>CAXIVR010000008.1:66901229-69429075 GCA_964035755.1 Teleogryllus oceanicus | reverse complement strand
ATCACGTGCAATGAATGCACTGGGCCTCCGTTTTTCGCACCCAGCTATCCCACGAGGCGCCTGTCGGTGCGGCCTTAAATATCCGTTGGCTCGCCCCCACCCTACAAGCAGCGGACGTCATACGGCTCGCTGGCCAGCCCTTCCAGGGCTGCAACCGACATCTCTTAGCCTCGCATCCGCGCGCGTCCCTTTCAGGGAATTTCCAGCCTGGATTCCTACGGGTTTTCCAGCCGGCGCAGCGAGGCGCCGTGGCTTCCACCCCCATTGAGCATCCGGCTTAGCGCGGGTTTCCCCGAAGCGGCCCGGCGGCCCGGCGCGGCCCGATGCCGCGGCGCCGACCCACGCGACGCTACACGCGTTAATTACTGTGAACATTAGTTCTGTAGTTGTAGAGCAAGATTTCATCATGGTGGCGGTGTTCTTCCCCCAATGGATGGAAGGATGCGGATTCGGTGGTACAACGGTTAGTGTACAGGGCTGTTGTACCTAGATTTGCGGGTTCAAAACCGATCGAAGTGGTGGACTTTCACGGGCGAAAAAATCCTTCGTACGCTTTCCTCCGGAGGGAAAGTAAAGCCGGCTGTCTCATGTGGTAGATGTACTGTATGTAAAAGATCCTCTAGTCTAAATGAAGACTCTGAGCTAAATTCAAACCGCCGTTTCGTCGCCCAAGTTAATACCTCCTTTCTCCGCTAGATGGTGAAAGGAACGTAGGGAAATTTGCGTGGACAGATGGAAGAGCGGGTTTCATAGCCCAAGCCTCGCCACGTAACTGAACTAAAGATTCGTTGCCGAACTGCAAGTCAGCATGCGGGTTTTCCCCATCCAAGAACCTCCCACCCGTGGGCAACCGTCCCTGCCGAGGATGCCGGAAGAGATACCGTCCTCAGGACGTGCCCGGCAACGTGGAGTAAGAAGAAACAAAGAAGTCATCTTCGTCAACATATCAGCTGTGCCGAGGCACAGTCGCTCGACTTTGCCGACAGCGCGGACTGACGATGACGGCAAAGCCGTCGAAAGCCGGCTATCTTAATAAAGCTGATATGTTGACGAAGATGACTTCTTTATTTCTTCTTATAAGAACGTCAACAACATCCAATCAGAATTCACAACAATGTGGAAGTGTAGCATTGTGAAGGATGCGCAGCGTCTTGCGGGTTTTGAAAGACGGATAATGAGAAGGATATTTGGACCAGTTAAAATTCCCAATGGAGATTGGCGGATTAGGATCAATTCCAGACTGGAAACTGAGTATATAAAATACAAAACATATTTAATTTTATCTTGCCTTGAGATTAGTTGTCTTGGTCATCTTAATAGGATGTCGCATGACAGAACAGTAAATAAGAACTTCAGCTGGAATCCAGAGAGCACCAGGAGAAGAAGACGGCCTAAAAATAGATGGAAGGATTATGTAAAAGACATCAGGAAAATTAAGATTGATAATTAGATCCAGCACTGACGAATAGGGAAATGGAAAAGAATAGTTGAGCTGACAAGACGTTCATTTAAGGTCGTAGAGGCTAGAAGAAGAAGAAGAAGAAGAAGAAGAAGAAGAACGGTCCGATATTTGTTACTGGTACTAATCAAAAAGTATTATTTGATTTAATATCGTCAAGGGAAATACAAAATCGATTCAAAAATTTGGGTATCGACATGGTTTCAAATAATGGAAAAAATATTACTCCTTTTTGTATTACTATTTTACCCAATATAATTATTTTAACTTTCTTTTTTTTTATTAAAAATTTATGTATTTTGCTTTTGTAAAAACTTAATCTAATAAATATATTTTGGACAATTTTGAACTCCTAAAATATGAGTTTTTAAGTTTCATTTTTTTATATTTAATTGTGAAAATAAAATGCAGGTCATAAAGTCGATCTGTAGTTTTTTCAATACTTCTGTTGAAATGAACAGTATCTAAATCAAGGTTCACAATTTTTCATGCATCTTTTTTAAAACAATGGTTTAAATGACCCCTTTCAACCCTTTTAAAATACCCCCCAAAAAAGACTTAAACAAAAATTGACAAACCCGAATTAAAGATATCAAAAGACAAAAAAAAGAACATTTTAAAAAAGATTAGTTTTATTTTTAAATTTGTATACTATTACTGTTTTTTAATTTTACAAATAAAAAAAGTTTTCAAAAAAAGTCACATATAATTGCGCTAAAGTTATTATTTTTTTAAATAAATGGAAAAATTTCCCAAAAGATGAGGAATTTTTACTTTATATTGGGTGGTTTGGACCCTGTAAGACATTATTACTTTTTACTTTTTTTATTTTTTCTAATTATATTATTATTATTTTTATATTATTATTATTATTATTATTATTATTAATAATAATAAAAAAATAAAAATAAAAATAAAAATAATAATAATTTTATTAATGCGTCTGATCCCGAGCCCGTTTAAGGAGAGTGTCGGGATTCCGACGGAAGGATCACGGTTCGAGTCTCGGGGGGCAGGTGTTTGTGAATGTCTTTTTGTTTTACCATCCTTTCACCCTTCTTATCATCATCTTTTCCCCTTCCCCCCCAGTCAAAAACCCTGGGGTAAAAAAAACTGAGCCTGCAAGTGCTTTCCTGAGTGGTCCAAGATGGATATTCGAGCAAAATAATAAAATATTAATTTAAAAATTTTTCAAAATTTTAACTTTTACCGTTTTGGTGTTCAATTTCACCTTCAAATCCATCTCATTTTCATCCTAGATTCTTTTCATCTTTTTTCGTTTCTGCTTATGCATTTTAGATAATTAAAACCTACTACATTTTGGTTTCTCTTCCCCCAAATCTTTATTTTGCTAACCGCCCTTCTTTTTTTTTTATATTTCTTTTTTCCCCATATTCCTACCATCATCACCCCCCCTTTTGGTTCCTCTAAATCAAAGTTTTCGTGTAAAAAACTATTTCTTTAATCTTCAAAAGTTTTTTCCCCACGCCCCCTCCCCCCTCCCCACCCCACGTCCACCGGGGTTTCCCCGACGCCATCCCCGCTCCGTCCCCGCCCCCCGGGCCGCGTTTGCGCCCCCGCCTCCCCTCCGGGTGTTGCGTCCATTATCTCGGACGGGGAGTCCCCGTGAAGGACCAATTCGCCTGCGGGGCCCGCCCCCCAGGCCCAGGCGCAGACGGCGAGGAGCGCGAAGGAGTAAAGGGGCGAAAACACAAGGACGGAAGTAGAGGAAGATAAGATGGGAAAAGGAAGGGGAAACGGGGAAGACAGACTAGAACTGAAAAGGGGGCTAAGCGGGTGGATAAATTAGAAGATCGTGCTGGAAGAAAGGGAAATTCCGGGGTATTTAAATAAATGTGATGCTAGTGAAAAAGGGAAAGGGGGCGAGGATGGAACAACACAACGTTGAGGATGTTTAAGAGGGTGGAGAAAGATTTATTCATAGAGCAGGAAAGAAGACTTGCGACTATAAAAAAGTTGTACCGAGAGAGAGAGAGAGAGAGAGAGAGAGAGGAAAAAGAGAGAGAGAAGGGAAAATAAAAGGGAAGAGAGAGAAGAAAAAAGGGAAAAGAGGAGAAGAAAAGGGGGAGAGAGGGAGAGAGGGGGGAGGGAGAGGAGGGGAGGAGGGAGGAGGGAGAGAGGGGAGAAGGGGAGAGGAAAGAATTGTAGGGAAAAAAGGGGGGGAAGGGAAAAGGGGAAAAATCTTTGAACATTTGTGTAGATTAGACAACACCATATTTTTTTAGAAATTACTTTTAAAATTTACATTTCTTATAAAATATTATGATTTTCTATGGTATCCCCAGCGTGGGCCGTATCATGAATCTCCTCCTACTGGGGGAAGGGTGGCCAAGGGCTCTGGTCAACCCGAGCGGTTTCTTGACATGCTAAAACAATTGAAGGGTTAGATACAGTGGGGAAGTGGACAGGAAATTTTTTTCTAGAGTAAAAGAGTCCTTTCTGCACGAAAACACGATTGGTGGTGAGTGTACAAAATTGGTATGATTTTTTTTGTTTCCGGGGCGTAACGGCTTTTTACATTAGTCCCCTAACTGTAGTGTATGCTATTATTTTCCCCAAAAATGGGGGGATCTTCCCCGCTGGATGGCGGATCCGGCGACCTACCGTCGGCTAGTGGGGTTTCCCCCAACCCGGACCCCCCACCAGCGGGGGAAGCCCCGTCGGGGGTCTAAGCTCCGACCGGTCTGCCGAAATGTGGTTGGATGTTAGAGGTGTGTGTGGTGTGTGTTTTGTGTGTAAGGGAGGGTGGACAAGGAATAGGGGAAGGAAAGACCGGATCCGTGACCCTTTAGGGTACTGCCGGCATTACCTGGTGTTGACAGAAAACAGAAAACTACATCAAAAAAGCCCGGGGGAAATTTCGTCCGACAGGGCTGAATTGATGTAGCTGAAAAGCTAGGTTGAAAACCTGCCCCGGACCAAAACCGGGGCCTCCGGGGAGAGGCGCGCGTGGCATCAGTTGAAAACCCGAGTTCCGCCTCGGTTTTACAAAAACATAATGGACTTATTGCGTGTTTTAAATGTTAAAATTCTCATATTAAGTATATAATGTGTCAAAATTAATTATTGAGATTTTTAAAGAATTTTTTAAAAAAAAAGTCACATCAAAATTCGGGGAAATTTTCTGTTATAAAAGTTTTGAACAAAATGAAAGCTTTTTTAAACGTCGTTCGTATAACGAAAAATTGTAAAAAAAGAATGTTTTCTTTAATATTATATAACTATCATAATCGAAGTTTGATGTTATGTCAAAGTTTTTTTCTAAGACGGGGCCCAGGGGAAAAGTTGGGCCCTAGAATCAAGGAAAGAAGCCGGACCCGGGGATGGGGGATTTGGGGGCCCCGGGGTAGAAGGCAGGGGGAAGGCTTTTGGGGCTGAGTCATGTCACGCACAGACGTTCTTATGAAATATAAACATGCGACAAAGCAAGGGAAAGTGTCGCCAGTTTTAAAAAAGGAGATATTCTTTTTACTTGTATGCATCCAAATGATTTCAATCCCCCCATTTGGGGGCTTATAATCTATGGGGGGAAAAAAAAACCTCGTTCTTTCAAAATTGCAGAAAATTATCAACGATAAGTTTTATTAAATTATGAAAAAATAATATGAATTGGGGGTAAAATACAACCCACATATCTCGTTCCCTGTATCCTCGTGCTCGAAGATGCCCCCCAAATTTTAAACCTATTATTCTTTTGATTGGGGGTTTTCTGCATAACTTCATTCAATTATATATATTTAAATAATGATGGTTTTTAAAAAAAAGAAAAAATTGTTGAGTTTAAAATTAAAAGGAAAAGTTTCGGGAAGTCGAGCACGCACACCCCCACACACACACACAATATTTATATATGTATATATATATATATATATATATATATATATAAAATATATATATAATAAATAAAAGTTAAAATGTGGTTTATTCATGATGGACTCCATCCTTTTAGTTTCATTTTTTGAGATGTAATGGCTGGTAATTCCCCTGACGGATAGGTCAAAGGGGACCGTTCCATGCCCTCATTTCTCCTGTCTTCAAGCCTTTGATCTCTGGGGGGACCAAACAACTGGTTAATGCCGCAAACAGAAGGAATGAAGAAACCTTCATCTACGTGTCATGGAACCTGGAAAATTGTACCAGGAGTGTTTGAAAGGGGGCGACAGCCCAAATTCGACGAGGAAAGGTGAAAAAAAGGCAAGATTTTTTGAGCACTTGTTATGAGTAATGCGAAATCATGCAATTGCATTTTTGGTTAATGGTCATATTTTCCTTCAAATTTAAAAATTTTTAAATGGAAAAAGGGAAAATACTAAAGTAATATTTTCTTGGATTTTTTTTGACTTTAGGCGTATAAATGTTTTTTTGCATTTTTTTCGACTTGTCAAAATAACAAAAAATAAATTTTTTAAAAAATATTTTTTATTGAAACAATTTTTGGTTGTTTCAAAATTATGCAATATTTTGAACTGGCCAACGCTGCCGAAGTAATATCCTGTCATCAATAAAAAAAAAAAATTCGAAAACCTTGAGATGTACTTGCAATTGTTCAGGAGGCAAGGAGTTGTAAGCCCCAGGTGAGAGGAAGTAAGGAAATATGAAGAAAAAAAAAATTTTTAAAAAAATCTAGGGTTTTATATTTACATCTGGTAAACTTTGAAGGAAAAGTATTCGTCTCCCAGAGAATGTATTTTTCTACGAAAAATATTGTCTGATGGGAACACCCCGACCGAAGATAACCTTTACAATTTTTGTATTCTTCTGTCCCTTTTAATAAAATAAATAGCCAAGGTATATACTAATTTAAATTTTTTTAATTTGTTTTTCCCCTGTTCTATGTGGCTAAATATAAATGTCTTTAAAAAACATTTTTATGGAAAAACCCTTCATATCTTAACAAAATCTTTTCATATTTCAATCCCTTAAATTTCTTATCTAGTTGGATACCCCCTTCAGATTTTTTATTATTTGGTTTTCTTCCACCCTTCAGGTGTTTAATGTTGGTTTTTATGGGTTGACTTCTTCTACTAATTTGTTTATTAATTTTATTTGGGAAAGACATTTTGTTCCCCTTTTTAAGATAGCTTTTATTCATGTATGAAAAAATTGTAAAGTTTTTCAAAAAAATTTTAACCTCATTATATTTGTTCTTTGAATATAATGCAGAGAGTCAAAAAAGCATTAAGATACTTTTAACAACCTTTCTAAAAATTAAAGAGTGGCCTCAGGTTACAAGACTCCCCCCCCGCAATTTTGGGGGGCTAGCCCAGAATAACACTTTAAACAATTATTGCTCAGCATTTAACAGAATCTTAATTTTCAAAAAAAGTATAAAATAAGTACCCCATTTTTTAAAGCTCAAAATTGAAATTTCCATTTCGTTTCAATATATATACCCCGATCCTAGGAACCGCCACTGTAGTGAACTGGGAAATACAATTAAATTATGTATATGACCAGTCAATTTACGTTGATAATTGTATATATTTGAAAAGCGTTTCCAAAGCGGTGATACAACAATGCACGCGGCAAAACGGTTGCCAGAGGGCGCCGCAGCCACAAGAAAAAAATTCGGGCGGCGGGTTGTCGGTTGGCCGAAGGCGTGGAAAGACGCGCGGGTGGGTCGGCCGGTCGCCTTGGGGCCCGCCCGCGTTCGAACAAGGGAATAGTGTCCGAACGAAGAACGCGCCAAAAGTGAGAGGGCGAGTTTGGTAGATATAGCCATATTTGTAGCCCCCACGAGGGGTACGCTATTATCCGGGGGGCGTCGAGAGAACTTGTGTGCAGAGGAGTACGCCACAGACTAGTAGCCGTAAAATGGAGACACGTGCTGAAACTGTACCTTGAATAATTAGTGGCGTTTGTCAGCTCGCAAGGTGACATCGAGTAGATCTGTGAACGGGAAAAGGAGTTCGGGGGGAGGGAAACGGGGGAAATTACGCTGGAAAAAGTGTTCCCGGAAACGAAAGCCGCATCGGTTTTTAGTGGAGGGGGGCATAAGCACAACGGAGAGAGACCCCCGGGGCCCCCGGGCCGCCGACGCTCGAGGGGGGGTTTAACGGAAAAATTTTTCCCTCGACGGGGGGGAAGATCGAATGAACTAACAGTGATTCTGGGGGGGGAAAAAAAAGGATAAAGCCCCCAAAAGATATTTGTAATCAAAGTAATTTTGAGAAAAAAATAATCCATTTTTATTTTTTTCACGAACGGGGGCGATTAATAACCCGAGTCCATTCACGAAAAAGAACACCTGCCCCTTCAAATAAATTTCTACGAACAAGGGGCACGGGCTCAATATATATATATATATATATATATATATATATATATATATATAAAAAGACATACCAATGGGGGGGCATATTTATTACAGTATATTTGTCGTAAAGGGGCGAAATTGTTAGGAAAATAATAACAAAGGGCGCCTTAGCGCGTCGGTTGTTGTCAGGATAAAAAAAACATTCTTTGGACGGGGTGGGGGTGAGTAGGAGGAAATATAAGAGATTTGGGGATTGGTTGAAGGGCGACTAATTTTTAAAACGGAAGTTTGGGGTTTGTCGAAAAAAAGAAAAGGGGGGCATTGTAAAAAGGAGGATAAAATTCCCTTTGGCCATGTCGGGCGGGAGCAGTCGCTCGTGAATAGATTAATTTGTGCATGATGGACCAATAAAATTTCGGGGGGTAAAAGTGTTGGGACTTTAAATATTTTTGTGGTGGAGCAAAAATCGGGCTAGAGGGGAAAATTCGGGTTCTAATAGGGGGAAACCCGAAGTGAACTTTTTCTAAGATTTTGGGGAACGGGCGAGTTCCGAAATTTTGCTGTGCATAAAAAAAACTTGAGTTTTTTTGGAGTGAATTAATCATTCTTGAATTATAAATGTATGCGGAAAACGATACAAGACTTTGCCTATTTTCCATAAACGGAAGATAGAACTGAGAATTTGTTTTGCGGGTTAATCATAAAAGCACTTTATACGGTGAGAACGGGCATCAGATATAATATAGGGGAGCTAGTAAATATTTGAGTGGTGCAAGGGGTAATGGGGGTGTTCTTTTTTCAAAGAAAAAAAGAAGATTCGTATTTGACTTGGGGATTTTAGCCAAAAACAAAAAGGGAAGGCGTTTCTTCGGTCCAATCAAAACATGCGAAGACCAGAATCCCCTATAAGGTACGAAAAGATCATGACTAAGAAAGTTTAATTTAAATTTTTACATTTTAATTTTACATTGATAGAAATAAACATTAAGTTTCGAAAGAAAGAAAAAATGTTTTTCACCAATCAAGCAAATAAGTAGCTAGATCCAAAAATTCTGTTTCAGATTCCTGCCATTCTGTATAGATGGGATCGGAATCGGTTAAATAATAAAGCGATTACTTCTAGTGACTCATCGCCCCCTTGGGGGAAATTTCAGTTTTTTACAGGTAATAATGTTAAAATATTTCCCCTTTTCCCGGCCCCTTTATTGTTTAAAACGGGTTGAAAATCCCCCGATAATTGTAAGTTGGGGTATGTTTCAAAATATATATAAAATTTCAATTCATTCAAAATTTCAGAAAAATTTCATTGGCTGCTGAAAAATCATGATCATTCGTTATAATTTTTGGGGAGGAATTCGAGGATTACTGGAAGGCAAAGGACTTCTCGAAAAAGGGCCCTTTTTTAAACGCGTCGCCGGGTGCCGCGGCGCCGGCGCCACTGGGGCGGATTCTTTAGTGCGTGATGCACTTGCGGGGGCCCTGGGGGGCAAGGGGGGGGGGCCCGGGGGTGGGGGGGGGAGGGGGGGGCAGGCCCGGCCCAGGCTGGCAGTTTTTTGGGTCGCCCCAAGGAGGGACGTAAACGGCGGTGGGGTCGGGCGAGAGGGGGCCCTGCGGATGAGGATAGGATGAGGACGAGGGGGGCGACAAGGGAAGGGCGCGACGGGGATGGGGGGGGCCCACCGCCACACGTGGAGTCGGGTGGTAATGCGAGGCTGCTGGTTTACGATGCGGAAATGTGCGGACCGCGTTTGTTCGTTGCAAAATTTAATCGTCATTTTTGGAGAAAATATTGAAAACTACATTATTGATGTTGGTTATAAAAGGATTTTCGTATTACTAAAAGAACATTCTTAAAAAATATAAAATCGGTTTCCGTAGATGCATTTAAAAAGCGATATCATTAGATTGTAAGTTTTCCCAAAAAATAACTTTTTTTATTTCCCTTGATAATCATTTCTTTTGTGGCTACAACCCATTGCATAATGCTCCCTATTAGAAAAGGTTTCATTATGATACAGGTTTGTGCCCAATGCAAAAATTTTAAAACAAGATTGAAACCAATCTTGAGAACCCTTCAGTAAATTTTTATTCGATTGGTACATTAAAATTGTATTTAATATTATATTTTTTAAAGTTTACTTTTTTTTTTTTAAAATTTTTTACGTGAAATATTATTTCTAATTTGAATCGAAATTTTCCCTTTTGACCCCTTTTGATTAGCGTAATTGAGGCAGGGGAAACATTTGAAGACCAAGATCAGAACGCAAGTTTTTTGGTCATTTGTGCCAGTGTTTATCCTTAAAAACCGGGCCAATTCTTTGTTTGAAATGCAGTGAACCGGGATGAGGGCACCTCCGGGAAAAAAAAGGAAAAATGTTGCCCTCGGAATTATTGCCCCGCAACGTTTATACTTTGTTGCAGGCGGACTGGGAAAAAGTCACCGGTGGGGGGATGGTGACCTTGGGGAATCCCATATCAACTGCCACGAAACGATTCATTGAAAACAAATATAAAATTTATTATAAGTCATAGAAAAAATACGAAAAAAAACCTCAATGTATTGAGTATTAATACTGAAACAATGGCGCAATTTATAAAAAATTGGCCCCAGTTGGCGCCATTTGAAACAAACTGTCCCATGTTGGCGGCCCTTTTAAACAAACTTGTCTGATTTTATTTTTTTAAAATTTTAAAATTTCCCCTGCCCTTCTTTTTAATTCAAAAACCCCCTTTCCCAAAATTTTTAAAAAAATATGGGCGCCGGAAAAAATTACGTTAATTCAATTTTAAAATTCTCTTCAACTGCTTTTCCCTTAAATTAATATCCGCTAACTGGGGGATTCTTTTAAGTAATCCCATTGCGTACTAATAGGGTTATTCGATCTGCCCTCTGTACAAATGGCCGGGCATCTGAAAAGCAAATATCATTTCTGCTCCATTTGCAATTGGCTAAATGAAAAACATCTTTTCTATTCACAGAAACTTGTAAGTTTATTCAATGTTCCTTGTTAACAATATGTTTTTTGGCGACCAGTCTCAAACCTTATATTGCAGTACCCTTCGCGTATTAACCGAGTCGCCGCGTGCCATTTTCAATCTTTCCCGGGGTCGATGGTCCGGTCCAAAAACCATTTCTTTTCTTCCGTTCTGGGAAAGGTACTAAGTCACTGATCCTCATAAATTGATAAGACTTAATTAATTCTCCTTTAAACGTTAGCTTTTCCCCTGATAATTAAAAAAAGTTCCAAAAATATTATCGCTTTAAATACTCCTAGCCCTGTTTGCCCACAAATTCACCAAGTTTACAGTTTAAAATTTTACCGCTGCACTCGAAATATTTCAAACTTTAAATTTCCCCCTTTCCCTCAATATTCTAAGTCCACAATCTGCCCAAATAAATGTTTTAAAATTTCCCCAAACCCCCCATCAATTGTCTACCACTGCACCAAACGGATAAGTCGGAAAGGAAACCATTTTCCCCCCTTTCAGGTTCCCAAAAAACGGTTCATCTATCTACTGTTTCTTTTCTGAAAATATCCATGCCTAGTCAATCCCCAATTACTTTCAAATTCAACTACCGCCCAGACTTCATTCTTTCTCCCAATCCCCCAAAAAGTTTATTTATCAACTAGCCGCGCCCCGTGGTTCAAAGCAATGAAGTTTTTTGGGTCTTGACGACAACTCGTCTCCGTTGCTATGCCGCCATTTTTTATATGTCTATCCTTTCCATTCACCCTGTTCCAATAAAAGTCAATCAATCAACGTCCTTTTTTATTATAAAACATTTTGGGGAAGTTTACGATCCGCCATTTTCGCTCGTTTGTAATATCACCTTTATTTAATACCCATTTTTACATACTGTTTCATAATGTCTATAATCCCCTTTCTTTAAAATTAAAAATTTTTTGCTAGGAAATTACGACCCCATTTAAGAAACGATGGTGGTAACAAATCCCAAAATAAAAAATATTAATTAAAATTGATTTAACAACCTTAAATAATAACAGTTCAATAATATTATTTTTTCTTCAACTGAAAATATGGTTTATTAATCAGTAAGAATAACATTTTGTAAAATAAAGTTTCTTCATTATTTCATCTCAAATTGATTATTCATTAATTAATCATCAATTTTTGATTATCTTGCATAACGTGCCCCCTTTACATTTGTGGTACACATATGTATTGCGAGTACAGGGGTTAAAAGGCCCCAAATGACCTGTTGCCTTTTTGAAAAAACGAGGGAGAATGTAATTTCATTCTTATTTATTCTAACTTTGGGCCATCGAAACTACATCTGATTTGAAATGTAGACGCACTATTGTGAAAGATAAAAAAAATGAAAGATTTCGAGAATGTGACCCTTTTTGACCCAACCCGCCACTGTTTCATTTATCTAACTAGAAGGAAAGTATAAGCCAAACAGCGATATTGCTCCGTATTCAAAAAAGTTTCACAAATCCTAAAAGAAAAGATCAAAGCACAGCTCTAAAGAAATTTATCGCTGAAACTCCCTTGTTCGGGGTGCCTATTGGAAAATGGAATTCCCTGTATCCCCCTTTAAAAAAAACTAAGTAAACTATCAGTGATTTAATTAAGATTCGTAAGTATTTTCGTGAAAATAAAATTAATCAAAATTTTTATACAACGTTTAGTCAACGAATTTAATGAAAACGTGGGAAAAATCCTGTAATAGTGCTGACCACCTTCATCGGTCTTCAGTCTTTTGAAAGTTCAAATTTTCCCCGTGATTACTTAACCATGTATTTTATTAAAATACAGGGTTAAAGAATTTTTGGGTTTTATAAAGTAAGTTTAGTTAGTTAAGTAAAATAAGTAAAGAAGTTTATTGTTAAAAAATACATGGTTTAAAAACTTTCCTTTGTTTTTATTTTATATTTTAGCTGTAGCATTTATTTCGTATTTCCAAAGTTGCACTTTTTTATGTTTGTTTATGTAAAGGAACCCAATATACACCTTTGTTTAAAAAAAACTAATTTTTAATATTTATTTAATTATTTTCCCCAACTTTACACTTTCGCAGGACCTGGGAGGCCCCAGAGTTTTGAGATCCGACGAAACGATTTTCGACACTGCTAAGTGGAATTCAGCCGTTCTCGAGGAAAATTTGTCCGAATGATCTGATCGGTAGTTTTCAGTGTTTTTCTAATCAATACCAGGCGATTACTAAGAAGACTAACAATCGGATTGGGACATTTTTCCCTTCCTTTCTGTCCTTCCCATACACACACACCACATCACATATTATTTCACTCATCCCCATGTTGCAATAATTGGAAGTTTGAGCTTTTTGGGTGGGGGGACCGACCTGTTGTGGGGGGAGATCGGAGAGGATTCTTCGGGGACGTGCTGGTCGGCGCCGGGTCTCACCTTCCCAAAGCAGAAGGAATGAAACAATAATACATTGACTGCACTATCGGGGCTAAAATCGTACGAGCGAACTTAATTCCTTTTTGGTTTTTATTTATTTATTTATTTTAACGTGCATAACCTGCTTTTGGGCATTGGGGGCCCCTTAGTGTAGATGCTTTTTCTCGGGGGTGGCGGTGATCTTCCCCCCTGGATGGCGGGTCCCGGGGCCGACCTCCGTCGGCTGTGGGGTTTCTCCCAACCGGGCTCTCCCACCAGCCACCGCCACAGGGGAAAGCCTGCTCCACGGGCCCCCGGAATATGTGGTAGGTGCATGTTAGTTTTAAATTTTTTGTGTAAGTGGAGAGGATAGGGGAAAAGGGAAAAGGAAGGACAGATCCGGGGGTCCTGGGCCCCTTTGATGGGTACTGCCCGGCATTCGCCTTGTGTTGATCGGAGAAACCCGGAAATAGTCGAGCAGGGTGTAGAATTCTCCCCCAGACAGCGTTTGAATTCGACCGCTGAAAAGCTAGAGTTGAAAATCTGCCACCGTCAGGGCTCGAAACCCAGGACCCCCCGGGGAAGGGGCTGCAGTGACATCAGTTGATGCACGGCCCGCTCCCCCTTCTGTGTTCTGTTTTTTCCATTAAAAAACAATGATTTGCCCCTTTTGTGATAACGGCAGGGGAGATATTAGGGGAATAGTGATGGAATGAATGATGTGGAAAAAAATGGGTGATTTCAGTCGGGGATTTTGGGCAAAAAGGAAACTGCCAGAGTAAAACACAACCTTTGCACGAGCCAGCGCTGGAAAAAAGACACCGCAGTGACCTCTTCTTCATTAGGGCCCTTTCAATACACACAAAAAATTTAAAATAACTTGAAAATAAGAATCGGGAAACATATCTCATTTGTCTTTTTTTTGGGGAGGACTGAAACGATAATTCATTTATTTAATCTTTTTTATATTTAAAAACTAAAATTAAAATATTTTATTAATAATGGCAATTGCAAAAAAAGTTTTTCCCTCTATTTCTCGTCCTTTTTTGTCCCCGAAATTGATGATTTTTCATCATCCTAGTCTATTCAAAAATTTCATTTTCAGCGTTCTTTACTCTATCTTAATAAATTCTACTTCCACTTATAAAACGATCGTCGACACTAAACTGTTATAATTGTATATTTTCCAATTTTTTGTTCTCAGTAGCAGATTAACAAGAAAATTAAATATTTCAGATCTAATTTTGATACGTTTTTTAGTCTTTATTTTACTTCCAAAACCGGAAAATTATTATTTTGTTTTTCACAGGCGAAAAATATGATTAACGCGTTGTGTCTTACGTAAGCAAATTCCTAGAAAATCATTAAAAAATTAAAGTGAAGCTAACCCGGCTAAGCAATGACTAAGCATTTAATTTTAAGTGAGAAACTTCCTCAAGCAAAATTATTGAACTATTGCAATGTTGACTTTAATCAGGCCTCAAAAAACGATGACTGAGGTTGTATTCTGATGTAAACTATTATCGTAAAATTGTTAAAGAATATTGTAATCTTTTTAATTGTAATCATCAGTTAATCTGCGTATCTTGTATTTGGAGAAGTGTTTTCCCTTTACTCCTTTGGGGAGTTTTTCAGATCCACCACCCAGTACAGTGAGGTTATTCAACTTATATCATTTCGGGGAGGAGAAACTGACACTTTTTCCCCTAAGAAATTATCAAAAATTTTTGGGAAAAAAACATGTTGGGAGGAAAGAAACTAAAACGCATTTTTTGAGATAAATATATTGGAACGGATCATTCTAATATACCCTAAAAAAAATACTCGAAAATAACGTTTGTGGTGATGTCGCTTATCAAGGGGGTAAAATGTAATGAACTGCTTTTATTACAACGCCCCCTTTTTTACGCAACTGAATAGCTAATACTTGATTTTTTAAAAAAGGGGAATTTTTAAACCTAATTTTTAAATGAAACTAAATTTTAAAAAAAATCTCTTTCGATAATTTTGTATGTAGTCTTAAAAAGTAAGAACGGGTGAAACCAGGGAAAATATAAAATATTATTTTTTAACTTAAACAGACGATATTAAAAACCCAATTTTGAAAAAAAAACCACTTTTTAAAAAAAAATCTCTTTCAAAAATTTTATGTAATTTTAATCTCAAAACGGGTGGAGCCCGGGAAAATATAAAAATTTTTATTTTTGAACTTTAAATAGCACCCACGGAGACCAAAACTCTTAGTTCACAACGCGTTACCTGACCTTGGGGCTGAAATTCGATTCAAGGGGGAAATCTCTCTAACACAAATGAAGAATCATGCCCCGTTTTAAAAAAACCAACGTTTTTAAACGAATAAATAGTGTGTCGGGAAAATATCGACGTTTAAAAGGGGACGCTTTCCCCTCGCATTTTTTCCCCCACCCCTCCCCGCCTGAATCAGTGAAAAAACCCCTGATTGAAAACTATTCACTGATTGTGGTAATTATAAAACTGCCACCGGCAATCAGGGGAAATTTAACTGAATGAATCAGTGAAAAACGGGTCCACTTTTTTTAATCAGTTAAACTTCACTATTTGAATCAGTGAAACCTTCACTATTTGAATCAGTGAAAATTCACTATTTGAATCAGTGAAATCTGTGACAACTAATTGAACCAGTGGAATTAATAGCTGTTGCAATCAGTGAAAGTAAGGCTTCACTTATTTGAATCAGTGAAATATCTCATCGCTTCTCCAGTATGATTACAACCCGAAAATCCTACTACTGAGAATCACTGTATCGCTTTAAACAAATGCTTCAAAACATAAAAATTTAATAAATGCAATAAATATAATAATAATTTATATCTGTATTTGAAGTATTTTTCCTGATATCTCAATAGTAGATTTTGGGTTTGTCAGTATATATCAGGTAGACATATAGTGTAAAGAAAGTCAATGTTAATTAGGTACAAATTTATTGAAAGATTTTATGGGAAAATGATCTTCTTGAACAGCACTGTACATATTAACTACAAAACAAATACAATAGAAATATACATATTATGGCAAAGATATTGAGTCAATATCTTAACTCAGAAAAAAAATTGAAAATTGAGGTAATAACAGACCTGTATTCTATTTCATATGAGCAATCCATATATCTGTTCATTTATTGTCTTCAACATTATCACGTAGAAAAAATTGTCCAATGTTATGGTTTAGTTCCTTAAGTCACATTATCCTTGGGGTAGGAAGAGTTTTGTAGGAAATGTTATGGTTTAGTTCCTTAAGTCACATTATCCTTGGGGTAGGAAGAGTTTTGTTACATCATTTACTTACAAACAATTGGCTTTTCAATAAAAGGAATACTGGTAAAGAGATATGTTGGAATTAAGGTAATTTTAAAGGGAGATACTGCCTTTTTAAGTGAGATAGGAGAATACAAGTCTTTATTTAAACCAATGAAAACATACAACAGAGAAGAAAACCGATGTTCAGGAACTTTTCAAAACTCACTACAGAAAAAATTGGCCTGCAGTTACACTCTTCATTTTATGTACATATTATTGACAATTTCGGTGACAATACAACAAATTCTGAAAAGAAAGATGGAAGAAAGTAGTGAAAGAAAGGACTCTTATAATTTAAATATATATAATACATTTCAATGGATTTTATGTGAATTTACAATAAAAATAAATAAAGGACATTAAATCTGTCAACATTTTAAAGTAAAATACAAATAAACATTTAGTATTATTACAAGTATGTGGCAAGTTTTAGGCAACTTAATCAGCTTCCTCTATTATAATTTTCATAATTAAAATCAAGCATTGCCAAACTTAAAATTGAAATGCTATAGCACTTCATGCCTTTGTTTCTATGTACATATATACATATATATGTATACATGTATATATACACATATGTATAAAGAAAACAAGACTATTGTGTATTGTTTCTAAAATTTCGAATCTGCCATGGTACCGAGACAAATGACTGATACCTGACACCGCAATGGAGGCACCTGGCTACTGATTTCAAGACAGAATACAATTGATGAATGATGATCAAGAACGAAAGTTCCAAGCTACTAATTCACTTGAGGTAAAAATTTTAAATGGCTTACCAGATGAACTCCAAAACACAAACCTTCACAAGGAGCTAATTACAACACAAAATATTTGGTAGGGTAAGAAATACTAAAAAAAAGACATCAATTTCGAAAATCTGATTTCTTTATCAGAAAATCTATCAAAGTATATTTGGATAAAGAGGAAAATTTGCAATTTTACAACTACTACATAGAAGAGACTACAGAGGAAAAGTTGAAAATCTACGAGTACTTCAGAAGAAACAATTGAGAAACTATTAAAGAAAGTTTTAAAAGATAAGCAACAAATATCTGAAGTAAAAGACTTGAGAAAAATTGCCAATGATTTTATAAGCAATAGATTTCAAGGGAGAAACTCAAACGCATGCCAATGGATAAATGAGTGTGAACGCTGTTTTGGAAGAGAAATTCTAAAATTTTCCTTGACAGATTGGTACTCAAGTATGATTTTGAAAATACAGTAGAATCAGAATGGAACAATTGGAAAAGAACGCATGCATAAAAGAAATCGGAGCTGTTCTAAAACAACGACAAAATGGGATAATAACCAGCGCATATTTTCGAAAAATTGAGTGAAACTACAAGGAAAAAACAAAAAACATTTACCTTGAGTGCTGAACAATAACAATGCTTGAGACAATAAAAGAGGTTGTGATATATTGGCAACATTGGCTACTTGGAAGAGAGTTTTGGTACACTCAATTATAAACTTTTAAAAATTTAAATATAAAGCAAGAACACATTAGAACTGGTGATTTGAGATACTATCTGTCCCTATACAATTTTAAAGTTAAATATAATGCTGGAAAATTAAACCAAGAGGCAGACTGTTTAAACAGGCATCCAGTTCTAGAGCCTGATGAAAATTCAGATGACATATTAAAAATTGTAAACCAGTGAAATTAGAAGACATAAAAAGGATCACAGAAGATGCAGAACTACAAAACAATAAGAAAAACTAATATTCTAAAATGAAATTTATTATAAAAATTGAAAGAAGAGAAAACTCATTATCAGAAGAATTTAGTAAATATTACTAAAATATGTACACAATACTTATTGTTACCTGGGAAGAGCCGGATGATAAATAAAGTAACACATTCTTTACAGCGCAAAATATAAACATAAACATAGAGAAGATTTGTGAAACTTGTGACATCGGCGTAAAGAATAAATCATGAAGAAAATCAAAATTTGGATTAATGTCACACCTAGGTCAAGCAACGTACCCTTTTAAGATAGTTTCTATAGATACCATCAGAGGTTACGGAGGATCCAGTCAACAAAAATACCCACACCTACTGGTCGACCATTTCATAAGATATGCTTATATTTTAACATCAAAAATCAAAACGCTGATGATTTTGTAAAACTAACTGAGGAAGTAACAAAAAACCATGATATCCAGATGGTACTAACAGATCAATATCCAGGAATAAATTCAGAAGAATTAAAACAATTCCAAATAAAAAAAATATTTTTCTTTTACTGCCATAGATGCGGCAATGGTCTCAATGAAGATTAAACCAGACTTTGGTGAATAAAATAAGATGTATTATGAATGAAACTGACAAAGGCTGCTATTCCTATGGACAACTATTGTAAAAAGCTGTGGAGAAATATGAGACAGAACATACAGTGACATAAGTCTCAACAAAATACTTCTAGAGGTAAAACCATAAATAACCTACCACATGAATCAAAAATAAAATGCACAGATGAAGATTTAGAGAGAGAGGAAAATAGCACTCAAGAATACAATAAAACCTCATAATGACAACAAAAATATTGACCTCACAGGAGACAAATTGAATTAAAAAGGAGATCTTGTGTACATAGAACATGAAAGTCGCCTGAATATGAAGAAATTAGATGAATTGAGAATTGGGCCATACTCGATATTGGGACAATCTTTAAGTCAATCTATGAAGTCAATACCAGACACAGAACAAAAGAATCAAATTTCTATGATATAACAAAACTTAACTCCAATAGTAGAAGGTTTTGATAATTGAACAATTGCAGAAGCATTGTTCATTTCCCAGGATGAGGGTTCATTACAGAAACCCAACTGAGTTTTATTTAAATTAAATACTCAAAGGATATAATCATTATATACTCTAAAAATGAAAAAATTGCTAATGTTGAGTATCCAATTTGTTGTAAATATTAATTTAAAAGTAAGTCAAATGCTGCCATGGGTGAAGAATATTTTATTATTAAAAAGGGCAGATGTTAAAACCAACCATCACCCTGAACAAAACAAGAATGTATTTTTCTATCCTTTCACCCATTTCAAATATTGCTGGGCATTTTTCTTGAAGGTTTTCTCCTTTCCAATTCCTCCAGATGCAAATTAGAGCCTCCTAAAACAGAAACATAGATAGGTCAAGAAGTTATGTGAGGAAAAACTGGTTACTTTATTTTCAGATTACTACAAAATCATACTAACTGGCAGAATTAGAGGTCTGGATAGGGAACCTCAGGAGTGGCAAATGGCTTTGATGTACCATCTGCACTCCCTCTACTTTGCCAAACTAGCCTCGCCATGAAATGAGTAAAATATAATGTGTTTAGTGACTAAGGAAAGCAAGGAACACTGATCAAAATAAATCAGTATTACAGCAGTCTTTGGCAAATTAAATACCTTCAAAATATTCACAGTGTTATAGTCCCCAGTTAGCTCCACTTTCTCTTACACTTCTTCAAAACTCCATTCCTGGACTGGTGTCATTAAACTAAATTGGAAAACCAAAGAAAGAGTTAATAGTTTGCTGGCTCTGCTGTGGTGTAATCGAGAGCATTTTGGACTTTACAACTTTCATAAACGAAATTATACATTGCACGTCAGATATTTCACACTGTATCACCAATCAGTTACACTAAAACTCTTAAGTTACATAAGAAGTTTTTAAGTTAATAACAAAAAAAATACGTGGTATTTACCACGTGTTCATAATCTATATCTTAGTTTGGCTAAATGTTCACTATAAAATAAAACGTCTCACAGTTATCAACAAGACGAGTCACAGAAAAGCGAAAAATACTTACCTAACGCAATTAAAACAATCTTCAGACACAGGTCAGTTTTCTCACAGGAAACGTCTATTCCACTCGTGGGATTTTGCTTCACAACGCTTCACAACAGACTGTTGAACAGAGCACTTGGACGACTCGGTCGGCGCCACTGACAACCAGTGAATGCTGGCGGGCATTATGAAAAGGTTCACATATTCACTGATTGTCAGCGAAACTACACGTTTCGACTGAAGAAATCAGTGACTTTGCGCTCACTGATTGAATCAGCAACAATTTCACTGATTCTGATTCAGAGAGTACCTCAGCCACCCTCTAATACCCACATGGTATTAGCCAAGTAAGGTCCCTCTAAGTAAGAGGGTATACAACGCGCTTATTTTCTTTAACCCTAAGGTCTCCACTAAAGTTCAAGAGGAAGATGGGATAATGTGTGAAATAATACGAATTATACGAATGAATAGTGTCCTGAAAAAGCCTCGACAAAATTGACGGTGACGTAATTATCCACACTACTGTAATCCCTCGCTAGGCCTAGACTACCCCCAAAGACGTCACCTTTCTACCACTCCGTTATACCATCGCCTACGTTCAACAACTCTGCAACCTCGCCGACTATGCGTCACGTTCCCGCTCATCAACTCTTCCTCTCTTTTACCACCTCTACAGGGCCCGGCGCCGCGCCGCGTCGCGCTGCACGGCGCGGGAGGGCGCACGTCGCTCGGAGGGCCGCCCCTGCGTCCCCCGGGGGCAGCCACACCCCCTCCCCCGCCGCGGAGCGCCGCCGCGGAATGAGCCGCAGGCCCCCGGGGCCCGATCCCCGCCCCGCCCCCTTCCCGCCCTCCCGCTGATCGAGGCACGGCCACCGACGCGGAGCACGGCCTGGCGAGGCGACTGCAAAGCTGCGTTTTCTCTCTGTTGGGCCCCTTGCTTTTAAGTGACAGTCAAATCTCGAACCGAACTTTCTTCAGGTTTCTTCAGGTTAAGAGGGGTTGATGGGTATCCCCTCTTCCGGACTGGACTAACTTTAACATGAAAAACCTAACCTCATGAAGCACGTACCACGCGCAATTCAGTCACCATGAGTCTCATAAAATATTACTAATGTAAGTCAACACTTACTCTTGATACTCATATTAACAATGAATAATTTTAAAACACGGACGGACATTTTATTTAAGCAAATAAAGGTCGAAATGTAGATATTGCAAAGGAAGTGGGTTTCTATAGTGCAGATACGCAAATGACATCGTAGCCACGCGAGTTCGTGCAGGGAACACCGGAGTAACCGGAAGAGCTGTAACGTAAACACGCAGGGTGCACCGTAGCAACGCGAAACAACGACTTCGTTTGGAGGCAAGTGCAAAGTGCATCGTAGCAGTGCGAAAAAAAACAATAGAGATAAAAACACAGCGAGCTTTGAAGGGTGGACAAGGTTGGGAATTAGGGCATTCCCACTCGTGTCGTGGTGGTGAGCGGATCGCTTGCGCGTTTTTTTTCTTGAGGTTAATTATCAAATCGGGACTTGTGATATTTCGTGAAAGTGAACATTGAACTTGAGCATACAACATTTGCGCATTAGGTTTACAACTGGAACTTGTAAAATTTAAGTGTTGTACCATTGCACACTCGGGCTTGTAATATTATCATGAGTGAACCGGAAAGTGAACTAATAATATTTTCGCGGTGGAGTTACAACATTTGACTTAGAAATTTTGCCAATGAATAGTGAATTGCCAGGTTAGGTGATAGACAATAATATTAGAGGGATATTATTCCGACCTGGGAAAGCAGTAAGTTTGAAATATGTGCCCACTTGAGGCGCAAGATAAAGAGTATAGGCAATGTTTGTGACGTGGTTGGAGGAAGTTTCGACTTGGTCACTGATCATCGTGGACTTCGACTAGGAGGAAGATTGGTCGACTCTACGTGGCGACATCGAGCGACGTGCGCGCGAAGAGGCACGAAAGGGCAAAAGGTTCTATAACGCTTTTATTGCAATAACGAGAAAAATGGTCATGACCTAACTATAAATTGTAACAATTGATGATAGTTGATAACTTTGGCATGCATAATAAATTATAATTCACTGTTTGTTAGAAAGCCAGTATTTATTTCCCATTACATGCAATACTTGAGTAGGCATTTCATAAATGTTTTCAGATACCTGCCACTCCGTATGGATGGCAGATTGGAGTAATTGATTGCGGAGTAGAAGCAACAATTATTTCATAGAACCCGTCGACCGAGCTATCGGATTGTCATTTATTATTTATTAATTACGTTTTAATATGCCGACCTCGATGGCCGAGTTGGCTAAGAGCGAGTACCGACTCAGCGCTTCCGTGTGAAGGTTCGTGGGTTCGAGTCCCGCCTTGGCCATGGTTGTTTGTCCCTTGACTTGTATGTGTTGTCGCGGAGGGCCTCGCGTTCTGCTGTCCCCAGATCAGGGGAGCCCGCAAGTGTTTGTCTAGTGTAAGGTCGAATATGCGTCCCATCAGGACGGTAAAGGATAACCGGCTGTTAGCTGGATAAAAGCCCTAAAATGCATAAAAAAACCGTTTCAATATTTGTGATGTGGGAGTGCGTCAGTTGAGCATTCTTGAACCTCCTGCAGTTTTGAATTCGCTCATGCATGAGATATTGTTAGTCTTTGAAAAATGATCGTTGTGTCAAGACGTTGTGGCAACACGATCCCTGGGACCAGGCACACTTCGTTTTGTGATCGTTGTGAGTGAACTGGTAATTGATACAAATTTATTGGGCATGATTTTCGGCGATTGCTTTGAATTTTCACATTGACTTAGAATTATTATTTATTGTTATATAACACACATAACAAAATTTTAGTGTCGAATGTGCAAGAAATTATGTGCCTTGAGCACATGAAGTGTGCACAGGCTATGACTCTCTTTGATAATAGTGAGTAAACGTTGGTGACATAATTAACAGTTAAGCCAGCTTACATGTTTCAGCCAATAAGCATTACAAACAGAAACAATAGAACGTTTGAAGGGCGATATTTTCAGGCTCCTCTTGTATCCTCACTTTAATGGATAACTGTTTCTACTTGTCCTCAGCTTATTTCGTCACGCGATTTTAACTCACTTGTGCAATGGTGAAATGGGAGAAATCTCAAGAACTATTTATTGGTCCGTAATTCTGCGTACGCTTAGGTGAAATGTTTTACTTATTAATTAACACCACCGGCTAAGTTAGCTCAGGAAACAACTGTCACCACTGCAGAGACTGACGGAAATCCTAGGAGACGATTCTCGAAATGGAGGATTTTGAAATGCCAAAATAGCACGGTCGAATTCAGCAGCTGTCTGGAAGTTATTGTAGGGTCGCTGTTCTGATCGATAGTTTTCAGTGGTTTCTCCTATCATTACAGGCAAATGTCGAAGAAGTACCTAACGGGCCACGAACCGCATGTAAATCTTTCCTTCCTCATCCTTGTTCAATTCTTCCCTTACTTACACACACACTTACACTTACATGCATTTCACTACCCACGTCCGGAGACATCGGGAGCTTCTCCACGTGGTACGGTGCCTCGCAGGAGATACCTAGAGGCGGAAATCCCCGGAAACCGACGTGTAGATCGGTGCCGCGTCTCACCAACCAGGTGGAGGAACACCGCCATCTTCCATGATAAGGCATTTACAAAATCAATAAATATATCAATCAATTGGCCAGTCGGCAGTAGATCTTGTTGCGGATGAATCGGATCCCTAGCGGAGATAACTCAAGGGACAAGCCGACAGCGGATATCACGTTCTAACGGACTGGTCTCGGGTCATCAACTGATGTCACTGCATTCCCCTGACCGGAGGTTCTAGGATTCGGTCCCAGCGGTGGCAGGATTTTCGACACTAGCAGGTAGCTAGTCAATTCAGCCTGTCTGGAGGATAATTCTAGGGGCCCGTTGCTGTGATCGGTGGTTTTGGATTTCTTCGATCAAGACCAGGTGAATACCGGAGTAATCCTAACAACGGGCCACGGACCGCGCGCGATCTCTCCTTCCCCGTCCATCTCTTGTCCTCACCTTTACTTATCACACATACACTTACTGCATTATATTACTACACATGTCAGAAGACTGGTTGGGAGCTTAGAGCTATTTCGACTGGAGCGGTGTTCAGCTGAAATACCTGGTTGGGATGTACTATTTGCTGCCATGAAAACCGGCTCGAATTTCCCACCCAGCGGGAATTATCTCCCATCTCCCGCGATAAAAATCTGCACTGCGCTTAAAGTGACTAATGACCTTAGCAATGAATCAAACAGAGAAACGTTCTATCGGGGAAGAAACACTGCCGACTTCTGTGATATGAGATTGATTGATTAGTGATTCCGAGCGCGTCAAGTACTGAGGTGGTTATTTACGTAACTGTAGTGCATGTTTTCATCGGGAGGTGACTGTGAGCTTCCCCCGCTGCATGACGAGATCCAGCGCCGACCTACCGTCGACTAGTAGGGATTTCCTCAACCAGATATATCCCACCAGTGGGGCACCGGCCCAGACGAGGCATGTTAGTGTGTGTGTGTGTGTGTGTGTGTGTGTGTGTGTGTGTGTGTGTGTGTGTAAGTGTTGAGGATAGGACAGGGAAGAGGAAGGAAGATCGCTGTCCGTGGCCCTTTTGTTAGGGTACTAAATGCGGAAATTTGAGCTCAGTTCACAGAAAACGTTTGAGTGTTCGACAAACTTCATATACCATTATTCAATGCACATGTACTTACAAATAAAATAATGAGAAAAAATTGCCGCTAACATAAATATTAACTACGTGGGAAGCTAGTCACAAAATTAAATTTTTGTAATTAAAAAGGATAGAGAATATGGAGTTTTAGTCATTTTGTAGAGTACATTTAGTACAATCCTACCAAAAGTTTAAAGAAAATTTGTAGCCATTTTGAGAAAATTTTGGTAATGTCCCTGAGACTTCATGTAGAACGTATCCCTAAGTTTTAAAGAAATTGTTTCAAATTGCAGCGCCTCGAGTCGAGCCAGATCCGTTTTGGGGATATCCGTTTTGGAAAAAGTGCTACATGTGGTTTAGGCACTAGTGGTGTGCACAGACCGACGGACGGAAGACACGGAAGTTTGGAAAAACCTTTCTGAATCAGGTCCCCAAAACGTGTAGTTTCGTTGAAATTTCAAAATCTACAAAACTGGTGTCACGACTTCAGCCGCGCGAGGTCTCACTCTCTCCGATGAAGAAGTGCTCGTAGATGCATGGCTTTCAACAGGCGGAGCAGCTCCTGCATCGGGTTCAGACAAATTAGTTGTCTCACTAGCAGTTTTAGTAATAATTGAGTGTTTACTTTTATGATTATCTCTTTCTGTCTCCTGAAATCCTCTTCTTATGTGATCTAATTTTCTTAAATAAACTAAATGGTTTAAGTTAATTCTTAGTTTCTGAATCGAGTTTTTGGTTATGTCTTATTTTTCTCTCCAAGCATATAGGTGCATTTTATCAAATACAGATCGTAGTTTTCTTCCCATTAGAAGTTCTGCAGGTGACTTCCAAGCTCCTGAATGTGCTGTCGTATGCTGTTTTAAAGCATTGCGGCTGAAAGATCAGTATCACCATATTCTAGTTTTGTTAAAATTTTCTTGAGTGTGTACCATTCGTTCCTTTGCCATTACTAAGATGGATGATAAGGAGATATGGTAGAAAATTTTATTAAATTCTTGTCGTAGAATTCACGGAGTTCTTTCGATGTGAATGCTCGACCGTTATCTGATATTATTCGATCTGGGATTCCCATTCTAGCGAAAATTCTTCTCAAAGTTTTGATAACTTCATTGGATGTCATAGATTTTATTGTGTCAACTTCCAACCATTTTGACATTGCGTCAACCACTATCAAAAAGTTTTTACCTTTAAACCCTTTGCCAAAAACGCCAAGTCAATATGTAAAGTTGACCATGGATTTTGAGTTCTTTTAAAAGTCTGATTAGGAGCTTTCGGTGGACTATTAGCACTCATTTGACATTTGCTGCAATGATTTACACAGTCTCCTATATCTTTATCAATGTTTGGCCACCAAACATAACTTCGGGCACACGATTTCATTGCCACTATTCCTGGATGATT
Source organism: Teleogryllus oceanicus (assembly GCA_964035755.1). Lineage (NCBI taxonomy): Eukaryota > Metazoa > Arthropoda > Insecta > Orthoptera > Gryllidae > Teleogryllus > Teleogryllus oceanicus. The sequence goes on along the minus strand of CAXIVR010000008.1, from coordinate 69,402,730 downwards.
GGCATGTAATAATCCAAAAATGTTTTCCGCGTCACTTCAGGTGCTATTAAACGATTTCCCCACAGGAGACAATCTTTATGCACAGAAATTTCAGTTTTCTTTCGCTGATACGGTTTGAATTCTTCTGAAAGTTCAGTGTTTGGCCATTGATGCCACATCCAGTATCGTACCTTTGATAAAATCGTATCTTTGGATGTTCCTTTACAAATTTCTTCTATTGGAATAAGATTTATTTGTTAGATTCTAATAAAAGAATATCACAGGAGATACTTTCTCATCTTTGCTATCATGTAAAGGTAATCGCTGAACAGTCAGCATTTGTTTTCTTTTCCTTTGTAATTTATAATTATAAGCATAGCATCAAACACCAACGTAACATTCTCGGTGACAATATTGTTGGGATTGGCTTTTTAAGGCTTAATAATCCTAACAGGCGATGATCAGTTGTAATGTGAAATTCTCTTCCTGGCACATACTGATGGAAATGTTTCACTCCTTTAACGATAGCAAGCGCTTCCTTGTCTATTTGAGCCTAACTTCTCTCACATTTACATAATGTGCGAGACCAATAAGCAATTGGTTTTTCCGTATTATTTTCCTTTTGTGCTAAAACAACACCAATTCCACAAGGCGAAGCATCACAATTCAAAATCAGTTCTTTTGTTTCATCATAATGGGTCAAAATCAAATCGGAGCTCATAAGTTCTTTTTAGGTTATTAAATGCTTCTTCATTATTATTTTGCCCATCGCCATGAAACACATGTCCAACAACCGATGCAAAGGTTCTACTATATTAGACTTATTTTTTAAAAAGCGATTATAAAAAATTTACTAGTCTAAATATTTCTTAATTCTTATTATTAGGTCGAGTTTTTGCCTTTACCCTATCTTCAGAAGGTCGTACTCCTTTCTCCACAATAATGTAACCCAGAAATTTTAGCTCTTTTAATCCAATTCTACACTTGTCTTTCTTTAGAGTGAATCCTGAATCTTGAAGTTTATCAAGTACTCTTTTCAAAATATCATTGTGCTCCTCTTGATTTCTACTGAATACAATAATATCGTCTAAATAAACCTTTGTTGAAATCGATGCCAGTAATGAATCCATAATTCTTTGAAAAAGTCCTGGCGCAATGGAAATTCAAAAGGTAATCTTTTACTTTAAACAATCCCATATGAGTATTTAGTGACATTATAGTGTTATGTATCTTAGTTGTGTTCTGTAACTAAAGAGTTTCTTGTATGTGTTGAGTGGGAACAAATAAATGTTGTTGTTGGTTGCCATATGAAAAATAATAAATAGATCATGTTAAAAGTGAAGTCGTACAATTTAATGTAATATCTAATATAATTTGGCGACGAGGATTAAAGAAAGTAAGAAAATATTAATAAAAAATATATCTGTCACTAACAAGTAACAGACATGACAGGTAATGAAGATGCGGCAGCACAAATGCGCGTTATAGGACCGACAATTGGACACGTAGGACCGTTTGATTTCAATGCATCGTGGTCAAATTATCAAGAAAGACTGGAATTCTTTTTTGAAGCGAATAATGTCAGTAATGAAAATAAAAAAACGCGCTATTCTCTTAGCTCAGTTTGGTGCACAAGCATATGAAGTTTTACGATCCTTATTGACACCGCAAACCCCTAAGACTTCCGTACACACAAATTACAGCAGAAACATCTTTCAACTCTACACCTAATAAAATAGTCAGGAAGATTTAATTTTTAATAAAAGAGAGTCCAAAAAGAAAGATGAATCTATAACAGAACTTGTAGCGGATATCGTAAATTAAAGTACATTTGTAATTTTAAAGAATTGAATAATATGCTTCGAGATAGAATAATTATTATTAGGTTACTTTATTGAAAGGATTACAAAAGAAATTATTTGCAGAATGTAATTTAACATTTGAAAGAGCCTTAGAACTCGCTATTGCAGCCGAAACAGCTCGAAAAAATGTTGAAGATGTTAGAATATCTGGTGAACATTCGATATCTAAGATAGACACATAAAAGTAAACCAGGAGACAAAAACAGAGGAAAATTAAACCCGTGTTATCATTGTGGTGAATTGTATAACGGGTCTACTTGTAAATTCAAAGACGTAAAATGCAATTATTGTAAGAAGAAAGGACATATAGTTAAAGCATGTTTTGAAAAGAAAGCTAACAGGAACAAAACATTTCAAATCCAAATAGAAAATGGGAAAACTAAAGAAATGTAATTTACTGGGGAGAAGAATGAGATTGCTGGTATTGTATGCCATTCATGCTGTTGGGGAACAAGACAAAATCATCGCTAATGTAAAATTAAATGGCGTTTTAGTTAAAATGGAAGTAGACCAGGATTTTAATATGATAATGAAGGTAAATATTAAATACTTATCTGGAAGTAGAAAAATATGCAAAATTGCTTAGAATAATTAATACAGCTGTTATATGTCTATATTTATGGAACGATTATATTGAAGACCTGAAGTAATCTACAGGCATAATTGCCTTAGTGGCTCTTAACTATGCCCAATTTCAAACGTGACACTTGAAATACATGCACGTTTCTAGAAAACTATGACAGCTTTGCGGTAAATTGCCTCAATTTACAAAATATCGCCTCATTCCCTCACACAAAATTTCTCGCTGAAATATTTTACTGGAATGCAACCTGAGCGGAATGCAAAGTATGCGGCAGGGCTGTGTACTTACAAATTTTCATTGGAGCTGTGCCTACTTCCGCACCATCGACCGCGTTCCACTTTACGGCTTTTGAGTGGCTGTTTAAAGAACCGCGAGTATTTGCCATACTGCCCTACAGGTGCATTTTTAAACGGCTGAAGGCTGAGGCGGATGCGGATCTTTTCAGCGGTGCCCCTCTGTAACGTGCTTGGGGCGAGGTGTGTTGCTTGGAAGTATTGACTTTGTTGGTACTCGCCTAGAAGCCAGGGAAACAGAACATTCCATTCTGAAAGAACATTCTTTGAATAGTTTGCCTGTGTGGTTGTGGTTTAACGCCGTTGATTCTTGGAGAGAGGGCTGTTGGGATTCCGACAAAACAATTTCGTGAATTTCAAAGGTTTCCAGTGACACTCTTCTTTAGGGAGAGAGCGGCACAAAGCAAGTGTTTGATGAAAACGTACTTGCCGCCATAATTTAGAACTTAAACAGATCAGTAAAATTAAAGAATCAATTGATGAGATACCAATTGTGCTTATTTAAAGGGGAACATGAAAATATAAGGTAGTGGAAAATGTGTATTAGCTGAAATACGCAACAAATGGCGTCAACATATGTAACTTAAGCTTCAGAACAGATATCGAGAACGTTCAATGACAAAGCGCCTAAAAATTCAATTCCAAACATTGAAAAGTTGGTAAAAGCTTATTATGATTTCTAAATTACATATAACATAATTATTTAAATACAATATATGTACGGAATTAATACAGTTCGTTACCTTCACCTACACATACCAAACTTTGGCTTTTTGACTTTTGATTAGTTAATTGATTAAAACGTAAGTCTTTAATTGTCTAAATGCAGAATTCAACAAGCAACGGTAATTGCTCGATAACCTTAAGATGAAACAACATGAGAATAGTAATCTATGTCGATATGATAGAATAAATGAAATTGCATCTAAACTTTCTATCTCACTCAAAACTGATTCAACTTTGTAATATAAATAATAATATATACAAAAAAACAATGTATATTAAGTACAGTGTTCCATAATATTATTTATATATTACACAAAATGTAGTATGTTATGATCTTGCATGTATACTGCTGAACAAAAACACACTAGTTTTTCCACAAGATAGCACGCACACACCTCAACCAGTATTAAAGCCCACTCCTATAGCGCTCAAGTAATGCAGTATTGTAATAAAACCAGTCTTCATGAATACTGCAATAACATAACGCTGTTCCATAACATAACGTGTGAATAACAAATGTGTGATGAATAGCAAATGTGTGGGTGATCTCTTCCTGGGAGACTAGCAGTCTAGAGACCAGCAGTCGCATGACTTCATCTGTGACGTAAGCATTGACGCACTGAATATGAAAATTCAGTCAATACGCGCAGTACGAACGTTCTCGAAGTAACATTGCAACGTCGTAGACTCATCTTTGAAGACGGTTCCACTTACGACGACCGTGACAGGCATTGCGTGGTGCGTACCTAGAGGTTGTTATAAGAATGATCTTCAGTTTCGCAAACGACACGCGGATGATATACGTTCTGTAGAATTTTAAGCTATCCTTGTGTACGTACCAAATAAACGTACATACGGTGAATCTGTCGTCTTACTCATCACGACGCTACAGACGAAGAAACAAAACTGGTGGCAGCGTATTGGAATCTGAAAAAGTGCAGCCATGGCGGCATAAAACGGATAGCATGTACATGAGCGGAAACCAGCGACGTCTTTGGGGGCAACTACCGAAGACGACAACGAAGTATCGGTGCTGAAGAACTTTGTAATAAAGCCACAACGAAACGACAGTCAGTCGTTAACCCATTAGTGCACAAATTATTTTTTTTCTTGATTTTTTTTGGTTTTGGTGATTTGATTCGATTATATATTTATATAACTAGAAAAAATAATTTTAAAAAATTATCATTATCTTTATATTTTTTAAATGTTGCCATATGGCAACACTAAGCACTTCCCATGACACATTGGTGGTAATAACAAAAAACTTTTACAGGAAGCAAATTGAAATGAAAAATTTTAGTAACATCAATTGAACTGAAATTCTTTGAAGTTTGTAATTTTTTATTTTATTTTATTTCTAATTTATATTTGTATGAAATGGCACAAAATCAAGCTAAAGCCGCATACATTTAGAACACATTGTTCTCACAAAGGCGCAGTTTCTGCCGGCGCATCTTCAGTTTTCTTAACAGGTGGTTGATTGTGATCAATTTCATCTAAGACACGGAACTGCGTTGAAAGACAATTTAGGACGTCCAGGGCTCTTTGGTGCCTTTCCGTATCGAACAAGATACGTCTGAGCAATCTCACGTCGAAAATCTAGTTGTTGTGTATCATTACCAGACCTTCTGTACAAAACCCATACGTTTTGTGATGCACACATCAATCCAACCATGTAGAATCGGCCAATAACATTTCTGTTTCAGATCTGTATTCTGTAAGTGGCTATATTTTGGTCCATTTGTGGACCGCCCATGCATGCATTGCAGTTTTTTATTACATTTGGACATTGCACATTGATGGATTTGCGCTGTTTCTTTGAATATCTCTGTACAATATGTAAAGGAGAAATTCCATGACAATTTGAAGCTACTGCCACAAATCCTTCCATTTGCAGAGGAGTACTCCATCTTCTTTTGAAATTTTCGAGACAATGAATCCTCTTTCTTTCTTCAACAGTTCTTTATTTTGGGGAATTTGAATGTCATTAAAATTCTATTTTTTCTCTAATAGTTCAGTTGCTTGAATCCATTTCAAGAAAATAACTCAGCAAGTCAAACCAGCGTAAACAAATTATCAAAATAAACCCAGTAAGGAAATTTTGCGGATATTTTTTCATCATAGCTACAAGTGGTGCAGCAACTTTTAAACATGTTCATTGTCCGAATTGTCATTGATAGACTTACCTTGGTAAACTTCAAAGTCAGCTAGATATCCATCTGCTTTATTGAGGCACCAAACTTTATACCCAAATCTAATGGGTTTGCCTCTTATATACTGTTTGCAGGAATGTTTTCAAAAATATCATTGATTCGTCGTAAGACAAGTCTCTTTGAGGAACAAAATGCATTTTACAATTCTCATTCACTTTGTCGATGAGTGGACGAAGTTTAAAAAGTATCTTTATTCAATTTATTATTATCTTGAGATATGAAAGAATCTAAAATTGTTCAAATCTATTTCTACGCATTGCATTTGACACAAGTTGATTTCTCAGATCGTCTGCCGTATCCAGAAATGTCTCTTGCTCGGAACATCATTGTAATACTCGATAAATTATTCCAAAGAAGTAGAAATTTTTTTTAGCTCATTTGGAGATCAGAGCAATTTAAAAATTGTGCATATTTTCCCGTTTCCTTTACGATCATCTCTAAAATATTCGTGTCTAAAAACATTTCAAATAATTCAACTGGTCTTTTAGATCTAAATTCTGAAAATCAGGACTGAAATATTTACATTTTACTTAGCCACTTAACTAGGTCTCCATCAATATAGTACCTTTCCTTTAAATTTTGTGGGTCGCATGTCATCGGGAATTTGCTCGATATCTTTAATACTTATTTCTGAAGGTGCAGACAGCTGATTATGATTTAAGTTATCAGGAACCCCTCCATCCTCTTCTCCCGACCCTCATCTGTTAAAATAGCTGGTTCTGGAGGCTTAATAAAAACAGACTTGATGGGAAAAACGCAATTTTCCTCTTCCTGATTTTCATCCTCAAAGAGAATGTCCAGCGCTTCAGCTACTAAATTATATCGGGTGCACAAGTATAGACGCAGAAAAATCTGTGAAAAATGATGTTAGTTTCAGCTACCTTTCTATTTATCTATAGCGTTGCCATGTGGCAACGAGTGTAATTCGATGTTGAGAAATAATTATCTTTTATGTAAATAAAAAGGTGTAAAACAAAATAAAATGTCTTAAACCTTTACAGCAAATTCCAAAGAAAACAAATTCTGATTTAAGTATTTTTATAGTAGAAAAACGAAGAAAAATACCTGCAGACGCAATCGGAAAAATCCATGTTGAAAGGAGTACCGGTTTCTAACACGTTTACACGCAGATGAATGGCGACTGATTCATATCGGCTGAACTCCTTCCCGACTCATTGCAATCGCAACAATCTCCAACGCAGTTGAAGAATTGAATTAGAATTAGTTCGAAGGGCATTGAAACAATGCCGCTGCGCCGTTGCCATATGGTAACGCCCCAAACGCTAATGGGTTAATAGTGAATTGGTGGAAATAGTGAATTGGCTGATGGTGACTAGTAGTTCACACCAGACAGCCGCATCAGACCGGTAAATCATTAGGAGCGGCCGGAGGACGAGGTTGGGAAGGTGTCAGATTCGGGAGGGAAACCGTGAGGACAGCCGGAGGACAAGTCGGACAGGCTGAACCGAGGAAAGAGCAACCGGAGGACGAGTTGAGAAGGTGTCAGACCGGGAGGAAACCGTGAGGACAGCCGGAGGACAAGTCGGACAGGCTGCACCGAGAAGAGCAGCCAGCGGAGGACGAGTTGGGAAGGTGTCAAGACCGGGAGGAAACCGCGAGGACAGCCGGAGGGCGGTGGACCAGGCTGACCGAGAGGCAGCCGGAGGACGGAGAGTTGGGAAGGTGTCAAGACCGGGAGAAGCCGTGAGGACAGCCGGAGGACCGCAGTCGGACAGGCTGAACCGAGAAGAGAGCAGCCAGAGGACGAGTTGGGAAGGTGTCAAGACCGGGACGAAACCGTGAGGACAGCCGGAGGACAAGTCGAGACAGGCTGCACCGAGAGCAGCCGGAGACGAGTTGGGAAAGTGTAGGGCCGGGAGGAAGCCGTACGAGGACAGCCGGAGGACAAGTCGGACAGGCTGCACCGAAACAGCCGGAGGACGGAGAGTTGGGAAGGTGTCAAGACCGGGAGGAAACCGTGAGGACAGCCGGAGGACAAGTCGGACAGGCTGCACCGAGAAGAGCAGCCGGAGGACGGGTTGGGAAGGTCAATCAAGACCGGGAGGAAACCGTGAGGACGGCCGGAGGACAAGTCGGGACAGGCTGCACCGAGAGGCAGCCGGAGACGAAAATTGGGAGGTGTCAAGACCGGGAGGAAACCGTGAGGACAGCCGGAGGACAAGTCGGACAGGCTGCACCGAGAGAGCAGCCGGAGGACGAGTTGGGAAGGTGTCAAGACCGGGAGGAAACCGTGAGGACAGCCGGAGGACAAGACGGACAGGCTGCGCGAGAGGCAGCCGGAGGACGAGTTGGGAAGGTGTCAAGACCGGGAGGAAACCGTGAGGACAGCCGGAGGACAAGTCGGACAGGCTGCACCGAGAGAGCAGCCGGAGGACGAGTTGGGAAGGTGTCAAGACCGGGAGGAAACCGTGAGGACAGCCGGAGGACAAGTCGGACAGGCTGAACCGAGAGAGCAGCCGGAGGACGAGTTGGGAAGGTGTCAAGACCGGGAGGAAACCGTGAGGACAGCCGGAGGAAGAGTCGGACAGGCGCATTCAGACGGAAGAAACCGTGAGAGCAGCCTGAGAACGGGTCAGAGAGCAGCTGGGAGATCAAGGAACTGCAGCCAATTGAAGAAGAAGCTGAAGAAGCCACGTAAGTATTTGCAATTCCTTACTTGTCAGTCAGGCAATTTTTTTCTGTCGTGATGGCCTATCTAGGTAAAATAAAAAAAGAATTGCTTATTACCATAGCGGAGGAACTAGGTGAAACTGTTCGATCGAATGCGAAAGTAGTCACGCTGAAGAAGTTAATTGAAGAGAGTGAGAATTATGAGGTAGAATTTGTAAGAGAGCTCGTAGAAAGTGTGGTAGAATCCGACGAAAAGGAGAAAGAGAGTGCGAGACAAGCCACAGAAAGGGAGAGGAAGCCGAGAGGAAGAGAGAGAAAAAGAACGATTTGAACTCGAAAGTTGCGTCTTATTCAAGAGACACGATCGAATTCAGGTGACCGCAGTCATCGGAACAATACCCGCATTCATCAAATTATGGATAAATTCCGAAGCGAAAGATATGATATTACCCAGTTCTTAAGTGTGTTTGAAGGGCATGCCATGCGATTAGCTTTGCCGACAGACGAAAAAGTTAACAACTTAACTTGGAAGTAACTTGGAATATCTACGCACGTGAGTTACCGACTTATTGTCGCGAGTGGGTAAATGGATTGAAAGTCGAAACATTTGATGATTTATTAGATCTCATGGTAACAGATCAAATGAAAAAGCGAGTCACTCCTGAAATTCGTGATCATTTTATAGACGAATGGGGAAATTTATGTTCATCGTCCGTGTTGGCAGAAAAAGTAGATAATTATGACAACAATCGCGCCGGCATATATAAGAAGGAAAATAATTTTTTTAGTAATAGTGACAATAATTCAATGCCGGATTCCTCAACTTTTGTTAGAAAAATCTTTAGGAAAAACCTAGATAAGACGCCCGAAAATGCTGCGTTTGAAAAGCCAAAAGAACTTCAATGTTTCAATTGTGGAGCAGAAGGGCATTTTAAACGGAACTGTCCTGAACTTCAAAATATTAAGAAAATTAATAATATCGGAGAATTAGGCACCAACAAACTATTGGCTCCTCATTTAAGCGTAGGGACGATAAATGGCAAAAGCTCAGCAATTTTACGCGATTCTGGGGCTACGATAGACGTTGTTGATTGGAGATGGGTTTCCCAGGACGACTTCACTGGCGAAAACATATGGGTACAACAGCCCTTAGATGAACATCCCACATGTTTACCAGTGGCGCGAATCGAATTGGTTGGCGAGTTTGGTAGGATCGTCACAAAAGCAGCGGTAGCCAAACGAAACGTCAAATTAGACTATTACTTAATGAGTAAGTACACTACAGCCTCCTTTCGAAAAGATGGGATGTGGAATATCCCCTGAATCCGGCAAGCGCAATAATGATGAAGGCCACAAAGAATTGTAAGTCAGAGATAACGAATTATGATGGTACCGCAACCGAGGGCGCGGAAATAGATTCACCAAGGGAGGGAGAAGAGGAACAAGAAAAAATAATTAGTACGCGAAGTTTTGAAATTAGAGAAAATGAATTGCCTAATTATCTAAATAATGGAAGACAAAGAGAAGTAAAATCATCGGAGCCAGAAACAAAAGATTCTCTTAGACGTGGGGAAAGGATGACTGTTAGATCGAAATGGGATAGTGAGTATGTGGGCGACAGACTGAAAGATGATATTACTTTACAGAATTCTCAGAGTCCAGAGAATGTCAATAACAATGCAGAAAAGAGCGAAGAAAAAGAAAATAATTTTGCAGAAATAAGTGCGAAAGATAAGAAGCCAGTAGACAATCACGATCAATCAAGTAGTGAGAGTAATAATTCTAGTGATAATAGTGGTAGAAGTTCGAATGCTAATGAAAGTAACTCTAAAGTTTCGATTACTGTTGCAAAAAACGGTCATGTTCCGAAAGATAAAGAAACTGAGAACAAAGAAAATCTCAAACTTTGTAAGGAAATTGGTGAAGAAGAATATGCAAAATCTGTAAAATGTGCTTATGCAAATAAGCTTCCTAATGAATGTTCGACAAATAATAATCTCTATTCAGAAAACAGTGGCGATGGGAACATTAATCTGAAATTAGCGTCTGAGTATGAGGAATTCATGAAAGCTGTTAGCTTTGAATCTTCAGCAGTGGAAGACGGTGATATGGAAATTCCGGGTACTTTGAAACATGTGGGAACACCAGACACTTCTGCTCAAGAACGAAGAGATATAAGAAATTCTGCTGATAATGAATCCGTTCATGAAAAAGTGAATACAGAATCTGCTAATATTGAAGAGAAGATGCGCCTGAAGAATAGATCAGAAACAAAGTAACGCAACAAATCGATGTTCGTGACTTTACCTGCTTCTGAAGATGAACTTAAGCAACTCAAGCCATATATATATATATATATATTGATACAGAGCCAAAAAGGTTAAGCCAGGAACTGTCAAGTTGGGTCTTGAGGATACTTAAAAGTGACATTAAGTATCTTTTTTTAATTTGTTTATTTATGTTCGCTTTATAACAGCTCAGGTCATCAGCGACCTCATTGTGTTTACATCAGTACATTACATTTCAAGGTTACAAATAGTTGAATCAATCCACCATAAACATTATATCAATATATCATAACAAAAATTGCATTATTATATTTCATTCAACAATTTACTTATTTCTAATAGTTTCACATTTTTTTTACAATCTTTTTCTGATTTGAACAGTGAATATAAGCTGCCTTCTATGTTGAATGATTTCCTTATATTAACAAGTTCTTGGCAGTCAAGAATAAAATAGAAGTAGACACAGTACCGCCACATTTGGACAGGGTTCTGGCTTGGATTTTTGAAGAGATGACCAGTAATTTCGGTTAAAATGACCGATCCTTAATCTTGTAATGACGACTTCTTTTCTTCTTTTGAAGTTTGATTTCGGTAAACCTGGTTCCAGACTGGACTTTCGTACTTGATGAAGCTTTGTAGACTCCTTCTTTCATTGTGAGTTGCAATACTTTAAACAGGAGTCCTTGAAAAGGTTTCTTATATCTTTCTGGGTGCCATGGATTTGCGGTTCAGCATTTGGTAATGATGTTGCCATTTTTTCAGCAATGTCTGCCCTCTCATTTCCAGTAATTTGCTTATGAGAAGGAATCCAAACTAGTTCTATTTTGACTCCTTTTGTGTTTTGGGTAAATATAAGTTCTTGGATAGTTTGGATTATTGGATTGCTGGTGTATCGGTTTTCAATGTATTTAAGGGTTGACATTGAATCTGAAAAGATGACAATAGGCATGTTGTTAGCAGATCTGATGCTGATTTCAATGGCAGCACTATTACATACTTCACATGTGAAAATGGAAAAAGAAGTAGTCAGGAGACGATATGAATTGAGTTAATTATCATTTGTTAGAATTATTGCATAACCAGCTTTTCCTTCTCGTTTTGATCCGTCAGTGTAAACTTGGTAGAAGTTATATTTTTGGAGCGTTTCTTTTATCACATCTTGAACATTTGTATTAGATTCAGAGGAAGGGCAAGGAGTATTTACTAATTGGGTGTTTATGGTAATCTTATGGTCCTGTCAGCGTGGGATGGGATTTAAACGTCTAGATAATATGAGTGGTTTAACAATATTAAAGTCATTCATGTATTTAAGGAGTCTTTCTCTCAGAGGTAGTGGGGATTTTGGATGTGTTTCATATATGGTTGTTCTGGGATTTTGGAAAATGGTTGAGTTTGTGGGATTGGGTGGGATACTAAACGTTGAATATGCATAATTCAGACATTGTAGTTTGCGTCTTAGTGCTCGTGGTATTTGTCTTGCTTCCACTAATAGGCTGTTGCAGGGGCTAGTTCTAAAAGCGCAAGACTTAATCGACAAGCACTGTTGATTATTGAGTTCAGTGTTTTCAATATGTTTTCTGGAGCTGAATTATAAATTACTGCTCCATAATCCAGTTGGAGTTGAATTAGTGCCTTATATGATTTGATTAAGCCTTCAGACTGTACTTCATTTAATGAGGACAACATTTGTAGTGACATTTAGTCTCTAATACAATCCACCTTTAGGGCAGATACATGATGTCTCCATGAGTATGATGTCTCCATGATCTCATTCCAAGGATTTTACATGTGTATGTCCTTTTAAGTAGATATCCTCCAATTCTTAGTGTAACTTTTTCATCCCTAATAGAGCGACTTTTGAAAATACTATAAATTCAGACTTTGTTTTCAATGGAGAAGCAAGATGAATTGCCCAATTACTGATATTATTTAGAGTTTCTTGAATAATGTTTGAAATAACTTGAAGATTTTTGCCACTACATAGTAAGGTGATGTCGTCTGCAAAAAGAAATATTTTCACAGTCTCTTTCACTAGGCTCACTTCATTTATAGCAATGAGAAAGAGTATTACACTTACGACCGATCCTTGTGGGAGACCATTAGTCAACTCAGCTGCCTGTGATAATTTGTCTTGGATTCTGACTTTGAGATATCTCATTTTTAGAAAATTACTAAGGAAGGCTAAGATATTTCCTTTTACCTTCAAATCTGTAAGAATTGATACTAACCTGTCTTTATAAATCATTTCGTAAACTTTCTCAATGTCCAGTGAAGAATGCAATCCCATGGTGGTTCATTACTAATGCGTCACAGATATCCGTGTCTATGTTTACCAGGTGATCGTTGGTTGATCGAATAGATCTAAAGGCACTCTGATGCGGTGGATGAGGTTTTTTGTTTTCAGGCTCCATTTTCAGCCGGTGACAGACCATTTTTCCAGTAGTTTACATATATTGCATGTTAAGAATATTGGACGAAAATTTATTGGTTGTGTGTGATCCTTATTTGGTTTTGGTATTGGTATGACTGTTGCTTCTCTCCATTGGCTAGGGAAGGATTGAGTGGTCCAAATATTATTATATAATTAGGTAGGTATTCAAGCCACGACTTCAGGGGAGTTTTAAGAAAACTACTTGGTAAATTATCTGGTCAGTGCTGAATTTTACAATTATTTAACACAAATAAAGTTCACTAATAGTGAATGGATGGTTGTGTTCTTCATTTAGTTTTAATAGTGTCTTGATGTGATCTTGGTCTATGCTAAAATTTTTTGGGCTAGAAGATAAGAAATTTGGGTCATAGTTGTTGTTGCTTGAATTATTTGCAAACGCATCAGCAAGTATGTATCTTTGATGTCTGTAAAGTGTTTTGTATATTTTCTTGTTACTTCTTGTTGTTCTCTTGACATTTTTTCTTCGAAAGTAACAGGAATAGCTGTCAATCTACGTTTTGTCATGAACTTTTTCCTGTGACATATTAAGTTATCTGATATAAAGTTCTTCCCCCAGGCATAGGAGGTTGTAACGTCGTAGACTCTCCATCTCTTTGTGAGAGACGGTTCCATACGACCGTGACAAATATTGCCATGGTGCGTACGAAGGTTGTTATAAGAATCATCTTCTGTTTCTCCGCAAACGACACGCGGACGATATACGTTCTGTAAATTTTTAAACTATAAGTGTATGTGCAGTACAAAATAAACGTACATACGTGAAAATCCTGTCGTCTTGCCTCATCACGACGCACAACATATAATGTTGCATTTTTTCAGTCAAATGGTTTCTTTTCTCGAGTTACTGAAGGAAGCTAATGAATCTTAGATACCTTTCACACTTCTGGATGTAGCATTGTTATCCAAATCCCGATTTATCTGTAGTTTCGAAATTATCTATGTAGATGTTTTGCATTTTCCCGAATTCCCTAGGAAACCTAACAGGGCAATGGACACCTCTCAAGAGGGCCCAGAGACTACAGAGTTATTTATGAATTTCTGCACATATTGGAAATTAGTAATAATCGCTTTCAACTTAATGGAAACTGACCGAATGTGGGGATCATTTTTTCAGTGGTAATGGATAAACAAAATTAAATTTTGAATATAATATTTATGATCATTGATTTTTATGTTATTTTTAAAAACACAAATGGTAATTTCGCAAGCAAGAAATGGGGAAATATTAAATTGCTTTCATGTTATTACTACTTATAATTTTCTAAATATATAATGAAAGTAAAATAATTAAGAAATGTCCACGTTTGTCGTAATTCTTAAAGGGATTAGACGCGTTTACATCCTCTGTGTAGGAGTCCATGTACATTTTGTCACCGTAATTCTTGGCATCGTAATACTTATATAAACATTTCATTCCCCTAATATTCAAGGGCAGGTCATCAACGCCCGCGACATTGACTGCACCTCTCTGGACAGCAAAATTCCTACTACCTTCCTTCTCTCCTTGTTTTCCCATCGCCTGAGATGTCCCCATCCTCTACATCTCCCGCATTGCCTCACCATATATCCCATACAGTTTTAGTTTTTCGTTCATTAAAAACAATTATATTATTATAAACAATTGTATTTATCTGAATTAAATGAATTAACTTTCATTGTTTATTTAGTAAATAGATTGCCAAAAAGAAATGTTAGCGTTTTCACATTCGTGCTCCACATTCGGTGTCTAGACCCATTGACGTTCACCAAATGAAGTAAAGTTATTTATGTTTCTGTATTATCATCTAGGAATTGATTTCGCTTTTCTTCTCTGGTTTTTCTAGTTTCTGAATTTTATATTCAATATTTTTGTTAGTAATTTGAGATCCTTGCTCTCATGAAAAATATTCTATATAATTTCGAGAAACTCTCCCAACCCTGACGCGAGTGTTAATTTTGCTGTACGGAAATGGGAGAACTAGGAGAGTCACTAGTTGGTAGAGAAAACCTCGAAAACGACTTTAAGCCACCTAAAGGTATCAACTTTATATCATGTGGACGACAGAGATGGAGGCAAGTAAAGAGGAAAAAAGTGAAATAGACAGGCACAAATACAAAGGCAGAAGGAATAGGGAGAATGTCTGAGAAATATGGAGAGAAAGAAAGAAAGAAAGTGAGAGAGAAAGAGGTGTGAGAGTGAACGTTCTTGAGTCAGTGCTCTCTAAGCGATGCTTTCCTCATCATATGAACGATACATTATTCTATTAGGATTAATTTTTTCCACTTTCAGCGAGATGTTCTTGTTATATTCTGCTTCATTTCAAATTTTTACATTCAACTACACATTCTCTGTCTGTTCCAGATATCAAATAGTCACTTTCTTTCTATAAAAAATATCAAAGTATGTTTTAGTTCACTTCATACTTTCGTTTCTAGTAGCCTTTTATAATAGATAATGTAGTAAATAAACCTAGCTAATACATTTATGTATTTTAACTACTGAAATAGTATATTTAATATATTTTACGATTTTTCTTGATTCTATATCATCTTAAGTCGTAAACGGTATACAACAGCCACGTCCTTTCCTCTATCATCTTAATGTTTGCCACACTACATCTTTACTTCCAACTCTTTTTCTTACAAGGTGACAATTTGTTTTGCTGTGGTATTCACCAAATTGTTCCAGCTCAGTTTTCTCATTTGGGTTAACCCCTTCCCTCTCCTCATAAATTACTACTACTGCACCCTTGACTACAAACTCTACTCATTCGAAATTCGCAAGTTTCCTCTGTCCCCATCCCATGTCTACGCATTTTCTGCCTCTCTCCAGGCACTTCTGCACCGTGGTCTCCTGCCCCAGTCGTGCTCAAAATCGCCTCCCTGACATTCCTCTTCAACACTGCTTTCAAAGTCTATCTCACTCCTCATTGTTACTGAATTCAAATCAGTTCTTCTGGTAATGTCCGCCTGCAAAATGAATTTCTAACTTTGTGATCATATCACCTCATCTCACCCAGTCTTCCCATTTATCGAGCTTTTGCAATGATTTCTGCAACTATCGCATCATAACAGTTACCGCAAGCTTTCATGACCGTCGTTTTAAATCATCTTCCATCTTGACATCGTTCCTTCTTCGGCATCCACGTGCACTTCTCCAAGTCATCTTCCACATTTCATTCGCTTCCTTTTATACTGCTCTCTCTTTCTCAGAACCTACAGGCCTTCCACCACCTCTCGAGCACACACTAACTTTCTCCTCTCCCCCCAGTCCTCTTGCCTGCTGGCGGGGTGCTTGCCCATCGGAGATTCCCGCCCCCCCTGGGTTGTGGCAATCGTGGTTTTACCACCCGCCGAGGGCGGCGCGGGCAAGGCGGGGGCCAACCGGGAGAGGCCACTTTACGACAGCTCCGCGCCGCTTCCGCCTTGTTTCATCGCACACTCCCCCCGCACGCCCCGCCTTCACTCCTTTATGACCGCCCCTTTCCTACGCCGCCGGGGGCGTGTCGAAGATGGGGAAACGTTTCCGTGAAATTTGTACCTCCACCTCGACGTCCGTCTCCGCCGCTGGCCATGAGTCGAACTCTGAAATATTTCAGCGGCCAGGCATCGTAGGTACTAATAGTAGTCGTACTCAAGCGCCGCGGTGATGCTCGGCGTAATTCGAGATTCGCCGAATGTCGTAAGGACGCCGACGATGGCGCTGAAGCAGGTGCCAATGAAATGTAAATAAAGTAATTGGATTTTGTATCTTCGGAGAAACTGTTAGGTCTGAGATTGGGTCGGTATAAAATGCTAGTACTGGGGAAATACTGGGGGAGATATAGGTGGCCATCAAAACGATTACTGGTTTTATGTGATTTACCTGGAAACATAGAACAAGAGTAATGATTTATAACATTAAAAAAATTAATGTTAGTGCTTTTTAATTTTAAGGTTATGTTCAAATAATTATATTTAACTGAGTTTTTAAATTTTTAGAGATAGAAACGTCATTAAAAATTTGTCTTTAGCAATAAAACGTTTTATTGTCCAAAAATATTTTTTTAATTGTATCGTATGAAGGAAAGGTTGTAGTGCAGAAAAGCCAGTGAATTCAAAGAATAGACTCCTGCAGGTAGATAATTGTGTGCAAGAAGCTGTTTGTAAACTTACGTTACTGAGTAAGGTGGCGATTCGAGTCTTGAAATTCATTTATGTGACGATGATCGCCGATGAAAGGAGTTTAGCTCGCAATCGGTTTGTTTTTAGATATAGAGAAATTTATGAGATTTATTTAAGCAAAAATATTTTAAAAGTGTAAACCTAATTTCTGAGGTGAACATGTTAAAAACGTCCTATAAAATGGCTGGTTTCTCATAACAATGTTCAAGTACAGAAGCAAAAAGCTATGGGCGAATGAGAGAGATTGATATAACAGGTCTGCTTTCACGTAAACGAACAAGACAAAGAAATAAGTGTACTATAATATTTTGGTCTTTGATTTTTAAAGACAGAACATTTTTCATATTAATATTTATTACATAATACATAGCGCAACGTTTCGGAAATTATTTGTTTCCATCATCAGGCATAATTGAAATAAATAAATAGTAATTAAGAATAATGAAAGACCTAGCATGTAGACAAAATTCTTTAACACGACATAGAGTTACAACTTCCCATAACGTAAATTTCCAGGGTATACAAATTTTAGCCCACGAAACATTCTTATATCCTAGATTAATATTGGAAACGTTATATATCAAAACATAATATTGTTTGAATATACAGATGGAATCTAATAAATTAACTAATTTATATGATGGATTATTATGTTTCGTTATTACTTATTTTTATAAATTATTTTTCTCAAAATGAGTTATTTCTCTACTATTAACTTCTTTCTGTCTAACTTATTTAATTTTCTAATGTCCCTCTCAACCTCTTTTTTTATATAATTTATTTATTGAGTGATTGGAAATTACACAGATCAGTAGTAATTACTATCTCATGTGCATTTGCTGGCTTACATTGTTACTTATGCTAAACTTAATACTAAAAACTTAAAACTAAACTACCTTACTATAGGTGTAGGAAACTACAAGAGCCCCTACTGTGGACAATTAGAAGAGAAAATGTTCAGGAACGCTTCGGCAGGAAATCTATTTTTAATTCTAGTAGGGAAGTCAATTACGGTGGCCAGGTTAAAGTGGACGGCTCGGTTAATTGTATTTAGGTTGGAGTAAAAATTATTGGAAAGATGGGCAATATATTTGATGATCGGTGATATATTCAGTTCTTTGTGAAGTTAGGCGTTGAGAGGAACCATGGGGCATGTTGCTAATCTGAGGAATCTATTTTGTAATTTGGGTTTATTAATGTTAGAAATAGATGCATTGGTCCCAGATGGGACATGCGTGACATTAATGGTCTGACTATTGCTTTATAAATTGTAATGGCATTTGTTAGGGATAGCCGGCTTTTGGAGTTGATAAGACATTTTAGTTGAGCTATTTTTATTTTTGCTTGTTGTTGTTTTAGTGTTATGTGTGTTTTCCAGTTGAGTCTTGTGTCGAAATTCGTAAGTATTTACTGATTGTTTTTGAATTGTCCATGGAATTGTGCGTTTATTAATGTGTAATGGTGGTGGGTGAAAAAATGGTCTTAGTAGAATATTTTGGCAGTTGATTTAGTTAGGTTGGTTTGATTTCCACAATGTTGACCACTGGCCTATTTCATTTAAAGTGATTTTGTATCCTATCGTGGCAGATTTATAACTACCACAATCAGTGAATAGTCACTGTCAATCAGTGGTTTTTCACTGATTCAGGCTGAGAGAGTAGGGGAAAAATGCGATGGGATAATTGCGTCACCTTTGATTACGTCGATACTTTCCCGACACACTATTTATTCGTTTAAAAACGTTGGATTTTTTTTAAAACGTTGGGCATGATTCTTCATTTGTGTTAGTAGATGATTTCTCCCTTGAATCGTAATTCAGACCTTAAGGTCATTGGAAATAGACGCGTTGTGTAACTAAGAGCTTCGCGTCTCCCGTGGGTGCTATTTGAGTTCAAAAAAATAATATTTTATAGTTTCCAGGCTCATCCGTTCTTGAGCATTGATTACATACAAAATTATCGAAAGAGATACTTTTTTTAAAAAGTGTAGTTTCATTTCAAAATTAGGTTTAATATCGTCTGTTTAAGTTCAAAAAAATAATATTTTATAGTTTCCTGGCTCATCCGTTCTTGAGCATTTAAGACTACATACAAAATTATCGAAAGAGATACTTTTTTTAAAAAGTGTAGTTTCATTTCAAAATTAGGTTTAATATCGTCTGTTTTAAAAATCAAGTATTAGCTATTCACGTTGCGTCAAAAAAGAGGTGCGTTGTAATAAAAGCAGTTCATTACATTTTACCTCTGTAGATAAGCTGACATCACCCACAACACGTTATTTTCGAGTATTTTTTCAGGATATATTAGAATGATCCGTTCCAATATATTTATCTCGAAAAAAATGCGTTTTAGTTTCTTACCTCCCAACATGTTTTTTCCATAAATCTCTTGATAATTTCTACTAGGATGAAAATGTGTCAGTTCTCCTCCAGCAGACTGATATGCGTTGAATAACCTCACTGTACTGAGGTGGTGGATCTGAAAAGCTCTAACAGTGAGTAGTAATGAACACACTTCTCCAATACTACAAGATACGCAGATTAACTGATGATTACAATTAAATGATTACAATATTCTTTAACAATTTTTACGAGTAATAGTTGCTCACATCAGAATACAACGCTCAGTCATCGCTTTTTGAGGCCTGATTAGAAGTCAACATTGCAATAGTTACAATAATTTTTGCTTGAGGAACGTTTGCTCACTTAAAATTACAATGCTTAGTCATTGCTTTTGGAGGCCTGGTTAGCTGGTCTACATTGCAATATTTTTAATGATTTTTGCTAGGAGGAACTGTTGCTTACGTAAGACTACAACGCGTTAATCATAGCTCTTTCACGCCTGTGAAAAACAAAAATAATAATTTTCCAGGTATCTGGAAGTGAAATAATAGACTATAAAACGGTATCAAAATTAGATCTGAAATATTTAATTTTCTTGTTAATCTGCTACTGAGAACACAAGAATTCGTGAAAATATACTAATTATACACAGTTTAGTGTGTCGACGATCGTGTTTCCATAAGTGGAAGTGAGAATGTTATTAAGATAGAGTAAAGAACGCTGAAAATGAAATTTCCTTGAATAGACTAGGATGATGTAGAAATCATCAATGTTCAAGGGGACAAAGAGGACGACGGAAATAGATGGAAACAACATTTTTGCAATTGCCATTATTAATAAAATATTTTCAATTTAGTCTTTAAATATAAAAGAAGATTAAATAAATGAATTATCGTTTCAGTCCTCGCCAATAAAAGACAAAATGAGATATGCTTCCGATTCTTATTTTCAAGTTATTTTAAATTTTTGTGTGTACTTGAAATGGCCACTAATGAAGAAGAGGTCACTGCTGGTGTCTTTACCCCTTTCCCCAGCGCTGGCTCGTGCGAGGAATTGCTGTTTTCACTACGTGGCAAGATTCGCTTTACGACCAAGTACCCGACTGCACATCATCTCATTCTTTCCACATCATTCATTCCATCACTATTCCCCCCTAATATCTCTCCTAGCCGTTATGCAACAGAAGGCAAATCATTGTGTTCACTTAATCAGGAAAACAGAACACAGAAGCGGGAGCGGGAGCTCAGTGCATCAACTGATGTCACTGCAGCGCCTCTGACCGGGAGGTCCTAGGTTCGAGTCCTGACGGTGGCAGATTTTCAACTCTAGCTTTTCAGCTAGGTCGAATTCAAACGCTGTCTGGAGGAGAATTCTAGCGACCGGCTGCTCTGATCGGTAGTTTCCCGTGGTTTCTCCGATCAACACAAGGCGAATGCCGGAGCAGTACCCTATCAAACGGGCCATGGACCGCGCGCGATCTGTCCTTCCTCTTCCTTGTCCTATCCTCTCCACTTACACACACACACACTTACACTAACATGCACTACACTACCACATATTCCGGGAGACCGTCGGAGCTAGAGCTTGTCCGGCTTGGCGGTGCCCCGCTGGTGGGAGAGTCCTGGTTAGGGAGAAACCCCACTAGCCGACGGTAGGTCGGCGCCGGATCTCGCCATCCAGCGGGGGAAGATCACCGCCATCTCCCGAGAAAAAAGCATGCACTACACTAACGGGACTAATGACCAAAGCAGTTGTTATAGCAGCAGTTAAAATAAATAAATAAATCAAAACACAGAAAGGAATTAAGTTCGCTCGTACGATTATTAGTCCCGATAGTGCAGTCAATGTATTATTGTTTCATTCCTTCTGCATTGGAAGGTGAGACCCGGCGCCGACCAGCACGTCGGCTTGCGAAGAATCCTCTCCAAGTATCTCCTCCCACAACAGGTCGGTCACAACCCCATCCAGGACAAGCTCTAAACTTCCAATTAGCCTTGCAACATGTGTGGTACTGTAGTGAAATGAATATGTGGATGTGAGTGTGTGTGTGTATGGGGAGAGGACAGAACAGGGAAGGAAAGATGTCCGAAGTCCGATTGTTAGGGTACTTCTTCAGTAATCGCCTGGTATTGATTAGAAAAAACACTGAAAACTACCGATCAGATCATTCGGCCACTAGAATTTTCCTCGAGACAGCGGCTGAATTCCACTTAGCTAGTGTCGAAAATCAGTTATCGTCGGATCTCAAACTCTAGGACCTCCCAGAGTCGCTGCGAATAGTGTAAAGAATTGGAAGATAATTAAATGAGAATATTAATTAATATTAGTTTTATTTTTAAACAAAGGTGTATATTCGGCTTCCGTTTTACATAAACAGAAACATGTAAAAATCCGTGCAACTTGTAGGAAGTACGAAATAAATGCTACAGCTAAAATATAAAATAAACAACAAAGGAAAGAAATTATTAAACCATGTATTTTACTTAACTAACTAAACTTACTTTACTTATTTTACTTAACTAACTAAACTTACTTTACTAAACCATGTGATTACTTAACCATGTATTTTAATAAAATACATGGTTAAGTAATCACGGGAAATATTTGAACTTTTCAGAGAGACTGAAGCACCTGATGAAAGGTGGTCAGCACTATTAGCAGACGATTCTTCCCACAAGTAATTTACATTAAATTACTTGTTGACTAATACAGTTGTATAAAATGTTCGATTAATTTTATTTTCTACGAAAATACTTACGAATCTTAATTAAATCACTGATAGTTTACTTAAGTTTTTTTTTTCTGGAAGGGCTATACGAGTAATTCCATTATTGCCAATAGGGGTCTACCCTGAACAAGGGAGTTTCAGCGATAAATTTCTTTAGAGCTGTGCTTTGATGCGTTGTTCACTTGTGTACAGGTATTTGATGCCAAAACTTTATGAATACTGGAGCAATATCGCTGTGTTGGCTTATATACTTTCCTTCTAGTTAGATACACTGAGCAACAGTGGCGGAGTTTGGGGTCAAAACGGAGCTCAACGATTCTCATGAAATCATTTACATTTTTTTAATATGCTTTCTACAATAGTGCAGTCTACATGCTGCAAATCTAGATAGTAGTTTCGATGGCCACGCAAATTGTATGAGAATAAATAAGAATGAAATTACGGTATTCTCCCTCGTTTTACTAAATAAGTTGCAACAGGTCATTTGGAGCCTTGCCTGTACACCCGTGTACTCGCAATACATATGTAAGTACGCTGTACAAATGTAAAGGATTTTGGCACGTTAGTGCCAAGATAATCCAAAATTGATGATTAATTAATGAATAATCAATTTGAGATGAAATAATGAAGAAACTTTATTTTACAAAAATGTTATTCTTACTGATTAATAAAACACACACTATTTTCAGTTGAAGAGAAAAATAATATTATTGAACTGTTATTATTTAAGGTTAAGTTATTAATCAACTACTTAATTAATAGTTTTTATGTTACTGTGATTTAGTTACCACCATCGTTTCTTAAATAGGGTACGTAATTTCCTAGCACAAAATTTTAATTTTAATAGAAAGTGTGATTATAGTACATTATGAAACAGTATGTAATAATGGGTATTAATACACGAGTGTGATATTACGATACGAGCGAGAAATGAGCGAGTATCGTAAACTTCACACAAGTGTATTATGACATACCAATATGTGGGACGTTGTATTGATTGACATTTATTGGTAACAGGGTGAATGGTAAGGATAGACATATACAAATATGGCGGCATAGCAACGGTAGACGAGTTGTCGTCAAGATCAACAAACTTCATTGCTTTGAACCACGGGGCGCGGCTAGTTGATAAAGTAAACTGTTTGGGGATTGGCCGAGAAAGCAATGACAGTCTGGGGCGGCTAGTTGAATTTGTAAGTAATTGAAGGATTGACTAGGCATGGATATTTTTCAGACAAGAAACAGTAGATAGATGAACCGAGTTTTGAAGCACTGAAAGAGGGGAATATGGATTCATTCCGACTTATGCCGTGGTGCTGTGCGGATCGTGTGTAGACAATTGATGTTGGGAGTTTGGGAATTGTGAACATTTATTTGGAGCGTATGATTGTCGGACTTAGAATATTGATGGAAGGTGCGGAAATTGAAGCTTGGAAATATTTCGAGTGCAGCAGGTAGAATTTAAACTGTAAACTTAGGTGAATTTGTCGGCAACAGGGCTAGGAGTATTTGAAGCAGATAATAGTTTGCTGAACTTTAATATTTTAATTATACGAGTGGAAAGAACTGCTAACGTTTAAAAGGAGAATTAATTAAGTCTTATCAATTTATGAGGATCAGTGACTTGAGTACACTTGTGCCAGAACGGAAGAAAAGAAGATGGTATTTGGACCTGGAGCCATCGACACCGGGAAAGATTGAAAATGGTTCTACGCGGCGACATCGGTCAATAGCATGCGAAGAAGGGTACTGCAATATAAGGTTTGAGACTGGTCATGACCAAAAGTTTCATATTGTTAACAAGGAACATTGAATAAACTTACAAGTTTCTGTGAATAGAAAAGATGATTTTCATTTAGCCAATTCCAGCAAATGAGTAGCTAGAAATGTATATTTGCTTTTCAGATGCCTCGGCCACTCTGTACAGATGGCAGATCGAATAATCGGCTATTAGTACGCAATAGTGATTATTTCTTATAAGACCCATCGACCCAGTTAGCCGGATATTAATTTAATGGAAATAGCAGTTGAAGAGTAATTTTAATAATTGAATTAACGTAATCTTTTCCTGGCGCCCATATTCTTTTATAAATTTGGAACGGGTTACATTGAATTAATATTAGAAGGGCAGAGGAAATATTAAATTTAAAAATAAAATCAGACAAGTTTGTTTCAAATGGCGCGCCAACATGGGACAGTTTGTTTCAAATGGCGCGCCAACTGGGGCCGAATTTGTTATAAATTGCGCCATTGTTTCAGTATTAATACTCAATACATTGAGGTATTTTTTCGGTACTTTTTCTATGACTTATAGTAAATTTTATATGTTAAGCGTTTACAATGAATCGTTTCGTGGCAGTTGATATGCTGGATTCAGCCAAGGTCACCTATCCTAACTGCCACCGGTGACTGGTTTACCAGTCCGCCTGCGAGCAAAGTATAAACGTTGCGGTGCAATAATTCCGAGGTCAACATTTTCGCTTTTGTAATCTCTGGAGGTGCCAACTCATCCTCTGGTTCACTAGACATTTCAAACTAAAGAATTGGCCGGTTTTTTAAGGATAAACACTCGGCAGCAACATGACACAAAATAACTTGCGTTCTGATCTTAAGGTCTGTCAAATGTTCCCTCTAGCACTACAATTACGCTAATCAAAAGGGATCAAAGTGAAATTACGATTCAAATTATTTGAAATAATATTTCACGTAAAAATTACTGTAAAAAAAGAATGTAAACTTACAAACATATAATATTAAATACAATTTTAATGTACACAATCGAATAAACATTTACTAGAAGGATTCTCAATGATTAATGAAGTTTCAATACTTAGTTTGTAAATTTCTGTGATTGGTCACAAACCTGTATCATAATGAAACCTGTATCGTAATGAGTAGCATTATGCAATGGGTTGTAGCCATCAAATGAAATGATTATACAATGGGAGTAGAAAAAAGTTATTTTTGGAAATCTTACAATCTAATGATATCGCTTTTAACTGCATCTACGGAAACCGATTTTATATTTTCAAGAATGTTCATTGTAGTAATAGCAGAAAATCCTTTTCATAACCAACATCAATAATGTAGTTTTCAATATCTCTCTCCAAAAATGACGTATTAAATTGTTGCAACGAACAAACGCGGGTCGCGCAGCATTTCCGCATCGGTAAGCCAGCAGCCTCGCATTACCACCTCGACTCCACGTGTGTGCTTTGGTCGGGCACACCGCGACCTCGCGTCGCTCGCGGCCCTTCCATTCGTCGCCGCCCCTCGTCCTCATCCTCATCCTCATCCGCAGGGCGCACCCTCTCGCCCCGACCTCACCGCCGTTGACGGCCCCTGGCCTTGCCCGCCCCCCCCCCCCCCTTGACGTCCCGTCCTAATGAGGGCGACCGCAATGCAACTGCCAGCCTGGTGCTTCGGTGCTCTGCCCCGCCCCTCCCCTCCCCTCCCCACCCCCCACCGGCCCGCCCTCTTGCCCCTCGCAGGGCTTCCCAGGCAAGTGCATCACGCACGTAATGAAGTCCCGCCCCCAGTGGCGCCGGCGCCGACGCCGCACCCGGCGACGCGTTTGAAAAACGGCCTTGTTCGAGAAGTCCTTTGCCTTCCGAGTAATCCTCCGAGATTCCTCCCTCTAAATAATTATCAACGAATGATCATGATTTTTCGAGCATGCTTCAATGACAGTTTTGCTGAAATAATTTGAATGAATTGAAATTTTATATATATATTTTGAAACATACCCCTAACTGCTACAATTATCGGGCGATTCGTCGTAACCCGTTTCCAAATTTCTAATAACATGGGCGCCAGGAAAAAGGTTACGATAATATTTTAACTATTATTACTCTGATAAAATACTGAATATTATCCCGCTAGCTGGGTCGATGAGTCACGTCAGAAGTAATCGCTATTATCTATTAATAACCGATTACCCGATCTGCCATCTATACAGAATGGCGAGGAATCTGAAAACAGAGATTATTTGATCTAGCTACTTATTAGCTTGAATTGGCCAATGAAAATCATTTTATCTTTCTTTCAAGAGAAACTTAATGTTTATTTCTATCAATGTAGCAAATTAAAATGTGAAAACTTTACATTAAGAAACTTTCTTAGTCATGATCTGTTTCGTACCTTATACGGCGATTCTGGTCTTCGCATGCTCTTGATTGGTACTCGAAGAAACGCCTTCCCTTCTTGTATTTGAAGCTCCGAAGTCCCGAAGTCCAAATACCACGAATCTTCTTTTCTTCTTTGAAAAACGAACACCGCCGATTCACCGCTTCGCACCACTCAAATATTTACTCCAGCTCCACTATATTATATCTGATGCCCGTTCTCACCGTATAAAGTGCTTTTATGATTACACCGCAAAACAAATCTCTCAGTTCTATCTTCCCCGTTTATAGCAAGAAAATAGGCAAAGTCTTGTATCGTTTGTAAACCGCATACATTTATAACTTCAAGAATGATTAGAGTTCACTCGCGAAAAAACTCCAAGTCTTATTTTTATGCACAGCAAAATATTCGGAACTCGACACGTTCCCCAAATCTTAGAAGTATCACAAGTTCACTTCTGGTTCTGCCACGAAAATATTCAGAATCCGAATATGTCCCTCTAGTCCGATTCTTGCTCCACCACACGAAAATATTTCAAAGTCCCAACACGTATTGTAGACCCCCGAAATTTTATTGAGTCCTATCATGCACAAATTAATCTATTCACGAGCGAACTGCTCACCGTCACGACATGCGGCCAAATGAATCTTATCCTCCCTTTTGTGGCCACAATGCCTCGCCTTTCTTTTATTTCGACAAAATGCCCAAACTTCCGTTTTAATAATTAGTCGACGCTTCTTCAACCAATCCCCAAATCTCTTATATTTCCTCCTACTCACGCCGCCACCTCCACGGTCACATGAATGTTTGTTTATCCTGACAACAACCACGACGTCGTTACTAAGGCGCCATATTGCTTATTATTTGCCCTAACAATTTCGCCCATTTACGACAAATATACTGTAATAAATATGCCCCCCTATTGGTATGTCTATATATATATATATATATATATATATATATATATATATATATATATTGAGACAAACCGGTAAGCCCGGCTTGTTCGTAGTAAATTTATTTGCAAGGGACAGGTGTTCTTTTTCGTGAATGGACTCGGGGTTATTAATCAGACACCACTGTTCCGTGAACAAAATAAACATGGATTATTTATTATTCTACACAAATTACTATTGATTACAAATATCTGTGGTGGTCTTTATCCTTTTCTTTACCTCACCCAGAATCACTGTTAGTTCATTCGATCTTACATCGATCGAGGAAATATTTACCGATTAATACTCCCCCCTCGAGCGTCGGCGGCTTCGGGGACTCTCGGGTTGTCTCGTACTCCGTTGTGCTGCCTATGCCCGCTCCACTGGGGGCCAGCCGATGCGATGCGTTGCGTTTCCGAAGCACTTTCTCCAGCGTAATCTTCCACGGTGCCTCTGCGCCTCCCGCTGAACTCCTTTCCAGTTCACCCAGATCTACTCGATGTCACCTTCCGCGAGCTGACAAACGCCACTAATTATTCAAGGTACAGTTTGCTAGCACGTGTCTCACCATTTCACCAGGCTACTAGTCTCGTGGCGTACTCCTCTGCACACAAGTTCTCTCGATCAGTACTACCCCGGATAATAGCTGTTACTCTGGCACTACGTCCGAGCTACTAATGATGGCTATATCTAGCACAACTCGTCCGTCAATCACTTTTGGCAGCGTTCATTCGTTCGCGACACTATTCTACCTTGTTCGAACGCGGAGCAGCCCCAGGTACTTCCTTCCTTATAGGCGACCGGCCGTACACTGAAGCCTCGCGGCGTCTTTTCTCACGCCTTCGGCCAACCGACAACACTTCGCCGCCCGTAACTGTTTCTTGTGGCTAGCGGGCGCCCTCTGGCAACCGTTTTGCCGCGTGCTTACTTGTTGTATCACCGTTTCTTTAAGCAGAAACGCGGTGCGTTTCAATATATATAGTCAATTAGTCAACTGTGATATCAGACTAGGTCATAGTACATAATAATTACACTTGTATTTGCCCGAGTATCACTACAGTGGCGGTTCCTAGGTATCTTGGAGTATATATATTCAGCAATCTGAAATGGAAATTTCAATTTGAGCATGTAGTTAAAAAAAGTGAGGTACTTATTTTTATACTCTTTTTGTAAATTAAGATTCGTGTTAAATGCTGAGCAACTAATTGTTGTATAAGTAGTTATTCTGGGCTATAGTGACCTATTGCATAATTGCGTGGGGTGGAGTCTATGATAACACTACGAGGCCACTCTTTAATATTCAGAAAAGGGTTGTTAAAAGTATCTATAAGATAAGCTTGTTTGACTCATCTGACATTATATTCAAAGAACAAATATAATGAGTGTTAAAAATTATATTTAGAAAAAGCTTTACAGCACAATTTTTTTCATACATGATGAGTACAGCAAGCTAGTCTTAACAAAGAGGAACACAAATGTCATTCCAAATAAAATTAATAAACAAATTAGTAGAAGAAGTCATCACTACATACGCCATAAAGCTTTCAATTCATTGAATACTGACCTGAAGGGCTGTGATATGACCAAACCAAATAATAGAAAGCATCTCAGAAGTTGGACTATCCAACTAGATGAAGAAATTGTAAGGTATTGAAATATGAACAGATTTTGTTAAGATATGAAGGGTTTGGCCATAAAAACGTGTTTTACAAAGACATTATATATTTAGCCACATAGAGACAGGGAATAACAAATTAAAAATTAATTAGTATATACCTTGGCTCATTTTATTTTGCATTAAGAGCACAGAAGAATACAAGAATTGTATTAAGGTTATCTTCGGTCAGGGAGTGTCTCCTATCAGACAATATATTTTTTACGTAGAAAAATACATTCTCTGGGAGACGAATACTGTTTCCTTCCAAGAGTTTACCCAGTGCATGTAAAGTATAAAGCCCTAGACTCTTTCCAAAAACTTCATTTGTTTTTTTTCTTCATATTTCCTTACTTCCTCTCACCTGGAGCTGCCACAAGCTTATCCCTTGCCTCCTGAACAATTGCAAGTACATCTACTAAGGTTTTCCTTGAATTTTTTATCTTCTTTATAAACCGATGACAGCAGATATTACTTCGGCAGCGTTGGCCGCCAGTAGTCTGAAATATATTGCACTAACGTATTTGAAGCAACCAGAAAGTTGCTTTCCAATAATAAATATTTTTTCGTAAAAATTCATTTTTTGTGTTATTTTAGACAAGTCGAAAAATATGCAAAAAAATCATTTATACGCCTAAAAGCTCTGAATATGCAAAATATACCATGTATGCAAAATATTACTTACCTTCTTTTCAGTATTTTGCCATTTTGCCATTTAAAATTTTGAAATTTGAAGGAAAATATGACCATTAACCAAAAAATGCAATTGCATGCATTTCCAAGCATTACTCATAACAAGTGCTCAAAATATCTTGCTCTTGTTTCTACACGCTTGCACTCGTCGAATGTTGGACTGTCGCACCCTTTCAAACACTCGCAAATGGTATCGAATGGTTTCGCAGGCTTCCATGACACGTAGATGAAGAGTTTCTTCATTCCTTCTGTTTGCGGCATTAACCAGTTGTTTAAGGTCCCTCCAGAGATCCAAAGGCTTGAAGACAGGAGAAAGTGTAGGTCATGGAACTGGTCCTCTTCGACCTATCCGTCAGGGTAATTACCAGCCATTACATCTCAAAAGATGAAACTAAAAAGGGATGGAGTCCATCAAATAAACCACGGTGTTAACTGTGTATTTATTATATATATATATATATATATATATATATATATATATATATATATATACATATATAAATATGTGTGTGTGTGTGTGTGTGCGCGCGTGCGTGCGTGCTCGACTTACCGAAACTTTTCCTCTTAATATTATTACTCAACAATTGTTCATTTTTTTAAAAAGTACCTATCATTATTTAAATATATATAATTGAATGAAGTTATGCAGAAAACCTCCAATCTATAAGAATGAATATGGCTTGGCAAGTTGGGGCACATCTTCGAGCAGCGAGGATGCACACCAGGAACGAGAGATATGTGGGTTGTATATTTACACCCAATTCATATTAGTTTTTCATAATTTAATAAAACTTATCGTTGATAATTTTCTGCAATTTTTGAAAGAACGAGGTTTAAGCTTTTTTGCCCCCATAGATTAGTCCAACGCTCTCCCCAAAATCGGGGATTCGAAATCATTTGGATGCATACAAGTCAAAAGAATATCTCCTTTTTTGTAAAATCCTGGCGACACTTACTCCCTTGCTTTGTCAGCATCGTTTATATTTCATAAGAACTGTCTGTGCTGTGACATGACATGCAGTCCCAAAGCGCTTACACCACTGCCTTCTAGCCCTGCGCCCCAAGAGTGCTACCCCATGCGCCGGTCTCCAGGGGCGTTCTCATTGGCCCTTCGATGGTCTCATTGGCCCACAGCTTTAATGCCCTGGGCTACCTTTGATCTTAGAAATAAACTTTGACTATATAACTATACATAATCTTCGATTATGTATAGTTATATAATGTATTCATGAAACACATTCATTTTTACAATTTTTCGTTATACGAACGACGATTAAAAAGCTTCTCTAATTAACCCCGTTCAATACACTTATTATCAACAGACAAACTTCCCGAAGTTTGATGTGACATTTTTTTTTTCAAAATATCTTACCAAAGATCTAACAATAGTTAACTTTGACACTATTATATACTTAATATGTAGCAATTTTAACATTTAAAACACGCTTAATATAGTCCATTATGTATTTGTACACATCGAGAGCGGTAACTCAGTGTATCAACTGATGCCACTGCAGCGCCTCTGCCCGGGAGGTCCTAGGTTCAAGTCCTGGCGGCGGCAGGATTTTCGACACTAGCTTTTCAGCTACATCGAATTCAGTCGCTGTCTGGACGAGAATTCTACCGCCCGGCTGCTTTGATCAGTAGTTTTCCGTGTTTTCTCCGATCAACACCAGGTGAATGCCGTAGCAGTACCCTACCAAACGGGTCACGGATCGCGCGCGATCTTTCCTTCCTATTCCTTGTCCTATCCTCTCCCCTTACACACACACACACACACACACACACACACTTACTCTAACATGCACTACACTACCACATATTCCGGCAGACCGGTCGGGAGCTTAGAGCTTGTCCCGACTGGGGCTGTGCCCCGCTGGTGGGAGAGTCCTGGTTAGGGGGAAACCCCACTAGCCGACGGTAGGTCGGCTCCGGATCTCGCCATCCAGCGGGGGAAGATCACCGCCATCTTTCGAGAGAAAAATAATAGCATACACTACAGTTACGGGACTAATGTCCAAAGCCGTTGACGCGCCCGGAAACGAAAAAAAAAATCTATCACTCAATATTTGTACACTCACCACCAATCGTGTGTGTCGTGCAGTAAAGGGCACATCTAATTTACTCTGTAGCTAAAGTGCTACTCTGTCCGTTTACTTCCCACTGTATCTGAACCTTCGAATTGCTTCTAGCATGTCAAGAAACCGCTCGGGAAATTGGCAACCAGAGCCCTTGGCCAGCCCTTCCTTACCAGTAGGAGGGGGAGAGATTCATGATACGGACGCACGCTGTGTGGATACCATAGAGAAATCATAATATTTTATAAGAAATGTAGAAATTTCTGAAAAGTAATTTCTAATAAAATATGCGTGTTGTCTAATCTACACAAATGTTCTAAGTATTTTTCTCTCTCCCTTTACTCCTCTCCCTCCCTACTTGTTTCGCTGTTTCATCACAATCTCTCTCTCCTCTCCTCTCTCTCTCTCTCTCTCTCTCTCTCTCTCTCTCTCTCTCGGTACGTATCTCTTTTATAGTCGCTAGAGTCTTACTTTCCTGCTCTATGAATCACATCTTTCTCCACTCCTCTTAAACATCCTCAACGTTGTAAGTTAAAGTTTCCATCCTCGCCATCCTTCCTTTCACTAGCATCACATTTGATTTAAATATCCCTGAGTAATTTCCTTTTTCAATTTATCCACCCTTGACTTAGCCTACTTCCCTTCAGTTCTAGTCTGTACTTCCCTGCTCGTTCCCCCTCATTCTTCCTACTCTTATCTTCCTCTACTTCCGTCAACTTGTGTCGTTTTCGCCCTTCACTCCTTCGCGCGCTCCCTCGCTCGTCTGCGCCTGGGCTGGGGGCTGGGCGGCGCGGCGCTGCAGGCGTAATTAGGTCCGTTCACGGAGACTCCCCGCGTCCGAGATAATGGACGCAACACCACGGAGGAGGAGAGCGGCGGCGCAAGACGCGCAGCACGGGGTGGCAGCGGGGACGGAGCGGGGATGGCGTCGGGGAAACCACGGTGGACGTGGGGTGGGGGAGGGGCGAGATGGGGGCGCTGGGAAAACAAACTTTCTAAGAAGCATTAAAGAGAAATACGTCATTATTACACCGAAAGCTTTGCATTTACGAGGACACCAAGCGGGACGGCTGACGTGATGCAAAGTAGGAATGAGTGGGGAAACAAGAGAATATAAAAATAAAAGAAGGGCGGATGAGAACAGAGAATAACAGATTATGGAAGAAGAGAAACGAAAGTGTAGTGAGGAATTGTAATTAAAAAGGAAAAAGGATGAAAAGAGATGGATTTGAAGGTGAAATTGAACACCAAAACGTGTAAAAGTGTAAAATATGTATGAATTTAATTATTATTAATATTATTATTATTTTGCTCGCGAATATGCCATCTTGGACCACTC
This sequence comes from Teleogryllus oceanicus, assembly GCA_964035755.1. NCBI lineage: Eukaryota > Metazoa > Arthropoda > Insecta > Orthoptera > Gryllidae > Teleogryllus > Teleogryllus oceanicus. Next base: position 69,369,664 of record CAXIVR010000008.1, on the reverse strand, counting down.
AGGACAAGCACTTGCACGGGCTCAGTATTATTTTACACTCCAGGGTTGTTAGTACTGGAGGATGGAAGGTGAAATGATGATGATAATGAAGGATGAATGGATGGTACACACAAACAGACATTCACAAACACACCCATGCCCGCGGCGAGACTCGAATCCGTGATCCTTCCGTCTGAGATCGCCACGACACTACTGCCTTAGCGGTCTCGGCTATCCAGACTGACATTAATATTATTATTATTATTATTATTATTATTATTATTATTATTATTATTATTATTATTATTATTATTAATAATAATAATAATAATAATAATAATAATAATAATAATAATAGTAATTAGAAATAATAAAAATAGTAAATAGTAATAATACGTACTTACAGGGTCCAAACCACCTAATATAAAGTAAAAATTCCCTCATCTTTTGGAATTTTACATCATTCTCATTAATAAAATAATAACTTTAGCGCAATTATATGTGACTTTGTTTTTGAAAACTTGTTTATATTTGTAAATTAAAAAGCAGTAATAGTATACAAAATTTAAAAAATAAATCTAATCGTTTTTACAAACCGTGTTCTTATTATTTGTCTATTTGATATCTTTAATTCGGTTATGTGCAATTATTTGTATTATGATCATTTTTGGGCTGTATATTGTAAGGGTTGAAAGGGGTCGACGTTTCAAACCATTGTTTTAAAAGAGACAGATGCATGAAAAAAGTTGTGAACTCTTGATTTAGATACTGTTCATTTCAACAGCAAGTATTGAAAAAAACTACAGATCGACTTACTGACTGACCTGTGCATTTTATATTCTTCACAATTAAATATAAGAAAATGTAAGCTTAAAGACTCATATTTTAGGAGTTCAAATTAAAGCTAACCAAAATATATTTATTAGATTAAGTTTTTTACAAACATGCAAAATACATAATATATTAATAAAAGAAAGAGAAGTTAAAATAATTATATGTGGATACACATAGTAATACAAAATGGAGTAATATTCATTTTCCTTATAATATTTGAAACCATGTCGATACCAATTTTCGAATCGATATTTGTATTTACCATTGACGATATATAATATCGAACTATCAATACTTTGCTCTTTGATTAGTACCAGTAACAAATATCGGACCGTTCTTCTTCTTCTTCTTCTTCTTCTTCTTCTTCTAAGCCTCTACGACCTTCAAGTGAACGTCTTGTCAGCTCAACTATTCTTTTCCATTTTCCCTATTCGTCGAGTGCTGGATCTAATTATCAATCTTAATTTTCCTGATGTCTTTTACATAATCCTTCCATCTATTTTTAGGCCGTCTTCTTCTCCTGGTGCTCTCTGGATTCCAGCTGAAGTTCTTATTTACTGTTCTGTCATGCGACATCCCATTATTGAAAATTTTTAGACTCTCCCTGGGGACTTTATGTAAAGTACTGAGTATAACGAGTGTGTTTCAATGTCCTTGGTTTTAGTCTGACCAAGATCGATCGGGAATATTCATATTTTTAAAAAGGCCTACGAAGAGTTTAGGCGCTAGTTTTGTTCATAGATAGATTTGAAGAGACAGGCGGACGGATATTAGAACTATATTTTTAAATTAATATGTTTTGAAGTTTTATCAGTATGGATAGAGCAATGTTCAAAATTTGTTAAAATTTTAATTTTCTCCATTCTATTTTGCTCCAGATATTGGACCATAACTGTAACATTAGCATCACCCCCTTTACTTTCTCATATACATACGTATATATGTACGGGTAATATACTAGTATAGAGAAAGTTGTGTAATACTGCGGAATATCGATTTAGAATCGATCAACGAAAATAAACGTTTCTGGGTCCCCTGTTACAGAAAAAGTGTTGTTTCCTTTTTATCAAAACGTCCGTCTGTCTGTAGACATTGCAGCACCTAAGCCACAGATTTACGATTTTCCAAATTGAGAAACCCTGCCCATCTGGCTCTAGTTTGTGTTGCCTTTTTTCTAATAAAGTTTTATTTTTTAAACTCAATTGAAATCAAAATTGATGAATTGGTTTTTAGTTTTTAAACTATCCTATGCGTACTCATACGACGTAATATACCTACGAAAGTTATGCAATGCTGTGGAAAATCGATTTCGATATTTCATGGAAAATATACATTTTGTTGTCTCCGTAGACGAAAAAAGTTAGTTTTTTTTCAAATCTTCCATCAATCTGTGTCCACCCGACCGTCTGCCCGTCTGTGAATAGCACTAGCTCTAAATTGTTCGTAATTTTTGCAAAATGCGGATATTCTTCGTGTCTCGATCAGGCCGAAAGATCTGCGATTGAAAGATTTTAGGCGTACTTAACATGAAGCCCCTAGGATATTTTAATTTTTTAAAAAATTGACCCCAATTTTTTCTTTAAATATCTTCTAAGAATGTATTAAAAAATTAAAGATCGCATAGGTCAAAATCGCTCTGTTAACCATGAATTTTTGAAAAATGTAAAAGTGACGTTTGAACCGCCTACACCATTGAAGACATAATTTTTAAAATAAACTTTGATCTCCACAGTTTTTTTATTGATTTTATTTAATATTAGTGGCTTTCATTACGATTTTTAGTGAAATGAGCAATATTAAAAACAATCTTTATCGAAAGTAGCGCCACACTTTTTTTAAAAACTTTTTGTTTTGAATGTATAAATGAACTGAATAACATTAAATAAACACCATTATCACGTGCTCTTTTCATTTTCCAAAATGAAAAATAAAAAATTAAAAATTGATATAATTTAGGCAAAATTAGGCAAAAACTTCTAATAATTTGTTCTAAAATTTGTTCAATTCTAAAAATTGTTCATGACTCTTTTTCATGATATTTCAATTAAAAAAATTTCATTATATGCTCGATTTTTCGAAAAATGAAAAAAAATTAAAAATTCTGGGTCTTCTTATAACGTCAATTGTGAAGGTACAATATTTTTGTTAATAAAATATGTTCATCAAAAACAGATGTTTAAATTAGGTCATGATGAATTTTTCGAAAATTAGTATATTTTGTGTAATTTGGCATCAAACAGTGTCACGTGTTTCGAATTTCCTGTGCTCCGTGAACATAATTTTAAAGGTTTTTGGATGATATTGCTATTCTTATGAAAGTAGATTGATGGAGGGTCATAAAAGTAACTTCCAACAAACAATTTCTTTACTTCCAGAAATTTTATCACTAATTATGGTATGTTTTATTTTATTGAAATTTTGAAGTACAACTGTTTCCTGGCTATCAAAATATACGCTGGCATGCACCACAGGCGCTTCGTTTAGAATTGGTTAGGTTTGGATTATATGAGGAATATGTCTAATACTTAACATGAAAGAAAAATTGAAAAATTGAGTACCACAAATTTCTACCAACATTTTAACATTAATTTCATATTACTACCTGCGCTGCCTTTAAGAATAATGCAGCGAAGGAAATAGGCTCTACTCGTATTTCTTGGTGCACAACCCCGTCAAGTTCACCGCAGTGCTTACAGGCAGGCAGGCAGAGCAGACGGGCGAGGAAGAGACACAAAGAAACGCAATTTTTCGATATAAAGCACTAATAAAAGTGTATTTGATTACATTAAAGGAAGGAAATGTACTATATTTTCAGACAAGATCTATTTACTTATTTGGTATCAATTCCTAAGGATTTCTCTTTCCAAAAATGCTAATTATTTAGTCTCAGCATTACAATACTTTCTCTAAACTGCGTATGAAGTGAGCGAGAAAAGAGAATACACAAATGTACATTTTTAAATTACTTATCATGTAATATTTACATTACAGGCGTTTATGTATAATTGCTTATGCGGATTTAAGTACTTCAAAAGGTTTCTTAATGAAGTTTCTCGAAATATGAATTTCTGTGAAAATTAGCACAAAAGTGTTTGTATTATAAAAGCATTGCAATGACATTTTCTCAATGTCTCCAAAGTTTTTAATGAAAATTTGCTTAAATGTCCAGATTTAATCCAAAATAATCTTTTGTTAGATTTTAGTTCTACTATTAAGAAACTGGAAAATAGAGAAAAAGTAAAAAACATAAAATGTTTTTTATGTTGAACTAAATGGATGCCGGGAACATTGGGCAACAACGAAAAGCTAGCCCAAACGCAAGAGAAATAAGCTAGGACGAGAAATCTAATTCTGTCGCAGGATCATTGCGTGAGCAAATATTTCTGCAGGTTTGAATTCTCTCATGTGGATGTAATATTACGTAAAGATACAAATATGAAGGGATAAAACCTTCATTATGGAAGTTTTGCACGACTTAACCGGCAGCAATTGACTGCGATATCGATCTTACGCGCATGCGCAGATGCACAAAAGTGATGCGAAATTTGAAGTCCCCATGCCCACAAGATCTATGGTGCTTTTGATTGATTTAACTTTCAAGATAAATCCCCAATAGTGCTTCCTGCTCCGCCCAGAGCGTTGTAATTAGTGACGTGTCATTTACTCCATTATAATGATAGGTATAATCAGTCTTCTTTTTGAAGTTAATTGCCTAATGCTGTGATCATGTTATTTGCATTTGCATCAGGTTATCCGCCATTGCCTTTTTCGGTGTTCAGAAGATTGGCAGGTGTTCACTTTTCATTCGCATTTTCTCCGCTCGGATGGCGTCAGCATTCTTGACGTCATTCGCCGTTTGCTCAGTTCATGTGGTTAGCGCGTGTTCAGTTGTGAGGCCATTCGCGTTTTCTCCAATCCGATGATCAGATATCCATGACGTCATTTTACTCTTACTGTACCCTGGTGGCTGGCGTGTTTTCACTTGTGACGTCATTCGCATTTTCTCCGTTAAGGGTATTCATGACGTCATTCGCCTTTTGCTTTGTTCAGGTGGTGGGCGTGTGTTCTCTTGTGACATCATTGCCCTTTTTCTCTGTTCAGATGGTGTGCATGTTTATTTGTGACGTCATTGCCTTTTTCCTCTGTTCAGGTAGCGGGTGTTGCTGGGAAGGTGGCGCTGCGTCAAGCCGCGAGCGACGGCCGCGTGGAGGCGCTAGCAGCGCTGCTGGCAGCGGGCGTGGCAGTTGATGCTAGAGACAGCGCCGGGAGAACAGCTTTGATTCACGCCTCAGAGGAAGGCCACTCAAATGTAGTTCGGGAGCTTTTGAAAGCGAATGGCAATGTCAACATTTCGGACAATGACGGCCATACAGCCTTAATGCGATCGTCGCGTCATGATCGCTTAGAGGTTGTGAAGTTATAACGGCTTACTTAATGCTGTGAGGTAAATGCAAGAAACAAATGGACGGACGTCTCATCGAAAGCTTCAGAGATGTCTAACGCAATGTAGTGCGTGAGCTTTTGGAAGCAAACGCTGATGTACACATGAGGAACAATGAAGGGAATACAGCCTTACATGAAAATTGCCATTATCTTTTTAATGTGGAATCAATGCGGCTGCTCTTGGCTGCAAATGTGGATGTGAATGCACGAAACAATAGAGGAGAAACGGCTCTCATGGAAGTTTCATATAGAGGGAATGACGAAGCTGTTCGTGAACTTTTAAAAGCGAACGCGAATGTAAACATTTCGGACATTCATGGACGGACCGCTTTAATTCATTGTCAAAGGGTGGTTATGATAGAAGTTTTCCTTCTCCTGGCTGCGAATGCGGATGTGAATAAGAACCGAAGATGGTGAGGCAGCCCTCGCCTTTATGCCGCATTTTAAGGGTGACGACGAAGCAGCAAGTGAGCTTTTTGAAAGCGAACGCTGATCTCAAACTTTATTTCCAGCAAGGCGGGGATACAGCTTTGCTGTATCTTAAAAGTGGTACTACGTCGGTGCTTCGCGTTTTATTGGCTGCGAATGCCGAGGTGAATGCGAGAAACGAAAATGGAACAACGGCTCTCATGTTTGCCTCAGGAATTGGTACCGAAAATGCAGTGCGTGAGCTAGTGAAATCGAACGCTAATGTAAACATGGCGGACAATGACAGGGATACCGCTTTAATACTATGTTCTAGAAGGCCATTCTGAGATTGTGCAGCTTCTTTTGGCTGCGGAGTGCGGAGGTGAATGCGAAAAACGAAAATGCGGTGCTTGGCTCTCATGTATGCTTCGTGGAATGGTACGCAAACTCAACGAAAGAGCTTTTGAAAGCAAACCTTTGATGTAAACATGTCGGACAATGACGGGGCCACCCTTAATTCTTACTTCACGTTTTGGCCATTTGGAGGTGATTCAGATTCTCTTGGCTGCGAATGCGGACGTGAATGCGAGAAACGAAGAAAAAACAACGGCTCTCATGTTTGCCTCATCGAATGGTCACGCCGATGTAGTGCGTGAGCTTTTGCAAGCAAACGCCGATATTGCGACGGACAATGATGGGGATACCGCTGTATTAACTTCTGGAAGGTCGCGGGGAAGTTGTGCGACTTCTCTTGGCTGCAAATCGGATGTGAATACAAGAAACAAAAAAGGACAGACGGCTCTCATCTATGCCTCATCGAAAGGTCACGCCGGTGTAGTGCGAGAGCTTTTGAAAGCGAACGCAAATGTAAACATTCTGGACAATGACAAGAATACAGCCTTAATTATGGCTGTATATTCTGGTCATTTGGAAGTGGTTGAAATTCTCTTGGCTGCGAATTCGGATGTGAATGCAGAAGATGATGAAGGAAAAACGGCTCTTGACTTTATGCCGTCGAGAGAAACACGACGACGCCACGACACGGGCTACTGAACTTTAAATTGGTTTAAAAATGAAGAACAACATTATTAGCTACGAGTAAATAAAAATTTTGGTCAGGTGTTATTCTTTCAGGTGATGAAATTCAGTGAGAAAGAACATTTCTTAACTTGGCAATTTGTTTGAGGAGTCAGATTGGTATTATGAACTAAAATAATCTGGTTGGAAAAATCCAAACTTCAAAAGGAATATTGTAACGAAATATGAATATCAGCACATTGGAATAGTTAAGAAAATTATATAATTGTTTTGTAAAATTAAATAAACTAAATGAAAAAGACGTATTTGTGAATTGCTTTGTATATTATGTCTATGTATAACACATTACAAACACACATTACACACTGATAGGTATGTGAGAACTAACCGTTGACCAACTGTGCAGCAAATCCAAATTTGCAAGACTCTATTTCACAAGTAATTTTGCACGACCAGGCAGCTGGAGTTTCTTTCTTTTTTTTCTTTTCTTTTTTCCTACAAAACTTTGCACATAATATGTGTGTGTGTGTGTATATATATATATATATATATATATATATATATGCTATATATATATATATATATATATATATATATATATACAGAGAGATAAGAGAGAGAGAGAGAGATGAATGAGAGAGAGATAGAGATGAGAGAGATAGAGAGAGATAGAGATAGATAGATAGAGAGAGAGAGAGAGAGAGAGAGAGAGAGAGAGAGAGAGAGAGAGAGAGAGAGAGAGAGAGAGAGAGAGATCGTATACGCGATTTCGAAAGGCTAGAACTTAAAATTCTAGGTTTTGAGAAAGTGTTTTAAAAGGTAATAACGGTTTGAAATATGTTGCACTACTTGAATTTGAAATTTGTTGTTTATTTCTTAGTGTAATGCAATACTTTTTCAAATTAAAATGATGTAACATATTTTAGAAGCAAAAGCATAATTTAAAATGATAGCAAGACCCTACGGTGTCGACTCCGACAGTGAATGATTTTTCACACGAGATAGATTTCTAGGTTGATCTCATGCGCTGCCTGGAGAATAATTCTATTATTACGCTGCTGTAAACGGTTATTTCTTCCAATAAATAGCATTGGTCGTCAATGTCGAGGTGACTTCTGAGACAGCCACCCCAGAAATGGGTCTGGACCGCGCTATCTTTCATTCCCCTTCCTTCACTATCGCCCTACTTACATGGTTATACTTAAAATAATCTACACAATAAAGCATGTCAAAGTCCAGCCTGGACGATAGAAACATCCCCACTGTGACGGTGACTCTCAGGCGGAGATACATTGAAGGGAAGCTAGGTACACGCGTCGTGTAGGTCGAGACCGTATCTCATTTCGGCGAGAGGGCAAATACCCAACGCCCACGGTAAAACATGCCCTTTCAGAACACTTGCCGAAAGACCAGCTAATAATGAAGAAAGAAAACGGATGCGCAAAGCAGAGAGTGTTCATGTTTTCAAACTGACGTATCGCTACATCATCACTTGGGATATCAAGTTATGGGAAGAATTGCAACAGCGGCTTTGCGATGTTGCCTGTTAGCAGTATTGTTCAAATAATATTTCTATGTTCTAGACAGCTAGTGGCAGCAGGGGAGACGGGATTCTGTTATCCAATCACACGCTTCAATTTCTGCTGACGTCACTACACAGTTGAGAATTTTTTTACAGCGCGAAACGATCTGTAAATTGAAGAGCGCCATTACTTCTTTGGTTATGCATCATGTGTGCGGTTCTGTGTCGTCTACTGTTGTGTGCTCTTATTGCGATTTGTTTCTTGCTAGCTACTGTTTTGATCTAATGCGACGACCACGTGTTTGTCACCCGAGTAAGTGGCAACATCGCTCTTCCCCCACCCCAGCTATCAAGTAGACATAAATATTATGCGGCCACCATCTATCCTTTACCTAATGCTAGAGCTCCCTCTTTTGGGCGGAGTTCTTTTATGACTGAAGTTTTTCTTAGATTTTCAACGATTCCTTTGCCTACCGGCGCTTTTGAGAATATTTTGAGGTGAGCATCACCAAATTAGATTATTCGATGTATTTGTTTTTTTTTCTTTCGCGATTATTTCTTGTAGTGCTAATAGATATGAGTGGTAACAGTACTGTTTGGGTAATAGACTAGAGTTTAATATGAATGTCAGACGAATACATAGTAGAAACTATTTAGTTTTACCTCTGATTTGGAGGATTGTATGGCGTAAAACAGTTATTTTGCTTTAAAATAATGTGTTCTCAGGTAAGTCTGTAAACAAACATTCACGAGATCGAACGGGATATCTCACATTTAGATTCAACTTCTGAGAGGAATTCCTTCGTCAGGTCTCTCTCCAGAAGACGGAAAAAGAAAGAATAATATTAAATACGAAAATCCTCATTCTATTAAATACGAAAATCTTATTAAGATAAAAGAACACACAGAATCTTTTCCAACGAAATTTGCTAACTTCTCATCAGATTCTGCAGTTTATACCAAATTAAATTGAACATAAACACAATCTGTACTAAATAGTATCTTGAAAAGGAAATGGTTGCAATATATGAGCTCTGTTTAAAGTTTCATCTTGGAATTTAGACAAAATTTACACATATTACTTATGTGCTCTATTACAACAATAAAATATTTTTGAGGTACATTGTTTACATCGCCAGACAATTGGCTGGGAAATCTTCGTTCAGAAGAAAAAATTACAAGTCCACAGTTCTTGTGAATTTTGTAACATACTATTAATAAAGTTTTTATAGCAATTATTCTTTAGAACATATTTGTATGGCTTCATGCAACGTTTCTAAAATAAGAAAATCATTTAAAACTCAACCGTCTTTTTTTCATATCTAATCAAACGTTTCCTCAGGATTAACTTTCTGGACAAATATTGTTTTTCCACTTGCCCCTTGAATTATTCAATTAATAATTTCTGCTTAACGTTAATGCAATTTATTTAAAAAAAACATTTTCACATGAACAGCTTCAACTTTTTTTTTACATTTTTCCACAGATCGAGCAAAGAACGTTAAAAAATGGCGTAGGCCTAATTTTCATTGATTTATGAAAATTGCAAAAGTTAGAAATATGAGAGAAAGTATGTGCTTTTGTAGCCCCTCTTTGATGCGGTCTTTGATTATTAAACTCGTGGCTCTATTTCGGCGCACTGTAAACAGAGCGACAAAAATGTAATATTTATAATTAGTTAAGTAATAAGTTAAAGTAAGATTCAGGAACTTCGGTAAATCCAACGTTTGTGTCGCGGTTACTCAGGAAGTGTTTATACATTGGTTAATGAATAAATTAATTTTGCCCATAAATTTTCCGTTGCTGCATAACAATTACTATCTAATCGTTTCTTACAGCTTACAGTGATATCTAATTGATGAGGAAGAATGAGGGTTGTGACGCCACAGATGCACAAGTTTGTCCGGTCTTGCGAGCTTTTACATGCTTTTCTGAGGTGTACAAAATCCAAACATTTGTAACCCCTCAGCCTTCTTCTCACGCAGAGTGCAGTACGCCCATCCCATTCTTATTTTACGGATGGCCAACAATTTGTTAGCCATCGCAACAGAAACGCTGACTATTGCTACCTGTGTTCCAGCACAGGATGGTCTTAGAGATTTGACCACCGTAGCTAGGAGATCACTGGCTTCGGGAAGTTTGTCCACCAGAGCCCTATGCACTCCCTCTTTAGTTGGGACCTCATCAGTCCTTCACCTGTGAGACTCAGTCACGGTGCGAGTGAGAGTCCTCACATCAGCGTCCGATCCAAACGCAACCTTCTTTACAGAGGACTGAAGCTGTTGTTTGGCCTCCGGCGAACCGCTTCCAGTTGCAGAAAGGGTGCTGGCTGCTGTCTTCCGGGTGTGCGTGACATTCTCGCCCATATCCTTAAACAGGTCAGTTTTTCATTTTTAAGGATGTCTCTTGCATGTGTTCGACCTTCTTTGTCATCAGGGCATCTGGTTTGGGTGCCCTTTTCATGTTTTAGAACGCTTGCGTTCTCTTGCTGGTGACCACTTGCCCTCAGGCTCTTCCTCATCAGCATTTCGGAGAGGGATTTGTACCCGGATTTTATCTGCGTTTCATAGTCTCCTTCCTGCTTAGGGCACCTGGGAGTTCAGTTTCATGAAGGATCGCTCCTCATTACAGTACTCCGGAAACCACCTTCTCAGGGGACGTCTAGTGCACTCTTCTTTCCAGTGGGGTTTGTTTGCACTGAGATCTGGTCTGGGTGATCCTGCTTTCTGCAGTGCTACCACCCCATTAAAGTGTGTCTGAATCAGGCCACTTGGTTGTGGTCTCACCATGAACATTATGACGAGGCTTAACAAAATTGAGAAGCTCGGTTATTGCTTTCAAACACGACGGCACCGGAAAGTTGGGCAAATAAGGCTTCTCTGTTTAACATTGAATGCCATCTCTGAGATATACTCTTTGTGAGAAATGTCCTGCTTGGCAACGGGAACCGGCCAAGAACATTCTGGACTTCGCCTACCAGCGTTCTAACATCGTCGCCGATAAGTAGACGTGTTCACTTTTGCTTTATGGCAGTGTTTTTTGTGAAAATAATGAGATCGGATGAAGCCAGTTGGCTTTGGGATACTAAAGGATTGTTCGGTAGCGAGATTATTTCTGGCGCTAGGTGAGGGCGTATGGCGGGCGACACGTATTGGTCTTCTACAGCGAAAGTAGGGTGTGGAAGAGTAGAATACAGGCAAAAAAATTATGTTGACTGGCAGTTAGCTTTAGCAATTGGGAGTCTGCCTTTTTCTTGGAGACGGCTGGAGAAAGTGGTTAACAAGATTCATCTCAATTGTTTTCATTGTAAATGAGAGTTTTTAGCGGTTACATGTTGAACAGTGGACGTAAATTGTTGTTAAACTAGTTGTCTTCACTTCTCAGAGGCGTTTAAGCCGGATGCGGAGTTAGGGCGGTTGGCACGCGACAGGCCGAGAACGCTGAATAGGCCAAGGGATGGGGTAGAAGCCCGGATTCGAAAATAACTATGAAGGTATTGGGTGCGAAGTGGGGACGATAAGAACCTAGAGGAAGCTGGCCGCCGAGCCTTCGTGACGCCCTCCGGCATCGGGGCGCCGAGAAGAGAGGCGAGCCCGCAGGGTACTTAAGGCGGCACCAACAGCACCCACGCGAGATATGTAGAGGGTCGAAAGACTGAGTGATATCTCCGGTGCTATCCTAGCACGCGGCCTTCCAGGCGAAGACCGGTTTGGCGTCAGGCCATGTGATAACGGTGGTTAAGGGACTCAGTGGCCGATAACGTCGCACCAGGCGTGGCTCACCTGCTTTAGAGGCAGTGGTCCTGGAAGCTGAGCGTGGGAACAGTCGTAGGTTTCGCGGCTGGGAATAGAAAGGTGCCAGAGATTTTTCGTTTAGTAAATTCAACTTTTACTAAATTATTGTGGCAGATATATGTTTATTTTATTTAGAATCAGTCGTCTGTATTAATTTACAGCGTCACACACATTGCAACGGAATTCCGTTACATTGCAACGGAACATCGTCTCCCGCGACGCGTGCGGCATTCATCAACTTATAAGGGGTAAGGCCGGTTATACCCCACGAGAAAGATTCTAGCGGGGGTGTCACCAGCAACGTGCGACGTCCTCTCCGCCGCTCCGTCGTCGGGCTCTACTAGTTAGTTGTTCACTCTTAGTATAAGTTTTTCTCTCCCAGGAAACCCTACAGGGAACGTGGCTTAGGAAACACACACATTCAATGACAGGCGCTACGATGTGCTTGGAAAAATAATTCATTAGGCAAATATTCAATGATACAAAATTTAATATGCTAATCTCTCTTTGCACTATTATTTAAATGCCACAAGAAATTTTTCGTTCCTACAGGAAAATCTCAAATAGTCATACAATGATTTTAACACTAATTAAGCGATCAGAATATAAGTCCTGACGCGACCAATTTTAATCTTCATTAAATCATCATACCATAAACTCCTACGCTACCAGCTGGCGCGGAATTAATAGTAACATCGGCTATCGCCACATTCTTACTCACTTCTTACAATCTTAACCTGTTTAATTTTATCTTACATTTTCTTTCGTAAATTTAACATAGATCATGGGAGGCTAGGAATGCCTTCCCACACAAATTAAATCTTTAAGACAAATTTAAGATAAATTTTAAGACAATTTGCTTTGATTCTAACTGAAAAACAAACTTTCTAACAGTTTCTTGTTAATTTCACGGGTACTCACTCTCGTCAGGCGTATCTCGGCGTAGCTAGGGATTCGCTACTGTTCCGGGCGGCTGCTCGCAGGGGTCGGAGTCAGGTCAGGGTCGTAGTCGATGGCCTCATGAGTTCGCTCCGGGCGAAAGGCAGCAATCCGTCCAGCACGTACTGAAGCGCCGGCGCCGGCGGTGGGCTCGTACGGTTCGCGGCGTTCCCCTGACGCAGCTCTCCTCCTCATGGTGCCCCAATTCTCGTACCACCTTCTCGGATGCGCACAGAGTCGAGTTCCACTCACGTTCGGATTGTCCCTGACAAATTATAACGTTGATCGACTTCTTCTTTCTTGAATGTATTCACAGACGGCATTTCTTGGCGGCGTGCGGTTTTTACTGGCGATCTGGCCGTCTTTTTTAGTGTGCAGAACACGTTTCCGCAATTATTAACAAACCGAGCATCGTTTAACAACGAGTTGTCTCTCCGATCCGGCTCGAGCCTAATGAATGTAATATTCACTGTTAGGGTCGGCCTTCGTGCGACAATTACAGTTCAACTCATCGTAACGCACAAACAACATTTGACTGCACAGCTCTCGGGAAGGCTGGTTCTAGATCTTCACGAAATGCAAACCTTCTCGCCACTTGCAGATTCCTGTAGCACTTTGCCTGGCTAGACTTTCCTAATAGAAAATTCTTCTCACTTTGTGCTCATACAGTGAAAAAGAATTCAACGACTGAAAGAGAAGTATCTGTTTTACTTCCTCGACGTTTGAAAGAGAAGTGTTCCTTTCGCGAACCTTCGAGATGACCGTTTTCAGCCACCTCGCTTGATTGATGCCGACCAATGGCGATTTAGGGTCATATCGGTCTTTGCCTAATTGGCTAACATCATACTGGTCACAGGTTTGAAAACAACCGTCGCTGCGCGTCATCCCCTGACGTCATCCGCGCGCGGTCTTACACACACACACACACACACGCACACACACGCCTGGACTTCTCCAACCAATTACGTTTTGCATGTTTCACTACGAGGTCTGTTCTCACCTTAATAATCCACGTTTTCCCCCTACTCCTACTAATATAAGATCCCGTTTCACGTCTGCCCTTCAGATCGGCGCACTCCCCTGCGCACGTGTCTCTGGCGTGGGAAGCCCTACCACTCGCGGATTGGCAAAAGTCCTACGCTATCGCTCCTCACGCTGAACGCGCCCTATATTCATCTGGCAGAAATTTGAATTTCTAGTTTGTCATATGGTGCTCAACATGGCAGCGACACGTTGATGTTGCATCTCTCTGAATGTATGTTGTACGCACGCAGTATTGTTATCAATGCCACAGGTGGTCCGTGGAGTTAAATACCCGACGCCGTTCGGTGACTAAGCGCCATTGTGGTGCTTTTAGGAACTGGAACCACTGTGGCGCGACGGATCCTGCAATGCCCATCTGGAGTTCATTAAGACCGCACGTTCAGCCTTTTGGTTGGTCAACGTTCTCTCTTTCGCAAAGTGGGCTGCTCCCAACTTTCTGAAGTCTTTCCCAGTGTGTAAATACAATGACTGATTCAAACATTTTAATATTCAGAGAAACAATATAGGTTCACTATGCGCACGTAATGTTGAGCTTTCCTTTTGCTTGTAGTGGTAGTAGAGCTTAGGGTGAGTGTCTATTTGTTAGCAATAGAGTAAAATAAATCCGTTCGTTTACCGTTACAAATAAGTTTTCTATAATTCGGCAACGAAAATATCTAGTTTTTGAAATGTTAATCTCTCACTTTGTAAATTTATTATTATTATTATTATTATTATTATTATTATTATTATTATTATTATTATTAATCTCTTTATTCACAGTTTTCCTGGTACATAAGGCGGCCATACAGACATTATGTTTTATCAAAGCCTGACAACCATCAATTATTTCATGTAAACAATATAATAAGATGAATACGAGATCTAAAATAAACTATATACATATCAAAATAAGTTATAAACAATGAATTCATATATATACTAAAAACTATACATATCAAATAAATTATAAACAATGAATTCAGAGCCCCTCTTTATTTCCCAGAAATTTTCTCACTAAAGAGCAAGTACTCAGAATCACAGATTTCGTAGATGGATAATGATGTTCTTCTTAATGGATAACCGCTCAAGTGAACACTTCAAGGTCTTCGGGATGATTCCTGTTGCTGAGAGAACTATGGGGATGGTCTCGGTCTCCCGGACGTTCCATTGCTCCTTTATGGTATGTGCAAGCTCCCTGTATTTCTGGATTTTAGTATTATATACTTTGATGAGATTGCTTGTTTCTACGACCGCTATATCAATAAACCATACTTTCTTCTTTTTTTTATATCCAAACATGTCATGTCAGGTCTATTGTGGTGGACTGTTCGATCTGTCAATATACTTCTGTCCCAGTATAACTTATAGTTAACATTTCTATGACATTTTGTGGGATATACTTGTAGCATGGTATGTTATGTGTTAGTGCTAACCCATAGATTTTCACAAGCTGGGCGTGGATAATTCGGCCGACCATATCATGTCTTTGTTTATATTCTGTAGGAGCCAAGTGTGCTGCAACCTGCTATGATATGTTGTATCGTCTCCTTGAGATTGACCACGGTGACAGTTATCGCAGGGCACCTCATGCCATTGACGATATAACGGGTAATTCTTTGTTGAAATAACTTGGTCTTGGATTTACAGCCATAAAACCCTCCGTCTCCAGGAATAGATATCCGATGGTATGACCACTTGTACGACATAACAACGTCTACATTTGAATTAGCTATTTCTGGGATATCTCCCCATTAAATCACCTTCTAATTCCATAGTTCAATCTCCACGTCAAAGGATGGTTGTCTGAGGTCCATATCGTGTTTCAAGCTGAGAGCTGTGTAATTGTCACCTGCCTCCTGGAGAATTGTGTGGAACTGGGATGATACAGCTTTGTTTCGGAAATACTCGCGCATATTGATAATCTGTTTTGTGTGTAGACTCTCAATTTTTATGATGCCACGACCTCCCATCTTCCTCGGAAGTGTGACTCTTTGAACTGCACTTTTCGGGTGATGATATTTGTTGCGGGTCAATTTTTTTTATTTATTTAGTAAAAAACAGTCAAAAACTGTATGTGACGTATGGGGAGAAAATCATCTGCGCACGCTTTCTTGAATTTCAGAATCCCTTCCCAACAATTTAACTATTAATAGTTGAAAGATGAAAAATAATAATAATAATAATAATAAATTTAAAAAACGAGGAATTAACATTTCAAAACTAGATATTTTCGTTGCCAAATTACAGAAAACTTATTTTTAACAGTAAAGGAACAAACAGATTTGATTTTTCTGTATTGTTAACAAAATAGAAACTCACCCTAAGCTCTACTACCACTACAAGCAAAAGGAAGTTCAACAAAACGCACATAGTGAAGCTACATTTACGTCCAGAAGCAAAGCAAGGGGCCATCTCAGCATTTGCTCAATGGATCAGGGAAACTGGGCAAAAACCCGATCGAGATGGGGGTCATTGAACTCTGATTAGTCTCTCCGATGATTCGAGATCAGTTTTGGACCATTTGATAATTCCGAATGAGGATGTTATTACAGGTATTGCATACATATTCACTGCTGCAGTGAGATTCCGTGAATTCAAGAAGGTTTTCAGTATGCCTTTCAATCTTTGCACAAATTCCACACGTAATTCTTCCTTAATTTTGGTGTGCATGACTCCCTTATTTTGCTGAATACCAAGATGCTAGAGATCATCTGTTTCTAATGCTGTTATCGTTTTTATTATTATTATTATTATTATTGCTAGTATTTTTTCGTCTTTCAACTAGTAATAGTTGACTTGTTGGGAAGGGATTCTAAAACTCAAGAAAGCGTGCGCAGATGATTTTCTTCCCCATACGTCACATACAGTTTTGACTAATAAAATAAAACAAAAACTACAAAGTTAATTTTCAAATAGTGAAAATATTTTTGATTGGCATAAAATATAGTAGTTTCAATTTTTCAAATCAAATTCTTATAATAAATGACTAAGATTAGCTAGTTGTTTAAATCATTGCTAAATAATCATCTATTTACAAAAAATAATAATAATATTACCAGAAATTCTTTTTAATCTTGAACAATTGTAAACTTATGAAAGATAAAAGAAGTTTCTTTGCCCCCCCCCCTCCCGAGAAAAATAATTAATTTCACTGCTGCTTTTATATAGCAGGCTATACACTTCTTGATCACAAGAAAAGTGAAGAAATTAGAAACGATCTAAAAAATTTAAGCGTGAATGATATTATCAAAGAATATATATATAAAAATGGAAACATCATGTATTCAGAATGCCCGAAGAAAGAATAGTCAAGGTTGCCTTGACTGCAAGCCAAAAGGCAGAAGAAATGTGGGAAGACTATTGAGAAGATGGAGTGAGCAGTTTTCAGGACCCGGAACAGTCTGAACAAGTCTAATCCTTGCAGTTGATGATAATAATGATGATGATTGCAGCTTTTAAAATTACTGCTGACATTAAATAATGATCTAAAATATCACATTTGCATTATAATGAGAAAGTAACAAGCATTTTAAATACATTTTATCCTTCCAAACAAAAAGTTCACAAGGCACAAAAATCCATTTAATTGTTAGTGCAGTGTAAAATCAATAATCATCTCAAACAATTTCAATTTACATGATTAGTACATTTATTCACTTAAATATTGATGCCCAAAGAATACAGATTTTTATTCCCTTTATCTCCACAGAGCCTTTACAACTCTTTAGGTTTAGGTGGTCTTGCAGTATATTGCAGATTCTTTGAAATTCTTCAAATTAATTGTCCATTGTAATATAATCATTCAATGCATTATGTTCCTATCAGGGGAATAAAAATCTTTGTTTCCGTAACAAACTCCTATAAAATTATTTTCGTTTAACATATTACCTTGAGTTTTATACATATTGTATTATCAATTATTTTGTAATTGAGACAAGCCAAAATAATAGATTTGTGAATTATTTAACACATCTTTATTTAAAATTTTCATTTAGGCTATTATTTTATAGGCTCTTCAATGCAAATTAGGAAATGCTAAAATTGTATTAAATCAGTTCAAATCCATTAATTTTATTGACTGTAGATGATTCTAAGCTACTTTATAGTTGGACTTCAATATATCAAAATATTTTTCAGACCACTGAAATTTACATTAAAGTTTTCTCTTCATTGATAATGTAATCGTTTCTGTTTATATCCGTTGCGCCCTCATCGTTGGGGCGCCACTGTAATCGTTCCCTCTATATCCGTCCCTCCTGCTCCATTCATTTTACAGCCTTGATCTTGATCTCAAACACTATGGTGCCTTTAGCTCTTACTTTCCACCATCACGCTCTACACTTCTATTAGAACCTTGTGCTTCGTTTGGTTGAGCGCCTGGTTTTCATTGACATTCTCTGACAAAACAATATTCTCACTCACCTGTTGCCCGTGCCTCTGCTAGCATATACAAATAGAGCCTTACCTGGGTGTAACTTCTGTGATCAATCCATACGGAATTGGAACGGGATACCTGCACGCTCGTGCCTGAGTCAGTTTACAGCTAAATACAAAATGATACTCGTAATCCCGGAAGTATACACGAGAGCCGCAATGAGCGTTCATTCATTAATTTGCTTTTTTCTTTCAATTAACCAATAACCTATTTGACACCCCCTTTCATATAAATTGTCCCAGTTATGGCATGCAAAATTTTAGACAATGACATAAATACCCTCGTTTTGAAACATAAACAAATACAAAACATCATTCACGTTTAAAAAACATAAATAAAGTAAACATTCATACCGGAATGCGCATTCTGTCGTGACTTTATACTGTTATTACTCTTAACTTCATCAGCATGACTTGGTCTTCTACAGAATCTTCAAAATTCATTCCCCCTCTTTACCTTTCAAATAAAAATATAGATACATATTGGTTCATGTGACTTTCCTGGTGCTGCTAATATGCGGCGACACACACTGCCATCGCCCGTTGTCGACCAATGTTTTGGTACACAGCTCGTGTACCCAACTCCATCCAATCAGCCGCTACAGTTCTTGAAATCATGAATCTGCCATCAAAGTCCCCCGTTCAAAACTGCTTTGATACACTCACTTTTTGAACTCATCAAGAAGTTCATAAAATGTTCGATCGTTTTCGCGTCTAACTTACGCGAATTACCGTTTTGCAATTTTAGTTCACTAAATTGTTCTGAATAATTTAAACTTCTTCTAATTGATGGCGTTCACTGGCTTTCCTGAAACTAATTACGCAAAAATTTCGAATTTCTATCACTCTGATACGGGTCATGCGTACGCTGAGGCTGCTCACTGAACCTCTCTCTTTGGCATTGTTGGTCCAGAAGCTGGAAACTTTTACTCAAACACCTGCCCATCACTGAAGTACATATCGTAACATGTTCATAGTTCTACGTTTTAAGGGCGTCTTGCGTTCCATTAGCGGTTTCATAAATTGTCTATTGTTTAGTTAAGAAATGTCACATCGTTATATTTCTTCCCCTTCTTTTTCTTTCTTTAAAATAATTATTTTCGTGTTATTCATCCATGATGGCATGCTTCCTACGTCAGGCAGTGCGTCGTTTGTTTTACTAATCCCTCACGTAATAAATCCTGGTATTTAATTTATCTAGGTCCTGTGTTAATTTTCCCGTGCCGCGGCTAATTTTGTCGTGATCCTAATACTATACTCTACAATTCCAGAAAGTTTGAAGTCATTTTATCAATGCATTCTGGAGATATTTATGAAAACTTGTTTCTTTGATTCTTTTGCTATCAGAACAATAAGTTCCATTGTATACGTTTCTAAACGTTCTGTATGCAATTTGTACCGTTTCTTGTATCTTCTTAACTCGCGGTTCGATTTTCCTGATTTCCGCTGTAGATTTTTCCTGAAATTATGTTCTGACCATTGTTTATATTGCCCTTTCACGCTTTTCGCGTTTTCCCCTAATTTCTGAAAATTTTATCCGCGGCGTCGCCGTCTATTGTTTCTTCTGTAGTTTAATGTCTATCTGATGAAATACAATTTCGCTTTCGAGGTCTGCGCGTTTTAGGGTTGTTGCAAATCATAACAATATCATACATTATAGAAATAAATATAATTTTTATGGAGTATACATGTTCTAATTTACAATTACAGGGAAAATTCAAATTGGAAATATTATTTGAGTCAATGCATATTTAATCAAGTTCAATAAGCAATAAGATATTGAAATTCCAGAATCCAAATGTTTTCAACTTCATAACAAGAAAATCTCTTCATTGACATAACAAGAGGGTCTCTCTCTCTCAAATGTTTAAAGATGGATGTAGTACAGTATATATAGAGTTAAATCTTTCTGGTAGTGTTTTCAACATTTTCATGATAAGAATGAATTATTTTGATTGTTCCCACAATTAAGAAAAACAGTTTAAAGTGTATGCTCAACGTGCATGAGCAGCTTATCAAGCTCAAGGTGCTAATTCTTTTCAGTGATTACACGGTAATAGTCAATATGACTAATAATGAACAAATGTTGATAAATCACGTTGCACTTAATTTGCCAGTTTCAACTATATTAAATATTTGATTTACAAACATTTGTAATGCAGACTTTAAACAAAGGAACATTTAAAATTTATTATTTTCCAAACGTAGAGTTCTACATATAGCCTGACTGCAAAATGTAACCAATGGTAAATTTTACAGGGCCAAAAGCTGGGTAAGCTGAGTTTCAAGTTAGATTTTGGATGTTATGTTGTTAATTGTATAATTTATCATAACAATGAATAGAAATTGATTTGTTTTAATTGTTTTAAAAGTTATGTAGTATGCAGGTTGCTAAACATAAAACCTACTTATCTTTGCATTAAATAGAGTAAAGAATAGTGAGCGTCTCTCACCACTTAGAAAATCTATATAAAAATAAAATACACAAATGACTGCTTATTGACTTACAAAAGTGGTTTCAGGCTCACACCATTGTTCAACTTTAAAATAGAGATTGAATTACATTAAAGATTAACTTTCAATAATATGAAAATAAACAATAGTAAAGACTTCTTAGAGGAATAAATTATTACAATAATGTGTAAGAATCATTATATAAATTTAGAAGTGTGAACTACATTAACATACAGTAATTATTAACTTAGCTTATAATAACCCTTAGAATGTAGGAAAATTAGTAAAAGCTTTAAATAAATATTAACATTCTTCATGTATTAACTAATAATAATGGGCATGACATTGTTGGAGTACAAGTGATATAACATGACAGTGTAAATTAATAATTACTCTTCCAATGGTACGAAGTAAATCAGTTACTGCATTTTAATAGCTATTGCTGGCACATTGCAGCAACTCATTTAGTATTTATAGAAATTCAGCAGCGAGGCAGCACTTATGGAATGTTTTGAAGGACTTGTTATCATCAGCTTTTATGGAAACGGGTACCTTACTGAAAAGTTGTGCAACAATACAGTATGAAATTTTAATAATACAGAACTTGCAAGAGTGCCTGTGATAAACCAATGTTATCAAAATGATGAGCGCCTCAAAATCTTTTATTTACTAGCCAAGTGATTGTTTCTTAATAAAACTGATAAATTGTAAAGAGAATGTTACAAGTCAGTTTTCAAATTCAAGTACTAGCCTTTACAGGACAATATTGATTTAATTTTAAATGTGCTTCTGTGACATTTCTTTCTTAGAATCATTAATTTTTGTTTTTACATTATTTAAGTTGTGTCAACTGCATTAAAAATTACAGAAACATCAGTGGAACTTGGAATTTTGTTAACATATCAGAAATAGTCATGAACCTGGCTCTCCTACAGTATCTGAAACGTAGATTTAACTTTAAATAATGAACTTTCAAAATGTCAGCAAATTTCTGTACAATACTTACAACCTGAATGGTAGGATTTTATAAGGATATAACTCAACCCCTTATTCCGTAAAATCTAGTTTTGTTAATGGAATATCATGACACATACTATCAAGTTCCTTTTGAAAGGTCAATGAATATACTTTTTGCTTTTGTTTGCTTTCAAATTTCCAAGAATTCCATGAATGAATCTAACATTAGCAGTTGTGAAAAATCTTCCCTAAAACCATGTTGTGACTTTTTACAGATATTATTAGCTTTGAGGAAATTACCAAGACATACTAAAATAACACTTCAATTGAGATTGCCCCTGTTATTTGTTGTTGTTTTGACTTAACATCTCATAATACTAATATTTGGGAGTCTGGGAATGTGAAATCATACACGAGATCAACTAATTAGATAAAAAGTAGGGCAGGTCAACTCAAGAATGACAGAATGTATTTCTTCTAATCCTGATGAATAACTATTTTCAAGGGAGTTTATTAAATCATTAAATCTAGGAACATTAGTGTGAAGAAACAGAATTTCCAATTCTAAGAGAAAACATTAGGTTGCTAATTTTACAGTTACCTCCATCACGCTTTGGATTGAAAGAATAATAATTATTATTAGAGGTTCTACAAATATCAGGTTGATCAGGGATCAAACCTTCTCAAAGTAAGTGTATGTTTCTCTGTGATAGATTTTTATTATTAACATGATCCACAATGTTAAGTCTAGTGCTTGACATTACTAGGATGAAAAACTGGAAGGCGACTGTTCACGATTGATATTTACAATATATCTACGAGTATATTTACAATTAATGTACCGAATTACAATACAAAACCCAACATGGCAACCTTTCAGTTCTCTTGGCCGCGAAACCCCGCGACCGTCCTAGGCCTCGCCCAGAACCACTGCGCCCAAAGCAGCAAAAGCAACGCAGTGCAGAAGCTGTCGGACATAGAATAGAGTCCGAACCATACGTATGGCCTGTCGCCAAACCGATCTTCGACCGAAGATCACGTGCAATGAATGCACTGGAGATACCTCGTCTTTCGACACCCAGCGTATCCCACGAGGCGCCTGTCGGTGCGGCCTTAAATATCCGTTGGCTCGCCCCCACCCTACAAGCAGCGGACGTCATACGGCTCGCTGGCCAGCCCTTCCAGGGCTGCAACCGACATCTCTTAGCCTCGCATCCGCGCGCGTCCCTTTCAGGGAATTTCCAGCCTGGATTCCTACGGGTTTTCCAGCCGGCGCAGCGAGGCGCCGTGGCTTCCACCCCCATTGAGCATCCGGCTTAGCGCGGGTTTCCCGAAGCGGCCCGGCGGGCCAGGCGCGGCCGACGCCGCGGCGCCGACCCACGCGACGCTACACGCGTTAATTACTGTGAACATTAGTTCTGTAGTTGTAGAGCAAGATTTCATCATGGTGGCGGTGTTCTTCCCCCAATGGATGGAAGGATGCGGATTCGGTGGTACAACGGTTAGTGTACAGGGCTGTTGTACCTAGATTTGCGGGTTCAAAACCGATCGAAGTGGTGGACTTTCACGGGCGAAAAAATCCTTCGTACGCTTTCCTCCGGAGGGAAAGTAAAGCCGGCTGTCTCATGTGGTAGATGTACTGTATGTAAAAGATCCTCTAGTCTAAATGAAGACTCTGAGCTAAATTCAAACCGCCGTTCGTCGCCCAAGTTAATACCTCCTTTCTCCGCTAGATGGTGAAAGGAACGTAGGGAAATTTGCGTGGACAGATGGAAGAGCGGGTTTCATAGCCCAAGCCTCGCCACGTAACTGAACTAAAGATTCGTTGCCGAACTGCAAGTCAGCATGCGGGTTTTCCCCATCCAAGAACCTCCCACCCGTGGGGCACCGTCCCTGCCGAGGATGCCGGAAGAGATACCGTCCCTGCTAGGACGTGCCCGGCACACGTGGAAGTAAGAAGAAATAAAAGAAGTCATCTTCGTCAACATATCAGCTGTGCCGAGGCACAGTCGCTCGACTTTTGCCGACAGCAGCGGGACTGACGATGACGGCAAAGCCGTCGAAAGCCGGCTATCTTAATAAAGCTGATATGTTGACGAAGATGACTTCTTTTATTTCTTCTTATAAGAACGTCAACAACATCCAATCAGAATTCCCACAATACATGTGGAAGTGTAGCATTGTGAAGGATGCGCAGCGTCTTGCGGGTTTTGAAAGACGGATAATGAGAAGGATATTTGGACCAGTTAAAATTCCCAATGGAGATTGGCGGATTAGGATCAATTCCAGACTGGAAACTGGAGTATATAAAATACAAAAACATATTTAATTTTATCTTGCCTTGAGATTAAGTTGTCTTGGTCATCTTAATAAATTTTATACTGCACTAAATGTAACAACATAACAATTAGAGACAACATATTTTATCTTTGTTTAGAAAGTGCCTGAATGTTACTTTTGCATGAACTAGGGCTATTATGAAACTGATCATTATTGTTGAAAACAACCACTAAAACACTGAATTATTTCTGTACTTCCATTACCATTGTATATTAACCATAAGATTTAAAAATGCATCAGAATGTGAACCTGGAACTTATGGAGCAAATTGTCACAATTTCTGTGGAAAATGTAAAGAAGGCTCCTGTGATATATACACTGGTGAATGCAATGATTTGTGTGAAGAAGGCTACTATCCTCCATTATGCCAACAACGTAAGTAATAACTAGTAATATATTTAATACAAATATATTTTTGGGTTACAACCATATGCTGTTTTTACATGTGTTCTATCAGCTAATTGAAAAATAACAGTGCATTATTATTGCATTTAATTAGAGGTGTGTTTGAAGAAAATTAGCTGTTCATGGTTTCATCCAATTGAGAGTTTATATGTTGCTACAGTGACGGGACTGGTGACATTCAAGCTCCTGATTGGTTGAAATCTTCAACAGCAGATTTACTTGAAACGCTCCTCTACATAAATCCACTATAACAAATATCGTGCAGAAAATTTACTTTCTCTTTTAATTCTTTGTGTATCCTTGTAATTGATGAAAATGTTAAGTAATTTGAGAAACTTCATAACACTCAAAAAAAGGTAAGAAATAATTGAATTAACTATTTTCAAAAGAAGAAAACAATCTTTCTTCAGAGAAATGGAAAATATATTTGTTTGATTAAAGACTTGCACTGCAGGCTATTTGCTGATTTCTGGTGCTTCTTCAAAATTAATCTTTTAAAATTAAATTATGTCTGAATGAAACTGCATCAAGTACAGTAAATTTAACACCACCAATTCAGGTTGCTTAGATTTGAAAATAAGTTTAATGAGGAAGAAAACCACATTAGGGTATTCTTCTCTGAGATCTCTTGGGAGTACCTGTCCTGAGATTCAACAGACTCTTGATTAGAGGCAGTTGATCAGACAGTAAGAAGCTGATAAACTTGTTTTCAGAATTAGTAAAAGTTCTCTGGAGTTTGAGGTGGTAAAGGAAGCCTTGGGGACATCCTCCTTAGAGCAAAAAAAACTATATGGATCATTTTCAGGAAAGAAAGAAAGAAAGAAAGAAAAGAAAAAAAGGGGGGAGATAAAAAGAAAGAAAATAAAAAAGGAAAAAAAGAAACATTTCCCAACCTAAATAATTTTAGGAACATAAGATATCTGTCAGCAACAGTTTGATCTTAGAATGTTAACAGTGAAGTTTGGTAGTACTTGTAAAGTTGATTGGGGTAGTAGTAATAGCTAGGTCTTTTTTTTCATTACCTAATCTCTATTTCTTTCAATCATTCCAATCTTCATCCTCTAGCCATCATCTTTACTCTTAACTTTCTCTTCCCACTTCCTTCCAGGTCTTTCTTTGAGTAGGTTCTCCCGTACCTTCTTTGTCAGTACATCACAAGTATGGTTTTTAAAAATGTATATTTTGATGTAAACTGTTTTTGAATGTAACAACTATCATTGGAATTCATAAAATTATACACCTTAAAATTACATCTGCATAAAAACTTTTTAAAATCTCAACACTACAAAATGGGAATTTTGAAACATTTATGCAATAGTTTCACAGAATGAGCTTTCGTCCTATCTTACTTATCTTAAACTATCCCCTCACTTAAGTTATCTAATATCAAGTATTGTACACAAACTTGAAATAAGAAAGTATGTATTGTGCATTCGTCAACTCCAAATTGTTTTGTTTTTTTCGCCACTGACCATTTTCACATATTGGCCTTTCTTAGAATTTAACTTTCCCAGGACATCAGGAAGCTTTAAATTTGCTTGTTAAGACCCAGAACTCTACACCATAAAAAACTCATTATGAATTTGTGCTTTGGGGAATCTGCCTTTTATGAAATATGTGCCAAAACCATAGTATAAACTGGTCAAGTCTCTGCATTATGATGGGCAGGATCCCCTATAGCCCACTGCTTTAATTTTGAGATTATTGATGTTTTTGGAGATTTTGATAAATTAATAAATTGATGTAATTTATAATGCATATGTGTATAAAAATACGATGTATCTTTTATAACATTATAATGTATGAAATTGTATTATGCTAAGGGTTAAAGTACGACAATATTTCCAAAATGTAATATTCTGAGTGTTCAGTTTTTCAAGTGAATAGTCCTGAATTTTTTTTCCACAGCCACATATTTTGAATAATTGAAATTAAAATCAACACTTGTGAACAATTGCATCATATTTTGAACAAAAAGCACATCATAAGCAATATCTATGATTTATAGCTTCCTAAACATATTGAGGAAAGAAAAAAAGAAAATCATTGGTGGGTGTCTGAGGCCTCCCCCCCCCCATCCCTCTCCCGGTAAATACTTGGGTTAGGGTCTATAACAATTCAATCGCCTGTTTAAATTAGCCCAAAGTAATACATCTTTCTCCCATGATTGGTGAAAGGAGTGTAATGAAATTTGCGTGGTCAGACGGAAGAGCAGGCCTCATGGCCTCAGTCTCGACATGTAAAATAAGGCAAATTCAATTCAATTCAATTCATATAACATGTAATATCTGAAGCTAAGTGACCTTTTAGTTCTATTTACAGTCTTTGTGTTAATAATCAAAGAGATTTAAATTTACCTACCCTGTACGTGTCTTAAATGAATCACTTGGTGCAGAAACCCCGTCATATTTGCTTTCCACAATTTTTCAGAAGGAAAAAAATTGGGTTACTTTACACTTGATTCTGCACTAATTGAAAATTTTAGCCAGATGTTACACCCGCAGTTTGCATCTGACATGATGGATTTTTATACCTTTCAATGCATCTATACATATTATATCATAGGATAGACATATCTCAAAATCTTTTAAAAATCAACATGAAAGGTTCAGCACCAATCGATTCAAATGTTATATTGCCTGCTTAATTTAACGTCTATAGGTGGGTAATTTCTCCTCCCTTTGTAATGTATAATCTTTGATATCTAACATTCCAAATTCAAATTGAGGGACTGGTTAATACTGTAAAAACACAATGAGGTACATGAGTGGACCAGAAAAGAAAATAAGGTCTATTCATTTTGTGATTAGTCCACTCAAAATTAATATGTTTCTGTGATTTGGTTACAAGATTGAAACTACCTTGAGAAATGCCAGTTCAAATTTCTGAAGTACTTGAAATAAAGAGACTTTGGAGCTTATCTGGCTAGGGCAATTAGTATTGAGTACCTGCATAAGAAATTTGATATTTAAAGTTTGGCAAACAGATGTCAATTAGCAACTGAATTTTAAATGTACATGATTTGTGACTATTTGTAACTGTGAATAATGTTTGTTGCATTTTTTGAAATGTTTACTGTGGAATTTTAGGATATGCATTCTTAAGTCAAGCACCACATGTTGAAGAAAGAAGTTGGAATAATGTTGTTATTTCAATTAACTTCACAAATCCAAATGGAATGGGAATTCCTCATTGGTATGAGGTGCAATATAAGGTATCTAAATTTTGTGTTGCTAATGAAATATTATCATCACCATTTCTTTTTTCCATATCCCTCTGCTGGGCATTTTGAAAAAGTACCTTGGATTGTCACTTACGGCTTTTAAAGATCCCAGACTTATTGTTTTAAGATAATGCTATGTTACAAGTCCTTCTTTAAGAAAGGAGACCGGTCATCCTGTGAAAATTATAGAGGAATAGTCTTTTAAATGTTCCTTACGAGATCTATGAAAAAATAATCGCATCCAGAGTTTGTAATATTGCGGAGACCATGTTATTAGAAGAACAAAATGGTTTTTTGGAAGAGTAGGTCTTGCTCCGATAATATTTTCATTGTCAAGCAGATCATTGAGAAACATAGAGAATTTAATAAAAGACCACACTTGCTCTTCATAGATTACTCCAAAGCTTTTGACACCATAAACAGAAGTACACTATTTAATGTATTGCATCGTAAAGGTCTCTCACCACAGCTGATTTCAGTTATTAGGAACATGTATAGTAACTCAGAAATTTGTATCAAAGGTGAAGAGAATAAAAAAGAGATAATAAAGAATAAGGAGCAAGGCAAGGATGTAGTCTGTCCCAATTCTTTTCAATTTGTATTTAGATGAAGCATTAAATATACGGATATCCAGACTAAAATCTTACAGCCATGACATGGGTTAAGAAAGATATCTAATGACCATATTATTCGTGGATGACCTACTTATAATAGCAAATGATGAATATAGCCTTCAGAAATCACTGTTTGGATTACAAAAGGGAACCAAAATGTACAATCTCTGTATCTCCTCAACAAAAACAAAAGTCATGGCCTTTGAAGGGAAGGAACCGATTAGATCCAAATTAGTTGTATACAATTCACTTATGGAGCAAGTTTCAAGTTTCAGTTTCTTAGGATACAAAATATCATACGGGGGAAAATGGACATACAAGGGAAAATTGAAAAGAAAGGAAACCTTGATTAAATTCTATAATGTATTAAGTATTCCAACTTGTTTGTATGGAAGTGAAAATTGGACAATGACCAAAAAAGATAGCACAAGACTATAAAGTACTGAAATGAAATTTCTGAGATCAGTAGCTGGTTATAAGCTGATGGACAAGAAAAGGAATTTAGAAATTCATAAAGAACTTGATGTATGTAAACTTCAAGAGAAAGTTAATTACTATCAAAATTCCTGGATGCAGCACATTGAAAGGATGCAAAACAATCGACTGCCGAAAATAATTCTAAAATACCGCCCACAAGGACGAAGAAATCCTGGTCGTCCGAAGAAGAGATGGGGTGACCAGATGGGAACGGAGGCGTAACAGGCAGTGCCTATATACCTGAAGGAGAAGAAGAAGAAGAAGAAGATAATGCTATGAGAGAAGAACTGTATTTGCAAAATGATTGAAATGAAAACATTAGCGTACTTATTGTATAATTAGTTTTTTACTGTTTTATTCAACCATTTTACCATAAGTTCTCTGACAAACTGATTAATTACCCTGGTTTATCTCTTTGTTGATATGGTTGCTTTCCCAAATAAACTTGGCCATTCAATGGGAAAAATCATGGCTTTTTTTCTAATTCGTTCGGAAAAATTCAGAAAGTTTTGAGTTTTTTTTTACACAAAAATGGAGATGAAACTCGCAAATTTAGTTTTACCTTGCCTGTGCGTTAGACACTCTTTAGGAGAATTCTAAAGAATTCACGTTAGAAATGCATTGTAGAAATATTCAGAGCAAAGTCTCTATTTGGCCATGGCAATTAAATTCTGTTCGTGGGGCGTGAATAATGTTTGGAGAGGCAGCAAAATTTCCCCCTTAATTTATGAGGCGAATAGAAGAGCGCTGGCTGAGGAGACTGCTGCGCATTCAGCGTTTTCTTTAAATTTTCCCTGCGTTT
This sequence comes from Teleogryllus oceanicus, assembly GCA_964035755.1. Lineage (NCBI taxonomy): Eukaryota > Metazoa > Arthropoda > Insecta > Orthoptera > Gryllidae > Teleogryllus > Teleogryllus oceanicus. Next base: position 69,339,975 of record CAXIVR010000008.1, on the reverse strand, counting down.
ACCGCAGATACTAAGAGCAGTTAGCAGCTCACTGCAAGGAATATTTACTTTTTATATTTTTTTAAACTGCTCCTGTTTTGAAGGGAGTTTTTTAAAATTATTAATTTATGGTCACCTTATAAACAACTAGATCATTGGCGACCACAGTTACAAAAATACAGTATTTACAAATTCGCATACTAGTTACACATTTTCATGGGATACACATACACAAATCCTAAATCTAGATGTTATACATAGGGCAGAGAATGTATAGTCATTAGCTAAATACTATTTAGCATATTAAATTTGGCGAGGAGTTCTATAATTGAATTTGAAGGGATTGTTTTGAGAGTAAATTGCAAATTCTGCAGCAATTATTGATAAAATCATTTCAAATTTAACTTGCTTCAAATTCAATCTTATACGCTTCTCATTACGTAAAAAAAGAAATCTGGACATAAGTATTGTATGGTTAATTCCACACTACAAATTCTAAAGGGTATATAGAAAGACACCCATTTGATTAAAAAAGGAATTGCGACAAATATCAGACACTTCTGTTTCTTTTAATATAATTTTCAGTGTTTTTCCTTGATTGCTTTGTGCAGATGTTATAGAATGTGCACGCTTTAACTTTACACATATGCGATACTTATAAGTTCAAACAATTGATAAAAAAATTATTTCGCCTTGATCGTTAAGTGAAAAATATGTAGAGTACGTACTTACTAATCTTCAGTTTTTGAAATTACTAGTTTTAATTTAGGATATCGATCTGACACTGCTGACATTTTTTCGATGTTTTCTTCAACGTCGCAGTTGACTTATTTGTAAATTTCAGAATGTTTATGCGCTGCATTATTTCCCTATTGAGTGTATGTAATCACAACATGCTAATTCCGCTGCTTATTTTTCCACCATTGCTTGATATGCAACTTTTGTGCGACTGTTTGATATGCCATTTTCTTAAGATGAATGGCCAGGAAAACGCTAATGGAGCTCTTTGCTTATTCACACACGTAAATAAGAATGCTCGTAACTGCTTCTTTGGAATAAACGTTCCCCAATGTTAATTATTGAACAAACAATTTTAATAATACCACTTACGCAGGTTATAAGAGGAAGTACGGGGTATATCATTTCGTGCTTCTCTTTCATAGAAAAATACGTACGTGGCAGAGATGGATAGTAAAGCTTTGTTAGCTTACCACATTACACGATATTTATTTTTTCTGAACTAAGAAATCAGTTCGCTCTGGACACCAAAAGTTGACAGATTATTTTCTACCATTAGTTATAGTATTCAAAAGCACACCATTAAAAGTAATGACCTAACGGCACAAGCTGCGCTGCTGTTTGATTACTAAGATTTGACAGATTATTTTCTAGCATTAATTAAATAGCCAAAATCACATCGTTAAAGTTAATGACCTCCTAACTGCGCAAGGAAATCATTATTGGTTCCATGATAACCTTTCATTCTCGTTTCCTGATTTTAAAACAACTTAGAAATAAAAACTATTTGCTGTAGACTTTTAAAAACATTACTGCAATGAACACGTACATACTGGTAGCAGTTCCGTGTCATTCTCGTGACACATATTTGTCACATGCTTTCGCTGCGAGCGGATGTTTCTCGGTTTCTCGGGCGGCAGCGAGGTGCGCCGCAGGGCCGATCGTTGCTCACGCAACTGGCCGCGCCCGCTTTCGTGCCGTCACGACAGGGGTTCAGCGCCCGCGAACTTTTCGCGTGCCCCTCGCGCTCGTCCGTGTTGCTGGGGCAGGGGTCGCCAGGTCGAACCACGGGCCGGTTGGGCTTCGCGGAAGGAAGCGCAAAAATTGCAACTTTTGAATACGACTTCGAAAGTCGGTCTGCCGATGCGTTACGTCTCAAAATGCGCACCGGGAGAGGTGGCTCAGTGCATCAACTGGTCACTGCAGCGCCTCTGACCGCGAGGTCCTAGGATCGAGTCCCGACGGAGGTAGGATTTTCGACACTAGCTTTTCAGCTAGGTCGAATTCAGTCGCTGTCTGGAGGAGAATTCTAGCGGCCGGCTGCTGTGATCGGTAGTTTTCCGTTGTTTCTCCGATCAACACCACATGAATGCCGGAGCAGTACCCTACCAAATGGGCCACGGACCGCGCGCGATCTTTCCTTCCTCTTCCTTGTCCTATCCTCTCCCCTTACACACACACTTACACTAACATGCACTACACCACCACACGTGCCGGGAAACCGGTCGGGGACTCAAAACTTGTCCCGGCTGGGGCGGTGTCCCGCTGGTGGGAGATGCCTGGTTGGTGAAAATTCCGCTAGTCGACCTCGGATCTCGCAATACAGTGGGGGGAAGATCACCGCCATCTCCCGATGAAATAACATGCTCTATACTTACGGGATTAATGACTTCAGTTGTTGACGCGCCCGGAATCACTAACAGTCAATCAATCTACCTATCAAAATACGGTGAGAGAAAACGTGAAGGGATGGCAAGTGTTTATTAATAATGTTACATCGTCGTGCCTATTACTCTACTAACGTTTAAATTGTTCTGCATGTGCTATTCATCGTTAAGCATTGTAATTTTTTTCTAAAAAAAGTGTTTTTGTAAGACCGTTATTTGTATAACTGAGACCTGTTTGAAGCTTTAACACTACAGAAGTGGTTGTTTCAGGCATTTTATCACACATTATATTGTCTAAACCAACCCTCACCACCGGTATAATGACTGGTTTAGCCAATATGGGTCTGATTTTTACAAATATTTTATTTCAGACATTTTGTTTTAAAATAAGGTTGAAATCAACGATATAAATAGTTATTTAATTCAAAGGAATGTTTTAAATAATTGCTTTCGACCAAAAAATGCTTTATAATTTACATCAAAATGTTTCAAAATTCTACCGTTTTACGGTTTGCTTTTATTTTCATTAATCGTATGCGCTAATTAATTATTTAATTACAAAAGTGCTTTGTAACAATTTATTTCACTAATTTAGCCTTGAAAATAGAAGTGACTTTGGGTTATTATAAGTCAAAACATGACAAACAACATAAAGTCTTGCAGTATTTTTGTGGTTTTTACCAAATGTTCAGAATGCAACATTTTGTACGTAGTAAACGAATATTTTATTATTTGAAGCGGATCCCGCCTTGATTCACAACCGACTCATATTCATGACACGACGAAACTCTATTACCAACCCCTATCTTGGGAGAAGCATGCGAACCTTTGCAGCTCCCGTTCGTTTCCAGGACAGATCTAGGATATATCGACTGGGCGCCTCGACTGCTCCGAGTGCTTGAAAAGGACGAAGCGAGGAAGAGAATCGGAGTCCTGTGCGTCGTTGAAAACTCCCATCGGTCGTGGACTTACGGGGAATTCGTGAATAAAACATGATCATTTTCCTACTGCATGCTCCAGGGACGCGAAGAACGGGCGATGTTCATGGGGAGAGTATCTCATCAAGAAATGTGAGCTTCGTGAGAAGGTTCTCTGGACCTTTTTTTTTTCTCTTCAAGTCCGTTCTACGAAGTTTCGTGGCAGGCAATTTCGTTGAGTAGAGATGTGATATAGCCCAGGCAGGTGTTGTTTTACTTCGTGGACCCCGAGTGTGCGCACACTTTCTTTCCTCGGCTGTTCGTTATTAGATTAGAAGTGTACCTGGGCGTTTTCTCTAGGTCGGTCCTTCTTGCAATCTTTTTGCTACATATTTTTCTTGATCTTTTGCAGCCTGAAATTCTACATTATAATATAGCAAAGTGACAGCGTTTTATGATTTTATCCTTACTTTTGCATCCATTTTTTTTAAACTTAGAAAATCCGAAGTGTTAAAACTTGGAAAATGTATTTTTGAAAGTATATTGTTAGGAATCTAAACGAGCTCTCACGTAGTAAAATATAATGTTCAGAAATCTTTTTGTCCCATTTTTATATTTATTGCCGTGAATTTCAAAATACTAAAAACTAGTTTTCGTTATGTAAAAAAGACAATGTCAATTACATTTATACTCGCTCAGTTTAAACGTATTAGTTTAATACGTTTAATCGTAATAGCCATTAATAGGTTATAAAATAAATAAATCAAATTGTCGGTCCCATTTTTATATTTTTACCTGTTTACTAAGAAGTGACAATTGTGATTTCATTTACAAAACTAGTGGTAATGCGCGATATACCGAAACGTTTCCTTCTCTTCGTGTTATTACTCAACATGTTTATGAAAAGTAAATGACATCATTTAAACACTACAATTGAATGCAGTTATGCAGAAAGCATCCAAGTTATAAGAATCAATGTAGTTGAAAAATGGCTTGGAAAGTTGGGTCCTATTATAAAATTCTGAGCAACTAGGATGCTCGCCGAAAATTAGTTATGAGTGGGATGTAGCTGATGAAAAGTTCAAAATATTCTAATTATTAATTACACTGAAAATAGAAAAAAACGAAATATATTTCCATATCGTTCATTATTAAGTCTCCAAGACTAATTTAATAAGGGAAGTTTGTAGATTTTGCAACTATATAATCTCTATTCCATGGAAACTCAGAGTTCAACATCTTTCTGCAAATTTAATGGGAATGTTTTTTTATTTACCAAGATGTGTACACGTAAAGTGTAGGAAAATATGGCAAAGAAATCCTGCTGTTCTCCTTATCTTAAAATCTTAATGCGCCACTTAATTATAACCATTGAAGTTTTTTGTGAATCTGCACATGTGTCAGACAGTTGCTAAACATTCCATTGACATCACTTACACATTTTTGTATATGAAGTTCCACTTCGAATTCTTTCAAAAGAAAACTCGCTATTCTATCTTCTTAATGATCTTCTATATATCTTAATGATTATCGGAGCGGCAAAACTAGATCTTATTCCTGACGTATTTGTCAAGTGTCAGCTCAAAATCTCCAAATCTAACAGAGTTAGATGTGACACATACATACATAAATACAAATCGATGTTCGCTGTACAAAATGGCATATACGAGTATCTCCTCTTCATCCACATCAGTCTTAATCGTCTTTAAACTAGCATCAATAGACCTTAATTCTGACGTGTGTGCGAAATTACATCTGAAATTTCCGGATTTTATGATTGATATTTGAAATCAAATTGTTGAGGTGATTTCAATGCTATTCCTCCCAACACTCCAGTAAAGGGAGGAAAAGTAAAACGACTGGTACAAAAAGTTCGAAGAAAATGATGCAGACAAAATGTTTTTCTGTTACACCTTTTTAAATCCCTTAAATCATTTCTAGCAAATTTAGGTTCTCACAGACGAGAATTGCCGAGAATAAACTAATTAATGAAACGGGATATTTGGTGGAAAACTTGTAAAATGAAAATCAGAGAAAATGGATGCCTTCAAGTTCTCCTCTTAAGTCCAAACTAATTTCACATGTAAATCATCACGATCCAGTTTAAGAAAAGTAATTACAATATTTAATGATCCGATAGTCAAATTCGGTCGAATTTGGACAAGATATGCTCATGTTCTCATCATAAAATGTACTTTCCGGTTAACTTTCACAATTTTTCAATGTTAATTGAGAATTACTAACAGTTAAAATTAATATTTAAATATAAAAAGCTACAGGTAAGAATATAAATCCACCACTATACAAAATTAACGTCATTCCCAACAGAACCGACTTTAAAAATACAATGTTCAATTATTTAATTAAGAGTGAAATTTTATTTATATCGTTCAGTTTTGGTTTAAGTACGAATATCGTGCGGTATTGCATTATGGAACAGGCGAGCCACAAAATACTTAACGAGAGACCGCCGTCGTCAGACGTAAAAAGTTCAGGTAGCTGCGCTGTAAAGCAACCCCGCATGAGGAAGTGCTAGCCGGTAGCTTCGGGAATTGCTTCACCAGGGGTGGCAGACGCGTAGCCTGCTGCAGGTATATTGCTGCAGACGTCAGGTGCGGGGTCGTTGCAGGTAGGTTGCAGATGTGCGCTCCAGCGTAACATTCGTGGCAGAACTCCGACCCTTTTCAATGCAGCATGTAACGTAGGGGATCCCTCATACATGTTTTGTAAGATAGCGAACAAACATTAATAAAATAGGCATTTTCTTTCAAATGATACCAAATTTTCTTGGCACTACATTTCACTCTTTTTTTACACATTCACGAATTCAATAAAGAGAAGCGAGGTAAATAACTGACTGTAATGAACAAGTTTTATTCACAGACGAATCAAACATAGATGCAAATAATTTAATTGTTTAGCCCTAAAAAGGGATATTACATGGATAACAAATATGTAGGCTTTTTAGTGGAAAAAGACGGACGTTTTTCGAGACCTTCCGATGTTGAGTTGCAAAATGGTAGTTTTCTGCATAAACATATTTAATAAAGTAAGTTGCCTTTGTTGTTTCCTATTCATTTACTTGGTAATAATTAGTTTCATCTGAAACAGGCACAATATTTAAATAGTGTCAAGTTAGAAGGGAAAGCTTGGAGGAAAATAATATCAATAAAAGTAGATAATTGTGAAAACTACTGAAAACATAAACAAAGTGTATTTAATAAATCAAACTTGGAATCGAGGGGTATTGTTTTAAATCTACTTGTGTTGAATGGCTAAGGTAGGTACTCCTGTTCTCTCCGTCAAGGTAACCTGAAGGTAAGGCGTTGTAAAAACTCTTTGAAGTTGAGACGACACAGCTCTCAAGACAACTTAAAACTCAGATGGTTTCGTATTCATTGGATAACGGTTTTATCATTCGGAGATCAAAAGCATTTTTATTTTCGTATTGGCGTTTGTAGTTCAACGAGTCAGGCGGTAATCATTTTCCTTTGAATGGACGATTCCATCAATTCGAATCAGCTACCGGGAGCGGTGGCTCAGGGCATCAACTGATGTCACTGCAGCGTTTCTGGCCGGGAGGTCCTAGGTTCGAGTCCTGACGGCGGCAGGATTTTCGACACTAGCTTTTCAGCTAGGTCGAATTCAGTCGCTGTCTGGAGGAGAATTCTAGCGGCCGGCTGCTCTGATCGGTAGTTTTCCGTGGTTTCTCTGATCAACACCAGTCAAATGCCGGAGCGGTGCCCTCTCAAACGGGCCACGGACCGCGCGCGATCATTCCTTCTTCTTCCTTGTCCTACCCTCTCCCCTTACACACACACTAACATGCACTACACTACCACATATTCCGAAAGACCGGTCGGGAGCTTAGAGCTTGTCCCGAGTGGGGCGGTGCCCCGCTGGTGGGAGAGTCCTGGTTAGGGGGAAACCCCACTAGCCGACGGTAGGTCGGCGCCGGATCTCGCCATCCAGCGGGGGAAGATCACCGCCATCTCCCGAGAAATAACATGCACCACACCCACGGGACTAATAACCGAAGCAGTTGACGCGCCCGGAAACACGAAAAAGTCCAAATCACTCACTCAATCAATCAATCAATCGAATCAGCTGTTTCGCTCGCGGCTCGAAGGGCGCGTCAGAGCTCGCGAGAGCCGAAGGAGTAAACGGATGAGCGGAGGCCCGCGCGGCGCCTGTGCGGCGACGTGAGCGCGTGGGAGTGAAGATGGTGACGGGTGGGTGAACTCGTTCGCGCGAGGCGGCGGCCTACAGCCACGAAACATCTGGCGAACGGGCGGGCTCCGAGAAATTCGATCCGAGTGGAAGCGCAGCAGCAGCTGTCAACGTCGCCCACAGGCGGAAACGTTGCAAAGGCACGCCTACGAAACGAAGAAGGAGAAAGAGAAGAAGAAAGGTACCTATGATGTATTTGTTTAAAAATACTTAAAGTTGACCGTTACGAATTAAATGAAACCTTTGCGAGGCATAGTTTTTTTATTGTACTCAATAAATTGTAATATTTAAATGCAGTCATATGCATCTCTTAAAATTAGGGCTTGAAAATAGTTTTACATTTGCGAAAGAGAAATTGCATTTATTCATTTAAAAGGATATTGTAATCATTCTATTATACAAAAAAATGCCCTAATTATGTTAAAATTGTTAAAATTTGTATTAGTCAGTAGTTTGTTAAACATAATTTCATGACATAGTCAAAAATGGTACCGTGAACTATCAAAGAACCGAAATAAATAAATGATTAAATTAAATTAATATAAAAGAAAAAATACCTGTATAGTATATTTCATTTATGATACTACAAATGTAAGTACAGATGTAAATGTCTTTGCGACATCTCTCTTCAGGAAAAATAAGCCTTGAAATCAAATATTATTCTTTAAAAGAGTTAACTACAAGCCTTCTATAATGTTATAAAAATGTATTTTATATGATACTAGGGGAAAAATCCACCAAGGAGGACATTGAATATGAAGAAATGAAATTGCTTTCTCAGTTTTAAAATGATCCTACGGCTGCTTTCTAGGTGTAGGTTATTGGAGGCTTAACAAACATTTGGGCGTTCACAGTAGTAGACGAGGGGCTCCAGTTTCAAAATTGACCTCGCTTCCAAGCTTTCTTCATCCCTGCACCACTGTAGGTGGTCTGGGAACTTCACAATCCGTTCCGAAGGTTAGGCTCTTAGCTCCTTATGTATTATTATTATTATTATTATTATTATTATTATTATTATTTAAGTATATATCCTAACGAGGTGCTCTATAGCGGTAACCGGAATCTTTTAAGAACCAAGGTACCTGCTTCGCTTGCAAACTCTGGCTGTCAGGAGTCGATGTGAAACCATAGAATTAAAAACGTCCAAACGGTGCGTGCAGTGTTCCATGTCCATCAAACAGCCTTTTGCATTGTGTTAATGTGACAATTGCAGACGAATTTAGTTCAGCTGAGTTCAGTCCAATTGCAGAGATAACCACAGGAACTACATCAACAAACACTAACCGCCACATATCGCTTAATTCAATAGCCAAGGCCTGGTATTCCCGCTTCTTTTTGGCAATGAAGGCAGCTGTATTTCGATCTAAAGGGATATTCATGGCAACAATTATCCTATTTCGTGAAATATTGTCGACCCAAATTTCGTATGTCTGGTCTGTTGGCCTCAACCCTGCCATCTGTGATGACTGCAACATTCAGAAGACCATGCTCCGTTTTGTAATAATAATAATAATAATAATAATAAGAAGAAGAAGAAGAAGAAGAAGAAGAAGAAGAAGAAGAAGAATACACTTAAATCTTCTTCTGACAAGTGTTTCGTAAATACCCTTTTTCTGTCTTGCTCGATCCTCCGACCTCATAGTTTTCCAAGCTTCGGTTCCTTCGTTTGGGGCTCCGGCTAGAGTGTACATGCCCTTGAGATTGGTAGTTCGTGAGTACCCCTGTGCAAGGTACATCGGCGGCGTATCTACTACCAGGTAGGTCTCCCTTGGCAGAGATGCCAAAGGTGAGGGGTCAAACGAAGAGTTACTTCAGAAGAGGAACTGAACTCTCATATTGGAAAGGACCTCGGTATATCGAAGTCCCAACATCTGAATAGCCTGTACAACTCTCAAAATGCGGCTAGACGAAACATTGTAACTTGTATACTTCAAGGAAGTAACCGGCAAACATTAATTATATTTTATTTGTAAAAAAATTGTTTGTTAACTTATGTATTTCGAAATTATCGAATACCTATGAATTGCGTTCCGTGTCACTTCATCTCCATGTCCATCATTCAAACATCCGAGCACTGGCAGCGCCCTTATCTTCTCAGAAATAATCGTTTGCTTGCTGCAGGAGCTTTGGGGAACGTCGTCACCCAGTTTCCCGGCAACATTTTCCGTTTTCCTTTATCTATCTACAGTTTTTGCTCACTGACTGTTAAAACATGCCTCTCCTCTTGGCGTTAGCGGCTAAAATCGGTTGCAAGCTGAGCACCGTCTGAGTGGTCGTAATTTTTCTCCCTGAAGGATAAATGAGCGGCTTGTCAGAATTCAACAGCAGAAACGCGAACAACGTAAGGAAACAAGTATTCGCTGTCTGGCCACGTTCGGTGTGGGAACGAAACTACGTTAACTCCTGTCATGCCTGACAGAAAAAGACGTTTTGGTCGAGAGGAAAGCCGTTTTTTATGAGTTTGTTTTTCGGTGTTGTTTAACAGATGGAGGTGATTTATTGATACCACAATTTGTATAGTTGGGGAAAATAGATGATACATTTCATTAAATTAATTCGAGAACACTCGGTGAAAAGAGTCGTAATATTATTAAATTAATGTAATACTTGTCTGCATATTCTTATTCGAATAATTCACACAGGGTTATTATGTCTTCCTCATTTTTTCAGCAATTTTAATTTATAGATTATATAATATTTAATTAATAAATGATCGATAATTGAGTCATTCCAAGCCAAATCGCACACTCACAACACACCGCTATTTTTTAGCGACTTGAAACTTTGAGGTTTAAAGTTGAAAATAGGAGGCACTTTTTTTTATTGTTTTCTACTCTCACCCATTTCAGAAATATTATCAATTATTTTTTCCCAAGAAATACGCGCGCGCTGTTTAAATCTTTTTTGCTCAAAAACAGTTTCCTCGAAAAAATTAAATTACATTTAAATTAAACTTAAAATGATATACTTTCATGTGATGTAAACATAATTTGCGTAAACATTTTATTTAAATATTTGAAATATATTTTAATTTTTAAAATGCAAATTTTTATATTAGATCGAGACTTAAATTAATTGTAAAAACACTCATGTATTACTTTTGTATAAATCTTCCAAATTTGAAAGTGGGACACATTAATAATATTTAAAAAATAGTTTGTTCACCGGAGCACGTAAGCAGCTCGCCTCAGACTCCCTGCTCGATTAACGGGGCGTCAATGTCACGACGCATCGTGACGTCCAAACATAAAGCAAGCGAGAGACTTGTGTCGTTTTAAATCACAGAAACACACATAGGTCTCAAATTAAAGACGTAATGTGGCTCTTAAGTTTATTTATAAACTACTGCACTGCTAATATCTACCTGAAACAGAAGAGCCTTCTTTCTCAGATATATAGAGTCAATTGTGAAAACAGACGAATCTGCGAAACATGTGGTCGTTCTCCGAAGTTAGTAACCACAGATAGCCTTACAATAATATCAATAACATTGTTATTTGAATTTTCTTAATATGAACATATTTAATTGCAGAAGAAGTGCACGTTTAGCTTGCTACAACTAGTATTCATGCGAAGTTGAAAACTGACTGTTTGCCGTCAAAAAAGTTATATGTATTGGAAAAACTGGTTTTCAGAATTGCTTCTCGTGACGAGTGAAGTGAAGTTTGTTCAAGAATGTGAGAATCGACCATACATGTTAATGCCGCGAATATGCTGGGCAGTGACGTTTAATAAACGTGCACCGTTGGGCCCTGGTCACCCTAACGTATCACCTGATACGAATGATTAAAAAACTGACCAACTAAGTTTGTCTTCTGTTTCTCCTGCTGTCTTCGCCGATCGTTTGCCGTCTTCTGCTCTTCACGAGGGAAAAATAAAATTTGACGCTAGGAGTATTCACTGTCAGTGTGATTTCTTTTTTTAAATTATTTGATTGATTTTTTCGTGTTTCCGGGTGCGTCAACTGCTTCGGTCATTAGTCCCGTTAGTGTAGTACATGTTTTTCTCGGGAGATGGCGGTGAATTTCCCCTCGCTGGATGGCGAGATCCGGCACCGACCTACCGTCGGCTAGTGGAGTTCCCCCCTAACCAGGACTCTCCCACCAGCGGGGCACCGCCCCAGCCGGGACAAGCTCTACACTCCCGACCGGTCTCCCGGAATATGTGGTAGTGTAGTGCATGTTAGTGTAAGTGAATGTGTGTGGAGGATAGGACAAGGAAGGGGAAGGTCAGATCGCGCGCGGTCCGTGGCCCGTTTGGTAGGGTACTGCTCCGGCATTCGCCTGGTGTTGATCGGAGAAACCACGGGAAACTACCGATCAGAGCAGCCGGCTGCTAGAATTCTCCACCAGACAGCAACTGAATTCGACCTAGCTGAAAAGCTAGAGTGGAAAATCCTACCGCCGTCAGGACTCGAACCTAGGACCTCCCGATCAGAGGCGCTGCTTTAAATTATTCTTTCGTACTAGTAGATGTAATTCAGAGACTGCTGTGAATTAATGTCTCAGATACTCTGCATCCTTTTGTGCTATAATTTAGATAAAGCAAAGCATTTAAAAATTTTAAAAATATTTTTCTGGATGCCTCAAACACGACACGAAATCAATTCACCCATTTCCGTGTAAATCCATAACATTTTTCAATTAAGCTTATGATAGTGTTGACAGACATATTTTTCGAATGGGGTCAGTGCCTAGTATTACAAAACAATGCGAGTTTATGCTTCCATAAAGATGCCTTCAATGTGAGTACTGAAGGGCATTTCTTCCCTCCGCAACGTCTTATGAAACGGGATCTTACGGCGTAATGAGGAGGGAGGGGAGCAACTACAATATTCTCAATAAAAGCTAGCCTTCAATCCTGACAGGAACCTATTCATTTATCCAGGAAGTTATTTAAGTGAACTGATGATAATGTGAAGAACATTGCCTTTATATTTTACAATTAGATACAATAGTTTTTTTCAAATTTATAAACTGTCGAGTTTGGGGAGAAGTTAAAAAAATAAAAATAGAAACGGTAAAAAATGTTCTTTTTTAAATTAATAAATTCAATTCATACATCAAATGAAAGATTATCTTTTGTTATTTAATGACGCAAAATATTGAATTTCCATCACAATTACAACACGAGTTAAAAATGATTAACTTCAACGATGCGATCATATTTTCGAAAACTTTGAAAATTAATGTAATATCAAAAATTATAGTTGAAAAAATTAAAATCACGTGTTTCATATTTTTGCTGATACTCTTTACAGAAAAAACGTTTAAAAATATGGGACATCAAAGTTAAATTTTCCTTAAAATTGTGGGATTTGATGTCGAATGACCGATAATATTTTGTAGTTCACAGGATTATTTTCAATATCGTAAAAACTTTACTAACCATAACAGAAAACGCGATATACGCAACACTCAAATGATTATTAGGCAAATTAATTTATATTTCCACAGAGGTAATTGCGACCATTTGTTTCTAAATTAATAACGAGTAATTGGTTTCGTAATTGCTTGAAAGCGAATTCCGTCATGACAATGTTGCAACAAATAGTTAGCAAATGAGCAAATAGTTTCCCTCTAGGAACTAGATTATTTAGCCGCAAGAGTCCCACTTCATTATACACAAACATTATTGCAAGCAAAATACCATCATTTTATCTAGGGAATGCGTTCTTCATTGAAATGCAAAAACCAAATTTAATTTCATATTGTGTGAACAAAAAAGAATATTTTATTCCACTCTGAAATGTTTTATTCAATTCTATTTAAATAAATTGCATCTTTACTGATGTAAAACCACAGTTCTTCACTAAATGAGGGATGGCATTCTTTTCACGAGACTTTTCGCTTTATCTAAAAAATATGAGGGGAAAACAACAATATTTTTTTAGTTTCAGAATTGCTTAATATATTTGAAATGTTCTTTTTGTTTAATATTTTAAAATGTGAAAAATGGATTTCAAATTGAGTACTGAAGTACAGTGATTTATTATTCTGTTTGTCCCGTCAGTTATTGTAATCTTAATGAATTTGATAGATATCCAGCAACCTGCTGATCTGCTTTGAAATGCATTTGTTTGCGTTGTATTATTATAATATATTTGTGAATTATGTCATCAAAAAATCAGAGTTTTCAGTTTTTCATTTTCACATTATCAATTAATTCTAATTATTATTTACTCTTTCAAATATTATTTTCTTTGAAATACCTTATATCGTTCATATAACTTAATCGTGAGTGGACGCATCGGTACGTAACAGTTACACAAAGACATCCGTTGTGACCGCCCATGACTAAGTTAAATGGATGTTGTGGAAAATTTTGGATGAATTTTTACCCAACCCAACAACACCTTTAAATAATTATCGACAAATATGATAGAAAATCATAACTGATAAAAAAATATACCTGAAGAAGAATCCCAACAAAGGATTCGAAACGTGTAAATTTTAATAAGAATAAAGGGCCTGTTAATTAATTGATCAACATTTTTTTACATTAAATATACGTCAATGAGTATTAGATATTTTGAGAAAATTTTGAAAATGTTGAGGCTTTGTGTAAAGTTCTCTCCAAAATCAAAATATCCACTTCATGTTCAAGGAGTAGCGACAGCGACAATTAGGGAATATCAATTTGAGTAAAAATACTACCTACGGTTTGGCTGCTAGTATTGTTAACAGACAAGCAGACAGACAGATGGACGGACGGACAGACATTTGCCGTAAGCCAATTTTCGGATATCTAGGATCCACAGAAGCTGGATTCTGACTCAACGTGTAATAGGAAGTAGTTTACTGCATACTGGAACAAGATTTATCTACTTTTTCGGAATCATGGCCCAAGAGATTTTCTGTAAAAAAATCGCCGCTTTTTGCCGCAACATTACAATAATTTCTCTACACTACATACATAAGTGTTATGCGAAAAATTAAAAAATTCGAAACAATTTTTGGGAAAATTTTGAAAATTGTTTCTGTGTGTGTAGTACCTATATTTTTTTAAAGATTCATTTTAGATTCCGCCTAAATTGCTAAATTGATAGGGGAATATTCATTTTGTAAAAAATAGTACCAATAAATTGACGAGACTTTGAGGGGATTGATAAATTGAGAAAATGTAAACAAAGTCTTTGAGGAGCCGATAGTAGCAGCTGAAATGAGGATGAAGGAATACTGAAAGTCTAGCCTAGACAAAGAGCTAAGGAAACTAACTAGCACGAAAAAGTCTTTGTTAGTCTGTAGCATCGCTAGTTTGTGTTTGAGTTATTTACTTCACTAAGTCACACTTTTCTATTCTTTTTATCTTTTCTTATATTAGATAATTCTTTTTATTAGTAAAATCGCTATAGTCCTGGAGTTTAGGTGTATTAAATTATCGATTATTTATTTTTTCTCTGAGTCACAGAAGAGTGAAAATACTGTAAAACTTCGTGTTTACACATTATTATTTTAGTTTTTTAAATTGATATTAAATATCAATGTGTACGTAAAAGAAAACTAGTTTTATTTCATATCTAGCAAAATATTTTTTAATACTTTAATAGACAAGTTTAACAGAAACAACTTCATCTTATTCATCCCTAAATACGATGTGTGAACTTGCTGAATTTCACTTGTATTCTGTCGATACCTCCCAACTGCACTAAAAATGCTGAAACACTTTATCCCTGGGTTTGTATATTTCATTCCCCTCCGACATTTCATTCTATGTTTTCTATTTTACATACTATTTTTTGTTATGTTCAAAATAAATATTGTAAACATTCTCCCGTTATAACTGTTTTGCAAGCATATTAATTTGTAAATAGCACTGGGCCTCCAGACAGGGATAGTAAAGGTAGAAATGCAAAGGAAAATGGATTCGTCGTTTTTTTATTCTAATTCATAAATGTTGAGAGAATATCATTGATTTGTTTGAGTTTTGGCGTTGTGCCATGTTGTATCACGAAAATGACATTTCTTTCTCGCAAAGCTTAGGACACGGTGTTATCAATCGTGGTCATGGAATGCGCATTTCGTAGCCTTGCTATATAAACAGATATTTCTTAAAAATGCTGCTTATTTCTGAAAGCTTGTCTGAAAAACCCTAAAGGATTTTTCTTGTCCATAATTAATTACTGAAAAGACGTAAGCGAAACGGATTAAATTTCTTATCCTGTGTGTTTCGGGAAAAATAATAACAATAATAAAACCAATATTTTCCAGAAATTGAATTTACTTTCCTTGACCATCTGATGTGACTCGGGAAACGTTTTTTGCTATCGGAGATATTCGCTTTAGGAAATTCCAAGCTTTCCCCAAAGGAGCAGTCACGCGACTTCTCGTTGTCGAATGTAGAATATCTAATATAACTCTCCAAGGTCAGAAAATCCGATCGTGAAAATTGGAATCGATTGAGAGACTAAAATAAAATGTCAAGAAAATGATAAGAAGAAAATAAAAGGTAATGAAATGGGTTGATAAACGAAAGAAAAATAGGCATTTATTTCATTCGAGTCAGCTTAAAACGTTTCAGGAATTTGAAACTATGATTATCTTACTGGTTTTGTGCAACACTGGTACATATCGTTTACGTATATCGTACTAAATAAACTTTCACATAACCCATCGAAATGGTAATGTTAGCTACCTGCCATGCTTTATACTTTCTTGTATTATGCTCAATTCTTGAAACTAAGCATTATAGTATTCCTTCATCAACATCTTCATCAAGGCGACGTCGCAATCTTGCGTAAGGTATATTCGTAGTAGAGAACATTGAAATGTTTTTCAACAATCATTTTAATACATAATTTTATGAGTATTAAACAACAGCTTCCGATGAATGTTCATTTCAATGCTTCGACATAATTCACGGGATCAGTTGTGTTACTCAGCTAATTCCTTATTTTCATGTGAGATATCTTCATTGACAACGACATCTGGTGTCTGAACCCAATCTCTAAGAGTGGTAGTGAGTGAGAATTAGTTTAAATAAACATCTGTAAAAAATATGCTCATCCACATTTCATTTAATTCACAATGTTGCCTAAAAAAGTATCTTGGGTACTGCCAGGAAAGTAAACACGATAAAAGAGACAGACGATTGGGGTACGTAAGACTCTCAACACATCGTTGTTAAACATTAATGTTTTTAATTAAATTCCCACAAAGAATTCTATTAAATTTTATTCCTTTCTCTTACTAATAATATTAAAACATATATCGAAGATTTTCACGTTTCAATTTTTCTCTTATTTTATTAATTAAAAAATATTCATATTCATTAGAAAGAACAAGACTTGATCACAAGATCCTCTCTGAGTTCTCAACATCAAAAGCACTCTTCGTTACAGTTTCTCCACACGACACACTATATGACGAGAACTAACAGCAGTAACAATACTCGAAAACTTCATCCAACTCGCTTCTGAAAGATACAAATAACAGCGTTGCCAAAACTCGCCCTTCGGCCGCCAGAGCAGTTCGTGCTCATGCATGCTTGTGCAGCACTCTTGACACCGCCGCCAGCACAGGCCTCGCGCGTAACTGATCGCTACCTCATAAATAATCGACGTCGCGTCCAGGCCAGCGCACAGATACGCCGCCCCAGCGCACCCGGCACGCGCTCCGGAATTCCGGCGATCAGGCGGGCGAAAAAGGGTGCGGTCGGAGGCAGCCCGCCACAGTGGACTCGCAACACTACACAACCTCCAAAAACTGGAAGTACTGCGAAATAAATGTTGAAGACATGTTTTAAAAGCTCCATGGTATATCAGAAATAATCAAATTTTTAAAGAATTATTTATAAAACCTCTGAAAACGTGGGTTTTAAAACTCTCTTTCAATTTCTACTCTTCTCTTTCATCTTGCCCAGCCACTCCTTTGTACACTCTAGGTAAATCAGCCAATCTTTTTCCACGAATAAAATCAAGATATTCTAAAGACCTACTGCATCGTCCTTAATGAGCTGTAAAGCAGGTGTAAACATTTCAAAATTCAATATTTATGTTTTTAATCCAAATATTGTATTATTTTTCGGAAGGACCCTTCCTGGGTATCCTTAGTTATTATCTTATATTGTCAATATTATTTTCTTCAAACATTTCTTCAAACATGTATGATGATATGTAGTTTCAAAAATATTGTTATATATATATATATATATATATATATATATATATATATATATATATATACTACATGAGCGATGCTAGAAGGAAACACAACATACAATTTATCATATATAGAGACATCTTTCTTCAAAGCTTTGATCCATCTTCAGATCTTTAGCTATTGCCACAATAGTTGTTGTTTTTCAGTAAAAGTTTTTAGAATTAGATTTGAATGAAGTCATAAAATACGTTTTATTTCGAACAAGCTGAAGTAATCCGGCGTTGACCGTATGTTTATTTATTACAATTATTTTTTAACAAGAAACGGGATAAATTCTATCAATAATGTAAAATGGAGATAATTTTATTTACAACCCCGTCATCGCCGCTGCCCTCCACTTCTTGCCGCCCCGATTCACGCCGTCCCGCTACACCCTTCCCCCGAAGCCTCCCGCTTCACGCCCACGCCGACCCGCTTCACGCCGACCCGCTTCACGCCGACCCGCTTCACGCCGACCCGCTTCATGCCGACCCGCTTCATGCTGACCCGCTTCATGCCGTCCTGGCAGCCTGGCCACATTCCACTCTCCCTGCTCCGTATGATCCTTGTCCCCGTCCTACCGCCTTCTGCCTTTCCTTGTCCCCATCCCGCCCGACCACGCTTCTCTCGGGGTCGTCCGCCCATCATGCCCCCTCGCTCCCCCCCCGATGTATTGCGGATTCCATAACAAAAAGCACGTTTTTGTTAACATTTGATGAATGCTGGGAATGTCATTTCCTTTTTTCTTCATCTTTCTTTTGACACTACGTCCCGCGACTTTCGTTTACGTCACGTGTGTCTCTGATCTTGCATTCTTCAATTCTACTTCCACGCTAAATGATTTACACTTCAGGGACCTTGGCGAACGACTACCGCTGCGAGTGACCGCGGATGTCTGCTCAACACTAAGTTCTGAACGCTGGGCGTGCAGAAAAGGAGTTTTTGATTTGAAACGCCTTCCATACCTGTACGAAGGAAATCGCTTGCTAAAATTTAATAAAAACATGTAACATTATTACGTACACCCTTGCCACCGTCCGCGAACGTTACATAAGCAGCGTTTTGAGAGAAACCATTACTCTATCACGCCCCAGATGCGCGCGCCGTTGTTGCTTCACGCGTAATGCGTAATCGGAGCGGTACATTTAATATCACGCTGTGCATAACTAGTATCTAGAGAAAGCCTTCAAAACAAACGGGCCCAATACGTATAGGAAGCGACTACAATTGTACTATTACACCATAAAACTCCCACTAAAAACATGTATCGCGCTGTGTAAGCACGTTAGGTTTTTTTGTGACAGCATGGACGCTGGGTATTAATTAGCTACGTTTTAATAATTACACACACTCAATGGACTTTAAGAATGGAACCGAGAGCGGTAGGTCAGTGCATCAACTGGTGTCACTGCAGCGCATCTGACCGGGACGTCCTAGGTTCGAGTCCTCACGGCGCAGGTTTTTCGACACTAGCTTTTCAGCTAAGTCGAATTCAGTCGCTGTCTGGAAGAGAATGCTAGCGGCCGGCTGCTCTGATAGGTAGTTTTCCGTGGTTTCTCCGATCAACATCAGGCGAATGACGGTGCAGTACCCTACCAAACGGGCCACAGACCGCGCGCAATCTGTCCTTCCTCTTCCTTATCCTCTCCTCTCGCCTTACACACACAGTTACACTAACATGCACTACACTACCACACATTCCGGGAGACCGGTCGGGAGCTTAGAGATTGTCTCGGCTGAGGCGGTGCCCCGTTGGTGGGCGAGTACTGGTTAGAGGGAAACTCCACTAGCTGACGGTAGGTTGGCACCGGATCTCGCCATCTAGCGGGGGAAGATCACCGCCATCTCCAGAGGAAAAACATGTACTACACTTACGGGACTAAAGACCAAGGCTGTTGACGCGCCGGGTACACGAAAAAATCAATCAATCAATTAAGAATGGCTTGAGAATTCAGGCTTGAGGATAGTAAACACTTCGCAAATGGTGGCTCCTGCTGCTAGATACATATATTTATTGCGTTTATTTATGGCAGACACATATTAAATTAAATGTAAATGTTTAAACTTTGAAGTCGTTTACATGTGAGAAACTGCAACATCACTGTTGCAGTACATAAGTCATTTGAACTTTGTTAAATTGTGTATGGATTTTGGGAGAGACCATTAATGAGGGTCATCAAACATAAACGCAAAAGGCTTGGAAGCGACGCATTTAACATGTGATAGGGATAGATGAATAGTATTTTCGAATCTATTGTTTTATTTCTCTGCAAACGTGTTCAGTTTAACTGTAAGTGCTAGAGAAAATACTATTTTGAAATGCGTTAATACACTATTGGTAATGTGTGAACACATTCGTTGTTCTCCCCCTAATAAGAAGACATTATCTATCTAATCTATCTAATATATCTAATATATCTATCTTATCTATCTACTATATCTATCTAATATATCTATCTAATCTATCTGTCTAATATTTCTATCTAATTTTTCTATCAAATCCTTTTATCCATCTAATCGTTTTATCTATCTAATCAATCTATCGATCTATCTATCTCTATTACGATCTATCTTTATGTCTCTCTATCTTTCCCCTCTCTCTCCTCTCTCTGCTCTCCTTCCCTCTCCGCTCTCCCTATCTGCACACCCCTTTTATGACACGGAGCTTCAACCCATCTCCAATGCAACGCCGCCGTCGCCGCCGCCGCGTGCGCGCAAGGCGGTGTCGCCGAGTGCCCAGAGGAGCGGTGCGTTGTCGTCACAGGGGCGTCGTTCAATTCTCGAAGATCGATACGTCGGCGGTCGGACGCCGCGCCGTCTCGCGCATTCATCATGCGAATGGGGCGCGCGCCGCCTCCGCCGAGATTGCATCGCCTCTGCCGCCGCGCCGTCACTTCCCGAGCGCTCGCGCATTAATTGAGCGCTCCACAAGCAAATCTCAAAGTATAATCGTATTATGATGCTTTTCTGCGCGCTACATTTATCCCGGGTTAAAGAGCGGAGGGATGAAAAGGATGGAGCGTGTTTTCGAAGTGTCGCTCGGTTCATGTTAGTGGCGAGTTTGTGTAATGTCCGCTGGAGTTTTATGAGTCTGTTTGCGGTTCGGTGGAGTGTTCTTAATGTGTGACATTGCCTTCGTCTCTGTTCGGGATCGTTTCGGATGAAATAATTGAGAATTTGTGGGAGGCGACCAGTATCTATGTAGGAGAGAAATGCGGGCAAGATCGTGCTGTCATCTACATTTTGTGGAAGCGTCTGCCTTCTTCTAGTCATTCAATTTTTTAAAAATGCTCACTCTTGTTGAACTTCTTATTTTTATTAGTCGTGATAACAAATGATTCAGAATAAGCGTATGGCAATTATATAATAGAGCAGAATTTGGAGGGGGCATTATTTTACATTTTTGAAACTAGACGGAACATCTTGATTTCTAAGATTCTAATTTTAGAAATATCTCCCAATTGCATTAATGTGTCCATTACATTTTTACAGAAATCTTTAAAATAGCTTAAGTGGAATGACCATTTGCTTTTTATTTACAATCAACAGAAAGCGTTCATGACTTTATAGCCATAACTGTTAACAATGTTTATTACATGTGATAGAAAATAATTAATAATAATTATACAGCAATGCAGGAGTTGAAGAGCACTTCATTTTACCATTTTTATCTACATTAGCTTCGTTTCATTTCGTGCCGTGCAATTTACCACCACATCACTTCCATTAAAAGACCCGCAGGTGAGAGGAAGAAATGGCAAATGCAAAAAAGATGTTTCCGGGGGTGTCAATTCCAAAAACTATTGGTCCAGTAAGTGTAGCGCATGTTTTTATCGCGGGAAGTGGCGGATTCCTCCTCTGAACAATGAGATCATGCGGCGTCGTACACATCGGTTTACGTGGTTTTCTCCAACCAGGTACCTTCCACAGGCTTTTCACTGGGAATCATCCACAGGAACCGCCCTAGTCGGGAGAATCTGTAAGCTCCTGACTGGTCTTTCGATATGTTGGGTAGTGCAGTGAATGTAAGTGTGGGGTATAAGTAAGGGTTGAAAATAGGACAAGAAAGAAGAAGGCAAGATCGCGCGCGGTCCGTTTGTTCGGATATTGCTCCGGCATTCGCCTCGTATTGTTCGGAGAAACCCCGCAAAAGAACCGATCAGAACAGCTGACCGTCAGAATTCTCCTCCAGACAGTGGCTGAATTCGACCTAGCTGTCAAGCTAGTGTCGAAAATCCTGCCACCGTCGGAACTTGAACCTAAGACTTTCTGTTCAGAAGCTCTGCAGTAGCATCAATTGATACCCCGAGCCTCTTAAGCCAGTAAAACTGATTGAGACTCAGGTTCAGGAATCAATTTAACGTACAATCATCAGTTCTACAGAAAGTGTAAACCATTTTCTATTTTGACCCATACAATGCAGCATTTACGAAGAATAAACAGATTGAGAGAAGCAGAAGAGAGCACCTGAAGAATGTGGTAGCGGAAGGAGGAGAGGGAGCGAGGAAAGAAGGAGAGGGTAAATTAATTTGTTTAACTTAGTATGTTACTTTCCGGGCGAAAGTCCTCTACTTTTTTACACAATAGTCTCCCGCCACTAGCGTTTACGACGTTCGTCTCGAAGGTTATGCAAAACGCCGTCGGAAATCACGCCCTATATTTGCATGCATAGCGCGGAAGGCGAAAGCGCATTCGTGCAAAAACACGTGACCACAGTGTGTAAGCGGGATGGCGATAGGGCAAATCCCTTGTGCCTGGACGAACATTGCGCTCGCGACGTGAAGTGCTTGGTGCAACGCTGTGAATGAAGCGTCAGTTCACGTAAACGCTTGTAGCCAGTCATACACCTGTGCGTTTGTGTCTAACTCGTTCAAAGGTATAGTTCTGTGTGTTTAGACGACGCTTATTCAGATTGTCGTGACCGCCCGCACGCATTTGAAGGAGCCGCCGCCGAGTGACGTCAGCGGGGCGTTACCACCCCTGGCGGGAGAAGAAGGTAACCGGTGCTAGCCGGCCTGGACTGTCCGCGCGCGACCGTCGCGCCCGAGCAAGCGGGTAGGGACTCGCCACCGCCCCTACTCCGCAGCTAGTCGGCGGGCCAATAGCCCTAGCGAGCTATAAGAGGGCTCCGACCCGACGCCAGGGCAGATAGCAAGCGACGGTGTTTGTGATTGGATCCTGGCAAGTGACTTGGTGAGCGAAGAGTGGACATCAGCTATGACGACGACCTGTGCAACGAAAGTGGAACTCTCCTGTGGATATTTGACGACTCGGCTGATTTTGGGACTACTTCTGGGCAAGGTTAACACGGCTTCGCTTTTGGTAATGCTTCTGGTGATACGGAACTTCGGCAATTGTACCTGGTCGTAAATAAAAATTGTTTTATGAATTCTTGCCTTTTGAGTGGATACTACACAGACAAAATTTAAAATTGTCCTTAAGATTTTGTAAAGAACTTAAACTATAGATTTGGAGTGCTTCATATCTGATCTTTGATATAAATTATTTGCTGCTTTGTATCAAAGACGTAGTACTTGGTTTCCCCAGTGATTGTGTGTATTCCATTGGTTTTCCTCAGTCTCGTGTATATATACGAGTATTCGTATGTTTGTGAATAATACAGAAGCACAATGATAGAATAAAATTTCTACATCTTTTTATTTTCAATTACGATCTTAGAGTAAGGACATTACATTAAGATATTTTTCACGTTTTTCTGTTTCTTTTGCCATCACAAGCATACGGCGTAAACATTCTACCGTACATGATACGTCAATCTCCCAAATCTTCATCGGTGTAAACACATATTCCGGGAGACCAGTCGGGAGTTTAGAGCTTGTCCCGGCTGGGGCGGTGCGGGAGAGTCCTGGTTAGGGGGAAACCCCACTAGCCGACGGTAGATCGGTGCCGGATCTCGCCATCCAGCGAAGGAAAAATCACCGCCAACTCCCGAGGAAAAACATGCTCTACACTAACGGGACTAATGACCGAAGCAGTTGAAGCCCGGAAACACGAAAAAATCAATTCACTTAATTCGAATCTAAAGCCAGAACTGGACATCCACAGATATTCTAACAGAAAAGGGAATCTCAAAGCATAGCGGATCGTCCCATGCAAGAGAGGGGAGATCGAGGACCCCGAGGGAGTCTCACTTAGGTTGTCACGTAGAAGCCGCTCTTCTGATCAAAGGACACGCTCCCCTTTCAGGTTCTATCTCTCTGTCTCCGCCAAGTAAATCTCCCTTGATGGTACACGCCCCTCAAGAGAATGATCACTAGATTCCATCTCATGGTGCAGATATTGAAAGAGAATCGTGGAGGAAACAAATGATTGAAAAATTTAAAGTTAAGATTCGATGAAGTGTATTCCAAGGCAAATTCAAGATTCAAGTAGTATATGACTTAGTGTAGGGATCACAGAATTCGCTTTTCCCCATGGCACGTCATACGCAGTTTTAACTGTTTTTGACGTAAAATAAATAAAATAAAATAGGCATTCTTGATGGCATTTAGGAAATTTAATAGCACACTACTAGCATGTGTTGGCAACGATTCTAACTTTAACGCATTAAGTGTTTCACATTTAAAATGGAATAGTGAATATGGACATGTTGAAAGAAACTGAAAAAACGTATGACAATAGAAACACGAAAGAATAAAGTAACATGATATGGAAAGTAAAGCAATAAATTAGACAATAAGTGAAACAATTATATTTTTAATTCAATTGTTTCTATAAAGTAAATCTCGAACAGTGATTTCTTTTTCAATATACTTGTAGTACGATGATGTTGCACTTCTGAAACAATACGAGATACAAAAATTTACAAACTCAAAATGGTAGAATCGACAACAAAACTGGTGTCAATTTGAAAACAAAATAAGAATAAGAACAGTATGCCACAAATCAAACAAGTTTATCCTTTGGATATGAGAAATAACATTGACGAACAAGAAATATGAAGTCACTTGAAAGTCACAAGTACATTTGGTCTGACACATCCCAATAGACGAATTAGTGTTTGTAACAATCAGTGAATTCCTCTTAATGGCTAGTTCATCCTTATTACGCACGTCCAGTCGCAACCCGATCTGTCCATCCGCGTTCGAACAATCATTAGCGACAATATTCCAAACTAGCAGCCTCTTGGAAGCGATCGCTGCGTGAATTCAACACACACAATAATTCCGTAGTTATCGCCCGCCGGGGCTTGCGTTTGGCATGCACAGCGAGTCGGGCCCTCGTCTCGCGTTGCGTCCACAATGCGCTGTGTAACTCGAGCATGGAGGCAGCCCTCGAGCGGACACCCGCCGGCTACTTATGGCGCGCGACGTTCGCCTACTTTCGCATGCGGCTCGCGGGCGGCACGGACGGCGGGAGGCTCAAGGGCGGCCTTTGGGAGCTGCTGTCCGCCCACGCCGCCCCCGCCCCGCCACCAACGCCGTTGCCGCCGCCACCGACGTTACCGCCTCCACCGCCGGAACTGCCACCGCCGTCACCACCGCCGCCACCGCCGCCACCGCCGCCACCGCCACCCCGCCGCCACCACCGCCACCGCCGCCACCGCCGCCGCCACCACCACCGTCGCCACTGCCGCCACCGCCATCATTAACTCCACCGCCGCCACCGCCGCCACCACCGCCACCAACTCCATCGCCGTCACCGCCACCACCGTCGCCACTGCCACCACCGCCGCCACCGCCGCCACCGCCGCCACCGCCGCCACCGCCGCCACCGCCGCCACCTCCGCCACCGCCACCACCGCCGCCACCACCACCGTCGCCACTGCCACCACCGTCGCCATTGCCACCGCCGCCACCGCCACCGCCACCGCCACCGGCACCGCCAACGCCGCCACCACTACCACCGTCGCCACTGCCACGCCGCCCCCCCACCGCCGCCACTGCCGCCGCCGTCGCCCTCGCCACAGCCACCGCCGTCGCTACCGCCGCCGACGCTTCCGCGCTGCCGTCGTCGCCCCACACTGCGTTGAAGCAAGGCCAGACGCGTCTCGCCGAGTGCTTAGGTGGCTATGAATATTACGTTTCTCTTGGACGCTGGGATAAGTTACCGGAAAGCTGGATTAAAGCGGCTAGAGTTTAGACAGACTCTTAATTAGCTTAACTGCACACAGAGCACGTAATGTTTGTGACGTGCGTTCGTTACGACCAGGAAATTTGAAGAACGCTCTCAATTGAACATACCATGATACTTATTTTCAAGTATTTAAATACATTTTATAAGGCCTGATTGTGTTGAGTTGAGCGATGATAAATATGAATATTACGTTCCTTTTGGACCCAGAGTCGGGTCACCGGAAGCTTGCCTAAAGCTACTAGAGTCTACCCTAACTCTTAATTAGACTAATCGCACAAATATACTCGGGACCCGTAAATTTGAGCCCAACGTAGTATGAATATTTAAAGAACATGGTCCAACTTGGATGAACCCGTGGAACTTGGAAGTTACTCGTGTACCGTGAAGCATAAAAGGATTGCTCGACATGTTTTCTTTAATGTTTTCGAATAGAACAAAATAAGATAATAAAAATGTCGCAGGTCCTATTTTCGGTAAACTCTGTATTTCTAAAAAATTTCAAAAACTGAACATTGCATTTGTAGAAGTAAGAACTATTGTTCCTGGCTGCCTTATTTAAATATGTGAAATACGTTTTGGGAGATTTAAGCTACTCACAGAGGTGCTTAGTAAATCAGTCGATTACTCTCTACAAGCCAATCGATTGGCACAATTTCTAACCGTATCCTTCTAGAAGATTCTGGAAGAATTCCAGGTTTTTAAGTTCCAATGCAACTGCATGAAAATAATCATAATAAGTGTTACAAAAGTACTTCTAACGATATTTTTTCATGTAACCACTTGTGCCCGAAGATTGACGGTGGGAACATATTTTCATGTAATACTGATGTTTATAGTTACAAACCTCGACGTAGAAATTATGTGCATGAAGTGTCAGTATCAACTGCTCACTACAAGAAATCCACATACAATACACGCACGTTACTTTACAACGCATTGCCGGCAACTGTATTGGCATAAAATTGATTTTTTTTTAAACTTGAATAGCAAACAAATTTCTGCGTAGAAGTACCCACCGTTTCGTTGCCTTGTCGTATATGGGGCGTCCGGTTGTACTTGTTGCGATCTGTGAGAAATTTAAATTTTGCCTAATAGGTTTCTAGCCCATATGCAGGTTAGTTTGGTGATGAGTATGCCATCTCACTGCCTCCAAACTTTCAGGGCAATTTTTCGGGTTGCTCACCTAGGTGCATCGCCTTCACTACGGCTTTGAGTTGCATCTACCCAGGACATCTTCGCCATATTTTCACGCTAACGATGTTTTTGCATGATTCTTCTAGAGATTTCTTCTTGAAGTCCTCTTCTTGGCGTTTAGGGCTTCTTCTGGAGTACTTCTTCGTCTCACCACTATCCTTTGACCTGTCCGGCAAGGAGGCCTACCAGTAGCTACGCTACCGCCGGCATAGCTCTCGGGGTCATGGGGTACTCAAGCTCCGCCACCAACGACAAGGTCCTGTACTCCTAGGCGGACCGCATTCCTAAACAAATGGCAAATTATCAACCAAGAGGAAAGAGAAACATAGGACGTCCAAGAATGCGTTGGAAGGACCAGTACTAAGCGGCGTAACAGGCATCATGCCTAAATACTTGAAGATAAGAAGAAGAAGAAGAAGAAGAAGAAGAAGAAGAAGAAGAAGAAGAAGAAGAAGAAGTACCCACCGTAGGTGGCATGCAAAGTTAGTGTGTGTTTATTATTCCTATTTTCATTCTTTCTTCCTCATCGGATCCCCCCCCCCTTTGAGGCTTACTGCGAGTGCAAACACAGTGCCCAGACATTTAGATTGCAAAAGAAAATTATCCGAATAATGAAAAAATGCCATCTACGTGATCCCTGCAAGCTTCCTTTCATTGAGTTTGGAATCATACCATTGTCTTGCCTATTTAAATACGAATCTGTAGTATTTGTCAAAACTGACTTACTTGACGGTGGAACATTTTCATGTAATACTGATATTTATAGTTACAATACTCGACGTAGAAATCATGTTCATCAAGTGTCAGTATCAACAGCTCACTACAAGAAATCCACATACAATACAAGCACGTTACTTTACAACGCATTGCCGGTTGAAATTAAACAATTAAAATCGGTACACAAATTTAAGTTAAAAGTAAAATCTTTTTTGCTGCATAACTATTTTTATACGATTAGAAATTATACTAATCGTCCATCTCGATCGGGTTTTGTCCAGTTTCCTGATCCATTGAGCAAATGCTGAGATGGCCCCTTGATTTGCTTCTGGACGTAAATGTAGCTTCACTATGAGCACGTTTTGTTGAGCTTTCCTTTTGCTTGTAGTGGTAGTATAGCTTAGGGTGAGTTCCTATTTTGTTAACAATACAGAAAAATCAAATCTGCAGTTCGTTTACCGTTACAAATAAGTTTTCTATAACTCGGCAACGAAAATATCTAGTTTTGGAAATGTTAATCTCTCGCGTTCATAAATTTATTATAATTTCATCTCTCAACCATTAATATTTAAATTGTTGGGAAGGAATTCTGAAACTCAAGAAAGCGTGCGCAGACGATTTTCTCCCCCATACGTCACATACGGATTTTTACTGCTTTTAACTAGATAAATAAATATCTAAACACCTGGAATCTTTTTCAGCCTCCTCAACCATAGCGCTGATGTGCCTTGTAAGTCCATGTTCGTCAGAGAACGTACACTCTCCAGGTCAATATTGTTCTTTAGCCCATCAACGCTTGGGCTGGTTTAGTTGTAGGGAGTCAGTTTGCCCAGAGATGATGCTTACTGTTGTGACCCATACCCCCAATCCACAGCGAACATCTGTTACACTACACACTCGCACAGATTTCCTTGACAAGAAAATGGATTGGGGAAAGTTTCGGGTTAAGGGGTGACACATGATATATTGAAAATACACACCATGACACAACGTAATTGAAAACATTCACATTTTACACGGTGAGTCGAACCCTCAGCCTTGGAGAAAAGGGTGCCTTAGCCCAGTGCTCCAAACCCCTGCGACCCCATGTCGACACGCACCATACATTCTTCTATTTACTTTTTTATTACATTGATTAATTCATCTCATGCGGAAAGACTGCACGGTGGATACCGTTTCATTAACAACATTAAACATGCGTTTGTGTTTGGCGAGTTTATATCAGTGTAATATTTCATGTGAACATGCAACACTGTGAACATGAGAGAGGAATGAAGATCAATATTAAAGGGACGTATTATTGATGAGAAATGTGTGAACATGTAGCAACGGAAAAATTAATCGCAAAGAGGAAAACAAGAGTTGCGATAAACCGGTTTTTTAACGACCCTCGGAGATCCCTATTCCACAAAAACTCTACAGGACGTGACCGGGATATGAACCCTGCACCCATACGTGCGCGGCCAACGTTTTCTGCCCTCGAGGCTACTCCTTTTTGTTCCTGCGGAACGCTGTGAATATGAGCACATCCAGAAGTTCCTGCACAAGGGTGCAGAAACATCTAAAACGTGACGTGCTTGCCCGCATGGAGCAAAGGCTGGATGATATGGACACATCTCCCACATCCCACTCCAACGTTACGACGCCTCGCTCCGTCCGCTGCTTATTGCTGTTTCTGCCATAGTGGAATCCTCGTTCGCGATTCCAGTGGCGTCCGCCGTGACTTGTCTCGCCGTCCGCGCGGCTTCTCGACCACGTCGGAGCTGTCGGGGCCGCTTCGCAATGCCGCCGGCTGCAAACCGCCGTTTGGCTGTGTATGGTCATCGTCGCTGCAATCGCACTTACTTCGTCGTAAAGTCCTTGACTAGTTTCCAGGAAGAACATGTTCGGTTGCCCTCGCACCATAACTTCATGTTTACTTCATACGAAACATTGAGTGGTGATGAGATTTAAAGCTGGAGGGATTGGTCTCTGTCGTAAATGTCTTGGCTGAGAAAAGTTTTTTACAAAATTTAAAGGAAGTCAAAAAATGAATGTCGACGTGGATGAGAGATGTTCAAGAGCGCCTCATTACGTCACATCAGAGTCTTGGCTTGTATTGACATTCTGGTCACGGATGTTTGTCCTCCATATCCGCGCCATAAATTATCATCATTGTCACTGGCAGCGCCTCCACATCTCTTCTTCTCCTACCCAACTACGCTTTCTTGTTACTTACTCTGACGTCAGAATCTTACCGCCATTCTTTGACGACTTCCCAGAACATTTCGACCCTCCGCGTAAAACCACATACGCCTACTCACTTCCCCGCGCTACTTGCAATGTTTCGTCTGTAACGCCAGCTGTGAAGTCAACTCCCATGCCCCTTTATTTCATCATCTCAAAAAACCTGTAGTGCAAAAGGTCCTTTGCCGCAATGCTATTTCAGCGAAATGCCTCCTTAAGCTACAGCTTTAAATCCGCGTAATTTGAAATATTGACTATTTTGTAACTCAATACATTTTAGCCTTTAGGACTGTGCAAAGAAAACGTGTTTTACAAGGCATTTCCATCAGGTACGTTGATAAACATGTAATAAAGCAGTAAATCAGAGTTTACTAAACAATACGTTCGAGAAATATGTATTTGAATCAGTTTCGTTTTCTTAAAATAATAGATGGACCCGTGCAAAAATGTAGCCCATTTCCACTAACTACCTATGTTTTCGCGGCCAATGGTTGGTTACTTTAATTAGATATAGCATCATTCAACTAGCACATGCTTTTGTGAGTGTTGCCAACCCGCAAAAGGTTTTGCTCGAGTTAGTATTTGAACTGTCGCACCCAGGTTTCATCGCTAATAAATTACATCACATTACCGCCGCACATTTCGACAAATCAACGCTTCCCACGCAAAAGGATACTCATACAAACTGATTTAAAGTATTAATTTTTGGAAATTCTTCAGTTTTGACGCAAATATATTGCCATATATTTCAGTATTTTTTATCTACCCTTAACCGGGAGCGCTAGGTCAGTGCATCAACTGATGTCGCTGCAGCGCCTCTGACCGGGAGGTCCAAGGTTACACTCCCCACGGCGGCAGGATTTTCGACATTAGCTTTTCACAGGTCGAATCAGTCGCTGTCTGGAGGAGACTTCTAGCGGCTCGCTGCTCTGATCGGTAGTTTCAGTGGTTTCTCCGATCAACACCAGGCGAATGCCGAAGCAGTACCCTACCGAACGGGCCACGGACCGCGCGCGATCTGTCCTTCCTCTTCCTTGTCCTATCCTCTCCCTTTACACTAACATGCACTACACTACCGCATTCCGGGAGACCGGTCGGGAGCTTAGGGCTTGTCCCGGTTGGGGCGGTGCCCCGCTGGTGGGAGAGTCCTGGTTAGGGGGAAACCCCACTAGCCGACGGTAGGTCGGCGCCGGATCTCGCCATTCATCGGGGAAAGATCACAGCGCATATCCCGAGAAAAAAACATGCACTACACTAACGGGACTAATAACCAAAGCAGTTGACGTGCCCGGAAACACGAAAAAATCAAATCAAATCAAATTATCTACCCTTAAAAATGTTGAAGCTGATTTTGAGAAAATGTTTTTTACATATTTGTGGAAAATTGTAACGATTTGACAGATATTGCGCGAAAACTTGTCATACTAAAAAAAACTATGTAGAATTAAGATAGAATTTATTTATTGATAGTAAGTGTAGTGCGTGTTTTTATCACTAGAGGTGGCTGTGATCTTCTCATTCTGGAGTGGAGACTCCGGCGCCGTCCTGCCCGCCGGCTTGCCGGGTTTTCCACACGAGATATCTCCCACCAGCGAGGTGCCACCTCAGACAAAACAAGCTCTAAGTTCACCACTGGTGTCCCGACATCTGTGGTGTAGTGTAGCGCATATAGGTTTACGTGTGTGTAAGTAAGGTGTGAGGATAGGTCAAGGAGGTGGAAGGAAAGATCGCGCGGTCCGTGGCTCATTTGTTCGGGTACTGCTCTGGGCTTCGCCTGGTGTTGATCCGAGAAACCACAGAACATTTCCGATCAGAGTAGCAGGCCGCTAGACTTCTCCTCCAGACAGCGCCTGAATTCGACCTAGCTATGAAGCTAATGTCTAAAATGCTGTCATCTTCGGGACTAGAACCACCCTGTCAGAGGCACTGTAGTGACCTCATTTGGTGCCCTGAGGCGCATAAGCGGGTGAATTAACATAGAAATATGTAGCCTTAATAATAAAGATGTAAGACGGGTTCAAATGAATTGAATTTTTGTAATTTTCATAATGTCAGAGATTTTAATGAATATTGGTCTTGTGCAAAATTATTAAGCGCACTTCAGCAAAACCTACAAAATTTTCAGACTTTTTGTAATATTCTGAAAATGTTTTATGGACTTCGCGAAGCCTCGAGGTTGATCATATGGATCAGTAAATATTCATTTTTCTGGAAAATACAACTTAGGTGCTAGTGTTGTTCGCAGGTGAATGAGCAGTCATATTTAATAGAAAAATTGTTTTTCAATATCAGTAGCTCTCAAAACGTGTATTTCCGTCAAATTATTGATATAGAATTTCCGCAGCAATACAAGCTATTTTCTACACTATGAATATTGGAAAATGCAAATAAATTGTATGGAACGTCCTCAAAATGCTAGGAGTTCAAGGCATGCATATTACCATAAAATACGCATTATTTCCATGCGTAACGCCAACTTAAGCCAACCAACACCGGTGGATAACGAACTGACTTACTCTCTATGGGAAGAATTTTTTAAATCTCGATCGCATTGGCTGAGGATTTGTGAGTGATTATATAGGTTCGTAGCAGGTTTTAGGATGTTGTGCTCCTTTTCTCACATTCACTTCCTTGAAACATATGTTTCATTTTAATTTGTATAATTTCGCCGTTATTCTCATCATTCTTCATTTACGGATGACCTCTAGTTTGATGGCTTTTCGCCTGTGAATACCGTAGTTCTCACCCTGGTCTCTTTAGGTTGCATTGTGGGTGAAAAATTGGATTCAAAGCGGATTTATTCGAGATTAAATCATTTTCCTCTTTCATTAACATCATCACTTCTTCATAGACTTTCATCTCCTCATAACAGCCTGCATTCAATAAATCATTCGCCAAGTCTGGTGAAAAATGAATAGTAGTGTACACAAAACAGGGTTACAGAGTTGACGAACACAAGAATACAAAAATAAACATTCTCAAGTCTTACTACTTCCTTCGTTTTCGCTTCAAGTGTTACTTATTCTTCCCACATGCAACCTTGTCGCGAGCATATGTCTTAGAAATCAAGAAAGTATGAAGAATATACATGTCAACGTTACGCATTGTGGGAAGAAAATGTTGATAGTGCAATGTATAATGCTTTTCATGTTAAATTTAATAATTACAAGGAACATGCTAATTATATAAAGTAGAAAACGTATATCTCCATATGAAATGACCTTGGTCTTGAGAATTGAAATACAATGCACATTCCAAAATATTAATAAAATATCTGGATTGTAGGACACCTTATGAGTCGTGAGTCAGTTTTTAAAAGGGTTTAAATGTTAAAATTATTGTCATTTAATATTGTGCAGCGTTGGTCGACATTGTTCATTTTGAGAAATATGTACTTCTCATTGGAGCAAAATGAAAAACTCTAATTATCTTGAATATTATCAATAAACAGTCACTTATATAGACATTTCATGTACTCATATTTCAGGAACAAAAAATAAATGAATTGGAATGAATTGAAGTATAGACAGCTCTTTCCATGTGTGGAATCAGAAAATATATCATGTGAGGAAGAGTAATTTCAGTTTGGAACTTCCCTCCACCCCAATACACTTGGTCAAGTATAATAAAGCATTTATTCGAACGTTTTTCTCTTGAAGTGTCATCCACTCTTCCGTGGAGAGAATACTCACTTGAAATGCAATATGATTTCATTGTAACACAGTGTGGAAATTGCATTGAATAAATGATGTAAAATTGCCAAAAAATGTAGGTTTATGGGGTACATTGTCCCTTTCCTGAATCCAACACTGGTACGTCAAAACACACAGTCCACAATGGTGAATGGTCACACCCGCCACTCCCATCCATTCGTTCATTCATTCTATCCAGCTTCCCGCATCAGGGCCAAACGTTCACGCCCACATACCGGGAGCGGTAGCTCAGTGCTTCAACTGATGCCACTGCAGCGCCTCTGACCGCCAGGTCCTAGGTTCGAGCCCTGAGGCGACAGGATTTTCGACACTAGCTTTTCAGCTAAGTCGAATTCAGTCGCTGTCTGGAGGAGAATTCTAACGACCGGCTGTTCTGATAGGTAGTTTTCGTGGTTTCTCCGATCAACACAAGGCGAATGCCGGAGCAGTACCCTACCAAACGGGCCACGGAACGCGCGCGATATTTCCTTCATCTTCCTTGTCCTGTTCTATCCTCTCCCTCTTACACACACACTTACACTAACATGCACTACACTACCACATACTCCGGGAGACCGGTCGGGAGCTTAGAGCTTGTCCCGGCTGGGGCGGTGTCCCGCTGGTGGGAGAGTCCTGGTTAGGGAAAATCCCACTAGCCGACGGTAGGTCGGCGCCGGATCTCGCCATCCAGCGGAGGAAGATCACCTCCATCTCCCGATAAAAAACTTGCACTACACTAACGGAACTAATGACCGAAGCAGTTGACGCGCCCGGAAACACGAAAAAAACAAACCAAAACAAACGTTTACGCCCACAGCTTGCATCTCTTGTCTCGGCCACATCGTGCCTTTTTTTCATTTCCTCCCGGAGCGCGCATGAGCATTTCCTCGCCTCTCATCTTTATTTTCGTCGAGGCGACGCCGCGGCGTCCGCGCCTGCCTCGTCCTCCGGCGCCGCGGGCGCGGGCTGAGCTCCGGTATCCGTTTCGCCGCCTCCGCGTGATCCTCCGCCTGCTGGGCTCCCGTCGCCGGCTGCGCCGCGCCGCGCATCTGCATGCAGCCGCCCGCCCCGCCTCTCGCGGACGCAATGTGCGTCGAAATGGCGCCAACAGGAGAAAGAAAAGAAAAAAGAAGAAAAGGCTCAATAAGAAAATGATTAAATAAATAAAAAATCATATCTCCCCACATGTGAAAAGTGCAAAACAGATCTATCTTGATCTCATTTTCAAAGTGTGTCCTAGATATAAGAAAGATTGATTGATTTATTGTTAGTGATTCCGGACGAGTCAACTACTATAGTCATTAGTCTTGTAAGTGTAGTGCAAGTTTTTGCTCGTGAGGTGGCGGGTCTTCCCCTGCTGGATGGCAGATCGGCCGACAACCGTCGGCTAAGAGGGTTTTCCCCAACCAGGTATCTCCCACCAACGGGGCACCGTCCCAGCCGGGGCAAGTTCTAAGTACACGACCGGTCTCCCTGCGTGTGTGGTAGGGTAGTGCATGTTACTGTAGGTGTGTGTGTAAGGGGTGAGGATAGGACAAGGAAGAGGAAGGACAGAGCGCGGGTCGTGGCCCGTTTGTTAGGGTACTGCTCCGGCATTCGCCTGGTGTTGATCGGAAAACCACGGAAAACTACCGATCAGCGCAGCCGGCTTCTAGAATTCTCCTCCAGACAGCGACTGAATTCGACCTAGCTGAAAAGCTAGTGACTAAAATCCTGGCACCATCGAAACTCAAACCTAGGGCCTAGGACCTCCCGATCAGAGACGCTGCAGTGACATTAGTTGATGCACTGATCCACCGCTCCCG
The DNA here is from genome assembly GCA_964035755.1 of Teleogryllus oceanicus. Classification (NCBI taxonomy): domain Eukaryota; kingdom Metazoa; phylum Arthropoda; class Insecta; order Orthoptera; family Gryllidae; genus Teleogryllus; species Teleogryllus oceanicus. Next base: position 69,304,574 of record CAXIVR010000008.1, on the reverse strand, counting down.
GTTGTAACAAACAGAATTAACTGATTATAATCATGAAGTAATACTCCATTCTAAAGAAGACCAAGAAAGAATAATTAAATTTTGTGAAGCTATCAATATACTTCTGAATATTTAATTCCAATCTATACATTTCAGTTGTCACTATTGTTTTGAATTATTACTACTGTAAGATGATTGCAATTTATACTGTTGTATTTTTCTACTATTTTTATGACGTCCGTATTTGTAACAGAAATAGTCGCTAATAGCCACTTTGTTTATGCGACTAAAAATAACTTAAAAAATAAAAAGAAAGAAAAGAAAGGAAGAAAAAGTGGTTTGATTTTTGTGATTGCAATGCAAATATTCTACCAAGAAAACATGATTAAAATCATGCAGTATTTATCATCTTCCCTTTCTTTCCTTCTTCTTTCTTTTCTCTCTAATTTTCTTCTTCTGTAATAGTTTAACCATAGACGAAGGAGGTCTCTTCTTTCCTAAATTTTAAATTTCAATGATATAACATCATGTTCTATTTTTCATGGATAAATTGGTGGTTTCGTGACGAAATTCAATTTTTTTACAGGTGTATCGTTATTTTCAGATCACTTTTTCACGACGGCAGTTGAAAATTAAATTATTTTACCGTTCACTGTTTTTTGTAGTTACAATACCTCCCAAAAAAATCTTTCTCTTCCAAATGATGTAAACTTGTGTATTTATTACTTTCGCGTATTCTTCTGGCAGTGGAAAGTGGCCAAATGCCAGAATTTCATATTTAATAAATTAGTGAAAACTTTCTAGTTTGATACCACTTCGACACACAAGACTACTAACTGATTTTGACACCTGTATTTCTCACCAGGGACCAACACAACTATCTGGAACATGTTTATCCAATACTTCCGAAATGATTAGGACGGGAAATGGCGGATAATTTAATTTTACAGTGCGTTTAGCCATATGTGACGCCGTGGGAACACAACAGCAATCACAGACACGATATTTAATAATAATAATAATAATAATAATAATAATAATAATAATAAATGTCTTTATTAATGGCGAGGCTCAGGCCATAGCGCCTGCTCTTCCGCCTAGTGTACATTGATACCTGAGTTTACATTGATACTTACAGGCTTATTAGTAATTATGTATTTACAAATAAATAGTTTTAACAGTTATTTACGGCTGTAATAGTCCCTATTCCCTGATCGGAGAAGCGATCCTTAAATGATTCAAGATCTCCCTGACTCGTACCCTCGCCACTCCTCAGTGAGTTTGCGCACACAGCGTAGTGCTCCGTGACCGCAGTCACCCGTGGAAGCGATCCACCGCGGCATCCCAACCCCTGGACCGAGAGCATCGCTCGCCTGCACACCGCCATGGGCGCGAGTTTTATGCATTCGCACGAGGTTTTGACACAACTCAAAACTCCCCGCGCTTTGCGCTCTCGATTATATACCTTCAGATCACATGACACGCAACGTCATCTTGCGTGCGCGCGGCGATTCACATCACGTCACTGCCGCGCCGCCACGCATTTTGGGCTTCCCTTTCCATGGATTTCTGGAAGTTCCCAAAATATCTCGGGGTGCCTTCACCCCCTAACTACCGTCTATTCAAACTCGCCTTACTTTCTCCTACCGGCATCTTTGCCTGCACTTATCCTGTGACGTGGCGTCTGCCTGGTGCCGACATTCTTGCCTACGAGGTTCTACAGCAATACAATATGTTACACATTTGCTTCACATAAATTTCCATTGCTTCCACGTTATATCGTTTTCCAGGATTGGGATCCACGCTCTTTAAGAGAAAGGCAAATGTTGCTAGTGGAATTCACGGAAAGAGTTACTGGCATAAAAATGGTTTAACTCTCTTCGTACTTATAAAAGTAAGCCAGTGTTTGAACTTGAGTGTTTCATGTGATACTGCGGAGTTTGTCATATGCATATCTTTGGACGATTGCACATCAAGCATTTTGCATAATATGTATCGTAAGAACAAACTGTTGAATAGATTAAATACGGATATTGCTGTTCAATGAGTACAAGACATGAATTTCTTAGTACGCGGTTATTGATATTGGTTTCAACATCCATTGTGCATCCGTACAGTACATTCTTCTAACTAAATAATGTTATGAAAATCTGTCAGATTGCAATTACGATGTTTTGTATATATCAGTCAATGAATAAGTGTGGACAAGCCGAACTTGATTGATGACAATAACTCTCGGGGAAAACTGCATTCATAATATTAAACATGTCTATGTACACTTTCAGGAAACCCCACTAAATACTTTTGGTTATAAACGACCAATCAGGAAATACATAGTCCCATTAAATACATCTGTATTAAATAGGCCTTCAACAAGAAAGTAAACGGTGTAACATTTCTTATTTCATTTTGTTATGTTACTTTCATTTATGCCCATTGAACATTCACTTCACATTTAGTTCTAACGATTTTTAAAAGATCGATAGTTGAAAGAATAAAATTAGTTGATGTTTTTGATAACCTATATGTCGATGAGTTTGTTTTTTCGAACATTTCAATTTCATTTTCACTTTTATATTCGATATCGCACGGCTAGGGAAATAAATTATTATATTTCATTTATCGAAGTTAAATACAGAGACTAAACGCGTTTATTCTTAATAAATACACAAAACCAGTTAAGTCATCTATATTTTTTTCTTTTTCCGCTAACAAATGGATATTTCCGTATATGTGAACCATCCACCCAGATACTTCCCTCCGTTTCCAGACATCGATATTGAACTGTATTAACTTTTATGTTGCTATGATTTATTTATTCACTACTCTCATTCATCGAATATCGCTCTTCTCCCTTCATCTGTGCTGTGTGAAGAGTACATGTGCCGGTGGTCGATGGCATCTCCATGACGTGCCTGTTTGCAGCGTCAGAGAGCGTGCAGCGTTGTCACGTCACGTCGCGTGGCGTGAAGAGACGAACCACTATCATGAAGTACGAGACTTGTCATTTCATGCGGTGGTTTTGAGGTTTTGTTTTGTTGTTTCAAGGCTAGCAGATTGCCGCGTAAGATAAGAATCATCGTATCGAGCGACTCTCGTTGAATTCTCCCCTGCAATGCGTTTTTAAAGTAAGCTGTATCTATAAGTGAAAATTCAGTTGTGTTAGATGAAATTCTTGAAAGAACTTACGTAATACACAATGATTTTTAGTAAGTTAAAAAATTTTACAAAATAATGTATTGTTAAAAATCTTGTTGTTGAAATTTAATGAGATATAGTCGCACCGCACAAATCTGCAACGTTTAATAAGTTAATGAATGAGATTGTTAAGGTGTAAATAATTGTGATGAAGAATTAAGAATTATATAGAACTGCTGAGCCAATTGTCTAGCGTCCGTCAGTGAAATAGAAATGAAAATTAAAAAAATAGGAATGAAATATATCATAACTCTTCTGTTTTTTCGCATTTCTGTTAAGGTTTATTTACTTTTAGACGTATCCCCTTGTTATTGATTTACTATACATAGAAGATATGTCTTTTAATTTAAATTATTTGCATTCTGGAATCTTTTTTCATATAATAATTGTCTACTAAATCGTTTTAATAAAAAATATTTACCAGTCTACATATTTTAGGATTATTGAAGTCATTTAATAACTAATTTTTTTTAGATAATGCAAAATGTGATTGTTTGAGAAGGTCCTATTTGCAAGGATAACTCAAACTACATTCACGTTCTTCAATTGAGACAATGTATGAACTCGCTGTGTAGTTTTTATAGATATCTAAATCAGAATACATAAAACTTAAAAGTTTGTGATAAAAGAATTCGTTTCGGTCTGGCAAAGATACGTAGTAACATAGGAACTATAATATTTATATGATAATATTAAGGTTATCTAGTTTCCGGATATTTCATAAAAAAGTTTTTACAATAATAAAAAACTGCGACGAACTGATATGGCTTCAAAAATATAACGTTTTCCTCGAAAGCAATCAGTTTTCTCGTCATAAATACTTTACTTCATAAATTGAAATATTTTACATTAATAAAAATCTAAGGCAAACTGATATGGCTCCAAAAATCATAACATATATATGACGTCTTCCCTCAAGGCAATCAGTTTCACGGCCCTTCTCCCCCATACTCCGCATTTCTCGTCCTTGCTTATCCACAGGGCCGACGGTGTTTGCGGTCGACCAAGATCAACTGAGGCTGATTGGTCGCTGCGCCACGTACGCACGACGGCGGTTCGTAGATCGAATTCCGGCTCAAAATAAATCGAAGCCAGTAAACATCGGCGTTTAAACCTCAGTGAAAAAAAAGAGAAAAAAATATAAAAAAGAGGGCGTGCGCTGGAGGGCAAGCGAGCCAGCGACCGGCGGCGCGCCGGCCACGGCCCGGCCCTATCGCCAGTACGTGATCCGTGTGTGAACGCCGGCGGGCGGAAGATGGCCTAATAATGCTCGGTGCCGCACGGGGTCGATAGGGCACTGCGGCTCGCGCCCTGCGCCGCCTCCCTTCCTCCGCGCCGCCTGCCCTTCGCCCTACTGCCTCCCCCCCCCCGTAGGCGCCGATACCGCCGGCGCCACGCCGTTGACACTGCCGCTTCCCGCCCCGTCTTTGGTAGTTAAAATCGCAGCTTCTCCCCAGAAGCTTCACCTTCTCAAGTGGCTCAGGACAACAACTGATGTCACTGCAGCGCGTCTGACCGGGAAGTCCTAGGTTCGAGTCCTGACGGCGGCAGGATTTTCGACACTAGCATTCCAGCTAGGTGAATTCAGTCGATGTCTGGAGGAGAATTCTAGCGGCTGGCTGCTCTGATCGGTAGCTTTCCGTGGTTTCTCCGATCAACAGACGAATGCCAGAACAGTCCCCTAACAAATGGGCCACGGACCGCACGCGATCTTTCCTTCCTCTTCCTTGTCCTATCCTCTCCCATTACACACACACTTACACTAACATGCACTACGATACCATATATTCCGGGAGACCGGTCGGAGCTTAGAGCTTGTCCGGCTGGGCGGTGCCCTGCTGGTGGGAAAGTTCTGATTAGAGGAAAACCCACTAGCCGACGGTAGGTCGGCGCCGGATCCAGCGGTGGAAGATCACCGCCATCTCCGAGAAAAACATGCACTACCCATTCGGGACTAATGACCAAAGCAGTTGACGCGCCCGGAAACACGAAAAATCAATCAACCCAGGAGCTTCACCTTCTGAAGGTGGCTTCTTCAGGGCACCAACTGATATCACAGCAGTGACTCTCACCGTGGCTACAGACTGTAGATAGTGAGGTGGAATTCAGCCGCTGTCCGGCGAAGAATTGTAGCGACCGTTTGCTCTGATGGACAGCTTTTATGATCTGTGGTTTCTCTGATCAACATTAGGCCAATGCCGGAACAGTTCCCTAACAAATGAGTCAGAGACTGTAAGTAGTCTTTCCTTTCTCTTCCTAGTCCTATCCTCTCACCTACCTCCCACTTACGCTTACATACACTAGACCACACACATTTCGGGAGCTAGAGCTTTCGAGATCCGGTTGGGGTGGTGCCCCGTTTGTGGGGGACACCTGAATGTGCAAATCCCCAAAAACGACGTGTAAGTCGGCGCCGGAACTCATGATCCAGCGAGGGGACATCGCCATCTCACTTGTGAAAACATACACTACACTTACTGGATAAATTACATTTGTCCTTGATATTTCCGTAAATATAAATATCAATCAATCAACCTCAGGAACTTTGCATGATTCCTTTATTTTGTGAATAATCCTGGCGTACCACAGGGTTACATATTAATCTCTTTCTGACTCTCCAGTTCTTTTACAGAAACTATTACAAACTGCAATTATTTGTCTACGTTACTACCACGACTCCCATTTGCTGCAGCCAGCGCCCCTTCGGCGGTAATACAGCAGTGTTCAAATAACATCACGTATTTCGTTCATTTTGAGAATAAACGTGGTGTATCAGAATATTGCATATTGATCCTTTATCTCTCGCTTTTTTTAAAAAAAGTTACAGGAATCAACTTCTCTTTTGCCATTGCACCCATCTGAAATATCTATTGTCTCATTGATGGCAGAACAGTAACATCTAAATGACTACGCCTGCATTGTTTACTCTGAGAATAACCTGGCCTTCTACAATATTGCACAATCTCGCACATTCTGGAATCTATTCTTTCAAAAATGATAATATTCAATAACTTACAATTGAATATATTTTATACCTTGCACAGTATCATTAAGTGTTAAATTTTCCACTAACTGCAAATTATAAAATCCAGTAATTGCATGATACGGGTATATTCTATTGATGACGTTAGAGAAGAATTTCAGTCAAGTGAGTTAGTTGTCCATTCTCTCCCAGTTTGCTGACAAAGAACAGATAATATCGAATTTGTATAGCACGACTATGAATAAAAAATACATCATTTAATCACCTGAGATAGGAACGTGACTAGCTCGAAACATATGCCCTTCATATAGTAAAATATAGCTTGTACCTAACAGTAAATGTGGATCAGTGCCTGTAGTTCTCGACGCTATGAAATATTGATTTACCACTGACCCGTAGAAGTTTTTTCTGGAGTAAGTATTCTTTTTTTAAAATCCGATCAATCAAAAAGTATGAAAAGTACACGAGAAACCTTTCTGCTCTCTCTTTCCGTTGTAGCATTTTTTTGCCTTTTCTCTGCCAAGCACGACACTATTTAAATGTAAGAGAAGAAAATATAGTTGGTGTATGACTACGTATACACGTTTTAGAAATTGCTATCAGATTGTTGAGGAGTCAACGATATATTTCATTGTGCTAATTAATAGTGTTACGTCATAAATAGTACTATTTAAAATATATTTCTCACGTTATTAAAGAAATATCCATTGAATATAATTCTGATTATGAGATAAAATTTAAACCGAATCTTAGTACTCACAAGTCGGAAAAATTGCTCATTCGATTCGTTATTAACTCAAGATCTTGAGAAAAATAAGAAATATTGTGAATGGTTTAGTTTATGGTAGCAATCACTTCAGCAGGTAGTTCACTTCACTGCTACTTGATAACGCTGTTCCTATTTTCAATATTCAAAGGATGAAAACTCCTTGAATCATTAGAATGTGTATGCTATTTCTCACAAAATAATTTAACTATTCTTTCATTTTTAGCGATCATGGCCACCTGAACTGTAAATGGCCGTGGTCGTGGCATATGCGCGCACATTCGGAAAAGTATCAAAACCTAACAAACTTAGAGACAAACGGTTTAAAGCAATGAAAAGTACTCATTTCAATTCACAAGAGACAATGAAAACCCAAAATTCCAATTTTTCACGGTGAAACGTCATTTTTAGGAAGATGAGTACCTTAAAGAAACAAGGCTGGCTGAAAAGAAGATATTTTATGTAAAAATCTAATTTTTAAATTTAAACTGATTAACTATTATTTTGAAGATGTTGAGGTCGTAGTGTGTTTTTTGTAACGAAAAATGTTAAAAGTGTACATCAGACTTTGTAGATCCCATTTTTTACTAAATATATTCTATTACCCGAAAAAAGCACGCTTTTAGCAAATTCGTGGATTGTCTTATTCCCAGCTTTTTTAGGTACTTGTGGCACGTTTATTTGGGCATACGAACTGCCAGAATTAGTGTCTCAAGAGAGAAAGTTTTATATTAGATTATTGATATTGTTCTAAGTTTCGTTATTACTGCCATTATTACTGACTGGCTTAAAACGTAGATAAATATTTCGAAAGAAATTAAAATGGCACTATTTTAGATGAAAATTCTTGGACTAAGAAAGAAACCCATGTAATTTGAAAACATTTTATAATTTACATTACGCTCCCTCTTCAACTTTACTTTTTAAATTCATCATCCAACATAAAGATCGACACTCGTCACAGAGCCAACAATCCTGATATGTCATTATGATGAACGCACGCAGTAATCGTGCGAGTACTTCACTGATGTGTAAACGACAACCGCGATTTTTCGTCTGTCCCATAAATCAAAGCGCAGAATCCCTACACGAAAATCCTCTCGGCAATTCCACGCCGATGCGTCTTTTGCAGCGTCCACTCCGCGACGTATCCGCCCTACCGATCTCTCCTTCTCTACTCCCCCCGGCAATTCCACGCCTGCGCGCACTCACAGACCCACTTATACTCATACTCACACTATCATTATCACTCTCACTCGCACTCTCACTCTCACTCTCACTCGCACTTCACCTCACTCGCACTCTCACTCGCCTCACTCTCACTCTCACTCTCACTCGCACTCACTCACCTCCCGCACTCTCACTCGCACTCTCACTCGCACTCACATTCACATGCACACACTCGCATTTGCCCTCGCCCTGCCCTCGCCCTCGCCCTCGCCCTCGCCCTCGCCCTCGCCCTCGCCCTCGCCCTCGCCCTCGCCCCTCGCCCTCGCCTCCCTCACCTCGCCCTCGCCATCTCCTCGCCATCTCCTCGCCATCTCCTCGCCATCTCCTCGCCATCTCCTCGCCATCTCCCGCCATCTCCTCGCCATCTCCCACGCCATCTCCACGCCATCTCCACGCCATCTCCACGCACTCCTCGCACTCACAGTCACACTGATACACTATCACTATTACTATCAGAATCACTATCACTATCACTATCACTCTCGCACTCGCATTCCCACTCCCACTCCCACTTCTCTCTCCACTCCCACTTCCACTACTACTCCCACCATAATCCACTCGTACTCGCACTCGCACCCATACTCGTTCTCGTACTCGCCATCGCCATCTCCATCGTCATCACCATCTCCATCACTTTCGCCCTCGCCATCGCCCTCGTCATCGCACTCACGCTCACACTCACACTCGTCATCGCGTTCGCCCTCGCCCATGCCATCGCTCTCGCCATCAGCCTCGTCATCGCACTCACTCACACACTCGCACTCGCCCTCGCACTCGTATTCATCCTCGCCATCTCCATTACTCTCATCCTCGCTCTCGCATTATCGCTGAAAATTTTACCATACATCTTATCCTGCCATTATCACCCATTTCATTAGTGATCCATCGTAAATGTACTTTGGACTATCACATTCGCTGCTACCATTAGCTGTCGTCTTTACATTCATTAGCTACACTTGATAACAAATCTTCCCGACACATACTATGATCTTCTTTCTTATTAATTACCTTTATTAGAAGTATCTGTTTTTTTGTTGATTGTTTATTGTGACGTAATTTTATGCAAAGCAATCAGTAATGGCCAGTTGTCCAACGCAAACAGGAAAGTATACTTCAATGAGTGCTTTCCAATTATTATTACTGTTGTATAAATCCTTCTAGCAATGTCACCTGCAAAATGGTATTCTTTCAGTGTTGCTGATTCAAAGTTCCCTCTCCTACTGTGCCTCTATGACTACTTTTTTACAAATACATATTTAATGTACATTTCAGGAAATATTCCACATTCTCTTGTGTTGACATTCATTGTCGGAACTGAAAATCGGGTACCATATTCTTTCTTATTTAACATCTGATTTAACGCTTTCAGTTTTTGAATGAATTGTCTTATTACTCATTTTTAATGTCTTGGATCCGTTGACTTCTTCAGCGGTGAATGCATTCACCGCAAGTCGTTTGTTCGTTTTAGCCTCCAACCACACAGAGATCAGCAAACGTTTGATCATCTTTACAGTCCGTCGCAAATTCGCCCTCATTTTTTACAGTCATTTATCTGCCACCCTCTGTCGTTTGGGCTATCCGTGGCAGACTGGTTTCGAGAAGTCAAAGTTACCCTTGTCGTTCCTTCCTCCATTCCGTTTTCTGCTTCTTATTGACGTTCGGGTTCTTCACCGTTCTCCTCTGTAACTCACTATATTTTCCAGCTACTAGTATTTCTCCTTGGTCTCAACTCCATCACCTTCTGTCGAGTAGCAAGTCTTAAAATACAAGCCTCATACGGTATTTCCTTATTCTGCGTTTTCTAAGTTACCAATCGCTACCACTTGCAACATCTATTGCTATGAAACTACTATATTTTTCTTCCATCGTCATCTGCGACATTGCCTCGTGTTGTCGTTACTATTACTCCGGCGCCTCCACCTACGACTCACTTCTTAAAATTCTTGGCGTCCAGTTCATAAATTACTGAGTATGTGTTCTATCCGTTACTGCTAGTTTTCTTGTTTTTCTACCTTTCACCCTCGTCCATGCTCATGTCTTTATCTTCTTACCTACCGGTTCGATTTTGTCCTTTTCATATCGGCCAGCGCCTGCTCTCTCCAATTTGTAGCCATCACGTCAGCCGCCCCCGCACTCCCTTTTGCCGCTCCCCCGCGGGCCGTCGTCGCCTCCGCCGCCGCCGCCCCAGTCGGCGCCGGCGCGCGCTCGACCGACGCTGCCGGCCATTACCCGGAGGCCGCGGACGCAGCGCCACATAAATCACACGCGCGCTTCCCCAGCGCCCCGTCCACGCCCTCGCCTCGCCCTCGCCCTCGCCTCGCCCTCGCCCTCGCCCTCGCCCTCGTCCTCGCCCTCGCCCTCGCCCTCGCCCTCGCCCTCGCCCTCGCCCTCGCCCTCGCCCTCGCCCTCGCCCTCGCCCTCGCCCTCGCCCTCGCCCTCGCCCTCGCCCTCGCCCTCCTCGCCCTCGCCCTCGCCCTCGCCCTCGCCCCTCGCCCTCGCCCCACCTATGTCCATGCCCTCGCCCTCCCCTCGCCCTCGCCTTCACCTCGCCATCTCCACACCCTTACCTCACCCTCGTTGCTTCGTTAGTGATTCCGGGAGCGCCAACAGCTTAGGTCATTAGTCCCGTTAGTGTAGTGCATGTGTTTTCCTCGGGAGATGGCGGTGATCTTCCCCCGCTGGATGGCGAGATCCGGCGCCATTCAGTAATCTCCATTTTGAATGGAGATTTTCGATGTCCTGAAACCTCAGAGGTGTTCTAAGGGTCAAGACCAGAAGATGATAGGTTGGTTGGTGTTACCGTCCTGTCAACAGCTTAGATCATTAGTCCCGTAAGTGTAGTGTGTGTGTTTTCCTCGGGAGATGGCGGTGATCTTCCCGGCCGTTGGCGAGATCCGGCGCTGGCCTACCGTCGCAAACGGGGTTTCCCTAACCAGGACTCTCCCACCAGCGGGGCACCGCTCCAGCCGGGACAAGCTCTAAGCTCCTGACCGGTCTCCCGGAATATGAGGCAGTGTAGTGTATGTTAGTGTGTGTGTGTCGTGTATGTGTGTGAAGGGGAGGATAGGACAAGGAAGAGGAAGGAAAGATCGTGCGCGGTCCGTTTGTTGGAGTACTGCTCTGGCATTCGCCTAGTGTTGATCGGAGAAAGCACGGAAAACTACCGATCAGAGCAGCCGGCCGCTAGAATTCTCCTCCAGGCAGCGACTGAATTCGACCTAGCCAAAAAGCTAGTATCGAAACTCCTGCCGCCGTGGGGAGTGTAACCTAGGACCTCCCGGTCAGAGGCGCTGCAGTGACATCAGTTGATGCACTGAGCTACTGCTCCTGGTCCCCCGCCCTCATCTTCACCCTCGTCTACGTCCTCACCCTGGTCTTTGCCCACACCCACGACGTCTTCCTCGCCACCCCCCCCCCCCCAGGCCTTGCCCTCACATTCGTCTTTGCCCCTTTCTTCGCCCTCGCCCCGCTGTTCCCACAGTCCACCGCACGAGCGTGGAAGACCGCCTCCCGCCGGCGCGACCTCTCACGTCGCCTCCACATTGGCGCCCCTCCCCGCTTCTAATGCCCTCCTCTTCTATTCCTTCCTGGCCCTTAATTGCCCCACGCCCTTCTAATAATTCCCTGTACCTCTAATGCTTCCCGCGCTTCCAATACCTCGCTACTTCTTTATTTCTCCCCCCTCCATTGAATCCCCTCCCTCCCTGCCCCGCCTCGCCCGCCTCCCGCCCGCCTCCCCCCCGCATCCCGCCCCGCCTCCCGCCCGCCACCCCGCCCCGCCTCCCGCCCCGCCTCCCGCCCCGCCCCCCTGCCTAACCCCGCAGAGTTCCACTGTCCGCGCCCTCCGTTGCACCCAGACGCGTGTCACCGCTGGTGCGCTCGCTGCGCCGCCGCTTCCAGTGGATGAGTGCGATGACATTTGCACCTCGCAGGCTGCGGCAGTGCTTCGCAGTCGGGCTTCCGCGAGTAATAGTGATGAATAGCAGGGGCAAATAATGAAACATGAGCACAATACGGAAACAATAAACCATCTTGTTAGATCCACGTGTCTGATTGTTACAGTACCAGATTAATTTGGTTCTATGAAATCTTTTAATTCAGAAATAATAAAAAATGGAAATCGTAATAAATAAACTGTTTTATTATGTGTTTTGTTAATGTTATCATGTAATTAATCATTCTGCCTTTTATATCGCTATATATCTTTGTTATAAAAGTATATTTCCATTTGAAGGAGAAACTCCTGGACAAAGCGTCTGGACACGTTTGCAGTGGTAGATAAGTTACATTCGTAAACACTTGTGTTATTGTAATTTAATTACGCGGTCTCTTCGCCGTCACATCAAGAGCAACAAAATAATTTGTTGTCTCGCTGCACTTGCCGCGGAGGAAACACTGACCGTCCTGCATGTTTTCGCCAGTAACTGGTCTTCTGGACCGTTTAGCATGATTTTTCAAACGTAACCACTCTATAAGCGTCGCATTCTCTTACTGGCCAGTACCATCCATTCCATCATTTATCACCATTTGTTATCTTTATGGTAACCATATTTTAATATGTATAATAATAACAATAATGATAATAATAATAATAATAATAATAATAATAATAATAATAATAATAATAAAATTGTCTTTATTAGTGGCGAGGCTCAGGCTATTAGACCTGCTCTTTCGCCTAACCACAAAATGTATGTCAACATGTCAAAATGTATGTATATCAACTGTGTACCTTAATTTCGGTTTTATTTGGGATACATTTTTCCCTGTCCTCTTATCTGTATTTCTCGCAATAATATTGTTGAAATTTTGGATTGCCTGTTCTAATATGATATTGTATATACATTGAACATCTAAATAAGATGCTTATAGTTTCTATAAGTTAGTGGTCGCCAGTCGTATGAAGCTACTGAGCAACCCTACTAATTTTAAATCCTTCTATGGGATACCAAAAAGAATTAGAGAATTTTTCAAATTTTACGTTATTTATTGCGAATGAATTTACATGTCTACATATGAAATAAATTTTAATTGAAATGTATTTATAAGTAAGTAAAATTTTAATACACAAGAACAAATATGATAAATTATAAAGTAAGAATAGACTTTTCATCAAACATTAATTTTAATGTGATGGATGACACTTTTTGGTCATGAAGATTTTTATCCCACGTCAGACTCTTCAAAGTGTCACTACGATATACCACTAGCTCGCGATCTACGGTTTGGCAATCTCGGGTATATGTAATTGTACAGATGAATTCGTCAGATGCATAATGATTATTCTCATGTTCAATTTTTTGAAGTGCAGATAACAAATAAATTTGTATTTTCTTCAAATCGTCATTTCCTCACGGTCGATTCTATTATTATACTTTTTTATTTTCTAAAACAACCTTAATAAATAACAAAAGTTAAATATTTTTTTAAAACATGTTAAAAATTGTTCATCCTTTACTCAGTTCATTCGTAAATTGAGAACTTTGAAGAAATAATTTACATTAACGGGTAGTCTGGAGTTTTATCTTTCGCGAACTCAAAGCTTTGAAATGAAAGATGTAATTTATTACAATTTATTGCCTCATCGGATTAAAAGATTTCGAACTCAGAAACTAAAGCATTATAAGTCAAAGCTTTTAAGCTCATTAAAGCTTCGGATTCAATGGATTCACCTCGACCATCTTGCTTGTGTAACAGCGCCATCAGGAACATTTGAAATCACGAAGAAGCGATAGGCAATAAGAAGAGTTGCAGTAAAATGTAGACTTTAACAATGTCGGAATGAAGTAGATATAGTGCCAGGATTCCCTACAAGTTTCTCTCAAAAACCCCTTTTAAAGTAATTTGCTTCATCGACTACTTAATGTTTTCCTCGACAATACAGAGGATATTATATAGTCCTATCCCAAATAATTACACATAAATATCTTAAAGATAATTTACTCAAAGAACGTGAAAAAAGTATTGAAAAATATTATTAGATTTGTTTTATGTTTTCTTTTTTTTTAATTTTCCAAATATAAACAAGTTCTCTGAATTAAAATCACAGATTCTAAATACGCAGAAGTTCGATTTTCATTGATGTGAATAATGTTAAATTCTAAATGAGAATAAAATTGTATTTTATTATTAGATGAAAACATTCGAGTAACAAATACCTATCTACTTCATTCATATTTTTGCAATAAATGACATCTTGATTAAACTGTCGCTGGCACACTTTCTGCTCTCGTCTTTCAAACGAACCGATGGTCGCCCTTCAAAATATCATCGTCCCCTAGGGAGTCAATAGTGATCCCTTTGGGACAAGTAGAGTAGAAGAGGAGAATAAAGAGATGAAGAGCTACAAAAAATGGGGTGTGAACTAAATGGAGAATGAGCACATTCAGCGGGCTAATACACAAAGGCAGATATATGAGATGTCGACGGGTTTTTGAGAGAGGTGTGGGGAGAGATGCAATATTAGCATCCAGGGGGTGCATAGGGGAACAAGTTGATAGGCGGATGGGCTCTGAACAAAAGAGAGAAAAAAGTTGTTGGAGAACCAGGAAGGGATTGACAAGACAAAAAGTTGCAATGGGTTAAAATAATTGAGAATTTGGTAGGGAGTCAGTGTGGAGTCGACGGAGCTGATGGTTGAGAGATAGGAAGGTACGGAAAATAGAGTTATGATCAAGAGACAAAAAGCAGGTACAGAAGCAAGCCATAGAAGAGAGAAGACAGGATGTTCAGGGAGTAATAGAGTGGATGAAAACGCAGAAAGTAGGTGGAGAACAAGAAGATAAGTAATTGATGTTTCTGCGTATGCCAACTGCTATCCATTAGTCCCGTTAGTGTAGTGAATGTTTTATCCCGAGAGGTGGCGGTGGTTCCTTCACCGCTAGATGATCTAATCCAGTGTCGACCTCCACGTGGATTTCCCTTTCCAGTCGGCGGGGCGGATAAACATGCTCTAAGCTCTCTCTGACCTCCCGGCAATTGTGATAGTGTAGTGCATGTAAGTGTATCTGAGAAAGGAAAGATTGCGCACGGTCCGTCGTCCGTTTCTGAGAATACCGTCCCGGCATTCGCCTGGTACTGATCGAACAAACAATGGAAAACTACCAATCAGAGCGTCCAGCCGCTAGAATTATCCTCTAGACATCAGCTGAATTCGCCCCGACTGTGTAGCTAATGTTGAAAATCCGCCTTAACCTCAAATCGAACCCTAGAACCTCCAGGTCAGAGTCGCTGCAGCGAGCGGCAATGCTAAGCTAAACTCAGCGAGTAGAGGGTAATTAAATGGTCAAGGCAGATAGGGGTGGGAATGGACGGGTGTGAAGTCGGTAGGTAGGAAGTAATAAGGTGAATTGAGACAGAGATTATGAATGAGAATAAAAGTGGAAGACAGTGAGAGGACGGTTAAGGAAAACTAGCTGTGTTAAAACAGCACGTACTTTCTCGCACGTATTTTCTCGCAAAATTACGCGAAAAGTACTCATTTTTTAAAAGAAATTGTACATGATCTTTGTTTCAAAATGTAACTTTTAAAACAGATTTTATTAAGGAAAATCTCTGTCTTTAACGTTTTTGTTGTAGGAAGGCACCGAAAAAATTTTGAACTTTTGCAATTTTCGAAAAATCAGGGTTTTCAACGAACATGAAACATGCACCATTCTCTTAAACGTCCTTCACACCATCCAACAAAAAATTATCAAAAACGACGGAGCCATTATTGTTGAAAATTTGTAAAATGTCCCAGGAGCTTTGTCATTCACTTATGAAGTACTCTTCAAACCTCATTCAAATTCAAGGGGCCGCGACATCTGCCAAATCGATAGGAGAATATCAATTTTGGAAAAATTGACTGAACGGTTTAACCGCTAGCGTTGTTCACAGACGGACAGACATAAAAATATTTTGCTGTCATTCGATTTCTCGCCATGAAGGACCCACAAAGCATGGATTTACCACGTGTTAGAGGATTTTTGTTTCTAAATTTAGCAACTGGATTTATCCACTTTCTCTTTACCAGGACCCTGTAATGGGAGTTTTCTGCCAAAAATTCACCGTTTTTTCGCGCTGCATTACATAACTTTTTCTCCACTCCGTAGCTAGAAACTAAAAAAGGTGGCAGGATTTCGGGAAGTGTGTGAGGAATCAAAAGGCGGTTTCGGAGGCAAGGTGGATGTGGAAACAGAGTGAGTGCGAAAGTATTCTGTTGATCGGCAACTAATCGTTGGACTAAAACACCTAATGGACCGTTCTAATGGACGAAGTTTCGTCCTAATGAACTAAAAATAATTGGATGAAAAAAAACAGGACGTAGAGAACCTCATGATTAGGATTGCAGGGTCGCGAGTCGGGGAGGCGAACATTACGACAGCCAAACACCTAAAGTAGGTGATGTACCAGATACCGGATAAGCAAACAAAATACCGGTGCATAAAATATGGGAGTGGACAGCGAGTCACTGGGTGAAAAGACAGCACGTAGATGGGGTGCTTCAGGGTAGATGGAAAGGAGGAAGACCTCAGGATTGAGTAAGAAGGATCAGGAGGCGGCTAGGGAGACAGAAGGTGGACGGCACCGCAGAGTGGTCGGGGGAGTCCGATGCCACGGGACGAGAGCCAGCGGGTGGAAGGAGGAAGCGATTGGGAAGTCGGGGCGCGAGCCCCACGCCGCCGGCGCGCCGCGGCGGGGACTGGGCGGGGGCGGGGGCTGGAGCGGGGCCTGAGGCGGGGGCTGGGGAGAGGGGCTGGGCACGAGGCTGGGGCGGGGGCTGGGCGGAGAGGAGGTTGGGCGGGAGCGGGGGCTGGGGCTGGGCCGGGGGCCGGGAGCGGGAGGTTGGGGCGGGGGCTGGGAGAGGGGCTGGGGTGGGGGGGGGGGCGAGGGCGCCGGTCCTGGGAGAGTGCCGGGCGGCTGCCAGTTCCGATTTTCGCCCTGCAATCAAGCGCGGATGCCGCCACCGCGCTGCCCCGAGAAGGGCGAGGCAGATGCACCAATGGCAGGCCATCTCGCTTAAAGGGGCTCGCGATCTGCTGCCACGGACAGAAACGGGGTTGTGAACAAGGGAAGTTGTTATTACTAACTGCGACAATTGGTGGGAAACTGCTGTCTTTTATTTAGTTAACGTAAAAAAAATATTGCGACATCGGCGTTAGAGGAAACCTACTCATACATTTAGTGAAAAAGCTAGAAACCATGGCAGCATCCGTTCGTTGACTCACAGAAAATGGAACGAAACATATCTAAGATGGATCAGAGATAAGGAATTCCACAATGTGTTTGTGATATTCAGTATGTTAGTAGTGTACAATTTGTATGGGTTTGCCATGTTTACAATCGCATTAGCGGTCAAGTGACGCCGATATGTAACTCTTAAAGGATGCATAGCAGAAAGCTGAATGGATGTGTCTGTGCGTGCGTTGTCCCATGTAAGTGTGTGCGTATGTGGAGGAAGGATGAAAGAGAGAGAGAGAGAAGAATATACAGCACAAAACATAAAATTCACCCAAGTGGGAGAAGTCAAGTCAATGTGCTAAATGCTTTTTGTAGCTCATTGACGTAGTTTCCAGGTATTGTTTATTTATATCGTTCAGTAATAATTTTTTGAAAACAAAAATACAATACCAAAATTTCCTTTAACATTTTTACATACATGTTAATATTTTCATGAATTTTGTAAATTTGCAATGCTTTTTTAATCCATTGTTTAAACTAACAAATATATTTGTATCTTCAAATTTGATCACATTTATGATTGATTGATTGTTTAGTGATTCCGGACACGTCATTTTTGTGTCAAGTGTAGTGCATGTTTTATCGCTGAAGTTGGCGGAGATCCTCCACCGCTGGATGGCGATATCCGGCGCCGCCCTGCACTTCGGCTCGCAGTGTTTTCCCCCAAGCACGTAACTCCCACCAGCGGGGCACCGCCCCAACGGGGATTGATAGAAATTCAGGTTTTGTTGAAGTTTTCGAACTTGAGAACGGGTCCTTATACCAGAATATTGTTTGAAAGATATGTGGTTATGATGTAATATGATAATCACCGATCGATGTGTAGGTGACAAATGAGAAATTAATACCATCCCAACAAAACCGTCTAGAATGTTTGGGAATTTTCTTCATTTTTTACCTTAACAAGACAACGTTTGAGAATAAATTCCATTTGCTATCCCTCTTCCACTTCTCAATTTAAAATGCACTAGCTTGATGTTATTTTTATCAATTAGAGATTTTATAACTGTTTGCATATGATAAATATTACTGAAATATATAAGAAACATGCCTACGAAATGCATGAGGAAAAAATTATTTGGTCAGTGTCTATTTCAGGTACTTGTGTTAAATTAAGGGAAATAATTACAGATAATCCTGGACCAGAAAATTGTTTGGATCTTTTTCCTATATTCACGGAAGTCATTTCGAACAAATCGTGAATTACCTTTTATTATTTGTTCTCAATATTTTGACCTCAGAGGTATTCTCATGACCAGAAGATGAGATTCCAATCATTTCAGCGTTAATCCTTTACTATTAATGTGTATGTTAGATAACGTTAATAAAACGTTAAAGAGAACACATTCCGTTAGATATACTAGTAAGCATATTTTTGATCAACAGACGTCAACCAAAATAATAATTGAAGCAACCACAACGACATATGACACTACGTCATAAACTTCGATGATTTAGAGAAGTTTCCATTTTCTCTGAGTTTTGTTCTCTTGCCAGCGACAGTGAGTAACGAGCGCACATTTCGTGTGAACCCTTTACGGGCGGCGGAAGAAACAGATAATTCTCCCTTTCATCAGGGGAATTACCCTTTCACGCGTCAGTAAGGCAGCAGCTTTTGAGGCGCGCGATCGTTAAGCTCTTTTGTTCGCGCTCCGGCCTCGCCCCCGTCCCCAGCCCCGCCCCCACCGGCCTATTGGCCGCGAGTGATTACGTCCATGCCATGAGAATACGATCAACGGCTTTGTATCCAGCGCGCGGTGCCCAATTCTCGGCCCATGGGCCACTTGTGGCTCCCGAACTGGCGATTGGGCCACAAAGTTTTGAAAACAAGATTGTTTAGATGGAAGTGAAGTCGTAGGCTTCCGCGGTCAGAATCATAAAGATTATCTTGGCTGTTCGGGTGACGCCGCGTTGAAGGCTGCATTGCCGACGTTTCGATCATCTTTTTTCGCGATCTTCTTCAGGGCTGGTCTGCGCTCGGGTTTATATTTGGGTGGGAACCAAATACGATTGGCTGAAACACTCGGCCAAGCGCAGACCAGCCCTGAAGAAGATCGCGAAAAAGATGATCGAAACGTCGGCAATTCTGCCTTCAACGCGGCGTCACCCGGACAGCCAATATGACCTTTATTTATATGTAATCCAGCTTGAAGGGTCTGTATCACATTTATCGAAATTGTGATGAAAGAAGTGTTTTGTTAATGATTATACATTGTGTGTTCTCTTTCTTGAGTTGTTTATGTCTGAGAGTGAAATTCACACATGAAGTAATAGGTAAAAAATGACTCGCTGATTAAGCAATATTAATACAGTATAAATATCGTTACGAATTTCTAAAATATACGGATAAACAAACATCTGTGATGAACAGACATGTGTGATGCTGAACAAACTACAAAACTGCCGGCGTGGCCTTCCGATTACTAAAAATTTAACATCCTTGACTATAAAATCATGTTTATTCTCTATCCTTTGATATCACGAATATCAAAAGTTCCTTACAGTTAATGCTTATTTCATAATGCCAGTATGTTATAATGTCAGAATTTATCAGGCTATTTAGTTGATATTACTGATTCCGTCTGATCTCTTCTTTAAGTTACGAGGTTACGTTTATATTTATTCCTTTTTTCTGTCGATGCCTTGTTTCTTGCTCGTATTCCCGCAAGACAACCGCTTCGAGTACCGTCGAGTCACTCTTCGACCGTGCATACAGAAGAATTAAGGGCTATTAAAGGGATATGCAACAGGCGTAGCTAACTTTTTCTACCTTGTAACTTCATTGTAAATTCATTGTTTAAAAAAAACTATTAATTTTTTGACATTTTACCTCAACCTATAATGATCCTAATAGTTATTACGACTTCGCTAAGGGCAAGTCCTTGCAACACAGTTTCTACTTCAGAAATAAATCAAGAACGTGAAAACAAATTCCAAGAAAAGTTGGCAATGTAACTTCGAATTGCTGAAGAGGCAACTGCGGATTCGAAACCTTTCTAGGGAAAAGAATACTGAAGGAAAGTATCTGCGGAATGCGCGAAATGGGACAGCGGCATCACTCGGTGCGCGTATTCCATCGGCCCCTTTCATCCCCGCAGTCGCGTCTCCAGGACAGGCCGGAGGCGTCGCGACACCCGGCCGTGCCGAGCGCTTAGCGTCCGCTCGACGCCCACAAAGGCCTGCGACACGCCCTGCTCCGCGCCGTCGCGGCGCCGACCGCCGCTGGGCTGACAACCGGCGCTCGCTGTTGTTGACTTTTTCCGTTTAATCTCCTCGGACATCCCGGATCCTCTCGACCTTTTCTTGTCGCCCGGACGCGAATCTCTTCGTGCTGGGAGGAGGCCAACTGCCAGGTCGTTTGTTACGCTGTCGTTCCAGGTTCAAATTGTATGGCGTTGTAATGTTTTCTGAATTTTTGTGTTGGGTCGAAAAAAGGGCTGTTCTCGGAGTTTGATGTTAATTAAAGTTCTTAGTAGGGTTGAGTTGTGGAATAATCACGTTGCAACTCGAACGAAAACCAGATTTGTCAAGAAATGCAAAGTTTTTCGTGGTATTGTAACCATTTATCAATTTACTATCCGCATGGCTGTCATTGAATACTGGGGAAATAAGGTGTTTAGAAACATATAGACTTATAAATTATTATCTTCAACTGTTTGGTAATTCTGAAAGTGTACGATTATTGCATATATACAATTATACACGTACAACTTATTTTCAATGATTACCTTCCATCGGTCTTAAGCGGACGTATTAATGCATATAGTTGAAATTAAGCTCTAAATTAAAATTTCGGTATAATGATTCAAAAGAACATCCATTCGTAGTGATGAGCGTCACTACGTTATTTTTACTTCAGTTATCTCACCAGGTGCCACATTATTTCTCGACCGGATTCGCAGTTGGTCGCTGTATGCCAGAATCCAACGCCTATCTGAGATTTTTTCCATCAATGCAGTTGGATCTTATGAGCATGGGAGGTGGACCTTCAGGATTGGCCGGGAGATGGGCCTTCAAGATAGGCCATAGAATCTTGACGCGTCCCTTATCTTATTGCGTGTTCTATTCGAGCATACGCCTGGAAATGATGAAAGGAAATCACGGAAGCGACCAACTAGCGGAGTCGATTCTCGTGGTGGATTTAGACCTAGATATTTAGCTGGTGACGAAAATCCTGCCACATCCGTTAGGAGTCAACCCTAGGACTTCCTGGTTTATAAAGCTTCAGTTGAGGATTCACAATAACGAGGTCTGTTGTAGTCGTTGCTATCACTTAACAACATGCAATAAAGTATCAAAATGTTATTAAATACAAACAATTTCTGAAAGCAAGTAATAAGAATACTTGATTTGTTACTTTTGTATAAAAATGAATTAGCAAAATTTTCTCACTCATGTATAGAATTTTCACTTACTTGTCATGATTCCACTAAATTTGGCCTGGAACATACTATCTGGATAACTTCCTCGTAAATTGTTTAACTTCTCATAAGGAATGAAATACCTTGTCAGGATGTTGCAGTATGAAAGATAAGGAAGGTAAATAATCAAACTTCTCAAATTCAGTTCATCTTATCTCAACACGTACAAGGAGATTACGAAAAGCCTCGTATAATCTTAATTTAATTTGATATCTAATCTCGAAATACATCTTAAAATGTAGATGATGCACTTTTCTCCTAAACGTCTCATATGAAGTTAGTTCTTTCGTAATTCACTAAATTTACAGGTCCCGATTCAGATATCTTATCGAATGCATCTCCGTTTGCAATATTAGAAGTCAAATGTACGACGCTTTGTAGAAACCTTTTGAACATCATACCCTACAAATCAAAAAGTAAATTATGATAAAAATATTTTAACACGAAATAAAAATAATGTTTTGCATTTTCGAGAAACTATTGGTCCTGTACCTTGGAGCTCTTGTTATGTTTGCAATTTGGGATATCTTCAATTTCCCCTCATTATATTAAAAAATTAAAAAATGAGGAATGGGGCATTTTGGAGCGATAAAATATTTTAACTCGTGCCATCAAACACCTGTAATTTTTTAGAATACTATTTCTTGTTTTTTAGAAAGTAAAGTTGTATCAACGTACTCCATGAGAAATCTTGAGATCATTGAAAATATGGATTCAGACAGGTCAAATGTAGTACAGAAGCTGCATGAGCGGTTTCAATATGAATTCCTATCTTTGCGATACAGACGTGAACACCAAACTGCGGGGGAACGTTTAGGGAAAGGAGACTTGGAATCTCAAACAGTTACTATAAAACACGCAAGGGACTTTAAGATGTGGATATTAAGAATAATACCCAAGATTTAAAAAAGAAATTCTACTTTCTAAAATTGATGTTTAAAGATGGAATATAAAATGTCGATGTGATGTTGGAAGAATAATATTTTTCTGGAGGGAATATTAAAGCGTCGACAGGTACCCTATGTGTAGACGAACTATTTAGAGCAGCAAGAAAGAGAGCAAAAATCGCAAAAATTACAGTGAACGTACGAGAATATGGACAGACAAAAAAGGAAAGTTTGAATAATGTTATCGGATTATGTACGTTGAAGTGGATCACTTTGAAGTACAACTAAGAATTATTTCGCTCATAAATAACATTTCTGGTAAAAATGTGTCCTCATATTTAGAGCGGTACGATATTGATATTCAAGTAGTTACTCACTGTACAGCCCTAATTTGAATGGCTTATCGAATTTATCACGTTAATGTATTGTTACAAGTAATAAATTAGATTATCTGTGCTTCATTATTAACATGTTTTATTTATTCACGATATTTCAGAATGAATATTACAAACTTCTAGGTTACGTAAGGGGTCGAAAATGATTACTTTTTGCCAGTCAACATGTGATGAAAATTTCTTATAAGGAAATCATACATGACATTTGTCCCTAATTAGTAGTCAAAGCATCATACACTTGTGTGGGGGAGATACTCTAAACGTCTTTGTTTGCATGAGAACGTGTCCAGACTCACATTAATTTCATGATGAGTTGTATTCCAATCAGGGGCAAGTGTCATATAAAATTGTTTCCTACCACATGTTACACAAACTAATTTCGTTATATGAAATTTCGCATCACACGTTCATTGTCAAAAAGTAATCATCTTCGACACCGTGCATTGCCTGAAAGTGTTTGGTGTTTATTCTAATACATTCAGCATGCTTTAAGTTGTAATGCAACGTTTTTTTTTCTCGTCGGAAAAGGAACAATACCAGAATATAGAGAAATGTAAATTATTTTTGTTAATAAAAAAATTAAGTGTTTAATTTCTCGCGTTATTATGTTTAATCGCTCTGAAAATGTGTATATCATTTTTTACATCTTAAATATAGTGAAGAGTAAAAAACTTCCGAACCTTCCCGATGAGTACTGTACAGAGGCAAAAAACGAGTAAACAATACCGGGATCAATAATATAGAAGGGCACTTAGTATACTTCATAAGTCTGTTTGATCTCGAGGTTCTGAATTGTGTGATGCTTCTTTTGACGAAAAAAGTCTCGTAATATGTTGTATTTTGTCGGTTATAATGGAAGCAGCAAGTCTAACTGTAAATAAAATACTATGTTCGTTGCATCTCAGTCTTTTAGACCTGGTTTGTAATAAATCCCATATGGTCAGTTTTTTCCGTTACTTGCTTTTGCACGCTGTTTTCCATTGTGCGTTCATATCTGTCTGCATACATCGCCCAAACGTACTGAAAGATACATCACTATTATGACCATTCTTATTCATACGTTGCAAAACAAAAATCATCACGAATACCTCATTCGGAGGATACCGAAAGAAATACAAATGGCCAAGTTCTCAATGTAAAATAATAACTTGTCTTCAGTACTAAAGCTCATTTCGTACCCTTCGAAAAAAAAAGTGCATCTCATTCTGAATGCACCTGATTCTGAACCTTGCTTTCGGCAAATATTCTTTCACAAACTTTGAATAGACGAACTTTGTGGGAACACAACGACTTATGGCGCACTTTTTCAACCGCTTCATGGAACGCTCGATAATAGTAACAAGTTGCCTTTCTCGAAACTAGAGCGACCCCACCCGTTTTGGCAAACACACCCAATGCTTTACCGAAATCGCGGAAGTCAGCAAAATATGCTGGGCCAGGACGTGCAAATAACATTCACCGTTGCCTGCATTTGAACTTTATTTTATCCGATACTACTAAATAATCGGTTTTACGTTGTGAGAAAGCGATTAGCTAATATTAAATAACTGTTACGCCCAATCCCTAAACTAAAAATTATCACCATTACAAATCTGCCTTTCCTTTTCCGCCGATAATTTTTCCTTTAATCAGACATACGCATTGCCTCTTCTCACGATAAAGATGACTAACCAACACACTAGAGGTAAGATTAACACACACTGCAGAAATGATGTTTACAAATTCAATGAGAAATTTACTTCGAAATACCGAAGTTGACATGTGATAATTCACTACTTTCCTTGATTTCAACGCATGAAAATGCCCATTGCGTGTTTCATTCTTAACGAGAAAACATAAAAATATCTCGTGTTGGCTGAAGAGGGAAATCATATTCGTAGCTTTCTCCGAGAGACTGTCATGGTACTTCAAATAATATTCCAAATATGACATGTATTTCCTTTTTTCAACGATCCCTTCTATAACTTAATATCACGAACGCTGTATTTCAAGTTCATTCAATTAAATGATTCCTTAATTTACGCGGCGAGGCTCCGCCATCAGGACTGCTCTTCCACCTGGCCTTGCAAATTTTGCCACGCTTCTTTCACCATCTAGAGGATTTTTTGATATATTGTTTAGTGATTCCAGGCGCGTCAACTACTATGGTAACTAGTTCTGTAAGTGTAGCGCGTGTTTTTGCTCGGGAGGTGGCGGTGGTCTTCCCCCGCTTGATGGCCAGATCCGGCGCCGACCTACCGTCGACTAACGTGGTTTTCCTCAACCAGGTATCTCCCACCAGCATGCACCGCCCAACCGGGACCAGTTCTAAGTCCCCGAGAGGTCTCCCGGCATGTGTGGTAGTGTAGTGCATGTTAGTGTGTGTGTGTGTGTGTGTGTGTGAAAGGGTAAAGGATAGGACAAGAAAGGGAAAGGAAAGATCGCACGGTCTGTGGCCCGTTTGTTAGGGTACTGCTCCGTCATTCACCTGGTGTTGATCGGGAAACCACGGAAAGCTACCGATTAGAGCAGCCGGTCGCTAGAATTATCCTTCAGCACTGAATTGGACCTAGCTGAAAAGCTGAGTCGAAAATCCTGCCACAGTCGGGACCCAAACCTAGGACCTCCCGGTCAAAGGCGCTGCAGTAACACTAGGCGATGCACTGAGACACCGCTCCCGGCCCATCTAGAGGAGAAGAATATAGCACTGGGGTGACGTAACAGTCTATTTGAATTTAGCTCAAAGGCTTCTTTTAGCCCTGAGGATCTTATACTTGCAGTGAAACTACCACGTGATTTCAAGGTTTACTGCTCTGAATCAAAGTGTACGAAATATTTTTTCGTCCTTAAAAATACACGTCTTCATCGGATATGAAGAATATATTTCAGTAATTAAGGTTATCGTACTTGTCGGTATTGTATCTCAAAAGCTTAAATCTGAACCAAATTACGCAAGTGCCCTGCAACGCACGCGAGTTGGTCGCTGTGTGCGTCGGCGGGGCCGCCCGCCCGGCTCGGGGGTCCCGCACTGAGATGGCGCCGGGCCGGCGGCGCGGCGGCGGCACTCGAGGCAACGGCCAGGAAATCAATGAGTGCTAAACGCCGCGCGTCCTCTCGCCCGAGGGCTGCGGTCCTGCATGCGGCTCGGCGCCGTTCTGCCGCCTAACGAGCTCTGTCCGCCCCGGCGAGGCGCTGCCGCTGCCGCACTCGCTCTCCACCACACGCCCGTAATCAGCCCGCCCCGCTCGCCCACTCGCTCGCCCGCCCGCTGGAGTGACCGACCCCCCCTCCCGACCGACCGAGCAACCGACCGAGCAACCGACCGAGCAACCGACCGAGCAACCGACCGAGCAACCGAGCGACCGACCGAGCGACCGACCGAGCGACCGACCGAGCGACCGAGCGAGCGACCGAGTGAGCGACCGAGCGAGCGACCGAGCGAGCGACCGAGTGAGCGACCGAGCGAGCGAGCAACCGAGCGACCGACCGAGTGAGCGACCGAGCGAGCGACCGACCGAGCGACCGACCGAGCGACCGACCGAGCGACCGACCGAGCGACCGACCGAGCGACCGACCGAGCGACCGACCGAGCGACCGACCGAGCGACCGACCGAGCGACCGACCGAGCTAGTGGGGCAGGTGGGTGGGTAGTTGATCGGTCGGTCACTCGGTCGGACGGTCGCTCAGTCGGTCGCTCGGTCAGTCAGTTCGTCGGTCGGTCGTTCCGACGAGCGGGCGAGCGTTCGTCCGAGCCACCGACCGACCGACCGGCCGTGCGACCGACCGACCAACTGACTAACTTCTCGCCCCCGCCAGACACTCGCTCCCTGTCACACACACTTCCGCTCAGGGGCTGTAATCAGCCCGTCTGCGCGCGCGCCGGCTCGGCCCGACTTCAACGTCCCTTCGCCCAGCTGGCTATCTGTTGGGCCCAGGCGCCCGGCGGCCTATCTATGCTATCTGTGCGCTTGCTTCCTGCCCTCCGCATTCCTCCCCCTCGCTCCTCGCTCTAACCTCCACCCTTCCCCGTCTTTCACTCCTGCCCCACTCTTTCCACCCTTCTCTTTCTCACTCGTTTCTCTTCGCTTCTCCCTTCTGACTCTTTTCTCCATCTTCCCTCTTTCATATTCTCATGCTTTTACTCCTCCTCCTCTTTATTCTCCACTCTCAGTCTCCTGATTCTTTTCCCGTTCCTCCCTCTTCTCCCTTCTCAATTCCCTTCCTTAATTTTTCCCATTCCTTTTGGCATCCACCACATTAAGTTTGGTCTGGAAGCTTCCAATTAGCAGTACCTTTTGCAGGTTATCTTTATGTAAAAGCACTTGGCTCCCACCCTTGAAAAGGTGGAGTTGTCCTATCATTAGTTGCAGTCAAAAGAGTCTTGTCTAGTGGTAAAGGAAGTATTTTGCTTTGAATATCCCTATTTGTTAATTAATAAATTGATAAATTAACTGTTTCCCCTACTTATTCACAAAACAATTAATTCTTTTAAATATTGAAAAGACAAAATAATTTAAAAGTATTTTATAGTTCACAAGGATCCACAAATTTTCGTGTTTGCGGCCTTTACTCTTTATTCATAACAAACGTGCGCACACACGGACGAGCAAGCGCACACTCCGACTAATCTTCAAGTTCCATCGTAAATTCTGTAGACACTGAAACAAATAGTCGATTTTTTCGGAATTTTGTAGCAAGACTAAACTTTTTCTTTTGTTCAAGATAGCATCATTTCATTTTGTCACGACTATATTTGTTTCCTATTAATCGAGAATCAGTAATATTACCTTGCAAGTTACATAAAAAATCTTCATTATATTTTTTATTTATTAAAACGAGATATTTTAAACTCTGAGTTGTTAAGTGTTATTATCGAAAGTATGAGAACCTTCGGTGTTACAGCACTATTCTACAAACTATCCTAGTAATTTGGGTGCAAGAGTGGTAGTCATTTGAGGAACTCAACTCGAAATACAGCGGTGGTCCTTATTATTAAAAAAATGTAACTCTAAAATACAAGTACAACAATATAGAAAAAAGTGTGAATTATCTCTACCACGGTTCGCTGAGGACTTTATAGTTGCAAAATCACTCCGTAAAAGAAAATATCTGCCCATGAAATATCTATGTATTTGCCACCTAGTCGCTCTAGCGTCAAGACAGGCATTTTACACTCTCTTTATTTTTACCTGTCCCTGAACTTCAAATTAATAAGAAGGATGTTCTTAATGTAAATAAAGTTAGAAAAGTTTTATTGGTGAAAAGATGAAAGAAATGTTCATTCACCAGAATTAGAAATTCATTTGATTTCTGAAAGAAATGAAAATTTGAGCCGTAGAACTTAATGAGAGAGTACATGATCTTACTTACCTTACAGTAGTGAAAGGTCGCCACGCCAGTGAGTAACAAAGATGTGAACTTCTAATATACTGAAAGGTAACCAGATATCCCCGTGTTCGGTGGTCAGTCCCTGTATTCCCATTCTTGGAATGTCCATGTAAAATCTTTTGAAATAGGATGTATGTTTATTTCGTATCTCATCTATTCGTTTCTTTAACATCGTTTCATATCTTAATTATTTTTTATACCTATTTCTTCTCTGTTGAGAGGAATTGAAGGAGAAGGGAGGATAAAATTCCTGAAACACGTATGTGGCTAATAATTTTTAATATTAAATATATTCTTAAACATACTTTATACTTAATCATACATAAACGGATTGATACCTCCTCAATCATTGTAGATTACCACAATGTCTCTGTTGCCACCACAGAATTTATTTATAATGCTTCTACACTTGATTTATTAGACAACGAATCTTATCTGGAGAAAAGACCTTCGCAGTACAAGTGAGCTCATAATTCTTTATTTACCTGTATGTAGTTTTCAGAACAACGACAGACTATCTTCCAACCTATGATTCCAGCTGAAGTTAAATAGGATTCACTGAAAATATACTGGTAACATTTCTAGTGCCTTTCCTGCAACTGTGTTAAAAAAAAAAAAAGGTTGATCGCGGTCCCTGAGCGAAGTTGGTAGCCCGCTCCAATAAAATTAATCTTTTGTGTCGCCAGGGAGCAAGAACGGTGTGGTGGCCTGTAACTTCTTAGTTTAGTACGGCGGCGCGGAGAGGTGGTCGTTTCTTCTTAGCGTTTTATATGGCGAGTCTCTCTCGGTTAAGCGAGCCGCCCCTGCTGCGGAATGGAGGAACCCGCCCGTTTTGTTTTGTGACCCAGATAATGCTCGCCGCGTTTGGTGTTGTTTGGCCTACTGTGAAATCCTGTCACAAACAAGAGTTGAAAATAGTTCGTGGCATGTGGTACTTCATCCAAAGATTTGCAAATAAGATGGTGAGCTGAACGGGTTTTCAGAAGTTGCTGCTTGAGGTTATTTTTAGCCATGATTACATGAAGTGATTTTGCGAATAGATTGGTCGAAGTTTTGAAAAAATGAAACATGTATTTTATAACTTTATGTGCTTATTGAGAAAAAGTAGCCTGTCATCCTTATGTTCTTTGGAATCTAGTTGTTCGCATCTTATTTGGTTATTATAGTAAGTCTAGACCAAAAATTCGTTTCGACTGGGAGGCCGAGAATATGTCGTTCGCCAGCAAGGAATATGTCGTGTTCGCCACATGTCTCTCTTACCCCCCCTCCTCCCAGTGTGGGAATTAGAATAGGCGTAGCCATGAAGGACGGGGTTAGCTAGCTGGCCAAAACGGACCAATCGCCCCATAATGCCCAAAACAAACGTTCTTCCAGATTCTTTCATTTGAAAAACTATTGATGTTGTAGGACTTTTTTATTGAAACTTATTAAGATTTTCTTCAACAGAAATCATGAACACTTTGCTTGTAATTTATAGATCACTTTAGTTTGTATGTGTTTTCTTACCGAAATTCAATTGAATATTCTTAAAAAATAACATTAGTTTATTCATAAATATGAACTCACAACACGAGAAAATTATTGATTTTAAATGCTTTATTTTCCGTTCAATCTAATATTTTTCTTTCATTTTATAATACGCTCCGGAAGTGGTCACAATGGAGCTTCAAAATAAACCCATTTCACGTAAACTGTCTCTAACCTCATCTACTCTCAACATTCATGCAGCAACTTGGCCGACAACTAATAACTGCCAGACGATGTTTATAACATTCACAAATATTTGCTCGTTGAACCCATTACTCCGCGCTTGCTTATTCACATGAAAGAGTTCTCTCTCTCCCTCCCCCCCTCTCTCTCTCTCCTCTCTCTCTCTCTTTCTCTCTCTCTCCTCCCTCTCTCTCTCTCTCTCTCTCTCTCTCTCTCTCTCTCTCTCTCTCTCTCTCTCTCTCTCTCTCTCTCTCTCTCTCTCTCTCTCTCAGGGAGCATATGATGTATCTCGTTTCCGGAGAGCAAACAGGGCAAGGAGGAGCTCGGGTATTCATGAATAAGTCTCCGTCTACAGTGATTCAATTGCTTTTATTTTCGGAGCAGAAAAAAAACAACGACGCAGCGCGTGCAGTGGCGCGGCGCGGCGCGGAGACGGCGCGGCGTCGGAGCGGGCTGGAGGCGGAGGCGGAGGCGGCGCCGCCGGTGGTGGCGTCCGGGGGCGGGGCCGGGGGGCGGGGCCGAGCTTCATTTGTCGGGCTGCGTCCACGCCGTGCACGCCGCCGCCGCGGCCTCGCACATCGCGGACAGCGCGTGGCTCAGCTCGTACTCTGAAAGCAGCCGTTGGCGTCAGGACAGCGCGTCGGTCGATGCGATCGTGATGCAAAGAGTGGAAGCTATCCTAAGCACTGGGTGAATAACCGCCTGCACCGTATAGAAACTAACAAGTGGCAGATGCTGCCAGATAGATTGAGAACAATTTCGCTCGAATTCATGAGCTTAATGGTCATGGGTATAATTTTTTTTAATATCAAAAAAAGTTTTTTTGTTTATTCTATTTCTTATTCCTTTTCCAATGATTCGATAAATTCTTTTCATAATATATCAATCATCTGTTGAAAAAATCAATAAATTATTTTCTTTTGAGTTGGTGCTTTCTGTTTATAAATGTGTATCGAACAAAATGTAATGTTTTAAAAAAAAAATATTAATGTTTAGTGGAAATGTTTACTAAACATATCTAAGATTTTTTTCCATACATTTTTATTTTCTAAATTTTTCTCCCTAAAGCAGTAGTTTCCATTTTTGGGGGTAATTTTTCCAAATCTGGCGGCACTAGATAAAGTACGTCATCAGCCAAAAATGGTGGTTGGAGACTAAAAAAATAGTTTTGATACAATAGTTTTGTTAAACAACTCAAAGATTTATGACCCATTTACTAACCAGTTCATAAAAATTGAAATCTTTATTTCAATGATCGTGGAAAAATTTGTGGTCAGTTTTACAGTTTAAATGAAATCGAATACACTCTTCGGACACGTTTAAAATTCCCACCTCAATCAGAGCTACAAAATGTCATGGCATACTTATTGCTCTCAATAAAGCTTTCCATGATTTCTAACGCATTACAAATTTATACCCTTCTCCAAGATATCTTATTGAGATATACATCGCGAAACATGTTAGGTTCAATTTTCCTGTCACATATTTCTAAAGCATATGCAATAATACCCTATAAACAAATAATAATTATAAGCTGTGCTTTTGGAAATTCAATAATTTATTTCAAATATATGGCAACCGGTGGAACTATGATTGTGCACTTAGATAGTTGAGCTCTCATTGCTGAACAAAACGAATATTTATCAAAGCTATGTCAACGCCATGTTCGCTATGCAACTATACTGTATCAACGCCATGTTCATT
Organism: Teleogryllus oceanicus; assembly: GCA_964035755.1. Lineage (NCBI taxonomy): Eukaryota > Metazoa > Arthropoda > Insecta > Orthoptera > Gryllidae > Teleogryllus > Teleogryllus oceanicus. The sequence continues at coordinate 69,272,712 of CAXIVR010000008.1, read as the reverse complement.
AACGTAAATGCCATTCTTGAAAGTTTACATGTATCATGATAATAACATAAAGTGGTAAAGTGGGTAAGAAAGTGTATGAAGATTTACGTACAAGATAATGCGAGAAAACAATGCAGCGCGATTAAATGTTTAGCTGGTAATATACAGAACACCATAAACTTCATAAATGTAATTTTCATTAACGTTAACTTAATTCTTGAATTATTAATTATATGGTAATGATGACAGAGAGCAGCAAATACGGAAAGAGAAGGAAACAGTTACTATGTTGGAGATAAAGTGAGTGATTGGTTCACTGAATGATTCACTGTATTGCTGAGACACGTGAAATATTACCTCTCGTACTATGCTAAACACATTTGTTCTAACGGAATGAATTGGCTAATTATTCCATTTTTAAATGTTATGTTGAAGTGCCTCTTCAATTCTGACGCATGTTGGAGTGGAATTCGAGAGACACAAATAATGGCTTTTAGTCGAGTAGGGACTTTTTTGTGGGTAGAGGACCACTCGACCATTTATAATTCTTTTGACAACTTCTGCACCGACAAATGTAGCTTGTTTTGAATTGAATTGATTGTGTATTATCATAGGCGCATTCAATCGAGTACCATTATTCTCTTTCAATATTCTGACTGAACCAATCAAAATTTATGATGTTTTGGACTTTCATGAACAATAGATAGCAAGAATGTTTCGTTCGTAAATGTTCACTGGTTTTCATAAGTTCTTTTCATGATAATGCGAACTACATCGAATTTTACTGATATATGAATCATTCAGTATGTGTGATTATATTTCGCAGTTTATGAATGCAGCTGAGATTGGAAAATAAAAAATATTTTTTTAGAATAAATTAAACAACAAGAATTACTTTTAATTAAAAAATCTTGTGGGTCATGACAATAAATGAAAAAATAATGATTGAATTTATAGACTACATTAATAAGGAGATACGAGTATATCTTTTAAAATTACAAAAATAAAGTGGATGAAAATAACTGTAAAGTGGACTAAAATAAGAGTAAAAACTATACTACAGCATGGGTTGTCAGAAACGTTCAAAGTTGGTCTCCAGTGTGAAGCTATTTTCTTTTAAAAGTATAATTTAAAAAAGAACGGAAGTTTTGGACATATGCAACTAGTTTACGAAAATTCACATAATAAGTATTATAATTACGGTATTCTCTGCTTGATTCTTCTTTGGTAGAAAAATCGTTCCAACTGACTAGAAACGGCTGCAGGAAGTCAGCGAGCAGTTCAATCTAGTCAACTATCTTGCAGCAACTGATTCGATCCCTTTTAAATATTTTTTTTCTTTACAAAATAGTTCCATGTTACTCTTACTCGATTCAGTTTGGAAATGAAACCAAATTGTAGAAATTTGTTAGCACTAGTCGTACTATGCTAGTATCGACAACATACACCGCGCTTTCAAATTTCCAAGATTAATAAAGATGAAATACGACACTGAAGGTCACTTTCACATAGTAATTATTCAAATTTAATGATCCGCAATCAACACGAATCATAAAACGTTGCTTTTCTTTTCTGAATCAGACCGGAATGGTACGAATTTCTTGTTCCAATTACGTATTAATGACACTGAAACCCAGTTGTTTTTTCTCACTACAGAAAAATCTACGCTGGATATGCACTACATTGACTCAATTATTTATTATGTAGTAATAATATTAGCTACAAAACAAACATTTAAATAATCAATTATTTTCTAATAAAATCGATATCGGTAAAGGCGAGTACTGCTTACAGCTTAAGCGTAACAATGAATGGTGCGATTTCCTTCCCGGTAAGGTACTTGTGTGTGTTAACGTCTGTGTGTAGGGGGGGGGGGGCTGTCGGAATAGAATTCGTAGCCTGTCTATTGTGATCACTAATTTCCTTGATCGCTTCCAGGTAAACGCCAGATCAGCACCCTAGAAAAAGGGCCAAGGGCTGCACGCGATCCTTCCTTTTCTATACCTCGCATCCTTATGGGCGATAGGTGTGCCAAAGTCCCATCCTTTTATACCTCATACCATTAATTCAGGAGAATCTTCAACAAGCAGCGACAAACGATGATTTCTCCGGCGCACTAAAGATTTCTCGTGGAGGGAAAACAGTAATAACAAATTATTTTCTAACTGCTTCAAATAAAAAGAATTAGAAAGAACACATTATTGAATGCCGGCTGAGGTGGTTCAGGGTATCAGCTGCGTGTATCACTGCAGCGCCCTTAATTGGAAGGTCCTAGATTTCAAATCCTGACGGGAGTAGGATTTTGAACACTAGCTACTTAGCTAGGTCGAATTCGGCCGCTGTCTGGAGAAGAATTCTAGCGGCCGGCTGCGCTGATCGGTAGTTTTCTCCAGTCAATAGCAGGCAATGGCCGAAGCAGTACTCTAACAAACCGGCGCGGACCGCGCACGATCTTTCCTTACTCTTCCTTTTCCTATCTCTACCTCTTCCTTATAAACACACTAGTAGTCACTTCACTACCACACATATCGGGAGACCAGTCGGGAGCTTAGAGCTAGTGCCAGCAGAGGGGGGGTGCCTCTGATATCTGCAAGGAGAATTCCTCCACAAGGCGATGTGCAGGTCGGTGCCGGGTCTCGCCATTCAATGATGGAAAAACACCGCCATGTCCCGTGATCAAACATACTACACTATACTTGCTACATCAAACAAACGTACTGTTCTTACTATATCAGTTGACGTACCCGGGAACACGATATAATAAATTAATCATTGTATTACATGAATAAGAATATTTTACCTCATCAGTCTGACGTTTAAAATGGTATCCAGCCTTTAAGATCATACAAGATTCCAAATGCTTATTATTTAATTTCTAATAATAGTACTTGAATGATCATGAAAACCTTTTATGCAGAAGATCATATCGTCGTATCGTCGATGCCCAAGAAAAAATACACAATTAAAGAATTGGTCATTTTGTAATGTCCTGATCAGAATTCCTGAAAAATTCTGATCAGAGAACGGTGCTGTCCTGATCAGAATTAAAGATAGTGTTTTACTTTATATACCATCTGCCTTGAGTTGTTTTTATAAATTACTTGTAAAATGTTCACTAATAAGCACTTTACAAAAGTGAACTATTTTCTTTAATGATATATGACTAACTTTAGATGTGTCACTTTTCCTGTGAACCGATATGTTGTTTTATATATTATCATTCTTTTTTATTAGTATCTGAAATTCAGTTTTGCGTTAAATTAAAAACTTTTTAACTCAACTTTTTATTAACCTGCCTACCTCCTTACAAATGGGGGTCACATTCACCTCAAAAGTTCAAAGAATCGAGCAAAGTTCGTTTCCCATTATTCATCTACCGGTGGCTGCCGCTCGCTTCCCGAACCGTTGAATGGGATTTTCTGAACGGAGCCTCTCGCAAAAACTTATATTGTTTTTACTCAAGAAAAAATATATAATTAAAGAATTGTCATTTTGTGGAAGAATGGCGATATCCTGAGCAGAGCAAAAGGCAATGTTTTACTCTTTAGTTTACCGGCTGCCTTGTGCTGTTTTTAAAAAATGCTTACCATTAAAAATGCATTATTTTATTAACTGAAATACGACAATATTTTATACTTATGTGTTTCTTTTCTTGTGGATCGAAGATAATACAGTTATATATTATCTATAGTATCTGAAATTCAGTTTTACGTTAAAATAAATACTTTTTAACTTAATTTTTACTAACCCCGCTACTTCCTTGCGAATGCGGGTCACATTCGCCTCAAACGGCCAAAGAATCGAGCAAAGCTAATCAAACCAATAGTAACATTCGCACGCCCAATTTGGGACTCAGCAGCCAAATCTCACATTCATAAGCTCCAGACGTTTCACAATCGTTTCCTAGGACCATACCAAAGCACCGTGGTTCATACCCAGATCTACTTCATCTCAAGCTCGCATACCCACATTACTACCAACATCAAACAAGCGCCTTAAGTTTACCACAAAATCCCTTCACCAATCGTTTCCAAAGGACCATAACCAAAGCACCTTCATATCCCAAGATCTACTTCATCTCAACTCAGCTACTCACATTACTCCAACATCAAACAGCCCTTAAGTTCTACCAAAAATCACTTCAATCCAAGCTTCCATTTCCAATATGATAAACAAACCTCCAAATAACCAAACCAGAAATAACACTTTCTGACCACCTAAGCTCAATTCAAACCCATACAACTCCTCCAAATAATCCAAATCAAAAATATAACTTCTAAATTAAACTCAACTCTTTAATTCTGTATCAAATGTACTCAAACCCATACAACTCTTCCAAATAATCCAAACCAAAAATATAACTTCTAAATTAAACTCAACTCTTTAATTCTTTATCAAATGTACTCAAACCCATACAACTCCAAATAATCCAAATCAAGAATATAACTTCTAAATTAAACTCAACTCTGTAATTCTGCATCAAACGTATTCAAACCCATTGTAAAAGAGTCTGCACACCTGAAAGCAAATAAATTAAATTTAAAAAAAAAGTTCGCTTAGCAAGATTGCACCTACCGGTGGCGGCCGCCCTCTTGCCGAACATGCTGCCGTTGAAGGGGATTTTCTGGAAGGAGCCTCTGGCCGCCGCCGCCTCCAGCAGCGCCGCCAGCACCAGCAGCAGGCACAGCAGGCGCACGCACCAGGCGGTCGCAGCGGGAGCGGATGCTTCGGTCATGGCGCGGTCTCTGTCGGGTGGTGCCTGATACAAATTGCGCGCTGTCAGATCGTCAGCACATAAATCAACTGTTTGCGCAACTGGGGACTCCCCAGGGTATTCGGAACATCGGCATTACATTATTGTTATTCGGAGAGCAGATAGGAAAACTGACGGTTTCTACTTTTTAATCGTGTCGAAGTGTCATGAAAATAACTCAGCGTTTGTGGGAATGAATCAGAATGGGTTCAAAATGCAATTTACGTTGGTGTGATTCTGAATGGAAATTTATTGCAAATGACAAATGAATTATAAAGGAGCTGAGACAAGTGTTCTAAATGGGAATATTTAATTACCTAGAGTCCTCTTAATATACAATATTTTACAATCAATATTAAAAAAAGCTTTTTGCTCTAGGTATTCTAATTTCAATGTTCTGTACATGTCATAAGAGTTTATCTTAAGTAAATAAAGTCTGCTAAGAGAATGTAATAAACAATGGGAATATGAGATAACATTGAACTTTCATTTAGTGTTGATTCAAGTAAACTCTTTAGTGTAGTTAATTAATAATGAATAATGAACGTATAATGAATGCTTCGAAAACAATTTTTTAATCTTTTTCGTAATATGACAGTGTATTTTTAGTACTAAAAATATTAATTCAATTTGTTTTATTACGGAAATGGTATAGTATTAAATTCTGGGTGTCTCTTGTTCTAAATTCGATCTTTCTCTAGTTCAGCAGTCGACTTAACTCAATCGTAATATGAAAATAATAACAATAAAATGATAATTGTAACGTAAGTGAATATATAGATACAGTTGTTGAGCAAGATTACTTGAAAAATAGTTTCATCACATCCAGGAAGAACGTTTTTTTACATTTTAACTGTAATTCTTCTTCCTGTGCCTCTTATCAGAAGGAAACACAACGTCCAATGTAACCGCACACTAAACACATGGAAGGCATTCCGACAAATGTTTGAAAGCAAACACGCCACGAACAAATGTCAATACAGAGCAGGTCGATGACTTCGTTTTTGAAGTCAGTTTGTTTTTTCTGACACATAGAGTCCTGGCGATGTTCGTGTACCATATGATGTATTTCTGTTTTAGGTAATAGAATCTTGAAATAGCATTGAATCAAATTATATATATAATCTAGATAATTGAGAATTTTAATACTATCTGAATTCATATTTTTATTCATTAAATTTCATCAAGAGCAGCACGTGATCAGAATAATATGCATCCGAATATATATAGGAGGTAACCAAACTTAACAATAAAACTTCAAGAATGGATTATTCATAGAGAGAAGAGAACGCCCTTTACAATATTGGTCCGTAAATTCTTACTTACAAAGTTTAACTAGTCGATCTAAATGTTACATTTACGTATTATTAATGCCCGAAGTGTCCTCTACCTGCCTGAATACAGACCTCTGCTCTTCTTTTCATTGAGTTTCGATTACGATCAAAACCGTCTGCTTGTGCTTACGCACTATAGCTATAACACTCGCGCTATAGCACTTGATTACGCGCTATAGCACTATTACACGCTATAGCACTCTAATAAACCAAACTCTACAAGTATTCACAAAAGTAAAAATTCCAGAGAGTGTTAATCTCACAAACTATCACACTCTTACACCGCAAAATACAGAAAATTTACAAACAAACCTACTTACCTACTTACGGCTACGTCACAGGAAATCATTTCCTGATACTGAGAAGTAAGCAGATCAAAATGATTACAGTAAAAAATTTAACCGTATTCTCACATTTTAGACCAGTAATCAAGAAAATTAAGATAACTCGTATTCCTGAAAGTGTGGGTAACTCTGCAACTAAGTATTTCTGGATCCATGTTGTAACCGACTTTCTCATTCTCGTCAGGATCAAGTCATGATCTCAACTTATTACCAGAACCCTTTTGCAACAACTTGTTATTGAAATAGTGAATGCAATTATATACAACAAACCGAATTCTTCACAATTAAATCAATAAATGAAATACTTATTGTGAAAGGAAAACGAATGTAGAGTTGTGAAAACAAATTCACTATGAAAATTGTCTTTTACATTCTTAAAGACCAGGACTCATTCTACAAGACTTTCAAGGAAATGTAAGAATAGTTCAAAGATTTATTGACACACTCAAGTCACATGTGACTCCTTAGCATGAGACGTTTAAATTTTATAAAAAAGGCATATTTGAGGCAAATTCGTTGTAATGAAGCCGTCCTTTTCTCCAGAATTGATAATATTAAGGGATCGTAGGAATTGTTGGCATATTTGCATTTATAAAATGATTTGCTGTTTGCGCATTTTATTTTTAATGGAGAATCTAAGTACTCTAAATTAAAATATGAACAATTGATCAAATACTATTGATGATTCAGTATTCACATTAGTATGTTATGCTGTGAGCGTTAAAGATTTGTTTCAGTTAAACTAATATTCCGATGCCTAATATTAGAAATGCGTTACATTGCAACATATCTATTCGTATTTTGTAAGGGTAACGACTAAATTATCATATAAATTTGAATGATTTGTCACGGAAACCTATTTAATCACACCAGCGAGTGAATCATATTGAGCCCCTGGCTGTAGTTTACCCGTTTGTGCTGCACGTGGACCGGGATGTAATGAGAGTAATTTGCTGCGCAGTACATTTCTGGGAGCAAGCAGGTGGATATTAATGCAATGATTAATTACTAACACGATAACGAAGCATTTGATTGCTTTCAATTATGTTGCTATTCATTCACATAAATCGATAAAGGTGTACCAGTGATATTTCTCCAGTGATACTGGTGAGAGGGAAATTATATCCATATTCGTAATAAAGCCTTAAGCTACTACCACTAGCTTTACGAGCAGACGTACGAGTAATTAAGAGCATCAATTTTCAAAGAATCAGTGCAAAATTATTATATTGAAATATTAGTAGCAATGTAGTATTATATATTAGTAGCCCTTTGTTAATCTGTTATTGTTAATAATCGTGCATTCGTGATTGAATTTTGAATTGCATTTAGCTATTCTCTACTATTCTACACTATTATCTAGTTACTTATCTGGTGACATTCCATCTCCTTCGTGCACTTCCAACATTAAAGAATATTTCATCAAAATTGGCATTTAATGCTGCAAAAGGATTTCCAGTGGGATTGATGCGACGACATGCGTCAGTGGAAGCGTGTGGCAGATGGCGGACAGCGTTCATTGCGCATGTGTTGATAAAAACATATTTCATGAACCAAACAGCCAGAACTTCCAGAAAAAAATCATACACGAAATTCAATCCCTCGTACGACGAGTATTGCGATTAATAGTACGTTATGGAATGATGTAATGATGGATATTAATACACGAGTGTTATATTACGATACGAGCGAGTGGTACCCTACCTGCTACCCTACCCTACCCTACCCTACCCTACGCTACACTACCCTACCTGCCGCAGGTGGCTTTGGTTTACCACTCTGCCTGCGAGAGATTAGAAAAGGAGCTGCAATAATTCTGGGTTCACCATTTTCGCTTTTTCTCTTATTTCTGGAGGTGCCAACTCATCCTCTGATTCACTAGACATTTCAAACTAAAGAATCGGTCTGTTTCTAAGGACAAACACACGGCAGCAACATATAACACAAAATAACTTGCGTTCTGATCTTAACGACAGTCAAATGTTCCCTCTACCACTACCATTGCCCTGACAAATATGATCAACGTGAAATTACGATCCAATTTATTTTAAATAATATTTCACGTAAAAATTACTGATAATAAAGAATTTAAAACTCACAAACATAAAATAATATTACATCAATTTTAATGTACACAACCGAACAAAACATTTTCTAGAACTTCTCAATGATTAATGACGGAATTATACAACAGGAATATAAAAATATCTAGGATTCTTCTCCCAGAGAGGGAGAGAGAGAGAGAGAGAGAGAGAGAGAGAGAGAGAAGGGGAAATGGTGCGATAAAATTGATTGGCTTAATTTTCAAGTTCCGTGACATCACTCACGATGTCGTCCTAAATCATGCCGTTCCGCCCTAGATTCAACAAAAAGACAACGTAATTCATCTTCAAAGTTCTTCTCTCGAACAGATATGAACAAGTGACGTTCTTTACCTTCGAACAGATTGCTTCAATATTCCGTGTTATTCCTCTGGAATCTAACGCCGTGAATGAAAATGTGCGTAGACTTCGACCAACTCTCAACTCCGTCTTTTGAACGGCATTTTAATTCTCGTAAGCTTTGATTGACCATCCCTCCAAAGTCTGTAATTCTACCCCCATTATTCTGCCCTTGCGTTCAACGTCAGACTTGCAGGCGCATTGTCAGATGCCATCGTGGGCGGCGATTTCCAAATCACGTCCTGGTGCTCTCTATGCAACAGAAACAAGAGTGCAGAATGACGCCAAGTGAATATCTCTAGGGGACCAGGTAGATGGTGCAAGTTTGCCTTCTCGCTAGGTTTCAGCTATTCAATATCTTGGAATTACCTTATCAAAAACCAATAACGAGTATTTCAGTGAATGACGAGGGGAAAATGTGCTGAGTCTGAGTACAACACTAGGTTTCGTGAAGTCGACAACACTTTAACTGTTCTTCGCAATTGTGGAAGGTCCACTAAAGTCTGCCGCACTGAAATTCTGCCTTTTGTCCTCTTTTAATGATGCCCGTCTCTCCGAAGACGGCGCCATGAAAGGTGAAAACTACAATCCGGTGCCCCTTGTGAAATAGGAAGCAAACGAAATTTGTCGTGCAGTTCATCCCTCGAAGAGATGCTGGCTGGTGGCACCACATTACATGCTAACTGTGATACAGCACTGCAATATCTACTATGTTTCCTTCTCAAAATACGTAATGATAAGAAACATGAGAACATACTTTCGCCTTGTCCAGTCATCGGATTTAATTTAACCTATCATGTGTTGTGTACTGTACCTCCGATAATGCCAAGAAGTACGTAAGTCTGCCTTTCCTCCTTGTCGACCTAGCTATACGCCATTATTCTCGCGTAAACCACTTTCCTGTGCAGCACGTGCAGAAAGAAGAGAGCGAAGTTACTTTTAGTCACGCAGTCCATCTCTCTCAGAGACGCGGACAGGTTCGACTATTGAACCTTCTGATTATGTTCAAGCAATCAAATGACTAAACGTTCCTCTGATAGTACGAAATGAACAAAAAACTAACCCAATGCTGATGAAAAACATACTTTGAATCTGACCAACACTCAGGTTATCTCTGGGAAGCTGGACGACGCTTTAACTCTCCTACATAATTGCAGACAGAATCCTCAAACAATGCCACGAAGTAATTCTGCCTTTCTCGACGTCTGTACTGTATGACATCATGCCCGACGTAAATCATATCCCGGTGTCGCTCGTGTAATAGAAAGCGAGCGTAATTTCTCGCAGTCCCGAAAACTATCTCTTTGAAACTATTACAGGTAGATTACACAACTTCACTGACTGTGGAATGTTCGAGTACGAATCATTACGAATCGAGTACTTTTATCTGGAAATACGAAATGATCAAGAGCTATACGGATGATAAGTGAAAACGTGTTTTGAGTCTGACCAACTCCCAGCTAAGCTCTGGGCAGCTGAACTATGCTTTAACCCTCCTACGCAATTAGAGTTGGTACCCACATACATTGCCGGGAAGAACTTCTGCCCTTCTCGTCACCCATACTGGGCGACATCATATACGGTGGACGCCATATCCCGGTGTCGCACGTGCAACAGCAAGCGAGCGCAATTACTCGTGGTCTCGAAAACCACCTCTTTGAGAAATGAGGGCAGGATTCACAACTTCACCTACTGTGGATGTTCGAGCCCTCGAAAATTTTGGTTTCCATCTGTAAATACGAAATGAATAAGAGCTAACCGGATAACAAGTGAAAACGTGTTTTGAATCTGACCAACTCCCACCTCAGCTCCGGGCAACTGAACAACATTTAATCTCTTCTCCGTTATTGCGAAACCGGTAGCGGTAGCAAATTGCATCAACTGATGTCACTGCAGCACTTCTTTCCGGGAGGTCCTAGGTTCGAGTCCTGATGGCGGCAGGATTTTCGACAGTAGCTTTTCAGCTAGGTCGAATTCAGTCGCTGTCTGGAGGAGAATTCTAGCGGCCGGCTGCTCCGATCGGTAGTTTTCCGTGGTTTCTCCGATCAACGCCAGGCGAATGCCGGAGCAGTACCCTACCAAACGGGCCACGGACCACGCACGATCTGTCCTTCCACTTCCTTGTTCTATCCTCTCCTCTTACACACACACACACTTATACTAACATGCACCACACTACCACATATTCCGGGAGACCGGTCGGGAGAACTTGTCCCGACTGGGGCGGTGCCTCGCTGGTGGGAGAGTCCTGGTTAGGGGGAAACCCCACTAGCCGACGGTAGGGCGGTGCCGGATCTCGCCATCCAGCGGGGGAAGATCACCGCCATCTCCCGAGAAAAACATGCACTACACTAACGGGACTACTGCCCGAAGTAGTTTACGCGCCCGGAAACACGAAATAATCAATCAAGCAAGCAATGGCGGAGGGTAGCCCCAAACACTGCCGGAAAGCAATTCTGCCGTTCCTTCTCGCCAACCGAGCCGGGCGCCATCATGCCTGGGGTAAACCCCGCCTTGGTTGCGCCGCACGTGCAACAGGGAGCAAGCGTAATACCTCGCAGCCGTGAAAACCATTTCTTTGAGACATAGGGGCAGGTTACACAACTTCACCTACTATAGATGTTCGAGCACTCGAATATTTAGGCTTTCATCTGCAAAAATTGAATGATTAAGAGCTAACCGGAAGGCAGCATTGTGTATAACGTGCTTTTGCCTATCACTCAGTTGTACGTTACCAGGGGGAATCCACCCCGGGGTGGGCATCTAGGCTTTAGCCTCTATACGCACCCCCCGCAGACGTACAAGTACGCGCTTGGGCTGGTACCTGGGTCCCGCTAGAACGCAGTTGACCCTCACGGTAACCTCCCCATACAATGCCTAGGTCGGGCCGCCCAACCACCTCAAAGCTCCTAGCGATCCAGGCTATATCGGAGTCAAAACTATGCGCAACTCACATGCGCCGGAAACAAGTCCCTCCTCTTTGCCCAGAGTATCGGGCCAATGCCATGACGAAACCGGGAGCCCAACTTGGGGCCACCCGAACTAAGGTCCGAGCGGCTCAGAACCCCCATCCCGCCTCCTCATTACATACCCCTTAAGATTAATGACGTGAGTATCGCCAGAACCTCCACAACCTGATAGTATGTTTTCTGTCGGGCTTTGCTATGTGGGTTCCAAGGAATCTCCTTCACCTAATCCTCCCCAAATGTCGACGCGCCAGGGGTCCAACTGGTGGGTTACTGGGCAAGCCCAGAGCTAAGGATCGCTTACTCAGCGCCTCCACTTTGAAACTAACGACGTGAGTGCCACCGCGAAACTCAGGGTCCGAGTGGTCGTCTACGACTCTCCCCCAGTAATCACGGCATCCTTCGTCGCTGTGATTCCCCCCTGCGTGGAACTAACCGGATGACAAGGAAAAACATGCGTTGAATCTCACCAACTCTCAGCTCAGCTCTGGGCAGCTATACGGTGCTTTAACTCTCCTCCGCAACTGCGATGCGTACCCCCAAACACTGCCGGGGAGTAATTCAACCGTTCCTCCTCCCCAACCGAGCTGGGCGCCATCATGCCCGGCATAAACCCCGCCGCCCCGGCGGTTCCGCACGTGCAACCGGAAGCGAGCGTAATTTGTCGCGTCGTCCATCTCTCGGAGAGACGCGGGCAGGTGGAGCCGCCTTACCTTCCGGTGGTGTGGCCGCAGCTGCGTCGGCGGACGGGCGAATGGACGAGCGAGCGCGGGTGGAGAGCGGAGGACCGTGTAGCGAGTCCCGGCGGAGTCCCGTGGCTTTATGTAGTGGCCCGGCGCGGTGCGCAGGCAGCAGGGCCTTCGGCTGCAGCTGGGAGCGGCGATCGCTCAGCCAGATTGCTTCATTATGCGACCGCGGCGGCTGCGTCGAACGCAGATGCTGGAGATTTACGACCGCGCGACAGAGAGTCGCAGTTGCCCCCGGCTGATCGCCCTGTCGCTGCTCCGTGGGCGCCGTCGTCATCGAAGCGATTTCCCCCGAGGTTCCAGCGGTTGATGGACGCGGGCTGTCGGATTCGGTTCCCGTCTCTGTCTCCGCTTGTGCTCGGAGTGACGTGTTAACGGATGGCAGCTTTACCCCGGGCCCCGACTTAATTGGGACCTGAAACTTTCATTTCATTCAAAACAAAACAAAAGTAAAATTACAGTAAACCCTCATTACCAGAATGTCGCTTAACACGAATTTGCCGTAACACGAACAAAACTTCGCTCCCGGCAATTACGGTAATACGGACATTTATAACACTCCGATAACATGAATTTTTATAACAAGAGCTCCGATTATTTCGATCCCTTGTAATTCGTGTTAATGAGGGTTTAGTGTCTCCGCTTGTGCTCGGAATAAGGCTTCATTCACAATGCAATCGCAAACGTAACGAAGCCACAAAACCTACAAATGAGTTACTAAGCATGACCATTCGCAATGCCAGGACGTAACCGTAGACGTAAGTCCGTAAACTAAAGAGTTCTCAAGCTCCAAGCTTTTACGTTAAGTTTACGTTGGAATTCTACCGAACACCAGTCGGAGAGCGGCGTGAAAGGTCGATTTCAGATTGTGTTGAGGTTGTTTGTGGTTATGTCATTTTGTTATTGTAATGTAGAACACTAGTTTGCGAACAGTTTTGATGCGTATAGTAAATTCAAAGTAAGAATTTGAGCAATTTTTATTGTGACTTTACTATACTGTTTACTATATTATAATACGTTTACTTGACATGGCAAATAAACTAATTATGTTCGACGAATTACTCGTGAATTTAGTACGAGAGAATCCTTGTTTATACGATGGAGGAAATGCGAGCACTACTACAACAGCTACTTGCTTGTGTGTGTGTGTTGTGTGTGTTGTGTGTGTGTGTGGTGTGTTAAGACAAATCGATGGAAATGTCGAAGAAAAAGCTAGAAATTATGGCACGGTGGAAAGATCTTTCCACCGTGCTAGAAGCGAATCGATCAAGTTTTAGTACTTTTATTTCTGATTGGTTCAGTTCAATTCTCATTGCTATAATTTATTCTGAATTCAACTAATCTTAGTAAAGTGGTGGGGATACGTATGCCGGGGCTCAAGAAAATGTGCGCGCATAATGTCGAGAGCGTTAACAAGATGACGCCCAGACTTGGCCCAAGGAGATGATTTTGTCCCACGGGCGATTACTAATCATTTTCCAGTTTGTCTTGCATCAAAAATGAAAAGATTCATTGTAATCGTCAGTTGTCAATGAGGCGTCAGAGAAACAAAACAGAGTGCCTATCTAATTGTTATTGCATACTCATAGTTAGACTGATTTGTTCGTGTTAAATGAATACCGTTTTGTCAAGTTCTCGCAAATTCTCGAAAAGAGCTAACAAAGCTACGGACAGTTGTATCCAGTAAAATCTCGGAAAATATATGAAAATGTTTATGGTGTGTTTGATAGTTGGTTGGAAAATAATAGAATGAATTACTTAGATGAAACGTTACTTTTAGGTTATTTGCCTGTTGCCGAGTTATGTAGATTTCATACATCAAAAAATAACATTTCCAGAATGTTAGCCGGAGTGCCTTCTACATTTATTTATACTCACGGAGTACGTGTGTCTCTAAAAATGTGATTATCAAGTAATTGTTGTCGCTGCCAATAAACAACATTTCATTACTTTCCTATTGTTATCCCAAATGTTGTGGGTTGAAGATTGGAGGATTGGAAGATTGTGGGGACAACATTTTATCTTAATTCAACATATGATAGGACGTCACTTTTAGATTTTCTCTTTTTTTTTACATTTCTTTGTTTTGAATTCAACAAGTACATGATTTTCAGAGCTGTGAATTGCCAGTTCTTAGTTTTAAGTTCTGATTATTTAACCTAATTGTTGGAGCCTGTCGGGTACCTCATAATTTAATTTAAAATAATAATGAAATAATACTGATAAAAATAAATAATTTTGAAGTTTATTAATATAAAAATTCTAATTTTCAGGGACTTATATACATAATTATGAAGGACAAAGCTGCCTTTAAGAAATTTTGATTTTATTCCAAGACCTAATTATCCACTTTTTCCTCAGTTGAAGTCTCATTTCTCTGAGTTGGACAAAGCCCGTCTACTAAGGTCCAATAAATGCGTTTGCGCATCGCCATTTTATCTGCCTATTCCTGTACCTTCTGCTAAGAACTGTACACCCTTTACAGCTTTTATATAATAAATTTTGTTTTTAAAGTTAATAATTATGCTGAGGACACTGTTAAGAAAATAGTGTCCTTACGATACAAGGATGACCTCGTACTCGCCTGTCAATACCAGTGTGGAAAATTTTACGCACGACTTCAAAAGTCTTGAAAAAAAATTTCTACGGATGTATAAAAAGGCAGATTCTGAGCATTGCTATCTGCACGTGAAGTAGTTCTTGTTTTAATATCCATTTAAAAAATGACGGTTGTCAAGACAATTCTTGTTACCGTGAAAAAAGTATTTCCTTCATGGAAATATGAAGCAGTAAACAAACGTATCACTAACATTTCCATATTTATGGTCCTATATAATTCACTGCCATTGCCCGAGGTATGAAACATCTATTCCAATTTAAAATTACAAACTTTTGTCAAATATTACAATTTTTATACAGAGTAGAAAAAATGTTCATATTTCGGGTGAGCGAAGGGTTTGCTTGTCCAGATTGATTTTATTGCCGATTTTTTAAAGTCTATCTATACCCACAACTCGTACTGAGTGAAACAGAATTGCCACAGTGTATTTTTTTTAACTGACACATTTCTTATTCTTTAAATTTGGAGGATGTAACACATTGACGCGATCTAATCTGAGGCAACTGCTGTCAGTACCGAGAAGTAAATCGTAATCAATACCTCGAAATTTAATTGGTGAAAGATAGTGAATGTCGCTATAATACTATTAATACAATATAATACCTACTATTATAGCTTAACTTTTGAAAGATATTTTAATGAATAGACGCACATCAAACTGTCAACCCTTAAATTTACATACTAACAAAATTCGGATACACACATTCAAATTTACCCGATTTTTTTAATGAAGTTATTTTGTTTCCAGTTTCATACAAAAATTTAAAAGGTAATTCTCAGGGGCTGATCCAACCGATCATTGGGGACGGGGGAGGGGATCATAGAATTTTGTTAAATAATAAACGTGTAATTATATTGTATATTATTTACATTTTAAATTTATATACAGTTTAGACGTTTCTACAATTTATTGTTTCTAATTTTTATTTTTCCTACACTCCTCCCATTTTAATTTTTTTTCTCTAAGACTTTTTGGGGAGGGGAGGGCATGCGCCCCTTGAACTAACGTCACTGCGAATTCCATAAAAATAGGCATGAAATATGCGACTCTTCTTCCTCACCATAAAATTACGGAAGCTGTATGTCCCGCAGCACCGACTGGCCCATGCGCTCCAATTTTTAACGATCTTTGAAATCAAATAGTTTACTATATATAACTGCTCGTTTGTTTATTTATTTAGTTTTAGCGATCCTTCAACTACCAAGGTCAATGAGACCCATGAATGATGATCAGTGCTTACTTTTCTGAAATAATTTTAACGATGGCAAGTACTACTCGCGCAACTTTTCTTGAACGATGGATTGAGGAAATGCGGGCGGAGTGGGGGTATTAATTACAAAGGTAGCCAAAAGAGTATTTACAGTAACGCCAATCTCTGAAAAATCAAAGTCAACCAGCTACGTGTGCGGCCAGGTCATCGCTCTGGGTAGACAACAGCAGGGACACTAGAAAGGAGTTTTAGGTGCTTCCCTTGGACATGCCTCAGTCATTTCTTTAGATGTTGATAATAAACCTGAACAAAAGTTCTTTACTATGAAAGCATCTAGCTTTGACTAGCTTCTGTTTCGCGCCAACGAAGTTTTTTTAATGCTTGGAATGTTGTCATCAGTGCTCTCTGCGAGCTTTTGCCTTCAATTGTTTATTGCTCAAGGGAGAGGGAAGCAAGGACATCATTCAAGAAAAGTTGCGCGAGTAGTAGCTACTCTTGGAAAGTATCCTGTCTGCAACCCATTCCACATTCACGGAGAGGAAACCGAGACAGAGTATCGTGTAAAAAACAAAATCACCCTTGACCTCTTGTTTTTGCGATAAAATTTCCGAGGAAGTAGTGTAAAGTTGGAGAAATGTTCAAAATTATAAAATATCCTAGCAATTGAATTTTTCTTCGATGCAAACTTCAAACGAAAATTACGGAAAATATTGACAATTCTTCAAAATCTTTTTCACTGAGAAACAACCTATAAATTGCTGAATCTTTATTTTTTTTAACAATTCTGACTTACACAATACGACATTATTCGACCAATAAAATTCCTTTACTTTCAGTAATAAAAAAAATTGGCCCCGGCTGATTATTTCCGTTTCTCAAATGCAATTTTCCAATGTCCTCAGAATTGCGCGAGTCTTAGTGAAGCATGGATGTGGAGGTACAGGTTCCCTGCGGACACAGATGTAACATGCATACCTATAAATTTACTTTGCGACGTTCACTGGCTAAATGTAATTTTGTAACGTGGTTTTGATCAATTTTAATTTTTTCTTCAGTAGCGATATTTTCTTTCGCGACCCCTTTCCCCCTTTTGTTTTTGGCTAACACTATAGGACCGAGTCGTCAATCGTATTTTCGAATTATCAATGTTAGAATAAGAGACGACATTAACCAACAAAACAATCATAGGAAAGTGATATAAGCAATAGATGACTTCTTTGTAAAGGAGTGTATGAAAATAGTACATACGTTTGTTCAAGAAGGTCTCTTGAAGTGTGACGAATAGTAGGGGGAGGAAGGGGGTTAAAAAAAAACCATTTTCGAGAATATAATTTTTGAATGATCTTAAGTATTTCATAAGCTCACAAGTCTAAAAAGAAATAATACTTTTGTTGTTGAAATACTAGCAACACCACAGCACCAGTTCCTTTGCAGTTGCAACCAATATTAAAATGTCAACCAATATTAACAAAATAATTTTTAATTAGTTATTTTTTCTTCTTATAGAATAACACATTTCTGACATCAGGGAGTAAAACAGATTGTTTTTCTTCACTTTCCTATTTGTAGGTTTCCTTTTTATAGCTTGTGAGTAGATTGAAAATCATAAACCAATAACTTCTACATTGCTTTCTTTATGTAGGTCAAAAAATTATGCTTCAAGAGCTCATTCTTCATTATTACAAGTTGGTTTATTCTAACAGAAACCCTTTTACAGATTCAACAAATAGAAGGATAAGAATGTTGTATTTCTCACTATTCCAAGTGAGTATTGATACACAAAACAACTCATCCCTTTTGTAAGAAAAATTGCTTCTTGGGCTGAATCAAAATATCTTCAATTAGACAAATTCATCGAGCTATTAACAAACAAAACAGAAAGAAATGTCAAAAAACTGAGCAAAAAGTAGTCCTTCCATTTATTAACTTCGCAAGGAACAGACTTGTGGTACATGACATAGAATAATGAGCAATCATGTTCTTAGAAGAAATATTTTTCAGACATTTGAAATTATGCTTTGTTATTCATATCAAAACATTTACAAACAGTATTAGAAACATTAAACTATTAAGTTCTACATAAAACCAAAAATCCATATCACAAACTTCTTTAAAATATTCTAAGCACTATTACTGTCTTTGCCATCCTAAAGGAAAACATTTCACCACACACTGTTTATGGTACAAATTGTATCTTTCATTTAAGAATTACAAAAAGATTAAATTACTGTTACAAAACACAGAAAGCATCATTTTTCTCAAAGAATTCTGTCAGAGAAGAAGTCAATTAATTTAATTATGTTTTATATTTTCTTTTGCTTTGGATCATTCGTATCTTCCTCACTTGCATCTGATTTTCGTTTTTTTGTAGTATCTGAGTTTTCATTGCTAATTGTGGTCTCTAAGGTCTGAAAAATAAATGAGAAAAGGTAAAATGCATATAATTAAGAAAATATGAACATATGTAGACTAAAATAACACTAAATGTTCACTTGCACTCACTCACTTCAATATGAAAACTGATAAACAGATGAGTAAATAATAAACTCTTACTCTTATTTTAACACTAAATTTCAAGTTTGTTTTATACCTTAGATTCATTACTATTTTCTGGAGCTGCATACTTCTTAGTCCATTCTTTAGCCTTTCTTTCATATTCAGGTTTATTGTAACGGTACTCTTCTGCCTAAAATACAGAAATGACATGGTTGTAGAGGCTGGAAAACACATATTTCATCTATCAATGCTGGGCAACCTAAAACATAAATCTCAAATTTACTCACTATGTCAGCCATTAATGGATCATCAGGATTTGGAGTTGCAAGTAATAACTGCACAGACACTAGCAAGCCAGCCAAGCTTATCGTTGGCCGCCAGGAACCTTTAGAAGGTAATTTTAAGAGGTCTAAACATATTCTACCTGACACATCCACATTTGGGTGATAGACTGGAGTTTTAAATTGTACGTGTGGAGGCTCAAACGGATATCTAAGACATTAGAATTAATGTGACAACACATTAAACCAACTCTAGGAGCATTAAATAAACATGTTCATGAAAAAATATAATCAAACTCACTTGTCGGGTATTTTTACTTCTAATTTAAAAACACCACCTTCATATGGTGACCCTTTCAAACCTATCATCTCTGCAACATTCCAAATAAAATAATTTATTTCGAAACAATACAAAACATGTAATTTGTGGACAAGTTCTTCTGATTTCATCTTACTAACTTGCATCAAGAACATCGATAATATCCTCTTCTTTCGGGGAACACGAAATTCCTGGAGGAGGCCGAAGGGCAAGAACTTCCAATTCACGTTTTAATCGAACACCTTTCTGCATTATTGTATCAGTGGATTACACACAAGATATCACAATCCTACGATACAACACAATTCCCTAGACCCCTACGTAAGAATAATCACGTTTCAGAAAATAATTCAATTCGCCCCACCTGCCACACACTTTCCAGTCACTTTTACCGCGGTTTTCACCATTGCTTTTGGAGTCGACTTGGGCAATCACCTATCGATTATTTTGTGATCGACTTAGCGTCGTTTAGCTCGTGTTTATGAGACCCCTCAATATTCTTTTTTATAGAGCGTACGCGATATGTATATTTAAACACTTTTAAACATACTTGTTTGAATTTATTTTAAATTTACATCATAAAACTAGAGCGAATTTTCTTTATTAATATTTCTTCATTAGTACGTATGAATGCCTCATGCTTGGCAATAGTGGAACGCCCACCGAACACGGAACTCGGCAATTTCTTTGACAGCCTCCAAGAAGTACAGTTATTTGATTATAAGTAATCTGTGCTATTCCGTACCAGGTGGTCCGTCCGGTTCTTATCAGTATTATTGTTTTTATGTAGATGAGTAATGTTCCGGAAGAAGTTTAGAGAAGTACCACGATGAATACGGGTTAATCGCAAATATTTCGATTTCATCTTAGTGCCGGGATCAAAAGCAGCTGCACACTGCCTCAATTGGTAAGTACTGCCCAGTGAAAGTGAAATAACTCGCTCGAGCAAAGGAAGTATTTTCAAAACATTGAAGATCTGAACAAAAATAATGAGCAGAGTAGTTATTCTGTTGACAAATTAATTTTGCGGGAACATAATAGTTAATAGATTCATATAACAAAATGTGATGTCATGAAAACTTATTCTTTTAGAATTATATGTGTTGAAATGAATCAGAAAGACAAATTTTATCTTAAGCATACTACTAATTACAAAATATTAACTTTTGCTTCTCGTGTTACAGGAATTTCACAATGTCTAGTTCAGCAATAGAAGACCATGGGAGCCGAAGTGGATCATCTGCATCAACATTTTCATCTTCTCTTCCTGGAGATGAAAATCTAAATGGGCGTTTGGTGGATTTTTCATCACGCCAGTGTTCTGTTGTGAGAACTGCTCCTGCACGTAAAGCAAAACGCGTTCGTTTTTATCGCAATGGTGACAAGTTTTATAAGGGTGTGATGATTGCCGTAACACCAGAAAGATACCGTTCTTTTGATAGTTTAGTAGCAGATCTAACGCGGGCGTTAGTGGATAATGTAACTCTTCCCAGTGGTGTGCGTACTCTTTTTACTATGGATGGTCGCAAAGTATGTTGCCTTGAAGATTTAGAAGATGGTAAATGTTACGTGTGTTCTGGGCTGGGTGAATCATTTAAAAGGGTGGATTATGCATCTACTCAGGCATCAACAAAATTAAAACACAGGAAGTCTGTTTCATCAATTCAATCCCCTGAATCCCCTCGTACCCCCCCTATGAGAAGCTGTCATCCTGATTTTGTACGACCTCGCTTAATAACTATTATAAGAAATGGAACTAAACCTCGCCGAGTGATGAGATTGCTTATTAATAAAAGAAATGCACCTTCGTTTGATCATGCCTTATCCAGTATCACTGAGGCAATAAAACTGGATTCAGGAGCAGTGCGAAAAGTATTCACAAAAGATGGATCTCAGGTAATTTATTTTAATAATAATAAATTTCACAATTGCTGTTAATAAATTCCAGCTGAATTCATGTAATTAGATGCTTGCATTAAAAAGCAAAAATTATAAGACAAATGTTATATGAAAACTTGTATATTTGAGTTTGTTGTTGCCATGGTGGAATGACATAACTGAAGTCAACCATACCTGTAAGATATTCATGTTTATTAATTTTCTACGTTTCTAAAAGGGAATAATTGATGTTGAGATTTGTTGACTACTTATTTTTTGTTCGTTAGTCACTGAAATGTCAAATTTAAATGCAAATCTTGGTGTTGAAAAATATCTATTAATGTGCATGCTATTGAACTATTTTTTTTTTACGTGTGTTATAATGTCATATTTTGAAATGTAGTTTGTGGAATTTCTTAGTATTATAAGGTCTGACTGCTTTTGTTGTGAACAGCAACAGATATAAAATTGTTGGAGGGTTATCCCACATTGTTGGTTTTGGTAGTTTTTTTCCTTCACAATTAACAGTTTGTGAAAATATCATTGTTTGCCAACATTTCTCAATATTGCTATTTTTATTTTTATCTGGGGCCATTTTTATTGCAGTTGTCATTTTAATTTTTACTGAGTACCGTAAGTTTTACAGAAATTCATTTTTGGTTGAAACTCGTCAAAATTCATTTAATAAAGCAAAGCATTTAATTGCAGGTAACACAACTTCAAGACTTTTTTGGAAGTGCAGATGTTTTCTTTGCATACGGTACAGAAAGACATAGCAGAGAAGATTTTGAATTGGACCCTGAAGGTAATGTAGTGTTTGTAGCATGTCCAATCAAAATTAAAAATTAACATTAGATAGTTCAGTTTAATAGGTTCTTCATATGTTCATGCACAGTGTATTGAATCAAATCAGTTTTCAAAGATAAGAAGCTGACAAGTATGGGAAGGTAGTGGCATAGGCCTATTGATTATCTAATGACTCACTTTACTCATGGGAATTTCTCAGTCCTTAGCTGTGCCTGTGGTTAGAGTGTATACAAAATCAAAACCTAAGGGAAACTTTTGATTCTCACATGTGGATCAGTATAAAACTTCAACTTAAATAATTACTGGGTTTGTAAAAGTTCTAATTTTTTGAAATGCTTTTTTCAGAAGCGAAAGCTATTCAAGCTATTAGCAAAAGTCCAGGGGGTCGAAGATCTGGGGATGCATCTAGAAGTAATCCAGATGGTAAGAATTGTTCTAAACATTTTAACTTTCTCGATGTTGATTATTGCATTACGATTGCAATAGTTAAAGTTAAACTCTGTGCTCAGCATCTATGAATTAGTTGACAAAACATTTCTTTATTGCTCACTCACACTGAATTGATGATTATAGAGACAGGTGTGTTTTGTGTTTGAGACATCTGAATTGATTATTGTGTTCTTTAGGTTCTCGGATACCTACAAGCATGCCTAAAATGCCTGTCAAAACTAA
The DNA here is from genome assembly GCA_964035755.1 of Teleogryllus oceanicus. Lineage (NCBI taxonomy): Eukaryota > Metazoa > Arthropoda > Insecta > Orthoptera > Gryllidae > Teleogryllus > Teleogryllus oceanicus. The sequence continues at coordinate 69,249,865 of CAXIVR010000008.1, read as the reverse complement.
AGTTTCAAAAGTTGATCAACAACCTGAAGCCCAAGATATATTCTCCGCTGTTCCTTCATCCCTTAGACTTAGGTATCAGATAGGCTCCATCATAGGCGATGGAAATTTTGCTGTTGTGAGGCACTGTATTGATCGGTAAGTGATCAGTAACTGATCAGTCCTAAAGAATGCACATGTGCGTTTCATTGTTACAAGATTTAAAGTAATGGTAATTAATCTTTTTTTATATATTATTGATTTTAAACAGAACAACAGGTGTGGAATATGCACTGAAAATCATTGACAAATCTAAATGTAGAGGGAAAGAACACATGATTGAAAGTGAAGTAGCCATTTTAAGGAGAGTACGCCATCCAAATATAATCAGACTAATAGAAGAACATGATTCACATTTAGAATTGTACCTGGTGATGGAACTTGTGAAAGTAAGGTTATTAAAGTAAAATTACCTAATTTTTTTGAGTGATAATGATTAAAACACATTTAAGCTAAACTGAGTGTTTCAGGGTGGCGATTTATTTGACGCAATTGCAGCAGCAACAAAGTTTTCGGAAAAAGAAGCTAGTGTAATGCTTCGAAATTTAGCGTCTGCTCTTTTTTATCTTCATAGTCTCCAGATTGTCCATAGAGACATTAAACCAGAAAATTTATTGGTGAGTCTGTTACTATTTCTGCTGATGTGTACTTCATCTTTCTTTTAATGTTTAGTTAAGAGATCATAGGGGTGCGCAAATCTTGTTCGAAAAGAAAAAGGGGAAAAAATGACATGAAAAGAAGGAATTAAAAATTTGAAATTGTGTTCCATTTACTTACTTCATATAATGCTTTTATCATGCCTCTGCTTTGTTGTAAAACAGTGCTTCCAAAATAAGGGATTGTTCGCCTTTTGTAATTTTCTTTAGGGATACTCCATACAACACAAAATTTGAAAATACAGGCCAATTTTGTTTAGTTTTTTATAGAAACTCTTTTTTTCCTTTCTTTCCTTAAAGGTGTGGTTTCATCAATGGAGCAAAATAAGGATCTGTTGGCATATTTTAGATCTTTTGAAAGCACGTGACATCATTGGCTCTAAAGTTTTGCTTTTCAAATTACATTTGATTGGAACTCCCTTTATTTTCCGATGTTAGTTATCACTAGGGACAGATTTTGGGGACCTAAAACATAGCAAAAAATTATCCATAAAATTCTCTTAAAATGTTTTAAAAATGCCCTGAAAGCAAAGAAAAAGACCTAAAAAATGTGATCAAAACCAGTTCAGATGAACAACGTAAGCTGTTGGATATGTTGCTGATGTAATTGAGGCTTCTATTAGTTCAAGGAACTCGGCTTGCAAACTTTTGCTTTGGACTGTTCTTTACCAGGAAGATTCTGTCTTTAGTTATCCTGAAAACGTCTGAACCAACAATGACGCTGATAGGCGTCACCAGAGCCAAATTCTGAGCGAGGAAATCAAATAGACTACTCAAGAATTCTGTGGAAAACATTTGTTGCATATTGTACATGTTATTTGAAGCAAGTACTATTAAAATTATATTAAAAGTGATTAAATCAGTGGAAAAATGCATTAACAATGATAGGGAAAGGTTAAAAAGTACTTTAGTCGAAATCGATGAAAAATGAACAAAAAAATGACTTACAAAAATTCCTTTTAGCATAACATAAAATTTATTTCTGAACTAAACAGCATTGTTCTAAAGTGAAAGAGGAAAAAATGACATTTCATTAAAATCCTTCCCTAGTTATCACACTACCTTCAGTATCAGTTTCAGAGTTAAAAGTATCTTACGAGAATGGAGTGACATGGTTTCTCATCTTTCTGATACATTGCTAATTGAGAATGGTATTTCATCTATGTTCAGCTTTAGATCCTACTCTCGACCTTCTAAATGTAAATTATATGCCCTTATCAATTCGAAGCAGAAGAAATTTTCGTACTCTTCTCACTAATGATTCAAATTTTCTGTACAAAAAAGAAACTATAATAGTGCAATATCAGAGGTTTAAATGGGTTTTGTAACGAATTAATAGTAATAAATTAATTAATAGTTGGCTAGTATATCAAAAATAAGTGATGTGTAATTGACTAATGTGATAGTAACAATATTTTTTAGGTCACTCAGTTCAGACTAACCTTAAATCTGTGTTAATGCATTGAATACAAAATTATTTCATTAAGTTTGGTACAGCTTGAGCATAGATGAAATTTGTTCCAAATTTTTGTTTCAAGTAAATAATGTACCACTTATTTTCATGAAACACATGTTTTTATATTAACAAATTTTTGAAATCCTTGTTATCTATTTTATTTATTTTCTTATTTGTAGTTGTGAATGTTTTGCAAGATGTTTGTTAGTGGCAGATGGTCATGTCTCAAGAATGAACCCTTGTAATCTTGAAGTTGTAATAGAAAGATATGTGTTTAGATAATGTATATTGGTGTAATTATGTTGCAATTGTGGAATCTTTTTGTAGAGGATGTTCAAAACGTATTCTTTTATTAAGCATTCTGTTGTAGGTCTCATATCATTACAGTTTGTATAGTGTTTTGGTGCCATTTTTTATAGGTTCTTTTAATGTTCCATCTCTTCCTCATAACCCCATTCTCTCATGAATCACGAAGACTAAATTTCATTATAAAGGCCTTGCATAACAGAATATTTAATTAATATTTACTTTAATATTTAATAACTTTGATGTCTATCTAAAGCTTTTATTTTAAATACTTATTGTTCTACATTTTATGTCACAATGAAAGATCTCCCTCTTGCTTATGGTCCTGGAACTGAAGTTCGAGGAAGTTTTGACTACACCTTTTTTTTAATACAGTTGTCAAAATAAAATGGTTTTAATTTTTGCCAAAATGTACACGGTAAGAGAAAAAATACAATAAAGTATTTTCAGTGTTGTAGGACATTATATTTATCTTAATTTGTTTAAAAAATATGAGATGAGACTAACGATAATATAATGTCTTTTGATGTTTGTAGAACTGCATTTTAAGAGACGTCTAGGAATATTGATTTTTGTTTCTTGTAAGGCAGAAATAATAACCTTTACCGAAAGTTATTTACATTTTTTACTGTTCTCGACTTCCTCCTTCCTAGACCTCCCCAAAAATAAATGAATTGAGATTTTGCACACGAGTGCTGTTCATCTCATGATTCACCACTAATATTATCTCAATGGTGAAAAGCTCAACTCAATGTACTCAATTCCATTAACATGACGAGCTGTATACCTTGTCAAATGCTGACCAGCAAAGGCAGGCTGAAGGTATCAACTCATGTCACCGTAGTGCCTTTGATCGGGAGATCCTGAGATTCGAGCTCACTAGGTTGACTTCAGATGCTGTCTGGTGGAGAATTCTGGCAGCCAGTTGCTCTGATCGGTAGTTTTTCATGATTTCTCCAATCAAAACCAGGGGCATGCTGAAATAGTGCCTTAACAAACTGGCCATGGACCACACGCAATCTTTCCTTCCTCTTCGTTGTCCTATCCTCACCCACTCACATGCCTACACCACCACACACATATCTGAGGACCAGTAGGGAGCTTAGAGCTGTCACGGCTGGGGCAGAGCCATGCTGGTGGGAGATATCTGATTTGGGAAAATTCTCGCTGGCCTTTTTAGGTTGGTGCAGGATCTCATCAGCCAGTGGGAGAAGATCAGCACTACCTCCTGCTATAAAAGCTTGCACTACACTTACAGGACTAGTTGCCTTAGATGGTGATGTGCCGGGAATCTCTAAGCATTCAATCGTCGTCAAATACTGTAGAGCTCACAACATTCCCTCTGTCCTGAACATAAAGAAGACGCTGAAAGCATGAATTAATCTTCATATAGACTGCATGCCTTAGCACCATCAACAAACAATGTGCAGGAAAAGTGGCAGCAGATTTTTACTTTTTTAGAGAAGCCAAGTTATTTCTATGCAGCCTTTGTTAAGGGTATTTGAGAGTAAAACCAAACCTGACTAACTACTTGAGAATATTTGTAATTGTACCTTCTGACTTCATAAGAAAAAACTTCCTCTTGAACATATATTCTGTCTAGCACAGGCTGAAAACTCTTCATATTCTGCTCTTTTTTTTCATGCAGGAAGAACATGGCCATAATTTATTTGTAGGTATTGAGGATAGCCCATATTGTCTCTTCTGTGCAGATTCTTTTATAACCGTGTTCTAATTTATTATTCTTCCACTAGTTTTATGCAAATAAACATTTTGATCTTGTTCCTTTATGTGTCCCCATAACTTTCAACTCCTGTGCAGCAGAAATGATCATGATGATAATCCTCAAACCAATTGGAAACATTTTATATCATTATTAATATCTTGTTATTCTTTATTGAACATTATTTATAATCATTTCTTTGCTCATGCTCTTATTGGAACCAGTAAGTGGTCAACCAACTTGTCTTTTTCAACTTAATTTTTATTTGCATAAGTAAAGGTGTGTTTCATGTGTTACTTTATTTTATGTAAAATGTGTACACTACTCAAAAAATACAAGTCATTGCTTTGTCAAATCTGCATTTATTTACTTTAAATAATCCAATAAAAATTGTAATTGCTTCAGATAAATTGATAACCTTCTGTTTTATGAAGAAAGGAATGTAAGTAGGTTATTTATTCTTCAAGTTTCCTTTTGAGTTGTACAAATGACACTTTTACTAGTAGAAGCAATGAAATGATTACTTTCATTCTGAGTTGTAGAGTATTTGTGTGGAAGAATGTGTAATAAAATCAACTGTCTATTTTTTGAAGGTGTATAAGTCTTGAAGTAGTGTTATTTATTTGCCTTTTATCAAAAATAATTTTATGAATGAAATGCATTCACTGCTGTTGTCTCTTCCTTGGGTATATTAGTCTCTGTTTATTTTTTGCCAAAATGGGACATTTTTAACACTTTTAATTTTATAATAATTTTTTGCTTTTATTGCTTTTCTTTGTGGTTTTGAGAACTATATTGAATATGCATTATTAACAAAATTAGAAGCAATCAAAATAATGCCGTACCCATTTACTTCGCGAGGAATACTGCTCTAAAATTTTAATAAGTATCGTAGTGTTCTCCATCTGTGGGATACAGATATAGATATTTATTAAATTTGATTTGATTATGTTATGTAGTCTTCAGAACAACCTCATTTTGTAAGTTCTAAATTTTGAAGGAGGAACTTTTGTGGAAAAGCGATGTGAAGTGTCTTGTATGTAATCTTTTAAAATCGGTGTGCAAGAGGGATTATTCACTTCGAGCTTGACCCCTTTTTTTTTGTTCATGATCTATTTTACTACACTCTGTAATAAGGAAAATAAATTTTATTTATGCCTGTACATAATATTTGCAACATTATAGTTCAGTCGATGTAATGTTGCAGATTCTGTGTTCTTGCTTACTTGTCTAAAGGTAGACATAATGTTGTCTTGATATAAGTCTTGTGTTCATTTAATGCTTCTTTATAACAAGATGTATTCTGCCAAAATACTATTGGTGTGTTGTGTTTTGAGAGAACTGTTGCTTTGTAAATAAGTTATGCTAATATTTATTATTTTACTGTAGGTTGAAGTGGATGCACAGGGTACCAAAGTATTGAAATTAGCTGATTTTGGGCTGGCCCAGAAAGTTACTGAGCTCCTGTATACTGTGTGTGGTACACCAACATATGTTGCTCCAGAAATCCTAGCAGAAGCAGGGTATGGCCTAAAAGTAAGTGTAATATTGTTAACAAAGGTTTGGGTCCAAAACCATACCCAATTCAACAAACTTAAGAAATTTTGTCAAAGAATTCTATAAAGAATACTTTTGCACTGTTGAAATAAGTTGCACAGTTCAAAATGTAATAAACTTTTCACTGTGAGCAGTGAGTTGAATAAATAGAACAATGTTAGGTGAGCTTTATCTTTTTCTTCAAAGATGGTTATTTTGGTTAAGCATTAAGCGATATTTATCAAAACACCGAAAGGAATAAAAAATCTTGCTTTCCTTTCAGATTGATGTGTGGGCTGCTGGAGTTATTTTATACATACTACTTTGTGGATTTCCACCTTTTGTTAGTGCCACAAGTGACCAAGAAGAACTATTTGATCGCATTCTTAGTGGACATTATGAATTTAGTTCTCCCTATTGGGATAACATATCACATTCAGCTAAAGATCTGATTACTCACATGTTACAAGTACAACCAGAACTGAGGTTTTCAGCTGAAGATGTCCTGGATCATCTCTGGCTGGCAGTAAGATCTTTTCTATGTTAAAATAGAACCTTTTTTTAATTTAATTTTTTATTTTTATGTTGCGATTTTAAAGTTGAATTGAAGGGTAAGCCTAAGTATACAATAATTACTCCTCAGCGAGATTTTGTCTTTTAATATATTGTTGGAAACTTGTATTTTGTATTTTAATAACTTGTTGGAAACTCCTCTTTTTGCAGTTCTCATAAAATATCATTGTATTCATTCTCTTTAATGTAATTAAATCTCATTAAGATGCAAGAATTCTTCCTCTGTCTTATGAAGAAGAATTCTTGCACCTTTTTACTTTCTCATATACGTACGTATATATGGAGTAATAAACCAACTATAGATAAAGTTATGTAATGCCATGGAAAATCCATTTCGAGATTTCAACAGAAATACATGTTTTGGGGTCCCTTGATACTGAAAAAGTTTTGTTTTTTAAACGTCCATCCATCTGTCTGTCTGGTGTATGTGAACAACACTAGCGCCTAAACCATGTTTAGGATTTCTTGCAAATTGAAGAAACCCTTGTCCATCTGGCCTGAGTTGAAGTTCTAAAATTTGGAAAAACATTCATTTAATTTTGGGGGTACTTTACATGAAGCCCCTTGGATATTTACAAAAATTTTTCTTTGAATTTCTTGTAGGAATAGAGTAAAATACACTTGGAAAAGGTCCAATATTCACAGTTAACCCTGAATTTTCGAAAATTGCAAAATACACATTTTTTCCGGCATGATCCTACAACTTCAAAAATAAAGATAGAAATGTTTCCTACAAATGAAATTTGTTGTCCGTAATTAGTTCCTTCATTAAGGTAATGTACATTTTTTTCAAATGTTAGTAGTTTTCGTGCAAGATTGCATGAAGTATGTGCAATTTTAAAAACTAACTCAAGCGTTTTTCAAAAACGGCTCCAAATTTTTTCTTTAATCTTTTGGAAGGGATAGTGATGAATAAACTCTATGTGATGATATAAATGGCATTTTTCTTTATTTGTTTGTTTGGGTCCCCCCCCCCAAAAAAAAAAAAATACAAAAATTTTTTTTACTTGTCTCTCATATCGCTAATATTTTAATTAGCCGTTATTTGTTTACATTATTTCATTTATGAGATGTGCTTTAAATGATGTCATTAAGATTCTCTAGTGGCAAGTCCAAAGAGTTAGCCCAAACTAAAGAAAATAGAAACCTAATTCGAGAATGTCTGTGCAAGTCTGTTGCACCGCTAGTTCATTAATTGCATTGTTTTGAAATTCATTGGGTCCTATATTATTTTAGTAGTTTACATACCCTTTGTGTCTCTCACATGCTACCAATCTTTATAAATGAGGTCTCTAAAGAGAGAGAATTTCACGGAGACGAATTGCATTGTGACTTTGAAAATTTAAAGGATTTATTGGGACAAAAGAAAGCATCTGAATATTGCAACCTGCAGCACTTTGCTGCATTCTTAAATATATATTGGTAAATAACTCCTAAATAATACGTTTTAGGGCCTTAAAACTTGGAATTTTGAGGCCAAAGGCCTCAAAGAAATGTTCTTCATACCATAATCAACAGATATAAGATACAAGATATTCTTGGCCATTCTATTACATTTGACTGCTCCAGCGCTTCACAATACTACCCCACCCTTTCAGAGAATCAGCAGAATCTGCAACTGTATGTAAAATTAAACTAATTACTTGTTATTCTAGGCCAGGGGTCAGCAGTCTTTATGGAGTTAAGATCCATTTCCCTCCTCGATATGTTTTTTTTTTTTTTAATATAAGTACATACATCGGTAATATGTATTAGAAAAAATAATATAATGGTTATCTGCTGTGAAACATGTATTTATTGTGAAATCAAAACATTCTGTTTTGCATAGTAACAGAAGATATAAATCATCTTACTAAAAAAACAGAAACGTTTTTTTATTACCTAAAAAAAACTAATTGTAAAAATCTAATTTCATAGGTTATATACATTGCTTAAAATAGAACGTATACAGTAATAAGGCCCAAGATTTTTCACATTGTTCACATGCAATACATTGGAAGTGGTAATAAACAAATATTTGTCTGAAATTCCTCGCATTGCATGATGGGATTTTTGGAAAGTTTAAGGCACACTAATAAAATGTGTTGTCTTCCAAAAGTCAAGACTGTTTTCTCAGTGACGTCGCAACGCTGCTTTCTGTTCTCATTGGTTTTGAGTGTGACATCGATGAGTGTTTAGACCAAACTTACCTAAAGCTAGGTTCACATGCATGCAATCTGCCGTGCATTTTGGTGTGTGCACAGCATTATTATATTTCTTTGGCAATTGCAATATTGCAGCTAATTTTTCAATAAGTACTATTAAACTACTCAAGAGCCACAAGTATGATTTTACTGAGCTGCAGGTTGCCGACCCCTGTTCTAGGCGATTAAAATTCCTCGAGTGTACCTCTCAGTTTGGTCATAAAGTTAAATAATGTTCCAAAGAGTAGGGTTGTGCTTGCCCAATCCTGTATTTTCTCATGGACAACTTGACATAGCTTTCTCGAGAGTAACAACCTTTTGTAATATTTTTGTGTCTATCAAGGAAAGCTAAAAGCTAACTGACAAAGGAAGATTGTATAATTTCTTCAAATGTTTTTTTTAAGAGTGTGTTGTGAATTGTTCCAAGAACATGTCTATAATACTGCATAAACCTTTATTCAAAATTTCTTTCAAACATCAATTTCATTGTTATTGACTTCCATTTTAAATTTTTTAAACAAATAAAACTGTTTCCTTAACAACTTCCCCTCTTAATACGAAAAAGGGAAGATAATAAAGAGGGTGGAATTTATCATCCAAGAGTTCTCGCATGGGTACACTAGTAATTTAATATTCCTTTGGGTTAAATAATGCTCTAAATAGTCTCAAAAAAATTAAGACACTTTATGACAGTTTTTTTTTTATTATCTATTAGAGCATTTTTATTATATATTAGAGCATTTTGGTAAATTATACAGAAAAAATACACCATAATTTTGTTGTTTCTATGCAGAGTAAATGTTTTTGTTATATTTGTTCACGAGTAATGAACTTTATAACTTCTTTTTTATTATATCTCACAGATGTTGAAAAAAATGTTTTAATTTTTGTCTTTGTTGATGTACTTGTTTTGCATAACTGTAAATTTACCAGCTACATTTTGTTGTTCAGGAGGCAGGTGGTGCTGAACAGTTGAAAGTGCATCGTGCTACTGATTTGCAGTTTTCAACTCAACAAACAAGCCGCAAGTCACCAGATGTTGTGGCCCTTAGTGCAGTTAGTAGGTAATGTGAAACAAATTACATCTAGAATGTGAAAGATCATTAATGACTTTATAGGAAGTAGTCATCAGGGTCTTTTTCCATTCCATTCCCTGTGATGAAGTGTTATGCCTCTGTTCCACGAAGAACTCAAAAATGGAGGATATTTTTTATGCTTTTCATGAATGTAGAGCTAAGTGATGCATATTCAGTTGTTTTGGTTTCAGCTGCTTGCATTCACCTCTGTTTGGTTTTGACTGATCTTTATAGTCAGTCCTTGTTCTAGTAATGTGCTCCAGTAGATAATATTTGTTTAGATGTGAGTTCAGTTGAAAAACACGCTTCAGATCACTGCAGCACTATTGGTTTTAATTTATGATGCACATTTTGCTTGTTTATTTTTTGTATTCCAAAGATAAAACTTTATCAATCAGTCAGTAATGTATATTATATAATAATGAATGAAAAATTGTCCTTAAAGGAGCCAAAGTTAGAACCAAAGCATCAAAGCAAGCAGTGTTATTTATTTTTCAGATACATCCTTATTATATCCATGAAAGAGCCTTATGATCATTGACTATTCTGTATTATGTTATTTTGTATAATATTGTATCACTAATATATTCATAATGAATGTTCTACAATAAGAATCTGAACAATTAAACATCATCGTTTGGTGCTGCTTGTCTTAAAAGTTGAATGTTATTACTGAGAAATATTATTTGTCCACATACTGTTTGCTCAAGTTTGTTGCACATTTACTAGCAGATTTTGTTTGACAACTCTGTTAGATTTCAGTTTTGATGTAATATGTAATGATTATGATTGATAGTGTTTAAGTTAAACTTTAAGTTTACCCTTTCCTGTGCTCTCTCATGGTTTTCTGCTGCCAATATTTGTTGAGCTTTGTAGCTGGCAACAAACATTTGATTTTCAAAGTGGCAGTAAACCCAAACTGTACAGAAAAATGAAATTGTGAAGAATTCTTTTTATATTTCTGCAGATATAGAAACAAGGCATTTTGTGTGTGTTTGTTGACAGTTCTTTTGATTTGTTTGCTTTCTGCTCGACATTTACTTTGTAACTTGACACCTGTGTTCTGATAAAGTGATTTAATTATCCATTAAAGTAGAGTAGGAAAAGTAATGCTGCAGGAATATGAAATTGGTATTAAAGTTTATTTTCTCTCATTTATAGTTTGTATATATCTCCATATAGATTTTTACCAAATTATATGCATGTTATAATTTTTATTACATACCCTCTTACTTAGAGAAACAATGTTTAGTATTTATCCAGAGATGCATTGCAATATTAGAAAAAGTTGACAGATACTGTTTAGTTTTGTAATTGTCTTTCAGTTGTCTTTGACTTCAGTGGACTGCATTCCTTGAGTTACAGAAGATGTATACCTCCTATCCATCGTTTATATGAAGTATCTCAATCACTGAAGTTATTTGTTCAAGAGTCAAAAGACTTTATTTTAGTCGCAAGTTTCAGTACAAATGTGTGCGACTTGTGTTCTCTTTACTTTCAGACCTGATTGAATGGTTTTAAAATGTAGTCTGTGTATTGCTGGTAACGAGGAGCTTTTTTTCCTTTGGATTACATTTGTGGACCATTCACCAATTATCATGACACAACATTGTGCTACTTTCATCATTCTTTTATGAAAGTTACATATTTTCATTGTATCAGAAGTAAATACAGGAATAACATGGATTTAAGTTCTAATCGTTACTCTAGATAAATTTGTTGGGATTTAAAACTAATGTGTTGCTTTGAGTAACAAGTTTTAATTAAATTTACCTCCATGCATTAAATATTGCATTTGGTCCTCTATTATTTGTTTCAATTAAGACTGATATACTAACAATTTTTTTTATAAATTGTTGTGTATATTACAATGCACTAGTTTGCAAAATATATGTAAATTTCAATCACAGTTTTGTAAGTCTTGACGTTTTAAACAAGTTTTTGGCAAATCAGGGCTTGTCTTGGCCCCCAATTTGTGAGAACAATTTATTATGTTTATTAAAAGTTGTGGTTTGGAAGCTTATTTTCAAGATTACAGACTGAAGTTCTGAGACAAAATTCATAGGTGAATTTCATTGTGAAATTTATATTGAAATATTGTCTTATTTTAGAAAATAGCACAGTGCTGAATATTCAAGGACCTTGACTTGGTAACAGTATTGCTCTATGCATTTAAAGCAAGTATTCAAATTTTGATAATTCATTGTTTGTGTGTTAATGACATGACAAATTTATTAAAGGCCTCAGTTTTTTCAGCTGCTTGTACTGTGTGCAAACAGATGGTTGAAGAAATGTTGCACAAATTAAAAATTAATACAACAGTATGCATTGTTGTGTTCATACTCTATATTTAATACAGATCTTTCATACTTTTTTTGCCTTACATCCAGAAAGTGACAGTAGATTTGATCATCATCATCATAGCCATTGGAATAAAACTTCAAGTCATGTGAATACAAAACATATTTGTAAATGATACTGACAATACCTTGTAGTACAACATTTATGAGCTTACACATTAGTTAACAAGATCCATTCATCAAAACAAGGATACATACCCGAGACACAACACCACTAAGTGATAAAGTGATTATCTTGTCTTGTGAGCTTGAGTGGTTTTTGCAGCACTTCAGAAGGACACTGCATTTTCATTGTATGTATTTGTAATTTAATAAATTAAGCATTAATAAAGTTCAGTATTAATTAATAGTCTTAGATTTAAAATTAAAGACAACAGTGATACTGATATTGTAAAATGAATATAATCTCAGTGACACAAACTGCATACAAAAGGACTGATAATTCCATTATTGCTTTTTTAACTTTTTTTATTCTTTGAAACAGACAATTTAACAGTAGTGAGTCAAGTAAGTTATTGTTATGCCAATACAAGTCTTTGTGAAATAGGGATTCCAGGTATAGAAATATGCAGTCATATGATTCACCTTATCGTGTGATTAATGAATTACTAATATTCCTATGCATTCATATGCATTTATGACTGAGTAATAATGTCTTTTTGTTTACATCGCTAGGCTATGTGGTTCCTGCCATGGATTGAAGGATTTTTTTCCAATTACAGATAGTATAAAAGATGCACAGCTCTGGTAGTAGACCACTATAATTTTGTCTAATTTCTTCAGTTCACAAACATAAACTTCCCGTGATTTTCAAATCTGTTCATGATGATCTTACTTATCGAACTTCATTTCAATTAGGATCTCTGTTAATGGTCAAAGGATGTATTAATTAGTAATTATCGAAGATGTTATTTATAAGTTCAAAGAGTGTAAATTTATATGTTCTCATCATGACTATTCATAACTGCACTTCTAATAAAAATACTAGTACGACTAGATACAAATGTGCATGTTGCTCCAAATCATGTAAGGTATGGGGACAGAATTTCAAATTTCTTTCCAATAGTAAATTAAAGTTTGTAGTTTTGTTTTGTGTAAGTTGTTTTATTAATTTATACAATGAACAATTATTTATGTTTAAAAATTCATCAAGATGTTACATATAATTTCAGCCTACAGTAAAATATCAAACATTCTTGATGTAATCATGAACAAGGAACAGATCACATATTTTGTATTTATTGGTATATTCTATTATCAGAACCAATTGAGAACTTCTGTTCGGGAAGTTGTAGGGCATTAAAGTTATCAAATAATGTATGTGAAAAGAAATTACAAAGTTTCTTGCATTCTAGTATTCCATGTTAAACTCTCATTTCTTTAAAAATAATTTTCAAAGCTGTGCTCTTTGTGTTCGTGTAACTCCAATGTTGTCATATAAAAACTATTATAATTAATACCATTGCAGTTAATTCTATGATAGGAAGTTGCAAAACATAAAGTTAACCTTACACAACGATTTTTATACATATTTGCTCAAATATTTGCAGAATAATTGTTTGCTTTTCTTAATGCTAATGAATTTGGGATGAATGCAAATTTAGATGTATGTAGATACCAAAAATTAATAATACTGTGAAAATGTTTTTTATTTATTGTATTTTCTTAATAGATTTATTGCACTTTGTTAAAATGCAATGCTTACTAAAGCAGATACTCTGTCAGATCTTCACTCTTTCTTTTCAGATGATTTGTGTATATGAAAAAAAAATTGTTGAATTATGTGTAGCATATTATCAAGTTAAAACTTCCCCAAGAATGGTAAATGAAATTAATCATGGTAAACTTATTTCATTTTCTGTCCTTATATCCATAAAATACCACTTGTACATTTTATGTTCTTCATTTGGATTGTGTAAAAAAATATTTATGTGATTGATTAATTCATTAATTGTATGTAGCAGAATTATTTTATCACTTTCTGAGGACAGTATTAGAACTAATCATTTAAATGCAAAAGAATAAAGGGATTGGTCTCAGAAATTGCTTGGCAGGACTTGATGTCTCCTAGAAATTGAATATTTTTTCAAAAGTAGTGGATAGATATTTGTAGTGTAAATAATGTATATAGACACTTTCATTTGAGTGAGCTCTGCCATTGCTCTGAAATATTTTGATCAACAGGCATGTCCTTTTCTAGTATAAATATGTTGGCAATAGTTACCTTATAGTAGATTGGAACATATTTTTATGAACAGAAAAATGTAGATGATATACATTTAAAAGTGCAATTCCACAAAAAGTCTATGTTAGTTTTGAGAACTCCATCCATTATATTGAGCAGTCAAACTATTGTTTGCTTGCTGCCATTGTTCCTCATGTGTCCATGTGTGCTTGAAAGTTTTGGTTTAGCATAAATTTCAATTATTTTTCAAAAGGTGCAATAAAATATTCAAATGTACTGTAGAGCATGAGAAAAACTTTTGAGGTTGGGGAGAGGGTGCAGAGAAGTATGTAGAATAAAACCTTACCTATGTTACTGAAAAAGTTTTTAACATAGACTGTTCTTTCTGAGTATGTGCTACCAGAGCCTACACGTAAAGGATATTCACAATACTTCCTCGTCTGAATTGTTTACCAGGAAATACCTGAATTCTGCAGAGTTATGTGAATTGGTTTTGCTAAGGTGCATCAGTTGAATTGATCATATAATTCCTAGGGTGCTGACCAAAGCATTTGTGCTTGAATTCATCTTACAGTTTTTTACTGCAGTATTTGATAGCATTTGCTCACAGATAGTTTAAGATTATGAAAGAGTTGAATTTGAAAGAATGAAGATTGATTGTGCCAACATATCAGACATTCGTACTTCAAGCTACTAGGAAAAATAGGCATTGTCTTATTGAGATAATGTAATGAATTTCTTGACTATAAGAGTATATCTAATGATTCAATTATGATCTTGCAATAATGAATGTGCTTGTAGTTTAGTGAATAAAATTTCTGTAATATTTTAAATTACAATTGTACTTTAGCTTCTTTTAACTCAGTATAAACTTCATGTTTGAGGAACATAGACATTGATATATTACTAAAAATTATTGCTACTTGAATTCAAGCTCAAATTCAATTTTCAAACACTTCTAGTCATACATGAACTTACAAAATTTTAGAGCTTACACGTGTTTGTGTCAAATGCTTCCCAAAGTGGCCTAACTTACCATTATTTCTACTATGTTCTTTATTTTTGAATTTTCTTTCTTATCTAATGTTTGCAGTGGTTTGTGTGGTTTTTGTATGATTATGAATAGTTATAAAAATAGTTCATATTGTTTACAAATATTTAATTAATTTAATGATGTATACAATATTCGTTATACTATAAATGATGTTGAGTAATGAATGAATTGACAGATTTGGAGGACAGTTATTTGTCCATGTTTTGTTAAATTTTTTCTGAATATTTTGCTGCAGCAAATACATTGTTTTTAATTCTATAATGTATTTTTATTAATCCCTGAAATTCTTATTAAGTTACTAGTATGATCATTTTATCCTCTTTGCATATTGACGTAATTTTTATGATATAAAAAATATTCTACAACCTTTCTTTCCATTTTCAGGAAATTATGTATTTTTTCAAGGACTTAATATAGTGTACGAGTGCTCTTAGGGAATACCTTAATTGAGGGGAAAAATTGTTCGAAGTAGAATAATTTATTAAATATACATTGTTATCTAGTTCTAGAAAAATGTGCCTAATAAGGAGGAATGTTCTAGGATTTCCACTGTATTAGCATAATACCAATTTTGTGCAACATGCAAGTTTCATTCTTTTTTAAAAAAGAGAAGCAAATATAAAAAACGACAGTTACTGTATTGTAACATAAATTATTTTGTGAGTGAAATTTGTAGTGTTTTCTTTTCTTTTTTTTTTTCCCCCTTGTCTGTGAACAACATTAGCATCTAAACCATACACAGTATATTCTCAGATCAATCTGGCTGATGATGCAGCCCCTTAAAATTGAAACATATTTTAAATTTTTGTTTTCAAGGAGCCTCTATGACTTTATTGAAATTTTCTCAGATAAAGCTCCAAATTCATTCTTTAAATAGTTGGTTTGAATAGAGCAAAGTATGCTTGCAAAAATTATGCTTGGCTGGTTTTCATTAAAACATCCAAATATTTTAAAATTGCAAAACTTTATAGTTTGTTCAACCCACTCCACCACATTCATTATTGATTACAGTGATTTGTTTCTTAATGAAATTGAACTTGAATGTTCTTTGACTAATTGTGGCATATGATTGAGAGATTTGAGTTACCAATTTTTTCTTGTACTCACTTGGGCAAATTCTCCATTAAATTGAAAAAAAAAAAAATATGTTCCTCAAAATTAGATCATTAGTCCTGAACAAGATTTTTGAAAATGTGAGTAGTTTTCATGAAATTTTTAGTGAAATAGCATTTTTTTAACTATCAAAACGACATTTTTCTCAAAAACGATCCCAATATTTTCCTCCATTAATACAATAGAATAGATCCTCTTTTCATTCAAACCTCTGGAATTTTGAAAATTGCGAGGGTCTAATTATTTTCTTCCATTTCGTAAGAAAAACTTATGTAATTGTGCGCCGGAACACTGGATTTTCGGCAGAGAAAACTCTAATTGCCGGGCCCTGGCCACGAAAAAATTGATAAATCCTATTGCTTTATATAGTAAATTATTTCCTCAAACTCGTGGTGTACCCAAATCCCATGTTTTGTTGTTTCTTGATACCGAAAAATCGATTGATGGCAAAACGTCCCTCTGTCCGTCTGTGGTCAATGCTAGCGCCGAAACCGTTCAGCGGATTTTCTTCAAAACTGATGTTCCATGGTCGATCTGAATGGACTCGAGGTTTTAGGAATTTAAAATAGATATTTTGACTTTTGAGGGTTCTTTATATGAAAGTTGAACATGGAAGTTTCTTTTATTAAACTTTGACCTTGGGTAACGTATAAGGACGCTTGAGAGAATGGTGCAGGTCTCAAGTTAGTAAAATCTCAGATTTTTGGAAAATTTGAAAAGTAAATTTGGGATGTTTTCCTATAACTGTAATATTGAAAAGAGATTTAAATTTTTGAAAGAAGGGCGTGTTCAATTTTTCGAAAATATGAGTAGTTTTTGTGTAATTTTCCGCAAAATGAAGGCAATTTTAATTTTTTTTAAAACTTTTTTCATTCAATTTTCTGCTCATGTGTATCAAACTTTATGGTGTTGGTTCCATTTTTGTCGAACTCAGCGTTTTTTTCGAAAATTGCAAAAAGTTTATTTCAAAATTACGAAATTGAATATTTCTGCCTGAGACAAAGTTTGTTGTAAAAAATCAGGTCTTAAAAAATTATGCGCATTTTTGAAAAAAATAGTCGTATTCGCTAGATTTGTGCTTGAAATTTATGCAATTTCTAAAAAAAAAAAACCTTTTTTAATAAAAAGTTAAAAGAATGGTACGAGTATCGTTTTCGTTGAATTATCTGAATTTTCGAAAATTGCAAATTTAAAATTAATGCGAGAAAATGTGTGCTGTTGTAGCACCACTAATTAAAATATAATTTATCTCTAATAAGCAAGCTTGAGATTTCTTTGTAGGATTACAGGAAAAGTACGAATACACGATACAATCATCATGAATGGTGAAGATGAACAAAATGTAAAGGTAGCATGACCCACCTTTTGTCCGGAAAACAAAGTACGGGCTAGGATCCCCATGGAATTAAATATTTGCTGATTATGCATTTTCAACGTTACGAATATAGTCTAGTCCAATAAATGAGGAAGATGTCTGCGGGGTCAAGATGACTCCGACGGTAGAGCATGGGTTTCTCACCCATGCTTGGTTTCAATAATTCCATAGTCGGTTTTTTTTTTTCTTAAAGATGTTGTGCCATTCAATTCAAAGGCTGAAAGCCATTTTCATTTTAACTAGAAATTACAAAAAATAAACTATTTTTTATACTGGCGCTGCGTTGGCTTAGTTTTTCAAGGGTTTAGTGATAACAAAAATGTCAGTGGATTAGAGGTTGCAATACTATAATATTATGCATTTGTTACCCATAATAAGAGAAGTATGTGCTGTAATAGCATCACTAGTTTATTCGGCTTCCAACATTGTTTTAATGCATTATATTTTAGATACCAATAGTGACCAAACTGACCTCATGAAAATGCAGGCTGTATGTATTTCTGCACAGCATGCTTCTATGAGTAGTGTACTATAGCGGCCGGTAGCTATTTGTCTCTCCATATCAAATTCATGACACCCAGGACGTGTGTTAATCGAGAGAGCATTAATGAGAGAATTATAGACGTTGTTAGTTTTATAACCCATAAAGCAACAAAATGTGGTCGTAAAACTTCGGGGGGCGACGGCTTCCCTCGCCAGATCGATACCGTTATAAATTTATACCAACATCACGTGAAACTTGTTTTTTTATTCTTGAAGTGTACGCGCGTTTTCAAGCCCTAAGTTGAGATATGTTTAACTTTTGCAATTACGAAGTGCAATAAATAACGAATCGTCAATTGGAATTCGTGGTTGGTTGGCACATTAAATGCGAGTAGCTTGACAAGAAGAGAAACAACTTTGAAAAAGAATTTTTAAGAAATGTAAAATAAACTTGAATTTTTATGAAATTTAGTATTTCTATATTATTATTATTATTATTATTATTATTATTATTATTATTATTATTATTACTTTGTTTCTCGAATGCGTAAAAGCTTATGTAATCAAGCAAAACATGGATCTCCATATTTTGACGGGTACATACATGGTGAAGGGGTTCCTGACGCCGGAAAATATGAATTCTTCAAAAGCATATGTAATTGCGTGTCCACTCGTTAGAGAAAAACTTTAGCTCCTCAACCCTGCCCAAGATTATTTCAGAAATAGTTATTCAGTGATCGATCTGGCTCAATTTTATCCTGCTGATTTGAAAGAAATCTTTTATAATTTTTGTACTTTATTTGTATCTAATCCGTTTTCAAAATTTTCTCTAAAACTTCGAAGGATTTCCTGAAATTTCTTGCTCGAATATTGTATTTTATCTAGCTGAATAGAATAATGTGCGCATTTAAACATGATATAAATCTGGCTATTTGATATTACTTAATAAATGTATTTTTTTAACACTGATTACTGGAAGATTTGTTTACTACATTTCAAAATGCTGAGAATTTCTCACTCGGCAAGTTTCATGTATTCTGTTTAAGTGTAATAACATATAAAGGTGAATTAAATCAAGGGCTTGAATTACAAGGAGAACAAGTTGAAAGGATTGTTGTGGAAGGAAATGAGAAAGTTGCAATTTATAGGAACAAAACTATTGACGTATTGTTTGAAAATAAGTAGTTTATTGTGTCCAGAACAATTTGAATTTCAACTTTCCCAACACATGCAACAGTTTTTATTATTATTATTATTATTATTATTATTATTATTATTATTATTATTTTTTTTTTTTTCAGGAAATGTTGGCGAAAATAACGTTTCCTACTATGTCGATTTAAAATAGAATTTTAGTTCTCGGAATAAAAGGTTTCTTCATGTTCTCGCCGGAAAATATGCAGGTCGATCGCGATTCTAAAGATTTCTTGACAATTAAAACGAGGAACGGCAAATAAAGTATTTGCTATTTTATATATACTATTGCTATAAGAGACAACAGGAAAACCGTTACCAAAATTTAATTTTTTGATCTACAGTCTCCTTTGCTACAACTCTTAACACTTACCTTGAGATGATTGTTGAATTTCGAAACTCCCTGAGTTAAAAAAATGTAATGTTATTAAAAATCTGTGCATTTAGTCTTATTTAACATTTATTTTTACTTGTATGGTTTAATGTTATTATAATAAATATTACAACACTTCTAGTTCAACATTATAATAAAACTTTTCATTCGTATCGAAAATGAATTGTAAATTAATTTAACACAAAAAATTATTGATCCAAATTTTATTTTGAACCTCCCCGTCTATTTTTGGGGGCACAATTGTGAGAAACCCGTCCCCGTAAAAGCCAAAATATTTTTTGAGTACATTTCTCTACGGGGTTAACGTGTGTCTCCGGTTGCAGAGACTCCCAGGGATTGTTGGCCGTGTCTGCGAGAAGTGCGGAGGGCTTGTCCCCGTCGCCGAGTATTCTGGCTGGAGGCGACGGTCGGTCTTGCATGCGACGAACCGGCTACACCTGCACCTTTTGATTCATCATGTGTTCAACACCCATACGGGCGGTTTCCAGTTACACTCTGTGCGAGAGAAGAAATGTGCTAATATGTCGAATGTATTTTACAATATATCTCCCTCAAAACTACGGCGGCGTTTTTATTTATTTATATGAGAGGGGCGTAAGTTGATTATTTCATTATTTTCAAGTGTGACGTTTTCTGCGAAGTTATGAGATTCAAATGATAACGATTCGTGCTTCTTTGGGGACAAATGAAATAGTTTAAATCTGGAGGTCTCAAGCTCAAAATTTGTGGGAATTCTCTAGACATATTAGTTCATTTTGTGACATGGTCGCAATTTTGGGATATTGTAAATTTGGATATTGTAGGATTCCCTTTTGTGGGTTCTGTTAGATGCCCTTCATACTGTTCATTCCTACCGGACTCGTGAATCGAGAGATATTTTGCTCAGAAGTCTGAAAAATGTGACAACTTAACAATTTTTTTCATCGTGATATTAGTTCTCTTCAAAATAAGTAAACCGGACTCCCAAACTGGACTGCTACCTCCAAAGAAGTTATTTAATTATCTCTTCCCGCCTGCCCACCACCGCTAAATTTCGGACTTCATGTAAAACGTTCTTGAATCTTTCCTTGAAAACGTCCTTTAATAGAGAATAATTGCTTTCATTACATTCCTACGAAAACTCCTTTTTCTCAAAGAGAACGATTATAATTTTTCAATAAGTTCGTTTGCAATACTGAGTTGTCAGAACCCAATCCGCTTCAAACGAACTTTAATTATACGAGAAGCATAAAAATATTCACGAAACTTAATACAACTCTTAGTCGACATGTCGGAAAAGATGGATACAATACAAACAAAGATATATTCCGAGGCATTTATTCCAAAACGAACACACAGGTGCGCGAACAAATCTCCACGGCCGCGTCAGCCTGCAGGAAGCGGGCCATAATTTTCCCGCCTTGTTTCAATTTTCAGTCGAGCGCCCCGCGTCGTATCTTGTCGGGGCCGCGTGCGTTGACAACCGCACGCATGGCGACCGGACGGCGAGCCGCTGGCTGGCTCTGTGCGTCAGCGCTGTAAACACTCGGACTTTCGTGGTCGGTGATCACTGTCGTGCGTCGCGCACACAAATTTGTCAAGGGGGGGTTTCGCGTCTCGCGTGTCGCGCCGTGATTTGAATCGCCGCGCCGCCTCCGGTTTATGGCGGAGGGGCCGTGGAGTCGCGCGGAGAACCGGAGACGGCCGACGACTCCCTAACGATTCCCTCACGACTCCGCCGCGGTCGCGCGCGCTGTTGTCCCACAAGAAGAGCGAGACTAGGGGTTGGGAAATTGAGTTTTGAGGCAGGATTTCATGTAATGGTAGGAAGCCGTAAGTTATCTCTTAGACATTTATTTCAAAACGAATACACATATACATAGAAGTGTATGATCAATATTTTAAAATTCATCGTATCTTTATTACAAATTCCCACCAGGAGCGGTAGCTCAGTGCATCAACTGATGTCGCTGCAGCGCCTCTGACCGTGAGCTTGTAGGTTCGAGTCCTAACGGCGGCAGGATTTTCGACACTACCTTTGCAGCTAGGTCGAATTCAGTCGCTGTCTGGAGTCTGGCGGCTGCTCTGATCGGTAGTTTTCCATGGTTTCTCCGATCAACACCAGGCGAATGCTGGAGCAGTACCCTCAGAAACGGGCCACGGACCGCGCGCGATCTTTCCTTCCTCTTCCTTGTCATCATCTTCTCTTACACACACTTACACTAACATGCACTACACTACCGTATATTCCGGGAGATCGGTCCCGACTGGAGCGGTGCCTCGCTGGTAGGAGAGTCCTGGTTAGGGGGAAACCCCGCTAGCCGACGGTAGTTCGGCGCCGGATCTCGCCATCCAGCAGGGAAAGATCACGCTATCTCCCGAGAAATAAGCATGCACTACACTTACGCGACTAATGATCTAAGCTGTTGACGCGCTCGTAATCACTAACGAACCAACCAATTTATTACAAATTCCCAATGCGCGCAGAAATTGAAAGAAAACTAGGCAGTCTTCGGCTGTGTGAAAGATATCTATGGGAAAATCCAAAAACAATGAAATAGTTTCAACTTCGATAGAAAAATGCTAATATTTGATTGACATTTCGACTATTCTCCTTTTGTGCGTACCAACGGCATTGACATACTTAGAGCGTCACTGCTTACGAAACCGTTGACTAAGTTAAATTAAAAGCTAATTTTGTCAATGTATTTAATTTATTAGAGTATTTACGAGGGTATTTTATTTTTCTTGAACGGTGTGCTACTTTTTGGCAGATCATTTTGTGTGGCTTCGTTCAGCATTTTTGCTGCAGTAGGCCACTAGTATGTTTATAAATTGGCACTATATTGTTATGTCCATAATACTGACGTGCAATAGACAGCCGTTTTCGTAAAAAAAGTTTCATCGTACTATTTTTGTCACGTGTATCACGTGTAAACGAAGATTCTTTACGGCAAGATGCAAATTGACGGGAGGGATGTTGGGAAGCGTCCCTTCTCTAGAGAATTTGATGACCCCGCCTGGAAATATATTAATTTGTTCCTCTCAAGGACACAAGTAATAGATATCTAGGCGCTTCTTTTATGTTTTCTTCTCATTGAAATGTTCAAATCAAGGAATCCATATCAAGGAAATTGCAAAAGAAAACTTCCGGAAAAGTATTCTTAGGATTCATTCTGACTGTACTACTTAAGTAAAGATGGTCTTCGTTTCACTTGACAATTAATCTTCTCCCTTCTTCTGAAAGTTTGAACGCCCCCACTGGAGAAAATTGCCAATTCTCATCCCGCTTGGTTCTCGATCCGCACACCGCCGTGGCCGTCGCGGCAGTATCTAAAACGCCTGGCCACAGATCTAACCAATAGAATAATATTCATTTCATAATTTCTGCTTGTTTTAATTTTTCTTTTTTAATATTTATACAACCGATTGAAATAATAATTTGTTGGATAACGTTCAATGCGAAGCCCTCGCAAAAACGTTTCTTCAAGTTATTAAGTAATTTGCGCATTTCAAATTACTCAATTGCATGAAAGTTTGTACACTTTATACTTTTAATTTTTTTCTTTCATTTTCTTCAGCAAACAGTTCATCATATTATCATAATTATTTTTGTGTCTTTCAAGCGTATTGGAAAGAGAAATAACTCCTTAAGACACACATTCGAGCCAAAACGACTCCATTGTTCTGTAGCCTTCTGAGAGGCACGTACATGCATTAAACACGACTGTCAGATATTAGTTTGAAATTGCTTGAGTCCGTGTGGACATATTTCGAAGGAGAACACTCACCTAATACAAAATTTACCGCTGAATTTCCCACGAGTTGTTTGACCATGCCTAATTCTACAAGAGGAAGAGCCGCCTCTCCGTTTTTGCACCGCCCCCTAAATCCCAAATGAAGTCCGTACCTGCCCCAGGAAGTCGCGCTGCGCGGCGGTTCATTTTGGGAGGCCGTGGGCGGGAGGAGAATCGCTTCGAGGGGTGGAGCGAGGCGAGAAGAGCGTGTTGGGGAGGAAAGGGCTGGGCGGGGCGAAGCAGAGGCGAGGAGGGAAATGACCGGAAAAGAACCCTAACGAACAAGACGGAGAGAGTGAGGGATGGGAAACGGAAGGGGAAGATTGGAACGGATAAATTCGCGGCGGGGAAGAGGATGGTTAGAGACACGTGACGGATAAGACATGGGGTGGGGGAAGGGGAACGACGGGTAGTGAAACAGAGATAAACGCGACGAGAGAGAACAGATTGGAGAAGAATGGAGCATGAAAGTGTGCGAGTGGGATAAGTGGAGTGGAGAAGAACGGGTTAGGGGAGACGGTTAAAGACGTGGGCGGGCCGGGGAAATGGGGAAGGGGGGGTGCGCAAGGAGGGAAAAAGGAGGCGGAGAAATGTGGATCGAGGTTGAGTGTGACAGGTAAGGGGGAAGAGGTCGAATCGCGGAAGAACCGATCGGGGGAATGCGAGGGCCGAGGATTACAGGTATAAGCGGAGAAGATACGAGCGGGGAAAAATTGCGGGGGGGCCGGGGTGAAACGCGTTGGCGTAAAGCGGGGGGGGAAGGGGAAAAGGGGTTGACATGTTGGCGGAGAAGTTGGGGTTTTTTTTTTTCCGGGCAAGCTTCGGTCATTAGTCCCGTTAGTGTAGTGCATGCTTTTTTCTCGGGAGATGGCAGTGATCTTCCCCCGCTGGATGGCGAGATCCGGCGCTGACCTACCGTCGGCTACTGGGGTTTTCCCCTAACCAGGGCTCTCCCACCAGCGGGCACCGCCCCAGCCGGGACAAGCTCTAACTCCCGACCGGTCTCCCGGAATATGTGGTAGTGTAGTGCATGTAGATGGCAGTGATCTTCCCCCGCTGGATGGCGAGATCCGGCGCTGACCTACCCGGACTCGATAGAACAAGGAAGAGAAAGGGCAGATCACGCGCGGTCGGTGGCCCGTTTTGGTAGGGTAATGCGCCGATATTCGCCTGGTGTTGATCGGAGAAACCACGGAAAACTACTGATCAGAGCAGCCGGCCGCTACAAGTCTCCTCCAGACATCGGCTGAATTCGACCTAGCTGGAAAGCTAGTGTCGAAAATCCTGCCACCGTGGGGAGTGGGTACCTAGGACCTCCCGGTCAGAGGCGCTGCAGTGACATCAGTTGAGGCACTGAGCTACCGCTCCCGGTGAAACTTCTTGGGGTCGGAGAGCAACGCATCGAGGGAATACTGGGCGAGATCTGGGAAGGGCGGGACTGGAAAAGCGAGCAGTGCGAGGTTAAGCGTGATAGGTGATACGAAGACCGGAGCGGGAAAATCGGGCCGGCAAAGGACAGGGCAGGGAATAGCGTAGAGCTTTAGTTAGTGCCTTATCTTACGTGGCGAGACTCGAGCCATCAGGCCCCCTCTTTCGTATGACCACGCAAATTTCGAGGTTTATCTTGGGTGACGAAACAGACGATTTGAATTTTGCTCAGATACTTCTTTAAGTCCCGAGGATCTATTACATTCAGTAAATCTACTACATAGGACAGCCGGCTTTTCTTCCGATCCGAAGGAAAGCATATGAAGGTTTTTTCGCCCTTAAAATTCCACCGATTCGATCGAGTTTGAACCCGCAAACTTGGGTACAACGGTCCAGTACTACTCGCGCAACTTTTCTTGAACGATGGATTGAAGAAATGCGGGCGGAGCGGGGGTATTAGTTACAAAGTCGGCCACTAGAATATTTACAGTAATGCCAACCTCTGGAAAGTCAAACCTGCTAAGTGTGCGGCCAGCTCATCGCTCTGCGTAGGCAACAGCAGGGACACTAGATAGAAGTTTTACGTGCCTTCTTTGTAGGACCTGGATCTGCCTCAGCCATTTCTTTAGATAACGGTAATGAAGCTGAACAAGTCCTCGGCTATGAAAGCAACTAGCTTTGACTAGCTTCTGTTTCGCGCCAACGAAGTTTTAATGGTTGGATTGTTGTCATCAATGCTCGTTGCGAGCTTTTGCCTTCAACTTACTGGGAGCGGCAGCTCATTCATCAAATGATGTCATTTGCAGCGCCTCAGACCGGGAGGTCCTAGGTTCGAGGCCTGACGGCGACAGGATTTTCGACACTAGCTTTTCAGCTCGGTCGAATTCAGTTGCTGTCTTCTAGCAGCCGGCTGCTCTGATCGGTAATTTTCTGTGGTTTCTCCGATCAACACCAGGTGAATCCTGGGGCAGTACCCTAACAAACGGGGCACGGACCGCGCGCGATCTTTCCTTCCTCGTCCATGTCCTATCCTCTCCCCTTACACACACACACTTACACTAACATGCACTACACTACCACATATTCTGGGAGACCGGTCGGAAGCTTAGAGTCCAAATGGGGCGGTGCCCCGCTGGTGGGAGAGTCCTGGTTAGGGGGAAACCTCGCAAGCTGACGGTAGGTCGGCGCCGGATCTCACCATCCAGCGAGCATCTCCCGAGAAATAAACATTCACTACACTTACGGGACTAATGACCTAAGCTGTTTACGCGCCCGGAATCATTAAGAACCAACCATACCTTCAACAGTTTATTGCTCAAGGGCGGGGGGGGGGAACAAGGTCATCGTTCAAGAAAAGTTGCGCGAGTAGTACGTTATACCACCGAATCGTAGTAAGAAGATCGCGGGTAGGAGCGGAGCGGGCAAGATCTGCCCGCGAGGACGAGCAGGCCAGGGCGAGCGGCGTGGGCGGGGCGAGGCCTTTCGTCGGGAGCCACTAGCTCCCCTCCGCGGCGCCTGCCCCTATTTTCCCGGGCGCTGCTCATTTCCATCGCGCGCTCGCGTCCCCTCTCGCCCCCGGCGCAATCGCTCCCCCGCCGCCGCCGCCGCCCCTCGCGCTTCCCGCAATTGGCTTTCTCGGCCCCCGCCCGCGGCCGCCCACGCGCCAGCCGCCAGCCACCGCGGCCGCTGTCGTCGCGATGTGTGCAGCTGTCGGCGAGCGGATCGCGCCGGATCAGAGATTCCCTAGGTGGGCTACTCGGAACCCTCGAGGTCAGCGAATTGTGTTTGGGGGCCAGCATAACAAGATTCGGAAATAGGAAGAAAAAAATAAATTAGCTTAAATTACGAGGAAACAAGATAAACAATATGCATTCACAACCCCAGGGCGACCAACGTTTTAAAAAAAGTCAGTGAACGCAAGAAGATTCTGTGAAATTGACGATTTAAGAAGAGCTCCGCAACAAAATACTTTTGGAGCACTGGTGTATGACGTTTGCACACTGTCGTTTAGAATCTGATATAGATTTTAGAGGAATCTGGACACGAACCAAGCCTCAGACTGCAAATGTTTGTTCGAAATAAAACCGCAATTGCCGTAATATATCACAGTTGCATAGCACATGAAAGAATCATATATAAAGAATAGTGTGTGATGAAGCAATGATATAATAATTAAATATCTTATTCAGTCTCCCCAGTATTCTGAAGGGCATTAATTTTTGAAAACAGATGAGGGCACGTGCGATTTTCCATCAACACCCCACGGGGTTTTTTGGCACAGTAATATACACAATCTAACAAAACATTTTATAGAACAATGCCCATGCTTGGTTCTATTAAACGTCTCTTTGATCGATTAAACACCTGTACTTTGTATACTGAAACTGTATCATATTGGCTAGCAGCCATCTAATAAAATGGAACAATTGTATTTAAAGGTATAAATATAATGGTACTTAATAGAATTAATTTCCCTCAATTTAACGACAAATTTTCACCTGAATCTATACATGCAATATCTTGCTATGAATATCATTGAAAATTTCAGGTTTTCATATCAATAATAACAATAATGCGAAGTAATAAGAAATAATTTCTCAGATCAATTTTCTCAGATCTCCAATAAATCTTCAAATTTCACGTACCTCATTTGTATTAACGATGTTTATTTATGTGACTTTTAATGTTTGTGTTAGAAAGAAATTGATTGGAAGCAAATTGGCTTAATTTTTTATTTTTTCAGATTTCAATTCAAAGTTTGAAGCACACGAGAAAGAGCCTGCAACTTCTCTTCAAAAATACACACGGGTTTCCCCTTTTCCATCAAAATGATCCTTTTCGCTGCTTCGTTCTAAAACTTTCACCCGAGATGTGCGTACAGATTCGTTAGTTACACGCAGTATATATTCCAGACACACCGCCATTTGTTTCCGAACTCTCCCTCGCCCTCGAAAAGAAATTTCTGAATAAACCCCCCTGACCGCAGTTTGGGCCCTTTCCTAAGGGCTTGTGTTTCCACCGTGGTCACCACCTCCAGCGCGGTCTCCGCGGGCGGCGCGGGCGAAAGTTGCAAGGTTTGCTTTTCCCCCGCGTGAGGCGCGAGGGAGGCGCTGGCGAGCACGCGAGGGCGTCGGCGTTCTCCCCCCACCGCTGCCATCGCCGTTGCTACGGGCTCTCTCTCCCCTCAGCGCTGTGCGGCGGCGTACAGGTTCTGAAGAGATTCTTTTGACGCCCCGTGCTGGCGAGGCATTTACGTGAATCGAGTAGAATCGCGCGTGTTCCAACACCCCGGCAGTGTAGCCAAATGATGCGTCGTAGGTGGAGAATTTCGTGCTGACGAGCGAGGATATTCGATAAACATTGAAGAAAAAATGGTCATTAAGTAATGGTTGCTGAGAGTACTCGACATTTCTTGTATGAATCGTAACTATGTCAAACAAAGCATTATACAGGCACGGATGCAAGTACTAATTGCTCTAATCTGCAAATTCAGTGCAATGAGACATCCAAGATCTAAATAGTATATAATTTTTAACTGTCGATGTTGGCTACTAATTAACGTGAATCGAGTACGGTTGTACCACTCGCAGCCGGATACTCCATTTAGCAATCACGGCTCAAATGAAACATTAAGATTTTTTGTCAAGTTATCACGCAGGACTCCACTGATACGTTGAAATACACCACTCACTTTAAAGTGCACATACGTTTAAAATTTAATAATTGATTCTAAGAACTCGTTATTTTTTTACATGAACGATAACTTCACCCTTTTGTTGTTGCTGTGCCGTTCGTCTTGATTCATTATTTCAGTCACGTGACTAATACCATAGTATCGCGAGCATGCGGGAATAACGACGCAATCCCCTCTCCAAAGCAACTCCCCGTTATCACTGGCTCTCCCCTCAAAGCTGGGAGGCGTTCAGACTGAAGAGATTCTTTTGACACTCGGAACTGACTACGTATTTACGTGAAACGAAAGAGACCTGGTGTAACAGTTGGTACGAGTGGCACGTGCCAAGGGCTCCGTGTTAATCAAGGCCCCACGCTAACTGAAATTTAAAAAAATCTAAGACTTGGCAACTAAGTAAGTAGGCATTAACAACGATGACACTGCACCCTACATCTCAGAGAACTCGTTAGAAAATTTTTAAATACAGCAACAAAATAATCTGAATTTGGAAAAAAAAAAAATTTTTTAAATTTACTGAGAAATAAAATTTCTACAAATCAAAACTAAATTAATCCAACTGCGTACTTTTCTGAATCAACACCGTTCGCTGTGTATAATTGCACTCGTACTCTATAAAACATTAATACAGTCAACTCTCCTAAACGTTTGTAGCATTTGAATTAGTGCGGCTAAAACTAATTTCATCAAAATGTAAGTGGTCGAAAACAAAATGGTTAAGGCCAAATCTCCTACAGTAGCGGCAGCATATAAGCGACTCTGACAGTTCTCTCGCCACGTGCAGTGGTGCGTCATGTGACCTGCTCTGAAGGAATCAGCGTGCGAGGATTTGTTTACTTTTTCGCAGCCAGGGTTCAGCGTTGTCGCTCATCTGACTCACACGAAGTCGCTTGAGAAGCGCACAGATTCCTGTCATCAGCAGTAGCAATGCGAATGAAATATGCCTCTGCTGATACGCGCCAGACTAGTTAGTGTGTCTTCCAAGAGCTTTGGTGCATTGGTTGGAGGCTGTGAGTTTCGTCATGGCTGCGCCCCACACGTCGCGCAAACATGGAGTTGTGTTAAAGAGCCAGGCTCGCGAATTTGTTTATCGTTTACGCCAATATTTCGAGGCACAAAAGGTGAACGAGGGGACATCGGGGGGAGAATCTCGGTGTACGTCCATTGCCTGCGGAATAGAGGAAGAAGCCATCCGTAGCTGACGCATCAAGTTTTCAACGAGGTTTGGGAGGCGGTAGTGAAGCTTATAGTTATCAAAACGTGTCGTCGCCTGTCGGTAAGTGTTAATGTTTTGAGATTTCATTTATCTGACGTGTAGGTGGTGTCATGTGCGTAGTAATGTGTGGTAATAGCGCATCGAACTGTCAGTCGCTTAAACGCTGCCCCTACTGTAATCTCCGAATAAAAGAAGAATGTGGTTGACAGTTCGGTGTGGAGGGGGGCGGCGTTGCCGCGTACTGCGCGCTCTACCACGTGCTTTGAACAATAAGACGAACAGCTGAGAGAAATCGGGAAAAATCGTAACACGTAAAAGAAAGAAAATAAATAAGGAACTTACATTTTCTCATCCGTCGTAAATTACTTCCAAACTGCACTGTTGAACGATAGTTTGTCACACTTCGTAAGTATTTACTTGTGGTAATAAATGCTCTTTCCTTGAATAATAGGCGTAAATATGCCTCCGCACAGCATCCTTCTGAAAAGTGTCCAGGTTTGTGACTCGCCTTTCAACGATTTTCTTCTTACCTGGCGTCTCCAGATGAGAAGCCAGCTTCTTCCGCTTCCTGCTTCTGTTAATGACTGTGTGTTCATGAATCTTGAGAGCATCAGTTGTGCGCTTTACTACCTTTGAAACAGGTAATAAGGGCCCACCATTGTTTTTCTCCTTTTCAAAATAGTCGCGAACATTTACACAATACTCGCGAGCCTGGCCTTTCAGAGGAACTACCCAGCCGGATTTTCTTCTTTCCTTTACGGAATGAATTCTCGGACGGCCTCGGCCGCGTTTGTCACTTCTGACATGTCAAAGCACTAGCAAAACGATAACAAAACACCAATAACAAACAATAACAAGGAGAAAAAATACAACAATAACAACAAATCTAACAGAACACGCTTCTCTGAATTCCCGCTCTCACAATACACTTGGACACTGTAAGCTCAACACACGTCGACGCTCAGCCGATAAACTGCAGCACTCCGGATACGCGATTCATTTCGCAGTTCAAACGTGACAACATCGGGCAAATGGCGATACTTCTGATTCGCTGTTACCTAGGTCACGGAGCTGACGTCACCATGTTACCGGGAACTGTCAACCACATTCTTCTTTTATTCGGATAATAGTTCATAGTAATAAACAACACAATGATTTGAGAATACACTCGACAGCAAATGAAATTTTCTATCTCGCACATAATTATTACATTAACCTTCCGATATGCAAGGATTGTCTACCACAAGCTCGGCAAAAATTGTAAATACGAGTAAAACACTAGAGTAAGAAAAAAATGTCATTCATTCTTTCTTCCAAATTTTTGTGAACATGGAATAACGCACAACTCCTCTGTTTTCTTTTGTCAAACCTATCCCATATTACTATTCTCTCCACTTCCACATCTGACGTTTATTCGTCTTGTATTCACTCATTCACCGCTTTTCATTGAATCGAACCATCTTTATTTTAAGTGTCACTCTTCAGTCTAGCTCCAATCAGTGTGGCCACTACAGCCTTAGCTTTTCCACCTGGGTTGTGAATTAATATGTGTTAATGTCTCCCCCTCCCATTCATCTCGTCCCTCACTCCAACACGAAGGGTCAACTTCCAAGTCATAGAAACAAAACCTCGCTGAACCTCCTCTGCTCGTTTACCGAGAGATCCGTCCCCTTCATTGATTCTTCGACTTCAGTGTCAAAATAATATGATCTTCGTTTGTTGACAACCTCTATTCCCACCCCCAATCTCTTCCAGTATTGACGCACCACCACAACACCGTCATTTCATTGCCTTTCACCTCATCGACCTGCCTTCATTTTAAGTGTGCTCTTTAGGCACGGTCACCGCGGTTCTCGTCAGGGGCGCAATTCACTCACTATCAATGCCCTTTCCCTCGCCGCTGGCGCATTCGCCTTGTCGCCCCGCCCCTCGCCTTTGCGTGGGCGGCGGCGGCGGCGCCGCGGCCTCTGCAAACCCAGCGCCCGCCGCGCCGCGCCCGCCCCCGCCCCGCCCGCCCCGCCCCGCCCCGCCCCTCCCCGCCCCGCCCCGGCGCCGCCTTCCCCTCGCTCGCACTGCAGGGCGCTCCAACCTCCGCTCGCGGGACGGATCCGACCGGAGGAACTGCTTCGCAACCCTGCGGAACACCCACTATACATTTTTTTAACGTGGCATCTGAGGGTATTATCTTCATGATGGAATATGGAACGACTTTTTGCGTCTTTCTTGGTCCTACAGTGACATCAGTTGATGCACTGAACTACCGCTCCCGGTCCCCGACATGTGTCAAAGTGTAATGCTTGTACGCGTAATGCACGTAAGTGTGTGTGTAAGAAAAGAACGAGGATAGGAAAAGGAATAGGAAGGATATATCGCGCGTGGTCCGTGGTCCGTTTGTTAAGAAACTACTCCGGCATTCGCCTGGTGTGGATCAGAAAAAAACATGGTAAAATGCCTTTCATAGCAGCCAGTCGCCAGGATTCTCCTGCAGACTGCAGATGAATTCGACCCATCATTGAAGCTAGTCTCGAAAATCCTGCCACCATCGTCAGAACTCGAACCCAGCACCTCACGGCCAGATGCACTTTAGGGACATCAGTTGATGACCTGAGATACCTACCAAGTTTGTGAAAGCTTGAACTTTTCGAAATTTCACATTTACATTTTATGTTTACATTCAGGTTTACGTCTATACCAGTCATTCTGAATGGTTCCATCGAATAACACGACACAAGCATTAGCATTTACATTACGACACTTTTAAATTTTGTTGTGTGTGCACCTGCAAATAGACAGCGCTTGAGGTGTTCCTATTAGCTTAAGTAAGAATCCCTATAAACACTTGTACAGTTCAGTTACAAACATGTCAGATACAAATATGACAACGAGGTATTATTTCATATTCAACCGAACAATGAAACAGTTAGGGGCAACAAATTCAAAACTGACTCTAGACTCGCTCAAGTGAGTCATGCCGTGGGTTTCTAGCTCAACAATTTAAGTGGGACAAATCGTAAAATAATCGTTGTATATTTTCCAGTTCTCTCGAAGGCTTCTCTCGATGGACGAACTAAACGTATAAAATGTCCTAAATTTGCAGTTTTGGAAGTTCAGTGAGGGAAATTAGAATTCCTATAAATTAAAGATGAACTATCACCGTTGAATCATCGTTATCGACTTGTAGTTTTCTAGAACTCTCCAAACCTTTTCTTGATGGGTAAATTCGACAAACGAAAATGCATCTTAAACACGCATCAAAATTGGTACAACATATCTGAAAGGAAAATTAATGTAAGAACTTCTTTCAATTACATATTAATTATCTTTACAGCAAACTAATTTAAGGAATCCTACCAATTCAATTCCAACTAACATCGCTGAATCATCTCTATAGATTTGGATTCTTCTAGGGCTTTCCAAACCTTCACTTAAACAAAGAATTCGTCGAACAAAATAATTGATGCCAAGTTAAAACTTTTAACTATTCTATTTTTGAATGAATTTCATGCTTCAACGGATAATCCTGCAGGTAAAGATTCTGAAAGCCGATCTGAGTAACCGAAGTCGCTAAGCCGAAAGGGGAAGGGTCGTGGATTAGAGGCTTACCGTGAGTTCAGATTGTGGGTTTGCCCATTCACCTTTCATAATCATCCTTTCGTATCACGTAATAACCGTAGTTGTATTTACAGAGAGGGACTTCGAACCAGTTTTTTTCTTAAATGTAAATGAGTACCGCTGGGATGGGATTGAGAAAACTTGTCTAGTTTCCTGGGTCAGGGGGAAGTAGCCTTACTTTTTTATTGTGCTGGACTGATAGAGAGAGGAAGGAAAAGTTATTAATTTGGATTTAAACCGTATTCAATATTATTCATTTTTTTAAACTTACTTCTATGTTATATACCGTGATCTGTTCCAAGGAAGAAGGTATAAGGGGCGATGCTCGTCCAGATTATGCAGATTAAAATAATTATATTTTAGTTAGACCACGAACACGGTTCTGATGATTCCGCCACGTTCACCTGTGTCTTAGATTTTCTTTCGATTGGCGCGAGAATATCTACTCGTATTTGTGTTACTCATGAAAACTTTACAACGTTGTTTCGACCAGAATGCAATCAGGCTATACCTTCTGAGGTTGACGAAAGTGAAAGGGGATTAACGGGCATGCGAAAGGAAGGGGAAACTGACCACTGATCGATTCCACCAAGAGGATCGTTGAATCATAAACATTCAATATATTATTATATTCAATGTATCAAACATTCTAGTATTACCGTGTTCACTCAATCCCCTCAAAATACATTGATTTGTTGTACAGACTTTCCAGTAATATATAACGTTCTAATCGGCTTCACACATTTTGACACATATCCACGTTTCTTTCTTTTTTGAAAGGGGAATTGATATTGACAATTAAGTACGCCTACTTCATTGCGAGGAAGTGTTCCATATCGCAGGAGAAGAGATATTGAAAAAAATATCTTGAAAATTAGTGTTCCTGGAAAATAATTAATAATGTGTGATGTGCTGTGAAGTAATGTGAGGTTTCCTTCTAGGTCGTTCATAATATTTTTACAATAAATTCGTTGCCTAATTAGGAAAGCGATGGTGACGTAATTTTTTCCCAATAGAAATGATGAATTCTATATGAGAGAAAATGATAGTGGCCGTCATGGTTTGCGTTGTGTAAACTTGCACCGATTAGATGCACCGTAAAATGAAATCTTATGACTCTACGAGTAAAAAGTTGATATGTTTGATTGTGCCAGGAGAGGATTAGTAGATTTTCTTCTGGAAACAAATGCTCTCTGACTAACTCGGTGCATATGGATGGACTCTAATTTGGGTTCTCAGGATTCTTTGTTAGAAGGGATACCGCCCTCAGGAACAATGTAGCAAGAATCCTTTCTGTACAAAACACGCCAAGAAAAGGTGTTTTTGTACCATTTGAAAGAACCTATCAGAACAAAACCCCATCAGTGTTCTCTTGCTGGAAAGGAAATTGCTCGACAGTCCTGCATTAAACAGATTGAAGATAAAAATGAAAGATAGTAGATTATGGTAAAAGGAGAACAGCAAAAACCCAAGCAAACTCCAATACTCGTTACGCTTCAATATACTTTGTCATCTGGCAAAACACGAAAACGATGCATCCTAGGCTTTTGAAACTTTCTTTTGGTCTGGAATGGGACTCGAGTTTTATTTATTAAGCCGTCATATTCTACAAAGTGAAACATTTATATCCTTATATTACATTTATGGAAATTTAGCTTTTCTCGTTAATCTCACTTCGAAGCTACTCGAGAAGCAGAAACTCGAAATCTGTATCAATTAAATAAAACGCATAAAGACAGAAATAACCACCCACGATAAAATTAAAGTGTCTGTAAGATTATCGTGAAGTTTTATCTCAATGCTTAGCAATATTAGAATCACGCACAGTATACAACCAATAATACTGTAATGCTACAGTTCAGGGACCGACCATTTGAAGCTGCGTTGAAGCTGGTGAGAATTTTTTTTCACTTTTAAAACAATGACTTACAATGTACGGAATTTTCGCGCGTGGTTCCAGCTAGTTGATTTTATTCCACGTCTTCTTTGAAGAGCATTCTAATTCTTGCCTCTTGGATAAGAATCAGTATCAGCGTGACTCGGCTAACAAGAAATTCAAGCTTTTCGTATAGAGGCGTAATCCTCTAGTCAAGAGGTTTTCAAACTACAACCAAGAGCAAAAGAAAGACATATTGAGTCAAATATTTCCGGAATTTCTGACACCAGGTCTGAGAAGAGTGTGTTTGAAGCAATTTAAAGCTGGTCAGGTAAGAATTTTCATCTCCAGATATCGCTTGACAGTTGAAACACGCCAAGCGCAGTATTTTCGGAATATGTATTTGGCGTCAGAATAATTAATTTATATTATTTTAATCATTTTACATTGATCTGTGGAGAGAATCAGTAATATAGATTTCCTAAATGAAGAGAAAATATAAGTTTTGCTTCAATTGTTCATTAATAATTCATGGTGAACCAATGTTTATTAACGTAATTCAAAATGCAAATGCAGTTTTCCAATATTTCATTCAGAGATGTTAATTTCTGGTTTAAAATATTTAATTTAAACGTTCATTCTATTTTATTGCCTTTACCTAGATATATCGTGTATTGCTTTACGACCTGTGATTTTTTATTATGATTATGGCTAAATTTCTCAACAGTTTCATTACTGAACACTAGACAACATGCCGTAACCCATTTCGCGCCCCTCCAAAAGGCGAGAAGGCGGTCAGGCTGAAATGTGCATAATCCTCAGTCGTATGGAACCTTGGGCCCATGAAACAACCGCAAACCCTCTAAATCAGCGGCAACGATTTAACACGCCCTGTTCTTCAAACCGTTTGGAGTCCCCTGGTCTAGAACCTCTCCCGCCCGCCGGAATGTATTCAAATATACGACAGAGGGGTAATTAAAGCGCACGCTCCCCCTCCCGTGCTCGATGAACCGTCCCCTCCCCTCCCCCTCCCCCCCCCTCGCGACCGCGCCGCCCGCGGCCACCGCGTCGGTACCCTCGCCCCCTCGCCCCGCGCGAATTTCAGATCGCATCAGAAACAAACTGTTGTGCTCCAATTATCGTTACGTCCCGTCGAAACGAGTCGATAATACAAGCGCGTCCCGCTTTTTGGGGAGATACCGCGTCGCCCCACCGGGCGGCACTGCGCGTCGTTAGAGTTTGACTCCACGCGGATGGGTGCTGGGAGGAGAGAGGGTCTAATGTGCGGTGCTTATCAGATGGCGGAACCTGGTTCGGTTTTGCGGTGTGCGGTTTGGGGCTGTCGGCGCTGTTTCGAGTTGGTTGGTTTGTTGGGGGCAGTTTCGACTTGGTGAATGCTTAGATGATGAGCGTGGATAATATTGCACACATTTAGAGTAATTCTTAAAAGATATTGAAATTGATTTTATTGTTAGATAATTATTACCAGGCCATTGTACATATTGAGAAATTGATACACCATACATGTCGTCTTGGAGGGTCGTATACTACACTGATAATAACCATTTGAGACTATAAAGCTATAGAACAAACATTAAATATAATGAATTTTACCAGTGCAATGTATTTTTTGTTTTTATGAAATCTTCTTACAAAAATTAGACGCAATTAAATAAGTTTTCGTATCTCCAAGTGAATATATTTACATGTAAATATGTAAACACGTAAATATATGACGTACAAAACCTTATTTTAAGTCCTAAAATCAAATTTTATTTATTATTATTATTATTATTATTATTATTATTATTTTGTATCTGAGTATCAATCAATTAGTATTTACTGGATTCCATGGACCCTCAGATGGCTCAGGAAGAAACTTTGTGATCCAATTATCTTAACGTCCTCTCGAAAAGAGTCCATAATTCGAGGCGGGATCAAATTCGGTGCAATTTTTGGGGAGTTCTCTAGTTAGTTCGCCTGATAGGGAAAGGTTCAATCATTTCGATTCATGCTTTTGTTTGTCTATAAGGCTGACTTTTTGAGTGGATCATACGCCAACTCTTTCCTCCATATATCGTAACATCCCGTTGACATGAATCGATAATACAAGCCCGTGTCGTTCACAACAGAGGACGTACCGCGTCGTTCGCAGTCGACAATGTTCGCTATTCAGCATGATCCCCTGGCGAGGTACTATACATCAGTTACTCTGAGCTCTTACGTTCTTATCTTCATTATTTGATTGATTAGTGTTTCCAAGCGCATCAACTGCTAAAGTCACGGGTCCCGCAAATGTAGTGCATGTTTTATCGCGGGAGGTGGCGATGATCCTCCCCCGCTCGATGGCGAGATCCGGCGCCGACATAACATCAGCTTGTTGGGTTTTCCCTCAACCAAGTATCTCCCACCAGCGAGGCACCGTCCCAGCCGGGACTAGCTCTAAGCTCCCGATTGGTCTCCCGACATGTGGTAGTGTAGTGCATGTATGTATGTAAGGGCGTGTGAAAGTAAAAGTCAAGATAGGACAAGGAAGAGGAAGAAAAGATTGTTCGCGGCCCGTGGCCCGTTTGTAGCGAGTGCTCCGGCATTCACCTGGTGTTGATTGAAGAAAGCACGGAAAACTACCAAAGCCGGCCGCAAGTATTTTCCTCCAGTCAGCGGCTGAATTGCCCTAGCTCTCTACCTAGTGTCGAAAATCCCGCCACCGCCGAGTCTCAAACCGGTAGCGGTAACTCAGTGCATCAACTGATGTCACTGCAGCGCCTCTAAGGGGGAGGTCCTAGGTTCGAGTCCTGACGGCGGCAGGATTTTCGGCACTAGCTTTTCAGCTAGGTCGCATTCAGCTGCTGTCTGGAGGAGAATTCTAGCGGCCGGCTGCTCTGATCGGTATTTTGCGTGGTTTCTCCGATCAACACCAGGCGAATGCCGGAGCAGTACCCTATCAAACGGGCCACGGACCGGGCGCGATGTCCTTCCTCTTCCTTATCCTCTCCTCTCCCCTTACACACACACACACACACACACACACACACACACACGAACATGCACTACACTACCACATATTCCGGGAGACCGGTCGGGAGCTTAGATCTTGTCCCGACTGGGGCGGTGCCCGTTGGTGGGAGAGTCCTGGTTAGGGATAAACCCTACTAGCCGACGGTAGGTCGGCGCCGGATCTCGCCATCCAGCGGGGGAAGATCATCGCCATCTCCCGAGAAAAAAAGCACTACATTAACGGGACTACTGACCGAAGCAGTTGACGCGCCCGGAAACACGAAAAACTCAATCAATCAATCAAACCGAGTCTCAAACGTAGGACCTCCCGATGAGAGGCGCTGCAGTGACATCAGTTGGTGCCCTGGGCCACCTGAGCCGGTTGTATGTTCTTATCCAATGAGAGAATCGGGTGCGGTTTTGTGGTGCGCGGGTTGAGGTTGTTGGCGATGTGCAGAGTTGGGTTGCCTGTTGGGGAGCGCTGAGTCAATACGGCGAATAGCTGGGTGCTACACTAAAGCAGACATCGTGATGGCATCAGAAACAAACTCATCGCCGTACAGATCGTTATGTCCCATCGAAGCAAAGGGATCAAAGAAGTGTTTCTAGCTTTTTAGCCACATACGGCGTCGTCCGGAATGTCCCAAGTCCGGACTGTCCGTCTCCCGACAATGGTGGCTATTAAGATGATACCGGACCGGGAGAGGTGACTCAGTGCATCAACTGATGTCACTTCAGTCCCTCTGACCAGGTCTTAGGTTCGAGTCCCGACAGTGGCAAGATTTGCAACACTAGCTTGTCAGCTAGGTCGAATTCAGTCGCTGTCTGAAGGAGAATTCTAGAGGTCGGCTGCTCTGATCGGTAGTTTTCCGTGATTTCTCCGATCAACACCAGGCGAATGCCGGAGCAGTACCCTAACAAACGGGCTACGGACCGCTCGCTATATATCCTACCTCTCCCTTGTCGTATCTTCACCCCTTTCTTACACACACCTATACTAACATGTACTGCACTACCATACTTGTCGGGAGCTTAGAGCTTGTCCGAGCTTACAGCCGGGGCGGTGCCCGCTGGTGGGAGATACCTTGTTGGGGGAAAACTCCGCTAGCCGACGGTAGGTCGGCGCCGGATCTCGCCATCCAACGGTGAAAGAATACCGCCACATCCTGAGGAAAACATGCACTACACTTACGGGACTAATGACCCCACTAGTTGATGCGCCCGGAATTACTACCAACCAAGATACCGGGGCGAAGTCGTATGCATTGGTTGTATAGGACTATTTTCCTATCGAATAACAACACCTTGTACTGTTTTGCTATTCGTGGACTAGGGCTGTTGGCGATGTTTAGAGTTGGTTTGCCATCTAGTGGAAACTTCAGTCAATATGGTGAAAGCTTGGACGGTTGTCTGTTAGATATTCGAATTGGTTAGAAACCCACTCTTCGCTCCGCGTATCATAACGTTACATTGAAACGAATCGATAGTACAAGCGCGTGCAGCTTTTCCGGGAGATCCCGCGTCACCTCCGCTGTCGACTTTGTTCTCTGTTAAGGATGATGATGCAGCATGGTTGTACGCATCGGTTTGCATTAGACTCTTACTTTCTCTTGCGCTCTTATCGAATAACATAACCAAGTTCGATTTTGAGGAGCGGGAGTTGGGGCTGTTGGTAATGCGTAGAGTTGGTTTGTCTTCTGGGGAGAGCTTCAGTCAATACGGTGGTTGTCTCCATTGCAGACTTTCCGATCGCATCAGAAACAAACTCTTCGCTTCACGTATCGTAACGTCCCATCGAAACGAGTCGATAAAACACGCGCGTTTTGGGGGAGATGCTCCGCCGACTCCCCAGTCTAGGCTATTAAGCGTGGTTCCGCGGCGATGTCGTACGGATGGCTTGCGTTGGGACTCTAATGTGCGGGGCTTATCAAATGGCGGAACCAGGTTCGGGTTTGCGGTCCGCGGTTTGGCGGGGTTGCGTTGTTTGGTTTTGGCTCTTCTGATCAGAGAATTTCTGTTGAGCGTTCGAATTCAGAGATTCAGTTGAGTTGAGTTTTCGGTGATCAATCAGGCTGTCGTCTGTAAGATAGCTGACGGACGTTGCGAACACGCATCGGGTTTACAGTAATTCTTAAAAGACCTTGAAATTATTTTTATAACTAGAGAATTCTCTTTTTGTTGATTGCTTCTCGTTCGACAGTTTTGTCTTCCGAGGACTTGAAGCTTCATACTTATATAAGATAATTTTTAATATGGCATTATGCATATTGGTACATAATACACATCGAATTGTATGGTTGTATACGAGTACTTAACTGATAGTTAACAGTTGAGATCGTAAAGCTGTAGAAAACAACATTAATTATAACGCATTTTTTAGTGTAATACAGTTTATATTTTTATGCATTTTTTTACAAAACTTAGGTGTTATTAAATAAGATTTTATACCTCCAATAAAATATATTTGTATATAAATATATGACCTTCAAAAACTTTATTTTCAGTCCAAAATTCAAATGTAATTTTCTTAGCAAATGAGTAGTAATTATACTTTATTGGAAACCATGGCCTCGTCAGCACTTCAGTTTAAATTAGAAACATTAATACGACAATATTTAGCATCACTATTTACACTTCTTTACCTTCATTTTTGCAATTCACAAAAGTTACAGCTCTTTAGTAATTACGACACAAATTATATCCTCATATCCAATTAAAGAGTATGTATAATTACTGTTTTAGTACAACTATTTACTGGTAGTAACTAGTTTCAACAGCGCTACTAAATTTTCTGTGAAGTTATTTATTGCATGCGGAACAATATTGATGATGAACTGCATTTATTATGCTCTAAAAAGAATTATTTCTATCCTCGAATTGAACACGCTCTTTTACATTGTCCATTTAGATATCAATGCATAAAGGCGAGAACTCTAATCTCTTCTAAGGAAGCAATAAGAGATTTTGAGACTTTCCACTCCTTTCCGAGGTTTCACTTTCAAAGGAAACCGCAAAGACGAGATAATTAAGTTTACTCTCAATTTTCGTAGGGAACCTGAGAAGCAGGGGGTTCGCCTTTAAAAAGAACAGAGAAGCCACCGAAGTATCCAGAAAGATACTAATGGTAGGTTTAGTGTACAGAAAATATATCGTTTTAGTTACCTGTTCTTACAAAACCGCAATAATTCACAGAGACGGAAAATTGGTATCTAATAATAAAAATAGTAATAATAATAGTAATAATAATTATTATTATTACTATTATGTTATTTTGAATACACGTTATATTGTTAGAAGCCACCTGAATCTTCAATAAAGCAACCATACACCTGGTTATCATACTTGTGAGTGGTTGACATACCGACCAGTAAAAATTGTGAATACTAAATAATAATAATAATAATAATAATAATAATAATAATAATAATAATAATAATAACTTAATGAATCGTGAGCTGCGGTAGCGTCCTGTATTTTATTTCTTTAAATAAATTATATTGTTACTAATTCGTCCTAAATGGTTGCAAATCAACCATTCATTTTAATTTTAATTAATGTTTAGATTCTACATTTATTTCACCGAACTTTCCAATGATTTTATGAATATTTTTTAAAATAGATTTTTCCAGTATGGCGGCCAGTAAAGCGTCCTAACAGCTATTCATCGAAATGGCCCGCGGGGGTCCTAAAAATAGACCGCCATAATTTTACCCATTATACATGGACTAGTGAAAAATTTAACATATTCAAATCAAGTGTGGCTGGTACTTAGAGACGCTGAAATGGTGGTCATAGTCGGAGATGAATTTTTCTATCCTTGAACAAAAATTAGCTTTGATCTTACATCAGGAAAAATAACACATTGAATTCAATATGAAGAAGAGTTTGAGAAGCCACATCGCTATGAGATACCACTCCTTCACACTTTGCCTATCTAATGAACAACATACAACAATAATTTAATGTGAACTCATTTCCAGGGGTATCTTTTTTC
Source organism: Teleogryllus oceanicus (assembly GCA_964035755.1). Lineage (NCBI taxonomy): Eukaryota > Metazoa > Arthropoda > Insecta > Orthoptera > Gryllidae > Teleogryllus > Teleogryllus oceanicus. The sequence continues at coordinate 69,207,572 of CAXIVR010000008.1, read as the reverse complement.
GATAAAAAAATTTCAAAAAAAATAACGCCGACACCCATATTTGCCTTTCTCTGTTATTCATAACTGTGGCTAACTTCTCAAAACATGCTAGCTCTCTAATTAATTTCAATGAAAAAATTAGCTGTTTCGCACACGGAAAACAGGTCCCAGAAACTATATTTCTCGCTCGGCATATTAAAAAACATTTTTGTAATGTAGACTTTCCTTGAGTTTGGACGGTTTACCTTATAGACCTCACATTAACGCACTTCCTCCAAATAATGAAACCTCTCTAGGACAAAAGATATTTCTTGGATCTTGTAGTTTACATTGTTTGATATCCCACAAAAATAGATCGGTTGCGAAAACATTGTTCTGTTAGGAAAAACAATGACCTGCAATAAATCCTCACGCTATTTATTACGTTACATTAGTGACCTGCAGAAGCGAAAATACGTGAAAAATAGTGTCCTGGTGCAGCAAACCTTGACTCTGAAACGGCACACTTGAATAGTGAATAGTCCTCGTCGCATGACGTCACTTCTCCTGTGCGTAACGACGCACTGAGGATGAGAATGTAGTGTAACATCAGGTACGAGAAATTGCGAATTGTCATAGTCAAATACGATTGCATTTTTTAGACAAAATCCAAACAGTTCTGTTATGTTTTTATTTTTTCCAATGGGTATATGAGGAAATCATTGTCACCTCTCACGTGCTCAGAGGCTGTGTCGTTTTCCGTCAGTTCACACGTATATTCGAAATAATAATAAAGATTCCTCGCGATCAACAATGTTGCCACTTCCTCTTTCAGCAGCAGCAGGAGCTGCACCTGCCGCAGCACGCGACGGGAACACACCACGCGGCGCGCGCGGCCGCTCTTTTCGCAGGAAGCTGCGCAAAGGCGGGGGTGGCGGCGGCGGCGCGGAAGCAGCGTACGGCTGAATGGAGCCGGTTCCTGACCCGCCCTAGAGCGGATCAATAGCGCACGAGGCGTGCATCACCTGCAGCACCGCCCCCCTGCAGCACCGCCCCCGCGCCGCCCCGCGCCCCCGCGCCGCCCCCGCGCCGCCCCCGCGCCGCCCCCGCGCCGCATCACGCGGCGTCGCCGCCGCTCGCGCGTGAAACCATCCGCCCTCACTCGCACCCGCTTGCGCTCCGCCGACACCGCACGTGAGCGTTCGGCGAACGGCTGCCAGAGCACCGACATAAATTCTTCACAGAATAGGCAGCATCTTTCTCCTGCAAATACTTCGTTCCAGCGACATGTTTTCCTTACGCCCAGCCGTGTATAATGAATAAATGCAGAATCCAGAACTGGGAATACCGCTAGATGGTAAAAGCTGGATAAATCCGACCCTAAATAATTATTGTCATGATTTCATGACTTTTCATAATATGAAGTATTTAATTGAACTTCTGGAGTTGATTTAGTCAATTTTTATTTTGCCATTTCTGCCTATTTTAGCTTCTGATGCTTAATGTTGGTATTTTGTCTAATTTGTGTCTTTTTTTACCTTTTTAGTTATTAGTTTGCTTTTGTGTCCTGGTAACGATCTTGATGAAGTAGGATCATACCTGCAAGCGTGGACAACACGAAGGGACGGTCACATTTTGTGTTTCTGTGAAAGCTGAGACGCCAGAGCCAGGTAGTGTAGAAATATAAATGAAAAAGAAAGATGATACCAGTGAAGTTTAAAAAAAAAAATTAAAATCATGGCGACAATCTTTGTTCTCTCACGAGGAATCCCATCCTACTTCTGGCCTACCTATAGCCTTCGATCCATTTTGAGAACAGAGCTCTCTGGTTACACCCTTCTCGGTGTTGGCGATTACAGAAGTCCGAAGAACGAAAAATACAATTATGCTTTCATTGATGCTATTTCAAAATTCGAAAGGGAGTTCACAACAGCATTTCGAAGAGATAAGTGTCGCGAGTAAAACAGATTCGAAGCCATAGTACCGGGTGGTCATGTTGAATTAAGCTAGGAAAGAAAAGATCCTTTCCTTATACGTAAGTGCTATTGTACATTTTAGACAGAATAAAAATATGAATCAAATTTAATTATTAATTTTTTACAATAATTCCTTTTAAACGTGATATTTAATTGTTTACATACTTTTTGCACCCCTACTTTAGCCAGAATGAATGCCCTTTTCCATGTGTATTTTGGCAAAAATAAATTCCTTTTTGTCTGCCAAATACCTGAACGTCCGGGCTTTATTTCTAATGAATATTATTAAAATAATCAGAGGAATCGAAATTTTAGGAGATTATAATTGTCCTGTGGTTTTGCAGCACACTAGCCATATTCTTTAAAAAAAATTTCAAAATGTCCAATAGATTTGTATATAATTTTAGCGCATTATCAGATTCGATAATTTCAGTAATTTAACAGTTTTTGAAATTTACAGTTCTTTAATTAACAGTTTCTGTTATTACTTTATCAAGAAAATTCAATGACTATAGTATATTCTTGGGAGGAGTAAAGACTTGTTGATTCACGTCGCTCGACTTGACAAATTCACCTCGCTTGTCGTAACGGCTGAAAGGAGTCGCACGCAATCATTTTTAAACGACCGAAGGCAGAAAATTCAGTTGTATTGCGACCAGTACTGTTGCTTTTGAGTATGCTCTCCTAAGTAGCATAAAACTACGTTTCTTACTTCTCATTCCGACGATTGGTTGCGTCTCAGCCTAATCAATAACAATTTTATGGTGGAGTTATTTCCTTGAAATACAGATAATGTACCGGTAATCTTCCACTTCACAAACATAACGACTGCTATCACGTGTATCAATGTCACCACTTTTCCACTTGAATCGATATAAACTAAGGCTAAGTTAAACACAAATCAATATTACAAAAAAATATAATTCAGCAAAGAACTGGCACAATTTTCCAACATCATTAATGTGTATTTTCTTACGTCTAATCTCCAATTTTCTGTTTTTTGTCTAGCAACGTTCACAAACCAGCCTATAATGTAGAGGCTAAGAAGTGGACAGCTGAGAGTAACAACGACACAACTCTTTTTTCAGTATTAAATTGGTAATGACCTTTTTATTTTAAAAATAGCTTTACGCATCACTTTACTATATGACATTCTTTTTTTGCAATGAGAAAGAAACAGGTGATTTAAACATTTCAAGAAATGTAAATTAAGAAATAAAATTATTTGAATCATTAGTTAATGAGAACGTGGAACTTCATCTAAAATATTAAACTTGAAATGCGTGGTCTGCCTGGTGACTGGTGACAGTAAAGAAGGGGAGGACAGTAAGGCCATAAAAGAGCAACACGGAAGGGGAAACGTGGATGCTTTCAGGGGGAGAGCCAGTTCGCCGGAGAGCTTTCACTAGAAGAAACACACCGGACAAACCACCAGCAGCAAGGTGGAAGGAAGAAAGAAAAAAAGATAAATGGAAATTTCGAACATTTTAGAACTGTTATTGAAAAAGAGAAAACTAGAATTTCGAAATCTTCTAGAAATGAGCGACCGCCGGCGGGCAAGATTTTATTGGATCTCATCCGTAATTTATCGAAGGTAATGTTACAGGTCTTGAGTTTACTGAATTTTATTGTGTGCTACATACTTAAGTAATAACTGTAATATAAGAATAATAAATGTGAGCCTAAAGACATTTTCGAGGAACTCACCGGGAGTGGTAGCTCAGTGCATCAACTGATGACACTGCAGCGCCTCTGACCGGGAGGTCCTAGATTCGAGTCCTGATGGCGGCAGGATTTTCTCACTAGCTTTTCAGCTAGGTCGAATTCAGTCGCTGTCTGGAGGAGAATTCTAGCGGTCGGCTGCTCTGATCGGTAGTTTTCCGTGGCTTCTCCGATCAATACCAGGCGAATGCCGGAGCAGTACCCTACCAAACGGGCCACGGACCGCGCGCGATCTCTCCTTCTCATTCCTTGTCCTATCCTCGCCCCTTACACACACACTTACACTAACATGCACTACACTATCACATATTCCGGGAGACCGGTCGGGGGCTTAGATCTTGTGCCGGCTGGGGCGGTGCTCCGCTGGTGGGAGAGTCCTAGTTAGGGGGAAACCCCGCTTGCCGACGGTAGGTCGGCGCCAGATCTCGCCATCCAGCGGGGGAAGATCACCGCCATGTCCCGAGAAAAAAACATGCACTACACTAACGGGACTAATGACCAAAGCAGTTGACGCGCCCTGAAACACGAAAAAATCAAATCAAATCGAACTCTCTCTCGGAACTCTCTCTCTCTCTCTCTCTCTCTCTCCCCACTCTCACATTTGCCATCCTCTTCTCTTTTTTGTGCACCAGAAGAATTCTTAAATCGTTCGCTCTTCTCTGTGACTTCTCGTTGAGCGGAGATTGGAATATGCGGCTTTAGCGGTGGCAGCCCTCATTTCCTCTGCCATTCATTCCACCATTGTTTCAACATGTCATTATCAACATCACATATGCATCATTTCGACCGCCATCTTTGGCAATGCTACACATGTTCAGGTACTGGAATCATATTCATAATGGATGTGGAAATTGAACGTGAAATATATGCACGGATGAATTTGTTCTATATTAATTTTACGAAGGAAATAAAATGGATTCTAAATCTTACCAAAGTATTTCACAGTTTGTTTGCAGCTATTTGCTTCATACTGTCTCAGTGGTGCGTCCAAAGTAGAGGGACATATAGCCGAAATTGATGGGATATATTCATTAAGGTAGCGTTTACATATTTTATATAACAATCATGAATAAATCATATAAAACATAACAAAATAAAACAATAATAAATAAAAATATAATAATAACAATAATAATAACAAAAACAATAATAATAGTAATAATAACAATAATAATAATAATAATATCAATCAATATATAAAATCATAATATAAATCAATATATGAATAAAATTAATATAAAATCATTAATAATTTCAATTTAAAACATTGGAAATAATTATAAACAACAAATGGAAATTAATATTAAATTCAACATTACTGAAAAATTCTTTATAGGAAAGCCCCAACAATACACCTACTGCCCTCCCTATAGAAAAATCCTGGTTACGTCATTGCATTGACTACTTGGAATAATGATTCTGATGCTCCAAACACACAATCATAACTTCCACTGAAGCGCTTCGTTGAGTCTTTTGTTATGGCAGACCATCTCTCAAGACAGTGGCCACTCTTCCGCTCCCTCTGTTTTCTCCTTGCCGCCGCCCACAGACTGAAGCCCCCTGTTGGTAGAGGCGCCGACAGCCTGGTGGTTACCTTCCCCGCAATGTTTTCCTTCCTAGACCTCAATTCTGCTGAGTCATTACTCCGCACACAACGCTGTTGTATTTGCAGCAGTGGCAACATCTCCTCTTCATATCGACGCGTTGGGGTGCATCTCAAATGCTGGAGAGTTCAAGTGGAATACGTAGTGGGGAAAGCGAGTATGAATATATTTTGTAACATTACAACGCGAGAAATTCATTTTCACTTTATTATCTTAGTTTTCTGTATGTAGTATTAAATTGTAGAATGTTGGGAATAACCTTCCAAAAAGTTGAGATTCCGTTAGATCCACACTTAATAAGTAATAAATTCATGGTTCGCCAATGTATCCCTTGTCACTCTTCCAGAAAATAAGATCGCTGCTCTTACAGCTTTGATATGAAATGTGATTATAACTTAGATTAAACACTTGTGTTGATAGTGAAAGATCTCTCAAACACAACCCGGCAAAACTTTTCGTAAACCTATATCCTTTAGACCAATAACAAGTGTACATCTTTTACCGTCAAAAGTTCTAGAAAACCTCATAATGAAGAGACTAAATCCCTTTCTTGACGAACTAGAACTGATTTATCTCGTCAGTTTAAATTTCGAAGGAATCACTTATTTAAATAACAAGCCGCTTTTGAGAACCTTTCAATAAGGCAGAGAAGAAACTTTAACTTTTGATGTAAACAAATAATGTTCTCTCCACTGATGGAAAGAACGACGGGAAATCCACGAGAAATTGATATTGAATAACGAATAAATTTCGTGTTTTAAATTCAATTATTGTTTTTTTAATGATATCCATTTTCTTACATCTGTATTTTCGTGAACTCGACCGCATCAATAAATTTGTTTCATCTATCACATGAATTATGATATTTCTTATAGAAATTATTTTAACATTTCTTGACTTCGTCTTGTTTACTGCAGGATAAACTCTTACAGAACTGTGGACAGAACAGACAGGGTTACAGAACTGTGGACGTAAGGCAATAAACGTATTACGTCTCTTTAGCGTTTAGGCTCGAGACAGTCAGAGCTCCAGTGGCGTGCAGTTCCTTTCGTCTTGCGACCGCGCAGCCACAACCGTCCCGCCTCCATCGACTCCGCCACCTCCCACGGCTTCCCCCCCGAAACCTCCATCGCCGCAATCTTCACCGCCGCCACTGTGAGCTACACCTCTACCTTCGCCGCAACCATCACCACCACAACCTCCACCGCACCTCCACCACCGCCGCTACTGTCCTTCCGCAGCTACCCTGCATCTGCCTCCACCGCTACAGCCGTCCCCGCCGCGACCGCCTCCACCATTGCCGCTGCTGTCATCTCCGCCGCATCTGCCTCCACCGTACAGCCGTCCCCGCCGCGACCGCCTCCACTGTCGCCGCCGCATCTCTCACCATCGCCACAGCCATCCCCGCCGCGACCGCCTCCACCATCGCCGCCGCATCTACCACCACCGCCACAGCCGTCCCCGCCACGACCGCCTCCACCGTCGCCGCCGCATGTGCCTCCACCGCCACAGTCGTCCCCGCCGCGACCGCCTCCACCATCGCCGCCGTGTCATCTGCGCTGCATCTGCCTCCACCGCCACAGGCGTCCCCGCCGCGACCGCCTCCACCATCGCCGCCGCATGCCTCCACCGCCACAGTCGTCCCGCGCGACCGCCCCACCATCGCCGCCTTGTCATCTGCGCTGCATCTGCTCCACCGCCAGCGTCCGCCCGACCGCTCCACCATCGCCGCCGCGCATTTTGCGTCCACCCACAGACTCCACCGCCAACCCAGCCCAGCACCCCGCCGCGACCGCCTCCACCATCGCCGCCGCATCTACCACCAACGCCAAGCCGTCCTCGCGACCGCCCCCACATCGCGGACCGCCTCCACCGTCGCCGCAGCCGTCCCCGCCGCGACTGCCTCCACCATCTCCGCCGCATCTACCTCCACGGCCACCTCCGCCTTGGTGTGCGCCGCCGCCGCCTGCCCATCGATCTGCGCGCCCCCGCGCCTGCCACCTGCCGCCGCGGGCGGGCGCAGACTGCGTGGCGGCGCGGCGCCGCCCCTCGCGCAGCCTTCCGCTCCGAGGCCTTTTACTGCGGCGGCTCCGCGCCCGCAGGCGCTTCCCTGGGGGCCCAAATTTAGGGATATGTGCGTCCTCCGGCCCTCCCTGAGCTATGGGACACGCCTTCGTTGGGCGGGGGATCTCAAGTGGCGGGGCAACCATTTCTGGGGGACTTGAAGTGTTTTCGCAACTTTGGGAACGTGCAGAAGCAATTAGAAGTACTTTTGAATGGCATTTATAACTATTTTGTTTAAATTGGTTGAGAGTTGTAGGCGATATTTCACCGTTCCGACTACATTTCGAGTATTTGCCTTCCATTCTATTATTGGACAGATGACAATTCCACAACTTGTCTCTGGTTATTTTTTAGCTGAAGAGTAAGTGCCCGAAGTAGATTGATCATACGTTGGTCCATCAACTCCTTTTCGAGGCCCAATCTCTTACAATTTCCTCATAGGAAAATATTTTTGTTCGACTTTCTCCCTTTTAACCTTTGGTATGAAGTTCATATATCAGATTTAAATTAAACCAGGTTTCATAGAAAATACTGTCAGTTGACCATTTACTTAGCACAATCAGTACATTGGGAAGAAAACTTGAATGACAATATGGTGAAAACACTAAAAAGAAATTGTCTTTACACTTCGATTTTGAAACATTTGAATAATTTAATGATATGAGCCAGGAGATTCATGTATCAGTCAACCAATTACATTAAAATACCCGATAGCGAGATATAGCCGTTGAAACAAACACCTTTGGACGGTTTCCTATTGACTTGTATTAGTAAATTACTGGTATCGGTCTCATTTCATATGTGATTATTATATATTTGATGGAGTGGACCTCACGACAAACTTACATTTCCATTGGTTACTAATAATTCAGTTATTAATCACTAACCATTCTTTAATCGTGACTTAACTTCTCAGTACATTATCTGTCATCCCGACAAATCAGTACATTTAAAGAGTTGCACAATATCCAGGGCGCTGCGGATATTTCTAATCCTCCAAGAATGAAAACTTTCTGTATCTTGAGCGAAAAAAGACTGTTCAAGAAGCAGTCGTTTCGTTAGCCTCCTTGTCTCAGCTGCCCTCTGTCAGAGGAGTCCCTCGCACGGTATCGTTGGAGTCGTCACGTGCCACACCCCCTCAGCCCCACCGCCCGCACAGCCGCTCCACGACCGCGCCGCCCCCACGCCCCGCCCCCCCCCCGCGCCGCCCTCGCCTCACCACGCGTCGCCCTGCGGCTCACCATGCGCCTCCCCGCTCGTCACCACGCGCCGCCCTGCGGCTCACCATGCGCCAACCGCGCCTCACCACGCGCCGTCCAGCGTTTCACCACGTGCCGCCCCGCACGTCACCACGCGCCGCCCTGCGGCTCACCATGCGCCAACCCGGCCTCACCACGCGCCGTCCCGCGTTTCACCACGGGCCGCCCCGCGCATCTCCACGCGCCGCCCTGCGCCTCATCATGCGCCGCCTCGCGCCTCACCACGCGCCGCCCCGCGCCTCACCATGTGCCACCCTGCGCCTCATCACGTCCGCCCCATACCTCACCACGCGCCATCCCGCATGTCACCTCGCGCCGCCCCGCGCCTCACCACGCGCCACCCCGCTCCGGACGGTCTTGCGTTACCACCCGCGGCACCTTTACACCGCCCTTCGTGAACCCGCAGCGCCCCCTCACCGCCTTCAAGCCTCACTCCGCTCCTCTCGTTCAACTACGCGTCACCACCCGCGGCGCCTCCCGCAACCTCCGCGGCGCCTTTGCATCGCCCTTCGTGAACCCGCACCGCCCTTCCCCCGCCCCCCCCCCTCCCCCCCCGCCCCCCCTCTCCCCCCCTCCCCACGACGGCCCGCACCTCTGCAACCTGCACTCGCCACACCCAAGAGCCTCCCCCGTATGCTCTCGCGTCGCCTTCGCACCGCACCGTCACCGCCCCTCTCCCGCATCACTCCAGCACCGCCCCTTCGCACCCTACACGGCCCTGCATCACTCTCCGCTGGTGCTTCTTCTGCCGCCCCTGCCAATAACTCCGTCACCCCCCCCCCTACTTCCGTACCAACCACACCCCGCCCCAGCGGGGTGCTGCGCAATCACCCATCGTATATCGTCCCACCTGCCGTGCCTCAATTCCCACGCAAACCCTCCCCACCAACCCGCTCCGCCGCAACTCGTCACGGTCACAACCCGACCAGTGGCGTACATTAAGTTGGTGTCAGCGGGGGCAAAGCTAATGGTATCACCCACCCTGACTTAAATATAAAAATATGCATATCTGAATAGTTTATACATTATTTAATAAAAATACGAGTATATTTGCACGATATTAAAGATAATTTGTGAATTATTTTATGAAGTTTAACGATAAGCTAACATAAAGTAATCGCCGAAATCGAGCCTCTTGGACCACTGAAGAATTGGGGCTCGCTGCGTATAGTTTCGCGTTTTACTTTCATTATTTTTCTTTGCTTTCTTAGTATATATGATTTAATTGTATAACTATTAAATTATATATATATATATATATTATATATAATGTATATATAATTTTTATATAAATTATTAAAATTATATAATATGGACTATAAAATTTTATAATTGGCGTCACCCTTAAAATGGTGTCACCCAGGGCGCACTGCTCCCACCTGGCCCCCTCTAGCTACGCCACTGAACCCGACTGTGCCACCACTCACCCATTCTACACCACATTGGGCATTACTATTATGGTTGTCAATTTCTTGATCAAATCTGGGACTATAATGTGTCACAAGCGAGATCCGGCGCCGACCTACCGTCGGCTAGTGGGGTTTCCCCCTAACCAGGACTCTCCCACCAGCGGGGCACCGCTCCAGCCGGGACAAGCACAATGTTCCCGACCGGTCTCCCGGAATATGTGGTAGAGTAGTGCATGTTAGTGTAAAGTGTGTGTAAAGGGAGAGATAGGACAAGGAATGGGAAGGACAGATCGCGCGCGGTCCGTGGCCCGTTTGGTAGGGTATTGCTCCTGCATTCGTCTGGTGTTGACCGGAGACACAATGGAAAACTACCTATCAGAGCAGCCGGCCGCTCGAATTCTCCTCCGGACAGCGACTGAATTCGACCTAGCTGAAAAGCTAGTGTCGAAAATCCTGCCGCCGTCAGGACTCGAACCTCCGATCAGAGGCGCTGCAGTTACATCAGTTGATGCACAGAGCCATCGCTCCCGGTCAGGTACCCAAGCATTGCTCCCACCCTTCCATCAACTTCACTTAACATTCGCTTTGTCTGTGTACGAATGCCGTATTGTGGTGCGAGCTCCCGTTGCCCGCGCCTGCAATCACCCCATCCTAGTGCCGTCTCCGCCCCCTTCTTCCTGCTTCCCCTGCCGCCCCGTCCCCTTCGCCCGCGCCGACCCCGCCTAGCCCACCCGCGCAGCCCGCTTTCTTCCTCTCTGCGGGAGTTGGGCGCGCGCCTTCCCTGCATGGCAACCGAACTTTTCCCTGGACGCAGCACATCTCGTCAGCTTAACTTTGTAGAACGTCTGTTAGACGTTCCTTTGGAAAGTTATGGGCGATGACAAGCCTGGCTGTGGAAGGTAAGTGACCTGCGATCGGAAATATACTCACTCAAATTCACTCCTCAGAACGAGTTTTTTCATATGTCAGGCTATATTATATTCCTGTTACTAATAAAAATATTTGTGATGTTTGGAACGCATTGCTGAAAGCGCATTACATAAAGTTCTCATTTTCATTACTTATAAATTCGCTTGAACTATCCGTCTTATAAATTCGTGTCTGAATAGCCCGTTTTATATTTACAACCCAGTTTATCGATTCGTTTAATATATAAGTAAAAAAGGAAATATATTTTGCGAAACAAATTTCTGAATCGTGTTTTTGGTTGTAACTTTTTTTAGTTTTCTACTAACAATAAACGTGCGTTTTGTGACTTCTCTTGCTGATGATTGGATACATTAATCCACTTGCTGAACATTCTATCAACACTTCACTGATAACGAGAATAAAATTGTTGGTGACATATCCTTGCCGTCTCCACCTCTCTTCTATATTTAATTCAGATTAGATATTTTTAATATTTTTCTTTGTATCGACGTTTCCTTTTATAATCGATATCCTGAGTAGTTTTTTTTTTCATTTCACTCAACTCCCATGTGTAACTCCTATTCCATTATTTACTTCCTTAATATATATTGAATTACTTTACTAATTTATTTCATCATTATCTTTACTTGATCTCTCGTTAATTTTTTGTTCTCATAATCTTTTTTCTCGTGTTATAGTGTCATCTTCTTTGTTAAAATGTCATAGTGGGTAATAGCAATCAAAGTGACATAATTACATCATATCATTTCGTGACCAACTATGATATTATGCCAATGGGAGTTCCAGAATTGGTATCGCAGTCGAGAAATAGCCATCATGTAAAAATATGAACGCTTATTAATGCTGCGTTGCTTCAGCATGAAAATGAATGAATGTGTTTTTACGAATTATAAGAATGTAATTAGTTTCAATAAAGGTATTATTGGAAACTATCATTTATACAACTATTGGGTTAATAAGAATGAAACATCTGTCACTGTCACTATCACGAACCCACTTTTCACTTGAAATTAATGCATTTACATCTAAACATATACAGTCTACATTTTTACATTTATTTTGAACTGCAATTGGGTATGACCCGGTGATAGTTAAATAACAATAATTACAATAATAATAACAATAATAAAATAATAGAATACAGTACAAACCGAGGATGCAATAATATACTATCACTAATATTAAGTATTATAACAATTATTTCACCTCTGTCATAATATCCAATAATTATATGTTGGTGATGCTAAAATTTTATACAATCTACATAAATATTGGCTAAATTATATTTTTTAATTCATTGATCGTGTTCACTACACTTCACTGCACTGCACTGCACATTCACATATTTTTTCGAGATAATCCTTCGATTAACCTGTGGGTATTTTATTTTAATGTAAAATCAATTTCCCATCTGTTCTTTCCTTCTAACGATTTGTTTTGTCTGATAAGAGTTCTGCATCAAGCTCCTTCACCTTTTGTAACTTTATCTTGTTTAATTTGGTGTGGAATAATGCAGTGGAATTTCTCTCTGCGATTTTGTTTCGCATTACATTTTGGGTTGGGTAACAAAATTTCTCTTCTCTCCACTCGTACTTTCTCGTTTAGCTCTGGTTGTCTACTTCCACTTTTGCTTTGACATTCCTACCATTCCACCTCGGTATTTCACTCTGATCTTTCCATCATCTTCCGATCCTTAATTCTTGTATTCTTCTCTGCAAAGAATGTTGAGTGGAAAACTCTTTGTGCCACACCGGATATTGGCTGGCACGATGGATAGGTTGTGGCTATTGTTTCCTGTCCTTCCCTTTCTTCTCTTTTGTAGAAACCTTGAGGAGTAACTCATTACTGCTTTTCCACTCACTGCATCGAAATTCTTTTTTATCTTCTGTTGTACTTTGCTGTTATATTGTTTGTTGCTGCATCTTCGTCTCTAGATTTCTACTCGTATATGTCTATCAATCTTTCCTTTCATTTTCTGTCCATTTTTGCTTCATCCAAACAATCTACTTTTCAACTTTTACGTACTTTCAGGCTTCAATAAAGAAGACCGAGTGGAAATTATCATATGCATATATGTCGTACCTATTGTAGAAAATGTTAGTACAGTTGCAGCTTCAGTTCACTTCTCCCAACATATCTTTTCTGCTTCGTGTTATCCCGCAAACCCGCATCCGTAGCTCGTCAAACAGCCCTGTTTGTACATTTCTCCTTTGCTGCTCTTATCCTACCGTTGCATCACTCAATATTTCTCTTCCCTTTGCCCGCTCTCTTCTTGTTCATTTTGTTCTTTGAACAAGTGAAACACCTATGAGTGATGTGCTGCCTTGTTGTCCGCCACGATGTAGGTTTACCTCTCCGCTTCCGCGATCCTCTTTGTGACTCACGTGGGTCTCCTTTTCCACTACAGTACGCTCAGCCTCTTCTCTCCACTTGCAACTTTGCCTTAATTTCATTTGTCTCTACTTCTACTTATTTATCTCCACTTCTCCTCCACCTTCACATTCAACTAGCCGAGGCCACACCAGGCTTTATCTCTCGAGCTCCTTTTTGAAAAAGCCACTCATTATTAGTCATTTTCTCCTTTCCACTTAGTGCACACGGCCTAAAGGGCACCCTCATTTCTCTCTCTCCGTGTCTCCCCTTCCCCCACCTCTGCCTCATCCAATCCTTTCTTATCCAACCTGGTACATCCTTTCGCGCTTCGCCAAAGAAGGCCGAGTGGAAATACCTCTTCGCCCACGTGCCTGCACGTCGCCGTGGCCGCTGTCGCCGACGTCTGGCTCGTTGTAGCCCCTGTCGCCCCTCCCCCCCGCTTTCCCCGCCGCCCCGCCGCCCGCGCCCGCCGCGCCCGCCGCCCCGCCGCCCCGCCGCCCCCCGCGCCCGCCGCGCCGCGCGCCCCGCCGCCCGCCGCCGCCGCCCGCCGCGCCCGCCGCGCCGCCGCGCCGCCCGCCCGCCGCGCCGCCGCCCCGCCGCCCCCGCGCCCGCCCCCGCCCCGCCCGCCGCCCCGCCCGCCCTCCGCCCCGCCCCGCCCCCGCGCAGCCGAGTCCCCGCCCCCTGCGTCTGCCCCATGCCACCCCCGTCCCCCGCGCCGCCTCTGTGTTGCCTCCGAATCGCCCCCGCCCCTCTCTGGCCCTCGTCGCCTGCGCGGGCGGCTCCCGGTTTTACGGGCAGGTTTATATTTCCGACGGTTTCAGGTTTTACGGCGATTCCTCGGTATATTCCTTCCGCCTCGGAAACGCAATTACTAGGAAATTCGGATATAACGTCGGGAGATCAAGCCATTCTTCCTTATATCAGCCGTCTATTACGAGACAGGCGACTGAAACGTAATTGGGCGTGAGCACCCTCTGCCTTCGAGAGGAAATTCCTTGCGAATTGAGAGCGCCTCCGTCGCCTCCATTTCCCTCTCGCCGATGCGACGGCTTTCTGTTTGCAGTCGATGGATTAATATGGATCCGCCGAAGGGGTTTCTCTTCGGTGTCTTTGTGATTTAGGACACCGTGCTCCAAATGTTTGTAGGAAGGAGGTAAACAAAAGCGTACTTTCACATTTTCTTCCATCTTTCTGAAGGGAATATTATGTGTGCAGGTTTATTCAAACGAAAACTTGGAATGGGTTGTTTTATTAATGCTTTTTTTGGTGATTAGACTAGGTGAAGATAGTACGAATGGCTAACGATTGTTATGGGATCTTTTTTGTCTCTTGGCCGTTGAAATTCAAAGCGTAAAGCCATTTCTGTTCGGGAAATATAAACCGAAAACACATTCACACCTACAGGCACACAAACTTTGATGCCCAAGTTTGGGTTTGCAACCATGTTGCTTTGAATTGAAACGGGTGGAGCTTTTGACGTTTCGCTTACAATGGTTACTTTTCACATGAAACTGTAAATATTTTGATAGTTTTAATTTTTTATTACGAAATTGAAAAGTTCAATTTAAGAAGTTGCCAAAAGAATTATAATCTGTAAATTTCATCTTTCTATTATTTTTCTTGTAAATAGAGAAGTCACACATGACAAAATACTTTGAACAACAAATTTATAATTTCATTGAGATTTGATGTCAACAGTATGTTGTTGACAATACTTTAAGTCCTAAAAATGGAATATTTGACTTTCGCGCTACCACTTACACAGTAGTAAAAACGGGGAATTTTCGACAGAAAAACTCTAATTACAGGATCCTGTTAACGGAAAAGTGGATAATTACAGTTGCTAAATTTAGAAGAAAATCTAACGCGTAGTAGCCAGAATCCATGTTTTGTGGGTCCTTGATACGGAAAAATCGAATGACGGTCAAACGTCTCTCAGTCCGTCGGTCCGTCTGCCCATCCATCTGTGACTAATGTCAGTGGCTAAACCCTTCAGCCGATTTTTTCCAAAACTGAAATTCCCCAATCGATCTGACTATGTCGCCGCTCCTTAAATTTGAAACTTATATTTTAATTTTAGTGGGTACTTTACATGAAGCTCCTGGGCCATTTTCCAAATTTTCAAAAAACAGCTATATCTTTTTTTTTATTAAATTTTGTTGCTGGATAGTATGAAGGATGTTTAAGAGAGTGGCGAAGATTTCATATTCGCTAAAAGCCCTGATTTTTCGCAAGTTGCAAAAATTCAAATTTTTGTTGGCTTTTTCCTAAAACTACAATTATGAACACAGAGATTTTTCCCTTAAAGATAGATTTTGAAATAATATCGTGTACAATTTTTCAAAAATTTGAGTATTTTTGCGTATTTTTACGTAAAAGTAAGGCGAGAAAGTTCGTGCTATTTGAGCAGCACTAATTTCACTTGCAACGTCTTTTCTCCGAGCGAATCTGACTCGTACGCGATCTGCATTTTTTAAATATTAATTTCCATTCAACAAAAGTTAGAATATCCATTTCTGAACATTCTAACTTTTCAACGAGAACTCTCTGACATTATCAAATAATAATGAATGAAATTACTTTTTTTTGTTTACTCTATCACCTCCGCAAATGAAGAATTGATCACATAACGGTTGCAAGGCAACAATAACTGTGCAGTGGAATTCTACCTGTACTGCCTTCTTCTCACTATTGAAACAAATATTTCACGCAATTTATCAATCATTGGGAATATTTTGCCATCATAAAATAAAATTACCATTAGCCTTACCCAACGACTGTTAAAGGCAAGCAAGCCAACTTAAAAAAATAAAAGAATACATGAGCGCCCAAATCTTGCGCCTAGTTTAAACCAGCAACTCTTGGTCGCTGGTAATAGATCAAGCGCCCTGAGGGGTGTTTCTAAGTGCCGCGCATACAATAATAAATTGTTGTTGCGGCTGTATAACCACGTTTGAAGAGCGCGCCATGGTGGCAGCGCTGAGCGGCGACCGAGGAAGTCGACAGAGAGAGACGGCGAAGCGGAAAAGGCGCCGCTCGAGCTTAGAAGGAAGGCTGGCCGGAGAGCCAGGAGCGGTGCAGCGAGTCTGCGGCGCCGCCCGCTTTAAAAGCGAGCGCCGCCAACCAGAGAGACAGAACGCTAGTAACCGTGTATTGAGTAAACTTGAGTGAGGAGATTGTACCGTGTAGAAGCGAGTGTAGGCCCGGCAGTAATTGTGGTTCATTCTGGTGTATTTCTTGGTTTTGACATAGCTAGTTTTTTGGTACATCTCCCGGACTTTTGGTTTTTGATTTTGGCTTGTGACATGGCATACTCTTTTGGATTCTGGAATTGTGACCGATGTACTTTTTGTGGTTCATTGTAATAAATCTGTGTTTGTGAGGAGCGTGCAATTATTCTGAACATAACAATTGTGTGTGGCGCCTCGCAATGGACCTGGCGGGCGCACGCTGGCGTGGGCGTTTCCGTGTCTCCGCGGCCTCTCTCCTCTCCGTGGATCGATCGCCCGAGGCCGCGTGCGACCTGAGCTCCCCTTCCCCCCCCCCCCCCCGGTTGTGCGATGCCCTCGTCGCCCGCCGCAGATAGCCTGCCGTTAACTGTCCGCCGCCTGATTAATTATTACTAATCCTAACTGATTAACTGTCCGCCGCCGCCACCTTCCCGTCTTCTCTCGTCGTCGTCATCCGGTCGCCACCACCGTTGCCCTCTCCCCCTGCCCTCGCCGTTGTCCGTCGTCGCGGTCACCACATCACATACAGACGAGCGCTGACCTAGAGATGGGCTTAACAGCTTTTATTCAATAACTGTTATCACAAAACAGCTTACTCGTAATAGCTGTTATTAATAACAGTTGAAAATAACACGTCCATGACCAGCAACCTAACATGACCGACTGGTAAGAGTTAAAGCAGTTGTAGCGACTGCTAAGAGTTAAACCACACAAAACGAATGTTTACACCGTAAAGCTTGTGCAGCTACCTTACGGCGCTTTCTTGTACTACTTTCCTTAACAAGTTTGGACAGAAGCAGCTGATATGAACGAGACTGGATGAACGGCCAAGGATGAATAGTAATTCATATAATGTGTAGCGAATGTGTATAGAATATAGAATATTATTAAAATGAAAGTGATTCGGGTTCAGATAGCAAATATTCTTTCAAATATGCCACTTGTGCATAGCGAAGTGACGAATGCCAAATATAATGAGGAGAAACAGTGTTTTTTCTTGCCTATAGCTAAAGTGTTAATGACTGTCGAATATCAAGTATTTTAATGTGAGCTATTTGACCGTAACTCATTTTATTTTATCGGTCTTAGGGAAATATTAGTTGATCTCACATAAGCAGCAATGGGACAGAAATAGGTTAACATATTGGACGGACTTAATTTAAAGGACAAATATCTTGTTGTAGTGTATACAATAAAATATAAAACTATTGTGGTACATGATGTGTAATAATGTTTTAATGAATATAATTTGATCACTGGCCAATCATGATTGTTTAACTACTGTGAAGCTATTATCGTACAAAATGGTTACCACCAAAGCTTGTAGTAGTTCGGATTGGGCCCAGTAGGTTGCAGTTCTATGCATTTCAACCGACAACTGCCAATAACAGAATAACCGAAATAACTATTACTTCGCGTAACAGTTACGAAACGTTAACGGTTAAGAAATAACAGTTTAGCTGTTAAGAGCACATCCCTGCTTTGACCACCGTCGCTCGCTGTCGCCCGCCGCCGCCAGCCTGCCGTCGCTATTAATTCTCCCGCCGCCAGTCGCTGCTATCCGTCCGGCGGCCCTCTGCCTCCGTCGCCCGCCATCGTCCTCCGCCTCCTGATTAGCCGTCCGGTCGCTGCTCACTGCCGCCCAACGTGCTTCGCCATCTTCCACAGCCCCACCTTAATCCACGGTCGCTCACCGGCATCGCTTAACCGGCCCTCAGACGCTCCATTACTTCCTCTGCCACTACCGTCTTCCAACCCCCACACCGTCTCATTAACCCGTCCCTCCCTCCGCTCTGCATCCTGAAGATGGTCAGCGTAGCTCACTATCGACCTCGGCTGTCGCCCAAAGCCACACGATGAGCATCACTGTCGCTCACTGGCGCCAGCCGACGCCTGTCCACACCCACCGTCGCACGGTCGTCCACCGCCGTTGCTCCTGCCCGCCGCTACTCAACGTCGCCCGTTTGATAGATTGATTGATGTTTTTTTTCGTGTTTCCGGGCGCGTCAACTGCTTCGGTCATTACTCCCGTTAGTGTAGTGCATGATTTTTCTCTGGAGATGGATGTGATCTTCCCCGCTGGATGGCGAGATCCGGCGCAGACCTACGGTCGGCTAGTGGGGTTTCCGCCTAACCAGGACTCTCCCACCAGCGGGGCACTGCCCCCGCCGGGACGGGCTCTAAGCCCTGACCGGTCTCCCGGAATATGTTGTAGTGTAGTGCATGTTAGTGTAAGTTGTGTGTGTAAGGGGAGAGGATAGGACAAGGAAGAGGAAGGACAGATCGCGAGCGGTCCGTGGCCCGTTTGATAGAGTACTGCTCCGGCGTTCGCCTGGTGTTGATCGGAAAAAACACGAAAAACTACCGATCAGAGCAGCCGGCCACTAGAATTCCTCCGGACAGCGACTGAATTCGACCTAGCTGAAAAGCTAGTGTCGAAAATCCTGCCGCCGTGGGGAGTGGGAACCTAGGACCTCCCGGTCAGAGGCGCTACAGTGACATCAGTTGATGCACTGAGCTATCCACCGGGGGAAAATCGCCGCCATCTCCCGAGAAAAAAAACATGCACCACACTTACGGGACGAATGACCTAAGCTGTTGACGCGCCCGGAATCACTAACCCACCAACCGTCTTCCGCCTCTGCCCGTCGCAGTTGTCCGCCGCCGTGACTCCTTCCCTCGCCATCGTCATCCACCACCACCCATCATCGCTCTAATTACCTGCCCGCCGCCACCCGTCGCCTTCCCCCTGCCACCATCGCGCCGCCCCATCCACTCCGGCGTCGCCCGCCGAGCGTCGCGACGCCTTGATTAGCCGCGCGCCGCCGCCTGCGCGCTCCCAGCGCCTGTTTGCGCAGATGCGACGGTCGCACGACGAGGGGCCCGGGGCCTCCGTGACGGAACGCCCCGGTACGCGAGGAAGCAGCCTTCTCCAGCCGCTCGGCGATACTATCTGCGACACGGGATCCCCGGCCTCTAATGCCGTTAAAGCGCACACGCCGGAATCGCATTTAACAAGTTAGATTTAAGATTGTGTTTACGTGTGTGGAGGAATGCTCAGCGAGATTTACGTAATCGGAATGTAATTATTTTGCGAAAATATTCTGGCTTTGGTCTGCGTCCGAAATTCAAATTTTACAAGAATTATTATCCAAAAATAAACTTAAAAATAATAAGAATATCTAAGAAAATGTAAGAATTTTTTGTCTCTAGAAGAATGCTGAGTGAGAATTACGCAATTAGAATGAGCGATTGTAATTATTTTACAATATTTGAAATATTCTTGCTCTAGCCGAATCGCTCGAATTGCTCTCTTGCTGTCTTCGAATTCTATGTTCGAAAACGCAATTTTACAAGAATTATTATCCAAAACTAAATGGAATTACAAGTTCGATTTAAGATGGTGTTTACGTTCTGCAAGAATTCTGAGTGAGAAGTATCCAATTAGAATGTAATTATTTTGCGAAATATTAATGATTCTTGCTTTGAATGCGTTTAATTAAAAAAATAGTATTTTCTAGAATCACTTGTAGTTGTTTAAAAATTAAAAAAGGTTTAAAATTTTTGATTGAAAATATTGTTGTTGTTTTTTGTATGAAAGAGTGATTTCTTAAAATGATGAGATGAAGTGTATTTTAAACGATATAATATGCCAAAATTTGGGTTTATATCCTTACTTAAATGTTTGAAAACTGACGGAATTCATAGAAACCACGAAGAAAATGAAATACGTTACAGCCACATCAAGAACTAGATACTATAGAAGTATCATTATCAGTATGGTTTTAATTTGCATAACCGTTCATGTTCAACTTATTAAAATGTAAACAAAATTATTCTCTTATTGGTTCAGATGAATATTGTTCTCAACTTTTTCGCGCTCTCTGGTGCTCCCTAGCTCGCTAGCGTCATTCCCAGTGCAAGTAAGTATCCATTTCCTTCGAATTCTATAAGACCGAAAGTGATTGCATTTATGTGGCTATTTTTTTAATATATTATGGAAGAATTAAACCTACACTCATTGTCACGTACTTTAGCTTTTATTCCGTCTATGTTTGCACTCATTTCTCTCTTATAATCTAGGACTTCGTTTCTCTCCTAGACCATAAGTTCGAGGCACAACTTCGCAGTGCTGTCACCAACAAGCCGTTTTCGTGGAGGAAGTTTCACGATCTCTTTTCGTAATTGACTAAAATTAACCTGAGGTTATGGTCATCCTTAATGTTACTTGTAAAAACAAAAATAATTATTAAAATTAATAAAGCAGATTTATTTCTCCATTAAATATATTTCCCATTCCGCATATTTAAGTTAATTTTAACCCCCTTAATTTCTTGATAAAAAATATGCTTCTTAATAATATTTCATGAAACATATTTATCATCTTGTCTTTCCACCGCACACAATTGCCATCATCATTTCCTCATTTGACGCCCATTGTTATAATGAGCCAATTTCCAAGTGAACGCCGCGCCGCGCCACCGCGAAATTACAAATGCACTCCTCCGCTGTTCCCCAAGTCCTTCGGCCTGCAGCATTCAGCAATGAAATCGTACTCACCCGCTGGCTTAATCAAAACGAGCCGCCGCTATTTATGGCTTTGATTACGGCCGCCGTCTTATCTGCGCGCCTTCAAGAAGGGGGAGCCCTCGCCCGGGCGAGCCGGTACACCGTAATGGACACGTGAATCTTCGCGAGCTGCACTGCGAGCCAGGGGCATTTCGGTGTTGAACACTTGACAAAAACTCGTCGTCGCCTTCTCGACGTCGCACCCCAGCTCGATCCTCATCCCCCTCTCCGTGTCGCCCGCTGTTTCACGTTACAGTGGGTCGAAACTACAGTAAAAGTGGTCATTCGCTAAGTGGTCGATATGCAAGTGAAAATCGTGAAGTTCAAAAACTATTTCGAGATAAATCAATTTGAAGTTGATTTTGTTAAATTTATATACTCAGTATATTTTGCTAGATACGAGATATATTAAGTTTTTAACGCACGCTTTGATATGTAATTTTACTTTTAAATATCAATCTATATTTTTGGACTGTGGGCAAACCAAAAAAAGTCCAAATGTAAATTTTTCTCCGTAATGTTTTTTCTGTTCTCTGACTTCGTTAAAAATAAGTTAATTGATAATTTACTACCGTAGTAATTTTGAACTCCAGTACTCCAATACTTTCATTAATCAGAAGAATAGAAACATGTAGTTTATCGACGTAAATAACTAAATTCATAATCAAAAATTGAGTTTCAGTGTAGATAATATTTTATAAGCCTTCCTGCTGCTCTTTCCTATAACTGCCATGTCAACCGAAAAATAATTACAATATTCAACACAAATATATGTAAGTAATATTCAAACATCTCTAGCATTTTTAGTGTTATTTCTCAAGTTTACTGTTCATATATTACACTTCCGGTTTTTCGTTATATTTTCTTCTTGATTCTCAAAGTTCTAAATTAGTTGTGGTTAACAATTCTCGCGTTTTCTTTACTTTTAATCAACAGCTTTAACATAGAAAGCACGTATTATCAGAAAGTTACACTGGGGTACAAGAAAGTCTACACTAAGGCAAGAATTCTAGGAAATTACATGTTAGAATTAAATGAGATGAGACTATAAAACTACAAGAAGTCGTAGAATCGAAATGGGTCCAATCCGGTTTGTAGGATTGTGTACGGTAGTAAGAATATTATGCATTGCAAAATTAAAATTAACATTGTAAATTTATTCAGTGTAGAGTTGTTTCACTGTACAAGTTAGGCTTCCTTATAAAAGACTTATTTTTATTATCATTGGATTCTTGAAATAAATGAAATTTTGATGTTTGTGTACCGTTTCTACTCCATTCAAAATAGTTTGAGTTAAATCGGATTTCCACGCACACAAAACCCAGATGAACGAGTTCGTAACATAATAGATTTTATCTCCTAAAAACATATTTCAAATTTGCTAAAACATTCAAGAACTGCTTGGTAGGTATTTAATGACAGCATTTTGTAAATAGCTTGATGATGGTATGATAATTTGTCACTTACAAAAAGTCAGCTGTTCCAGTTCCCTGAACTGAGAATAATTTATTTTATCTTTCAGTTTAAGCCAACGAGATAGAAATAGAGTGGCGATGTGCCTTCCATATTTGAAGCTTTTTGAAAGGACATCCACCGTGTTTTATATGAGCAACACTCGAACGTATGCGTAATTGTCAACTCGTTCAATTATATTTAGAATATATGTTATATTTAAAATATGTTTTGTTCAGAATAATTTAAAGAATCAGGGTTGTTCGCATGTTTGGGTACAAATTAAAATCCAGTATTTTATATTTTAGTTTCTCTTTATTTTTTTAAATTAAATTTTGAGTCGTCCAGATCTTTTTATTAATATTCATATTAAATTTTAAATTAAATCGATATATCTAAGTAAGTATATGTTGTGGTTAACAATAATTTGCCAATAACGTTTGCCATTATTATGCGTTAAATAGAAGACCTGTCTTCTAAATTAAAATATGAATAGCCCTAAAGAATGCCAAAATAATGGCATTTTTGTCTTGTAGACCTAAAGGGAAAAAAAAACAAAGTTGGGATGAAATGAGGCGTTCGGGTGTAAATAATGGTATTGAGCATTTTGAAGGAACTCGATTTTAGACTTTATGAACATGTTCAAAAATAATAATGAAGAGCGTAGCTCTAATGTCCGATACTATCCTGATTTATGGTAAAAAAATGAAGTATGCAATTGCGTTGTGAACTAATATTCTGTGAAGTTATTTTTGGTAATTTTAGTACATGGCATGACATGTACATGACAGTACATGACATAACAGTACATGAGTCACTTTGATCCTGGTTTCGCTCGATATATTTACTACAACGCTGTTAAAGATCCAAGTTGGTGAGTTGAGAAGTAAAAAGTAAATTTTAAAATTTTTTTTTTAATTAAAATTTTTTCTGTCTGTGTATTATGTGATAAATATTAATATGAAAAATGTTCTGTCTTTGAAAAATCAAAAACCAAAAATATATAATATATTGAAGAAATACAGAAAAAAGCACTATGTATTATGTAGTAAATATTAATATGAAAGATGAAAATAATAGTAATAATAATAAATTTAAAAAGCGAGAGATTAACATTTCAAAACTAGATATTTTCGTTGCCAAATTATGAAAAACTTATTTTTAACGGTAAAGGAACGAACAGATTTGATTTTTCCGTATTGTTAACAAAATAGAAACTCACCCTAAGCTCTACTACCATTACAAGCAAAGGAAAGTTCAACAAAACGTGCGCATAGTGAAGCTACATTTACGTCCAGAAGCAATCAAGGGCATCTCAGCATTTGTCCAATGGATCAGGAAACTGGACAAAACCGAACGAGATGGGGAAAATTTCAAAAATCAAAGACCAAAAATATTATAATATATTGAAGAAATACAGAAAAAGACACTATGTATTATGTAGTAAATATTAATATGAAAAATGTTCTTTTCAAAAATCAAAGACTAAAAATATTATAATATATTGAATAAATACAGAAAAAAGAACTGTGTATTATGTAATAAATATTAATATGAAAAATGTTCTGTCTAAAAAATCAAAGACCAAAAATATATAATATATTAATAAATACAGAAAAAAACTTGTATTATGATAAATATAATAAGAATTAAATAGTTCCCAAACGCCAGAACCGTCTTCTTTTTTTTCTCCGCGCGAGTCGGTGCCCATTTGGGACCATTGTGCGGGCGTCCTCCATCTCTCCCCTCGCCCTCCCCTCGCCTCCCCCCCCCCCCCGCTGCTGTAGGGGCGGCGTGGCGCGCGCCCCTCCGTGCGGGAAGGCAAGCGGCGAGGGAGGGCGGCCTCCGACGAAATTGTTGACGCCGGGGAGAAAATTCCTGCAGACGACGGACGAGAACAAAGGGCAAAGTAAACTATATGAACTTGCATAATTATGTGCATGATTTTCTAATGTAATGTTTCGTGAAGAAGAAAAAAAATAAGAAGAAAAATATTTTTATTCATTGGGGAGTCTCCCCTGCAGCGGTGGGAATCTTGATGGTGTAGGTGTTTTCCCCTCGGTGATGCGGCCCTTGCTGTTAAGAATGCCAGATGTACGGAGTCATTAATAAATGTCATGCGGAAAGACAAAAAAAGTTGGCGATGCGGTCTCTTTGACTCGTCAATACGTTGTAAAAGAGATAACAATGATGTAATGGCTTCTTGGAGGTCTTGTCAGGCAACGTGGTGAATTAAAATTCTCTCTGGGTGCGTTTTGTGAAATAACAATTGGGGTTTTAAGACTTGTTGCTGTTTGTGAATACAAAGTGTGCCTTGGTTTTAAACACGGGTAATACCTTGATTTTTTATACCGGGTAAACTGCTCTTTAGAATTAAGTTTGTCCTTGCTAGTTGCATATTCTGTACGGTATTTTAGTTAGGTCACTAGCTTTCTTTTTAATGTAATTTAACACTCCATTACTAACAATATTTCAATAATTTTGTAGACGCTATATTTCAGCCAAAGGGAACGCAATTGTAGAGAAGAATGATAGTGGACATCAATTAAAAGACCTCGCATTGAAGAAACAGTTGCCTTTGATGTGGGTCATAACGACGCATAAATTCTTATGTAATTTTGTGCTAGAAATAATATTTATTGAAAATATGCAATGAAATTAAATAAACATTTAATTTTTGTAAATTGAAATTGTGTATAAAATGTATTCTTGAAAGTGAACTACCAAAGTGGTTTACATTCAGCGCGAGTGAATAAATAAATGGATTAATTAATGTATTTTACATCACTTTGCGCTAGGTAAAAATAGTATGTTCTTCATTAATTTAATCTATTCGAAGTGTATAAACGTTTTTAACATTATGAAATATTATTCACAACATAGATTTAACTAGAAAATATTTGTGTTGCTGATGTATCATTTCCACTTTAAGTGAAGCCACTATTCCATAAGCTCACAGACAAAGCATTATGTATGAACTGGAATAATGAATTAATAGAATAATTATATTCAAAACTAGAAAATATTTGTGTATGTGATTTCTCGCCATCGGCGTCACTCACAGGAGCGATATTTAGAGTGAACTCGCTGAAAGAAATAACGAAAACCATCATTTGAAGTATCGTGACAGGGATGCAAATTCTATGCTTGCCATTGGCGCCTGAAAACCCAGATACGCCTCTGACTGTATTACTTACAGATAATCTTGGAATTCACGTACTTTTTCTGCAAATGATTCGCCTAAGTTTTTCTAATCCAATTTTTCTTCAGCTAATTTTTACCCAAAATACTTTATCCAAATCATTTTTCCCAAATAAGTGTTTCCTATTTTGTTTATAGAATTTTAATATTCTCTCTGATTAATTTTCCTATTCTTTTTCCTACCCAACTTATCCCAAATTTAATTTCCGGATTGCCTGTACATTCTATGATTTTACCTACGGTTTTGTACTTACCAACAAAATATTGTGTTAAACTAAATTTCAAATCACTATCCTTGGAGTACTTATTATATAAATAAATGAAGTATCCTGCTTTGTCCAGATATTTATTAGCCACGATCCCTTATTAGATAGGAAAACAATGTATTCAATCTATGGATGGTAGTACTCTATGGAGTACCACTCGTCACCATGTTCGGCCTCATCATGTCCCATCCCAACAACTCTTCTTTTCTTTTAGTGTCATACACTGATTAGTGCGTAGGCTAGTCTTCAGAAGCCCCTAGCGCCTTCTTGTGAGACTTATGCTGGGCAAGTATATCTAGGGTAGTTTTCCATTGCTTTCCCTAGGGGCGCTAGTACGCCATTTTGATGTTTGATTTGAATACCTGATAGTGCAGGTCAAGATACAATACACGCAATCTTTAATTTTGGATTTAATTTTGCCAGGATCGGCCAAGTGCCTTTACTGGAATCTGTTTTACAGGCCGACAAGCGTCCGCATGCGTATCGTCGATTTTTGGCTATAGTTTTGGCTAAAGTTCCCAGACTTTAACCGGGTTGGAATCCGCGAACATGGGATCAGTAGCTCGGCATGATAGCCACAATATCGTGTAAGCCGATACAGCTACCCTGCTCAACCCTTTTCACCCCGCCCTGCCCAGCTCCTGTCGTCACCTGGTACCGCTACGGTTATTGTTGCCAACACCATCGTTGCTGTGGGTAGCTGTAAACAGATGCATTGTGGCACACTCTTTTTATAATATTTATTGATCCTTGTTCGACAAAAATTTGTCTTTCAAGGGTATGAAAAATTACACTAACATCATACAGAATATGAGGAGAAACTAAATAGCAACCTCTAAACAAATTACTGATATGTAGACTTTTTTAAAATTTTTGAGAGTCATAATGATCTTAAAAAGAAACTATGTTTATAAATAATACATGATTCATGAAAATTTTTACAATAAATGATAGAAACTGTGAGAAGAGACAACTAAGGAGGATGTAAAAGATCTTTAGGATAACGTGATTTAATTCGCGGGAATGGATTAACTGTTTTTCCTAATTGAAAAGATGTATAAGCAGGAGAAGAAGAAAGAGAAGCATAAAATTTATCTGAGAGACGAAGGATCTAGGATTTTAGGGAAGAATATCGAGTTCACGTATATTTGATCGTTTCTTATAACCAGGGTGCTTTTAATGCTTTCTTAAATATTATTTTATAACCTCTAATTTTTTAATATGAGTTTTTGCTGCACCACCCCAATGGGGCATCATAAGTTAACGAAGGGCGAATTATACATTGAAATATAGATTATTGTTGCAAACACAATCATTGCTGTGGGTAGCTGTAAACAGATGCATTGTGGCACACTCTGGAAAACTTTTGGCGACAGTTTTCAAGTTTAATTACTCAAAGTGCAATGCTGTTATCTAACTATCAAAAAGCATTTAGAAAGAAATTGTGTGAACCTTAAAATTTTTATCCACTTTGGTTAGGTAAAGTCAAACATTACGACATTAGTTCAGTGTCGTAATGAAGCTCTTACGCACCCAGTGCGGTAAAGTACTTCATTACGACACTCGTTTTGTAATGGGTTATTCCGCGACTAGCTTGATTCCTACTATTAAAAATAACAACAATTGTTCAAAGAATTTTTATTGACATAACTTTTTAACAGAATAAGAGTTCAAATTATAATAATAGCTATGCTTATTTGTTGTAAACATTAATTACAAATTTGCTGCAATTTGATACCGTAATTCCTGATGATGTTGAAGCTGACAATTCATATTTGCATTTGAAATATTTGTAGATTCCACATTCGAAATATTTTCCCCATAATTTTCATAGCTATCTCTTTTTATTTTGCACTGATGTTTCGACATAACCTTCAGCAACAGAATTTGACTTCCATCCACCGTGCCTCTTTAACACATTCATGTCAGCACCTGCATCGGCGAGTAAAGAAGCAGATGATCGACGAAAGCAATGTCCTGTAAAAGTTTCAGAATTCTTCAAACCAAGATACATTGCTATTTTTTGGAATGTTTCAAAGTATTTATCCCAACTGGTTGCGAAGAACATTTTCCATTCTTGTAGGAGAGAAAGAAACGATCGTGCTTGACATTTTCCGGCCGAAGGCGAAAATATTGACGAAAAGTCTCCAAACAGTTGAATTCTTTGACACTTCCTTGAGTAATAACAAATTGTCTTGAAATTAATGTCTTGGTGTTTGGTATATTAATTATAATATACGTATTCTTATCCTCTATATCACTTAATTCTAAATTTTTCAATTCCTCTCTACGGCAAGCTCCAAAAACGCCAACTATTAATGTCACCTTCATCATTAAATAAATTTCATTATCTGCCTCTATTAAAAATTTATGTATGTCATCTTTCGAAAATATTTTAGATTTCTTGCTCATGTATCCTTCGCTCTTTCTTTTAAGAAAGCTATCAATTGTGTGAACTTACTTATGTCCACATTATCATTAAGTAATATTGTACTCTTTAACATGGAATAATGTGACCATAGACTTGAGGGTTTCTCTTTTTTAGACTTACCAGAGAAGTACGCCATCATAACTTTTTCCGAAATGGTTTTAATATGTTTGGTTGCACTCCAGTCTCTAAATAAAGTGTATTCACGCTCATATTTTTTCGTGATTTCTCTGGTAATAGCGTGTCTAGAGCAGCATTTGCTGTTATTTCGATGTCAGAATCACAGCTGCTGTCACTCATATTGGAAAAAAATACTCTTACACCGTGGAAAGAATACACAAAGCTTGAGGTTGACACCAAATGTGTTTCAATTGTTATCATTGTTAGAAACAGTGTCGCCACTTCTAGAAAATAAATCGTTAGTACTAAACGAACGCGTAGGACGATCTTTTAGATTAAATCTAACTAATTTTTACAAAGTGGATAAAACGTTGTACGATATACGTGTCGTAACATCTTATTACAATACTCGATTGGTTACAAACTCGGCCTAACGGCCTCGTTTGGCAATCTTCCAATCTCGTATTGTAATAAGATGCTTTACGACACTTATATCGTAAACTACTATTAATACTCTTTTGTGAATTTTCCCCATTTTTTCACAGAAATCTGAAAGAGAACAGTTAAATCTACTTTTAAGGGGTATGAAAGGTAGACGAAGTAGTTTTACGAAATATCACGCAGGCAGTAACTATTTTCTTCTTTTGAAGGTTGCGAGTACAAAAGTTTAAGATCGGAATAAAACTGTAGATTTATTTAAAAAACAAACATACGTTCCTCTTTATGTAGGAGAAAATAATATTAATTTGAAAAAAGTAGTCTAAGTTCTACCCAATAAAATCATTGTATCAATTACCATTAAGTTCATACCAGATCATAGCATTAATATTCCTAATTGTAATTTGTAAATTGTACTGTTCTGTCACCAGTTGGCTTAAGCTTACCTGCAGAAATAATAAATACCTATCTAAAATACAACCTTTGGGTCAAAACTGCATTGGAATCGGTTGAATCATTTTAGCGATTACTCCGAACAATTACACAAAAATCGTAAAAACAATTGATTTGGTTTTTGTATCGCCTAAATAACACAGATAAAAAGGCTGTTATTTTGAAATCGCAGATACACACACACACACACACACACACACACACTCCCTTTTCATTTATATATTAAGATAGAAGACGGTAGATATAACGTAATGTAACTGTGGTTTTGAAGATAGGATTTGAACACATTTGACATTTCAAGTACTTAGAATGTAAGAGGAGCCGCAACTTGCTATTTCTACCAGAAATAAATAATATCAATGATTAATAAAAGTATAAGAATAATAGCATGTTATCCAAACACCAAACCGGGCCTTTTCATGGAATGCGCATTTTAGGACGTGGTCCATTAATGTGATATACGCATTTTTGGACGTTCGAGTTTGGAATGCAAAAGGAAAGTATTTTCACATTTAAAAGCAATTCTCAATTTCTTTAGCGAGAATTGTTGGCACGAGTTCAACTCGCAAGTACAGAATTTAAATCCTAAGAAGAAAATATTGTTTGGGACATTGTATGATTTATTTATTTAGTCAGAATATCTTTAAATATAAATAATATATTTAAATATATAAAAAATGTATTTTGTCAAAAATCATTGATATCATGCCTTTGTAGGGTTGCGTAGAAAACGATTTTGTAGTTCGTAATTGAGAACAAATATTTCCATGACTGTTGTAGATTTATAGCATTGTGACCGCTTATACTCATTTGCATTGTTTTATCTTTGACAGTGCTCTAATAAAAAGTGAAAGTTTCGTTTTGGATGTTGTTATACGTTTCGTATTGAAGTGCGTATTCTTATGGAGTCATGAATTCATTATCACACACTTTTTCAGCACAGCCTTCACGGTTTATTATTTGAAAAATATTACTTTGCGATACGCCTTTTAAGACTGCCGCACTCGTACCGTAAGAAAGTAATGACCTTATAAAACAGCTGAGTTCGGGAAAGTAAACAGAACACTTGGTAGTCATGAATAAACATACCTGCCGCCTCGATTTTTGCCAATAATCACAGGATTATCTACTATATTTAGTAAGAAATAATTGAATTACACTAGTTTGAAACTCGTTTCGGTAACACGCATCATTGTCGGTTTCCTTTGTTTCTATTAACATCAGGTTAGCCACAACAGAAGCGTTCGTAACATTATCTGTCAGGTTGGTCGCTCTCATATTTTACATTAATCCTCCATAACCTGAAAATACTTTGCCTCAGAAACATGTGATCTTGAAATGCAGCGTGGCGATTTCAGCACTTCATCGTATTGCAGAAGGTAAGTGTACAAATATATGATTCCTCACATATTTTAATTTTAGTTTCCTTATATACGATGTATTTAATAAAAAGAATAATGTAATGAAGTATTCATTGTATTTTACGCGAAAGAGCAGTGTACGCTGTACATTTATTCTGATGGATCTAGTGAAATTGAGCAAGTTCTTTTAATTCGACTCTGCAAGTAAAATCATTGAATTAAAGACGATTCGGTATAATTATTGCCAAATTTTATTTAATAATAATTTTTTTAAAGAGATACGTCGTATTCAACTAATATTGTATTAAAACAACAATAAGTAAATCTGATTAAAAGGTGTTCGTGAAAAGAGGTGATGCAGATCAACATTCATGTTCTGTGATAAGTAGAGGGAAGGACTGGAAATGTTTCTAGATAATCATAATCAATATAGCCAAAAGTCAGATGACTTCCTGATTTTTCGGACCAATTGTTTCTTTATTTTCTTCATAACAACTATCCGGGACGTTATCAAATCTGTTATATTAGCACTGAAAAATGCTGAGGAAGAGTGAAAATAAGAACCTTCACTAATACTATAGACTGCAGTAGCGGCCGTGGTCAGGTGAGGGCGATAGGATCTGCAGGTGGTGTCTATTCATCCTACGACAGTGCTAGCGCCCCCTACCAATCCACAGTTGCCACATCTGCTTCTGCGACCTCGCTTACCCCCGCTGTGTCGCTAGGCTGTGTGGCGACGTTCCTTTGTCCAACCTCATGCCTAATTCACGCCGTAGTAGCCGCCACCTGCAGCAGGGTTACAGTAATTGCCAACACCCGACGTCTTATAACGCTTCACAGATGCATTCTCCCGGGATATTCTACCTGGCGTACCTCTCGTATCGTGGATCCTTTCTTTGTCTTTGTTATCGCATTGCTATTGTTACATCTCGAGTGTTCGCGGTCTTCCATGTTACTGCTTCTACTCGATCCTACTGTATTCATCTTTATTGCCTTTCCCCGTAATGTCTGCCACAAGAGACCGTCTCCTTGATGACAGAGCCAACCCCATAACCGTCACTTTGTCATTTAGCAATAAAACGGCAGCTCTCGCGTAGCACAATCCCAGTCAAGTACAGAGCTTCTGCGCTGAGCCAGGTTTTGCGCAGCGTGAAAATGAATCCGTGTGCCTACGTTAAGCACTAAAGTGGGGAAACGTGTGAGCATTCGCAAACTTTAAAGCCACGCTAAGAAAATTAAGAGATCGTCATTTTGCTCACTTTACTGTGTCGTGTAGCGAGAGCTGAAAATTTGAAGTTGAACGTGAACTTAATGGGAATGACGCGTGCGGTAAAATCAATCTAAGAAAATTAATTCATAAAGAAGTTGTGAAGTGACTTTTTTTTCAAAATTGACAAAAGTTGTGAATCATTATAATGGAACAAATGTTTACTATATGCTTTTTTCGTTTATATCGAACAAGGGCTAATTCAGTGATATCTAAATATATTCACATCAAAAGACTAAAGCACAAGCAAGATAAATCCAAATTTATACGATTTTAGGATATCTGAGAAAATTTCTCGAAATAAACCGACAGTTACAACTCCGTGCAACCTTTATTAGCCACAAGAAGAATGTAGCACAGTAATGCATCATCTGTGGACGGTTTTTTGAAAATCCCTACCTCGTCTCTTTTACCTTTCTTCTTTGAATTAAGATTAAACGATAGGAACCAACGTTGTTGGCAACATTTGATAACAAGACATTTTCTCTCTATAATAGTCATGTCAAGGTCACGGGCAAGGTAACTAACTTACTAGAGTTCGCGGGCACTGTGTCCACAGCTACTGGCGAGAGATTAGAAAGTAAAAAGGATTGTACAAACAATATGTCACTGGATACCAGGCCTATGTCAACCTTTGGGAGAAGTCAATTGACAGTTGTTGCCTAAAAAAAATTATTTACATTAATTTCTATTTCTTCTACTAAACCAATGATGATCGATTAAAATTAAATAATACATCAGTCAAATTTGATAGTACAATTGGGAGTAAAATTAAAGATATTGGATGAAAGCATCTTGATTTTCTAAACGTCTTTACTTGAGTGTAATTATTGTATTAACATCTTAAGTTCAGGTTAGATTGACAGGTTAAATTGACAAAGATCGTCCTCTGTTAAAAGAGCTGTCCGACCAAACGCGAGAATGGTTGGACTTGTTGATTTATTTCACGTTATTGCTAAATAAATAAATATCAGAATTATTTAGTAAAACGTAACCCAAAACTAAAAGAAGGAAAGAATTTCTCCTGCCTATCGAAAAAATGATTTTAGTATACGGCTGAAAGAAATAAACAGAAAATAAACATGAAATGGTAATAAATAGTAAAGTTTATAAACATAATTCAAATTAGCCTGTTTGATAGAAATCTGGCAAACATTTTAGAATGAAGCAACTACTCCCCGCCTCGCCACATTTCAGTTTGCGTGTTTTTTTTTATTTTAAAAAGTATTGAATATTTGAACATTACATAGCTCAGAAAACTAGTACTCTTTCATGTGTTGTGATGGATTACATTATAACTTACACTAAACTTAATATTTAACTACATTACTCGTGGAGTAGGAAACTTCAGGAGCCCCTCTTTGAACATTTAATGGAAATTGTTTTTAAAAAGGTTTCGAAAAGGAATCTATTTTTGATTCTAGCTGTGAAGTTGTTTAATGGATATGTCAGCTGTGTATATGCTAAATAGAGTGGGTGTGAATGGCAGCCTGCCCGTGTACACTCCTTTCTGGATGTAGAGAGGAAATGAGAGCGCAGTCAAGGGAAGTTGCCTGTGCATACATCGCCGGCCTTCCAGGGGGCAAGGAGCTCATGCGGGCAGGGATTGACAGGACTGATGGAATAGAAATTTGTGCCAACGAGCAACGGATTTGATTTTGTAGAACTGCTTAGGAAATATTTAACTCCCCCTCTCCTCTCGCATCTAGCAAAACGAGGAATCAAGAAAACGTGCCAAGACTAGATCATGAGACGCCAAACATCTGCATTCTTGCCTTTGTACAAAGTACAGTTTTTGAATGAGAGGTATACACTATCTAGTGTAATGTCACCCTTCGTGCAAACCCTCTGGAATAGGACGCACCGCAACATCAACCATCGTGACGTCTGGCGCCGCCACGGGAGCGGCAGCGGGCATTTCGGCCGACCCTTCGCGGGAGGGGTTGCAAGGGGGCGGGGCGGTTTGAGGTGGGGCAGGTCCGCACCGGATGGTGACACACGGAGCCCGCGGCGGGCGTCGTCGTCGCCGGCGCTGGGGGACTTCACCACCTCCCCGCCCCCGAGGCCCCTCCCTCCCCCCGCCCCGCCCCGCCCCTCCGGCTCCCAATCAGCTGCGGAAATGCCGTGCGCGCCGCTAACTTTGTTTACCGCCGCTGATTGCTATGAGTCACACGTAGCTATCGACGGCGGTACGGGCGCGGTTGCCCTGGCAACGGAGATGCGACCGCGCAGCTCCCGCGGTCGCCCTGCCCGCCGCCGCCGCCGCCGCCGCCTCGGCCGTCGCCGCAGCAGCGAGATCCGCAGCTGCCTCCTTGGCGTCCTTCCAGACACGGCCACTATTGTTGGAAAATTGCTTCTGGATTTGCCCCGTTTGTCATTGCCCGTTGATTGCCATTTCATGGTCGCTTATTTTATCAATGGAGTTGTCACTGTCACTGTCGTAGTCGCGCCCACGATCTCAATAATGTCTTCTGCCAGTTTGGTGTTGTCTCGGGGCAACTGCTGACGCTGTTATTATTTGTACACGCCCCGTCGTTTCATTAGTTACAAATACTCGCCTCATCGACCCACTAGTTGAATGCTGCCCAGGCGTTTGTGTCCACATCACCAATCGTTAACATGCGTGCCCATTTCATCTCTCATTTTTTCCTCTTCTTAGTTCTCTCTAAGGTCCATTGCATTCAGATTCGAATCGTGTCCTGCGACTCCTAGTAGGTATTTGGACGCCTTTGTATTTTCGGTTTGCTTTCATCTACTCCCACTTGTATGGCTTTTTTTTTCGTTTTACTTTGCTTTGCAATCTCTCGGTTCTTGTCTTTTATGTTCCCCTAAATATTTTTTTCCGTCTTCACCTCTATCGCTTTTCCTTTCCTACCCCTTATCTTCCCGTCTTTTCCCCTCCACCTCTATGATCGTACTTGGCCGCGGCCTCCGCCATCGCTGCCGGCAACGCCCCTTCCGCTGCCGCCGTCGTTACTATGCCGGTCTCGCGCGTTCCGCCTTCTTCCCTCCCCGCCCGCGTCCGCAGGCGGGCTGACGGCTGGCCCGCGCGCCCGCAGCGAGCGAGGGCGCCCGTCACTGCTCCGCCCCTCCGCCCCCCCCACCCCTCCCCCCGCTCACCTTTCCATCGTCCCCGAGTCTGTTTCATCCTCTCCTCACTGCTTCCATTTCTGTCCCATCGAACTCTTGGCTCGACTTTTCTGTCTTCGTCTCGCTGAGCCGACCTTGTCCCTACTACACTATCCCCGCTTCACCTTTCCATGGTCCCCGAGTCTGTTTCGTTCTCTCTGCTCCGTCGTCCCCATCCTCACTGCACCGACCCCGTCCCATTTCCATCCCATGGAACTTTTGTGTGTCCGTCCCTCTGAGCCGTCCTCGTCCCTGCTTCAGTCTCCCGGCGCCACCGCCTCCGTCCCCGCTCCGCCTTCGCCGCTCCCCCCGTTCTCGCTTCCCCGTTCCGTTGCCGCTTGCGCACTGCCAACGACACTGCCATCAATCCACCCTACATTCATCTGCAGGCCTCCAGGCCGTCACTGCCCGCCCAAAACCGTCCCCGCCACTGGCCTAAGCCCCACGGCCAACGCAGAACCCGGAAGTCGATTTTTCACTGTCTTTCCAGGACGTTTTTGCTGTGCGCGTCATATATTATGAGATATCTAAACGACTCACTTATTCGAGCTGACTGATAAAATGATCTTGGTGTCTTTCTGGCGTGACGGGACCCAATCTTGGGGAATCCGCAGCTGACCACGTGCCGCGGAGATGCGTTACGTGATAAAAAAAGGATTATCTCTGGAGGCTGTTTTCTCATCGACTTTATCCTGTGTCTTATGCAAGCTGTTTCGCATAAGCTCGTTACGTCTTCTTTCCGCCTGAACGAATTCGCTTTGTTCAGAACCCTTTCTTCCGCTTCTTGATATTTCCATCTCAAAACAGCGCGACATACGTTCTTTGTAATCTTCGTCTTCTCGTAACTTTCCAAAACTGTATTTTACATCTCTTACTAAGTTTAATTAGATCTTCAATCTTCATGTTGTCCTTGCTACATACTGATTTTCAAAGTTTTCAGAAAGAGGTAATCTGATAAAGAT
Organism: Teleogryllus oceanicus; assembly: GCA_964035755.1. Lineage (NCBI taxonomy): Eukaryota > Metazoa > Arthropoda > Insecta > Orthoptera > Gryllidae > Teleogryllus > Teleogryllus oceanicus. The sequence goes on along the minus strand of CAXIVR010000008.1, from coordinate 69,171,401 downwards.
TTTGTATGTAAGTTCGAAGAATTGAATTTCATTCTTGTCATATAATATTTTCTAAGGGATCTGCTGAGAAATAAATTCTTTGATAAATCTGAACCTCCGAGAATAACTTTTATGCTACTGATAGATTAAACGATGCCAACATTCTTAACGCTGAAAATTAAATTAATTTCGAATTTATTGAAAGTTCTTGAAGGTAACTCTTTCCAAGCAATGGACTGTATCTCTCCCTCTAAAATATCTAACATTTGCAATCAGACTTTTATTAAAAAATTGTATTGAAACCAAATTTAAAGTCTAAATTTAAATTCTTCAAATTTTAAGTTCAAGATGTTCTATATTGAATATTTAAAATGTAAAATTTTGGGTGCTATCTGAAATAATCTACAGATTTTATCTAACATTTGCAATCAGACTTTTATTAAAAAATTGTATTGAAACCAAATTTAAAGTCTAAATTTAAATTCTTCTAAATTTTAAGTTCAATTTTAAAACTTATAATTTGGGTGCTATTGAAATAATTACAGATTTAACCAATGTTTCATTTAATATGAAGCTGCATGGCTTTCAATTGAAATTAACCAACATTTAGAGAGAGTGGCGGAGTTAAGAAATACTTTCCGTGCCTCCATCTGGAGGTGGCGAACCGTCAGAGCAATAAATTACGCCTACCGTGCAATCTGTCGAGAAGTTCTCAAGGGGTGATGATTCAATGGGAATGAAAACGAAAACGATATAATGGATGTTCAACTAATACCAGAGTATAATAGCAACTATACTCCAGTGAAGCGTTGGCCTTACAGATATAATGTTGTCTCCTCAGACTCATCCGATTTTCTGTGCAGCAACCACAGTTTCTTAAAGCAACACCATGAATAATATTTGTACAATATTTTTGTTAAAAATCATGAAATCGAAACAATAATAATAAAAAAGGCATTTTGACAAACTTCTCAGCTCTAGTCATTACCTAAGCACCGAACAGTGCAGCTGAAAAAACTGCCAAATTTACTTCAGTTACCAACCCCTTCTCACATTCATCGCAAACTATTTTGCGCACGAGTGTACATTGAGAGAAGCAATTCTCTCCGGCGTCTGTGGAAATCGTTGCAAACCAACTCGCGGGGAAGGCCCGCCGCGCCCTCTTCCGGAACTCCGAAGTGAGCGCCGCTCGGGGTGAGGCGGGTAATCGCTCTCGAATGTTTTCGTCGCGAGCGCCGCCTCGCCCTCACCCTCCCGCGCCTCGCCGCCTCGCCGCCCGCGCCTCGCCGCCTCGCCGCCCCGCCGCCCCGCCGCCCTCGCCGCCCTCGCCGCCCTCGCCGCCCTCGCCGCCCCGCCGCCCTCGCCGCCCCGCCGCCCGCCGCCCCGCCGCCCCGCCGCCCCGCCACCCCGCCGCCCCGCGCCCCGCCGCCCCGCCCCTCCGCCCCACCGCCACTCATCGCCATCACCACCGCTATCGCTGCTACCACCGCCGCCGCCGCCGCCTACGCCGCCCCGCGGATTTCCCCGCGCTTATCCTCTGCGCGCTGAGCCGCCAATTCATTACCAATGCTTAAACGCTCGTGTTAATGACACGGAGGGAAACATCCCGCGCCTCGACTCGCCCGTCACCGCCTCCGAGGCCACGCCCCCCTCCGCACCAACTCCCCAGCAAGTCGATTCAGACTTCCGCTCCTCTTTTACAGACGGCCCTGCAGGAAGCGTGCCTCGGCACTGGCTTCTTCATCGACTCAACTTGCCTGGGTTCTTCTCGTGTCTGGTTGCTTTCCTCAAGGTGGTCATTACGAGTGAGCGTGATTGCCGAGTCTGTTTCAGCGGCCGCTCCCGACCCTGCTCCGTCGCAATCACCGTACCCTGCTCCCCCGGCCCGATCCCTTTCTGCCCCCTCCGTTGGTCCTCCTACCACTGTCGCCACCGCCAGGGCCGATACCTACATCTCCACCGTCAGCTACATGCCTCTCATTTGCCCTCACCCCTACCTGCTCTATTGTGCACACCTGAGATGTCGAAGTCCTCACACCGGGAGCGGTAGCTCAGTGCATAAACTGATGCCACTGCAGCGCCTCTGACCGGGAGGTCCCAGGTTCCCACTCCTCGGCGGCAGGATATTCGACACTAGCTTTTCAGCTAGGTCGAATTCACTCGCTGTATGGAGAAGAATTTCAGCGGTCGGCTGCTCTGATCGGTAGTTTTCCGTGGTTTCTCCGATCAACACCAGGCGAATGCCGGAGCAGTACCCTACCAAACGGGCCACGGACCACGCGCGATCTGTCCTTCCCTTTCCTTGTCCTATCCTCTCCCCTTACACACTCTCTTACACTAACATGCACTACACTACCACATATTCCGGGAGACCGGTCGGGAGCTTAGAGCTTGTCCGGTTGGGCGGGCCCGCTGGTGGAGAGTCCTGGTTTGGGAAACCCCTCTAGCCGACGGTAGGTCGGTGCCGGATCTCGCCATTCAGCGAGGGGAAAATAACCGCCATCTCACGTGAAAAAAACATGCACTACACTAACGGGACTAATGGACCTAAGCAGTTGACGCGCCCGGAAACAGGAAAAATCAATCAATCAATCAATCAATCGAAGTCCTCACGCTAGAAGAGGCTGCGGGAGCGACAAACGCACAGCTGATCCTAGCCATGCATGTGAGTTGCTATGACTTGTGCAGAAGCGGCTTAATCCTCATTTTCACAGGGATTTGTCACAACCGCTGCAGTCACCACCCACCCACTATCATCACCTTAACGAACTTTTTTATTATTACGTATTTATTTTTCTTTCGGAAATACGTAAATCAGTTACTCTCTTTCATATGTCATGGTTGGCTTACAATTATTCGTATTCCCTAAGCTTAAAAATAAATCTAACTACAGCAAGGGGTAGGTAGCTACAGTCAGCACCTACTGTTAACAATTGTTCGCAAAAGCGCTTAGAAAGGTGTCAAGTGGGTATTTGGGTTTTTGAGTCGAGTTGGAGTATAGTGTGTAGAGGAATAGAGTTGATGTTTGAGTAAAAAATATTGGAGAGGTGGGCTATGTGTTTAATGATGGATTTTATATTCAGTTCTTTGTGGTAATTGTTTGTTGGATGTAAACCATGGAGCGTGAGAGGCTCATCCGAGAAATGTATTTTGTATTATTTTCAGTTTATTTATGGTTGTAACTGATGCATTCGTTCGAACGGCACATGCGTATAACATTAAGGGGTCTGGTTATAGATTTGTATAATGCGATGGCATTGTCAACGCATGTCAGTTTTGCTTCCCCGCCTCAACTTGCGGTGAACTCGCGAATTCCTATGCGTTCTAGCCACCCTCGTTTCCACCGACAGTCGCAAATTCGGGGGGGGGGGGTCCAGTACTATTTCCATTGGAAGTGCAACATTGCCATACGATTACATTTCGAATACGATCTACTACTTTTTTCTGGACATTGTCGTTCCTAAATCTTTTCACTCCCGCCATTTCAAGCATTTCTGTGCCTATTGCCTCTGAAATGCCCTTATGTAATCTTTTGGTCAGTGTTTAAAAAATCAATTATTTCCCAAATTAATATTTTCACAGATATACTTGATGAAATTTTACGTCGAAATTTTTCTTAAGATAAAAAGGAAATAAATAACTTTAAAACCTTTTTCTCTACTTACCCAGATATTATTGATGTTTCGAAGAGTGCACATACTAAATAGCTGTTTATATTTATATATTCTATAAAATTAAATGTACCTGTCCTCAGAGGGAACATTATTCTCCCAATGATTTTCCGTGCTTTGAACATAGATTCACACTAAATTCACATTTGTTGAATTTTGTTTCACATCACGAATGTGACGTACATTGACGTAGATGACTTGGAGCGGTAGCTCAGTGCATCAACTGATGTCACTGCAGAGCCTCTTGGTAAATCCTTTTACTTTTATTCATTGTCAGGAACTCTCTTCGTAAACATAATGTTCAAATTCACAATGTTCGCATTTACTCTCAGCTTCCTCACCCACGCAAACCAAACCCTCTACCAAACTCCCGTCTGTGCCGCTCCGCCCGTTTTTATCGCTACCTACACCGCCGTCTCCGTTCCCGCACCTCTCTTATCTCGCCACTTCTATCATGGCCGCCACAAACACCGACATAGCCGTGTCAGCTCCCACCCCACTGCTGCCTCCATCATCACCATACCGGCAGGTGGCTCAGGGTGTCAATTAATGTACTTGCAGTGCCTCCGGCTGGGAGTTCATAGAGCTTGAGTCCCGACGGTACCTGGATTTTCGAAACTAGCTAGGTCGCAGTCAGCCTCTGGAGAATTCTGGTAGTCAACTGATCTAATATGCTGTTTTCCATTGTGCCTTCAGTCAATAGCGGGTGAATGCCGGAGCAGTACACTAACAAACGGGGCACGAACGGCGCGCGATCATCCTTCCTCTTGTCCTATTCTACACCCCCCCTACGTACACACGCACTTACATTAACTACACCAGCGCACATTTCAGAAAATCCCTCGGGAGGTTTGAGCTTGTCCATGCTGGGGCGCGCTGGTGGGAGATTCCTGATCGGGGAAAATCCCACAAACAGTAGTGTAGGTCGACTCTGAATCTTGCCATCCACCTGGGAAGATCACCGCCGTTTCCCGGGATAAAAATGCACTGGACTTACGGGACTAATGATCTTAGCAGTTGACGCGGTCGGGAACATTAATCTATTCATCATTACCACTATCTCCAGCGTCTTCATCACCAGAAGCTCTGCTGCCCTCACCGCTCCCACCATCGCCTTCACTATCATCTTCACTACCATCTTCACTACCATCTTCACTACCCTTCACACCCCTTCGCGACCGCCTTCGCGACCGCCTTCGCTACCGCCTTCGCTACCGCCTTCGCTACCGCCTTTGCTACCGCCTTTGCTACCGCCTTCGCTACCGTCTTTGCTGCCGTCTCTGCCTCGGCTACAAAGCCACTTCCATCCGCTTCCTCCGGTCCCGCCACATCTGACGATTCCACCACCGCACCACGTGTCTCGCTACCCGCTCCGCCCCCGCTGCTCCTTCCTCATTCGAATGCTCGTAAGGCGGCTCTTCGGAATGAGGGCTTTCCTTCGAACAAAGAGCGCTGGATTTCACCCCATTCCATCTCACAGTATGCCGCTCGCCGTTTGTACGCCTAGCGCGGAATTCAACCGCAGAGCAATGAATTGCAAAGGAATTTACTCGGTGAGGACATCACACATACTGCAAATTAGATGCTTAACAAGCAGATTTAAGCATTAGCATTGTGGTGATAACATGGTCACGAGTTCAACATTTTAATAACTACAAGAATAAGAGTGGTGGTGCTATATTTCGTATTATTTCTTATAAATGCGTAGCAGATAATTGTATCACTGTACTCAACGATGTTATACAACAAATTAAAGGGCAGCAAATTGTATCGTACTAATTCCTCAACCGTCTCGTAAACCACAATTTTAAGCAGAACAAGCGCAAAAAATTCTTATTTGCATTTTTTTAATAGTTGCACTTTTGAAAGTTGACAGGTCTTAATGAAAATCATGCTTATGCAGCATGTCCGGAAGCTCCCTTTACAAAATCAGACAGAGATTATCTGTTAAATTTCATGAAGAATGGAAGAGACAGTTTTTCAGGGGATGAGGGGGGTGATGGTCTTCGCAAAAATTGAGTTCAATAGTCACTTCCGGGCACAAAATTTAAACAGGCTGCAGCGTCACAGCAGACATTGTGTCGTCTCCTACAGTGCTGATTGTTCACTCCTCTCTCTGGTTTATCTCGGAAGCTTAAGTAATTGTGTTTGAGGACAGCTTCATGAGCTGGAGTGCTTTACTATTTTCAATGATTTATCTGTTCTCTCAATCTATAAAAAATGTGTCATACTTAACACACCATTTGATTAAAATATTTACCATGCTATTCAGCGGTGTACAATTGAACGCTGACTACAACGAACGATCTAATCAAATGATTTATGTGTTCTATTAAATCCATGAAAAATAGAGTACATAATTAACATACCGTTTAATTCTAAATTCTTATCATGATGTTCAGCGGTATACAAATGAACGCTAAAGACTATTCAAGACATATGAAAATAAACTAATCTCCTGGAATGCTTCTATTATTTTTTGCATTTCTTCAATTAGAACTGCTGTTGGGTAATTTAGATAGACATGCATTTCATAGGATCGTTCAGTCTCTTCTTAATATCCGGACATAGAAAAACGCACTATGTAGCTAAAATGAACGTGCATAAAAATTTGCTTTCATTGATTACATACAGAGTGCTCTGGATTTGCATTATAGCTTCCGTCACTCGACTTATCTCCAGTTCTTTGAAAAATCATTGCGCAAGTCATGTGCAGTCCACCAATTCCAAACAATAGGCATCCTTCGATAATTAATTTTTGCGCAGTCCACCAATTCCAAACAATAGGCATCCTTCGATAATTAATTTAATGGACTGTAGTGATATAGTCAGCAGACATCCATAGGTCAGTGGTTCAATCGGCTCGAAGGATTAATTTGAAATTGCCAAATGAAATGAAAATGAGGGAATTGCGGCGCGCACTCCCGCTGCAATACGTGCCTCCTTCGATAGCTCAGTTGGTGGAGCGGTGGGCCTTAGTGGTATAGAAGCAGACATCCATAGGTCGCTGGTTCAAATCCGGCTCGAAGGATTAATTTTGAAATTGCCAAATGAAATGAAAATGAGGGAATTGCGGCGGCGCACTCCCCCTGAAATACGTGCCTCCTTCGATAGCTCAGTTGGTAGCGCGGTGGACTGTAGTGGTATAGTCAGCAGACATCCATAGGTCGCTGGTTCAAATCCGGCTCGCAGACATCCATAGGTCGCTGGTTCAAATCCGGCTCGAAGGATTAATTTTGAAATTGCTAAATGAAATGAAAATGAGGTAATTGCAGCGCACTCCTGAAGCACGTGCCTCCTACGATAGCTCAGTTGGTAGAGCGGTGGACTGTAGTGGTATAGAGGCAGACATCCATGGTCGCTGGTTCAAATCCGGCTCGAAGGATTAATTTGAAATTGCCAAATGAAATGAAAATGAGGAATTGCGGCGCACTCCCGCTAGAATACGTGCCTCCTGGATAGCTCAGTTGGTGGAACGGTGGGCCTTAGTGGTATAGAAGCAGACATCCGTAGGTCGCTGGTTCAAATTCGGCTCGAAGGATTAATTTTGAAATTGCCAAATGAAATGAAAAGAGGGAATTACGCCACGCACTCACACTGAAATACGCGCCCTTCGATAGCTCCAGTTGGTAGAGCGGTGGACTGTAGTGGTATAGAGGCAGACATCCATAGGTCGCTGGTTCAAATCGGCTCGAAGGATTAATTTGAAATTGCCAAATGAAATGAAATGAGGTATGCGGCGGCACTCCCTGAAGTACGTGCCTCCTTCGATAGCTCAGTTGGTAGAGCGGTGGACTGTAGTGGTATAGAGGCAGACATCCATAGGTCGCTGGTTCAAATCCGGCTCGAACGATTAATTTTGAAATTGCCAAATGAAATGAAAATGAGGTATCGGCGCGCACTCCCTGAAGTACGTGCTCCTTCGATAGCTCAGTTGGTAGAGCGGTGGACTGTAGTGGTATAGAAGCAGACATCCATAGGTCGCTGGTTCAAATCCGGTTCGAAGGATTAATTTTGAAATTGCCAAATGAAATGAAATGAGGTAATTGCGGAGCGCACTCCCCGAAGTACGTGCCTCCTTCGATAGCTCAGTTGGTAGGCGGTGGACTGTAGTGGCATAAAAGCAGACATCCATAGGTCGCTGGTTCAAATCGGGCTCGAAGGATTAATTTTGAAATTGCCCAATGAAATGAAAATGAGGTAATTGCGGCGCGCACTCCCACTGAAGTACGTGCCTCCTTCGATAGCTCAGTTGGTAGAGCGGTGGACTGTAGTGGTATAGAAGCAGACATCCATAGGTCGCTGGTACAAATCCGGCTCGAAGGATTAATTTTGAAATTGCCAAATGAAATAAAATGAGGTAATTGCGGCGCGCACTCCTGAAGTACGTGCCTCTTCGATAGCTCAGTTGGTAGAGCGGTGGACTGTAGTGGTATAGAAGCAGACATCCATAGGTCGCTGGTTCAAATCCGGCTCGAAGGATTAATTTTGAAATTGCCAAATGAAATGAAAATGAGGTAATTGCGGCGCACACTCCCGAACTACGTGCCTCCTTCGATAGCTCAGTTGGTAAAGCGGTGGACTGTAGTGGTATAGAAGCAGACATCCATGGTCGCTGGTTCAAATCCGGCTCGAAGGATTAATTTTGAAATTGCCAAATGAAATGAAAATGAGGGAATTGCGGCGCGCACTCCCACTGAAGTACGTGCCTCCTTCGATAGCTCAGTTGGTAGAGCGGTGGACTGTAGTGGTATAGTCAGCAGACATCCATAGGTCGCTGGTTCAAATCCGGCTCGAAGGATTAATTTTGAAATTGCCAAATGAAATGAAAATGAGGGAATTGCGGCGCGCACTCCCACTGAAGTACGTGCCTCCTTCGATAGCTCAGTTGGTAGAGCGGTGGACTGTAGTGGTATAGAAGCAGACATCCATAGGTCGCTGCTTCAAATCCGACTCGACGGATTAATTTTGAAATTGTCAAATGAAATGAAAATGAGATAATTGCTGCGCGCACTCCCTGAAGTACGTGCCTCCTTCGATAGCTCAGTTGGTAGAGCGGTGGACTGTAGTGGTATAGAAGCAGACATCCATAGGTCGCTGGTTCAAATCCGGCTCGAAGGATTAATTTTGAAATTGCCAAATGAAATGAAAATGAGGGAATTGCGGCGCGCACTCCCACTGAAAACGTGCCTCCTTCGATAGCTCAGTTTTTAGAGCGGTGGACTGTAGTGGTATAGAAGCAGACATCCATAGGTCGCTGGTTCAAATCCGGCTGAAGGATTAATTTTGAAATTGCCAAATGAAATGAAAATGAGGGAATTGCGGCGCGCACTCCCACTGAATACGTGCCTCCTTCGATAGTTCAGTTGGTAGAGCGGTGGACTGTAGTGGTATAGAAGCAGACATCCATAGGTCGCTGGTTCAAATCCGGCTCGAAGGATTAATTTTGAAATTGCCAAATGAAATGAAAATGAGGTAATTCGGCGCGCACTCCCACTGAAATACGTGCCTCCTTCGATAGCTCAGTTGGTAGAGCGGTGGACTGTAGTGGTATAGAAGCAGACATCCATAGGTCGCAGGTTCAAATCCGGCTCGAAGGATTCATTTTGAAATTGCCAAATGAAATGAAAATGAGGTAATTCGGCGCGCACTCCCTGAAGTACGTGCCTCCTTCGATAGCTCAGTTGGTAGAGCGGTGGACTGTAGTAGTATAGAAGCAGACATCCATAGGTCGCTGGTTCAAATCCGGCTCGAAGGATTAATTTTGAAATTGTCAAATGAAATGAAAATGAGAGAATTGCGGCGCGCAATCCCACTGAATACGTGCCTCCTTCGATAGCTCAGTTGGTAGAGCGGTGGACTGTAGTGGTATAGAAGCTGACATCCAAAGGTCGCAGGTTCAAATCCGGCTCGAAGGATTAATTTTGAAATTGCCAAATGAAATGAAAATGAGGGAATTGCGGCGCGCACTCCCACTGAAATACGTGCCTCCTTCGATAGCTCAGTTGGTAGAGCGGTGGACCTTAGTGGTATAGAAGCAGACATCCATAGGTCGCTGGTTTAAATCCGGCTCGAAGGATTAATTTGAAATTGCCAAATGAAATGAAAATGAGGTAATTGCGGCGCGCACTCCCTGAAGTACGTGCCTCCTTCGATAGCTCTGTTGGTAGAGTGGTGGACTGTAGTGGTATAGAAGCAGACTTCCATAGGTCGCTGGTTCAAATCCGGCTCGAAGGATTAATTTTGAAATTGCCAAATGAAATGAAAATGAGGAATTGCGGCGGCACCCCCTGAAGTACGTGCTTCCTTCGATAGCTCAGTTGGTAGAGCGGTGGACTGTAGTGGTACAGTGATCAGACATCCGTAGGTCGCTGGTTCAAATCCGGCTCGAAAGATTAATTTTGAAATTGCCAAATGAAATGAAAAGAGGAATTACGGCGACGCACTCCCACTGATATACGTGCCTCCTTCGATAGCTCAGTTGGTAGAGCGGTGGACTGTAGTGGTATAGAAGCAGACATCCATGGTCGCTGGTTCAAATCCGGCTCGAAGGATTAATTTTGAAATTGCCAAATGAAATGAAAATGAGGGAATTCGGCGGCGCACCCCTGAAGTACGTGCTTCCTTCGATAGCTCAGTTGGTAGAGCGGTGGACTGTAGTGGTACAGTGATCAGACATCCGTAGGTCGCTGGTTCAAATCCGGCTCGAAAGATTAATTTTGAAATTGCCAAATGAAATGAAAAGAGGAATTACGGCGGCGCACTCCCACTGAAGTACGTGCCTCCTTCGATAGCTCAGTTGGTAGAGCGGTGGACTGTAGTGGTATAGAAGCAGACGCTCGTAGGTCGCTGGTTCAAATCGGCTCGAAGGATTAATTTTGAAATTGCCAAATGAAATGAAAATGAGGTAATTGCGCGCGCACTCCTGAAGTACGTGCCTCCTTCGATAGCTCAGGTGGTAGAGCGGTGGACTGTAGTGGTATAGAAGCAGACATCCATAGGTCGCTGGTTCAAATCCGCTCGAAGGATTAATTTTGAAATTGCCAAATGAAATGAAAATGAGGTAATTGCGGCGCGCACTCCCTTTGAAGTACGTGCTCCTTCGATAGCTCAGTTGGTAGAGCGGTGGACTGTAGTGGTATAGAAGCAGACATCCATAGGTCGCTGGTTCAAATCCGGCTCGAAGGATTAATTTTGAAATTGCCAAATGAAATGAAAATGAGGTAATTGCGGCGCGCACTCCTTTGAAGTACGTGCCTCCTTCGATAGCTCAGTTGGTAGAGCGGTGGACTGTAGTGGTATAGAAGCAGACATCCATAGGTCGCTGGTTCAAATCCGGCTCGAAGGATTAATTCTGAAATTGCCAAATGAAACGAAAAGAGGAATTACGGCGACGCACTCACACTGAAGTACGTGCCTCCTTCGATAGCTCAGTTGGTAGAGCGGTGGACTGTAGTGGTATAGAAGCAGACGTCCATAGGTCGCTGGTTCAAATCCGGCTCGAAGGATTAATTTTGAAATTGCCAAAAGAAATGAAATGAGGTAATTGGCGGCGCACCCCCTGAAGTACGTGCCTTCGATAGCTCAGTTGGTAGAGCGGTGGACTGTAGTGGTACAGTGATCAGACATCCATGGTCGCTGGTTCAAATCCGGCTCGAAGGACTAATTTTGAAATTGCCAAATGAAATGAAAATGAGGGTATTACGCGACGCACTCCTACTGAAATTCCTGCCTCCTTCAATAGCTCTTGGTAGAACGGTGGACTGTAGTGGTATAGAAGCAGACATCCATAGGTCGCTGGTTCAAATCCGGCTCGAAGGATTAATTTTGAAATTGCCAAATGAAATGAAAATGAGGAATTACGGGGCACTCGCGCACTTGAAAGAATTAAGCAGGTTTGAGAGTAGCATTATATCGAGTGTGTTTATCATTTCTATGAATATTTAACTCGTGAATGCCGGTTTTTTTACATTTTTTGTATGTCGTTGATTTTCTTTGTGTAGCTCTATTGCTTTTTATTATATTTATTATTTTCAATATTTATCTCAGTAATTTTACTTGTAATATGGAATCCAATATCATCTAATTTTTGTTCTTGACACTTATCCTTGTACGTGACTCCATTTAAAGTGGAACAGTTATGTACAGCACACATAATGAATAATGAAAGAATATTGGAGGAAAGAAATCCAAGATGTTTTAGAAGTCGATGAAATCATAATAAATTTGGAGAACATTTCTGGAGAATAGGATGTCAATGACAGTAAGGATAATAGGTACGATATTCATTACAACATTCATTACATGTTTCTTATATTTCAAAAAGTTTTATCTTGACAGTAATTCATCATTTATTAACAAAATCATGGAATTAACTATTTATTTATATTATGCATTTACAGAAGAATGCACTATGCATTGTATCTGAACTGTCATGCTCCATCTATTTGGAAAAACGTTCATTTAGTCAAAAACAGTCGAAAACTGTATATGACGTATGGGGGAGAAAATCGTTTAACGTGATGCATAACCTCGTACGATTTCAAGTAAGGTATTAACCTTATGGTTAATGGCTAATGTATTATATGAAGTAGATGTATGATTGATTAAATAATTAATTTTTGTTCCCCAGCATTTGAAATGCTTCTGAACTAGCCCCTCTTTATCTTTTATTGGAACCAGTTTTGTTGACACAATTTTACATGATTACGTTTTTCTATAATCGTCAATAAAAATGACTGATTTTGTGATATCCTAAGTATAGTTTATCTTCAGACATTTGTTTTAACCCTTCAGAAGAATAATTTCCTATACAGAGAGGATATATTCAATTTACTTAATCTTCACCATTATCATTATTATTCCAAATCATTCTTAGTTTTCACACAAGAACTTGTCTCCTATATTTAAATATATATGTAAATGGTCTTTTTAATTTTTTCTAATTTTTTGTGGCCCTAATATACGTCACAAGAATTACATACAACAGCTTTTAAAACAATTTCTGAGCGAACAAATCGAATAGTCTACTGAGTAAATTTGTGAAGAATATTTATTAAATCTCGTAAATATTATTTGAAGCAACTACCATTAAAATGACATTAAAATCGATGAAATCTGCAAAAAATGCATTAAAAATTACGGAAAGGGTAAAAAAATGACTTATAAATCGAAATAGACAAAAAGTGCTAAATAATGACCTATAAAAATGGGTCATTTCATTTTGTCATTACATAAAAAAAAATTCTACACTGAAAGGCATTATTCTTAAGTGAAAAGACCTTCTACCTTCTACTCCATATTTGAATTATAAAACATTTGTATTTAGCGTTGGGTTTCACACGAACAGCAATAGAAATGTATAAGTCAATATTCGCTCCCTTCAAACATTTACTGACATACTCTCATATTGTTCCCATATCTGAAAGTTCTAACATAAACAATTTCCTCACATATTAAATTCCAAAATAAACTCAGCAAATCACATTCATAAAATATATTTTCCAACAGAATCGTTGTAGAAAGAAAACATTTTCTCACAAAAAGTCTGCTCACACACTGCGCAGGACTGTACCCACTCGGGACGTCGGACGATTAAAAATATCGATTTCGTCCGAGTTCAAACCGCATAAATTAAATTTTACGTCGCGATTTCCCGTTCTCGTTTCGACTCGGGTGAAATATCAAACCGAATTCCCAACACCCCGATACTCACTTTCCTCCGGATTTCTTCTTTATCCGAGCACGCCTCCCGTCCCCGCTCTACGGCGTGGCGGCTCGTGTGAATTCGGAAGCGGGCGCGAAACGCGGGGCGAAAGCAGCGGGAGAGGGGAAAAAGCACGACGGAAAAACTTGCAGCAAGAGAGCGCGCGAGAGGACTCTACAAAGACGCCGCCACGCCTGCCGCCGCCGCCGCCGCCTCCTACGACGGAGATGTATGCACAAAAGGGGGACTGTACCGCGGGGCTATATATATATTGCGTCTCGCAGCTCGCGGAAAAAGCCTCCGCCTCTCTGGAGGCAGACGGGGATAGCCCCGGAGGCGACCGGAGGAAGCACGGAGGGCGAGGCAGGGGCCCTTCCTCAGCCAGTTTGCATTCTAATGCACTCGGGTAATAATCTCGGTAACGGAGCGCTTCCAAACTCGATCTCCCCGTCGATAAGGGCAAGGGCGCGCGTCTGTGCGGACACTCCGCCCCCCCCCTCTGACCCCCTCCTTCACCCCTCGATCCAACTCCCCCGCTCCCACCCTCACCTCTTACCGCCGTGCTGTCCTTCCGTTGACAATTGTGCTCGAGGAGCGCGCTCAAAAACGTGTTAGGCGTCCCTTTGCAGCGCGCAGACCTCGTTTCGTGCTGAATGATGATTAGCTTGCACAAGCGAGAGAGAAAAAAATGCAGGTTCTCATCACGCAATCCCTCACTTTGATGATGCCAACAAAAATCTACTAGCATCTAATATTTTTAATGTAATGAATAATGAATTTTTTGAATACATAATTTTATATCCAAAAGACATGCACAATAAACAATGACAAATATTATTTGAAATTTTTAATTTTTTCTATTAATTTTTGGAATCGACATTCAACTCAGTAGGGTCAAATACTTGACATTTGGTGTAAACGAATTATGTTCTTCAGCACGTGACATGGACTGAATTTCGTTTATCAGATAGTTACTAGTCTACGACGGAAATAGTTGGTTTCCCTTTCTATACAACAAAATTATCTAGCATACAAATTTTCAACATTTATTGATCATCATTTTATGTCACTTTTCCGTTTCTTGGACTATCAATGATAACACCACTCTGAAATTAAATAGATGATTCTCTAATACCCACTTTCGAACTTTCAGTTTCTGAAGAAGACAGTCCTTAATTTTTTTATTCTTAATTGTAGTGATTTCGAGATCGTGTTTGAATGAGGAAGTCCTTCGACATATCGCCTTTGAGAAAGTGCATTTGTTAGGCGATTATTCGATTTCCACTTAAGCGCGAACTCGATTATTCAGCCCCGGATAACCGAGACAGTCATAAGAAAAAGAAAGACGAAATAATATTATTTTTTGTGCTTTAATATTTGAAATGAACTCCGGATTATCCAAGTTTTTTTTTGTCTCAGGTAATGTCGCTGGGATGAACTCGAGATACAATTCCAATTAAACCAGATAGTGGATGAACTTCGACCAGACGAAGCGCATAACGTAGATTTTTTCGTAAATGAAATTTTCTCTACCCTTAGGTTTAGACAAGATACATTTTTTTCTTTTATTGACACTGTTGACTGTTCAAAGGTCAGTTCACGACCGATAATAATGAAATTTGTTTCTTAAGGGTAAACAATTGGTACGTTCAATGTCGTGATCTAAAAGTCCATTGTGGGTGACTTAATAACCACTAGGTGATACATTCGTGAGAGTAAAAATGACGATTTGTTTCGTTATGGAGAATGCATATTGCATAAAATAAAACGTATAAATGTAAAATAAACAAAGAGTGAATAATTATCAAGAACGTAACAGGTAGAACTTCGTTGTAAAGATTTTTTACAGAGATTTAACACTGTATCAGAAAACACCGCAAATGAAAGATAATTTCTCATTTTATGACTTATTGTCACAATCAATCATTTTCCACGGGATGTATCACAATGAATTCGACTGAATTCTTCAAACATAAAGTTGCCCTGATTTGCATCTCCGGTGCTCCACAGGGTAGCCCGACCACCCGTCTACTGACAACCGAGATCCGGGGTGCTGCAGGGCTCGGGTCGGCGATCGCGGCGGACCCGAGGGCTGGGCTGTGCCCCGCCCCGCCGCCGCCACGACTCCCTCCTCCCCTCCCCGGCACCGCATGTACAACGCCCCGCATCCCGTCCGCACAATGGGGCTGCCACAGCCCGCTCCCCCAATGACAAGCAGGCTTACAAAGCTCATAACGCAGGGCGATTGTGAAAGAGTTATTAAGCTGTCTTTCAGCGAAATTACTTGCTTTTAATTCCGGGAGAATAAATGTTTTAAAAGTGTTCCGCCTTTGTTTTCAACCTTCCTACAACGTGTGGTACACTTATAGAGGAGCTCTTGTCAAACGCTTTTCCGACATGTGGACACTGTAGCAACCCTGGTCGTAAGGAAAGTAGCAAAATATTGGTAGTTTTACAATCAAAAAAACAAAGCATTCAATTTGGACCTTTTTTTATTCATTGTGAGGAAAATTGTTATTCACTACGTTATGTTTCAATAAACGAGTTTACAAGGATAAGGAAAATTCAAGAATTGCAAACGAATAAAAAAAACGGGATAAAGCATTCCACTTACCGTTAAGTTAATGATAGATCAGTTTTTAAGAAAGTAATCAAGAGAGGAATTTCGTTCAAATTTTAAATTAAAATTTTTGCTATAATATTTTTTAATTGTCAGCATTACATACACTATTGTTAAAAATACGAATATTAATGGGGAATATCTGAATCTATACTAAACACTCTAAGTAAACTAAGTTAACAATCAAAATTTTTGGCCGAGGAAAACAATCCTCCCACCTTAGAACAGTCACATTTATCTAACAGCTAGCATTATAATATCAAAACAAAAAAATGGCTGGAACGCCAAAAAAGTTCGTCACTTGTGAAGTAGACATTAAGCACATTGGAATAATTTGGGGCAAATGTAACAATTTACGGTGTAATTGCGGGGCCGCACTTCCGCCTACGTAGTACATGCCTCCATCAATAGCTCAGTTGGTGGAGCGGTGGAATGTTGTGGTATTCCAGCAGACATCCATAGGCCGCATCCATAAGTGCTCAAAATACCAGTCATTAATAGGAAAACAAAGGGAAGAGTACTCATCTGCCGTGAGATTTAAGCGTCGTAGGGCGAATAGTTTAGAAGATACAGCCATGCAAAGTATTTTGAAAATGTTGAAAATATGCGAGAATGTGAAAAAGCGTCTTGAAACAGCATTTTTCGTCCGAATTATGCAAATGAAGACATTTTCTGATAGTTTATATTTTTCTGACTCAGGCTGTTCCACCAGAGTTGAAAAATACGCAATAATTTAGGAGATATTAGCATTTAAAGCCAATCCATTTCTCTTCCTAAAATCGTTAAATTTAATCGAACCTCCCTGAAAATTTTTCAAATTTCAACCCGACGCTGATTCTTGTGAGAACAAGCGTCCTAACTCGAAATTTAATGGCAATTATAATGGTAAAAATCATTTTTCTCTCTGAGGTTTCGTTTTCCCGAAATTCGCGAAAACGTTCATAAAATTCGCCATTTTAGAGCAAAATGCAACCTATATAGTCGCCGTTCTTTTTACGTTTCCCGTGCCTAAAATCCCAGTCATTAATAGAAAAACAAAGGGATGGCCGTGCAGATTTCAGCGTGGTAGGGCGAATAGTTTAGGAGATACAGCCATGCAAAGATTGTATTTTAGAACTGTTCAAAATATACCAGAATGAAAAAAATGTCTTGAAGCCGCATTTTTCGTACAAATTAAGCAAATGATGACTCAGGCTGTTTGTCCAGAGTTGAAAAATACGCAATAATTTAGGAGATATTAGCATTTAAAGCCAATCCATTTTTCTTCTTAAAATCGTAAAACTTATTCGAATTTTTCAAATTTCGACCGGACACCGATTCTTCTTAAAACCAGCAACCAAACTCGAAATTTAACGACGATTACAATGGTGAAGATCATTTTGTCTCTGAGGCTTTGTTTTCTTGCCATTCGCTAAAACATTCATTAAATACACCATTTGCAACCAAAATGAAACCTATATTGCCGCCGTTCTTTTA
The DNA here is from genome assembly GCA_964035755.1 of Teleogryllus oceanicus. NCBI lineage: Eukaryota > Metazoa > Arthropoda > Insecta > Orthoptera > Gryllidae > Teleogryllus > Teleogryllus oceanicus. The sequence continues at coordinate 69,153,949 of CAXIVR010000008.1, read as the reverse complement.
CGTTTCCGATCGTCCTGAACCAGCCGTAAATAGAAGTACAAAGAGCAGAGTACTCTTCATCTTACGTGCGAATTTCAACGTCGTAGAGCGAATAGTTTAGAAGATACAGCCAGTCAAAATGACCGTATTTTAAAAATATTGAAAATAAATAAAAATGAGGAAAAACCGTCTGGGAACCGTAGTTTTCGTCCGAATTGGGCAAATTAACATATTTTCGAAAGCTCCTAATCTCTGAACAAGGCTGCCTGCAGAATGAACAAATTCCCATTAGTTTAGGATATATGAGCGTTTAAAGCCAATCCTGTTTTCCTTGTCAAAATGGAAAATTTAATCGACCCCTGTTGAATTTTTCAAATTTCGACCGGACACCGATTCTTGTAAATACCAGCATCCTAATTTGAAATTTGACGGCGATTACAGTGGTCAAGGTCATTTTTGTCTGTAGGCTTGTTTTCTTGCAATTGAAAACATTCATAAATACGCCATTTTCAACCAAAATGCCACCTATGTTGTCGCCGTTCTTTTTACGTATTCCGATCAAGTACTAGCCGTAAATAGAAGTACAAAGAGAAGAGTACTCTTCATCTTACGTGCGGATTTCAACGTCGTAGAGCGAAGAGTTTAGAAGATACAGCCAGCCAAAGATGACCGTATTTAAGAAATATTGAAAAACGTTAAAATGAGGAAAATCCGTCTAGAAACGTAGTTTTCTTCCAAATTGGGCAAATGAACATATTTTCGAAAGCTCCTAATCTCTGAACAAGGCTGCCTGCAGAATGAACAAATTCATTAGTTTAGGATATATGAGCGTTTAAAGCCAATCCTGTTTTCCTTGTCAAAATGGAAAATTTAATCGACCTTTATTTTTCAAATTTCGACCGGACACCGATTCTTGTAAATACCAGCATCCTAATTTGAAATTTGACGGCGATTACAGTGGTCAAGGTCATTTTTGTCTCTGAGGCTTCGTTTTCTTGCAATTCGCGAAAACATTCATAAAATACGCCATTTTCAACCAAAATGCCACCTATGTTGTCGCCGTTCTTTTTACGTATTCCGATCAAGTACTAGCCTAATTAGAAGTAAAAGAGAAGAGTACTCTTCATCTTACGTGCGGATTTCAACGTCGTAGAGCGAAGAGTTTAGAAGATACAGCCAGCCAAAGATGACCGTATTTAAGAAATATTGAAAAACGTTAAAATGAGGAAAATCCGTCTGGAAACCGTAGTTTTCGTTTAAATTAGGCAAAGACTATGTTTTCTGAAAGCTCATAATCTGCTGAATAAGGATGTGCCTTCAGAATGAACAAATTCGCTTTAGTTAATCATATATGAGCGTTTAAAACCAATCCTTTTTTTCTTGTCAAAATGGAAAAATTTAATTGACCCCCCCTGTTAAATTTTTCAAATTTTGACCGGACACCGATTCATGTGCAACCTAGCATCAAAATTTGACGGCGATTACAATGGTCAAGGACATTTTTGTCTCTGAGGCATCGTTATCATTCATTTCGCGAAAACATTCATAAAATACGCCATTCTTAACCAAAAAGCCACCTATATTGTCGCCGTTCATTTTACGTTTCCCGATCGTCATGTACCAGTAGTAACAAGAAGTAAAAAGAGCAGAGTACTCTTCATCATACTTGCGGATTTTAACGACGTAGGGCTAATAGTTTAGGAGATACAGCTAGTCAAATATGACCGTATTTAAGAAACATTGAAAATACATTAAAATGAGGAAAAACCGTCTGGAATTCGTAGGATGCCCTGGAAGCACTGCCGTGTTGAGGACATTCTCACTTTTCAGAATCATACCTCATTTGCCTAATTCGGACGAAAAATACGGCTTGTAGACGCACTTTTCCATAGTATATCTTCCGAATTTATGAACGTTTTCGCTTATTCCGGAAAACGAAGCCTGAGAGAAAAGATTTTACCATTGTATCGCCATATTTCGAGTAGGACGCTACTTTTGAAGATTATGTCCGGTCGGGCGATTAATTTTACGTTTGGACCCGAAAATGGGTTGTTTAAATGCTCATATCTCCTAAACTATTGCAATTTTGCAATTCTGTTTGCACTGCCGTGTTCAGGACATTCTGACCTTTCAGAACATACCTCATTTGCCTAATTCGGACGAAAATACGGCTTGCAGACGCACTTTTCCATTTCAGTATATTTTGCGTATTTTATGAACGTTAAATATTTTTTTACGAAACGCTCGAAATTTTCTTTTTAATTTGTTCTCTCGTATGTAGGGAAAGATTGTAAAGAAATGGAGCTGCTTACGTTTTCATGGTCTCTGAAATTTGAAAATTGGGAACAATAAACAATTTCTATTGAACAAGTACAACATTGATGACATATTTTTTTAAGTCATATTTGTTTTAAAAATATCTCTTTTTAAAAAGAAAAGGTTGAATTAAAAAAAATAATGAGTAATATTGCAAATTTTCGAATATGGAAATTCGAATTTCGCGCATTTACGTTAAAGATTATTTTTTTGTATAATCGTAAGGAGTTACTTAGTTATTAAGAGGAGTTTTCTAATTAGTTAGCTAGTAATTAGTTATTTGTTATTATTTGAGTTAGTTATCCGCAGCGTTTTAAGGTAATATTTAACGCGGCTTTGCTATAAAAGCTGCGGCATGACATTTTTAGACGTTGATCTGAGAATTTCGTTGTTGGTCGTCGACTTGGATGGGATTGCGGTAGAATAAGGAGCTTTTATTCAGTAAACAGTAATGTGTCAAGGTACTACGTTTAATAAAATGGTAGATTAAACTGTATTAACGTCGAGAAGAGTACAATGCAAGAAATAGAGAATATTTGCTTTTGTAAGTGGTACATTTCGTAATGACACCGTAGGTTCTTATTCGTGTTATATAAGCATCCATAAAGTTATATATTGGATGTTCTTCAAATCTGGATGTTTAATTTATACGTGAAATTATCCTTGCTTGTTTGTATAATGTATTGCAAACATTGTAACATTGGAGATTTGTTCAGGTTTGTTTCTTTTGTAGTAGTAAGAAATGTGTACTATTCCTAACTAGCGACGTAATAGCAGATACCCACCGAAGGCGTTGAATTGGTGTAGTCTTTTTCAAAGGAAAAATTTAAAACCTTCCCAATAATGCGAGAAGGTACGTGCTGTGGTAGCCTCTCTGGTTTTGAAAAGTAAAGAATGATTCCAGCTGCAGGCTACTGATTTTGTCCCACGGGGGTTGTCCAATGCCTCCTACCGGAGTAACGCGGTACTCATTTCTTTACGAGCGCGCGCTCTATCGGCGAACGGCGGAGATGGGGCGACGGTGGGCGGCGGTGGCGGCGGCGGCGGCGAGCAGATAAAACCGCGTCCGCGTCCGGGTGACGATGCACGCTCGTGCTTCATTTCCTACTGGCGTGTCGGCCTTCCCCTAGCGGTCGTCAACGGCGAATCGACATGAAGGTCGGTAGGCAGGCCCGTGGTGACAAAATGCTTGGGAAAGCGGCGTTCGGATGATATAGGCAGCTGAGGATGATTGGCGGGGTGTAAAAGGTAAATGAAAGAAAATAATGTTTCTCTGCTTGTAACACCACAACGTACAGAACGTGAATAGAGGAGTAAAATAGACTGATTTTAAAAGTACGATTGCGGCAGAATTGCGGGTTCTTAGTAATGAGTGCATTTATTAGTTCTAGTTTTACTTACATTACAAAACTGAATATTGTGAGCCATGGATTATTACAACACTTGCATCGTCATAACCCTTTCATTACCTCACTGACCTGATTTTCTTTAAGTTTGTCTTTATGTCTTAAGTGGATAAAGATTATTAATTAAAGATCAAACAGGTATCAACCACAAAGTACAGTACAAAATAAATTTAATATAAAGAATAAACAGCCGTACATTAGTTCTACTTACGGTCATAAAACAGCCATAAATTAGTCCCAAAACACGTGAATGGCTATTTAATGTAACCAATGTAATTAATAATCATTATGGGTTACCATAATATCTGTGCTGCCACTGCTGAAATTATTGAAAGTGGTTAATAATAATTTTAATTTAAAATAAATAAAATAAATAAATAAATAAAAGATAAAAAAATTTATTTAAATTGCAACTGGGAGTAACGCGGTGGCAGTTAATTACATTAATAAGATAATAAATGTCATGCAAATAATGTAAAAAGGTAATAATAATGCAAAAATTGTAATAATAGTAACAATAATAATATTGTAAAAACAGCTGATTCTTAAAACATTAAATTACATGAAAAAGAACAGAAACGTGTATCATCTAAAGCTGCACTGAGTGTTTATACAATTAAGACCACGCTGCACTGTCCTTCACTTCACTATAACACTAAAAACATTTCCTTCATTATTTCTCTGCTCTACACTGCACGACACCTCACTTCACTGTATAACTTAATATTCTTAGTTGACGCCGTCATAAACTTAGAAATACCCTAAATTAATTTCCTCAACTATTGAACGCTTCGAGGAAAGAGTTCAAAAGTTTTTACCGGCAATCTATTCCAATGCCGTATCGTTCGATTTGTGAAAGAGAATTTCCCAACATCCGTCATAATATACTTAGGCGCTAAATAGTTATTTTTTCCTCATATTATTATTCATTATTAAACGATGTTAACATGAATTTTAAAAAATCTATCATTACTACGATTGGTTTTTTTTTTCGTGTTTCCGGGCTCTTCAACTGCTTTGGCTTAGCCTTTTTCGGCGCAACCGGCTCTCCCACCAGCGGGGCACCGCCCCAGCCGGGCCAAGCTCCAAGCTCCCGACCGGCCTCCCGGAATAAGTGGTAGTGTAGTGCATGTTAGTGTAAGTGTGTGTGTGTGTGTAAGTGGAGAGGATAGGACAAGGAAGAGAAAGGACAGATCGCGCGCGGTCCGTGGCCCGTTTGGTAGGGTACTGCTCCGGCATTCGCCTGGTATTGATCGGAGAAACCACTGAAAACTACCGATCAGAGCAGACGGCGCAGAATTCTCCTCCAGACAGCAGGTGAATTCGACCTGCTGAAAACCAGTGTCGAAAATCCTGCCGCCGTCAAGACTCGCACCTGAAACTACCGATCAGAGCAGCCGGCCGCTAGAATTCTCCTCCAGACAGCAGGTGAATTCGACCTAGCTGAAAACCTAGTGTCGAAAATCCTGCCGCCGTCAAGACTCGGACCCAGGACCTCCCGGTTAGAGTCGCTGCAGTGACATCAGTTGATGCACTGAGCTACCGCTACCGGTATCAGTACTACGATATCTACCATGTAAGAGCCATTGCACCCCGAGTCTTGCTGGGGTGCATGCAGTCGGCAAGCCGGGCGCGGCGCCCGAGCAGAGTACCTGAGCGGCTGCGCTCAGGAGCGGGGCGTGGAGGCGCCGGGGTGGGGATCGCGTGGCGGGAAGCGAGGGGCGGCTGTTTGTTTTTACGGCCGGCGCGGGGCGGGGCGGGGCGGGCGGCGGGCGACCGCACCGCTCGCCGCTGCAGCGTAATGAAGCGGGCCTAATCAGCGGACGCGGGGCGCCCGGCCCGCAGACGCGCCCGCCCGCTCGCCCGCCCCGACGCGCCAAGCGCATTAGAAGTGAATGGGCTCTGGCTGCGAGGGTCCTGCCCGCCGCCGCCACGTGGCCTGGCAGCTCCGACCCGCGCTCATGTCGCTTGCGTCGGCGCCCGTTCCCTGCGCGATGCTTCTTCATCCGCGCTTCCGTTGCGCCCAGCTGATCTCATCGCGGTCGCCATCCGCGGCGTCTCTGCTATGGCTGCTGTTCCCGCTGCCTGTGCTCGCAGTCTACGCCTTTTCTGTCGTTCCCTCTGTTCAATTTTCCTTCTAGTCTCTTTCTCATCGTTCTCGCTTCATGCCAAATTCGCGCCTCCAACTAACACCCTTTTCTTCGCTTGCTTCATCTTCGCGGCTGTCCCCAACAACTGTAGTTGTCCCCACTTCAGCTGCTGTCTCCACCTTTGCAGCTGTCCTCGTCTGGATGTCCCCACCTTTCAGGCTGCTCTCATCTTTCTACATCTGTTTTGTCCCTACTACTTTTACAATCTGCGCTTACGGCAGTTGCCCTCTTTCGCACTCGGTTTCTGTCCATTTTGTTTTGCGATTTTGCTCCTTCCAGTCCTCATCATACTCGCGGTCGTCTCCGTTCTGTCAGTGCCGCCAACCCCAACATTCGCCGCCGTTCCAACTTTATACGTCGTTCCAACCGTATCGACAATTCACCCTCTCAGGCTGCTCACCGGCCCGTGGCCATTCCCTCGTCCCTTGCTTCCATCTCCATCCCGTCTCTCGCAATCGCTCCCTGGAAACCACTAGCGCTGTCACCTCGTGCAGTATAATTGCCGCCCAATTCGCATATACAATTATTACCTACTCACATTCCGGTCCACTATTAAAACTTCATGTTCTCCAGTTGTAGCCACCGCTCATTTCACTTGCCTCCTCTTCGCTTTTTTTTAAACTGTGAAAACTCTGTCACACCCGCCGCCACCCACGATCATTTCACCGCCGCGGCGGTGACGGCGCGCCGTCCGTATTGCACCGAGCTTCCAGCCCTCCTTCCCCCCCCCCCGCCCCCCCCCCCCCCCCTCTCCACCGCCGCTGCTGCTTCAGCCATCGCCCTTATAACCGCCGCCGCCGGCACAACCATCGTCGCCGCCGCCGCCATCGCCACCGTCACCGCCATCGCCGCCATCGCAGCCGCCGCTATCGCCGCCGCCGCCATCGTCGCCACCGCCGCCGTCGCCACCTCCGCCGTTTCCGCCTCCGTCGTCTCCGCCGGCACTGCCACAACCTCCGTCGCCGTCACCGCTGCAGCCGCAGCCGCCACCGCTGGTTATTTCGGGCGGAAGGCGGTCGTCGCCGGCGCTGGCAGGTAGCGATGGCGCGACGCCGCGCAGATAAGGGCGAAGGGTCCTGCGGGGCGATTCGTTGCCGAGCCTACAGCGCCCTCCCCGCCCTCCTCCAGCCCTCCCGCTGACGCTACCCCCCGGGCAACTCCTTCCGCCGCCCGCCCATGTTGTCGCCTGCCGCCTCCGCCGCTCCGTGCTGTGGGCCTTGGAGCACAGGACGCCCATTACTAAAAAATAATAATATAGAAATGTAAAGATAATATACGTACAGTGGAAACTCAATAAATCGAACGTCGATGGCACAGATTTCATGTAATCTCATGTATTTTATTCATTCCCCCTCATTCATCCAAAACGTTTCGTCCAATAAAAGAAACATCAGCAACTCAAAATACTATTGTTCTTTTTTCTGTTCCGTTCTAAATTAGTGGTATAAATGTTCTGCTGTGTCGGCCCGGTGGCCGAAATCGCTAAGGCAGTAGTGTCGTAGTGATCTCGGAGCAAAGGGTCGCGGGGTCGAGTCCCGCCTCGGGCGTGGTTGTATTTGTGTTCATTTCATCCCTTATCATCACCGTTTCGTTTCACCCTCATAGTTACCATGACGTTAATGCTAATAGTGGTTGCTAATGACCTAGCTGTTGATGCGACCTTGAATAAAAAGAAAGTTCTGCTGTGTAACTTAGCGATTAAGTGGCTAAAATTTGCGATTACTAAAAATATAAGTTAAGAAGTACGTAATTGTGTCAACCCGATTTTCAATATTCCAGGATTCTTTAATTCAATTTTAAAGCCACCGTTCGTAAATTTTTACGTTGGGTATCAGTAAAAATATTAAAAATAATATTTCTAAAAATGTATTAAGTGATTAAAAGAAGTATTTTTAAAAAAAAAAATATTACATCTGTAACAAATTATTTGTACAAATTGCAAGTATAGTATACGTGATTGCCTTTAAATGTATCTCATGGTCAATCAGAGCCATTAGGTTATATGTGAACAAGAACGCCTTTAAATAAAAATAATTACTTCAAACGAACACTCCTAATGAGTAAATGAATCTAATTGTTAGCTAATAAAAATGGTATTAAAATAATTAACAATGACTCTTAATACGTTTGGATCCAGTACTGTTTAAACACATTAACTTACCATAATGAATGAGCAATTACCTTGACATAAATTATAATTACTAGGGTGGAATATTTAAATCTTGAACTGAAGTGTGGCCGCATAATAATTGAACAATGAATAATTAAACATGGATAATAGAAGCTCTTGAAGAGTAATGCCCATTCGATAATCGTTGAAAGAACAGCTTAAATGTGAATAATTACCATAGCAGAGTTAACGATAATAACTAGTAACTAGAATTTATGGTAAAAACACTTTGAATGCACTCTCCGGGAAAGCTCAGTTGGAGTGTATTTTGTAGAGACGAACATTCATTGAATTAAAGGCTGAGATGGCTCAGTTACAACATCCATTGTAACTGCTGCATCGCAGACCGGGAAGTCCTAATGTTCGAGTTCCGACTGCGGCGAAATTTGGATACAAACTAAAGGTAAGATCAACTTTAGTCTGTCTGGAAAAGAGCAAGCGGTCGGTCGCATTGATCGGTGGATTCTCCGATCACGACGAATGCCCGAGCAGGTCTACACGCGATCTTTCCTTCCTCTTCATTGCCCCCTTACTTGCATGCACTTACACTTCATGCACTATACTGCCACGGATGTCGAGAGATCAGTGTGGAGCTTAGGGCTTGTCTCGACTGGGACGGTTCCCTGCTGGAGGAAACAAATGGAGGGAAAACTCTGGAAGCCGACGTATGGGAGCCAGAAACACTAAATTTAGACTCCCATGGTTGATTGATTGATTGATTGTTAGTTTTGATTGACTGATTTTCAAGTTTCCGGCGCGTCAACTGCTTCGGTCATTAGTCCCGTTAGTGTAGTGCATGTTTCTTATCGGGAGATGGCGGTGATCTTCCCGCTGGATGGCGAGATCCGGCGCCGACCTACCGTCGGTTAGTGGGTTTCCCAACCATGTGTCTCCACCAGGGGACACCGCCCAGCCAGGACAAGCTCTAAGCTCCGACCTGTCTCCCGGCATGTGGTAGTGTAGTGCATGTTGTCTGAGTGTGTGTAAGGGATAAGATAGGACAAGGAAGGAAGGACAGATGCGCGTGGTCCGTAGCCCGTTTGTTAGGGTACTGCTCCGGCATTCGGCTGGTGTTGATCGGAGAAACCACGGAAAGTACCAATCACAGCAGCCGGCCGCTAGAATTCTCCTCCAGACAGCGACTGAATTCGATCTAGCTGAAAGCTAGTGTCAAAACCCTGCCGCCGTGGGGAGTGGGAACGTAGGACCTCCCGGTTAGAGGCGCAGCAGTGACATCAGTTGAAGGATTGAAATCTGAGTGTCCAGAGTTGGAAGTAGAAAGATTCTAAGCAATACACCACGGATCTCCCAGAATCCGTACCTTCGGCGAAATAACGAATTTTGACCTTTCTAAACCACCATTGTCCGTTGGCGTTGTCGCTTTCGCCCCACTGCGCGCCGTCGCGGTTGGCGCGTCCCCTGCTGGGGGGGGGGGGGGTCCGACTTCCTCTCAAGCGGCGCTTCCTTGACTCTCAGCCGACGCGTCGCCCTCTACCTCCCGCTCTCTCCTTCCGCGCTATCTCGCTGCATCTGCTCTCTTCATCGCGCCCTCGCGCGCTCGAGCCTGTCGCCGGCGTTACGTCCTTTCTGATTCCACTTTGCCACCCGCCCCGCTCCTGCCTTTTATTTGCCTTTCTTACGGCTTGAGTTGGAGCCAAAAACAATATTCATTTTTTTCATCATTGCCTCCAGTCAGTTATTCATTAGATAAAGTGGGCGCGGTGCCCAGGATTCGGGGAACGGTTATAGGACTTCTCGTTTTCTTGTGATTAGGGAAAAGCAAAGCCAAAATAAAAGGAATGAACGTACTGGTGCTTCAACATTTAGAAAGCAATGAAGGTAAGCAAAAAAATATAAGTAACAGACTGTATAATTCTATACATAATAATACTAAATAACCATAATTTATTACAATTGTTTACTTACTAACAGTGAAATACAAACAAGTATACAAACAGTATTTAAACAATCAATACAAATAATGTCACATACATTGCTAGTATATTCATACAGCGTTACAAAATGCAATGAGCTTAAAAACATTACAAAATATTTATAAAGTAAACGAAGGCTTACAAACTTCGTCCTAACTCCTAATCATTCCAAGCTGTTTTTATTTCTCCTTCAGAGTTTTATTAGTCATTTTGCTCTGCTCCCTTCATTTCCTGTGTCCCATATCATCAGTATCTGCCAAGCCATATTCTCCTTTCCCATCAGGGCGAAATGTTTACTCACTTCCCCTCCACCCCCGCCGTAATCACCCCCACTACCCTTTCGCCTTTATCTTGCGACCGCGGCCGTTCCGCCACCATGGACCCGCACCTTTCTCTCGGCTCCACCTGCATCTGGCCTCGCCCCGCGTGCTCCCCCACACAACCTACCTCGGTCTGCCTCCCTCCAAGCCCATTCAGTTCTCCCGCATACACTTCTCCATCGCTTCTCCCTGCTCTGCCTCCGCAGCGCACTGTCCAGCTCCGCTCCGCTCTCGCCCTGCTCCGCCCGCTTCGACCCCGCTTCGACTCCGCTTCGACCCACTCCACCCGTTCCACCGCTCCGCTCCGCTCTCGCCCGCTCCCGCCCGCTCCCGCCCCGCTTCGACCCCGCTTGACCCCTGCTCCCACCCCGCCCCCACCCGCTCCACCCCTGCTCCCACCCGCTCACCACTCCCTGCCCGCTCCCACCCGCTCCCACCCGCTCCCACCCCTCCCACCCGCTCCCACCCTGCTCCACCCCGCTCCCACCCGCTCCCACCCGCTCCCACCCCCCCACCGCTCCCACCCCCTCCACCCGCTCCCACCCGCTCCCACCCGCTCCCACCCCTGCCCCTCCCCTCCCGCCCGTTCTCGCCCGCTCCCGCCCCGTTACGCTCTTGCTCCCTTCCCGTCCCCCTCCGCCCCCGCTCCCGGTTCGTTCTCGCTCCCGCCCCGCTTCCACCCCGCTTCCGCCCCGCTCCCACCTCGCTCTGCCCTTTCTGCCTGGTTCGTACCCCCCTCCGTACCCGCTTCGCCCCGCATCGCCCCCTCCGCCCCGCCCCACCCCACTCCCACCCGCTTCCACCCGCTCCCACCCCGCTCCATCCCGCTCCCATCCCGTTCCCACCCCGCTCACACCCGCTCACACCCCGCTCACAGCCCGCTACACCCGCTCACACCCCGCTCACACGCCGCTCACACCCGCTCCTACCCGCTCCCACCCGCTAACACTCCGCCTCACCCCGCTCCCATGCCGCTCCCACGCCGCTCCCACCCTCTCACCCCGCTACCACCTGGCTCTGCCCTCTCTGCCTGGTTCGTACCCGCTTCGCACCCGCTCCACCCTGCGTATTCTGTGCCTCTTTCCCGTTTACTTGGACCCCCTGCACACCCCGTCGCCATTCCGCCTCTACCCTCCCCCCGCACCTGCCGTGCCCGCTCTCCCAGCGCTCGCCTGTCTCCACGAGCGGCCGGCGCCGCTATGGGCCCTCCCAGATTAAATGGTGGAGTCGTGTGTAAAGGGCTAGGGCCCTCCTTAATGGCTATTTGCTCCCGAATTAAAGCGCTGGGGCGGAGCGCCTCTGACGCAAGACGGCGCCGCTCAAGCGCCGGCCTCTCGCGGAATTTCTTTGGCCCTTTGGCGAGCCCTTTGCCGGCCCTCCGCCCGCCGCCCGCCGCTCGCTGCTGCTCGCTCCGATGCGCACTGCTCGCCGCACACTGACCGGAAATGCGATTCGGCTTGCGCAAAGCCTCCCCTGGGAAACGGATACCTGTTTGTGAAGCAATGCCGTGTTACGCTCGGTTTGTGTAGGTCTCGTGTCTGGGAGCTGTTGATAAACAGACGGGAGGAACTCGTCTAAAAGATAGCCGTATAACCTGGTAATGGATTATGTGGTTTTACGATGTAGGTTTGTTTTGTAGAGTCGCTGTAAGAAACATGTTTTAACAGCTAACACGGCGAAAACAATAGTGAATTCGCTCTACCAGAATTGCATTTGGATTTTTCAGATACTTATCTGGTAAGTCAAATTTGATAAGTGTAATATTTAATCCACTGTATTAAGCAATGGCCGTTAATTATATTAAAATGTGCAGAATGTTTAAACAATTTTAGCGATTTTAAGTAAACATGTTATTTACTTATCAGTCCTTAAATGTTCCAATTATCGTTAAATTGATTTAAGTTATTTATTCCATGAAATCCGTCCCTACATTTTACTCGCATGTATGGAAATCTTTCCTCACGTCCGCTTGTACTATTAAACACTATGTTTCTTTAAATTTCGGAGAGTTTTGGGGTGGTGAATGAAGAATCCTGGTCGATGTTTATAGCGTTACTCACTTCTCTTCGATTCTTTCAAACATATGTCATACATGGTTATTTGTTCATTGTTATTAATAATGTAATGTTCACGTATTAATAATGATCCAAGAAACAGCATTAGCTTCATCAACTAAAAATTGTGTTGCCCCACGGCTACTTGTCGATTTCTACATTGAACCTAACGAAGTAACAGGTCTTTAGATATATCTGATACGAAAATATAATATTTAATAATAAATACATCTAACAAACCCAACGTCTCAGTAAAAAATTATAAATATATTTCATCCTCGAAGGCAAGTAGGAATAAATTTCAGGAGCACTAATTCATATTCCTTCAAATCGTTAGAAGCCAAGAAAACTAAGATATCGTAATTTGCAATTCAGGAAGTATTCTCGACCACTGCTTAGCCCTGACCACTTGTCCAACGGATCAAATCACCAGCACAATTACGCTAAAATACCCTTCGCAAAGGGCCTCCGCCGCCAAGCAACCCTGCGATTGCTCACATCCGAACCAACAAGCGGCGGGCTTCCATTGTGGCAAAGAACGAAAATACGGACGTAAATTGCGGTCTGCTTTGGGAAGGGGTATCTTTATTATTCGCCGAAGAACCCTTTATTCATCCTTTGTTGGGTCCTTTTACGGCCAACTTTTCATCGTTTTCGCATACTTCTCCCCGGGTCGCGTGTTCTACTCCGAGGGCGGTCGTAAAGCACGATCCGCCAGATACTCCTAAATTCTCCGCAAACGGCGCTAGAGTCGCGGCGCAGCACTAGCGCTCTCACGCGAGCGCGCACTTTCGAACCCATTTGTTGGCGGCGGGGGCATGTGGCTAATGGGCGAATAAAGCGATCTGTGTTCGGCTTCTCTGTGACACAATATAGGTCGTGCCGCGAATTACGACCTAAATGACGGTTTGATGTTGAGGCAAACGGCGCGGCGAGAGAGAAAAGTTATGCGGTTTGCGTGTACGCGGCGTAAATCCAGTGACCGATGTGGAGGCCCGGCGGAGGTATTTTGTGGCGACTGCGTACTAGAAGCAGATGAATGGAGGTTGTACGTGTCACGGGGCAGTCGCGACTGCGATATTTCTGTTGTGCGTTTGACAGCGTTGCGATGGAAGTCGGGTTCTGTGTGTTTTCGTTTCGTTTCTGTGATTTAGTTGAATTGTTTCTAGAGTCCTGCGTATCGCTTTAAAATGACGCAACTTTAAACGTGTGTCGCCAGATATGTATTTTTAATATGTGTGCATTGTACGCATCTGCGAAATCTGCTACTTTTACGCAACCATTGAAACCAAATTTGCTTCGTTTAATAAATATTTATTATAGTTGATTGGATATTAAAATTTGTCTTTGATTATTATTTGCAGGACCGACTTTAAAATTTATTTTTAATATACTTATTTATTTACTTTTATTAAGGAAACAGTGCCGGAATATTTGCGTGGTTCACATAGAAGGAGCGTTCGGGACAACGTATATCTGGGGACAGATATCAAAACACCTCGGACGTATTTTGTGGTGGCTGCCGATAAGAAGCAGAACAGAGGCCACACGTGCGCTGATTTTCTACACTGCGTTTGACAGAGATTGGGCAGTGTGATCCTGTTGTATTTTTGGAATTTAGTTTCGCATTTATTCAATCACAATGAGCAGTTATTCAATACTTAGCAGTAGGGTATTGTTACTATTCAAATATGTATTCAATTCATGTAGCGTATTTTTACATAGTATCTTATACAATAGTAGTTGTACCTCATACAATTTTATTATTGATATTTAATGATCGCCCAAGTAATACCTTCTTTCTCCGCTAGGTGGTGAAAGAGCGTACCGAAATTTGCGTGGTTAGACGGAAGAGCGGGCCTGATGGCCCGAGTCTCGCCACGTAAAATAAGGCATTAACTAAACTAAACTAAATGATTAATACATTTTCTTGTACGTAACTCGAAAACGATTGACGTGTCTCATCTATTCTTCACGTATTTCTCATTTCATCCAATTCTACGATTTGCAATACTTATTTATGCAGTCCAATATATGGTTCTGCGGTTGGGTCCTAGATGTCGCTGTGAGCATAGCCGCGCCTTTAATGCGGACTTCTGCAACCCGCATCGCGTGCATGGTTGGTGGGTAGAAACGTATCAGGCAACAAGTACATAATTACAACAGACTGGTTGGGGAAATAACGCTGTAATTAGGTCAGTAATCTGTTATGAAGAAGGTAAACAATGATAATATCTAAATCACATGCATTGCAATCGTGACAGGAAAAATTAAAGAACTGTTGAGAAAATAAGTCCGAGTATATTTACTACATTATTTTGTTACATTAATCGAGATGTTCCAAAAGGTCTTACGTGATGACATAAATAGAAAGTAACAAAGAAGTAGAATCTCAAACGTTATGTGTAAATTTAAGAAGTGAAAACAAAATATTATATTTTCATAAATAATACACAATGGCATTGCGACGAAGTGTTCCAAAAGGTCTTACGTGATGACATAAATAGAAAGTAAATTGCAATGATGTATGTGTGTGTGATGTGTGTGTATGTGTGTGTGTGTGTGTGTGTGTGTGTGTGTGTGTGGTGCGTGTGTGCGTGCGTGCGTGCTTTCAGTACTATTAAGGAAAGTGGTTTCGGTACCTTTCCAGACTGGAGTTAAAAAAATGTTGAATTTTCAATCCGAATACTGTGTAAGTATACGCAACTTACTAGACGATTGCGAATAAATACATACATCTTCAATATACATCTAAAATACTATTCGTTTGAGTATTTTTGTTGTCTTTTGCCGAATCTCTTTGTATGATTCTTAAGTCATAGAGTGCACTAACTTTGTTCATTACAATAACTAAAATCAAAACACTTCTCGGTTAGCATTTGAAAACATTTACGAACTGTCTCAAACATTCCATAGTGTCATTTCAACAATAAATTTGTTAAGGATGTTTCGTAGGATGTTCACAGGATGTTTCGTGTAAAAACTGCACTAACTCAAAGAACAGGAAGAAGTGGGTAATGGGAAGCAGTCTTCCTCAGTGAGTCGTGGGTATAAAAGACCGAGGCACGGCTTTTATACCCAGTTAAACCAAGTACATTGGTGTGTAAACAATCAGACGCACGAACAATGCGTTCTTCAATATATGTTATAATGTTTCATCGTAATAATTCACGTGCAATATATGAAATGAAGTCCAGCATTAACCCCATCGATTAAAAGATGTGAAACCTTTTTTTTCTATTGATCTATAAAGTGTGATATAGAGGTGATATTGCCAGTCGGAGAAAGCTAGTCGGGCAAACCAAAAGATAGTAGAGTTCCGACATTAAATTAAAATGTATGCAGATTTGCATTTTAGAGTGGTTAACCTTCTGCCAGTGGGCCCGTGTTTATTTATTATCCATGCTTGGCCATAAGGGAGACATGTGTCGAGTATGATGTATTAGCGCATACAGCCTGCCTAAGCTTTTCTTTCGTTCTGCGGCTAGAGAAACAGAACATTGAATTAGAAGCTACAATTTTTGACTTGCACGGAAAGCTAGAAAGCTGTCCATGAGCCACCCCAAATAAATAGGCATCCTCAATTCCTTTATTACAAGCAACATCTTCATCAAACGATCGTGGCGGCAAATCGATAGTTTTCCAGAAAGCCATTCATTCGAATCCCGTTGAACGTCCGCCCCGCCCTCACCAGGGGGCGTGGCCCTCGGCCCGGGCGGCCCCTGCTCGATGCACTACATCCACCGGCGCGCATCCCGGCACGTGTACTATCGACCTCACCGCGCCGGGCGGCCGCGGGCACACACGGTTTATCATCATTACTTGCCGTTTACCCGCGCGCCGTCGGGACACGACGACAACCCACGATGAAGCGCCGTTGCGGGGGTGGGGGAGGGGGCGGGGCGGCGAGGGCTGCCGGGGGGAAAGCACACAGGGGACGTAGATGCAGTCCCTGCCCAGGGGGGAATTAAGAGGCACTAATACGGTGGCGAAATTATTTAAATTTCATTGTAAGAATAATGGGGGGCGATAAATTACATTTTCCTCGGATTCATGCGTTCTATAAAGCCGCATGCATGCACAGTGTGTAACATGTATAACGCGGATTCACGTGTGTGTAAACTGAACGTGTATTAAATTAGCTTACGTTCTTTATATACGAATTGTAATAATACGTGAAATGTATCTGCAACTGAAAAGGTAGTTGCGATATCAAACTGTGAAACGCTATAACAATTGTGGGGTGCGTTATTTCAAAACTGTTATGTCGAGTACAGTCACAATGCAGTACATTTCATTACAGAACAGAACTGACGGGAGAGGGGACCAGAGTCCGTGGCGCAACTGGATGCAGAGGGGAGAACTAAAGAGTGTAAATGTAAAAATTATTTAAATTTTACAGAACCTGTAATGTGAGTCATAAATTAATTTTTATTCCGACAACATAGATGTAGTTTGTGACCAGGAATATATTGTGAGAATTGGGTAAGAACAAAACATTGTTCGAATTAGTTGAATGCGAATTTGATTACTATTTGTAACATTGTAACAGTTTTGGGATTCCAATTTTGTACATTTACATTTCATTAACTGGAGTTGTACAATTTAATAAGTAGAGTTGTGTTAATTATAACTTGTATGCAATAATATAATCGCAAAGCTTCCGTAGGACTGCTCTTACTGAAACTCGCAGAAGCCCACGGAATTGTTTATGTGATCCTGGGAAGGTAAAACGAACTTGATACTGAAGTTCAGACAAATAAATTCCGTCGTGAGACAAGAGTTACGAATACAGCTATTGAAAAAAGTTCTAAAGAGATAACTTAAGAAAGTGTGAGGATAGTTGTCGGTGTTTTACATAATTGAAGAGTAAATGAAATAAAAGTAAGTATCAAGACATGAGCAGTAACAAGATTCGTTGGATATAACCAGGGAAGAGATGTAAACACGATTTTAGAGATGATTTTTAGGAAAAAGATTGATTAAAAAAAAAGTTATTTAAGAAATGTTAGTCAAAATCGGGAATAAAGTACACTTTTTTATAAAATAAAGGGCAATAAGTATACTTTGAAGTTTCGTACAATACAACTCAACCCAGACACTAGAGTATAAGAAGGTCGAGGGGAAATTATATAGCAAACGCAGCAACTATTAAAGAGGAAATGGAATTTTAAGTAGTTCGTATTGCGTTAGCACAGGAGAGGCAAAGATTCATTTAGAAATCAATGTCATATAGGAATGAAACTCGTAATTTACGATGGAACTTTTTAAAGAAACTTTATTCAATTAAAATACGAATAAATTGATTATGAAATAATATTAATTTAACGAAATCTAATGCTTATTATACTAGAAAACATAGATTCTTGTTTTGTACTTCTTCGTTTGACTACCTTTCTTATTGTTTCTTCTTTTCATATACTGGAAAGTTCAAAATGTCTCAGATTAAATCTTATAGATTTCTAGGGTAGGTAGAGCGGTCAAAAATGGTAACGTTTTTTTCAATGAACATACACTGAGAAATTACTTACGGCGTAATTACATATGTGATATTTTCCCCTGATATTGAGGCATCTGCTTATGCGTAGGTATTTGGTCAGAGACGACTCATTTAAGGAAATTTCATGTGTCTGCCGAACACCTGCGCTTACAGAGTTTCCTAACATTCAGAGACAAATATCACATACGTATTTCCGTTGTATGAAATTTACTACAACAGACTTACGCAATACGAGGAAAATTATCGCTTCCTTCTTTAGAAGGAAGTGATCATTTTCGACCCCTCTTCTTGCAACATTTTCTCTGAGACATTCTTTATAACGAATAATGGTGAATTTTCCTCCTTATTGGATTTAATTGATTGCTTCATTAGTTATTCCTGGCGAACGAACGGCTAAGGTCGTTAGTCCCGTAAGTGTAGTGTATGTTCTTTTTGCTCCGGAGGTGGCGATGATCTTCCTCCGCTAGATTTTGAGATCCGGCGCCGACCTGTCGTCGGCTAGCGGAGTTTTCACCAACCACGTTTCGTCCACCAACGGGCACCGCCCTAGAGACAAGCTCTAAGCTCCCGATCGGTCTCCCATGTGTGATAGTGTAGCATTTTAGTGTAACTTAGGAGTGGGGATAGTACAAGGAAGGGGAAGGAAATGTCGCGTGCGGTTCGTGGCCCGTTTCTGAGGGCACTTTTCCAGCATTCACCTGGTATTGATCGGAGAAACAACGGAAAACGACCTATAGGAACAACCGGCCGCTAGAATTCTCTTTCAGACAGCGATTGAACTGGACCTTGCTATCTAGCTAATGTCGAAAATCCTGCCACCGTGGAGACTCGAACCTAAGACCTCCCTATCAGAGGCACTGCAGTATCATAAGTTGATGTCCTGTGCCAACACTCCCTGTCCTTGTTATAGAATTTTTTTACGCCAGAGGAAATGTCCAAAAAGTGTACTTCAATCTAATAATTCGTGATTTTGATTCTGCTTCACGAAACGTTGTTGAACGAAGTGGAGAGAAAAGCTACTCCTTTCAACAGCATTCAATATCAGACGTGATGTATCGTGTTTTGGAAGCCATGCTCATATCTGCGTTCAATGAAGAAATGAATGATTGACATTTATGAATTAATAAAGTAAAGTAACACTATTGCAGCATGAGTTAACATTTCGCAGTGTAGAGAACAAATTGTAAATTCTAATGCTTGAGGAGACTAAGCTCAACGAATTACAAATAAATAAATAAAGTCTCTATTTTTAAAAAAATATTGTGATGAGGTAATTCGTGTTCATGAGCACATTATTAGAAACAATTCATTATGCGTTTTGTTGTTTGCATTGCTCACACATATATCTCACATAGCAGTGTTGTACACTTCCGTGCAAATTTTTGTACGGAACTTGAAATATTAGTTCGTTGAACTTTCATTTCGTTGGATATATTACTTGGGAACACCATACACAATGAAGTTTATGGTCATTGCAAGAATGAATGGTCAGGTAGAGGCGCATATTACACATTCGTAAAACTCACTTTGAAATCCCGATAATATTCATATTCGAAGTAATGAATCCATTTTACCTATCTAAGTAATTACCAGGTAGTATTATGTCGAATTTGCAAATTTTTATTTATCAGAGTATTCAGTGTTTCTAATTTAGTCTTGAGAATTAAGAATGAGGGCATAACAAAGAAGGAAAATTAGCACATTCGAACAAAATTTCCAAGGGAAAACAACTGCAGATTTACAC
This sequence comes from Teleogryllus oceanicus, assembly GCA_964035755.1. Classification (NCBI taxonomy): domain Eukaryota; kingdom Metazoa; phylum Arthropoda; class Insecta; order Orthoptera; family Gryllidae; genus Teleogryllus; species Teleogryllus oceanicus. The sequence continues at coordinate 69,134,376 of CAXIVR010000008.1, read as the reverse complement.
CAACTTTCATTTTCAATCATCTTAAAGTACATTTTAACCAACCCTCGGATGCATAATAAGGTGACTTATTTTAGATTTATCGTTCATGTCGCTGTTTCAGTTTCTAATTTTGGACAAATGAATCCTTTTGAACTAAAAAAACACGGAAACTTTTACCTGCGTTTTACCAGCTTCCGAAGCAATATTGCAGTTTTTAGTAGTCAACATACGAGTAAAAGAGAAGTTGAAGAGATCACTGTGAAATCACGAGTAACCGTACGAGCTGAGTTCATGGCCAATGGGACTATATGTGTGTGTGTATGCGTGTGCGTGTGCGTGTGCGTGTGCGTGTGTGTACGTGTGCGTGCGTGCGCGCGCGCACTTTGCCCTAGTCGTGACTTCTATTCACAATCTTCTATCTGTATCTACCTATACTTCTACTTCAAGTGAAGGGAGGAATGGTCAGTACTTGCCGAAAGTGAAGAATACAATATTAAAGGATATAAAATTTAGGAGCACGATATACTGAGGGCTGCACTTAACGAAATAGTGAACAGTCTATCATGAGGTACTAATCCATCACGTTTCTCTATTCTACTGCAGCGCAGTCTTCTTTTCTTATCTTCGTACCAATACCACACGTGTAGAAAAGAACGGGTGCGCGGGCCTGCGGGGCTGCCGCCGCCGGCACCGTCGCGTGCACATCAGGCCCTGGCGCGCCCCGAGCGGCCGACGAGCAGGCGGCGGCGGAGCGAATGGGCGGGGCGCGTAATTTGATCGATGGCTCGTCCGCTTGTCGGCCGATCGCCCTTTCTATGCGTCGCCGCGCGTTTAATTTGCGGTGCGAGCGATGCCTCTCGTCGTCCGCTCCCCGCCCCGCCCCCGCCCCGCCCCGCCCCGCCCCGCCCCGCCCCGCCCCGCCCCGCCCCGCACGTCGTCGGCGCTGCGCAGGCAATCGGCGGTGCACCGCACCCGCTGCCAATTCGCGGTGCTCCATCTGGGCGGAGGCGACCGGTGGACGAGGGTGCTTGATCTGTCAGATGGCTGCTCTGCGGCCGTTACGGTTGGCCGAAGCCAGAGGCCGGTGATGGACGGAATTTTAAATAATTTCCCGGGCATTTTTTGCTCGCTTTGTTTCATTGCGCGCTTTTCACGGCTGTGATTGTGAAATATTGCAGCTTATTTTGGTTGTACTTGGCTAAAATATTGTCTCTCTTTTGCTGTACGTCCCTTTTTGTGTTCCTTGATAGTAGAAGGGCTTTCTAATTTAAGTCTCAATCTCTCTCCTTCTCTCCTCCTCTCTTTCTCTCTCTCCTTCCTCCGTCTCTGTCTCTATTTCTGCCTTGTCTCTCTCTGTGTCTCTTTGTCTCTGCCTGTGTCTCTCTGTCTCTTCGTCTGTCTCCTTCTATTTCTTCCTCTGTCTCTCTCTGTCTCTACCTGCTCTCTTTCTCCCTCTGTCCCTCTCTTCTCTCCCTCTATCTCTCTCCCCCTCGTTTCCCTCTCTCTCCCTTTCCCTTCTCTCTGGCTTTATTTCTGTCTTGTCTCTTTTTTTTTTTTAAAAAAGGGGAATGCCACAAGAATGTGTTGCAACCAAATTGTATTTTTCAAGTTTTCAAACTTACGCCATGAGGTACTAAGAAAAAAAATGAAATCTATTAACAACAAAAAATTGCTGAATCATCTACGCATACTATTTTTTCGGATTGTGAGCGCAAACTTTTGAGTTAATATTTCAAAATCGTACCGCAAGATTTAGGCTGGAAACTGTACTGGTGTTTATGTATTGATCGCAGGCGTATAACTTTTTCTGTGAACCAACATAACCGCAAACAGCTGCAATTATACTCCCGTATTATAAAATTAATTATTTAAAGCATTATTTGTAACTTTATTAGCATTAATAATGTTTTTAGTATACCCTAGCATTAGAGAACACGTCATTATACGGTTAAATGACATTCTTTCAAAAAGTGATGGGAAAATATTTGTGGACAGGTCACAACATCCTGACAATGACGGTGAATAAATACTATTTGCATGCTCCTCATTATTTTTCGTAGAATAATGTGACTTATGTTACTTTCATAATTAACTTTAATAAAACTCTCGGGTATGATTGTTTCTGTCGAATGCATGTTTGCCCCATAACATAAGTATATACGTATACATCAGTTCTTAAAGTTGTAAAAATAGTGTGTGCTTAATGCATGAGTTTGCTAAATTCGCGAGTGTGGAGACATGCAGGATGCTGAATTAGTTTAGAATACATGGAAAATAATAACAAATCATCATTGTTATTGACTTTAGTTCATAACATTACTTATTTTAATGTACTTTTGATATTTGAAAACATGTGTTCACGTGGAATACATCAATGTTCATTGCTTTTTTGACTCCTTTTTTCACTCAACTTGTTCGGAAACGTTCCAGGGAAAGATTACTTGCGATATTGCGTGGTCAGCATTTAAAGTACCGTCCTACAAAACAATTTAGACTCATATAAAGAGAATCGTCTCCTTTAGTACGTGTTATGGATGGATGATGGCAACGTTCCAGAGAAATCTTCCTTGATGTTGCTTATATTTATCACAAACCAGAATCTTTGGGACTACTGCACACTCTTTCCATCACCCGCCGCGTCTTCTTCAACAATGAAGAATTCTTTTCGTCCAGCCGGCTCATCCGCCACCGCCGCCGCCTCCACCACCACTACCTCCACCACCGCCACCACCAGCCACCACCACCGCCACCGCCACTGCCACCGCCACCGCCACCGCCGCCGCCGCCGCCGCCGCCGCGCCTCACCGCCGCCGCCTCCACCGCCGCCGCCGCCGCCGCCACCGCTATCGCCGCCACCGCCGCCGCCTCCACCGCCGCCACCAGGGCCGCCGCCGCCTCTCCACCGCCGCCGCCAGACGCCGCCGCCGCCACCGCCGCCGCCGCCACCGCTATCGCCGCCTCACCGCCGCCACCAGGGCCGCCGCCGCACCTCCACCGCCGCCGCCATGGCGCCGCCGCGCCGCACCGCCGCCACCGCCACCGCCGCCACCGCCGCCGCCGCCACCATCGCCGCCGCCGCCGCTGCCTCCACCGCCTCCACCGCCGCCACCAGGGCCGCCGCCGCCTCCACCGCCGCCGCCAGCCGCCGCCGCCGCCGCCACCGCCGCCACCGCCACCGCCGCCGCCACCGTCACCGCCGCCGCCACCAGTCGCCGCCGCCGCCGCTGCCTCCACCGCTCACCGCCTCCACCGCCGCCACCAGGGCCGCCACCGCCGCCACCGCCGCCGGCCGCCACCGCCGCCACCGCCGCCACCGCCGCCACCGCCACCGTCGCCGCCGCCGCCGCCGTCGCGGCCGCCGCACGTGTTGTGCTGCTCCATGCGAACGACCTCGTAACTCTCCATTTGGGCCTTTCTAAACCGAACGTCCAGCCCCCGCACCACTTGAGGCGCGCACCCTTTCGCAGCCAAGAATATTATTTACTGCTACATCCTTCGTTGTTTTTTTTTCGTCCGAGAAAGCTGCCAAAAACAGCAATCGTGGTGATGGCTGTGGTAGCCGTGGCGATGGCGGCAGAAGGGGTGGCGGTGATGGTAATGGTTGTGAGGGCGGTGATGATGGTTGTTCTGATGCTGGTTGTGGTGGTGATTGCCGAAGTGATAATGGCGGTGATTATAGTGGTGATTGTGGCAGAGCTGTGGAAGCAGTCGTGATGGTGGTGTTGGCGCTGACTTGGTAGTTGCGACATTGATGTCCACGTTTTCAAAACATCGATGTTTGGACATCGATATATTCATGTTCATAAGTTCATGTTCTTTAACATCGATGTTTTATAAATGAAAAATCTCGATAATCAAATTTTTTAAAGTTAAAATATAAAATAATAATTTATTACTACTGACAGCTTTTGTGTTCGATCCAAATGAACGATGTTTGTACTACCTTAATCGACCAGGCCAGGCACACACATACACTCCCTCCCTCTCTCTCCCTCCCCGCGTCAAATTAAATTTTGTTGCTCACGAATTTCATGTTAGAGATAAACCAATGTTTAAAAAACATCAATGGTTTTTGGACAATGTATTATTTACATGGACGTTTTAATTTTAAACATCGATATTTGGGAACATCGATGTTTAGTTATCGACGTTGCATCACCACTCGACAGTGGTGGCTGTGGTGACGGAGGCGGCGACGATGGCAGTGGCCCTCGTGGTGCGAGTGGGTGTGGCGGAAGCGATCAGCGGGGCAGGCGGAAATCCCCGCTGGCAGCAGACGGGCGCCGCCCGCGATGTTTACTCTTTGGCCATCTTCCTCCCCACACCATGCCACGCGCGGTCGAACTCGTTCGGTCCGTTTCCTCCAGGAGCACAGTGCGGCGCTTCAGTGGCGGGCGCGGGAGAAAATATACGGATTTGGGTGTCAGGGAATGGTTCCACAAAATTCCTCTTTTTGGTGTGGGGGGGGGGAGATGATGAAATGAGGGACAATGTTCTGCCTCTTTCGATTAGTTCCAGAGCTTATAAACAAGAATAGCCACATTGTAAAAATGTGTGTTTCGTTTTTCGTTGCTGCTTTCACAACCTAACCCATGTATTAAAATTAAATTGTTTAACCTTAAAATCTTTAGGCATCTCTTCGATATCTGTGGTGAAGCTTAAAAATAGAATGTGTATTGAAAAAAAATGCAAGGAGCTGGGCATGTTTTTACATGATTATCGCAATTTTCTTTTTTAAGTACTGCTTTAAAGTTTTACATTCAAAATAAAATCATTTTTAAGTATGTGAAAAAATAGGTCAAAAAAATACTGGAGCGAGGTTCCTGTGACACGGGGTTGGAGAGATAATATGGCATTGAGTTTAAATACAAGGTCAGTCCCAGAAGGAATGTGTCGCATTTGTATGTACAGTTGGTAACAATCTTGTTTGTACAGACCATAATTTGCTCGAAAAACATTCCTTTTAAGTGGGAAATTGATACTAACAAATAAAATATATTACAAGATAACTGAATAATTCCAATTAAATAAAATGTAACTTTGTACAGCTTGCCGAAATGGCTTGGAATTTGAAATTAACCAGCACATTTAGTTGCTCGAGAACTAGCTGCTAGGCAGGTCCCCGAGCGACTAAATGTGCTGGTAAATTTCAAATTCAAGACCATTTCGAGCAATTTATGGACTAAGGACAACTGTTACCAAAAGTACGTTAGACCGACGAGAATGCAAGCGCAGTACACTGAGCTTTAGCTTTGGGTAGTACAAGCTTTTGTGTGTTCCTTGGTGGTCAAGCCAACCGAGATTAAATTTATTTGAATTTGATGTATTTTGACAACATTGGAACTTAGTTTATAAATATGAACCAGTCTTAACACGATGATGGATGAGACGAAGTAATGAAGCTGAAGTTAGGGATTTAATTTGACTTAAATATTCTTGTTACTTGGTTTAAAAATTGGCAAATAAAGATAAATAATCAAAAGTCACAAGCAAAAATATTTTCTTTAAAACGAATCTCTCCTACTTATCCTCTTATTATTAATTATAAAGCAATTCCTTGGATTCCTTCTAATATTTCAATTACATATCTCGGATTACAACTAGATACTAAATTAACATGGAAAACACATATTTTATCTATAATAAATAAAACTAATCTTAAGCTTTTAAATTATATCCATTCTGAATAAAAATTCGCCTAAATTAACATGGAAAACACATATTTTATCTAATATAAATTTAAAGAAAGCATTAAAAGCACCCTGGTTCATAAGAAACTATCAAATATTACGTGAACTCGATATTTTCCCCCTAAAATCCTGGATTCTTCGTCTCTCAGATAAATTTTATGCTTCTCTTTCTTCTTCTCCTGCTTATACATCTTTTCAATTAGGAAAAACAGTTAATCCATTCCCGCGAATTAAATCACGTTATTTATTTATTTATTTATTTGTTTATTTATTTATTTATTTATTTATTTATTTATTTATTTATTTTACGCCAAAAAAAAGTTAAAACTGCGTATGACGTGCTATCTTTACATCCTCCTTAGTAGTCTCTTCTCACAGTTTCTATCATTTATTGTAAAAATTTTCATGAATCATGTATTATTTATAAACATAGTTTCTTTTTAAGATCATTATGACTCTCAAAAATTAAAAAAACTACATATCAGTAATTTGTTTAGAGGTTGCTATTTAGTTTCTCCTCATATTCTGTATGATGTTAATGTAATTCTTCATACCCTTGAAAGACAAATTTTTGTCCAACAAGGATCAATAAATATTTTAAGAAAAAGGATGTGTACCTTGATTTCAGAATGTTAACATAGTAACAAATCTCGATAATGAAGGTATTATTCAACTAAATGTGATAAGCTACCTTTAATTGATTTCCAAACGCTCTCATCTTTGTTAAACTTTCACATTGTTGTGTTCATTTGTTTATGTTTTTGTTTTCAAATTTATGACCTAGTTAGCACATATTTTGTCGTATTTTTAACACCTCTTTCTTTGATATTCTGCATTTCCTCATGCGCACTTTTTTGTCTTCACTATTCTCTATAACCTCCGTTATATATTGATTGCTTTTCCTTAACCAACTCCAGATACTTTTCTTGGCTTTTCTTTATTATTTTGCAAACCAATTGTTGCATAGTTAACGTATAGCATCATTAAAGTTATACACACGAAGAATATTTTTGATGACATTACCGTGCTTTTCACAAACAAATTTGTGTTGTTTCACCTTTGCTTTATACTCCGCAGTTGCTTCTTCCGCTGCCGTTAGCACCACGTTTGCCGTTTTCCCCTTCGTCGCTACTAAAGCTGCTGGCGGTCTCTTTCTGTTCCTGCAGCCTCCGACGCTCCCCAGCACCCGATCTCTTCTCCCGCCGCCAGCAGTGCCATCGCAGACGCGACCGCCTGGCTGACTCCGTTGAATCTCTCTCTCAGGGTGAATTCACTTCTGTACCTCCGTTGACTTTCCCGTTTTCTTTATTTTTATATCAGAGCGAGCATCTCATTGCTGTCGACCCTGCCTTTGTCGCCGCCGCCGCCGTTGACTCCAGACTCCGTTGTACTTGACTTCGTATCGCCTCAGACGCCAAAGAGTGACAGAGTTGATGCTTGCATTGTGTCCCCTACTTACAGTCAATGAAAGCGCCTTTTATGTTATTCACAGTGAAAAGTTCGTTTTCAAGTGAGTGTAAATTTAACTTACGAGAATGAGTATAAATTAACTTACGAGAATAAATATAAGTTTAATTAATTGTCTTGCAGAAAAGATAAGCTGATTAATGACTATATAAATGTAATATGTTTACTAAAATTTTGTTGTTGTTTCACTAAATTTGTCTACATTGATTCGACGTAAATTATCTCAATTTTTTTCCATTAAACACTCGTATTCACTGCGTCTGCTCAGAAAACGGTTTCATAATCTTGAAAGAAAAGAAAATATTTAAAAATACAAAAATGAGTTTATACTTTTTAAAATTTCACTATTGAAATATATTATACTCAAAGTCAAAATGATACTTTCTAAAATTTAAGGCAGTGTTAACCGTTATCCTAATTCTTTTAGATATATATTATCAAGTTTCTTTTACATTAAATAGAATTTTCGGAAAGTATTTTCTCTTATATTTCTCTCTCAAACGTGTGCTAGAACTCTTTTTATGTAACGTAATGTTCATTACTAGCAATAATTATATTATTATGCGGAGAAGGCACTTTTTTTTCTTCCAAAAGCCTTCATTGAAAGTAACTTAAATTCTTCCTTAGATACAGCGCCTGTGATTTTTGTTGTCATTTTCTACAAGTTACTATGACTTCATTTCTCGTTTTTCTCAACCCTGCCTGCATTAACGACACCTTCATTTCTACTTTATTTTCACCATTTAATTATTCTCGCCAACAGGCAGGAAGCTATCGTTACCATCATTGACGTCACAATTAAGAAACTAAGGAGTTGGAAGATTTAAGCAAGGATGTATTGTATAAGTTGCCAATAAAAATACAACTTTCCACTCTCATTTCAAACTTTAATGTCACTTATCTTACCGCATCGTATTTCCAGTCATATAAATTCACATGTTGCCGCATCTTTGAAAGTGTCGACCGTCGTCAATTATAGCGTGTGTTGGCGTGTGGGTCATTGACCTTGGAAGACGAAAACATTCTCTCGGACAGTCTGCTGTTGGGTAAGCAGCTGTAGAATAGGACAGTCTAAGCTTTTTATGGCAAGTTATGCAGACGGAATTTGGCAGTCTGGGGCAATCTACAGTTACTTTAAATGGTTTCCTCACGGTATTAATTTTCGTAAAACATTGATCATCTCACTTGTAATTTTGTAGAAAGTTGTGTTTCACATTTGGCACTTATTTTATGGATAGATTTCCAGATGTTTTTATCTAAGAGTTTATGAAATGCATAAAATCTGTTGTGTTATTTAAATAAAATTAATACTCTTATTCCTCAAATTGCAATGTTAAGAGAGACACTAAATCCGTAAACGTCTCCTTAAACGCTCTTCTTTCCGACACATGGTGCGACAATGACTAATGCCACGCCCCATGGATAAAATCTGGCAGAAGCGGAGAGTGGCCTTCCCTTGTCCTCCGTCCTCGCGGCCATCGCCTCCTCCTCGTGGCTCCGCGCCCGCTCCCGCTCCCGCGTCCGCTAAAAATAGCGCACGTTTCGAATGACACCGCGCGCATTGTGCAGGAAATCCCGCCTTTACGGCCCGAACGTGCTCTCCGATGCTCGCGCCCAGAGATGCGCCGCCCCCTCCGGGCCCTCCGCGAAGGCGCTAAAAACGGCCGCGGGGCGCGGCCGGCAGCTGCGGGGCACTTCGCGACGCCGCCGCGGCGCCGGCTCCCCGCGCCCTCGACCCCGCCCCTCCTGCCCGGACCCCCTGCTCCTGCTCGGCTCGCCCTGCGTCTACCCGCTTCACCCACTTTTCGCTCCATGTCCGTCTCGCCCGCATCTTCGGCCCCGCCCACTCCCGCCTACTCCTCGCCTACCCCCGCCCACTCCTCGCTTCTTGCCCCAACGCCCTCGCCTTCGGCCTCTTACCTCCCCGCTCCCTACCCGCCTCGCCCCGCGCCTTAGACCGCGCCCACTCCTCGCTCCCTACCGCCTCGCCCCGCCCTTCGGTCGCGCCCACTCCCTGCTCCCTGCCCGCCTCGCCCTGCGCCTTGGGCCCCGCCCACTCCCCGTTCCCTGCCCGTCTCGCCCTCGCCTTCGTCCCCGCCGCTCCCGCTCCTTTTCCGCCTCGCCCTGCGCCTTCGGCCTCGTCCACTCCCGCTCCCTGGCTCCTGGGCTGTGTCGCGCCCACTCTGCACCGGCCCTTCGGAACCCAAGTCGCCGCCACTGTCCTCTCTCACGTCTTGTCCACGAGTCGCCTCTTCGCGTGCGTGTCACTCGTCTCCTTCTCTCCCCCCTCCCATCTCGCCTTTCCGAGTCCTTTCCCTTCCTACTACATCCAGCCTCTTGGAACCCAAGACGTTATCACTCTCCTATCTATCCCTACCCACGTGTCTCTCTCCCTGCCCCTCCCGCCGCGCGTTACCACTTCGAAACAAAGGCGACGCCATTTCACTCTCCGCCCTCCCCCTCTCACTACCTACTGGCACGCGTCTCCTTACACTCCTCCGTCACTCTCTCCTCTTGCGCGCTGCCTTTCCTAGTCCTTTCCCATCCTGCTCCACTAAGTCTCTCGGGATCCAAGAAGTCGTCACTTCACTCTCTATTCCTTCCACCGTGCGATGCATCTCCTTATCCATGTCCCTCTCCTCTATTTCTTCCCCCCCCTTTCCTTTTCCCAAGGCGCCTACCACCCCCCCGCCCACCTTCATCCTGCTCCGTCCTTCCCGCCGCTTCGAGTTATTGCCGCTCCTCTCATTCCCCTCTGCCCTTCCCGCTTCGCCTATTTGAATCCGAGGACCAACCACGTCCCCTCCGCCCACTTTCATCCCTCTCACCATGTACAGACACGCGTCACCTCTCCCTATTCTTTACCCCTCTTTCCCTGCCCTCCCTGCCCCCACCTTCCGCCTTTCGCAGGCAACGTCTAGGAAACCCAAGGCGCCGTCATGACCCCTTCCAACCACCACCTCCCTCCGTCCCTCTCACCGCGGACTGCCACCCCTCCCCACCCCCCTTTCCCCCTCCACCCTCTCAACCACACCTCTTGGAACCCAAGACGCCCCACTACCCACCTTTCACATTGCATCTCTTTCAGCCTCTCTTCCGCCCCTCCTCGCTACGCTTTTCTTCCATACTGCTCCACCCGTTTTGTTCTACCTGGTTCCGCTTCACCTCTCCTCGTGCCGGCTGGCAGATTGCGCCTTTTCCACTCTTCTCCTAACCCGCATCGCGCTGCCTCTCGCACTAGTTCCAGTCACCCCTACATTGTTCCCTTTGCTCATCCCATTCTCTCCATCGCATTAGATGTTTCCTATTCTTTCCCATCCCTTTACAACTCCTCCCATTTCTCTCATTTTTTCTATTTCTCTCATTATTTTCTATTTCGTCTCATTTTTTCTATTTCGTCTCATTTTTTTCCTTAACCCATCCCTTTCCTTAACCCACGTCACACCCACCCTTTTTTTCTTCTCTTCTTCTCCAGTTTCATCCCGTGACTTCTTTATCATTCCGTTCGGCTACCTCCTCCCTGTTCCCGCCCCGTTCGTCCCAGTCCTCGTTGCCTCGCGGGCCCCGCTCGTCACCGCCGCCTCCACTCGCCGCAACGCGCGAGTTTGTTTGGTCTGCGCGCGGACGCCGCAGCTGTCTTGTTAGCTAACGAATGACGGCTCCTTCCGAGGCGCTTCCTCTCCAGCGCCAGCCGCCGCTACTCCTGCCTTCGAAATAGATCGTTGATGGCGCTGGCACGTTGATCGAAAGTCACCACCTACGAACGGAGACAAATGGCTGGTACGAAATTGTTCTCTTTCGGAAACAACTATAAATTACCACCAGCACCACATCCAATTATTCGTAACCCACTTTTTAATATTTTTTTCAATAACTGGAAGATGCAATTTATGTAAAATTATTACAAAATAAGTTTGGTTCGGTGTGAACTTAGTAATAAACGTCGTCTCTGTTTTATGAATTTTTTTTTGCAAATGCAATTTGCATTGTGGCAAATGATTGTAATTTTTAACAGAAAGTTTGCTACTCATGAAGAAGACAATGAAATTCATACCGATACTTATGATTTATTAAAAAAACATCTGTTCAAAAGGTATACTTGTATAAAGATTTTTTCATCGTTGATTTGCACTAATTTGCTTTTTTATGGGTTAATTTCTTGCTGGCTAAAATAGTTAGCTTATATTGAGTTTTTTCATCCTCAAGCTCTGCATATATACATGAGAACACTGCTCCGTTTGCCACATTGAGTTTCTACCCGAGTAGAAATGAGTTTCTTGAGGCTCGTACGAAACTTCGTTGTGAAACGTTAAAGTTTGTGTCATATTCTCAGCAAAACAAATGTTGAAGTTGCCATTTTTTTCTTCTAAGAAGAACTGGAAGTTTTCGTGAAACAATTTGGAAATGTGCCGGAGTACTGTAGGATAATGTACTACCGTTCCCGCATGCTTATTAATGTTGGATGTATTTGCATCATATTTGCATAAACTTCGCGGATGGAATATTAGTCTTCTTAAAAGTTTAGATATTTCTTAAAGAAAAGAATATAAAAAATTCAATTTTTAAAATACAAGGATATGACCCTCAAAGAAAATATGGTATAGTTATACTTGTTATTTACATAAAAACCTTAAATTATGATTCAAATTTCTCAATATTTATTTGTTCACGAGTTGAAATATAAGATTAGAAGTACTACACTGACAGTGATGTCAGCACTTCCGTTGCCTGTGCAGCATCGTTGACTCTGCTGTCCTAAAATACTAGACCTGACATTGACTGATTTTCGATTCTAGCCACATAGCTAGGTCCAAATCACTCGATGAGAAATCTAATAGTTGGCTGCTCTGATCGGTAGTTTTCCATGGTTTCTCTTATCAATGCAAGGCAAATGTCGGAGTAGCAAACGGTCAAGAAACGCATATGATCTTTCTTTCCTCAACCTTGTACCCTCCTGTCGCTTTGTAAAAACACACTCTCATATACACGTACATTTACATGAACTACAATGCCATATGTGTCAGGAAATTTGATGGGAGCTTAGAGCTTGTCCCTGTGGTCAGTACTCCGTTGGGAGCTACTCATAGGGGAACATACCGCAAACTGACTTACAAGTTGGCACCGCATCACACGTTCCAGTGAAGGGGGAACACCGCCACCTCTTTGAAATTTAACTAGGGGGTGGATTTTAATGGCATGGCATTTTCTTCTTTTCACTTTAGAATAATTCCGGTTAGTATAGAAATTAATTTTATGTTATGACAAAAGGAAATGACCTTTTTTATACGTCATTATTGTGCATATTTTGACGCATTTGACTAATAAGTCATTTTTTACCCTTTTTCGTATTTTTTAATGCATGTTTTGCTGATTTCAACGATTTTAATGTAATTTTTAGTGGTACTTGCTTCAAATAATATTTACGCCATGCAGCAAATGTTCTTCACAGAATTACTCAGCAGACAATTCGATTTGTTTGTTCAAAAATTGTTTTGACAGCCGTTGTGAGTATGTAATTCTTGTGACGTATATCAGCTCATTGGCAGTTCGGCCGATTTCGGGATAACTTAAGACGTAGATTTCCTGGTAAAGAAGAGTAAAAAACAAAAGTTTGCAAGCTGAGTTCACTCGAACTAATGGGAGAAGCCCCGATTATGTCAGTAACGTATCCAACGCCTTCAGTTGTTCATCCGATCTGGTTTTAGTAAGATTTTTTATGTCATTTTTCATTGGTTTTAGGGCATTTTTCGAGGTTTTTAAGAACATTTTATTGATCATTTTGACTTGCCTTGCTTTGACGTAGACTTGCATTTGACGCGTCCGGAAACAAAATAGTCAATCAAACGAGCACTGCTTTTCAAAGAATTATTGACAATTTTGAAATGGTTTGGCCCGTTTGTAGTTTTGCTTAAAACCATTATGACGTATATCAGGTTATTTTTTATAATGGGTGTATGAAAATTATTTGAATAAAGAAAAACGTGGCCGTCGAAGAGTATTACATTTTCAATCTTAAAAAAACTTTACTTTTCAAAATAAAAATACCATATTCTAATTGTGTAATTTTTGTTCAAAAACTAAAAATAAAAAACAAAATAAAAATAAAATATCGAAGTATAAATTATTCACTCAGGGAATGTAAACAGCTATGTTTTATTGTACTGCTTCGATTATAAATAGAATACGATGTTTATGTAGGTTTACAGTAACTAGCTCTACTTAGGGATGTTACGTTAGTCACTGTGGCTACACTCAACGCCTGTCCCATATAACGCACATGTACTCGTTGTGCTATGACCTTCCTTCTTGCATGTATATTGTAACTAATCGTGTCTGTGTCACCAAACTTGACGTTCATAAATTATTGTAAACTTAAATTTACTCTTTCAAAGTATATTGAAAAGTATACGTGTATAGTTAATGTAGGCCAACAAAGCATTGCAAAAAATTAGCGTGTAAATATTCACATACTTTTGTCCCTGAAATTTGTTTTCATATCATGTAAAGCTCAATCCTTTTTAAAAAAGTATTCATTTTCTTTTTTAGCTTAAACGTTCCTTCTCTTGTCTCATTTCTGATTTTACTCGAAGACTTTTAGAAGCAGGTACTCAATGTTAATTTGTTTTCACAGTTCTGTCCGCGTGAAGACATTTAAGAGACTGAATAGCTATTCCAAATACCACAAGAAGAGTATCGTAATCATTTCACACTTTATCGATATTCTCGTTCAGCATGCTTTCGTATTTGGTTGCAGATGTCGAATTTGTCTTATACATTATTACACTACTTGTCACCTTCGTCTTATTCTCCATTACATTTCTTACATTTTATGTATACTACAATGCTTTACACAATTTTATATTGAAGTTAACGCTCGGAAATGAAGAGGATATATAAATTTGCTCACATGGCATACTGCATTACCTCAAGGCGATGAAGTGTTAATTAAGAGACGATATACAATGCACAATAACTTTGAACACATTGTGCGGACCGTTCTGTAGAGGGCGTAAGATTCCACGAGCTCAGAGTAAACGCCTAGTCAGCTTGTGGGCCATCTCTGGTAATGCCATCGTGTAATATAATATCTGCTAATTCTACCTTATTGCTACACTGCAAACTTTCAAAATACATTTCTGAGAATTAACAAAGGAAACTTTTATTTGTTTGGGGGAAACATTAAGCGTAAATGATTTGAAACAATAATCAAATTCTTTCCTGTGCAATTCAAAGTATATCTAGTTATAGATTAATTCAGATTACAGACGAAAAGGCAAGACATATGAATGAAAATAGATCAAGTGAAAAGAAGTAAAATGACATTGTAATTTCGAATTCAGAGATTCATACACGTGAGAATAAACAGAGGGAAGACTGCGTTAATTTGAATATAGAGAGAGAGAGAGAGAGAGAGAGAGAGAGGTAGACAGGCAGGCAGGCAGACAGACAGACAGACAGACAGAGAGAGACAAAGTCTATCAGAAGGAAAGACGATCGTACAAACTGACACAGCGGACGGTCAGACGAACGGGACTTTAGCAATTGACGCGCCCGAAATCACAAATCAATTAATCAATCAATCAATCAGATCAAGAGCAGATGACAGTCGAGACGCGCATACACCAAAACAAGAATCGATCAAAAATGGATTCGAATAAAAATTAAACAAACAAACATCGTGAACAAGCTAGCATGAATAATCAAAGAATGGGCAGTTTAAAGCTTACGAGTTTGAACAGTAGTTAGCCAGGGGAGGTCCTGTGATTGTAGAGCGGGGTCGGAATGAAGGGCTCTGTGATCTGTCGACAGCTCCGCATGGCGCGGCGCAGAGGGGCACTGCGGGTGACGCCCACATTGCGGGACAGCGTTTGTATTCGTTTACGCCCTCCCCACCCCCCGCCATCCCTCTAGGATCGCAGCCGCCGCTGCCCCCCCCCGCCCCCAACTGCCCGTTATCCCCGCTGGCCCCGCCACTCTAGCAGTCACTGCCCCTCCTGCAATCCCCGCCACTCCCTGAACCCCCTGCCATCCCCGAAGTACTCGCTGCACATGCCGGGAGACCGGTCGGGAACTTAGAAGTTGTCCCGGCTGGGGCGGTGCCCCGCTGGTGGGTGAGTCCTGGTTTAGGAAATGCCCGCTAGTCGATGGTGTGAAGGTGTGAATTTGGTCAGAGGAAAGTAAAATAAGAAGCGACTGATTAGAACAGCTGCACCCAAGATTGTTCCGAGGCAACATCTGATCCAAATAGTTAACCGAAGTCGATAATCCGTCAGCGATGCAGTTCGAATGTAAGAACTCCCCGGTTACAAAGTAAAGTTGCAACTACATAGGTTATTGTACCCTACAAAGTATACATTAGTTCTTTCGAAGTAATACCGAGAGCTGTAGCTCAGTGCATCAACTGATGTCACTGCAGTGCCTCTGACCGGGAGGTCCTACGTTCGAGTCCTCACGGCAGCAGGATTTTCGACATTAGCTTTTCATATAGGTCAAATTCAGTCGCTGTCTGGGGGAGAAATAGCGGCCGGCTGCTCTGAGGTAGTTTTCCGTGGTTTCTCCGATCAACACCAGGCGAATGTCGGAGCAGTACCTTGACAAACGGGCCACGGAACGCGCGCGATCTGTCCTTCCTCTTCCTTGTCCTATCCTCTGCTCACACACACTCACTCTTACATCGTCTCACACTACTCACGCTTACTCACACACACTTACTCTAACATGAACTACACTACCACATATTCCGGGAGACCGGTCGGGAGCTTAGAGCTTGTTCCGGCTGTGGCGGTGCCCCGCTGATGGGAGACTCCTGGTTAGGGGGAAACCCCACTAGTCGACGGGAGGTCGGCGCCGGATCTCGCCATCCAGTGGGGGAAGATCACCGCCGCCTCCCGATGAAAAACATGCTCTACACATATGGGTCTAATGACCTAAGCTGTTGACGCGCCCGGAATCATTAATCAATCAATGGAAGTACTCGCCGCCCCTGTCACCCGTCACCATGAACCCCGCCGCCCCTGCTTTCCCCGCCACCCTCAGACCAGCCCCTGCCTTCCCCGCCACTCCTGCCGGGCCTTCCCCCGCCATCACCAAGGCCTCAGCCACCTCTACCCTTCCCGCTCCAGTCCTTGCCGTCACCGTCCCTTCTTCATACACACCCCCCCGGACCTTACCCCCCCCCCTACTCATTCGCCAAAGATTCTCACCGCGACCGCCATGTTACCGCGTTCTGCTACTGTGACCACATTCTCCTACTGCGACCGCAATGTTATTTCAAAAAAATAATTATTTGCTTTTTCGGCAAGATATCCCTTTACAGAACATTAATATATATTTTATATTTACACATTATTCTGGCCTTTCGGCTAACAGCATTTGAGGAGGCTACCGCGTAATCGAAGTCCGCAGACCAGTAATTCAAAAGTGATTCTTTTAAGTTTTATATTTATTTATTTAATGGTTTCGACAGCAGAACTGGTTATTGGAGGAGTAGATTGATTAGAATTTATTGATGTTTTAGAGAGTCTTTGGGATATCGAGAGATGATGCGGTGTTGAATGGAAGCATTTTTGACTTGAAACCGTGGGGCATGTACGGCTTTTCTCAAGTGTTTGTTTTGACCGAATTGTAGTTTTTTCAGATATGCGTTTGCTTTATTGTTTGACAGGTGTATTAATAAAGGATGTCCTATGAATTTAAAGATGAATTATTGCGCATTTTAGACTAAGGGAAGACCTGTTGTTTATTATGGTGTAAATTTTGTTAATTTTTGCTTATGTTTTGTTATTTCCTGAATGTAATTTTCCCATGTTACTTTTCGGTTTAGTAATTCAATCAGAGATATTACGAGCCTTTCGTTATGAAGCCATGGAATTGCAGAATCATTAATTTTCATTTGTCGTGGTTGATGTATTTTTCTTAATGAGAAAATTTTAGATTGTGATTTGGTAGGGTTTATGGTAGTTCTCCATTTCATTGTCCATTTCACTCACTCTATTTGCCTGCCATACAGCCCAGCCCTCTTATCCGTCGCCCACTCTACTTCTCTGTCACTTGACCCTCGCCCTTCTCCTCTGCCACCCTCACTCCTTTTCACTGTCGCCGCAGCCATCACTCCCATTTCGAATCCTTTCCTGTCGTTCCCGCTGATGCTGTTGTCCCGGTGTCCCGCCTTCGCCGCCCCCTCCACCCTTCCCATCCTCCTCAGCTGACCGTCCCGTCCCGCTCTCTCCTGCGCCCCTGCTGCTCCTCCCCCAGCCTCCCCCGGGACCTTCCGTCCCTCACTGGTCCCCCTCCCTACGTCTTGAACTCACGCCAATTCACCTGCCATTGAGTCTCCCGCTGTACACCAAATATTCCCACCGGCTCTACTGCGACCGCCACGATCTCTATATGCCTGTTATACCTCCCATTCCTCGTATCTGTTCACCACTTTACTTCACCCTCGCCCTTCTACCCTGCCGCCCGAACTCCACCATGTCACCGCTGCCACCGCTTCCCTTTCCGTCGCCCTTCCCGCCGTCTCCGTCGCTGCTGTTGCTCCGCAGAGGCTGAATTTGTTTTCGGAGCCGGCGGGCGCCGCGTGGCTGACGCGATGCTGGGCGCGGGCGCGTACCCTCCCCGCCCTTCGCGCCCGTTTCCCCCTGTCACCGGCGCGATGCTGGGCGCGGGAGGCGCGGGGGCGGCGCGGGGTGGCGCGGGGCGGCGCGGGGGCGGGCGGGGCGGGGGCGGCGCGCGGCGGCGGCGCGGGGCGGGCGGCGCGGGGCGGCGCGCGAATCCGCCGGCTGGGCCGCCTCGCGCGCCGCCCTTGGCCCCGGCAGGCCGGAGATTCCTTCCATTTCGCCGGGCGTGTTTGCTGTTGGACTGTCTGCCTCGGCTCGTGTTGATACGCACAGGGTGTTATGACTTCTGGAGAATTAGTCGTTAAAGTAGAAACACACTCGCGGGGCGCGGCAAGTGTTGCAGTTTTCATGTGGGAGCGTGAAACACTGCAATTGGGGAACTACCGTTGCGCGCCTTGGAGGAGATATAAAGAAACAATAACAAACGGGTGGTTGATGGGTGTACAAAAATAAAGAGAAATGCAAAAAGAATAAAAAGAGAAAATTTTAATTCATTAACATTTCGTAGCGCTTCTCGGTGCTCGAGTGGTTAGGTGTCTGGCCTCGCAACCCAGAGCTCAGGTGTGATCTTGTCTGAGATGTGTGGAATTTCGAAGAGTGGAAAATCCACATTGGTCGTGTAGTGCTTGCGGTAAAAGTACCTTTGCTAAATTCGATGCCAAATTTAAAATCCTGATATAATTTCAGTCATAATCAAAGCCCATATTTACTTAGCTAGAGATCACCTCGAATAATTGATAAATATTACCGAATTGTTGTTTGCTGCTGGGCAGTTAATATGCGAGCCCAAATTTATTCTCGATACTGCGAGTCTATTAAGTGCCAACTAGAAAATTGTCAGCAATTTACATACGCTGGAGGACTCTTCAGGAGCCTGAATATAACAAACAAACGAACTAACAAAAAACAAATGAACAAACGTTTCGTTGCGAGTGAAATAAATTCCTTATAATTTATTTTCAATTTTAATTTTTGTTTTATGTCATATTTGTTTTCACTTGATTGTCGTGATCTCGCTCAAAATAGTATGTTCAACGTTTTCAACACCACAATTTTTCGGGTTTTTGTTGAATAGATATTTCACTAATACAGTATAACTGATGATTCTTCTCTAAATCACTTGTTCCTTTATTTTTCACCTTTTACATTTTTAGCCTTTGGAGCACCTGGCAGTATTCAACAATATCTCTGACATTTAAGCAAATACACCGCTTGTGTCGCGTCTCAGACCAACTGTTGGCCGAGCAGTTGTTCTCTCTTCAGCAGCTGTTGGGAACATGGGCTTCGTTCCACTTCACCAGTGTTTGTTGTTTCGTTCTCTGATACGGCGGGCGCTTCTGAGGAAACACTCCGTCATGAGTGGGTTATTAAAAGGCATGTGCAGTGCCATAAAGAATTGTTTGAAAAAAAGTGCATGCGCGAAAGAAAATATTGTTACTTTTTTCATCTCTTACAGTCTCTTAACTTTTGCTAAATACTTTACGTACGCTGTAGTTTTTGTCTTCAGTCATTCTTTCATATTACGTTCTCGGTTAGGAAAGTTTATTTTGTTATTTGTTTTGTTATTTTATCAGTTATTCTTATTTATTTCTTCGTTAGTTAATTTTTACTGTTGTTTGGTTTTTATAATATAATTATTTTACTAAGTATACTTACATTTATTGTACATACATTTATTGTAAATTAGATATATATGTGTAGGATTTAATTTTTTTGTGATCGATCTATCTAAACCAGGAGGAATATATTTAAATGACATACTCTTTTATCTGAATAATAAATTTATAATTCTTAATTGCAAATAGAGATTTGTAGAAACTGGTTTGTTATTGTTTGTTGACAGAGTATTTTTATGATCTGTTGTACATCTGATCCTATTAGACAGTCATTTAAAACCTTTCTGTGAATTCCAAAACAACCAGTTTGAAGTAGTTCTGGAAGGAGAATGTAAATAATGATGACTGATTTATGACCTTTTGATACATATTTATCATGATTTTTGTTACATTCATCATCATTATTTACCTTCCATTCCCAGAGCTCTAAGCTCCCGACATGTGTGGTAGTGTATTGCATGTAAGTGTGAGTATAAGGAAAGGGTGAGGATGGAACAAAAAAGAGAAAGGAGCGATTGATCTCGATCCGTGTCCCGTTGTTTTGTCCGTGGTCTGGTATTGATCGGACAAAACCATGGAAAACGCTAGAATTCTCCTCCCAACACAGGATGAATTCGACTTAGCTATTTAGCTAGTATCGAAAATCGTGCCACGTCTGGACTCCGACCCTAGGACTCCGACCCTAGGACTCCGACCCTAGGACTCCGACCCTAGGTCCGACCCTAGGACTCTGACCCCAGGACTTCGACCCCAGGACTTCGACCCCAGGACTTCGACCCCAGGACTTCGACCCTAGGACTTCGACCCTAGGACTTCGACCCTAGGACTTCGACCCTAGGACTTCGACCCTAGGACTTCGACCCTAGGACTTCGACCCTAGGACTCTGACTCTATGACTCCTACCCTAGGACTGCAGAAGCAACAGTAGTTGCTACCCTGAGATAACTCTGTCGGTAAATTTTTATTTGAACACCGTTCTAAATATCGTAAAGGAGCTGGTGTATATTCTTGCTTTCCTGTTTTTTAAAACGGAGCCGAAGGCGTTGAGAAATGAAGAAGACGCCGGCCGATAAAGCCGTGGACAAAGACTAAAAATATTATGATACAACAGTAATTAATGTTTGCATTTCATTCTTTCAGGGCCTCAGCCTGAATGCCTGTCCGAAAGGAAGATACACCGCCCCGCTGCAATCTTGCAAGAAGAGCCCATCTCGGCTGATGCCGTTATGCTCACACTGCGGAGTAGCAGAAATATGGTATTGTATGGACAATCAAAGAGCATGTTGGGATGGTACTGCACCGCGAACGAGACTTGTACGGGCAAGAACACCACTTGATAGCTGTAAGTCCTTAAATATACCCATCTGTATTATAATGTTTATAGAATTCCTTTCTATGTTTTAAAATAGAGGCGTAAAGAATGCATTATTTCTGGGTGTCCTGGAGATTTCTTAATGTCACTCGCTCTCTCAAACTCTTTTACCCGTCTTTGTTGTTCATCCCAATGCATTGTGCACAGTATTAAATTAGAGAAACATTTTAATAGCATTAAATTTTATTTACAGGAAAAAAAGTTGTTTTTCTACATGTTGTGTAGGATTACGCTGCTAAAAGTTTTGCAATTTGTGTTTGAGTTATTGAACAGAAGGTATTGTAAAGTTTTGAAGCAATTCCCAAGGTTGGATTCCGAGAATATCCATTGCCCGATACAAATTTTTTTCTATTTCCTCATTGTTCTATTTAGCGAATATATAGTTCTGAAGAAAATAGTTATTTTTGTTATCTCCTTTTTACATATCTGATACGTATTCGTCAATTCACGCAAATTACATTATCTTGGGTGCAGTAAGGACTGCAGCAGTTTTTTCATTAATTCACTTATTAGTTCGCTTCAACAACGTAATTACCTTGCGTCATCAGTTCTTTTCATTACTTATTTTGGTTAAATGTTAGTAATTTCTTACTTGTTACATTTATCTTTTCGACCTCCTTTGCCATGAGAGTGTAGAAGCTACAATTTTCCTCATTCCGCTCGCTTGCTTGTGTTTGTTTTTGCGCTGTCGCGTAAAGAGATTGCGCACTAAGGAGCTTCACAACGTTTTGTTCACACTTTACCAGCGGAGATAAACAAACGGGAAATGATTTTGCGAGTGATGAAACACCAAAACACTTCTACTCTCTGCAACAGATTGCATTTCATCGATCCATTTCACCAACTGCATTTTAAACTGTTCATATTCACCCGAATGTGCGAATGTGTTTTGCATTTCCTCAGCTTCACTTATTCATTGACACCAGACAAATCATTCTTCGAGATATTTGGGGCTTCCCTAGTATTTTAAATTATTTATACCAACCACTCTCTAGTTGTTTTCTTTTTTTGGTAGTTCATAATCCCCAAGTGTATATATACAAAATATTCATTCAATTATGAACTTGACTTTAAACGTAACAGCAAATTGCTAAATTAGTGCCTTGTCCCTTGTAGATGTTCAAGGAAACGAGTATTATATTTATGTTGGTTTATTCTCTACCTACTGTTTCTGGTGAAGTGATCACTAGCTAATCTTCATCACATCACGTCTTTGTAATGAGCGGAATTGGAAATGTGAATAATGGCGGCATTTTTTCATCTATATTATATTTTTTCCAGCAAACCATACGCCATTTATTACGTCAATCTTTTTCGATACATATCATTGCTGGTTTCACAAACCTGCGTTTCTAAACCTTAGTCTTTTTCAATTCTTCGTTCTCTATCTCTTCTATGCATTTTTTGTTTTTCCTATATTTCGTTAAATATCTGCGGAGACATTCACACAAAGTAATGGTTTATTACTACTGTTATACTAATTGGTTTAAGCTGGTATGGCCCATCATTGTGGTAATAAAGTAATTCGTAGTAATGTGGTAAATAGATTCAGTTAATTTTAAACGATTACTTCCGTATCAGACTTGTTACAATTTATTAACTTATTCATTGCATTGTTCAGGAAGAACAATTCTGATCTTTCTTTTCACCTTCTATTTTTTATCAGATCAATACTCTTAATATTTTAACAGGAATCGAAGGACAAGAATGGCTTTTAAGAGTGGTTGAACCCTGAAAAAATGTGTAAGTACAGGATAATATGTGATAAGGTTATGTCGAAATTAGATACTGAACGGATGACTTTAAACTTCCAAATCAAAATGCAAAAGCTTCATCCTTTATGAGGAGAGCTTATTAAGTGGGTTTGTAAGTAGATTCGCAAGTTTGTCACGTTCGTTTTCTACCTGACCGAGTGTAAACAATACTGTCTGATGACGTTAAACCTCGTGACTCATCTTTATTACCCATTATGAACATCTCCCTTCATTTTATTTTTATCGGTCCCTCTGTGAAGATGAATGTAATTTGATTAATTAAGAATGAAATTAATTGAATATGACATTAATGAGCATACGGAAGGGAAAAATCGAAAATTTTATTTGGATGAAAAACTATTATTCTGACTCGTATGTGCAATCTGCTTGTTCACATTTGCCTCAGGCTTTTATAACGGGAGCTTCTACGCGGTCGTGACATGCAGGTCAACTATTTCTGCACGCACAAGAGGCTTGTTTATTAGCGTGGCTTTGACATTGAGATGCACAGTTAAGTGCAAGTTGACCATGTCCCATTACATTCAAAAACATCGTCGCAACTGCGAAGCTCTTTCATGTTGCAAATTGAAGCCACTGACTTCTCACAATGATTCTGGATCTTATACATCGTCGGTCGTTGAATCAATGATACAGTGTTATTTATTTCATTCGCATATACGATTTTTGATTCGGTGGAGTAATATGTTCTTCTTAAAGTTTCTAGAGATACGTAAAATGCATGTTGCTTTTGCTTGTAAGAATTCGTTAAAAATGAAAGTGTTATTGTAAATATAATTCAAAATGTGCCCACTTGGAGAACGATAGTAATGCTTTTGAACGTAATGTATACATGTTATTTTTGTAGTTCATACATGAATAATTAGAAGACCATAATATTACATTAAAAATGGAAACAAGCTAAGTTTTAAACAAATTTTATTGTTTAAATAATATATTCCACGTTGGGTCTGCTAATAGTACGGCAGCTGACTGATGATTACTGAACTTCCGTTGGAATGACGTCACCTCTTCTCTCACAATAACACAGATGTATGACCTCTCATTCCGTCTTATTTAAGTACTTCGTTTCTTCGCTTAGAAATTAGTTTTTCGTAAGATTCACTTGTTGCAACGTGCATCAGATGTGAGGTGGTAACCCTGGAATCAGCGAAATTAGCAAAAGCAGCCATTGAGGATGCAAGGGCGCCATTAAACGTTCATACATTTCTAGTTCCTACATAAACGCTGATTGAAGAATTACCAGTGAAGACGAATATCTGCATCTGCAAAACTTAAAGAATCAGTTAGTTGACCGATATATTGCTGTAAACAAATGACGCAACATTTCTTTGATAAAAAGGATATAATGTATGAAAATCTTTCCATTTATCTGATTGTAACATGGCCACTTCTCCTCTCGATGCAAGTTTTATTCCAAGGTTAGATTCAAGTTAATAACGATTAATTAAATGAATTCGATTGATTTGATGTGCTTCATCCTTGAGGCAAAAATGTATTTGTCTAAAGTCAGGGAGACCTTCATCGAAATTGCCAGCGTGTTCCGTTATTCCGGCTCATACAGTTTCCCATCTAGGCGCAGAGATTCGATTTTCCGATCCACATTACTCGCGATGAATCGTAAGATTCAACGTCAAGTGCGGTAACCCTGAAATATCGGGGAAAGCGGCACCGCAGGACGTAAGGACGCCGTGAAAAGTTACAGTCCTAATCGCGAGGGCCGCGCCGCACCAGAAGGGTTCCATTGCACGAGGCCCATCTGCTCGACGCCGCATACGAGGTGCTAATGTCCGTTCATAAATCCCCGGTAATGGGCGGCATTAAAAACCTTTACGCGCTATTCTTCCTTGCCAGCGGCGGCGGCGGGGCGGCGGGGGCGGCGGGGGCGGCGGGGGCGGCGGGGGCGGCGCGCGGGGCCCTGCCAGGGACACAGGCGGTGCGGATTAACGTTCGCGCCAAGCAACAATGCGATTTTCTTGAGATGGTGCTCGAGACTAAAAGTAATAGCGAAATGTTGAGGTTACTCCAAATTTACGGAAAATTTGCGGTTACGTGTTTTTTTTTTAACTTATTTGTGCTTGCGGTAATTATAGTACCTGTTTATATCCTGCTAAAAGATCTAGTAATTAACACAGAAAAATTTTCTTGCGATGAGAGTGAAATTCAGGAGACATATCATGAAGCTTTGGAGGTATCATCAGGTCCACCTATTACAGCTGGGAGGTATCTCGTCAATAACAAATAAACTAGTAAAATATGGCACATGATTGTATTTGCTTGGAGATTGAAAAACCAACAACAACATAAGAATAGTTGTGAACCATTCTTTCGTTTTACTTGAACAATTATCCTGAACGTGCCACCAATTTATCTATACATAGGATTTTATTGGGTAAAACAAACATATCGACAATTGTATTGTTTTAAAAGAATTATTTAAAGGAAATTAAGCTTGATGTTGATCCAAGACCTTCGGATCGGATGTTATTTAATGTATTTAAAATAATCTATAACATGCATCTGTTCAGAATGAAAAAAAATTGTTCTACGGCACTGTGTTAACACTTAAAAGTACTTTTAATTCCAAAATATGTATCCGAGCGGGGAAAATTAGATTTTCTTGTTGGTAAATATTTTAACATTTCAAAACCGCATGCTAATCATTTATAATATGTGTTCGAAATTAGCTTACAATACATCATAAACTAGCTTATGTTTATTAAATATTCCAGAAAAATCAAAACAAGCATTAATATCGTATCACGAACCGTAAATAGAGATTATGTGACCTCTCCGTCCAAAATTATTTAATTCATGCTACGAGCTCCAGGATTAGGAAGCTCCAAAGAAGCCCGAACACCATGAAAAGTTAAGTCTTCTTCGCCTAGCTGGCGATTAGGTGCACGGGTCGTCGCCCCTTTTCACGACTTCCACACGCCTCACAAAAGGGGCTCTGAACTAATCTTTCGTCCGGGGTCTCAAGAATATCCGCGTCCAGCCCGGCGTCCTGCAGGCGGCGGCGGCGTCTTTGGTGCCGTCTCGCCCCACGCGCGCCGGCCACCGCCGCCCGCCGCCCATGCCCCCGCCGCCCAGCCGGCCCGACGCCCCGCCGCCCCCGCCGCCCCGCCGCCTCGCCGCCCCCGCCGCCCCGCTGGTCCGCCGCCGCCGCAGCCTCAACAACACCCGCCGTCCGCGCCGCCCACGCCACTCCCGTCGCCACGCCCCCACCGCCCCGCCCTCGCCGCCCTCGCCGTCCCTGCCGCCCGCGTCGCCGCCCCGTCTCGGGTGTCTGTTTGCGTGGGGCGCACGTGCAGGGCGGGCCTTCGCGCCGCTATCTTTAGCCCTGGCAACCTGCGAGCGAGAGCCGACGCGGCGCCGGGCGACGCGGGCGCCACGCGTGTTGGAGTGGCAGCCCTGCACTTCCGGCGCGGCGCGGCGCGGCGGCGGCGGGGCGGTGGCGTGCCGCGTCGTCGGCGCCCGGGGCTGCGCTCGCCAGACGCCCCTCGGCTTCGCTCGCTCGCTCGCTCGGTGGCAGCGGCGGCGGTGGTAGGCACGCGTGCGCACGCGGCGCGGGTGAGTCATCGCGCCGCCCAGGGCGTGGTGGCGGCGGCGGCGGCGGCGCGCCGGCCACCCTCCTCACCTGCCGGCGTCGCGGCGCCCCGGCTTCCCTGCCGACGACGCAAACACACACACTCACACACACCGCCCACCCGCGCCAGGCCGTTCACGTGCGCGCCCGGGAAGGACGCCAGCGTTTCTTGCGGCGGTGTGCGTCCGACGCACCCACGCGTGAGTGCGTGCGAGTGAGGGCGTGTGTGTGTGTGCGAGGTACAAAAGGACAATCGGCCGCGTGATAAATCATCGCTTCGCGCCCGCGCGTATTGTTTTCCCGCGCGGCGCCGACGATGTCGCCCGAAGGCCCGCCCCGCCGTCGTGGGCCGGGCGGCGCGCGCAAGCGAGTAGCAGTGTCCGTGTGCGAGTAGGCGGCGCGCTCGCCGGTGGAGCACGTGTGCGGCATGGGCCCGTCCGGCGCGCGGTGATGGGACCGGTCCGGCGAGTGTGGGCGGCGCCCCGCGACGAGCTACACGAGTAGGAAGAAGAGGTGTCTACAGCCAGCCCGCTCCCGGGGCTGTTTTGTGCGACCGCTCGTGTGGGTACTCGGGGGTCAACCTGCGACCTCGCCCGCGGAAGTTCATCGAGTGTTGCCGCCAAATGTACTCAAGGACAGGTTGTTTTTCCAGCGGACTTGTGTCAACGGTCAGTCAATCGCCCGAGTCGTGCTCGAAAACGGGCGACAGTTGAATCGGTGCGGTGTTCATTTCGGACGACAGTGGTGGAGGAGTGAAGGTCGCGGCGTGGTGGCAGCATGCGGAGCGGCGGAGGCGGCGGGGGCGGCAAAGGCGGCGGCGGCGGCGGGAAGCCGCGCGGCGGGCGGGCGCCCGGGCGCGATCGGCGACTATCGACTGGCGGCGGCGGCGGCGGGGAAGCGTCCGTAGCCCCTAGCCCTCTGCCCCTAGTCCCCGCGCGGCGCCTGCGCGCCCCGGCATGGCGGGCTGCACCCCGCGGCGCCCCGCCCGGTGCGCGGTCAACGAGGCCGTTGGAACTCCCAGAAATCGAAAATTAATTTGCGTTGCTGAATTATGTCAGCCTTGTGGAAATTTTTCTGCAAAATAATTATGACGTTTTACAGCCTATTGGAATCACCAGAAATTAAAATTAATTTGCGTTAGTGAATCTAGCCGGTCCTATGAATATTAATTTGGAAAAAAATAATGCGGGATTTTTGTTTCGGCAGTGTTGTGGTGGAAGACTTGTTTTGCGAACCATAATTATCAGTGAGGGGGAGATATTGTCATATGAATATCTAAATCGTACAGATGATCGTTGCGACATTTGACGTCACTTCAGGATTCTGTTTTGTGAATTTCTTCCCGGTGGTATTCATAAAAAACACATTAATGTGGGCTCTTGAATTAGAAGGGTCAGTCATGAGGAAATCAACATGATTCGGCCTAAATATGAACGGGAATTTTTCTTTTTCTGTGACTTTTCATGGGATGTATTCGTCCCTTCTTTTATTGAACAGAACAAATAGTACACATTATATTGATATTGAAATGAAGGAATACAATATTAAGTCTTTGAAACGACGCCAAGAAGAAACCAATCCTTCACTCAAGACAAGGACTTCTTTACAGTCAAACGAGCACAGTTGTGATGATAAGAAATTTCATGTTTCTGATAAGGTTTAAGTCCATTACCCTTTCTAAATTATACCTTACGACCTTTTTTTTGATAACTTCAATGGCACTTACCGTTAACTTCGCTGTTTACTTTCTCTTATTAATGGTTGTTAGTGGAATATCTAAATTCTTTAATATTTTGAACGATTATTTGTGCATTAATTTCTTTCCATATTTCCTTGAGTTTCGTTAAAATAGGTTGAATGTTATAGATTCCAAGGGAATAGAGAAAGTTGCAAATAATAAGTTTTACTCAGTTTAGTTTATCTGGTCTTGCCTATGTAGATTAAATAAAGCATTGCAGAAAACTTCAGTTCCATATTTACAAACGAGTGACTTGTACTGAAAGAGTTTTGCGAAACCTATTAGGACAAACTTATTTATTTTTTCACTTCACTTACAAAGAATTCATGAACACGAGCTATTAAACCAATTGGCCGACTCCTAATTTTTAATTTATAAATATAGAAACAATCGCACACACCACTTCTATCCAATAAAGAATACCAAGAATATCTTATGCAGACACGCCACTCAAATGTTCGTTCAGCGCCGGAAACACGAGGTATCAAAACCACATAAAACATTTAATGAATAATTGCTCCCATAAAGTACTTTTAAATGTATTTTGAATGAGACGTCGTTTTAACAGGAGGAAATGATTCCCCATAATCGGTCATAAGCTTTATTACAGACGACGTCGATCGTGAAATTGCAGAAACCACATTTCCGCGAGCGATGAACTCTAATCACATAATGAATCATTAGTAAGGGGAGATGACGCACTGGGAAGCAGCTTCAACTCCTGCAAAAAACCTCCTCGACTGAAGCGCATGCTTCTGCTGTTCGCCTCTGTTTTTAGAAGCCTCGCAGGTAATTTTCAACTCTGCCAACCCTCGGGCTCTCGCCGCACCGCAACGCCACCCTCGCCTGCGAGAAAGCCGCCGCAGCCCCGTCATCCCCGCGGCCCCCGCCGACACAACCGCCGTTGAATTCCGCATGCCGCCGCACCTGCCTTCCCGCCCTCTTGCCTCCCTCGCTGCTCTTGTCGCTCCCTCCCCGCAGCTCCTCCTATCCCCGCCGTTGCGGGTATCCCCGCCACTACAAGCTTCTCAGCCCCAGATATCCCCGCTACCACAAATGTCCTCGCAGTTGCTATCCCCGCCGTTCAAGACGTTCCTTAACTCCGGTCTACTGCCGCTACACCCCCGCCAGTCGACCCACCACTCCAGCCGTCCCGCCACTCCTGCTGTCCCGCCACTCCAACCGCCCCGCCACTCCAGACGTCCCGTCGCTCCAGCTACCCCGCCACTCCAGCCATCTGTCCGTTCCTCCTGTC
The DNA here is from genome assembly GCA_964035755.1 of Teleogryllus oceanicus. Classification (NCBI taxonomy): domain Eukaryota; kingdom Metazoa; phylum Arthropoda; class Insecta; order Orthoptera; family Gryllidae; genus Teleogryllus; species Teleogryllus oceanicus. Next base: position 69,105,279 of record CAXIVR010000008.1, on the reverse strand, counting down.
CCTCCATTCTTGACGTCGTATTGCTTCTGTTTTTCCCCCCCTCTCATTCCCCGTTCCCCTTCTGTCATCTTCCGCCGTCTTCACCCCACCTCCCCCCTTTTCGCCCACCCCCAACCCCAGCAACACTCGTGCCTTCTCACCTTCCCCGTGTCCGCCCCCCTTCCAGCAGGCGCCAACCCTACGCTCCCGCGCCGACGCGTCGACGCTCCCCTGCAGCCGCGGCCCCCGCGTCTCGTAAAAACTGCTTTGCGCCGGTGCGCTGTGCTTATTAATTTACGGTGTCACTAATGAAGCCCCGGCGAAATACTTCTTCCACCGGCGAAGAGGCGTTCGCATCCGCGAAGCTGCGCCTAAGAAACTCTCGGAATACTTCGCTCCTCTGTTGATGCGATTGCAGGAGCAGTAATTGCAATCCGACCCGATGCGAGGCAGTTCGAAATGAAATGTTTGTTTTCGAACCTCTATACAACGTAAACGAATTTTAATATTCCCTTAGGGTTGCTTCCCTCTAGGGGAAATGCCATAGTAAGAAGCTTAATCTAGGGAATGAATTTCCTGCTTTGTGAAAGCCGGACAGGATAAATGCATTAAGCACTTTGCATTTGGAAGTGCTCGGACATGAATATGAAAAGCGTTTTTGATTGCTTCGCGAAAGGAGCAAGACAGGACGAGGCGTTCTTTCTAATTTTGAAAGAATTTGCCTCTCTCTATAGACAAATTTGTAAGAGACCCATTGAATATCTATCGAAATAAATTTACGAATAATAATGATTTTTTTCGCACAGAAATATTTTAGAGAGCTGGATATTTCGTTATGAATAAAATTGTTCTCTGGTACAGTCCTACAGTCCACTTACATGTCTTCACAAATCTGATATTCTCGATGGAGAATTTAATAAATGGGTTCCAGACATTACCTAAGTACCCTCGACATGTTTATCTTTCCCATGAGGTTCTTCCTTCATTTATTGATCTACGGTTATATACGATGTGGGTTCCTGATGTCGGTCGTGATATAAGAGTATTTCCAATAGAAAGGATCGATGCGGCAATATCGTTCCTCCGACTAAGTTCGATTGGTAATTCATGTAAGTACTGGAGCATAAATCGACGGGCGCCGGATATGCAAGTGTGAATAATCCATTAGCACGCGAGCATTGTGAGTGCGCGGCCGTGTCGTCCTTCAATGGGCTTTAAATAACTAACGAACGCCATTGTGATCTTCGGCCAGCGGCGCCGGGTTGGCGTTGGACGAGGTCGGCACCTCCGTCCCGACGCCAATGGCAAGGCTACGCGGCCAGCGTTCTTCACTCGCAGACGCATTGTCGCAGTTTGAATGCGGCAGTGGTGGTGGGGTCGGAATACCCTTACGGCGAAGTCGTGTTCTGCCGCGTAGGAAAAGTGTCGTCTTTTCTTTTCTCTAGGGATTGATCCGGAAAGTATTCCGGCAGGCTTGAAATTTTAATACAATATGGAGGTATTTGAAATGGGAATACTCCTTTAGACGTGATGCAATCACAACCAGCATCATTGTTGCAGATTGGTGGTAAAGTCGAAATGCCCTTACGTTGACGTTGTGTTCTGCCGCGTAGGAAAAGTTTCGTCATTTCTTTTCTACAGGGATAGATCCGGAACGTATTTCGGGAAGCTGGAAATTTTAATATATATGAATGTATCCCCAATGGGAACATTCCTTTAGGCGTGATCCAATCACAATTAGCTTCGTTGTTGCAGTGGTGGTAAAGTCGAAATGCCCTTACTTTGAAGTCGTGTTCTACCGCGTAGGAAAAGTCTCGTCATTTCATTTCTATAGGAATGATCCGGAAAGTATTTGGAGAGGAGAAATTTTAATACAATATGGAGGTATTTGAAATGGGAATACTCCTTTAGACGTGATGCAATCACAACCAGCATCATTGTTGAATTGGTGGTAATGTTGAAATGCCCTTATGTTGAAGTCGTGTTCTGCCGCGCAGAAAAAGTATCGTCATTTCTTTTCTATAGGGATGGATTCGGAACGTATTTCGGGAGGCTGAAAATTTTAATACAATATGAAGGCATTTGCAATGGAAATACTCTTTTAGACGTGATGCAATCATAATTAGCTTCGTTGTTGCAGTGGTTGTAAAGTCGACATGCCTTTATGTTGAAGTCGTGTTGTATCGCAATGGAAATCGTCTCTTCATTTTTTTACGGATTAAATCGATCGATTGATCGATTTTTTCGTGTTTCCGGGCGCGTCAACTGCTTCAATCATTAGTCTCGTTCGTGTAGTGCATGTTTTTTTCTCGGGAGATGGCGGTGATCTTCCCCCGCTGGATGGCGAGATCCGGCGCCGACCTACCGTCGGCTAGTGGGGTTTCCCCCTAACCAGGACTCTCCCACCAGCGGAGACCGCCCCAGCCGGGACAAGCTCTAAGCTCCCGACCGGTCTTCCGGGATATGTGGTAGTGTAGTGCATGTTGGTGTGTGTGTATAAAGGAGAGGATAGGACAAGGAAGAGGAAGGACAGATCGCGCGCGGTCCGTGGCCCGTTTGGCAGGGTACTGCTCCGGCACTCGCCTGGTGTTGATCGGAGAAACCACGAAAAACTACCGATCAGAGCAGCTACAATTCTCCTCCAGACAGCGACTGAATTCGATCTAGCTGAAAAGCTAGTGTCGAAAATCCTGCCGCCGTCAGGACTCGAACCTAGGACCTCCCAGTCAGAGGCGCTGCAGTGACATCAGTTGATGCACTGAGCTACCGCTCCCGGTGATTAAATCGAAATGTACTTCGGGGTGTTTGAAATTTAAAAAAAGTGAAGGTTTACGCAATAGGAATACTTCTTTAGACGTGATGCAATCACAATCAGCTTCAGTTTTGCAGTGGTGGTAGCGTGGGAATGCTCTTACGTTGAAATCGTGTTCTACCGCGAAGGAAAATGTGTCTTCATTTTTTTCTGTCGGATTCAACTGAAAAGTGCTTCGGGGAGGCTTGAAATTTAAAAAAATATGAAATAATTCGTAATGGGAATACTCCTTTAGATGTGATTCAATCACAATAAGCTTCGTTCTTACAAAGGTGGTAGTGTGGAAATGCCCTTAGGTTTAAGTTGTGTTCTACCGCGAAGGAAAACGTCTTGTCATTTTTTTCTATAAAGGTTAATCCGTCAAGTATTTCTGGACACTTGACATTTAAAAAAAAGTAGGCTTTCCAAGTGAGAACACTTCTTTAGATGTGATGCGATTAATATGTGGTAATTGTTTTGAATTGAGTGAAATAACCACAAGTTGAGCTTGGGGAGAACATGACCTCCTTTGTTGCCCTGGATCAGCCATTTTCTCAAAATGCCTATAATTCATACGTAATTTAATATGATTTAGAGATGATGCAATGTTTTAACATATTAAGCAATAAAAAACAACATTAACTTTTGAGCAATATGAAGATCGGTGTCGTACTACATTAACACTAATTGTAATTCTGCCCCTGATAGTTGGCTTGTGGTTTTCGTAGCATTTATTTCACCGTCAGACAATTTCAACCTCTTTAAAGGTAGCTCCCAAGCTCTTTTGCGAGCAGGAACACCTTCCCTGGCTGCCCTCGTTTCCCCGCAAAATCCAGAAAGGGCAAGCTGAAACGATGCCAGGTGGGGAATACGTCTGCCAGATTTGTTTCATTAAACAGCAAAGATTTGAATTATGTTTATATTCTTCTCTATTTATTACTATTTAATATATATTTTCTTTTTAAATTCCTTTTATCACCATTTTTGTCGAGATGCAGGAATGTGTTTCAATGGCGAATTTTTTTTTTCATTTTCAGAGGTGTATTATTAAATAATTCAATTACTTGTAAATATCATTTATGTAAAATACAGTAACAAGTCGCAATAAGTTAACAATTCTTCCTTAATCGGGGAGAGCTCTTGTAACGAGAAAAATGCCAGCTTAGACTCCTAACCTGAACGTAGAAAGTTAATGCAATTACTGCACTCTCAAGGAAAAACGAATACACAATCAAGAAACTTTCCATTCAAAATATTTAATTTTACTCTCAATTAAAAATGTGAAATCTCATTATTCTGTTATTACATTTTAGTGGATCATTTCTTTGCGTTTGTAAAGGAAATTTGAATTAATATAGCTAAATTTGAGACAATTACTCGCAACTGACTTCTCCAAAAAACTGTCATGAGTCATTTATTATACCCGTACGTTTTCTTGAGCCCTGGAATACCTACCCACACTCCTTTACTAACATTAGTTGAATTAAGAATAAACATTAGCGATGATCGTTGTTCATAATATCGCATTATTAAAATATTTTCTCTCATATAGCAGAAATTACTTTAAATTGCAAAACGAGCTACAGATTTCTATAATAGTGCTGTTGTCAAAATAACCAAACCCCCACTCCTCTCGCATCTAGCGAAACGAGGAATCAAGATAACGTGCGCGAGTAGTATCAAGAGATGTACCGCCCCTCTGGAGTGATTTGTATGAACCTGACTTTTAAATCTCGCGTCAGTTGCTCTGGTCACAGAGCCTGGGAACTCTAGTAATCTAGTTACCTTGCTGGCGACCTTGACGTACCTGATCCATGTAATGCATGGTGTGCCATTACTTTCCCTGCCCCAATGTGAAAATAATTTTCCTTTATTCGGTTGTAGTGCATGAAGCCTTTAATTCGCGTGGATAAATTGCCTTCCAGTTTTCGGCGCCATGACGGCCTCTTTCTCTTATGTTTCTTCTCAGTTTCTTGGCTCTCATTCTTTTTACTTTTCTGTCCGCTTCTGCCCGGGCGCCGTCCGTCTTGCCCTGAACCCACATCGCAATCAATTCCCTCCTAATCCCGTTTTATGTTTCTGCCTCTTCGTCTCCTCCTCCTATTCTTATAGTGCGTCTTAAAGTACCATCCTTTCCCTTTCGCTTTGCCCTCTTGCTCCTACTAGCTCCCTTGTATTCATACCTTCATATATTTCTTTTATGTGACCCTCCATCGCTTCATCTTATAAAACAATTAGGGTCTATGTACTTCTTATTGTAAATATCTTAAGGAAACACATTTACAGAGAGAGTTTTGAGAGTTAATATTTTACCTATGTTTCGCATTACTGAAGTATAAGGTTATGGAATATCGTATGCATATGTCTTTCCTAATAGGTTAGATAACAATACATCTCAAAATAGTACGCCTTGTGGGATATAACTTTCGTTTATTGTCCAGTCTTTCATATGCTTCCCATCGTCTTGCAAAGACATTACAGCTCTTTTATTTAGTGTGAGGGGGGATAAAACATTCTTCCTAATGTTTACACGTGTTGTTAAATTGAAAAAGTAAAGATCGAAAGTGTTGCCTGTATCGAATCGTGCCTCATATCTCCCCCATTTTAAATACCACGGAATTCCCCTCACTTCCAACGCATTTATCCCACTGAAGATATTATTAACGCCTCTTATCAAGAAACCGCAGTAGGCACTTTTTTCCCTCTTTTATTGCGTCCCTCTGTGTTCTGTCATAATATTCCCGCCGTAACGGCTTTGTTTGATGTATTTTACGTCTCGCTGATTTTAAACGTTCCATTTAATGGCCATCTAGGGGCGGGATTCTATAATATTTTTTTCTCCGTCTTTTTTTTTTCTTCTCGGCGGCGGAGCTCTCCCGTGCACGCTTCTGACCGAGGAGGACATTTTCGCTTCTGACTGCGGTTTCGGGTTAATTCTACGGCGAGCACAAGTAGCTAACATTGCGTGACAATTAAATAAGGAGCAGCGACTACCTTACGGGCCAGGGGTTATTTCCTTTTTGGTGAACGCTGGAAAATGGCGGGGGAGAGCCGGGCCCTCCGTTCGAAAGGCTAATGGGAAAATGATATTCCCGCAAGCACTGTCAGCGCGCGGGGAGCGTCCCCCGTTGAAGACCGTCATAAAGGACGCCAAAGAGGGCACTTTGCGGTCGGGGGGGGGGGGCGTGCGACGCGCGGCTGGGTCGCGTGCGACTCGTCGCATGCGACGGACGCGCGTATTCCGAGAAGCGTGCGTCGACAAGACGGGCGCCTGAAACGAGAGGCGGCTCTCGAAGAAACGCGAGACACTGTTGTTCTGGAGATTGATACCTGCGATAAGAGGGAGATACGATCGGAGATTGTGGAATTGTTTTGCTTTGTAAAGACGTTAACTTTCACGATCCTCGTAACGAATGATGCTTTGTAATTGTTGTACAGAAGGGTCTATTGTTTTGTAATCCAGGAAATGTACTCTGAATAAATTTTTCACTATTAATTTCGGAGCTTCTGTGTTTAACTTCTGAAAAGAATGCAATTATATCAGAGTTTTATTTTTATTTAGTAAAAAATCGTGTATCATGTTTAGTGAGTGTTCAAAATTTAGAGGATTTTAAACTTTAATTAAATAAAAAAATAAAAATAATAATAATAATAAAATAATAATAATAATAATAATAATAATAATAATAGTGAAAACCTAAAAACCGTCGTACTTTTTATATTATATTATTGTTTTTATAATTTACATTCTTTATGTTGTGTTTCGTTTCAAAATACCACTTTCCTAAAGAGTCATCGTTCGCTTTTTCATCAGAATTAAATTTTTCATCTTAATTGCTGTTTGCCAGGGTCAAAGGCGTATTAACACTTCATATGACATGCCTGCCCTGTCACTTTTTATTGTCTTTCTTTTTGACTTGTCCCGTCTCATTTGAAGTTTTTGCCTTCCTCATAACTTCGCCGCCGTCTGGGGCTGTGTTGCCATAAGCTTCCGTCTAGGATGGCTAATGGCCCTACCGGCTCCAACTTGTGCTTTGCCGAGGTTTTTGTCTCGACCCGTTATTTGGTAGACGGCCCCTTTGGCTTCTTTCGGTGGGGTTGGGGTGCAGAAATCGTTAACGCGTCGGCCAGCCTCCTCTTTTCCCCGCTCTGTGTTCTCTGACATTGCTTTTCCACACCCTTCTCACCAGAATATTGTACTTTTTTCTGTTGCTGTTTCCTAGTGTTCATTTTCAGCTGTATTACTTGTTTCAACAAGATGTCATAATTCTGCCCACACTCCCAAATTGCATGATAGCTTTCAAAAATAGAAGTTTTTTCATTCCTGTGTTTCTATATCGACAAACATTTGGTATCTCTTCATTGTTTACCACTTAATTTTAATAAAACGCGTTAATTTTAACAAGACTTAAAATTTTTCCCATTCTTAATACGTAATATTAATTCAGTTTTATTTAAGACAGGAAAGTGTGTTTCATTATGAAGTATTTCGGGATAAATATTTCTGTGATCTCTGTCAATTTCATTCAAGGCAACCTCTGTCATGTACTTGTCGTTTTATTATTTTTGTAGTAAATTATTCTTTGGCATGAAGGGCGTGTATTCGTACAATTAATACCGTACTTATTTTGATTTTTACCACTCTCCTTTATTTCCAAAACTAATTATTTTTCGTCGCGTTCGCACACATTGCATGTTTCTTGGCCTCTACATTTGAACTGTTTTACGGATTTATGCATCTTTTATTCTGTTAGCTCCACGAGAGAACTTCCGCATAAATCCTTTCAAACTCCTTCTAAGTTTCGGCTTTGTTTGTTTGCGCGCCTTTCTCAGCATCCACTCGCCGTCCACTTCCGCGATCCCCTTTCGACTTCCGTCCCGTCGCAGCGCAGCCCTTCCTGTGCGCCGGGGGGCGATGGCTGCGCAGGGCCTCTCTCCACGTCCGGCCGAGGCGGGCGGGCGCCCATCGGAAGGACGCGACCAATCGGGGGAGAGGCGGAGGCGCTCAGAGCGCCTCTGCGGAGAGGAGTGGAGTGGCCTGGCGTGGCATCGGGGAGGGACGGTGCGGTGGTTGTGGTGAGGTGGATCATGATGGGCCATGGCGGGATATGACGGGGGGGGTGGGGAGGGGGGTCTGGGGAGGGGGTCTGTGGGAGGCGGGGTCTGTGGGAGGCGGGGTCTGTGGGAGGCGGGGTCTGTGGGAGGCGGGGTCTGTGGGAGGCGGGTCTGTGGGAGGCGGGGTCTGCGGGTTAGCAATGTTTGGTGTCAGCGGGATCTGTGGACTGCGAGTAGTGGGGAAAGCGAGGTCTGGGAGCAGCGGGTCCCGGGGTCCGCGGGGAGTGGAAAAGCGGAGTCAGGGGAAGCGGCATATGGGGAAAGCGAGGTTTCACAAATGTGAGGGCTGGCGAAGTGATATGGGTCGAGGGGGAGTGTAGAGTGGCGAGGAGGGTCGAGGTGGGGTATGATGGGATGTGGTACGTGTTCTGTGGGGTGCTATGTGTAGGGATGTTGTGTGGGGTGTGATGGGTGTCCCCCCATCCCGCAGATCCCGCCTCCCACAGACCCCGCCTTTCACAGACTCCATCTCCCACAGACCCCGCCTTCCACAGACCCCGCCTTCCACAGACCCTGTTTCCTGCAGATATCACCTCCTGCAGACCCTGCCTCCGCAAACCCGTCTCCCACAGAGGTGTAATGGGTGTCACGTGAAATTGTTTGGTGTGCGGGGAAGGGCTGGTGTGGCGAGGCGTGGCGTCGCGTGGCGGTGTTAGCGGTGCGAATCCTGGCGTGGCGGTGCGAGCGTTGCGGAGCGGAGCCGGTTGGGGCAGTGGGAGCAGGGAGGGCGGGAGGGAGAGAGGGAGGGAGAGAGAGCGCTCCCCGGCGCGGCACCGCGCGCAAACAACAAACACTCCGAGAGGCCTCGCCCCAAGCGACGTTACGTTGCGGGGCCCGACGGACCCTGAATCTATGGGCAGGGGAAGCAAAAGTGTTCTTAGCGTGTAGGTGGGTAGCGTATCAGGGCAAATTGTTTGCTAGAAACACCCCTCGCGTAAGGTCAAAAACAATTAGGGACTTTTGGTAACACGATCGAATCAGAGGACGCCGAATGAAAGAAAAGTGATGTGCTGAATAATCAAAGCGGAATAGAAGTAGAAGCACTAGCTATTCAGTTTATTAATAAAATAGCTCATGAGTCTTTAGAGCCAGGGATATGTAATACGCATATACAAAGAAGGAGCAGCAAATAGATAAAAGTGATGCTCACAGCGTTCTACCGTACACATCGGCAAGTCGAACTATAAAGAATTCAAATACATAATCTCAGGCATATTAATAAGAAACCAGCCAAAGTACAAAAACTCGATTACTTTATTCATTTCGGACAGAAGCATTTTTAGTACTCTTGTCACCATTTTGCAGGATCTCGATGTCAATAATTTACAAGAGAGAAACCACTTTGATAATTATTTTTCACGTGTAATCATGCAGTGTAGGGAATATTGAAATTCTGGAGTAATTTGTTTATGGTTTTCTTCTATTCGCACGAAACATTTAAATTTTCACACTTTTCATGGAATTCTCTACCATATTAAATATTCTCACTAAAATATCTTTTAAAATCAGTTTACCTAAATGGCATCGTGAGATACACTGATTGATCTGGAGGAGGATTCCAGCGGACGGCTGCTCTGATCGGTGCATTTCCGTGGTTTCTTCGGTCAACACCAGGCGAACGCCGGTGCAGTGCCCTAACAAACGGGCCACGGACTGCGCGCGATCTTTTCTTCCTCTTCTTCGTCTTATCCTCTCACCTTACACACACACTAACATGCACTACACTACCACACACGTAGGATGAAAAGTAGGAGTCTTAGAGTGTGTCCCGGATGCGGAGGTGCCCCGCTTGGAGGAGAAACCTGGAGTGGGAAATACTCCGCAAGCCGACATGTGGGTGGGCTCAGAATCTGAACATCCAACGGGGCAGAAACACCATCACCTCCTACGATAAAACTTTCAGTACGTTAATAGGATGAATGTCTCAATGACTTCGGCGGAAATACAAGTCATTCATATAAAATCACAATGGTTGATCGGCATTTGTGGTATCAAAAGTTTACAAGCAAACATGGTTTGCGAATTTGACTTAGCTTAAAATATTGGAAGTACATACAGATATTAGTAAAATTCTAGAATTCCATTCTTTTTTAATAGCAAAGAAAGTCTATTTGTAATATAATGAATATGCACGGACGGCAAAATTTACTAACGTGAGAGAGGTCAAGAGCAGTGAAACACATTACCTTCAAATAAGATCTCTGTAAATGAGCGTGAGCAGTACATATTAGAATTTTGAAAGCATTTTCATGAAGGGCTACGTTGTTAATATAACATTTGTTTAAAAAAACTCATTAATTAATAAGTGTGTTTAATACTTGAATTTTGCAGAATCATTACATATTTGAGATAAAGGCTCCTCAAAGTAATCTGTACACAAAATAATTCTCAGACTCTGTAATATTTTAAACTGAGGACAAGCAGAATTGGAATTCTTGGCGATCCAACTTGTGGCTCTGTGGACATGTGACGAACATGTGTAGTGAATCACAACCTCGGCAGCTGTTGTGGTAAAATCGAGTGATTCACCAAACCCTTCCTTGCCAACCAATACGGGCGTTAAGGCCCGAAATAGGTAGACTGAGAAGTGAGTGCTTGGGGCGACAAATACACTTAAAGGGCGAGGGGGCTGTGCTTGGGACATATGGCTGCGCCTTCTGCACCGCCACCCCTGCACCGTCAATCGCTCGCGTTCCAACTTCCGCACTGCGTCCGCTGTGACCCCAGCCCAGCGCCGCCTCTCCCGCCCTCACTCCCGCTCCCACTCCCGCCCCACTCCCGCCCCCACTCCCGCACCACTCCGCACCCACTCCCGCACCCACTCCGCACCCACTCCCGCACCCACTCCGCACCCACTCCCACCCACTCCGCACCCACTCCCGCACCCACTCCCGCACCCACTCCCGCCTCACTCCCGCACCCACTCCGCACCCACTCCCGCACCCACTCCCACCCACTCCCACCCACTCCGCACCACTCCGCACCCACTCCGCCCTCACTCCCGGGCTCACTCCCGCCCTCATTGCCTCCCTAATTTCCACCCTCATTCCGTCCCTACTCCCGCCCTCATTCCCACCCTCATTCCCGCCCTCATTCCCGCCCTCATCCCCAACCTCATCCCCCCTCATTCCCGCCCTCATCCCCGCCCTCATCCCCGCCCTCATCCCGCCCTCACTCACACCTCACTCACGCGCTCACTCACGCGCTCACTCACGCCCTCACTCGCGCCCTCACCCGCCCTCACTCACGCCCTCACTCAGCCCTCACTCACGCTCTCACTCCCGCCCTCACTCCCGCTCTCGTTCCGGGCCTTTCGCCCAGCCTACCGTTCCTCCTTTCCCCACATATGTGGTCTCCTTCTCCTCCTGCGCCTCTGGCGTCTCGGCCACGCCCACACTCACGCCCTTGCAATTCCTGCGTTTCTCACACGTGTTCTCTACCCGCGGCAGTGTTAACACCCAACCCCTGCCCCTGTCCCCGTCGTTCCCATATATACTTCGCGCCCAGACCGCGCTGTTCCGCCCGCTTGCCGCGTGCGCACGTGCTCGCACGCCCTCACCTTCCGCCCGCCCGCCTGCCCGCGCTTTCGGCCGCCACCTTTTAAAGGATCGAAGTGGTCGTGCGGGCGGGCGGCGTATTAGGCGGCCGGACGGGGCCGTGACTCATCGCCCACGCAGCTGCGCCGCCGTGATTTACGCGCCCACCGCCCGAGATACTCGGGAGGCGCCGAGACCGCCTCCACGGGCTGCGGGCTTTCTCCTCCTTTCAATAACTCCCTCTTCACGTCATATTTAAGAAAATCCGAAACGTTGGTTCTTGAGAAAGACCTGTAACACACTTTTTGTGGACAGTTATTTGCGTTCCATTTTTTCTTTAAACAGGTTCTCGTGGTCCAGTTTAAAAGCAACGCATTGGAGCGATATTTTCAATTTCCACGGAACCGATTATTTTTCTAATATTTTACTTTACCGTCTTAATTCATCTTACTTCCTGCATTTTTGTCGTGCTTAGTTGTTATCTTGCTATTCTTCTGGAAATATTTATGTTCAACTTTCTGAAAAATGTTTTTCTCTCTAGTCTAATTCTGTGTAGTTTCATTCATTTTAGTCATGTTTTCTTTTGAATTCGTTTTTATGATTTGATCAACTGTTGTTTACGGTATTTTCTTATCAAATTGCTTGCCATCCTATTTTACATTCAATTCACTCAACGTCAACGCTACAAATTTGGCTCGATACAAATATTTCTTCATATGCCTTAAACACGTCTCACTTTGGGTGGACTATTTATTTCTCACACTATCTGAAATCTTCTTCATTATCTTTTCGTTCCGCGTTCCTTTTTGGCTGTGGAGTCAGATGGCCAGTAATTTAATCGGCCTGTGTGGCATATCCAGGCGGGTGGCCCTCCATTAGTGTTTCATTTCGTAACTCTTCAGGTCCACTTTCTGCTTTTGAGAGATAACAGGCCATGTATGGTTCTGGACAGAGCTTTGATTGTTTAGATTAGAATGGGACATAACAAAATGGATTGTCTCTGTATATATGGAATTGAAATGCACGCAACATTTGTCACGTGAGTGTGTATTATCTTATTGAATGCCAATCTCGAGGTGCTTTTATATTCAAATGCTATTATTGCCTCTAATTTACCATCTATTTTCAGTAACATTCTCATTGGTTTCTTGTACAAGGGTGAAGTGAGAACCTCACATCTCGCTCAAATTTTCAAAATTAAGATTTAATTGATAATTGGACCTTCATAAACGGGCTATATTAGAACACCGAAAAATAAAAAAAAATTGGACCGGTTTGACAAGCGTCAATATTAAAAATTAATTACAAATGTTAATAATTCTGTTTCTAAACTAAATTATTTTGCCCCTCTACTACTTCAAACGAATGTGATAGGTAAATACGATTGCAGAAAATGAAAATTTGGAGCTACGAACATCACATGAAACGAGAGACCGGTGTTAATGATTTCCAGGAACAAATAAAGAGGAGGACTCCAGACGCCCGACAAAAGGTGTGGCGCAGATAGGCGCCTCTTATTCCGCCGGTGAAAAATCGCCCGTGGTCGCGCAAGAGCGGCCGTCGGGCCTCCGCCCCGTCGCGTCGCGTCGTTGCGCAAGCGACGCGGCGCCGCCCCCCGCTCACAGCCTGCCGCCCGCCCGCCCGCGCCCACGCCCACGGCGGCGCCCCCCGCCACCGCACACCGCCCGGAGGAACGGAGCAGCACTATTGCACAAAAAGTTAAACTAGGGGCTACAACTGTACTTACTTTCTCGCATTTTTTGTGTGATTTTCATTTTCCGATAATTGGACCTGCACCACTTTTATAAGCGTACTTCGCATTATCCGAGGCAAAAATTAGAGGAGAAAATATCGATTTTCTTCTTTTTAAAAATTGCTTTTCTGTCACGCAAAAATACGCGAAAACTACGAGTATTAGGAAAAACGGTACGTAGCATTTAAATACCTAGAGAGCAAAAGAGAGATAGTGAGAGAGAGCGAGAGCATGACAGAGCGTGAAAAAGAAGGCGAGAAAGAGAGCGAGAAAGGGCGAGAGCGAGGAAGAGAGTGAGAGCGAGGAAAGAGAGAATGAGAGCGAGGAATAGAGAGTGAGAGCGAGGAAAGGAGGAGTGAGGCGAGGAAGAGAGATGAGAGCGAGGAAAGGAGGGGAGAGCGAGGAAAGGAGAGAGTGAGAGCGAGGAAAGAGAGAGTGAGAGCGAGGAAAGGAGAGAGAGTGAGAGCGAGGAAAGAGAGAGAGAGCGAGGAAAGGAGAGAGAAAGTGAGAGCGAGGAAAGGAGAGAGAGAGTGAGAGCGAGGAAAGGAGAAAGAGAGTGAGAGCGAGGAAAGGAGAGAGAGTGAGAGCGAGGAAAGGAGAAAGAGAGTGAGAGCGAAGAAAGGAGAGAGAGGAGGAGGAAAGGAGTGAAAGGAGGAAAGGAGAGAGAGTGGAAAGCGAGGAAAGGAGAAAGAGAGTGAAAGCGAGGAAAGGAGAGAGAGAGTGAGAGCGAGGAAAGGAGAGAGAGAGTGAAAGCGAGGAAAAGAGTGCGAGAGCGTGGAAGACAGAAGGCGCTCAAATACCCTGACCCGTGACCGAGACTCTCTAGAGACCTTCGAAGCATATTTTGCCCATTCTCTATGGCGTAATCCTCTGTGTACTGCGTTGAAACAATCAGTCGCCGATCTTCTTGGCTATCCGTGTGACGCCGTCACCCGGTCAACAAAAATCATTTGCATAACTCTGGCCGCAGAAGCCTACAGCTTTACAATCAGTCGCCCATTGTGGTGTCCGACATCCCTGTTCGTATGCTCAGATTATTTTTCTGGAATCCTTAGATGAAAGACAGTATGTAGTCTCCAAAATGCAACATTTCGGCAAGGGTATTTTTTCCCTCTCAAATAATCATCCTTTACATGGAAAACTAATATGTGTCTCAGTTTTTTGTCTGTGTATTTCTTCCTTTTCTCAAACCATACAATAAGGATCCAACGTCAGACCACAGACAGAACCCGTGTACGTTGCGGTAAATATTTTTGGTGGGTTCGTTACCACTTTAGTCCATTCCAATGTATCTTCATTGCATAAGAAAGAGATTCAGCTATGTTTCGCCGTGTTCATGTATTGAAACAGACTAATAGATGCTCTACTATTCATCGCAATGTATATTTACATTTCAAATCACAATCGTACTTCTCGTATTGTTTTGTGTGATTGTTAGACATATTTACTCAAGGGGATTTAATAAATTTGTTACACAGATGGATGGCGCGAGGTTTAAATAACTGGAGAGCGGATAGTGTTGCGGCGTCTAGAAGGATTTCTCGCAATGTCGTTCTGTTGGCGAAGGGGTGCGCACCCTTTAACAAATTATTGGAGGGGCGCGAATGCGTGCTCGTGCGTATGCATTATAAGTAATGTTCCTCTCTTCACAACGAATGATGTTGTCATAAGGAAAGCAGTGAACGTAATAATAGAAATCCCTTACATTGAGCAAGAATTTATTAGTATACAAGGAATGTCTGAGGGAAATTTTCCTGAGAATGTTTTCATGGCCGTTTATGCGAATAAAATAGTTTTCTCACCAAAGAATCGTGATGTATTTGTAAATCTGGAAAAGACAAAAGCACATAATACTTCATATGGAAAATTAGAACATTTTGGCTGGAAATATATATATATATATATATATATATATATATATATATATATATATATATAAGATATAACACTATTTGCCTCGTAATATAAGGCACAAACATAATACGTGAAATGGAGTCCGTGTAAGTTAGATTTTTAATACCTTAATTAACGCTGAACTCATGGCATGTTAACATTGACTACATGCATTCCGTCAACCAATATATTTCTCATTTTCATTAACAAATCAATCTCCCCATTGTACGAGATTTTGGCAAAAGCAACGTTTGTTTAAGAGAAAGGTCAATTAAATGTTCAGTGTTTCGCACACATTGTAACTTTACAAACCAAGAGAAATCGAGAGAGAGACAATACGAAGCAAATTTCCGACCAACATGAACATAATGTTAACGATCAATGTAACAAAGATTAATAAACAAAGCACGTAAACGAAAACAAATTAATTGGGGGAGAATGATTTAGGATCATTCGTCGCGGCACAATGGAGATCACCTGCACGCGATGGGCCCTACGCTATGGCGCCCGCCCCCGCCCTCAATGGGCTGAGCAATCAATGGCAGCCCGTTCCACGAATTGTGTGTCGGGGAATTGTTTGTTCGATAAACAGAGCTGCGCGCATGTTTGTATACGGTCAATAGGTATGCAATGAATTGGATTTCTATTCGATTAAAATGTGCTTAGGAAGCCGTTTTCGGGAATTGCAGTGGGCCAATTAACGGAACGAACGACTTGATAAGCTGGATACTTTCGAGTAAAAATAGAAAGTAGCTCAGAGATACGCAAAATGAAAAATGTGAATGTAGATCACGAAATTTCACATCGCATCTAAATGATATTTGGTAATCAACTAATGAAAAAAAATATTAAATGTAGTTTTACTTCATTTAAAGTTATATTTAAAAAATAGATTAAAAATCTTTCTCGGAAGATGTAAAATACAAGTAAAGATTTGTATCGGAAGATCTTTCTTAAAACGTTTGAAAGTAAATTAAATACCCAAGACACGTATGTGACGTTTTATAAAATCACTTTAGTAGAGAATATGCATCAGAATTATCTAATTGAGACAACTAACTTTGCGTATAAGGAAAATATAAATTTCAATAAAAATTTACCGATAAGCAATCACCTCATCTTGTACTATATGGTCTGTCGCGAGAGAACAAGCGGATATTAATGAATACGGTTTCGGTACACTCTCCAAGCATCCGGTCACATGTGGCCATCACTTAACCACACGCCCGTTTAGGCAATACTTCTCTTGGAGACAAGAAGCGGCGATTTTGTTGCCCGGCGTTTCGATGCGTTGAGCAACAAACAGGTCGCAACTCCCCACTAGTTAAAGCGGAGCGTTATCGTAACTGCTTGCTCCACGATTGCTTACAAATTACTAGTCTTACAGAGAATATTAAAAGCTGACTCATGTAACAAATACCATTATCTAGTTTTGAATATGTGACTCTTTCTACGTGAGAAGATAAGGATTTACGAAGTGGTTACATTTTCTTATTACGTGGACCGAACTACAATTGATTGAAACAGTAGCCATGACGTTACGGACCGTTGCAATCAAATTGCCAGCATAAAAAGTCATAACCGTTCAAAAACGATCTGAAACACTCAGAAGGTGAAAATAATGGAAAACTACTGTATGCTTTATTCATTTCTTTATATAATCGAAGACTTATTTAATCCGTCTCAAGTTTGAATTTTGATTTGAAAGAATGCAGAATTAAAAAAGTAACTTCTTTCTTTGGAGAAGTCTATGTAACATGTGTAACCATCCACGAGACTACTCGCAAAAAATCGTACAACTCTTTAACAAACTCGAAATCGGTTGCGTTCAGTTTCATCCCCAAAATTAGACCCCATATACTTACTATTTTGTAAAGAATAAGTCTCCAAAGACTTGGAAGAGAAATAGACCACTCTCTCGTGGATACGTCAAAGCGTGTATCGCGCGTGCAATTATTGATGAAAATATATTACCTAGCAATTCTAAAACTTCGCTTGCACGTAGCTATTCTCAGATACAACCAACTTGAAAATCCTTTCCTGCAAGGATGATTTCGCACGAAGCAGAAAAAAGAAGGCAGAGATAAGGAAATATCGTGCTACTTTGTTACTTTTATCTTTATTCTGAAATAACGATTTCAGCTGAAATGGAACGAACTCTTGAAAATTCCTGTTCTGACAGTTGGGACAGTCGGACAAAGATTTTGAATTTTCTACTTTTTGCTATAAATAATTTCATTTTCTTGGAATGATCTACAACATTGCTTTATTTCTTTCCATTTTTTTGCAAAATAATATTTTCCTTTAACAAGTAGCAAAATCTTTGTGCACGATTGATAACAGGCACACAAAATAAAAGAAAGTTGTCAGACCCAAAGACTTGACACATGTTTCTCTATGAATGTCAACGCGCTGAATCCCAATCTGAAGCCAGAAATGCACCATCACCATCGCCATCGCCGACACCAGCGCGTCGACATACTTAGGGAAACAGTCTGTAATCTGGCAACTTTTGGTTTATGTAGAGTATAGTGTTACAAAACACCAAAATACAGTATTCGCATGTGTTTTTCGCTAAAACAAAACAAAAAGACAAAAAACAACAGGAGAAAGGTAGCGTAATTCTCTTTTCTGATCTGGATTCAGCACGTTGACAGGCCAAGAGTATGTTTCAAGTCTTTGGGTCTGTCAACTTTTTTTTCATTTTGTGTGCCTGTGTAATTATTTGCCTTCGATTGAATTCGATGGAATACTTTTTTTAAATTTGAAGCTGTCTGTAACAGCAGCTATCTCTTTGTCTCCGCGTCTTTTCAAGGACACGAGCTCTAGCGACTTGTCTCTTTGATAGCACAAGAAAACGACCTAATGCTTTTCTGCATTTATCCATTATATTTTTCAAAGTGAACAAAATATAACTTAAGATTTTAGAAGAAATATGTGGAAAAAAATGCAAATGCAAATTAAGTATATTACAAATTTGGGAAGTAAATATAAATACTACAGATAAAAATCATCACACATTAATTTGCAATCCAAGAAATCTTTAAGTTCTTTCCTTCAAAATTTCTATTGCCATAATTCTAGCAATACTGTAATGACGAGTCAAGTATCTACGATGTGAAGTGTAATGCACTTTTCATCGCATTTCAACAACCGCGAGGCACTTCATATAATAACCGCATTCAGAGCAGTGGCGTCCGCAGCGCGAGCGGGACTGTTGAATGGAAGAGAGGGGCAATGCCAGCCGACGCCCCGCGCCTCCGCTGCCACTCGCTGCATTGCCTGTGGGCGTGAGGGCCCTCGGCGCGGCGTGGCGGCGGCGGTGGCGGCGGCGGCGGTGGTGGTGGTGGCAGTGATGGTGGCGGTGGCGGTGGCGGTGGCGGTGGCGGTGGCGGGGCGGCGGCGGTGGCGGCGGCGGCCGCGGAGGCGGGGGCGGAAGGCGGAGGCGGAGGCGGAGGCGGAGGCGGAGGCGGAGGCGGAGGTGGCAGCGGCAGCGGCGGCGACGGTGGCGGCGGCGGTGGCCGTGGCGGCGGTGGCGGTGGCGGAGGTGGCGGTGGGGGCGGGGGGCGGGGGTGGCGGTTGGAGGTGGCGATGGTGGCGGTGGTGGCGGGCGGTGGCAGCGGCAGTCGCGGCGGAGGTGGGGGGGGGGCGAAGGCGGAGGCGGTGGTCGTGGCGGTGGGGTGGGGCGGGGCGGTGCGGGGGGGCGCCTACTGCCGGCGGTTTTGGGGCTCGAGCCGGGGATCGATGCGAAACGTCCTCCCGCGTGCGCCCTGTGCGTGCTCCGGGCGCTCCCTGTGGCTGGCGGCCCAGGGCACCCCGCCACAGGTGCCCGCAGGTGCTGAGGACGCTCAAGGCCCGTTTGAGCAAATATCACATTTTGAGATCGCGTTAAAAATTAGATTTTGTAGAATGTTGTTTAATAGGCATGTTGTACTTATTTTTGTGGAATTTTGTTTAATTGTTTTGGGAACATGCTACCACCGAATGTATTTATATGTATTCCTAAGTAGTTTATATATTATTATTATTATTATTATTATTATTGTTATTATTATTATTATTGTGGTGAATGGAACTTTTGAAATGTAAAGCAAACACTTTTGATGGAAACTAGTTTAATTAATTATAACAATTTCAATTAATTTACTGCCGGCGTCAGTGGTAGGGGGTTAGGAAACTGGATTCCAAAAGTTTTGGAGTCGAAACAGTTGTCTGTTGCAAAGTACCCATTTTCCATGCGTTACATGTAAGTCAATGCTGTCTAACAATTCTTGAAGACACTAAGACATTTCTTCGTGTCTGCTATTGTCTTCGTTTTCATCTTTTCCCCCTTCCTCTCCCTCGTTCACTGCAACATCATCTTTCGTTCATTACCTTACAAGCGCTTGTTACTTTCTTCCGCCGCCTCCGCAACTGTAGTACCTCACTTTGGTCGTTAACCATTTCTCAGCCGCATCCCCAGCCTTTGTTCCATCGTTACTGCCACTGGGACTCGTCAGGGACTCGCGAGTTGAACAAATATCATTAGGCGCCAGCGACTCGAATAAATTCGCCGGCGCCGATCAACCCCTCATTGTTGGCGTCGCAGGAGCGCGGAAATCTTGGAAACTTTGCCTAATTAAATTTTAACGGGTCGCGGTTCTGTTAAGAAAAGGATTACGCCAATTAAGCGGCTGCGGCTCTCTGGAGGGGGCTGGGGGTTGGGGGGGGGGAGTGGAGCTTGGGTGGGGTGGGTCTGGCAAGGGCGCGGCGGATGTGGGGCGGAGGGGATAGGCGGGGGGGGGGGAGGGAAGCGGGGGGGCGAGATCTACGCGAATGGGCGAGAAGAACGCAGGAGGAGGAGGTGGGAGACAGAGTAGGAGGAACGGGGCTGGGAGGGGGCGAAGCGAAGGAAGAGGAGAGCTGAGATGGAGCGAGGAAAGAGTGAGAAGGACGGAGGCGGGGGCGGCCGAAGAGCGGGGTGATGAGACTCGGGGTGGGGGTGGGGTGGAGGTAGGGGCGTGCACGGCACGCTGGGCGCCGCGTGGGAGCGGCGTCGAAGTGACAGCGGCAGGGCACCGCCGCCCTGCAGATGTGGCTTGAGCACGAAGATGACGGCTGTTGCCAACTACGAGAGACTACTCATGAATAATAGCCGTTTCTCAGGAAGAGATTAACGTAATGCTCTATAGAATGTTTTAAGCGCTCCTCTCGGTTATAGGTTAACTCTTCAATTTCGTGAATGATGTAAGCGTGCTGAATTATACGAGACAAACCGGTAGGAGTTAAAGTTTGCTTGAGATACGAGTATTTGGTAATTCAGGATATTTTGTGAATTAACAATAAGTAATTGTAAGAGACAATTAAAAAGTTTGGGAGGGACGTTCATGACGTATTGACATTGATTTAATTCTTGCGATTTTGCGATCTCCAGATTGTGATTTTCTTTATATGAAAAACGAAACATGCTCAATTGTTCAATGTCAAGTGTTTAAGATACTGCAAATAAATGCAGATAAATACTGCAAATTAGCAAAGGATACTTCGAGAATATCTAAAACAAAGAACCGTGTATAGTCATTTGGGCAAAAGAGCAGCTGCGACCAAGAGCGAAAGAAAATTGAAAACGAGCCCGCGTGCTTACCATTAAGCAGAGAAGCAAGAGCACAGCACAAGTTACATTGAACGGTAGTAGCGACCCACACTCACAGGGGCCGAGCGCCCACGGTACGAAAGTCCACCCAAAATGTCAGCACCCTTAGTGTAACTGCCCCCGGGTGGGCGCTTCAGCCAAGAAGGGGAGCGGCCAACGCAACGCCCAGCAGCCCATGGCAAAGGCCGGTGTCTGACGCGGACGCAACCTGAGCACGGTAGGCGGCAGGGAGAGTGGGGGCGACGCGGGGGCGTGGGAGCGGTGGGGGCCGCGCCGATGCCGCGCGATAACCGCCGCAATTAAAACACGCGCCCGAACGGCGGCGAGGTGTGGCGCGTCGGCCCTGCGTCCCTTCCCCCCCTCCCCACCCACCCTGCCCCGCCCCTCCGCTCCGCTCCCCGAGCTATTTCCACTTCCGGGATACAGCAGCACACGTGTCGCTCGCTCGGGCACCCTCGTGCGTGGCCTGCGGCGGAGTCTGCCTGCGGGGTCTGTCCGACGGCGCGCTGACTCTGCCTCCGACGGAGCTCGGTTTGCTCTCGCGATGCGAGGGGAGGCGGCACCTAAATGTTTTAAAAATTTTTAAATTGCGTTATCAGTATGCAATTTAAGGCTACACTGGAGACAATTAATTTAGTTGGGTCGCTTCCCTTTTCTGCTTTCCCTGCCGGTGGACGACTGAGTGTAGTGTGCGGAAAAAGTGGAGAGGACGAACGAGTAATGGGGAGCGTTCGAAAATGATCTTCAACCGCTTAAATGTATTGTCGATAGTATAATTTCAAATACAAATATAAAATTTGGGTTAAATGAGAAACAAGTTATCGTCATTACCAACGTTTTTTTGTTTGCAACACAAGAACATTTACAGCCAAAAATGTTGGTCATGTTAACGTTATATTACATTATATTTTAATACCAAAAATACTACTTTGACAGATCAGTAATAAGATATTACACAGTAAATGGTGAATACTGAAACGTTTTCTCATTCACACTTTCGATATTTTTCATGATGTAATTTGCTTAAACGATATTTTATTACGTTGAAATAAGTCTTTTATTGACTACCCAAAATGGACACTCTAAAGTATTGTTGTTTAACGAAATGGTTGTGTCACTTGTGCCCCAGTCATTTCGTAATTTCTATCCAGATTCACTACGTATCCGATGCTCGACATTTCTGTTCCTTTTCGGGCTCAAGAGTCTTAATGGGGCTCATGAGAATTGATCCTCACATTTAGAAATTTTCAAAAAAGTACAGAGTAGTAGAATTTTCACGAAATCCTAATTTATTCTTGTCAGAGTGGATCAAAATCTTCAAAGTCAGTTACAACTTATTTTATTTCACATAAAATGCTCTCAATACAACTCACGACTGACATACATGAAGGCAACACAAAATCCAGTAACTAATCAACAAAATAGTTCGAAACAACCTAGTGCGAAATTATTGCTTTTAATTACTCTTAGAACTTGTATTCTATTGACAAATAAATTAACATGAATATTGATACTCAATAATTCTCACGAATAAAAATTCAATTTCTTGAACATAACAGTTCATCATAGAATTTTAATTGAATATTTAACTGAATTATATTTATAAAATTATATTTCACATCTTTTATTTACTCACAAAAAAGTTCTCAAAAAATTAACGAAATGGATGTTTTGGATCTAGCGGATCGTTTGATCAAAATATATTCTTTCTTTGCTTACTGTACAGTAGGTTTGATGCATCAACAGATGTTTGCAAATTACTCATTTTCTTGGCTTATTTCTCAATTTTCACTTTCAAATGCTTTTCAGTTTTTGTTTAATATTTGAATTTTTCAATATCTTCAGAATATTAAACAATTTTCGTATATTCTTTAAGAATATCACTACCATCTTATTGCCTTGTGCATTGTTTTATCTCATCATTCGCTTTTGAGCTCTTGCTTAAAACTCACTCTCTATTATTTTCATTTTTTCTGTTTTTCTTTTCATCTTTATCTCCTTCACTTTCGTACACAACTTTATACAAAATCCGATTGTCTGACGTCTTTACTAAAATTCTGTGTGACATTCCCCTCTGAATTTTTCTCGTAAACACTTTCTTTCCCAGATTTTTTCCAGTCCAGAGCTTTTTCTTCTCTTGTAATCGTCTTCACAATTCAGTGAGAAACATTTGCTCGCCGCTAATTTCACGTCCATTCTTTTTTTAACCTCTCCTATTGCATGTACTTTTATAATAAGTTCAAATTTGAATTAAATTATTAAACATTTTATTTTACGAAGTAAATCATACATCTCAAACAGCTTGGTAAATCCGTGCTATATGCACATCCCGGGTTGTGGCTATGACCCATCAGTTGCAACTATTACAATACTGATGAGACTTCGCATGTATATCGCTCTATGCACGTATGATAGACAATATAGTAGAAGAATAATCAAATAATTAAAAATACATGCAAGTGCAAGAAGTGAATGACAATACTCCTTGCGATAATATGGGATTTGGTGATAACGTTTGTTATCTCCTTTAAAATATTATTCCTAACAATAATATGAATATAAGTATCGTAAAACCAAGAAAGAAGCAAAAATCATTGCATAAAGAACAATATAACAATACAACGATGAACAGCAGAAGCGTGAGAACTGAATTCATTCAAAAACAGCGCTAGGCTGCTAAGGTAACTAGCCGTGACGTTCCGAATGAGAGGAAGGATTTTGACTATAGTCGTGATGGTCCAGGACAACGGAGTTGAGATGTGAAGAGAACTTACGCAAAGTACGCACTTCCTGAATTTGTGCGCGGTGCTCTACTCATTTTATTACCATCACATTTCTTGCCCAAATTGGTTGCCTTATTCGTCCTGTTTCTCTTCTTTTACGTTTGCTCTTACTGTTCCAAAACGTTTTCGCTCTCCTCTAACTTGTTAGCCCGTCGTTCTTTTACTTTTGCTCTACTTTCTTTACCCGGTTGAATCCACCAAAACTTTTCGTTCTGCTCTAACTTGTTAGCCCGTCGTTCCCAACTCTGCCGGGCGCCCTCTCCACTTCTCTTTCTGGCGGCGTGGCGTCGCGGCGGCGTCCGCTCTGGCCTCCGTCCCCCCTCCGTCGCCCCCGCCCCCGCCGCCCCGGGAAGCCCCGCGCGCCGCTGTCGCGCCGCATGTATTTACGCGCCGTGCGAATCGTAACGCCGGACGACGTACGGCCTCTGGCGCCCGCCGCCTGCTGCCTGCTGCCCCGCCCCCGCTCCTGCCCCGCCCGCCCCCATCCCCGCCTCGCCCCACCTCTCCCGCCCCACCTCTCCCGCCCGCCCTTCCGCGCCCTGCCCCTGCCCCTCCCTGCTCCACCTCACCCCGCCCGCCCCACTCCCTGCCCCGCCCCTGCCCCACTCCTCCACCCTGCCCCACCCGCCTCGCCCAACCTCCCGCCCCTGCCCCTCTCTCCGCCTCGCCCTGCCCCGCCCCTGCCCGCCACGCCCCCCACGCCCTGCCCTGCCCCGCCCCTGCCCCTGCCCCTGCCCCGCCCTGCCCTGCCCCTGCCCCGCCCCTGCCCCTCCCCCCCCTGCCCCGCCCCCGCCACTTACCGCTCCTCGTGTCGTCTCTGTTGGAGTCGCCGCCGCTCTCTCGTCGTTTGGCGCGTGGCGCCGGGAGCTCCCAGGCCGTTATCGTTGGACGAATGCCAAGTTTTATTGTCGAAGGCAAAGTTTGGTACGAACCCCACTTTCCTTTAGAGATAACTAGAGCTGCCCGCGAATAACATCTATCGAAGCTAATTTCATTTTAATTAATTAATTACGTTTTATGCATTGGTTTTAAATATTAAGTCTCTAGCTGTTTATACTGTGTTTAGTTTTGTGACGGTTTTTGGACACTCATTCATGACGAGTTGAATTGGGGGATGTGAGTGGCACGTACAAATGATTTACATTCACTTCAGAAATGTTTGCTAACTTTTCTAGTGGATGTCGTATTCCCTATTATTTTTGTTATTCCGCCAAGTGAAGAACGTTCACTTAAATTCATTGTATTTATGTATATAGAATGAAAGATAAGTACACTTCTAAAATTCCATTTAAAAAAATATATACATGCATTATAATTTTTTTATTAAATGTTCGTCCATTGCAAGTTAAATTAGAACAATGATGAAAGAAAACAACTCAAGCTCTTTGAAATTCGGTGTTTAACTCTGTCCCTTTACTTCTGTTTGATAATTTCATTTCCACCAATAGATGCTCTCATTTGCTGCGTGATGTGCCTTATATCGATTCTTACAATACTCGTTTTAGTGACGATATCGGAATAATGACCGCCCGAAATCTATCCACAAACATCGAATTGCACTCGCTGAACTAACACTGCCAAGGCATCATCATCTGCTGGAAGAGTACATTTCTGGAAGAGTGTGATTCTGCCTCCGGCAAAGCTCAGCTATTTCAGAACCTGTCAAAAAACCGCCCTGAACAAAGCAGAACGGGTCTGAACAAAGCAAAAATTAACGTGCATACGGTTTGAGCTTGAAAGCTATCAGTAGAGGATGGCACGAGTTGAAAACTCCCTGTCAGTCGCACAGAGCTGTCAACTTATAACCTGTAAAGTGGACAGTTTGATCGTGGAGGCGGAATGAGCCAGCTGTTTGCTCGCCGCCGGGTGCTGAGCCGCGAGTAAAGCCGTGCAGACGTCAGCGCAACGCTGCGAATTGCTGGAGGTCCTCCGCCGCGGCCCCTTGCATTCAAGTGGAGTGAGCGCGCGCGCACACACGATGACGTAGGTGTTCCTCGAAATGCGGAAGATATGCGCGCTTCGCGAAGCGAAATGATACCCGAGCCTAGTAATGAATCTTGTACACAACGTAAGAAAATGCTGAGGACATTTCGATGCCACTTTTTTGAGCGGTTGCGCACAAACAGGATAAAAGCCCTTTGATCGTACATTCGTAAAACGTGCTTTAAGAATCCTATTTTTTTACTTGTTGCGAAAATGTGATGGATGTTCTTCCCGAATGATTCGTAAAATGCATTCAGGTGGCGACATCTTTAGGGCATCGAACTTCAGACTTCCAAGTAACGTCGCATGAATTCGGGGATACTTTAAAAACTGCAATTGCAATATTTTTCTGAGAACTGGGAGTCAGTACATACTTCTTACAACACTACAGCTTATTAAGTTATTTAAAGAATCAGCAATTTCGTGATGCATTTACTAAAAATGATAGGCAAATCGCAAGTACCAATAATACTGCTTAGAAGCAAAACTCAAATGTTACCCGGATATGTTGTTACAAAATACTTGCTAATAGGCTACTAAATATTTGTAATACAAATATAGTAAGCAAACAAAAACGAAGGCGAAAGAAAAGGTTTCATCAAAATAAAATACAATATAAATTCTTTAATATGAAATTCGAGGGAGACGAGAACTTCCATACCATTCCAGTTTTTGTTAAGTTGACGGAGTTCGCCACGAATGGATAATAAGGTAAACCAAACCAACTCAAGAAATGTCTACATTACAGAGTTTTTCATTATAGATTTCACACTGTTCTTCTTTTGCAGGTTCACGAAGAAAGTTATCCTATCCTCTCTTCCAGACAAGGACAGTTTTTTTAACGCCGGCAAAAGCAATCTATCTTTCACACAACAGTAAATTGTTATTATGACCTTATGCATCGAGAATGCACAGGTGCTTGAAACCGTGCAACGATGAGTACATATCTTAAACACAGTACATTTACATTCTAGCCACGGAGTGATTCAGCAATATTGGTCTTTTGTTCTCCAAATACAGTGGCGTAAATTTACCTTATTCGCCATCACCTAACCCAACAGCTCATTGCAAAGAAGAGTATCCCTTCTCCGCCTCGAATTATTAATAGGAGCGTGTATTCCTCGAGCGTGCGGTCTTTGTTCTTTGTGTATTTTCACAATCGCCAGGCTTGGCGAGGCGTCGCGGGAAGTTGTACTGGGAAGCGCACAATCGCATATTGTTTCGCCTCTGATGGACCTCCGTCCGGCGCGGCGCCGCGACTGCGTTGCCTGTTCCTTCCTCTCGCCTCGCGCGGTCAGTGGCTCCGCGTTTTCACAATCGCTGAGTTAGCCGTTCCTGACGTTCACATTATGGTGTCAAAGGCTTTTCAAATAGTTTGTTTGAATGCTAGCCTTCCATGCCTCAACTGAATGTTCTTTGTGTACGATGATCAGTTTCCTTTTATGTGCAAATAGGGCTAAATTTTATTACTCTATTTCCCTTATCGATAAAGTCGAGTCACTTACATCAAATTATCCTTTTTCATTTTTCTTCGTAATAAGTTCCTATGTTCGTATTGGAGATCCCAACCGTGATTGGTGTTCCTGTTTCTACTATTACTTTTAAAGGCATCAGTAAGTGGGTTATTAATTGTTCACTGTATATTTGCATTAATGCAGTTATTTTTCCGTTTCTTTGTCCTCTCTCTCTCTCTCTCTCTCTCTCTCTCCTCTCTCTCTCTCTCTCTCTCTCTCCTCACCTCCCTTTCATTCTTTAACATTCTTTAATATCTCTTTAATATTTTCCTTCTCTTACCTTTCATGATGCCATTCTGTGCCTGGTTCTCTTCCTCTTCTCTACCGTTTCTCCTCTCTATCTATACTCCAATATCTTCCTGTCTCCTTACGTTTTCTGTTTCAAAATATTTCATTCTTATTGTGAGATCCTTTGGTAGCCATCTGCCATGGTATCTCCTCTTTCTATACCCATTTGTCTCCAGTACTTCCACCAACCCTGACGTCCCTGGCACGCGGTCCGATTCCGCCTCTTCCACAGCCGCCGTCCCCGCCATCCCTGCTATTTCCTCTGCCACTATCGACTCTGTTGCCTCCACCCGACGTTTTACATATATTGTTTAACCAAAATTTAATTGTAACTTTGAGGATTAAAGTCACGAAACCGGAAGGCAGTATATAAAATATTTCTTCATTTAGATTATTTCATGTATTAGAAAACGTAGTTAGTTTGTTAATGCCATATTTTGCGTGGCGAGACTCGGGCCATGAGGCCCGCTCTTCCGTCTAACCACGCAAATTTCGTTACGCACCTTTCACCACCTAGTGGAGAAAGGATGTATTATCTTGGGCGACGAAACAGGCGGATCTCAATTTTGCTCAGAGGCTTCTTGTAGGCTTGAGGATCTTTTACATGCAATAAATCTACTAACATGGGACAGCTGGCTTTACTTCTCCTCCGATGGAAGGCGTACGAAGGATTTTTTCGCCCTTAAAAATCCACGGCTTCGATCGGTTACCCGCAAACTCGGGTACAACAGTCCGGTACGCTGACCGTTATACCGAATCCGCATTCGTTGGTATACGATCGGTGATCGAAAACGTATTCGTTGGTTGGTTCGATTTTTAAACGATTTGACCGGGAGCGGTAGCTCAGTGCATCAACTGATGTCACTGGGTCTGAGGTCGAATTCAGTCGCTGCCTGGAGGAGAATTCTAGCGGACGGCTGCTCTGATCGGTAGTTTTCCGTGGTTTCTCCGATCAACACCAGGCGAATGCCGGAGCAGTACCCCAACAAACGGGCCACGGACCGCGCGCATTCTGTCCTTCCTCTTCCTTGTCCTATCCTCTCCCCTTACACACACACTTACACTAACATGCTCTACACTACCAAACATTCCGGGAGACCGGTCGGGAGCTTAGAGCTTGTCCCGGCTGGGGCGGTGCCCCGCTGGTGGGAGAGTCGTGGTTAGGGAAACCCCACTAGCCGACGGTAGGTCGGTGCCGGATCTCGCCATCCAGTGGGGAAGACCACCGCCATCTCCCGAGAAAAAGCATGCACTACACTAACGAGACTAATGACCAAAGCAGTTGACGCACCCGGAAACACGAAAAAACCAAACCAAACTAATTGAACAATTTGAATATTTTAGTTTTGCAAGGTCCCTCGCCCGCCGCCCGTCTGCTGTGGCTGCCGGAGCCTAAAGGTCGCGTTGCGCGCGCGTGCATAGTTTTTGCCCGGAGGCAGATAAGGCAGCGCCCGCGGCGACTGCGCTCTGCAGCCGTGCCCGCGCCCCCATTCATAACTCCTCGCGATGCCTCTTCCTCGGAAACGCACGCGCACGCGGGCGTCGCCGCCCGAGGTGAAAGGCTATCGCTGGGGATGCGCGCGACGATCCGACTCTGCGAGATATTTTGGTTTTGATCGCACAGTGGGCGCTCAATTCGTCGAAAGTTATTGGCTAATTTGAAGATGTTTATTGCCAATGAGATTCTTATTGAAAACAAAGATAAAGTTTTGGACTTAATTTTCAGTTCTAATTTTTGATGATTAAATTCGTAAAGCTGAAAGGCACATAATATTTCTTTATCTATATTACTTCATGTTTTAGGAAACGTATTTGTTGGGTGGTTCAAACGTTTCTATTACTGCAATATTTTAGAATTTCTTAAGGGTTTGAATAATAAGATCAGTAATATTCACGCGAGTGGAGAGTAAAGCTTCATTGTGCTGTAAGTGAAAGAAAAAAAAATGATTTGATTTAGGCTATCTCCAGTGCAATTATAAGTTGCTCTACGTGTGTGCAGTATACGGTAATTTTTAGCTAAAATAATTACGAAATTGTTAATAAATTAGGACGGGTACGACTCTTATTTTGTCGATTCGACTTTTACAGTCGTATGGAAAATTTATGTTACAGAACATCACTTATACAGTTATGCGTATTCCACCGTTAGCATTAAGTAAAATATATCATAATTGTGAAGTACATATTGTTGACTCTGAACATTCTTTATAGCTCTAAATATTTGAAGAAACTACAGCACAAGCGCGAAATTTTAACTGGGGGATGCTAATACTTCAGGGTCAGTGAGCGGAACAATATATCTCACCATATTGGACTTCGACGGAGAAACAATCTACCTGGGCAATCTCGTTGTTATTTATAATTCACCTGGTTGCCCTTTCAGTCTATTCTTCTGCTTGAAATATGGCATTCTAAAATCAATATACGTAGTATCCTTCACTCTTCTACTGACATGCCGATTATAGTCCGACAGAGAAGTTACATATGGATAGTAAATTTTTCACCTCAGGAAAGATCGAAAGATGATGTTTGAATTCATATCTTCTTTATGTGATCCACCTTCTCCATTATTCAGTGGTCAAAATCTTTATTGCCTCCACGCTACGAAATCAATGGTAGTTTCTTTTATACATAACCTACGCAGTGTTCAGATGTTTCGAGATGTCAGACCATCAATCTCTGTCACTAGACAAAATCCTCGAAAATGTTTTCCCTAACCAGCACTCTCCCACCAGCGGGGCACCGCCCCAGTCAGGACAAGCTCTAAGCTCCCGACCGGTCTCCCAGAATATGTGGTAGTGTAGTGCATGTTAGTGTAAATGTGTGTGTAAGAGGCGAGGATAGGACAAGGAAGAGGAAGGACAGATCCGCGCGGTCCGTGGCCCGTTTGGTAGGGTACTGCTCCGGCATTCGCCTGGTGTTGATCGGAGAAACCAAGGAAACTACCGATCAGAGCAGCCGGCCGCTACAATTCTCCTCCAGACAGCGACTGAATTCGACGTAGCTGAAAAGGTAGTGTCGAAAATCCTGCCGCCGTGAGGAGTCGAACCGAGGACCTCCCGGTCAGAGGCGCTGCACTGACATCAGTTGATGCACTCAGCTACCGCTACCGGTTGTGATATATGGATCCATTAAATTTACCGTATATGAAAATGTATGTAGTCATTCTATTATACTATATTGATTGCACCTTCTTCATTGCTCGCCTGCTCCTCGTGCTTGTGGGACTAAGA
Source organism: Teleogryllus oceanicus (assembly GCA_964035755.1). Classification (NCBI taxonomy): domain Eukaryota; kingdom Metazoa; phylum Arthropoda; class Insecta; order Orthoptera; family Gryllidae; genus Teleogryllus; species Teleogryllus oceanicus. The sequence continues at coordinate 69,074,779 of CAXIVR010000008.1, read as the reverse complement.
CCTCATCCGTCCTCGTCAGTGTTCCAGTATCCCAGACAAACGCCGTGTTATCCTTCGCGAATCCGGCTTGGGCTCCCCGCCTTCATGTCACCTGCCCTTATCACAGATCCCTCTTCGTCCATCTTCCGGTCCGGCCTGGCTCCCCCTCCAACCTCTGACAAATCCCGCGCACTTGACCCGTCTCCCCTCCGCTCCAGTCATACTGCGTCCGCCCCCCCGCCTCCTGCCCTTCCCCCTGCCACCCTCCCGCGCGCAGTTGCCCTTATTCCCCCCGGGGGATAACATCCCCCGACAAATCCCCCGCCGTCACCCATCGCTCGCCCCGCCCCGCCCCCCTCTTCTATCACGGCCCCTTGAGGCATCCCTCTTCCGCCGTCTGTGGCTGTCTTTGACCGCCTCGCCGCTGCCCGCCTACCGACCCTTGCCACTGGAGTGCACGAGTCCCCGTTACGACACTGTCCGACGTAGTAAGAAGCCCTCAAAGTTCGTGCAGGTTAATGAAAGGAGACACCTTGTTTTTTTTCTCTGTGCTTCCCCTCTGTTGCTTTCATTCGCTTTGTTCTTTCTGTGTGTTTTTGCTGCGGAAGAGGTTTTAGGGCTTGTAAACGACGACTCGTCGAGAGAAATTTAATTTGTTCGACGTTTTGTTAGGGAAGTTTCTGTTAAAATATTGTCTTTGGATGTGACTATTTACTTTAACTTATTCTTTCCATTGTTTATGTTCGCAACATTAGTCTGTTTTCCATCTCTGAATCACACTCCACGTGTTTCGTTAGTGAATTATTCCAACTCCACTTCGTTTGCTCGCTGTAGGCAGTCGTAGGATGACGCTAATGAACAATTATACGAGCTGCATGTGAAATACACGTAGTACCTGCACGGTATGTATCACAGCTCACGTGCCAAGCGCTGTCCGCATTAACACTTGTCCGCTTTTCCGCACAATCGTGTTTCATCATGGAACAAACCGTCTTTGAACTCTGAGTAAACCAACAAAATGTACACACCGCATTAGCAAATGTCGCAGGAGACAGAACCCTAACACACATCATTGCTGTATTCACATCATTGTTGTTCGTCGTTGCAGATAGAGTAGCAGATGGCACTGAATTAATTGTCCTGATCGGAAAGGAGGGAAATTCGAAATCCAATTTTTTGTTGAATTTATGTTCACTTTTTATTTAACAACTTCTGTTTCTTACAGTTATTTATGACCATACAAATTTATTTACAAGCAGTCTCTTCAAGTGTTGTGACACATTTAAAATAAAACATTTGTGATAATACAAAATTTTCTTTGAAGTAAGATGTTTACCTACCACCTGGAATTGATCAGAAGATACCACTCAAACGAATGGCCAGAATGCCAGTTCTCTAGAAGTCTTGTTCAGGCAGTGAGTGGTCCGCTTCGATTCAGCTACAAGAATATATACCCACTTGTATGGTATCAGGTGTCGAAAATTCTACCTCAACCAACGGGATTCAAACCTTGGACCTAGAACCGTCCGGGCGCAGATTCAGTTACAGAATCGCGGCTACATATGCCATCGCAGGCGGTACGAGAGGGGAAATACTTTTAAAAAATACAATCGAGATTCATAATCGCAAGGTAATTTGACTCCAGGGAATAAGCTGATGATAAAAACTGAATTTGATAAGAGAGCAAAATTTACAACGTCGTCCTTGATTGTTTTAATTATTCTTCTATGGGTGAATAAGAAACAACTTATTTGATGTTAATCAAGATGTCGAATCATTGTTAAAATGAATATTCAGACAACTCGATGATATGTTATGAAGAAATTTATTTCATCTGTCTGTATGCAAATATAGAGAATAATTGCGAAAATCCAGAAGTACACACCTTTTTCAGCAAAAAGTAAACTTGACAGTTTATTCACCGAGGTCAATTCATTTTTGGTATCAATTCATTAATGGTATAATTAACACAATAATGCGATGATGACTGACGATAAAGCTGATGTGGTTCTAACCAACGGAACAGAGTTAAAACACCTAATATTATGAGTAATGTTCGACATTGTTAATTTTTGGTATCAAACACGATAATGGTATAATTTAAACACAAAAGCGATGATGACCGACAATAAAGCGGATGTGGTTCTAATGAATGGAGCATAGTTAAAACACCTAGTATTATGAATAATGTTCGACATTGTCAAATTGACGGGCGCAAAATTATCATTCCTTATTCAGCCGTCCAGTCCCTTTAAATGATTTCTCCAATGCATGCAGCCGGCGTTTTAGGAAGTGAATTCCAACAGCCCCTACTCGAAATGTAAGTTCCACGCGCGCGTTTCTCATTCTCACATGGGAAATCGCTCAATTTTGCAAGAGCCGCTAATGGCGGCTCGGTTTAATGCTTCCTAATAACGGCGATAATGACCATAACGCACATGCATCGCGCGGTGCCCGCCTGCGCCGCTGCTCCCTGCATCCCGAACACATTCGCTCCTTTTTCTTCCTCGCTCTCCGAGGGCGCGCTAGAAATTAAGCTCTAATGCTCGTGTAATATGTAGGCGACCGCCGCGCAATCCGAGGCGCTAAATAAGTAAACGCGCTGCTTGGCGCGCCCCCTGCTAAGGCCGTGTGGGGGATGAAGGCGGCGGGGGCGAGGAAGGGAGCGTGGAAGGAAGGAGGCAAGGGACGAGGGGGAGTAGGGAAGAGTAGTTGCGGGGATGGTTGGTGCGAGGTCGGTTTTGGTGCGAGGTCGGTTTTGGTGCGAGGTCGGTTTTGGTGCGAGGTCGGTTTTGGTGCGAGGTCGGTTTTGGTGCGAGGTCGGTTTTGGTGCGAGGTCGGTTTTGGTGCGAGGTCGTTGGGGTGGGTAGGAGGTGCAAGGAAGGCGGGGTTTGTTCGGATGCCGTGAAGGTTGTTGTGGGAGGGGGGTTAGTGGGCCCGGTTGGGGGCGGTTAAGTGCGAGGTCGGTTAGATTGGCTGAAGTGATGCCATACGTCTTCAGGGTGGTGGCGGGATGATTCACGTCGAGAAGAAGAGTGGCGAAGTCGAAGATTTCGTGACGGCTGAGAAATAATTTCTAAGCAGACGTATGTGAAGTTGGTGTGCCAAAGCAAAGCGATTGAAGTAAGAAAATTTAGTTGGCGAATAGGACTTAAAATAAGCCTTCTTAATTAAATCGATTTAAATTTTAGAGCGCGAACTGAACTTCATACTGTGCAACTTCGTTGAGATAAACACGTTGTTGTTGGAGTAGGGACGAATGTAGGAGCGTAGTAGAAGAATACGGGGCAACAGATCGGTAAGCAAATGATGCACAGTGAGAGGAGAGGATCTGATACTGTGATTAATGATGTTAATTAAGTAAATATTTCATTTCATTACAAATTAACTAACGAAAACTGGCGAATAATATTAGAAAGTTATGTCTCACAACCAGCAACGTTTAATTGATATAGTTTAGTAATACATACAGTGTAAACTTGAGTCATTACATACTTTATTGTTTTGTTATTATTATTATTATTATTATTATTATTATTATTATTATTATTATTGTTTTTATTATTATATGATGCGTGGGTTCAGACGCTGGTTGCTGCGAAAAGATATTTCCACTCTAACAAAACCGAAGGCTTCCCAAAGTAGCAGTGGCGAGTGGCAACTCCGCATATCGGCGCCAAGGAGCCGGGCGCGCTGGGCCGGTAAAGTGCGATGCAGTGTCGCTAGCGGAGGGTCGACGCGACGCCAGTCAAGTGGCGCCGGGTGGTGGCCGGGGCGGGGCTCGAGGAGGGCGGAGGCGCGTGGCGATGCGGCGGCGGCGGAGGGGGCGCAGGGGCCCCGGCGAGCGCGAGCTCTTAATCAGGGAGCTACGCCCGCCCGCCTGCCGCCGCCGCCACCGCCGCCGCGTGGCGTCGCCCATCTCGCCCCCCTCATTTCCCCCGCGCTCCGCTCTTGCGTCGCCCGGGTAGCCGCCCTAGGCTGGCGTTGGTGCACAGTGTGCTGGTGACACCACTCCTTTCAGATGTGGATAGGTTTTTACTTTTACTGTTTTGTTCTGTTATTCTACCGGGAGTGGTGGCTCAGTGTATCAACTGATGTCACTGCAGCGCCTCTGACCGGGAGGTCCTAGGTTCCCACTCCCCACCGCGGCAGGAATTTCGACACTGGCTTTTCAGCTAGGTCGAATCCAGTCGCTGTCTGGAGGAGAATTCTAGAGGCCGGCTGCTCTGAGCAGCAGTTTTCCGTGGTTTCTCCCATCCACTCCAGGTGAATGCCGGAGCAGTATCATAACAAACGGGCCATCTTTTCTTTCTTTCCTATCCTTTCCCTTACACACACACACACACACACACACACACTAACACGTACTACACTACCACACATGCCGGGAGACCGGTCGGGGACGTAGAACTTGTCGCGGCTGGGGGCGGTACCTCGCTGGTGGGAGGTACCTAGTTGGAAAACCCAGTTAGCCGACGGTAGGTCGGTGTCGTATCTGGCCATCCAGCGGGGAACACCACCCCTGAGCAAAAACGCGCACTACACTTACGGGCTAATGACCATAGTTGTTGATCTTCCCGGAATCACTAACAATCAATCATTCGGTTATCTTCTCCTTTCCCCTCTTTCTTCCCTCTCCCTCCTCCTCGGAGCAGCAACGATTTGTTTTGTTCCGTATCGTACTGAAATTCGTTCTTAGTGAGTCGAATAGATAACCACAGTGTTTAAAATCAGTGAAGAGAAAATTTACGCCGCATTCATACAAACGAGGAAAGAGGCGATTTGTGAATTGAAATATTTGGGGGTCGCATAACGATAGCTCTGTATCGAACTGGATCACGATTCCATTCTATCAATGTCTTCTGCAACGAGGCTCAGGAACTACAGTATTTTTCCAAATGCATCTCAACAAGCAAATGATATCTCGTGTTTATCACCCACGCCTTGTGTCTCAAAAAAGTAGCATTTTTGCAAGTGATATTTCGATGAGATACAGAGTGCGATGGTTTTCAAAAATTACCAAAACAGTCTATGGGCATCCGTACCTCTGAAGACAAAACGGTAGAGAAATTAATTATTAATAAATGCATATATTAAGAGGACCTGCCTGCCTAATTTACACCCAAAATTACTCACTCTGTATTACTGGCCTTCTAGCAAAATTGCATGTCCCATTCGCCTTTGGACACTGTGTGGTTCTCAATGTATTTTTGGCCATAACTGCGATGAATTCTTTGAAGAGTGTATAGTGATACTGTCGATGTGATATGAGCAATTATGTGGCAATGATAAAATGAGAAGTAGGGGAAAAGAGAAACTCCCAGAAAACTAGCTATCCAACAACAATTCTGCTCTTTATCTGCAACAAATTCACTAGGAATTCACCAATTTTTGCACCTCAGCCCGTAGAGGAAGAAGATGTAAGGTCTGTTCATTATGACGCGGTTCACCCTTCTGTCGTTTGCCACTGACAAGAAACGATTCCGCCCACTGCTAGTCACCAAGGCCCCCCACCACCCCGTCCTCCACCTCTGTCGGCATCCCCGCCGCCCCCCGACCCTGTCCCCGACCCTGTCCCCGACCCTGTCCCCGACCCTGTCCCCGACCCTGTCCCCGACCCTGTCCCCGACCCTGTCCCCGACCCTGTCCCCGACCCTGTCCCCGACCCTGTCCCCGACCCTGTCCCCGACCCTGTCCCCGACCCTGTCCCCGACCCTGTCCCCGACCCTGTCCCCGACCCTGTCCCCGCTCCCGCCATCGCCCCCGACGAGAGCGCAACCGCCCCTGCCCCTCTGACGTCGCGTGTGAGCGCGGCCGCGGGGGCGCGTGGAAGTGTTGCAAGGGGCGGAGGCGTGCTGATACTAGGCCAGGGGCAGGCGCGGCAATTATTTTAGTTGGCGAGGCGTGTACCCCTGGTTGTAAAACCACGGGTGAGTAATGATATTCCAAATTCATATCTTCCTTTCGTGGGAAGATAATCTTCGCTCTTTGTCGCGCTCTCCGAACGCTCTCCGCAACCCGAGTGCAGCGCCAGGGGCTGCGGAGGAAAGAAGGGGAGTTGAAATGAAGTCGGGGCTGGTTCCCTTTGATTCCTTCGATTTCGTATGCGCAGCCAGGGGTCTACAAACCTGGGAGCACGGATCACATTACAAACTTTAATGTGATTTGTAGTTAGGAGAATATTTGAATAAAAAAATCGTCAGTAATTTGCGTATTGCATGTTGAGGTAAAATTTTCCTCTGGAAAAAAAGTGGGGTGTGGCATGTGAAGAATTAAAAACGAATGAAGCCATTCACGTGGAACTCTTCATCTTCAACTCTTGTAATTTACATTCGTGTTACTCGTTCGAAAATGTAAACCGTATGTATCTTAGCAAATCCTTTCGTTAACATTCAGTTAACTAGGAATAAACTTAAAAAGAACAATAATTTGTAATATTTTTAAAAATATTATTGTTAAGAATGTAATAGTTTTTATTACGTTTTTCAATGAGGTTTGAGTCCTTATTTTGGGCCTACTAGGTTTTCAGGTCTCGCTGTCGGATGATTTGGACATCCTTGCGGTGACGTGGAAGAAAAGTTCCCCCTAGATCCGGCTTCCTTCTGCTGAGTGGTTGATTAAAGAAATGCATTGAATATTTTAATTTTCAAGGCAGGTGATTATCTGACATCCCTTCGGAATTCTTCCAGAGAAAATTTGACATCTCTTATTAATGGCAGGGTCGTGTACGAATATTCTGATATTGCTCAAGATTCCATCTTCGGCGCTATTAAGACATCGTTAGGAAAAGAATGTGTATGGCGCAGTCGATTTTATCTCTCTTCTGCTCCAAGCGTCGGCCACTTCAAGCTCTTAATTTTTGATATCTTAAGTACTGCAGGGCGAAAAATAGATTCGTGCGAATTAATAGAATAATTTATAGTATTTTCATCTTTTAAACAGTATTGTATGAAATTACTTAAATATTTTGCTTCAAATATTTATCAACTCATTCACTGATCTACAGGAACATTTTAAATATTTGCGTTAATACGTATTTTTGACCTGAGTTATATTGAAAATAAAGTAAAATTGCTTCTGTCAATCATTGTATGGAATTCAACATTTGTTATTCTAGGTAACAATAGGTCGTATCGGTTTCATGTCGTGTGTTTTGGCTGCATCTTATGCGATTTTTGTGTGATTATGGAACGTTCAAAAATTTCATCTTAGGTTTATGACGAATATTAAAAGCTTAAGTCCAAGAGTAATTCAACTGAAACTGGTGGCAGTTTTGATTGTAAACAAAAAACTTACCTAGTCATGGTAATTAACTTCCTTTTCATCATCCACTTTAGTCGGTCATTTGAAGTACCTTTTCTTTTAAAATAAAACATTGCATCACTCCAAAGTTGCCGGGAAATTGCACGTCTCTTTGCGTGCGAGAGAACAGCAGGAACAATTTTGCAGGCTCTTGGAAATAAATGCTGAATAACACCCGCTCCGGAAACAAACCATCTGGCGTGATGCAGAGTGTATCCGCCCTTCTCATGTCTGAGTAGCAGCGTTTGAAAGTTTGCGTTTTTTAAAGAATCAATATACAGTGGCGGGGCGCCGCCGGCAAGGGCGGCGAGGCGGCAGGGCGGCGAGGGCGGCGGGGGGGTGAGGGCGGCGAGGGCGGGGGAGCGTCCCACTTGCCCCTGCGTCAGCGCGGACGCGACGCGCGACGCGATGTCGGCGGCGGCGGCGGTGGCGGCGGTGGAGGTGGTGGTGGGGCGGCGGCGGCGGCGGCGGTGGCGGTGGTGGGGTGGTGGCGGTGGTGGCGGTGGCGGTGGCGGTGGCGGTGGCGGTGGCGGTGGCGGCGGCGGTGGTGACGGCGGCGGCGGCGGTGGCGGCGGTGGCGGCCTTACTCCCCCACTCCTCTACACACATGCAGCTTGCGCGCTGTTGGTCCACTCTAGATTGCGCCCTGTGTCTGACAATACAAGTAGCTCGGCTGTACCGGTTGGACTCCGACAGGTCTTTGTCTGTCTACAGGTCTTGTGTCCATTGTTTTGTTCGTTTTGATGGCTCGTGATGTTCCTGACCTTTGTATTGTGTTTCATATATTTTGTATTTGTAAATAACATTGGTGTTAGTTTGTCAATGTCTTGAATTTGCAGATTTGCGAGACCTATCAATTACTTTCATTGTTCTGTAACAACTGTAACAATTAGTTTGTTTATTACAAAATGTTTGAAAATTCATAGAAACCTTTCGGCATATATAGGTTACTAGCATTTGTATCTAGACTCAAGTTCTAGATTTGTTTGTGACGATTTAAGTGGAAATGCTTGCCTCAATAAAAGTTCATTATTTTCTGACACTCACTTTTCCGTATACTGCGAGTCCCTCCCTCCTCTCTCCCTGTGTCCTTGTCTCTCTCTTCATTATTTTTCCTCCTCCTTTCTTTTTCTGACCCCTCCCCCTCCTCCTTTCCCTGTCTCTCTTCATTATTTTTCTCATTCTGCGTCCTTGCTTCCTTTTTCTAATTCTCTCTCTCTCTTATCATTCTGCCTTTTCTCTCCCTCTCTTCCCCTCTCGCTTTCTCTCCCCCCTCTTTCCCGCAACGGAACCCTCTTCTGGCGCTCGTTTCCTCATTTGCCTTCCCGCGAAGCCTGCGGCACTCAGCCCCAGTCCCTCGCAGCGCCGCCCCCGGCGCTTGAAGCGTCACCCGCGCGCCGCGCCCGAGGCTCGACTTGACGGGCAACCCTTTCGGGCGGGCGGTGACTCACAGCCATTACGTGGGAATCGCACGCGCCACGCAGCGCCGCCGCGCAAAGGCCTCGCGAGTGACGTCACGCCCCCTCCGCCGACGCGCAGCGATTCCCGCTCAGCTGTGTACGCCCCGCGAAGCGACGCGCCCCACGTGCTGGAACGACGCTCGCTTTGCAACGCACCCCGCGCGGTGAGGGTCAGAAGAAGTTTCTGAATTGCGCTATTTATCAATCAGCGAAAAAAAAAATAGTATATTATTCATAGTTATTATATATAGTTATTATTATATAGTTATTATTATATAGTTATTATTATATAGTTATTATTATATAGTTATTATATATAGTTAATGTATATTATTTATAGTTGTAGTGAATTTATTTATGTTTACGGGTCTTTTAACTAACATGAGTGTTGATGATAAGGATGAATGATGATGAAATGGTTTGACCGGGAGCGGTGGCTCAGTGCATCAACTGAGGTCACTACAGCACCTCTGACCGGGAGGTCCTGAGTTTGAGTTCCGACGGCGGCAGGATTTTCGATACTGGCTTGTGAGATAGGTCGAATTCAGTCGCTGTCTGGAGGAGAATTCTAGCGGCCGGCTGTTCTGATCGGTAGATTTCCGTGGTTTCTTCGATCAATACCAGGCGAATGCCGGAGCAGTACCCTAACAAAAGGGCCACGGACCGCGCGCGATCTATCCTTCCTCTTCCTTGTCCTATCGTCACCCCTTACACACACACTTACACTAATATGCAACTCACTACCACATTATGCCGGGAGACCGGCCGGGGACTTAGAATTTGTCCCGGCTGGAACGATGCCCCACTGGTGGGAAATACATCGTTGAGAAATACCCTGCTAGTCGACAGTAGGTCGGCGCCGGATCTTGCCATCCAGTGGGGGAAGTTCACCGGCACCTCGCGATGAAAAATATGCACTACACTGACGGGACTAATGAATTCAGTAGTTGACGCGCCCGGAATATCTGTCAATCAAGAAATGGTGTGAGAGGCAGACCCAAGAAAACATGCCGAGTTATCGTTTTGCCCATAAATTCCTCTTGGGTTGGCCAAGAATCAAACCCAGGCCCCAGCGGTGCGAGACGTTGTCACTAACCATTATATCGTTTGTTGTAGAAGTACCAGCAGATTTTTATTACATTTGAAACAGCTCTAGACAGAAAATCCCAAAGGCTTCGGATACCTTTTGACGAAGGAGTTCACGCCACTTTTTCATAATTTAAATAAAGCATCTGTGAATAACAAGTTTACAATCAACCTCTTTTCCGTTTTGCTCTCCTTCCGCTTTTCACACTCTAACGTGTATTTCTTTAGGTTATCCGTCCTAGTCTTGCGTTTCGCTTTCGGCTCAAAATGTTCTCATAGTCTACGCCCATCTGCACGCCCTGCTATGTGCTGCAACTTACCCCACGCACTGTAATGACGCTCGCCTTTTCGCGCCCCACGTACAGTGACAGGAAGATGGCTGAGAGTGGGAAAAATGTTTCTAAATTCATGAGGTTGCCAATCTTCATTAAAACAACTAGATTTTAATTTTTTTAACAGATCGTTACTTTCGAACTTGCCAGTCTCTGTAGCTCATGGAATTTGGAGCATCGCCCAAGTTCCGGAATTCAAAGGTTGTGGGTTTGTGTCTCGCTCAAGGCATGGATGTTCTTACCATAGATGGTACATTTACGTACTTCTATCACGTGTGGTACAGCTGAGTTGTCTTCTTGTCATCGAGTTTGTCGTCTGGATATCATTCACCTACCACTATAATTCATTTCTCGTGATTTCCCCACCATGCTCACGGCAAAAGCAAATTACCAGCCCTCGACCAATCTCGAACATGAGAATGAGATTCATGCCGATCTTGAGAGTCTAAATTTCAGCTCTAGGCGAGCGCGCCTCTGCACTCTCGGATTGAAGAGTAGCCGGTTCGAATCCAACTTCGGTCAAGGATATTTTGCGGTATAGTGATCTCTCCCGAACACCATTTGCCATCTTTCAAAAACATCCTATCTCCCATTGCTTTCCAGATGAAGTAGGAGCTTTGGAAAGCCAAGTGCGTCCTGTATCTGACCAGTCATTTCCCCTGTGTCTGCCTCTCCCCGTAGCCAGTGTGCGACTGAGCTACCAGGTAGCGTACCATATGCGGGCTTTAGAGCCACAGTTGTGCTGTCAGCGGTCGTGGACAATGCCCCCTCCCACTAATCCGGGCTGAGTAGGAAGGGCTCACGGGCTTCGCCTAGCGCGGATTAGGTAAATATATCGGTAATTACGGACCCGTATGGTACATCGTGTTACCAAATGGCAGACGTGACAGGTGTCATGTGGTCGCACCTTGGAGATTCAGCCTAAGCCTCAGGGTGGGAGAAGAGCACTACAAGTAGGCGAATAAGACTCTAGTGTAAAAGAAATAAGAGGGTAAGAAAAAATAAAGCATGTGCAATCCTAGAATAATTAAATGTACAGTACTGGGTAAGAATCCATTGATCGACATCGTTAGAGAATGTCATTCAGTCTTCAGATCAAATCTCTTTTACACAGTAGTGAGGACATATTTATTTGAGTTTGTTTTGAGTTTACAATTGATACTAAAAGCGATCTCGCCAGAGCAGCAAACTAGATAACTAAATAAAATTCAAAAAATAACTGCCAACCATATAATACTGGTTTTCGAAGTATGTTTTTGAAATGAGTATTCAAAAGCATCAAAACCTTGATCTACAACTTCGAAAATCAATTGATATATTGAATTTGAGCTTCATTGAATATTTTCTTTTAAATTTAGAACCACTTATTGAACACTTCATTTCTATTTATCTTTAGCACTTCGAAAACCTTTCTATTAAAACTCGTGTTTTTGAATACTTCATGTATTACTGAATCTGCCATTTAATATTTTGCAAGTTTGACTGCAGGTCAGTAACCTTTAAAATCTCCGTATATTTATATTCTGACAGTTTGTAGAACGCGCTCGTATTTGGGCCTGCAGTTGGGGAGTTAAACCTGTCTTGCAGTATTAGACGACTGCGTTGGTGGCGGTGATTATAATGGCAGTTACATTCTCACCTAGTGTCAGATGCTGTCGACTGCCACGTTGCATCGTGCGATGAATAGAACGTCAACGCTACAGTTCAAATGCTTATGGCACGGCTAAGCATGGGTCTATGAAACGGTCCTATGACTAGGATTGCGCTTGATTAGGATTAATACGCTAGTATTCAGAGGAAAAAATCATCTACTGGATTAGGGTCTCCCGAAGTGATGGTAAACCTTCTCCAAAAGATATTAATTGTATTTGACGTATGGGTAATAAATTTCTTGATTCTTAAAGTATGTATTTTAGACCTCTCCGTCAAAAATAGAAAGTTGAAGTTGTTGTATTAAGATAAAAAATTGTAATGAAAATTCGTCCTGTTTGGTATTATTAAGTACTTCTTGTTCAGGGGACCTGTAACGTGTTAAACTGACTTACGGAACCGTCACACAGAACCTCTTTATACATGAGTGGGTCATGTCTAACGGCTTATCAACTGGCATAGTACCTTAACTCTTAAACCGTACCAATCTGAAATTGTGCGCTTATACTACCCTGGGGTGGTGAGCCACCCCATTTCTTTTTATGGGCTTGGAGTGGTAGAAAATGGGATACCAAATTATTTTCAATTTACACATACTTATTTAGACTCTTTCGAGATATTTCGAACATATTTTCAAATTTATTTTACTTTTAATAGCAAATTAAACAATTTATTTTCTGATTTTCCGCATCAATGTGCCTATGACAAACATTGCCAAAAATGTCATTTTCCTGTCCTTTTCTTCTTGGCCTTATGAAATAGCGCCCTTTTCGTGCTTCTTCTCCTTGCGTTTGTTCAACTGAAAGTACATCCTCTTAATATTTTCACACTTCGTAAGAAGGGAGAGTACTGTATTCGTGGGGCGAATTTTCGATAGAAAAACTTATTGCCGGGCCGTGGTTACTAAAAAGTGGATAAATCTTGTTCATGCATGTAGCAAACGACACTGTTGTGTAGTAAAAATCCACGTTTTGTGGATCTTTGAAACCGAAAAATCCACTGACGGCAAATGTATGTTTGCCCTCCTTCTGTGTGTCCGTCCACCCGTCCTCCGTCCGTCTGTCTGTGGTCATCTCTTCGTATCGGAATCTTCGCCAGCATTGTCAGTCTCTAGAAGAAGCTATCATTTTTATATTTCTCGTGTACTTAGTGCGGCAAGAGCGTACCTAAAAAGAAAATGTCAATCAAAATATTACACTAACCCTACTAAAGGGCGATACGCCACCCAAACAGCTCCGGGCTTAGAGCTTGTCCGGCTGGCGCGGTGCCCGCTGGTGGGAGAGTCCTGGTTAGGAAACCCCACTAGCCGACGGTAGGTCGACGCCGGATCTCACCATTCAGCGGGAAGATCACCGTCATCTCCCGAGAAAGAACATGCACTACACTAACGGGACTGATGAACAAAGCAGTTGACGTGCCGGAAACACGAAAAATCGATCAATCAATCAAACAGCTCCGGACACAAAAAACTTTCACAATTTCTTTTAACACACCGCCACAACAAGCACATCAACGAATATAAGTACAGAATGCTCGTCTCAGTGTTGCCAACCACTGCAGAGAAAAAGTCTAGTGAAAATCTTGTCGAGTGGCCGACCACCCCGGGTAGGGTATAAGGGATAATCATCTGATTTTTTATTGTATCGTTATACATTATAATATCATTATAATGGGGCATTAGACGATTTTTTGTGAAGAATGTTATATATTCGTCCTATATATACGATTCCTTTAAAGCCCGAGTGGTATAACTTCATCTTCAATTAGTACGATAATCATGTTCAGCAAGTGGCATTTTATGCCCATCTTGTGGCATGCCACTTACTGAATTATTACGATTATTAACCTAACTGAAATTGGAGTTACAACATTTTGGCTTATATATAATTTTCAAATTTATTCCAAATTTTTACATTTATTATATTTATGTCCCAAATATAACTCTCCACTGACATTTGTAAGGAAAAGACTAGAGCATGTGGGAAAATTGACGCCGAGTAGAACCTAACTCAACTTCAATTCGTTATTCTTTAGAAGCTTGAAAACACGAGGCTCGTCAGAAACTAAGAAATCCTTGTTCTTTTTGTGTATAATTTAATACTCAGACATTTCGTCAATTAACTTCACTAATCTTTCCTTGTTTCTAACTTTTGGAGGAACTTGGAAGAGAACATATTTTAGATCTTATTTCACGGTCGTTGCTTTCAAACTTTGCTTCTTTGGAATTTTGGAGTTGCTCGTGGATGAAAATGAATTAAATTCAGAGTTCAGTGGTTTCATAATACGGATATTGAAGTGGAAGTTATCGTTTTAAACAGGTCTCATCCTCCAAAGTTACGGCTTTTTTAGAAACTCTCTTTACTGATTTCATTGTGATCAGTATAAGGAGATTTTTCCGTACCTTGCAAAATGTATTGTTAGTAAGAAAAATGGTACAGTGTTGAAAAATATGTTTGAATTGAATGAATAGGAACGAAAAATAACAACTATTTGTACTAAATATGACTTCGCATCCTCAATACATTTGACTGGTCATAAATACTTACACGTATTTCAAACAGACTTTCTCTAAATGTATTGCTTTTTTCTCTTTCCTGATATTTAACATGAGATATAACTCTAATAACGAAAAATATGATTAAAGAAAAGGCAAAAAGCTTCTAGAAAAGAGAGATAATATAGAGAATGTGTACGGGTAGGATTGAAAATATTCGTTAATGTTAGTTTGAAAGAAAAAAGTACATATTTTATAAAAGTTAATCATTTTTAAAAATCCAGATATTTGAATGCCATATCTCTAATATTTTGTGAGTGAACACACAGCTAAACACCAAAAATTTCCTTCTCCACATTCGGAACGGAGAATAAACCTGGAACTGGACATCCTGCGACGAGGTATCTCAGTGGTCACAGAGGGGTGAATTCGTTGTGTACTAAAATTAAATATTAATGCAGCTCAGTGAATTTTGAAACTATACTCCGGAGCCAAGGGACCGAGGGGATGCTGATGTGAAACAGTCCGAATTCCCCGCGAGGCGCGTTTTGAAGTTGGGTGTCCGGTGGGCCCGCTCCCTTTTCCATCGCCCGGATGCTTCGTAATCAGTCAGCCGAAAATCCGATATCGAACGTTCGGCCCCTCGAACGACTAATCTTTATCTCCCGCGTTGGGTGGGGAAGCTACTGATTTGAAAGCAAAAGAGCAGGTTTCGTAAATAAGGAAGAGATACTCCACGAATTCGATGCCAACATTCTGGAATATTTACGAATAGTCTTGTTTTCATAGACAAAATAAATGGAGAATGAATATGAATAAAATGTATTTTGAAATAGTTCATATTTACCTTGCCCTTTACATTTACCTTGCCCTTTACATTTACCTTCCCCTTCACATTTACCTTCTCCGTTACACTTGCATTCTCCTTTATACTTACCTTCTCCTTTGCATTTGCAATCTTCTTTACATTTACCGTCCCCCTTGTATCCATCTTCCCTTTTACATTCCCATTACTATTATGACGAATGTAAAAATGCACGTAAGTGGGTCTATAACGTTTCCTGGTCGCATACACATAGCAATTGCGTTTGATCGAAAAGGTTTCATTTGCCTGTGCAAAAAGGTAATATCATGTAAGTACCCTCATACTTTCCTCCGTAATTTCACTCATTTAAAACGTTTATTTGCAGAAAAGAGAAAAAACACCTGAGGCTTACATCTTAATCTTTTACAACACATTCAAAATCCAGCGAAATCGGAGAAGGAGTCCTCGGAATGTCTCCTCGTTAATTGCATTTTGATGCGCCTTGCCGGTGGGGGACAGAAAGGCGCTGTCCAAGCGACTAAGTGGTCGGACTGGTTGCCGTAATGAGTTTCGCAGTTGGACGTTGGCGTGGCCATGGGGCGGTGGGCATCTTTGGCGGCCTCTCCGCCCCGGGCCCCGCCCCCTCGCTCCGCTCCGCTGCCTCGCAAAGGCCGGCCCCCCCAGCGGAAGGCGCCGCTTGGCTTCAGACGAATTGAAATTCCGGTAAACAAAGGCACCGCCTCGTCGCGCGCCCTGCGAGACCTCTTGCGGACGGCGGGGAACAGGCGTCGGGGCCCCTCAGCGGCACGCCCCTTATGACCCGCGTGTCTTCGCGCGTATGGGGCTTGTTCCTCCTTGCTGCCCGAGCCGCTCCGCCGACCTCTGACCCCTACCACCTGCCCTCGTATTCGCGCTGCGTGCGCGCATCGTGATTTCTTGTCCCTGTCGTGTTGTTTTGTCCATTTTATCCGTATTTTTTTTCCCCCCTTTTTCTTTGCTTTAATTTCCTTCTCCTTTACGTTTATCTTCTCCTTTACATATACCTTCTCCTGTACATATACCTTCTGCTTTACATTTATCTTCTCCTTTACATTTACCTTCCCCCTTTACATTTACCTTCTCCTTTACATTTACCTTCCCTTTACATTTATCTTCTCCTTTACATTTTATTTACCTTCCCCTGTACATTTACCTTCCCCTTGTATCCATCTTCCCTTTTACATTCCCATTCCTTCTTATATCTAAATACTAAAATCTCTAAAAAAAAATCATAGAGGAAAGTGATATTTTAATATCTTAGTATTGTTCACTATGCTCTTATATTTACCTTCTTCTTCTCATTTACTGCCCCACTTACAACCACCTTCCCCTTAGGTCTACCTTCCTCTAATATCCTCTTTCCTACTAATACCCTCCTTCCTCCTTACCCTTGCTTCCCAATCGATCCATTTCACCCTCTCACATCCACCTTCCTTCGCATTTCCCCGTGCTCTCCACTCTACGCAGCACATCCTGTACAGCCGCTCCCCTATCTATCCACCGCGCTGCGCTCGGTTTCCCGCACACTCGCGGCAACCACGTTTCCGTCCTTTCGTCATCTGCCTTCCCACTCCTCTCATAGGCCCTAGCAGCATCCTCCTCCCTCTTCCCACTCCTTCTCTCCACCTCCCCCAACCTGCTGATGTGCTCCCATCTTCATCTTCGTGCCTCGCCATTGATGCCTATCCGAATCACTAATACCCTTGCTTCTATAAGTTGTGCCTCCTCTCTGTCTTCCTATCATATAACTTCTCTACTTCACTATGAAACCCAAAATTTTAATCAAATGTTCTTCATTTTCAACTAAGCGTCCAAAATATGAAATCATGTAGGCATTTCGAGATAGCATAGTCACGTTAATTGTAGTGCGGTTCTTTCTCTGAAATCGTATCTTACATGTAGATCACTATTCTATGAAGGATATTATCACATTATCAGGCTTTCAAAGTTGTAAGAAATTACAACATCCGTTGTCAACATCTAAGACAGACCGGTTCTGGAACTATGCGGTTAATTCTGGAAATGAAGTGTGATTTTTGACATGTATAAGACGAATGGGTACTAAAGATATGTTAAGAAAGTTTGCGCAAGTTAGCCTTGCGTTACATACGTAAGTGAAAATTGCTCGACATTCGATCAATAGTTTGATTCACGATTCCTACTAACACAAATTCATTTAACTCAACTCCCCTTACTGATTTCGCCGTTGTTCGTTTCAAGAAGCAGACAGCTGCCATTTTCTCACCCAGACAAGGTGGCACGGCCGTCTTGCGAACTTTCCTCCGCCACTTCCGCCTCCGCTTGTCGCCCGCGCCATCAATGCAGGCGCGCTTTTCACCCCCCCCGCCCGCCGCTGCCCTTGGCCTCGGCCGCCTTTCAAGCAGTCTCTTTGACTCCGCGCCTCGCGGCAGAGGGCCTTTCCGCTGCCGCCCTACGGAATCGCCCGGCGGCGCGATCTCCATCTGGGGCGATCGCCCGCGCCGCCCGCGGAAAGGTTGCTTCGAGGCGGAGCGAGGAACAGCTTAGAGAACAGCCCGGGACTGGGAGGGAAGTGATCAAACGTAGGGTGCAGGGAGGGGGGCGGGGCTATTGCGCATCGTATCCGACCTCAACCATTGAGCTTCAGGCATCGGTGGCCGTCACAATATTAGCGGGAATTTTAAATGCAATCAGATACCAAAATTTTCACCTCATTACAAGACATATGGCTGAGGTGGCTGAGAGCGAGTACCGACTCAGCGCTTCGGTCCGAAGGGTAGCGGGTTCGAGTCCCGCGTTGGGCATGGTTGTTTGTCCCTTGACTTTTTGTCGCGGAGGGCCTCGCTTTCTTTTAACCCCAGATTAGAGGAGCCCGCAAGTGTGTTGGTCTAGCGTATGGTCGAATATGCGTTCCATCGGAACGTAAAGGGTAACCGGCTGTAGGCTGGATAAAAGCCCTAGGAAAAAAA
Organism: Teleogryllus oceanicus; assembly: GCA_964035755.1. Lineage (NCBI taxonomy): Eukaryota > Metazoa > Arthropoda > Insecta > Orthoptera > Gryllidae > Teleogryllus > Teleogryllus oceanicus. Next base: position 69,056,684 of record CAXIVR010000008.1, on the reverse strand, counting down.
AACAAGACATTGAAATAGATATATGAAGCATTTTTCTTAAATATTGCATCTTGTACACTTTCATCGTGTTATTTTTAGGTGGATACCGTTGAATATTGTCACATTATGCCACTTTCAAAATGTTTTTCAACACGTCTCGCTCTCCATGCTACATGACGGCCAGCGTCTGGTCTGGCTCTTCAAATGAAGTGCTCGTCCTGTAGTCACGTGGTTCGTGACGCAAACGGGTGATGCGCAGAAGAAGCTAAAATCGGTTCACCGGAGGAACCCACCCATGTATTTCCACCATGGTAGGGCATATGGTTTATCTAGGGTGTTGCAAACGTAGCAGCGTCCCAAACCATTACGGTGTTGAACGCAGAGTAATTCTCTTTTAACTGTAGTCTGTCATCGTAGTATTTGTCGAGTCATTGCTCATTATCCCTATCGGCCAAGATTTCTGTGCTGTTAGAATCCGGAGTTCCCAGACTGTCACCCATCCAACGAACTGGAATGACTCGAGCTACTTTCGAGCTACTTAACCTCCGTGACTTAGTTACGTGGTTAAGCAGATGGGCTACCGTCACCGACGTATCTTGTGTGGGCGTCTTTTATATTCTGCACAATCATGCTGTTTAGCTTGACCTCTTGAAACTACACCTTGGAGCTGTGTATGATTCATATCGGTTTCGTCAATATGATTCACGTACAATTCGTATCGAATCATACAATTGTTGTTTTGCTATTTCGTGTTCGTCAATTGTGTAAATATAGCATTTCTACTAAAAATATCACACATCATAATTTTTACTTCTCTTCAAAAGTGTGACTTTATAGATCCTATTCTAAAAAGTTATGATACTAATCACTTTTCAGAGTAGAAACTGTGACATGTTTTGTAGTAGTTATAGTTATGTGGAGCGAAGATGAGATGGGGATAGTGATGTGTAACATTGTTTTCATTAACAGAGAAAAATGAGCTTTTTATTAATTGTGATTACACTTGTTGCCTAATAATATTTTTTTACACAGTGGCACATGTAGTTCCTGCGTTAGAGAAAAAAATTCCGTCTAATTTCCTTTTCAACATTAGGTATTACCATGCTCAAGAATCCTACTTGTTTTTTTATGCTGCCTAATATTTTTTTTCTTAATTTGAAATGCAGTTCAGCATTGTTAGTATGATGATTTGTGAGAATTAAAACAAATCATAGATCATGCATATAAGAAAACGTCAGAGATATTATTGACAAAAAATGCGTAGGAAATGCAATTTGGAAGCATTCAATGATTTATTGCGAGACGTAATATTTAATAATACTCTAATGCACTTGATTATATTACCTTCTGTTATATCGATAAATTTCTGATAAATTAACTAGTTATGTGATATTACGAAAGGCAAAAGAAAAAGGTATCTTACTATATTTTGTGGGAATTCTGATTGGATGTTGTTGACGTTCTTATGAGAAGAAATAAAAGAAGTCATTTTCGTCAACATATCAGTATGATATGTTGGCGAAGATGACTTCTTTTATTTCTTCTTACTATATTTTGTCCACTCGTCGAAATAAAATCCATTATAGTGCAAATACAATTTTTAATATCAACTGTCACTTTAGGTCAGTTCCATTTTATAATCACCTGACTCAACTAATAATTAACTTTGTTATTTACGCTTGTCGAGGTGATAAATAGAAAGTGTCGACAGCATGACAGCAGTGTTTCAGGGAAGATAATTGTTCATAGTTTGACCCAACAAAGATTCTTACATTACGCTCAGGTTTCGTGAGTTTCTGCAAGAAATAAATAAATCATTCCGAGAAAACTTTAAAAGTAATAGCCAACGGCCCATCAGTTATCCAAAAGTCCATTAGTACATCACATAGCTTCACTGCCTAACGGAAGTTTTCGCGATCGGAATTTCAAGCGCTCCCTCCTAAGCGTTCGCAGACCGAAACATCGCAGGACGTGGAGAGCTCTTGGGAACGCACTGTGCCGTAATAATTGATTGCTGATGCGCTGAAGCCTGTTGACACTTTTCAATTACCGACGCTGCAAATTGAGTTGGGAGCGGAGGAGGATGAGGAATCGAGTTACCGAACGCAGATATTGTTGCGCTGCCAAGGAAAGAGAGGCGGAATTGCATCAAGTTGAGAGCATTCTTAAGAGGCGTCCGCCTTTGAAAGTGGTACAGTTCTGTGAAAATTTTTCATTACAGTTCACTATTTTTATGTTCCTTAACAGCACTTTTGTTATTCATTTTAGCACTCTGGGATGGTTCATGGGCCGCGTACTGGCTTCCCGTGCTGTGGTCCCCGGGTTCGATTCCCGGTCGAGACAAAAATATAGTTGTAGCTTTCCTTCAAAATCGTCACAGTTTCTGTAGCTGTGTGACGAAGAAAAGCTCAAGCAGGCAGATCTAGTTACGGTGAAGAGAATACGTCATGTTCGCCTCATGTCGCTCTTACCCCCAAGCATGGGAATTTAACTAGGCCCAGGCAAGGGGAGCACCAGTAGCTAGCCGGTGAAGTCGGACTACCGATCCAAATACGTACATGCACTGTCAATTTTATTGTTAGTATTATTATTGTATTAACATCATGATTGTCATCATTATCCTACATATAGTAATCTGGTAACCTGCGTGTGCATGTTTCAGACCTTTACTGAGAGTTACCTCTCGCGGTTTTATCATTCTCGATCTACTGAAGGGGAATGGCCATTTTTGTTCAGATACTTACTGACCTTTTTTTAAAAGATAAGCAGTGCGATGGTAAAATAATATCCGTAGTGGAATGTACATGTAAAATATATTAAAGAAATTTATTATAATTTAAATTATAATTAAAATTTTGTTTAAAAGCAATTAATTCTAATATAACAACCAGCTGCAGAAACACAGCATTACACTGTCATTTCTTTATCACATCATGAATTAAGTAGCTGCCAAGACTTTTTCCGAATTTTCCGTAAAAATGCTTGGCACTAACAACAATGACTGCACATTCTCCGTGACTTTGGAGGAGGAAAATTATAATCAAATTTACAATTTTTATTGAAGGTATATTTTAATCAGTTGATATCAAACTGAAGTGCCCCGCGTTGCTCCAGTATTCATTTTTCATTATTAGACAGGAATTCTAAGTATCTATTCCAGACCTGATCAGTGATGTACCACTTTTATCTATTCTAGAGCGTCGCCGCTTAACTCGACTTTGTCACGCTTTGCTCTGCCCAAATCATCGCTTAGAAAGTTACTTCACTAACTCTCTAACTGAAATGTTTATTTAATTATCATCTATCATTAATCATCATTCTTCATGAATTAATTCTTCTGTTATGCGTCTTGCATTAAATGTCTAAAGACAACACGTAAACAGTTACAGTTCTCTGTTCACGTATTTGATATTTTGATTTTATCAATGAGTAAGCTACCATAGTGAGCCAGAGTATACTCCAATACAATTTTGTTCGTTTTTTGTTTGTAGAAAAGCACATTTTGAGATAATATTTTGTATTGTAGCTACGCCCACTTTGTTTCTTGGTGGCTCAAATTTTATTCGTGCCAAATTTGGGAGCAATCACTCCAATACTACTAGGTGTTTGTGAGACGTATCATTAAAACATCTTAATTTTTATGTTATGTATAATTAATGGGAAATCTAATATTGTAATGTGTGACACCAAGCAATAGTTCAAATTAAACTGCTATCTAGTTTCATTCCTGAACTTGTCGCTGAGGAACAATTTAAATTCTTCCGCATCAAATCTAAAATGAAAGACAATCATTGTTCAGGCAGAGAATTTCTGGGACATTTTTGCAGAGTAATATTTATTGGCAGTCGTGAATTATACACAAAACGTTATTGGTAAACTTTTTTCTCAAAAGAAACACCAAGTATTTCTCATTTATTATTTTAGATGTCCTGTAATGTGTAACAATTCCATTTTAAAGATTTACTTGGAAAACCAAAAATATATTCAGAGGATTCAACGTGGTGACGAATTCCACAGGAGAACATTTGCAGGTGTAATATTCAAGAGCGAATAATTAAAGAACTGCTCTTTATCTGCATTTTGAGTGTTCTCTGTGTGGAGCTGTTTTCATCACGTTCTCGAACATAAAACCTGGGATTATCCTAACAAATAATGAAAACAATTTACTGCGACAAACATTCCAGGTCGTCATCTTTTCTCACCTTCCCCTCGGCGTCTTTATTTTGCTTCACAACAACGCCGCCGCCACGCGCGCAGTCTCCGGGCCGGGTCCTCCTCGCGTCTCCGGGCTCAATTAAAGCAAAGCCGTCGCGCGTCGCTGGCGGTTATATTAAGGCAGACGCGCCAACACCGCCTTCACCGTCTTCACCGCCTCCGCCCCGCCGTCCAGCCGGCCCGCCGCCCCTGTCGCCCGCGCCCCCACCCCCTGCCCCACGCCCCGCCCCCACCGCCTCCGGCGCCCCCGTCGCCCCCCGACTCCCCCGCCGCCCTCTCCGCCTCTGCCGCCCCCACCGCCACGCCGCCCCGCCACACCGCCGCCTCCCCGCTCCGCCGCCCCCGCTGCCCCCGCCGTCCCGCGGGTCCCGCCACCCGCCCGCCCCATTGCTCCAACGCCCCGCTGCTCGAACGCCCCGCCGCCCCGCCCCCCGCCACCCCACTGCATCCTGTCGCAGCCGCCCCTTTATTCCCATCGTCTCGCCACCATCGGCTGCCCAACCATCGTTGCCACCACCGCCCCTGTCGTCCCCGCTCCCCCACTGCATCCCGTCGCCCCGCCCCCTTTATTTCCATCGTCGCCACCATCGTCGCCACCGCCGCCGCGGCCGTCTCCGCTGCCTCCGCCGCCACCTCATCTCCTTTCTTCCATCACATTTGCCGCGACCGTCATAGACACATCTGCCGCCTTAAAAGTTGATACCTCTGGCGTCATCCCGTTGTGTCACGAACTGCTTCACAATCTTTTTTGAGGAGGTACTATCATCGTTGACATTGCTCCTGTCATCGGCAATGCAATTGCCACCTCTTTTATTCCGAGTAAAGTCACCCGCGTACACGTCTTTGTATTCTTGGTAATAAGTATCCTTACGACGGCATCCGACAGCTTTGTCTTCACAAGTATTTGGGACTTCATCACTCTATTACCATCATCGTCACCACCACCATCCCATTACTGAGACTCCATTTTCATCTCTGTCTTTACAGAATCTGCAACAGCTTGCCATTTTGAGAAACACACCCCGATCAGAAAACAAGATTATAATTGTATGTGCAATATTACTCGTATCATTACTATGTGAACCTGGCCACTGCCTCTATCACTATCACCCATCACCACAATCGAAATACCTCCAAACTAAAAAACCATTTCGACTATCGTAATACCTCCAAACATAAACTTCTCGTAACATCAACCTACAACTCCGATGATCACCATGACAATACTAACCTCTGTACCATATCTCCATTCTTACCATATCTTCCTACATTTACCACTAGATTAATCATATTTATTACCATCAACTTAACCAAAACTTTTTTTGAAAATTTGCAACTATCACTCTTGCTGGGGCCACGCCTTTTTCACCGCCGCAGCCACCGCCGCCGCCACCGCCTCCGCCGCCGTCACCACCGCCGCCGCCGTTACCGCCGCCGCTGTTGCCACCACCGCCACACCACCGCCACCACCGCCGCCACCACCGCCACCACCGCCGCCAGCACCATCGGCGCCGCCACCATCACCGCCACCGCCACGACCACCGCCGCCGCCAACACCCCGCCGCCGCCACCACCGCCGCCCACCACCACCGCCGCCCCCCACCCCGCCACCACCACCGCCCCACCACCATTACCGCCACCACCACCGCCGCCGCCGTCACCACCATCGCCGCCGCCACCATCACCACCACCGCCACCGCCACCGCCGCCGGCGTGCTGGCGCTGTCGCCCTCACCTCGGTTGGCAGCGCTGCCCTGGCGCCGCCGCGGGCGCGACCAGGCGACACGAGGGAGCAGAAACAGACCTAATGGAAGAGTTCCAGGAAACCCAAAATATTCCAGTTTTTTCAAAAGGGCCCGCGGCCTCTCGCCTCCTCTTCCCTTTCCTCCTCCTCCTCCTCCTCCTGGGACTTTCCAGACGCCTGTCGAAGCGGAACCGGTGTTCTGCTGCCTGAGTCAACGGAGCTGCGTTTTTATTTGTTTTTTTGGCTACGGAAATAATCACTTATTCGATTTACAGAAATAGAAACTTTAATCTAAACGATGATAGAAAATCCAGCAATCTTTGAGGTAATAGCTTGAAGGAGAGAATATTTTAAGCGACGTTGCTGATGAAGTTAAGGAAAGCGGGAAAATGCGATGTGGAATGCATGCACCAAAAAATACTATACACATGACTTTTTTCACCATAAAATGCGTCGGCGTAGTTCTCAAAAGTAATGCCAACGTATACTATGTTGCATATCTGTTACAATGAAGATCAATTGTGGGGAAGAGGCTTTATGTTTAACGTATATTTTACAGTTCATTTGTTCTTATAATTATTTTAATTTTGTTCTCAATTAAAAAGAAAGGGTAGTATTGTATGTGATGCTTTTATGAATATTACACGAAGTTGAGACTAATAATTTGAAAATAAATGTTCTGCCCAAACGGATACATTATTTCGAGTATTATAATTAAAGTGAATCAAGAAATTGAGGTTGGACAGACATATTTCTTGTGACACCTTCTAGGTTTCCAGGAATCTGAAATTCCCTCGGAAAAGTTAGAGGAAACAAAACTCTACACGTTTCCATTGTTTGTAAGCACCTGCTAACCCATTTGTCTAGAATGCTATTATTCGTTACATCAACGTTTGTTTCTGCCGTACAACCGACAGGAAGAGATCAGGACGTTGTAGTAGGATTATGTCGTTGCTTCCCTGGCGACACCGTAGATATATTCGATGCCACGACTGCTTGCTTTCCTTCTCGTCCGCAGCCCTCCCTCCCTCCCCCTCCCTGTCGCCCTTTCGGTAAAATACGTCTTCCCAGAAAGTTGACTCGCGAGAGATAAATCGTCGCCGCCGAGCACTGATCGCGTTTCTCCTCTGGCGGAGCCTTCCCCTTGAACGAGGGGACGCCGCCCTGCGACAGTTTACGGTGGGGAGCAACCCCGTCACACTGGACAAAAAGCCCAGATAAAGATTTTTGTAAAAACAAACTTCTATGTTTCATGGGATACTTATAAAAAAACTTAAAGTGTGGCATTTTATGTCGCAAAATTGGAATCTGAGTTTTTTGTTGATTTTAACCGTTACAGTAATGTTGCTTTAATTTGTGCGCTACATTGTGTATAATTTTTAATTAACTTCCTTGATTTTTTAACTGCAATTTGCACTATTTTACTGCAATTTGTCAGTAATAATTTCCATTGAAGCAAATTTTTTTACTGATCCGAAAGTTCTAAGCATCGAAAAATACTTATTTTTATTTTTAAACTGATAATTATTTTAATTTTTAATTAGCTACCATGTATGATGATGATATAAAAGATGTGACATGTGACATTATGACCCAAATTTGTAAGAGATTCACATTACTTATTAGATTGAATGAAAGTAATATTATTAATTAATAGCGTTAGAATTAATGTAAGATGTATATACTTTTATGAGTAATTGAAGTCTAAAGTAAAAAAATAAAATATAAATAATAAATAATGACTTTATGTGGCAAGACTCGGGCCTTCAGGCCCACTCTTCCGCCTAACCACGTAATACATAAATTTAAAGATAAAAATTGAAACATTATTCATTGATACATTTAGTAAATAAAAATAAAACAAAACTAACTGCTGTCATGCCCCTGGGCTCACAAACGCGAAAAGTATACAATGTCCCAGCATTTGCCTGAAGCGGCCGGGGAAAACCAGGGAAAACAAAGGAAGTGTGCATACTCTTCAACATTGAGCAACAAAAATAATATATTTAATATAATTTTAAAAACAAACAAACGTATATATATTTCCTAACCACCGATAATTGTGATTTTATAAACACCCTGACATGAAAATCGTATTTAGTGACATCCAAAACCCTTTTAATGAGTCCTGTTTCATTTCCTTTCGTCCTTTTTTTCGGAGTTCCGCCCAGCTGCAGCGCGGGGGTTCCCCTCCGCCGGCCTCGTGCGGGCGGAGGAGGCGGTATCTGCCGCGCTGTCAAGGCATCTCCGGCCGCGTGCGTGAGTGAACACGCCGACGTGCCCCGCGAGGGGGCCGGGCGATCGCCACCGCTGCCCAGACCACGCACCCCGCGCCCCCCTCGCTTCACCCTGCCGACTCTGCTCCCCGCCTCTGGCCCCGCCCCCGCCCGCGCCACAGCTCTCATGCTTCTGGTCCACCCTTTCCTAGTTCCTTGGTCTGCCATCGCCCCCACCACCGCCCTGCCTCCACGCCACCCCCTCCCCCCCCCTTTGCGTCTCTGTATCCCGTCTCCCTTTCGCACCCGCCACCACCTGCCCATTTCCTCGGCCTCACTTTCACCTCCCCTCTTCATCTTCACCCTTACAGCCGCCGTCGCCTCCACACCTCCACCCACTTATCTTATGAGTCTTATTTCATCTCATACCACTCCACCTGCCTCATCCACCCTCTTATACTCCTCCGCACTGGCTCCCGCCCTCACCCTCACCCTCACCCTCGCCTCCCCCCTTTCCCCCTTCCCCCCCCCCCCAACCTCACTCCCCTGGACGTAAACGCCTCCCTCCGCGTCCGTCTTGGACTACCCTCCGCCTCTGTCCTCGCCTCCGACTCCTTCACGCTGTTCCACTCCGCACTCCCCCCTCGAAGCCTCCGTCGACATGTTTGATTTCACTCACTGCCTCTGCGCTCGTTAATTTCCTTTCTTTCGACACTAGGGCGTCTGTTCCTCCGCTCGTTCCTGAGATCGGTCCCTTCGTCGTTTCTTTTATTCAATTGTTTGTTCCTTCCACTTCGTTCTTTTTCTTTTTCCTACCTTTCGTTCGTCTTTTTCATTTTTGCTATCTTTTTCCCTCTCGTTTATCGATTACCATTCGTCACTATTGTTACTTTTCTACCAATCCTCATCTCTTCAACGCATCATTTGTTTTAATCTAGTTCTTGTTCGAATTCATTTTTCTTCTTTAGATCAGATAAATTTGGCTATTTAGACTGTTCTTAATTGATTATACTCAGCCAAAATTACATATTGCTCTGTTGAGAATGTTCTTTGTAGTATTTAGAGGTACTTGAAATTAAATGCTTGGAAAAGTAGTGTTGTTATTCGTTTGAACATTATTTCTTTTGTACTGAAATTTTATGAAGTCTCTCGACCCTAATTTTGCATGTATTGCCTGCAGTGGTTGATACTGATTTCACTGTACTAAACGTGTGCGCTGTCGTATATGACTCTTTCAGTACGATGCGTGTTGTTTTTGTTGCTTCGCTACAACTCGTACATTAAACTTATACGTGAAAACCGTGTAAATATATAAATTATTTATTTGCATTGTAGAGATAAGAAAGTGAACCAACAACACAACTTTAAAAACGAACACTTCATTACCCCCCAAACGTATACTACTTCATCAAAGCAAACTTACATTTTACGTAATCGGAAGAAATACTGAAAAAAATATAATGAAAAAAATCTTTAAGTAATTGACTTTGTGGGGTGTAAAGTCTATTAGATAGATTGATGATGAATTTGAATAAAGTATGCGTTATTTGCTTCGTAGTAATTTTGTTGAGTAATTTAATACCCTTGATTTTATACTATGTCAGCATAGTGAGATAATTATTCTAAAACATTTATTGTTAATTATAAATAAATGGTAAATATTAAAATAAAAAAAAATGGTTTCCCAAAACGTCTTTATTTACTAAATCTTGTGAAAATGGAACATCGTAATAGAGTAGAGATTTCGAGACCGAGTCTCGGTCACGAAAATGAGGCATTGCAAATAAACTTTAATTTTCCGGCAAAATAACTGGCAGAGAATTGACAGGAGCACAAAGCAACCTGTCCCTTATTTTCTCACGTAACTTCGTAGAAGCTGTTGTATCCCCGGCAACCGATTTATAGACCCATTAACATGTTAATGGGCATTTGTGAAAATCTTTAAAAATTTATTGATGGCATTTGTTAAAATCCTCATCACAGGTGTGAAATTCATGTTATGAATTTCTTCCAGAAAATATTCTATTCAGCTTACTGGATGATGCCTGAATCTGGTTTCAATACGGAGGCTTCAAAATAAGGCTCCAGCCTCGACTGCCAGATCTCGTACCAACCTATCCAGACCTCTCGAGTGCACGCCTGCGCGGTGACAATCCTCTCAGACGCTTTTCCTTTTTATTGACATTGTTTTCCCATTTCCCCTTCCCCCTCCCTGCGAGCTCCGTCACCTTGGTCTCCTCTGAGTCAGAGCGCATTTTTTCACTCCTTGGCCCGCCGCGGCCCCCAGGCGTCGGCCTCCCCCGCGGCGCCGCCCCCGCTCGCTGGCGCTCGGCCGTGCGCGCGCGCGTGCGCGTGTGCGACGCGCCGCATGATTCGTTCCAGATTGCGCCTGTCATGCTTTCTCCCGCATGCGAGCGGCGCGCCCTGCGGCGGCGACGGCGGCGGCACGCTCTGGCGCGCACGAAAGAACGTCGCGGACTCGGCCCCCGCGCGCCATCCGCGCCACCGCCCCCCGCCGCCGCTGGTTGTGGCTGCTCCCCGATGTAGTCGCCGCTTCTAGCTGCGTTTAATCCCTCGTGTGCACCTTCGCTTTTGCCGTTTCTCTGGATGTGTCCGGCACCCTGTCCTCCGCCTCTCCTCATTGCCTCCCCTTTGTCTCCCCTTTCGCTCCCCTCTTTCATCCTCCTTTCCTCTCCTTCCTTCTCCTTTCCCCCTTCCTCCCTTCTCTCCTTTCTCTCCTTTCCTCTCTTTTCCCTCCTTTCCTCCTTTCTCTCCTTTCTCCTCCTTCCTCCTCCCTTTCCTCTCCTTCTCCTCCTTTCCTCCTTTCCTTCCCCCTCCTTTCTCCTCCTTTCCTCCTCTTCCTCTCCTTTCTCTCTCCCTTTCTTCTTCTCCTCTTCCTCTCCTTCCTCTCCTTCTCCTCCCTTTCTCCTCCTTTCCTCCTCCTTCTCCTCCTTCCTCCTTTCTTCTCCCTTTCTTTCTCCCTTCCTCTCTTCTCCTCCTTTCTCCTCCTTTATCCTACATTTCCTCTTCCTATTCCTCTGCCCTTTTCTCCAACCATTTTTCGACCTTTGCTCTGCCCTTTCGTTCGCTCTTTCCTCCAATTCCTCCACCCTTTTCTCCAACCTTTTCTTAGCCATTTCCTCCGTCGTTTCTGCAGCTCATTCCCCCCCTTTTCCCCCCTTTCCTTTGCCTTTTCTTTCTCCGCTCTTTCATTTGCTCTTCCCTTTGCACTTTCCTGGCTGTCCCCCGCTCATCGCCCTGCCTGTCCCTCCCCCCCCCTGGTCGCGACTGGAGGGTCCTTCAGATTCGCGTGACCTTTGCTCTGCAGTACCAGAATGAGGTTCTCCATCTGCTTCCCGCTGCTCTCCCTTTTATATCCCTCTTCTGAAAACTACCAGCGTCCATCTCTCTCGACATTCAGTCGCGTTGATGGAATTATTTGGAAAGATAATTTTTGTTCTTGGACGTGTCACGAGCAGGATTATCGTACGTCTGATCGAGGGGAATTAAGTATTTGTTTTGTAACGGTTCTCTATGGTCATTTCGTGCTGCTCTATGGCCCAAATAGTTCCTTAATGTTTCGTTGACAATTTCAGACGCTCCCCGGAATACTATCAAGTCATTCATCGGTTGTTACTGTTTTCTTGAATTCAGTCATTAGAGAATCCAATTTCGAAGTTAATTCAGAAATGCATTTTTTCTGTGATCGTTCAATAACAGTTATCATTAGCATGTGGTTCTAAAATACACAACCTCATTAACCTGTTGTTGTAAGATTCATACGTTGAAAACTAATGGATGCATTAGTCGTAAAATGTCATTTTATAAAAAAGAAAATAATAATTACAATTTCGTTGCGATTTTTGATGATATTCTTCTCCAGATATTTTGAGAATGAGATCCTATCATTTCAGAAATACCTCTTCACAGATGTTTTGTTTATTAGACAATATTTTGTGACTAAATTAATGAAGAACGACCTACAGTGTGAAAATAGCAGATTTTTTATTTCCATTGTTAAACAATTTTCAAATAGTACAGTATAACTTGCCTGGTGAATAACATCGTACACCTCATTACTATATCTTTCTACTTATCGTGTTAAACATTGTACAGCTTATTACTATACCTTTCTACTTATCCTGTTAATCATTGTACACCTTATTACTTAGCATACATCTGCAACTTTTTGACCTTACGCAATCTTACGCGCCTATTTCATTTCTGGAGCAGCATCGTAATATTTACTACATTAAATGAATTTTAACATTAATTTGAAATGTTATCTCTTAAATATTTCGTTAAGTGTTTTAACATTTTGAGTTTATTTTCTGAAAATTTGACAAAAGAATGCCGCAATAAAGAAATTAAGTATTCACATCCAGTCTGTATTCACTAGGTATTCCGTACTTGGTTGTCTGAAAACGTAAATGAACATTTGATAATCATACCAATAGAAGACTTTTTTAAAGCGCTAAATGTTTATATTTGGTCGCCCAATTTGCACAATTTCGAATTTTTATAGGCATTCTACTGTTCCTTGGCGCTCGAGCTCTCATTGCGTTGTTTCGTCTCATCATGAATGCTTTCCCTTCTTCATTCGATCGCACGGCGCCTTTTATTTCCTCTCCGCTGCGGAGAGCGCCGCCGTGGCGTCCGTTCCGCTCCCTCGGCCGCAGTTGCTCCTCTTGATTCGGCCATCGCCGGAACATCCCAGCGCCTCGCCAGGCGGCTCTTAAGGGCTCTACGGCCGCCCGCGCCGGCACCTTTGCCTCCTCCGCCTCTTCATCCGTTCCCCCTTCCTTCCCCCCTCGTTTTCCTTTCCCCTTTTCGTTGAAACCGTTGCCGCAGTTACTGTTGACTCTCACTGCCGTTACTACCGTTACCAGCGGTTACTTGGGTTACTACCGCTACCAGCGATGACTGGGGTTGCTACCCTTTCCGCCGTCACCAGCGGTTACTACCATTATCGCCATTACTACCATTACCAGCGGTTACTACCTTTACTATCAGTTACTACCATTGCTAGTGATTGCAACCGCTATAAGATGTTGTTATAGTTAAGTGCAGATACTACTGTTCCCAACCGTTTCTACCATTACCACTTTTACTATTTGTCGTGACTATCGTTACTGTCGTTACAACTATTACCCCGTTGTCACCAACAACCAACGTTATCTCCATTTCTATTTCCTAATTATAATCTTTAGGGCCTACCTTTTCCTTTTTAACCCGTTGCCAAAACGTTACCACCACTACAATCATTACCGCTGTATCTGCCGTCGCCGCAGTTGTCACTGTCGCTGCTGACTGCTGACCGCCATTGCTGTGAACGCTGTCACTGTTGCCACCGAAACTTCGGTCGTTGCCGGTGTCGCCGCCGTTGCCATGTTGTCACCTTTGCCGCCGTTGAATTCTCAGACGTTTCGTGTCTCGTCTGCTTCCGTTATGCCCGCCAAGGTCGGTTTTCGATTTGTCTGCGTCCCAGCCAGGAATGACACCGTCGCGCCGTTTCGGGTGCCTCGAACTGTAACTCTGCCCAACTCCGCCGGCGCCGCCACGTCGGGCTTTAATTAACATCTCAATCGATGCCAACTACATTAGCAGCACTACCCTAAGCGCCGTTACAGCCCCCAGCAACATGGACAGCCCACCTACGTTGTCACTACCATCAGCACCTACAATCACCATCATTACATCCGCTACTGTCATCATCTCAACTTGTGTCGCTTTCAGGACTACCACTGTACTACCTTTAACAATAACCATACTATTTATGTAATTTCCAGACCTGCAAGTTTAATTAACTCTTTGTTGTCCGCCAACTTAAACCACAATACCGCTCCCCTCTGCAACTACCGTCATCACCTGCGTCACCAAACTCGCACATCCCCTGCCTGAGCTCCTCCATTCTAGACTTCATCCCTCTTCGACCTGCAGCTCCTTCGCCAGTTCAATCTTCACCTCCGCCTCCCGAGCGCACGCGCCCGCCCCGCTCCTCTCGGGGCGCCGTTTTCGTCCCGACGCCGCCACCGCCCGGCGGGGCCGACCCCGCACGAAAGGGGGCGCGGGGCGGGGATGGCCCGGCCGCGGCGGCATCGACCGCCGCCTGGACCCCTTATCGCCCCTCGGCATCCACTCGTTACGGATCCAATTATCTCGTTCTGTCACTCACTCATATTGCTCGTATGGCTTCCCGCCCTGCTCCCACTCCGCTCCCGACCCGCTCCCGACCCGCTCCCGACCCGCTCCCGACCCGCTCCCGACCCGCTCCCAACCCGCTCCCGGCCCACTCCCGACCCGCTCACGACCCGCTCACGACCCGCTCCCGGCCCACTCGACCCGCTCCGACCTGCTCCCGACCCGCTCCGACCGCTCCCGACCTGCTCCGACCCGCTCCGACCCGCTCCCGACCCGCTCCGACCCGCTCCCGACCCGCTCCGACCCGCTCCCGCCCCGCTCCCGCCCCGCTCCCGCCCCGCTCCCGACCGCCTCCCGACCCGCTCCCGACCCGCCCTTGCTCTCGCCCCTGATCGCCCGCCCCCACTCTCCCTGTCCCCGATTGCCGCGCCCCTGCTCACCCCGTCACGGTTCGTCCCGGCTCTGCAATCGCCCCGGTTCTACACGCCCTCACCCCGACCCACCCGTCCCGTTCGCTCGCCCGCCCCCTTAACCCCCCCCCCCCTCATTTCTTCACCGCCCTCCCCCCTCCATTCGTCACCCCCCCCCCTTCCCCCCCCAAGCCTCACTCTAACCTGCTCCCCCTACCCCGTCCGGCCCTCGCTTGGTCCACGCCCGGAATTTTTAACAAGATAGGGAACACAGCGACACAATATAGGTAGGTACGCGTTGGCCCCGCTGAGTTATGTCGTCTGTAACACGGCGCTATCAGCAGGAGCATTCATCTTGCACGCGGTCCATTCCCCTCGCGATGCCTTCGGCCAGAGGGCAACGCTCCGGTTGTTTATAAAATTTGGGGTTCCTGTTCACGCGTGTGCTTGTGAGTTATTAATTTCCTGCCATGAAGGGCAGTTTTTATCGAAACTGTTTTTTAATATTTTGCGTTACTTCTCGGGAATATATTTGACTACGTATTAATTCATGGTCACAAAATTCGCAGCAATACCAAAAAAATATAAAAATGAAATACGTCTTTGGGAAATTCCAAGGGGGTTTTGACAAAAAAATTGATGTTTCCGTGAAGTACTATCGTGATTTATCCCACCAACAAAAGACTCCATTCAAGAGTCTATTAAATGTTTAATGTGAAAAGGACATAAGAATGAAAGAAATATATGTTATATGTTTGCATTATTACTTCGATAAATAAACTGAGTTCTAAAAATTCTCTATTAACTAAACAATTTCTTCACTTCTTGAGGATAACGATGACATTGGTCACAAAAGCGGTTAGAATTATACTACTTTAGAGGAATTCATATTCTTGATCATCAAAGCTATATGATGTTTACGAATGGAAAATTCGATGTGTCATTTTATTTTCTCCATATTTATTTATTTATGATTTATACTCAAGAAATGATACACAAGAACTTCGCAGAAGAGGTTGTACATATGCCAAAAGTGAATTGTTATAAGGAACTTTTTACTTTGAATCAAAATTCGACATACGTAATTTCTAAATTTCTGTATCAGTCGCAAAGTGTCGTATTTGCTTCCGTAATTAATAGGTGATTTGCCCGTTAGATAAATTATTTTTGTAACATCTTGTAATTTTTGTAAGATGCCCTGTGTAAGATGATCTAAGAAAAACGCTTACACATGTTATTTTACAAAATTATCATCCAATTAAGAAGCGAATATCCGAATGCTATGAAGGTTTTATATACGCCAGTACTTTTTAAATTTTTTTAATGCACTCAGCATTAAAACATTACTGCACACGCTTCGAAAGGGATTCTTCATTCATGTCTTGATGTAATAAAAATGTTAATAATGCGCCTTCCTTGGTATCTTAAACCATG
Organism: Teleogryllus oceanicus; assembly: GCA_964035755.1. Classification (NCBI taxonomy): domain Eukaryota; kingdom Metazoa; phylum Arthropoda; class Insecta; order Orthoptera; family Gryllidae; genus Teleogryllus; species Teleogryllus oceanicus. Next base: position 69,040,545 of record CAXIVR010000008.1, on the reverse strand, counting down.
CATTCAAAATCCGACAATTCTAAATAATTTATATATGCCCTATTAAGAAAAAAATAACTGGATTGTACTCGTAAAAACTGCATACACCGCCCCAAACTAATGATTACTTCAGTATGATCCATCGTATGTGAATCATCAATTATTTTGATTTACAGCAACACACAAACATGACACCAAACCACTTTAACCCCCCTTCGTGCATTCCACTGTCAAATAAAAACAATATTGCTCCCAGCAGCCCAATTGACGACGGCCAAATAGCCTTACAGGACATTTGCGAAGCCCTTGCGCCGAAACGCGTAAGCTCAGCGAAACCTCGTCCGCCGCCCCGGCTGGCGCGACCCTCGTTACGCACTCCCGCGTCACCGCCTCCGCGGCCCCGCGGGCCTTCGCCAGCACACGGCGCTGGCGGTGGCTTTGATTGAATGATTTTTCGTGTTTCCGGGCGCGTCAACTGCTTCGGTCATTAGTCCCGTTAGTGTAGTGCGTGCTTTTTTCTCGGGAGATGGTAGTGATCTTTCCCCGCTGGATGGCGAGATCCGGCACCGACCTACCGTCGGCTAGTAGGGTTTCCCACGAACCAGGTCTCTCCCACCAGCGGGGCACCGCCCCAGCCGGGACAATCTCTAAGCTCCCGACCGGTCTCACGGAATATGAGGTAGTGTAGTGCATGTTAGTGTAAGTGGAGAGAATATGGCATGGAAGAGGAAGGAAAGATCGCGCGCGGTTCGTGGCCCGTTTGGTAGGGTACTGCTCTGGCATTCGCCTGGTGTTGATCGGTGAAACCAGGGAAACTACCGATCAGAGCAGCTGGCGCTAGAATTCTCCCCAGACAGTGACTGGATTCGACCTAGCTGAAAAGCCAGTGTCGAAAATCCTGCCGCCGTGGGGAGTGGGAACCTAAGACCTCCCGGTCAGAGGCGCTGCAGTGACATTAATTGATGCACTGAGCTACTCCTACCGCGGTAGCCAGGGGGGGGGGAAGGGAGCGCCAAAATACGAGAATATTCTTGGCCTTTGATTTTAAAGTCAACATTTTCATTGTCATTGCATTATGTGCAGACCTGGATGGACGAGGTCGCTGAGAGCGAGTACCGACTCAGCGCTTCGGTCCGAAGGGCCGCCGGTTCGAGTCCCGCATTGGGCATCGTTGTTTGTCCCTTGACTTTGTGTGTGTTGTCGCGAAGGGCCTCGCGTACTGCTGGCCCCAGATCAAAGGAACCCGCAAGTGTATTGGTCTAGTGTATGGTCCAATATGCGTCGCATCGGGACGTAAAGGGTAACCGTCTGTTGGTTGGATAAAAGCTCTAGAAAAAAAAATGCTTTATGTTAGTATTTATTATATAATACATACAGCGCAACCTTTCGGAAATTAGTTGTTTCCATCGTCAGGCTTAATTGACAAAATAAATAAGTATAATATTTTGACAATGGTTAGATATAAACAGAAGAATGTATAATTAATTTACACAAGTCACACCAAATGGCATCTCGTTAAGAACTTTTGAATATTTCAGTATAATACCATATTACTGTATGAAAGGAAGTAGACAGAGAGGTTAAGTTAGACAGAAAGAAGTTAATAGTAAGAGAAATATCTTAATTTTGAGAAAAAATACGTAATAATCTATCATAGAACTAAATTGTATTATTAGTAATAAATATTAATGTAAAGCAATGATAATGAAAAATGTTCTGTCTTTAAAATCAACGTTCAAATTTATTCTAGTATATTGAAGAAATATAGACAGAAAAAAAATCATTTTAAAGAGGACAAAAATGTTTTTCTTCGATAAAGCGATGTTCACAACTGGAGATTATTTAACCAGTGGCCAGAGCATTAGTTTTCCATTTCGTGAGAACGGAGTCCAAATCTCGGACGTCCCCTCTATGATTTGTGGTGAAAACGTAGGTTGAAGATTCTATTGTTCCATCATTATTCAAATCATGTCTTTGTAGATGTCTATCCATTACTGATTGAACCAGATATAATAGTAAGTCGTAGGTACTGGAGTCGTAATAATGATCCCGAGGTCAGAGTTCCGATGGGATGTTAATTTACGACACCCAATGAAATAAAAAGTAAATTGCAATATATTATTTTTGCTTATATATATATATATATATATATATATATATATATATATATAGGATTAATAATTTTACTGAGAAATTTATAACAGTCGGCTTCTTCAAATTCCCCATATTTCCAGACACTTAACACAAAATTGGATGCAAAAACAAAAAGATCGAATGTAATATTAATCACTAGGCTGTCTTCACGTGCGCTTGAATCGCGTAAATGGTCCCGATTTGAACAATTAATTTCGCCCGCTTTGTGCATCACCCAAAGCACCGCGCGGCGGCGGCGGCTGCAGTCGGCAGCGGTGGATACGCATCGCACGCACCGCCCTTGCCGCGCGGGTCAATATTAACTTTCATAACGTTGCACCAACTCTTCGCGGGGAACGTAAAAAATCGCCGTTCTTTATTTCAGGCGCCGGGACGTCCCCCTCCATTCCCTGACATTTCCTTCATTTCGCCCCGCGGCGCGGCGTCCGCCGAGACCCCGCCCGGCCCCCTCCGGCAGGGGAGGGGGACGGGGGGGCGGGTCCGCCCTCGCCTGTCCCTGCGGATCAGCCCTTCAGCCCTTCCGCGCGGCCCCTTATTGCTCTGCTTCTGCCGGTGCCGTCGCAGGCGGTGTTGGCGGGCGGGCGGGCGGCAGCGTGGCTGCTGCGTGCTCGCCCCCCCCCTGCGGATCAGCCCTTCAGCCCTTCCGCGCGGCCCCTTATTGCTCTGCTTGTTCGGTTGCTGACCCGCCCGCCCGCCCGCCCGCTCACCCGCCCGCCCGCCCACCCACCCGCCCGCCCGCTCACCCGCCCGCCCGCTCGCCCGCCCGCCCGCTCGCTCGCTCGCCCGCTCGCCCGCCCACTCGCTCGCCCGCCCTTCGTCGCCCCGCCCTTCGTCGCCCCGCCCTTCGTCGCCCGCCCTTCGTCGCCCCGCCCCCGCCCGCCCGCCCGCCCGCCCGCCCGCCCGCCCGCCCGCCCGCCCGCCCGCCCGCTCGCTCGCCCGCCCTTCGTCGCCCCGCCCTTCGTCGCCCCGCCCTTCGTCGCCCCGCCCTTCGTCGCCCCGCCCTTCGTCGCCCTCCGTCGCCCTCGCCGCCTTGGCGACATGTCCCATCTTCGCGGCCATTAGCAACACATGTCCCGAATCTGCCTGCGCCGCGCTCCCCCTCTCGTTTTCCGGCCCGTCGCTCCCTGTAATCACGACGGGCGATCGCTGCTGCTTCAGTCTCCGAACGAAGGGGATTCCACCGCGCCGGCCCCATAGCCCGGGCCCGTCATCGTTGCGGTCTGCTAGCCAGCTGCTTCTGCCGCTGCCTCAGCCCCTTCGCTTCGTGATCCATATTTAGGAACTTCGCTGGCGGTCCCCATCTCGTGTTATCGCTCTTTCTCAAGAGATGGGACTCTGTGGAAGTCTTCATTATCGTAAGTTTGAATAGTACTGCCATCAGTTACGTTATTGCGGTTTCTGTGATTCGGCGTTCAATCTGACGACTACACTGCCGCGACAGTACGCGATCAAGTGAACATTTAATTTCTAGTTGAGAACTGCAGCATAAGTAAACATACCTTAGCAAGGTGGAAAAGATGGAGTTTGATCTATTCAAATTATTGGATAATTTGAACGAACTTCAGTCTCTTCAAATTTAATAACATGTTAAAAATATGTCTAATTTTAATTTATGAAAATATTTCAAGTAATATAGTGGAAAGTGAAATCGGAAAACCGTGACGAAAATAATGAAATGACTCTAAAAATTCCCCAACTATTTTTCAGCAAACAAGGCTCTAAAAATGCAAGATATTTTTTCTAAACTTATTTCGATTAAGATAATTCTTCAGTGTTGTACAGGCAGAAGTAATAAAAATAACTACCTATGAAGTCCATGTTGAAAAGACTATCGCCAAGTGTGATATTGGAATTCATATTAACATATTAGAGAAAGGTTGGAAAATGCGTCAAATATTCCGAATAAGACTTCATCAATTTGAAGTGGGTTGGATCGGCTGAGGTAGCTCAGGTCATCAACTGATATTATCGCAAATGCCTCTCGGAGGCCATATGGTTCGTATCCCAACGGTAGCAGGCTTTTGGACTCTAGATAGCGTGGTCGAATTCAGGCGCAGACTTAAGAAAAGTAGCGGCCAGCTATTATTATCGGTTTCTGAGGATCCTCCGATCAATACCTGGGGAATGCCGGAGTAGTACCCTAATAAACGGGCCACGGACCGCGCGCGATCTTTCCTTCCTGTTTCTTGTCATATCCTCACCCTTTACTTACACTGACACCCACTTACATGTACTACACGACCACACATTTCGGGCTACCATTCGGGAGCTTAGAACTTGGTCTAGCTGGGGCGGTGCCCCCTAGTTGGAGATACCAAGATGGCGAAGACCCTGTTGGCCAACGTAGGTCGGTTTCGGAACTCTTCATCCGGCGGGAGAAGATCATCCACACCTCCCAAAATAAAAGCATGCAGTACACTAACAGGACTAACGGCTATAATTAAAACACGAAATAATGAATCAATAATCACGTGCCTTGGAGGACAATTTTTCTGAAGCGAATTATTATTAATTATTTATTACTTAACATTTATTATTAATTTATTATTGTTACTAAATTGTATTTGTATTATTAAGATAAATATTCTTATTCTAAATATCTTTGAAAACCAGTCAAAAATTTCTGCGCAGACTGAAGTCTAGAAAATGCGTATCTTGCAGTGACGTTCGTTCCTTTTGCAGTTTTTCAATTTTTTGTTCCTCTCTTTCGTTCTTCTCAATTTCGCAAATATCTCAACATTTTTCTGTTTTCAATCTTAAAAATGTTTCAAGACCTATCTTGTGAAACACAACTTTTGAAAACTTTTCTTCCCAACCTTGGCCCAATTATATAATACATTTCCTTGGCTCTCTCGAATCCTCACATTTCCGTAACAGCACTGGCGGTGTCTGGACAACGGTGGAGCCAGTCCCTCGCCTCTCGCTTTCCGCTCCGCTATCTGCGACGCACTGAGCTCCTCTGCTTTGTCTTTTGCCGCCTGCCCCCTCTCAGTCGGCCCCGGTGACGTCCCACCGCCACCTCCGCCGTCCTCGCCCCCCCCCCCCCCCGCCCCCCCTACCACCCGCCCGCTGCCCGCTGCTTTCCCGCCGCCCTCCGCTGCCGCCCCTCCCAACCCCCGCCGCCCCCTTTGTCGCCGCCTTTCCCTCCGTCCCTGCCTCCGTCCCTGCCTCCGTCCCTGCCTCCGACCCTGCCTCCGACCCTGCCTCCGACCCTGCCTCCGACCCTGCCTCCGACCCTGCCTCCGACCCTGCCTCCGTCCCTGCCTCCGACCCTGCCTCCGACCCTGCCTCCGACCCTGCCTCCGACCCTGCCTCCGACCCTGCCTCCGACCCTGCCTCCGACCCTGCCTCCGACCCTGCCTCCGACCCTGCCTCCGACCCTGCCTCCGACCCTGCTTCCGACGTCGTCCTGGTCGTCCCCGCCGCCGACCATGCCGTCCTTCTCTCCGCATCCGCCACTCCCTCACGCCATCTGCGTCGCCTCTGCCAACCCCGTCCTCTCCGCCCCCGTCGGCGTTGTCGCGTGAGAAGTCTTCCCCCGGAATTCATCATGCTAATGTCCGCCCCTGAGAGTCAACAGCGCCTCGCGGCTTAATTGCTCCGGGCGCGCGTCGCGACGTGGCGGCGCGTGGGCCTACGCCGCCGCCGGCCGCTACATAATGGAAGCCACCTCCGGCGCCCTGCGACAGCGCGCGGATGTTTGGCCAACAAACAGGGTATCACTTCAGCCATCGATCACGGAATTGGTTTGCAAATCGCGCTCTCGCGCGCCCGTGTACGGGAAGTCACCGCTGTCCAGTGCTATTTAGTAGGCTGCTCGGCCGGACGGGCTGACATGTCGGCGGAGAGGAGTGGTTTTTCTTTTCTGGGCTAGCGGGCATCAGGTGTCGGAGAGACGAACTGCGCCGTTGTTTTGGTTAATTCATTTGGTGTGTGCCGACCTGGATGGCCGAGGTGGCTAAGAGCGAGAACGGACTCAGCGCTTCGGTCCGTAGGGTCGCGGGTTCGAGTCCCGCCTCGGGCATGGTTGTTTGTCCCTTGTCTTTGTATGTATGTGTTGTCGCGGAGGGCCTCGCGTTTTGCTGACCCCAGATCAGAGGAGCCCGCAAGTGTGTTGGTGTCTAGTGTATGGTCGAATATGCGTACCATCGGGACGCAAAGGTTAACCGGCTGTCGGCTGGAAAAAATCCCTAGAAAGAAAGAAAGAAGAAGAATTTGGTGTGTGAGGGACAACTGACTGATTGGCATCTTTACGATGGTTCTGATCAATTTGCAGTGTTTTAGGCTGCAACAAAAAAGGTGTGTTTTCTTCACCGGGCGAATGAAGATGACTGTGTTTTTACCATCGAGAAAGGGAGGAAAATTTAGTGCTTGGTTACATTATGAGAAATAAAGTCAAATGTCAAAACCTGACATCCATCCTTTAAGGGAAGGGAAGAGCAATATACCAGAGAGGAGCTGTAGCGACAGGACACCTTGGTTGAAATAATTGAGAACCCGAACGAGTAGCCCTAACAGAGCTATTAAGAGTCAAGAAAGAGAAAACTCAATCAAAATGGTGCCCGAGATCCGGAACGGATAAGAACTGCAACAAGAAGAAGAACAAGAAAGGGAAAAAAATGGGAAATAAAAAGACATAATTTATTGTTGCAAAACCTGTCAATTGAAATGACTCGATTTGTGATGGGCGTCTTTTTATGGAGAAGCATGTATTAAAATAAAATAAATATGTCAAAATATATTTTTTTACTAGTGTGTTATTTAATTTGTCAGTTTCCGTAAATAATGTGAAAGTCACACAACGAAAAACGAGTTAAAGCAAAAGGGGGCAATAGAGAGGAGTTCAGGAACACGAGAAATAACGAAATTACCGAGCGAGTGAGATCTCAAAGAGAGATAATATGCTTGGGTCGGTTAATAATTCACCGAACAAATTTCGAAATATTTAGTTCCGTAATATTTGTAATTTCGTTTCTCATACAGTGGTAACACGTGCGCGTATAATAGACATTTAAACAAACTGAATGCAACGACGAAGCTAATAAACCTACACAAATATGCTGCAAAACCAGATAATATATCACAATCCGCTGCGCACAATTGGAGAGTGGCGGTGCAAATAACCACCAATATCTGCATCGCGTTATCATATTATTATCAGTACTTATCATCCCCATGAATTGGTGAGCGGAACGGGATTCATTATGAAACGCGATTCAAGCGATTTTGTTGTTTATCGCTAAAATCGCGAAACCTTTGGGCATTGCGGTTGACGCGCAGTCTTTCTGACGCAGGCGGGCGATTAACGCCGCGCTCGGGGCGAAACCCTTGCTCATCAACGAGTTAACGCCGCCGCCCGCGGCCGCAGCAAGGGGAGGCGGGCGGCGGCGGCGCGCGCTGGGCCCGAATGCGGGCAAAATTCGCGCGTCGCTCTCAACCTAAACATACCGATTTCATAAATACAGACTCAGCTGTCTTCTAAAGATTGATTGATTGATTTTTTCGTGTTTCCGGGCGCGTCAACTGCTTCGGTCATTAGTCCCGTTAGCGTAGTGCATGTTTTTTCTCGTGAGATGGCGGTGATTTTCCCTCGCTGGAGGGTGAGATCCGGCGCCGACCTACCGCCGGCAAGTCAGGTTTCCCTAACCAGGACTTTCCCACCATCGGGGCACCGCCCCAGCTGGGACACGCTCTAAACTCCCGCCCGGTCTCCCGGAATATGTGGTAGTGTAGTGCATGTTAGTGTAAGTGAGTGTGTAAGGGGAGAGGATAGGACAAGGAAGGGGAAGGACAGATCGCGCGTGGTCCGTGGCCCGTTTGGTAGGGTACTGCTCCGGCATTCGCCTGGTGTTGATCGGAGAAACCACGGAAAACTACCGATCAGAGCAGCCGGCCGCTAAAATTCTCCTCCAGACAGCGACTGAATTCGACCTAGCTGAAAAGCTAGTGTCGAAAATCCTGCCGCCGTGGGGAGTCGGAACCTAGGACCTCCCGGTCAGAGGCGCTGCAGTGGCATCAGTTGATGCACTGAGCTACCGTTCCCGGTATCTTGTAAAGACATCGAAACAATTTCTAGAATGTACATTGGTAATTATCAGAGCTTGCAGACAACCATGCAGCTTCCGGCCATGTAGGTGGTGTCTATGATTTCGTGAGATTCCCTGGGACTTGAAAAAAATATAAAAATAACGAAACAGTTTCGATTTTGACTGAAAAATGCTAACATTTGATTGAGTTATTTCGTTCATTGTCGTACTGCGCATACAGACTGAATTCTCATAGTCGGTGCGTCGGTGCTTACGACACAGCTGATGTCAGCAAGCTTCGGTCAGCAAGGCTTCAAGGAAGGGCCACCGCCAACTTTTTGATTTTCTTGGTATTTAAAGAACTGTTGTACTGTTTTTGTATTACACAATATTATTGTTGCATTCATGAAAATGATTTTCGTTTATATATATATATATATATATATATATATATATATATATATATATATATATATATATATATTGAGGGTTATGTAATGGTATTTTATGTGGTGTTCTTGAGCTTTGTGCGTGCTACGTTTTGGAAAACCATGTTGTGTGGTTTTCTTCAGGGACAAGTTTGCTGCTCCAGGCCTGTAGTATTATATTTAACGTGTGGACCTAGAGCGTTACCTCAGTGACTATGTCAGGGTCTCTGTAGCGTTGTTGACCAGAAAGTTCTAAGGTTCGAGACACAACATGGCGGAGTTTCGGCATTAGCTACATAGCTATAATTCAGCCACTGTCTGGAGGAGAATTCTAGTAGATGGCTTCACTGATCAGTAATTTTCTGTAGTTTCCCGGATCGCTTCCAAGCGAATGTCGGATAACAATATGGACAAACAGATTGCGTGCGACTCTAGAAGGGTAGAAACACTGCCACGGTAAAGCATTTAATGTGCACTACACGTATGAGATTAATGACCCCAGATTTTGGCTGCCTGGTACGGGACGGGCAACATTGGTAATACCAATTTCTAAGTCTATTAATTTTTACTTTCTCGTGTACGTACGTATATAGGGAGTAATATACGTCGTATAGAGAAAGTTATGTAATGCTGCGCGAAAAAACGGCGGATTTTCGACAGAAAAAAATTCATTGCCGGGCCCTAAAAAAAGGAAAATGGATAAATCGAGTTGCTAAATTAAGAGAAAAATCCTCTAACTCGTGGTGTAGCCAGAATCTCAGTTTTGTAGGTCCTTGATGCCGAAAAAAAACAATTGATAGCAAATCTTCCGTCAGTCCGTCCATCCGTCTGTCTGTCTGTCCGTCCGTCCGACCGTCCGACCGTCCGACCGTCCGACCGTCCGACCGTCCGACCGTCCGACCGTCCGACCGTCCGACCGTCCGACCGTCCGACCGTCCGACCGTCCGACCGTCCGTCCGTCCGACCGTCCGACCGTCCGTCCCTTATCACTACTAGCGCCTACGATCTTTTACAAATTGAAGAAACCCCATTCCATCTGGCTCTAGATGAAACGTTGAAATTTTGAAAAACATTCTTTAAAATTTCGGGGTACTTTACATGAAGCTCCCCGGACATTTTCAAAATTTTCTCAAAAACGGCTCCATTTTTTTAAAATATTAATGGCAAATTCATTATTTTCCATAGTTGAAGTACACAGAAATGTTCAAATTCAGTTTGAAAATATGCCAATGCATGGTTCCATTTCGTGCCACTGTGCGTCGCGAGGCCGGCCATCGCTGTGCCCCGCCGGCCGCTTGTGAAAAGGCGTGTAAGTCATCCTCTCCGCTTCTGAACACGCCGCCCGGGCTTCAAGGGGGCTTTGAGTGCCAGCCATTGCCAATGTGAAACGCGCGTTGCGGGGCGGCGGCGCGGCCGAACGTCCGTTGTGATCAAATGAATCGTATATCAGCTACATCAGGGGGGAAATTAGGGGGAATCGGCAATGAAGGTGAGTGAGAGCCGACGCACAGCCAACGGTTCATCGTTCACCGCTGTGTTGAAGCGCGAGGAGATATTTTTTCCCTTGTTCGGGAGCATCTTTCTGATAGGAATCATTGCCGCGATTTTTGGATTCCCTTTTCAGTGAAAAGTGGTGGATGCTCAGTAAATGAACCGAGTGGGCAATGTTAAGGGTCTTTTGGATTGAATTCCTATCATTCATATAAAACACTTTGAGTTCCCCTATACGCGACATGTCGTGTGTCGTACTCCCTTCTAGGAGTCTTTATGTCATTGAAGTAGTATTTTTATTTGTTTGAACTATTCAATTATTCATTTTCAACTTGTGAATCAGTATATCTGAGCATTGAATGATAGTTCTGTAACGCTTGAAAGACTGAGCAACTCCTTCAACTTGCTTCTACAACTAACCTCTACAAATAAAATATCACATTATATTAGCGAAGATGCATTTTTTATACTTTATGAAGAATTTGATTTGATTTGAGAATAACGCTTGCTGCATCGTGTTCTGTATCACATGCTGAATCATACAATACAGCCAACGTTTCTAATCGTGTAATTTTAATCTAATAAATACGATCGTTCGCGCGAGTAATGGGATCTGACAGCCGTACGTATAGAGAAATTATTATCCGTGCTCGGGAATTTCAAAGATTGCAATTTCCACAGCCGCTTTAAACTCCCTCGTACATTACCGGAGCAATTACATAAAGTAGGCATAATTGTAATGAAGGGTTCGTGGGGTCCGCGTCAGACGGGGTAAAAAGTAACCGGCAACAACAACCCTTGAGCAAGTGGAGTGGAGTGTCTCGCTAATGCGCTGGGGAGGGAGGAGTGTGAGGAAGGGCCTCTGAGGGCGAGCCCGTGCCACCGCCCTTCGTCTCCTGCGGTTCCTTCACTCCCTCCACGCCTTCGTCCCTGATCTTTACTCGTTACGTAGCTGGTTCGGTGGTATAACGGTTAGCGTCGTATCGGAGTTTGCGGTTTCAAACCCGATCGAAGCCGGAGGTTTTAAGGGCGTAAAAAAATCCTTCGGAGGGGAGGTAAAGCCGGCTGACCTATGTAGTAGATTTACTGCATGTCGTCTTCAAGTCTAAAAGAAGTCTCTGGGCTAAATTCAAATCGCCTGTTTCGTCGCCTGATATAATACATATATCTCCACTAGCTGGTGAAAGGGGCGGAGCGAAATTTGCGTGGTCAGACGGAAGTGCGGGCCTGAGGGTCTTGACACGTAAAATAAGGGACGAACTAACTGAGAGCGGGGCCAGACGCTCTGCTGGGCCCCCGCTCACTTTCATTTTAGTAATATTCTATACACATTCGCTAGTAGCGAATCGCTACACATATGAATTACTATTCATCCATGGCAGTTCATCCAGCTCGTTCATATCAGCTGCTTCCCTGTCCTAACATGTTAGGGAAAGTAGTGCAAGGAAGCGCCGTAAGGTAGCTGCACAAGCTTTACGGTGCTACCAACGTTATTCGTTTTGCGTAGTTTAACTCTTAGCAGTCGCGACAACTGCTTTAACACTTACCAGTCGGCCATGTTAGGTTGCTGGTCATGGACCTGTTATTTTTCAGCTGTTATTAATAACAGCTATTACGAGTCAGCTGTTTTTGTGATAACAACTATTGAAGAAAAGCTGTTAAGCCCATCTCTACTCCGCAGTATGTGCTGTCCGCTCTCCAGTGTCTCCCATCCTGTCACTACTGCCCTTTTCGATCCTGCAGTCTTTTCTCTTCGCTCATTCCCTCTATATCATCTCGATTGTTTTTCTATACTACTTCATAATTCTAGCATCGTTCCACGCATTTTTTCGTTTTCTAGCCTATGTTCTACATCTCCGCTATTTCACTTCTACACTCATCCATTGCAATTGCGTTGTCTCTGCGGATTTTCACATCCCAATTTCGGTTGCTGCCATTAACAGAATTGCGCTTTCGACATTTATCTACACCTAAATCAATTGCGCAGGCCACATCGTTCGTTGAGACGGCAATGACTGTCACTGTTGGAGCCAGTTCCAGTACTCCGTCCTACTTCTCTGCTTCTCCGACCTAGTGCCCCTAGCGCTGGGAGATGTCTCTTGATCTTCGATGCGGCGCATTAAGGACGCCTCGCTCCCATTTGCAGTTGAACTTCCTTTGACCCCTCGGATTCAATCGGTGCCCAATGCATCATCACCACTTGCTTTCAATGCAATTTTTTTGTAACGTGCAAACATATTTTTTACCTATCTTCTTTCATCTTCCTTGAATCTTTAAAGACACAGATTTGGCTATTACCCAACCCTCTATTTCTACTTAACTGTCTTAGGTTTGTAATCCAAACCGTTCATAATATTTTTCAGTTTTTTTGTTTCATTTTTTCCCTCTCCCTGACATCACTTCCCCGCGGGACCTAGTACTCTTGGGCACATCTGCTCTAGGGTATCGCAACCCCTTTGCACTTCACATTTCACCACACATACGCCAAGTGTTAAAGATTCTTTTAAAAAATTCTTGGGGACTTTTAATTGTTCATAATTATAATAAATATAATAATTTTGTAATGTTGGGATCTTATTTAACTGACTGTGTGGATTAAACCGTGCTAAAAGGGTATTGTAATTGAACGAATGTCATATTTGACTGACAATTCTCAATTATATTCATTTGTAAATTATTAAAATTTTAATTAAAAAAATCTAATGCAGATTGTGTAGGAGTCTTGGGTCTAAATATGTTTGAGTAAAAATCCAATGAATACATTCTTGCATATGACAATAGTCAGCTAGTCTATTATTCACGAAAGTTTACATTTCTGTCAAAGTTGTTGCCCTTGTCGAATTTCTTGTTCGATTCCAGCATGTTTTCTAGCTCAGTTTTTCGTTGTTCCTTATAATTTTTGCTTCCCTCTCAGTTCTCTTAGTTCCCTCTTCGCATTGACTACCTTCTCTTATAGTTCATTGTTTGTTTTTATTTATTTTATTTATTTTACGTCAAAAACAGTTAAAAACTCGTATGACGTGCTATGGGAAAAGTGAATTGTGTGCACATTTTCAAAATTCTGTGATCCCTACACTAAGTCATATACTACTTAAATTTTGAATTTTTGAAAGGAAGAAAAAAACTCCATGTAATAAAATCTATTTTCAAGGATACAAGCAATAAATTTTGAATTTAGAAAGAGAGGAAAAACAAAAACTCCCATGTAACAAAAACTCTCATGTAAGCTTCCTAATTTCCATCATTGCTTTCTAATTTTCTTCGTATGTCCTGTCTCTGCATGTTTCCCTCCGTCTCTCCCTCCCCCTCACTCGCTCACTGAAATCTTTTGTCCACGGACCTTGCACTTTCTACGCGTCTGCTCTGTTACATAATATACTACATTAAGTGAAATTCCTTTGTAGAAGCAATCATTTCAATGATTTCATTAGTAAAGTTTAAAATAATAATAAATTAATTTGAATAACAGCGTACTGTGGCACGTGCAGCAGTATAACGATTAGATGAAATGTCCATTTTTCTGGAAAGTTCCATTCGACAAAGGTCACTTCTGAGAGATACTCTTATTTAATTCATCTCCTTGTCGTTCGAACCAATCAATGTGGGTGAACTTCTTACTCCAAGGCACGTTAGGCTGTTACAGGCTTTCCGAACACCTTACACGAGTACGAATACAGAAACTTCAAGCATTTCATTTTTAGATAAAGTTTTAATTTGTTTCAGTTTCCTTTGAATCACGGCCAGAAATAGAGTATTTATTAAAGTTAAATTTGCCTCTTGGCAGGATTTTGAGATTCATACTAAAAGGCCGTATTGTTTTGGCAAGCTGCCAAGAATTTATTCGCTATCTTGAAATTTAATTTCCTGAAAAATATTCACACTGTGAAATAAAGTGCAAAAAGTGTTCAATTCTTCCCCAGAAGATATGTGTTTTGTGGCTTGTAGAAGTTCAGTTCGAAGAAAACATAGATCAAGGCAATTCGGCCATATTTTACTTGTGTAACTCAACACGCTTTTAAGAAGAAAAAAAAAGAGAGTTCAATTTTCCTTGTTTCCAACAACCACTAATTGACTTGATTAACTGACATTCGAATCTTTTTCATTGGCTCATGGCGTAGTCATTTTAATTTTAATTACATTGCTTGTTTATTTGCACACATGAATGGTTTTAACATTATATTTCATTCACAATTTATATTTGGATAATTACAATAGCTGTGTCCAAAACAGTTTCAATTTATTTAGCCAATAATTTTCTCGAAATATTGTAATGTGGAAACGAAAACCGAGATTGTGTTGCAAATTCTTATACAATTTGAGCCACTTAAATATATAATCCCTTTCTTGGTTGGCTTCATTTACAAAACATTATACGAAATTTTCACATTATTTGTTTTTATTTAATTCTTCAAAAAACGTTTCAACAATGCTCATATATTGTTAAAATCAGGCTGTGAAAATAATGGCGTAACAAAACGAACTAAAACAAGACAACCAATTACAATCTTTAAATATTAAAACATGAATTCTGTACTAACTTTCTATAATAAATACAAACGTTATTAAGGAATTCATATTTTTAATATTTAAAGATCGTAATTTGTTGCCTTGTTTTCGTATGTTTTGTTACGTTATTATTTTCACAGCCTGATGATGACAATATAGTAACGTTGTCGAAACGTTTTTGAAGAATTAAATTGAAACGAATAATTTTTAAATTTGGTTTAATGTTTTGTAAATTAATCCAACTCAAAAAGGGATCACATATTTACGTATAGAAAGATTAATTCATAAGGTTGGCCAAGGAGAAAAAGTTTAAGTTGAGCAACATTTCACTTCCGCATACCCTCAACAGCTGCACCCACAGTTACACGGCTATCCGCCCGCTCGCGCAGTTGAGAAGTAAAATACGAGCGCCCGCTCTTTCGCGGGACCCCTTTGGTCCGGTAATCGGCGAGAGAGGCGTTAAACGGAGCGGGTGCGCTCGGCCCCGCGCCGCTGATTTCGCCCCAGCAACAGAGCGTCTCGCCCGAGGCGCCTTCGCGGCCCACGCTCGCCTCCAGGGCCTCGGGCGTGGCAACCGCCCGCGCCGTTCCAGTCCTCTTTTTGCCATCTCGCCTTCTTTTCTCCTGCCCTGCCCCCTGCTCCCACGCCCCGCCCACTTTTCTCCCGTACCGTCTTCTCCCCGTCTCGCCCTATTTCCCCTGCCCCGCCCCTTTTCCCTCATTCCGTCCCCTTTCTCCCGCCCCTCTTTACCCTCATCCTGCCCCCTGTTCCCTTTTCCCCCGCCCAGCCCTTCTTTTCCCCGTCCCAGTCTCTGTTCACCGCCTCACCCCACTCCTCTCTCTTTTCCCCACCCCACCCCACCCTTCGAATTCTCGGTCCCGTTCCCACTCATCCTGTTCGTGCCTAGCTCTCTGGTGATGGATCGTTCTTTATCGCTTTTTGCTCTTTATTCGCGCGTTTATTCTTCTTTTTTTAATTCCCGTTTCCGTGATCACTACCACTCCTCTTCCCCTCCCTCTCATCCGTTGATTCTTCGTTCTGTTTTATTTGCAGGATTTCACTTCTGCTTGCGTTGTATTTCCTATACCGTTTCCGATGTTCGCTACCGCACTATTCATTCAACGTTTGTGCCTTGCCATCTGGTGCTTCGTTGCTCTCGCTTTCATGCCCGGGTTCTTCTTGTTTTTGTTTTCTGTTTCCTGATGCCTTTCCACTTCCCGCTACCACTCCTACTCATTCCGAGCTCTTGCTTCGCTCTTTGACACGTCATCACCCACATTATCATACAGGCAGTTTTAATTTTTTCGTCCTCAGTGCACAGTTTAGTTATCGATTTATACCTCGTTCTTCACATCAGTCCTAAACATCAAATGCGATAATCATGTATCTTTTAGTGTAATTTAGTATCTTACGTTAAAATTTGGGTTGAAAACTATTACAATTTTACGAATTGTTTCCCTCCATTTTGGTAATTATTTGATCTTCTTTACATCTAATTTTCTTTCGCTATTTTTCCATTCGTCTCATCCTTCTCTTCCCTTTTATTCTTTTTCTTACCTTCTCCTGCAGTAGCGGCCGGCTTCTCTGATCGGTAGTTTTCCGTGGTTTCTCCGATCAACACCAGGCGAATGCCGGAGCAGTACCCTACCTAACGGGCCACGGACCGCGCGCGATCTGTCCTTCCTCATCCTTGTCCTATCCTCTCCCTTACACACACACTTACACTAACATGCACTATACTGTCACGTATTCCGGGAGACCGGTCGGGAGTTTAGAGCTTGTCCGCTTGGGCGGTGCCGTTGGTGGGAGAATCCTGGTTATGGGGTAACCCCACTAACCGACGGTAGGTCGGTGCCGGATCTCGCCATCCAGCGAGGGAAAATCACAGTCATCTCCCGAGAAAAACTATGCACTACACTAACGGACTAATGACCAATGCAGTTGACGCAGCCGGAAACACGAAAAATCGATCAATCAATCAATTCTCCTGCAGTCCTTTCCTTCTCTTTTTCCTCTCTCAAATTCCTCGTTTCTCTTTTTCCTTCTTTCTCACTGCCGCAATGTGATTGAAATCTACACTCTCACTTGCGACAGATCCAATCTAATCGTTTCTTACTCGCCAGCTCCGGCGCGGCCTTTCCTCCTTGTGGCCCATCCTCCCTTCCGCGCCATCTTCACCGCCGGCACCATCTCAATCCTCTCGGCCCCCGCCGCACCGCACGTCCTCTCGCAGCCTGCGCGAGCACGCGGCAATAACATTTCTGCCAAATTGCTTTTTTTCCCGTCGACAACGCAGTTAATTAGGAACCGAGACGTTAATATTTACGGCGCGCGGCACTCCGCGCAGATGGACTCGGAGCCACGGCCATATCGTCGACGCCGCAGGCACTGCCGCCCCGCCCCCGCCCCTGCCGACGCTTGACCGTCCCCTCCAACACCACTCTCCGGACTTCGTGTCCTTTCTCTCCACCACTCCTACCCACACCCCCTCATCTCTCCTTTTCAATCTCCTCTATTCCTCGCAATCCCCGCCCCTTCCGTTCCCTGCCAACCTATCTCTACCCGTCACGCCTCTCCTTCCCCCCTCCCCCCCCCTTTCCCCCCGCTCCGGCCCCCCTTCTCCCTCCTCGCTTTTCCGACCCTCTCCATCCTTCCTCGCCCATCCCGTTCCTGACCCTCGTCGATCATTGCGTCCCTTTCCCCGCCCTTGCCAAGCCTGCTCCTCCTCCGTTCCTGATATCTCTTCCATTCCCGAACTTTTTTCCGCTCCCGATCCCCTTCCCCATTCCCTTTACCGCTCGCCCCGCCACCCCGCCTCTCCTCCCCTCAACCTGTTCCCTTGACTTCGTCTTCGCCCCTCAACCGTTACTTCTGTCGCGTCGTCGTCGCCGTGCCCGCTGGCTTCCCGGCCGCACCCGGCCCTCCCGGACCAGAACTGTCCATTTCGCGCTAGGCCGTGTGCCGGCTTCGTTCGCCGGTCTGCTCTTCTCGTGATGCCCTCGCACGAACAGGCTTTGCGGCCTTCTCTTTTTGTCCCGCTCGCTCGAATAGCGACGTATCACGGCGCTTTCAACAGTTTGTGCCATGTGCGTGGCGGCAGACGTGACTCGACGGCCAATGCGGGCTGCGCCAAAGAGGGCCTTGTGGTCCGTGGTTCAAGCTGCGCGACAGATAGCATGTGAACCCACAGCGCAAAAAGGGAACAAGAGCGCTACTCAGCCGCAGGAGATGAGATACTGGAACTGAACCGTGTAGGGGGAGGGGGCGGTCACTGGGCACGCGCTAAAATTTTGATTGAGGGCATTGACCCCTTCAAAACCTTCTGCTATTGCTAAGTATCTTTTTTTACTCTAAATTTTAAGTTTGTTTTTATTGTTACTGTATTGCTTATTTTGTTTCATTTATTGACATTAATTTTTTGGTTTGCGGAGTTTGCAATTTTAATTTTTTATGCTACTTGATATTTTATTTCAAACTTTAATCCGGTTAAAGCTGTTATGAAAATTGCAATGTATGTGTACTAATGATAAATAATGCTCATCGAGAACAATTGCGCTCTATGCTTAGAATAGGAAGGCTGCTTGTGTGAAAAGTTTTGTCGTGATTTTCAGTCTAAGAAATTAGGAGAGCAATTTTTCAGGCATTGTAACATCATCTCTTAACATATCATCTTGCATCAATTCAATTTAGAAAACTATCGTCAACGATTGTTTCCTATGATGATTATTGAGCATGCAATCAAAATCATTTTAGACAAAGACGTTACTATGGCCAATCATGGCCAATGATTTGAAATTCAGGATGCATTATAGAATCAATAAAAATCCGTAAAATTATAATGTAAATGAAAAATAACAATTCATAACACTTTTAAAACTACAAATCAAAATTAAATTACAAACACAAATTACACACAAAATACAAATTAAAATTTATAATGGGAGCTAATACAATGATGAACAATAACAATTCATAACACTTTTATAAATACAAATTTTAGGTTTTTTAGCCTGAATCTTACCATGTGCCTCGTAAGTTCTTTTGTGTTCGTTAATTGTAATTTTTCATAATTTTTGGGTGTTTTGATTATTAATGCAGGAAAATTTGATGGCGAGATTCATTCGCGCACATTCGGCGAAGATTCGCGTGTCATCAATTTGACACCTGCCCCACCCTCCTCCCCAGATTTCTATAAAGGAGAGTTTTTCATCATCCTTTTCTCGCTATATTTTATATCTTTCGGTGTCTCGTTGCATTACCTTGGCACGTTCCTGGGCTTTTCCCCTAGCTGGTTGGTTTCTGCGACCACCACGATATTTGCTCCCGTACTTCTACGGTTTCGTCCTCCAATCCTCACATAATCTCTACCATTTGATAATCTGCCACATGATCCACCGCGCACCTACCCATTTCCCCTACACATCCCCCCCCTACACACACACACAAAGCTCGCCACAAGCTCGCCAACCTCAATGAATTTAGTTCCCCCTTGCACGCTGAGTATCCGTTTCGTCTTCTCTTATTATCCTCCTCTTCCTCCATCTCCTCTTGACTTCCTAAGACTTTGTTATTACAATAATGTACAAAAGCTTTATTATTGTGTCTTGTTTTTCTCAGCATCTCTCCTTTAATGCTTGTAAATATTGCTCAAGCTACCCTAACACGTGTTTTTCAGATAATATGCTATCTTGTTGCTCGTCCTGTTGCACAGAAGTTATCGTTTTCTTAATTATCCCTTAAATTTTCGTATCTGGTCTTATTTATAGCACATTATCGCAGATGCTTCCAAGTTCTTCCTCTTTCGTTTCCAGATGGAATTTTCTTTCTAGATATTCTCATTTGTGGCTCTTTCCCATGCTGTCTTGTCACACGCTTGTCTGATAAACGATTATTCAATTTCCGACCTTAAGATTAAACTGAGGAGACTTTTAGTACACTGATTTCTTTTGGGATCCACCCTTCCGTTTCTTTCATAGGGCTGCCTCCATCAATCAGCCATCAGTTCATTCTCTTTCTTTCTTCCCAGTTCCTTCGAAGATTTGGTCTCTATTTCGCCACCGTCTACACTATTCACATCCCTACCACGCCCGCTGCTCATCCTCTCCTGCCTTTGTGCTCATCCCGTCACAACTTCCCCATTGTCTCCCCGTCTCCTCTCTCTGTACCCCACGTCATTCCGTCCCCATCGTCTCCCCGTCTTCCGTCCCTTCGTCTTTCGTCCCCTTTATCCGCTCCTTCGTCACCCCGACCATAGAGTAAAGATGTACCTCTTTAGTCTATGCCCCGACCATCGCGTTACTCCGTTCCCCTCGTCACTTCATTCCCCTCGTATGACCGTTTCCCTCGTCTCGACCTTCATAGTAGCGCACCCCTTATGCCCATGCCTGGACCCTTCACTGCGTCCTCTCATCACCTTCATCCCACTTCTCCACATCTCACCTGACTCCTTGATCCCCAACGATCTCCATTTGCGTTACACTACACCTCCCCTTACTCCTCCTCCTCGTCCCTCTCCTCCAATACTCCTTTTTTCCCCTGCCCCTGTTATTCCACCCCCAGGCGATGCTGTTATCCTCGACCTCCACACCCCTTCGTCCTCCATTGCCGCCGCGTCGCCGCTATAGATTCCGGCGCCTGCAAAGCCGCAGCCTGTGCCGCCTATGTCTCTTCCGCAGGGGAGGCTGCATGCGCCGCGGGGGGCGTGAGGCGGGGAGTGGAGAGGGAGGGTCTCAGGCGAGGTGAAGCGAGGCGCGACGGGACGAAGCGTGGCGTAGTGAGACGGGACGGGACAAAGCGAAGCCAGGCGAGGGGCGCGTTCAGGGCTGGGCGGGGGACGGAGCGCCGCAAGGCAGGGCGGCGCGTGGCGAGGCGGCGTGTCGGGGAGGAGGAGCGGGGCGGGGCGGGGCTGCGCGGCGCGGCGCGGCGCCGGGCGAGGTTTTGCGGGGCCATTTGTTTCGGCGCCACTGCGACGCGCAAAACCCGCTGACTTTATGGGACGCCCTCACCCCGCCGTGACCGACCGCAGCGCGCCGCGCCCGCCGCACTGCAGCCGCCGCCGCCGCCCGCGCTCGCGCCGTACAAGCGAAGGCCCTCGAAAATTCCATGATGGATGCGCAGCCGCCGACGCCGTAACCAGTGCGCCGCGTGGCGCAGCGTTTCCGCCCCGAAGCGGAGACTGTGTTGGGCGCGTTCTGTCTCCAGTAACACGTACTTTTGTCCTGCATCAAAAAGTGTTCTTATATGTGAAGACGAGATGCAACAATAAAAGTTTACTATACCGTGGCGGATCGTGAGTTATTTTACGAGTCAAAAAGTTCAAGACCCAAAGAATATTCGAAAGGATACAACGTAGTGTTTTTTCGGAGAATGAAAGAAAATGCGGGAAACGAAAGGGGTGGAGAAGTTGAGGACCCAAGAATATTGACTATATTACAAAGTAGTGAAATTAATTTTTTTGTAAAGAACGAAAGGAAACGTGATTTTCAGAATAAGTTTGAAAATAATAAAAGGGCCACAAGAACAACAGTTAATGCTGAAATGAAAGACTTGAGGTAGCTATAGGAGAGCAGCTATAAACAATGCGTAATCATTTGACTTCCAAAGGCAACTTTATATTACGTACTTAGGCATAAGAATTTTAGGCGTTTTTAAAAGGATCACATCGTGAACGATAATCCATATATTATTTTTTGAACAGGCAATACTAATCAACTGAATAATTTCATTGTGGAGTTATGACAAAAATTAATAATTGATATTAAACAATTGACAATAATCAACATTGACGTTAATCGACGATTGATCAATAATCAACTAATCCATAATATTTAAACATATTTTAAATTCTGTTTAGTAGTTCGTGTAAAAATACGAATGTAATATGGTAATATGTAACATTGTCAGAAGCGATTGAAGAAAGCGCTATCTCACGGAGAAAACAGAGGAGCGTTTCTGCGTTTTTCATGAACGAAGAGTTATAATGTGGATTTTAAGATTCTCACAGGAGGTTTTAAGAGCCCGTATTATAGTAGCTGTGGGAATATGAATGGGCTTATGTTGATACGCCTTTCCCTTTAAAGGTTTGGGTTGTACAACTTTACAAAGGCTCGGGGCGTATCCTGGAAGACGAAAGAGGAACTGCATCTTGACAAAGTAGTTGTTAAAGACGCCGGCCATTATTTGCTTGGAAATGTAAATCCGTATACACATACGTTACTGAACTCCAACTAACGCGACACTTTGTCCTCTTGACACACGGGACCTCTTTCTGTTGTAGAGGTACTACGTAACGCATGCAGTACCGTTGAAACGGCCGGCTGTTCTCTGAGTGCCCTCCAAACGGGCTGACAAGCAGTCATTGTGGGCTTAGGGGGAGAATTGGAACTTACACAGCTCATTGTGCGTAGCACGGGTGGACGAGGAGAGGGGACACAAGTGGCGAGGGAGGGGCAGAGAGAGGAGAGGGGAGGGGTGGTGCAGTTAGTACAGGAGGTGTGGGAGGAGAATGGCCCCACTGACACGGTTCTTATGGCTGTGCTAGAGCTCTGAGGCTTCAGAGGGAGATGATAAACGAGATGGGGTATAAGCGATGTGTAGTTAGCTCTTGTCCAACTAACAGTATACATACTTAAATCGTATAATTTTGTGATAACTAATTCTTTATCATCCACGGAATGAAGTCATCTTCATGAAAGTTCATTTACATCGTAGTGTTGCACATTTTGCTGACAATAAAATCTGTAGTATAGGACAGTATGCTAAATGGACCGCAACTGACATGTAAAGAGAGGACTACCGTACATTTTAGTTTAATAAAGCGGAGGCTAAAAGAGGCAGAGAAATGTGTACAATGCGTCCCAGGAGATTTAACGAAGAAAACATGTACTTTTGTTTTCTCACAAATAATCGAGAATATTCTGAAATTTTATGAATTTTTTTTCAATGTCTGTAAAATAGGAGATTACGTAAAATTATAGAATTAGTATGTAAAGTAACAGAATATTATTTTCGTCAATGTTTCAAAACTGGTGAGTATGAATCAGTTGCGAAAGACCAGAGAAAAAAAAACACCAAAAAGAAAACAGGGTAACAGAGTGGCCATGAATTTAAAAAGGCATTAATGTAGGCGTTGTGCGCAATTTCACTGACGCCACAGCGCCGAGTACGAAAACAGCTGCAGGCGGCGCGGCGCGGCGCGACGCGTGGGGCAGAGGTAGCGAAACTGTGAGGCGCGAGGCCAGGCGACTGACGACGGGGGAGGCGTAAATGTCGGCGCTTCTCACAGACCCTTGCGCCCCCACCACAGCAGGGCCGCCACTCTAACCACTCAAGTTTCTTCCCTCAGCCTTCTTCCTCTCCGTATTTTCCATGGACTTGTGCCTTTGGCCGTGGTCCATTGCATTGACCATTTACCATCACGACTTCCTGCTCTCAACTGCCTGCAATTTCTCTTCCATTGCCACGGCGGCAAGATTTGCGACACTAGCTTTTCAGCTAGATCGAATTCAGTCGCTGTCTGGAGGAGGATTCTAGCGGCCGGCTGCTCTGATCGGGAGTTTTCCGTGGTTTCCTCCAATCAACACCAGGCGAATGCCCGAGCAGTACCCTACCAAACGGGCACGATCTGTCCTTCCCCTTCCTTGTCCTATTCTCTCCACTTACACACTCACTTACACTAACATGCTCTACACCACCACATATTCCGGGAGACCGGTCGGGAGATTAGAGCTTGTCCCGGCTGGGGCGGTGCCCCGTTGGTGAGAGAGTCCTGGTTATGGGAAAACCCCACTAGCCGACGGTAGGTCGGCGCCGGATCTCGCCATCCAGCGGGGGAAGATCACCGCCATCTCCCGAGAAAAAACAAGCACTACACTAACGGGACTAAAGACCGAAGCAGTTGACGCACCCGGAAACACGAAAAAATCAATCAATCAATCAATATCATCCATTGCCTCTAATTTTATTTTTGTCCCTGCTGTAGATTTCATGCCTCTTTTCTGGTGATCCTCGTATCATTTTCGTCCCTCCAGTCCACCATGTTTTTTAACTGACTCCTCGGATTGATAGTATTTCTTTCCAGTTCTGTACTTCGGGGCTTTCTTGCCTAGTGTCCATTATTCTTCATCACATCTGCGCCATCTCCCAGACTCAAACTCGGTCACATCCACTTTAAGAAGTTCAATAAACCCTCTCAACGAACTTTTGTATGTATCCAAACAGTGTCAAAAATTGTGTAATATTTTTCTATCATCACAAGCACCATATGAAACTGCGTTTCAGTGCTGGCCACTCACTACTCAATTACTTCTTTCCATCTCTCTATCTTACGACTACGATTGTTACAGTTACTCCTAGATTTGCCCTTTTTGTTTCTCTTTGTTTTCTGTTTTTGTTTCTTCTTTACACTATTTCCTTCTCTCCCTTTTCCTCCCACCTTCTCACTCTCACTCCCTTTCTCTCAACCCATCCTCTCTCGTCTCTCTCCGTATTAATCCTCGCCATCTCATGTGCGTCCCCTCGGCCGTGAGCGTCATGGAGTCGCAGCCAAGCGCCGTCGCGAGAGGCGCCGGGCGGCGCTGCCAAGCGTCAACAAATATAGCCGCGCCACTCCATAAATTTCATTAGGCGGCGCCGGCCGGGACCTCCCGTTCGGAGGCCGCTCGCACTCGCGCCTCGTGGCCGGAACGGCGCGCTCTCGCGGCACTGGAGGACGGCGCCCGCGCCCACGCAACTGCAGAAGACAATAATAAAATAACAATAATAATGATTGCTTTGATGGGAACATCCTACATTTTGCGCGAAGTATGGTAAAAGCACCGACAGTCACTGTATGTGCTCCTCAGGAACCCAGAGTAGATTTTATATTCAACCGTCTCGCAACATTTACTCCTGAATTGGATGCTAATAATAATAATAATAATAATAATAATAATAATAATAATAATAATAATAATTCCCGGGTACTTTAACGGTATGCAATGACGATAAACATGATGACAACGAAGACGACAATGATGATTAACAATAACGAGATTTCCTCGTTAAATAGCTCAGGAATTTATTAACATGAAAATAATAAATAAATATTTTAATAAAAATGTGTTGCTTCCAAACGTTTTAGATGTGAAGAGTGAGATAATGATGACCGTGTTAAGACTAAGTGGTGTGTCGTGATCCACCACGAAGAGAAATGGGAGGGAAAGGTGAGAATTATCCGGATATAAACAACGACCCAGTGTAAAGGCTCACGGAATACAGTACCGACCCACCATCAACTGTACTATCGATTTCTCTGGAAAGATAAACATGGGTAATTTATGAAGATGGAGAGTAAAGTAATGGGTGTGTTTTAAGAGGAAGTAGTCAACTGCTCTCATGTCCAGACGTTGAAATGTTAATGCAAAGATAACAATGAATGCATAAATTCATTTCATATGTCTTGATTAAACTGAAATCATTGGATGTGTACTGAATACTCAAATATTTTACTGTAGTTATTTAACTACATAGATTTTGATAATCTTCTCGAGCGTTGCGGGTCGCATTTGATATGAATATTTAGATGTGTTTTTTCAACATATCCTTCGCTTTTTTTAAACTGATAATGCAATGCGTCACGTCTCTGGGAAATTATCTTTTTTTAGATACCTCATTCATAAAGATTGGTTGCTTGTGAGAGTCGCAGAATATATGTATACTACTGAAATAACATAGGAGAGGAGATTTTGGAATGTTGCACCACGATACGTGTTAAATGAAAGTAATAAAAGCAGCTTTTGAAAATGTATTATCATTGAAAATTTCACAAAACAATCCTAACAAAAAACCTAAGAGATTTCTTAAAAGTGTCGATAAAATAATACCTTTGGTTGCATTTTTCAGAACATATGAATCATACAGAGTAAAGAATGAAAATATATTATTCAAAATAAATAAAAATCATAAACTGCAGAAACACGTAGGCTGTTTTTCTCGATAAGCAACGTTTTGACGTATGTTTTAACTTACGTCTTTTGCGCGCGAACGCCGGGCTGCGAACTGACGATGGGAATGCCGGGGTTAGTTTCTCTGGAGAGCCTCATGTCCCCTGGTGTAAAAGTATGAACAGGTACCGGGAGCGGTAGTTCAGTGCATCAACTGATGCCACTGCAGCGCCTCTGACCGGGAGGTCCAAGGTTCCCACTCCCCTCGGCGGCAGAATTTTCGACACTAGCTTTTCAGCTACGTCGAATTCAGTCACTGTCTGGAGGAGAATTCTAGCGGTCGGGTGCTCTGATCGCTATTTTTCCGTGGTTTCTCCGATCAACACCAGGTGAATGCCGGAGCAGTACCCTAACAAACGGGCCACGGACCGCGCGCGATCTTTCCTTCCTCTTCCTTTTCTTATTCTATCCCCTTACACACACACTTACACTAACATACCCTACACTATCACATATTCCGGGAGACCAGTCGGGAGCTTAGAGCTTGTCCCGGCAGGGGCGGTGCCCCGCTGATGGGGGAGTCCTCGTTAGGGGAAACCCCACTTGCCGACGGTAGGTCGGCGCCGGATCTCGCCATCCAGCGGAGGAAGATCACCGTCATCTCACGCGAAAAAAGAACATGCACTACACTAACGGGACTAATTACCGAAGCAGTCCACGCGCCCGGAAACACGAAAAAATAAATAAATCAAATATTAACAGGTTTCTGCTATATATACGATTTTCCCTTATATAGGTACTTAATTTTTTATTTCCACAATTCAATGCGAAGAAAATTGGAAAAGGAATATCTGCCAAGAGTATTCTTAGAATTTATTCGGACAGTGCTACTTAAGCGAAGATGACCTTTGTTTTACTCGTCATTTGTCGATACGTCCCCCTGCCCCCTGAGTTTTGAACGCCCCCTGGACAAAATGGCCAATTCACACCCTCGGGGCGTGGACGCCACGGCGCTCGGTGACACGCTGTGACACGTGCCCGACAGCGCAGGCGGTGGCGGAATGCCAAATGAGCCTCCTATAGCTGCTATGCCCTTATTTCCGGCGTGGACCCGCCCATTGAATCCTCGCGTGCACTGCATGGAACAACTGTGTGGTTCGAATTTTGCTTTGCCGAAGCATAATGCCGTGGGTGAACAATCAGTGTATGTGATGTGCGCTGCTACTGTAGACAGGGGTGTACTGAAGCTGGTAGACGGCAGCGAAAGAAAGGCAAGTACCGGTTGGTCAGGACGTTCATTGCCTTGAATTCGACAATGATAAAAGAAAATATTATTCTGAACGACGAGCTTTTATTCTCCGCGCATGCGGTTTGCAGTGTACTGCACATTTTCGACACGAGCTGTGCTTGACGCAGACAGCTTTTCAGGGTGAAATAGCAGTTCTTTTCATACATTTTATTTGAACTGCAATTGGGTATGACCCGGTGGCAGTTAAATAACAATAATTACAATAATAATAACAATATTAATAATAATAATAATAATAATAACAATAAAAGAGTACAGTACAAGCCGAACATGCAATAATCATACTAACACTAATATTAAGTATTATAACAAATATTTCAACTCTGTCATGATATCCAATAATTATATTTCGGTGATAATTTAATACAAGCTACATAAGTTTGGCTAAGTTTTTTTTAATTCATTGATGGCGTTCACTACACTTAACTGCACTGCACTACACTGCACTACACTACACTACACTACACTGTTTTTGCTTTAAATTACACTGACCAGCACTTCACAGCACTTACTCATTTACAAACTCACTTACAAATTTTAGCTCTTATATTCCAGTATTTGTCGGTTGCAATGATTTCTCGATTCCAATTGACACTTTTTGTTGAAACGCGAGGTGGTCAGGTGACGATTAAGTGGGTTTTTGAGCGACACAGCTGCGCAGCCCATTCTGCACCATATCCGAACAGGCAAACCGCCCCCTGTCCCGCGCACGTGCCTCCTCGTTCGCCGCAACCGCGTTGGTTCGTGCGGCGCTCCGGGCGGGTGCAATTCGCTCCAGCGGCTTCCACGTAAAAAGTGGGATTTCGAGAAAGACAACCGCCGAACCACAGTGATGTGTCGCTAGTGACGCTCTTAAAAGGATTATGCTGATCCGTTCAACCTTTCTTCTCGAGAGGTTGGAGATTCTGGAGATGCCACGCCCACACATGGCGCTCTCTCCAGCCACCGCATGAGTTGCGGCTGGCGTGAGCCTTTTGTTCAAACATGGAAAACGAGCAAGGATTACCACTAAGAGTGTTTGAAAGTGTAATATTAGCTACTGAGAGTATTGTAAAATCTACTGAGAAACATAAAGAAAATTGCAACCAGGGAATATAATTTGGTGCGTAACATTAAATAAATAAGGATCTGTTTCAGTAAATGTGGATCATTTGCTTGAAATCAAGATGTCGAGCATTCAGTCAACAGAGAAGTAAGAGAAGGGAATAAAAAAATTGTAGTGCGCTAGGATTAGTAAAATATTATTTTCCTTAAATTATTTACATTTTGTAGTTACTAACCCTCCGATTAATTACATTAAAATAAGTAAATATTAAAAAGATAAATACATAGTTTCTGCCACTGCTGTAAACCTGTACGACTGTTTCCAAATATGCGTTTCCAGTTCAAAGTTGTACGCTGATTTGTACTCTGCGATTGCACATTTTTCTGGTGTGTGACTGGAATGCAAACGAGAGGAAAAGTCGCTTATTTAATTACAGGCAAACAAGCCAATCAAGCCACCGTTTATTACGGAACAAATTTCATATACGTAAGAGAACTCCTAACCGTTCAAATTTGTATTTCGATTGTGGAAATGTGAATTTATTTATCATTTGTGAAAAATTGTTGGGCTTCCGACAAAAGTGGTAGAGAGTTAATTACATATTATGATGCATGAGAATAATAGGAAAATTGAGGGGGAGAGAACATCAGAGAGAGTGGGAGGCATTCCCAGGGCGCGGGACAAACAGACAAATTAACATTCGAATGTGAGTGGTATTACTAATTAGATGAACATTCCCTGATTCCTACGAACAGAACGGGATGAAAACAGTGACCATGCATCCCAATGACGTCAAAGCGGACCGCACTCTACAAACAGAATTACCATCAAGATTTTTTTGTATGAATTCAAAACGGTATTTAATAATCAAATATGTTTCTTTTGCTTTAGGTGGACACATTCAACCTTTTGATTGTTAAATATCCTACGTAATTTGTGTTTTTATACGGTTTTCTATTTTATTATTATTATTATTATTATTCCTTTTTCTAGACTCGCCTAATGGTCGCATGCAATAAAACTAAACATGAACATTTATGTAAGACAGTTTGGTAAAGGAGTAAAAGTATTGTACAGTAGAGCAATGGCGTTTTCTGCATATGCGTAAATGTAAATTTCGGTTAATTAAATATCATGTTCCTTCATTTAATCACTTATTTCTTTATTGTAAAAGCAATCATTGTAATAAATTTAAATATTTCGAATGTATTAACACAATATATTTTTAAACACTCAACGTTTTAAATATATTTGTAAGGAAAGACGTTCAGCGATTCCTACTGTCCTACGAAACCTCGCGTTTCTAATAAAGTCAGATTCGTGAATATGAACGTCTGTTTTCGACGCAATAAACTTTGAAATACTAGAACCTCGAGAAACGAACGATGGGACGATTATAAAATTTGACGTTATGCCTGGGGATGCCCGGCCCAATAGAGACCATCTGAAGCCCATAAGAGCCTGGTAATATTCTCATAGACGTCTCCCAACAACTTACTGCGTCGTAGATTCCGGCGGACACCGACCCTCTTGCCATCCCACTCCATCGGCTCTTCCCCTGCCCATCCGCCTCCTGCGTCTCCTATCCTCCTCCTCCTCAGTAACTGCCGCCACCCAGTCGCCCCCCCCGCCCCCCGCTCTCGCCGTCCCTGCCGCCCCGCCGCCCCCACCGCGCCGCTGCCCCCGCCGCCCCGCCGCTCCCGCTGCTCTCACCGTCTCTGCCGCCCCGCCGCCCCCACCGCCCCCCGCCCCGCCACCCCACCCCCCGTTGCTCTCACCATCTCTGCCGCCCCGAGGCCCCCGCGTTTCGCCGTCCCTGACGCCCCGACGTCCCTCCACCCCTGCCGCCTCCCTGCCGCCCCGCTGTCCCTGCCTCCCCGTCACCCCCGCCGTCCCCACCCCCCTGCCGCTTCCGCCGCACCCACCGCCCCGTCGCCCCCGCCGCCTCTGCCGCCCCCGCCGTCTCCGTCGCGTACTCCCCCTTCTCCGTCCTCTCCGCCTCACTTCCTTTCACTCCTGTTCTATCTACCTCTTCTTTTATCCTCTCGTTTGCCTCTTCCGCTTTATCCTCTTTTCTCATTATTTCTTCCTGCCTCTCATCTCTCCTCGTCTTATTCCTACCACCTCATCTTCTGCCACATCCTCCTTCTCGCCTGCCACCTCCTCTCTATTTTCCGTCCTACTCCTTCCTCTTGTGTCGTCGTCCGGCTGCGCAGGGCCCACGCGCTGTGTAGAACGAGCAAGGTTCTGCGTCGCGGCGCGCCTGCCCCGCCCCCACCACCGCCCCACTCCATCCGCCGGGCCGGCCTCCTTGGCGCCTCCCCTCGGGAAATATCGCGCTCGGCGGCGATCGCGGCGCGGCGCCGTCCCTCTCCTTTCCCCTTCCCCCCTCCCTTTCCCCTCCGGACGGACGCTGAATTACCGCGCGCCGGGGTCGAGCGCCGGAGCGACCGCTATCGCCCCATCTGGATCGGCCCCTTATATCTTGTTACATCATCCGACGCTGCCATTGTGTCGTCCCGCCAGAGTTCTCCTAGCCTCGGCGCGGTGCGGCGTCGGCCGTTCGCTCCCATGGACCGTGCACGTTCCGTGCGCACGCTGATGCGCCCGTTCGCCACTTCGGCATGGAGCCTCGCCGGCTCTTTTGTCTGCCCCCCGCCTCTCCCGCGCCTCTTCAGTCTGAATTCCCCGCGCCTCATATTTCCTTCGTGGCAGGGTGCGACTTGCCAATTTTTTTCAAGGAGGGAGGGCTTTCGAAAAATTGAAAAAAAGAGCAGTCCGAGATGACTGGCAAAATTGTTTTTTTATTATATTTTATTGGAGGTTGGGATGAGTTATAATTTATACGTATATGCGTCGTCCTGCCTCCCCGTATGTGACTTCTGTTATTATTTAGTATTTTCATGTGTAATGCATCTGAGCTAATAAGCTTCCTATTTATACCAATTCACGGTACAGAATCCAAAGCGAAGAATCGACTAATTGACTAGTGACATGAAGACCATCTCTTATTGAGTACAGTCTAAAATGATCCTGAAAGTGCTTTGAGATTTTCTTTTCCAATTTTTGTGATTTGAACTTTTCAATGTCTGGAAATCTTAAATAAGGCAACTTAAAAGGGATTGTGTCTCTGGCAGAGACAAATTGACAGTTTCCCTACGGGGGTGGCAAACTCTCCAGCGTGGACTATCCCCGATTTTACGTCAATTCGCACCCTGCTTCTTGAGAAGGTCTCTCGCAAGATCTTCGACTGGTAATGTATTCCTTCCCCTTTCTTCCCCAAACTTTTTTCTCCTTTCCTGATGATCCTCTTCTGTCAATTTCAAATCGCGGCAGTACCCCTTTTAATTTTTTCAGAATGGTTTCAAAGATTTGTAATTATTTTCTTCAAAATGACAGGTTTTTAATATTTTGTGTAATTGGCAGGACTGCCGTAGTGTCTTTCAGTTTCTTTAATCAGTTATTTAAGTAACTGAAAATATTTTGCTTAATTTAAAAAATGTGACCTTAAATTTATTTCCTTTTCTAATTATTTTGTTGTTGATATTGTCTTTGAGATATTTCAGGTTCCTCCATGATCATGTTCATATTTAGGCATTTTGCTGCATAAATTCTTCTGGGCGCATTATAGTATGGATAAGGGTACTGTTAAGGTGTTTTAATTGATAATATAGATTTTTTATTAAAGAAGTTCTTCGTTAAATGATAGGCTGTCTTAACTTTTAACTGTTAATTTTGCTCTTAATAACTTCTTTTTCTGCAGCGTTCAGTTACATTGATTTTCCAAGTATATCTCAATCATTCACTTTTGTAAATTTGACTGTAATGGGCTTCGCAATTTTGGATGTAACCAACCGTCATTGACTTGGCTTCGTGTTATGTAGCTACTTGTATGCAATGTACTGCCCAACAATACTATTATTTGAGAATTCGGAACTTTAACAGTACGAAAACTTCATAAAACGGCCCCTTTTTGCATAAAAATAAGACTTTTCCCTTTATGTAAAAAAATCCTTAAAAACCTAAAATACGTCATTTTGCTAGTGATTCAAGATTTTCCGATAATCCTCCAAGACCTTTCCGTTCCTTTCTCATCCCGACCCTATCTGTATGCATTGTAGCGTTTCCTCATTTCTTCTTCTTGGTCTCCAATCATTCATTTCCTCGCTAATCGTTTCCCCCCGCCCCCTGCCTCCATCGCATGACTCGGCGCCGCCCTCTGGTCTCTCCCCTCGCGCCGGGGGCGGCGGGCGTCGCGACGTCCGGGAGTTGAATAACGGCGCGCGCCCATGGTCGGGGGATGTGTCGCATAGCGGAGCGGAGAACACCCCGATAGTCCCCCTTCGTGCCGACCCTTGTCTGAAGCAATCTGCTCGGCCTCGTAGACGCCTTTGCTGACTTCTTTTTTTTGGTACACATTGTTCGCTTTACGCAATTTCAGATAAGTGCTTTGATGGAGTGCGAGTTTATTTGACAAATTTTCGTGTTCGACGAAGTTCGCAAGGGGATATTTCTGAGATACGACAGAGACTGAGTCTTTATTCCTTGCGTCGTTTGGTTCTGATTTGGAACGAAAAATCTCGTTTCGGAAAACCAGAAGGTTTTGCCTATAGTAGGTAGTTTTATAGTTTGCCTTTCTCTTTTGAATAAATGGTTTCTTCTGATATTTCTGACACGACCCTACCGTTTCTGTTCATCTCTTCGTTAATAGTCAAAATCACTATGTATAGCACATATAGATGGGAATTTAGAAAAAATAATTTAAAGGGTGTTTTTTCAAGAAAACAAACTTATATTTTCCTTCGATTGACCGCGGGACGCAATTAGGATACATCAATTGCTCCCAAGCCTTTTACCTGTCTCCCCAAAACAACAAAGCCCTACTGTAACCTTATGTTCGCCTTGTGAGGAAAAACTCCCCTAGGTATCAGCCTTTCACCACCGCTGTCAGTGGCGTCTACTGTGGGCTACCAAGGCTACCGGCGGAAGCCCGAGAAAATTCCGAGAACAAAAATCTAACAAGATATATTGTGTTAAAAATAATGATAGGCTACATCTTTTCCTCTAAGTGTTCGAAGCTTTAGAAATAAGTTAGAACAATATGAGGGTAATAGACATTAAATGAGTAAGTGCAGTGAAGTGCTGTGAAGTGCTAGTAAGTGTAATTCAAAGCAAAAACAGTGTAGTGTAGTGTAGTGTAATGTAGTGCAGTGCAGTTAAGTGTAGTGAACACGATCAAATTAATAAGTTAAGTTCAATTAAATTTAGAATCACCGACATACAATTATTGGATATCATGACAAAGCTGAAATATTTGTTATAATACTTAATATTAGTGATAGTATGATTATTGCATGTTCGGCTTGTACTGTACTAATTTATTATTAATTTATTTTATTATTATTTTGTTATTCATATTAATATTGTTATTATTATTGTAATTATTGTTATTTAACTGCCGGGTCATACCCAATTGCAGTTCAAATAAATGTATGTATGTAACGAATTCGATAGAGACATAGTAGATGTAATATTAAAGTAGATAATAGCGTACGTACTGTACATCCAGACAAAGGGGACAAATTTCCATTCTCAGGAAAGCTGTAATATATGTTTTTTACATTCTTTTCCAGTGACATACATTTTTCAAAATTCTATATAATCTGTTCTTTTGAGATAAGTATTAAATCGCGCGCTAGTCGGCGCATCAGTCCTCTTAAGAGGCGACAACGCCGAAGCAACTGCTGGCACTCAGCGGCATCGACACAGCGTGCGTTCGTTGCATCACTCCCCCGCCTTCTGGCAAGAAAGGGCCAGGGAAGGGCTGAGGGTGCCTATTTCCCGGGCGGTATCTTGACACTCTCGGAGCAGTTCGGAGGTAGTGGGCGGTGAACGGACAGAGTAAATTAGATGTGCGCTTTAGTGTACGACATACACGATTGATGGTGAATGTACAAATACATAATGAACTATATTAAGCGTGTTTTAAGTATATGAAGTATGTGATAATGTCAAAGTTAACTATTGTCAGATATTTGGTAAGATATTTTGAAAAAAATGTCACAGTAAACTTCAGGAAGTTTGTCTGTTGGCAATAAATGTTTTGAACGACGTTTATTAGAAAAACCTTTTAATTATCGTTCGCATAACGAGAAATTGTAAAAATGAAGTCCAAGTTTATTTCTAAGGTCAGCGGTAGCCTAAAGCATGAAAGCAGTATGCGCCACTGATCGCTCTTTGTACACATGATAACTTTCTAATGCCATCGTAATTGTAAAACGTTTACCGGTGTATACTTTCGCCAGATTTAATAAATGCTTAAAGCGCCAGATACTCTGGCGCTTTAAGCATAATTTAGTGCATTTTCAAAAGAGTTAAAGTACATTAATTTGAATTAAAATTGTTAAAAATAACGGAATTAATACTCCATAATATTTGTCTATGTTTATTAACAAATTGTTCATTATCATTTACAACTTCATTTCATTATCGTTTCCCGGAAGGGATTAAAACGGCACTCATCGTACGCATTTTCTAAGAAATATATAATTTTGTACCTATTGTATTTACTGGTTTCGTTTTGCGCAATTGAGGATTCGAAAGGATCATTTCTCGAGATTTTCCATCCCTTGTGTACCCGACGAGGCCGAACCGAGGCCAAAGAGCGACCTCTGTCCTCGGCTCCCATTAATGTTCAATCCCACCCAAACACCAAGCGTTTCAGAAAGGATTTAAACTGACGTCTGAGATAAATTGCATGCCACGAAAGTAATTAAAATTCTTCGCATTGCGTTGTTCGCCATTTTTCGCGCTCAGTCCACGTTGAATTAAAATGTCTGCACGCCAAACGTCGCTGTTTGTTTGATTGTTTTCAAGTCATTCTTATCTTATCTGAAAAATGTATTAATTTAATTGTGATGTGAGGTTATAGTGGTAAAAGTAACACATGTTGACATTGTGTTTTTCATCATCTTTCCTTTCAATTTTTAATGATAATGTGTAATTAAAATTAAAAAAATTCCCGAAGTGAATGAATCAAGTATTACTATAGTTGGAGTTCCACTTCGAAAAGTTCCTGTAAAGGGGCAATCCATAAATAACGTGACACTAAAGACGATGGAGGGTGTTTGAGGCAGCGGTATGCTGCATTACGTAGGGATAAGGCTGTTAATTGAGTTTAACAATATTTAATTTTCAAGCGTTTTCAACATTTGCTGAAAAAGTTATTTTTATTCAGTCTTATGCTATTTAATTAAAATTTTAACAAATAAATATTTTAAAAATGTAAATAAATTTGTTATTTTACTTGTATATAAATGGTTTTTTAAGGATTGATGTAATTTATTTAATTACGAAGAAAATAATGTATTTTAGAATCCAATTATATTGGGCGGTAGACTCACGCCTATGTATCCTTTTTTTTTAGTTTCTTCCCGTTCGCCTTTCGTCTTTTGGGGATTTTGACGGGTACAATGTTACGTACACTGAATTTACTTGGCCATCCTCAGGCAAATGCGGGTCTTGATATAACCCTTCACTATTTTTAAAATTTCATATTTATATAACTTGACTAAGAGAAAGTGTCCTCCGCGACGGTGTAAACAAGACTTATCAGAAATATTCTCACGTGTGCGTCCTTCCTTCACTCACAAATTGCCATCAATCTTATTGTTAGGTAGTACGTCAGAATTGCCGACTAATTCTCACTATAATAATCACAAATTTTAATATACCATAAAACAAAATTAATACAAGTTTTTTTATAATTACTTATTGTAAATGGAGAGGGGATTGAAACACGCATTACAGGGGGGAATAGTATTCAAAATACTCCAAATTTGCGTTACGCAATTTATGGACGGGCCCTGACTTCGACTTATTTGAACAATTAATAATTTCCAAGAGTTGTATCACTTGCTGCTTTATTTTCCGGTTGAGGGTAGAGGAAAGTGCCAACGAACACGAAACAGAAATATAAGCTGATTGCTTGAAATTGTGAAGTGTTGGAAAATAAAACCGTTGGGGTTCTTGCCAACAAGCGAGTAAGAGAGCAAGCGAAGTCCGCACGCCTGATGGGGGATGACGCGCTTGCTCTTTTCAACGATGAACCCACTTTCCCGCTCGCTTCCAATAACCCCCGTTCATCCCTCCCTCCTTTCTGGCTGATCGAATACTCTCATCTCCGTTAAGAGAAGGGGAGGGGGCAGCGATTGACAGAGAATGGCTTTCTCATTCTGTGGAGCGGGATGATGAATTCTGGGAAGCGAAGCGACGCGATGCGTCGTGTTCACGAACAGTGTATGCTCGTATGAAATGCGTTAGCCTATTTATTCATTTCGCTTCGTTGAATATGGTACGCGATGACTTGTAGTATTAAAAAGATTTTCAATATTACGTTTCATGCATAATACTCGAATGTTCAATAAACTATTGTTTGTCTAGTTACTATACGTATTACTTTTGACACATTTCGGTGACTCTCTACTCTGGACTGAACAATTTAATTAAAAGTTCTCTAAGAAATTTTCTTGGGCATATTTGAAAAGCCACATTTCAAAAGATTCTTCTAAATGTAAAATTTCGAATATTATACTTCTTTATAAACGTGCTTAGTTTTTCAGAACTAGCTTGTTAGTAGGGATAAATCTTCACACATACGATATAAATTCGCATTCCAAGGAACTTTAAATCATTTGTATTACACAAAGGAGTCTTCTTTATTTATTATCCATGTACTTCAAGACCTACAAAGTGTGTTTATACAAAGTTTGGACGAGAGTAACAGTTCTGGTGTAGTACAAGTAATGAAAAGATCCTGAAGAGATGCTCTAAGTAAGATATGAATGTCAAGGCCAGATATGAATGTAGTACATCCGGCGTGCGGCCGTTCAAACAAGCAAAGCTCCAGCGTTTTTGTCACGAGGCTAAAACTCCGAGTCATAAATTGCTACTCATGAAAGGTCAGCTTTGAATTGTCGAAAATGCATCTTGTTAATGACTTAACATGTGAATGAACAAAGTTCGTCACCAGTCTCCCAGCATTTCCTACTGTTGGAGAGTTTCTTTCTAATTAAAGGGGAAAGACTTCTTCTCATGGGTGTTGTTTCGGAATTTGCAGAAGGCACGCGTAGCTTAAGAAATTTTCCAAAAATTAGCAATATGCAATTCTTTAAACTGTGGATTGAAATGGTAGGTACTAATACCGTTGATTAGTCATATTGTAAGTTGCCATTATCAACATACCGTTTTCGCTGTCTGGTGTATTGGTAGTTATACATGGGTTTTTCTAACGTGGCGGTTGAGGGTAGTATCTCCAAGATGGAATTCGGCTCGACTTTTTGAGTCATTCTCAGTCCGCTGGAGTCGCTTGGTTTGCATCACTGCTTGATGCGGTCACGATGATGTGACATCTTGCGGCAGGACCAAGAAAGACGCAAAAAGTCGTGCCGAATTCCATCTTGGAGATACTACCCTCAGCCGCCAAGTCAGAAAACCCAAGTATATTGTAGTAGATTGGTCATTACACAAACGTTTCGTTACAGTTGCTTATGGGAGACTCGTTACGAACATCTTGAAAGTTACAAGAAGTCCAGATTATTAGGCGTTATCAAGATCCAACCATATCTCCTGTTTCGAGTGCCCAGATTCGAGACCACTTGTACTATCTTCACACCAGTTATAATAAACTATTTTCATTAAAAGAGGTGTTCATGGGTCGTATTAAATGGCTTTTTTTCTTAAGGAAGGTATTAAGGTATTAAGGAAGTATCGGCATAAGATCTAGAAGACGTATCAAGGTTTTTATTGATTAATATTTAATATATATTGGATGGAAGTGCCAGAAACAAAAGTCCTTATCAGAAACTTTCGAAAACCTTTGAGTGGAAAATCCTATAGAATTTTTGGTGTTTATTCCACTCTACAACTAGAATAAAAAGATGATACATACTCAAGGGCTTGGTAAAACTACAAAACGGAACATTAGAATAATGCAAAATTTAATTCTTAGTTTTAGACGGAAGGCATGACGAATTAAATATTTTATTTGGGTAATATTAACATCAACAACGGGCTGAAAATGGATTAATTAGGGAATGTAGCTTGTCAGAAATGTTTTACGTTAGGTAGAAAAATCAATGAAATGGCGCCGTAAAATAAACAAGAATAAATAAATAAACTAGTTACTGAAATATTGCTGAACAAAACTATGATCAGTACTTTTCCGTTTATTGATTTTACGCCGAAAAAGTTAAATAAAGAAAATGTTCTAAATGAATCAAGACAACGATAATCCCGATCGAGTTGAAGGTCCTAGTCTCCGAAGAACATTCAATATTTTTCTTATTTGGATTGTGTAGTGCATACTGTAAAAAAAAGCACGAAATTGCCAGATTTATAAAGCATAAATTGGATCATTATGAAGTGAATACAAATTTCTTTTTTAATAGTAAGATACGAAATAGTTCAAAGATTTGTACAGCTGTAAAGACTCCACGTAATGAACTTCGTTGTGAGATTTCACTAACGAGACCTTGAGAACTGTGTACCATTCACGCGCTTGCTCTTTCTGCGTGTGCCGCCAACTCTGCCAGCAATGTACCCTCGCGTCGCGTCGGCCCTTCATCGTCGAGCACCCCCCCCTTCCCCCTCCCCAATTCCATGCGCGGGCTGTGCGGTCTGCGGCGCGCGCAGTCGGCCTTTGCAGTGCATTCTGCCGTGCGCTCTTGCGCTCGTCCCATTCGACATCCTGTCATGTCTCTTGAAAGCAATGCAATATAACGACGGGAACGCGTGGGAGCCCTTTCACCCTCCCGTATTTGGAGGCAAAAATTTACGACGACACAGGCGGGAAAATGTGCTGTATTTTCATGAGAGGCGTTTAGTTTGTAAGTACATATTATACGTACTACATGGATACATATATTCCTTCTGTATGTGCTAGTGAAAACGAAAAATTTAGCAGAATGCTTCTTGAAAAGGAGTCTGTATTTTTTAATTATTTGATGGTGAAATTATTTGTTAATGGATATTTAAATGCCAGTAAAATTAATCAGGTTTTTCTTATATGTAATATTCTGTTCAAATATTATAATGTATGTACGAGTATTTATATTTTTGGTAGATATTTACTGGGAGTGAAACGGTTTTGGTTTCGATTTTTAAAACATCTCCATAATATTTTCGTGTAAGATGTTATGTTCGGTTCACCTTACGAGACGAAGCTTAGATTAAAAACAAGAGATGTCTGAGTTTGAGGTCATTTTCAAGTTCTCATATTCACGATAACATGTTTTATTTTGTTTCATAGAATGTCTTAAACATAAAAAGAACTATTTCTTTTTAAATGTATAAATTTATGGCCTAAGATTGCCTGCCGAAACTGAACCAATTCAATATCACACATTCATAAATGTTCTTACAATGTAATACGAAGTGTACATGTGAGAAGTGCAAGTCACATATGCAAGTGTACAATGTAACATGAAGTACGTGTGATACGAACAATGTAAATCGTTCTTTAAAGAAAGAAATACGTTAGTCAACATTTCTAAAAAGTCACGTAAAATTAATAAATACGCAAAGAAGACGTTCTTACAAAGTAATCCGCGTATTAAATATAATAATATATTAATATTTGAAGTTAAAAAGCCTGTTCACAACCATTTGAAAACCGAAACCGGAACGTTTTATTTTTTTTAAAACAAAAACGCTAATAATTATGTTATTTGTAGTGTTATTTAAAAGGGTTTGATGCCTTGTTGGAAATATATCTACGAAAAGAAATAAATAACCAGGTCATTCCCCTCAGTTGAAAGGTTATCGAGTCACCTCTACGCAAATTAAGCCCTGTGTTGAATTATATGAACAAGTTAATCGCATAGGTACGTACCTTGTCAAATACACTCCAACACCATTTGGCTTCAGCATTTTATCAGATGTTCGCATCAAAAATATAATAAATAGAGCAGAAAATAAGTGAAAAAAAATTGAGAAATTT
Organism: Teleogryllus oceanicus; assembly: GCA_964035755.1. Classification (NCBI taxonomy): domain Eukaryota; kingdom Metazoa; phylum Arthropoda; class Insecta; order Orthoptera; family Gryllidae; genus Teleogryllus; species Teleogryllus oceanicus. The sequence goes on along the minus strand of CAXIVR010000008.1, from coordinate 69,000,687 downwards.
CACATACCTCACCCTCAGTAGCATCAGCTACAGCCAATCCTTCTCATATCACTCAGGCACAATTGAACGAATATTTTGAAGAGATTTTTCGGGTAAGCGCTGGAAATCCGCTTATGCTACGAGTACATTTTCCACAATTTTCATATCTCGCTTTATAAACATGCCCAAACTTCGCAGTCCACCCTCTGCCGATCACCGGGTTTGTTGTGAACCGGGGTGTGCGGTGGCGGTGGCACATCGACTTAATCACGGGGCTGCTGCACAGTCCCCTTTCGTGTCTGTTGGGGAACAGATTACAACGTAGGGTAATCTGTCCTGTAATTGTTTGGAAGGAAGGGGAGTCAGTGTGTTAGAGATGAGCTAGTATTAGGGTTTGCTTGTTTTACTAGGTATTGCAGGGGAATAGAGTCAGTACGTGTGTGTGACGTGCGGCGAAAGTCAGAAGAAAACGATACATATTTTGTGTTCATATGCCAGCTGTATTGTGATGGAGTTGATACATTACTTTCTCGAGTAACGTACAGTAGTTTAGTTCTTTTGTCTGAATGTCTGTAACGTTTTTCTCCTGAATGTAGATCGTTTCTACTAGTATTATAATGTCATCTGGGTGCTTTGTGGTTGAATATTTTTTAATGTCCGTTTATCATAATTGCCTTCGCAGTATGAGCACAATAACACCTGCCTCGTCATGTTAACGAGACCTTTACTCTGAAGGTATTTTTCTTGTTGTCACTTGATATGAAGGTGACAAACATCAACGCCTTAAAAAGGGCTACGTTTTCAACAATCATGGAACGATCTTTATTATGATACTATTTTGTTTATTTTTCCATTAGATAAGTGGTAGTAAAACAAGAATACATTTAATATATTAAATTCTGAATCATATAAAATCCCATTATGCAGGCAAAAAGTTCTTTCTAAACGAAAAATCACTGGCGTGAAAATTAATATTAACTGTCTTTGAGAATTATTATCAATTGGTGTGTTGATTTGCCAATTAAAAATTTGATTATTGACTTTAACAGCCAATTTAAAATATGTTACTTTTCAAATTGTATTTACTCATTGATAAACTCACACTATATTGGTCACCCGGGACTCGCAATTTCGCGAATGAGTTGCAGGTTGAATACTAGATAGCAGCACTACTGCGAGAGAAACGAAAAGCAGCGTTCGCGGCTTTGGGCTCACTATAAGATCCGGCATTGAATCAGGATTGAAAAGTTCACAGTTGTTAGGTTACACGTTGATGGCACATGGTTATTTGCAAAATTACAAAGTGAAAAATAAAACGTAAAGAAGCAACAAAATGCTACCAAAGACGCTGGTCAATACTTTGGCTTGCAGAGGACATTTTTCACTCATACCTTTTTCACTTATAATAAAATTGAACATTTTCTTTGCAGTTAAAAAAAAAAGAAGTTCCCGAGAAGTGTGAGATTTCAACTTTTTACACGCCCTTCTTATAAGCTCAAATATCTTGTATTAAGACATTCGTAAGGGATGCACTATCCAATAAGTTGCACGAGACTATCTGTGAAACAACTTCATCGTCGTTGTCCGTGAATTCGTTTAGAGGAGAATGCGGCTGCCTACAGCGCTGTGGTCGCTCCGCTTTCCGCATGGAGCTGCTCCTGAGTCCTCCGCCCCGCCCGTTACCCCGCCCCCGCCCCGCCCGTAGCCCCACCCCACCCCAGCCCCACCCCACCCCGCCCCGCCCGCCCTGCCCCATCCTGCCCGCTCCACTCCGCCCCGCCCCGCCCTGCCACGCCACGCCCGTTGGCCCGCCCGCCCGCCCCTGCTCCGCCCCGCCCGCCCCGCCCGCCTCGCCCCGCCCCGTCCGCCTCGCCCCGCCCCTCGTGCGCCTGGCGCGTGTCAGCCGGGCCATAAGCGGCGCGCGTGTGCGCCTCGTGGCGGTGGGCGCCCCGCGGGGCCGATTGGCGGCGGCCCGCGCTGCACATCACACGGCGCCTCCGGCCGCAGCCTCCCCTCGCCCGCGCCCGCGCCCGCGCCACGCCCGCGCCCGCGCCGCGCCGCGCCCGCGCCGCGCCCGCGCCGCGCCGCGCCGCGCCCGCGCCGCGCCGCCGCGCCGCGCCCGCGCCCGCGCCCGCGCCCGCGCCGCGCCCCGCGCCACCGCCTCCATTGCCCTGCCAGAGCCACCGCCACCGCCTCCGCCTCACCTTCAGCACTGCTGCCCCTTCCACACCCGCCCTTGCCTCTGCCACTGCCACCACCTTCGCCTACATCTCACCTTCGGCACCGCTCCCGCCGCCAAATCCACCGAACCTTCACCACCGCCACCACTATCAACAACAACAACAACAACAACAACAACTCCGCCTCCGCCTGCTCGCCTCGCCTCCGCCTCCGCCTCCGCCTCCGCCTCCGCTCTCCGCCTCCGCCTCCGCCTCCGCCTCCGCCTCCGCCTCCGCCTCCGCCTCCGCCATCGCCATCGCCACCGCCATTGCCTCCGCCTCCGCCTCTTCCGCTCGCCTCCTCCGCCGCCTCCTCCGCCGCCTCCGCCGCCCCTCCTGCCGCCTCCTCCGCCGCCTCCTCCCCGCCTCCTCCGCCGCCTCCTCCGCCGCCTCCTCCGCCGCCTCCTCCGCCGCCTCCTCCGCCGCCTCCTCCGCCGCCTCCTCCGCCGCCTCCTCCGCCGCCTCCTCCGCCGCCTCCTCCGCCGCCTCCTCCGCCGCCCCTCCGCCCCTCCTCCGCCTTCGCCTTCGCCTTCGCCGTCACCACCTCTTCCTTCTCCTCATTCATCTTCCCCACTGCGTTCGCAACCTCCTCCCCTACCCCTTCCCTTCCCCCCGGCCTTCCCGTCATCCCTCCCACTATCTCTCACACACACATGCCTTCCAACCCCCACACTCCTACCGCGCCCCTCCCCACGCCGAGGTCTACGCCCGCCGTCGCCTCTCCTTCTTGCTACCTCGTTCTCTGGGAGCGACACGAGTTGACGCTCTACCTTTCTGCATCCTTTGTGCTTGCCTTGCCGACATATACTTGTGTTTCCCCCTCTGGGCTCCATTTGCACGTGGTTTTCCTGCCTTCCTTTCTTCGCTTCCCCTTCCGTGGCTCCTTATTGACTTGCCAGAAAAAGCCTTCGCGTTTCATCCCCATACCCCATATGCAAACGCGTGTATATTTACCACCCACTTTCCGAATATTTTACCATCTACATTTTTATATTTGATTCGCTTTTCTCTTTGTCATTTTCTTCTTCCTTTATCCTGTCTTCTGCTTTCCAACTCTGATAGCAACTGGTGCGTAGATTTTCTGTTTACCGTACAGAATTTTATGATAATCACTCCGCTTACGCAAACTGTTTCTTCTCATTACCCAATTGATTTCCATATCAATAGTTTTTTTTTTTTTTTGTGAATGGCTGATTAACAGTTTTGTAAAATTTACGAATTAAGAGCTTTGCTAATAAATTTATGTTCCGTATTAGGGATTAAATTTACCTCAATAACTTTTTTTCACCACTGCTGCAGTCTGGCTCTTGTCCATTCTTTGTCTTATCTACTCGTGATTGGGTTCTTCTTTTTACAATCTCAGTCTTTGAGTTGTCCTCTGCGCCTTGCCTTCTTTGGTTTTGTTTCCTCCGCACTTCATTATACCATGTTGCAAATTTTAAATATTTATTGCACGAAGAAACGCCTGTGAAACACACCACAATTAAAAATAAAAGAAAATCTGTGAATAATACACACTCAAAGAAAAGTTAGATTAGATGTAGAATTTCTAACAATTGAATTACTGGTTCAGTAACTTAAAAGATTAAATATACATTTTTTAGATGACCTGGTGTCTTTGGTATCAATTCTAGAAATGTTCTGCATTGTACCCTAAAACGTACGAGTTTACATTTTCCTACTATCTTCTGAAACGTTAGCGCTTCTACTCCGGACTCGTCTGTATCCCACCATTAACATACCGATGTGCACTGGGCACCACAGGTCGTTATCATTGTATCCTCCGACACCGCTTCCAGCTCGAGACACGTCCTCTCGCCGCCAACGGACTCCGCCCTTCCCCACGTCCTCGTGGGCTCGGCCATCGCCCCCCCGCACAAACGCCCCCGACCGCCGCTGTCCCTCGAGGGCGGCCACCACGCGACCGCCAGCAACACCCACGCCGCCCACAACGGCCCCGCCCTCCCTCCCGCCCCCTCGTCCCCACCGCGACGAGCGACCATGCGCGGACCCTCGTTTATAATCCCCGCTCGAAAACGCCCGCTCCAATTGCATGGAATTACAGCGGATAAGCCACCTCTCCCTCCCCGTCCCCCCCCCCCTTCCCGCTCGCGGCCTCCGCCGGGAAGGAAAAGAAGGGAAGCGACCCGTACGGCATCGCATTTGTAGCGGCGGCACCCTAAATTTACCCTTTCATTTATATCCCCGTTTGTAAGTTTTAGCGCCGAATCTGGCCCCGCTCGTGTTTCATTTACGGCCCTCCCGCTGCAGCCCGTTGCGCCCCGAAGAGAATCTGTGTGTTTAGAAAGAAAGAGAGCGTTTTCCCCCTCGGTGCTGTTTTGCCGGTTCGTTGCGCCTAATCAGGCTGTAAAATTTTAACCGAACGTGTGACCGAAAAATTAAACAAACTTTGGCGAAATGGCGCTCGGTTTATGATATTATGTGACCGCAGTCATAAAATGAATGAAGTATTCGTTCTGGCATCATTGTTGTTTTTTTTTACCGCTAGTCAAACCTAAGTAAAAACTCAATTATTTGTGTCATTTCACAGGACATAATTCCAGATTCAAAGATTGTTAAAATAATGTTTTGGAAGATTTCTCCGTCTGCTTTGGGGGTAGAAATGTGGAGTGTTCCTACGGAAAATGATGTGGGATCATTTGGAGGGCAAGTATAATAGGTTAATTTGTAGTTAAAGTACTACTGCTAGAGGTACTACTTCGTATTTGTAGCTTGAAGTACTACATCAAGCGAGCGTCACACGTACAGACATGGCAGGTAATACAATATTACTGACGCGAGTAGTGGTGTCCCATACGAGCAGGCCGCGCATTCTGTTAGCCAGAGGTAAAAATCTCATTTAGTTCGTGTTTCGCGAAGGAAAGTGTAACATCTGGTTCCCCTTCCACTCTCCCTTGTCTTCCCCCACTCCTCCTCCCCCACCAAACGCCTTTCTCGCTGTCCAGACCTTGGCTTTCACTGGCATTCCGACGTGAACCACTGCCAGCAGACGGCAGTTCGCATTGAGAATGATTTTGCTCTGCTAAACTGCAGACCACATGGGCGAATATTGCTCTCGCGGAAGAAACCATTTACATTCGCGTTATCCCATTCTTTTCCCGTAACCCGCCTCCGTCTCGCAGGAGATTGAGTCATTTTAGGTGCGTGCTGCGACCGCGTGTTGAAATTGCGTGTTGTTGTGGAATTATCTAACTGCTACAAGTTGCCACTGCAGCGCCTGACACGTGCGTTATGTCTGTTGGCCACGGACAGCGGCACAGGCGTTGCCAAGATTTGTGCTTGGGGAGTGGGGGCAAAGATTTTTAGAGGCAGGGACAAGTTTAAATGAAAAAGGAATTTCCTATGTTCCTTGTTAAACCAAGTGTTAGAGATTTATCAGTGCTAACATAAATACAATATTCTGCATAAGTTGCTCTTGATTGTAAACATCTAATAAATAAATAATAATAATATATTTAATATAAAATAGAAATAATATATTTGTTTTGTTTGTTATGTAATTCATTTGTATTTGTTTGTTTTATAATACAAATATATAATATAAATAATATATATTTGTTCAAATTTATATCATAGATTTTTTCGTATGCTTATATTTCATTTTTATGTTTCAATTCCGAGAAGGAAGGAGTACCCATAGCTACACTAGGCTGGATTCAGCCATGAACTGAGATACGAGTTCTGCCTGAATTGTTGTTCTGGGCTCGGCAGTGGATTTTATTTCCCTGGGAGCTATAAATTCTGATTCTCGACGTGTCACGAGTGACGGGCCGAATTCCGATTTGTGAAAATCAACTAGATGCACATTTCGATTCCCTTATCTGATTGCTGTTGAGTGTTTGCGTAATATTTTTACGCGCGATCTGATGCACTCAATTCACTTACCGTAAGTGGGAAACAAAAATGCGATCTTATGAACAATACAATATTTAATTGTAATTAATATTGTTTAAATAAAGTATTAACGTTAAATCAAATTAAACAGCTTCATAACGAAAAACATTTATTCGTTAATATTTTTTCGAACAAAACACTTGAGTGTTGAAAATATACATTTCAGAGAAAAATATTAAATAGAATTCCATTTTACTCATATTAGAATTATATTGCTATACCTTAACACAGAAAATAGTGATTGGAATATTATGTAGGTAGCGAATAACTATAATAGACAGCTGGAGAAAATTAAAGGATATTAAATACCACATTGTATTAGCAAAATCATATGTATTATTTTACTGAATCGTAGTTTTGTTCAATATTTTTAAAAGATAGGTAATAATAGTTATTAATTATTTGAAAATACGTTGTAAAGCCGATTTCTGAAAAGTACAGATTCAATTTCTACATTCGCAAATATTAATGAAAGGAAACGAATATTTCAAACATTCTCGTCCTTTAATTGTTGTGTTAGAAAACAAACAAAGAACTCAACAATCTTTTGTTTCAATACTTTGCTTAATAAATAAAGACAAATACTTTTTTTTTTACAATCGATGAGTTCTCTCGAATTTGTTAATCTCCCTGTATTTTGTATGTATTAATTGTAATCGGGCCACACGCAAATAATATATTGTTAAACAAATTCACTGTTTCAAAATACAAAAAAAGTGAACTAAAACAAAATTGAAACATTGAATAGTGTGCGAGTTTTAATTTAGTAGCTTCAGCAATTTTCTTGAATCTTATATTTTTCCCGAATCTGTGCTATTATCGGTTGTTTAAAAACCATACTCACGTCAAACCCTTCTACTGAATTAATTTTATTCGTTAGGACCAATATAAAATTTTGTTCTACATGTCTCCTTCGATAGCTCAGTTGGTAGAGCGGTGGACTGTAGTTGGCATTGAAACAGACATCCATAGGTCGCTGGTTCAAATCCGGCTCGAAGGAAATTTTAATTCTGGATAACTTGTTATTACTAATATTTGAATCTATCACAGTGCTTTGAAAACGTAATTAGCCGGCGCTGGTCCGGATCCGTTAATGAAAAGTTGAAAACAAAGTTTACGTCGTTGCGCGGCGACAAAAGCGTCGAGAATCCGCACAGAGCGCGTGCTCTGCAGTTTCAATGAACTTATACGTCAGGAATTCCGTGATGAAATTTGTAGGAATAGAGATCGTTTCAGTTGTAATTATCGAATTGCAATAATCGAATTTTCAATTGTATACAAAATTTAAAATTATTTGATAGATATTAGTTCTTAATTTGCTCTTTTCAGTCATTTTCGCTAAAAATATTCACCCATAGTGTGCTAAATTGTACATCTAATTAATTGTTGTATAAATATAACAATATTAAAGATAACTATTTGTTTGCAAAAATTATTAACTGCTAACTATTATCCAGATATCAACAGGTGTGAGCAGTTTTTGAAAGTTACTTATTGCTTTTTTGTCCTTACATGTTAGGTACTTTTATGTCTAGTCAGACTCCCATTCTCATCCACCCATTCATCCTTTCATCAATCCAGCTATCAAAAGCACATTGTCGCAAATTATGTCACAGTTATTGTTTTTTATCATCATGTGTAAGGGTGACATTTTAAATTTTAATTTAAAAAAAAATCCTTCGAGCCGGATTTGAACCAGCGACCTATGGATATCTGTGATATTAACCCACTACAGTCCACCGCTCTACCAACTGAGCTATCGAAGGCTACGGGAGTTTGGGTTGAGAGGCATGTCTGACTGCATCGGTACTGCAATTTTTTTACTATCACCTGAATGGTGGTGATATATATTTGAGTACCGTTTTGGGGAATGCACAGATGTATTAGTAGCCTACAAGTGAATAGGCTTTGGAAAAATAAAGCTGAATTGCATTCGAATGTAGTCATTATAATGATATCTAAAACTGAATCAAAGTGAAAGTTTGGTGTTCTATCTATCAAGAACTTAATAGCAATTAAGTGAAAGAAAATATATGTTAAATTATTTATTGTGGTCTAGTTTCAATTAATACTTTGTTAGTTTCAATTAATACTTTGTTAATATAGCGCCATATTGGTTCTGTTGAGCCGCTGTGGTATCCAAATGAACTTTCGTTTTCCTTACTATATCTTCATCTTAACGAACTTATCTTTTAAACGACGAAGGTCTACAAAATCAATCATTACATACGTATTAGATGAGTAAAGAAGTATGAGGAGATGTTGGCATTCAGCGATTTTTCGGAGGTTTTGACATTCCCATTTGATTTTATTTGTCAAAGTGACGTGTCTCGGCGAAACAGTTTTTCAGAAAGAGAAAGTATTTACATTCTGGTTTAGAGTTCGTTTTAATTGAATGGTTTCCGGATACCTTTTCATATAGCAAAATCGCAATTTTTTAACTCAGTATATGGGAGCACGAGGAGAATCGTCTTAAGAATATATTGATACATAAAACTAGAAAACAAGTCACTTTGGAAATGTTTTTGTATATTCTACTCCAAAATAATCTTTAATATATTATGAAACCTACGTGTTAATGTTAAATTTCAATGTGTCCCTGTTATTCACTTTATAAGATTAATAAACTAATTTTTAATTTGTTAAAATAATTGACTGAACTGAAATATGATTTAAAATTATGGATTGACATATAAACACTGAAAAAGTGCCTTCTATTTTCCTTCCCTTTACACTTGAGCAAACTGCATGCCAAACGGCGCTGGCGACTGGAGTTTCTACGCGGCCAGTGGGTGCTGTTGCATAACGGTTCAAGTCTTTTTGTCCATTTTTGGAGGTTGGACCAACCTGTGACCAGTCTTTCTACATTTGCGCAGAATTATGATGCTCTCAGTATTTTGTAATAATTAATTAATCAGAATTAAAATTTCCTTCGAGCCGGATTTGAACCAGCGACCTATGGATGTCTGTTTTCTTGCCAACTACAGTCCACCGCTCTACCAACTGAGCTATCGAAGGATGTTAAGTGAGAGGTTGCTTTTTTAATGCAGTTCCAAACTTCAGTAATACCTTTTAAGTAATAGATAATTATATTATTGTTATTATTTATTTAACAGATTGTGAATGGAAAGGGAGGCTTAGCTCAGAGGTGACGTGATAAACATTTTGAATACTCTGTGTACTCAAATTACAACACTGAAAATACAAGTATTATGAAACCAATTTTCTTTCCCTTTCAACTAGAACGAACAGTGCATGCAAATGCAGTGATGTTAATAATTTAGTAATAATTATTGTGTATAATATACAATATAGTTTATAATATAATAATATATATTATTGCTTTAAAATAATCGTTATTGGTAGCCAAGTTTAGTCCATTTGGCCTGTTCTTCCACCTTACCACGCTATACGTTTAAATTATTTTAAATATTGCAAAGAAACAACAACAGAGGAGACCTTTACTTCTATGTTTCAGTTTTACTTCTATGAAGTGCAAATAGAACAATTCCGTTGTATGGCTTTGCAATTGAGTAAACGCAGGCAGTGAAGGCAGAGGTCTTACAGAAATTTGAAAAACGCAAACAAAACACTATAAGAGAAAATGACATTTATCATACAGGCCTAGTAATGGAGAAAAGAATATACAATGAAAATAAAAATTACAGTAATGATAGAAACATAAAAGCAGCATATACAGTAATCTCGAACTGGTAAATACAAGTGAATTTACAATACTTTTAATCAGATTATTTTTGATAAATAAATTCTAGAGGCACAGAAATATAAATATACTATAATAATATAATAAAATTAATATATTATTATTATTATTATTATTATTATTATTATTATTATTAACGAAAGGATGCAGCCGAAAAACTTATCCCCTTTATGACACACGTTAATCTCTCTCGAGGATAGAATATGACTGCGCCTCGGCAGAGAATGTGCAGCGTCGTCAGAAATGGCCCATACGCAAATAATAATAATAATAATAATAATAATAATAATAATAATAATAATAATAATAATAATAATAATAATAATAATAATAATAATAATAACATATAAGCCAAACAAGGAAAAAAGAATTAACTGAAAGAAATATTTGAGAATTAATCCGACAAATATAATGAAAAAAAAAATCATATAAAGAATAGGAAACTGGTTTGCCAGGCTTCAAAATGTTGTTGATGTTGTGAGTGGGTCGCTTTAGAGAGAGGAACGGAGGGAAACTCTCTGAACTCCTCCTCGCAAAGGGGGACCACACCTGCTGCAGGAGCACTATCTACCGAGAGGGGTTCACCAACCGAGGGTCACCAGGTTTCGAGAGGATTCCCTCAGTCACATTCACCGATTGCCGGATCTTACAGATCATTTGGACAGGAAAGCAGGGGTTGGGAGACTGCAAGAAAAAACACGTTTTCTCTCGTTAGCACTTTGAAACGTTTTTGAGACGATAGCAGGTGTTATGTGAAGTACAGAAATCCAAGAATGGCTACCTTCTAGTGTTGCTTTGAACACGGTGTGTTTTTAACACTTAAAAAAATATTTTAGAGAATATGCATAAATGTGATTTGTCCTGCTTAACACCGGCTATCGTCTCAAAAAAATTCAAAGTGCTACGGGCATACACGTTTTTACTCTTTCGCCGACTATGTACTTACGTAGCATAGCGAAAATGATTATAATTCTGCAGTGTAAAATGGGTATTTTTCTTCAGAAAGACGTGCATGTAGAGACCTGTTCCTGTTTTTTGGCCCGACAGCCCGTTACGGGCCTTGGCCGACCAGCTGTGACCCAGCCTCTCGGCCATGGGACATGGGATTCGTGTAGTTAATAGTAGGAATCTTTTATCGAAAAAATGAATGAATCTTTTTCCTCCTCGTAGTTAATTAGTTCCATTAATACATGTGTGGTCAGAATCCACGTTTTGTGGATCCTTGATACCGAAAAATTGGTTTACGGCAATCCGTCCATCTGTGATCAACGCTAGCGTCTAAACCATTCTGACGATTTTGTCTAAATTTGGTATTCTCCGATTTATCAGACCGATGTTGAGACCCTGCAAATTATAAAAAGATATTTTGATTTTTTGGTGTAGTGTAAATGAAACTTCAACAATATCTCAAAATTGGCTCAAAGTTTTGATTTTTTTCTCTGGGAAAGAGTAACGTCCTAACTCATCTTACCTAGCGATAACATTAAGTAAATTCAAATATAAGTATCTCAATTCGGATCCCAGCGTGAAAAAACGCTTTTTGAAGTTTTTTTGATGGGAAACACTGTTTGCAGATGCAACTATTGTTAGCCATTACAAATAATGAGAAAAAGTATGTGCCGTTGTGGGGGCACTAGTTTATTACTGCCTGCCGGTCTAGTATTACGCTAGAAGCCCACACGCTCGGCGCTGCTACCCTTGACGCAGCTAAACGCTTGACGAGCCTACCTGGCGCGTGTTGTAAATCTATCGCCGCCGCATTGTTCCCTGTGGTGCGAACAAAGGAGCATAAGGTGGCGAGGACATACGTAGTCTATTATTACAACCAGCGCAAAGCAGGCTCGACAGGCGAGGTGGGCGTGTCAAGCGAGACTTGGCCGTGAGTGCTTGCTTGACGATTCATTCACATCGGAAAAAGACGCAATGACTGTTTTGATTTGTATTTTTCTTTTTTTTTTTTTTTTCCTTTTACATTATCCATATTCAAATGAAGACAAGAACATGATTTTTGTTCATTGTCAGACACGTATTAAATAGTATGTAAAGTAGTATGTTTCTTTAAAATACGATTGGGAATAATTAATTTTTCAAAAGAACCAAACAGAGAATGCGGGCGTAAATTTCATCTTGCTGGCCATAATTGCGCAATAATTAATTACATAGTTTCCTGTAATGTTAAGAAAAATTTTACTAGTACATTAGAAGCAACTGTAATGTTTAAGATGTATTAAAAAATACTTGCAATTTTACTGTGCCGTTTCTTCAAAAGAAGGGTTTCGAACAAGGGGAATAGAGGAAAAAAGTTTAATGCATCGCACACTAATACTATCCGACTCTGAGAGTTTCTAGTTGCATATACAGAATTTTGTATTTCTTCTGTCATTGAAATTGATTGTTTCCCACGTGGATGCTTCATGAAATTTGTTTGCCCTGCAGGTGTATGCGGATTGGGCCAACCACTACCTGGACAAGGCGCGGTGTCGGCGACGGGTGTCGGACCTGCAGGCTGACCTGGCAGACGGAGTTCTGCTGGCTGACGTCATCGAGGCAGTCAGTAAGTAACTGTATATTTCAAGGATTCTTATTATTTCTGTTGAATCCTATATTTGAAATGGTACCATTTGAAGTCAAGAGACCTTTGCTCCGTTAAGAAGCTGACAGGGCGACAATTATATCCACCCGGCCCATGTCGCTTCTAGATGTAATTCACAGGCTGTCGGGGAACATTAGGTATTACATTATTCAAATGATTTATTAATATGCATAAAACAAGCATTTTAAACATAAAATAAATACTAACAACACTGAATTAACAATTTTCAACTAAGTAAAAACACCGGAGTAAAACAACAGGCGGTGGAAATGCAGTTCAATGATGATATGATATTTCTTATTTTATTTTTTCTTCTCAAAAATTTGGTAGTAGTCACGAATTGTTATTAATTAATTTCTTTCGTTTGATGGATGACTTCGCTTTGCGTTCATTCTTTGGATATGACTTATGATACTCAGCAATTAGAATCCCTACAAACCTGAAGCAATGTGTCTGTGATGCAAATTAATTGTTACTAAACGGAGGTGATGCTTTGTATTGGTGACAAATGAGTTGTTGTTTCATGCATGTAATGCCAAGTGTAACAAATACTCCAGAGCTATTTTCTTTAATACGAAAAAATTAAGAAATGATAAGTTACGAATCGGAAAAGGCATTAAAACAACTTCCTAAGAAACGATTAGGGAAAGATAAAAATAATGCTTTAAAAAAATATGATGGTACATGGGAAGGCGCCCACACGAGTTTCAATAACAAATTCAGTCTCCTCCTTCAAAATTAATTAATCATTAAATATTTTGTTGAAAATTAATTTTTTTGTTATAAATTTGTTTAAACAGATTTTCTTATCCTAATATATTATAATAAAAACACTTTAGAATCGTATTAAATCGGAAAATAAAGAATGATATTTGCAAGAAAATCATAAAACAAATGTTCTTCTAAAAATTGGTGGCATTATGTTAGAGAGTATTCGTCGGCACACAAAAAAATATTACAAATTAAAACACTCAGTACATCAGTGAAAGGTCACTACAAGTTATCAATCCTAATTCAATGCCTCAGATTGAAAACAAATACTACGCACAAGAACAGGGCATTCTGAAGTGGCTGTTGCAGACAATAAGGTTTCAATTTAGTGTTTCACACTTTTTCGCTGGCGCTGGCAACAGGGGGCGGGAAGGGCAATTGGCGTTCATTCAGTGCAAATGATGACAACAATAATAATAATAATAATAATAATAATAATAAATTGTACATAATAAATAAATGTTGATAAATAACAAACATTCCTCGAACGGAAAGCCACGTCAATGTCATGAAATGAAACTTGAATGCTGCATAATGTTGAAAGAAATGTCAACAATTTTGATATGTAACCCATTTGAGAAGGTTCGCAGGACACTACCTGAGCCTGATTGTGTTCGTAAGACACAACCTGATTGTGCCACACGCGCACGCAGAGGCAGTTGCATCAGAATTGCCTTCATTTTCACGACCATAATAATAATAGTAATAATAATAATAATAATAATAATAATAATAATAATAATAATAAATTATTGCATAAAGGTAAATGTTGATAAAAATGGCAAATTTGTTGAACGGAAAAGCACGTACAAAATCAACATTGCATGAAGCTTCAGAAGCACCATTGGAGAGACAGAAAAATCCTTAAAGTGTGACCCATTCATTAGGTATTACATTCCTCAACCAGCACCTCATCTTCAACGCAACGCGAACCTCGTTTGCACACCCGGTGCGGTGTATCACCTCAGGTGCATCTCACCTTCCGATATCGCGTTTCGCAACCACTCCCTCTACATTGTTCCGCTCGCGCACGCGGACCGTCGGACGGACGGAGCCGGCGGCGGCCGAGGAGCGAGCGTCCGTTTAATGACCCTAACCTTGTTTGCAGCTGAAAGGGAAGTGCCGTTCTTTACGAGGGCGTGCGCGAGATTGTTGCCCGCGTTAAGGCATCCGGTGCGTTGTTCCGTTTGCGGGCGCCGCCGCCTCCGCCCGCGAACCGTAAATCACGCGCGCTGCGTTCGCGTCTATAAATCTGACCGGGTGAAGCTCACGAAAGGGAGATGTGACGTACAGTAGGCGGCTTATCGCTCCGCTGACGCGCTGACACACGGCATTGTTACCCGGACGACTTGGGCGTGGAGCAGGTTTCTGTTGCAGATATAATTGTGCTGGGCTTTTGTGCCGGGGAGTTCTCCGTTGCAACGTGTTGAGATAATGATACGATACGTGAACAATATGTTCGGGTAGAATTTAAATTAATTTGTATGTAAATCAAGTCTTTTCGAAGAGAAGGAAATTAATGATAACTTTTTAACAAAGTTTTAATGGGGAATATAATAGGAATTACATTATATTCAAACGAATTAAAAATTAATATAGAAATACCGATCCGACGTTTTGATAAATCACCAAAGAAGATCGTTAAAAAAATATACAATTGAATATGATTTGTGTTCAAATCGTAGATAAAGTTTAAATGATTGTGTACTGCTATTCACATGCTGCAAACTAGCAGATATTCGGTCAGTTAGTAGAGCGGATAACCATAGATTCTTGGTTTAAAATTCGACCGAATATTTTATTTTAGAATGAAAGAAGTAATGTAACATAAAAATGGCGATATCGCCGTAATTTCATACAATCTTGGCTAGCTCATTTCGTAGAACGATGGATTATGGTGGCAGAATGAAAAGACATCTTTCACTGCACCTTCTTCATAAGAGGGTTAAACGCATTGCCTTGGAACTTTTTCGATCTTACTTATCAGATGGATAGAAGAACACAAAATCCGGCTTCATAGATCTTTTAGACATAAATAACAAAAAAAAATTATACCAATCTCATCAAAAAATCTTCTTTACCTCCACGTGAACAGCATTGAAAAGTATCTGTGCATTCTGAAAACTATACCAATACAATCACCTGTTTCTGCCCTGACATTTGATTCACACAAACAGGCGAAACACTTGAGCACTTTAATGCACCCACGCAAACACATTGCAGAAAAGATATATACTACCGACGCATAAAAAACGAAAACATACTATCTTTATTGCAATTTCAAATTAGGGTTAGAACTATTTTCCTATCACACAATATGAAATCGTTTGTTAGGAAGTTTTGTCACTACTACTAAAACAACTTACCAAAAGAATAATAACAACCTGCTTTAAAAGAATGCACATGCAACATACCTCATCTCAAAAGAATTCATTATTTTCAGTAAATAAATCGAAATAAAACTGTATATTTCTTACTTACATACTTCCGCACAGCGCCAACCAATATGAAAATACATACAGATATTATTTCATTTAAATTTCCATATCTTAAAAGTAGTATAATCAACACGGTATCAAAAAGAATAAGAAGTAGAATGTAATTTAAACAATTAATTACATAGATTACTATCGCTAATATTTCTGCTATTTTTCAACTCACTTTTACAGAGTGTGCATAACGGCCCCTATTGGAGAAACGTTATATCTCAAACAACGATTTTGACTCCTGCTACGAAATTTGAAAGTTCGAACAAGAACCTCTGCCGAAAGACACGTTATTGGCATCCTTAATAGCAAAGTTGGCAAAGCGGTGGACAGTAGTTGCCTTGAGAATTACGAAAAGATTCTCTGCTGACGACGATGTCTGAAGGCTCTGTCGAGGGAGCCGCGTTGAGCATCCTTCGATAGCTCCGTTGGTAGAGCGGTGGACTGTAGCAGTCAATTAGCAGTATCCATAGGTCGCTGGTTCAAATCCGGCTCGAAGGAATATTTTTATTGACACTCGTGGAATTGTAAATTACAATAACAGGCTCT
Source organism: Teleogryllus oceanicus (assembly GCA_964035755.1). Lineage (NCBI taxonomy): Eukaryota > Metazoa > Arthropoda > Insecta > Orthoptera > Gryllidae > Teleogryllus > Teleogryllus oceanicus. The sequence goes on along the minus strand of CAXIVR010000008.1, from coordinate 68,984,451 downwards.
GTCGAGAGAAGCGCGTTGAGCATCCTTCGATAGCTCAGTTGGTAGAGCGGAGGACTGTAGCGGTGTAATTAGCAGATATCCATAGGTCGCTGGTTCAAATCCGGCTCGAAGGAATATTTTTGATTGACACTCGTGGAATTGTAAATTACAATAACAGGCTCTGTCGAGGGAGGCGCGTTGAGCATCCTTCGATAGCTCCGTTGGTAGAGCGGTGGACTGTAGCGTGCAATTAGCAGATATCCATGGTCGCTGGTTCAAATCCGGCTCGAAGGAATGGTTTTGATTGACACTCGTGGAATTGTAAATTACAATACCGGCTTTGTCGAGAGGAGCGCGTTGAGCATCCTTCGATAGCTCAGTTGGTAGAGCGGTGGACTGTAGCGGTGCAATTAGCAGATATCCATAGGTCGCTGGTTCAAATCCGGCTCGAAGGAATAGTTTTGATTGACACTCGTGGAATTGTAAATTACAATAACAGGCTCTGTCGGGGGAAGCGCGTTGAGCATCCTTCGATAGCTCAGTTGGTAGAGCGGTGGACTGTAGCGGTGCAATTAGCCGGATATCCATAGGTCGCTGGTTCAAATCCGGCTCGAAGGAATGGTTTTGATTGACACTCGTGGAATTGTAAATTACAATAACAGGCTCTGTCGAGGGAAGCGCGTTGAGCATCCTTCGATAGCTCAGTTGGTAGAGCGGTGGACTGTAGCGGTGCAATTAGCAGATATCCATAGGTCGCTGGTTCAAATCCGGCTCGAAGGAATGTTTTGATTGACACTCGTGAATTGTAAATTACAATAACAGGCTCTGTCGAGGAAGGCGTGAGCATCCTTCGATAGCTCAGTTGGTAGAGCGGTGGACTGTAGCGGTGCAATTAGCAGATATCCATAGGTCGCTGGTTCAAATCCGGCTCGAAGGAATATTTTTGATTGACACTCGTGGAATTGTAAATTACAATAACAGGCTTTGTCGAGAGGAGCGCGTTGAGCATCCTTCGATAGCTCAGTTGGTAGAGCGGTGGACTGTAGCGTGCAATTAGCAGATATCCATAGGTCGCTGGTTCAAATCCGGCTCGAAGGAATGGTTTTGATTGACACTCGTGGAATTGAAAGTTACAATAACAGGCTCTGTCGAGGAAGCGCGTTGAGCATCCTTCGATAGCTCAGTTGGTAGAGCGGTGGACTGTAGCGATGCATTAGCAGATATCCATAGGTCGCTGGTTCAAATCCGGCTCGAAGGAATGGTTTTGATTGACACTCGTGGAATTGTAAATTACAATAACAGGCTCTGTCGAGGGAAGCGCTTTGAGCATCCTTCGATAGCTCAGTTGGTAGAGCGGTGGACTGTAGCGGTGCAATTAGCAGATATCCATAGGTCGCTGGTTGAAATCCGGCTCGAAGGAATATTTTTGATTGACACTCGTGGAATTGTAAATTACAATAACAGGCTCTGTCCAGGGAAGCGCTTGTGCATCCTTCGATAGCTCAGTTGGTAGAGCGGTGGACTGTAGCGGTGCAATTAGCAGATATCCATAGGTCGCTGGTTCAAATCCGGCTCGAAGGAATAGTTTTGATTGACACTCGTGGAATTGTAAATTACAATAACAGGCTCTGTCGAGGGAAGCGCGTTGAGCATCCTTCGATAGCTCCGTTGGTAGAGCGGTGGTGGACTGTAGCGGTGCAATTAGCAGATATCCATAGGTCGCTGGTTCAAATCCGGCTCGAAGGCATATTTTTGATTGACACTCGTGGAATTGTCAATTACAATAACAGGCTCTGTCGAGGAAGGCGTTGAGCATCCTTCGATAGCTCAGTTGGTAGGGCGGTGGACTGTAGCGGTGCAATTCGCAGATATCCATAGGTCGCTGGTTGAAATCCGGCTCGAAGGAATATTTTTGATTGACACTCGTGGAATTGTAAATTACAATAACAGGCTCTGTCGAGAGAAGCGCGTTGAGCATCCTTCGATAGCTCAGTTGGTAGAGCGGTGGACTGTAGCGGTGCAATTAGCAGATATCCATAGGTCGCTGGTTCAAATCCGGCTCGAAGGAATATTTTTGATTGACACTCGTGGAATTGTAAATTACAATAACAGGCTCTGTCGAGAGAAGCGCGTTGAGCATCCTTCGATAGCTCAGTTGGTAGAGCGGTGGACTGTAGCGGTGCAATTAGCAGATATCCATAGGTCGCTGGTTCAAATCCGCTCGAAGGAATAGTTTTGATTGAACTCGTGGAATTGTAATACATAACAGGCTCTGTCGAGGAAGCGCGTTGAGCATCCTTCGATAGCTCAGTTGGTAGAGCGGTGGACTGTAGCGGTGCAATTAGCAGATATCCATAGGTCGCTGGTTCAAATCCGGCTCGAAGGAATAGTTTTGATTGACACTCGTGGAATTGTAAATTACATTACCGGGCTCCTTCGAGGGAAACACTTTCAGCATTCTTGGATAGGTCAGTTGGTACGGTGGTGGTCTGTAGCGGTACATTTAGCAGATATCTGTAGGACGCTTGTTTAATTCCTGCTCGAAGGGAAGTTTTTGATTGCCACTCATGGAGTTTTAAATTACCAAAACCATCTCAACTCATGGAATTGTAATGTACGAAAAGAGGCACTGTTGAGGTAAGTATGGTGTGTTTTCTTTTAGTGGTTAGTGGGTAGGGTGGTGAACTCTGTCGGTGAAAATAGCCGACGTGCACTGGTATCCCTCTCACAGGGAAGTGTTTGTCATAGTGCTCCATGGAATTTAATATTTCGAATAGATGCTCTTTCCAGATAGGCATATTTGTTATCCTTTGATAGTACTTTGTACGTATTGCATTGGTCTGTAGTTGTTCGAAGAACTGGTATTCTTATGAAGCTGGTTCAAATCACGTTCGAAGTATTTATTTGTTAGTGAGGCTAATGGAATTTTATTTTATGAATGGAGGCTCTGACAAGGAATGATGTGTGTATGTGTTATCGTTGACCAGTTGGTGGAGCGGTGGACTAGTGTGATGCGGAGTGCAGGTATTTAGTGGTCTCTGGTTGAAGCCTGGGTCAAAGAATGTTGCTAAATACTGTTCATAAAGTTGTCATTTTGGAAGGCTTCTCTATTGAGGAATGTGTGATGTACATCATTCGATAGCTCGATCGTTCTTATAGATGTTCTTCCGCAACGCGAATTTGGAACATCCTGATTTTAAATTTTATTTGTTATTATAAATATTAATTATTCAATATTATCAAATGTGGTTTCTTTAATTTTTTCTTTTAAATATTTTTTCAATAGGATTAACAATGTATAGCATTCCAGTAAAAAAAAATGAAGAAAGACCAATATGTTTCTCATGAAAAATGCTACCAAATATCTAATATCTACAACTGATGAGCCCCTACGTCCCTTGGTGTACTTTCAAAGCAATATCTTGAAAAATATGTAAAGTAGTCGGACTGGACGTTTTCAATTACTAATACTGTATATCCAAAAGACGCTGGTTCAGATATATATATGTGAGATATGATTGTTGCAGACTCATCGTAAAACTTTATATCTGATGCATTTATATTCAAATTATGATTCAATTAATATAGATATGAGAAATTGTGGTGCAATTGCGAAGCATTTTCTCCTAAAATTTTAATTCTTCGAATAATTTTCTGTTGTCAGAAGCGGGAAATGTAATTGCAGGGAAACTGTCATAATTGAGCGCGGAGAGTTTGCTTGAACAAGGTGCGAGGCAGCACTGCAGCGCCAAGACGGAGCCAGAGCGAAGCGGGTTGTTAGCGCGGCGGCGGGTGCGAATTTTCCGGGCCACCGTTGATTGATTAATGGCGTGGTGGCAGCCGGTTAACTCGTTAATGTGTCGGCGCCTCTAACGAGGCTTCGATCGCGAAGACGAGCTGCCTGGCGGGAAGGCGTGCGCCGCCGCCGCGAAGGAGCTGGCGGGGGCGGGGCCGCGGGCGGCGGGAGAGGTTGCAGGAAGCGCCGCGGACGGGAACTTCCGGAGTCGAGATGAGCGAAGCCGTACAGGCGCGGTCTCTCTGGAAATGGGTGGTGTGAAATCGTGTTCCCAAGCCGAGGTGTGAAATTGCGAGCGCAGAGTGCGTGAATTCATCGTTTACTTGACAGGTGTCTGACATTTTCCTTGTGGTTTATGAACTTGAGGTAACTAGTTTTAACCCTCCTGTCCTAATATGTATATACTTACGTATAAAGTGTATGTCACTCTCTTGGTAAATATTAAATAGATTATTTTAGGAGAGCTTGAAACCAAAGTTAATGATTAGCAAGCTGTATTTATTTAATTAATTATATTATAATAATATAAATGAATATAATTACATTTTAATTATATTTTTACGAGAGGAGGGTGTGCGATACTGAGAAAGTTTGTTACCTGACATTGACGATATGACGAGGTTGAAACAAGCTGAGTCTTTTTCAAAAAAAAATGTCAATCAACACATTATTTTTAAAAATGTGTAATGATCGTGGGAACGCCCCTTTTTTGGTGAATAGGATGTTCTTTAAATGTTTTTAAATTGGGTATAAACAGAGAACATTGGGGGAATCATAGTATTGTTACTTTTGATTTTTATATCGTTGCGAGATTCTAGTTATATTTACGCCAGATTTCGAACATTACGATTCGCCTGTCTACTGTCTTACAGAACAGTATTGTATCACATACAGTGGAATTTAAAGACCTCATATCTCGTTAAAGACCGTCATAGATAGGGACATTTTTTTAGGTTACATGTCGCTTTTAATGAACGCGAGATTAAAAAAAAGTGCCAAATTAGCGTGACCTCATTTACGTAACATGAACTCTCAAAGTTTCTACAACCCTCTTGAGGGTGGCGACGTCGAACGTGCTTCATTACATGCTCTCACTACTACACCAGCGTTAATTCCATTGACTTCTTAACCCTGCCTTTTGTCTCCTCCTTTCACGGTCATTATATTCGCTATAGAGCCACTGTATTTTCCGGTGCATTTACAGTTGATAACGCCATGCCCACGCCAACATTAACGTAGTCGGCCATGTTTTCCTTTTTTTCCCGTCACTACAGTTCCTTCAGCCCACACCGCCGTCTCCGCTAGCACAATATCCGTTCATGTCGCCTCCAACAGTTATTACGTACACCACAACACATTTCCAACGCAGCCACGCCCATTTCGTCAAGAACTGCCACGCCGTCCAGAACGCATTTTCCGTCACCACAATCATCACCAACTCACCCACTCCTCTACTGCGCCTATCTCAGCATTCTTAAACACGATGGCTACCATGGCACCGTTTCAAAAGCAGCCATTGCTATCTCCATGGTCCCCTCCAGCCGGAACCGCTCCCTCTGCTTTGTCCCCGCCTTGGCACCCGGCCAGCGTTGCCAGACAGGCATGCCCTTAATTAGCGCCGCCAGCCAAGCCCTTCCTTAGCGCCGTCCTCCATCTGGCTGCTCCGCTTCCCTCTGCCTTATCCGCCCCTCCGACCAACACCGTTGTTCTTCAAGAGTTTGTGTATTCTTGAAGGACAACAATGTCACTGATGTAAATTGGAGGGGTTAACGCGCGAGCTAATGCGAAACCTATGGCAGGTACGAAATCTTGTGCTTTTAAAATCGTCTTTTACTGATCATGGTATGATTTGTGTGGCTTACACATTTCATATGAGAAGAGGAATTTTAGTTGGATCAGATCACAAGTACTGTTACGGAAAGGATTTCATTGCGTTATGAGAATGGGCTAAAGGTATTTCTGAAACTTAATTAATTACAAAAATCAAACACAATTTCATTCTACTTGTGTTATTTCTTTAAAGTAAAACTTATCACAGCTGCAACTGTAAAAAACACGACATGGACGTCCATTAAAAAAAATTGAAAAATATATTGGAATCAAATCTTTTACATTCAATGACATCACATATATCGCATATTCCTCTTCACTGACTGTGAACTCAAGTCCTGCGACTGCAGTGTTGGTATGGCAGTGATGGTAGTGCAGTATGTCCTAGTCAGTAGCAGCTCATGAGTCTAATAGCTGATGAAGCTATGTCAGAAAAAAATCTTTCCTCTCTGGTCTAAAAATATTCTTATGTGCGAACAAGACCGGCAGAAAGAAATCCTGATTACTTAAAACTTCCCACTAGTGAAATTGGAGGTCGAACTATTTTTTGGTCGAAGTCTACACTCCCATTTTCCGTCTTAACATTTTGGAGAATTTTCGCTAGTGGTGCACTTGTTCTTTCATAGTTTTTGAATTGCAACTGAAATACATGTAGAAATTCTGAAACTTTGTATTTATTTAATTAGATCTTGAACGATTGCAGAATAGGTCTCTTTCGAACAGTGCGGGCCCACCGTCTGATAGTGACGTCATTAACTCGGAATAGTTCTGAACGAGAACGAGAGTCTTTAACTCGGGTCTCTCTAGTCGAGTCCTGGCCTGGAGTGCCGTCCTGGACGTCGATGTGCGTGTGTGCCCATTATAGTACTCTCTGCGTGTGTCTTCGAAAACAGTAGCAAGGAATGTTTGTTTTAAGAATTCGCAATCAGCGGTGAGAGATTCACTGTAGTGTAATCGCAAACTTCAAGTTCCTTGTTGTCCGTCATCCTCGCGGTAGTAGTACTTGTGATATACAGTAATATCCGCTACAGCGTGCGGAATTTCTTCTCTCACTGAAGTAGAAGTGTAACGTATCTTTGTTTCGGAAAGCAAGAAGCAAAGCGAAGTAATAGTCACATAGCTGTGCCCTTGACGTGTCGTTGAGTTAACGGCATTGGTAGGAGAACGAGGCCAGACGATCCGAGGGCAGCTTACTTCCAGCCAGGGCCACCGCATGAAGACATTAGTACACTTGGGCGAATTCATAGATGCTAATCTGGAGGTAAGAATGTAAATATAAGTCACCCTCAGGCTTTGGACACAGATGGGAGAAAATTCCTTTCCTACCCTTGTAGTGTTTAGATAACAGGCAAGCTTCGTTGGCAGAACGTGCCCTTTTGTATTCAAATACATTAACTTAACCGAAATGAGTGTATTATGTACTTTACAAGAAAGCTGGAAATTAACAGAGTGAGGAAGATAGAAAGAGTTATAGAAAGCTGTGAGGAGGGGGAAAAGTGAGATGGAAAGAAGGGGAGGGAAAAAGAGAGGGAGAAGAGGAAAAGGGAGAGAGAGAGAGGAAAAGAGAGAGGAAAGGAGGAAGGGAAGGAGAAGAGGACTAGAGAGATATAGAGAGGAGGATGGAGGAAGCTATAGAGTTAGCGGAAGAAGAAGACAAAGGAAAACTATTTATATACCGAATTTCTCAAAATAAGTTAATTTCAAGAAACAAAATTCTCGAACCTTAATTATATGTTGATTTCGAATGTAAGTTTTGGAGGGCTAGTTACAATTTCGAGCCATCGTGTATACTATAAATGTCTCAGAAACCTACGAAATGATATGACAGGGTAGGATATCTCAGAACGGTCCAGAATTTCTGGAGTGGGACCACATTTTGAACTCTGATCTTCGGTCGTTGCGACGGGACCCTCAGGCTACTCCTTTTGGCTTTACCTCTCTTGGCAACCAATGTATGTTGTAAACTATGGACTCTTTTTAATGTCGTACGAGACATACTAAAGGGTTCTTATGGCTACTTTTTGTGACATAATGTTTGTTTCCCTTCCCTTAAAGCAAATCATTAGAGCTTTAAAACAAGCATCACATGTTTTGCCATTGCACTTACATTAATTAAAATGTTTATTTTGGTTTAGAAGAACGTATTAGAGAAATTAATTTTCCCAGTAGAACTCACTTTTGCTTTTCACAATATATAACGGTTTTGGTGAAATTTACTTTAATGCAATAACTGAAATGCGTTATTTATTTGAACATTATTCATTGTATAGATTTACAAGAGGTAAAACGCAGTTACATGGTTTATTAGATCTATCTATCATGTAAGCTGTTTTCTTAAAATTATATTTATTGTTGGAATGATGAGTACATGGTTCACTAGTTATTACTTTCTCACATGTATTTGGAATGGCTTATAGCTAACCTATTCTAAAACTAATTCGAATCTCCCTATAACATTGATTTATGATACTCATTGAGCACATGCAATTCGCTTACATCAGAAAATATTTGTAAGAAGGCATGTAGCGGATGTGTATTTCGAATTCGGGTCAGGAAATGGTGGAGTATGGCGAGATTGTAGTATGAGTAGAAATTGTTGGAGAGATGATGGATGATAAATGTAATTCTCTGTTGACTTCATTATTAGATATGAACCATGGAGATATTAGAGATGAGCGATGTGGTGATTGATGGATGATAAATGTAGTTCATTATTAGATATGAACCATGGAGCTGAGTGGCTAATCTTAAATATTTGTTTTGCATTATTTGCATTTGACAGATGTGTGTGTTTATGCAGTAAGAACGAAAATTACGCCGAAGCACCTTTTTATAACCAAATATCACTTTCTTTGTAAGAAAGGTTTTAGGGATAGACAAGATATTGGAAGTTTGGCTAAGCCACTGTGAAATAAAAAAAAAATTGTAGCAATATTTTATACACCTGAGTTTGGCTCATGTTTGGGAGCATCGTAACTGACACCGCCTACCCGGATATGTTTTAAAAATACGTTAGCTTGTTTAGAGAAGGATTAACAGGACTTCGTAAAATAATCCCATAAACAATTGCCCATCGGACGGTCCTCCCTTCAGACCAGGGAGGCGTGGAGGGCGCGTAGCGAGCGGCGCGGATTAGACCAGAACGCGAATTCAGAAGTCCAGTTTTTAAAAAAAGTAATTTATTCTTCAAGAACAGTACACGTTTCTAGAATTCTGACGACTGACACGAACAACGTTCCGAAGAACAATGCTGGACAGAGCTCCTTCATTTTGGTATATATGCTTTTGACCTGTTTACATGTTATTGGAAAGTCCATGAAAGTAACCCAGATTTCTCTGGGAATCTATAAATGCATACTTGTTTGTCGTGCAGAGGAATGCCTTTAGGCCAGGGGATGTAACTCGCGAGCGTAGTGTGTCAAGGCGCTGGTCATCTCTGGGAGATGGATGGCCCCAGGGCACCTCCTCTGCCACGCCCTCCGCCCTTCGCCCCGGCCGCTCTGCCCGACGCCCAGCCCTAATATATTGCTCCGGAGCACTCTTAACCCACATGGCCCCGCGGCCGCAGCTCCGACCCGAACACCTTCGCGCCGCCACAGTGGGCGCACTCTCGACTCCATGTGATTGATTGATTGATTGATATGTTCGTGTTTCTGGGCGCGTCAACTGCTTTGGTCATTAGTCCCGTGAGAGTAGTGCATGTTTTTTCTCGGGAGATGGCGGTGATCTTCCTCCGCTGGATGGCGAGATCCGGCGGCGACCTACCGTCGGCCTAGTGGGGTTTCCCCCCCTTACCAGGACTCTCCCACCAGCGGGGCACCGCCCCAGACAAGTTCAACTTCATGTGCGCTTAGAGCTCGGCTTCATGTGCCCAAAGCAGTTTTTGTGTATGTTTTCTGAAGTAGGGTGACCAAAAAGGGTAACAAGAATGTATGTAGGGTTTGAAAATGAGGAATTAAACCGAACCCGAAAAATTACATATTTATTTTTTAATTTTTTTTCTCGAAATTATGTCTTCTAGCTCATCGTTCTTGTTTTTAAAATTGCTTTGCTTTCTTAGTTTCTTAATTTTTTCTAATTTATGGCTACTAGTTAATCGTTCTTGCTTTTAGAATTGGTTTGCTAGCTTTTGAGATTTTGTTAGTTTTTTTAATCTCTTCTGTAGATCTCACACGTGCATAGTCGTATTTGAATGTTATAATTTCTCATATGCAATAATATGAAAATGTAAATAATCCACACGCTTTATATTGGCACATTTTCTCATTTGAAGCTTCGTTCTTTATTTAACAAAAGGCAATTATACACTATACTAAAAGAAACGAAGAACCAGAAACCAAAACAAACTCGCGCAGCAGATGAAAATCTGGTTTAATAATGTATCTAAAAACAAAATATCTTGTGGACATTTTCTTTAACTGCCTGACATGAGTACCCGTGTGAAAGAAATTTACCCTTCTAGAACGCCAGCAGAAAAATATGTTTACGTCAATAGTTAAACCACTGACATTATGAACATTCTTTCTCTTGACTGTCCCTTCGAACTACGATGTCTCACAATTCTTGTTCGCTTTCCTTCCTGATTAGTTTTCCTCCCCGCTATTCAGAAAATATTCTCTATCATTCTTCCATTCTCCTACTTGGTTTGGTAGTCTGCTTGGTTTGGTAGTCTGCTTGGTTTCGTAGTTCTTGGTTCGTAGTTCTTGGTTCGTAGTTCGATTCGCATCTACGTATTTATTTTGTACCCAGAAACATAGACTTATGCCAATATTTACACGACTAAGTTTATGATCATTGCATAACTAGCATTGTGTTTCTTTACTCCTTGTCTGTCCCTTCCGAGTATGATCTCTCACAACTCGTGTTCGCCTGACTTCCGAATTATTTTTTCTCTCCCCGCCATCCTAGGAATATTTACTACGACTACTTTCATTGCCCTGTTTGGTTTCGCTGTGCGTGTCCTAGTCTCCGTTGTACAAGTCATTGCTACTTTCGTGCACGTGCAGCCGCGTTTCGCCCACAGCGTACTCTTTCGGCCCGCGCGCCCCGTCCGGTTTCTTTTTTCGTGCGCGGCGCGGGGCGGCCTCTCGCCCGACGCGTTTCTTGGCCGCGCGAGGGCGAGGCCCCTCGACGCACGGGCCTGGCGGGGGCGCGACGGCGGGGGGGGGGGGCCTCGTCGTCGGGGGTCGTGACTCGCAGCCGCTCGTGCACTCATTTCCATCAATTAAATCGCCATTTCGAGGCGGTGGCGCACGCGGTGGGGTCGCCCCTCGCGCCACTCGACGCCCCGCCCCGCCTCCCCACCACCCTCGCCTCCCCACCGCCCCGCCGCCCCGCCGCCCCCGCCGCCCCGCCGCCACCGCCGCCACCGCCGCCACCGCCGTCGGGTTCGCTCCCTTCCATTTGTCGCCTTCGCATCTTGACGCTGTGAGACAGGGATCTGGCGAAATATCGCTAAAAAGGGGCGCCGTACCATAAACGCACGTGGTTTATGAGCTGCTTTTGTTGGACCGTATAATAGATAGAAAGAATAGTAGGTGACAGAATTCTTTAACAATTAAAAAATAACGTTAGAATATTTTGTCCATAATAACTGTAGTGTATTAATGCAACGATCTCAAAATTAATATGTGAGCAGAAGGCAACAAAAATAAAGAAGGTTAGTTGTATGCACATTGCACACATGTTAGCAGATTGCTTCGTATATTAATCTTTAAGTACTTTGAATAATGCATTTGTTGCATAACGTCAACTACAAGCATGCATCAAATACTGAACAATTTTTTGTATTCAATCTCTTTTATTATCACTTCCGCAACTATTATAAAATAACTAGCTTAGTCTAAATTCTCTGGCTGGTATTTTCATGTTAAAAAAGTATTTGTGCTTTGCAGGTTGATAATAAAAAAAATAATAAACATATTACCTATTACTATAGATCAGATTTTTATGTTATTACATGTTTTGTGTCTTTCTACTTACCGTTCTCAAATTTGTAATCTTGGTGAATCGTCATCGCCCGAACACAATATTCAATTGCTTTCTTACGTACTTTTCCATATTTGGTACTTTATTACATATTTTACATATTTTACATATTTTGGTATTTTCACGAAATATTTTGTAATATATATCTTTTCTTCTATTTTATTACATATTTTTTTACATTTATTATTAACTCTGTGTCGTAACTTTGTGGCAGAATATCTTAACTTTTCCTGCATTAAGCTCACATTGATTAACAAATTACAAAAAAGTAGTTAACTAAACATATATTTTATGAAAAGAGAATTATTTTACAAAATCTGAATTTTTTCGTACATTATTACTGCGTGCTGGCCTTCAGATTGCCCGTGTGAAGACGTGTGATGTTCTCACAGTCCCGCGCGTCTGTTTCAGTTGTCTCAGTGTCGGAAAGTGCGCGTAAGCAACTTGAGTTCATTTTGTCTTTGAGGTGTGAAAAGTATAACTGCCGTCGCGGATCTGAACTTTAAACTTTAATTTTAGAGAAACATTGGCGATCGCCAAGTATATCATTCAATGAGAGTGCTTCACGTTGCAGTGATGTTTGCTAGTCGTAGATATCGCTAGTTTGTACGATGCCTTCTATTGCATCTAATCGGGTTGCAAAACTACAGCCCTGAATAACAATATGTGACGCTTTTACTAGTGATGGGAAGGTTGTGCATCAACTTATGTTCAACTGGTGCGAAGTGTGTACCAACTTATGCTCTTCAAATGATTTTTGAGACGTTTGTATTTTTAAAATTTGTTTAGGAAATTTTTTATAAATGTAATTTCGTATTATGTAAATGTGTTTTAAAATGAGTTGATTTTAAGATTACATATTTCATCCGATTTTACATATTTGTTACATATTCTTACTGTTGTCATTATGTATTTATATACATATTTTGACGTTTCATTCTACATATTTTTCCGGTCACTACCTTGTAACCGATCATATGTCGGTTACATTGATTTTTAAGAAGCATCCGAGAACGTCAAGACACGACAAGCAGCAATTATAGTGTTAACGAATTGCAAGAGATTGCGCCAGCAGTAAATGGTATCCTCTGGGAGAATTTACTAAAAGTTTCTGAACGCACTCGCGTACAAGAGATAGAGGACCAATAAAAATCGCCCTTGAAAATATCGGCCCTAGAGCAAACCCTCGCTAGGACAAGCTCTCTTTTTTGCTGCCGCTCGCCGATCTGATCACACCGCAGTTGTTCGTGCTGGACGGAGGGGAGAATTCGCCGTATTTCGTCGATTTGAAGTTGAAAAAGGTAATTCGTCTCATGTTAAAATAACTACATGTATGAGAGAATTTAGAAATTTAAATTATGAACATTTTGATAAGTTCACGTGAACGTATGACACAGAAATATACTATTTTTCTAACAAAGAGGAATTAATATATTTCAACGTTCAAGAACGTGTACTGAAATAGAAAGCATGTGCTATAGAAAATGTTTCTTTCTATTTCCAGCTTTTTTTGTTTTGTCTTTCAATTTGGCTTACCACGTAAGAAATTCATAACGCGAAGATATGGCAGTCAGATTATATAAAATTCGAAGGTCTGTGGTGGAAATTCACCAGAGCACGGGTTCACCAAAGCAAGGGGTTGCCACGACCTTGAAAGGATCTCGCCGCTCCAAGCTGTGGAAATATTTCTTGGAGACGTTTTTTGTGAGTCAGAAAATTCACTAGAAATTCTCATAAAAAGAACTGTTTAAAGAAGCGAGAGTGATGCTACAGAGATAGAATTCCTCACTTACAGACGTAGATAGTCGAGTTAAACTCATTAAACTCATTTAGACATTATATTATATAATATTGCAGTCGTAAAAGGAAGCCAGATAATTAATTCCTGTAAAGAAACCAATTGTTTAAAACCAATAATTAGTAAAAGAGTTATTATTGATTGTACGTTCATTGCATAACAATATTCTTTTTGCTGGCTAAATTGTATAATGTAATAATCTATGTGAAAGTGGAACTACGTCTTGTATGTATTTCATTCACTATGCATGTGATAATTTCTTTGAAAGTGTATGCAAAGGGTATTTTTGGTATGTGATTCTTTTTCAGTATTTTGTGTTTCCATGTATTATAGTCTTGTGTACAGTTATTTCATTGTTGTTTTCGGTGAAGTGAAGGGTAATATAATTTTATGTAAAGTGTTTATGCAAGTGTTAAAACATAACTGCAGTTGTTAAAGGTAAAGCAAGTATGGAATTTTCCAATGCAATGTGTAAATGCTAGAGTAGAATTGTATTCCAATATTTAAACAGAATATGTTCAGAACGCTGTTCATAGTTAAAAGATTAACTTTCCTATGTTTCTTTTATTACAAAAGCAGGATAAAAGACGAACCCACTCCTATAAGACAGTTAGGACATACGAAACTATTCCTAATTTTTGGTGTGACATTGTCATAACAAGTCACAGATCAAGTAATACTACAAGATTACTTGAGTGTTCCGCTGTAGGCTTTTTAGAGAATAGTGAAAAGGTAGAGCAGTCACAACCTATTACAGTTGCCTTGCTCGTCCATTTTCAGCAAGCAACGTTTCATGAAATGTGTCGATTAATAATAATTTTTTGTTTCATTACAAAAATTGTTTTTAATTATCATTAATTGGATGAATTAAGTCATAATAATTTGTTACTCCCACAAAGAGAGAATACAATATTACAGCTTGTCAGCAATATATTGGTAATTGCAGTGAATCTTTATATTATACCTACTTCATTAAAACTTATAATAACATATTTATACCATTTACTGAAATGATATGAATAACTTCATTCTTCAGAAATGTGATCACTGAACACCGATTCATCTCCGAACATTGTGTACCAGAACTTTGATCTAATAATCTTCTACGACTGCATTATCCGAGGTATTCATTTACAATTATTAAATAGTTACATTAAAATATCCCACATTTGCCCCACTGGTTACAATACGAAGACATATTATCATTTCTATCGACGTACCTATTCTAACTTCCGTCGTAAGTCTTCGGCTACGTAGCGAACTTGCGCGTTGCGTCCTTCGCCACCTGGCGCTTAATCCTTTTTCATACCCCGTGTACTAATCATTTAATGCCGGCTCCGCCCTACCCCACGCGGGCCCCCTTCGGCACCTGCTGCGCCGCGAGGGTTCAGACGCCCCGCCGCCCCCGCCGCCCCGCCGCCCCGCTCCCCCCGCCGCCCCACCGTCCCCGCCGCCCCACCGTCCCCCGCCGCCCACCGTCCCCGCCGCCCCGCCGCCCTCAGCCACCGCCACCCTCCGCCCCCGGCAGTCGCCCCCGCAAACGCCCCCGCAGCCGCCCCCGCCCCGCCCCCGCCGCCGCCCCGCAGCCGCCCCGCAGCCGCCCCGCAGCCGCCCCGCAGCCGCCCCGCAGCCGCCCCGCAGCCGCCCCGCCGCCGCCCCGCAGCCGCCGCCGCACCGCCGCCCCGCGCCGCCCCGCTGCCGCCCCGCAGCCGCCCCGCAGCCGCCCCCGCAGCCGCCCCCGCCGCCGTTCGGTATCAGATGCGCCGCCGCTGGAGGGGCCGAAGCCGTGTCGCGAGTAATTTTTCACGCAGAGGAACAGGGGCTGCGACGCGGAGGCCTCCGCCGGCACATCAGCGACACCATGGGAATGTGCTTGACACGGCGGGTGGAAGCGTTGCCATTGAGAATCGCAAACGATTCACTGCGTTTTCCATAAATACCTGAGTCAGTTTAGAGTGGAGTCTACGGCGAGGTGTTTTCTTCTGAAAAATGTGTTGTTTCTCCGCAACAAATGAATTCATATTCCAAAAAAAATTTAAACGTATTACCAAGATCTAATTTGTCCGTTTTCAGGGATGAATAGATACAAGCATTGACTATACGATACTTGTTTAATTTTTAGTATATTATATTACAAAGTAAGGTTGAATTACGACAGTCCGATGATTCAAGTCCTCTTGATACATATAAATGTCAAAAACAGAGTATATAATTCAAAGCGTTTCATCAATGTTCTTGGTATCATTGAAACCAATGTCTTGATTTTTAAAATTCTTCAATAGGAAACCCGCTAAAAGTGCCCAAATTGCTATTCATAGGTCACTAGTTCAAATCCAGCTCGCAAGAATAATTTTTTTTTTTTTTTTTTTGCTGCTCATGGATTGTAGCCCAGGGAAAAAGACTCTGTCGTAGAAACTTAGTCTTCTCATGGATTGTAACGTAGCGAAGGAGCTCGTCGTAGATACTGAGAAACGCATCCTTCGATAGCTCAGTTGGTAGAGCGGTGGACTGTAGTGGTAGTGTGCGCAGATATCCATAGGTCGCCGGTTCAAATCCGGCTCGAAGGAATTATTTTCAGTGCTTCTCATGGATTGTAACGTAGCGAAGGAGGCTCTGTCGTAGAGGCTGAGAAACGCATCCTTCGATAGCTCAGTTGGTAGAGCGGTGGACTGTAGTGGTAGTGTGCGCAGATATCCATAGGTCGCTGGTTCAAACCCGGCTCGAAAGAATTATTTTCAGTGCTTCTCATGGATTGTAACGTAGCGAAGGAGGCTCTGTCGTAGAAGCTGGGAAACGCATCCTTCGATAGCTCAGTTGGTAGAGCGGTGGACTGTAGTGGTAGTGTGCGCAGATATCCATAGGTCGCTGGTTCAAATCCGGCTCGAAGGAATTATTTTTAGTGCTTGTCATGGATTGTATCATAGGGAAGGAGGCTCTGTCGTAGATCCTGAGAAACGCATCCTTCGATAGCCCAGTTGCTTGCAGTCGTTTTAGACGTTCTATTAAATGTTAGTGTGGGGGGAGTGTATGTATCTCATTGAACAAGTTGTCATAAACGTTGGAAGTTGAGTTTTAGAAATAATATGTGTACTTTTTTGAAAAATTGGTATATTCATACAATGTACGGAATGATCGAGCGGGTTCGAATGGAACAACTATTATATTACGTCAGAAATATATAGTTTTTAATTAAGAAATAGAATACATGAATTAGTATTGAGTGTACATTACAAAACAGATATTTTATTACCGCAAGATTCCTGAATTTTCATTCGGACATTGTAATAAACAATTTCTGGCAGTGTGACAGACGTATGTATTTTGGGGAAATTTACATACAAAAAGAGTCATTAGCGCGATCACTGTCATTTTACAAACGGTTACAAACTTCTTTTAGGCAGTGAAGTAAATATATTTTTATTTAAATTTTGTTGTGGTAGGAGAAACCTTGTGGTAATACAGAAATTTTGTGATTATTGTTGTGGATAATTATCCCTATCTCTCATTATTTTTATTTAAATAAATAAATAGTTGATTAAAAGCTTTGCATTCACGTTTTATTG
The DNA here is from genome assembly GCA_964035755.1 of Teleogryllus oceanicus. Classification (NCBI taxonomy): domain Eukaryota; kingdom Metazoa; phylum Arthropoda; class Insecta; order Orthoptera; family Gryllidae; genus Teleogryllus; species Teleogryllus oceanicus. The sequence continues at coordinate 68,967,497 of CAXIVR010000008.1, read as the reverse complement.
AATTAGTTCGTCTGGGATGAATTTCATGACTGTGGGGAAAAAATCAAACATTGGTTTTTTATTCCAAATTTTTATTTTCATTCCACACATGTTACAAATAACGTTGATATTGATTTAACGAGGTATGTTTTTATTGTTTGGTGCAAATAATAGTTGGAAACATAGCTTGAACATAGTATTCATCCAAATCCCTCTTCTGATTTGCGGGATGTGAAATATTTGGAGACTGGATTCCCATGCAAATGCATTTTTACAGCTCTAAAGCTTTGGAAATACGTGTTGAATGACATGCACTTTTAATGAATGTATATTCTTCGTTGAATTTTTGCATACTTCGGCAATTTTATAACAAATCCATATGTAGAGCATTTTAATAACTATTTCCGCACAAAATGGCATATTTACTCCATTATTCTTTTCATTAGTTGAAAAAAGGCTTTTGTGCATCAATTATGACCTTAAAAATGATGTATATTATCCATAAACAGCGTAAATAGTATTACGTTGAAACAGGCGCAATCTCTTCATTACTACTATGCTGCTCCAATTTAAAATTCTCAAAAAATAAAAAAAAATAAAAAAAATAAAGAAAACCCTTTCCGTAAAGAGAAATTTACTGAAAAAAAATAGTATTATGTTGTGGATCACAACTTCAGAATACTACAAATTCAGATAAACCCATGATTCTGACAGACGAAAGTTTGAGAAAATTGATACTGTCTCATTGCTGCAAACGGTAACAAAAATAGAAAATGCATAAAACGTTAAAATCGGAGCCAAAATTGAGTACTTCGTTTTATGTTTTTCATTCACTTAGTTGACGTTTTAGCTATTGTTGCTGATACATGTTAGCTTGATAATTGTAAGATTTGATAGAATACAAAAGTCCTGCCTTGAATAATAATCTACACGATAATCAAAGAAGCAGTGATAAATGGCCAGGGGAATGAATTATAGATAAAATGATTCAAGAGAGAAATCGCAAAGATTCTTTTCAGAATTTTATTCACAAATTTCAGGTGGTTAAGTGCGACTTTTAGCACCTCTTCAGAATGACAATCGAAGATACAAATCAGAGTAATTAATCACCGAAGTGATAACCCAATAATGACTGATGACAGTGTCATTATTTTTGTTCCGTGCTCGTTCCGCGTTCCACCATCAATTGCAATTTCACTCTCCGAGCGGATCTCGCCAGCGACCTCTCTGGAAGTTCCGCTCGGGTCGCTGCGCCGGGGCTGTCGCCACGCACCCCCCATCAGGGGCTCTGTTTTGGGAGAGGGCGGGACACAAAGGGGAGCCCCGCGAGGTGGCCCCCGGGGCACGTGCCCTTCGCCCGGCGCGGCGCGCGCCCCGCCCACCGTCCCTCCCTCGCCCTCGCCCTCGCCCCGCACCGTAAATGGAAAGTTTAAAAATATGCTGCCGTACCATAACACGGGCGCGCCTAAACACGTGGGCGCCGGCACGCGCGCGTGTTCGCCTAATTGGCCGACGGTGCCCCGGGGAAGGTGCGGCGGTGCCGCCCCTGGGGCGCGGAGCGTTTCCACCCGCAGCGCTCGCGGCGCCGCGCGGCTTTGTCCTCCCATGCGGCCACGCCCCCTACCGCCTACATCGCGTTCAGAGTCCCTTGTATCTGGCCGTCTTCGTTCCACTCTGTCTTCCGTCCTCGCTGTAACCATCATTACTATCGTCACCATCGCCACTATCACCACCATCACCATATTGACCATCGTCACAACTATTACCATCATCACTATCATTACTAGTATTACCATCGCTACTATTACCATAATCACTATTACCATCACCACTATCACCATCAACACCATATTGACGACCATCTTCACAACTATCACCATCATCACAGCTATCATCATCACTACCATCATCACCACCATCACCACTACTACCATCACTATTACCGTCACCACTATCACCATCATCACTATTACCATCACCACTATCACCATCACCACATTGGCCATCGTCACAACTATCACCATCACACTATTACCATCACCACTATCACCATCATCACCATCGCCACGATCACCATCATAATCACTATCTTTACCTCATCCCCCCCCTATTACCACCATCTCCACCTTTCCCTCACCTCCTGCATCATATCCATCACCACCACCTTCACCACTACCCACTAACACCACATATACCTCATATATATGGTTGCTTAGTATTTTATTCATGTTCACATCTATGCCATACTTTGCGTCTCCCTTACCGCATGCCATTTATATAGTAAAACATTTCCGGAAAGCGCGTCATATATTTGTGTGGATATGAGAATAGTGCCACGTGGGAAAACCTTTCCGGAACATTCAGAGTTTTCGTAATTTTCGAAGGAAAAAATGATTCTTAGTTGCATAAACTTTTTTCTATATTTTCGGTTGTTAACTGCCCGTTGTTCAAATCCGGCCTAGCCCCAAAGATTTTTCCTCATTCTTGTCTTATTGAAAGCCTGAACGTTCTCTCACCTCGCTTTTGGTAAATATTGGAATATCGTACGGCATGAAGGCAGCAGCAGCGAGCAGAGTAGGGTTTCAAGAAAGCCACATCTTCTTATTCTGAAATTGCGCCTCAAAACCGAAGAAGCTTGATCAGAAGTTATGTTTCCTGATCTTCCAACGGATCACATCTCTTCCCGTTAGCTTTCGGTCTCTCGTCGCGCCCTTCTGACGATGTCCCTACCGTCCCCGCTCGATTCTGCTCTCGTGTAACCTGGGGACTCCCAGCGGCCACTCCCACTGCTCCATCCTTTGTACTGTCGCTATCTCCTCCCTCACGCCACCCATTTCACTGCCCCTTTCTCCACACCCCGATGCAGTCCACCAGCACCGCCCCCCCCCCCCACACCCCCCCCCCCCATTCCCCTCAATGCCACACCTCCATGCTTTACAGCGCCACCGGCTCCACTGCCCGTACTGCCGTCATCACTCCCCACTCTTCCCGTTACCCTGATTCCAACGCGCTCTTACCCCTATCCATCTCTCCCCTTTCCAGAGCACCTGCATTTGTACCTCTCCACTTTTAACACTGCTGCTTCTTCTGCCTCTATCCACCATGTCATCACTCTTCACCTTTGTCCTGACAGCCCCGTCTCACCATTCTTCTGACGCCACCGCCTCCGCTACCTCTGTTACCTTTCCATACCTCTTTTCCACCACACCACTAATACCACCCCACCCCTCCCTAACCCCAGATACCCCCATATATGCTGCCTCCAGGACACTGCAGGACCGGGAGCGGTAGCTCAATGCATCAACTGATGTTATTGCAGTGCCCTGACCTGGAGGTCTTAGGTTCGAGTCCCGGCGGCAGGATTTTCGACATTAGCTTTCAGCTAAGTCGAATTCAGTCGCTGTCTGGAGGAGATTTCTAGCGGCTGGCTGCTCTGATCGGTAGTTTTCCGTGGTTTCTCCGATCACGGCCACGGACCGCGCGCGTTCTCTCCTTCCTCTTCCTTGTGCTATCCTCTCCCTTACACACACCTTACACTAACATGCAGGTACACTACGACATATCCCGGGAGACCGGTCGGCAGCTTAGAGCTTGTCCGGCTGCGGCGGTGCCCCGCTGGTGGGAGAGTCCTGGTTGGGAAACCCCACTAGCCGACGGTAGGTCGGCGCCGGATCTCGCCATCCAGCGGGGAAGATCACCGCCATCTCCGATGAAAAAACTTGCACCACACTAACCGGACTAATGACCGAAGTAGTTGACGCTCCCGGAAACACGAAAAAAGCAATCAAGCCACATCACCACTCTTTCATTTCCATAATCTCTTATGCATGTACCATTTCCACCTCATCACCACTTGCAATTGCTATTTCCGTAGACAGTATCGCCTCTCCATCCTTTCCCCGACCCTGGCTCGCTATTCCTGTTGGCCCTACCCTCCTCATTACCACTCCGTCCCTCCCACTACCTCTATCCACCTCGTCACCGCCATCCCCGGCCCCGGCTCGGCCGCTCCGTGGGCCCGAGGGGATTAGCGGCGCGTTTACGGAGGCCGGGGGCGCGTGGGCGTCTTCGTGGGGGATCCACGGCCCATTCAGCGGTACGTAAACACGAGCACCGTGTGGACCTCCCTCGCCCCGATGCCCTGTCGCCGCCCCCGGCGCGGCGCCCGCCGCCGCTGCGCCTGAATACCTCGCCTCCCCCCGCGTCCCGGAGGACGCGGCCCGGCCTGCCGGTGTGTGCTCATCTATAGGCCTCGCGGCCCGCGGGGCCCTCGCACGCGCCCGTGTCTTTTCACGGCCCGCGCACAGATAAGACTGCCTTTTCAGCCTTCTTCGCATTCTACTAATTTCCATTTACGTTGGCTTCCTCTGGTAGTAACGTTGAATGTGGTTTATTGTTCTCTATTTCGGTTTCATTTTCTCTGATGAGCTCTGTCGTATGAGGAACATGCCGGTTTCTGTTATATTCTTCCGCTTGTGTAATTTTGTTAGTCAACTGTGAATGAATGTTTTGCGTTTAAGTCATATGATTAAATTTGAATTTCAACAGCGAATTCATTTTCTATCGCTTCTTGTAAAAAATTACGCCAGCTGAGTTGGCTGATTGGAAAAAGTCTTGCTGCTGTAGCGTTTCTGATCAGGTCTTCGCGCCCGAGCCCCAATGGCAAATTTTCGACACTTGCTAGCTTGAGGGAATTCAGTCGCTGTCTAGAGGAGAATTCCAGTTTTCGGCTACTCTGATTCGTTGTTTTCTGACCAAAAACTAGGCGAATACCGGAATAGCACCCTAACAAACGGATCAGAGATCACTCGCCATCTACATTCCTCATTTCTGTCCCTTCCCTCACACCAACACACTTATACTTATTGATTGATTGATTTTTTCGTGTTTCCGGGAGCGTCAACTGCTTTGGTCATTAGTCCCGTTAGTGCAGTGCATGCTTTTTTCGCGGGAGATGGCGGTGAACTTCACCCGCTGGATGGCGAGATCCGTCGGCTAGTGGGGTTTCCCCCTCACCCGGACTCTCCCACCAGCAGAGCAGCGCCCCAGCCGGGACAAGCTCTAAGCTCCCGACCGGTCTCCCAGAATATGTCGTAGTGTAGTGCATGTCAGTGTAAGTGTGTGTGTAAGGAGAGAGGATAGGACAAGAAATGGGAAGGACAGATCGCGCGCGGTCCGCGGCCCGTTTGGTAGGGTACTGCTCCGGCATTCTCCTGGTGTTGATCGGAGAAACCACGGAAAACTACCGATTAAAGCAGCCGGCCGCTAGAATTTTCCTCCAGACAGCGACTGAATTCGACCCAGCTGAAAAGGTAGTGTCGAAAATCCTGCCGCCATGGGGGGTGGGAACCTAGGACCTCCCGGTCAGAGGCGCTGCAGAGACATCAGTTGATGTACTGAGCTACCGCTCCCGGTGCATTTATCTTTGAATTTCTTGATATACTTGCAATGTACGTTCTCATCTTTTTTCTTCTCTCTTACCCCTAAAAATTTAATCGTTACCCTTTCGTTATTTTTTTCGACTGAGGCAATAGCTGTATGACCATTTGCATTTAAATTGGAAAAGGTAGTGTGTCCCATTCGTAGCTCACACTTTTTTCATCGTCCCTTTCTTCTTTTATTGTCTTTTCCTATATCATTACGATTCCTTGAAGTTTAATTTCTGAATTTATTAATTCAAAATCCAGAGTGCACTTTCCCATCTTCTTATATAATTTAATTAATACTTTTCACCTAAACATGTCTAAACCTCGAGATGATTATTTGCAACATTAGCATTTTCTATCGACGAAAATGATCGCGCGTTGACTTCTTGTATTTCATTCAGGATCGTTGCACACTACTATCCTACCTCTTTCTTCTCAATATCGTCCCCGTTATGTTAGTTCTTAAGCGTTTTATATCCTATTTCTGTTTAAAATGAGGCTGAACTGCATAGAAAACCTTATATCGAGCTTGCACTATAATATAAGGACAGCGGTACCTCGCCGTATGCAAATGTCGTGGTGCATTTTCTTCCTTCAAGGCAATGTCGCCACACATGGGCGTCTTGTTCTTTTAGCATCGTTGTACCAATCTCATGGTATTACAGCCCTACCACCAACTTGCAAACTCGATGCGCAATCGGGTGGAGTGTGGTTGAAAATGTGGAAGATGACGCTCTCCTTCCGGCTTTCGAGGTTTTTATTACTTGGTACATCTCCAGTTCTCCTAATATTTGTGCTCATTGCATAGCAGGCCTGATCGTGGGCGTCTTGATTCAAGAGCCGCGGTTTCCGATACCTTCCAGGAGATGTTTATGTACTTGTGTGTTCATTCTCCTGTCCCCGGCAATACCGCATAGCTGTTGAAACAGGCCTACCGGTTTCGTGGGCTCGGCACCAGAAGGAGCAGAGAGCAACAAGGACGAGAATAGTTGAAACAAAGAGCGCTAGATGGCAGGTGCCTTGATATGAGATCAATATTTCCCGTTTATTAGCACTTTGAAATTGATTTTAAGCATTAAGCAAACGTATTGAAATGTTTGAATATATTGTATAAATATTCGATTTTGTTCAATTTTTTAAACATAAAGTTCATATTTTGTCGGGATTATGTGAAGGTCAATACTTTGCAACTTGAGTTTTGTAAAAGTGTTTTATATGACAATAAATAACATTTCATTCAAAATTACCTCACAGTGCCAGTAGGACGAAAGTCGGGTGTATGTCAGAAAAATACTAATACAACTTTAAGAAAGGCAGTAAGTGGAAATGGGATGTAAATGTGAATTGAGTAATTATGTGTCACGAAATAAACATTACTTTACTTGCCTAGTTACCTGCCGAAGCCTGTCTGTAGAGAATCACGCTTACAATAGCACGTCATACGCAGTTTTTAACTGTTTTTTTAACGTAAAATAAATAAATAAATAAATAGATTTTATTTTTACATTTCTTGATTCAGTATGTGCACAGACATTGTCATAATTCTCTTTCATGCTTTTAAGCTTTCAAATTGTTAATTGGAAACGGTTTGTCGTACTTCAGCTTCTAAAACAATCGCACATAGAACTTCCGTGTTTAATTACAGAGATTGCGGGCTCCTCCCTTACCATTTTTTATCATATCTTTGTAGAAGTAAACGTCGTAACTTATTTTTTTGTAAACTGGTTCTATCGTTACGATCTACTGCAGAAGGTAACGTCTGTAAATATTTTTATTTCCAATTTTCTTGATTTGACACTTTAATAGCACAGTGTCAGCTGTATATTATATGGTTCTACGTCTATAAATTGCCGACAAATCGTACTCATTGGCTCATTCTTCCAATTACCTTGTGCACAGGTCCCACATGCTACACTGTCCCTTGCGTGCAGCATCGGTTTAACGTCTCCTATTCTTAAGCTTCCATAACTGAATACAAATATTTAAATTGTTCAATGTCAGTTTGTTTGTGTACTCCGCCACAAACGGTTAATGGTATCACTTTGCATCCTCCTTGCTCGTAAAACGGTCGCACATGGACCTCTCGCATTTAATTACAGCTCTCGCGCGCGCACCCCTCTCGTAGCCCGTCTTCTCACCACCGTCCCCTTTGGCCCGGGGGCGGCGCCCGCAGGACCTCAGCGACCTCCGGCGGCGGGGGCGGCGGCGGCGGGGGCGGCGCGTGCGGTCCGGCGGAGGCGGGGCCCGGCCCGGCCCGGCGTCGCGCGGTCTGCCCCAATTATCGGAAATTCCTGCGCTCCCTGCCCCTGGCGCGCTGGCTCGTACTAAATTAACCACCACTCTATATGCCATTGTTGCATTATGAACGACGACAAAATACGGCCAGTTTGGCGCTATTCATCGGCCGAGGGATTGTTTTCGCTGCGTGCGCGGGGGCGTGCGTCGCCCGCTGGCTCGCGTGCGCGGGAATGCGAACCGGCACGCGCGGACACGCGTGGACGGTGGACCCTGAGAGGGGTGGAGAGGGGGAGGGGTGGTTGGTTGGGTGGTTGGTTGAGTAGTTGGCTGGTTGATGGGGTAGTTGGTTGGTTGGATAGTTGGTTGGTTGGTTGGATAGTTGGTTGGTTGGTTTGGTTGGTTGGATAGTTGGTTGGTTGGGTCGTTGGTTGGTTCAGTAGTTGATTAATTGGTTGGACCATAGACTAAAGAGGTATTCTTCAATTCTTTTCTCTATAGTTGAATCGAGGAGTTGAGGGAAGGAGAGGTAGAGGTTGGGGGAGGATAGGATGGTGTAGGGGTGGATGGGAGGAGTGACGAAGGGCGGGTGGACGTGGAGCGGAGGGACGAAGGGACAAAGGGAAAGGGCCGAGGGAAAAGGAAGGGTCGCCCAGAGGCAGGCCGGTGTCCGTGAATCGGTGGGGGTGAGGGAAATAATTTGCAAAAATATGCAAACAATGCGCGTATCAAAAGCTGTAGTATTATCTGCAAAACAAAAAGTCCTCCAGCGAAGTATTGTAGAGGCTTGGAGATCGAATTATTGCTAGACGAAGTCTGTGTTTTGTTTAGAAATTTGTTATTCTCGAATAAGAGAAGAAATAAAAGAGGTCAACTGCGCCAACGTTTTATTAAGATAGCCGGCTTTCGACGGCTTTGCCGTCATCGTCAGTCTCGCTGCTTTCGGCAAAAGTCGGTAGACTGTGCCTCGCTGCTTTCGGTAAAAGTCGGTAGACTGTCGTAAAAAAGTAGATATTTCGAAATAAACATCTCAGTTGAAGATAAAATTCCATTTCTTATGCAAAATGACATTTTTAGATGTTGCACGTATCTTGTGCACTAACTTCACGAGTTTCTAAAGGTGTGCGTTGATGAGGACCAAAATATGCCTTCATACAACTTTCAGTCATTGAATTGTGTACACCGAAATTGTTACGTTCGTATATGTATCCATTTTAATCTTGTGGCACAAAGGATTTGTTTCTGCGATGTCCAGGCAAAATTGGAAATAAAACCATTTTGTAATCTTTATGCCATCTCCCAGACAAACGCGAGGTGAACACAGCAACTTCTTCCATCCTTTACTTGCAGCATAAAACTTACAATGAGAAAACATTAAACAATCCTAGGGGAAATACGCCCATGATGTACGAAAGATAATCCAAAATCCCCATGATAATAACTGTAATAAAGTATGTTTAAATTTGTATTAAGTAAATACGTAGAGTATCTGTAATGACGTAGGTATAAATAATGTGTGGATATGCATTGTATATAATTTTTGTATTTGTGTATGTTATAAATGTATATATGAATTATTGTAAATTAGCTAGTAGCAAAGATCTACGAGTGAGCACAAATGTTATATTTGTGTAAAAAAAAATAGGAATGTAAAATCCCCTGAAAAGCTGAGTTACCGAACAGAATGGAAATAAAATAAAAAAGGAAGGGGGGAAGAGAAAGGGTCAGCCTCCGACTCGATTGCATTGTGTTAAACTGGCTGGAATCCGTGGTGGCTCTGCGCGGCCAGTGACGTAATGCTAGTGGGTTTGGAAGATAGCGATGAGAGCACTCGCCGCATTGAATTGAAATGTGATAATTCGCGGACTACCGGTATTCATTTCCGAACGATCGGGATTGTGTACCAAATATTATTGCCACGTGGAAATGATTACGGATTATGATTAATCGTATTACTCGCGTAGTTTGTGCGAGTTATTTGTTCTCGTATTTTGAGTGAAAAGGTTAAAATATACAAACACTCTCTGTAAAGTCAGTCGTTGAAATGTAGAATCATTTTTTAAATAAACAGTTAACGCTCTCAGTTGTTCTTTGTCAAATTTGGAAAACTAAATATTATCATTTTTTGGTAATCGGTTTTGGCGAAATTACCGATAATGTAGATGTATGTGAAGGAAAATAACTAATAGAAAAAAGGAAAGTAAACCTTCTTAATGCGGAATTGTTCTCACACAATATTTGGTTAGCAAGATGTTAATATAATGCCGTGAATAGAATGTGAACTAAGCATCTCGAATTTTTAATGATATGTAAATAATTATTGCTCTTTGATGCTTCTTGGTGGGCAGAAAAACAATTTAATACTAGCATTTCATTGATGGCTGGACGAACATTTGGTAATATTTCCAGACTGAAGTTTTGGATTTTGTAGTCCTAGATGAAAATTCATCATGCAAATTCTGATAGATACATAAGAATCGGTTCTTTTTGTAAGTAAAATCTCTGCAATACTAAATAATAAATACCTCTGTAATCGATTCATGCCGCACGACACCGCGGAAATCTTTTCAATTTTCGTATGCAAATCTCAGCGCCTCGCGAAGGTAAGTTCTTCGTGGAAAAGTGAGGCGCTGTTGGCGTGTTGGGCCTAAAATTAACGTTGGCCGCCCCCCTCTCTCCCTGTCTCGCTCGCCCTCACGCTCTCGCTCGCTTCTTCCCTCGGAAAGCTTCCGCACGGAATCGTATAAAATTTATTTTTGTCTCTCACCAGCCGCGGGACCGCTCCCGTTATCTTTCGGGTGTTGATCGAGGAGGCTATATGCGGCGCGTAAAGCGAGAACGGATCGGCAGACGCGACGGTCGAAGGGAGGTCCGATGCACCGGCCTTGCGGAACGCCTTGTTTTGCACACCTGCGCAGAAACAGACTCCATCCGGATCTTTTCGGGGCGATTGATGGCGAGAATAACGGCGCGCAGGGTGAGCAACGGAGAATCGAATGACGCAGGGGCGGTGATCGTCGTTCGCGGTGATAGATGAGATACTTACAGATCGAGATGTCGGCCACGGCGGGGGAGAGCGCACGTGGTTGTGTATTGTCTTTTTATCGAATATTCGCGGCGCTGTCGTAAAATAGATAACGGGACGTCTACGTGTGTACCGTTCGTACTACTCTTTACATTTGTTTTACGAGAGTTTGGTTTGTGCTGTTTTACGAGCGAAGGGAAAGAGAATCTCTTTCAAATTTGATCATCTATTTTACTGCGAAACGTACGAAATAATATAAATTTTGTGTTTTGTTTCGTTTCAAAATATTCTCTTGTTATTTTGAGTCCAGTGTTTTATTCAATGTTAGCTTTACGAGAACACACATTCTATATTTTTCACACATTAGTTCCTAATTTTACAACAAACGTAATATATTTTCTGCTTGATAGTTTCCCCCAATCGGAATTTCCACTCCAAATGACGGAATATTTTATCAGTGAAACCGCGCGTGAAAAAAACCTGACATGCGTCTTTCGCATGCGTGTGAGTGTAAAACCTTCATAATGCAGTCAAATCACGTTACCCTCCCACGCACTACGCCAACTGGGGACTTCGCCCCCCCCCCACACACACACGCACACACACAGCGTCGTTCATCGTCACATAAATTAAATCGTAATTCGTCGGTTGCGCATGCGGCTACAGCAGCGCGGTTTGCCGAAAAAAATAATAACCGCCGAGCCACGTTCAAAGGAACTAACGTATTATTTCGCGTTTTGTGTTCACGACCGACACGCAAACATTACGAGGGTCGTAGAGAAATATTAGGGGCATAACTCAGACATGGCGGCCCGCGAGGGCGGCGTCGCGCCGATGGGTGATAGAGCGCGCGGCGCGGGCGACACGGGGGCGATGGGCGTGGGCGGTGGCCGGGTAGGACAAAGCGCGTGAGCATGGAAGAAACGTAATGGGATAGCGCGGTGTGCTGAAGCGATGTGCAGCGGTAAACTGTGAGATCGTATGTAATGAATTGTAATGGGGCGAAATGCTGCAGAGCTGAAATGGGATGGGGCCTGCAAAACACTTGATATGGGTAGGGTGAAGTGAAGTTAAAGATTTGCGTGAAGGTGAGGAGCAAAATTGGAGATACGGAATCGTGAAGGCCTATGGGCAAGAGAATAATAGAAAATATGAGGAAAACTCAAATTACAGAAAGGAGGATTTGCGATTAGGTGCGCTTAGACTCTGACAGCGGTGAGCCTAATTTGATGCGTCATGTAGGGAAGAGGGACCTCACGAGGTGTTCATGAGACAAGATGATTTTCCATAAGTTCTGAGATGCCACCATATATAGCGACTTGAAGCATACCAGCGAGAAACGGTTTCAATTGGATCATGATTTCATGTGATGACTAGACATTATTACTCTTTTCAACGTACGTTCCTGTAAGTATCATCCGCAATTGGAATGAAGTATTTTGTTTCTTATTTTATTCAACGTAATATTCACACAAGTAAAGACGTAATGGTCGGTGGATTATAATCCTTTGCCTCTTCATGCAGTACTTTTATTTCTTCTATTAGAAATTGAACCTAGTTTTCATTTTCAACGTGTTAATTCCATGTCCAATTCAATTCTATTGATCAGTCAGTGCTGTTTGTCACTTGGTTGCGTGTCGTCTCAGAACAAAACATTTACTATAACGATAACCAATAACATAGGCACACACAAAAAGAATTCTGTGACCCCAAAGACTTGACACATGTTTCTCTATGTACAATTTCAACGCGCTGAATCCGAATCTGAAGCCAGAATTGCGCCATCACCCTCCAATTTTTTTAATCGCAAAAAATCATCGTAACATTGTATTTTTTCTTTTCGAGGATTGTTCTCAGACCCAAAATCTTGGCACTTGTTTCTCTATGAATTTCGACGCACGAAATCCGAATCTGAAGCCAGAATTGTGCCAAAAACTGGAGAGTGGTGGCGCAATTCTGTCTTTAGATTCGAATTCAGCACGTCGACATACGTAAAGAAACATATTTCAAGTCTTTGGGTCTGACAACTTTTTTTGTGTACCTGTGTTGTAATTAATTATCTCTCAATTATTTGGTTTTTCAACTTCACAGCAATTGGTGTACCATAATGAAGCTGTTTCATAATTACTATCATTACGCAACGAGCTGCAGCCAACTAAAAAAAGTAATTATGCAATGAGAGTAAATATAATAATATTAAAAAAAATAAATAATTTTTGTGTCAGGTTAATTTGTCGCGGGTAGGGACGAACGGTACCAGACGTGACGGAAGAGAAATAGATATTAAACATACAAACATAAAATGAAACAATATAATGTCACAATTTGAATGTGTGTGTGTGTGTGTGTGTGTGTATATATATATATATATATATATATATATATATATATATATATATATATATATAGAGAGAGAGAGAGAGAGAGAGAGATGAGAGGGAGAGAGTACCTCTCGAGACGAAGCCAGCTGTTAGTGAGATGAAGGACGTTCGGGCAGGGCGGGCGGGCAGGAGCGGGCGGGCAGGAGCGGGCGGGCGGGCGGGCGGGCGGGCGGGGCGGGCGGCGCGTGATAGCCGGGCGGTCCTCTTCCCACTTCTAATTTATTCCATTGTTCTCTGGCGACAGCGCCGGCCGGCCTGATGCATCCCTACGCGCCGACTGTCTATATTATTTATTCCCGTAGGTGTTTGAATTCGTTATGAGCACAATGGTAGCAGTGACGGCCCGGACGGACGTCGCAGTCCCAGAAACAGGTTCTAACGAATGAACTTACAAGCTCTTCATTGTAGGGCTGTATTTACATACGTTGTTTATGGATGTCGGAAACGGCGCGCGGTCGGGCCTCCGCCGGAGGGCTATGAAGATGTTTGTTCTGGACCGCCGCCGCGAGGGGAAGGGATAATCCCCTCGGGCAGTGAGTGGCCTGCGAGCCGCGGGCGGAGGCGGTTGACGAGCGGGGAAAGATGCTTGGGGGAGAAACAGATAGCCCGGAAATACAGGTGAAGCAGGAAAAACAAAAGAATGATGGTTGTAATCGGGGAATAAACCTGCAAATGGTTCAGAAAAGGCCTTTGCTCCGATAATGACATTAAAACGATGAGTGTTTGAAGATAAGAAGGATTGGTTTACGCTTAATAAAACGCGCAGTGTTGCTTGATAAAATAATAAGAGAAACAAGGATTTAAAGAATGAATGGAAGGAACAAGGAAACAAGCGGAATAAAAATTATAAAAATTCAATTTCAATTTTTAAGATTGAATGCACACAAATATTACTTATAATATGACGTAAAGAGACTGTGTGTAAAATGTTGGGTATCAATGGATGCTTTCATTTTAAAAATTACATAAATTAGAGAATGTTTGTGCAGGGTTTGTGATGTGGTTACATTCATGTTAGAGCATTCAGAAATGGCAACGAACAAGTGAAAACCGCGCAACTGGGAACAAATAGAAGCTAATTGACATCCGAGCAAGTGCGTGGCACGTGGGTGTGTGAGCGGGCGGGCGGGCGGTCCATTGGGCGAAATGGTGGGCGGGCCCGTGGAAGGGCGGTCTACCTCCGCGCCGCGTGGGACGCACCGAGACGAGAGCTTTCAAAACTAATGAACTCTTTCTATTCTGTGTTTAGTTATTAATGAAAGAACGACCCAAACAATGCCTGGTGCAGAAGTCGACGAACAACGCTCATTAGTAATGTGACTTCTTGAGCTGCTCGTCTCCCGTGGCCGTGTTATTTTATTTGAGTTTTGTTTGACGGTTATTTCTCTCCCCTCTCAAAGCCGGCTGCTCTTGACGACTCCCTGGGAGGTCTTTGACGTTGAATAACGCAGCTTATTTCAGCTGTAAAGAATATTTGTAAAACGGTCCTGGGGCTAATTTTGAATCCCTGTTAGGAATATTACGAACAGAAGCAATTCATAAGAGGAAGTTTCAAAGTTTACACACAACTAAGAGTCGAAGTTTTGAAGGGGCGGACGAAAAATGTTGCATTTCGTGTGTCTGTTTATTATTATAACTTGTTATGGTATTTTACGACTTGAATAACTTGTAAATGAATTATGATAAACACACGCGTGCTTTTAATTGAATATTTATTTATTCTTAACGAAAGTATTTAAAAAAGGGGAAATAACATATTACAAATATTCTAAATAACTATGGAAGTTATGAATAGTTCAATGGTATGTTTTAATCTTCATTTAAGTTATTCATTTACAAATAACGATCAATGCAATAATAGCAAAACAACAACAACTTGGCAAATTGACAACTTGGCAGAGCTCATAAAAGTGTACGGAGTGACCATCACTGATTTAAGACCTTGAAAATATGTTGTAATTTAATGTGAAGTTTCGAGATTTGATTTGCCAAATAGCCTAAATATATTCAGTGAGTGTACACACGTTTACGAAAAATGTTTATCGTATGTGGTGAAAAAATGACTACCTGGCTACGAGTTATTGACATACTGCTAGAATAAATCTAAACGGTACATTGCGTGAATCAAAATCCCAAGATGTACCACTTGTTTTCGTCGCATCCTTCACTGAAACGTACCGCGACCGCCTTCACAACTCATTTCGAGAGGCGAAAAGCGCGCCGCCTTATTTCCGTCGCTTTCTTTCGGCCTCCACGTCGCGCCGCGGCATGCGCCTCAATTTCACTGCGCACGCGCGCTGCGTCGCTAATCAGCGAGGCAGGTTTATGAAGTGGAGGCGCTCGTCTGGCATGGGCGCGTCGCGCGGGGCGCCGGCCTGCCTCGCTCGCTCCTCTTCGTCTCCGCGCCACGCCCCCCTCCCCCCTCCAGGCTCCGGGACTTCCCGTCCGCGGGGTGGCGCCCCAGCTGCTGAATCTCTCCGCGTCCGGGATCGCGGCCGTTTCTTTTAATTAAAAACGAGCGTTTGCCCGTATCTTTGGGTATGATGGCCCCATCAGAAATTACATTTGCATGAATTAAGGATATTTCAGAAGGGAAAACCGTGCGCGCTCAAGCTGAGAGAGGCGAGTTTTTCGGAAACTGTGATGGAAGTTTATGCAAAAGCCAAAAATTGAGTTTTAAAATGCATGTTTGCTCTCTCGTATCAAAAGTTATATAAGAGATACAACAAACAGAGGCTGGGAGCATTCTTCGCCACTCGCTGGTTCCGTCTCTTTTCTGCCACGCGGGCGCCCACCGGCAAACTTTATCGTAGACACCGCCATGTACCTCTTCTCCCACCACCATTCCCGCCGCTGCCTCTCACATGACCCACGATCCCATTCCGGACGTGACTTGCAACGCTGCCCAAGACGGTGATCCCAGAGCCCGCCTCCAACCATTCCCAGCGGTTCTTCCGATGTCACTTCCAGCGCCGCTTTCAATACCACTTCCTCTGTCGTTCCAGACTTCGCTTCCAACTTCCTTTCCGCCTCGGACTTCCTCCCGCCTCGGACTGCCCTCCCGCCTCGGATTGCCCTCCCCGCCTCGGATTGCCCTCCCGCCTCGGACTGCCCTCCCCGCCTCGGACTGCCCTCCCGCCTCGGACTGCCCTCCCGCCTCGGACTGCCCTCCCGCCTCGGACTGCCCTCCCTGCCTCGGACTGCCCTCCCGCCTCGGACTTCCTCCCGCCTCGGACTCTCCCCGCCTCGGATTGCCTCCCCGCCTCGGACTGCCCTCCCCGCCTCGGACTGCCCTCCCGCCTCGGACTCCTCCCGCCTCGACTGCCCCCCGCTCCGGACTGCCCTCCCGCCTCGGACTCGCCGACCCTCCGCCTCGGACTGCCTCCCGCCTCGACTCCTCCCGCCTCGACTCCCTCCGCTCGACTCCCCGCTCCGACTCCGCTCCCGCTCCGGACTCCTCCCGCCGCTCCCGCTCCCGACTCCGCTCCCGACTCCCGCTCCCGCCGCTCCGCTCCCGACTCCGCTCCCGACTCGCTCCGACTCCGCTCCCGACTCCGCTCCCGACCCGCTCCCGACTCCGCTCCCGACTCCGCTCCCGATTCCGCTCCCGACTCCGCTCCCGACTCCGCTCCTAACGGCCCTGTCACCCTCGACGTCCACGCCGCCGTTGCCGCCCCGCCCCAGGCACGCAGCAGAGAAGAAATTGGGGAGTTCCCTCCGCCAGAGACGTTGCTTATTTTGGGGTAGCGCCGCGCGCGCGTGGGCCGCGCGTCACCTGGGGGCGCGCGCCGTCGCTCTTCTGTTTACATCGTTCCGAGTCGGCGCCTCGCGCGTATCGCTTTCATCTGCCTCCGCGCGACGGCGGCGGTGCGCTCGGCAAACAGGCCTCTCCAACTCAAACATTTTATCCGCCGCCGTCCCCATCAGCGGCGAGGCTCGTTTTTAATGAAGGCGCCGAAGTCGAGGCTCGTCGTCCCCGGCCGCCTCGTCGACGATGACGACGACGTCGACGACGCCTTCCGAGAAGCGCGACCGAGCGCGCCTTCTGATGACATCGATGCAGGTTCCTTGAAACGTCGATAACATCCGTGACCAGGGTCGGTTGGCGCGCGATCCGCGCGAGCGCAGCACTGTACGGCGTGAGTCACTCGGTCACGTGATCCGCCGCGACATTCGATGAGGGCGGGGGCGGCCGTCGCGGCGTGCGCGCGCCTGTGAGGGAGGGTTGCGACCGTATCAATAGGCCTCAGAAGGTACCGCGTAGCCCTTCCGTTGGGCAAGTGGGGAAGGACGCGAGTGGCTACGTTTGGGCGGAGACGGCGTTTAGACGCTATCGAACGCGCGATGAAACACGATGGGTAGGCGGGCCTCAGCTGTGGAAGGGCAGAGAAAAAGCTCTGCCGCCACAAAGGTTGGAGAAAATGCAGAAGGTGAAGTGAAACTTCTGGAACCGGCTGATAAATAACCACAGACGTGCAGATTGTTGTGCCACAATAAATTTATTTTACAATACTAACTTTTCGAGTATCCGTGGTGAGCTAAATCAATGATAATATACTGAATATACTAAAGGTGTGCCAGACAGAATTCTTCATGTAGAAAATGTTGAGGTTAAAAGAGAAGAAGAGAGGAATCTGCTTTGCACGAAGACAGATTTAGATTCTCAGGAATCATTATAGCTCGTCGTTTCCGTAGCTGTTTTGCTTATGGATTTTGGATGTCGTATCTGCGCCGTAATTACTTGTTTCAGCATAAAATTATAACTAATTATTACCATGTATTACGCACACTACATTACTACATCAGAGTTTGATAAAAAATAAAAGAACTGCTGATGAACTAAAACGGAGGTAGCTGCCAATAGCGATATCGAATTCAGCCGCTGTCTGGAGAAGAATTATAGCGGCCGGCTGCTATGATCGGTAGTTTTACGTACTTTCTCCGATCATCACCAGGGGAATGTCGGAAAAGTATCCTACAAACGGGCCAGGTACCGGACGCAATCTTTCCTTCGTCTTCCTCTATCCTTACCCCTTACACAGACACACACACATACACACGCACAAAGATGTACTCCACTACCTCACATATCAGGGGACGAGTCTGGAGCTTAGAACTTGACCCGGCTGCAGCCGTGCCCCGCTTGTGGGGACATACTTGATTGGGGAAACCCCGCAATCCGTCATGTATGTCGGCCAGGATCTCATCATCGAGCTGGAGAAGTTCACAGCCACCTCTCCAGGAGGGATCATGCACTACATTAACAGGACTAACGACTTAAGCAGTTGACGCGTCCCGAAACGTGAAACAATCAATCAATCCTCAAGCGTTTTGTAGTCCTGTACAAAATTTACTTCTTTAATTGTATAAGTATGTGAAATGTATATAAAATTTTTAGCGGTGTTTGTGTTAAAATATTTTTTGTCTTTATTATTTTTTAAAGATTATTGATCATTGTTTTATCCTATATTTCAATGATATATAAAATTTGTTTCTTTTATTACAGGAATAACGAAAACACCAAAATGTAAACTAAATCAAGTGTTTTCTACATTTTCGTTTCGTACAGCGCCCCTCTGTTCTTCTGTCTAAAATTAGCCCGCGCGGACGCCAGTGGCGTGGCGTACAGTGTCGGGAATTCCCCCAGAAGCGGGGGCGGCCGCTTTGATGCGATTACCGCGGAGACTGCAGGTCGCCCGGACGCGGTTTCGTGGCCGCCGCGGGCGGATTTGTTAGTAGTGGATTTAGGGCGTCGTCACGCGCATAAATACAGAAAGGGACCGGGCGTTTGCCGCAAGTTGCTTCGGGGCACGAAACCCTAAGGGGTATATCAAATTACACTTCTGTGAAGAAAAATTGAAAATGACCTCCAACGGTATGTAATCGGACGATCGCTTCGATGTGCGCAAAGCACTCGTGATGTAAATCAAGCGGCTCATTATTTTCGAGAAAGGGAACTAAATGGGCGTTGGAGATATTAGAAATGTACCTCATTTATTGCACCTTTTGCCTGCAAAGTGTTTCTTGTGACGTGTTTCGTTTATCTTAATTAGTTAGTCGCACGATTTTTCGCTCGCAGTCGGTCTCACTGCGGCCCCCAAACGCGTTTCCTGTGTCGTAATTAAAATGCTCACGCACATTTCTCATACGGAGAGGAAACGTGCAATGACTATTGAGGCATGGCAAGGGACGTGAAATTTTCTATACTATAGACCAAATACCATGATGTAGTTGAAGTATTGAAAGACCATAGCTGAAATGGATGTAGACGTATAAAGATGAGGTATACTATATATACGTGATATATACTATACGGTATATATACTATATATCCTTAGTGACAAATATGAAAAGATGCATATGTTTAATTCCAGAATCCGTGATGCTATAGGTGATGATATTAGGAGGATCACGCAAGTACGCGGAGCCGAATGCTATTGGTTCGAGGTGCGGAATTCCTGTGTTTTTACCAAGTGATTGTGACCTGTTTGGCTTATCATGTCAAGCAGTATTTGATTATTTGTGTTTCTGGGAGCGTTAACTACTCTGGTAGATACTTCCGTAAGTGTAGTACGTGTTTTTTATGCCAGGAAGTGGCGGTGTTCTCGCCTTTTGGCGAGATCCGGAGAAGTCCTACATGGCTTGCGGGTGATTTCCCTATCCAGGTATCTCCCACCAACGGAGCACCGCCCCAGCCGTGGCATGCTTTCAGCTTCCTGCTGGTTTCCCAACATGAGTGGTAGTGTAGTGCATTTAAGAAAGGGGTGAGAATAAGACGAGAATGAGGAGGGAAAGTTCGCGCGCGGTCCATGACCCCTTTGTTACGTTACTGCTCCACCATTCGCATGGTATTGTTCTGACAAACCACGAAAAGCTACCGATTAGAGCAGCCGCCCGCTAGAAGTACCCTCCAGATTGAGTCTGAATTCGACCTAGCTATGAAGCTAGTGTTAAAAATCGCTTCCACTGTCGGGACTCGAACCCTAGAACCTCTCGGTCAGAGCCAAAACAGTATTCCATCTGGAACATCAACCCATTCATAATCATTAAGCAGTTCTCATTCATTATCACCCCTAATTCTGCACATACAATGGAAGGGAACAGCAGGTTAACATGGGGAGGGTTCGTGGTATAATGGCGAGCTCGTGCACCTTCCACCCCCGAGTTCAATCCCAGACCAGGAATTTGCGTTGTGCAAGGAGTGTTATCTCCCGCATGTCCTTTTAATCTGTTGTGTTCCTCACTTTTTAGTGTTATTATTTTAACACGCATATTTCTCAATCATTTCTATGCCAAATTTGTGCATTCTAAAGACAATAAAAACGCCTAAAATGGATTATTATCCTGAATGAGAATAAATGTTCTTTTTAACATATCAATGTTGATTTAAGAAAACTCATTTCCGTTCATCAGAAATTTACGGTGGCCTGGCTTCATTTAACGTTATTGCTACTAATTAGATTAACACTAATTTCCTGATAAAATGGCAAGGTTCGCGTTCTCTACTAAACGAATCGATGTCAGCGACGTAAGCGAGCGGAGATATTTAAGCAGTTTTATGGGAGAACCAGGGATTGTAGGTAATGTGTTCTTGTCAAATCTCTCGGAAATTCAAGATAATACTAGGTACCCAAAAATGAAACTCATAAATGAAGTTCTTCTAAGAGAAATACCTGGAGATTACATTAGAGACCGAGAGCAGTGGCATCTATAATGGGTGCACATTTGATTCCAGTTTACGTTGTGCGAACCTTTCCTCGTTTCAAGTGTTGAGGGACAACAGAAAGTTCTTCATATTAGACATTTTAGGATTACACGTGTTTGTTCATTGCAACAGTGCATCTTTAAATTTATTTTTGATTTGTATGCTCCTTTTATCCAAAAAAGAATATTTAATAATTGGAAAATTAATTTCAAATGCAAAACAATTGTACAAGTTAATACTTTAAATGTTTTTTATTGAAATTATTGTTCAGCTTGATTCTAAAGTGATTAGAGAAAAGTGAAAAATTTATTTAATTGAGTTTTCAAAACGCTCAAAATTATGATCTTAAAATCGGAATCCTAAATTTGGACCCAACACAACAGCGTCGGCGTGAATTCAGTAAATAGTCAGTCAGGAGCCTCAACGATAAAACAGCAGTGTCATAATGTTCAACTATTGTATCTAGGAAATGAATTTATAATGCATATAGTTTTGATAGAACGACTTACTATAAATGTGTCGGACACTTGACAATTTACAATTAAGACATTTTTCAGTTATTCTTACAGTTAAATTTTTATTGAATTTGTTGTTTTCAAAAGCAAGTTTGAAATTGAAATTTTCCACAAATATTTCTTGTTTATTAACAAGCCTTGGGAGCGAAACATTCAATGTGGTCTGAAGTTGCTGTTTTCAATATATCTCTGTCAATTAAACATAATTTTGATAATTAATTAACATAGAAATGATCGCAGGTTTTTTTAGTTTTAAAGTCTCTAAGAAGAAAAATCAATCGGTAATTTTTTATATGGCCCATGGAAGCACCAATATGCAAATTTGCTGGCGTGAGTTCAAGTTTTATTAATATCCTTGCCTTTCTGCTTTATCTGATATTCACATTTTCGCCATTAATCATTTTTATTATTTTATAAGATAAGTAACCAGTGACATGAGAGAAAACAAACAACGCTGGTAAAATTAATGCCAAATAAATTAAACGACCCTTATCTGACTTGTACACGTATATCACATTATCATATGGATAATTAATTTGTGATTAATTACGTCCAACGCACTTCATCAATATCGTCCTGTTACAATAAATGTACTTGACTGGTCGTGTTGGTAACACTTTATGGCACAAGTGATTATCACATTATTGGACACTTGTTTATAATTGTTTGACATGATCTGATATGACTGCCAATCCCAACGACTGTAAAATGAGAAAAGCGTCGGAACAGCCGCTTAAGCGATGCATCCACATCGTCAGACCAAGGCGGTCTAAGTACTATATCTATTACGTCCCACCTCAGTGACACGTCGACAGCTCATCACTAGGGCACGGATTTTAATGACCTAAAAACCAGCGAAATATGCAAGCATGTATGACCTAAAATCTATATAAAAATCTGACCTTAAAAAAATAAAATATGACGCTACACACGTTTATTTTTCAAAAATTCCTGATGCTTTTTTAAGTGTAACATTAGTACAAAATTCACTCAAGAACAGATTGTAAGGATGTTACATGCGGTTTGCAGTCGTTGGAACTAACTAGCATTTTTAAAAATTGCTTGTATACGCAGCAATATGTTGTACACTTTTTCATCCACATGACCACGAGCTCGACTCAACTCACTCCGTTCAAATTCACTTACTCAAAAAGTTTTTGAGTAATTGTTGAGTTTATTTGTGACAATATCACTGGTGTTTGGACTTTTGCTAAAAACGATCCTTAAAAATATAACAAATATACTCATTTATGGCAAAATTTGGCCAAACTATGACCTTTACTGAAAACGATGTAAATATGACTTTATATGCACAATAAAAATACGTTTTTCTGATCGACAATACCTGGATTCGTGCATAAATTGTCTTAAAGTTCGCCCGAAGGTTCAGAAAAAATATGACTTGTCATTAATATCCGGGCCCTACTCATCACCGTTCACCTTCACCCCCAAGTCGTTAGTGTACGACTTGATAATCAGGTTGATAACGTAAGTAAAGGGAATAATTAAAGTCGCCTTTGATTGACTGGCTCGTCTCGTGTGACACCTTGTCGGAAGCAGCAAAAACCGGCGCGGAGGCGTCGCCGTGCTGCAACACGAGTTAGTCGCACGCTGAGCTTCTTCCTCGCGCGCAATTAATCTGGAGCGACGCGTGTCCCTGTCGCCCTGTCTGCTTCTCCTCCATCTCCTCCTCTCTTCCCTCGTCATCCTTCGCCTGTAACGATCCCGCGGACCCGCGCGCAAATCTGTCTTTCTGACACAGTGCTGTCATTTGTGCGTTGGAGATGAGATAAGGTAAGAAATATTTTGGATGAGGAATCGTGAGAGAATATGTGCCTGTCTCGGTCACTTCTAGTGCGACGGACTGAAGGGTCGTGCGTAAAATATTTCTGTTGAGTATTCTTAAAGCTGACCTACTTATTGCGTTTATGTATTGTAATGCAAAGAGAATCTGAAAATGTAACGCCACGTACCTGAGAATCTATAAATGAGTAATAGTGTTTGTGTACTTCGATAAATCCCTCTGCTTTCAATGTTCTGATCGGTTTGGATTGCTCAGGAATCAACTGATATCATTGCATTGTCTCTGACCGGGAAGTTCTGGGTTTCGAGTCCAAACGGTGTCAGGATTTTAGACATCGCTGGAGAGTTCGGTCGAACTCAGTCGCTGGCTGGAGGAGAATTCTAGCAGCCGGGAGCTGTGATCGGTAGTTTTCCGTACTTTGTCCGGAACATCGATTTTTTTTTTGAGTAAATGACCCGCGGCAAATTTTTTGTTTTCACACCTTAAGAACAGCAAAAAAGCGTCAAATTATTAGCTATACAGTTTTGTGATTGGGTGAATTGGTCCTGCTAACTTCCGAGACGTGGCGAATGCCGCGCACGAAACGCGCACGAAATTTCCTTCCCCATCTTCGTCCTTTTCTCACTTCCGCCATACATGCACAGCACTACCACACATGTCGGGAGACCAATCGAGAACTTGCTGGGATGGTACCCCGCTGGTGGGAAGTTCCTGAAAGGAGAAAATCCTATCAGTCGACTTCTAGGTCGGCACTGTATCTTACCATACAGCGGGGGGAGATCACCGTCACCTCCCGTAATAAAACATGCACTACATGGATGGGACTAATGACCATATCAGTTGACTTGGCCGTAAACACGAAATAATAATTTAATCACTCAATCAATCCATTGTACTGTATCCACTGCAATGCAGATATCATTCGACATATTATCGAATTTAAGGATTATGCAATATGAATCAAAGCTGATCCTCCTTTTGTATTAAAGTATCTGTTATCACATTTGTCGATTCAATTTAAATTAAAAATAGCTTGTACCTAGGAAGTACCTCCCTTTCCTAATTCCTTTCCCTTTTAAGATTAACTTTGGTATAAAATCTAAAACAACTAGGATACGAAAGAACTGAGAGGAAATATGGACGATACATATTATAAATATTATAAATTTTCATTGAAAGAAAGAAAAATTAGGAGTTCTCCGTAGACTTATAATTACGTAAAAAATTAACCCGAAATTTTAGCGTAATTACTTTAGTTTTTCGTTATATGAGTAATACCTATATCTGTGAGGAATTCTTCAGCCTTCGAGTACTTAATTTGCCCGCATTCCTCCCATATAGTTCTTTCAATGGACATATTTCTTGCAAAATCCATTAATTCCTAGACACGACTCGTTGGTGACTATTCCATTTCATCTAGCGGATTCATTCTCGCGAGAGACAATTCCTTCTCTGTGAAGGAGACCGCATGTGCCGCCCGTCCGTCGGCCGAACGTTTCCAGCGCGGCCGCGCAGCGCCCGAAATCAATTAATCTTAGCCGGCGGCGGCGGAGGCGGTCCGCTCGGAAGCGGCAGCGGGGCATTGGGAGGAAAGGAGAGGCGAGGCGGAGCTGGAGCGAGGCAGAAAGTAGCGGCGTTTGTGAGTGTGTGTGTGTGGGGAGGGGGGGAGGAAGGGAGTGTTCGTTCTGGAGAGTCCAGAACGCGTGGAAGGCCAATGCGAAGTAATCAGACAGGTGGATAATTTGGAGGAGACAAAGCCTGTACAACGTGACGACGAGAGTCGAGACCGGAGTCGAGACCGAGTCGAGACCGAGTCGAGACCGAGTCGAGACCGAGTCGAGACCGAGTCGAGACCGAGTCGAGACCGAGTCGAGACCGAGTCGAGACCCGAGTCGAGACCCGAGTCGAGACCCGAGTCGAGACCGAGTCGAGACCCGAGTCGAGACCCGAGTCGAGACCCGAGTCGAGACCCGAGTCGAGACCCGAGTCGAGACCCGGAGTCGAGACCCGAGTCGAGACCCGAGTCGAGACCCGAGTCGAGACCCGAGTCGAGACCCGAGTCGAGACCCGAGTCGAGACCCGAGTCGAGACCCGAGTCGAGACCCGAGTCGAGACCGGAGTCGAGAGCAACAATGCGGCATGGAGCAGCATGGCAGGCGCAGAGCTGCGAGGCTGCAGGCGGAGGACCTCGCCCTGTGCCGAACATGCGCGCCCGCTTCACTCCAGGGAGGGAAGCCCGGCGCTACATCAAAGGAGAACTTTCCCGAACATTATCTGTGAAAAATTACGCCCAAACGGCAGCGGCTGCGGCGCAAGTCGACGCTCGCGGGGCGGGGCGGGGGCGACCGCGTGCGTGGGCCGGTGGGGCCGCCAGAGAGCACGGGAGGGCCCCGCACGCCCGCGTTCGCGCCCGAACGAGCCAGCGAACGAACGAACGGGCTGGCTGGCGGGCCCGGGCGCGCGCGCGAGCGAGCGCTGATTTATAAAGCCGGCGATAACTTCAAACGCGCTCGGTCACGATTGTGCGGCGTAATTGCTCCCCCCGAGGGGCGCGCGCGGGAGCGCTTTGTCGGTGGAGGAGGAGGAGGAAGAAGAAGAAGCGGCGGCGGCGGCGGCTAGGGACAGATGGTGTGGTTGATGGCGGCTCCGGGTGAAGGATGGGTGAGGGGTTGTGGCGTGATAACTTATAGGCGGCGGAGTGGTCGAAGGGGTTGTATACGGCGTGGGGAGGTTGAGCGTGAGGTATAGGACGATAGAAGGGGGATATGACGGAACTGGAGGGTTATGACTGAAGCTGAAGTTCTTCTGGTTTTGTATTCAGAAGGAAGGAGAAAATTTAAGAAGGCTGCTATTGAAAAAAAAAATGTCGATAAGAGTAAATGTTATTGTATGTCATGAGTGTGCGATAGTGAAGAATATTAAGATACATCCAAAACTCGTTACCCTATTTTTGTTTTCATTATAGTTAATATGAAGCAATAAAATCGAGAAATCTATTCACTATTAGTAGCATAAAATAGGTTACTACGAACCAGTTTTCGGTGAGAAACACATTGACGCTCTACAGTACTTTCCAAGTACTATTTAATTAAATAAATTACTACAAATAATTAATTGAATATAAATTAAATTAGCACCATAAAGCGAGTAAACATGATTAAATCTTTAACTGGATAAATGGACTTGAGAAATGCACCTTTCATCAACGGAATTAATCAATAAAAAAGAAATTTTTAGCATTATTTTTAATGTGGTCTTGATTATTATGTAAATGGACTAATGAAAGTAACAAAAATAAAACAACAAACTGTCGTGTTTCATTCGTTTTGCTTCCGAGATTTATTAATAACATACAATTCAGAACCTATTCCCAATAACTGTTTTCTTTAATTTTTGCACGTAATTTATTTCCTTTCTGGAGCAGCGGTGTGAACTACGTGACCCTTTTTTTGTGTTTCTAGAGTTTCTAAACAATATGTAACAAGTATTGAATCGCAGCTTCTAGGTTAATGACCCCATCTCGATCAGGTTTTTCGTCCAATTTCCCTGATCCATTGAACAAGTGCTGATGTGGCCCCTTGTTTTGCTTCTGGATGTAAATGTAACTTCATTATCTGTGCACGACTTCTAGAATTCAGTGGGAAATATAGTTATTCAAATTATCGTTTCCATGTTGTCGCGGCAGAAAGTATTATTCCTTGACGAAGGACACCATGGATAAGAGCCCAAAATTTATTGCTTACTTATTCTTGAAAATAGATTGTATTACATGGGAGCGTATTTTTAAAATTAACTCGAAATTCAAGTACTATATGACTTCACGTCGGGATCAAGGAATTTTGAAAACGTGCACAGAATTCACTTCTCCCCATGGCACGCCATACACAGTTTTAACTGTTTTCTTGACGTAAAATAAAATAAAATAAAATAAAAAATAAATAAAAACCGTTCCGTTTTCCCAATTTTGTGCATTTCCTTTAAATTTTGCTCGTAATTTATTTCCTTTCTGGCGCAGCGGCGCCAACAACGTGCCCTCTGTTTTCGTTATTTCTCTCCCCCTTTCGCGCCGGGCGAGGCACAGTATTGCTCCTTTGTTGCAGGTCTTGTATCAGTTTCGAAAGACAAATTCCGCGTTGAATTTTTATGCAGACGCGGGAGCTCGTTGGGCGGGCGTTGGAGCTTTTGCCCCGGGAATTAAATTTTACTGCTGCTTTTACGATGCTTTAATTTCGCGTGGACGTCGATGCTGGAAGGTCTATACGGCGGGGCTGAAATTATTTTGTAATTGTAAGAAGGAACAAAGTAATTTTCACTCTCCCCCTCTCTATACCGTCGTTTCTTCCGGCTGGAGTTTATGCATATATAATTATTAAATATAAGCAGGAGTATTTTAAGTAGAGTTATGTACGGTACGCACACACACGTTAGAAGCAAATTTAATTTTCTCTTCATTATTTTCTGTAATCTGCTCTCTTCTAAACTCTACTTATTTAAGATGTATCGTTGTTTCGGAGTTTGCAGCAATAATGCTTACAAATTATTTTGAAATATCTTTTATCAAAAAATCAAAACGCCATTTCTAAGCTTTTGAAAGTCTGAACTTATTAATATTATCTTAGGCCAAGGCAAAGAATGCAGGATATTAGTATCGTTTACTTTATAGAATACTAATTTTATTTAGTGAGATCAGGAGAAGTAAGTTGGCGAGAAAACAGACGCTTTGTGCACTATGCGTTGTCAAATATTTCACGCAAATGACCTCTAATATTTACAGGGAGAATTTACCGTATGGCCTCGCAGGAAATTGGTATATACTTACTAGCATCATGAATCCCTCAATCAACTAATCAGAACTTGTTTTAACGTCAGAATATTTGTTCAAAGCTGCGCTTCGTAACTCGGATGGCTCTAAGGAATGAAGTTGCGGGTTCGAATCTCGCTTACGTCAAATATATTTCCCCCTTGTGATTGTGGTATGAAAGGCATATGCATATCACCACGCATTCCATTTTATCATTCACATAAACATTCGACTGCCTAGGCGAAAAGTTTCAAATGAGACTGAAGACTGTGAATACTCAATAAATGTGTCCAAATAGGCGAAAATCGTTGCATTATACAATGTTACAGTGGACGTAGAAAACACTGATTATATTATTATATCAAAATCATTTGTCAGATTTCTGAGAGTTAAAGTTCAGTTAACATGAACTCCTTTGATTTGATTGAATGGCAAATTGCCATTATTTACATTCGCAGATTACAAATATTCTAAACAAATCTATTGAAATTATTAAGTATTTAATTTCCGACGTTTATTCCGGTTGTTATTTCTTGTGTTATTGTCATAGTAGGATGCTTGCAACCTCTAGGTCTCTACTGTGAAATCAACGCTCCTCAGAAATTTAGTCCTGCGAAGCACGTTTGGGATAAGAAAAGGTTTACAAAAGTTCTACGACCTATATTTCAGAGGTACCCCGAGATAGGCCTTTCGAGTATATCTTAACTCGAAATGATGTCCCCGAAGGCTTCTAGTTTCCTTTGAGAAAAGTTGAGTTGGGAATACGCCAGAAGAATCTCGTGTAATCTGCGGGGTGCGCTAACTTCTACAATCTTTCCAATTTGTTTGAAATCGATGTTTCAAATTGGACGTAATGTCTACTTATCTCTTTGTTCATTTAACTTTGTAATAGAGGGCTTTGCTCCTTGTACGTGTTTTCATTGCAGAGTCGCCATCTAAATTGTGTGCAGTGTTTCACTAAAGTTTAAAGAACGATGACTGGTAAGGACAACGAAGAATTCATGAAAAATATTGAAGATTTTCACAAATCTTCCAAATTACTTTTTCTTCAAAAGACGAATTGTTGTTTTTCAATTTAAAATTATGTTTTACGATTTGTTGTTCAAGTATCTCATTGACAACACGTATTTTAACATTTCTAATATTTTGCAAAAATATATATTTCTATCAATATTTTATTCAAAACAATGTTTAAATTAGTTCGTAAAAATTCTCTTAAGATTTCTGAAATTCATGAAAAAATGTATTTATACATAAATCCATTTTGGATAAAGAGAACTTCAACGTTGATCGATATCTGAACGCACCGAGTCCAAGAACAGAGATTGTCGGAAGTAAAACTGGGCAGTGGAAGATCGACCGGTTGCCTTTCAGATTTCACGTTTGTAGCGTTGTGTGTATCTGAGCGAAGAAATCTGTTCTCTAAATTGACCATCTGTTTGTATTAAGAGACACTACAAACATAAACAGTTCGTTCTCTTTAAAATCTGAGATAAATATAGGGAAACAGCAATGAGGAAGGACAAACTGCAAACAAGACAGATACTATCTGAAGGTGAACTTAATTGCACTCAGCTGATTGTCATTTCATCAGCCACGTCACACCCCAGGCCACCTGCATCGTTCGTAACATGACGGAACAGTTCGTGTAATAACCCTCGTTATGAGACAGTCGTTACGACAACTCTAGCTCCTCATCCAGGATGATGCAGCAAGGCGAATGTGATGCACGTGTGGTTTATCGCTGGAACTGCGGCACGCAGGACAGGCTGCCGTGCAGGTGTCCACGTTGTCTGGCGGCAGGTGTTTTTACGCGACGTCGAGTGCTGCAGATTATTAAAAGTCTCGTAGTTAATCAGAGTGCTTCTTTGGACTTCTGATGTGAGATTTTGTTGTATATCGGTTGGTGCACGTAGTGAGATGAGCTACATATTATCAATGAATAAACGACTTATACGTAGAGCGTGCAATACTAAAATACTCAAACATTTAGAGACGAGTGAATCTTATTTGCCAGAAATTTTTTCAAACTCTGTTTTTAACGTTGACCCTGGTTTCGTGAATTCTAATATGTGGAAGAAAATATGTTTTTCAAACGCTACTTCTAAATGTTTTCTAAAAAAGTGAAGGTCTGCAAATGTTTGCACCGCATGCTGCAAATGTTGAATGAAACACTAAAGATATAAATGACACGAATTCTAATGTTTATAACTTCATTCACATCGGATTCTTCTATATCAAAACTAGTGTCTGAAGACAGGAGTTATGATACAGAAATAGGTTTTCCGCAGTTTTGTGTTGTTCGTGGGTCTTTAGATTTTTTCATTGGCTGCAGTTTTTTAATTATTAATTACTATATTACATACTAGTATCTTCTTAGAATCGTGTAAGTTCTCGGATGCATGTGATATTTTCTTCCTACATAGTGAAAAGGGTTATCCATATTCATTTTATTGAACCCATTGAGGCAAACAGAGGTGTAAATTACCATAATTAAATGCATATGATTTTATACTACATATACAATGCTTATGACAATCATTAATACAATGTTACTGATATTGAATTTTGGGCAACACGATATCATAATCTAAAATAAGAGGCAACTTACTTTAAAACTCAATGTATTGTCAGTTCACGCAGCACGCTTTTCACAACTATTCAGTTTATTTCAGGACTACAGTTTTTTTTTGTTTTTGTTTGTTTTGTTTTCTTCCAAAGAAATCGTATGTCTTTGTTGTGTAAATTCATTACGAAAAACACACCTGTTCATGAATTATCATTTTAGACAGAGCATTCCAGTTAGCCCTTCTCTCAAATTGTTATTGGCGGCCACATCCACATCTGACAAACTCACAATCTGCACTTCAGCGAGGAACAAAGGCAGCGCCCGCGCCATTTCGTTGCGCACACGACATAACGCGCGACGCGCTGCGCGGCACGTCGAACTGCATAATCGCAGCGAAAGGCAGTTTACGACGCACTCAGGCGCCGCGCTCAGCGCATTCCGCGAATGCCTAATGAACGGGAGGGACGAGGTAATGGAGGTGGCACCGACAACGCTCTTGCGTTCTTTAAAAGTTATACATAAATAGATGCATGAATAAAAGAATGACTATACTAGTGGTAGAATGATGCTGGAGTCATTTAACGTGTGAATGAATGAATGATTGATCTATAGAACGAATAAATGAACAATTGAACGAAGTATCGATTGACTAAAAGCACAAAACGAATGATTGATCGATGGAATGAATGAATTGCCAATTGATTGATCGAATGAATGAATAAATGATCGTTCGAACAAGAGAATCATTGCACGTACAGTGCTTGAACGAATTAAAAGGTGAATAATTAAGAGTAATATTGATTGAAAGAAAATGAATGAATTTATTTTAAAGAAGCCCAGGTTGTTTGAGTTAATTTCCCCAGAGGAGAACTCTGGGATCTGCTGGAGTTTGCGGAAACGCACTGCAGAACATAAAGGTGTAATGCAGCATCAATCGAGACACTATGAGACCAAAATCGCAAAGAGAATTGGTGGCTTAGCGATCGTTTCTACATTACATAAGTCTAGAACAATGTTTTGGGTCGTTAATGCAGCATTCCAAAACGTGTGTTTTGCTGTCCGCCCGTTCCCAGCGCCCTCCCGCCCCGCAGCCACGCCGCCGGCAGGCGCTAATAACGGGAGAGGCGGCCCCACGCCCCCCCGCCCACCCCCCCCCCGCCCCCCGCCGCCGGCCGTCACGGCGACGCTGTCTTCGCCTCAGTCACCTCCGCTACCTCCGTCGCCTCCACCGCTTCCGCCGCCACTGTCGCCACCGCCGCCGCCACCGCAGCCACCGCTTCAGTCTCCGCCGCCCCCGCCGCTGTCGTCTTCGCCTCCGCCACTTCCGCTGCCTCCACCATTTCCGCCACCACCGTCGCCACAGTTTCCGCTGCCACCCTCGCCGCCACCGCCACCACCTCCACCATTCCTGCGTCCTCCTCCTTCGCCGCCACTGCTTTAGTCACAGCCTCCGCCGCCGCCGCCCCGCCGCCGCCGCCGCCCCGCCGCCGGCGTGATTTCCTGGCCACATTGCTAGGAGCTGATGGGGTCAATTAGGGGGATAAACGACGAGTGGCCTTCTTTGTATGGAATTCTTAAGTCTCGGGAACCGCACGTAAGGTATTGTTTTATTTTAGTTATTATTCGGCCGGGAAAAAGGAATTGAGTGTGTGAACTGCTTCCACTGCGCTGTTCAGGCGTATCCACGAGATGCCAGTGTTGATGATGATGATGATAATGATGATTGATGATATAATGATGCAGCAATGGTGAAATGATATGTAGAGGAAATGGGAAAACCCTGAGAAAACCTACTCGGAATGCACTTTGTTCACCACAAACTCCACTTGAGGCGGAGATCGAACCCCAACCCCAACGGTTGGAAAGCTAGCAGTCTGTTCGCTCCACTTTACGATAGCGCTATGGCTTTTGTTAAACATTATTGGAAGTGGTTGTAAAATGTAGTATTGAGGGGTTAGAGAAACTTTTCATATTACTCCGAGGCTTGTTTTACATACAAATAAACTTCGGAAAATGGGTGGACTCTAGAAATATTCCGTAGGTAGTACTTCTTTTAGTTAAGAAATGTCTGAAACATAATACTTAAACGACTATTGGACCCATGAGTAATGAATGAGAAATATCCTTTCCTTTACGAAATGACAGATTTGTGAAACCTTATAATGGCCGATATGATATTTCAAGTATATTCCAGGAATGTATAGGATTTCATTGTCTCGTTTCCCATGACCTCTGCCGTACCACGTCAACTCTCTTGGAGGATGTTTTGTTTTCTACATAAATATTCGATTGATTTCTTGATTAACACACTCTCGCATATTTCTCTGCCATTGCAATAAATGTTATTACATTGCAAATGTATAATATCACTGCTGTAATATGTGAATGAGTGGTTAATTTAATATTCCTCAATTTGCCTTACTCCGCAAATTTTATATTCCTTTTGTAGAAATCAAAACTAAACTTGAAGAGGCGTTGGTTGCGATGAATCTCGTAAAAGATACAAAATGTTCTGTTGATGGCGCTGTTCGCGGCGGAGATCTTTTGGTAGAATCTCTTGTGACCTGATAACGAGTCCTGAATCCGCCACGCCGCCATCCCAGCGCCTGCTTGACTGTAAACGCGGACGCCAACGCGACGTCGACGGCGAGAGAGGCGATTATCCCGGCGACGACAGCCCGACGGGAGCGCTTTCGGGAATTCACTTTGAAAGTAATTATTGTTATGGAAATGACGCTCCGCGCGGCCGTCGCCCGGCAGCCGCCGCGTGACAAATGCTCTCTCTGTAGGGCGCTTTCAGAACGAGCTCCACATAGGCGGGGACGGAGGCGGGGGTGAGGGTCGGTGGTGGTGACTTTGACGGGAGGAGTGGGCCGGCGAGGAGGTAAGGCTGAGGAAGCAGGATGAGGGGAGTGGTGGCGTTGGAGGGAATTGGCAAGGCAGAGGAGACGGAATTTGGGGGGCTGAGCGGGGGGAGGCAAACGGGAAAGGGGCTGGGGGGTGGTTGGCGGAGATGTGGGCGGAGAAGAGAAGGCAAGGCAGAAGGAGGCGTACGGCGTGCCGGGTGGTTGGCGGGAGGGAGGGGCGGGGCGGGGGATTGGTGCTATGGGTGAAGATGAGGGTGGTCAAGAGTGTAGAGGGCAGAGGGAGCGGTGGTATTAACGAGGGTGGGCGGAGAGAAACAATGTCAGAGGAGGCGGGGCGGGGGGCGGAGCTGAGGCCGGCAGGCAATGGCGGGGTTGGGCGTCGGCGAGAAGGCAGAGGAGGGGCCGTGCTGTAGCAGGAGGGGTTTGGGGCGGGACAAGTAGTAACGGAGGCAGCCTGGGCTCAGCGAGAAGGGAGGGGGCGTCCGCGACACAAAACGACGCCGGTTCCGTTCTTTCAGAGGACGTGTCGTCGCGTGACAATTGAACGCCGCCGCGCGCCTGACGTGGTGGTTGCTGGAAGTGAAGGAGGGGAGGGCCAGAACAAGGGGCGCTCGGAGTGATGTATTTGGCTTCCCTCTCTTGAAGGAGATTGGTTGCGTGTCTTCGGAAATCATTTGCCAGGTTTCTTATATTACAGTAATTTCTCTGGAGTTGGGTCAGATTGCAAAATTCCTCGCCTTTCTCCCTTCTGATGTATCTAGGAATCTGTAGAATTCAAATATATTCTTAACAATTAGAATACAACTTGATTGGTAAATGAATAACTATTTCATTTTTTAATTAGGTTTTAAGTTATCAGCTAGTTCTTTGAATTATTCATCTTTTGATGAAATCAATAAATTTAAGAATATAAGAAAGAAAGTGTTAAGAAACTCTTTTATAATAATAGTAATTGAGGAATTAAAATAGAATATGGAATGAAAAGTGTGATAAATTGTATTCATCCAAGGCTGTTAAGTGAAAGAAGTTAAGAAATTAAGAGCATGGGCAAAATTTACCTTTGTGTTACATATTGATAAAGTAAATTTTTGAATATGTGAAACAATGTAACACTTACGTAAGTATAAACAAACCGAATATGAAAGAAGAATAAAGATGCGCAAGTTGTGGAACACAGATTCATATTGAATTTTCTGAACAAAGCAGTAAAATAATTTTTTAATTTAAAAATTATCCACAGCCGCTTCCAATATGTCATGTCAGTTTCGTTCCTTTATCCGAACCGTCGTTGTGTGGGAATTAAAAATCTGGAACTCGACAGCTGTCGTATATAGAAATTAAACTTTGAATCAAGGTCTCTCGATTAGACGGTTTGCAATGATTCTTGTTTGTCAGATGTTATAATTTATATCACAATTTGATTAGACTCACGGTTTTCGTAAGAACAGTAGCACATGAAAGAGCCTAGGTATTACATTTCTAGTGGTCCAAAACGTCGGCTGACTAGGAGATACCTTTCGACGCATTGTGGAATGAATGAATAATGAAGAGAATGTAACTGATTATGAAATAACGCGTTCTTTTGCATGTGCAAGTTTTCCGGTCAGTCTCTATACCCTGGTTGGTGCTCATATTGGGCTCTGTGCAAGATGGATTCTGCCTCATATTAAAGCATTCATCAATTCCAGAAGCTATTATTCAGTGGGTTACGGGCGTCCCTAGCTAGCAAACACGGGATCTCATTAGGGTGAGACTTGCCGGGAAAATTTAATTTTGCCGAACTTCCGCCTAGAATGATTTACAAGTTGAGCATCGGAGGACGTTACTGTGAATTTTCCGCCCTTCGAAAATCCACTTCCGGCCAGAAACGAACCCATGAACATGGGGATTAGAGGCCCGAAAGCTAATCACTTGTGAGCTGAGTGCACCAATACGCAAGGATGAGGTAGGGGAACTGATAAACCATCCAGAAAGCGTGGTTAATTCCTAATTTGCCACGCAACAAAAAGCACAAGGAATAACGAAGATTTTAATTAGTCAAAAAGCAGATCAAGTCTTACAAAAGCTCAACCATCAATCTAACCTCTCATTATTTTAAGGATGAACCTAAATGATAATGTAATTTATAATTATAATAAACACTATACGAATACAAAAGTGTATGTGTTAACAAATAGAGGTAGGAGTGGTGACGCAAGGACTTGGGGCCATAATGCTGTGGGCTCAAATACCGCGTAGGACGTTGAAGTTTTCAGTTGCAGTGTGTCATGATGTGTATGCCAATATACCTTGTAATATCATTGAGCTGGAATCCTTCCACTACTTCCCTATGCCAACCCCCCTAATTAGTGAGAAGGGACAGGCCGCATAGGACTCTGGAAAGTAGATCGACCACATCTTACTAGGGACATCGGTGAGAAGGTTGGGCAGACTAAGTAACCACAAGCTAGCACTTAGTGCGACGTCTTGGCCAGGCAAGCGCCGTCCACAGACACCGGAAGGTGTCAGAGGATATTCACTCGCCTTTATTACGGAATAGATGTGGGCAATCCATGAAACCCAAACTGGCTTAGGTGGCTCAGGGCATCAACTGATGTCACTGCAGCACTTTTGACCGGGAGGTCGTAGAGTTCGAGTCCCAAAGGTGGTAGAAGTTATGACTCGCTATATGGCTAAGTCGAAAACAGCCGCTAAATGGATAAATAATCCACCAGCCTACCACGGTAGTTTTTCTTGGTTCTGCGATCGACACCAGCCGATCATTGGCCCTAATGAAGTTTATCGCATAGTTTTGGATTGAGTGCTCGACACACTGAATTACTGAAACACTTTACGCGATCATCATTGATTTCAAAAACCTAATCCCGATCACCGCAAATCCAATATTCTTTCTGGAAATTGACTCGCCACCCATCTTCTCCACCCTCTCACGCCGCCACCACTACCGACGCTGCCTTTATTCTCATCGCGGCCACAGTCAATCTATCACTGCCACAACTACCTCCACCCCGCCGTCACCGCCGCCGCCACCCACCCCCCCCCCGCCGTCCCCCCAACCCCCCCGCCAGGCCGCCACTACTAGCGCTTTGTCCCCGCCATCGCCACTGCCACGTCCATGGCCCGCCACCGCTGCCGCTGCCGCCCCGCCACACCGCCCCGCCACCGCACCGCCACCGCCACGACACCGACACCGACACCGACACCGACACCGACACCGACACCGACACCGACACCGACACCGACACCGACACCGACACCGACACCGACACCGACACCGACACCGACACCGACACCGACACCGACACCGACACCGACACCGACACCGACACCGACACCGACACCGACACCGACACCGACACCGACACCGACACCGACACCGACACCGCCAACCCCGCCTCTACCTCCATCACCACCACCACCGCCTCTACGCGTGCTGTTTCCGCCGCCCCCGCCTCCCGCCGCCCGCAGCGCCCCCGGCGGCGCGGGGCGCGGGCTGCGGGGTGCCTCTGGAATGCGATCGTCTCCGGGGCCGTGGGGCTGGAGCCGCGGGGCGACGCGTCGCGTAGGGGGCGAGGGGGCGCCCGCCGCTTGATTGACTCTTCGATGGAGCGGCCGACCGAGCCAGCCCCTCCGCGGGACATTAGCGAACGCGCCCGGAGGAGGAGGAGGGTGGATTCAGGTGCAGCAGGAATGTGCTGCCTCAGCCATTCATAACGCAATGATGCCGATACCAGCAGAAATTGATACTCCTGATAGATGAAACCTACACGAAAACACAATACCTTCGGGGAGGAAATACATTTTCTTCAATCGAGTCTCCTTTAATGTTAGTAAATACCTTTACTCCTTAAACCGTGACAAAAGGTTTCTTATAATCACTGTCAATGCGCTCAGCTCATAATCTTATAATCAGCTATCAAATTGGCTTGAAATTTCAAGGGATTAATACATTTAAGGGATCAAATAAAATACTTTTCACATCAACAATTGTTTGTGTTATACAGTTTTCATGTTTGCGAGATTTCACTTCATCTTCAGTATATTCTCGGTCGTGTTAATCATGGCTTACAAAGTTGGTCAGACAGTTGTCGTTGTCGAAAATATTTTATTTTGCACCTTGAAATATGTGATGGTTCTCACACATTATTTGCTCTGTTTGTCAGTGGTATTCATTTTGTTCTTTCTCTAATTACAATTTAATTAATAACCCTCATTTATGGAGCGTTCATCATAAAAAAGTTGTGAGAAAAAATTAATTTAATCTTTCTTCTAAAAATTGTTTCGGTAAACGAAGCTTTACTTATTTTTGTCACGAGGTTGAGAAGAATTAAATTTGGAGAAAACATCCAAATGTTCAAAGTTATTCTTCACTTGGTTCTTTGAAATAAATTTATTATCAGTAATTTATATTTGCTTCCTGATATTTTCCTCAATTAGCTGATTCAATTATGTATATTCTAATAATGCAATCCATTGCATTTTGGGACTCTTCTTTAAAGGTATCAGTTTCCTGTGTATATGCAAGCACTCTTTCGAATGCTGGCACTCCTACAAAGGACATTATTTCTCTCCAGTTCCTCAGTCAATCGTTCGATTTGTAGCATTAATTCATCGTAATTGCTAGTGCTTTGAAAAATAAAAAAATGTACTGTGACAAAAATTGCCCGTTGGATAACATCCTTCCCAAATCAACTGCTGTCATCCTAATTTTGTTATCGCATTGCAGTTTGTCGTATGGTACAACAGTTAAGTCCTGTTAATGGAGCACATTCGATGACAACACAGGCCATTAATTTAGCCCATCAAACATCTCGCTTGCTTTTGGATGGCGTTTTGAGTGGAAGAGACTTTGAATTATACTACACGAATGGCGTTTTCATTAAAAAATGTTGTCACGCAGGCGGCATAACCATACCATTCAATTAACAAGACAGCAGCTGCTGCAGGCTATAAACACACCACTTGTGTAAACTGAAACACAGTGTACTCGCGCCGTTACACAATACTCATATGTTTGTCACATTAACTACAACCGGTGTGAATTTTCTTTTACATTTCCAAACACAAAATGCAATCATCGATGTGTTCGGTTTTCCGTTTGCATGCTGTACAAACTATAAGCTCATTTATCGACCGGAGCCTTCATGTACTGAACACGAGCTGCTTCCTAAACGACAATGTCCTGGTGCATTGTTATTTGACTATACCATAAGTAAAGAAATTAATGTATGAAGATAAGTGTCATAGTTTTTTATCCTCAGCGTTAACCTAGACGAAAGGACAAATTTCCATGCCGCGGCAGTATTTGAACCCACGACCCTTCACACAGAGAGGTGCTTGTGTCATAATACCTCTAGCCATCCAGACCCGCTTGAAAAATGAGTTGTGAGAATTAAATAAGCCTTTGAATTTTAAAACGTCTCATAGCAAAAGAAACCTTGTGATCAGAGTCCCGACAAAACTAAAAATATATCAGTGATGTCTAGACTTCACAAGTTTAATTAAGTATAAAGCGTTTCCTTTCATTTTTTGATACAATTAAATGCTTTTGATACTTCTGCCTGAGGTGCCCAAAAGAATTAAACATAGAGTACCGCAGTTACGTTACTTTGTTCATAGACATACGAATAACATAATAACTACTTTTAAAATATACAGAAATGATATTTTGCGAATATATTTTTTTCCATTTTGCGAATATTAATTTCCGTAGCTATTTCATGTTTTCGGATACGAAAATGTATACTAATCAAAGGGAATGAAGAAAGGTTTCTTTCATGCATATTAACATATATCTCATGCAGGACGTTTTCAATTGCATACTTTCATTATAAATGCCGATTTCAACACAGACATTCCATAGAGATCCTTCATCGCAGTTAAGAAGAAAAAGGAAAAAAAAGTTTCTCTTTTCGTGCGTGGGGTCGAGAGCAAGCGAATCGGGAAGCGTTGGGCGGCGGCGCGATTTTGAAGAGGGCGCGGCTGTGACCACATCGGACCACGCCCCCTCCCCCCCCCCGTGAGAGGACGCGCGCGCGACCACGCGGAACACCGCCGCCCCTCCCACTCCCCTCCTCCCCCACACCTACTCATCCTCCGCGTGGGCGCCGGGTCTGGGTGGGTTGGGACGCCGGGAATTCCGGAGGAAAGTTGGACCTTGGCTTCTCGGAAATAATATGCATTAGTCTTGGGGTTGGCGCTCCCAGTGTGCTTGTGGGAAGAAACACAAAACACAGAGGTTCCCATTGGGCTGGAACTTGGGGAAATTTATTGAAGCTCGTGTTGTGGAATTCCAATATCTTTTTGATTGTTTCACTGTTCTCTGGGAAGTTATACATGGTAAATGCTTCCCGCATGACAAACGTGATTTGAAAGGTAAATACACTGATATTTTGAAACGTTCGTGTTCGTTCTGTTGTATGGGAATACAAATATTAGGACCTATGTCAACATCATAATAAAATATAGGCTACAAGTAATAGCTCGCAACTGATATATTAATCATGTACTACCTCCTTTACGTTCATATCAGATTAACATATTACGATTATAAAATGTGCCGTGTCCATCTTTGGATGCAAGGGGATTATCCTTCTACTTCTTCATTCGCCTTGTCCTGTTTAGATAGAGAAGTTTAAAATAATATTATGTATACGATATTTTTCAAAAGATGGCGTTATATATTTTTGTAAATACGCATTACAGTAATGTTATTGTTAAACTATCTTATATTTTACGTTAGTAAATTAATTAAAGACAATACTTCGTTTTATTTTAATAAGAATTGAGAATTCAATAGCAGGTCTACATCAAAATTGTATTCTATTAATAAAAAAATGGGGCCATACGCACAATATTCAAACGAGAAACCAAGTTTGATTTAAAATCATACGCGGTGACCCACTCTTTGTATTTCACATTTTGAATGACCCGTGTATTCGAACGAGCGTTGTGTTCTATTTCATCGCTGTAATGGGATTTCTCTGGGACAAATATTGCAAAAGGATGAAAGCTATCAATCTATCTGCAATTTCCATTCAAAAATTAATACCAACAAGAAAAAAATAGAACCGACACAATAGTGCGCTCATCTCTTTATGACAGCGTCCAAAATAATAGACGCCATTTCGTCAGGCGGCACGGACGTGCGCGTTGGCTGCCAATCAGCCGCTCATGGCGCGCCGTCGCTCTGTAAATAACGGCGTGTTTGTGTTCGTCGCGAAACGTTTTAACGTTTGGACAATGCGTCTGTCACCATGGCGCGACGCTCCCGATGCTGGTGGAGGCAGAGGTGGCCGTGGTGGCGGTGAATGTTGCGGTGGCCATGGTGATGGATGAGTGGTGGCGGTGGGGTGGCGATGGAGGAGGCAGTGGCGGTAGAAGTGACAGTGGTGTAGGTGGGGACGGAAGCAGGGGAAGTGGCGATGGCGGAGGAGGTGATTGATACAAGAGGGGAAGAAGAGGAGAAAGAAGGGAGACGGAAGAGTCGCAGAAAGCGGCGGAGGAAGAGGCGGCAGTAGCTGGCGAGCGGAAGAGGGCAGTGGCGATAGCTTTGCGAGGGGGGAAGGGGTGGAGTGGATGGAGGACTGCTTCGAGGACTGCTTCGAGGACTACTTAGAGGACTGCTTAGAGGACTGCTTAGAGGACTGCTTAGAGGACTGCTTAGAGGACTGCTTAGAGGACTGCTTAGAGGACTGCTTAGAGGACTGCTTAGAGGACTGCTTAGAGGACTGCTTAGAGGACTGCTTAGAGGACTGCTTAGAGGACTGCTTAGAGGACTGCTTAGAGGACTGCTAGAGGACTGCTTAGAGGACTGCTTAGAGGACTGCTTAGAGGACTGCTTAGAGGACTGCTTAGAGGACTGCTTAGAGGACTGCTTAGAGGACTGCTTCGACGAATGTTTCGGGACTGCCACGGGACTGCCACTGACGCCACTGGATTAGGGCTGGGACTGCAGCGGGACTACGAGAGAGTCGGGGACTGCGGCTGGGACGGTGTGTGTTGGTGCGGGTGGGAAGGGCCGGCTGGGCGGCGGCGTCACCCCGCGTCCGCCAGTGCGTGTGACGACGCCTTCTGACTCATTACGCACACGCGGCCGGGCCGTGTGTTTGGCGAGAGCTCACGCTCCGCGGGTGATAGGCTCACGCGGCCGCGTGCAAATGGGATGATCGCTCGCGCCCTGCCGCCTGCGACCGCACGGGGCGGGCGGGGCCGTTTGCGCTGGGCTGTGTGCACGGGAAGGGGAGGGGAGCCCGGCCGAGATGCAAGTGTCTCTGGTGCAGTGAGATCTGCAGGGTAGGGACAGCATACTCCCGAGCAGAATGCGTTTTATGGAAACAGCTTTTGCTTAAATGGAAGAAGAAGGGGACTGTTGAACAGTGCTCATTCAAAAGAGGAGTAGAACAAATTTATGTGAATTGTACTGATTTCATATTACCGAGGGTTTAAACTAGAAAGTAAATAGGGTTGAATCTTCGGGAACGCATGACGCCTATTTAAAACTAGAACTGTTTTAATAGGTATTAATTCTCCTTCCATTTTTCGTTATATGAACAATACCTTATAATATAATAAAAATAAAGTTATACATGTTATGTTATTTGCTTATAATAAAATGTAACATATAAAGAAAGGTATGGAAGATAATAACCACAAATTAAAATTTTCCATCAATAAAGAACGTGCTCTCTCCTTAGACAGTTGTAGGAATCGCGAAAGGATAACAATTATATCCGATCGTTAGGTTTAAAAATCACTTTTACATTTATTAGGGAGGAACATGAAACAAATTTTGGTGACTTCTTGGTGACTTGTGATAACACTGCAAGCAATCCGGTTACTAAAACCCGTCTAGCATGATATTCTGTAAGGGTTAGAAAGTTTTATAGGTGACAAGTTTTTCAACCATTTAATATTTCAGTTGGAAATGTATCAGTGTTTTTTCTGTCTAGACGTGAGGGATACACATTTGAATCATTTTTGTAGTTTATTTCTTTTTACGGAGAGTAACGATAAAAACGTACGTTTCTCTCAATTTTTTATTTTTTTTTTTAGTTTCAATCTGTTTAACAGCTAGAAACTTCATGTAAGTACTACGAGAAAAAGTGTTGCCCACCTGCTGAAGTTCTGATTGATACGGGGGTGGCCGGCGGGAGTATCTACACATCCATAGTCCCTTATTGCCTGCTCCAATTATGTGCATTGTGTTAACGTATCCCATTACTACCCTGTTGCAGCATGTTTTCGGTTAGTGGGAATGGGGAACTGGGCGTCCACGTGATTCGATTATGTTCGAGGACGATAGTTTGTGCGACGATGTGGTTCCGACGTTGGTCAGAAAATTGAATTATGGCTCCGAAGTATTAATAATGCACGTATTAGAGAAGTGAATTATGAAGGTTATATTTTTTAAGCGAAAATGAATTGTTGCATTGAGAAGATGTTGGAATATTGAATTTCTGTATTTCAATATTTTTCTAATAATAATAATAATAATAATAATAATAATAATAATAATAATAATAAAACTATCATACTATATTACAGGTGATTCTCATAATAGCAGATAATAAAATTAATTTAAAGTGCTTTACTGCTAAGTTGTTTAAAGTATAACATTTAATTTTGAGTATTTTATTGTAATTTCATTCCTTCAAAATCTACACTCGCTAGAATATTTCTTGGAAGTATAAAATATCAATTATATTAACTGGTTTTATTTTTTCTTTTGTCATATTTACAAATTTATTCAGGGTATAATTTATATGTATTAATCTGATTGAATTTGAATGTTAACAGTAATATAAATGTACTTTGCATATTTAGCTTACTAAATAGAATTATGCGACTAGGTAATAACATCATTACTACACTTATCTACCTATGTAAGTCCTTCAATTTACTAAACTCTTTATTCATTCGTAACTGAGCAACTTGTATTCTTTTTTTCATTTTCCATCGTTCTTTGTTTCAGCGAGCCAGAAGGTGCCAGACATCATTCGAAAACCCAAAAATTCTTCCCAAATGGTAAGTTATTCAAATTTTTGTACTTTGTCAAATTTTATGTACAAAATAACTTCAGAAAAAGTCCACTTGTTCCTCGAAATACGACTAAATGAATTCTTTATTATTCTCACGTCACAAATCTCGTCCTTCAAGGAATAAATACGAGTGTTTCCCTTCCTGTTTCTCTTTTGTAAGTGAGGGTTTACAAATATTTAAAAATGATTTTTTTTCATTTCTGCGTTGTAAAATGTCTTCATTTGCATTACTTGGTTGTTTATTGTTCCGTTTCCTTCTTTTTAATTAACGAACAAGGAGTTCAGTTCCATTCGATAGAATAGCTCGTTCCTTCCTGAAATCGCGGCATGAAAAATTTGTGCACCCACAGGGCCCCTTTTTGGCATTTACACGGAAAGTTCATTTACTAGATCGTTCCTGTTTTCAATTAATTATTTCTGTTCTCTCGTGAACGCATG
Organism: Teleogryllus oceanicus; assembly: GCA_964035755.1. NCBI lineage: Eukaryota > Metazoa > Arthropoda > Insecta > Orthoptera > Gryllidae > Teleogryllus > Teleogryllus oceanicus. The sequence continues at coordinate 68,923,712 of CAXIVR010000008.1, read as the reverse complement.
TCATATTAATGACCTCACACGACCATGCGATACAATATTTTTTATTAACAATTCGAGCCTCGTGAGCATTGCTTTTTAACAGCACATTCCAGTACTTCCCGTCGGGTTTAGTAAATGTCACACAGAATTTCGACGTGCAACAGTACTTGGTAAATGGTAATTATCTAACGTGACAGCGGATGTGCTGATATTTCATTTGCACGTGAACAAAAAGTGCGTGGGGCGTGAGCGCAATTTGATGAGGAATTTTGTTTTACAATAGCTCAAATTCCGAATGTTGCATACCGTCAACATCGCTTTCTAGGACAAAGTATTCAAATTGTCGTATCAACAATGTCATTAGGAACATAAAAATAGTTTTTCTTTTTCTGATATTAAACATATAATTTTGAATTTTGATCCACTGATTACACTGATGCGAAAATGTTCGTTCCGTTACTTCCTAGTGGCCTGCAGTATTTTGCATGAAGATTAAATTGCTCCGGGTAATAAAAAGTGCACCTGTTTTTCCTCCTTAATTTAAAGCCATAAAGTATGCTTAGAGTACCGATTCCTACATTACACAGGAATGGAATTGTTACACATCTCTTCAAATTAGTGTTAACTCTTTAGAAATTATTCTTATAAGCTTAAGGAGGTTCATTGATGGTGTACCGTCGTGATGAGTAAAGACGACAGGATTCTCAAATATGTACATTTAATTTGCACATAATATACAAGGATAGCTTAATATTGTACAGAGCGTATATCATCCGCGTGTCGTTTGCGGAAAACAGATGATGATTCTAATAACAACTTTCCTATGTTGATACGCACCTGTTGTCATGGTCGTCAGACGGGACTGTCTCTCATAAAGGGATGAGAGAGTCTACGACGTTACAATGGGAACATTTAAATTTTCATATACATGAACTCTAGTATAGAATGTAATATTTTCCAATAAAGATTTTAGCGTTACCTCCTTCGTGCTCATACAAAACATACGTAACGCTCGTAATTTCTCTTTGCTAGCTAATCTTATTCCTTTCAGAAGAGTAGAAAAGACGGGATAGTGCAACCTAGCACGTCGTGTGAAGAAATGAAGACTTTTTCGTTCCAGCATTCCTGAAAGAAAGAAAATGCCAATCAAACCTTCAAGTTGTTTCTCACATAAAAAATCTTGCATATTTTCGCGTACCATTGTTTTAATGCCTCATCTTAATAGTTACATTAATAATTAGAAAATATGAGTAGCAACCAATAGCTGACAGCAATAGTGCAATCTAAATAGTTTCTTAATCAATGTTAGTGCTATCGACCAAGAGGCTCATGGTCCAAGCCTTGAAAGAGAGCCACGTTTCAAGCACTGAAAGAGAGCCTATTTTGTCGCTCATAATTTAGCATTCTTTCTCAACTAATGTAAAACTGGTTTTATACAAATGTAGTGTTTTCGATAATAATGAAATTTTGTACACCTTACCATAAAAAGAAGCGAAAAATTAGTTTAAATGAGATTTATTAAAAACTACCCCAACAGCATTTGCCACTTTTTAAGACAGAGTTTCATTGCAGATTTTATGAAGTTTTGCGAATTCCACGAGAGGAAATCTTTCACAAGGGATCAGAATGTTCTAAACTTTCCTCGAAAATGCATTTTAATTCATTCCGATTGAGCAGCGAGGCTCGAAGGCAAACGTCGAACATTGATTCCGACGAAGAGAGGCACGGGCGGGATTGGCGAGTGGGGCGGAGCAGGCTGAAGGGAGCGTGGCGGGGAGAGCGAGCGGGCAGGCGGAGCGCGAGGGATTGGGCGCAAAGGGGCGGAGTAGGCCGTGGTTGTAAGGAAACACAACTGATTGAATTCATTCTTCTTCCGATCTCAATGAATGATAATGATGAATGAATGAAATAATCCCTGTTGGCTCGACGGCCCGCTTTGGAGTTTCGCCGACCAGCGGTGATCTACCCTCTCGGCCATGGGATATGGGTTTCGTGTGGTTAGCACGAAAACAATTCCTTCACCTATGCACTGGTCTTCACAACTTTAGGGTGGGCTTTCTCATTGTCACACAGTAATAGATACTGGGACATTTGTAAGGAAAGCACACAGGTATAATTTGCCTCGGTCGGAAATCGAACGCGTCGATTCACCGTGAAAAGTGAGCGCGTTAACGAACGAGCCACCAAAGGAGGCAATGAATAAAATAATTACTTCGTCTGTAAATGAATATTTTTTTTAAAAAAATGTTGGAATTGTTCCCCGTCTTACGAACTTTAATGACAGCTCAGTGGGAGTGCCTCATTTGCGTCGCCCCGTGTGCTCTTCAGCCTCTCCGAAGGGCGCCCACCCCGCGCCTTACGGGCCTAATAGAAAGCAGAGACGTGCCGACTGCCCTGTTCTTCCGCGGAGCCCCTTCACCAGTCGGAGGTGGTCGTTCCCCGAAGAGGATGACGGGGCGGCGAGTGGGAGGGGGGGAAGGGGGCCTTGAGGACCCTCCAGGGCCTCATCAGGGGGGACAATACGTCAGGAAGTGACGCGCGCGCGCGGCCGGCGATCGATGCTCGCCCAGCTGACGCGCCGGAAGCGCCGCCGACGAGACGACATCGGCGGCGTCGAAGCAGCCGCCGCCGCCACCACCGCCCCCTCGCGGCCATTTCGGGGGCCGGCACGCGCACGCGAGCTCGCCGCGCGCTGCTTCGTCGGCTTTGGCACGTGGACGTGCCTCGCGTCACGTGACGTGGTCAGGGATTCACATGTACAGTCGTGTGCGATATCGCGTTTTCTCGGACCTCGATGCTGTCGATTTTGCATATTCCGAATGATTGATTGATTGATTGATTTTTTCGTGTTTCCGGGCGCGTCAACTGATTTCGTCATTAGTAACGTTAGTGTAGTGCAGGGTTTTCTCCGGAGTTGGCGGTGATCTTGCCCCGCTGGATGGCGAGATCCGGCGCCGACCTTCCGTCGGCTAGTGGGGTTTCCCCTAACCAGGACTCTTCCACCAGCGAGGCACCGCCCCAGTCGGGACAAGCTCTAAGCTCCTGACCGGTCTCCCGGACTATGTGATAGTGTAGTGCATGTTGGTGAAAGTGTGTGTAAGGGGAGAGGATAGGACAAGGAAAAGGAAGGACAGATCGCGCGCGGTCCGTGGCCCGTTTGTTGGGTACTACTCCGGCATTCGCCTGGTGTTGATCGGAGAAACCACGGAAAACTACCGTTCAGAGCAGCCGGCCGCTAGTATTCTCCTCCAGACAGCGACTGAATTCTACCTAGCTGGAAAGCTAATGTCGAAAATCCTGCCACCATCACGACTTGAACGTAGTGCCTCCCGGTCAGAGGCGCTGCAGTGACATCAGTTGATGCACTGAGCAACTGCTCCCGATCCGAATGATTTCTTTTCTGAAAATAAATCGTTATCGCAGCTTCGCTTCCCGATTTCTCTGTTTCGATGCTTCAGGACCTATGAGCGTCGTCGAACTACGCGTGAAAGAAGACTGCGTGCTCACCTCACGCAGAGCATGGGACCCGGCCTGTAAGGAATGAATAGTTCCAACAAGTGGTTGTGGCTTGAATTGCTTCTTATAATTCCACGTTTCGGATCTAAGTGTCCCATCCATAAGCGTGCATCTCTCATCATCAGTCACTCCTCCTGATCTTTCCTACCATCAGTCATCCAGCGTAAGGCAGAGGCAAACCACCACTGTTATCGATCGCCTACCCTGGAAAGAGCTGGGCGTAAGATTTCATTCCCTGGTTGCATTTAGATCGTCAACTCAGGATTGTGGTCGGGTTCGTGAATGTGACTGTGAACATGAACGTGGTTTCAAGATTTCACATTGCGACGCAAATCATGCGTCCACGAGGCTTGAGAAATCTACACTTAGCCCACGAGAGATTTTTTTGGTACTACAACTGTACCGTAATATCGACTTAACACAATAAAAAGACAGGAACGAAAATCACTCTTATCAGTCGGCGTCAGTTAAGGATTTTACAGTCCACCGTCCGTTCCGTTAAGAGCAATACAAATTAGTTAAAATTGACCAGTGTGTTGTTGTTGTTATTGTTGTTGTTGTTGTTGTTCTTCTTCTTCTTTTCTACAAGATTTAGGTCAGGAATTCTCAGCTTACAAGACCACAAGGTCTACAACAAAAACCTTTAATATGATTGCGGGCCATAAATTCATTACTCAGGCGATCGCCTCGTGTCCCCTATTGTTTATCTTGGCACTTTGCCCGGATGCTCTGAAACGCGAGGGGAGGGGATGGAATCATGCGTCATATTAGGGACAATGCAGTGCAACACACTGGAATTATTTTCAATGTCTGAATTTACTAGTAGAAAATACTTAAATCTAAACCTAAACTAATTTTACTTTAAGGGGGGGTGTTACCCCGGCACGGGGCGTGCGCTAGGTGCCCAATGATCTCGCCAGCTATGGATGAAAGGGTCTTTTAAGTTTGTTTGATTTTTCAATTATGTTTTATTATTTGATTGTTTTTGTATATAGATCAGTTCCTATAAAACTATACATATGCAGTGATGTCTTAACTTAAAACACTTAACCTAACTTAACTCTAATACAGTGGTTGATGAAACCATGATGGAACCTCGTAGATATTATTCTAGGTCTGAAAATATTTTACAAAATATGTGGAATGGATATTTATTTTTGATGCGAGTGGGATGAGTGGGGTTTTTACAGAGGTTGAACGAGGATAATGTTTGAATATGGTGAATATTAGAGAAGAACTTATGGGATAGGTAAGTAATGTGGTGAATGATGAGGTCGAGGTTGAATTCATTATGTAAAGGATGATTTGATATGAACCAGGGTGCATTAGTGATGGTACATAGGAATTGGTTCTGTACTATTTTCATTTTGTTGATGTTTGTTTTTGCAGCATTAATCCATACTGGACAGGTATAGTGAAGAGTCAGAATATTGTTGCTGTTTTGTATTGAAGGTATTTATTCCTATTAATTAGTGATTTTAGTTGATGAAGTTTGTTTTTAGTTTGAATTATTTTGGTGTCTATGTGTTGTTTCCAATTCAATCTGGTGTCCAAGTGCAGTCCTAAATATTTAATGGGTTTGTTTGGGGGGGTACCAAGGGATGGGTTCGTTATTTAACGTTAATGTGGTTGGTTGAGTGTATGGCCTTAAAGAAAAACATTGCTGCCGTTATGTTTGGGTTGGGTCTTTTAAGTATTGTCTAATAAACTTTCGCGTGCCACAATAAATGGCCTCGTGGGCCGCATGCGTCACGCAGTTCGCTAGTCGGACAGCGCTGGTTTAGGTGACATGTTCCCACCTCTCTTTATCTTTTCCTCCTACCAATGGCCCTTCTTTCTTCTGTTCTACAATTCATAGCTATGAATGGAAGTCTGTTCGTACCATTCTTGATATATGATTGTACCACTTTGGTTCTCCTACGTGAAGAAAAGGAATTTCTTAATTAATTTTTACTTTCTCGCTACTGAGTAGAGAAAAAGTTATCTAACGCTGCGCGAAAAAAAGGGGCATTTTCGACAGAAAAACACTTATTGCCGGACTCTGGTGACGAAAAAGTGGATAAATCCAGATACTAAATTTAGAAAAACGTCCTGTAACACGTGGTGTAGCCAGAATCCATATTGGGTGGGTCGTTGATACCGAAAAATCCAATGCAAGGCAAAACGCATGTCCGTCCGTCCGTCCGTCTGTCCGTCCGTCCGTCCGTCCGCCCATCCGCCCATCCACCCATCCACCCATCCATTCGTCCGTCTGTTCGTCTGTGAAAGGGCTAAACCGTTAATCCTATTTTCTTCAAAATTGATATTCCCCAATCGACCTGGCTGATGACTCAAATCCTTGAATTTGAAACCATATATTGCAATTATTGGGGGGAAATTGAAGCCCCTGGGACATTTTCCAATTTAAAAAAATGTTTCCATCGTTTGTGATTAAATTTAGTTGTTTTGGCTTTGTTGTCGTTTTGGATTTGTTGATGTTTTGGATAGTGTGAAGGACGTGGTGAGAAGAGAATGGTGCAGGTCTAACGTTCCATAGAAAACCTTATTTTTCGAACATTGCAAAAGTTCAAAATTTCTCCGGAGTCTTCGTACAACTAATATATTAAAGATATATATTTTTACCTTAATGAAATATGTTCCTTAGGATAGATTTATGAAAAAGTCATGTATAATTTTTCGAAAATTTGAGTGCTTTTCGCGTAATTATGCGTGAAAATTTGGGCGAGAAAGTGCGTGCTGTTTTAGAATCATTGTTTTCTTAAAAGGATGTGGTATTTCGAAAAAGATTGAAAGATACACAGCCGATATTCCAAATAATGGCCGTGGTAATTGGTTAGTTATAACCCGGGGCTGTCGCTTTGGTTTACAAATTTCTACCACGTGCATTACTTTCTCGCTATTGACCAATTGAAGTTAATAACTATAACACCAATCTTGACCTTTTTGTGTACGCATTTGATAGTCGTATCTTCGGCCAACTCAACTGGGCATTTTTTACTAATCGCTGCAGATTTCATTTTTCAGTTCTCCTTATTCGGAGGGAATCAGAAAATAATTCGAATGAGTAATACTGAACATCAGTCCAAATGGTGAAATTTCTATCTACTACTACTATACACGCCGTACGTACACCTCTTTTCTTTATCTTCTTACTTAAACATCATCTTTAGTTAATATCATCTGCTGTTTATTAATATTACTTTATAAACACCATTTGCTTGTTTTATTAATAACACTCGAATTTCCCGCCCTGTAAATGAAAAGAAAATATCTAGTCGTACCTTCTGACGCTTACGTTTAGTGAACATTCTTCTGGAGTTCTACTGGCGATGTCAACCGGACGATGAAATAACACAAACTTCTGAACTGAGTTTCCTTTGAGAGTTTACTTACCCAAGGAGTAAATATTCACACTGGAATGTATCAATATCAAATATATTCACCTTGATAGCCGTTTCACTTGTACCCTGTTTTTGCTTTTACGGTATTGCTGAAGTCGATTTTTCATCTACAGCAATATTTTCTAAATAATCTTGCAGAAATCGTAACAAAGCACTGACGAAGTTTACGAAAAGTATGGGTGTGAAGCGCTACCAAATTAGTGAACGTAAGTTATATACGGCAAATTTAATGGTCTGTTGCGTACGCTTTTGGCTCTCTTATATTTTCTGAAAGAAAGCGTGAATTTGTAACATTTCTTTATGTAATTACTTTCTGACCAATTAAGTGATCTTAAGAAACTTCAGCCCATCCGCTATTTGCAACATAAACATTTGAAAGACATTTTACTTTTAAAAATACCGGATTTTTAAACACTGACTTAAAAAATATATTTATTTTTTATTGTTTCGAAGAGATATCATTTAACTTTTTGCCAACAAAACATCTTTACATTGTATTTTGTTTTTAAAAAAATATAGAATATGTCAGCGAACAGTGCATGGTTTTTAATGTTTTTAGAAAACGAGTTCTCGAATGCTCTGATGCCGTTTTCGTTTACCTACTTCACCTTTCTTTTTGACATCCTTGTCCCATTGTCCGCATAAATGTCGGACTCTTGTCCCTGAGAAGCTTTGCGTGGGGGAGACGCCCCCAAACCTCAGCGTTGGAAGAATAACGTAGATCCCTGATATCCTCAGCAAAAGTTACGAGCAACATTAACTTTAGGACATGGTCTCAGATATGAAATCCCCTGGGAGGGATCGTTTGGAAAGCACGAAAAAAATCCACTTTTGAAACTAACTGTAAGAATAAGAATGAGAGGAAGAAGGAAAGAAAGAACATAAAAAGAAACATCTAGGTGAGGGAAGATTCAAGCGTATGACGAGCTGGTGGATAACGAAACGAAAGGCAGGAAAAGTAATGCCCTTCATTTTCAGTTGTCTTCATACTTTATTCATTGCGTTGCTTATTATTTTAAGATTCCTTTTGTTCATTTTGTTTGTCGTTGTCGTCTTTTAGATGTTTTCGTCCTTCTTCCACGATACTTGTGATACTTCTAAGAAACGTTACGAAAAAATGAGCCATCTGTCGCCGCCATTTACTAAACGCTTTTTTTCCCTTTCGCTGCTTGTCCCTTCGGGCGTGCCGAAGTCGACCTTCTTCTGGAAATACCCTGGCGCTTTGAGTTGAATTCCCTTTGAGAGTTTATTTACCGAAGCAGCACCAGTGAAGAAAACATGGAGGTCAAAAAGTGATTTTGCTGTCAACTTGAGATGTATGAAGGAGGTTACGAAGTCAGTTTGAAAGCAGAAAATGACGTCTACTGTAAATTATTTTTGAAGTAAAATTTTCTTGACAACAAATATTCAATACGTTCAGTGTTAAATATACAATACTTTATTTGCCAATGTATTTGTATGAAACTTATAATGTAATAATTACTATTAAATATGTGAATGACTTTTAGCAGAATTTTAACCACCAAACCATGCCGCGCCACACACACACTTTTACATCATCAAGTTCAGAACATGTAAAATATTTCAAGAAATTCTTTTCAGAACTTCATTTCCACACAACGAAAGTTCATAAGTGTTTTGTAACTTCTTCTTCAAATTGCCTCTGGTATATAGTACGTTATTTCAATTGGTCTGGGTATGAAATGTGAAAGAGCAATTTGCCGCGAGCATTTTAGGGAAAGAGTATATTGGCCACCAAATTAGGTTTTTGAATTGGTAGCTTTCGCTTCAGGCCAGTCATAGTATTCGTGCAAAAGCTTATTAGATCAATGTGTAAAAACATCGACTATCGCTAAATTACATTTCCAGTAAAATATTTTAACTGGATTTGTCAGAAAAATTGAGATGGATAACCGTGAATTAATTACACGTGGCACATGGCAGCGCGTCACGAAAACGCGCTGCGATTTGCATTCATCGATGAAGCACGTTTTTATATTCTTACGAATCATAAGTGGAAGGTGGATTCATCAGTTTGATGTTACAGTGATTAATAAAAATGAATCAACACAATTTTCACTCAAGAAAGCAGAGATAAAACAAATGGTTTTAAGACAATTTTTATTATCACTTTCCCCTTAATCATTTCATATTTTGTTAAAATTATCCACCATCGTACTTTTTTTTAAGTAAGCTACGTCTTTCAAATTCACACTTATGCACACACACACTAAAACATTAAGCCATTCAGATAAAGTGTTCCAAGAGTGGTCTCCCTACTTGCGTGGAAAATGAAGTTTTGGCTAAATTGCGAATTGGTGATATTTAATTTAGATTGGCTTCAATTTAAGTAAAACGATTTTGGCTCTGTCTGACACAGTTTTTGGCAAAGTTGAAAGAGACAATTGAGTTTTGTGCACATTTTAGCACTTCTACGAAAACAAAGTCTGGAAGCTCAAGCGTTAAATGTGTCAGAAAAGTTATTCATTCCTTGCCACCGGCTAGTTATTCGAATTACAATTACTTTTTTCAACCCAAGTTTTTCTGATACTACCTTCAATTTTCTAAGCATTCATTGTATCACGAATAAGCATAGCTAGTGACAAAATATAACCGTTACGTATACATCATTACTTTGTTGTAATTAAATGCATATATTCATATTCTACTCTTAATACACAATATGACTACAAAAAAATGTGTAATATTTACTTTGGCGAAAAACACGGGTTCCCACGGCCGAGTGGCCTATACTGTTTGTTTACACAAATATTTGTTTTGTTACTTAATGGAATTATAGGATTTGTAGACCAAATATTTCGCGGAGAAATTATTTTTTTAAATTAAAACTAAATAAATTACAATAAAATAAATTATTTGTAACTTCTATACATTGTATGATATGTTTATATTCGTTTTTTAATATTCTTGCATCTTCCTTTATTTTTATTTACCGTAAGCAAACAAGTATGTTTCGTTTAAAATGAATTTAATTTAACATATAATCTGTTTTCCTCGTTACCTAGAATTAATTCACATTTTATATGATTCAGGGCTCTTCAACATTTATTCACTGATTTGTTCGTGCTTCCTCTTTCACAATGTATTGATCGCATCAATAGAATTTTTTTTTATTTTAGGGCTTTTATCCAGCCAACAGCCGGCTACCCTTTACGTCCCGATGGGACGCATAGTCGACCATACACTAGACCAACACACTTGCGGGCTCCTCTGATCTGGGGTCAGCAGAACACGAGGCCCTCCTCGTCAACACATACCAAGTCCATTTGAGGTGGAAATGCCTGTTTGCTGCATACTCTCGTTTCCCCAGCCTTTCATCTCTGCGTTGCCCTATCATATTCGTATCACGCCAATATTTGTATCTCATATTCGGCCACGCATCTACAAAGGAACGGGAGATAATATTTCCAATCATCTTCGCAATGAGTGAACGATTTTATGTATATCTTTGTTATAACCCGAAACAGGATTTGCATTCCGGTACCCAGAGGTGGAAAGTGAGTGGTTGATGTGATACGCGATAATGTACGTACAAAATGCCGGCGGCCGGTATTGACACAAAATGGATATTGTAGGAGAGTGGTGAAATGAGAAGCGGAGGAAACATGGCGAAACAAAGAAAATCTGCCGAGAACCCGCTTAGTCCCCCACAAGTTCCACGTGAATCGTCCGGAGTTTGAAGCCGGTTTCCCCAAGGTACAGAACAGAGACGTTGCGGCCGCTCGGGGGGGGGGGCGCGGCGTCGGCATTAGGCCGCAGGTCCCGTTCCTCGTAACGAAGCGTTCTGGCCGGGGCGCGCGCACAGTGCGGATCGATATTTAATGAATATTGACAAGTGCGGCGGTGGCGGTAGCGGTGGTGGTGGTGGTGGTTGGGGGGGGGAGGGCGAGGCGGATCCGCGCAGCGTGTTGGCCACCGTGACGCCGCAGTCCGGGCTGAGGCAAACAATGGGCTCCCATGGCACTCCCGAAGGTCAAATTTTAACCAGATCGACAAGGGTTTCTTTTTTTCTAGGGCTTTTATCCAGACAACAGCCGGTTACCCATTACGTCCAGATGGGATGTAATACGTACGTATTCGACTATACACTAGGCCAACACACTTGCGGGCTCCTCTGATCTGGGGCCAACAGAACGCGAGGCCCTCCGCGCCAACACATACGAAGTCAAGGGACAAACAACCATGCCTTAGGCGGAACTCAAACCCGCGACCTTTCGGACTGAAGCGCTGAGTCGGTACTCGCTCTCAGCCACCTCGGCCATCCAGGTCGGCGACAAGGGTTTCTTAAATTTGGAAAACATCTTATGCCCGGTTTAGGCGCTAGTAGTGTTCACAGACGGACGGACGTTTTGGCGTCAATTGACTTTTCGGTAAAAAGGACTCACAAAACAGGGATTCTGGCTACACCACATGTTAGAGGATTTTTTCTTAATTTAGCAACTGGATGTATCTACTTTTTCGTTATCAGAACTTTCCAAAGAATTTTTTCCACCGAAAATACGCCAATTTTTGGCGCAGCATTACATAACTTTCTCTATACTACGTATATTACACAGTATATACGTACGTATAAAAAAAAGTAAAAAAAAATGTAATCCTGTGAAATTGCACACAGGGGGATGTGACCCACAAGGTAAGGTTCCACTCGTCGCCGTCGTCACAAGGAGGAGGTTGTGTGGCAAGTACAACGCTCCGGCCGCCTTTACCCCCAGGAGAGATCCTGGTATTCACATGGAAAGGAAGCTAAGTCGATCTCAGAGCCACCCTAAGGCGTGTAAATAATATGGAAAACTAAATACATGCGATTTTTTGACTTTGGAGAAACATACTTTAAAATTCCGTCTTAAATTCAAGTATTTCAGTTAATTTCTTATGTTTTTACTATTCTTTGTTATCTTGTTTTACTATTATTTAGTTTTTATTTTCAAATAAATCCCAATAAGAGACATTTTTAAATCGGCTTCTCGCCTCTTTTTCTTACTTGCCATAATCCTGTATTTATGCGTCTCACGTCCTCCAAAGTTTCGAACTTAAGGCACAGTAGGATTACATCATATAATATTTGTATTTGTGCGTCTGTAAAGCGCCGAGTTTAAAATATATTGCATATTATACAGGGTGAGTCACGTAACTTTAGCACCTCCTATAACTTTTGAACGGTTGAAGATATTGAAATGCAGTTTTCAGGAAGTGCATGAGAAAATAGGGCTAACTGATACGTGTATTTATTTATATTTTATCACTTGTATTTTACGAGATATATGAGGTAACTTTGTTTTTCAAATGGAACTATACATATTTTTTCAGTCTATCATAAAGAGCGTAAAAGACGAATCCAATGATATACATAATGTCATATGTTAAATGAGGATTTTTTTTGAGAAATTTTTATTCTTTTGCGACCAGTTCTTAACGGATATTTTGAATGTAACCGACCGCCACAGAAGGTCACGCAGCGCTCCACCAGCAAGCGCGCTCTCAAGGAAGGAAGGATCTTAGTATATCAAGATACAAAACATATTCCAAATATTCACAAAACTATTGTAGTTTTTCCTGAACTCTGCGTTCCATCCTTCCCCATTTTCAGATTATTTTTAAGAAATGGAAGGGTTAAAAATAAGGTTTATTGTAAGTATGTATTGTAATAAAATTGTTTATTACTTCTACTCCAGTTAATGGGGTTTTATATTACAGGATATTAATGGGTGGTACTGTGTGTTGGCCCGCGCGTTCCCCAGACTTGACGCTACTAGATTTTTTTCTTTGGGGTTTTCTTAAAACCACGTCTACCAAGAGGCTCCATCTACATCACAAGATATGGGTAGTCGCATTGTAGCTGCATGTTCTGAAGTTAAAAAAGAAACATTGGTCGCAGTTAAGAAATCTTTTCAAAAGCGCCTGCAGATGTGTTTGTGAATGGTAGTCATATTGAACACATTCTAAAGTAATTTGAATAGTAATCTATTTTTATTTAGTATTTTTGAATTCTATTTTTATTTTTGTCATTATCATTATCTTTCTGTAGTTGTTTGTTTTCACAAGGAATTGTTATATTATCATTAACAATAAAACTATTTGCTGAAAATATGCAATATTCTTTGTAAAGTCTTAATAATTTATTCTAATAATCCGTATTTTCAATCCTTAAGTAATAAAATATTTGAAAATGGGGAAGGATGAAAGCAGAGTTCAGGAAAAATGGCAAGTTTAGTGAATATTTGGAATATGTTTTGTGTCTTGAAATACTAAGATCCCTTTCCTTCCCGAGCGCGCGCTGGCTGGTGGAGCGCTGCGTGACCTTCTGTGGCGTCGGTTACATTCAAAATATCCGTTAAGAACTGATCGCAAAGAATAAAAATTCCTCAAAAATCCTTATTTAACATATGACATTATGTATATCATTGGATTCGTCTTTTACGCTCTTTATGATAGACTGAAAAATATGTATAGTTCCATTTGAAAAATCAAAGTTACCTCACATATCTCGTAAAATACAAGTGATAAAATGGAAATAAATACACGTATCAGTTAGCCCTATTTTCTCATGCACTTCCGTGAAAACTACATTTCAATATCTTCAACCGTTCAAAAGTTATAGGAGGTGCTAAAGTTACGTGACTCACCCTTATAACAATGTAGCAGAAAAATCATGTATGCATTCTTATATTTATTCTTATTATCTAATAAATATATTTATATTTATTCACACCAAGCTCACGCGTTTTATTGTATATTTTCAAACCATTCTTCAAAAAACACTGTTCTACTGAACCTGTTCAGTAATTATAAATTTAATCACACATATAATGCGATTTTATGTTCGCAAAATAGTCAGACTTTTCTCTTTTGAGTTAAAAGTAAATGAGAAATATCCTAGTCTGTACCTAGTGGATCTTTGTTCAAGGTTAATGATGAAATGAATTAGTCGTAAATCACTGGCCCAACCCTTGATGATAATAATGGCGATGATGTTAAATTAAATGATATGAAATTAAAATACATCTTGTAGGAATTATTAATATTTTGTTTAGAAGGTAAACTTGTGTAGTAATTGAAAACACTTTGGCACTTGAACTTTGAACACTGAGAGGTTGGATAACATTGAAAGTTACAATGTTGCATTATTAAGATAAGGTTCTATAAATGATACATATAAGAACTTTCAGTACTAATTAAACTGATGAGAAAAATCGAAATTTTAGAGGACGTATTTTTATTAGCGAAGTCCGTAATTGACATAACACAATTACAATTATTCGGAGAAAAGTATGTAAGGTCAGGTACGACGTTCTCTTTAATGTAATATCTTTGTTTAGACCATAAAAGTTCAGATTCAATAAAAAATAATATTTTTGAATTGAAATATACATTTTTTGACGAAAAATATATGCCGATATCCATAGGAATAGTAATAATGTCATTGGAATGTAAAATAATGCAAGTTAATCGAATGTACTTTTTTATGAGAATTAATTACGAAATTATGACATGATTACAGTCGTAGTACCGTATTTGGGGATAATTATCAAGCACATTGCGTTTCGTAAAACACGGAGATAACTTTTATGTTTCCTCTCTGCATTCTCGACGACCCTTGTTCATTTAATTTCCGACGATGTTATCCTTCTTAATTTATATTTTGTAAGCTTAATTTATCTAATTTCTTGTTCCATTACTTGTAGCTTATATGGATATAAATCTCTTTTCTAAATACGTAGAATTAACTAAAAGGGTTGCATGAGTAGTTGTACTTGTAAATTACCTTGATAACTTTATTAATGACGGTGATTTTTGAAAGATCCAAGGTGTGTAAATTTCAGCAACCTGAAGTTCGAATTGAGATAAAACGAATTCCAAACCAGTCTTCCCTATTTACTATTTCTTTCGTTGATTCTGTATGGAGAGTATCAAATACCTTTATTGCAATGATTTTATTTTTCCGATGTCAAAGTAAGTCGTATTTTCTTGGAGTTCTAGTATCTCGAGTAAATATCTTATTTCAATGACAAATTAGCTAGATCATACGGCGGTTAGAATAGTGCGGTAACTATTTGACCTTTTCCCAAAATACGAATTGCGATTCTTTCTTCTCTCTCTGTATGCATGGTGCAAAAAATGCAGGTAAGATGTTGGATGTCTCTAATGTGGAAGGATTCTATAGCCACGGCGATGGAATCGGGATCCAGCGGTAGGTGGTCTATTGCAGTTTTTGTAGTCTTAAATAATAATTCGGTTTGGAAAATTATAATTAAGTATATATTTCTATAAATTATATCTAAAAGGTTTCATAGTTTTTGAGGAAGGTTTTTGTATTTACGCTGTGATTTTCATCTATGGCTTACCATGTCGTTGATTCTTGCCCAACCCAGTGAACACCTTACCTATATATTTATATTATGGTTTTACTTGAAAAAAGTAGTGTCATCATGTTGATTACTATTGTATTGTGTATATCGTGTAAAAATACATATTTCAGTGATAATCAATGAGCCTGGTTCAAATAAAAATGTACTGAATGTCTAGTTTGTTAAATGTTCTCTTTTGAAAGAAACATTTGCGAGAGATGAGATGAAGTTCTGGACTACCTATTCCAAAATTGTTCTTAAAAATTTTATTATTTCTGTGATTTGCGATTCAATAATCATTCATGGTTTTGTAGAAAGAACGTGATGAGGAAATTATTTTGCTCGCCTCCCAGAAATATAAAGCCATAAGACGCTACTATTGGGTAGTTTTCATTATTAAAATGGACTGGCATGTAAGTTAGGAAATTACATAGGAGATACAATGTTTATGAACAGCATACGGAGCGGACACACAATGTTGTTTTTTGTTTTCATTTTTCATAAGTTGCCATCCCTTGCATCAACACACGTTGTGAGCTCTCAGTGTAATTGCCGCCAGCACAAGAAAGATCAAAAGGCTGTTTTGTAAGCCTACTCGAAATAAAAAAAATACTCGTGCAAATGAAAATATTATTTACCCGATGTCACTGAAACAAAATATGTAGTTCAACAGCACAATATTTCTTCTGAATGAAACCTATCAAGACACTCTGGGAAAGAGTCAAAGCATGAGGAACTCTGAATGCAACTGTTTTTTCGATCAAATCAGGGAAGGCGAGAGGTCTATGGTGTACACGAAACATTTCATTCTAATGATTGTTTTAGTGTAATATTCCATATATGAGATTGCCCAGATCTAAAATAAAATATAATATAATTTAAAATATTATGTACTTACGTACATTTTTTTATATATTGATGAAATGCATTTTTATTTAGTTTATAAATAATTTTTAGTATAGTAGTGTACGTAACAAGGGTGCGTAACAGGTGGTTCACGCACTCTTTTATTTGTCGTCCTCGCCACGCTCGGACGACAAACTCGACTCGTGCGCGAATCACGTTTGCGGATTCGGTGGTATAACGGTCAGCGTACCGGAGTGTTGTATCCGAGTTTGCAGGTTCAAACCCGATCGAAGCCGTGGAGTTTCAAGGGCGAAAAAATCCTTCGTACGCCTTCCTTCGGAGGGGAAGTAAAGCCGGCTGTCCATATAGTAGATTTACTGCATGTAAAAGATCCTCAAGCCTAAAAGAAGCCTCTGAGCAAAATTGAGATCCGCCAGTTTCGTCGCCCAAGATAATACCTCCTTTCTCCGCTAGGTGGTGAAAGGAGCAAATAGAAATTTGCGTGGTTAGACGGAAGAGCGGGCCTGATGGCCCGAGTCTCACCACGTAAAATAAGGCATTAACTAAACTAAACTAGACTAATCACCTCGCGCCCGTGTTGCGTGTACTATTTTTTCTGCTCCCATTGTGTAATTCTGTCATCTGATGGCTGCAACCCGTTGCACAATGGTACTCATTACGATACAGATTTCATTATGATACAGATTCTTGACAAATCACAGAGAAGTTTATAAACCAAGAATTTACACTTAATTAATCATTGAGAAACATTCGAGTAAATGTTTCGTGCGAATGTGTACATTAAAATTGCATTTAATATTGTATAATGCTTGTCAGTTTTAATTTCTTTTATTATTAATCATTTTTACGTGGAATATTGTTTAATATTATTTACAATAAATTGGACCGTAGTTTCACTTTGATCCTATTTGAGCAGTAAGGTTGCAAAACATCTAGGTTACTAGTGACCACTATTCGAGTTAACGTTATGGTAACTGTGAAGATGAAAATATATAGTGATGATAAGGAGTGAGAGGTCGAGCACAAATACTACCATGCCCTAGGCGGGACTCGACCCCGCGAGTCTTCCGGACGAGATTTCCACATTACTGCCTTAAAGATCTCGGCCACCAGATCGACTAACAGTTCCTCTTCTCTCCCTACGCAATCATTGTTCCCCCGCCCCTCCTCATCCTCCTTTTCTGGGCATTTTCTTGCCTCTCGTCGCCTGGGCATCGCCAGCAACACCGCAGCCGCGCTATGCCGCTCACGTCGCCCCCCACCAATCAAGCGATTGGTGCCGGACACCTGGCCCCGGCGGCCTGGCGACCTGCTGACGTCATCGCCCCGGTCGCCGCCCTGCCGCCCCGCCGTCACGCCGCCTTTCGCCCTTATCGCCCTTTCGCTTCCGCCGCCTCCCTCCCTCCTATTGCGTCGCCGCTGCCATCGCCGCCGCCGCCGTCGGAATCTCTCTGCCACCCTCTTCATTTTCAATCCCACTGTCCTCGAAATATCCCTACCTGTTCTCAGGGTATGGCTAGGCATGGTCAGACCGGGCGATCGCCCGGGGCCTAATATGGAGCTCATGGAAAAAAAATTAGTAAAAAATGGAAAAAGAAATTACAACTCGAGAAAATCGTTATTGTAATTTTATCAGTCGCGGTACAGTAGTCTGATATTTCATAAAATTGTCAATTAATTTTTTACCTCAAATATTTACTTATAGTCATTTCTTATAAAGTTTCTCTCTATGAAATGAATTAAATGGCGCTAACATTAAAATCCTTTCCACT
The DNA here is from genome assembly GCA_964035755.1 of Teleogryllus oceanicus. Lineage (NCBI taxonomy): Eukaryota > Metazoa > Arthropoda > Insecta > Orthoptera > Gryllidae > Teleogryllus > Teleogryllus oceanicus. Next base: position 68,905,811 of record CAXIVR010000008.1, on the reverse strand, counting down.
TGTGTGTGTTTATCAGTGACATCAACTGATGTCACCGCAGCGCCTCTGACCGGGAGGTCCTAGGTTCGATTCCTGACGGCGGCAGGATTTTCGACACTAGCTTTTCCGCTAGGTCGAATTCAGTCGCTGTCTGGAGGAGAATTCTAGCGGCCGGTTGCTCTGATCGGTAGTTTTCCGTGGTTTCTGCGATCAACATCAGGCGAATGCCGGAGCAGTACTCTAACAAACGGGCCACGGACCGCGCGTGATCTTTCCTTCCTCTTTTTTGTCCTATCCTCCCCTTACACACACGCTTACACTAACATGCACTACACTACCACATATTACGGGAGACCGGTCGGGAGCTTAGAGCTTGTCCCGGCTGGGGCGGTGCCTCGCTGGTGGGAGAGTCCTGGTTAGGGGGAAACCCCACTAGCCGACGGTATGTCGGCGCCGGATCTCGCCATCCCGCGGGGGAAGATCACCGCCATCTCCGGAGAAAAACATGCACTACACTAACGGGACTAATGACCAAAGCAGTTGACGCGCCCGGAAACACGAAAAAACCAAACCAACTGATTTCATTAAATACTAACTAAACACACATTTTGTAGCCTCTTTAGATCACTGTGGAAAATGTATTATTTGACCACTAAATACTTTTACTTAAAAATATTATTTAAAATATATTTCCAAAATATTTCTCTAGCTTAAATGTTGCAATTTTTGTTATTTGTTGAAATAACAAAATTCGCATATTCTTGATACAACTTTCACATATTTAATTTTGTTTTGGTGAGGAGGGGGTACGTTTCAGCATTCCCGCAGGCTCAAAATTGTGTAGCTCATGTACCGCCTGTTCTTCCGCTGTTACAGACAGATTGCGCTTGATGCACCACAAAGACCGGGAGGCTCCTATCTCCATAAATAAATTTAAATAGTGACATATGACAGATCATCAGCTGGACAAGTTTATCCAATCCGGAGCTTCGCTACGGCTTAAAGTTTCGGCATTTGAGCTCCCGATTGGATAACCGCATTGCAGCTGATGATGCCACTTTATTTAAATATAATCCTCTGTCCTGGTCACCGGCAAAACGCAGATTTCAATCCCCTATACCTTCCATGCTTCTGTCCCGCTCCACCTAAGCTCTGCCATTGACTCTGCTTAAACTCTCACCTTTCCCACACCGATCACATCCAGGCACGACCAGGCATCCGCAGTGTTTGTATGGTTCTTGGTCACAGTTCCCATAACCGGTTTTAATGTTGCATTTTTATCAGCAATTATAGTGTTTATCTTAATGATTTTTATTTTAATTAAATCCTTTCTCCATATTTCTCTCTTTGAGAAATAATTGTATCTTTTTTAAAATGTTTGTAGAGTATCAATATTTTCAGACCATGTTCTTCAGTGCTACGGACCGAATAAATAATTTTTCCGCCATCCCTACCTTGCCCCTTGGTCGGTTTCAACGTGACTGCACGCGTTGCTCCCCACGTCCTCCCCCCTGCTCACAGCTGTGCGCCGTCTCGGCGACCCCACGTCTCCCCTCCCCTCCCCCTCCCCCGCTTTGCACTCGAACCCCCCACGCCACCCCACACCGGGCCCCGTTCGGTCATCGCAGGCTGCGCCCCTCCCCGCACACCACCCCCCCCCGGCCGCCCCGCCACGCTCCCGCCACGCCCCCGCCACGACCCCGCCACGACCCCGCCACGACCCCGCCACGACCCCGCCACGACCCCGCCACGACCCCGCCACGACCCCGCCACGACCCCGCCACGACCCCGCCCGCCCCGCCTCGCCCCGCCCGCCCCCCCGCCACGCCCCGCCACGCCCCCGCCACGCCCCCGCCACGCCCCGCCACGCCCCGCCACGACCCCGCCACGACCCCGCCACGACCCCGCCACGACCCCGCCACGCCGCCACGCCCCCGCCACGACCCGCCGACCCGCACGACCCGCCACGACCCCGCCACGCCCCGCCACGCCCCGCCACGCCCCGCCACGACCCCGCGCCGCACGACCCCGCCACGACCCCGCCACGACCCGCCACGACCCCGCCACGCCCCGCCACGCCCCGCCACGCTCCCGCCACGCTCCCGCCACGCTCCCGCCACGCCCCCGCCACGCTCCCGCCACGCCCCCGCCACGCCCCCGCCACACCCCCGCCACACCGCCTCCTCTGCCACCACCCACATCCCCTTCACCTTCACTCCCGCTGTCTCGGCATCGGTTTCCACTCCGAAATACCACTTCATTTACTCCGTCTCCGCAACACTCACCGTTTCAGCTGCCGCCCTCGCTCCCATATCCGCCCCAGCCTCACCCATTGATACCTTCTCCTCCGTCCAAGCTGGCGCCCCCGCCGCCGTCGCCAGGGGCTGCTTGCACAATGGATTGCAGTGGCCTTTCGCGGCGACGTGGCGTAAATTTTATCAGGCCGCTGCCAGGCAACCTGCCGAAGTCGCCGAGTTTCTTTATGTCAGCAATACCGAAGATAGAGTACGCTGCACTCAATTTTAAAGGGAGCGCTAAGATTTACGAGTATTCCAGCGTCGTAAACAATTGACATAAAACAATAATCTGGAGGCTGTTTTCGACTTGATCTCTTGACAATCAATAATCTCATATTTCTACGAAAAATACAAAAATTACGTTGTACCTACAGTATAAAATGACAGTACAAAAATAAGTGTATAACTCATTAACTCGCATAAACACTGGGTATTCTTCCGTCATAGTGGGCAATAACTGTGTTTACTATTATGATTACTAAAAAATATCAATTTACGACTCCATGTCTGTAGTATCTATTCTAGAAGTATTTTAGTGAAGTTGTACATTTTGGGGCGGAACGCCTATCCTTCCGTTGCGAGAGGAGGAAAGGGGCATTTATGATGGTCGCTTCGGATTGGTACCTTAGAACGCGGTGAAGCGAGAATCTCTATCGAGTTTCGGAAAATTCTTCCGCTGTTATAGAACTATAAAAATATATGTTTTATAAATGGTTACATAATTTGTAACGAAGAAAAATTTATGACATATTGCTAGTTCGAAAATGTCCTTTTATTATGTTCATGTGGCATTCAACAGTCGCCGATTCCGAATGGCACTAATTTACACATTTAAGTGTAAAAAATGAGCTCTTAGCATCAGAAACGAGTTTATACATAAAATCTTACAAGTACTGAACACATTGGAAAATGTTTCATGCAACCCATATATTGTTGCACATGATTGTTTTTTAAATCTGAAATTTCTTCATCTCGTGTGTAAAACACCCTTTCCCAATCATTTCCATATATATTGAATCTTGTTCCTGAACCCTGACCGACAGCTGGACCAACCGCATCCTGTAACAAATACGCAGCACGTAAATCACCTTCTCTGAGAGCAGCGATGATCATTAGAGACCGGAAAAAATATGTAGTATGAAACGTCAAAATATGTACTACATAAGTATGTAATAAAAACAGTAAGAATATGTAATAAATATGTAAAATCGGATATAATATGTAATATTAAACTTCTCTAATTATAGAACTTTTTTACATAATACGAACGTACTTTTATAAAAAGTTTCCTACACAAATTTTAAAAACAATGCAAGCGTTTTAAATTTCATTTGGAAAGCACAGGATGAAGCGCACTTGCACCATACAACTTTCCCCATCAGCAGAAAAAACTTTCAGAAATTGTTATGTTGTTTAGCAGCCAGATCAGACGCAATAGAAGCCATCGTACACAATGGCGATTTTTAGGGCCAGCAAACTAGCACTTCAGCGTGGAATATTCTCTTCGAAGTGTTACATGACGGCGATCGCAAAGTTTGTTGGAAATTAAAATTAAAGGTCGCCAAACGCGGCGTCAATGACACTTTTCACACCTAAAGGTGAAAATGCTCTGTGCACTTCCAACCACTGAGATACCTGAAGCAGGCGCGCCGGACTGTGAGAATATCCGACCGTGTCTTCACGTAGCGTATCTCGAGTAGAGTGCGCAGTAATAATACAGGAAAAATTGCTGAATTTTTTGAAAATACTTGCCTTCTTATAAAAATATGTAAGAAAGTTGACAGAATAAAAAAATGTGAAAATAGCGAAATATGTAAAATATGTAAAATAGTACCGAATATGTAAAAATATGTAACGAAAAAATTGGTTATTGTGTTAGGACAGCGAAAATTTGCCAAGATTAAAATTTTGAGAGCGGTGAGACAAAAAATATGTAATTACATAAAAATCCGGCCTCTAATGAATATCGAAAGGGAATCGGACCCACGTGCATATCCGATGGGCCCGCACGCGTCGCCCGTTCATCAGCGCGCCTTGCGGTGCGGCTTCCTCGTCACGCGTGCGGGCCGCTGCGCATGCGGCGCGCGTGCGTGCGTGTGTGCGTGCGCACGCGCGTGCGTGCGTGCCGGCGCTGCCGCGTTCGCCCGCTTCCGGGTGGAGCGCCCGTCCTTCCGCTGCGGGAGGGAAAAAGTGATGTTTACGATGGACTCCTGGCGATCGGCGTCGGAACGGCGTGGGAGAACGTCTTTCGAGTTTGATAGAGCAGGGGATAGCGTGAATTCGGTCAGGTGGGTGGGAATTAACGGAAGCGGGGAGGGGATGCTCACTTTCGGAAATGCTCCCTAGCTCATTATTTATATGTGTGGTTGACGTATATGCCGGGAGGGTGAAGTGGTGGTGTTTTTTTTTTTAGGTCGTTTCCAACGGAATCTGCAGTTACTCTTTTCACCCCGCTCGAGTGGATCTCGATTGGTTTTTGGTTTTTTCGTGTTTCCGGGCGCGTCAACTGCTTTGGTTATTAGTCCCGTTAGCGTAGTGCATGTTTTTCTTCTCGGGAGATGGCGGTGATCTTCCCCCGCTGGATGGCGAGATCCATCGCCGACCTACCGTCGGCTAGTGGGGTTTCCCCCTAACCAGAACTCTCCCACCAACGGGGCACTGCCCCAACCGGGACAAGCTCTAAGCTCCCGACCGGTCTCCCGGAATATGTGGTAGGGTAGGTTAGTGTAAGTGTGTGTGTAAGGGGAGAGGATAGGACAAGGAAGAGGAAGGACAGATCGCGCGCGGTCCGTGGCCCGTTTGGTAGGGTACTGCTCCGGCATTCGCCTGGTGTTGATCGGAGAAACCATGGAAAACTACCGATCAGAGCAGCCGGCCGCTAGAATTCTCCTCCAGGCAGCGACTGAATTCGACCTAGCTGAAAAGCTAGTGGCGAAAATCCTGCCGCCGTGGGGAGTGGGAACCTAGGACCTCCCGGACAGAAACACTGCAGTGACATCAGTTGATGCACTGAGCTACCTCTACCGGTCTCTCTTTCGAAAATGCTCCCTACCTTATTATTTATATGTGTGGTTGACGTATATGTCGGGAGGGTGAAGTAGTGGTGTTTTTTTTTTTTTTTTCTTAGGTCGTTTCCAACGGAATCCAGTTACTCTTTTCACCCCGCTCGAGTGGATCTCGAGTGTACTACACTAGACACTAATGGCGTTTTCCATTAGTTGCAGTGAAACCCAACCCGGTACAGAGCGATGACGTCACCGTTCCGCAACAGTGCTACTCCAGGCGGGGGAAGAGCAGTGATGAATGGAACGCATTCGCGGACTCAGTACGAATTGTGCATTGAGTGTGCATTGAGATCATAGACGTATAGCTTAGATACTGAACCCTTGTTTGGTTCCTGCAAACCGTAAAGTCAATATATGTGGCTTTGCGCCATCCTACCAGAAATATTTGTTTGCATTTATTTACATACCTATACATAAAATGCACAACACACAAATGTACAATGCACACAATCCTTACTCGACAATTCTGGCGAAATTATAAACATCATGAACTGTAATACAAATAGGGTTAATTACTTCATTTGTAACGAACAAAAACTGATAAAATACAAGCTCATTGGAAACATTACAAAACGGTGTCATTTTTATTTTTAGACGCATTTGGAGGAATGTATGGTACATCTCTATTTTTAACAAACGTTATTGAAGTTAATTCATGTGCCGTTCTTCCATTGCATTGACAATTGCATCAAATGCATCCATTTCAAAATTCTTAACATTATCTTCAATATCCAATTCGTATCAACCATAAAACGACCCAACGCAGCACTAACTCCACTAAGTTTTTATTGCAGGTTTTGCCATCGGGAGTACGTCCTAGATTCGTGCAATTCTCGAAATGGAAAAATGTCCTTCTGTGGATTGGTGCGCCCTGCCGGTGATGTGGAGCACTATTTCTGCTGTCTATATTCTGTTTTGTTATAAGATCTCTTAGTTTGACACTTACTCATGCCAAAGTAAACTGGGGGTGTACTCAGTGATACGTAAGAATGATTCGCATTCATTTCACCACGTTGGCTATCTTGCGCCGCCACTCTTACTTGTTATCTTTTTCATTCCGCCATCTCATAAAATCAATGTTTTTAAACAGCTAAAATGCAAGAAAGATACATTTCAAAACTTCCTTTTTAAGAAATATTTACATGCATAATTGTTTCATTAAAATTTAATGTATTTCGAGTTTAATTAAAAGCGTGATGAAAGTAAACACGGCGTGTTCTTTGAAAATTGGTGTTTGTGGTCTGTCCATTTACATCTGATGACTTAATTCGTACGCATACATATTCTCATCTGCTTTTCGACATCATTTATTTGAATTTTTACAATATTCTTTTTAGTGGCATGTGTAATGTAACAAGGTAATTGACTGGCGAAAATTCTCCCTGACCTCTAACTGTACGCATTGAATTGACATTTCGCGGCATTTTGGCGCTTGGCTCTTGTGGCTAGCAGAAGAGTACAAATTGCAGAGAAATGCCGAATATCGTACAGGGAGCGGTAGCTCAGTGCATCAACTGATGTCACTGTAGCGCCTCTGACTGGGAGGTCCTAGGTTCGTGTCAAGACTGCTGCAGGATATTCGCCACTAGATTTCAACTAGGTCGAATTCAGTCGCTGCCTGAAATAGAATTCTAGCGGCCGGCTGCTCTGATCGCTAGTTTTCCGTGGTTTCTCCAATCAACACCAGGCGAATGCCGGAGGAGTGCCCTACCAAACGGGCCACGGACCGCGCACGATCTGTCCTTCCTCTTCCTTGTCCTATCCTCTCCCATTACGCACACACTTACACTAACATGCACTACACTACCACATAATCCGGGAGACCGGTCGGGAGCTTAGAGCTTGTCCCGGCTGGGGCGGTACCCGACTGGTGGGAGAGTCCTGGTTAGGGGGAAACCCCACTAGCCGACGGTAGGTCGGCGCCGGATCTCGCCATCCAGCGGGAGAAGATGACCGCCATCTCCCACGAAAAAACATGCACTACACTAACGGGACAAATGACCAAAGCCGTTGACGCGCCCGGAAACACGAAAAAGTCAATCAATCAATCAAACCGAATATCGTGGAGCAGTCGCTTAACGTATTTCCCGTGCGCGTTTTCTTGAGCCATCGCTTCGCCTGTTGCAAGAGAAGTGGGGAGTTTGGTTACTTTCAGAAAAGGAATTTTAAATCAAATTTGTAGTTCGTTTTCCAATGTAAAAAAAATGTCTATTACGAACATTTCGGATTATCAGATTTTGTCTGCAACGCTCGTTGCTATCATTTATTCTTAATTCAACTAATGTTGGCAAAGGAGTGGGGGTAGGTATTCCGGGACTCAAGAAAACGTGCGCTTATAGTACCAACTTTTGCGGTGGACTCCCATACAGTGTTCAACATGTTTCTAACGGATGTACCGAACAACTTTATTTCAATTATTTTAGAATATATAAACAAGTTTTCGAAACTTATGGAGTGATCCATTTTTGCAATATGTTGTATGCTTGTTTGTTAGATGTAATTGAATTGCCTGTTGACGATTCGATAGACCAGGACGATAAGTTGACTGTTTTTTAACTAATTCATTATAAGAAAAATATAATTTCTCTAGTGACACACAAAAAAACTTATCAGACAAAATTAGGATAAAGTTGACTTACGTCGAAATACAAATAACTTTCATACGCAATAAATGCATACTTTTCGGAGGAAGGTGTGTTTTATCTAGTAACCGATTTATTTTCTTTCGTAAGTACGAGAGGCAAGAGGTGTAAAACCTTCTCGATATACATTTGTAGCTCTCAGAGTAAAATAATCGCTTTTGAAATGTATAAATTTTTCAGAATGCTTTGCCGGCGAGTTCTCGAAAATCAGTATATTCTGCTTCAGGAAATCCATTTCATTTCTAGTGAGGTAGAAACATGCAGTTAAAATTTTTAGCACGATGAAATTCTGACCTCTCCTCTTACGGAATGAAGCGTATGAAGAATGGGCGGAAAATTCTCATTTATTTCTCTGAAATTAAATTCCTGCGATTCTGTAGCCGAAAGGCACGAATGCGTAATAACCTGGGAGTGAGACAGACAACCATTGGGTGGCGTACTCTTTTAGGAACAATTCGAGGAAATATTGAGTTTGGAAGGCCGAGGCAGAAAGATGTTGTTTAGTTGGAAACTGGCTCATATTCCGCTAACTATTCACAATCATAATAGTGTATATGTTGTAAGGACGCGACTGGCATGTGTAAGCGTTTCCGTGACACTTCCGTTGAATTTCTCGTTTTTCCCATTAAAGTTCATATTTCAAGGAAAAATTCAATAATTACAACAATTTGTGTCGTAATATTAGACAGTCACTACAGATTTAAATATTTCATGTTTCTATACAGAAAAAAAGTAGCTTCTTCCTTAGTTTTTATTTTACAAATTAGTTTTGTGCGTTAACTTGTACAGTATTGGAAGGAAATAAATAAATATTTATCATGACTGTTGTCTTAGTGGAACATGTACAAAATTGTGCAGTTTTACTTAATCGTAATTAATCAATTCTCATTTTTATTGCCTTCCTGAGTTCTGAAGTTCTGAACATGTCTGAGTTATTCAAAGTTTCAATAAAATTATAATATTAAACGATTTTGTGGTTAAGATCATTTTATTCGTTCAACTCTATAATGAATTACAAGATATCACCTGTCACCACTGATTTCTTTCGTTTCTTCTTAAATATTTCATTTTTATTTCTAAGCATTTCTACATCATTAGAAAACTTCATGGAGCACTACATATTTCGAAAAACACATCAGTAATTTGTTATTTTTGACTCCATTGTTTTATTTGTGTACGGCTTCTAACAGTGGATATTTTAAATGTGTCCAGTCCAACTACATCACACCTGTTGTGTGTTCAGTATCACAATTAATAATGAAGACTATTACATGTCATAAATACATACCCATTAATACAACGAAAACACGAATTACGCCAGCAATTTCACGCTTTCACATTTCCCGACCCTACCCAAAGACAAATTATCTGTAGGCCTAAAAGAGAAAAGTGTCTAAAGAAAAATATCGGTGGCAGAAGCGAGATTAATGATCTCGGGTTCAATAATCTGCCCCGACGTGAAGTGGGGTTTACACTGATATCAAAGGCTTCAAAGCGCCGCCGGCTCCGGAGTCGACGGGGGCGGGCGCCAGGGGAGCAGCTCCAAGGGTTCCCGCAGCCCCCGCAAGAGTGCTCTTGCCTCTGAAGAAGCGACGTCGGCGGCCTTCTTTGGGGGACTCGAGATTGCTCCTTGACGTACGCCACACGTCTCGAGAGGATGGCTCCAAGTCCTTTCTTTTTTTATAACTTCTCTTAGCTGCTACCGAAAAAGGTTTCCGAAACTCGAGGAAGACACGCGCCATCTGGTTTGCTATGCGTAATATGTCGTTCATTTCACGCACAAAGATCTTTCGAGTCGCTTGTGGAAACGATGCTCTTTATAAATGTGGCATTTGCCTCTGATTTGAGGCAACGTCTTAGACACACGCACATAGACACACAACACACAAACACACAGACACAACGCACACATACACACGTGTGAGCGTTTTGAGTGTGTGTGTGTGTGTGTGTGTGTGTGTGTGTGTGTATGAGAAGTTGCCTCAAAATCAGGGACAAATGCCACATACACACATACCACAGACATACACAAATGCCACATGCCACATATCACATACATACACAAATGCCACATGCCACATACACACATATACACACACGTGTGAGTCTGTGTAAAAATGTAATTAAAAAGATACCTTACAGCAACAATGAACATGTAAGATTAATTATATTTCTAATAAGTTGGGTGTTTGAAATACTCGATCGTAATCAGCCATGTAGAGACGAACGGGACACAGATCCATTCTTCCTCTATTATAATCGATGCCACAATATCAAATCGCATCTGTTTGGATAGTAATTTTAATTTAACTCTAGAATACTAACCTTCAGTAACTTTTACTCACTCTGTAACCTTGCTTTGAACTTTCGAGTTTCTGACTCGTAATCCACCGACTGTGCTATTCTGAATAGACAATCTAGCTATAATCATAGAGTAATGATGTATTCCATAGCTAAAACCACAGATTAATGATATATATATATATATATATATATATATATATATATATATATAACCTCCTTAGTCTATGCTCTAACCCAGCAGTGTAATGGAAGTTAAACCTCTTAAAGAAAAAAAAACATATGTGAGAGTCATTTCGTCAGTCTCGTTGCTGATTTTCCGAGATACAGTGCATATATTTTACTTAGTGTTTCAGAGTGTTTCTGTGAAAGTTACAGCTCCATTTTCTGCCGAAAATCTCACAAAACATTTCTCCTGAGTCCACAATGGGTGATGAAAATTGTTTTGAACAATTATCCAAGAAAACTAATAGAATCCTTATGTATAAAATAACCAAAGGTGAAGTAGTATCATTGGAAAACGTGTCAAAACAATTAACTGCTTATTTGCATATGTAAGGGATTACCTCCTAAAAGTTACATAGAATTCACCCAAAAGGAAATGCTGTAGAAAAATTTCAACAGAAAAGTACTACATACCAACTAAACGCAATATCGAAAACCCCCAAAATGTCGTTTACAACTTATTCACCTAAACTGATGAAATGAGTGGAGTTTACAAAATCTGGAATAATACCATTCCTTTTTGTTGTGAATGCAGAATTATACATGGTTTTCAAAATTTAATTAAAATGTTTTACATTCATTATCAAGATCTTTCATGTACGTTATAATAATTTAAAAAATCGTGATATTCATGTTAACTTAAAGATGTAATATGTCACTCATAATTATAAATATGTAGCTCAAAAAGTGATCAAATTTTGTAATGTACTCGTTCTTAATGATCTCTGTTTAATTACTTCGTTTTATGTACTCCGTATTTGTTCTTTCCGAGAGGTAATCAGTAATATATGTAAACATGCGTTTCGGAAATATGAATAGAATTATCTTTTATTTATTTATTTATTTATTTACGTCAAAAAAACAGTTAAAAACTGCGTATGACGTGCTATGGAGAAAAGTGAATTGTGTGCACATTTTCAAAATTCCGTGATCCCTACACTAAGTCATATACTACTTAAATTTTGAATTTAAAGGGAAAAAAACTCCCATGTAATAAAATTTATTTTCAAGGATAAATAAGCAATAAATTTTGAATTTTGAGTTGTATTTCACATCATATTTCATGTTAATATTCTTTAGAAACAAATACAAACATAATTAAAACGGTAATTGCCGAATATTTTGATAGATTTTAAGCGCGAATGAAAAAGTGTGAGCAAATTTTATTCATGATTAGCGTCCACAAGTAGAGAATGGTTAGTAGTCTGGGGTTAAAGAGGGCCGAGAATTGTCAGCGAATATTCGATCATGGCCTCCTAATTTAAATTATTTCTATACCATTGCTTATTGTTGACAAGTCATTTCCATTTAAAGAAACAGTACTTTTGCTAAGAATTTTCACAATACATTTCCTATTAAGAAGAGAAAATGGGTCGTGTGTTTCTTCGCTATCTTGGTGGTAATACAGTTTATAGTTGCGCATCTTGTGAAGCTACTCTTACGAACAAGGAAAGTCTGATCAGCACTAGATTCACTGGTGCTACCGGAAGAGCTTACATGTTCAAGGAAGTTGTAAATGTTACACTGGGTGAAGTAGAGCAGCGAATCATGATGACAGGAAAACATTTTGTGCGCGATGTGTACTGCATAGACTGTGCAACCAAGTTGGGATGGTTCTACGAATTTACCCCTAATGCTGATCAACAATACAAAGAAGGAAAGTATATTCTGGAGAAATCCTTCATCGTGGAACTTAGGGGACTGAATGGAAGTTCTTAAACATAGTGTGTTTGTGTGCTCGTGTGAGAATACTATTTACAATGTAAGGTGAATCTATTTATAAGTCTTGTTTCGAAAAGTCAGAAGTATACAATGATATGTAATCATATGATCGTAAGTGACGCTTATTGAATTGTATATTGTATATGTAACATACCTGTAAATATATTTGTTAGCATTTTAATGATTGAGTTTATTTTGATAAAAATTAGTTGGAACTGATCGACAATCCGTCAACCTAATTTATATGATTGGGCTCATATTCTTCAACTTTATGGCAACTTTATGGCTGTATGACAAAATAACTCTTGGTCTTTCGGGAAACACTGAAGTTAATTAATAGGTCAAGACGTTTTAGTGTATCGGAATTGCAGTGCCGTACTTTCCAATAAACGAAGTTTTTGTTTTTACGCAAGTTACGGTATCTAGATCACTATATGGGCAAGGAACACAAGCCCTTCAACCCAGATTCATTTTGCAAATAAGAGTACAATAACTCATACTTGTATTTCTCTTTGAGATACGTGGACAACTGTTTACAAACAAGGAAATCTTATTGATCTTATTACGAAATGTTGCGTATTTTGGCACCAATTAACGTTTTTCATTATTTTCTATATTTTGAACTTTAATACAATACATCAACAAAAAAAAAGAAGTGTAAACCTATGTCATTACGGGCCACGGTCAACACCTGAGGTAAGTGCCTAAGTGATGTATTACGCATCTACGTAAAGGAAGTTCAGTCAGTAGCATTGTTATCCAAAGTTAGATGGTATTTCAAAAGTAGCCTCAAGTAGAAGTATTGAATTAAAATTGTGAAATTCAATATACATATTTGTACTGGACTACGGAAGGGAAAAATCATGAGATTTTTAAATTTCGTTTCTGGGTTGCACATAAATAGTTAAAATCTGTGCTTTAATTTGATTTATAACGGGGCTCTGCTGTTTTTTATGCAATAAGTTGTGTAGTTGACACTTTATAAATAGGAAAGTGCAAAAAATACAAGCAATTTGTAAACATTTTTTTCTAAAATACCACAAATTATTTTCGAAAACCTGTATGGTAAAATATGAACGTATGGCTTAAAATTTCATCTCTGCTTTTTTAATGGAGTTACTGTGCATAGTTTGAGAAAAGGAAAAGTGAAATCTGTCAATTAACAGGTAAGGGATAGGGCATTCCAGAATTCTTTAAATTCAAATATATTAAAGTGACTGCATTTCATAACAAATACGACATGTGTCACGACTAATTGTCTGATAGCCTGACGCATCTATGAATCACTGTTTGTATCAAATGTGGCCAGAGATTTCATTGGTAGTTACTTCACAACCAAATAAGCCCCGTTAACTTTCTATCTACACCATGCTGGAAATGTTCCTCTCCATTTCGGATAATTCCATTTTACAAAGATAGATCTGCTTTAGCCCGTGCCATCTTAACGCTTCGTCGCGTAGGCTTCTTCGTCAAGGCTGTTAGTTCAGCGTCCCGAATCCTGTTCCTAATCGCGCCTGCAGATCCGCTTAATGCTCGCCCACGTTTATAAACACGCGGTTCTATTGCGGGAGCCGCTAGAGCTCGGGGCGGCCGCTAGAGAGCAGCACTAGTGGGGCGGGGGAGGAGGCGGAAGGACCGCGGCCGGTGACTCAGGGGTAGCGCCGTACGGCTCGCCGACGCTGGACAGTGGGCCATAATTTTTTCGAAGCTGTAGATAAAGAAGAAGAAGATGATGATTAGTGATGATAGAAATTAGAGCTTTAAATATCAGAAAAACGCATTTTGAACGCAAGGCTATAGCATTTTATATCATTATAAAAATTAATATTAAGCATTTTGTTAGTTTAGTTTAGTTTAGTGTAGTTAATGTCTTATTTTACGTGGCGAGACACGGGCCATCAGGTCCGCTCTTCCGTCTAACCACGCGAATTTCGATACGCTCCTTTCACCACCTAGCGGGGAAAGGAGGCATCTTAGCATTTTGTGGCATTGTTAACATTCCGTCACTCGCACTGTTGGATAGAATCAAACAGAAGTTTTTTTTCTAGTTAAGAAAGGAGTGTTAGCCTTTCACCTATAAAAACGATGTTTTTATTTCTCTTACGGTATCTGAGAAGGATGTCGATAAAGTTCTTATCTCTGTTTTGCACTGTGTCGCTATACCCTGAAGTAAAATTACTGCGCCTGTTTGATAGAATCCAACATACAAATACTGCCGGTGATTTTGCTGGAACGGTGATTTTGCATACTTGATCATATATAGTGTGTATATATATATATATATATATATATATATATATATATATATATATATATATATATATATATATATACACATTAAATATTTAAATACGTTATTACGTTGATAATTCTGGTGTGGTCCAACTTACTCAGTTTAGCCTGGAACAGAAAAAGTGTTAAAGCGTAGGTGAAAATAACGATGATCTGAAAGATGATGAAGCAATGCTGAAATGACACGAATGAGGAAGGGGGGAAATATGTCGCGAATCCACTTGGTACACCACTAATTCCACAGGATCGACTGGGAACTGAACCCCGGTAACTAGAAGTGCAAAGAAATAAAAGAGATCATCTTCGTCAACATAGTATTGTTAATACTGTGTTGACGAAGGTGATCTCTTTTATTTCTTCGCATCAGAACGTCAACAACACCGAATCAGAATTGCCAAAATTTAGAACTGCAAAGTTATGGCGCTGGCTGCTTCCTCACGGAACGCATCGTGTTCGATGCAAGTTTCACGTTGAAGGCAGCAAGCACCGTAATATAAAGATTTTCACGGATATGAGAGAAGGTTTAGAAGCCCCTACCAAGATTTTGACGTTTGTGCGTGGTTATAATTGCACCAAAGCGTCTAGTTAGGTTCTACGAATGTGACATAAATCTGCCATCCTTAGTAATAATAACCCCTTTAGTCAACCCTTCCCCTAGGTTTCGGCCTGACATCCACCGTCCTCCATGCGCTCACTCTCTCCTCCAGCTGAAATCCCAGCGAACGCGCCTCTCGCGTTCCTCCTGTTTGACACATGACAGAGTTTAATTTTCTAAAAAAGAACTATAATCCAGTAATAAGTCGATAACTTCTGAAGATTAATGCAACTTATAATAAGTAAGTAAATTTATTTATAGGCTTTAACCTCAGTTACACGCCAGGATACAATTATGAAAATAAGGAACAATACGTAAAAAGAAATATGATTAAATGAATGTAACAGTTACAAATTAATGTAACTTACTTAACCAATCCAATACGATACAAATTAGTGCAACTTATAGTTTACCGTGGTTGATCCTCTTTGTAATACAATTTGCTGGTGAATAGATGCAACAAGTAGGCATTGAAAAAAATCTCGAATTGGAAAGAAAAAGTCGATCCCTTGCCCTCCCCGTTTCGCCCTTTCGTTCCCACTCTGCACCCTCACTCCGTCCCTCTCACCCACGCGTGTCGACGATATCAATTTTTTACGCATCATTTTTTTTGTCCATTTTGATTGGGTGCGCGCCACCGCCACCGCATCTGGGTCAGGACGGACCGCGCTGCCCCGCCCGCTCTCCAGCTCTCCCATCCCCGCCCCCGCCCCCGCCGCGCCGCAGATCGATGGCGGCTGGTGGTGACTCAGGGCAGATTGCACTGCATCTCCACCCGCACATCCGCCCTTTCCAATTCTCTCTCCCGGCTGCCCTCGGCGCTCGCTGTTGTTCTTTGCCACGCCCCCAGCGCGGCCCTTGAACCTGAACCCTCTGCCGCCGGTGCGCCACTCGCGGTGAGGTTGGCGGCCCTGGCAAATTCAAGCGTGCCTGCGCTAGGCTGGAGACCGGCCGTGGAATAGTCTTGTGTTCTTCTTCGTGTTACTCGTGGCTCTCCTTTTTATAATTACAGTTGCAGAATTATGGGTAGTGCTTCTTCCCGTTTTTTACTTTCTAATTGCGAAAGAAATGACGGTAATGTAATGAACTTGCTCTGGGGATTGTGCTTCTTTATCCGTTGAAGTAACTCAGGCTCTGCGGTTCTTCATGATGTTCTTTTTTTCATTTTCTGCCCTTTCCTTTCTTTTGTCATCTTTTCCACTTCCTCTCACTACGATCTTTACCGACGTTCTTCTATGAAATTTTATTTTTGGAATCATTATTTTTCCTTGATATGTTGTGTTTTGTTGCACGCTTTTGCGAGTTTTCTTCTTTTTCTTCTAATTCTTATCCAAATAGTTATTTTTTATTTTTTTGTTATATTTTTTGTTACTCCTTTTTTTCCTCTCTCACTTTCTATCTTGTCCTCCTCTTTCCTCTATTCTTTTCTCCTCTTTTCCCTTTTCTCTTTCTTTTCTTCTCCTCCTTTTAACCCCTTTTACTCTGATTTCCAGTCTCTGGCTTTCATTTCAATTGTTAACATTTTTCCCTATTTGGGGTGATTTTGCTTTCCCTGTCGTACCACAGGTATCGTTCGTCATTACACATTTTTCTGACCCGATTTCGTTTTCGTCTTAATTTTTCTCATTTTCCCTTTCTTCCTGTCTCTCTTCATTTTCTTTTTTCCTTCTTTATTTCCTTTCAGTTTTTTCTGTGTTCATTCTTTTATTTAAGGTTTTTTTCTCTTTTCGCCCCGGATTTTTCTTATCGCCCTCTTTTCCTTTTTGTGCCCTGTACCACCCTCATCCTTCGCCGCGGGCCGCGGGCGGTCGTCAATACTGCCGGGTCGCAGGTTTATCGGCGGCACCTGAATGCTTTACGCGTCGTAATCGGGCCGGACATGCCCCGGCGACCTCCGCCTTCACGGAACACGTGCGCAGCCCACGCGGCCGCGGAGAAGTCTCGCTGCGACGGGTGTGAAACGGAACCAACGAGGAACGCGTCCTCGTGCGCCCTGGCAGGGACGAAGAGACAGCCGCCGAAAACTTCGCCGTGTTGCTTCTCCGGTAAGAATTCTTGGTTATGTTGAGGCCTTTCTCTCTCTCCAGACTGTTCACCTTCATATGAGAAAGTAAATGAAATAACCTCGTCTGACTGTGAGAGTAGGGGACGATTCTTAAACGGCTTTCCTGTAAAGAATTTCTTAAATGGTTCTACTCGGTACTTTGCCAGCCAGAATTGTTTTACCCTACCTAGACATTTTATAACTTTCTTTTAAAATATCCTAATCGTTTGAAGAGATCCTTACTAACCATATTTACTGCGTTACCAGGTTAGAACTTTAGTTCTAAAGAAATTTTACACGGACACAGTTGAACGTAGATGAAGAAAAAGCCTTAATCCTACTAACGACTTTCCTCGTCATCACCGTGCGGGATGTTCGAAGCTCGAAATTGAATCAACTTCAAAATTACGTAGTATATTTTTAATCAAGGTGCGAACTCTCATATTCTTGATTTCGTACCTTCCACGTGATAAAGGGTATTATCTACCTTCTAATAAATTAGCTCTAATTCTGTAAAGGAATTGCTAATATCTGCAACTTTCGGGCGTAGGTACAAATTTTGATCGTGTTTCTTTCAGATTAATGCACTGTCTTTCTTCAATTGCAGTGGACTGGGCTACATAATAAAATTTTAATCATCTTCTTTGTCTGAGCGACGCTGCTTCACCCAGACAGCGAAGAAGATATGGAGTCGAGCTGTTGCAGCTTACGTTTACAAACAAAATTTTAACATATTAAAAAATGAAGATTTTTAATTTTCCTTCAAAACAAGCATTATGATCAAAACACTACAAAAATATGCTCATACAAATTGATATGTATAGAAGGGGACAGGAAGTGTATTCGTTATCTGAGAAATGTCTGCATTTACATAAATGTTCTTGTGGCTTTATATCTAAATTACTGAAATCAGGATGATCACTGTATTGCTCCGACAACTCTAATTGGCATTTGGATGATATGATGATGATGATTGGATGAATTAATAATGTACATAAAAGATATGATTCGATATATCTCTAGATGAATGTTCCCTTCGATCATAATAGTCTGGATTATAATGCTTTTCATTACATTCACAGATTATTCGTGTCAATTAAGAAGGTAGTCGCATTCTCAGGGTTGCAGTGGCATTCTACGGAATTTGATTGATGAGCATTAGTTCCCGAACTCTAAACACATCAAAACCTCGCTCATGTCCTACTGGTTTCGCCGATCCACGCAAATGTATGGAGTGTCTCTCACACACCCGCCATTGAAATCCAGTGCAGCCACCCTCGCAGCAATGAATAGCCCGCCTCACGAGCCGCCTCGTGCATCACGCCAATGAATAGCGCCATAAGCGCAACCCGAAGACGACCGCCGGGAAACGAATCGATCGAATACGTCATAATCGAACCTTCCCCTTCCCCCCTCCCCAAGTGCAGCGTGCATTTGCTAATGACCGGGCTCTAGGTAAACGCACGCTCCGGCGGCCGTGCTAATGAACGCGCTCGTTAATAAACTTGCGGTCGCAGTCGCGGGCGCCAGGCTGACGGGTGAGCTGGCGAGAGGTCGCGGGCCGCGGAGGCGGGGCAACGCGGGAGGGGCACGTGCGTGGCGGGGGGATGGGGGTCGGGAAAGGAGGGGAGTGCGGGATGCGAGTACGAAACGAGGGGGACCAATTGCAGAAAAGGTCTAACAAGGTGTAATTGTTTTTTTTTTTTTTAATTGGAGAAAAGGCAAACGATTCAATGTCAAGACGTGAGGTTTTACTGTATACAGTAATGATATAGCAAGCCAAAGTAAATTATATTTTTGTAATTATGTATATCTTACACTCGGCCGACCTAAATGACCGAGGTGGATAGAGCGTGTGCCGCCTCGGTGCCTCGGTCGGAAGAGTCGCGAGTTCGACTCCTGCCATGGGCACGGTTGTTTGTTCCGTTTTTCATGTATGTAGTACGTTGTCGCCGAAGGCCTTGTAAGTCTGCTGATCGCAGACAAGGAGCCGGCATGTGTGTCAGTTTGGGATGTAAAGATTAGTATATGTCCCCATGAGGAACATAATGGGTACCCGGCGTGCATAGTCGAAAATGGGCATCCCCTGAAGTTGGAGACTGGGAGCGGTAGTGTAGAGCATCAACTGATTTCACGACATCTCCCGAGGAAAAATCATGCACTATACTAACGGTACTAATGACCTAAGCTGTTGCAGCGCCCGGAATCACTAACCAACCAACCAACGAGACGAGAGGAAACAATTGCAGAAAAGATCTAACAAGGTCCAATTTTTTTAAATTGGAGAAATGGCAAACGATTCAATGTTAAGACGTGAGGTTTTACTGTAGCGAACCAAAATAATTTATATTTTGTAATTATTTATACCTTAAAATCGGCCGACCTAAATGACCGAGGTGGCTAGAGCGTGTGCTGCCTGAGCGCCTCGGTCGGAAGAGTCGCGGGTTCGAGTCCTGCCGTGGTCTTGGTTGTTTGTCCCTTCTCTTTCATGTACGTATGTTGTTGCGGAAGGCTTTGTGAGTCTTCTGACCACAGATGAGCCCGAATGTGTGTCATTTTCTAGTGTAAAGGTTAATGTGTGTCCCCACGAGGGACATGGTGGATACCTGGAGCGCATTGTCGAAATTGGGCATCCCTCTGAAACTCGAAAAAGACCCCGAAAGAAAAAAAGATGTATATCTTATCATCATAATATCGGAAGGAATAGATAATAGTCTTTTGCCTAGAAAAGATTAATAGAGATCTATGTTAAAGTTGTAACTAAAATTAGAATGATTGGTGGGCTGTAAAAACGGGAAAAGATAAATGGAGGTTTCTGATATCACGATTGAACCATGAGTAGATTCTTAGTTGAAATCATAACACAGACATCTAAAGCCAAACATTCGGTGAGCACTAAAATGGCTTAAAGCGTATACTAATATTCAGGAATATCTATATTTACTCTTAGAATTAGATAGTTTTTTACCCTTAATTTGTTAATAAATTACACTTCGCAAAGCCTACAACTATAAACAATTAGTCACATTAATTTTGAAAATAATTCTACTTTCTTTATAGAATCTAATTAATTTTGTATATTAAAAACGATCACGAAACTTACGTTTGGGTCGCGGCCGCTGTTGTGACGAGTGCGATCTATATTTTACTCTTAGATTTAGATAATTTTTTACCCTTAATTTGTTAATAAATTACACTTCGCAAAGCCTACAACTATAAAAAATTAGTCACATTAATTTTGAAAATAATTCTACTTTCTTTCGAGAATATAATTAATTTTGTATATTAAAAACGATCACGAAACTTGCGGTTGGGTCGCGGTCGCTGTTCTGATGAGTGAGCTGCAGGGGCGCTGCTGCTGAGGCGGAGGGCGAGCGACGCATTCGCGGAGGGTGAGAGGGACGGAGTGAGGGTGCAGAGTGGGAACGAAAGGGCGAAACGGGAGGGGAAGGGATCGACTTTTTCTTTCCAATTCGAGATTTTTTTCAGTGCCTACTTGTTGCATCTATTCACCAGCAAAGTGTATTACAACGAGGATCAACCACTGTAAACTATAAGATGCACTAATTTGTATCGTATTGGATTAAGTAAGTGACATTAATTTGTAACTGTTACATTCATTTAATCATACTTGTTTTACGAATTGTTTCTTATTTTCATAATTGTATCCTGGCGTGTAACTGAGGTTAAAGCCAATAAATAAATTTACTTACATTAAGTTACATTAATCTTCAGATGTTATCGACTTCTTACCGGATTATAGTTCTCTTTTCGAACATTAAACTATGTCATGTGTCAAACACGAGAAACGCGAGAGGCGCGTTCGCTGGGATTTCAGCTAGAGGGGAGAGTGAGCGCATGGAGGACGGTGGATGTCAGGCTGAAACTTAGGGGAAGGGCTGACTAAAGGGGATTATTATTACTAAGGATGGCAGTTTATTGTCACGTCCGTAGAACCTAACTAGATGCTGTGTTGCAATTGTAACCACGCACAAACGTCAAAATCTTGGTAGGGGCCTCTAAACCTTCTCTCATATCCATGAAAATGTTTATTCTACGGTGTTTGCTGCCTTCAACGTGAAACTTGAGGTCAAAAGAAGAAGAAAATGTTACAGCTGATACAATATGGCCTACTTCTGCTACTTATTCTTCGTAGTTTGTCATTTTCCTCTCTTCCTTTATCCGTGTTTCGTTTTATTTCCCTTTCCTCCATTTCAGCCAACAATTTTCCAATCAGGAGACCGGCAGCAAGAGCGCACCCACACCGCGTTAACGAGGGACGGGGAAGTGAGTGCGAGGGTGAAATGGCAGAGGAATAAATAGGATATATTGTGGGCAGCAATATTAGAGATGAGTTTCTTATGCTCATCTCTATAACTCCACTTCAGAGTACTATATTGAAATTTTCTCTTCGGAACAGTCGATTTATTTACAAAAATGCATTATATCGAATAGCACCTATTTTCTCATTTTAGATACAAATTACTCTTATTTTTTCGTGGCCATGGAAATAAAAAGCTACACGCCAGTGCAGAACTTGTTTTATCTACTACCTATCACTGGGGTAGCAAATGCTAAACTTCTACATTCCTTACATTGTTATGTAAGGAATGTAGTACTACATTCCTTACAAAGAATAAAATTCTCAAGTATGTGAATGACATTTGAAATAAAAACTTTACTGTAAATACCGCAGTTAAAGTGCGAAAATTATTAATTTTGGTTAAAAACTTTAAATATATAGCGACTTTAATCACATTATTTTAATGAATAAACTACGTATAACACATATATCAGAACATGAACACGATCGGCCTGAATGAAATATCAAGGTATTATTGTCAATTCTGAGAGAGACTAACAAGAGTAGTCAACTTTTTCAAATCCGAAACGATGAGTCCGAAATGAACTTGGAGAAGGGTAAAACCGTTGGGGGGCAGGGAGCTCGAAACGCCGAGAGTGCTCCAGTCAATCGAAGGGCCATCGAACATGACAATGCTATTGGAGCGGGATAAGTGGACAGGAACCAGGCTACAATAGTACACACACTCTAAAATCCATTGAAGCGCTTAACTCAAAATGTCAGTCGTATAATGTGAAAAGTGGGCGTATCTCAGACGTGCCGCAGTTCAGCTGAAACGCTAAAATAATACAATGCAGGAAACGTAAACATGTAATTGTCTTAATTATCGCCCTCATTAACTGTGCTACATTTCAAATTTAAGCAACACTAGTGTTGATTGAATTGGCTCTTCCTTCTTGTACAGCCTTGCGATGAACAATACTGATGCAACATACGACGTTTCTCCCCGAATTTGCATCATTGGGTTAAAGGACATGTGCTGGAAGGTAATTACATCTGAGTAAGGATTAACTTTACATCAGTATTATCAAGTTGGATTGTTTGATAATTTTTGAAAATTTTGAAGTATATTTAATATTTCGGGCAGTGTTTAGTAAGAACATTCAGAATCATTTCTTAACGAGGAAGGGGAGAGGTGGTTAAAAATGAATGCATTCGCATTTTTTATAATTATTGCATTATTTCCTCTGAAATACATATTGTTAATATTAATAAAAATGTATCCTGTGATTAAATTTGAAAAATTGTCTTAAAATCTGTTTCACCCTACAATGAAGTCTAAGGAAGTGTGTGTGTGTGTGTGTGTGTGTGAATGAGAGAGAGAGAGAGAGAGAGAGAGAGAGAGAGAGAGAGAGGAGACTGCGTAACAATGGCTGTTACAGGTTGTTACAAAGAGGGAGGAAAGAAAAAAAAAGTGCGAACATTTTTGAGTCTCTTAAGATACAGCGGTGCTAAGTTTCTTTCGGAGCGACCTGAATTGGCAGTGTGGACATGGAGACATTTAGGCCATAGAATTGCCCGTAGGTGTGGGGTGATTCGTTTCGGTTTGGCGAATGATTGCTGACCTGTCACGGGGCCAGCGCGGTGGGTGGTGCGGTGGGGGAGGGGGGTGACCTTGCGACCCCGCGACCGGTTGTGATTCACGCCACGCCCCCGGGCCCGCACTCGCCGCGAGTATTGTAGGCGGCGCGATCCAACGGCCATGCTGGGCGCACCGGTTGCTTTCCCGATGTGCAACACCGGGCTGTAGCGTGGGACTGCTCACGAATCTGGAGCGACCAAATTGAGTGCAAGTCAGTGGCTGTACTTGAGCGGATTGTGAGGTTGTTGAGCATAATAAAATTAAGCACGCATAATATAAATTTAAGAAACAAAATGTAGTACATGTTTCTCTTCTATTTCTTCTTCTTCATCTCGTTTTTCTTCTTTTTCACTTTCTCCTCCTCCTCGTCCTCCTCGTCCTCCTCGTCCCTCCTCGTTCTTCCTTCTTTTCTTCTTCTTCTTTTTTTTTTTTATTATTATTATTATTTTCTCCTCCTTCTTCTTCTTCTTCTTCTTCTTTCTCCATCATCATCTTTTTCTCCGATGGCGCTCCATTTTTAGGTCTAATTCTGGCCTGACATTCGCGAACTCTCGATGTGCTTCCAGATTTTATGAATGTTGGGATCTAATTGTCATGATAGAAATGGGGAGAGGTTGGGAAAGAAAGGATCGCGCCCACTTCATGGCCCGTTGTTTACGATACTACTCCGGCATCCGGCTTGAGTAGATCGCAGCAAACAACGGAAAGGACTTAGAGAATCTGGCCTCTAGAATAACTTACTGGCATAAAAGAACATCATCTATTCATTTTAGAAATGGATTCCTAACCTCTTTCTTTTATAGGTAAAAGCATAGACTAAAGAGGTATCATTCTTTACTCTATGGTAAAAGGTTCGTCCTCGTCTATTAGAAAAGCAAGAGCAGCTCTCTACTGGTATGGCACGAATATTTTTTGCAAAAACGAAACAATTAATAGTAGGATGTCAAACAATTGAAATTGTTTTCGTAATAACAAATAAATAGTAAACGAAGGAAAAACAGTTTCAATTAATTTTTGAATTTCAAATATGCGCCATTGAAAATTAACAATTAGAGTTGACTGACGTTCAGGTAACAATTTCTGGGCCTCTCAATTCAGCCAAATCTCAAATGGAATAAATGAATTGAACACTAAATTAAGTTATTTATGCTATGCATTCAAATTCAGTTTCCCTTCATGCAGCTCGTTGCGTGTTTTTGGTTAATTTACTACATTTGACGAACATGTTCATATAAAATCGAAAGTCAAATAGAGAAAGATCTAACAGCTACTCTGTCACCTGCGGCAAAACCAGTATAGTGAGAATGTTTTTGCTTTATCCTTCTCGCAATCGACGGAGATAAGTTCCTCCTGCTGAAAACAAACAGATTCGCTTCCTCTCTTCCTCTTTACGCAGTCGATCTTTAGTAACAGTGTTCCTTGTGTAGATTTTCCCAGTAAACGGTAGAATAACCATATGTTCTTAACTTTAACATTTCTCTTAACTTATTATTATCGACGGGGAGGAGTTTACCTCTTTCTAAATTCGATTTCTGAAAAAACAACCAAAAGGTTTTCTGAACCTTACGATAGCCAGAGCCGAATATGTCATTTAATGGATTATAATACAGACAATGTGCTGATTATCGGATTATTACCTGGTTGAAAAGTCTCGGACACACTGGTATACTGCAAAACAAAAATTAAAGTTCATGCATTTGCAACTAAACATCACAATGGCAAAATATTGCATCATTTTCATCTTCAGTTAAGTGGTATCGTAGACTTCCGCGGCCAGTCATGATCTGGGCTGTCCGGGTGACGCCGCGTCGAAGGCTGGGGTGCCGACGTTTCGACCGACATATCGCGGTCCTCTTCAGGGCTGTACGGCAGTACGTCACCCGGACAGCCCAGATCATCTTCAGTTAAAATTTAATTCAAACTTATTCCCTATATTTCTAATTACCGCAGATATCGGGCTCATCATCTCGTCTAATTTCGCCCGAACCCAACTCCCCGCACGTCTCCTTTGGCTCTCTTGCTCTCTTTTGCCTCCTCGTGTTCCCCGACAGTTCCAATTAACGCGGCTTCCGCGCGCCGCGCTTCTCCAGTTCGAGCCTCGCTGGCGGCGCTTCCGCGCGTAATGGAATGGCTGGCCGCGTGGGCGAGCGGGGCACCAATTACCCGCGGTGACAGTCGCCACGTAATTGGAAATAAAACGCCGCCGCCGCCGCCGTCTCTGACCTCGCCCTTGTTGCGCGCGCCCCCGTCGCCTCCGCGCGCGGCGGGGGAATATAGACAATGCAGTGGATGTCACACGTCCATAAAGCTGCCTGACACACTGCAGCGGAGCAATAAAGAAGCCGCTGGGGGTACTTGTAGTTGGGGAACTGTTTCAGCTGAAGTTGACCATCACTATTCATGGCCTGAGTCAAGAAATAGTTTATTATTATTATTATTATTATTATTATTATTATTATTATTATTATTATTATTATTATTAGCTCGGTTTAATCCAATTAAGGGCAAAGGCCTCCTACGTGCACGGTGGGTGATGGCTTCTTGGTTGTTGCTTTGCTGGATCATAGTTTCAAACCTGGGGGTCGTTTGTGACAAGGACCCTCCGCGATTTGATGTACTTCCAAGTGGATCTGTCGCGAGGTGCACCTGTCCAGGTGTTGCCTACATCTTCCTTGATTCGTCTGCCCATCTCAGGCTTTGTCAGCCTTAATTCCTCCTCCATACATTGATATGTATAACTCTTTAAAAAAGTATTATTAAATATTGTTTTATTTAAAGAGTAAATACCATTTACTTACTCTTTAATAATAATAATAATAATAATAATAATAATAATAATAATAATATCATTTTGTGAATTTATGATTTGCTATCAATTAATGTGGATTCTATTGTTGAACAGTGACTTTTCAGGAAAACTACAGGAGTAAAATTTCGGAATGAACATCTAATCCTAACGGCAAGTAGTGTTCTTTTCCTTAAACCTGTCTCCCTCAAACAAAGAGTGATTTCCTCAACCTGAAGAGCGAATGAGAAAGGTACTGCCTTCGCTAAAATGTTGGATAAATCAGACTCGCACCGTCACCTTTACTATATTACTCGAAAAAGAACATTTGTTTTATCGAAAATTAAATTAGTTAAACTAGTGGAATATAAGTCTCTTATATAGAGAACAACATTTTAAAAACAGTATTGTGACAATAGTTTACTAATCATAACACTTCAAGTACAATTTTTTACGAAATATTACACAATCAAGAATTTACACTGTAGTATTTTTAATACGTAAGAGATTTGTTGTAGAGTAATATTGTTGTTTTTAAAATAAGTGAACCGTAAATATTAGGCTGAATAAGCTTAACAGCTTCAGAAATTTGCACAAAATATCCTCGTTATTCAAGTTTAATCAGATAAAAATCAAACGAATTTCATGACCCTATGAATATTAGATGTGTAATATTTGTACATTATTTATCTAAGCTAAGTAAATTTCTACGAGAATTAAATAATCCTTTTCGTATATTACCACTCATTTTCTTTTTGGCATTATCCATATTATTAGTCCTAGAATTAACGCACATCACCGCCACCAACTCTACCTACCCCTCCATAACACTATCATAATCATCACTTCCATGCTTCCACCGTAACCTCTACTCCACCGCCTCATCGGATTCGGTGGTGTAATTCAGATTCGGTGGTGTAACCGTTAGCGTATAGGACTGTTGTACCAGAGTTTGCGGGTTCGAAGCCGTAGATTTTTAAGGGCGAAAAATCCTTCGTACGCCTTCCTTCGGAGGGGAAGTAAAGCCGGCTGTCCCATGTAGTAGGTTTACTGCACGTAAAATATCCACAAACCTAAATGAAGCCTCTGAGCAAAATTCAGTTCCGCCTGTTTCGTATGTATCGAAATTTGCGTGGTTAGACGGAAGAGCGAGCCTGATGGCCCGAGTCTCGGCACGTAAAATAAGGCATTAACTAACTCACTCATCACCTTCTTCCCCATGACGCGTCACCGTCGAATGAGCGGGCAGGCGGGCGGAGCTCTGGAAGCGTCGGCGCGCGGGCGGGCGGTCGGAGGCTGCGTCGGAATTCCGCATGAGCCAGCGCCACCGCGCCGGGCGCGCCGGCCCCGATGCGGCCTCGCGAAGCTGCCGGGCCCCCCCTCGCGCCTCGCCCGACCACTCGCCCGACCACTCGCCCGACCACTCGCCCGACCACTCGCCCGACCACTCGCCCGACCACCCGCCCGACCACTCGCCCGAACGCTCGTCCATCGCATGGGAACGAACTTTCAGGGGTGAAACGGACCGTTTTCTCAGGAGATTACATATTCCGAACAAATCGCACTACTACTACCACCAATCTGTCGAGATATCCGCGACCTAATACAACGCTCTAATTTGTCTCGGGAGGTAGCGCTGTTCCTCCCCGTTGGAATATGCGATCCATGCTACATTCTGGTGTTTGTTAGTTTGGGTGTGACATTACATCACGGAATTACATTTTTTGGGTATTTCATTAGGGGCAATCAATACATTTGGAAACAGTGCAAATCTTGGAATAATTCTTTTCTTTCTTGTTATACAATTATTTGGCTGAGAGATGTTATAGTGGATGTAAGATATAGCTTGATAAATTAGTTACGTTAATGAAAACTAGAAAATGTGGCTGTGAGGGTTCTGTAAAACTGTTTCATTTTGGTTTTCACATTATTGAATGATAAAGGTATGCGACCAAGACAGGAAAGGTGAGTTAAAAATGTTACTGATGCCTAACTTTCATTCTCTAAATTTTTAATTGCTGACTGATATTAATTTATGTTCAAATGTTTGATCATGCTTGAGTTTCGCCATTCCTCAGGGGGTCACTATTCCTGTATGTTCCTCTCAGATGCTAATGTAAGTGAGTATCATTTGTCGAGGAAGAGAAAACAGTTTACGGGTAATCCAATTTCATGATGTGAGTCATAAACATTGGCGTCTAGGATCATCTTAGGCAGATTCTTAATGACAATTCCACTCTTGTAATTAAAATCAATAGTTTTACCATCATCTCGTATCTTATTTCAGTAGTATACATACCTTTTGCGGCTCTCACACGTACCAATCTTTATAAATGAAAATCTCTAAATAAAGCGAATTTCACGAAGACGAGACTAATTGACTTTAACAATATGAAAGATTTGTTTTTTTTAAAAAAAGCATCCAAATATTCATGTGAAATGCAAACCGGAAAACATGGTCAGGTATTTCGTTAAAAAAAAACTCCTAAACGAAGCGTTCTAGGACCTTAAAAACTAAACTTTTGAGGTCAGAGGCTTCAAAGAAACGTTCCTCATACCGTAATCTAACGAGATATTCTTGAACCTTCTATTACATTTTTGATGGTTCGGTGCTCACTGATACTATCAATACCACATATACATGGAGGAATACATAATATATTCCTCCGTGTCCTATATTTCAGCCCTTGGTGCTGTTGGCCATCTTTATGTCGTCATCCTTAGAAGGCTTAGATTCCTCGATTTTATACTATTTACGCTTTCTGTGTACACAGTGGTTTGCGCAAACTGACGAGCTTTATTTGCATAATTATTAATTCAAGATTCACTCTTGCGGCAACACCTAGAAGTCCTATTAATAGTTGCTTAATACTGATGAAGATTGTTTTTAATGCGTGTACTGCAAACATTCATTTGTTTTGCCGTGGTCTACAAGTGCTGTGTTCTTAATTGTGGAAGGAATTACGATGAAAACGGACCACATGATTGGGTTTCACGATACCCTACTGAAAAATTAGGGTGGGGTTTAACGCACGAGATTTCTCGCACGGGTACGCTAGAACAACATATAAAATACCCCAATTAGGGTGGTGTATCTCAGAAAATGTATCGCTTTTTCTTTCCGATTTTTCTTACCACCCTTCCCTATTGGCCAATAATAAGCTGCGACTCACCTGTCTTCGGATGCGGTATGTATCGATCGCTGTTATTGTGCAATAAACCGCGTATGTACTATGACATAACCATTTAGATTTTAAGATGCTTTCAGTTATTTGGCGTATTTCGGAACTGTGTTGGACGTAATTTCAAACATGGAATAGACCTATTAAATATCACTTGTGCTTTTGTAATTCTCAGATGAACCCCTTCGGAGACGGAGTTTATCGACGATTTCCAAATCACTCCTAGTTTTGTCTATGATAAATATGGAGTTGGATTGAAAATATTCGACAAAAATTATTATTCGACAAGACTTAATTGGTTATTTTTAGATATTATGTTTGTAGTAATCACTGATTGTTACGAAATTATAGCGAATAATTATTCTTTCATAAAAGTAGAGATAAATTATGACGGGAAATGTATAAAATCATGTAGGCGGCTAACATACGTTTTCATAGTCAAACGACTGCTCGATGTATATTCAAATGATCCTCAATAGAATTAATGAATCGCCAACTACGCATATCGAACGGTATTTCAATTTCCAGCCGACGCTACCCCGGCGTAAAATTGCTTAATTACTCGAACCAAATAATGCGAGGGGATTAAGCTCTAAATCCATATCCTTTGCAATATTTGAGGCACTCACCAAATCATACATCGGAAACACATTTAATAATTTTAATTAAATAATTTAATTATTTGATTTTGTTCCAATGATGACTAATGTTTTTATGCACAGATAATCTAACGAGAGATTACTAAAATACTGCAGGCGAGATACAGTATTTGCTTCTCACTTGCAGGGAACACATTGCTTTAAATATTATTTGGAAAAGAACCGCGTTATAAATGAAGGATGACATTATTAAATCCTTGTCATATCCCCGTTTTATAGAATTAATCTTACAATTGTATATCCAGGATTTTACAAGCAATTTCAAGCAATTTGTTAAGATAATTGAAAAATTCAAAATCGCTTAATTATATGTATTTGTTAAATTAAAGTTCTAAGTCTCCGTATAATAACGTACACAACGTCTAATGACTGTCAGAAATGGAAATAAGTGAGAATATTGTAAATGTTCATTAAAGAATTTTTATGCAGTTTTTATAAACACTTACTTTTCAATTTCTAAAACTCTGAAATTGCTAGATAAAAAGGGGGTTAGTAAGTAATTTAGTAGTATAAGATGCTACGTGGTAAAAATAACAATGATCTTACAATAAAGTAAGGTAAAAATTAAAAATGCTTGTGCATTTTGTGATTCATATTATCTCGGGTGCTATATTTATACGTTCTAACTCTTAGGTTTTTTATGTTCTTGCGGATTCGATTATACAGGTGTCCCACCAACTATGGACCACTTCCATAACATCTAAATGATTCATTCCCATCCCATGTTTTAAAAATGATGGCTTGTTTCATCCACAACACACTCAACTCGTTTCTTGTAAGTTTAAAACTGACCTTTATTATTACCTTCCGCTACATTTTTTTTATTTTGTGCTTTTCGATTATAGGTGCTTTGGAATTTCAGTAGAAGAAAAGTTCAATTCAGATGAACACAGAAAAATATCTCTCATGCTGATCGTTAATATTCATGTTTGTTCATATTTTCTTCGTGTCAAGAACATGAATTATTGTAGTTACGCCTCTATTTTTCACGGCCACCTCTCTCGCAACGAAAGTCTCGACGTCAGAAAGGCCACCTTCCCCTGCGGCGACTGTTGCAAGGGCTGCTACAGGAAATGTCCGTTTACCCAAAAATCACATGTCAGAAAGTCTAATTGTGTACTCAAATTACTATCAAAATACGCACATATGATACATCCTTTTATTCCTCTTTTCATGATCTATCCGTTGCCGATGAGAAAAATATATAGTTCCATTTAAAAAATCAAAGATGATTAATTTCTCGAAAATTAGAAATGTTAGAGACAATTTCTTTTCGGCATGTTACTTGTCCCATGATTCCGCCTTGTTCAACGAAAACTGCATTTCGATATCCTGAACTGTTTACAACTTAAAGGCGTGACCCATAGTTGGTGGGACATTGTATATGCTTACAGAAGGCAATTAAATTTTTAACACCAACGTCATTATAATTCATCATGATCACTGTGTACATTTTCACAACTTCTGAGAGAAACATCTTACTGTACATATTTGCATTACGCAGCCTATTGTATCAATTTTTCCACCCGCTGCCTTGCAATTATGACTGAAACTAGCTCGCAAAACCTTGTGCAACTTCATCTGTCCTACGAACCAGCCCTGAAACGAAAAGCAGATGCACTTCCTTCCCCTTCCTTTCCTCCTCGCTCGTGCCAGCGGAGCTGCTCGCGGTTAAAAAAGATCGCGTGCGTCCAAAACAATGCGGAGTTCCGAGTAAAGAAGTCGCGCGGTCGACTCCGTTTTTAGATGGGCCTTGCGCCCTTTTTTTAACGAAGTTCGCAACATATGTTCCGGTTGTAACTCTCGAAAGAAATAGAGCGACGACATATGTGCCTTTCCTCGGAAGAGGAAAGTTTTCATCTTCTCGTCTACCGTGGACGGCAGGAGAAGGGAAATTCACGACACGCGGCAGCATGGCAAAGAAAACACACTGCGAGGAGGCTCCTGACGTCAAAAGACAAATTGGCAACTTCATCTTTCGGAAGCCTGTTTCGGGATTTATTGATGGATTCGGAGATAAAGTGCCTCGGAAACAAGAAAACTTGCTTATAGTGGCTGCCTTTTCTCATTGGGAGTTGGTTGGCAACACTTCGCGCCTGCATTTTCGCACGGGTGTTGGTAAGCCCGACCAAAGCAAAAAAAAAAAAAAGAAGTTTCTGCGAAGCGAAGAAAAGTGCTCTTGCGAAAAAATAGTAGTCTCTGATGTATCCGTGTTTCTGAATGTTTTAGCAACAGAAATTCAAGGTGTTCAGTATTGTGTGGAATCTAATAAGTACTTTTGAAAATCTCTAGTGCTTTTGTTGATTTTTTATTATTGTTATTATTATTATAATAATTGTTATTATTTTACAACGTACTCGAGATGCTTGAGCAGGTTTAAACATGGCTGTGATTTAACCCAGTGATCCTTCGCATACAATTTACGTATTACTCCCCATTGTCAAATTTGAACAGGGAAATCTTTCAGCAATGTTCAATTAGTTCACTAAAATATCTGAACCACGTGTTTTACTAGGTACAGAAAAAATAATTAAAATAGAGTGAAATTCTAGGTACCAAAAAGTTTCTCATCACATCACATTTTACTTATTATTATTATTGACGGTAATACTAATATGTATACAATTTCGTTTATGTGATCATATCCTCTGCCCTGTCAAATAGTGCAATAATTCCGCACAATATAATACGTATACAATGCAATATAAAATGGAACTGTGTAAGTAAATACAATATTAATTTAGGAGTAAATTGAATTTTGACAAACAATTCATGATGCATTATTTACCCTGAACGACTGCCAATAGACAGAACCATTTTATTCAATCACATCGAATGTCTATGAAAAAGGGTAATAATGAATACGAAAAAGAGGCTAATGAAGTGTGAATGCAAAAAGTAAATCACACGTTTTTCTGAAAGAAAAAAAAATTATTTCCGATGGCTGAAAAGAAGAAACAAGAAAGCAAACAGAAAGCGTGTTTTTAAGACTATCATTGTCTAACAAGGCTCCTCCTTCTTCGTGAAATGACCTCAAAACCCGTGATACTCCGTCTGACAGGCCTAACTTACCGCCACAAAAAAAGTAACCTTTTAGCAGGGACCCGTGCGCGCGGGCTCTCCTGGCCCTGGCTGCATCTCGCGGCTGCTTTGGCTTTGTGACCCCACCGGCGCGGCGGCGGCCCCTGGAGAGGCCGTGTTTTTGCGAGGAAAGGTCGTAAGTATTTGGCTCGGGGAAAAACAAAGAGCCGGCGAACACGGCGGCGCTTCGTCTGACAACCAGATGGCCGCGGTGTTGGGGGCGGGAGGGGGTGGGGATGCCGGAGGCGCGGGTGGGGGCCGGGGGCGGCGGTGGAGGGCCTGCTGGTGACGGAGACGGCGGGAGTGATAGCAGCGGCACTGGTGATGATACCGCTGGTGGATTGATTGGTTTGTGATTCCGGGCGCGTCAACTACTAAGGTCATTAGTGCCCGTAAGTGTAACGTATGCTGGAGGTGGCGGTACCCTTCCCTCGCTGGATGGCGGGATCTGGCGCCGACTTATGTCGGTTTGCGGGCATAGATACCAGCTTGCGCCAACCTACGTCGGGTATCTCCCACCAGCAGGGCACCGCCCCAGCCGGAACAAGCTCTAAGCTCCTCAACGTTCTCCCGACAAGTGTGGTTGTGTAGTCCATGTGAGCGCGTGCAAATAAAGGGTGAAGATAGGACAAGCAAGAGGAAGGAAAGATCGCGCGCAATCTGTGGCCCGTTTATTAGGACACTAGTCCGGCATTCTTCTTGTGTTGATCGGAGAAACCATGGAAAAGTTACCGGTGGCGGAGGTGCTGTCGATTGCGAAGGCGGCGGTCGGCGCTGGCGGTGTAGGCGGCGAAGCCAGCGGGGTCCTGTTGGCACCTGGGGTAGATGTGGTAGGATTGAAGGTGAAGCAGCGTTGGAGGTAGTGATGGGCTTAACAGCTTTTTCAATAGCTGTTATCACAAAAACAGCTGACTCGTAATAGCTGTTATTAATAACAGTTGAAAAATAACAGGTCCATGACCAGCAACCTAACATGGCCGACTGCTAAGAGTTAAAGCAGTTGTAGCGACTGCTAAGAGTTAAACCACGCAAAACGAATAACGTTGGTAGCACCGTAAAACCTGTGCAGCTACCTTACGGCGCTTCCTTGCTCTACTTTCCCTAACATGTTTGGACAGAGAAGCAGCTGATATGAACGAGACTGGATGAACTGCCAAGGATGAATAGTAATTCATATAATGTGTAGCGAATGTGTATAGAATATAGAATATTACTAAAATGAAAGTGATTCGGGTTCAGATTGCAAATATTCTTTCAAATATGCAACTTGTGCATAGTGAAGAGACGAGTGCCAAAAATAATGAAGAGAAGCAGTGTTTTTGCTTACCTTTAGCTAAAGTGTTAATGATATCGAATATCAAGTATTATAATGTGAGTTATTTGACCGTAACTCATTTTATTTTATTGGACCTAGGGAAATATTAGTTGATCTCACATAAGCAGCAATGGGACAGAAATAAGTTAACATATTGGCCGGACTTAATTTAAAGGACACACATTTTGTTGTAGTGTATACAATAAAATATAAAAATATTGTGGCACATGGTGTGCAATAATGACGAATTATGTATTAACGAATCTATAATTTGAACACTGGCAAATCATGATTGATTAGCTGCAGTGAAGCTGTTATCGTACAAAATGGTTGCCACAATAACTTGTGGTAGTTCGAATTAGGCCGAGTAGGTTTCAGTTCTGTGCATTTCAACCGATAACAGCCAATAACAGGATAAACGAAATATCTGTTATATCGCGTAACAGTTACGAAACGTTAACGGTTAAGAAGAAACAGTTTAGCTGTTAAGGGCACATCCCTAGTTGGAGGTGGCGGTGGCGGCGCTGATGGGAAGGGTAGCAAGGGCGCTGAGGTCATGGTAACTGCAGTGATGGTCACGGTGGTGGTTGAGAGGTGGTCGTGGCAGCAACGGCGGCAAGGCGGCGTTTGCGCTCTCCGCCCGTCGTGTTTCGTTATCTGGCAGACAGCCTTGTTAGCGATTTCTCAAGGGCGGGGAGCTACAGCGGCGCTGGGCTTCTCGACCAGCAACCAGGGGCGGTTGGAAAAGTTTTTTTGCAGTCGGCGTGCTCCGTCGTAATGTGCCTGTCCTGACCGAGCTGAGCATGCGGGGAGGAATTTTGTGACAGCGTAGCAAAACGTCTCTTGAAATTGAAAGTGAAATATAAAATAGAAAAATTGTGTAATGTTTCATTTAAAACTATACCGGGAAAACAATTTGTCAGTCAAACTCCAAAAACAATACATCATCTTGCAAACCCCTTATTGTGGCTGTTGTAACGTGTCATTCTTCTGTAAAGGCTTTCAATTCCTTGCTTTTCTATTATAACGCAATCACAAGACAAATCTCACAGCTTTAAGTACCTGGCATTCACCAGCTTTAGTTTGTCTGCCATCGGGAAATGGGAGGTTGACAAGTCATGATTTTTGAGAGTCTTATTAGGAAAAATTAAAAAGTGGATCAAACTGAGTTCTGTTGTATCGTTTACTCAGTTCCTAAATTACCGTGCAATTCTCCCTCTGATTTGGAAGTATTATGATAGGATACTGGAACTGGTTGCCCTGAAGTACGATTGTCCTTCATTTATGAGTTTCTCTTCACTTCTTGAAGTACAGTTCTTTGGAAATTATAAATATCTTCGTAGATGAAAAATGTATGGAATTTTTTATGAAAAAAAATAAACCAGCGCAATAACATTAGTATTTAATTTATCATCATACACATAACATCTATTAAACAGCATTAAGAATATAATAAATTGACGACGTGCAAAGTATCACGTACATTTGTGATACGCTGGGACTCGTAGTGTAAAGATTATCATATAAGCCTTCCGGTGTTCGGTTCCGGGTTGGATTCCCGGCTAATCCATATGGAATTTCTGGTGGACAAAGCGAGCTGTAGAGAGGATTTATCGACGTTTTTCCCTTTCGCACCACACACTTCTGAAATTGTCATTTCACACTCGCAAAATTATGTATACACAAGGTGTACTAAATGCCATCAGCCAATTTTATGGACTACTTCCTGTTCCATGGAATTCCGCCGCAGGCCCATTGATATTCAGCAGGGCGATTTATTATTCCGGTTTGCCCTGTCCGCTAGGTGGCTCGCATCGAGCCCAAATGCAACCGCAGGCCTTTTGGCCGCGCCGCCGCGCCGTTGACCGCTGCCGCGACTGGGGCCGAGGGCTCGGGCAGGCCGCAAGGTCGCCGGCCGTGTTTATAAACAGCGGCACTCGAGGAGCAGCCGGCGCCTTCAAAGGCGGAGCGGGCCACGCGCCCCCGCCCCCGCACTCGCCCCGCCCCCCGACCCTCTCGCCCCCGCTCCGCCCTGCTCCGCCCTGCTCCTGCTCCGCTCCGCCCTGCTCCGTTCCGCTCCGTCCCGCTCCCAATACCCGCTCCCAATACCCCGCTCCTGCCCTGTTGCGCTCCCGGTCCTCTCTCGCTCCCGCCCGCTCCCGCCCCGCTCCGCCCGCTCCGCCCTGCCCGCCCGCTCCCGCCCTGCTCCGCCTACTCCCTCCCGCCTCGCTCCTGCCTCGCGCCCGCCCCGCTCCCGCCCCGTTGCGCTCCTGCTCCAGCACCGCCCCCGCTCCCGTTCCGCTCTCGCTCCCGCCTCGCGGCGCGGGAAAAAGAGGCGCGATCCATCAGCGGCGCCCGAGTGGGGGCAAATATAGCGGCGCTTCTTGTACGCGGCGGCGCCGCCTCCCCGGCCCACGAGGACCGCCCCTAGCACCTTCGCTCAAGCCCTGCTCACACCTTCAAGGAGTCTGCAGTCACCTCCAGCTTCACGGCGATAGCCCTCGAATTTTGAAATTTAAATAAGGCCAAAATCACGAGTAAACATTACGAGTAAAATTGGTTCCCAATCACCATAGTGCACCAAAGTCATCGCTCCCTGTTGCCACCACTTACCATTGACACGGTCCTTCACCCTCCGCTCGTTCTCTGCACCCCACGTTTACTGTCCCATCCGCGTGCGGGCTTCCCACACACTGCCATAGACTAAAGGCATCTTTAGTCTATGACACTGCCTGGCCCCAACCAGTGACTGCCCCCACCGCGCACAATCCACATCATACGCAGTTCCGTCGTCTGTTCTTCAGGTGGCTCAGGGCATGTCACTGCAGTGCTTCTTTTCCGGAGATCCTGGTGTTCGAGACCCGACGGTGCCAGAATTTTCGACACTAGTAAGATGTATGTATGTACTAACGTATTTAGGCGAAATAGCCTCTGACGAAGCCCGGGCCTACAAGCGGCGTTCCGGCCTTTGGCAATGGGTTACGGGGTACGTGTGGTTACGTAGACATCCCTACGCCGTGTTCTGGTGTTGAAAAGTGAGTTTTTCTCATCGTTACACAGCAACATATACTGGGACATTGCAAGGAAATCGCACACAGTTTTCTTGACTGACCAGGAATCGAACCTGGCATCACGCAACGGAAAGCGAGCATGCTGACCAATGTGCAATCGGTGAGGGCACTTGCTAAATAACTAGGTCAAATTTAGTCGCCGTTTGGAGGCAAATTCTGGAGTGGCCGGCTGCTCTGATCGGTAGTTCTCCATGAATTCTCCGATCGACACCAGGCGAATGCGAAAGTAAACGGGACATGCACCGCGCGCGATCCTTCCTCCTCTTGATTGTCCTATCCTCACCCCTAACGCACACATACACTAATATGCACTACACGACCACACATGCCGGGAGACCGGTTGGAGACTTGGAGTTTGTTCCGGCTGCGATGCGCCGCTGTTGGGAGATACCTGGTTGGGGAAAACCCGGCTTGCTTATGGTAGGTCGGGGCCAGTTTCACCATTCAACGGAGGAAGATCACCGCCACCTCCCGACAAAAACATGCTCTTCGCATACGGGACTAATGACCTTAGTAGTCGATGCTCCAGGAATTGCTTATCAATCAAATCAGCCTCTCCACCATCCCACGTCTTCATCGTCCCCGGTCCTTCACAGCCTCTGTTCTTTGATGTCATGTCTCTAAAACTTCATCACCTCTGCCCCTTTGCTGTCTCCACTCTTTCTCTTTCCCGCTAATTCACTGTTATCACCCCTCCGTACCCATCAGCAAACTGCCGCAACACTTCATCCTCCCACCGCATTTGTTTTATTCGACCCTTTATCAGCCCGTCCTTTCACCTTCACGTCACTTCTCCCATAGAGTAAAGAATTGCCTCTTTAGTCTATTGTAGTGTCATAGACTTGTCTCCCTGCTCCTGAGTTGCAAGGTATGGGGATGAGGGAGCCAAATATAGGCTCCCGAACAAAGGCCACCCCTCACGGAAATCCCAGACGCCGGGCAAAATGCGGCGTCGGTGGCACTCGCTTCAAGACGAGTGCGTGAGGGGCAGATGACGTAGGAGGTCATGTGACTCGGGCCTATATTAAGGTGCGTCGCAGGACCATTCGGGGATAACGTTTCTGGTTTCCTCGCGGAAAAACACCGCAAAACTTGTCCGGCCAAGTCTGGCGCGGAAGTGCTGAAGGCACGAGTAGGTGTTCGAGGTTCGGACACGATGAAGTATGCCTTATACGTCAGGGCAGATGGTCTGCCGAGGCACATGAGATGCCCAGTTGCGAATTGGCCGAGTTGGCTACTCGCAGGCGCGGCCGCAAGGCGCGTGTTGGGAAATGGGGGCTTCGGCAGGTGGCTCCGACAAACACTTTAGAGTGAGGTTTTAGTACCTGTACATAATATTGTAAATAAATTGTAAATACCCACTCGTGTCTGTTTCTTAGTGGTGTAGATCCCTACCCACGACGTTACACGATAATTCTCCGACTGGGCTCCGCTCCGAATATAGCGCCGTCCACAGCTACGCCTCGATCGCCTCTCCGTCCTGACACCCATCCCTCCCCTCTTTGCCATCACACGCTTCTTACTCCTAAAGGTACTCGTTACTTTTGCAGCACAGCTTTACCACCTTCAAGTTCCTGGATTCAGATTTAGTCAATGCACGTGAATTTGTTTAGGGGTAACGGATTTGCGGTTGGTTTTCAAAAGTTTACATTTCTCGTTTAACAGTAATTATTCCATCATCAACATCGTCATTATTATCACCATTATTAAGTGATAAGATTTCACAGGAATGCGCGAAAATGTATTATATAAAACATAAATTATTGCCTTATCCAACAAAGAGTTGTTTGGCATCCTTTGCATGCGGCACCGACCACTTGTGTGGGGGCGGTGCAAACGAGTTGGTTTCGAAACGCGAACCAGGTGCACGCACAACCTGTGCCTTGTCTTGCGGCGCCGCCGCCCGCGCCGTCCCGAGAGCTCTCGCAGGGGAGTCGAGTGAGCGGGCGCGCGCGCGTGGGAGGCAGGCACGTGGCCGGGCGGCGAGCGGCGAAGCAGCCCCCAACGGCCCTGCGCTGCGCGGGCGGCGCGGCGCATCACCGCCTCCGCCACCGCCTTCGGCGCCCCTGCACCCTCACTGCCTCCCTCACCGCCACCACATCCTTAATCACCCTTAATCCCATCAACTTCGCCTCCGCCACCCCCCCCCACAGCCTTCGTCGCCCCCTACACCCTCACTGCTTCCCTCACCGCCACCGCCTTCTTTTACGCCTACGGCTTCACTCCCCTTCGGCGCCCCTGCACCCTCACTGCCTCCCTCACCGCCACCACATCCTTAATCACCCTTAATCCCATCAACTTCGCCTCCGCCACCCCTACCCCCACAGCCTTCGTCGCCCCCTACACCCTCACTGCTTCCCTCACCGCCACCGCCTTCTTTTACGCCTACGGCTTCACCTCCACCGCCCCGGACTCCGCCTCAGCCACTGCCAACGCTTCGCCTCCTTCACTGCCACCGCCTCGTTAATCGCCAGCGCCACCGCCACCGCCCCGCCACCGCCTCCTTTTACGCCTGCGGCTTCACCTCCACGTACGCCCCGGACTCCGCCACCGCCACTGCAGAATTCCTTCTTTATAGAAAAAAAGTATTGCCCACAAAAAGATCTAACACAAAATACCGTGACAAGTCCAAAAGCATTTGTTTGCATGCAGTTCATGGCCTGCATTACAGATCTACAGCCATAACAGTCGTAATATGAACGTTTCCTTGTCTAGAACTCTGCCGGTCGCGTAATGACTTTCTCAAGTAATAAAATAACCGTGACGAACAAGACACGTTTTTCTGTTACGGTTATAAACAGTACATGCTTTAGCCTGAATAACATCTTTGCAATCCATTGTGACTAACTACAAAGCTGTGTTGAAGTTTGTTGTTTCCTTAGGAAGTCAGCTTACTAGAGGGGTTGGAAATCTGGACAAGGAGTGTAAACGACACCTTTTAAAGCATATAAGTATTTTGTTTTCTTTCTTGTGTCATTTCAGTCAAATGTGAGCTTAGGCCTGACTTTTGCACAATCGTGTAACTGCAGGAGGCTTTGTAAAAGGGAGGAGTAATACGGGGAAGAGGAATCAGTCTTCAACGCCGTGTCTCACTACGGTGGCTTCTGGAGGCAAGCTGGGAGCGTATTCCTTGTCACATGGCCTTTTCCTTTAGATACTATTCGGGAGCCAAAGCAGAACTGATAGAAGAATACCATTTAAACGACCGATCGGAGCATCCGGCATCTAGAATCCTCATCCAAGCAGAGGCTTTGTCTGACACAGCTACTGAGCTGATGGCACAAAATCTGCCAGCGTCGGAGCTCCGACCTCTCGATTTATGAGCCAATGACTCATGAGGCAATTGC
Source organism: Teleogryllus oceanicus (assembly GCA_964035755.1). Classification (NCBI taxonomy): domain Eukaryota; kingdom Metazoa; phylum Arthropoda; class Insecta; order Orthoptera; family Gryllidae; genus Teleogryllus; species Teleogryllus oceanicus. The sequence continues at coordinate 68,865,264 of CAXIVR010000008.1, read as the reverse complement.
TCTAAAATCTTCGCTTTTTTATAGAAACTATATTGTACCATAAATTTGAAGAGAATTGTGAAGTGTTTTTATCTTATAGTACGTAGCCCCTGTTATATACATTATTGTAAGAAAAATTTTAAAAATTTGATATGGTCACAAATACCCTTAAACCTTAAAAAAAAATTTAATATTCATATCGTCAGCTGGCATACTAAGGGCATGGCTGGCGAAAACGTGGCACTTCATGCTCAGTAGGTTCCTTCCTTTTTGGTTTTGGCAGATCCAACAAGAAGTGGAAATCGAATAAAGAACGTGAGAAAAATGTTGTATTGACAAGAGTTTTAGAAAGAGATGGGCGAGCGCTCTTTTGTGAGGCACAGTGGTCAACTTCAGGGACTGCACGACTTGGCCAGTGAATCCTGCCTCAATCGTTTTGGAGTGTTCTTGGCTGCTCCCCAGTTTCTCGTAGGTCAGGTTTTGCTGACGTTGGCGGGAGCATGTCCAGACTTCATACCGTCGTTAGTCTTTCTTTTCATGGTAATTTAGAACAATTACTCTCGTAATGGCCCACAATCACAAATCACTCTGAGACGTCCAGTGCTTCTGATTCTCCTTTATCAAAAGGAAAATGCTCAGAGATTTATTCCTTTAACTGCGCTTGACGCATCGTAGCAAGCAGAACTTAATAGAATTGTTCGCGTTGCTTTCTTTGCCTGAAAATGTCACATTTCTATAAACTTGTTCGATTTTATTCTGCGATCTGAAGAAGACAAGTAAACCTAAGCAGATTTCGCCAGATAATTTTTTTACAGAATATCACACTCATATCATCAGTTTCTTGTTTTGTTTCTAAATGGGTCAATTTTCATTTGCCTAATAGGGCATGAACCGTGCTCTTCCGCCTTAGCGCTCGATTTTCATTTCTTTGAATTTTACACTGGAATGATATTGGGGTATTTCCAATATGAGTAATACAACTTAGAGTCTATTATTTTCTGACGGATAATTATATTTGCGACCATTTTACGTCGTTACCTACCTTTCGTGGAGTCAAACTATACCGGCATTACTTTTCAGTGTCATTTTAATCAATTTGATGGATCTTTAAGGTTTAATTTTTAGACGTTTTTCTGCTCGTCCGGCAGATTTGTACCCTGACAACTCTAAAAAGCGTGATTCAGCAAATACAAACAAGTACTTACACGCACGAAAGGGCGAGCACGAACGGAAATACTATGGAAACGCTCACGCAATTCATGAAACACGCATATGTCGTTGTGACTACATTAGCCGGGGATGAGCAAACACGTGGGAGTAATGTCCATAATTATCTTGTTCATATGAGTGTGTAGAGAAAATTAATTTATTTGGCTTTTTTGTAAACTTGACCGTAAATGCGTAATGCGAATTGATAGTTATAAAAATGTATTCCTAGGTAATAGTTTCTCAGATGTTTCCCTAGTTTTTGAATATTTATTTTTTGTATTTGCTCATCTCTCAACAAATTTCCATACAAATACTTACCTTGTAAATAAATTAAATTAAATCTGACTAGAGGATTATACAACATATGAACCGATAGTTATCGGAGCTCTAAGACTTCTTCCATTACATTTATGAAAGAACTTGTCGATTCTCTAGGAAGTGCATGGCATATCGTTATTGGGAAGAGCGCTATTTTGCGCAAGGCACAACACATTCATTGGATTTTCTCGTTAGGGAGCAAGTTACAACTTGGAGTAAGTTTGGTGTTTAAACGAAGACACAAGTGTTGAAGTTAGGGAATAATAATAATAATAATAATAATAATAATAATAATAATAATTATTATTATTATTATTATTATTATTATTATTATTATTGTGGTCAGTGTACTCCGCGAGTCAAATAGAATGTAAGAAACCTCACTCTTTCTCAGAGTAATATTTAATTATCCAAAAACTTGGGAAAATTAAGTATTTGTCCAGACAGGTATTAATTGCATAGGTCGAAATGTTTGTCATAATTTTGTCAATTTGTGTAATTGTATAACAAAAATCCACTTATTAGTTGGTATTGTTACTCTGGTTGATTATAAAGTTTACAATAATGAGAGAAAAATAAACGTAAATGTGATATCTATTTTTTAGCTGTTCTTTCACATTCAAGTAACTCTTATTAAATCGTGAAGAAATGACGCTTGTAGAACAAATACGAATTGTTAAACGAACAGTGTACTTGCATCCGGGCATCTGGACTTTGCTCGCATCCGACAACAGCCTTTGCGGCTGCGTTGAAGACAGCGAGATGACGAAGGGCGTAAACAGCTGATCCCAATTGGGCGTCGAATGCGCCTACGCCGCCGTCTGGCGCTGCGCTGCGTCGCAGTTCCGGCCCGAGGCGACGGGGCGCGCGTGCGACGACGCATGTGGTGCGCACAGCCGCCAGCTCCCCATTCCCCCTCGCTAACCCTTCTCATCCGCGCTCCGCCCCTTTCTGCCTCCGTTTGCTTCTCGACTCCACGGCTCTCCCGTCGGCTCCCCGTCCCGCTCCCCGTCCGGCTCCCCGTCGCTCCCCGTCCGGCTCCCCGTCCCGGCTCCCCGTCCCGGCTCCCCGTCCCGGCTCCCCGTCCCGGCTCCCCGTCCCGGCTCCCCGTCCCGGCTCCCCGTCCCGGCTCCCCGTCCCGGCTCCCCGTCCCGGCTCCCAATCCCGGCTCCCAATCCCGGCTCCCAATCCCGTTCCCCCCCTGCTGTCTCTCCCCGCTCCGTCGCGTCCCATCCCATCCAGGCCAGAGCAGTCTGTCAGAAGTAGCCATGGTTTGCGTTGTTCAGCGTGGATTGTGACTTTTCATTTTCTAAATACTCAAGCTAGAATGGTCCATTATAAATGATATGAATTTCCAGAAAAATTGAGATCAAGGATGTCAGAAAAATAAAAAATACTCAATAAAAATTGATTAATCCTATTATGTGACATTGTCAGGTTCGTCTCTGATTTCGTTAGGGTTTTTAAATTTCTTTCCCTTGGTCTACTGTTCAAAAACTTAAATGTTCAGTTGCTTTGCTTCTTATATGTTACTTTTTCCCCTCCCGATCAGTTTTTTTTAATTTATAATTTTTTTCATATTAAAATAAAGACAGTACTTCGGCTTTATTACCCATGTACTTGCGGGTTCGTAGTGTTAATGAGGGTGCGTATTGTTAATTTACTTAAACAGGTTTTCCTACAATGTGTGCGTTGTACATTGGTTACAATGCTAAATTGTTTATTTAATGCTGGTCATGCCGTTAAATTAGGTCTTAAAGAAAAAAATTAAGTATAAAAAATAAAAAGTAAAGTCTCTTTATTTCGAATTACCAGATAGTTCACATGATTACACGATAATGTCCGTGGTTCCTTTCTAGTTTTACTCACGTTTACTTTTAATCGTTCTCGACTGTTCGTGTCTGCATATCAAGTATTACTTAAGAAGTTAATTGCTACCGAGCGAGCGCATCTACGAGCTCCCAGTAAAGTCACCGAACTGTGAACTTAAATAACATATCTGAAATCTCGAGCTGTTTACGCAACGATAATAATCGCCTACGGCGCGGCTGCTGCTAAGATCTCGTCGATTTGGCCTGAAAACACTACAATTACCGGCAGTAAAACCATTCTGAAGCCTTTAAAGAGGAAGCCCAGATGGCTGTCAGCCGCAATTTTCAGCAGTCGGCCAGACAGTGGAGGCGGTCGGTCAGACGAAACGAAACTGCCTCTGCTTTCCTCCAATTTCAATATTTCCTCTGGGTCTCTACAGCGCGGTAAGCAACTGTGTTCCAGAGAATCAGTGTAATTGTTCATAATGGAAACATTGTTATGCTGGGTTCCGTGATAAGAATCGTACAGTCAATTTAGGATATAAACTGTAGAATATGTTTAATCATTCGTTATATCAGTTGTTCAGTGAATACGAACGGATGGATAACATTTGCTTCATAAAAAGTTGTGTTATTTAGTTTCAAGAAAAAGGTTGCGTCAGGAAACTGGAAAAAAATAGTCGATTTACTGCATATCGAATAAATGCAGAAAATAGCAGCGAAGCCTGCCCTTTTGAATCGCTTTCTGAGCAGATAGGTCTGAGAATGAGCTGGACTGTAAACAACAGGTTCTAAGGTCTTGCATACGACATAGCAATGACGTTCATAAATGTTATGGAACTGTAAATTAAAATGCCAATACGGATTCCCAGTGCCCTAAGTTCAGCGTGAAAATCGTACATCATAAAATGCATATTTAGATTTGTTGTGTCAGTCTTGAATGAGGTTTACGATCTGTGTGAAGATTGAATGTGGTTTACGATCTGTGAAGTGTATAAAAACTCAGAACTAGCAATTATTGCTGACACTGAGCTCTCTGAGATGCAGTGTTTTTATTTGTTATGAACTTATGATGATAAGAAATGTTTTCACTGAAATAATTTGGTTCTTTCACAGATAAACTGGATTCACATAATGTATTTTAAAATCATATCAATCATTTGAAATTTTCTGGAAACTTACATCGCACTTTAAAAAACTGGCTTATGATATAATAAGTTAATCGATAAGTTTTCTGAACTCCTCTTTTAACTTGAAGGTGAATTTGAAAAGAAATTGTTCACTAAAAAAGAAATTAATTTTTTATTAATTTTATTTCTCAGAAACCTACCGTTATTTTATAAAGTAAATATATTAATTCATTAGTATCGCGTACATTAATATTTTGTAAATATCTTTAAGGTTCTAAATTCTCATTCTCTTTTATTGAATTGAATTTTCAAATAAATGCCGATGTTTGCCTTCAACTTACGATGGAAGTATCATTGATTCTAATTAATATTTGAAGAAGACGACACACAGTGTTAACACTGTTCTACAAACCGTAAATGATAGTTATTCGCATTCCAAATATTAAAACAAGTCTCTGCCAAATGTGGAGATGAAACAAACCACTTTGCATTATTACATGTGCAATCAAGAAACACTGTTGACGGAAAGCTGCAATCAGTTTTGTGTACATTATATGATGAGGATCCCATTCGATTCAATACTCAGTCTTTTCCAATGGACTGTAGCATTTCGAATGTGTAAGCACAATGTGCATGAGTTAATATTAAAACATTCACTGCTGTTGAATGTGCAGAGTTATTTACTAACGCCATTCATTTCTCATTCGTTAAAGATTGCCAACGACAAGATTCAAGAAGGGTGACAAGTCACAATTTCACATGTGTAAAATTGTGTTCATCTGCCGTGTTCACGAAAGTGTCCATTCAGCCTATTTACCCTAGAAAAATTTCCTCCCTATCTCCCCAAGAAGGTTGAAACAGTATAAAAGAATTAAGAGAATCTCTAACCACATGTTCAGCTTTTGTGCAAAAGCTAAGATCATGAAGAGCATAAATTCGCGAAATTAAACTTTTGCATCCTTTTGATGTGATGATAATGAAGCCGAACATAATGTATACAATTCAGTGATTAGCTACATGGCTACATTATAGTCAATGTATTAATAGGTTTTATGATGCGAGTGGTAAACGTGACATTTTATTTTGAGAGTAGAAAGTTTGCGACGCGAGGCCGATAGGTCGAGTGTTCGTATTCTACGAGCAAAATAAAGTCATTTTTATCACGTGTGTCATACAATATTCTTGTAGATAGCCTTAATGACTTCATTTTCTTATTGAAGTATACAAATCACTTAATGATACATTAAGGGCTATTGTAGATGATGCGGTCAGTCGAGATTGATTTGTTTAGTTTCATTCACAGATTAATCTGAACACTTGAGCATCATCTCTCTATTAGCTAGTGCTAGAAACTGAACCTTCAACACGCTATGCATGCCCTGAAAGAACCGATTTTACCAGTGACTGCCTAAAAAAGTTATTCCGAAAGATATTTATTCAAACGTCAGAGAAACAAAGGAGGGAAGGAACTTTAACATATAATATACCCCAAACCTGCCCATTTTGAAAATAGTGTCTTATAACATTTATTCGTATGCTTATTGTACCAATATGTTAAGAAGCGGCAAGGAAACATTAAAAAATACTTTTCAAAAATTTATTTTGCAAGAAGAAACTCTTAATTCTTAAATAATTAATGTACAATCAGTTCATATGATGAAGAATACGTTCTTGAATTTTTCCTTTTTGTCGAAACTGATTATGGCCTAATTTTTGGTAACTAAATTTTAACTATTACTTCTAGTAAACTATTTTAACAATAAAGCAATGCTAGAGCAATACTTGAGCGATATTGATCAATACTCAAAATATTTGTAGCCCGCTATAACAAAATTGTGCAATGTTGGTGATGTAGTGGATTAAAACAGTTTCTAAGAAAGTGAAACTTAAAAAATCCGAGACCGAGTTCCATGTAAAACATGAGCATTTTCATCACCTGTGGCCAGAACAATGCCTTCATCCCTTCATGACCAACCTTCCATCCGTTGGACAATGGAACGCAAAGGCATCACTGAGATCACCTGCGGATCAGGTAAAGGCAAATGTCTCCTTCCACTCGTAAGCTCAGATACGAGAAGCTGACAAAATGATGAGGTGTAGGTTTCTTTCGTATTAGAGTAGCTACACTCAATCTTTATGTAAAAAAAAATCCTGGTAACAGACCAGCCACTGACATTTCAATTTCAGTTCCAAAGCCAGTCATCCACTACGAAATTCCAAGAAATCACTACTAGTATTATAAAACATTTTCAAATCATCGTGCAGAACCTTTTAATTATTTAGGACGGCCTGTACGTTCCTCGACACAAGGAACTGCACGTGGAGTGCGGGGCGAGCGCGCGTGGAAATGCGAGATGAAAGTGGGAGGGCAGAGTAATGACGGCGCCAGGCGGAACGCGCGGCTGATGTCACCGCGCGCGATGCCTCCGCGAGGCTGTGCATTCCGAGCAATCAACCGCGCCCACGCCTACGCTCGCGCCCGCGCTCGCGACGCGCATACGAGCAAACAGACAGACAGACAGACAGTGGTGGAGACGGCGGCTGAGACGGTCACAGATGCGGCGGAGGCGTAGGGTGTTCGTGGAGGGTGTGGCGGTGGTTAGACATTGAAGGTGTGGCGTTGGCGGAGGTGTGGCGTTGGCGGAGGTGTGGCGTTGGCGGAGGTGTGGCGTTGGCGGAGGTGTGGTGTTGGCGGAGGTGTGGCGTTGGCGGAGGTGGGACGTTGGCGGAGGTGTGGCGTTGGCGGAGGTGTGGCGTTGGCGGAGGTGTGGCGTTGGCGGAGGTGTGGCGTTGGCGGAGGTGTGGCGTTGGCGGAGGTGTGGCGTTGGCGGAGGTGGGACGTTGGCGGAGGTGGGACGTTGGCGGAGGTGGGACGTTGGCGGAGGTGGGACGTTGGCGGAGGTGGGACGTTGGCGGAGGTGGGACGTTGGCGGAGGCGGTTAGGAAGCTAAGCCGTAAGTGGTTGGACGGCGATGGAGTCGGCGGGGTGACGTCCGGCATCAGGGTTAACCGTCTGCGACGAGCGTTGAGGGAGCGGCGTGCAGTACAATGAGGCTGACGAACGTGACAGTTGTGAAGGTACAATGAGGCCTTGTGACTGTAAAAGGTGGTTTGGAATTGGAAATAGAGTAGGCGATAGAAGCATGGAAAGAAGAGGCAGTTTTGCCGCAAGATTACATCGAGGACAGTAGAAGCCGAAGAACGAAAGATAAAGAAGGAAATAGAAGGAAAACGATGGGAAATTCGGAGAAAAGGACATGGAAGTACATTCGGGTAATGAATGGTAAGAAAAAATTGTTCGAGAAATTTTCAAAAGAAGAAAAAAATGAAAAGAAAAAAAAAGATTTCGAAAGCATTACAGAGGTCAGGTTATCTTGGAAAAAGAAATAATGAATGCAGAAGTAAGGGAACGCCATTGATATCAGCCTCAGCATTGTTAAAAGTGCCCTTTCTCTCTGTTTTTCGATCATAGAATTCTACATAGAAATACGAGACACCCTAAAGACATCGACTACGATGAAATCAGTGAAATAGCCAAACCGTCCGTTATTAAGAACAGTATTGGAAACCTTGAAGTTCTTTGACAGCAGTCGCCGCAAACGCGCGGCAGCGCTGGGCCTCTGCAATCTCTTTGCAAACGCCGCGCCGGTCGCTGCGGTTCCGCGGTGGGTGGGCTCCAAACAGGCGAAGATCCGGGCGCGCCCCGGCGGAGCCATTCATGTGGCCAGGTGGCGCAGAAAGGAAGGAATTTCGAATGGAACCGTGCTCTTTCTTCAGCGTTCGGCCTTCAGATTTTTTAGTGGAAGAGATTGGCGGGTGGAAAATACTGCAATGAATGACTTAAAATGTCATTCAACTGTAATAATAGAATTTGTGAAAATTAATAATTTTTACTCTATGTAAACGTATATTTTATGATGTTATTTCTAATGGAGTTGAAAGTGCCTCAATACCTAAAAATATTGAAATATATAAAACATTGCAACTGGGAGTAACCATGAGATCCGGGTTGGTCTTTGGTTGGGGTGATACTTCTTTGTACTTTTTGAAATACATGAAATAACGTTTGAAAAATAATTGTTATAAATTGTAATTATTATCTTTGTAAAAGAATAATAGTTGTGAAATACGTATGTTTATAATGACTGACCCAAGAAAAGTATTAGTATTTGTAGGCACAGTAGTTGCCTGCAGCATGCTATTAAAATAAATATGGCATGCTCTCTTAAAATAAACAGTAAGTTGCAAAATTATTTCTCAATTTTGTACAGTCACAATAAACACGCCACATGTCGAGAATACTTGAATTTTTAAGTACAGAGCTCGTGCTATGGTACCGTCGATGGTCCTGATATTTCAATGTAGATTAAAAGTAAATATTTGAAGCGCTTGTCAAATTTCATTCTAAGCTAATGACATTCCATCACATGATTCCCAAAAACTGAACATTACTTGACTCAGTTCCAACATGACACTACATGTTGCCCCATTCATTTACATGATATTCAATGAACATGTTCTTCTTAAATAGTATCTCTTTGCTCCATCTGGGTTTTTATTAACTTATCTTTTCCACAAATTGACTCCATTTAAGAAGGAATTTTCTCTTAGTAGGACTGTTTCAAGTGGTCTACGCTTTGCGCCCATTAATTGTGGCGTTTAATGATGCAAATTAATTAATGAATGTTTCTCGATCATGTTACATAGTTGAGTAAATAGGAAATTTTGATACCGCATGGTGAAAATTACTGTAAAAAATGAAGCATTACTGCTTCATGAGGAAAGAATGATATACTACATAAGATAGATATAGCGTGTTCAACCACAGAACCATTAACTATCCCTTGTAAAATACCACGGAAGACGAAAAGAGTGAAAGCATGTATGTACCTATTCGAAAGAGGTATATAGCATTTGATACGTTGAAGAGAATGTAAATCGTAATTCACCCACCACGTGACGCCATTCGGGTCTCCGCCCTTCACCGCAACTCAGTTCGTCACGCTGATTGTGAGTCAAATCACCTCCTCCTAAGCGTGACTTAATATGGTTATTGGAAAGGGTTATCCTCTGCATGCTCATTATTCAACTCGTGACGGAATTATTCGCGTTATAATACCACTCTACCAACACCCGACAAGATAAGTAATTCTCGATTGAAGTATTTTACGTAGAAGTATGACTCTTTTCCGACGACTTCAAGGCATATAACGACGGTGAAATGGCGAAGACTTATTTTTTATCAAATCTCTTCCCAAGCGAAAAAGCGGTACTATTGTATCGCTTTTCCCTCGACCCACCCGACTGCCAACGCCAAAAATGGTAGAGGCCAGTAAAGAATTTTCGCAACTAAGTATCTCTCTGCACGAAAAAGTAACTTTCCAGAACAATCCTGACGTCATTACCTAATTCCCATATGTCTTGTAGTAAATTCTTCAATGTAGTTTCTTTTTAATGGTACGTCTGAGCAATTTTCTTTTCATTTTTTGACTATTTGTGTTTCCTCACGTAACTTAAAAATTACTTCAATAATTAACAAATAAAACTATTGCTTATTACACTGACACCTGGTTTTAATGATGGTCATTTAAAAAGTAAGGTAATTCTCATGTTTCTTAGAAAATCACAATTAAAAAGACATACCAACTTTCATTAGGTGTAGTCAAACTGAATGACACATTATCCTATGCAGTAAGATGTTATTTACCACACTAATTTAGTAATGATTTTATTACTATACTAATGTGGTAAAGTGACAGTTACCTGTCATCATACGTCTACTGTGCGTCTGTTGAACCGGGAGCGGTAGCTCAGTGCATCAACTGATGTCACTGCAGCGCCTCTGACCGGGAGGTCCTGGGTTCGAGTCCTCACGGCGGCAGGATTTTCGACACTAGCTTTTCAGCTAGGTCGAATTCAGTCGCTGTCTGGATGAGAATTCTAGCGGCCGGTTGCTCTGATCGGTATTTTCCGTGGTTTCTCCGATCAACCCAGGCGATGCCGGAGCAGTACCCCCGCGCGCGATCTGTCCTTCCTCTTCCTTGTTCTATCCTCTCCTCTTACACATGCACTACACTATCACATATTCCGGGAGACCGGTCGGGAGCTTAGAGCTTGTTCCGACTGGGGCGGTGCCCCGCTGGTGGGAGATTCCTGGTTGAGGGAAACCCCACTAGCCGACGGGATGTTGGCGCCGGGTCTCGCCATCCAGCGGGGGAAGATCACCGCATTCTCCCGAGAGAAAAACATGCACTACACTAACGCGACTAATGACCGAAGCAGTTGATGCGCCCGGAAGCACGAATAAATCAATCAATCAACCGTCTGTTGAGAACTGATTTTCCTCTCACGAAAGTGTCTGAATTTTCTCTCACGAGAAGTCTAACATTCAGACTAATTCGAAGTGCCAAATTAAATCCATTTTTAGCCATATTAATAAAACAATACTTAAACCATCAATTCGTAAATTTTCCTATTTACATTACGACCACAAACATTTGTACGAAGTTTAGTAAACTCTGTATTCGCTAGGGTCAGTTTTCAGTCACACCTTGCCCCGTAGATATAGATCATACATTTTTACGTGAATATTAATGCTATTGGATATTGGACAACGTAGCTGCAACACTATTTCTTGGCAAGTTTATGAAAGTGATTACGGGTGTTAATGAGGCGCCATGAAAACATCCATTAGTTTTTAGCAGCTCTTTTAAAGAACCATTAGTGCTTAACCACTAGCGTAGAATTTCAGTACAAATGACCACTTGCTGTCGTATTCACTGATACCGCGTGCTGAACATTAGCAAGTCAATGACCCTCATCCATCACCCCATCTACGGAGACCTTCATGAGCGCCCACACCCATCCTCAAGAATTCCAGCCCAAATAATTTTTAAGCCTTCTCAACGCCGCCACGGGCGGAGAGGACAGCAATTCTGGCAGCAGTGCCAAGCGCGTGCTATATTTAGACCGCAACTTCATACATGTTCAAGTAGCAGTACGGACGTCGAGGCGGATGGGTACGCCGAGGGACCATAAAAGCCTCTTCCTTATTACTTTCCCCATATATAACTCCAATGCGCTCGCAGGGCGCGTTCATGTCACCGCGGGCGTCAAGAGCGCCCCCTGTTAGTCGTAAACGCGAACGGAAGAATTAAAAGGCGAAAAAATATTTGTCGAACGAGCCGCAAGTGCATATGATGGTGTTGTGGTTTGTCAAGGTTTTGAGTGTGTCCTAGAGCAACGCTGAGGTATTTGCGTGGAAGTTGTGAAAGTTTCAAAAAGGGGATTTGCGGAATATGTGGAATTTTTGAATAATGTTGATAATGAAACACACGTTCGCGATCAAACATACCGTTTTTATTTTAACAATATAATGAAATTCCAAATATTTTCAAGTCGATTAATAATATGTAGTATATTTGTTTCTTTAACTGATTTGTATTGTTATTTGTGATTTTCAAATGTAATTGTGGTTTCGTTACATTATTTAAATTTGTGTTCTGTTTCAGGTGAGTAAATCTCGCACACGGATGGGAGCCAGTTCTGTGAGTACAAAGATACATAGTATTTATTACTCCATAACTTGTTCTCAGAAGCTATTAGAAAAAATTCTACAGCCAAATACAGGTGTGCAGTATTGTGATTAAAATCTTCAGGCGCGCCTCCCTCCTCCCCCAAAAATGATATAGCTTCATAATTGAAGCTAAATCACTTCGAATTTGCAGTGTGTTGTAATATACATTACAAAATAAGTTTTATCAGAATGCAAGAATCCAGGGTCCCTCAGATTTTCGGGGAAACGATTTAACTTTTTATTAATAGTTATCTATACAAGAAATTGACTTTCGGTCCAGCTTTCCGAAAACCTTCCCCCTCTACCCAAATTGCTCTAGCTCGAATCTAAAGAGGAATATAATCGAAAACGTCCACTTTTTTAGGTTCCATTCACCCTGCATCTTCTGTGAAGCGAAGGGAAGGTTCAAGGGGAGTAGCTCAAATGAGACATATCCCGTAATGATCCAGTCATTCAGGATCCAATGTTTTAATCTACGGAAAAAATTACTGATCCGACCTATTCTGCTACCAATGATGTCTACATCTGGATGTCTACATTTCATGTCCGTAGTTTCCCATTCGAAACAATTTTGATAAACGAAAACAAGACTGTATTGAAGAAAATCTGGCGAATTGTGAACAATCTGTTGGTTGGATCCTGGATGTGATGCAGCTGTTGATTGGCTCCTGGATGCCCACGGCAAAATGCGTCTGTCGTTTGCAACCACGGAAGCCTCTGCAACCAAACCGTAATTTAGTAAATGTAGATTGAACGAGATTAAATTGAGAGAGAGAGAGAGTAAAAATGATAACTTGAAATTCAGAAAGCAAAGAGTTTTCTGAAGCACATTTTTCATACCCAATTCTCTTTCCCAGATCCCCACGTGTTTTCGACGACGCTCCGCCCCAGGCAGGTCAATTATTTTTGTTATGGAGGAATACGTACTACCTGAGCCCGACCGTGCTTCCGTAGGTGCGAGCCACGTAATTTACTGCCGCGTGGCGCTGCTAGTGCACGGCGTGGCGGCGGCGACGCGTGCGCGCCCGGCGCGTGTGCGGCAGGCGGGGTGCGGTCGGGCGGCGGTGGCGGCGCGGCGGGCGGCGGCGGGGGTGCGGCGTGGGGTGGCGGCGGCGGTGCGGTGGCGGCGGCGGCGGCGGTGGCGGCGGTGGCGGTGGCGGCGGCGGTGGGGGCGGGCGGTGGCGGCGGCGGTGGTGGTGGCGGGGCGGCGGCGGCGGCGGCGGCGGCGGCGGGCGGGGCGGTGGTGGGGCGGCGGCGGTGGCGGCGGCGGCGGCGGCGGTGGCGGGGCGGTGGGCGCGGTGGGGGTGGTGGGGCGGCGGCGGCGGCGGCGGTGGCGCGCCAGGCCACCCGCGCGCAGGGCCCAGGGGAGCCATTCGGGCGACAGGCGTGGGCGTGGGCGGGCGGGGCGGGCGAGAGCGCTCGCGGTAATCTGGAGCGCATCGCCATTCATCGCGCGCTTAAAAGGGGCCATCGCCGGAAGATGGGAGCGCGCAGCCGGCCGTGATGGCGTCTGCCGGGGCGGTGATGGTGACGCAGGCACGCCAACACACAACGGGTGGTAGCCAGGGTGAGAGTGACGGTGGCGAAGGGAGTGGTTTATTTTGATTGATTGATTTTTTCGTGTTTCCGGGCGCGTCAACTGCTTTGGTCATGAGTCCCGTGAGTGTAGTGCAGGTTTTTTCTCGGGAGATGGCGGTGATCTTGCCCCGCTGTGGCGAAATCCGGCGCCGACCTACCGTCGGCTAGTGGGTAACCCTAGCCGAACAAGCTCGGGACAACAGCCAGGAACAAAGCGGGGAACCGCCCCGCCGGGACAAGCTCTAAGCTCCGACCGGTCTCCCAGAATATGTCGTAGTGTAGTGCATGTTAGTGTAAGTGGGTGTGTAAGAGGAGAGGATTGGACAAGGAAGAGGAAGAACAGATCGCGCGCGGTCCGTAGCCCGTTTGGCAGAGTACTGCTCTGGCATTCGCCTGGTATTGATCGAAGAAACCACGGAAAACTACCGATCAGAGCAGCCGGCCGCTAGAATTCTTCTCCAGACAGCGACTGAAGAGTGGTTTAGGAAATGTCAAGATGGGGGTAGTGATGGGAAATGGACAGGTAGGACACTAATGGGGATCAAACCACACCTGGAGGGGCGAGGCGAAGGTCAGCGAAGAGGTGTTGGTGGTAGTGGGTGCAGTATAGGAGATGCAAAGTAGTGGAGAGTAGTGGGTGATGACTAGGTACGGCACTGTGGCAATGACTGTAGCACAGGCAGATTAATATCTTTTGGAGCACTAGCATGACCAAATTGTGTTCCCCTTGATGTTTTTAAAATGTGATCGGAAGCTCCCAATATGATTGTGAAAATAAACTTGAAGTTTGACTTTTTGAAAGTTAATATTTTTAATAATTATGAAATATAAACATTTTAAAAATAAATTAGGGGTCCTCATCCACCGGTAACCGTAAGTACGTGCTTGCTTTCCTTTCCTTTCATTAATCCACCCACGGGAGTCGATGTTGGTGACGGTATGTGATGTAGTGATTTGCGGAAGCGGCGGGGCACGTTGACACCAGAAGCGCGGCGGTGACCACAGCGATGAGTGGGAAGAGAGGGAAAAGTGACGAATTGGTCTCTTCAGTAGCGTTGATGGAGATGCGGTAGTGGTTTTGCCAAAGAGACTGAGACAGCGTGGCTATTCCAGAAGATGGGATCAATAAGAGTCGAGAAGAGAGATAGGTTTGAGGAACAGTAATGATAGCGGCGACGACTCACGATTTTCAAATTGTGAGTGGGATAGGGATGATTGCAAGAAAAACGTGGAGGAAACTGTTGTCGAAGCAGGTGAGATATTCTTATCGGGTTAGTTGGGGACGAAATGGCCAACTACTCAAGATAGGTAGAGACAACGGCAGGCAGAACAGTCATCAATCTTTTGTATTGCATTCTGAAATCGTGGCGGTAATGATTCAGCTAGCAGCAGAACTTCCAGGAGAAATAACGACGAAATCTTTAGAAAGAACTTCTAGAAGAATGATTGAAGATAAAGATGGGCGAGAAACCAGGGAGCAGTGATTTGACGTTAACAGAAGTAGCACAACGTCGACAGTTGCGGAGAATAGATAGCGGGAGTTGTCAGCGGCAGAGATACGTATATGGAGAGGAAATACGGGCGACAAATAGGGTTTGCATACCTTAGCGGACCGCTCTAACGATCTTCTGCGCATGCGCAGATGCACAAAAGTGATGCGAAACTTAAACTGCGCATGCCCACAAGATCGATAATGTTTTAACGTTCGAGGGTGCACCTACTCTCTCATGTGTCGAGAAGGTGACGGGATCGCCGAGGGTGGGAGAGACGTCAGAAACCGTAGGCGGCTGAGCTGCATGACAGGCGATTGATCGATATTTCTCGGCGTGTCAACTGCTATGGTCATTAGCACCGTAAGGTGTGATGCGTATGTTGTTATCACGGAGGTGGCGGTTTTTGCCCGCCTTGATGGTAGATCCGGCGCCGATCTACAACGTCAGGTTTGCATTGATTTTCCATTCAAGTACACTCCTGCAGCGGATCACATCGGCCCCGCCGAACCCCTAGCTTGCTTAATTTCTCTGGTCTTCCGATATGTGTGGTAGTGAAGTGCATGTAAAGGAATGTTCGTCCATTAGCTAGGATACTGCCCGGGCATTCGCCTGTTGTTGATAGAACAAAAGCAACTGAGCAAGCGCAAAGCAACCGGCCGCTAGGCATGAAAGTAGGAGAGCTAGGTGGCTCACGTGGTGATGGCTATAGTGGCACCGGAGGTGGAGGTGATGTCGATGTGGAGGGTGGCAGGGACAGGGGTGGGGTGTAGAGGGCGGGGTGGTGGTGCGCGGGCAGCGAAGCGCGCGAGGTGGGGCGGGAGGCAGCGTCAGGGGTGGTGATGTAAGGGGCGAGGTCGGTGGGCGGGGGAGTGCGTGCGTGACAGCGATGGTGCTGGCAGCGGGGACGGCTGGGAGGTGCTGACGGCGCGTGGGAGCGGGCGGGTGGGGCGCCGGCGCGGGCGGGGCAGCGTAGGCCGTTGGCGCGTTCCGGCAGCCGGTGCCCATCCGTCAAGTGTGCGCTCTCGCGCCGGGGTCGTTACCGTCCTCAAAAGCGCGCGCCTCCGCCGCCGCCGCCTGTGCCTCGCGCTCCTGCCACGGCCTCCTGGAATATACTCATCAGCGGATGCACAGTAATGGCGGTGGGGACGGGGACCTGTCTGTAGAAGGGGAGGAGATAATGACAACTCGCTTGGTTGGTGAATTTCAACCAGTTTTATATTTTGCCCGGTAGCTTGCGGGATTCGTTCATTTAAAGCTCGGGCAATACTGAGGAGCGTCATTTAATGCTTAATTACCTTGTTAACACGAAAATACTGCATATGTGACTTTGAAATCTCCATGAGATTGCAGTTGAAAAAGCAATTTTTTTGGCCGTTTATTCTGGCTTATGCATTTCAGAACAAATTCCAAGAAAAGTCATTTTAAAGCCCCTTCTTACGAATATAAGCAAATAAAATAATACAACATAATATTGCAAAAAAATAACTCCTCTTTAGATCAGTTACGTGAGCTCAAATACAGTTTTTTTTCGCTGACAGATTGCACGTAATCTTTAAATGTTTTGAGATATTTGAAACTGAACTCCAGAGAAAGGTAAATCAAGCAACTTCTTTTTTCAGAGATTTCACGAATCATTTTATCATTTGTCGTTGGGAGCTCGTTATACGACAAGGCAGACGTTGAAACAAAAATAAAAAGAACACGCAGAAATACATAAAAGTACGAAAACAAAACATAATGGTAGAGAGAAGGATTAACGCAGCAGCGGGACAGTTCTCTCACTAATATGAATGCTCTGGGGGAGTGACGTCGTTGACTGCGTTTTGGGAAAACAAACGTTGAAACAACATCGTTGCCGGATGTTCATTAGTCCTGTTCAAAGGCGCTTCCTGTTTTGAGTGATTCGTCTTGTATGTCGTTTAGTGTTGCTTGGAAGCCAACGCGGGTAGGTAATCGTGTTACTTCCTGTCCCTTGAAGTTCAGAAGTAATATTATAGCATAATGATTTTGGGTTGAAACCTGGTGCATGAAGCTCATTTCCTTTTCACTCGTTCCCAAACCGTTTGCTTATGTTGATTCACGTGTTGGCCCCCGCGTGCTACGTTTATTTAAAATTGCGTTGGTTAGCGATAAAAAGGGCCCTTTATAGTTCTTAGGGCCGGTTGTACGAACGGAGGTTAAATCTGTGGATAGTAATCCTCAAGTATTGCTTAACCCTGGGTTAAATGGAGCGACCAGTTGTACGACCCTTTATGTCACCGGTGTTACGTACCCATCGAATAAGCTGAATAAAAGTTTGTTGGCAAAACTGGCGATTGTCATTTGTCGAAGTAAAAGCTTTATTTTCCTGACGTGTTTCAGTGTTTCTTTAAAAGCCGCAACGGATATTGGTTATAGTTCGATATTCTGCGAAGGTGTACTGATTGATGTTTGGATTGTGTTGGTTTGTTGCTGTTTTCGCAGTGTTTAGTTTTCACATCGTTATAAATTATTGTTATTATTCGTTATTGTTATTCATATCTTTATAAATTATTATTATTATTATTCGTTTTGTTATATAGTTATAAATTATTATTGTTATTAATCATTATTTTGAGAATGAGCGATTCGAAACGAATTCGAACTCAAAATTACACCAGGGAAGATACGATGAGGCTTGTAGACTTGGTGTACACGTTTCGACACGTGATTGAAAATAAAATCACCGATGCCGCAACGTCAAACGAGAAGGTAAGATTAGTAAATTATTATTGATATATTAAAATAAGAATACTGATTTACCTATTTGGAAATAAAATCACCGATGCCGCAACGTCAAACGAGGTAAAATTAAATCGTAATTGATAAATTCAATGCAGAAACAACTGTTCCGAGGCTCCGGGCAGTTGAAATCGAAGTATGTTTCTCTAAAAAAAGAAACAAGGAAGTATGCTGCTCGGTTGAGGCAAGAAAGATTGCAAACTGGTGGAGGGCCGGCAACCGAGAAGCATAGCATTTTGCACGAGAAAGTGTTAGGTTTAATTAAATTGTCTGCCGAAGGGCTTGAGAGCAATTTTGATTCGGACAGAACATTGGCTGATGAATTATTGAATTCTCAGCCTATTGTTATTGAATTTCAGGGCATCGACCCTGATATTCAAGACATAAGTGTTGTGGCTGGTCCAAGTGCAGTGGCCAGTTCATGTGCAGTAGCTGATCAAACTGCAGTGGTCAGCCCAAGTGCAGAGGCCCATCCGAGTCTCGTGCCGGGCCCAAGCACACAAGACGATAACGAATTGACTGTATTTTCTAGTTGGGGAAAATACACTCCTCAAATGCTGAGGAAACGTAAGCATCCTGCTTTACAAGTGAATCGTGTAACTGCAGAGGATCTGTCGGACACAAGTGATGGATCCGAGCCGGAGGTAATTCGGTCTAAATATGGCAAACGCAGAAGAATTCCAGAGGTGAAACACGTAGAAACACCACTATCTGCAAGAGGAAGAAGAATGGAGTCTTGGCTCAAAGCTAAAACTGACCTAATTGAGCAAACTAAAGCTCTGAAGAGCAGCTGAAAAAATTTTATAAGAATGAATACAGTCATATTTAGAAGTAATGTGTTTATTTATTTATTATTCCTGGAAGATTATTTGTTTCGACTTCACTTTAAGGTATTGCTCAAAATTGTAAATGCCTTTTGATATTTTAATTAATATAATTTCAAAACTAATGGTTGTATCCTTAGTATGCTCAGGATTTATTTGTTATCAATGTGAATATTTTATAGTTTATTTTATTTTGTCATGGTAATTCAACTGAAAAGTTTGCCCTTTCATAAGTACAAAATAGTAAATACATTTTGTTAACAGTTTTGCAAAACAAAAAATTGAACTGTCAATCATGTTTAACAAGTCTTATTATTTACTTATGATATTACTAGAATTAAAGCTAATTAAACATTAAAAATAAATATTCAAGCAATGCAATATTTTGCACAAATTGACGATACTCCTCTGCAGAATCAACAATTAGGTGGTTCAGCAATTATTCAGCATGTGCAAATATGCAATGAATAACTTATTCACTCCCAAAATTAAGTAAAATTTAGTGATTATTTTCAGAAATTCATTATCTTGCTGAGAATATTTTATGTCTCTCATTAACTGAAAAAATTCTAACATTAAAAACTTATTGTTTTCAATTTTCCTGACTTATAACCTTGACACATTAAAGCCAGTGAACTGTTCACATACTATTACGAATAACAAAGGTTACTGAGATTTACTTATATCAACAGACTTTCAAAATATTGCTCAAAATTGTTTCTAGCTTGTTGATTTTGAATGTTTTCATTTTGTTGGATTTGTCGCTCAGCTGCAATGGTTTCCTCAACTAATCTTGTTACTTGATCATCAGTTGGAGGTTCTTCTTTTCTGTCAATTGCCAAGTTATGCAAAACAGCACATGCAACAATGACAGCTTCAAGTCTGTCGTTTTTTAACCTTAATGTATTAACCAGAACAGGAAAACGTCTTTTCCACACACCATAGCTCCTTTCAACAACGTTTCTTGTTCTTGCATGTGACTCATTATAAAGATTTTGGGCTCTTGTCTGTGGATTTGCAAAGGGTGTCAGTAAGTAACTGGTCAAGGCATATCCAGAATCTCCACTAAAATCAAATTGTTCATATGACCTAACTCAAATATTGCTTTCAGCGATGAGTTATTAAAAATAGTTTGGTCATGCACTGCTCCTGGCCAGCGAGCAACAATATTCTGAATTTTCAGATCTGCACTGCACACAGTTTGTACGTTCAACGAGAGTGTGCCATCTCTCCCTCTGTAATCTTCTGAACAGTCTCCACCTGGGCATTTTATTTTAATATGGGTGCAGTCAATAGCACCAATTACTCTTGGGAATGCTGCTTTCTCGTAAAACCCTTGTTGGACACGATTCCTTTCCAGTGCACTTTTGGGAAAGTATATAAATTTTGGGGCTAATTTGGCTATTGACTGGCTAGTTTTTTTAATTATTCTGCTTGCGTACTTTTATCAAGCCCACAAAATCTCCGATGCAAATTACAAATGCTCCAGTAGCATAATACCTTAATGTCAGGAGGAGCTGGATTATAGGAGGTATAGATTGATTCCTGTAAGATAAACATCACCTTTACGTAACATTTTTATACTGCACCAAGCCGAACATAGTTCCAAATATAATAAGCGATAGAACATATTTTATACAAAACTAATATTTCGTGAACTTACCTGTTTGTATTGTGTTCGATGTCGTCATTTATAAGCATTAAAAGTTCAAGAACAGTTTGCTTTCTTAACCTGAATCTTGCAAAAATCGAAATCGTCGTATTCATTCAGCAAGTCTGGCCTTCTTCGCACTCTCCTCAACTTTCGGCTTTTAAATACATTTGGAGTATTTCTTCTTCTTCACTCTCGTCAGAAAACAAATACTCAGAATTTCGATCATTTCAGCCTGAAGTACTACAGATTTTGCCGGCAAAATGAGGTGTACAGGTTAACACACTGTTAACTGCATGCGAGATCACGGATAACTTAACACCTTGTTATCCTCGGTTAACCCTTGGTTAACCCGTATCCTGTGTTCGTACAACTGATTTAAACGCTAACAGCGTGATAAAATTTATCCAGAGTTTATTCTGTGTTCGTACAACTGGCCCTTAGTGTCATACGTAGACATGATCACAAAAATACTTCTTTTCTAGAAATGGCTGCAAAGTTCTGCTGCTTCACCGCTGTAAACGTAGTGAGAAGCTTATAAAATGCTCTGTAATGCAAAAAACTATGCTAGTAGTAAAATTATATCATATTTTATATAACGTTGACTGCTGTCTGACATTGAAGTAACAAAACTTCTTTTTTTAATGTTATTTGAGTTGAAGACAACTTATTTACTTTTCCATAGTCACTAAAGTGGTCTGTCGCTGATGTAATGATTGTGCTAAAAACACGACCATAAAGCGCTAAAATCTCCCTCTCAGAATTCCTCATTGTGGTGTCCGTACTCGCGCTCGTTTGTTTGCGCACAGCCTGCAACGCCGTGCAAAATGAATGAAAGACTTGCGCGGTCCTCCACGGACCTCCAACGCCCCGCGAGGCCTGTCGCCGCCAGCTCCTCCGCCTTTCACCGGCGACGCAGCGTGCATAAACCCGAGCCGTCCTAGAGCATGTGTTCGCAAATGAAGCCTGTGAGCGCTGTCGGTCGGGGGCGGATGCTCAAAGCGAGCGCTGGCTCATCTCAGACGCGCTTCCCCAAAACCACGGCCTCCGGCGCGGCGCGGCACGGCTCGCCCTGTCTTCCATCACCCTCTCTTCCATCAACGCCACCAGGACGCGCTGGAGTCGCCGACGAGGTTGTACCTGTCGTACCTGCGTCACCGTGGTTGCCGCTCGCGCAATATCGTCCGTCCTTGCAGCGTGGGTGATGGATGAAATGCGTTGCTGGGATTGTGTCACGTTTTGGGCTTGAGGGGATATTATTCAGTGTGACGTATTGTTCAACTTTTTGCTTTATGGTATTTTTTTCAATTGTTGCTATGAGGGTTGACAAATACGTTCTCACTCCAGTTGGTCGTACAGGCGTCTTTTTGAAGGAAGAAAATGGGTTATGCTTTCTTTTGAAATTGGAGGCAATGAAATAGAATAAATCCAATTTTGTAAATTATTAGAATGTGTTTGTAATTTTTATCGCCATTGTCAAACTCAATAATACAAATTAGAATTAATTACAGTGTAGAAAAACGAGTGACAATCAGTTGACGTATTATTCTTGCCTGTGTTAATCCTTAGTATTGCAAGTCTTTTCACGTTTTCTCACAATTCCCGTGAACGTTTAATTTTGTAAGTATCAATACGTTCCTTTTTCATTTAAATACTCGTATTTTAGATCGCTTCCTCAATCTCGAGTTCACCTTTTCCTATTACGTTACAGTGATTTATCCTTTTCAAATGCATCTAATTTTGATTCCATTTCTATCTAACCATTTTTCTATAATAATAATAATAATAATAATAATAATAATAATAATAATAATCATTATTATAACCATTATATCTTTTGTTGTTTTATTACGAGTTTCTTACGTGTTATTTTTAAATGATTACGACCTTCGAATTCTTGAAACGCATTTTACTAGGTCTTTCTTATTCCATGAGGTTTTTATTTTTAGTTAATTTTTTAAAAAATTTTAATCTTGTGAATTATTTTCATTTTTTAAGAATTAGATTTTTTAAAATTTAATCTGCTAAGTCATTTCGTGGGAAATTGTTTCAAAAGAATCGTGTAACAAGTTCCCTTTTTAATAATATGTTGACGAAGATGACCTCTTTTATTTCTTCTTATAAGAACGTCAGCAATACCAAATCAGAATTCCCACAATTCCCACAAGTTCCCTTTTGTTGTCATTAACATGATAATTTTACAATATTTTTGGTCATGAATATCTGGTTAATCGTTTCCTATCAATCTCCTCATTTATTTCAATTTCCATTGTAGTCTCGGTATTCTTCGGCGTTTCTCCTCCCTTTCATCTCACTCTGTGCTCTCTGTGGGGGCGTGGCCCTGGGCCTGGGTTTGGGCGGATCGCCCGCGCGCCGCGCGCGGCGCCGTCAGCTGTTTCCGCGGCGCCGTAATGAAGGGGCTTGGGTTCAGCGCGCTCAAAGCGGCCGGGCTCATTCCCCGCTCGGGGCCTGTCAACACGGCGCTCGCCTCGCCTGGCCTGGCCTAGCCCCGCCACCCGCCGCCTAGGCGCGCCCGGCCGAACGCCAGCGATGATTTATTAGCGCTGGCGGCGGCGGCGGCGGCGGCGAAGGACGTCGCCCCGGGACGCCCTCTGGCGGACGGAGAGAGACCCGGCAATGGTGATGGCGCGGCTGATAACGGTAATGAGGATCCCCCTCTGCTGTTACCGGGGGGGGGGGATTTTGGAGGTATTTTTTGCGGATTTTGAGAGATGGTATTGATGCTGTGGACTGATAATGTCCGTAATAGTAATAGATACCCTTCTGCTTCATAATACATCCTCAATAACAACACAAATTATTTGTCATCTAAACTTGTATTTTATTCCTTTTTACGACGCCCAAAGGACTACTGCTCTATGACAGACTTAGATATCCTGTAGAATATTGATGGAATTGACACCGTACCGAATATTGATTGAATCAGATCTGCCATTACTTCACGAATAAGTTCTAAAGTGTTGTGATCCTTGTAGCAGTGATATTCGTCATATGATGTGTAATGGAATATCGGTGACTAAAAATAATTTTTCAATCGTTTTATCTAAGCCATCACCAATCAATGTTGATATCAATACTAATAAACACATGAGTGTTAATCAATAGGGCGTATATGTCTCTATAAAACGTATTTTTGATGTTTCGAGAGCGGAATGACCGCGTTTTCGATCAGAACATCTACGCATCAAAATACTGAAGTATATAATGATGTGATTATTAGCACATAGCATGTGGTGCCAAATTCGAAAATGCCCGAAAAAGCTTATTTCGTGGGAGAGTCAATGTATGAGATTTTCAGCTGGGATATTAAATAACAAGAACATAAAATGGTATCTTGGAGATGACAAGAACATATATTGGTGTTTTTCTTATAGTGTAATACCAAAATTTAAATTGAACATTAATGACGCGGTGGTTTTTTGATAAATCGCGTGTTATCGAATGAAAATTACCGATCGATACCTGGCCGTGATCTCCATTTGAAATTATGAAAAAATAAGTTCATAACGAATGATTCAAATTATCCAATTACGAATTACCCTGAGTCCGTTGCATCTCATTTTCCTACTACACAACATAATGCTTCCAGCGCTGAGTTAAGTACATCTCCTCCTTTGTTGAATAATTCCGTGTCGGACGCGGAGCGCCCTGGGCAGTGGGTGGGGCCGCAGATCGATCCCTGGCGCGGAGGGGGCGGGGCGGGGAGCAAGGTCGGGGCTCGCTCGGGGTCGCGGCCGGCGCCACGCCGTCGCCCGCCTCCGCGCCTGGCCCGCGCCCCGCCCCGCCCAGCCCCGCCCCTCTATCCCTCGAGGGCGGGGTGCGGCCGTTGACCCCTCGACGTCTGCGGAGACCGCGGAGGCGGCGGGGGGTTGGGGTCGCTGGTGACAGAGGCGGGCCAAGCCAGAGGGGCAGGTGTTTGTTGTGACGACTGTCACGGTACACGGATTGCGGTCGTGGTGGAAGGGTGGGACTTTGTTGTTGTTGTCGTTGAAGCAGTTCCAGAAGTTTTGGTGATGATACTTGTAGCAGTGTGGAGATGAACTTGTGAGTTGCGACTGTGGTGATTGTGATAGAGGTGATAGTTTTTCATTGCTTTAATTTAGCCATATAGATTACTGTCTTTAGAAACGAGTGGTTCTACAAAAGCAGAAAATTTCCCCATTATTTCCAATGTTTGCAATTTTCGAAAATTAAGAGTACAACGCCAGTGAAATCTGCTCAATTTTTATAAGCATGCATTGCTCTTTAGGACAACAAAAAATTAAGAAAAAAAGTAGAGGTGTTGTGAAAACTCAAATTTAAAAAATATCATATTAACTACAGAATCATATTTATAATCTGTTTTTGAAAAACAGTTTTCACGTAAGCAGGTAGTATGGTGAGAAAGGAAGAAAGAAAGACTGGTACTGCAGAATTTGATAGCTGATATTTGCACGAAATTCCAAGGTAAAAATACGTTAATAACTGCCTTATACTCTAATAACTAATGAGTTTCGAGATAGAAACTGCGTATTAGGGATTAAACTGTAACGGTAAAACAACGTAAAACTGGAAAATGGTGTTTCCTATACTATTGGGTGTAATTTCGGAAGGATGTGGTGATCAAATGAGAGAGACATCGAGAAGAGGACTTGAACAAACTTCGTTAGCTTTACGTCTCAAGTACTGGACTGTAGTGTTTCGGAAACAGGCGGAGTTGGTGTTTGAGGGAGTAACAAATAGATGGATGAATAATCCACTTAGAACTTGGGCGAGACCGAAGACATCGTCGAGGCTTGTTGAGCAGACTGTTCGCTTAACATTCAGGGCTCGAGCACTGAATCTTAGTTAGGTTGAAACATGCAGAGATGACTGCGAGCAATAGGCAAATATATGGATGGTAATTCACCGAGAACTGTGGTGAAACTGAAAATATAGAAACAGACGTGTAGAACATATTCTTTGGAGCATATGTATCATTCAAGTGGAACTGGACCTTCCTTAAGGTCGAAACAGGAGGTGGCAACGTTAGAGCTATAGTATGAAATGGGTAATAATTTAGTTAGTACTGTGAACGAGATACCAAGGAAAGTCATAGTGTTGAGAGTCAATGCACTCTGAACAATATATTTAGTGATCAAGTACTGGGCCTTAGTGGTGAAAACTGGACGAGAAAGCAGAACGAGCAACAAATAAAACACATGTTTTACCTGGAAATGTAGCGAGACTGAGGTAACGCCGAGAACAGACATTGTTGAACAATTTTATCCCAACTTATTGAAGTTAACCACTGGGACGTTTGTGACGACTTGTATGTTAGAGAATCTTAGAGACAAGTGTATAATTGTCTTAGAAATGTGAACGAAATATTAAGGAAAGGGCATGAAAAACAAATACTTCACAAAATGTCAGCGGGCAACAGAGGTGAGATAAAGATCAACTGAGGTACTGGATCTTAATGGTGAGGATACTCGCGAAAATGGCATTGCAGCAAGTACCAGTGAAGAGAGAATAATGCGCTTAAAATCGTGAAAGCACTATGGAGACATAGAAGTACAAACAGTTTGCAGAATGTTCGGCTCTCAAACAATGGACCTTAGTGGTCAGTGGAAACTAACGGAAACTTGTCGGGAAGTGGAACAAGTTCACAGTCAAGCTAATAATGAACGTTAGTCGAAAGTCGTAAACAGTCGAAAGTGGCTTTACAATGATTAACAAGGATATGAGAAATAATCCACTTGTAGCAATGGCTGCAAGTCTGTGATTGCCGGCGAGAGGCACAGTGGCGGTAGAGTGCGTGATGAAGAGACCAACGAATAATACACTTACACGTGCGGCATTGGGGAATAGTAAACAAACATTTTGCAAAATGATAAGTGCTCAAACAATGAACCTAAAAGTAGCAGAGACGAGCAAGTGAGCGGGCCAAACACGGACGAGATGATAATGAATTGGATTTTAGAAGGATGGAAACTGGCAGAGACGACGTAAGAAGGAGCAACAAAGAAATAAAATGTCTTAAGAGCGAGAACCGAAGAAATGAGTGAATAATACAACATAAACTGTGAAGACACCTTGAAAACATGCAGGACCAAAATTACCATTAAACTTTAAACGATATGGAAACTAGTGGAGGCATTGAAGTGAGTTAAGGCACACAAGTGAGTAAGAGTTTAAAAACAAAGAAATGAATGAATACGTAATACACTATAAACTTTGAAGACACCTAGAAAGCATGGAGGGCTAAATTGACTGTCAAATTCTGCACCGTTGATATGGAACCGTGCAGTGGCACGTGTGCATGCAAAACAGACACGAAATAATAATCAAGCATTGGACGCCATTGGGATGGATGCTTTGAGAGACGACGTTAAAGCGAACAACAGAGAGGCGGGCAGATAATCCTGAGAGAATCTCGGACGAGCGCATGGTGCCAACGCCGGCGCGTCTGCGGTTGTTGTCGACAGTAAAAGTGCATTAGGAGAAGTAACCAAGAGACGAGTGGACTATTTAAACTGTGAAGACACGTTGGAAGGATGTAGGAGCAAAACGATCAGTGTCCAAACATTAAATAATCGACAACAAAAATAGCAGAGACAAGTAAGCGTACAAAATAGAAACGAGATGATAATCAAACCCTGGACCTCAGTGGGGTGGAAACTGTCAGACCCGACAGGAAAAGCGACCAACGGACCCACAGGTGAACGGATAATCCAGAGAGAAGCTCGCATGAGCCCGTGGTGCTGACGGTGGCGAGTCTGCGGTTGTCGTCAGCAGGAAAAGTGACGTTAGGAGAAGTAACTAAGAGACGAGTGGATAATACTCTTTAAATTGTAAAGACACATTGGAAGCATGGAGAAAGAATATTATCACTATCCAAATTATAAACCAATTGTATTTTCTATATTCGAAATAGCAAAGACCAGTATGCGGACAAAACAATGCCAAGATGATAATCAAGTACTGGACCACGTTTCAGTAGGGTGGAAACACTCCGAGTCGACAGTAAACGGCCAACAGGCAAGAGGCGGCGGGTAACCAGAGAGAAGCTCGCACGAGCGCGAGGTGCCGGCGGCGGCGAGTCTGCGGTCGCCGGCGGGGGGGGCGGGGCCGCCTCGACGTGGACGGCAGGGGCGGGGCCGGCGGCGCGGGCGGCGCGTGGCGGGGCGGAAGGCGTTTAATGGGAGAGGCGGACGGCGCCGCCGCTGGGGAAAAGTGCCCGGTACAGTCCCGCTCGAAATCTTCTCAACAAGCAGCTCGATTTACTTCGAATGAGTTGTGTTGTGGAGGTTTTCGGATGCAGAGGTGCTGTTTTTTGCGCCTTAATAAATGTTTAATAAAAATTTGTTGTTGACATTTAGTGTTGCTGCTGTAACATTGTAAAAAGCCAAATATATCTTTCATATTTATTTCTTGCAAATATTTAAATATCATTAGTTTAAATAAAGTTTGAGAAAGCGTTTAATTTGTACATTGAGATCTCTTAAAGGAAGCACCTCTCTCCATGTGTTTCAAGAGTATTGGATGACGTCGCTTTCCCTTAAAAAGTACTTAAGGCCCCATGTTATTGAAATGAAGATAACCGAATTCTTACTATTTTTTATCAGGAAGTCACTATAAAAATATAAATATCTTAATGCGATACTGTTACTATATTTAAAGGAAGATATAATATTTATTATAAGTTATACTCTTTTTAAATAAAATACAAAATCAAATTTTTAGACTTGGGAGAACTGTAATTTCAGATATTTCTTACTAAGATTTGGTATATAATATAAAAATCATGACAATGAATCTTACGTTTTTTCAATCATAAGTTTCTTAGGGAAATGACGGGGCGCGCACCCTTCAACAATTTGAATGTCCAGAATTTACAAAAATAATCAAAAATCAGAAAATTCACGTATCTATGACAGCATTAGCAACCGAGGTAAAGAAACTTATTTTTTGCGAAAGTAAGTAGGGTAATCTTGGGGTGATATTCTGTTCCCGATTTGGAAGGTGCTTGTAAGTTCGTTCATTATAAACGTTCTTCTTTAATATTAATTTTAGGTACGATTGATAATTTGAATTACTTCTTGTTATCATTCTTTCGGGTACGCTGTATAATGTTAGATGTTGGCAACAGGTCATTGACAGAGCTCCACTTAACTTTTTTCTTCAAAATCAGCGCTGCGAGATCTTTAAATGACAATTTTTAAAAGAAGAGTGTGACATTTTACAGCACATTTTTTTCGTTTGTATTTATTGCTTGTTTTTAAATGTTTCTATGTCTTTAATTATTTCTTGTAAGCATTCCTTGTCGTGTAAATAATTAACTCTCAAGTATGTTTTCCTCAGACGAGTTAAGCCTCACAAGTCCTTTTAAGTACAGACTGAGTGCGTGTGTGTTGCTCGTAATGAGTTAAACTTATGCGTACGCTCCCTGCATGAACTTGCGCTGCATAAGGTTCTCCCTCGAGTGACAGTGGTGCACAGACTTGCGTAGCAACTGTGTAACAAGTGTTTACGACTGCAAGTGAAAAATAATTTCGGGTTCCGGTAAGAAAAGCATCCCAGATAAGCAAAATTTATATATTTCCGTATAGTATACCAACAGTTCAGGAAGTTCCTCTTAAAAATACGAGCATGCTTTCCGTAGTATTTACAAGCAACTTCCATTATACACTTTCATTATGCTGAGCACGCAAGAATTTATGCCTGAGAAGACACTTCTAATTAATGGATACAAAGTTGTTTTTAATTGATAAATGGAGAGGATCATTTTTGTAAAGTAGGCGGTTTCTTACGCCAGTTTCTGCTAACAATCCGTGGAATTTCCGTTCATAAAGTAAATCTCGGAAACTCCATTGCAATTTCTCACCAACAATTCTTTATAACTTTAATAAATTGTGTTGAGACACAATTACTCACTTTAACTATTGTCAATTGATGAGGCATGTTGCATTTCTAGCAATACACAATGAACATTCTTTTGATGTCGGGATTACTGTACTGAGAAGAAGATTCTTAAAATTATAAATGTCTTGTTAATTATTATAGTTCAACTGTGCTTTTACGTTTTTCAATTTTATCGTTGTGTATTTTACTTTTAATTCGATTTTTCAGCAACAATTTATTTTCAAAATTTAATTAATGAGAAATTATTTGAAATATTTACTCAAAATATTTCTTACTTGAAATTACAGCGGTGAAAACTGACTGAAGTTAGATACAAATTTCTTTACAAAATCTCTTGCGAAACTTTGAAGAGAGTTGGTGGAAAACGTCGTGACTAATGCAGTGCTCGAGTTTACTGTCACGAGGGAAATACAAATAATGTACTATATGCTCTAAATTGTCGAACTTTATCTGTTAATAAATATTGACTTGAACGATGAAACATGCACACTTTACCCATGCAACTTCCATCAAAATCACTGTGTATAATGTGTCTGAAATCATCCTCGCCTCCGTTACAAAAGACAAGGGCTCTCCGAAGACAGCATTATAAAAAAATAATATTATTGTGCGAAGTTGTAAAACAGCTCACACTCTCGACCAAGACGGGAGAAAGCAGGCGTAAATACAATATATCTTATTTACGTGGCCATTAATATCTCATCAGGTGGTTCGAGAGAGCCCCTCGGTCGCGTTGGCAGCGTGAACTTTTCTGGGCTTTCCCGCCAAGTCCGAAAGTGGCTTGACACGTGTTTCCTAGAAGGGCGGCGGGCAGCAACCCTCCGTCAAGGGCGGCGGCGGCGGAGCGGCGGCGGCGGCAGCGGGGCGGTGGCGGCGGCGGCGGCAGCGGCGGCGGTGGCGGCAGCGGTGGCGGTGGCGGCGGGGCGGCGGGCGCAGGAACCTCCGTGAGGGCGGTGGCGGTGGCGGCAGCGGCGGCGGCGGTGGCGGCGGTGGCGGCGGCGGTGGCGGCGGCGGTGGCGGTGGCGGCGGCGGTGGCGGCGCTGGCGGTGGCGGCGCTGGCGGCGGCGGCGGCGGCGGCGGCGGCGGCGGTGGTGGCGGCGGCGAAGGCGGCGGTGGCGGTGGAGATGGCGGCGGTGGCGGCGGTGGCGGACGGCGCCCCTCTGTCGGCGGCGGCGGGCGCGGCGCCCCGCGGTGTGCTAGGTGGCGAAGTGGCTGAAGGGGGGAGGGCGGAAGCAAAAGGCGCGCGCCAATGACTTTAGGCGCCGGCGGGCGGCTGCCCAGGCACGTACGCGGCGGAGGTGGAGGCGCAAGGACGTGAGGATGGTGGTTGGGAAGAGCGTCAAAGTAGGGGTGGTGGTGGTGGTGGTGGTGGTGGTGGTGGTGGTGGTGGAGGGAGAGTAGTAGAGATTATTGCTGATGGGGATTATTGACGACGGTGAAGATTCTTGGTGTTGCAGTGATGGTAGAGATTCATGATGTTGCGGTGATAGAAGGGATCAATGGAGATGGTGGCGGTGAACATTACAGATGATGGTGATTATTGCCGATGGTAATGTTAGTGGTGCTAGTGGTGGAAATTATTTGTGTTGTTGGTCAAACAGATTTTTGTTGGAAGTGGTAATAGTTGAGGGTGATTAGATTCCTTGTGGTGGTAGCGATAGAGATGGCGAATACGTTGATAGAGATGGAACCTGTGATGAAGGCACGGTTTTGATGATCGTGATGAAGTCGAGAGGAATAAGAACAGGAGTTATGCATTGGTGGTGGTGGTGGTGGCGAACTCGTAAGGGTGTATTGTCGTGATAGTGGAATGATGCCATGGATGTGTCGGAGGTGGGGGCAACGGCGGTTGCGGTGGCGACAATGCTGGCGGTCGCATGCGTAGAATAACGATAATGGCGGCGTCGGTGTGGAAGAATCGATGACAATGGATGTGGACACAAAGGCTGAGTGGGGAGTTAAAGCGTACACAAAGCGCAAACTGTGCCAGTGACGGCAAGTGTAAACAGTGAGTACAGAATAAATATAAGAGTGCTGGGGGAGGGTTGGGTCCAACGATGATTAAATGGCCAGAAAGTCGTAGCCCTTGTCTCCGAAAATATAATAATCATGATCATTCTCTGTTCTGTTATTCCTTACAAACCAGTGAGAGGTTTGGAAACGTCGGCCAAAATTTATGTTAGACATGATTAATGCTGATATTGAAAGAAATTATCATTGTGATATGTCCTTTACGCAAGATTAGAATTTCCCTTTTTCATTACATCTTAAATTGTTTTATGTTAATTTATGTATTTCCCTTCCAAATAATGTATAGAATATCGGAAAATAAATATTTCTCATCAATGCACTGTGTAAATATAATTTTTGACTGACATATATTTTGAAGGATCTTATCATTTCTTTCTAATATTTTGTCAAATGTGTAATAATATTGAGAAAAACGAAAATACATGGCAGTCATTTGTTTTTGTTGCAAGTGGATTGTGGTAGAGCTCAATGTGCCGGACTTCGGAAGACGTTAGTGTTCCGCGTAAGACTTGGATGTTTTGTGGATTAATTAACTGTTCGTGTCAGGTTTAAAAGTTGCGCCAAGGTTGCTAGGATTAAGTCGTTAAGGGCAGGCATTCTGAAGTCCGTTATGGAATCGAGAATCCTGGAAAACATTGCCTCTTAGCTCCTACAAGGGGAACTGTCTTCTTAGTCAAGAGCCTGTCAAATTGGTTTGGATCTTTAAAACTCCACTAGAAAGAACGACTAATGAGGCGTTCTAGAAAACTAGGGAAAGTGCGGTGGTTTGCCATTGCTTTCCTCATTCAGTCAAAGTACTGAAGCATCCGCCGGCCCCTCGGTACCATTACTCAGCACCGCCCCATACCCCAGTAGCATCGGTGTTGCTCCAGCCACATCTACTGGGACATCCTAGTACATTGCGGATGGATGACGACATTAAATTAATGACCTCCCAGAGATTGATGAAAAGAAGCCGAAGCGACAACCCAAGTACCAGCTTGTAACTCATTTCGTTTGAAAGAGGTGCGACAGCGAAGGGCGTGTATTGGCAGCAAGCGGCGCCGGCGACATTAGAGCCCTGCAGAGGCCACGCGGAAGGCAAGGGCTGGCGGGGAAACAGGAGGGGACGCGAGGGTCTGAGAAGGGCTGGGAGGGCGGGAGAGGAGGGACGGGGTTCAGCGTGGGGGGGGTGGGGGGAGGGGGGGGGGGGGGCGGGGCAGACTGTGCAGGGCGGGGCGGAGGAGTGGAAGGGCAGGGCGGGGCGGGTGGGGTGGGGCGGAGCGGGGCGGGGTGGGTCGAGCAGGACAGGGCGGGGCGGGGTGGGTCTGGCAGGACAGGGCGAGGCGGAATGAAGCAGTCGGGCGGGGCGGGGTAGGCGAGGCAGGCGGGCCGGGCGGGGGGGGGGGGGGGGCCGCCGGGGCCCCGCCGGGCGGGCGCGGGCGGGGGGGGGGGGAGCAGGCCTGTGCCTTCGGGCTGGGCGGGCTGCGGAGGGCGAGGAAGATGAAAGCGAGGCTCAGGAGGGCATGTGTGAGACAAGGGTGAAGTTATAGGGGCTGAGTGGGTTTTCTTTTCTGTTGGGGGTGCACATAATTTCTCTGAGGAAACTGTGTAGAAAGAAAACACGAGGAGAAGCACCTATAAAAATAAAATACGTTAATTGCTTTGCGAAAATCCGAGGCACTCTCCGCATTCAAAATATTGAAGTAGCGATCACTTGAGTTCAGCAATTTTACTTACAAAAATCTTTGTACGAAGGTATCTTTATACAATCTTTGTACAATTGTCCCCGTTGTATTAGTTTCCGCGTTTACATAGGCTTTCCTGAACTAATTATTTTTTGATGAGTTTATCATAACTACTCTAATTGTTTATAATAATTATTAGGGACGAAACTGATAAACTTATATTAACAACAATTTCGCTTGCATAAGAGAAACAAACATGCTTCTTAAATAATAATAGATGTTTCTGTTATTGGTCTTATTATTTTGTTAAATAAGCCGTTTACAATAAAAAAAATTCAGAAGTTTTATTAAACGCCCAACATTTAAATTGAGAAATATTTTGTCATTGAGAGTTATTCATGAATTGATTTCGTTTGTTGTTATATTGTGCCTCTTAGAGTTTATGAATGTTATAATTTTCTCTGAGATTGAAATTTGTGGAAAAATCCATCCCAAAATGAATGTTATATGGGAATTTGCAAAGAACATGCGAATTTGCAACGAGAATACTTTTAACTTATTCTGAAGACGTAGTTCCATTTTTTACTACTAAGTGTTGCATTAATAAAATATGAAGGGAAAGATGAATGTCCTCGACATTTTCTCGTATAATTTTTATTTCATTGGAAAACGCAAACGTGAGTGTTGCATTAATAAAATACAAGGAACTTAAAGGGAAGAGGAAAATTCTCTCTCATTTTTTTTTGTTTCAGTCTCAAACTTAAACACCACATAAATATTTTAAGGATATTTTTATCCCTTGGGGTAGACTGGTACTCGTAAGTATAGATTTGTTAACTTACCAGCGATATTGAAACTTTACCAAAATTAAAGCTTTTATATAATAATTTAGTTTATTGACGAGCTTATTAATCCCGATTACAAGCAGTATATCCTTTTAATCTTAATATACTGAGTGAAATTTGTGTTTTTTAGCATTTTATTGCTACAAGGGGAACTTCTTGAATCTTTCAAATACGCAGCTGCACTACATATTTATTATCAACATGCGTTTATCATGAATGTTAAGGTTTTCACCAAACCGACTTCTAACTCCAATCCCTTTTACCATCACTTACATTTGGTACAACTCGTTTCTCTTATTGTGAATCAAATACAAAAAGAAACGCATCAGTTGTTTTTTTTTCATAGAAGGAAATGAATATAAAAAGAACGAAAGAATTTCATGCTGAAGTAAGATAAATTTTGTTTCGTTTGTTGCCAGTAAATTAGTTCGCAATGAGGTCAGTAATGCACACAAATGCAACATACAGGTGAAGAGATGACGGATGCAAGAGCGTATAAGTATAGTTACGAGATAGCATCTGTACCTTCGAAGACGGGAAACTCGTAGGCTTGAACCCAGATGGTAGCGAATTGTTCATCCGAGCTACTTAGCTGTTGCTGAAAAGGCCACTGCCTGGCTGGGAATTCCTCTTTAAGAGGCGGCGCATCGCCTCTCTGGATCCACCGTCGCCGCGGCCCTGAAAAGCGCGGCCAAAACACTCCGACAGAGCGGAGCACCCAGTGGGCAGCCGGCCAAAGGCTCCAATCACGCCCCGCAAACCCGCACACAGGGCGGTCCTGTGACTGCAACGGGAGCAACGAGAACGTCCAGCTCTATCGGCGCTTATTCCTCCCACACAGTGCCGGTGTTGAGCTTCGCCCCCGCCCCCGCCCCCGTTCCGACCTCCATCCCCGCCTTCGCCTCCGCGGCCGACAACAGCACCAACATCACACAGTGGTCCGGATTAGGTAAAAAAAGGACATACATCTTCCTTCAATAAAATTGAATATTTCGGGTTCCCGGACGCGTCAACTACTACAGTCGTTAGTCCCGTAAGTGTAGCGCATGTTTTTAGTATCAGAGGTGGCGGTGGTCCTCCCCCGCTGGATGGCGAGATCCAGTGCCGACCCATTGGTTCGCGTGCAGGATTTACCCCGTACAGGTATCTCCCTTCAGTGGGGCACCATCCTACGTTAGACAAGCTCTAAGCTCCTGACGTCTCCAAAGTCCCAAAGTGTGGTAATATATGTAAGTGTGTGTGTGTGTGTGTATGTAGGTAAGGTATGAGCATAGGACAATGAAGAAGGAAGAGGAAGGAAAGATTGCGCGCGTTCCGTGGCCCGTTTGTTAGGGTACTGTTTCGGCATTCGCCTGGCGTTCATCGGAGAAACCATGGTAAAACTGCCGAACAGAGCAGCCGTTCGCTAGAATTCGCTTTCAGACAGTGATTGAATTTGACCTAGCTGCGTAGCTAGTGTCGGAAATCCTGTCACCGTCGGCACTTGCGTCCTAGCACTCCCTAGAGTCTCATCATTCTTCCTACCTTGTTTGCATAATATACTACTCTATATTTACTCGTAAAATAAACTTCGAGTTGCAAGTTTGCAGGAGTTTCAAATCAAATCTTGTCGATAGTACTTTCTAGTTCTTAGCGCAGTTTTAGAATATTTTTTGTTATTTATGTCTGTTCATTTCTTATAAGTCAAGAAAATAATATTTCACTTAGTTGGTTTGGTTTTTAAAATATTTTTAACAAAAATGAAAATAATAAATAATTTTTAACAAATGCGATTAGAAAATACAAGAAACAACCTAAGAAAATATAATTTTAGTACTCTGTAATTTCGAAAGAACTGTCTATGTCCAAATTATATTAACTTGTGAGCATTCGGTGTTTTAAAAC
This sequence comes from Teleogryllus oceanicus, assembly GCA_964035755.1. Taxonomy (NCBI): domain Eukaryota; kingdom Metazoa; phylum Arthropoda; class Insecta; order Orthoptera; family Gryllidae; genus Teleogryllus; species Teleogryllus oceanicus. The sequence continues at coordinate 68,829,604 of CAXIVR010000008.1, read as the reverse complement.
CTCCTATATTTAATAGGCGTTTTACCCATCAAAGTAAAATATTTTCTGAAACTACAAAAACTGGATATCATATTGTAAGTATCGCCTGTAGAGATATCTAGTGTCAAAACAAAAGCGAGTTAAGAGTCTAGCAAATGGCATCTACATGGATTATTCGTCGAGGAAGTATACGATTCGATTGGTCGATGTGTACAACTTTGAAACATTTTTTCTCCCAACTTACTCGGAACTTACGCCACTATGATTATGCCAACATGTTTGATTGAATTATTATAAAAGGAAGCGTTTTTCAAAGAAATACCGGTAGCGGTAGCTCAGTGCATCAACTGATGTCACTGCAGCGCTTCTTTTCGGGAGGTTCTAGGTTCGAGTCCTGACGGCGGCAGGATTTTCGACACTAGCTTTTCAGCTTTACACACCTACACTTACACTAACATGCACGACACTACCACATATTCGGTAGGCCGGTCGGAAGCTTAGAGCTTGTCCCGGCTGGGGCGGTGCCCGGCTGGTGGGAGAGTCCTGGTTAGGGGGAAACCCCATTAGCGGACGGTAGGTCGGTGCCGGATCTCGCCATCCAGCGGGGGATGATCACCGCCATCTCCTGATAAAAAAACATGCACTACACTAACGGGACTAATGACCGAAGCAGTTGACGCGCCCGGAAACACAAAAAAATCAATCAATCAATCATTGAAAAAAAAAATAATTTGGCCCGCTGTTTCCTCCAAGAGGACCATCGCGCGACGCTGCAGCCGCGGTGCGTTGCCTCGCAAAGTGCAGTGTGTCAAGGGAATGCCCGCCGCGGTGTCGACACCGCCGCGCCGGCGCGGCGAGGCGCGGGGTTTCTCAAGATAGGAGAGGCCTTGACAAGCGGGCCAGAACGGCGCCATAATTGGGCATATAACACCCAAACCACATCGCGGGCGTAATGGTGTGTTTGGCGAAGCTGTCATACGTTATTTATTTCCTTTCGGAACGGGTTGGAGCTTCGGAGAATGTATCCAATCTGGCGATCTGTCTTCTCGGAACGGTCGTTGGCGTTTTGGTAGGTTAATTGCACCGATGTTTGAACGGAAACGGAACGCATTGGGTTTCGAGGTTGCAGATGCGTGTTGGAAACAGTGTCTTTAATAATCGAGCAGCTGAACAAATGTTTAGATGATTTGCTAATTCCCATAACTTCCTATACGATCCGTGTTTGTTTGTAATTCGGACTTCGAAGAAGAATCATAGCTGAAGTTGTAAGAGCGGGAACACATGGGAGAAATCTGCAATAAATCTTCAATATGGTTGTTATTGTGAGCAAGAGAATGACGACGAATGAGGTGGAAGTAAGATGGGAGCAAAGAGGATATAAATGCTGGTAATTTTTCAAATAAAGACATTTACGGTCGGAGATATTAAACTTTGGCAAATTTAAAGCATTTAATTATAAATATAATATTTGGATTTACAAACTGAGGTATTTCCAGTAGAGATAATCACACGTTTCTAATTTATTCCATTGACATCTAATTTATTTATTTTAAAAAAAGAATCTTGTGTGTTTATATACTACATTACACCACAGTGAGTAATTATTGTAGTTTTCTTTCTTACCTAAATAGTTATTGCTCAGTTTGTGTTGGACTCTCTCGTATATAAATGAACCGTTTTCTTTTTATACTTCCTCGATGCCTTTTTAGAACCCTCTAAAAACATCGTATCTCAGGAGTGTAAATATAAATATTTTTATCTCGTATATACACGTTTCATACCCTAGCCCTGGCTTCATCCGTTTTCTCGTAAAACAAATATCCTAACTATATTCCAAAATACTGCAGCTGAATTTGTATTTTATCTAGGGAAACAGTCGTGCACATGTCTCCACGTTTTTGAATTTGATTTCTCTGCCCGTTTGCATGTGCAAATATTATGGATCTCTTTTATAGAAACATGCAAAATGACGGAGTTTTGTTGAAATCAGGTGCGAGAACTTTTTACAATTTTGTTAAGATTATTTTTGTTGATAGTCATACGAGCTGTTCGTCTCAGTATTGGGGAGGTTATTAAAGTCTCCATTATTAAATTGAAAATATTCAATAAGTAGGACTTACGTTAGTATACCTCCTATCATATTAGCATTCCAAATGTTTTAGTTATTGATTGCAGATCCGAAATAAAACGTGATGAAAAATTCAAAGAAAAATACTTTTTCTCCGTATCTTAAATTACAGTTTTCAAAGTACAGCTAGCCGGAAAAATAAAGAACACTTGTTTCTATATATTCAGGTTACAAATAACAATTTCCATGTGCATAGAAGTGAAGGTCTGCCAAAGAAAATTCGAGAAACGAAAGAATTCGAATTATCGAATTTCAAATTTAGGCTCTTCTGCACTATATGTTATCACAACTATGGTCAAGTCCTTTTTAAAACTATTTTTTAGTATTTTGTACGTGGTTAAATGCGTCTTCTTATTAGATATTATTTTGAGACCTCTCTTCCATGTCTACCAAGTGTACAAAGACTACCATAAATAACTGCACCTTTACAAACATTCAAACTTGGTTTTCTCGAAACTAGGAATTCTGGCCATCCAATACGTGCGCTCTGAGCCATCGATGTAGACACAGCATAGGTTCTCCTTATTTCTTGAGCGTCTTTGCACGTGGTTGAATGCGTGTTTCGCGTCTTGGGAGCGGGCGTGTGCCGGACGGCGGGGGCGGGGCGGGAGGGGGCGTGGCGCGCAGGTGCCGGGGCAATGAGCGGCGCGTGCGCTCTCGCCCGCCCGCCCGCGCCACCACCGCCGCCGCTGCCAGATGGGCCGTGCGCGCCGCGGCCAGATGTGCCGCAGGGTCGTGGCGCGGGGCGGAGACCAGCAGCCGCCGCGCAAGGAGACGTGGGCGGGGCGGCGTGGGGAGCGGCCCTGGGTTGAAGGCGGAGATGGGCCGCAGCCGCCGGAAGAAGGAGAACGGGAGAACGCGATTATTAGAACTCCGGGTTAAACTTACGGGCGACCCGCGGTTGCGAGCGTTTACCTGCCTTCGCTGGGAATGCTAACATGTTTAGTAGTACAACACCCGGGTCCCCGTACTAAGGACACTAACGCCCAATCGTATCTAGTTGCAGCTAATAGGTGGTTGGTTGGTTGGCTAGTGATTCCGGGCGCGTCAACAGCTTAGGTCAGTAGTCCCGGCAGTGTAGTGCATGTTTTTTCCTCGGGAGATGGCGGTGATCTTCCCTATTGGATGGCGCGATACGGCGCCGACCTACCGTCGGCTAGCGGGGTTTCTCCCTAACCAGGACTCTCCCACCAGCGGGCACCGCCCCAGCCGGAACAAGCTCTAAGGTCCCGACTGGTCTCCCGGAATATGTGGTAGTGTAGTGCATGTTAGTGTAAGTGTGTGTGTGTAAGGGGAGAGGATGGGACAAGGAAGAGGAAGGAAAGATCGCGCGCGGTTCGTGACCTGTTTGTTAGGGTACTGCTCCGTCATTCGCCTGATGTTGATCTGAGAAACCACGGAAAACCACGGAATTTCACCTATCTGAAAAGCTAGTGTCGAAAATCCTGCCGCCATCAGGACTCGAATCTAGGACCTCGCGGTCAGAGGCGTTGCAGTGAAGTTGATGCACTGAGCTATCGCTCCCCATAATAATAGGTGGTGAAATACGGAGTAAATGTAGACAAAAATGTATAGAATAAAAAAAGGTTTATGTAATTACAAAAAATGTTCATTTTATGTAAAATAATAAAGGTCATAAAAGAAGTGGAGATATGAGTGTGAAAGTAAGACGATCTAGGTGTGTAGATAGGAGCGTAGCTAATGGACTCACGCCTACCTCCTCAAAGCCTCTAAGTGGCGATGTAATCTGTAACTTGTAAAAAATACACAAATAAAAAAAAAATCGCTGGGAACGGGATTCAAATCCTGGACAATCCATGTGGAGTGTATGGTTGACGAAACTGGTTTGCACCGCGCGTTCTCAGAGTTCTCCCGTCCCCCCTACCACTTATTCCACCATTGCTCCATTCTCATTTCTCCATTATTACCTATTCTTCACTTCATTTATGCATTCTAGATATGGCCATACGGTTTGCGTATTGATATCGGAACAAAAATATTGTATGGACCTGGTTAACTGAGGGTTCGGATTAACAGAGACAATAATTTAAAAATTCATTGAAAAGCTTAACACGGGTGTATAAATTAGTTGCTGCTATAGAAGCGGGCCTGTGTGTGCGCTGGTCGATACTGACTCCACTTCAGGGGGATTGACACTTCCCCGAATTTGAATCGTTGGATTCGCTCGTATACTTTGTTGTTTTCCTTTGTCATTCTATTTCCATTGCCTCTCTCTGTGACTGATAAACGTGTACAGTCATTTTTATTGTGTTTTGCCGTAGGTTAATATAGTTAATATCTGAAATGAACTGCATATCATCAAAGGAAAAATATCACCTCAACAACACAATCTTGAATTTTCGGTCGTAAAATACGTGTCATGTTTTTTTGTTGTAACTTCGCTCGCACGTGAAGATTAAGTTCTATTAGTGCTGTTCCAAAAATGGTTAAGCCCAGAAATGAATTCGAAGTTTCCTGAATTGGGTGGATATCTATCAGGATACACGGCTCAGTATATCAATGCGATCTCGTCTCAATAGACCGTTGTCAAAAAAGTTCTCGGGATGTTTTACGAATGAGTAAGCGAGTGTTGTGCTTCGACCTAGCTCAAATGATACAAAGCACAACACAGAAAAAACATCGAGAAAATGATGACATTTAACCTCGAGTGGCAAATATCCATATCCGGATTTCGTTGATATGAACTTTTCTGTTGTTTCTTTTCCTGTCAAGAATCCCCTCCTGAAATTTATTTTCGTTATTTTATATCCACATTGTGTGTAGAATAATGCACAAAACAGAGGCTGAGATGAAAATGAAGAGACATGACGGTGAAGCATGTATAAGAAGCGCAGCAGGTGCTGGGTGAAGGGAACAAATGCGAGGATGTGAACAGGCTCTTTATGGTGAAACGCCCGTAAAGAACCAGACTAATTTGTAACGACTGGTAACAGTAATGTTACTGCTTTGTCATATAAAGACGAAGCAGCTTTAAGATGGGCACAGCTCAAAAGAAAGTTGAGCACAGGTTTTATAGAAATGTAAAAGCTTATAAACCATACACCAATAAGCGTGAAGTGTAGAGGAATGGAGTGAAAATTGTGTAACGTTAAAAGAATTGAGTAGAAAGGAAAGGCATTGTTTAAGGAACCGGAAAGGGTTGTAGAGCCTAATGAAGAATGTAGGAAGTGATATATAGAATTCGGTTACGACTAACGAAAGTAAATGATGGCATTTGTGACGTGGCAGTTCTACATTTGGAAATGTAATTTGAGCAAAGAGAAACAAATTAAAATATAAATAGCGAAGCGAAGAACGAATTTCTTATTCAACCTCAGAAAAAGAAGAAAGAAAATCGAAAAAAAGGCGAAAATGAAAGCAGATGCCGAAATAGAAGCAATTCATTGAGATAATGAGCGGTTGACGAAGTAGAAATCCACAGAGGCTGAAATTCAGTTCGATAGTACATCTGTAAAAGTCAGAAAAGGTAAAAGGTACAACTATGAATCTGTCAAAGAAGCTGTTCGAATGATGAAGATCTCGTCTTAAGAAGTGCATTCCTTTGTTTATATTGATTAGTCCTCATGAGAGTATGCGAAAAGGAAAAGTAATTGACATTTCTTCCCGCAAGTGCAGTGATGTTCATATCCAACTGAAGGAGTAGAAATCGCAACGGGCACCGACGCTTATATTGGCTGCTACACTTCGTTTTATGACGATCGTGTCGTGCGAAACCGCACACACCAGCTGTCCCCACCAGCCCTTCCACACACCTGCGTGTGCAGTTCGTGTAATGCCACGCCCACAGGCAAACCATTTATTGAGCCAGATGCAAAGGCGAAATTTTGAGAGCGTTTGCTAATTGAATACTTGTGCTGAAAGCAGGCAAGTTTCTGCATCGAAACACATCGCGCCTCGATTTCTCGTAACGGCCTTTGGAATTGGATATTTGTAGTTCACTTATACGTTTTCTATTTTTTCGCGTATAGAAGTTGTTGAAATATTATAACCACGACGTCAGTGCTGTGAAGTAACTGTTTTTTGAGTTGCTTTTGCAATTACAAGAATACGTTTAAGATTATTGAAGAAAAATCATCACTAGATCCAATAAGAAAAGTTTAATTTAAAGACATTTAATTCGACTAAACAAAATCATATTATTTGACCCTAAACTGAACAAAATCCTATTGACTGAGAACTTACAAGATTTTATTCTGAGAAATATCTAGGAATATTGTGACGTAAATGATTCAAAGAAGAACAATTGTTTGATTTGCTGCACCATTCTCCCATTTTTATGCGTGTGGTCATGAGCAATGACAAAGAAATCTGCTAACGATTCATGGCAGCCTGACGTTGAGTCTCTCAATTTTTTAATTCAAAATTTCAGGACATTAAGTGATTAAATCGAACAGTTTATTCTTGATACCTTTTTCATACTTAATCGTTCTGTTTAGAACCGACTTGATTGTCAAACTTTTCTTCGTCACCTGCAGGGATATGATGTGAGGCTATTTGTGCTCATCGTGAAGACGTGCTAATGTTTTCTATTTCACCGAGGAGCGATTGTCAACCGTGGAAATGCTGCGGCCGCATCCGGCGGTGCGTCTCAGTGCATCTCGGGCGGGCGTTAGTGAGGTTCGTTGGCGCGACCCACGCACCTGTGCGCTTCCTGCGATTGTCCCGGGCGCCCACTCGCCCCGCGCGCCCCCCCCGCGCCCGCGCCCACCGCGCGCCGCGCCGCCGCCCCCCATAATATAATAATAATAATAATAAAACAATAATAAATTATACCATTTAAAATCTAGAACAGTTGCTAATTGCAATTGAAAACAATTTCCAGATAGTCGGACCGGGAGCGGTAGCTCAGTGCATCAACCGATGTCACTGCAGTGCCTCTGACCGGGAGGTCCTAGGTTCCCACTCCCCACGGTGGCAGGATTTTCGACACTAGCTTTTCAGCGAGGTCGAATTCAGTCGCTGTCTGGAGAAATCTAGCGGCCGGCTGCTCTGATCGCTACATTTTCGTGGTTCCTCCGATCAACACCAGGCGAATGCCGGAGCGGTACCCTATCAAACGGGCCACGGACCGCGCGCGATCTTTCCTTCCTCTTCCTTGTCCTATCCTCTTCCCCTTACACACACACTTACACTAACATGCACTACACTACCACATATTCCGGAAGACCGGTCGGGAGCTTAGAGCGTGTCCCAGCTGGGGCGGTGCCCCGATGGTGGGAGAGTCCTGGTTAGGGAGAAACCCCACTAGCCGACGGTAGGTCGGCGCCGTATCTCGCCATCCAATGGGGGAAGATCACCGCCATCTCCGGAGAAAAAGCATGTACTTCACTAACGGGACTAATGACCAGAGAAGTTGACGCGCCCGGAAACATGAAAAAATCAATCAATCAAAAATGCAGATAGTCGACATTTCAGGACAAATTATACAAGACATTAAAATGCAGAATAGGCTACTAATTGCCCAACATCTATTCGGTAACAAACCCAGGAAAAGGACTAAAGAATATAACAAAAACACAGTACGAGAATGAAGAGATGCGAGAGGTGGAAGAGGCATGACAAAGAAAATAATAATAGAAATAATAATGTAATATAAAATAATAAAAAATAATAAATAAGCGAAACAGTTGAGTTGCTTTCGAAAATATTATTTTCCGTGGCAGTTCTCTTTTCAAAACATTCACTACAAATAGACAATTACATTAGTTTAAGCTTCAGCATCACAACTGTTGTTATTTACGTTTCTAGTCTATTTTTAATGAAACTTATGTTCCAAGGATAAGATGTGAATAAAAGCACACACAATACAATACAGTATTTCTCTTCTCGCATTCTTTCCTTTTCTTCGTTTTCTGTTTCTTCGTCTTCATTTGGTATTGTTCCTTCACTGTAAATTCACAGTAAATTCCCCATTCTAATATTCTCTAACTATCTCTTTACGAGATTACGAGGTTCTTTTTTCTGTTCTTTCTCTTTGATTTTTGTCTTCTGTCTTTCCTACATCCATGTCTCTCAAAACCTTTTTTTCCCTTTTATGTTTTTTCTCTTTCCCTTTATCATTCCTCTTCTTTCCTTTTTTTTTTTCTTTCTTTATTTGTAACTCTTATCCTGCCCTGTAAATCGATCCTATTGGTATTATGTTCATTGCGTACCTTGTGAAGTCTTTCGTGGCAAAACTCCCTGCTCCTCCAGGCAATTTAGTTAATCACATTCTTTCCACAACGTCGTATATGTCGTCCCCTACCACAGAGGGATTTTATTGGGAGATTCCGAAGCAATTAAGATCTCTGGAATTGAAATTGCTTCACTACGAAATAACCATCCAGAACAATTGATTGAATGTTCATCTGCAGTACTACAATGACATTTCGAAATATTGGAAAAGGTTTCATTTATAGGAAAGCTTCCCAGGAAATAAATAAAACTAATTACTTTGTAAAATGGAAGGTTTAAATTCCGCGTAAGCCAGTTTTGTGAATTATATTTCATCGTCTCTTTTCCCTTACGAGACAGATCACTCATTAGGACCGTATTGAGGGAGTCCATATAAGGATGACAGTTTCTATACCAGGCGAGGGATGTGGGGCTAGCACGATGTCTTTCTCAGAAATCCAATGGGAAGAAAACCTCAAACTTCATTAAACGCTGTTGTAAAAACTGGTCTAATCATAGAAGCTTCCTACTGCTTTAAGGAAGTAATCAATAGCTACTTTATGTATGTATTGAGTACTGATAGTCTTATTAATATAATTAACCTATGTTATTACCAATTTATCGCATATCTCCATGTCACGTTATGTGACTGGACAACGATATCTGAAAGTGATTATTTTTAAACCAAAAAATAAATAATTTGTTCTTTCGAATTTACTCTTTTATGTGGTTTTTTTTCCTATACACTGTCACGTTTTTTTTTTTTGTGAGATAATGAAGGATTCTCGCCAATTCACAAACATCTAGTTCAGAGGTTCCCAAACTTTTTCTTTCATCGACTCCTTTTTTTTAAAAAATGGTTTCCTTTGTCGGCCCCTTCATTTTTTTCTATAATAAGAAATCATAATTGTAACAATTTTCTGTAACACATATCGCAATAATATCTAACTTAATATAACTTACTTAAAAATATCAATTGAACAAAGAATGTGAACAAAAGTCATTAAACAAATAGTTTATTAGATCTGTTTTATTAATTTTTTGCACTATTGCTATTTTTAAGCCCACAAATATACACATTTTTTCAAAAACAAAATCACAGATTCCTTTCGTGCTAACGTTCTATTTCATAAATGCGAATTATGTAAATTTCCAAAAGAGCGAATTTGTAATTTATTATTACGTGACCCGTGTTTTTTATAAAAGTTAATTATAAAGTTCATTAATATTTTTTAATCAATTGGTTCTCGATCTTCAATATACCTATTATTCGCTAGTGTATATTCGGATATCGACTTCCAATCGACTCCTTGGTCATCATTGACTCTTTAAAATGCAATGGACCCGCGGGGAGGGGGGACACACCCTTTGTGAACGACCCTGCAGATGTCAAAAAATCTCTTGGATATTGGAACGCAGCTGCCTGGATCGTGGGATATCACCTTAGCCCCACAGCCCCGCCCCCGCGAACCTAACCACCAGGTGTTGGCTGGTATTCTTAATTGTTCCTATCCGATGGCACGATTTTCCTACGAATTAATTACGAAAAATGATTCGAGAAAAAGATTTAATTCTCGCTGAATGGAAAAAAGAATTTGACATTCATGACCGTTTATACTTCACACAAATCTTGCCCTCTTCATAGACTCTCTCTGGCAGGTATCAGATGTATTTCTCTAGAGATGGAACACAGCTTCATGAATCGCAGCGTGTTCACCATGTCCCGTCGCCCAGTCCCGACCTCTGCCGGGCAAAACTCGCGACAGATAAGCCGCCGCAGTGACACCTAGGTGAGGTTCTAATTTTTTCATCTCCAAAGATGTGATTCACATATATTTTCACAATGATGTGATTTCCAAATGAAATAATAACGAACTTCCCCACCCGTTTATCTACTGTTCATATCTAGAAAACGTCCTTTTCAGAGTCTAGTATGTTTGCGGATATCCAGTGTTCCGAATTCCTCCGAAACTGAATAATCGCTACACGAATGCGAGATGATGTCAGTGGGTCCAACCCTGTGCCCTTCATTGTTTGTCGGTTGGCAATAGCGGCGGCGGTGGATGAGCGGTCTTGAATGCAGCCAGTTAATATTCTTAAATTTTCTTACCCAGTGTCGTGATTTTCACTTGTGAAAATTACAAACTCCTCTTCCTGCTTTATCTGGTGTTTGCACTAAAAACCAAACAAACACGTTCCTTTCCAGGACTGCACATGCGTGTGTCAAGAGTGCAAAATCCTGTCCAGAGTCCCTCCGAACCTGTATCACCGTTACCTGTCGTCATCACCGCAGCTCCGCCCCCGCGCGCTTGTACGTCGGTTGGCGGAGGCAGCAAATGAGCCGCCACGCCATCACGCAGTGATTATCCTGAACATTTCTGGATGATTGTCGTGATTTTAATAAGAATACATCAGCGTTACAATGGTTTTTCTGTACTATGTAGTATTATACGCGGATTCGGTAGTTGGCGGATTCGGTGGCACCTGGTGTACAAACCGATCGAAGCCGTGGATTTCTAAGGGCGAAAAATCCTTCGTACGCCTTCTTTCGGAGGGAAGTAAGCCGGCTGTCCCATGTAGTAGATTTGCTGCATGTAAAAGATCCTCAAGCCTAAAAGAAGCCTCTCAGCAAAATTGAGATCCGCCTGTTTCGTCGCCCAAGATAATACCTTTCCGCTCCTTTTTCTGCTCTATGTTGTGAAAGGTGCTTCGCCAACTTTGCGTGGTTAGACGGAACAGCGGGCCTGATGGTCCGAGTCTCGCCACGTAAATTAAGGCATTAACTAACTTATACGAGGAAAAATATAGACTGGCTCCTCCTGCTTTACCTACTATTCATACTTTCCAAAAACCCGCGCTCCCTCCCAGCACTGCGCTTACGGATTTCAAGGAGTAGGCCTGTATACCCGCGGTCAGCTTTTCCTAAGCTGACCTTCCTCCCCGAGAAGGCATAGCCCGACCACATGGCGGGCTGTTTTCCTCCTTAGTGTTGATTGATTTCTGCCTTCACCGTGGACTGCTTAGTATTATATTGATCGACTTCTATCTTTTTTAAGAAATATTTGAACGTCCTTTTTTGTAGGACTCCAAACGTGGAAAACCATACTTAGAAGTTTGTGGAAACAAATCTTGAAACATATCACGGGCATTTTCTTCCGCCGCTGACTTAACATACACAAATCCAAATATTCTGGCTTGTTCACCTGTTTTCGAGGTTTCCTCTGTACAGGCGCGAGAATATACATTTGCGCTACTTCTGAATGGAAACTTAACACATTTTTTTTAACAGATGTACGAAAGGGGGTTCAGTCGAGCTATCCTTTGCGGGTAACGAAAAGTGAAGGTGATTAGCAGGAAAGCGGAGGTGAGAGAAAACTGGCCACGGGGTCCCCAAGTCAAGAGTCCAGAATCCCTCTGAATCTGAATCACCGAGGGGAGAGGGCACTCGCGAATCCTGAACATTATTTCAAGTATACTGCACTTTATGGAATTCTACCGTTTTTTTAAAGCTTTTCTGAAATCTTAATAGTATGAAATTCCATTCTTAATAATTGTTCTATAAGACAATTACACAAACCACTAAACAATCTGGATCATTAGCACAGTCCATTTTCACAAAAACGTGAGAGCAGGGTAACTTATGACCGACCAGAGTAGAACTGTTCACCGCAATATTTTGCGGTGCCTACCGACCGTCCAGACGCGCTTCCTCCCCTCCCCCCTCCAATGAAACATGCGGAGACCTAGGTTATCGCGGATGGCATGGGTACCTTCGCCTGCGCCAAGCGAATTCTCTGGACTTACTTATTATTAGAAGTGTTTGAAACCTGTCATTCTAATGCAGTTCATAGCGCTTACGGACGCGGAAGACTGATTGGCTCTCGTTAGTGAAACAAGTTATTTTTTCACATCTGTTTTAATGCTGTCAAAATCTCAATAACTCTTTGGAGGATTATCAAAGTTATGAAACATTTCTTATACACTTCGAATTACTAGGTATACCGGCGGTATACGCGGTGTATCGGAGAATTCGCCAGAATGCGAGAAAGCGGGAGTGAGGGATAACTGGCCACGGAATCCCCATGTCAAGCGTCCTCCGAATGTGAATCACTGTGCATCAACTGACTTCACTGCAGCGCCTCTGACCGGGAGGTCCTAGGTTCGAATCCTGACGGCGGAAGGCTTTTCGACACTGGCTTTTCAGCTAGGTCGAATTCAGTCGCTGTCCGGAGGAAAATTCTAGCGGCCGGCTGCTCTGATCGGTAGTTTCCCGTGGTTTCTCCGATCAACACCAGGCGAATGCCGGAGCAGTACCCTACCAAACGGGCCAGGACCGCGCGCGATCTATCCTTCCTCTTCCTTGTCCTATCCTCTCCTCTTACACACACACTTACACTAACATGCACTACACTACCACATATTCCGGGAGGCCGGTCGGAGCTTAGAGCTTGTCCCGGCTGGTGCGGTGCCCCGCTGGTGGAGAGTCCTGGTTAGGGGAAACCCAGCTAGCCAACGGTAGGTCGGCGCCGGATCTCGCCATCCGACGTGGGAAGATCACCGCCATCTCCGAGAAAAACAAGCACTACACTAACGGGACTAGTGACTGAAGCAGTTGACGCGCCCGGAAACACGAAAAAATCAATCAATCATTGTGGGGTCACCGACGGGAGAGGGTATCACCGCGGCCACGCCCCCCTCCCCGTGCACCTGTCCTGCGAGCGTAGAGCGCGGCGGCGGCGGTGGCGGGAGCGCGCGCGGCCAGCGCCGCTAGCCCAGTCCGGGCGCGCAGCCGGTCCGTGCGGTTGCCGAGCCGAGAGCGCGCGCGTGTGTGTCCGCGGTGTGCGAGGGATCGCGTGTGCGAACGAGCGAGTGCGGAGTGCGATGAGGCGCGTGTGCCGGTGACGACCAGGCTCCTGGTGACGGCTGAGAGGTGCTCGACAGGTAGGAGGCTAGTGTGACCCTTCGTTTCAGTGGGGGTGGAAGGGTTTTTGTGACAGGTGTATTCGTCTGGTGGACAACATTGTGTCGTTCGTTGTGTGTTTTGATGTCGATGTTGTCAAGCGTTATCTGTGACATCTCGATTTTTGTGTTTTATTTTTTTACATAATATTTTGAAGAACTTCTTTTTTTTTAATTACATAATATCATACTTCAAATATTCGAAACTTTTGAACTGACAAGAACCACACTTCCCCTATTACTCTTTTATAAAAACAATGTTTTAATATAATTTTAATATGAAATCTGCTGCCACACATTTTCCTTCCTTATCGTTAATACTCTCCTAAATGATAGCTTGCCATGAAACTGTTCCAAAGTACTAGTAGAATCCAGTTAATTTTTTTGACTATTTGCCGGTACTTTGATTTCTGAATGTGTAGTTTTCTTGCTTTAATTCTGCTTACATTTTACAGAAACAGTCTCGAAAGGCTGTAGCTTGTCTTCATTTGTTGACGACAGTTTTTGACACTTGAACGGTGTGTTCGTGTTTGTTTCCAGTAACATGGAAAGAGATGAAGTGGTTCAGCAATTTTGTAATAATACTTAATCGTATTCCGGGAAGTCCGTTTACACCCATTGAGATGGGCGTTGTCAAACAAGCGTGGTGAGCCGAGCTGCAGTACGGACATGAATTCGGCACAGAACCATAAATAAGAAGTTCGTGGATAACATTGATTTTAATTCGTAGATAACATACATTCAAGCGAACTTTTTATGAGCTTAGAGATACATTTGACAGCGTGCTTAGATTTCGGAAATATAACCAATAATTTGATTAATTGAATTTTTTAGTTAATTACACAACAGCTCTTAGGCTCAGAATATTATGACATGTGTTTTTACATGACCCTAGAAGTACCAGGGTTAATTTACGCTAAGTAATTATGAAACCATGTATCCTGTCAGTGACTATGAGACAGACTATGAGAAAATTATTAGAAATGTTTATTTATCGATACACCTGCAATTCTCTGAGGGAGATTAAGCGAAAAATTGATGTCACGAACCTCTTGCGAATTGAAAGCCACACTTTCCGACCAAAATGTATGACATTGGTAAATAATGCAATTACCATTATTTGATGAAGCGGCAACTGTTATGTTTTGAATTCGATTGATCATATACTGTCATAAACACTGATCCTTAATCAAAATACACATTTATGTTTCAAATCAATGTATTGTAAGTAATACAAGGTACAGATGCCGAAACTTTTCTGAATCGATATCAAACTGAATTATAATGATGGTTCATTCTAACTCTTGATCCGAGTATTTGCAGTACATCTGGCCGTTATTTCAATTTCACATGTTAGTGTTCTGATGAAACTATTATAGCTTGTGAAAGAGGGCTTTTGTGACTCCTGTGTAGCTGTTTTCTTTATCTGAACATGTAAAGTTCTGAAAAAAAACTTCTTATAAATGAAATTTCAATCTAATTCTTGAATTTTTGAAAATGTGCACACAATTAACTTTCCCCCATAACACGTCATACGCAGTTTTAATTGTTTTTTACGTAAAATAAGTAAATAAATTCTTTTGCCAAACGTAGGGTTCACCATTACATATTAAATTTAAAATTTCCCATACCTACGCAACACAAAATGCTGATATTTACGAACCAAAAACTCTCTAATGATTTGCTCCTCTCAATCCGACCACTGTATAGTCTATAAACGACTCAAACACTGAAGAATCTACTGCAATTGAAGAGCCCAGAAATATTTTGTAGCATTTTTCAGCGTACATAATGGTACATTAAAAATAAATGAGATTTTTTGGGAAAATAAGTATTAAACACATCAGTATGCGCACATGCGTCAACTGTCACGTTCACCTCCTTACTAGGACGTCCGTTGTTCTCAAAACTATACGAACAGTAAATAAATTAAAAATTAATTTTATCATGATGAATGGTGATACAACATTCGCACTGAATCCTAGCAAGACTATAGCTACGTAAAAATGAAATGTTTTCCTAAACAACACTTTTACAACAGAGGAAACTTGTCAGGTTTTTCCAAAAAGACAAAATTGTCGGTATTCAATGGTAAATACAAAAACGAGAACTGGGTTTCCGAAATGGGAAGGAAAGAATCTAAAGAATGTGTTTGTTTTATCTTGTCTTTCATCTACTCCCGCGAACACTTTGTCCTCTGACCTAACAAATATGTGTGCAGAAATGCTATCTCGTTTCTGTTTATAAATATTGACCGTAAACGGACGCGGTGTCCCCTTGTATGATACGCCGTCTATCTCGGCCTTATGATATTGTCATTCTGTTTACTCTCCGATAAAATGTGCAACCACAATGTGTGTCATGCATGGATCCCCACACACAGTGCTGAGTTCCTGATTGCCAATATGGCAACGCGATAAAGACATCGGCTCGACGTCGCCCGATAGCAGTTCAGTGGAGTCATCTTTGGTCGTCGTGGTCGCGGACATACGAAAGAAAGGGGGTCGCGAAATTAGACCACAAAATCAGATGTAATGAAGTATTTATATATAAACATGATGCTTATATGTATAAATCCACGACCTGTAAATAAAATAAATTTATGATCTGATTGCGTTTATATTTCATTTAAATGTTTCTGTTCGTTGGTCTATGCTTTACAGCAAAAGACACTCTCATTAGAAGCAATCATACTTCATAACAAATTCTTTTCAAGTGCATTAAAAATACGATACGATAAATTTAAATTGTAGAGTAACCATAGACGAAATGCTCTCAATCAGCAAGATCACAGTGAAGTTTATTGAAGTAGACCAAATTACGAGTACAGGTTGCACGTACATGTCAAGTTGGAATCTATCAATTTCTCATGTTTGCTCCCTTCGTAAATGCTTGTTCATACCGGATGCTATCATCAAAGCAGGTGAATCATTTTCTCTACTTTTCTTTGAGTCAAGTCTTGGGGTCGCGACATTTTCATTACTTCTCGTACTTAGTGTGACATCTCCGCTGCGTAAAAGTATGTGCACATTTAATTATAGAATAGAATATATTTATTTACTAGGCTAATTAGTAGCGCATATAAGTATTTTCGTTGGAAGCGTTTTCCAAATACAAGTACTAAAAATCCACAAAATAACAAACATTATAATAATTACGAGTACACATCTTCTTGACACAATTTTACAGAATTTGGCTGGTTTTTAAGTTACAACAGCAAGACAGAAACAAAAGGCCAGTTCGCCATCAGTTCGTCAACACTTCGCCTGCCACAAACTTCCGCTGAACGAGAAGAAATCTAACCGTGATCGACACGCGATGGTTACCCGATTACTACGCGAAAGATATTTCATTTTCTCCGTTTAGGGCGGAGGGGCCGTGGAGCTAAAGAAGTTGGAAATCATTGATGTAGTGGAATTCGTGGAAGGAAGCCCGTTGCGGCCGCCCCGGGGAGCTCGTGTTATGTCGGAGACGGCGCTCGCTGCAGCCCGCTACCTGTCATCCAGGTTTATTTTGGAGGCCGTGTTTGTAGCTTCTTCCCGGCGCCACGTCGCGATGGGAGACGGCCAGGCCCCGACTGCAGCGCGGCGCGGCCAGGCGCCGCACCGGCTGATAGCTTCCTCTCTGGAGTGGCGCCCGGTTGCAGCTGGCCGCCTGAACCCTTTACGGTTATAGAAACGCCGAGGCGTGGTTGGATACGATCCCGTACCCTCTCGAAATACACAGAATGTCTTTGTTCGTTCTGAAGTCAGTCTAATGATTTAGGTTTGATTGTTAGTGATTCCGAACGCGTCAACTGTTCGAGTCATGCGTTCCGTAAGTGTAGTGCATGTTTTTCCATGGGAGGTGACGGTGATCTTTCCCCGCTGGAAGGCGAGATTCAGCCCCGACCTACCGTCGGCTAGCGGGGTTTCCCTAACCAGGTATCTCCCACCAGCGAGGTACCGCCCAGCCGGACAAGCTCTGAGCTTTAAATCGGTCTCTCGGCATGTGTGGTAGTGTAGTGCTTGTCAGTGCAAATGTGTGGAAGTAAGGACACAGATAGGACACAGAAGAGGAAGGAAAGATCGCGCGCGGTCTGTGACACATTTGTTAGGGTACTGATCCGGCATTAGTCTGATGTTGATCGGAGAAACTACGAAAAACTACCGATCAGATCACCACACCGCTTGAATTCTCCTCCAGACAGCGACTGAATTCGACATGAGTGTCTTTTTGACCGAGCGTCGTAAATCCTTTCACCGTCAGGACTAGAACCTACGACCTCCCGGACACAGACACTGCAGTGACATCAGTTGATGCCCTGAGCTACCTTTCCCGATGACCTCAGTCTATATACATGCATATATATATTCTATTTATATAATATATATATATGATGATGTTACTTCATTTTTATGGTTGCTTTGAAGTAATTAATCTCCTACGAATGCTCCTTTATTTTACGATACACACTTTTTCTACAGTACGGCGGAAGGCAAACGTACTATTTTGAGGTAGTTTCTCTTAAAAAAGTGATTTGTGTTGGATCAGAGAATGGCTGAAATGTTCAAAGACGAACAAGGAATTATACTAGTATTTGCTTGATGAGTCATTCATTGCCTCATAAGTTCTGACACTCATCGAATGATGACGTTCTGTCACTTATTCAAATAATCCGGATATCAATGCTAATATATCTAATAAACATATTTTACTAGCTGGATATTTTTTGGGAATATTGGAAACAGCATTTGCATTTTGCTAACTGCTACGGACAAACAATTCTGTGGTACATTTCGCGATTTAAGTTAATTTCGTTAGTTTAGTGTCTTTGCGGAAGTACAAATTTTACATTCCTATGCGGTTAAAGTTCGTACTGTTGTCCTCATCTGAGAATTAATTTTTTGTTAGCTGCCAGCATATCGATTTATTTATTTTAGGGCTTATAATTTACGGCTATCTAGTACTGGAATTAATTAATCGATATAAACTTCAACTCTTGACCTAGATTCATGGTTAACTTGCCATTCTTCCAGGAATAACTGTGAATGCGTAGGGAATGAATAGTTCAGAAAAGTTAGATGCTTGTGGCGTTACTTCCTAGTTGCTTGATGCTATTTGAAATGGAGGTGTAAATTGTATACTCCCGATTGAGTGAACATTGATATTCAAAAAGTACATTATCAAGTTGTAGTAAAATGGCTTTATCCGTATTTTTATTTTTGTACTCGTATAAGTCAGAAAATGTAGAAAGATGTTTTGGAGAAGTTGAGTGCTCTCACCACCACACCTTCAGGTCAAACAGCCTAGGAATTTCTCCATCCCGACCAAAGAAAAGTGAAACGCGATTGGTAGCTTAACGGTTACCATAAAACACTATCGCCTCGACCGACCTCTGCGGTTCGAGAAAAAACATGTCCCACTTGCAGGGGTTTCCAAGATATACAGAATAGCAGCGTGAACTTCGAAGTAACACAATCATCTCTCCTCGGTGATGTTTCAAGTATTTCAAACGCCTCAACAGTGAAGAAACGAAAATATATTAAGAATATACGAGAGTCCAGAGTAGATTTTAACCTCAATAAATGAATTTTAAATTACAAACTCTTTTGTTTATAGTTGTCTACAAATAGTAACTTCATCAAGCGTAGGAAAATTAATAAATATCAGATGTTTTCGAGAAATTAAATGTACTTAGGAGTAGTTTATATTTCCCATTGCAAAATCTGTACTAATATATTCTAGTATGAACTTATTTACGAGACATACTCATAGACATTAAAGTTAGGCAGGATATGACAAAAGAACATTGCTAGTTTATAGTATAATATCGATCCTTCATTGCTCGTGAACAGCGTAGAAAGAAATGTATTCGTCATCCATCACCTTATTTTGGTATGTGGTCTTCATCTTCCTACTTACTAGCAGCTTGTGTGGGTATTACAAGAAAACGTCATCGTTGCTGTCAAAGCTCATAGCTTGTTCCAGCGGACGCCTCGACGTTGAAGTCTTGTCCCGCCTTCGCACCTGCGACCGTTGAGTCGGGGCGGGGGAATATTGTGGGGGCGAACCAGCAAGGGGCCGGGCTCGCCGATAGCATGCTACGCACAGTAGTCCAAGTTGTACCACAAATCTACACGAAATTCACCACTGTGACCAACAAATACTCGAGAAAAAAAATTGTCTTAATCAGTTGTATGTTATTTCGAAAATATATGTACTCAATAAAAACTTGCAGACGAGATTAAATTTCGTAGTTTCTTATATTTTTTTTTATTTCTTACGTGTTTCGCTTTATGAATCGACAATTTAGTAGGTATGTTTGCAGTCTGTTTGTAAAAAGAAGGCTTAGGGAGAACGAGTAAAAATGGGTCCCTTAGCTGATTGTTATTTCACAAATAATAGTACCGAAAGAAGATGATGCCAAGAATACTAGTGTTTCAGGCAATGGCAATTTTGAAGCATAATTTCAATTTGTAAAATCAGCACGATATTCTGGTTGGCGAAGAGTTATTTTAATAATGACAACGACAACATAATAATAACAACAAATAATATCAATAATTAACATAATAATAATATAATAATAATAATAATAATAACAATAATTATCATAACAACAATAATATAATAATAAAAGTTTCTGAACAACTGCTATCGGCTGTGCTTGTGCATTAAACTACGCAATCCTTCAGAAGACCCTCTGCCCTAATTTTCCCCAGAAGGCGTTGGCCTCCCCACTGTAGCATTGTCGGAGCGCCCGAGACGGTTGGCGAGCGCCGGGTGAGCGGGTGGGGTGGGGAGCGCCGTTGGCGCACCGCGGGGCCGCCGAGCTGATACCTGCGCGGCATTCAGCTCGCGGCGGCCGCCGCTGCAGGGCGTTTCGCCGCCCGCGGCACCTGCGGCCGCACCTGCCCGGGGCGCCCCCCACGACACGCCCCCACACATCCTCCACGCCCCCCCCCACGCACCTTCCGTCCCGCTTCGCCGCCCGCCGCCCCGCCGCTCCGCCCGCCCGCCGCTCCGCCCGCCCCGCTCGCTCCGCCCGCCCCGCTCGCTCCGCCCGCCCCGCTGCTCCGCGCGCCCGCCTCGCGCCCGCGGCCCGCCGCCCGCCGGCCCGTCGCCGCCCGCCCCTGCGGCCGCACCGCCCGGGCGCCTCCCGCCGCCCCGCCCTCCTCCCGCCTCCGCCCGCCCCGCCCGCTTGCTCCGTCCCTCGCCGCTCGCTCCGCCCGCCCTGCCCGCCCGCCCGCCCGCCTCGCTCCGCCTGCCCCGCCCGCCCGCCGGCCCCGCCGCCCGCCGCCCCGCTCGCCCGCCCGCCCGCTCTCCGCCCCCTCCGCCGCCCGCCCGCCCGCTCGCCCGCCCGCCACCCCGTCCCCCCCCCGCTCACCTCCGTGTCCGTCCGCCCGCCCGCCCCATTCCCGTCCTTCTCCTCATTGCTCTCCAGCCCGCCTCCCACGCCCCGCCCAACCTCGCTTCACCATTGTTCCTCACCCCTCCCCCCGCCCTCTCGGCCCGCCCCTCCTCTCCGCCCTCACCCGCCCCACCCCGCACTGCTGCACCACCCAGCCACCTTCCCTCCACCTCCACGCTCACCTGCCTCGTCGCCCGCCCGCCCACCTCCTCTCATCATGTTCTCTCCCACGCCCACGGCCGCCCGCCTCGCTCACCTCTCGACCTCCTCCTGCTATCTCGGCAGCCTCCTCTCTCACCCGCACCGTGCTGACGCCCTCGTCGTCCGCCTTCGGCTTCCGCCGCCTCCGCCATCTCCGCTGCCGCCCCGGCGCGCGCTCCGCGCGTAATGCGATCTGAGCGTGGACCCGAGGGCTGACGACGAGGCCGTATCAGCGCTGCAGGTCGCCGATGCCGGCGCTCCTGAGGGTCATTCTGTGCTCAGGAGGAGGGGCGGATGAGATTTTTGGACACTTGTCAATTCCCAATGGCACTGCCTGTGTGTTGTGTGAGATGACACGAGGCTGACCATCATTGCCAGATTTTGTCATTACTTAACCAAGGATCAACTAAACGTTATTTTAAAAATACAAAAAAATAGTAGTACGTACGTAAACCATCAACATACTACGTAAATCTCATTAATGTTACGTGTATCTCATGGCATACTACATACTCCGTTCTCGCTATTTAATAAAAAATCCAACGCATTTCAGTGAATCTGATAGAAATTTTGCCTCTATGTTTATAAATTGTTTTTCTAAAACCTTTTACTTTACCTACCAATGCTTAGAAAAATAAGTACCTTATCTAAACCATTACCTTATTTCGGACAGTAAAGTAAAGATTTTATTAGATTTTTAACATCACTTTTTAAGTGTCTCCAGGAAACGACTCCTCTCCTCCAACTAATTACCTCCTCTTACCGAATTGACTTATGTGAGTATACTTTACTAAATTGATAATCTCCTGAGGCCTCTTTCGTCTTTGGTGAGATATAATGCATTGTTTACCTGTTTTTTACTTCAAAGAATTTGCTTTTATGTCTATTTCTATCATTAGTGGTGCAAGGGCTCGAAATGTCTCGTGCCTTCACTCTCCACGCTCGTCCCGTGAGCATTGCCTCTCCAGACACCACGCCCCCTTCTTTCTTGTGCAACATCCGTAACAAGTTTGACAACATCCACGCCTCCAGCAACTTCATTTCCCGGCAGTAAATTTTTACTGCAGTCTCGTCCTTGTCCTCAGGTACTTCAACCGCATCCACCGGTGCGGTTGAATTCAGCACGCTACCTCGTAACAGCCTCTGCCTACAGGACTCAACCTTCATCGTTGAGCTGTCTGCTTTCACCGATGCATGCATTCCGCCGATTTGATTACTTCGTCATGGATTGGCATTGCTAGTAACTCTCTGGCCGTTGCCCCCAACATCCTTACAAATTTATTTACTTCCGTTCATTGTAAACCACAGCAAATGTAGATGACAGCAAAGTAAGCAACTTTGAAGGGAGCACAGTTTTTGAGTGACACTTTAATACACTGATCGAAGAAAATTAATGAAATAAAATATAAATAGTTTAAACCATGTTACTATTAGGCGGAAGAACGGGCCTGATGGCCTGAACTTCGCCATATCAATAAAGGCATTATTATTATTATTATTATTATTATTATTATTATTGTTATGTTGTTAATGGTGTATTATTATTATTATTATTATTATTATTATTATTATACTGAATTGATACTACTTTTGTAAAATATGTAACAAGTAGTTGATTTCTAATGTAACTTTGCTTTAAAGCATTTTTAGGAACTAACGCAATGATAGAAATGTTTACTCCTGAAGCGGTCAAATAACCTACTTACGCCGTGTTCCGAAGAAGGCGTTGACTTCCTCTTCCACACAGAAAATCTACACCACATCCGTTTCAAAAATCGAAAGCCAGGGAATCGCGAGAAAAGCAGGAAATCTGGTGTTGTTTACTATTTACTAATTCTTGAGTTTTGTTTCTAACTAACAAAATATTTGCGTTACATGTTACAGGTGTATGTTGCGTGTATGATGCGAAAAGCAGCGGAAGTACGTAAGAAGTGAAGGCCCAGTATCGGACCCTGGCGTTCACGAAATGTTTCCGCCTTACACTAAACGATTTGCCGGTAAACGAGTTATTTCAATTACACCAGAACCTTTGTGTAAAATTCATCCTCAGTGAACTAATTCGAAGTGTGAATCGAACCTTTCATACGAACTATGAGTAATAATGATCAAAGATCGTGAAAATCCGCCTGAGAATGTCCTAGTTGTGACGAGGAAAGGTCGGGAGAATGTCGGGGAATTTCGCGGTGTGGCCTTGTTGGCTAGTCTGCAAGACCTTTTTTCCTCCATCGTTCCCGCACCTTCGTCACCGCTGCCTCGAACGTCGCAGGAAGCGGCAGTCGCATTCCCGCTTCGCGGAGATATCCCTCCGGGCAAGGTCAGACTGCGGCGCGGCCCGCGGCCCAACGCCCTAGCATGCTCGATAAACGCTACGGGGCGACAGAGGAGGTGGGGCGATGGCTGCGGTGCCGGCCTCGGGGGCGGCAACTGAGGCGAACGCCGTGGCTGGGGAGATGCTGGGGGGGGGGGTTGTGTTGGGAGCAATGGTGGTGATATCGGGGCGGTGGTGCCAGTGATTGAATTCGGGGAGGAGGTGGGGTTGTAGTGGCTGAAGGTGGAGGCGGTGTCATGATGGAAGCAATGGTGGTGATATCGGAGGTGGTGATGCCGCTATGTGATGGAGGGGAGCGGTGCTGGGGATGGCAGCGGGGGGGCGGTGTCAGGATGCGTTGCGCTGACAATAGCGGCGGCGATAGTGGTGGGTGTGCTCTCTCCGGGGTTGACGGCCGTGGCGCCCCGCAAATTTCCCTGGCGGGCCGGAAGGTTGCCGCAGCGGGCGGCGGGTTGGCCCCCCCGCAGTTTGTTTAGGAGACGAGGTCGTAAGTTTCCTGCCGCGTGAGAGGCCATCGTGAGCGCTGCTCGGGAAGGACGATAATCGTTCGATATTTTCCGAAGATTTTTGCCTTGCGTTGCTGAGTGAGGAAAACGTTGAGGTTTCACGCACAATTCTAATTTCCGAGAAGTGCGAAGAAGCGCCACCCCGAATCCACAGAGACATCTACAGGACATTCGGCGAAACTAACTTGTCAATTCAATACCAACCTTATGTAAATCACCCGCCATTTTACTTCAATTGGCTTAGAACTTTGTTACCGTTTGTTGAAGCGCAGTAGAGTCAACCTCAACATCATTCCCTATGCAATGGAAGCATTACACCTTAAGTATTTTTCTTGGCTGGATATTGGCATGCTTGGTGAGAGAGATGTGACTTCGCAGTCTGCAACATGCAGCAAGCGGCTGTGTGCAGCCCGAGAGATTAGTCCTAGAGCGTACGTATTTCGAAGTTTTTATACTGCGAGCGAATTTAATAGTGATTTGTTTTGGAAATGTATTGTTATTTCAAATTTTTCTTGGCGTTTTCATCGATGCGTCGTCATTTGACGAAAAACTCTTCAATGAATGTGATAAGGAGGAGAATTTAGAAAGTCAGACACGTAAAAAAATTGTCTAAAGTGATATCCTGCCTGAAGTTGCGATGATTATAGAGGTAAGCTGCCATGGCTACAATAATGAGTGTTAATGCACATTAGTGTTTATGGAAAATTAAGTGTCATACATATAAACATATTTACATTGACTGTTAAAGAGAAACAGATGTATATTTCCAGCAGGGTTATAATTATAGTATACCATTTAGTATTGAGGTTAGTGATTGATTCCATTTGAGGAACTCAATGGCCTTTCCTTTTCTTTACAGAGAGAAGATGCCTAGTGTCTTGAAAGGAAATCTGGTTGTATGTGAATGAATGTTTAAGACAAAATTATGGAATTGTGCTTCTAAGGAGGAAAGGAAATGTATTGTGTACTATATGCCTATGTGAATCTCACAAACATAACAGTATTTTATGCCAGGTTGTATAAAAAATAAAACAGTGAAGACAAGTGTGAAATTGTGTGAAGAAAAGTGACTATGTAGAAAATTTCAAATGTGTGCAGTGCTCTCCCATTCTGCCAATTTCTATTATTCATAGTCTTTCTAATATTTTATTAGTCTGTCAAGTTTCATTTTATAAAACAGTTTTCAGATTGGTACATTTTCAGTATTTAAAAGGAGATAATAGTTAATTTGAAGTAGTATTTTTATGGTTGTTTATTCTGTAATATAAGAAAAATATCTGTTGGGCAATATATATCATGGAGTAAATAAGAAAAAATAAAACATCTTCAAATTCATTGTTATTGTCTTAAAATGAGAAAGGATTCTTCTCATTTTAATATTGTCTAAGACAATAATTTTGCTGTTAGTTCTACCAATATAAATTGAATTCTCAGTATTTGTTTCCTATTGTCTGTAAGAGCATATATGTGGTGGTTTGTCTGTGTTTAATTTAACTGAATGTAAAGTCTGAAGATTACATGTACAATACACCATCTAGTGTTAAAACATTTCCATATGATTAATATTTTAGGTGTCCTCTGTTCATGTTGACTGAACAACATATCACTCTTCCCAAAATTTTGTAAGTTCTTCATGAAATATTATCCAAGTGTACAAAGGATATCTTCTAAAATGATTGAGTTTGCAAAGACCAACGTAAATAAATGATTTTGTATTCTGAAGTAAAACTACTCTAATTCCAAGGAAAATATATTATAAGGGAAGTGATAAAGGTAAATGGCATATTTGTTTTATTTAAAATTGTTTCTTAAATCTTAAACTATGACAAACGGAAGGCTGACGGCTTGTAGTGTAACATCTCAATATTTTGCCAAATTGTGGCTTGGGACTAGCTGATTTCAATCACTTCAATTTTGAATTAATTTCAAACATTCAATTTTCATCCCTTCGAAATGTTGTTCTAGGAAATGAGATACATGTACTATCAAAAGCAATAATTTAGATAATTCTTTTTCAATAAATTTTTAGTTTAAAATAAAAAATATTGTTTCTGGCATTTCATTTTATTCATATTGTTCTTCAGTGATAGTTATTCACTGATAAAACATCCCAATCATTTAATTAAACTAACAAAATTAAAAATCAGTTCATTTGTTTAATTTTAAAATTTCTGTTATAAATTATACTTCCTTGAATTGCACCCACATTGTGTGCCATGGGCAGCAAGAACATAAGAATTAATCATCTCAATCATTCTGGGTCAATATCTCACAACTACAATAAATTCTTTTCTATAGTTTTACAAGGTGTGGATGCAATTTACAAATTCATTAACAGATGAAATGGGTGATTATGGCAAACAAAGTGAACCAAACTTCTGAGCGTTTGCAATACAAAATGATTCAGAATAAAACATTATCACTGGCAGATGATTATGTCCTTTATCTAAGTTAACAATTAGTTTTGCACAACACAATATAACAATAAAAATGGCAGTTATCCCGTAATTATTTGTATACTTGTCGTTCAGTGAAAACGAATGTAACCTAACCTCTAAAACGTGTTGTACTCATTTCTGCGGTACACAATTTGTCTAAAACGAAGCTATTGCGGCGATTTGTGTCCCTTTTGTCCCAAAATTGACTCCTAACAATAAAACAAGTGATCAATTTCTCAGCATTCATGTTATTCGACATGCAAAACACTGAAGTGTGCCGGCTGTGAAGACTGCGGAACAGCGCGATACTGCAGCGAAAACCTACCGAGGGTTTCTTCGCTCTTATCGCGGTCGCAGCGCTGATCCGTGATCAGCGCGCTGTCAACATGAACACTTCCATCTGTTTACAGTGGACGTTCTCGTTGCTTCGCTCGTAGCGCTGCTCTCATCGTTTGTCGCTGCTCCAACATAAATGCACCCTAACGGAAATGTTTGTGAAGAATCCTGGATAATCGCAGGACGTACTTAAATCGCAGGAAGAATCATGTCATTGCGGATTTTGCGTGAAGAATTGGCTTGAAAAGGTCTCTCCTAGTGTTAAGTTTAACAGCATTATTTTGACGAACACGCCGTCTCTACATTTCATTCCAGTAGTCATTTTTTTTAAATAATTCATGTAAACAATTCAGAAGCAGATCATCTTACTATACGAATTACTTTGCCTTCTAACAATAAATGTTTTTGGATAACTGCACGAAATTGTGGAAAGAAACTGCCTCTCAACGGGGAAAAAATATCAAATAATCTTCAAATGCTAATATGCTTAAGGGAGATGATATTCTCATCGTATCAAAAGTGCAAATACACTTCCTATTTATCAAGTATTGGTAATTTCAAACGGTAAACTTAGCTTATCAGGGAAGAAAACCGTGAATGCACTTGGAAGTGTTGTGAGTTCTTCCGAAAATTGAATGCAGTGGCATGAACAGCAAGATTCGCTTTATTAAGAAGTTACTAGTATATTCGTGTCGCCTTCTTTCGTTTCTCAATGTATTTAATTCATTCATCACCCGCAAATGAACAGGAACGCAAACTCGTTTTCCATTTCTTTAGTGGAAAGGTCTTTACCTCCTCGTCTTTCAGACATTCAAGGATTGGAAGGGTTAACATATTTCCTAAGAAAGTCCCAAGTCATTGCGGTCCTATACATCACGTGCTGGTAAAGTGAGATTGTAAGAAAACTCAGGTAGCGCCTGGTGAGTCATATTATTGAACTCTTTTGTATATATAATTATTTATGCATGAATATAACGGAGGCGGAGTGTTAGAAAGTAGTTATTGGTACTTTTGTGAGAAGCAAATTTGCTGAATTCTTATTCCATGAAAGAATATTTTTAATGGCTTCCTTTCATGGATACCAAAGTAATGAATTCAGCTTTTGTTGGTATATCTAATGGATTTTAATCCAATTTTAGAAAATAATTACATGATAAATGCAACTGAAATTGCTGTTACGACCTGAAATTGAACTAGTAATTCGTATCTTAAGATTTTGTATCGTGATTAATACCTTTCCAGCTTTGGGATTATATTCCTTCCTCTCTTCTCACTATATCTCGAATTTATGTATTTGACCAACTTAATTTAGTTTTACTATTGTTACGTATTGTTAGAATTTTGAAATTTTGAAGAGCGAAATCTCTTGAATAGGATGTAATGCTTGTGGTTTCTTTTCCATTTCAACAGTCTGAATCTCTCGTTACAAAACAGTACGATTCTCATTTGCTCGAACCTAATCCTCTATCATGTTTTACGAGTATGTTTTCAGTCACGCAACATCGGTGAGGTAACACGCATAATTAAGTTCCGATTGCGGCGTGCCCTGGCTGTACTTATGTTATTATTGCAGTGGAGTATCATTTTTTCTTATAAGAAAGTTAATGAAGGTTTTCCTCTTAAGCAGAGGTGCTTCTGTTAATACAACAATATCGTGGATTGTGTAATCGGCGATGCATGAAACACACCTGAGTGGGAGTGGGGAGTCAATCAAAAAACACTGAATCAGTTCATGAGTCTTTGTTGGAGACCGGTTCCTTTCCCAAATAAACTATAATATTTGAACGATTTATGTGTTGGTAAACCCTACGACAACGTGCAGTCACGTAACTGCGGCAGACGTTTCTCAGAATTCAGATCAATAAGACAAAGCAGTGAGTCAGCCCGTTTGCTCCCACATTTCCTGAGTCGACGTGCCTGCGCTCGGCTGGTGATCTGGAACAGCTTTCCGGGTGCACGCATGACACATCTAAAAGGGTAGCTGCGTGTGCTGCAGATGGATTTGCGAACGCTGACGAAACTTCAAGAATGGATCTGGGCACACGATCTGCGACTGACTGCTGAGTCTACATTTGCGATTACGAGAACGTGAAAAGCGCTTAGTCTCAGCAATGAATATAGAGGCTTCATGACGCGGTTTGCGAGCAGAAAATTGTTTCATTACACCACGGCTTTATAGTGCGCGCTCCAGTGACTTGAGAAGATAAGTTTATTGTGGTGGGCTTTTGTATGAAAGCTCTGTGTAATTTTGATTGACCATGCAGGTTTTACGACTTTGAATAACTGTCGTATACGGCGCCGAAGAAGAAAATCTTGATGGTTTTTACGGTGCATAACTAATAATTATAACGAAAGCAATTAGAGCTTTAAGTAATTAAAGTCGTAGAGTTTCTTTATTTAATGACACGGTGACTAGAAATACAATTTATTGATGACAAAAGATGACCTGTTGGTCTCTCCGGCGATTCCATTTCCGTGAGTTAATTGTATGCAAATGCTAGATGTAATCGTTCTGTAATTTTGCTCCTTTTGACCAGGTAATAGAAGCAGTAACTGTATTCCTAAGGAATAGGGTATTACGGACCCATCGAGAAACACTGAGATATTTTCATAATAAATGTATTATTTCGCCCTTCTAAACGCGAAAAGTACAGTAGAGTTGAAGCTTGTTAGAGAGAGTAGAGGGAGTGCTACTCCGGATCGTCTTTGATATAAAGTGTTAATTTGATCTCAATTTCTGGATGCCTCTTTTATAACCTCCGCCCTTTGAAACCATAGTATTCAAATCCAAGGAATTGGTAAAACAGACGTTCCAAATAGCTTTCTCACGGTCAAAACATGTTCAGACGGTGCTGGGTATATAAGCAAATATGGTCACCGTTACATTCGTAAATTCCCCTCGCCCCCCTCTCCTATACTCCCGAACGCCCTCCACCCCTGGAGAAAACTGCCAGTTCGTGTCGTGGGTATTACCGCATTCACTTACGTCAATGACGATCCGTCTTGGGTCAGGCCCTGACCCGAAGCACGCGCCGCCGCTGCATTTCCGGAGGCCATCCATCTTCGTCCGACAGAGCGCGCGACGGGCGGCGCGCCGCCGCGCGACGGGGCCATCTTAGGAGCCCGCGAGAGCGCGGGAGTGGGCGCGGGCGATGAGTAATCTTCGCGGCGGATTAGGCGAGTTGCAGGAAACAGGAGGCACAGCTGGCGCCCAAGGTCGCCGACGAGCTCGTTACTTTTCGCATTGTATTTCGACGGCATGGTTATTAATACCGCAATACGTTTCGTGCGCACAACGCACACAGAATAACAATGCAACCAGATGGCGTGATTTGTCACAGTCCGTTTTAATAATCGCGCGACTTGGTAAACGAAAAGTTTTATCGTTTCGTGAAATTGTACGTGTACAAATCGATTCATCACGAAGAAGACAAAAATCAGCATCGATGAAAATTTCGTATTTCCATACGGGCATGAAAAACGACTTTTTTTTTTTAAATCGGCGTCCCATTTGTCGTGAACTCAAGTTCATCGTCCGTGCGGGCTGTTACACACCGCCCAATTAAGCGCGATGACGGCCGAACAGATAACGAGAAATCTGTTATTTCGTGATGACCCGTGGCTATCTGCTGGAGGGTATCGCGTCCGCGTCCGCCTCCGCGCTTCCTCCGGGCCAGATGGTCTTTCCGGTGACGGGACAAGAGGCCGACGGGCGGCGGACGGCGCTACGCGGAGAGGCTGCGCGAAAGCCAGGGGAATTCGCGGAACGCGCGCTGAGCTGGCGGACGGCCACCGCAGCCACGCGCCCCGCCCCGCCCCCGCCGCCCTCGCCCCGCCGCGCCCGCCCGCCGCCGCCTCCCGCCGCCCCGCCGCCGCCGCCCCGCCCCTGCCGCCACCCCGCCCCGCGTCCACGCCGCCCCCGCCGTCCACCGCCCCACGCCGTCCACGCCGCCCCCGCCGTCACGCCGCCCCCGCCGTCCACGCCGCCCCCGCCGTCCACGCCGCCCCGCCGTCCAGCCGCCCCGCCGTCCAGCCGCCCCGCCGTCCACGCCGCCCCACGCCGTCCACGCCGCCCCCGCCGTCCACGCCGCCCCCGCCGTCCCCGCCGCCCACGCCGTCCACGCCGCCCACGCCGTCCACGCCCCCCCGCCGTCCACGCCGCCCACGCCGTCCACGCCGCCGCCCGCCCGTACTCGCCGCGCCCGCCCCGCCGTCCACGCCGTCGCCCGCCCGCACCCGCCGCGCCTCGCCGCCGTCCTGCGCCCGACACCGCCGCCGCCGCCCCGTCGTCGCCCCGTCCGGCCCGTGCGTCCCATCCGCCCCGTCTCGCGTCCGCCCGTCCCGCCCCGTTCCGTCCCTGTCCGCCCGTCCCGTCCCGTCCCGCCCCGTCCCGCCGCGCCGCCCCGTCCCGCCCTGTCCCGCCGCCCACGTTCCTGCCGCTCTGGCGAGGCAAGTGGACCGGCGCCGCGCCGGTCACGTCCCCGCCTCACAGTCCTGCCGACCGCATCTCTCTGGGTTGTCTGTCACTCACTGTCTTCACTTGTCTACCACTGCCTCTCTTCCTGCCTCTGCATGTCTCTCTTTCTGCTTCTGACTTTTCTGTGGGTCTTTTCCTCTCTCTCATTTACCCCCGTGTTTTTCTACATTTCACTGTTTCTCTGTTTTCTTTTCTTCTTCTTCTTTTTTTTTTTTTTTTTTGTTAGTTTCAATGTATCTCTGTTGTGTCTTCTTCTAGATAAGTCTCTGTCCTCTCTCTCTCTCTCTCTCTCTCTTCTCTCTCTCTCTCCTCACTCTCCTCTTTCCTATCACTCTCACTGTTCTTTCTATACATCGTCTCTCATCTTCCTAGAGGTGCCCACTCCTCCCCGCCACCAATGTCCTTAATGCTCCAAACAGAAGTTCATCCATTACGCTGAATCTACTATTTTATTCTTTGCCTTTCCTCTGTCACTTGCTCGTGCGCTGCTTCTTATTACTGTTACCTTCATCCCCACTGTTGCTGTTCTCTTCACCCGATGAGACCTTCTCCACCCCCTTCATCATCATCACCTTCATCTTTACAATTTAACTGGTCCTCTTCGTGTACACTATCGTTTCATCTTTCAACATCTTCACAATGCCCCGCCTTTCGATAGTCTGCCATCACCTCAAACATAACAAATATTGTACATAAATAATATACAATATAATAACAAATATGTATATAATTTAACAAAAATTTACGATTTCTCCCAAATGATCGGCTGGATCCGCCCCTGGTAGAGGAGGAATACCTCCACCTCCCCACACATGACATGCCCTACACTTACGGGACTAATGACCTCAGTAAATGACGTGCCGGGAATCAATACTCAATTACTCTACCGTTTTCCGCCACTATTTCCACGGTCCTCACTGTCTCCATGCCCCCATTCTCATGCAGTCGTCTTTCTTTAATTTCTTCTCGAAGCGTACGGCTGGGCGAGAGTGTCCGGCTTAATGGCTCGGGGCTCTTAATGGCACCGCTCCCGTCCCCCGGTCGATCGGCGGCTGTTCAGCATTCTTCCGCTCCGATCCTGATCCTCAGTCATTTGCAACCGTCAAGCACAGACACCTTTGCCCTCTACTCTGCAGTGCCTCGCAGCTCTCTCGAAACCAGCCCGCCGACGCAACGTCCCTCTTGGAGTTTTATAGCCATTTGACTGTCGACAAGTCGTCGCCTCACACAGGACACGCCGCCGTCCCATCCGCAGACCGGGTCTGGCAGCTCGTCTCTGTCGTCGCGAGCTCGCCGTCGTTGGCACAGAGCTGTCCTGCAGATTATCTCTTAAGAGCAGATGCATAGTTCTTTCCCCCACTAATTTTTTTTAGAAGGAAAAAAACACGAAATAACAAACTTATCGTTATTCATGAACCAGAAAGTTTGGTTTTTAACGTTAATCAGTAAAAATTTGATATTCGTTTATCAATATTCATTATAAACAGCGTATCTCAACGTACGGGAAGCGACGCATAAATAACACAAACGTGATAATAAAAGGAAATAATTATCGTTCGTTCTATTGTTTTCCAGTTTTCAAAAGTGGTCTGTCCTTCCTTTGGCCACTCGCTGATCCATGTAGTTTCCGCATTGTTCGCCTAATGTTCGCCAGTTCTGTGTCGACACAACTGTCCACTTGTGTAGTTTCTGTTAGCTCTTTCGCCCCCGTTGTCGACGTCACCCACTCCACACCTACTGGTTTCACCAAATTCACGAGATTTCGCATCCTCGACATATTCTGCAACCACTCAACGGAGACTGTTGATGCCGCCCAAATAGCTGTAGTTTCAAGGATACCTTGGCTATTTTGGCCATAACAGTTTCCTACTGTTCAAGCTGTTTTACTGTCAACAACGTAACTGAGTGAACTGTTATCGATAGAATAGCCGGTTTCATACTATTGTATTTTCTTTATTCTGCTAGAATCTATTTATTTCTTCTGTTTCTCAACTTTCACTTCAACTTTTATTTGATTTGATTTGTTGGTGTTTTCGGGCACGTCAACTGCTTAGGACATTAGTCCCGTTAGTGTAGTGTATGTTTTTTCTCGGTATATGCGCGTGATCTTTCCCGCAGGATGGCGAGATCAGCGCCGACCTACCGTCGGCTAGTGGGTTTCCCCTAACCACGACTCTCCCACCAGCGGGCACCGCCCCAGCCGGACAAGCTCTAAGCTCCGACCGGTCTCGGAATATGTGGTAGTGTTGTGATGTTGTGTAAGTGTGTGTAAGTGGAGAGGAAAGGACAAAGAAGAGGAAGGACAGATGCGCGCGGTCCGTGGCCCGTTTGGTAGGTACTGCTCCGGCATTCGCCTGGGCTTGATCGGAGAAACCACAGAAAACTACCGATCAGAGCAGCCGGTCGCTAGAATTCTCTTCCAGACAGCGACTGAATTCGACCTAGCCGATCAACTTTTATCTTTCTGTACTTAAGCTTAAATTAAATTTCTTATTATTTACATTCTGCTTTTTTAAGATAGCTTCTTTCCGTTTCTTTTTCCTCCTTTTCCATTTATCTCGACTTCGTTTTCTTCTTCATCGCCGGTCTTCATTTCGGACGTCTTGAGTGACGCCCCTTCTCTTCCCTGTTCCCCGCCTCGCTAATTCCGTGCAGTCTTCCCGCGCTACAGCAGTTCGCTCGTGGCCGGGGCAGGAGTCAACTGGGTGGAGGGGGGCGGGGCTGGGCGCGCCGCCCGCCGAGGTCAGAGGGCAGGCGAGCGGCTCCGGCCCGCGGCCCCACCACCCTCCGCCGCTGCCCGGAGCGCGGCCGCGCGCTCTGCCGGCGGCAAGTGGACTGTGGGCGAGGCGCTCGCACAAGCGGCCTACGCTTATAGGGATGGCAAAACAAAACAACAAAAGATTTCCACCAGAAACATCGATATTTTGCATTCGATGTTTTCTTCACATCGATATTTTGTTGTAAACACATCATTTTTTTCAAATTCTTTTTAAGATTCTATATCTCCTAAACTATGGGCAGTTTCTCATTTCCACAGGCAAAATCCTTCAACATTTTATAAACGTTTTGAATATACGTTCATTTGTTTCATTTCGGCGAAAAATACCCCCTCCAGGCGCTAATTGTAAATTTAGGAACTTTTTCACATGTTAGAAACACAAGATATCTGTAAATGGCTGTATCTCCTAATGGCTGTATTAGCACTATGCCGCTGAAATTTGCATGGCAGATTTAAAATTATCTGCTCTATTAACGAATTTTTACACTTTGGTTTGATAAATTTTTCCTAAATTTGTTTGATAAATTTTTCCTAAATTTACGGAAATTAAGGCATTAGATGGAATATCGCTTGATACTGTTGTTGAACTATTACGATCTTCACAAGAAAAAAAGGATTGGTTTTAAACAAAGGTGTTTGGGCACGCTGTAGACTAGCAGCAAAGCACAGCAATGTCGTTGTTTTTCGTCACCCTCTATATCACGCTGCACATTTCGCCTATGTAACCTGAGGGTATTTTAAGTGGTTTTACGTCGATGGTATATGACTGGAAGGGACTAAAGGCTAAAGTAGCAAAACGCGATTTTCCTTATCGTTAATTTTATTTTTTACATTCTATAATAATAAGTTTTATTAACATACTACTAAAATACTAGTAACCAAACATTAAAATCTATCCCTAATAATAGTAAAGTAGCATGTTTATTAGTCTTTAATTAAAACATTGATGTTTTATAGACATCGATAGCCCTTTAGCGATGTATCAAAACATCAATGTATTGATGTTTTGGTAAAATTTGCCATCACCACCCACTCTCCCCTATCAGTAATACAACATAGAGATGTGAAATCGCCAATTGAACATGATTCTTTCTGAAAATCGATGTTCAAAATTGAAACATCGACGTTATGAAATATCGCCCCATAAACATCGAAGTTTTGAAACCATCACTAGTAATCATTATTTTTGTTAAAGCTGGCGGGGGAGGGTAATTTGATGGTGGCGGTATTTGTTTCTTTTTATTCGAAATTTTGTGTAGCAAAAAATGCGCTGTCCGTTTATCAAAATTTTTAATACTATCTTCTTCGATAATAAAAAAAATATGGACTTCGTTCATCGGCGAAAATTCAGTTTTAACTATTTTTCACTCTTGATCACTTTAGTCTGAAGTATGTACAATAATGTCCGGTTAGGAATACATACAGCTGTCTGAAAATTATTACATGTTATTATTACGATGGTACGGTCTTGATTGAAAAATAAAATATCAGCCATTTAAAAACATAAAAAAAGGTGGGAAAAAAATCCGTTTGAAAACTGTATGTTAAATCCATCGATGTTTGAAAAAATCGATGTTTTTAAAACATTAACTATAGTAAGGTAACAATGTAAGTTGATGGGACACCATTGGCAATTTGTTTTTTTGCGGAGAGCGAGATATCTCATTTAATGTCAAATGAATTCGCATATTTTGAGATGAAAAATGGCTTATTTTAAAATTTGGATTTTTATAGAACATTACATTATTCGTACGACAGATAATGTATAGATTGTTTCTGTCGATACTTATATTCAACGGTCGAGACCTTCTGGGTTCGGTCTCTGAAGGTTCCATCCGATCCATTTGTTTCATTTTTGTTGACGTCACTATAAAGCTGTTATTATCCATTCCCCTGTACGGAATGTAGGTTTGATCCTTTGAAACTGAGGCAAGGAAACTAGAAGGCTATCATCGCTGAAGCGAAGCCCCACAAAAGGCTGTTAGCGCCGGGTAAGTGAGCACGTAACCCTTTTTGGTCAATTCGGTCCAGTGGGTGGCCCGAATCCTCCCCTCCTTACAAACCCTCACCGCAAGCGCCGCCCGGACCCGCACCCGCTCCGCCCCTGCACAGCACTCCCTCCAAGCGACCCCGCCCCGCCCGGTCCTGCTTCATTTGACTATCCCGCCTTACCCCCGCCTCACTCACGACTAGCACCCGAATATCCTGGCTTCATCTCCGACACATTTACGCTTCATCGCGTACCTCCCGCACTCCATTCCCCCCGCCTCTCACCCTCCCCCCTTCATCCGACTCCCCTCTCCTACCTCCCCGCACCGCCCGCACTCCTCCCCGCTCCGCTCCTCCGCCCCCTTCCATCCCTCTCCCCCTCCGCTCCACCCCGCACCACCCCGCACCACCCCGCTCCACCCCCTCCACGCACCACCCTCCACCACCTTAACCCCGCTCC
Source organism: Teleogryllus oceanicus (assembly GCA_964035755.1). Lineage (NCBI taxonomy): Eukaryota > Metazoa > Arthropoda > Insecta > Orthoptera > Gryllidae > Teleogryllus > Teleogryllus oceanicus. Next base: position 68,793,456 of record CAXIVR010000008.1, on the reverse strand, counting down.
ACCCCCACCACCCCGCACCACCCCGCACCCCCCCGCTCCACCTCCACACCACCCCGCCCCCCCCGCACCACCCCCGCTCCACACCCGCTCCACACCCGCTCCACCACCGCTCCACCCCCGCTCCACCACCGCTCTCTTGGCGATCCCTCGCCGCCGCTGGCTGTTGCGCTCCGCTTCGCTCGTGTGTGTGTGGTGGCGTGCGCCGACGCGACCGGCTGAGCGCGTGTCAGCGCGCCGTTTCACGCTTCCCCGAGTGCACAGAGCGGTTAGACGGTGCTCTCGCTCGCAGCGCTCTTGTTTGGGCAGAGGCCACGCGGTGTTTTTGTGACAGGTGAAGGGAAACGCCAAAAGCGCGCGTTATTTTGACTCCCACTGTAGAGGGTGCGTGTTGAGAATACGCTAGAATCGCTATTGATTTAGCTTGTTATTTGCCTAAATAGTTGTAAAATCGATTAACAATTTTTGTTGAGGCTAAATGCTAGAATTACTACTAGGTATTTTATCGTAAAGTTGCCTTCAGTCGGTGGGTTATTTTGTACTTTTATTCACAGTTTGTTTTAGTGGGAAGTGGGAATTTTACTAAATATACGCTACAGTGTAAGTTATTCACAAATATTCATAGTTGTTGTGCAATAGTCGCTAATGAATATTTGAATAATCATATTATTGAATAAATATTTTTAATTGTTCAATGAATTACTTCAATGTCAAACTATCAAATGTAAGCTACAGTGTAGTGGCATAATGCTGAATGGCTTGGCGATTCAATAACATGTTGTTCATAGAAAACTGTGAAGAAAGTTTATACAAGATAATGGGATCCCAGTTCAGTAATGTAATCTTGTTTTTCACCAGCAAACGCCACCACCGTTTCCAGTAGCGACCGCTTCCTTCCGGAGTCGTGCTTCGCCCCCCACAGGGAAAAATCCCACCTCGGCTGCTAGACAGCCGACATCGAGTTTCCCGAAACAGTGCGAAAGTATTTAATTTCCCATTCCCTCGGCTCGAGTTCCGCCGTTGCTGTGTAAATTTTCATTACGTTACCGTATCAAAACGAGCCCATCAGGAAGACTTTCTCATAACGTAGTCAAGATTTATGAATACGTAATGGATCTGCGGGCTATGGCGGATGAGCTTAATCAGCATGCTCCGAACGAGACGTCAACTCGACAGCGCGCGGCGTCCAATAAGGATGCGCTCCATCCTTATATTTGGGTCAGTGCCCGCGGCGAAAGCCGATGTGCTTCCGAGCGCAAAAAATGCGATTCTTGCAGAAAGGGGTGGCTCCCGGGCAGGGGTGGCGGAGGAGAAGGGCCCCGCCCCCCTCCGGGGCAAGAGGATGCGCGCGGGCGCGCGTCTCGCTGCCAGATTATGCGGGCCTCCTAGGGCCTCTCTGCCCGCCGCCGGTCGATCCCAGGAATCAGAGGGGCCTATTCAAGGGAGGGTTTTGTGGAAATGTGGAGCCTCTTGGGTGATTTCAGCGTTGTTTTGTCCGGGGAAATATTACACTACGTTGAAAGTCGGTTGTTCTCTGATTTAAACTTTCGTAGTTTCCAGTTATCTCTCTCCTCTTGTTTCCATTTATCCTCTTGTCTCGTGTGGCTGCCTTTCTTCTATTCTCTTCTTCCTCTCTCTTCCTTCCTCTCACGCCCATCCTCTCTCCTATTCAGTTCTTCCTCTCTCTCCTTTTTTCCGCCTTCCTCTCTCTGACTTCCTTTCTCTTTTCTCTGAGGCACACACGTCAAGAATATAATTGCAGTTACTTGGACATTGATTACCAACTGTATTCCCCAATACATATTTAAAAAATTTTCATTAAAAAAAGTACTTGTAAGATGTTTATCATTTTTTTAAAGTTTATTTTAAGTCGCGTCAACAGCTAGGTCATTAGCGGCTAAATAAAAACAATATATTACATTTTACATGGACAATATTAAGTTTTTACAATATTAAGTTTACATTACGATGATGATTATGGATACAAAGACATAAAACATAAACATGAAAGTTACATCAATGTTAATTACTACAGGAAGGAATAGGAGGTTAATGTTTACCATGATATCTAATATTTATTATTACATATCATTAAAGATTTGTTTATAAATAACAATAACTTAGTTTTCGTAAAGTAGATGTTGGGAGTTTATCTCCTAAAATATAACCCCAACTAACCGTAATGAATTTATTTCTAGAACGTTATCTGCTTTCCAGAAGCCAAACTGATTTATCCACGACCTGCGAAAACGAAGCATAGTATTCCTGTAGGAGAACCTGTATTACAACGAGAAACGTTGAGAAATTCCCTCGACGGAATACGAAACTCTCCGTCCTCTCAGTTTAATCGTGTCGTGCAGCACACAATACATGAATACAAGATAAACCATCAAGTCAGCATCTATCTAGTTTGAAATAGAATGCTGCTAGTTTATATTCCAAGCACGCCCGTTTCCGCAATAAAGCCTTCACTTATTTAAGGCGATGAGAGCGAATTCAAAGGCGGCCCTCGGTCGCGCGAGCGAGAACCTCTGTCATGCTCGGGCATGCCAAGGTCTCCGAATAGAGATCACGATATGGGCCTACGTCTACCCCCCAGAAGTGGAAATTTAACACTTGGAGTGCGATGCAATACTGATTTTTAATTTATTTTTGAAGGAAAGTGAATTTGTAATGCTACAGTGTCGTTTATTGGATCTTTTTATTGGGAATGTAGATTGTTTTGGAGGTTTTGATTGATTGATTGTTTTTTTCGTGTTGCTGGGCGCGTCATCTGCTTTGGTCATTAGTCCCGTTAGTGTATTGCATGTCTTTTTTCTCGGGAGACACTGAAATGTATTCTTTCATTTGAAAGGTCATAATGGGCCTCTTATACATTTCTGCTTCCTTACACAACTAATCATTAAAACGAGCATTGCGATTGCATTAATTGATTAATGATAATTTTATTTAAAAAGATATTGTAAGCCAATGACTCGTATCGCAATGGAGACATTCCTGAAGAACAAGAAATGGGCCGGGAGCGGTAGCTCAGTGCATCAACTGATGTCACTGCAGCGCCTCTGACCGGGAGGACCAGGTTTGAGTCCTGACGGCGGCAGGATTTTCGACACTAGCTTTTCAGCTGGTCGATTCAGTCCCTGTCTGGAGGAGAATTCTAGCGACCGGCTGCTCTGATTGATAGTTTCCGTGGTTTCTCCGATCAACACCAGGCGAATGCCGGAGCAGCACCTACCAAACGGGCCACGGACCGCGCGCGATCTTTCCTTCCTCTTCTTGTCCTATCCTTTCCCCTTTACACACACACACACACACACACACTAACATGCACCCCACTACCACATATTTCGGGAGACCGGTCAGGAGCTTAGAGCTTGTCCCGACTGGGCGGTGCTCCTGATGATTCCTGGTTGAGGGAACCCCCCTAGCCGACGGGATGTTGGCGCCGGTCTCGCCATCCAGCGGGGAAGATCACCGCCATCTCCCGTGAAAAAAACATGCACTACACTAACGGGACCAATGACCACAGCAGTTGACGCGCCCGGAAACACTAAAAATCAACAAGAAATGGAACAGCGGAGGGGGGCAGGGAGATCCTCGCAGGCGCGGGCGTGGGCGGAGGCTATGACAGGGGTGAGGACTTGGGCGGAAGCGGAGTGGGAGCGCGGCGAGGCGAGGGAGGGGACGGGGGATACGACAGGGGTGAGGACGGGGGCGGGGTTTGGGGTGGGGGCGTGCCCGCTAAGCGGCGCGGGATCGGGCTCCGGATCTCCGCTGACGCGCCGAAAGGCGGAGAGCGGGCCTCGCATCGATCCGGCTAAGCACACCCGGCGGCAGCGCCGGGGCTAGGCACAGGGAGAGGGGCGGACCCGGATGGTGGCAGCACAGGCAGCGTGGGGGTGTACCGCCCAATCAAGAGAAACGAAAACAGGAAAAAGGGGTTAGATTGCCAATCAGACTCGGTCGTTTTTTGATGTGATGCCTTCGTCTCAAAATTCACGTTTAATATTATTGGAGGGTAAAAAAGACATTTTTACTAAAATTACAAGTATTAGAAAATTAAATGATATATTCGTCGAAGTCGGTTCTTTGTAAACCGTGCCCAATCCGCCCCTGTACTTCATCTTTTCGACCAATTCATAATGTCTACTACTCGCGCAACTTTTCTTGAACGATGACCTTGCTTCCCCCTCCCTTTAGCAATAAACAGGTGAAGGCAAAAGCTCGCAGCGAGCACTGATGACAACATTCCAAGCATTAAAATTTTGTTGGCGCGAAACAGAAGCTAGTCAAAGCTAGTTGATTTCATAGTCTTGAACTTCTGTTCAACTTTATTACCATGATCTAAAGAAATTGCTGAGGCATGTCCAGGTTCTTCAAGGGAGGCACCTAAAACTTAGATTTAGTGTACCTGCTGTTGTCTACCCAGAGCGATGACCTGGCCGCACACGTACCAGGATGAATTTGATTTACCAGAGGTTGGTTTACTGTAAATACTCTGTTGGCAGACTGTGTAACTAATACCCCCACTCCACCCGCAATTCTTCAATCCATCGTTCAAGAAAAGTTGCGCGAGTAGTACGTCGTACATCTAGTAGAGCAATTCATTTCCGTTACGCTATGAAACGTTACAGAATTTTCGAAATTTCTTCACCTGAACTCGTCCCGCCAGATCAAACAAAATGTTATTTCCTCAAAAAGTAAATAATACATTTTGTACACATTCGCAAACGCCACGAGGTAAAAATGTGCACATTCGTAGATTTTTTCCTATTCAGCTCTGCAGAAGGCGCTCCCGCTGTGGGTCTCCACTGGCTGACTGCTTGCGCAGCGTAATTCGGAGGAAGTTTCGGCTCCAACTTGAAGTGGCGGGTATTGCTGCCACTGACTGAAGTGTTTCCGTGAAAGCTTAAAGAAATTGACGTAGCGATGTAATATTGGAGAAAAGTTTTAATGTTCTATGAAAATGCGAGGTAGCAAATTTGCAGAGTGTGAAAAACCCAGTTATCTCCCGAAATAGACCGGGAGCGGTAGCTCAGTGCATACCCTACCAGACGGGCCACGGACCGCGCGCGATCTGTCCTTTCCTCTTTGTCCTATCCTCTCTCCCACACGCACTTACACTAAAATGCACTAAACTACCATATTCCGGGAGACCGGTCGGGAGCTTAGAGCTTCTCCCGGCTGGGGCGGTGCCCCGTTGGTGGGAGAGTCCTGGTTAGGAGGAAACCCCACTAGCCGACGGTAGGGTAATGATGGTAGGGTGACGGTAGGGTAATGATAATTTAAAAATGGTTAACCTCCATTTACGTGAGCTGTGCACATGCACTACATATTTTGCGCATAAGGAACTTCGCCACCAACTAATACGCCAACTTGAGTGGTACGCGTAGCACTTTCGTTTGCTTGGATAAACTAAGAGAAAGCGTAAGTGAATCTTTCAGCATTTCCATAGAGACTTGCATTGTCGTGTCCTTCAGCAGTCGTGAGGTGAATCATACTACGTGACAACCTCACCGCAAGTGACAGGAGTAAACGCTGCTACAGGAGTAATCGAGCATGGTGAGCACGGTGTGGAGCTGAAAACGCAAGTGCTGCAGCTGACGATGCGGTGTTCAGTCTCCCGGAACAACTTGCGTAAAGCCCGGAATTACAAGCAATTTCCTTCTTCAAGGAAATTAGAAATATACTACTAAAAGACTGCTTTTGTTTTCGATGTCACTTTTGGTTTTCGGCGTTTTGGCGGAAAATAGTAAACGTAGTGGCATATCATTCATGATATCCGGCAACCAATAACTAATCCGAGAGGAACGTGTTTGTATTCCTGCCTCTGACAAAAATGTTTTTAAAACCATGCATGAAAGAAAAGATTCCGCCCGTCAGCTTTAGATTCTATGAATTCACTGATGAGAAAATATTTCCACAAAGAATGTTTGCGTTATAAAAAACGATCTAAGTTGCCAACCTATACACACATTTCCTTTTTCATTTGAATTGAAAGTTAATAAAAATGTTAAAATGAGTTTGTGTCATTTCACTTCCACACAACGATTGGATTGGCCGTTCTGGTATCTTGAGTTGGTTACCATACGAACATAGTTTTGATTATTGTCGGAACTAATTTCACTCGGTGAGAGGAATGCTGAAGAATCTCCTAAGCGACATTAATTTCCAAATGTTTGTATCCCAACCTGCTGTGTGACGAAACTAAACGCACAGTCGATGGCCTTACCTCACAAGCCGTGTGATCTCGGCATCGTACGACAAACGCAGTACTTCCGGGACCTATTAAGGTCAAACGTGCTTATTTTGCGTCAAAGGGAAATACTTGCGACGACTGGTAGGAGACACCATGCGCTCAAGATAGCTGACCAGAATCCTTCGTTTGTTTTCGTTTCCTACCGTGGAGTCAAACGTGAACTTGCATCCAGGCGTTCAGGCGCAAGGGATCTCACGGGGTGGTAAATCTGTTACAAGAGTGTTTTATGGGCTACAGGTGGATCGTAGACTGTTTTGCCCTGGTAGGTTCGATAAAGTACTTTGAATGGGCAAGCTATGTTGTGCTGGTGTGTGTGATAAGTCATGTCAGAATGGATTAGCTGGCATGAATTATAAAAACATTAATGTGTCATTTTTATTGAACTTCTCTCTTTAAACAAATATCATTTTCATCAGAACACTGTTCAAATTACTTAAGTTCTCTCGTAATTTTAAACCTTCAAGGCACAAGACTATCGTTTACCTTTTAAACCTTAATTATACTATCAAAAAGTATATTTTCTTCATTTTTTTAAATATGAAAATTTAAGTGTAATATATTTTTTTATATTTTCATATTCTAATATTTAAAAAAGTGTGTATAATGTATCAAAACATTATGGATATAATATATCAAAACATTGATAATTTAAAAGTGAGTGCATTTGCTTTCCAGCTAATCAGAAACTGAGAACGTTGTAACGCCACAAAACAACACGCACGTATCATTATCATCATATATATATATATATATATATATATATATATATATATATATATATATATGAATGATTAATTAACACTTTCTTTTGTTACAAATATGGAAAGAAATGATTCTATAAAAGCATTGGAAAGTTGGCCTTATGAAATTTTGAATCCGCTGAAATTCATTAGCCCTCAATAATTGCGCGCCCCAGGCTGCAGCCTACTCAAGCCCGTTCGGTAATCTGTCACTGCTTACGAAGTTCGTTCCAGCTCGCCGCTTTCGAACGTGGATGGAATGTCCTGTGTGGAGGTACAGCGTCTGAGTGAAGTGCTCGCCGAGGGCTCGTCTGCGGGCGGCGGCGACGGCGGCGGAGCGTGGCGTCGCCCCGTGCACAGAGGCGAGCGACGCCGACGCCGGCGCCAGGCGCTCTCAGTGCGCGCGAATTGGAGCGTGGCTCCCCTGCCCCCCCCGCGACGCGACGAACGCGGCGGCTGCAAGGGCGCGCGCGGCGGCGCCAGGCGCCGCCCCGCCCCGCCCCGCCCCGCCCCGCCCGCCCGCCCTGCCGGCCCAGCCTGCCGCCCCGGCCCGCCCCGCCTCGCTCCACCCCGACCCGCCTCGCCCCGCCTCGCCCTCCTGCCTTGCCTGCCTGCCCCCCCTCGCCCGCCCGCTCCGCCTCGCCCCGCCTCGCCCCGCCTCGCCCCGCCTCGCCCCGCTTCGCCCCGCCCGCCTCGCCCCGTCTCGGCCCGCCCCGCCCGCCTCGCCCCGCCTCGCCCCGCCTCACCCCGCCTCGCCCAGCCTCGCTCGCCCGCCCACCCACCTGCCCCGCCTCACCCCACCCGCCCCGCCCCGCCTCGCCTCGCCAAGCTCCGCCTCGCTCCGTTTCGCCCCGCCCCCCCCCCTTCCATTCCATCCCGACCCGATGCCACGCCCTGGCCGCCGGCTACGACGACGCGTTTAATGCGACCTTCCGCTGCTGCACCCCGTCCGCCACTGCCCCGCCGACCGCTTATTTGCCTCCTGCCAACGCTCACCGCCCCCGCCTACTCTGTCACGCTTCCGCCCTCCCCTTCCTCATTGCCGTCCCCGCCGATGCATACCCGGCCGTTGCCGCCACGCCCATCGACATCCCCGTTGATAGGCCACTGGTGTCGCCGCCGCAGCCGCACCTTGTATGCCACTCATCCACTGCGTGCCTCGCCCGCCGGCACTCCCCCGTCCACACCATTCCGTCCCACAGTCCCGTCCGCCGCTCCGTCCGCCTCTTCCCCGTATTCCCTTCGCTGTTCCCAGCTGCATCGTGGCCACTGCCTCGCAGGCGACAAAATTCCTGTTGTCACTCCACCCCCGTCTCCTGTTGCTGCCACAATTGCTGCAAGCGTTAAGAGAACGGTCATCTCGTTGCAATGACCCCATTATGAGCATCGTCGCCTCTCAGCACTAGCGTAGCCGACGTAGCGTGATTAAAACATCGTAAGCTTCTGGGCTTCAGTTGCACAACAAACTACCGGATAAATTAAAAATATGCATAAAATGGGAAAACGCAATTGAAAGAAAAAGTTGTTGAAGTACTTCTAATATTGATGTATTCAGCGACTATGTAGTACATTTTTTCTACCTGTGAATACAAACTATTTTACATGAATTTCAAAAGAAATGTTTAAAATCTTAGTTTTCTATCATTATCTTCAACGTGCCTATTGAATTTTGTAAATTTATTAATAAGTTTTGTAATGTATTTTTGAATTAGTTATTAAATTTTAAATTATTACATTATTCAGCGTCAAAGATACTCATGATTACTTGAAATACGTTAAAGAATATTAATATCCTTAACGTTTTAGATAGTTTTATCTTTCCGTGAAATTTTTTAAGTTTGTTGATTTCCTATTTTAAACATTAAGACATTTAATTAAAAATTCAGTTGAATTTAAAAAAATATCTATATTCATTCTTTTAGCCCTTTGGCTTTTCTTATTTCTTCGATAGTGCCTTGGGCAAGGACCCAAAGTTGTGGCTATTGAATTTCGTGTAACCTGCCCGGAGTCACCATACCCGTTTTCTTCTCAGCTGATCCTCGTCGTCAGACTTACTTTGGTCAACGGTTATCCACCGCAAATGCTGTCGCCACGATTAGCATTAAGGCTCCCACAGACCGGGACGGTAGATACACAGCGAGTGTGGCGCGGAAAGTTCCGAGCTAGACGCGGCCGCAGAATTCGCGGGACCGTTTCACACCGGAGCGAGCGTTTTGACGGTGGCAAGGTCGCTCGACCCAGAGGGGAGCGAAGACTCCCGAACACGGGCGGACTTCCACGAAATCGAGCTGCAGCGGAAGAAACGCGTCGACTTTTTTCTAGCTACGATCGCGCGACACAAGCGCAGCCGAGATTAAACGCTGCCAATCCGTTGCCGCGACGCTCGCCTGCCGCGCAGGTCTGAACGTGCTCCTAAGGCAACACGTGACGCGAAACTTCCGCTGCGGCCAATCCGCGTAGGCTGCGGAACTTCCGCGTCGGTCTGTGGGAGCCTTTAACTAATGTCTTGTACTGCCACGTTCACTTCACACCTTCCACCAGGAGCCGGCGGATCTGCTCCCGCCCTCAGGGACTCTTTTCGAGCGAGACCGCCCACACAATCCTCACGCGTCACCGGTCCACTAGACTGCGCTGGCGGTGGCACGAGATCCCCTTTTCGATCCACACGCCTGTGTCCACGCTCTCGTCCGTCGTCTTTCTCTTTTTGCAAGTTTTTCATTTTCTGCTCACTATCTTATCGTTGTCGCTCTTGACCTTCGGGTTTCTCTGGCTTCTCTTTTTTTTCATTTCTTTTTCCTTGTTCATCTATTAGTTCCATCCGTTTCCGTCGTTTTTATTACGTTTTCATAGTGTCGAATTAATGTTTTCTATATCTCAATATTTTTCTTCGCAATCACTAGTTTTTCGTCGTAATCACTAAAGCAATTATCTTTGTCTTTTTACCACCAGTTTGTTTACGTTATTAATATTGATTTCACGCAACCATCTGCAAATCGTCATATCTCTCTCTCCTTCGGAATCGGTTTATCGCTTTCTCTTGATTGATTGAGTGATTGATAGTGATTGCGGGTGCGCCAAATACTATGGTCGTTAGTCCTGTAAGTGTAGTGTGTGTTTTTCCTCCGGAGGTGGCGATGGTCTCTCTCCGCTGGATGGCCAGATCCGGCACCGACCTACTCTCCCTCAACCAGGTATCGTCTACCAGCGGGGCACCGCCCCAGCCGGTACAAATTCTCCCGGTACAAAGTCCCCCGACCAGTCTCCCGGCATGTGTGTTAGTGTTGTGCATGTTAGTGTAAGTTGAGAGGATAGGACAAGGAAGAGAAAGGAAAGATGTCGGGCGGTCCGTGGCCCGTTTGTTAGGGTACTACTCCGGCATTCGCCTGGTGTTGATTGGAGAAAGGTTTCTCTCTTAATTAGGTTTCTCTCTTCATTCAGTTTCTCTCTTCTTCAGTTTCGCTTAGTCGCAGTTATTTTTTATTTTTTTGTTTCATTCCTACATTCTTCTTCGTTCATTTCCTCCGTTCCCTTTTATTTTTGTTTCCTCGTTCGCTTCGCTCCCATCGCTCCACTGCACCTCCCGCTCGCGGATCCCCCGCTCCCACATCCAGCGAGCGGAAGTTGCTTGGTTCGCGTAATTTAAGAGCAGCCAACCAGGTGATGCGCAGAGCGTCTGCTAACCTTGCGGCGCACAGCAACACAAACATCCTGCTTCCTCTGCAGTGGAAATTATTGAAGCATACTTTTGCATTGTTGATGTTGGCATCGCGTATTTGTCGCTTGGCTAGCGAAGAATGAGACTCATTGCTAACGTTTCTACCTTTATTGATTTCCCGAGGTCACGTGAGCGTGGTGTTATAACTGCAACAGCTTCGTAATAACTTCCCAAGTACGTAAGTGCACATAAATGTACGTCTCGCTTTTTGTATAGAAACTTCTGGTTCATATGAGACGGATGTTATTTTTAAGATTCATTTCCATTTCTTTTATCGATCCGGTCTTCTGTTGTGTTTTAAGATGTAGTTGTGATGTCTTGGAAAAGATTCAAGAGACGAAAACATTACTAAAGGAACTCGCGAGACGTTTCAGCATACAGAGATATTAACGAGGTCAAAAGATTGTCCTTGACTTTCGATGCTTACAATGGTTGTCACACACAATAATATGGTAGGAAATATTGTTTTGGCAAGTTCTCTCCAGTGAGTCAAACTCCAGGAGAAAGGATCCGAGGTTAGACGTTAAGGGGTAGAGCGAAGGAGTATCCGTAGTGCAATGCTAAGTAGGGTAATTGGTCTTCTTAACGATTCCTTCGACGGTTTTTTAGATCGTTACGACTGGAATCGGCAAACACTTTTTATCCTGAGGGGCGTCTTGCAGTCACGTAGACTGAAACCGATCGCGAGTTTGGAACTTTCCCACTCGCTGGCGAGGTCGCGGCGTTTGCGGAGGTGGCACGGGGGCGAAGGCGGGGGGGGGGCGGCGGGTAAAGTTGAATCGGCGGCGGAGGCGGCAATGAAGGTGGAAGGGGGAGGGGGAGGCGGCGTGGGTGGCGATGACGGACGGTAAGTGCAGTGGAGAGCGGGCGAGCTGCCATGACGCGAAATAAGGTTCTCGTTTCGTTTTGCGAGCATCCCGAACGACCGGGAGCGGTAGCTCAGTGCATCAACTGATGTCACTGCAGCGCCTCTGACCGGAAGGTCCTAGGGTTACACTCCCCATGATAGCAGGATTTTCGACATTAGCTTTTCAGCTAGGTCGAATTTAGTCGCTGTCTGGAGGAGAATTCTAGCGGCCGGGTGCTCTGATCGGTAGTTTTCCGTGGTTTCTCCGATCAACACCAGGTGAATGCCGGAGCAGTACCCTACCAAACGGGCCACGGAGCGCGCGCGATCTCTCCTTGCCCTATCCTCTCCCCCTTACACACACATTTACACTAACATGCACTACACTACCATATATTCCGGGAGACTGGTCGGGAGCTTAGAGCTTGTCCCAGCTGGGGCGGTGCCCCGCTGGTGGGAGAGTCCTGGTAAGGGGAAACCCCACTAACCGACGGTAGGTCGGCGCCGGATCTTGCCATCCAGCGGGGAAAGATCACCGCCATCTCCCGAGAAAAAAACATGCACTACACTAACGGGACTAATAACTAAAGCAGTTGACGTGCCCAGAAACACGAAAAAAGCAAACCAAACCAAACGTCCCGAACGCAGCCGCTGAAGAAGCACATATTGGTCTGTCAATATCTGCCCGTGTACCGCGAGCGGGACCGGCTGCGATGAAGCAACCGGCCGCAGTTGCGCTCCCGGATGTCTTTGGGAAGCAGAGAAGTCGGGACGGACGCGTTCGACCGTAAGATTCTAACAAGCTCTTCTTGTTACTACTACACCCTGCTCTCTGTGTTAAGATGTAAATACCTTACCGCGATTGTATTCTCTGGAAAAGTCAAATATCGATTTTTATTATAATTTCCCAAAATTAAGAACTGAAAATAAAGCATTTCTTATTGTGGAAATATCACTTTTCTTTACCTCTTGACATTTTTATCAACTAAATTCGCAGGCAACCCCCAAAACGATTTTTTTTAATTTAAACTTTTCTCTTTCTGTCGTAACTTAATTGAATATCACGAGAACATATTTCAAGAGACCAATTTGCTTTTTATTGCTGCAAATCATTATTTACTTTGCACTGATTCAAATGTTACTTTTCGTATAGCATTGCCTCAAGACTATATATTATTAAAAATTCAAGAAAAAAATTGGTGTATAAATATTTTACCACGTTGTATACCGTGTATTTTCCACGTTATTGAACTAAGTATATCCGTGTTACAAAATTGGCTGTTGTGCTAAAATAGTTACCGCTCGTAGAAATTTACTTTTTAAAACGTTGTAAAGGAACAGAAATCTCTTTGGAATTCAATTAATTAAGCTCTAATTATGACTGAAAAGCCAGAACAGCTAACGACGGTCTTTAATAAAATACCTTCTACGGCCCTTTTTTAAATCGGCAAATTCCTTGCCGAGATGAGATTAAAATTTAAAGGATAATGCGCATCGACTAACGGGGTACCCAGCTGTGTAAAATGTTAGTAACTTTCAAACTGTTCTTATTTAAAGTGAAGCAAAGAAAGTTAAGTTTCACTTATCATTCTGAAAAAAAAAATTGTGTATTTTTTCAGATGTATCGACTGCATTGCATGTAAGTGGTGGAACTTGTCAAATTTACCTATTATGTAATTCAGCAAGAGTTGGTTCACATTCCTACAAACAAAATGTTTCAGTTTCCATTGAATTCCTTCTGGATGATCATCTGAATGGGACACGGTTATGTTTTGGTAAATTAAATGTGAATAATAAATTATGTAGATCAGGACATCAAAAATATCTGTATCAAAAATGGAAAATGTGTTTATGTTCCATTGAAAACGATTATATAAAATATGTATTTATTCATCAGAGCTGATTGTCTGTATTTGTTTTCAGGTGAGTAATTCGATCTGACTGAGAGAGCCAGTTTTGCAGTCCAGATTTGTGAGTATATATATTCAGAAGCGATTAGTCTAAGACTGTAGTTAGATAGAAGATAGTGTTTTATTCGATTTATTCTGGCAAATGTCAAAAGTAAATAAACGCACATTTAAAGGAAAATTATTTTATTGAATACAAGGTAATTCCTTTCTTTTGTAGTTCAATATTTTATGATACACTTATTAATATTTTACATATTAATATTGGGAAGAAAATAATAATAATTTAATTGTAATTATTTAGAAGTAATCAGTATACACGAGTTTTACGATTATTGTTCGCAAGCAAATTTGTCTCATTTTAAATTACGTACATTAATAAAACATTTTCAAGAAAACTAGAAAATAACGGATTATTTATTTATTCTGTATTTTTCGTATCAAGAGTTTGATTTATATACACAAAAATTCTGTTTTATGAATAAAACAAGAAGTGATTGATCATTATATTCAAGACAGAGAATGAGCGTTTCCTGTTTGTACTTGAACATTGACCTCTCTGTCTCCTCTGCACAAAGCCTCTGACTGACCACCAGAGTTGGCCCTCTGTCCTACCTACCTGCATTGTTAGCCACCCCTCCGACGGGCACTCAGCTCCTCAAGGGCGACTGAAGCCCTGCTCAGGGAGGCCCAGGATCGAATCCAGGCGGCGCGGCGCGGCCAGATCTGCCTCCTCTCGACCTCAATCGCGTCCGCGAGGGGCCAAATCCGATTAGGAGGCGGAGGAGGGGGCGGTGGCAGCGACGGAGACAGCGGACGAGTAGGCGCAGGTAAAGGGAGGGGTGGATTGAGGTGGGGACGGCGGGTGTGAAGCGGCGGTGGAGGAGGAGGCGGTCGAGGCCTTGGCGTCGGATGTTGATGCCAGTGTTGGTGGGGTGGCGATGGCGCGGCTGACGCTGGAGGAGGGGTGGCCGATCCGCGAAGTCCCTGCGGAACGCCGGCCGGTGCGGCGCGGCGCGGCGCCTCACAAAGCCCCGCGCCGGGTCCTCTGGGCGCGCGGGCGGGTGGATGCATATTCATCAGGCGCGGACCGCCAGGCAGTGGGCCTCAATGACCAATGCACACGTCACACATGCAGGCTGGAAAGATCTCCAAAGTATGAAAGAAAATGTTGTTCTGCTTGTTGTTTAGTTTGAATATATATATATATATATATATATATATATATATATGAGAAGAGAGAGAGGAGAGAGAGAGAGAGAGAGAGAGAGAGAGAGAGAGAGAGAGAGAGAGAGAGAGAGAGAGAGAGGAGAAATATAACCTTTCATTCTATTTCTACCAACAGAACGGACATAATTTATTTTGTGGTATATTTAATTTATTGAAAAGGGAAATATTGCTCTGAATAACTTATTTACGTTTCAATTTTTTGTTTGGTTATCCTTTTTGTTAGGGAAGTGCCTCAACATCACTTACATCATTATTATTCTTTTAATCGCGTTTTAAAGTCAACTGAAAGGATTTTTTAGCATTTGAATCGTCCATTGTCAATAAGTGTTATGAAATTCATTTTTTCTGTAAAATATATATATATTTTCTTGCAGTCACTACCTGTCTTTTCAATGTTCCTTCATTCCTTTATTGTGTTTTACTTTCTTTCTCTTCTACGATTATTTTGAGTAGGTTTTGTTTTCTGTTTTGTGTTGGAATCTATTTTTCCTTATGTATTGAATGTTTGTTTTACCCATTCATTAACTATTTCGCATTGAAAGTTCGAAAGATGGCACTCCGGAAGGGAAAGACTTTGGAAGAATAGTTAAAAAGAAGAAGGAAGATAGGAAGTGCAGAGAGAATGGAAAAGGAAGAAAAAGAAAAAAGAAAAAAGGAAAAAAATTGAGAAGAGGGAAAAATAAGAGATGGAAATAAAAGAAAGGAGACGGAAGTAAAAGAGAGGAGAAGGAAGAGAAGGTGAGGAGATGGAAGTAAAAGAGAGGGACGGAAGTAAAAGAGAGGGACGGAAGTAAAAGAGACGGTACGGAAGTAAAAGAGACGGTACGGAAGTAAAAGAGAGAAGACGGAAAGCAACCAACCAAAGAGTGTGTACACAAACAGGCAAAAAAGCTGACTCTTATTTATTCGGTGCGGTGCTCGTGTTTAGGCCCATTTGTGAGCAGTGCGCGCCGCAGCGGCCGCCGCCGCGGCGCCAGCGCCGGCGCCGGGCGCAGTGGCTGGAGAGGCGTGGGCGGGCGGGGCGGGGCGGGGCGGGGTGGGGCGGGGCGGGGCGGGGCGGGGCGGGGAGGTGGATGCGCTTTCTCCGCGCCCATCACAGACTTTTCCAATTAGGCTGAAAGCGATACTTCGCGTTCCTGTGCGTGCCCAGACTTTGCTGCACGGAGACCCCATACTAATATAGATGTGTTGAGTTTCAACTGTTTGTGGTGATTTTCACCCATGTATATCAGTCTTCTGCAATAAACGCAGATTAGAGTGTTGGACGTGGAAGAATATTATGTTCTGCCTTAGTGTCGTTTATGCGGTAACGATAAATGAGTGAAAGTGTTCGGAAAGTGTACGATTGCAGTATATCTTGATTTTCACTGAATCGAATTTGTATTTAACAGATTTTAGAAAATTTCATAAATTGGTGCTTGTGGATTCGGCCGAATTTTTTTGTGTAGAACGATTCGATAAAAAGTTTAGTTTCGTTACCTACTTTTCCCGTTCTTCTGTTTATTTTATGTGTATTTCAAGTGGTGTGTTTACTGCGCCGTCTTTGCAGAACAAAGGCAATTAATGTGGAGGTGGAAATCAGCTGTTTTTTATGAACTTCTTTCCTTGGCAAATTTTATCTGGTTACTGCTTATTTTCACATAATTATTCGTGAAAAATGTTTATAAGCAAATTCCCGTTTCTGGAATATCCAATTCATGAATAAAATGTATATAAAGCGATGTAAGAATTCATCTACAACAATAAAACAGCATGAAAATTAACTATCCCCGACGGTAATTTGTTGTTGTGATTTGTAACGCGCGGGTCAGTAGAAATAGGATTTCTGAACTAATCCGGAAATGCGCTTCGGTGCTGAACATTTTGTCAATTAACCAGCACCTGGCGTAATTAACTACTTTTCATTTCTATATTCTCTGTCAAGAACACAAAAAATATTAGTCCGTTCCAATTATCTCTTACTTTTCCGTATTGGAACGAATGTGATTTACCACTTGGGAATTTAATTTTGCCAAACCTGGGCAAATGAAGGGTCTTTGATACACCGAAAGTGCGACACTGACAGTGTGGATTTTCCGTCGTGCCATTCCCGGCGTCGAACCCACACGAAATCCCGAAATTGTGCAGTCGTGCGTCGTGCAGGAGCCCACGGGGCCACTTCCTGCAACTGGAGCATGCAGGCCGGCGGCGCCCAGACCATCCAGGCAGACGGACGGCAGGCTGCAACTGCGCGGCACTTAGCGATAGGGTTTTCTGGAAAAGGAGGGAGAAAAAATTAACTAGAATCGAATTGTACTTACAGATTTTCAATTCGATCCATCGATGAGTAAAATACGTATTATTGCCATTTTTATTATCAAACGGTTAAAAACTATTTACATTTTGAAATTGAAAATAGTTTTGAAATTAACCTCTCTACCCAATGTATCACTGGAGATGCATTCAACATTTTTGTTATTATGTGGATTTGAATTTTAAGACACAAGTTTGCGTTTAGATGTTCGATCTAAAAATGTAGTTTTTCGACATTCGTTAGTAAACAATTTTGATAAAAATTGAAATATCTACTCATTTTGCTAAAAGCTTCGAAATGGAGTTAATACGTATTTTCAGTTTTTAAAGTATAAATTATGTATATTTCTGAGAGATTTTTTTATTCTTCAAAAATCGCAAAAACAGCTTTAGTGATTCGTCAATACTGCCAAAAACCGATTGAATTAAAAACTTGTTGAAAAATTGGATTCTCCCTTAATGCGGTCGTGTTTGCCCAAGCCTAGCGTCAATACCCCAGTCCGCCGGCCAGAGTTTGAAACCCGACGCAGCGCTGCTCTCTATGCCTCTCGGGGAGGTTGAGTGGCCCAAGTGCTCCGTTTGCTCGTTTGCGAACTCCTCTTCGGCCGCCGCCGAGGCGAAGCACGCCCGCCTCCCGGGCGCGGACTGTTCGGGCTCTATTCCGAGGGCGGAGGAATCCACACTGCAATATTGGTGGCTGGACGCGGGATACTCTATTCAGAAATCGCGGCAGTTAGGATAATAACATTTTATCTCGCAGTTTTTGGCAAAAATGATGTTTTATTTATTTATTTATTTTACGTCAAAATACACTTAAACTGCGTATGACGTGCTATGGGGAAAAGTGAATTGTGTCAAATTTTCAAAATTCTGTGATCCTACAGTAAGTCATACTACTAAATTTAAAAACTCCATGCAATAAAATCTATTTTCAAGGATAAAAGGCAATACATTTAGGCTCTTATCCATGTTGTCCTTGGAATAATACTTCCTGCCGCGACAACATAAAAAGATAATTTGAATAATTGTATTTCCCACTGCATTCTAGAAGACGTGCACAGAAAATGAAGTTACTCTCTTTCCCTACTCCTCTTTCCTGTCTGTGCGAGACCCACTGTGCCGCACGGAAGTCGCAATGGCATCACTTCGGTTCGATTCGATGGATGTTCTAAGTGTTTCCGAGAACAACTTGAACGAGTGTACTGAAAATCCTTCAGACGAAGTCTGCAGCTCAAGGAGGAAGTCTCTGTTGACTACAAACATTAATTCTCTCGCGTACATAAACCAGCTAGTAGTAATACGAAAACACGACAGAAGATGAGTAGTCTTTACCTGGTTGACTGAAAAAACATGTTGAGCGCGTCACGTTGCACTTACGGACGGGGCGTTCTCGTACGAACAATTAGATTATAAATTGCCCACTATAACTCCCAGATTATTTATTGGGCTCTAATGGCAAGCCGGGTGTTGGCTTTAGGGACACTGTTTTGGGCAGGCCTGATCTAAAAACATGAAAAGTTACACTGAAACCTGCTCGAACAGCCGCCTCGATTAAGCGATCGCCTCCATTAAGCGTCATTTTCTCTTGGAAGACATTGATTTTTGCATAAGATGCGTGTAACAATTCCGTCCCCTTACAGTCACCTGGCCACAGGGTCAGCGGCCAGGCACATTCCATAGATGATCCTCTATTAAACGGTCATCTCTAGCAATTTTGAACTGGAGTAGAAGAAGTGGAAGAACGGTAGATTCAATATCTTCATGCGAAGGGACGCATTGTCAAATTACTTATAATTGAGACATCTAGTGTCACCCTTCTGGCAATGGTTTAATTTCTGTTTAAGTTAAAAATTGTTTTAATCAATACATCTATTAAATAACATGTTCGCTTCACCTAAATGGGAGCTTTCTCAATTGGATTTATAAGTCTTTTAGTTTGCTTGTGAGTTCGATTGGGTGAGAACGTTTCACGCTGTCAAGAATGTTTGACATTTTTCGAGAGACGACTGTAAACCTATAAAGTGAGAAAAGTTTCAGCTAAAAAATGGGTTGGCAATACTAAGTGCGGTAGGACACAAATTTATCAAAAATATAAACAAACTGTAGGCAATTTTTTGTGAAGTTTTGAAGAACACGCAACTAAAAAGACATAATCGTATCTAAATACAACTCCGCAAGGCACAAATCACAACTAGTTTCGGTGGTGCCGAAGCTTTGGAGCAACGTTCAACTACATGGCGTCGAAGGCTGTGCGTTCGAGTGTCGAGTGCGAGTATATACTGCAGCTTTTGCAGAGCTGCGTTTGACGTAAATCAGCTGTTGCGATGTCATCCAATAGGAAGGATGAACGACATCATTATGACGTCACTGTAGTGACGTCTATGGTCCAGATTGGACGGCACCGTAACAGCTGATCAAATGTCAAAGCAGCTCTGTAAAAACTGTAGTACAAAAGACCGATTTCATCTTGTGATTGTGGATTGGTTGGCGCATCTTACTTCCTCTTATTCCATTTGAGATATCATTCCATTCTAAATCCTTCATCCGTCATCATATTTTACTCCTTATCATCCACCCGTCATTCTCCACGCTACCGTCAACTAACCAGTAGAAGGCAATGGAATCATTGCCCAATCATTAATTATTTGCGCAGGAAAGTCGTACGGATTTAAACGTCATCCCTATTCTCGGATATGTAGTGTGACAACCATGGAATAAAATGAAGCAAAAGCTACATCAAAGTTGAAGTTATTCGGTATCCCCCACGTTTATACTTAAGCCTTGGGTTACGAAGCGTGGACTCAGCAATTCACTTCTATTACATCCTTGTATGGTAAATAGTTGTTTCCTACTGAATGATACGTGTGTTTATTAAAACAACAACATACTTCCTCTCTAGCTGTGCTAAGACATGAATTAACTGTAACATTAGTGATACTGAATAACTCTTTAGTGGTACCAAATAACTCCTTATCAAATATATCTTTATCATTTATGAGAACCATATGCTTACAAATTTCCGTCATCATTTTGTTCCACTTTACAGTATCATAGCTTTTCTTCCATTTCCTTTCCTCCACCTTCATTTTCTCGCATTTCTTGTATTTTCCGTATACTGTCATTATTATCGGAGAAATTAGGATTCTGTCGTAATAAGGTCAAGCTGTGCAGCCGGTCGATCCAATCTCCCATCTGAGGGTATTTCCCATCTGCATTGAGCTTGGGGCAGCGAATTGGAAACACGTGTAAGACATGGGCGCTCACTGATTGCGGCACAGTCGTAGCAATCACAGTTACATTGCTACTCATCATCATTATCCGAATCTCCATTCGAAACGATCCCCAACTAGCATAGCTTTATTAACCAAACCAGTAACCCGTGAATAACATACCAAGTGTCGATAAATGGTCGTGAAATACAAAATGTAAATATTCATTATTGACAACGTCTTAACATACTTGGTATTGCTTAGAATAATTGTTTAGAGTAAAGGTCACCAAGCTTTCGGAACTCATGGACTATTAAATTCATGAATTTAAATCATGCGGTCCACTAATGCGGATTTATATTCGTAAAAGTATGGTAACCCGTCAAGAAAAGAACGACGAAATTATGCGAGCGTTATTGTAAAAACACAATATTTACAAAATGCAGTGTGGGTGTTTTATTTTCTCTTAAAAGTTTGTTGATACATTTTTTCCCATACAATTTATCTGAGAATCAATCTCAACAAACTTTTTTAAATAGGTGAGGGCTATGTAATGTTGACCACGGTGAAACTAGAATTGTTTTAAAAACACCCACTTTGATCCCACCAAATACTAAAATCAAAAGAGCTGGTAATCGAAATAAATTTAGGGAAGCCTACCTACTGTTGCTGTATTTTGCAAATCTCCCAATCTCTAAACTCACTTCTACCATCCGAACCCTAACCCCAAACTCTCTCCAAGTACCAAATTACGTGCCGCTAAAGCTTCTATTAGCTATAATTTAAATAACACCAAATGCTGCAGGTCGCGGGTTCAGATTAGTTGGTTCTTAATTTTTTATTGTTTATGAAGACATCCTATCAGAAAAATAAATATCTTCTTTGGCGGCATATACTTAAATCATAAATAACAACATGCAAATAAACAGGTTTATACCTTAATGCAGTTGCTTAAATTACGATACAATTGCAGGGACGCAGGAAATTTTGAAATTGATAAAAGAACACAGAACTTCATCTTTGTTCCTATGAATTGCACCTGTTTAATGTAACAAAATTGTAAGTAATTATTTCATGGTAAAAATTGTGAAAACTAATTTAATCATTAACAATCTTTAAAGGTTAATTAATTATAATAAAATTATTAGTTAATTTATTTATTATCAGATATTGAACTTATTTAAGTATTACAAATTCTAACATGAAATTTATTTGTCATAGATAATGGATTTTGGGGTTCTTAAAAAAAATTAAAGGTTAATTAATTATAATAAAATTATTAGTTAATTTATTTATTATGACGATGAAGTTCATTTTCTATAACCCACCTATATCTTCTCGTTACGATCCACTCATACCATCAGTTGTCCGCATACTAGTGACTTAGAAAACAATTACCCTCGACCAATGATCAGCAAATCGTCGATCCCAAGCTACTAGTAGCACAAGGGGAAATTTTCCGTAGATCGCATTGTCACGTTCAGGTTAACTAACCTAAAGTTGCTCCACTGAGCTCAGACAGATGACTCACAAACATGTCTGCTTGCGTACGCCCAACTGTCAGTCTCATGATTGTGTGAACCTGCAATTGTATCCGTTAGATTTCGCATATGATAATCAGACATTTGCTAGTGTGGATAGTTAGATGAAAGTTCTTATTTCTAACCTAGTTTCCTTTGGAAGCTCACAGGAAGATTTGAAAACTATGCGTTTGCTCAAAAGCTTCGTAGGTTTGTCGATCACTTCTCTAGGTCGCAGAGTTAACAGGTCGTCTACTTTCCGGAAAAGTATGTTACATTAAAAATAAAAAAAATTAACTTGAACTTTTCCTTGTAATTTTGAAAAATTATATTTTCTGGGTAATTTGTGATTAATTTTATACCGTACAACGCTATCATTTCGCAATCAAGATGATCAGACTTCGATTACAGCTGTTGACTAATTCCTATCACAGTCCCAAATACTCGAGTTCCAACTCAGATTCTTTTCGTCTTAGAGTTATTCATTCTTTCTGATTTCCTGGGAGAAAATCTCAAAAATACCTGTCTGCCCGGTGAGTTGATGCTCCATTTCCCTTCCTGGAAAGAAGTAATTTTCGTTTCCGAGTGCTGGAGCTTAATTCGTTCCACTTCTTTCTGAGGTAATAAGCCGTTGTTGGTCCGGACATTATGAATTCGTTTTCTTCCTGTATATTTAATTATGCATGGAATTTTACATTAACGGTGACTTCTTACGGAAGAAGTTATATAATTATTGAACTCTTCAGATTCTTTGGAATCTTAACAATTTTAAATGAATGCTGATGCAGTTATGTTCGAATGCTTATGCTATCCAGCAAATGTTCCTTGTTACGTAAGGAGGAATTCGTAACTGACAAATTAAAAAACACCGTTCTCATCCGCCCATAACTATGTGCTTATGAAATAATAAGGATTCATTTGAGAACTTTCTCTTAGGTTTCTTAAATTCGAAATTCTCCTTTCATCTGAGAGGTGTGTCACGAGATTACATTATATATTTTGGTATGTATGTACGTATTATTATTATTATTATTATTATTATTATTATTATTACTATAGCTATTATTACAGCACCTTGTTAAGGACATTACCCTCTTGTTACTGCAGGGAAGGTATGGTTTTCTAGACAAATTATTCCTTAGGAATGTGTGCTTAATATTTGCCTCATTCCTTCATTGGTGCTTTCGTCACATTCTTTCTTCTGACTGTATCTACTGAAACAATCGATTTTATACACTATTTCACTACATGTATACCGGAATGTATAAATAAATGCTTTTACGAACCACAAGAGCTTGAATGGGTTTGTCGACTTTCCTCCTTCCCGTATTGTCTGGAGCGCTGGGTTACGCTCTAATGGTTAGAAGTAAACGTGCTATGCCACTAGAGATTGCTGCTTGTTTCGTAGCGAGCGGGCGGAGAGAGCAGCGGTAGCCTGAAGAAGGGTTTCAAAACGATCATTCGTCTTGCCTCTGAAAGTGCCAGCGGTGACTAATAAGTCCAGGCTGTAAGGCGGTCAGAAAGTCGTCGGAGTGGGCCGGGACTATTCTGACAACTACTGTTGCAAAATCTGAATGCTTCTGAAAGTTTTTTTTTTTTTTTCAAAATAAACAACACAAAAGTTGATTTTCAAAATGTGTACACTTGTTTTCTGTAAAAAAAAGTGAATATGGAAGCAAAAGTCTGAAAGAAATATATTCATTCAAACTTCTCAGAGATAAGAGAGGAGAACCAGAAGGTATGAATTTGTTAAATTTAGAATTTCTGGGAACCTACGACGAGGATATTATAAAATACATAGAGTATATAACAGCAACACTTTTGTTTCGATCTGTATCCAAGTCACCACAGTAGCCGTAATCATATTCCGCAATACGAGGTTATTTTGAGAATATATTTATTTCAATTCATCACTGAGAAAAGTACTTGTTTGGAACCGGCAGATTCGTGTATGCTACATGCGAGTACTTAGCGGAATCGAGTTCAGCGCTGGCTGGAGAATAATTCTAGCGGCTGGCTGCTTTGATCGGTAATTTTCTATGGTTTCTGAGATCTCCAGGCGGATACCGGAGCAGTACTTATCAAATGGGCCATTGGCCGCGCGCGATCTTCCCTTCATCATCCTGATCATCACATCACTTATACACACACACACAAACACACACATGGGCACCGTTCTACCGTACGTATATTTCGGGTTATCAGTCGGGAGTTGAGAGCTGGTCCGGGCTGGGACGGAGCTGAGCCTCCGGGGAGATACCTGCAGGGAAAACATCAAGTCACGTGTTGGCCGGGTCCGGATACCACCTATCAGTGGCGAAAACTCTACACCTTCTCCCGGAATAGAACATGCACTACGCTTACGGATATGATACTCTTTAATCAGTCCCGCTTATCCTCGATAATCAATACTCGTTTACTCTTGTAGATTTCTTTTTAATGAGATCAATGAAATACAATTTGATAACCAACGTATTAAAATGTATTTAGGTCCATCACCTATAAGAATAGTGTTTTTTTCTGAAACGACGCTGTTCAACGTGTGGAACGTTTTGCGACATAGGCCCTGGTAATTATTTCGGCCGGGATTTATACATGGGCTTAGTTGGCTGAGGCTTAGCTCCAAGAACAAAACATAATAGTACTGACGGCATCACAAACATTCTGTTTGAAATTAAGTTTGCACGTTTTTAATAAAATGGTCACGCCCACGTCCATTAATATAAAATGTCTGTAATTACAAGTGCAACTGCTTTTCCCTTCAGTTTTCAAAAACCTGAGTCAGAAATATCGAACGTATCGTGACATGTAAGGCAACTCTCGTGCGAAATGTTTGCCAACGATTCAATATGATGCGATATATCACATGAATTTTTCTTAAACTAAGCCATCGGTTGAGCAAATTTCCTAATGTTGTTCAATGAGGTAACGCCATGTGATTGTCGTTATCGTCTTGCCATATCGCTAGGTGCATCGTCGGTATCCAAGTACAACTCAAAAAGCGCCAAAATAGTGTTTTGAGATCAATCAAGTTGGAGATTCTGTCTACTAGTTGTCTTGTGGTAGATACGGCATAAACCTGTTTTTACTCTCACTTAATTGTTTTAAAGAAACAAAATAAATATTTTTTTCTATATACATTCATAATTGTGTGACTTGTTAGTTAAAAACTAAATAAACGATACCTGCACTCCAGGCCTTCACCTAAACAACAGTAGAGAACAAGTATGTCTCACAGAATAAATCGAAAACATCAAAAATTTACTTCCCCAGTGTGTTTCACTTGTTTACCGCTAATCCGATGGCAATGGTTTGTGCACCCTACCGACCTTCTGCGCATGCCCAGTTCGTTTTGCATCACTTTACTGCATCTGCGAACGCGCAGAAGATGGAAACCGCTGCCCGCTACGGCGTGCACAAACTCTCTCTTATGTCACGAGATTCTTCTCGGCACTTGGAAGAGAAGCGCCAGCTGCGGAGGGCGTGACGGCGGGGCGGCGCTGCGACTGAGAGGCGCGGGTTGCGTCATCGCCGCGGTCATCGGCAGCGTTATGACGGATGCCGTTATCGCCGTCAGTGGGGCAGCGCGCTGGCGGCGGAGGAGGGGCGGGGCGGCGCCGGCAAGGCCGGGCCAGCGACCGACCGGGCGCCGCCGCCCTTGGACGCCGCTGACCACACGCGCCTCCGATCCCCTACAGCGGACACGATGAGAACGAACGGCTCCACACCCCGAGAAAACGGAGATGACAAACGCAATCTCGCCAATGCAAACGCACATGCTTTTTGCATTGATTGATTGATTTTTTCATGTTTCCGGGCACGCCAACTGCTCTGGTCATTAGTCCCGTTAGTGTAGTGCTTTTTTTCCCTCGAGAGATGACGGTGATCTTCCCTCGCTGGATGGCGAGATCCGGCGCCGACCTGCCGTCGGCTAGTGGGGTTTCCCCCTAACCAGACTCTCCCACCAGTCGGGCACCGCCCCAGCCGGGACAAGCTCTAAGCTCGAATGGGAAGGACAGATCGCGCGCGATCCGTGGCCCGTTTGTTAGAGTACTACTCCGGCATTCACCTGATGTTGATCGGAGAAACCACGGAAAACTACCGATCAGAGCAGCCGGCCGCTAGAATTCTCCTCCAGACAGCGACTGAATTCGACCTAGCTGAAAAGCTAGTGTCGAAAATCCTGCCGCCATGAGGACTCGAACCTAGGATCTTAGGGTTAGAGGCGCTGCAGTGACATCAGTTGATGCACTGAGCTACCGCTCCCGGTTTGTTTCGACGTGTGCTAACATTTTCTTCTGCTTTTTGCGAGGTCGAACTACCAGAACTATTTCATAATAAGGGATAATTTAGCGAAAATATTAAGAAACCTCGTGCCAAAAAACATACGTAATGAATGCGGTTTTGTTATTAGGTGGAACTTCATGTTTACATGCGTATTCACATTTCCTTGCGCGTTTTATGAGGTTGAAGGTATTAGAACATTTTAAAAAAATCAGTAACAAGCTGAAGAAAATCAAAAAGTAAGTGTCAAATAACATGTCTAATGAATATTTTTTTGTTATCTGGAAGGTCTTCGCCGTTTTGACGTGTATTCGTATTCCCATTTTCTTGTGCTTTCCACGAGACCCAACATACCAGAGCGCTATTTCACCCCCCGAGCGCCCCGCCTGCGAGCGGGGGTTAGCACGCGACCCCTCCGTGCGTGCCGGCGACGCGAGGTGGAGACGCGCCCGTCTGGACGCACGCGCGTGTGCTCGCGCGCGCGCGCACGCGTGCACTCTCTTGCATTCGCTCACGCACACGCACGCGCGCGCGCTGGGTGTGCGTGCAGGTCGTTCTGTTCTAAGATCTCCCGCGTGCGCCCGCGCCCCCGACACGTCTGGACATCTGCACGCGCGCGCTCTGGTTATGTCGCGGAGAGCGATGGGATTGCGATCGTTTTGATTGGTTCTTGGAGGTATTACTTGTTCGCTTTAAGTTCGCTGATGCCGATGGGAGCGCTGACGTTAGTGTGCATCAGATACGATGTTTTATTTCTTCCAATCTTTTGCCTGCCTAAATGTAGTACAGTGGGTAGTGGCCGGTGCTAACTCTTCTAGCAAATAACGTAATAATGCAGATAACGGAGCAAATAACGTAAAAAACATGTTAGCTGAAAAAAATTAATAATAAGAATTATAAAGATAATTAATAATAATAATATTGTAAAGTTTGGGAGTAAACCACTACGTTGTCGGGCGTGCATATTCAAAACAAGAACTCTAAAGCAACGTTGTTTGTACAATTGGTAGTTTCTTCCTACCATACGTCAGGCTTGAATAATATGCGATGTGCTAGAAGACATTGACTTGATGTAAATAACTGTTTCATATTCTGGCGGCGGCAAAACTAGGGAAGGTGAGCAAGAAATACCATACTTTGTCATCAAGGGGAAAGGTCATTCGTTCTGTCATTCAAAGGTGACTCAAAGGTCATTCATCAAGGTCATTCACTCGGGGAAAATATGTTTGGCGCTACATCTTGATAATCATTGTTTAGAAACACGATTGTATTAAATAAGATATCACATAATCTCGCATTCATTTGATACGTAGATGCCAAAGTTAACAAGACAAGAGCCCGACTGTATTAGTTAGAAAAGAAAATCATGTATTGGTACATAACTTATAGTATTGTGAATATATTGCTTAACTCCGCATTATAAGGAACTTTTTATTAAAAATTTTATTATTTGAACTTAATCAAAATACCCATTATTACACACTTCACCTTAAATTTCTTACACTTCATTTTTACTCGGTATTTCGACATAATAATCAGTATTCTGGAAATTTCTTCTGAGGCGTATGTGATTGCGAGTCGTGCGGGAAAGTCTTGGGTGTAGATTTCATTTGTTGTATCATGTGAGTATTGCATTATTATTATATAAGGACTAATAAAGACTTTATACTCTATTTCTTCTTTAAATATGAGTATTATTCTGACAATGTCTCTAAAAGGAGTCAAATAAAATCGTAACAAGATATCTCAAAACAATAATTAATTATTCTCAATCACTCTCAGAACTAAAGGAATATTGTCATTTCATTGCTGATGCCTTGACATTTGAACGTTAAGATCGTTGTTGTGAAATATTACAAGCGCGCATGAAAACATTTTTTTAGCAAAATGGTTCACGAAGGCGAACAAGAATAGTAGCATTTTCTCTTGCAAAAACGACTACGGGAACATGGAACTTTCGAAAGCTATTTTTCAACAAGTCAGTCGAAAAAATATAATGCAATAAATACATCCTGAGCTTAATTCCAAATTCTAATAAACTGATACGTAGCCTGGATTTTGCAACGAACTGAAAAACTGTGTAGGGGTATCCCGCTTAATAGTGAGTTAAAACCCCGCAGCGAAAATAATTTTAGCTTCCCCCGGCTTTGTAAAATACTAAAAAATGTGGCATTTTGTAACGCTCATGTTGAGGTAATAATAGTGAATGGTGCTAGTGTATTAGCTTTTAATGTCCTCAATATTTTGCCCAAAATGAAGTGTGTCATAAAAAGGCTTTCCGAAATTTTGATTTCGATATCAGATAATACTAATGATGATGATGTTGATAATAATAATAATAATAATAGTAATCATAATAATTAATAATAATAGTAATAGTAATAATAATACAAGTGAATCATTTGTATGCATTTTTGATTGATATCTCTCTGGATTATGTAGTGATAGTGTTAAATTTCAAAACTAACTTTTCCAAATGCATCCTCTCATCGACATCTGAGATGTTATCTGTCATCCGGAAGAATCTCATTGTATTGTAGTTAGTTTTGTAATTTAAGCTAACTGTATGGCGATCGCGACTGCTCGCTATTTTGATAAATGGAACCGCCACTCCAGGTACAATTAAGTCATGGAAGGACAGATCGGGATCGTGCCTTTGTTGATATCTGCTTACTGATGTTGATCGGAGAAGCCAGGAAACTACAATCAGTAAGCGGTCGCTAAAATTTCCCAGATGATTGACTAGTAAAGCAGTGTGAAATCTGCTGCATGAGGACTCAACCAGATCTTGGTAGGCGCTGCAGTACATCAGTTGATGACGAGCTACACGTTTGTTCGACGTGTAACATTTTCTCTCTTTTTGCGAGTCACTCACAGAACTATTTCATAGGATAATTTAGAAATATTAAAAACGTGCCAAAAAATCTAATAATGGTTTGTTATTAGGTGAACTATAGTTCGCTTCATTCGCCTGCTTTATGAGGTTAGTAGTAGCTATTTTAAATCTAGTAATGTGAAAATCAAAGAGTGCTCAACAACTGTCTAATGAACTATTTGTCGTTATCTGATTTGTTGACGTATTCGTATTCCATTTTCGGTGCATGTTTCCACGGACCTCAGAGACAGAGCTATTTCACCTCGAGCGCCTGCTGCGAGCGGTTAGCGCGACTCTCTGCGTCCGGCAGCCGAGTGGACGCGCCCGTCGAGTCCGCCGTGCCGCGCGTCGGTCTCTTATGCTTCGCTCGCATACGCTACGGGGTGTCGTGTCGCGAATTCTTCTAGATTCCCGCGTGCGCCTCGGCCGACATCGTCTGACATTGCAGCGCGCTCTGGTTATGTCGCGAGAGCGATGGATTGGTACATGTTTAGGTTCTGGACATATCTGTAGCTTAAGTTGCTGATCCGATGGGCTGAGTTGTGCATCAGATCGATGATTTCTTCCATCTTTTGCCTGCTAAATGTTTACATGGTCAGTGCTTGTGAAGCTCAGCAAATAACGTATATAGTAAGAATAACGTAAACTGTATGCTGAAAAATTAGAGTCAAAATTATAGATAATATAGTGTGTAAGCCTTTGGATAAGGCGACGGTTGCGTGGCGTGATTTCATAACAAGAACCTAAGCAAGTGCTTGCAAATTCAGTTTTTTCCTCATATCAGGCTTGAATCATGCATGTTAAGACTTGACTTGTATAATGTTTCATATCTGGCGTCAACTAGGAAGGTAGCAGAAATCCATCTTGCACAAGGAAGTCATTCGTTCTGTCTTCAAAGGTGACTCAAAGGTTTCTATCAGGTCATTCACTGGAAATATGTTCGCTCCATCCTGATAATCTTGTTGAAACACGTTGTAGCTTACAATAAGATATCCATATCTGCATTCAGTTTGATACGTTGATGCAGTTAAAAGACAAGGCCGACGATTAGTTAGAAAGAAATATGTATAGGTCATACCTTATAGTATTGTGATATATCTTAACTGCATTATAAGAACTTTTATTAAATTTTATTATTGAACTTAATCAAATGCATTATTACATTCAGCTTTTTCTTCATTCATTTTCTCAGTATTTCGAGCATTTAATCAGTATTCTTAAATGCCTTCGCGTATGTGATTGCAGTCGGAAGTCTGGGTAATTTCATTTGTTATCATGTATGCATTATTATTATAGTACTAATAAACTTTATATTGAAAGTTCTTTTAAATAGGTTTTTACATGTTTAAGACAAATAAAAGTAACAAGATTCGTCAAAACATAACTAAATGATTTCAATCATCTCAGAACTAAGAATATTGTAATTCTGATGCTTATATCTCGAATTAAGATCGTTTTTGTGAGAATATTATAAGGCATGAAAATTTTTGTAAAATGTATTCAGAGCTTAATAGATTGATTTTTCCTAAAACGACTACGAACATTGAACCTTTCTTTTCAACAGTAGCGAAATGAATATAATGCAATAAATAGCATCCGAAGTTATATCAAATTCTAATAAACTGACTGCCTGTTTTGCAACGAATTCGGAAATCTGTGTAGGGTATCCGCTAAAGCCTGTAGCAACTCCAAGCGAAAATAATTAGTCCGGCATATTTGAATACAAATTGGCATTTTAAAGAGTAATATGTGAATTATGTTTGTTCTAATGTCTAATATTGCCAGAAGTGTGCGACAGTAAGCTTGAATTTTGATTTGATATCAGATATCTAATGATGATGATGTTGATAATAATAATAATATGTAATCATAATAATTAATAATAATAGTAATAGTAATAATAATACAAGTGAATCATTTGTATGCATTTTTGATTGACATCTCTCTGGATTATGTAAAGATAGAAATGTATGTAGGAAGAAAATAATTATCTTGTTGTATGTTGATCTAATTCCCCTGATGTCACCGCAAATGACCCGCGTACGCCTCAGGTGATTAGTACAACACACCACAAATGTTTTATTACATAAACCACGTCCGTCGCTCCCCTCCAACAATCCGCGTTGGTTTTGCTTTATGTCGATCGAGAAATCGTTTATTCGCAACGAGAAAGCCGGCTCGCACGGTTTAATCCCGGGAAGAGCGATGGGCTGTACCAGCCAGCAGCACGCCCAGTCCCCATTGGGTCGTACGCCACCGAGATAGGCTGCCTCGACTCCCCACGATTTACGAGTAAATAGATCTCATTTCGCGCGCGCTTTATTGCCTCTCATTACCCTCCCCGCCCCTCTCTCGCCATCTCCTCCCCTCTCCCTCCCCCCTGCCGTGACACTTCGGGTTTCGGAGATCACGGTCGTTTGCCCAGAAGCGAAACTGCAGCTCCACTCTCACTTCTGAAGGATTGATTTTTTTTCGTGTTTCCGGGCGCGTCAACTGCTTTGGTCATTAGTCCCGTTAGTGTAGTGCATGTTTTCTTCCTCGGGAGATGGTGATCTTTCCCCGCTGGATGGCGAGATCCGGCGCCGACCTACCGTCGGCTAGTGGGTTTCCCCCTAACCAGGACTCTCCCACCAGCGGGGCACCGCCCAGCCGGGGCAAGCTCTAAGCTCCCGACCGGTCTCGCGGAGTATGTGGTAGTGTAGTGCATGTTAGTGTGTGTGTGTGTAAGGGGAGAGGATAGGACAAGGAATGGGAAGGACAGATAGCGCGTGGTCCGTGGCCCGTTTGGTAGGGTATTACTCCGGCATTCGCCTGGTGTTGATCGGAGAAACCACGGAAAACTACCGATCAGAGCAGCCGGCCGCTAGAATTCTCCTCCAGACAGCGACTGAATTCGACCTAGCTGACTTCTGAAGGAGTTTTTAAGAAGGCAATGTCGAGTTTATTGGAGCTGGTCAAGCGGTAGCGCATTTTAAAGGGATTTTAGCGGGGCTTGTGAATGACGCATGGCGGTGATCATGTGCAATGATTATATCTTGCGTGTAGCCTATAGCCGGTTGCTCTGGGGGTGTGGTTTTCGTGATTTACCGCATCTTGCGAATATCATGATCAGTTATAGCGTACTACCGATACTTGCGACCAACTAGTACGATAATTAAATTGCCTTTTTCCTATAGAATTGTAATTCAAATTGCTCAGATAGGATCGAACTTCGTCGATTTTTGAATTTTGTTTCATATTTACGATGAAAAATTATCATAATTGTTCACTACATGCTTAGATGTAGTTAGGATACGACGTGCTACTTTTGAAATGTAATTCCCAATCTGAATATTCAATATCCCAATATTCAGATTTGTATGAATCAAATATCAAAGTTTATCTTCAATTTTGTTTTCTTAATTGTTGTAATTTATGTTTATATTAATTGTAATTAAAGTTTTCTCTTTTTTTCTTCTTGTTCTGTTGATGTGTTAATACCCATCTGAATATCACTATGAAATATATTCATATATTTCGAAACATTTCATCAAAGCCTAAATTCCCTGGTTTCTTTGTCAAGGAGACGATAGCGGGAACATTTCATTCACAACCCCCCTTGGGGACAGCATAAAAATTGTTGGTGATGCACGGTCACAGCGAGAGAAATGAGATGCTCTATCATTCGTTTTCTAAATCCAACAGCGGAGCGTGTGCCTGTTCCGTGAACGGATAGTGACGAAGTGCAACCATCTCCGTTGACTCGCCGCCGCCAAGGCGCGTCGCACCTGATGTGGATTTCGCGTGATAATGGGCTATTTGCGCTCAAGACGAGCACTGAATGGCCCGAAATGAGTTGGCACCGACCGGTGGGCAAGCGGTCTATCATGTCGTTGATAACTTCCACGTCCTTTGAACCTGCAAGGCTGTTAGACGTTGCAAGGGATGATGAGTCGGTTTCAAGTTGGGGATGCACAAAGAACGTATTAAGGATATGAAGAATAATTGCGTAGAAGAAGTTGCCGGATAGAATAAGAAACTGTAATGCGATTTTGATTAGTGGCCATTTAGTGAATGTACAAACAATGTTGCTTCTAGAATTATATAGCTTGGGGCGAGCGTTCTTATACGTGCATTCAAGAGACCCGTCGTGTGGGTAAAAAGAATAATAATGCCCTCATGCAGTTGAAAATGCATACACTGTTGCAGCTTTGTGCTATAAGAACTACTCAGTGCCAGAGATACGGCACGGCTGAACCAAGGACTTCGGGGAAGGTGAGGGAAGGGCGAAAGTGCTAATAAGACGCAATGTTCCAAATAAATGTCAAAGAAAATATATTTCATTCAAATTCTGCATTTGAAATTTTCAGAATTGTAAAATGTATGATTTAAAAGTAGAATGTAATGTTATAAAATAAACTGCCAACAAATCTAAAGTGGGTTTCTTGTGTAGTAAATCTGGAATTGAAGTTGGGGCGATGCTTTTGTTTTTATTTCCGAACTATATTTCAATATAAAAGAACAGAAATTGAAAATATTTTATTCAACTTTAAAAAATAAGCAATATCTCAAAGCAGTCACTGGAACAATACTGGGTTGATGAAACTTATTAGTGTTCCTTTTCACTAATAACGAAATTGCCGTCTTGGATTGAGAATGGTCAACAGATGTTGATACACTAATACATGCTTCGCGTGGTCCATCTGTTAGCTGGGCACTAAAATGAAATGTTAATGAATCCACTTCCAGCGGTCAGCTCGCTCAAGCTGCAGAAACAAGAAAACAGTTTAATCTGAACATTACGTATTTGTAACTACATTTCTTCCTCATTCTCTAGTAATACGCATTTTGATTATGCATGAATTACCTTTCCTGATTCTTCATTCCGTCTCGCTTCCACTGCGGAAGGGGAACCGAAGGCAATGGAGGCGATGAGGCTCAACAACCCAAAGTAACGTTGGAAAACACGCGAACGGAAAATTGGGTCTATATAAAATTAGAAAATACCTGAAGAGAAAAAAATAGCTCAATCAGTTTGCAGTGCACGAATAGATATTGAAAGACGGCGGTAGCAAGTTTTTGGGACAAACACAAAACAAATTAATAAATGTATATTTCAAACATTTTCCGAACAAGTTTATGTGGTCTATGCACATTAGTACATCAACAGTGTTCACTTGCATAAGGATCTGCAAATAGAGATAATTACGAAAGAAATCTACGCAAGATAAGGTTTCCCAAGAATATGAAATTTTAGTATACAGCTGCCCGATATCGGTAAATTAGTGCGTGTATTCAAATGAATAAATTAATTGAACCAGTACGGAGTACTCGTAAAAGGGCAAATCAGAAATATCTGTGATTGTGTATGCAATCATAGTTAAATATTCTGTAAAAGTGAGCCTTCAGATGAAACGTATATATGTAAATTTTTGTAATTTAACAAAAAAGGTTATCAGACTTACTGTCTTGGCGTAACTTTTCTTCGTCTTCTTCTTCTTCTTCTTCTTCTTCTTCTCCTTCTTACTCTTCTACTTCATCCTCCTCTTTCTTCTTCTTCCTTTCCCCCTCTTCTTTATCATCCTCCTCCTCTCCTTTTTCTCTGATAACATTTTATAAGGTGCAATATAAACATGGAAATACAAATATTATTCCCCGTTCCGTAGTAAAGCACATTCAGGTTACGTACGAAGCACCTTGCCTGTTTCTTCATTCCGGAGCGCTCCACCGCGGGAGAGGAGCAGTGAGGGAAGCCTGAGGCGGCCCCGCGCGTGCCGCGGCCTGTGGGTTGCACTCCCGCCCCGCGTGGCACAGAGCGGAGCCTTGGTGTCCGTGGGCGCCTGGGGACTTGCGCGCACTCAGCCGGTTAGCCTTTCCTGCGATTCAAAGATTATAGCGCGTTCGAAAACGGTACAGGGAATTTCGCGAGGTCTTAGCATGACCAAATGCGACACGGATTGCCGAAGTGTCAGCTCTAATGGCACGTAAATGATGAAAACGATTACAACTCGATGAGTAATTAATGATAACTGGAGAAAGATGACGAGAAACAATTCTTTGATATGATTTGTTCTTTTTATTTTTATCTCATTTTCTTGTTTACGTTTCATTCTTTTACTTCTTTGTACATTCCTCTTTCTTTGTCTTCATCTTTCATTTATTTTCTCTTCGTTGCGATAGGTTTATTTGAATTCCGGATTTTTGTCGTCCATCTGTTATCCTGCCTTCCTATACTCATAGTTTGTGATCTGTTGAGAGAAGCACGTGAGCAGAAGCATTTCATAGCAAAACGTGCGGTGTATAATTTGGAAGAAAGTAAAATCGTTAAGAAAAACATAGTGTTTTTGTCTATATATAATTCGGGGTGTGTCAATAGCAAGTATCCCAGTTTTAAGAATCCTTAAAGATTTTAATTTCATCTTTCTCAAGTTCAGAGTATATTCTATTGGAATCCAAATATATAACCATTATATTTGAAATATAAGCAATACACCTCCAGGTTACGTGTTGCAAGGTATAATTCGACGATAATTTTAATTTCACTTAGTCTCTGAACGAAAGGCAGAGGTACATCGTAATTAGGCAAATGTACATAAGAAATGTGAGTTCATGTCTCCTCCACTTCCGTCTTGAGACGCTACCTCCGAGCACGCCTCGGGGTCGCCCCATCGCGCCGTATTGTCCACGCCGGCGGGGGAGGGGCGGCGGAGGCGGCGGGCGAACGCTGGGCGAGCACCACGCCGGTGCCTATCCGGCGCCCATCGCCGTCACGTTCCACGGCCCCATCGACGCCAGCGCATCCATTGTGCGCCGTCGCGGCGGCGGCGGCGCCTCGGGTGACGCGGCGCGGCGTGGCGTGGCGTGGCGTGGCGTGGCGTGGCGTGGCGTGGCGTGGCGTCGGGCGGGCGGGCGGGCGGGCGGACGCGACGCGCGTGGCGTGGCGTGGCGTGGCGTGGCGTGGCGTGGCGTGGCGTGGCGTGGCGTGGCGTGGCGCGGCGTGGCATGGCGTGGCGGGCGGGGCGGGCGGGCGGGGCGGAGCGGGCGGGCGGAGCGGAGCGGGGCGGGTGGAGCGGGGCGGGGCGGGCGGGGCGGAGCGGGCGGAGCGGGCGGGCGGGGCGGGGCGGGGCGGGGCGGGGCGGGGCGGGGCGCGAGCGTGGGCGGCGGTGACCACTGACGAGGATCCTCGGCGGCGGTGTCGGAGTCACGACTGCCCGCAGGGAGGCGGCAGGGCGAAACGTTGATGAAGCTCGCTTCACCTGGGGTCTCCACGTTTTTCTTATTGATAGTGTCATCTGGAGTTGTTTGTTGCATCTTGGCGTTTCTCGTTGTCAAGACACCTGTAGAGGTTGTTTGCTTCTCAAGATGCTTCGCATATTTTATGTATCTCCGTCCGTTGTATTAAATTTCTTCGTAAAATTCGAATTTTGGTATGTTTCTGTTGGTTACGTTATTTGTACATAATAAATACAGTAGGTAGGTAGGTCAGTAGGTATTTAATTGCTTCAGAATTGTACTTGGTTTTGTACGAAGCTTTGAACAGTCATTTTGCATTGTATTTTTTAAATCGTTCATATCAACATTACGAAAAACTTTTATAATGTTAATAGTTGTGTGAAGAAATAAAATACGATGTTCTTAATAATAATAATAATAATAATAATAATAATAATAATAATAATAATAATAATAATAATAATAATAATAATAATTTAGGTTATGGCCCATTATGGTAAACACCCGCTCGCTCAAAAATAGTAATTGACGATACAGTAATCGAACAGATTTCTAATTTCAATTTTCTTGGTTGCGAGATCAGTTATGACAGAGATAAAGACATAGAAAATAAGACCAATAAATTTCAATCACTATGTGGCATAATAAACCGAACACTTCAAACAAAACAAGGAAAGACACCCAAATAAAATTTTATAAAACAATGGCTGCTCCAGTTCTTATGTATGGAAGTGAATCGTGGATAATAAAAGAGAGAGATAAAGTAAAATCCAAGCAGCGAAAATGAGATTTCTCAGGAAAGTTAAAGGCTGCAGAAAACAAGATCACATTAGAAACGAAGATATCCGTAAAGAACTGGATATATATAATATAAATGAAAGATAGAGGAATACAGAGAATCATGGAGACATCACATTGGAAGAATGGGTGAAGAAAGAATTCCACGCTTAGTGATGCAATACCGACCGAAGGGTAGGAGAGATGTCGGAGGCCCAGGAAGAGATGGAGCTGAAGTGCAAGTGAAGACGGAACAGGCATTCATGCCTAATCCCTGAAAGGAATAATAATAATAATAATAATAATAATAATAATAATAATAATAATAATAATAATAATAATAATAATAATAGCGGAGCACACAGTTCCAGAAAGTCACAGATTGGATAATCACTAGGAAAATAAAATTATATATTTTTCATTTACTTATGCATGTGATTCATTCTTAGTGTACTATGTACGGTGTGAGGTTCGTACGAAAATGAATACGGAATCAATATTGTTCTTTCCTTGTTTCTCTGACCTAAGAAGTAATCTTGATCTTAGTGAAAGAAGGAATGAGGAAAAAACATTAAGGCTATGTAGAATATGTAGGTAAATTGGTGATAAGCCAGTTAAAGGCGGTTTATCAAACTAAGAATTAGATAAAAGTAGAAAAATATTGTTTTGAACGAATAACTATGCATGAGAAAAGTAAACATAAAGTATGAACATTTTGAAGAAAAAAGTTAAATGTTGTTGAGACAAAAACGGAGAAAAAGAGAATGGAATGATGAAAGACACAAATCTAATGCCCTACCTGGCATCTTCAATAAATACGGTATATGATGCCTGCGAGAAATGTCAGCTTCTGTTACAAATATTAGAATTAATGTCATCCGAAGGGCAAATTGTGAGATGACGGTGAAAGAATAACAAATGCATCGTAATACTATTGTCAGACATAATTTTTAATCTCCGTCCCACAAAATCTGTCATATCAAAAACTCTAAGAAATATATTGCTTCTCAATATTCATTGCTGAACCCATTCCATTCAACAGACCAACTTTGCGAAGTAACATACAACTTGATTCTACAGTGCCGAGTACTTGCTTTTTCCATTGCCAGACACGGAGCGTTACACGCAGATCATTATCCAGCGCAGCAAGGCTATTTCGCGG
This sequence comes from Teleogryllus oceanicus, assembly GCA_964035755.1. NCBI lineage: Eukaryota > Metazoa > Arthropoda > Insecta > Orthoptera > Gryllidae > Teleogryllus > Teleogryllus oceanicus. The sequence continues at coordinate 68,755,430 of CAXIVR010000008.1, read as the reverse complement.
TGAGTCAGACCCGCCAAAGCGCAGAGGCGGGCTGACAATGTTGTGACCCGCCTGGGTGTAGTGGGCGGGCGGGGGGGGGGCGGGCCTGTTCAATACGCGCCCGGAATTCGCGCCGTCCCGGAGGAGGACGAGGCGAGGCGTCGTGCTCGGTTGGGCGTGCGCGCCGCGCCGCACCGCGACGCCACCGCAACCTCCGTCCTCGCCATCGCCTCCGCTCTCGCTGCACGCGCAGCCTTCACAGCACTAGCCGTCTCCTCCGACCCAGCTCCCTCCGCTTCCGCCGTCGCCTTTCTCTCCTCCATCGTTAACCCCGCACCGGGAGCGGTAGCTCAGTGCATCAACTGATGGCACTGCAGCGCCTCTGGCCGGGAGGTCCTAGGTTCCCACTCCCCACGGCGGCAGGATTTTCGGCACTAGCTTTTCAGCTAGGTCGAATTCAGTCACATCTTTCGCCTCGTACCCTTCACCTCGCCCGTCACCATTCTACGACTTCACTATCACCTACTCCTACCCCTTATGCCCCTCCTCCTCCTCCCCTTCATCTCCTTCGACCCATTCTTCTCGGCCCCCCCCCCCCCTCCCCCCCACCTCCTCCCCCCTCCTCCTCCGTCTCCTCCACCGCCTCCTCCGCCACATCCTCCTCCTCTGTCACCTCCTCCGACTCCTCCTCCGCCTCTCCGCCACCACCTCCTACCCCTCCTGCTCCGTGTGCTCCTCCGCCTCCTTCTCCATCTCTTCCTCCGCCTCGTCCTCCGCCTTCGCTTCCGCCTCTGCCAACGCCCGCGCCTCTACCGGTCTGCCGCGCGCCGTACGGCAGACCTCGTCCATAAATTACGACCTGACAGAGCCTTCCGAACGCTGGCTTGCGGGCGCGATGCTGTTGCTTGTTGCGTCCGGAGCGGAAGTAACATGTGTGTTAGGGAGTGCGCTTTGAGGCGTGGGTAGGAGGAGAAGAAAATGAAGAAAAGTATCAGGAAGATGGTAAAAGGAGTACAGGAAGTACGAGGAAATGGAGAGCATGAAAGGTCATTGAACGGGACAAAGATTTATAGTTAAAGGAAAGGAAGGAAAAATTAGGAATTTAAAGCAAGGCATGGAAGACAAAACTTAAGTAGATGGCCTTCGGACGCCAAGCTTTACACACTGTTGCTTTGAACAAGAATGATGTACAAATGTATGATTGATGTGTGGAGCAAAGAAAATATCACATGAATGATCAATTAATATCAATTAACTTTAAAGAAATTTCTAAGTCTAATCTTTAGAGAATTAATCAATTTGGACGATCAGTAAAGGTACACTCTTGTGGTTTCATTTCCTTTCATTGCATATCAGGGATCTCAGGGCGAAGAAGATGGATCGATGTATTAAGGACAGGATCTTTAAAGAAATTCAAAAAATAACATTTTAGTGCAAGTTCTGTACCTCACCCTTGTAATTATTTTTCAAAAGAATTCATAAACATTCAACCAAATTACCAAATCCCATAGTTTTTCAATATTCAAAATAGATATCGTTAGGATGTCTGTTAGATACATTTTGAAGAGTTCACATTTGTTTCCTAATGGCTCTATGTCAAGAAAATAGATATAAAAATCAACTCATCATACGAATTTGCACGAACATTGTTTTTTAGAAGGAATTTTCGGGAGTTTGTTCAAGATAATCGTTTGAACCAGTCTGCTTCATGTTCCCTAGTATGCAATTCAGTATTCGACAGGAACTGGACTAAATCTCCTCTTGTTGGATCCTCGAGCTATCAGTTTTTCTCTTACCACAACTTTTTATCTCATGAAATGTGGTACCATTTATTACACGTGCGATATCTTCGGAGTCACGGAATTCCAACGATGTAATTCTCATCAGTCTTCTTCCGAACTCGTCTCGACTGGGTAATCGAACAGGGTCCGCTCTGAAACGTTCGCAGTTTCCGCACTTACGGGCTGGTTTGTTCTGCGCAAACCTGACGAGCGGGTGCAATCGTGACGCTGATACAGCTTGGAATTCCGGGCAAGATAGAATCTGTACTCTCTTTGATGGTATTTTGCATAATTTTTCTGGTAATTTATAAAGGAGATATGCCTTGTGCACACCATAAAGAACACATAAGCTTTCATTTCGTCTTGTCGTAGAATCTTCCTGTAGTTACATGGGTCTCGAAAGTGCGAAGATTTAAACAAGTGTAATTAAAATGAAACTTACAAGGAATATCTCATGAAAACCGTTTATTTCTTTAAACTGTCGTATTAGATAGTTTTCAATTTATTACACTTTCCTTAAAGTAAGGATAGAACCTCATTCAGAAGAAACAGAGTTACTTCTCAAGATAAAAGTGTGTCAGTCACATGTTATTGACATTTAATGGCTAATCTCTGTCACTGGAAGAGAAATAGGGAGAAGAGGGGGGAGTACAGACAGAGTGTGTTATAATTGAACTTATAGATTCTGGTCATCTTAATAGCTCAGTGATTTTTTGGCAAATTGTTATTAAAAGAACCGGTGAAGGTAAATCTGATTGAAATAAGTCATAGGTAATTTACTTTTACTAAACAAGCAAAGAGAAATTCCTCCTCAGCGGTAGCTGATGGCAGCAGGGAATTGCAGCTGATTTCAAGTACTCATAAACAACTACGAGTTTGAGATCCGTGTAACGTATCAGTGTGTGTCTCTACCAAGCGAATGTGATGAGTGACTTCTCACACAAGACTGTTTTCCATCCAGCATTATCTCAATCATCAGTCGCCATCGTTCATGAACAGACAGTGGAAGATGCTCTAATCACCACCGAAATCACCTGCCTAGGGAGGAGAGGACCAAACTCGGAAAGGCGTTAGCGCCATCTGGACGTAACAATCCCTCGTGAGACCTGGCCTGTGCTCTGACAGAGCTCAACACACGAAACGTAAGAAGCTCCGCCGCGATCCCCCGTTCGAGCCCTGGCGCCGGCGCGCGGGAGGTCCTGCGCGCAGCCGCTTCCTGACTTTGGGGCCGCTGACAAACGGGACCTCCGCGAGCGCGCCAACCGGCCTTGCAGTGGGCCCAGCGAGCGAAACTGGTATTGGCTAAAACGAGTAGACCAGGATTTAAGGAGACCTCACGGGGATCGGTGCTGTAGTGGAAGGGAATCGGAAACTACTAGTCCTGTTACAGTTCTGGAAGGGAATTGGATACTTCTATCCTGATTTGAGGATACCTCTCAGAGGATGGGTGCTGTAGTGGAAGGGAATTGGGAACTACTAATCCTTTAGTTCTGGAAGAGAATTGGAAACTTCTATCCTGATTTGAGGAAACCTTCACAGGGGATCGGTGCTGTAGTGGAAGGGAATCGGAAACTACTAGTCCTGTTACAGTTCTGGAAGGGAATTGGATACTTCTATCCTGATTTGAGGAAACCTTCACAGGGGATCGGTGCTGTCGTGGAAGGGAATTGGAAACTACTAGTCCTGTTACAGTTCTGGAAGGGAATTGGAAACTTCTATCCTGATTTGAGGAAACCTTACGGGATCGGTGCTGTAGTGGAAGGGAATTGGAAACTACTGTCCTGTTACAGTTCTGGAAGGAATTGGCAACTTCTATCCTGATTTGAGGAAACCTTTACAGGAGATCGGTGCTGTAGTAGAAGGGAATTGGAAACTACTAGTACTGTTACTAGTTCTGGAAGGGAATTGGAAACTTATTTCCGGTTTCCCACTTTGGCGGCGATGCCTACGTCGTTGGAACCAAGGAGGGTGCAGTGGAGAGGCGGATGGGGACCCGCCTGTTTTTGTCATTGCGTAGGTCACCGTGGATTCGGATTCGTGGTGGCATTTACCGCCACGCTGAGGAAATTGAGTAGGAATTCCTCTCGATCCCGTCACTTTTCACCCAACCAACCTCAGAGCTGGTAGCTTCTAGTATAGAGAAGTGCCCCACCCAGGCCCACGGCTACTAGGCAGAATGGCCCATAATTTGAGGAGACCAATTGGAGATGGTGTTTTGGATTTAATCAAGACATCAGGCGGAGGGACGGCGGTCCACGAGTGGGTGATGTGGAGCAATACCAAGGTCCACCTCTGGAGTCTGAAAACAACCTCATACAATGCTTGGTGCATGGTAGATTCGCGACACTTACTTGATCGGCTCCTTGCGTTCAGTTGCGCTCAGCAAACGTAAGCTATTGATATTGTGCAACAAATATCGATATTTTCCAGTTGATCCAAGAAAAAACGAAGCGAAATTTTTAACACGGATATATCGTCATATCGATATTAAAAATTCTGTTGCGTGTCCATTATTTTGTGGCTCTTTCTTGTCACTTTCTCACTTGAGGTGTAAATTAAAGCCGGTTACTATTTTAACTAAAAATAAAAATAAAATAAACAAAGACTCGCTTATTTAAGATATTCATGTAACAGTTGAAAATATAAATACAACGATGTTCCTAGCTGAAGAGAAATGTATATCTATATTCCAGACTCTTTCGTTTCGTTACAAAGTTTACCTTGAACAATAAATATTGTTACACTAAACAAATAACTTAACAAATAATATTTTATTAAAGATGATTTTATAACATTTTATTTTGAATATCATTTAATAGACTGAAACATTTTATTAATATATGAAATATTGTGTTTTTAAAAAAAATATTTTGCTAATTTAATTTTAGTACTTTTTGTTTTAGTGCCAATGTACGGATATTTCCTGTTAAGTTACAGAAGTTAGATACATCATTGTCGCAAAATATCGCATCATTGATGATCGATTTCCCCCCATTTTTGGGCCTCCCTGGCTCACCATTGCCGTGCGGGCCGCGTCACGCAACATGCCGGTCGCGTGGTGTTTTGCAGCCTCCGCGTCCCCGCCGCCGCCGCCGCCGCCGCCGCCGCCGCCGAACGGGGAAAGCATCGCCCCAAGGGCGCGAGCTCCGACTTCCTCGCCGAGGACGCTGCCCCGAAAGAATTTCACAGGCCGTCCCCGCCGTCCGCGAACGTGGGAACCGTCGCGGCCGCGTGCAAAATGTTGACACTTCGGGCTGTTTTGTGGAGCGGTAACGCGAATAATGGCGCGAGAGTCAACGCAGAACGCTGCGATGCGGAATGATGGGGGCGTTTTACTGCTGGACAAATCGGGAAAGACATCGTGTGTGGGAAGGCTGTGAGTCGAGGGACTTTGAATGCGAGGATGTTTATCCGATTGGAATGTCGAGTGATATCGAAATAGTATATAATTTCGTAAACATTTTGAACTGACTACTGAGTAGGTATGTGATATTATCAGTAAGCCGGTCTTAGTGGTTTTAGGGTGAACACATTGACTTTCAGGTCAACATTCTCGTTTCCGAAACCCGAGTTCACCCGGCAGATGGCGGAGGATGTTCGAAGGGTGGTAAATCCTGTGAGTTTTTGTTTCGGTTGTAGCACACAAAGCAACTCTGGCTATTCTACGTTTTAAATATAGTGACTCTTGACGTTTGATCCGCTGGGACGCGGTTATCCAGTCGCGAACTTCAATACCAAAAATTAAGTCGTCACGAAGATCCCCATTGAATATTCGCGTCCGGCTGATCAAAACGCAGAATTCTCATATATAAATCGAAATATAAATGTTTGAAAAAATATATTCTCCAACAATTCCCGTCGTAACCAAACGTATTTTTATAGTCAGAGTACGACGCAGGTAATAGAACAAATTACAGAATGCGCACTGTCGTCGGGCGGCGAATTTGAAAGTTGAGGTAGCGTTGAGTGCTCGAAAGTGCCAAATTCAAAAATGTCGAACAACTCAGCTGATAAATAGGTGTGCAAATGAATGGGTTTCTATTTGCCGAAAAATACACAATAACAACATTAGTACAGTTAAATAACGGTTCCTTATCTTGAGTTTATCATAAAGGTGTATACATTTTTGTACCATGAAAGAGAAATATTGAAAGTTTCAATTTGAAACACTCCAAGAGTTGTTCCACGTTGACATAATGTCGTCTAGTGCTTACGAGAGAGGAAAATGTGGAAATCTGGAGCAATACTTTGAGTGCTTTCTGTAGAGGAAACGTGTACAGCACGATCCGGAAGTTCACAGAACTCAAGTGGGTGCGCTGAGTGTCACAGAGCAGTGGCGTGTGAGTCATTCTCTAAGTCAAAAGGAACCTTTCACATTTTACCAGGAACTCAACTTCTCGTAAGCACTTAAGGTTAACGCAATGATGTGTTCTCACTTTAATTTGTATTGAAGGGCAACATTTGGGAGTAGTTCCTTGGAATTTGTTCACAATAGAAAATATTGTCATCAAATCCACCCGCGTTCATCACGTAATTCTATTGTCTAAGTAAAATTTTAATTAGGAAACCAATTTTACTTTGAAGGTTCTTTTTCCCACAGATATTGTATGGAAACAAATTGAATATTCAATGTGTCACGTATAAATCCAGTACGCATAGGTTTTTTGATTGATTGATTGATTTTTTCGTGTTTCCGAGCACGTCAACTGCTTTGGTCATTAGTCCTGTTAGTGTAGTGCATGTGTTTCTCGGGAGATGGCGGTGATCTTCCCCCGCTGGATGGCGAGATCGGCGCCGACCTACCGTCGGCTAGTGGGGTTCCCCCTAACCAGGATCTCCCACCAGCCGGGACAGCTAGCTCCCGCCGGCCCCGGAAATGTAGTAGTGCAGCGTCAACTGCTTTGGTTGTTAGTGTAAATGTGTGTGTGTGTGTGTGTAAGGAGAGGATAGGACAAGGAAGAGAAGGAAAGATCGCGCGCGGTCCGTGGCCCGTTTGGTAGGACACGGACGCGCGAGGAATCAGGAGAAACCACGGAAAACTACCAATGAGAGCAGCCGGCCGCTAGAATTTTCCTCCAGACGGCGAGTGAATTCGACCTAGCTGAAAAGGTAGTGTCGAAAATCCTGCCGCCGTCAGGACTCGAACCTAGGACCTCCCGGTCAGAGGCTGCAGTGACATCAGTTGATGCACTGGGCTACCGCTCCCGGTCAGTACGCATAGGCATATATAAAGCACACAAGTGTAGAAACTAGCGGGCACGTTCAGAAACAATGACTCGTCTATCTGACACGTCACATTCATCTGAGTAATGAGCGTCGTAAACAAAGTTCACGTTCATAAGTTTGGATTTCGTTCAACGTTTATTAACATGTTTGAATATTAATGTACAAAAATCGGAATTCATTAACATTCTGGCTGTGCTGTTAAACATTTCTGAATAGAATAGTCTTATATTCATGATTTCCTACAGTCTTGTGAATCAGAAAGAATGACAGTGACATCATTTCCTTACTGTTGATGAGAAGTGTTTCACTACATTACTACAGTTACTAGGCGTTATTTTATTTTTTCCGAGAAAGCAAGCCAAATTTTATTCCTTTGGTATGGGTGTCTCAGAGGTAAGAGTGCTGATTCAACGACTCTGTTCAAAGGTCTGGGAGTTCGAATTCCGACGTGGCCATTAACGTCTTTCGACTGTGGCGCGATGCAGGGTGTCTCAAATTAAGCTGACCCCACAGCTGAAGAGATCGCAAGTGTTTAAAATCTAAACTTCCTTACGGACTCAGTAGTCTTTCCGACACGCTCTGTAACATTCCCTAATAAATAAAATCCGACCGATGTTGCAAGTGCGCTAATATATGTTACCGACCATTTAGACTCCTAAACTTTGATTAAATGGACATGTAAAAATGTATACCTACGCAGTGGTTAACCCATATTTGCCCGGTGTTCCATTATTGGAACAGCGAACAGTGGATTTGTCTTTGACTCCTTATTGCGGAACGCACTTGGAGACTTCATTATAATACTAGAACTTAAAACGGATCGAATTTCCAGATGGTGCCAAGAGTTGATTTTAGTTCTAGATTGCACTCAGAACGGAGTTTTTATTGAGTTGTCGTTTCACTGCTCGCACTATGAGTGATACAAGGTGAAAAAAAACTTATTACATTTTTTCTTTAAACTTTGTTCCTATGAGAATAGTTAAATGACATTACATTTTTATCAGTGAAGTCAAATATCTTTAAAATATTACAATTTAGCTGAGCTGGAAACAATTTTTCTAAAATGTTCCAATATTGGAACACCAGGCATGAATGGTACCATTAATTATTATTTCAAAAATCATCTAATATATTTTTCTTCTTAGATTATTAACAACAGAACAAATAATTGCAATATTGGTGGAAGATAATGTTTACTTCAGTGCATTTATCTTTATAATGCCTCCAGATGTATCAGTGAGGAGGACAGCGGGGATGAAGATAGGCAGCACACTGAAAAACCTGGAACCCAACTTAGATCAGAAAGTGAGGCACTAATTATGCGATTCAGTGAAACTGAAAGACTCACATCTGAGACAACTAGAGAGTAATATTGGCTCTGGACACTATGATGAGTGCATTCATGAGAATATTCTCATGACACAATACTAGCAAATGAATGATATTTCGCATATTAACTTCTGAGGGATTCGATAGTACAAGACACTGGATTTCAATAACCACAAAACAAAGAAGATGTGCATGTAAATAGAATAAAAATAATCAATTTCAAAAATTTTAACACAAAATGGCATGAAAACTATTTCATACTCCATACTAATTATTAACTCTAATTTTGATATAGAAAATAACCAAATTGTAGTATTTTTTATATTTTAAATAAAGAAAAAATATTATAGATGTGACCTGACTTGTTGAAAAACTTTGGACCCGTCTGTGCCTGGTGTTCCAATATTGGAACAGTCCATATTTTGAAAAAGCTAACAGAAAAAATTACAATTTTCATTTAGAACATAACTATATATCACCTATATCATATTTATTTGCTAAAATTATAATTATGTAAAAAATAAATAAACTCGGGCATAAAAGGGTTAATTTTATCTCTGAGATCGGTACGATGATTTTTTAAATAAGCCAAGAAACCATTCTTTGAGACATCGACTTACCGTTACTGTAGCGGAAATGAACCGAAGTCAAAACTCTTTTTAAAATGCACGTATATCAAGATGTGAATACATTTAATACTATTGTGGTAGATGCCTCAATACCCCAGATAGTTTAAATATCATTTAACTAATATTTCAATCATTGTACAATTGTATGTAGATAACGCCCCGTCGCACGCTTGTTGGTACACAATTCGGCCATCTCTTCATTGTCTTGTTCACAGCAGATGGTTAAGCAATATGGTATGACAATTGTCCTGATGAACTCCAGTAATGTTTATCGTAATCATCACGGAATTATTCATCACGGTTGTGCAGGGCCGAGGGCGACTGGTGGTATAGTTGTCAGGCTTGTTTGGTAGAAAGAGTGGTTTTCGTGGGGTTCTCTCGGGATTTCAGTGCCTTATATCCTATCAATGCTCCATCTTCACTCATCCATCAAATTATTTTACTGAGGTATGCCCGAGTGCGTTTAGGAACTCAAGATCACAACACAGATAAATAACCGCGAGTAGTCGATGGAGGAGTCATGCCTTGTCAATCAAACGTGGACCGCTTGCTCAATGGAAGGGATTTTGTCGTAGTGATTCATCTATACTTCGATTAAAACTTGGTCGTCTGTGACGCTGCCATTCATTCGAGAGTTTGAACGTCAGTATCGTGACGTCTCTACACTGACGTGCAAGCTCTCGATCGGATGACAGCGTCACAGCTGATCAAGTATCAACGGACATAGTGTTTTAATCGAAGTAGTACTTCGATTTTTGACAGAGTTGCGTTTGAAGGATATCAGCTGTTTCGGGGTCATCCAATGGGAAGTCTGAACGCCACCATTATGACGTCACTGTAGTGACGTGTAAGGTCCGATTGAACAAAACACAAAACATCTGATATCGTTCAAACGCAGTTCTGTGAAACCGCCGTATAGTGAGGACTGTTCTGCCCGCGGGACCGCCCGCACTCCCTTGCGATTCGGTCCCTCGTGCGCGCGCGCGCGAGCGCAAACGCCAGGCGATACCTTCGGCGGCGGCGGCGGGCAGTCACGGCAGCGGGGCGCGGGGCTACCGTCAGGCCGGGCGATCGCGCCTCGCCCGCTGCCGCTGACCCGACGCGCGCCGCCGCCGCCGCCACCGCCTCCGCCGCCACCGTCTCCGCCTCCGCCACCGCCGCCACCGCCGCCACCGCCGCCAACGCCGCCACCGCCGACCGCCGCCACCGCCGCCATCGCCGCCACCGCCATCGCCGCCACCGCCGCCACCTCCGCCGCTACCGCCGCCACCGCCAACACCGCCGCCGCCACCGCCACCGCCACCGCCACCACCGCCGCCGCCACCGCCATCGCCGCCACCGCCGCCACCGCCGCCGCCGCCGCCGCCACCGCCGTCACCGTCACCGCCGCCACCGCCACCGCCACCGCCGCCGCCACCGCCGTCACCGTCACCGCCGCCCCGCCACCGCCATCGCCATCGCCGCCATCGCCGCCACCGCCACCGTCACCGCCACCGCCGCCACTGCCGCCGCCGCCGCCGCCACTGCCGCCGCCACCGCCGCCGCCCCGCCACCGCCGCCACCGCCGCCACCGCCCCCACCGCCGCCACCGCCGCCACCGCCGCCACCGCCGCCACCGCCGCCACCGCCGCCACGCTGCGGTGTTAGCAATACCACCTATACCGCCCAGGCCACCTTCTCAAGACGTGGCCGATCGCTCCAGTTTCGCAGGTGTTTGCTTCCCACCGAGTCCTTGGCCAGTGGTGAATGAATCATTCAAGCGACTCATTGTTTTCTTGGAAACAATTGATGCGTAACGAGGTTAAATGATCTGTTACCTCTTTTAGAGTATTTTACGACTTTTGGTAATTTTTTGTTTTTGTTTGATTTTTACCCACGTGAAGTGTCTTAAAGTACGTGATGCACAGCTCTTTACCGGCGACGGTTCTCTGTCAAGGTCTCTGTCTTGGGTCAATGGTTCAGACGTATATCCAACAGCTTTGTATTGTTTTTAGAAGCATATTTTTTTATTCTTGGCTCGTTATAAAGAGATATTCACCTAGTCCGGAATCTTATGATTTCGATTTATATGGAAATCCACGGAAAGTTTATGAAAAACTCCCTTTATTCCGGAGCCACCGACAACCCCCAACCGAAGTCGTGGTTTTTAGAAACTCTTAATACCTTTGCGTTACGCGAGTTTCGTCCTTCTCGGATACGCATCTCGTGTGAAATCGTACCCCGAAGGCTCCTGCTAACACCTAGCTCTTATAAGTTAATCTTTAACTTAGAAGAGTCTCATATATAATAATGACTTTACAGGTAGAGCAACACACGTTGACGACACAGGTTCAATCGCCGTAACTTTAACGTCATCGTCAACTACATACCCCTATCTTCAAGAAAGAAGGCGACGAGTGTCGTTCGAGACAGTTTTAGCTGCGGGTTTGTAATGACGGGCACTGCCTGAACGGGTAACGGTGGCACATGCCCCGAACATGTTTCGGCCTCTTTTTGATTGATTTTTTCTTGTTTCCGGGCGCGTCAACTGCGTTGGTCATTAGTCCCGTAAGCGTAGTGCATGTTTTGCTTGGGAGATGGCAGTGATCTTCCCCCGCTAGAGGGTGAGATTCGGCGCCGACCTACCGTCAGCTAGTGCGGTTTACCCCTCACCAGGACTCTCCCACCAGCGAAGCACCGCCCCAGACGGGACAAGCTCTAAGCTCCCGACTGGTCTCCCGGAATATGTGATAGTGTAGTGCACGTTAGTGTAAGCGTGTGTGTAAAGGGAGAGGATGGGACAAGGAAGAGGAAGGACAGATCGCGCGCGGTCTGTGGCCCGTTTGTTTGGGTACAGCTCCGGCATTCGCCTGGTGTTGATAGGAGAAACCACGTCAAACTACCGATCAGAGCAGCCGGCCGCTAGAATTCTCCTCCAGACAGCGACTAAATTCGACCTAGCTGCAAAGGTAGTGTCGAAAATCCTGCCGCCGTGGGGAGTGGGAACCTAGGACCTTCCGGTCAGAGGCGCTGCAGTGACATCAGTTGATGCCCTGAGCTACCGCTCCCGGTTTTCGGCCGCTTCGCGCTACGCAGCGCGCGGGTCACCTTCTCAGGACCCGACCGATCCCTCCAGTTTCGCAGGTGGCGTCAGCGGCCGACTCCCCGCCCGGCCGGTCGGTCGCTCGGTCGATCGGTCAGGCGAGTGTGCTCCATTGCGGTGTGGGGCGTCTCGGGTCAGCTGCGCGAGGTGGTTCATCTCGCGGTCGGGAAGTCAAGGTTGTTTGCTTGCGCTGGAAAGTAGGGTGCCGTATGGGATGATTAGGGGGCAGATTTTGATGACCTAAAACATCGCGAAAAATAAAAACAAAGCTCTTTAAATGCCCTGAAACTAAAGAAAAATGACGTAAAAAATCTTATCAAAATCCGTTCGGATGAACAACTTAAGCTGTTGGATACGTTATTGATGTAATAGAGGCTTCTTCTTTTCGAGTGAACTCAACTCGCTAACTTTTGGTTTGAACTGTTCTTTGCCAGAAAATCTCTCTTTAGTTATCTCGAAATCGACCGAACCGGCAATGGCGCTGATAGATCACAAGAATTACATACAACGTCTGTCAAAACAATTTCTGAGGGAACAAAGCGAATAGGCTATTGAGTAGTTCTGTGAAGAACATTTGTTACATCTCGTAAATATTATTTGAAGCAAGCACCATTAAAATCGATGACGTCAGCAAAAAATGCTTTAAAAGCGAAGGAAAAGGTAAAAGTAAAGGTATTAGTCGAAATCCACCAAAAATGCAAAATACTATGCGACCTATAAAAATGGGTCATTTCCTTTTGTCATAACATGAAATGAATTTCTATATTAAACGGCATTGTTCTAGAGTAAAAAAAAAGATATTTCATTAAAATCCGCCCTCTAGTGATGATGTTTGTGACCGAGGTTGGGTGTTGGGTGGTACTCTGCTTTTGAAGATGCGTCTTTGAAATCAGATCACTTATGGGAATGTCGGTGTACGTTTAAATCAGTCAAGTTGTGTAATTTTTTTATAGACTTACATTAATAAGACGATGCGAGGGCTGTCAATCAGTAGATCAGAGTTCTTAATTTGTAGCTTAACCAGCTGAAAATGTTCTTTAATTTTCTTGCATATAATTCAAATTCCTAAGAGTGCAAACGTCCCTTAGATAATTTTCTGTCCTGAAATGAAACATTTTTATTGAACGGGTGCGTTCTGATTAGCACGGACTATGCGCTATTTTACAGGATAACGTAATCCTGGTGCCTTGTATGTGGTGTTGGCCGAAAGTATCAGTCTCTCAGTTTATAGCTGATGGATTTTTTTCTTCCAGGGCAATATTGTGTAAACGAAAATTCGTTGTGTCCCAAAACCCTCGTGTCTCGCTAAGAAATCCCGAATGTTTCGGTTCCACTTTCGTGTAGAGAAAAGTATTAATAATAACTTCTCGGGATGTTGATACGCAGTTACTTGTTGCGTTTTGTCCGAAACATTATTACGAAAGTACGCTTTCATAAGATGGTTCTGTCTTTCTCGTATTTTGAAAACCTGCATTTTTTATGTGGTGATTTTTTATGGCATTTCGTAACTTTTCACTCCAATGGTCAAGATATCTAGCTCTCTTACGACATGGTTGACGCTAACTGTTCTTGCTTCTGTCAGAAACGCTCAACATGAAGAGCTATAAACATCCCTCCCAAGTTTACAACGTCATTCAATTACCCATCTTGAAAACAACTTCCGTAATGCTTCATGACAGAAACCTACACTGTTTAGATGTGACATGTGAAACTTCTCGCTTACAGCAAACCATCTAGCAGCCGGCATACGATACGGCAGCGCCTGCCATTACTAATAAAAACAAACTGCACTTTCGAGTTGTTTATTCTGTGAAGAGGTAGATATTCTTTATTATTTTGTGGTGATTACATTTACAAGTGATTACTTTAAAATGCACTCGATTCGAAACTTCAATCGTACGAGTTTATTTAGAGGTGTTATCCTATTTGGCCAGAACAAATAACCGATTCTTCAGGTAGTCGCAGTGATAGCAAATTCATGTAAGGCGTTCACTCTTCAGAAGGTCTGATATGAAGGTTGCTGAGTGGCAGAGGGAATTTATTTTCTTTGGTGTCTCGGTGAGTGACGAAAATGGAGGTGACGCGCTCCGACTTTTCGTCGCCGTGTGGTGTTTGCTTTCTCTGCGAGGAGTTGATGAAAGTACAGCTCTTAGGCAGTTATGCGCCAAAAGAACGGCGTGTTAACTTTCATTGGTCTCTGGCGGTCAGCAAACCTCCGCTGATTCAGTGAGTCCCTTTGAGAAGCCTCGGTTGTGAGAGACTTCAGTCTCTGTAAAGTTGAAAAGTACTCAAACGAGTCTTTTTGACAGAAGTGGAGACAACTGGAAATCGCTGGCTGGGAAACAACTTGTCTCCAGGCAGTGCTTCTTTGCCGGTGACGAGCGTATTTGTGAGATAATTCACGAGCAATATTTGAAAAAAATTGGTATGATGTTTTTATAGAGTTAGATATGATGTTGTTATAGAAATTAATTGTTTAAAAATTTGGAAGTTAATTACAAGTAAAATGAGAATACTCAAGTCATTTTCGGAATAACATATATTTTACGATCCCCTTATTTCACAATAGCTACAACAATTTCGAGAGGATCAACAGAACTACCACTATACATTTTAGGAAAGAGTTAAGAGTTGGTCTGTGTACCCGTACTACATTACACATTCTACATTAGTCTGTCTTTTTCTCCTGAGGCTGATCGGCAGTAGGAGCAACAGAATCTCCATGAAAATAGCCTGAACTGTTTTTCTACTTACGAGTAATAATACATCTCCACTGATTTTCTGTGTTTAACCAATTTTATATGCATGTGTGGAAATGCAGAGAAACATGGAACATTTATGAGTCTTTTCCGTTTTCTATCATTTTCAACGGCCCTCTTCATACTCCAGCTCCTCTTCTCTGCATAGACGCGCGTACGCCACCTGTTAATGGATCTTCATCGTCTTCAGAATCCTTGGAGGTTCCAAAACATGGTGCTTCTGCACCCGTATAGCTTAAACCTGTGCTTCTGCACCCGTAGTGCTTAAACCTGTGCTTCTGCATCCGTAGTGCTTAAACCTGTGCTTCTCCGATCAACGAAACTGAGGAGATCAACACAGCTCTCACCGCCGGGAATGTTGAATTGGGAAACAAGTGGTGCACCAACAGCACCACTGGCGTAAGATCGCAGTTTTCCGCTGCAGCATATCAATACTTCCTCTATGTTACGCAAGTACTGTAGTATTCAACAAAGTAAAAGTTAATAAATATTTTACTTTTAGTTCTTCAGCAGTCACGGTGTTGTTACTTCCAGACTTCTATTCTGTTTCTGTGAAAAAAGAAAATCTAGCGTTCTTTGCTATTATTTTTAGATCTACTTAATTTTTTGTTTATTATACTATTTTATAGTAATATTTTATAGCACTACTTTAATTACAACGTACGACTTACATACATTCACTGTAAGGAAATTGTTATAAAAATAATATAAAACTTGCAATGGTTATTGATTTCACTTATCCCATTATCTTTTTTATCCGAAATTGCATTAACGACGTTCTGGAAATTTCGAAACTAGGACCGGGAGCTCAGTGCATCACCTGATGTCACTACAGTGCCTCTCACCGAGAGGTCCTAGTTTCGAGTCCTGACGGCGGCGGGATTTTCGACACTAGCTTTTCAGCTAGGTCGAATTCAGTCGCTGCCTGGAGGAGAATTCTAGCGGCCGGCTGCTCTGATCGGTAGTTTTCCGTGGTTTCTCCTATCAACACCAGGCGAATGCAGGAGCAGTACCGTCCCAACGGGCCACGGACCGCGCGCGATCTGTCCTTCCTCTTCCCTGTCCTATCCTCTCCGCTTACACACACACTTACACTAACATGCTCTACACTACCACATATATATAACGGGAGACCGGTCGGGAGCTTAGAGCTTCTCCCGGCTGGGGCGGTGCCCCCCTGGTGGGAGAGTCCTGGTTAGGGGGAAACCCCACTAGTCGACGGTAGGTCGGCGCCGGATCTCGCCATCCATTTGGGGAAGACCACCGCCATCTCCCGAGAAACAAACATGCACTACACTAACGGGACTAATGACCAAAGCAGTTGACGCGCCCGGAAACACAAAAAAGAATCGAAACTAGAAAAAGAGATTCGTAGGACCTGCCATTTTGAAAACACTTGCTTCTACTCCCTCTATTTCGCCTTGACGCGACGCCTTGGACTGCAACCTGGTCCTGGACCTGGGTTGCAAGCCAGGGTCGTACCATCTCCGCGAGGTGCCAGCTGCGGCCTGGCGCGCGCAAATCCCGCCGACCGGCACGCCCACTCCGCCGTGGGCGCCGCATCCCGCCCGAAATATTGCGTCTTGTTCCACTCGGCCGACGAGGTGTGGCGGTTAGTAACGGCTGACACTGCGCCGTAGACACCCTCTTTTGAATGGGCGCGCCTCACTTGGGAATGGAACCCGAGGAGTTCTCGTTTTCTTCCAATCGTACTTCAAACTGAAGACGTATGCACGCGACCTTCGCCATTCTCCCGCTCGGTGAATGAGATTGATGGTTGAAAAAGAGGGAAGTATAGAAGAATTTTCCTTTATTATCTGTGCATTACTTCTAGAATTCAGTGGGAAATGTAGTTTTTCAAATTATCGTTTCCATGTTGTCGCGGCAGGAATTATTATTCCTTGACGAAGGACATCTTGGATAAGAACCCAAAACCTATTGCTTATTTATCCTTGAAAATAGATTTTATTACATGGGAGTGTTTTATTAAATTCAGAATTCAAGTAGTATATGATTTAGTGTAGAGATAACAGAATTTTGAAAACATGCACAGAATTAACTTCTTCCCATAGCACGTCATACACATTTCAACTATTTTTGACGTAAAATAAATAAGAGAAATACTTTTTATGTAGTGTTTACGGGATATTTAGTAAATATTCTTATTTATTTTACGCCGTTTTGAATTTCTTTTCACTGAAAAACTGAATAAAACATTAATATTTTAATTTCCCATTATACATTCTGAGTGTTGGTTTTATTTGCTGAAAATTATAATTAGCAGCTTCTTAAATATATAAGTATATTCATGTATTGTAAGAATTATGTGTCCGGAGAAAAATATGTGGATTCATCGCACACAATTTTTGTTATACTGACGTTGAAAACCTGAATGAAAGATATGTCTAGTGTGTCATTTCATATATGACATTTGAGATGAAAATTGTTGTGGTAAATTGAGTAAAAGCACAAATAGTGTTTTTAGAAATCCATACATACATTTTCTCACTTCATGAATAGCATCAAAGGCTCGCATTTTACAAAGCAAAACTTGTCGCTGGTGAAACTATGGTTAATCGCAAACATGTCATTAATTGCCGGGACAGAAAATTCTTTGGTGATACTCGTTCTTCGAGAGGCGAGACGTAAACTCGAGATTTTATAACGCTAATAAAAAAATTGTGTATCATTAATTTTTGCTATCGCACCTAATCGTGTCAGATAACCAGTATACTCCATAGAGAAGCTACTTGAATGACCTTCGAGCCTTTTTCTCTTTTTGCAGAGAGTTTTCTTCTGTTGGGTGAATGGAATTTGAGAGAAAAAAGAAAGGTTCGGGGGCTCTTTGGAATCTTTTGGGTAAAGGCGGCTATTGTATGGCGTGAGGGAGCCGATAATCGGCCGCCAGTAGTTTTTGTGTAAAAATTCCGGAGCGTCAGTGCGAGCGAGTGCCAGAGGGAGACTCGCAGCAGAAAGCTGCAGGCAAATTCCGGCGTCTTGCGGTGAGTTATACAACGCTTCCAACCGAAGAGACTCTTTTTTTATATTATAATTGCTGCTGGCCTGAAAAGGAGACGTGCTCTGCTTTGAAGAAGGAACGAATGAGACAGGATCTCTTTGATCACTCCAATATTCTCGCACTTTTAGACTTATTATGTTCAGTCGAATTGAATTTCAAAGCAAATGTGTTCGAAGATGTACGTATTTATCCAACCTTGTTCATATTTCTGCACGAAATCTGCTCATAAAAACTTAAACCCTTCAATTTGTAGAAGTGAGTGTGAGGGTAACAGAAACTTCCCTCGAAATAATGGTTTCTTCTTCACCTGATTGTACTTCTACTTAGTTAACATTTAATGAAAAAAATGATGTTATAACGTATTGGGAAGACAAATTCATATGTATGATTCATGTGTATGATTAGGTGATATCGTTTTATATTATTCGCACATTATGCCAATCAAATACATTAATAACGCAATATAAAAGAAGGCATGTTTTTGGAATGCAATGTTCACGATCAAAGCAAATGACGTGCGTTTGGGCAAAATGAAACTGCCTATGCGAGTTAAAAACAAAGGTATTAATAGAGTGTAGGAAAATGGCATTAGAATGTTGAGGCACTTAATCAGATTCATCAATTACCATTATCTCCAATTCCCATTCAGAAAGTCAAGAAACCATCGTGTAAAAATACTGTATTTGAATATTCCCAAATACCAAGTCCCATTTCCCAACGACTGGGAGATAAAACATGACACCTTTTATTCATCCTTTTATTCATTAGTGAATTAACAAATTTTACTCCACACTTGAAACTTTTGTTTCATTTCTAAAGCAATGTACGAATGTGTTGGTAATAGAGAACAAAATGATGTATGGCGTTCGAGAAAAAATATTTTCAATATTGATGTATTCAAACCATACGTTTTCTAGCCTCCATGTTTTGCACTCGATGATTTTTACGTTTCAGATGTTTTGTTTGTAAAAAAATTCGCATTATCATAATTCGGTAAAAGTTAAAATATGAAATAATGACTGATGATACCACTGTTAGATTTTGTATTCGAACGCTGTTTGTACTACCGCCATCGAGCAGACTACCTTGTTCGAATTGATACCGATGGCCTCCTGTTATTACCTATTTTGCGCATGGCAAGACGGTCAAGACACATGCGCCCTGGACATACAGCCTTCCTTCGCCTGTCCATGCCGTTGTTCGGCGAAGTGAGGTCTTACTCTTCGAGATGACTCTGGACGCACAGGTTAGTTTCGTCCATTCTTGTCATAATTTTTTGCTTTGTTTTCATATAAGTCTTAATTATAAATTAATAAACAACCATTGCGAAATTCATTTTTTTTACATACGACGTTAATGTTATAGAATACTAAACCAGTTTTAAAACATCGTTGTTTAAAAACATTGGTCATTTGGTTGGTTAGTGATTTCGGGCGCGTCAACAGCTTGGGACATTAGTCCCGTAAGTGTAATGCATCCTTTTTTCCTCGGAAGATAACGTTGATCTTCCCCCGTTGGATGGCGAGATCCGACGCCGACCTACCGTCGTTTCCCCCTAACCAAGACTCTCCCACCGGCGGGGCACCGCCCCAGCTGAGACAAGCACAAAAATCCCGACCGATCTCCCGGCATATGTGGTATTGTAGTGCATTTTAATGTAAGTATGTGTGTGTAAAGGGAGAGGATAGGACAAGGAAGAGGAAGGAAACATCGCGCGCGGTTTGTGGTCCGTTTGGTAGGGTACTACTCTGGCATTCGCCTGGTGTTGATCGGAGAAACCACGGAAAACTACCGATCAGAGCAGCCGGCCGCTAGAATTCTCCTCGAGATAACAACTTAATTCGACCTAGCTGAAAAGCTAATGTCGAAAATCCTACCGCCGTCAGGACTCGAGCCTAGGACCTCCCGGTCAAAGGCGCTGCAATGACATCAGTTGCACTGAGCTGCCGCTCCCGCACATCAATCAATGTATTATTAACATCAATCTTTTTGATTTTGAATATCGATGTTCGGTATCATGGATGTTTTGTGTTCGATGTCGCATCGATACTTGGTGGAGCCGCCTCCAAGGCGGGAACCCTCCACTTCTTGTGCATGGTTGGTAGTGGCCGGCCGCGTCCGAGCGCCGGAGGCAAATTCCGTGCACCTCGTAGGCATCGCTAGCCGGCCGGCGCGGCGCCGAGTGTTTGCCGTGGCAAGAAGTGCGCCGCGATACTTTACCGCACGAGTCAATAAGGCAGTCGTCCTGTGGGGCAGCGGGCGCCGGTGGCGCTGTTTGCTTGTGCTACTTCCCAACGCGAGTGCGCGCTTGTTTTACATTCCTGGAAGCCCTTTATTACTCGGCGCTCCTGGGGGTCTCCGAAGGCTGCGCGCTCCCGTGATAGGGTTCAGATTTCACGGCAGTTTTGTGGGTAGTTGGGTGCTCCCTGTTGGATGTGTACAAGAAGGGGAACCGGTGGCGAGCGGAGAGACGGAGAATTATGGCTTTGTAACTGTTGTTTGTGATGAATGTAATCGGCAAAACAATCGTTTTTTGTGCTTGTAAATCAACAAGTTTACTATGTCGCCTTGATTCTGTACAATACTGCTGTTCAAGGCAGAAAGGGATCACAAAACGTTCCCAGAAGCAAAGTTTTACAGTCAAATTTCAGTAGAATTTTTATTTAACATATAATTGCCTCCGTTCTTTTAATTAAGAATTTTTCCATTTTGTTAAAAGTTGATGTACAAATTTCTTCTATATTAATACATATTATGCCCTTACTCTTCGTTGGTTCTGAGCAGAGGCGTGTCGATAGAAGTACGTTTTGGGAACAACTTTCAAGAAATGCCAAATATGAAGTGTGTAATGAGTAAGCTTACTTCTGTTTCTTCCATTGTCATGATTTTTAATTCGTACGTATTATTCATGTTACATTCTTGATATTTACCCTTTTCAAAGTAAAAACATACTTATTAATTTTAATTCAGAGCTTCTGAAGTACTATTGCAGTAATTTTATCTGCAGTTCCAGGTTAAAACACCTACGCAAATTAACATCATTGGACAGCCAGTTTTATTATTATTCATCCTATCGGCATGCGGTTGTAACGTGTCAGTTACTGTTGGAGTAAATAACTGTGTGATTTTAGGATCCATTAGAGGGAAGTTTGTCTTCAACTTGCCTATACACGCGTGATGCCTCCTAAGAAGCTCAATCCCAGTCCTTGGTTCCTTGCTCTCGTCGCTGTTGCATCAAACTCGCTCTCGCCGACGCAGAAGTTCCCCAGTGGGTCGTTGAGGGCTGGCGGTGTTTGCACGCGCTGCTTCGTGGAGAACGTGCCCGCGTCCCTTCACGTCCCGGGAAGCCCGTAAAGCGGCCCATCCACCACCAAACACAAAGCATCAGCCTGCTTTTGCATCAGTTAAAAAATATCTGTTGAATTTTTACCTCAACGTGCTCCTCCGTGGAAATAATGCGGTGGAGGCAGATGTGGAAGTTCCGTCAACCGATGCAAGGCGCGCTCGCTAGTCCTGCTTGCTCTTTTTTTTTTTTTTTTTTTTTTTTTTTTTTTGATTGATTTTTTCGTGTTTCCGGGCGCGTCAACTGCTTTAGTCATTAGTCCCGTTAGTGTAGTGCATGTTTTTTTCTCGGGAGATGGCAGTGATGTTCCCCCGCTGGATGGCGAGATCCGGCGCCGACCTACCGTCGGCTAGTGGGGTTTCCCCCTAACCAGAACTCTCCCACCAGCGGGGTACCGCCCGAGCCGGGACAAGCTCTAAGCTCCTGACCGGTCTCCCGGAATATGTGGTAGTATAGTGCATGTTAGTGTGAGTATGTGTAAGGGGAGAGGATAGGATAAGGACGAGAAAGGACAGATCGCGCGCGGTCCATGGTCCGTTTGGTAGGGTACCTCTCCGGCATTCGCGTGGTGTTGATCGGAGAAACCACGGAAAACTACTGATCAGAGCAGCCGGCCGCTACAATCCACTTGCTCGTGAATGCCTAACTTAAATACGAAGAAGATACATGGAGTTATTTTAGCAAAAGTCGCGTTAACCCGTAGGCATGGCACCGAACTTTTATGACTGTATTTCTAAAACATGTATTTTTGAAAAAAATATTCAGTTATTATTATTATTATTATTATTATTATTATTATTCATCTTTCAATTATTAAAAATTAAATTGTCGGGAAGGGATTCTGAAACTCAAGAAAGCCTGCGCAGATGATTTTCTCCCCCATACGTCACATACAGTTTTTGACCGGTTTTTGACTAAATAGATAAATCAATAAATAAATAAATAAATAAATAAATAAATAAATAAATAAATAAAATAAATAAATAAATAAATAAATAAATAAATAAATAAATCATTTGCCGAAACGAAGCGAGTAAATCGGGCCTTAGTAAATCAATATTTCTCCTTGATTGTCAAAGGATCTCTTTTGTAGTAGATACGTTTGGTTTTGTGATAATTTTACTCAATAGACTTATACTTTTGAGACAATTGTAGTGTTTGTGAACTATTCTAGTAATTACACTAATTGATATGTACAATAACAGTTTCTGTGTCCCATTAGTTTAGCACCTGAAGATGTAACAAACCGAGTTACGAAACGTTGTGAAATTACTGAATAAATGATTGTCATAAAAAACTTTGGATACTTTTATTTGTAAATCGGGCCCTATTTCGCCCAAACCAAGTGCTTCGCCAACTCGCGCGCTCATCCGCCTGCGAGCGGCACGGGCGCGGGGCCTCCGTCCGTGCGTGCGCGCGTCAGCCCGTCCGCGTGCGTGCGTGCGTGAGTGGCGTCGTAAAGACCCCGACCGGAGGCGCCGCGTCGCAGCTGCCGTTACGCTGTTTACGGTCGACGTAAGCGGTTTAGTACGGCCGTCCGCCGACTGGCGCTGGCTCCGCCCGACTGAGCGACGTCCCGTGTGCATGCGCTCATGACACACCAAGACTTGAGAGGATATTCTAATACGTGTATAATTTTATTATCGGTTGAGTGATTAATTGGAACAACTCGGGTGTCTTATGGACAGCACGGCATTTCTGTGAGGCGGTCGCGGGTTCGATTCCCGGCCGAGACAAAAATACAAAATAAATAGCCGCGTTCGCGTGCGTATCGGTCATTTAAAGGCTGTGCTACACATGCGGCGTTTGGTGAATGTTGAGCGACTGCTCGCCGGATCGTGAGTAGTGGGGATGAGTTGCTTGCTCTTTGTCGAGCCAAACTTTTCGGTGCTAATACTACTCAAAAGGGTACATCCAAGAATATTTGCCGAGCACCAGGGCTACTCGAGATTGGATATGCAGGTGCTCGGTACTCGCGGAATGCCGTATGTGTGGCGTCGATTTCAGGCTTAACAACCTAAACTGCACTGTTCAGAGTCTGGGCACGTACCACCCTCTCATCCTGGACATACGGTAGGTTTGAATACGTTTTCAACCTCGTTTGCCTTTAAACATATCGCGACTTATTACACTATGTAATAAAAAAAATAAGCCCCTTCGCTTTAGGCAACTCCACACAGTTTCGACATTCGCGGAGTAGCGAGCTACAACTCGCCCAATCCCGAACACCTGATGTGCTCGGCGAATATACGCTTCCTTAGATGTGTTCCAAAGACCGAGACCCGGTAGGTAGGGTGAGCATCAAATGTTCGTCGCTCGGCAAATAGCTAGCAACTCATCCACACCACTCTGGATTCGGCGAGCAGTCGCTCGCTACTTGCCGACGGCCAATGTGTAGGAGTACCGAATGTGTAGGAGTACCGAATGTGTAGGAGTACCGACTGTGGAGAAGTACCGACTGTGGAGGAGTACCGACTGTGGAGGAGTACCGACTGTGGAGGAGTACCGACTGTGGAGGAGTACCGACTGTGGAGGAGTACCGACTGTGTAGGAGTACCGAATGCGTAGGAGTACCGAATGCGTAGGAGTAGCCTTCAGGCGATCCCGGGTCCCGCGCCCAGCCATGAGGCACGTATGTTGTGCCCTTCTCCTTGTATCATGCATGCACTCGGGATCCGCTGCGTGGCAGCCTCTGGAGGGAAGTGGGTCGGATGGGATGATGTAAGGCAAAATTCAGAATTAGTGTGTCGTAATGGATAACGGAATACTTTATTGATGAGCGCAAGTAACGGATTCGTTGACAATGAGGTGGTTTGAGGAGGTCGTTGGAGGTCGTGTTGATGAACATCCGCCCGACTCGTCTTTCCTCTGCTAACTGTTGGAAAAGCGAGTCATCTGAATGATAATACGCCGCGTCACAAATGAACGGTTTCTACTGAACGAATCAATGAGTTGACTTAATCATTGTTTGGTATGTTTTCTTTGGGGAGGTGGTCTTAAAGATTGTCTTCCTGTTTTTAACGAGCTAGAATAGATGTGTAAACAGGAAATGAAATAAGAAAATGAATGAATCCATGAAAATGGCAAAATAAATTGACTTT
This sequence comes from Teleogryllus oceanicus, assembly GCA_964035755.1. NCBI lineage: Eukaryota > Metazoa > Arthropoda > Insecta > Orthoptera > Gryllidae > Teleogryllus > Teleogryllus oceanicus. Next base: position 68,731,182 of record CAXIVR010000008.1, on the reverse strand, counting down.
TATGAATACAAATCCTCATCAAAACTTTTCACTAGTGTTTGATATTACTAGCGAGTTTATGTCGAGATTGAATGTAGAAGTTGTCAACGGTAGGAAATTCTGCTTCTCTTTGATTGTTTTGGTATCACTGTTTACTTCAAACAGATCAGAGCCAGTTTACAAATTTAGAAAGAGGAGAGAGTAGAGAAAAACAAATTATACCTAAAAGCTGAATGTATGTATATTAGTGAGGAAAACATGTTTTTTCCTCCTGTTATTGTTAGTTAAATATATAGTTTATTCAAAGTGTGTTGGTTGCTTACTATTATATTTAATGTAAAGAATTATATTTTATTTATTTTATAGTTGATATTATTTAAATTATTTTATTTTATCTTGACTAAATCGAAGTTAAGCGCAATACACGTAAGATTATCGCTGACGTAATGAAACAGCCGGAATTCTGAATGCTGCAACTGCTTGATTTGATAACGTTCCAAATAACTTGTGATTTTTTAATTAGATAGTTAGATACATTTCTCACAAATTCATGTCTTTAATGTTTGACAAAAGGTCGGCTTATGTGGATTTTTTTTTCAAGAATTTAACTTCCCGAAAATTTTTCACTTTGCAAAATCTTTATCAAGCTTCGTACTTAAGTGTTTTTATAAAACTGAATATTTAGATTATGGATAATTTGTAATTATTACGTGAGATGGTTAAGGTATTAATGCCATACACATGTAGGGTATTACATTATATGCCAAAGTCACGGCACGGCACGTTGATTTTTTCTTATGACGTGAAAACTCTTAGAAGTGTTTTTATAAAACTGAATATTTTGATTTTGGATAATTTGTAATTATTACGTGAGATGGTTATGGTATTAATGCCATACACATGTAGGGTATTACATTATTTGCCAAAGTCACGGAACGGCACGTTGATTTTTTCTTATGACGTGAAAAGTCTACGCCTTCGGCCGAGTGTCTACGTTGCCCGTCATTCTAACACTTGCCGCAGGGAGTCCAGCCGCTCCGCTGTTCCTAATGAGGCCCAGTACACGTGTACCCGCCGGCGAAGAATGCGAGGGCTCCGGTTAATCACTGGTTAAGCGGCAGACGCCGGCCGGGCCCTCCGTTTCTGCCGCGGCATGCTCCCCGCCACCTCTGTCTTCTCCCTTACATCACCTGTGGCTTGGGAATAATCGCTCCCCCTTCTTTTTGCAGCCCCCCGTAACTAATAACATACGTCATTAAGTCTAATTTCAGCTATTGACACTAACAACGTTCACCAAACCACAATCTCGTAGAGCATCGTAAGCTTCTCTTTGAAATCCTCAGGAACAAAAAAGTATCTTCCATTGATATAATTGATTTTAAACCATTCATCTGTTGTTTATGAGATGTTGATTCGTGGATGTTGGCTGTGAACGTGAATTCCATTCATATTTTCGATCTCTCAAATGAACCAGTCGAACTACGATCGCCTTTCATCGCGTGCATTCCTCGTCCTCTTCCACTCCCTCTTCCGATATTCCACGCCCGCCGCCTCCATCGCTGGAGGCCATACCGTGGGAAGCGACTTCTCCGTTCCGGTTTCGTTTTCGTTCCGAGCATCTCGTTGCCTCTTGCCCCCTCTCCTTCTCGCCCCGTCGCATTCCCCAGCGTTATTAAAGTCGCATGAAAAATTGGGCACGTCTCGAAAATAAACCCCGCGAGTGGGTGTGCGCAGTGCTTAAATATGCATGGAAGCCCCGACCTACTCCCGCCGACGCCCCGCCGCCGCCGCCGCCGCCGCCGCCGCCTCCGCCGCCTCCGCCGCCTCCGCCGCCTCCGCCGCCTCCGCCGCCGCCGCCACCGCCGCGGCCAGCGGCTCTGCCGCCGCAATTACTGCCCAAGCAGTCTCCATTACCACTGCCACTGCTAATGCTTCAACCATCACCAGTTACCACCACCCACCAACCCACCACACTACACACCACCCACCCCACCACACTCACCACCATACCACCACCCCACCAACCACCACCACCACCACCACCACCACCACCACTACCTCCTCCTCCTCCTCCCCCCCAACCCTAGTACCTCCTCCTACATCACCTCCAGCACAATTTTCACCATCACCATCTTCACTGCCATCAACTACACCACCATTACCGCAACTACGGACACTATCAGTGTTTCTGTCAGTGTCAATGACGTATTCTCAATCCCACTGCCTCAGTTATGTTCACCTTCTGCTTCTCCCTAAATTGTTGTTTCTATTTCTTCCTCTGTGACTGATTCAATACCTTCCTCCGTATCTGCATGCCCTTTATCTCCACATCTGTCACCGTCAGAGACTGTCTATGCATATTTTGCTACAGTTTATACGCCTGCCTCTACCCGTAAACTAACTCTCAAAGTCTTCACGACCATCGTTATTGCATCCATTCCGACTTTTCCACCATTGTCTTCTGCCAATTCAACACCAGTCGCCACCGTGGCCTCTGCCATCATCGCTAAAGTAACTCTCAATGTCTTCACCACCATCGCTTTTGCTTCCATTCCGACTTTTTCACCACTGTCGTCTTCCCATTCAACACCAGTCGCCACCGTGGCCTCTGCCATCATCGCTAAAGTAACTCTCAATGTCTTCACCACCATCGCTTTTGCTTCCATTCCGACTTTTCCGCCACTGTCTTCTTCCCATTCAACACCAGTCGCCACCGTGGCCTCTGCCATCACCGCTTCCGCGTCCTCTCTCACAGCTCGTCTCCGCCTCCCGCAGCAGTCCGCCGGAATGAAATTGTCTGTTCATTTCGCTCCGCCCCGCGGCGCCCCCTCCCCCCTCCCCGCCCTGGGTCACTCGGCAGTCTCCAGCGCGGCGCGTGGTGTGAGTTTTGTAGAATTTGCGCGCGCGCGTGGTTCAGTCTCTTTCTCGTTAACGTTTCATTCCATATTACTTAAGCTGCTGAGTTGGTGGCGGCAGAAAAAAATAAACAAGTTGGCTATTAGGAGCACGGTTATTTCCATGTTAAACTGGATTTTCTTATGATGAATGTATCAATTTGCTTTAGGAGATTTGTAAAGTTTTGGTAAACCTTTATTTACAAAATTAATCGAAATTGCGATTAATAATTGGGCATATTGTTAGGTAGTAATTATTGAAAATGGATGATGACAGAGAAGCAGTGCAAGGCGTAAATTAATGACCGCTACGGAATGTTCAGCCGCCAATCACAGTAATTAAATCGAAATAGGATTCTTGAAATTCCTCCGCTCCCAAAATTACTGAATTTAGCGAATTAGGTAAGTATAACTTTCAATTTTTAAATTAATTCCGATTTCTTTTAGAATTCCAAGTGTTGAGTTACAAAATTATCGTAATTTCTTATTTATTTAAGTATCTTGTGGCTTATTCAGAGCAAGGAAGAAATTGAGGCTATTCGGTACGTTCACCTTTCTACTTTCGCCTTTCGCTTTCTGTGTACGTTTTTGAAAGAAACGAAATTATTTGGGAGCTAAACCATTCATTATTTACGGTGATAGCCTCCTCTCTAAATTTATGTTTTCTGTCTTTTTAAGTTTACAGTAAAACTCAAGAAAAATAATAGATTTTGAACTGTTCTCACACAAATAACATGAATCCAATCTTTGTTGGAAGTGTACCCTGTGTATTCTGTGGAAGGATTTTATTGCAGGGGACACATTGTGACCACGCCCTGATGTAGTGTTGACCGCGTAAAGCGCCACACAAACATATTGAGTTCGCGAACATTATTTCTAGCTATGAAACTGTCCTATCTAAGATTGCCAATAAAACACTGTTTTGTTTTCTCTAAAAGCTTCCGCTAAATTACATTGAGTTCGTACGCTGACTTCAATGAGTCGACATACGGATAGTTGAAATAAGAGGATGAAAGAAAGTATGCGCTTTGAAATGGATTATTTTTACTGTATTGACCATAAAATGGGCTCGGTGGCAAAGGGACTTGGAGTTTAAACCTCGTTACGGTATTTGCCATTTCCCTCCCTTGCGCTCTTTAATAAGTGCCAGTAAGCCCCGTGCCACTATTCCGCACTTTCTAAACCATTGTTTCAAAAGTGAGAACACATTTATGAAGGTAACCCCACTTGAAACGGTCGGAATGTGAACAGCGCCTTACTGCATACAAACACCGTACTGTGTGTTAGATTCTAAGCGTTTTAGCGTAATTTTTAAGTGTTTGTTAACCAAGAAAAAACTCGGGTTCGTACAATTAAGTTGCAGATAATATTAAACTTTTTAAAGCTCTCATCGATTTTCTGGTTGAAACTTTTATGATCACTCGTGCTCTGTATTACAGATATCCACAACAGCTACACTTCCAAAAGAGTAATCGAAAGTCTAAAAAATATCTCATTTTGAGTTTTAAGATACCTAACATTTAATCCAGTGTTTTAAGCCCCTAGAACTTTCTGTTTTGGTGGTTAGCTCCACGCTAACTCTTTTTGCTAACCTAACAACTGTTGTTTGCACGAGCATCTGCTGGCGTCTTTGTAGTACAATCTAAAAAAAGTTAATTAAAATCTGATACGTCTTTGATGTTAATTCCAGCAATTATATGTATGTTCGAGCAGTGTTTACACTGATATTTTATTTAGATGGTGTCATGTAAATCATACAAAACCTTCGAAATTTGCGTGGTCAGACGGAAGAGCAGGCCTCATGGTCTGAGTCTCGCCACGTAAATAAGGCACATTCAATTCAATTCGTTTTCTTTAGTGTATTATTAGAGAGAAAGAATGGTATAGAGAATATGGAGCGTCTTCTCTGCTAACTGCGGTCCCATTCAAACTCCTTAGACAATTGGCATATTCACATCGTGTTCCCTGGGGCATTTACCGACGTCGCGAAGTGGTTGCGTGCAACGAGTGGTATTATGTGGACCGCTGTCACCTGTGGCGGGTTGCGGTCGCGAGCTTCCCAACGCGACGGGGAACCAACGAGATCGGCGAAACCGTGACTCACACCGCAACGCTTTGCTGTGTTCGTGGAGCGCTCACAATCACGCAGATTTCACGCAACATGCGCTGTGCGTAGGGTAACAACCACTCCCAAATTTATTTCGCCAGGTCCGTCCAACGTATTATGCAGTTACTCCATGCGCATCGCTCTGCATTGTACTGCCACTGACGCTATTGCTCCAGGTCTATGATTCCTATTATCCACTTATTTCATCCGAAACAGTTTGTTCTAGTGTACGAGGCTCGCTTTCAGTCGTAAAGATGTTTCTACCAGTTTCAATATCCAGTTATTTCACCCGCAAAAGCCTGCAGCGCCTCTAGGGTATGTTTTAGCCTTAAAGTTATTTCTCCCGTCGCATACGGTCTGTGTAATTCCATCGTCTGGGAAACAATTCGAGTTGTGCCTTTGCATATCTGGGAAGCGGAATTCCCATATGTGCGTTGCTTGGGGTCCGCTCGCCGCCTCGGCGGTTGACAAGTGCTGTGAGGCCTGCGCCGCGCCCGTTCCGTCCCCCGGGAAAGCGAGTGGGAGCTGCGTCATCTCAGCCGCGAGGCGCCCCATTATGCTCAGCTCCCAGAGCGTTTTTGCGAGCAACCGGCCGCTCCGCTCCGCTTCCCTCCACACTGGCCCGAGACGGACCTGAACACCCAATTAATAATAATAATAAATATAAAAGAGATAAATAATAATAAATAATAATAATAATAATAATAATAATAACAACCAGTCATTGACACAAATAATCACAAAATGTACTGGAACAGGTCCATAATAGCAGATAGGTCTGTATCATCTAATAAACCGGACATTGTATGGCAAGACAAGAAAAACAAAAAGGTGTATCTGATTGATAACGCAGTCCCGCTAGCTTACAACATCCCAAAGAAAAGAAGTGAAAAAATTCTAAAATATCAACCTATCAACCTCTGGCAAATGAGATAAAGGAAATGTGGAGCGACGTGGAAATGGTGACGATTGTACCAATAATTCTAGGCGCCACTGGTGAAATTCCTAAGTTCCTACATGAATCCCTAGCTGAACTGCAACTGAAGAAAGAGTTATACATCCAGATGCAAAAGATTATCATACTTCACACGACAATTTTAAATTACTGTAATTTTACTTAAAAGTGTTTCCCTGTTGTGGAATGAAAAGTTCATTCGGAAATCGTACAGAATAATACTAGTTTTCGGAATTGGTTTGCCCCACTCAGTCTCGCGCCACATCGACTAGCTCGCGCGTGAAATATATCGAGATGCGAGGCTGATGGAGAACTTGGATGGGATGAAGTATTTACCAAGGAAATATTCGATAACGAATTTTGGGAAAGGGACAGTGGTGCTGGTAAATGATAAAAGCCTTCTTTCTGAGGAAAATATACGTTCACTTCAGATCACCAGTCAGTTTATGGTATCACAATTTTTATTATAAATTTATTATGGATGAAATTTATGGTTTCCTTCGATAATTTTCACTTACATGATAGGTACAAATGAATGAAATCGCATTGCATATTTGTTATAAGTAATAACCGAAAATGAATTTAATTCAATGGCTTATGCTTAAAAAAAAAAACGTATAGTGACAAGTTCTTTCTCGATGAGTTTCTTGATCGCCTCGTGAAATTTTGTAAAACGTTTGTTTTCCTTCAATCTTTGGGATTTCTTGAGTGCAATGGTGAAGACCTGTGTAAATGTAAGGAAGTGATGTGCGATGAAAGTTGAACGGGTGGATCACAGTGGAAAATGTCAATAATAGTTAAAATATCTTGTAAAGTATCGGTGAATTAATATATTTAGAAGTGCTAGTACTGCAACATCAAAAACGGTAGCGCCTGAGAAAGGAGAGTATTGTGGTGCGGGTGTTATAAGCTCACAAAAAATCATGCAATTCTGTTCTCCTCCAATGGGCTGCATCTAATCACAGGTTGCGCATGTTATGTAAACTCCACCGAAGCGTCAAGGTTTCTTTGGGTGCACATTTCTTATTTCTTGTCAACGACGGTAACATCAAATAAAAGAAGTTCTCGCAGATGTATGGCAATTCCAGTTTAATGTTGTTTTTTCTCAGAAAAGCGTTTTTCGACCGTCCAGTATTGTAAATCAACGAACGCTATACTTTTAAAGATGATTTCAAGTATACTTACGAGTAAACCTTGGTGCATCTAACAGATACATATCAATGCTTTCTTTGCCTTATTGTAGTGCCTTCATTGATTAATGTAAAATAATGGTGCACATTGGTTTTGCTATGTCAGATGATTTTAAAACTTTGTATTAAATAACATTACTGCACTGGATGAAATGCATAAGATGTTCTAGTCAAATATATTTTTATCCATTGAAAATTCCGATGTATAATTTTCAATAACTGTTACTGGGACTCTACAATGATGCTTTCCTACTAAGTAGATGCATTTGCGTTGATGAGATATTGATATCAACATTGATTTATAAATAGATCGATTAAGTAATTTTTAACAATAATGAAGTAGGTGAGAAAACCTGTGTTGATTCCAGGATCTCAGCACAGAAAAGTATAACAGATGCCTAGTAAAAGTTTTACTATGAGCTTCTTGCTTTACATTACTTACATAGGGCAAGAGATTTGTTAATCGATCATCTCGAGTATCTCACTTTTAATACAAAATCATTTCACAAACTTTTTTCCTTGAAATGACATGATTTGTAGCCTATGTAATGTTTTATCTATTCGGACATCCGAGGCAGCTTAAATAATCTCAGAAAATTCAAAATAGAACCAATAGTCTTTATTGAAAAGCCATATATGGTTTAATTTAATTTCGTGTAAGATGTTTGAGAAGACATGACAAACATGCAGAAACAGAAGTTCAAAAGGCATTGTGCCCGCGAAAATGATATAAAAATGAAATAAACTTATAAGTCAGTACGTCATTAACTCATTCTTTGATTGACTCGGTAACCCAAAGCTCACGGAAACCTTTCTCCAACAACAACAAAACAGCTATTCGATTGGCCGGTTGTTCATTGGTAGCACACGAGCTTCGTAAATTGCGGCTGCACCGCGTGATATACTGCAGTTCATCGGCGTGCCGGCCAAATAGCCCCCCATTTCCCTATGCAAAGGGCAGCAACGAAGCATACACGCCGCTCGTTCAGCTCTTGATGAGCTGCGGGCCGGACAACTCGTTTAATGCCGAAGAAATTGAATTGGCAGCGAGTTTGTTAGAGCTTTTATTCAGTCAGTTGTTAACGCGCTAGAAATATTCATGAAACGTTTCGTATGCCATGCGCGAAGGCACGCTACTGCCGGTTAATATATTCAGAGGTACCGTTTCCCCGTGTAACTTTGCGTCTTCGCTTCTGGAGTGAGATATACCTGTAATTCTAGAAGGTAATACTTTGCGTGGAAAGTACGACTTGAGATAAATAAAAGTGGAAAATGTCACTTCTTGGTTTTGAATCTACGATTGACGTGTTGATAAAATTTTGAAACATTGGGTTTCCTTCGTAATACATTCAGTTTGTTTTTCTTTTCTCCTTACTTACGACACATAAAACGTTGACGTTTCTAACCTGTTTTGAAAATTCTTCGTTTCTGGTTGCAGGTGCTTTAGAAACGTGTTAAGTGTGTAGCTAACAACTTTACAATATCTTACAAGAAAAAACGATGATTCCAGTCAATTTAAGTATATTTAAAGCAGACGTTTCGGCCTAAATTGTAAGGCCCTCTTCAGTGTCTGAAAGGTCAACACAACCAATCAGTTACAATCTTACATAATATTATTAGTATAAAACAAATATAAAACAAAAACAATGAATCCTGATTTATTTACAATATCTCTCAAAGTTCTTGATGGTTTTTTATAGTGACAGGATAATAGGTTGATCACCGTGGACAATAATTCGTCAAAATTTGATAAATTGCTCTTCAAACAAATTTTTGCGAAAAGCCTTTACCAAATTAATCATTGGTCTTTGGATTAGACGAATTTTAGGTGCTCGCAACATACCTGACTGAGACTCAAGAATTTGAGAAATACACTTTATTTTGAAAAATGAAATTAGAAATGACACTATAGTTTTTCAGTATCTGCCTCTGCTCTTTCTGGTGTTAACTGTAAAATATAAAGTATATTGTTATAATATACATCACTTTTCAACAAAGGTATTTTATTATCCGATAAAACTATTTAAGCTAGGAGGAAACTATGCTAATGTATTTTACTAACTGAGAGGAAACTAACACTGCAAACCATGCATGTTTATCGTATTTGTTCAATTACGTAAAAACGATTTCCTCGAATGCTCTTTTCGTTCTTTGCATTTTATGCTGTTTGTCAACAAACCAATCCCACATCGCTAAAACAAATTTTCTCGTTCAATATCTCAAATGACGCTATGAAATTCATTAAAACTTAATGAACACCTAACGCTCACCCACAAAACCCAGGTATTATTGGAGTTGGTAATTAAGGTCATCGCATCCCACAGTAACTCCTGAAACAGAATCCCAACTCTTGACACGCTTTCATTATTCAGTTGGTGTTCATTGTGGAGTAGGAAATCGGACTACAAAGCGAATAAATCGATTCTGACTCATATTAAACTAACGTATGCGAGCAATGCCTATATGAATTTATCTGTTCAAATATGTAAGAACGTTCTCGATGAATACTATTTTCATTCTTTACATTTCATTCTGCTTTTCGTCAAACAGATCCCACAATGTGAAATCAAAGATTATCCTTCAGTACCTCAAATAACATCATGAAAACCATGCGATCTTAATGAATACCAAACACTCGATCACAAACGTCCAGTTATTATTGGAGTAGGTAATTAATGTCATTCAGCCCTGCATCGCACAGAGGCAAGAGGCTAGAAATTAACTCCCGAAACAGAATCCCAGCTCTTGCCACGCTTTCATTACTCAGTCGATGCTTATTGGAGACGAGAACCGGCAGCACAAAGCGAACCATCGATAGAACCGAGGTGTTAATTTGATATCGGCTCCGCGCGATGGAGCTAATTAATCGGCCGCGGGTACGACCGCTCGTGGATACACTGCGACGCGATGAGCATTGGGAGAGGGGACGAGGTGGGGGATGGAGGTGGACAGTGGGTTGTAGGCGGGGGCGGAGGAGGCTGGTGGGGAGAGGGCGGTGGGAGCGGGTGGGCGGCGGGTGGTCGGAGGTGGGCGCGGACGGTGGTGTGGGAGGTTAGTAGAGTCCGTCCCGCGGAGTATTGATCTAAATCCAAACCCCAAACAGTTTCCTATTCCGTGTTTGCTTTTACATGCGCCACCGGAGACTTGCAGCTACACCGGGGAACAGTTTTATGCCAGATCGCGGAATTTAAACCAATAGCCCCGATTATGTGTGGTATTACGTAATAACCTGCCGTGTTGGGGGATCTCGTCCAGGATTTTGGATATGATCGAGATTAAAGCTTTGGAACCTTAATTAGAAGATTCAAAGAAAATGCAAACATCAAAATATATCCAACATCACGACAAGAAATATATTCAAACAAATTCGTTCTTTATCAGCCAATGAAGACAATTTTTTTGGCTTTCCATAAGATATCTATTACTATTTTCCCCAGGTATCTAATTTAAAAAAAATAAAACCGTCATATTTTTTATTGGATCAACAAAAAGATGTTCCTTTATTCGGGAATGTTTAAATGAACAATTCCCTAAATCTCTATATTTTAATTCCCCTTTTCCTTTTTTAAAGTTTTTGGTACTAAATTAATCTATTTTATTAAAACCTCTAAGTTAAAAAAATTATAAAAATAATTCATTTATTGTTTAAACAAAAACCAGTCAACGTGGCGAAAAAATCCCTTTTCCCACGCCGGGAGGCATCAATTGGTTCTTTCTTTTCTCCTGTTGCCGGACTCTTGCGCGTGCCCCCGTGCCGGTCCCTGCATCGTCAGGCGGCGGCGGCGGAACCGGCGTCCCCGGCGCCCCCCATTTCGTTCAACCCCCCCGGGTTCCCCGGGCGGCGGGGCGCCGCGCGCCAGCGGCGGGGGGTCGGGGGGCCCGGGGGGCGGGGGAATGGGAGCAGAGGTGGGGGCGACTGGGGGTGGTGGGTGGTGAGGGAACGGGGGGGATGGTGGCGGGCAGGCGAGCGGCGATGGGGCGTGGGGAAAGGGGGTGACGGGCGGGCGGGTGGGTGAGACTGGGAAAGGCGGGGCGGAATGGCGGCGAGGAGGGGGTGGCGGGGCGGGGGCGGGGAAGGCGGGACGGCCGTGGGGGGCGGAGTGGTGACGAGCGAGGGGGGGCGGGCGGGGACGGCCGTGGGGGGCGGGTGGCGGTGGGGACGCGGGGCAGGACGGCCGTGGGGGCGGAGGGGGCGGGGGGCGGAGGGGGGGTGGTGGCGGGAATGGGGACGGCCGTGGGGGCGGGTGGCGGCGGGGAGGCAAAGGCGGGGGGGGGACGGCCGTGGGGCGGAGTGGCGGCGGGGGGCGGAGGGGGGTGGTGGCAGGAAGTGGGGACGCCTTGGGGCGGAGTGGCGGGGGGAGGCGGAGGCGGGGGGGGGACGGCCGTGGAGGCGGAGTGGCGGCAGGGGCGGGGGGGGTGGTGGCGGGGAAGAGGGGGACGCCGTGGGGCGGGTGGCGGCGGGGGGGCGGGGTGGGGTGGGGGAAAGATGGGGACAGCCGGGGGGGCGGTGGCGGCGGGGAGGCAGGCGGGCGGGGACGGCCGTGGGCGGGTGGCGGCGGGGGGCGGGGTGGGGTGGTGGCGGGAAGGTGGGGACGGCCGGGGGGGGCGGAGGGGCGGCGGGGGGGCGGGGGCGGGGCGGGAAGGCCTGGGGGGCGAGGGCGGCGAGGGGGGGGGTGGGGTGGTGGCGAGGAAGGTGGGGACGGCCGGGGGGGCGGAATGGCGGCGGGGAGGCGGAGGCGGGGCGGGGACGGCCGTGGGGCGGAGTGGCGGCGGGGGGCGGAGGTGGGGTGGTGGCGGAAGATGGGGAGCCGTGGGGGCGGGTGGCGGCGAGGAGGCGGAGGCGGGCGGGGACGGCCTGGAGCGGATGGCGGCGAGGGGGCGGAGGTGGGGTGGTGGCGAGAAATGGGACAGCCGGGGGGGCGGAGTGGCGGCAGGGAGGCGGAGGCGGGCGGGGACGGCCGTGGGGCGGAGTGGCGGCGGGGGCGGGGTGGGGGGGGGCGGGGAAGATGGGGACAGCCTTGGGGGCGGGTGGCGGGAGGCGGAGGGGGGGCGGGGACGGCCGTTGTAACGTACGTTACCTTCCCCATAACTGGCCGTTACCTTTGTATACCCATACAACACCCTTTTTTTTTTATTTGTATCTTTATCTTTTTTTTATTATATTCTTTGACGTTCTTCATTTTCCCGATATCTTGAATAGATTCTTTTTTTTAAAATAAAAATTTATTTCACCTTTCAGGGTTACAAAAATTTCATTCAATTTCAACTTTTGATCAACATCGTTTCGTCTTTCAACCCCCCCCTTTTCATCCCATCAATACCTCTTTTACTATTCCTTTAACAATTTTTCCCAATTTTATTTCATCTCATTTTTTTGGAAACCCCCAAAGAATTAAAACTTACAAAACCCCCCTCTTTAAAGAATTTTAGTATTTAAAAATTTATAAATTTATAATTAAGTCTAAATTAATATACAATAAAAACTTTTTTTTTGACAACTAGATTAGTCGGAAAGGGTTTGGAAAACCATAAACAATCAGCATTTCCTTCCTTTTCCCATGTCTTCTGAATCTGAACGTTATATGCTTAAAATATCAAACTCCATCTTAAAATTTTACAATTTGCATTTGTTTTTTTTTATATATTTGAGAGTTAACTCTTTCCCCAATTTATAAAAAGATATCTTTTTTGCAACAAAACCAAAAAAGATTAACAGTATTATAAATTTTATTGACAAAATTTCAATTTCCCCCAAAATTTGTTTTTAATTAAATTATCTCCCATGATGACGGAAACTCTCCACTTTGCGAAAGTTCTTCATCTTTAAAAAATTATTTCTTTTTTTAAAAAAGTCACTTTACTCTCAGTATCAAAGAATTTTTCCATCTTTCTCCTCAATTTCTCCTAAAAAGACCCCGTTCTATATTAATTGATTTCTGAAATTTTCCAATTCATTTAAAATCAATACCCATTCTTTATCAAAGTTATTTTTTTGAAATTTTGGGTTTTCAGATAATTTTTTATTTCCCCTATTTTCTCATCAAGTTCTTTTTCTTGACCAATTCCGCCCCCTAATTCAAAATTTTTTTATTATCCTCACCGTTATCATTTCCCTTTTACTCTACTATCTTTTCAAAAAAATTTTTTCTTGTTCTCTTTTCTTCCCCCAAAAATATTTTCCCTTTCAATAATTTTCTCCTTTGACTTCATCCCAAAATAAACTTCCAAATCAATTGAAGTCCAAACAGATATTAAAGCCCCTTTCTTTCAGCTCATCTTCGTGAAATTTGGTGAAATTTTTACTCTTGTCATCTATATCTACTTTTGTTTTTCTATTTCCATGGATTCTCCATTCTCTTGACTCTTCCCCTTTCTATTTCATCATTTTTTTGGCATTCCTCCCCTTTAAACTTTTTTAATTTCATCTCAAAGATTTTATCAATTCTTTTATCAATTTTCATTTTTATTTCCAATATATACTCATCTCTGTCTAACTTATCTAAACCTCCCCTTTTTATAAACCTTTCAAATTGCCCCAGTTTCCCATCTGGGGCAAACATATGGGATTTTCTTTTAAAAGGGCATCCCCCAACACTTCTAAATTTCTTTTAACATTTTTTTTCCCTATTAAATCATAGAAGCACCAGAATCAAAAATTTTCAATTTTTCTTTTATAAAGCTTCGACTAAAAGGGTTAATAAATCTTTACTGGAAGTTTTAAACAATTAACTGCTCAGATCTATATTCTTTTAACCATTTTTTTATATTTTTGGGGAAAATGGTTTTTATATCCTATACCGTTACAAAAATAACAATGTACTTCTTTTCCCTTTTTTAATCCCTTCCCCCCAATTTTCCCGTTTTTTTTCCTTTTTATTACCTTTTAATTTTTGGATTTCTCATAAATTTGGTAGTATCAGCTATTTATAAATCTTTTTTTCTAGTAAATAAATCCCAAAACTTCAATTTAAAATTTTCTATGATGTATTTTTTCTAATTCTTCAACTTTTCCAAAGGGTTTTTTTTTAGTCCATTTCTAACTAGATGCTCTTTAACTACAAATGGGAAACCCTCTTTTTTTGTTCCGTTTTTAAAAATTCCCCACCTCAAATAGAAAATTTACGCCTTTAACCCAAACCATTGGGGTTTTTTTTAGCTCATAAGCAATATCTTTACGTTTTTTCTGGGGTTTTTCTGATCGAAAGGGAAACTTTTAATTTTTCTGCGGGTTTCTTTTTTTTCTCAATAAAATTTTTTTATTTCATCAAATCTTTTACTTTACCATTTCTCTCGTTTATATTCCCATCATGTCCCCAAATTGTATTAACAAAGGTCCCCCCTTGGTCTTTAAAATTCACAAACAAAATTTTTTAAAATTTTTGGAAAAGGGATAAAAAAAAATCATTTCATTTGATTGAAAATGTTTCATCCTAATGTATTTAATGAATTTTACTTTTTTTAATCCCAGTTAAATTTACCTTCATTATTTATATTGTTTGTTTCAAGTATTTCTCGACATCCCCACATTTTAACTCAATTTTTGAGTTCAATTTCTTTCCCTTTTCGTTCCTCTTTCTATCCTCCCCCTTTCTTTTCTCCCCATTTCTTTTCTCCCTTTTTAATCATCCTCCCTTTCTGTTCCTCCTTTTTAATCTTTCCTCTTCCCCCAACCTTAGTTTCTAAAATCTCTTTTATAGTTTCATCAAAATCCTCTGTTTCAAAAATTTTTTTTTAATATTTTAACAGTTTCTTTCTCGAAACCTCAAATTCAATTCTACTAAATTGATTAATTGACTTTTCTTTTGTTTAAAAAACCATTATCTTTGTTTTACCAGTTCGACGAAACACTTAAATTAATCTATCGATACCCCTTTCCCCACATCAGCTTCACTCATTTTAATCCGGTTTCAAACTTTTCAAAATCTTCGAAAGTTAAAACATTCCAGTTTCCTTCGTATAATGTTTCACTCCCCAGAACCACCACTCAATTAATCTTTGATTCAAACCGCAACCAACCTGTTCTTTGAAAATCTTTCCCAATACAAATCCGGGACCGCGTTTTTCCCCAAAAATTTTGCAACCATTTCTTCTAAAATTTCTACGTCTCCCCTCCCCAAAATTTTTAACGTCCCCTTTCCTTGCCTATCGGGCCCTTACAACATATCCATACAACATCCTTTTTTTTTTTTTGTATCTTTATCTTTTGTTTTTATTTCTTTGACGTTCTTCACTTTCGATACAATTAGATAGATTCTTTCTTTTAAAATAAAATTTTCTTACCTTTCAGAGGGTTTCATAAAATTTATTCAATTTTAACTTTTGTCCAAAAGTTTCGTTTTTTTAATTTTCAACCTTTTTATCCATCAATACTCTTTACTATCTAACCTTTAACAATGTTCCAAATTTTTTTTTTATCTCATTTCTTTGGGTCCCCCCGAAGTTGAAACGTTAAACCCTGGGGCGGGTGGGGGGGCGGGGTGGGGTGGTGGCGGGGAAAATGGGGGGCAGCCCTGGGGCGGGTGGCGGCGGGGGGGCAGGCGGGCGGGGGCGGCCGTAGGCGGGTGGGGCGAGGGGGGGAGGTGGGGTGGTGGCGGGGGGTGGGACGGGCCCGGGGGGCGGGTGGCGGGGGGGGAGGCGGAGTCGGGGGGGGGACGGCCGTGGAGGCGGAGTGGCGGCGAGGGGCGGAGGGGGGGTGGTGGCGGGAAGGTGGGGGCGGGGGGGCGGGTGGCGGCGGGGGAGGCGGAGGCGGGGGGGGACCCGTGGGGGAGTGGCGGGGCGGGGGTGGGGTGGTGGCGGGGGTGGGGACAGCCGTGGGGCGGGTGGCGGGGGGAGGCGGGGGCGGGGCGGGACGCCGTGGTGGCGGGTGGCGGCGAGGGGCCGGAGGGGGGGGTAGGCGAGGAAGGTGGGGACGGGGTTGGGGGGAGTGGGGGGAGGAGGCGGGCGGGGGGGGGACGCCCTGGAGGCGGGGGCGCAGGCAGGGGGGGGTGGCAGGGAAAGGGGGGGACGGGCCTGGGGGGGGTGGCGGGGGGGAGGCGGAGGCGGGGGAGGGACGGGCCCTGGAGGGGGAGTGGCGGGGGGGGCGGAGGTGGGGGGGTTTGGGGAGGGAAAATGGGGACAGCCGTGGGGCGGAGTGGCGGCGAGGGGGGGGGGTGGGGTGGTGGGGGGGAAGAGGGGGACAGCCGGGGGGGCGGGTGGCGGCGGGGGCGGGGCGGGGCGGGGACGGCCGTGGAGGCGGAGTGGCGGCGAGGGGCGGAGGTGGGGTGGTGGCGAGGAAGGTGGGGACGGCCGTGGGGGCGGGTGGCGGCGGGAGGGGGGGCGGGGCGGGGACGGCCATGGGGGCGGAGTGGCGGCGAGGGAGGCGGGGCGGAGTGGTGGCGAGGAAGGCGGGGACGGTCGTGGGGGCGGAGTGGCGGCGAGGGAGGCGGGGGCGGGGTGGTGGCGGGAAGATGGGGACAGCCGTGGGGCGGGTGGCGGCGAGGAGGCGGAGGCAGGGCGGGACGCCGTGGGGCGGAGTGGCGGCGAGGGCGGAGGTGGGGTGGTGCGAGGAAGATGGGGACAGCCGTGGGGCGGAGTGGCGGCGGAGGCGGAGGCGGGGCGGGGACAGCCGTGGAGGCGAGTGGCGAGCGAGGGCGGAGGTGGGGTGGTGGCGGGAAGGCAGGGGCAGGGCCGGGGACGGCCGTGGGGGCGGAGTGGCGGCGAGAAAGGCGGGGGCGGCCGGCACGCTCCGGCTTCGGAGGCGATGTTTCCGGAGATACCTTTTACTCGTAAAGTAGCCTCGTAAGAACGGCGTTTTGCCCGGGGCGCTGCCCTCGCCTCGCGCCCCTATCTGCTGCCTGGCGCCACGATGCAACGACCTGCGCTGGGCGGGGCTCCTCCCATCACGCATAGCAGGAAAGAGGTGCTGGACACAAGTTGGCAAATCTCGCGGAACTCAAGTCTGTCAAACTGTGAGGAAGCGACAACGGGGAGCATGCCTAGAAGTAACATTTTTTTTTAAGTAGTTATCCAACTTTAACAATGTCACTTATGTTTCAAAACGAGATAATTAACTCCGGTCATGCGCGTGTCTAGCAGGGTACGCAGACTTGGTATGCTGATCAGGTAATCACACTTAACTGCAGCAGTCGAGAAATTCATGGTTATTTTGGAGTCTCTATTTTCTCAGATTTTATGTAACTTCACTGAAGCATATTTATTGGAAAACTGTACAATTTTCCTTGTCGTTTAGTTGTGCGGTATATTTGATCAAGAGCATAATTTTATCCATCATTGCATTATAAAAATGTTGCATTATTGATGTTTCGTAACAATGCAACACCTATTATGCCACAATGTTTCTTTGGTTATTAACAAAGAACTACATGTTGAAGGACAGAAGTACATAACATTTGTGTGACAAAAGTTTTGGACATTACGATCAATTGTGCAGAACCTGTCACAGTACATACTATCTGTTGTGCCCAATAGCATAACGATGTGCATTATCGCCATCCTACTCGCAGTGAAACAAATGAGCAATTTTTTTAAAATGAATTCGCGTAGGAAAGGTTTGTGAAGTATTTGAATGAAGATTTGAGTCTTTCGTGGTGAATCATTTTACGTTGGGTTAGGATTCTCATGCAATGTAATTTTTCTTTTCTTTCCAATGTTTTCCTCCACTTCGTTCAGAGGAATGCGAAGGAATTTATATATGCTGCAGTATGCACGTATTGCTTTACAAATATTTGAACTGAAGCATGTGTGGTATGAAAGGAAGCTAATAATAATTTTATGGAACGAGCAGGTGCTGCGTAAACGCCATGTTAAAATATTTTGTTGCTAAAGTGTTTTGTTCCTGACACAGTATTCAATATCTCACGCATATATGAATATTGGGGTATCTTTCGTTTAAAAAGTTTCATTTCGAGAACATATCCATGTTTAATAAAACTTAATACGTTTTTTTCCAATATAACTTTAAAATTTTAATTCAAATTTGGAACATTGCATTCACATATTACATGATACTTCACTCCTCATTTTGTAATCTCAGTATAGAATAAAAAAATATGTTAAGATAAATTTTTTTAATTTTGTTTATTTTAATTGACAGATAAAAAAAAATGTTCCAGTTTATCGACCATATAAATTACTTCTGTTTTTTCTTTTAATATTGTTTGCTGACAAAAGCGAAGTATTATATTCAATTAAAACGGAATGTCAAGGAAATTGAGTTTATTTCTCATTATGAACTCGAACGCATTTATATTCATGAGGTCGCTTATAAATTCTTTTGATTATCTTTTGAAATGAACACGTTCAATAGTGGATGTATGAACTCGCCCGTAGTTGAGGTGAAGATGTGGAATCGTATTTTATATCTCATTCCTACTCTCGCCTCAAGGCGAAGTCACGTAGGCATTCCACCAATCGCGTGGACTTTTATTCCGTTTCAGTTCAGTAATTGAATTGTTCTGTAAGTAAGTTTCGTATATACGATAATCACAGCAATAAAAATTTCATTTCCTAAATTTGACGTCTTTGTTGATGTTAAGAAACTACAACGTAAAAAACAATTTTCTATGCTAACAAGAAACTTTGTGGGAACAAGGTCAAAGTTCGAAGAATATTCAGTCTTCGTGAGAGATCGACTGGTATTTTACAGTCATTCCCATCCATTCTATCATCGCACAAAACGTAAAAAGAAAACAGTTGCGTTAGTGTATTTTGCAATTGTGTTTATGCAACTGCGGTAACGTTAGGATATGTAATTACAGTAACCTGCGAGAACTTTCCAGGAAAATTGAACTGTTTATTTAGATGTTAGTTAACATAACATATAACTATGAAAGTACTGAGAGAGGATGAATGAAACCATTAAAAACATTTGAGTTTTTGGAATTGTTTCGTCTCTGAGGACGTGTCACAGTATAATGGCTGCGATTGGATATGCAGCTGGAAGTGCGCTACTGAAGTAAACAAAATGTTCGACACCAGATAACTAGTGGAGTCGTTACGGACGAAGTCCCTCGATGACAATTCTTGAACCAACTGATGCGGTCGGCCATGGCTGCCCGTGCTTTCCCCGTTGTTTTCTCCAATCAGTTGAAGGCTGACACGGGAGCAATGCCCTACTGAACGGGCCAGGAACCGCGCGCGATCCTTCCTTCCCATCCCTTATCCTTACAGATCGATGGAATTATCCTTCACTCTTGTATGCCTCCTGCCCATTCGTTCAATAAAATCCCCACAAGCTCACGAGATCCAAAAATATGTGGTGAGCTTTAATTCCGCCTCGGCCCCCGAATACTAGATACCTTACCTCGAAGTGTGGTAAATCCAAATTCAATGATAATATAAATATTATAAATAATATAAATATTATTATTATTATTATTATTATTATTATTATTATTATTATTATTATTATTATGATTATCTTATTTTCATGTATCATATTCAGCTCCATGTTTCTCTGATCGAACCTATGCCACAATTCACCAAGAAATAATAAACTACCAAATTATTCAACGTGGAAGTGGCCCCATCGCGCAGTTCGCCTTGCAGCGGTTTCGGCAGTTTGAGTGGCAGCGATGGCTGGGAGCGAATGGCGGAGCGGGCTGCCGGGGCGCAAGCGGGAGCGCGCAGCGGGAGAGGGCGGGCGCGCAGTGCACAGTGGGCCCAAACGCAATCAACCTGCACTTCCAAGCAAATTCCCAACCTACAATTGAAAGAAAATTAAAATTTTGCATATGAGCAAGTTCAAAGAAAGTGATGTAAAATCGAACATTATAACATCATCTTATCATACAACATTTGCAGGTTTATGTGTACCTTAACGTGTTTGTTTTACCATAACGCGAGATGTTTGAATTCCGCTATTCTCAATATTTACACCCAGTGAACACAATAAGGGTTCGCTTTGTATTGCTCTCTTTTAGCTCAATAAGAATTTTTTTTTTTTTTTGTGTTTCCATTCCGCTCCTTTTTTTTATTACAAACAGTTTCTCTTCATTATCTCTCTCCTAATATCTAAAACTTGTGTTATTTAAAATAATTGTATTGCTTTTCATGTCATGACTCTTTTATTTGGTGTGATGCAGTGTCTTCATTTTTAGACGCGAAATCTTGGTCCGTCGAAATATTCTTGAGTTAGAGGGATAAAATTTGGGGACATGTGCAAATCTAATGGAAATGTAGTATTAAGTGATAATTGTGAAGGTAAAATATTTTTCTGTATGAATGTAGACCATTTTTCTTAAAAACGACAGTCAAATTTAATAGATAATATGATTTTTACGGACTAGGGATTTGAGAATATATTTGAAAATATATCGAATAATAAAGTAAAAGTAGCTGTGAAGTTCTTCTCTCCCTCGAACCTGAAAAAAAAAACTGTTCAACATTTCACGTCATGAAATCTTTTGGGTCGGAAAGGAAACAAATTCCAGTTTTTGTTTGTTACAAATACTCAAGTTTTAAGATAATCTTGAATAAGCGTTTAGAAAATAGTAGTTAAATTTCGGTTGTTATGGTTGCCCCTTTCGTCCAGTGTGCGCCGTCTGCCACCGCGTGCGCGCAGCTTCTCAAAGAGCAAGCGTGTTATTAAGCG
The DNA here is from genome assembly GCA_964035755.1 of Teleogryllus oceanicus. Classification (NCBI taxonomy): domain Eukaryota; kingdom Metazoa; phylum Arthropoda; class Insecta; order Orthoptera; family Gryllidae; genus Teleogryllus; species Teleogryllus oceanicus. Next base: position 68,710,466 of record CAXIVR010000008.1, on the reverse strand, counting down.
ACGGACTGTAATTTGTAACGGGACGAGGCGGGTGCCTTGGCGATCCGCTCGCGTCGACCGGCCCCATCGAGGGCGGGAGGGGCACCCGCGGCGCCTGGCGGCGAACAGCGCGGCGCGCCCCCTGAGCGATGCCGCCCCCGACCCGCTCCGACCCGCCCCGACCCGCCCCCGACCCGCCCCGACCCGCCCCGACCCGCCCCGACCCGCCCCCGCCCCGCCCCGACCCGCCCCTCCCGCATCCCTCGCCTTGCACCCGTCCCTCACGAACCGCCATCGACCCGCCCGGCTTTACCACACCCAGCCCTGCCCGACACAACCTGCCCCACCCCCTCAAGCAGCTCACCCTGCCAAACACCACCCCAACTCACTCCACCCCACCCCTGCCTTGCTTGTCCCCAGTCTGTCCCTCCCCGCCTCGCCTCGTCTCGTCTCGTCTGGTCCTGTCCCATTCCCCACGGACCGCCATCGACCTGCCCGGCTTTTCCACACCCAGCCCTGCCCCACACCCTACCCCAACTCACTCCATCCCACCCATGCCTTGCCTGTCCTCGCTCTGTCCCTCCCCGCCTCGCCCCCCCCCCAGGACCGCCATGACCCGCCCGCTTTCCACACCCAGCCTGCCCAACACAGCCTGCCCCGCTCCGTTCACCCAGCCCACTCCGCCACACCCTACCCCAACTCCCGGAACCCTGCTCTCGCGGAAAGATACTTCCGGTCAATTCCAATATCGATGATTTTTAATACTTTTATATTGTCTGTCTGCTATTATAAGCGGAATGTCGACTTAGTAGCTCCAATCACATTAGCCGGTGCACTCTTGCAGGTTCGGTTGGAAGGGTCAGGGATTCGAGTGCCCCTGATGTGCTTATCTACTCTTCTTTCATTTTCGCCATTTCGTCTCCCGTAATTCTTCTTTAGGTGGTTACAACCGTAGTAGTGATCCGAAGATGTTCTGACCGAAGTTTGTTCTCAAAACGTTTCATCCATTCCCCTCCAATTTATACTATTCCTCTCGACTAATTGATTTTTTCGTGTTTCCGGACGCGTCAACTGCTTCGGTCATTAGTCCCGTTAGTGTAGTGCATATTTTTTCTCGGGAGATGGCGGTGGTCTTCCCCGGCTGGACGGCGAGATCGCGCGATACGTCGGCAAGTGGTCAACCAAGACTCTCCACCACGGGCACCGCCCAGCCGGGACATGCCTAAGCTCTGACTGGTCCCCGAAATATGTGTAATGTAGTGCAGTAGTGTAAGTGCGTAAGGGGAGAGGATAGGACAAGGAAGAGGAAGGGCAGATCGCGCGCAGTCCGTGGCCCGTTTGGTGGGGTACTGCTCCGGCATTCGCCTGGTGTTGATCGGAGAAACCACGGAAAACTACCGATCAGAGCTGCCGGCCGCTAGAATTCTCCTCCAGACAGCAACTGAATTCGACCTAGCTGAAAAGCTAGTGTCGAAAATCCTGCCGCCGTAAAGACTCTGACCTCCCGGTCAGAGGCGCTGCAGTGGCATCAGTTGATGCACTGAGCTACCGCTCTCGGTCTATTCCTCTCGAAGAACGTTCACTGTACTACGTGTATACGAAGTCTACAGTATCGATTTTTCTTTAATTACCTTTTAGGGCATTTCACAGTAATTGTTTTGAAGACAGCACTCATTTCGGTCTTTACATCAGGCGGTAAAACGACTGTATGTGGAGACTAGCTGAGAGATTTGTTGTGAAGCGTACGAATACTTCTCTCCAGGACTTGTCACAATGTGCCCCCGCCCCAACCAGAACACCCCTCCTATAAGTTCTTGTTTACTAACTCTTGCATTTCCACCGACAGTTCCTGGCATCGTTGTCCACATCTGTTTTGTCAGCGGGACTATGATTTGTTGCAGTGTTTCCTCTCCCAGCACGATTCTCATCGTGCCGTCAATGTCGATCCCCACCAGCACAACTGCATCTTCTGCCGTCATTCTTTTGTTACTCCTTCCTAGTCCAATCAGCTACAACCATTCATGTAACAGCTTCCGGCATCATCCTTCACTCCTGATGTTAAACGCTTTGTGCGCTCGCTTCCCTAGCTTCACTTCCGGAACCTGCTGACACCACTTACTCCTACGCTGTTCCCACAATAACGTTGCCGCAGACAGCGTGCCTGCTTTTGACGGCTCCGCTACCATTACGCGTCGCTGGTAGAGCTTTCGTTCAGTATTCATGATTTTGCGCTACGTCGCGAAGCTTTTGGAATTGCCTTCTCGTATCGGCTATGCATGTTGCTTCTGGATTTCATGGCTGCTGTTTCCTGTTATAAACTTACATAATGACCATTGCTCACGGCGCTTCCTTTAACTTTTTGTTTCGTTATATTATTTTATTGTATGCTGTTTACCCCACTCTTCTCCGAAGTTTCTCTACATTGTACTACTTTTTCATCTGCCCACCAAATCGTCCATTTTCCTTCCTCAAACTTACTTTCGCCTTCTCTGTAACTGCAAACCTTTTTGAACTCTGCTTGAATTACGTCTTCTATATATTATTTTTTCATAGATAATCTTTCCTTGTACCATGAATTCTCCCGATATGCTTTTCTTGTTGATCTCTGCCATCTCTCTCTCTCTCTCTCTCTCTCTCTCTCTCTCTCTCTCTTTCTCTCTCTCTCTCTCTATCTATCTATCTATCTATTTATCTATCTATCTACCTATCTCTCTCTTTCTAGTTTAGTTTAAAAATTTGTTTTCCATTTAATATTCATTTGTGTAGAATTTTAATTACATTGCGTTGTTCACGGCATTATTGATCGTAGAATATTTAGCCTTTCCGCGTATATCTGTTATATTCCCATACGTTGAAGCTTAAAATGTTAGCATATAATATCTATGTTTAGTAACCATTTCAAGCTCATGTTTTTTTCTTTCGCACCAGGGGCGGATCCAGGGGGTGGGAGAACGGAGGTCACGTCATATCCCAATTCGCAATTTCACCCAAAGGATTCAAAACATCGCATCATATCCACATGAATATCCCTAATACGATGAAACATTTTTAACTTTCAATCTGTGATTTTATTATTTATTTTTAAGTATTCCAAGCATATTGATGCCGGAGGCAAGGTCCGCAATGGAACTAACCCCTTCTCTCCAAAACTTTCAGAATTCGCCCTGATTGGCATTGATAACTTGTTCAAAGCTAGGAAAAACTTCTGTAAAATGCCACCGTAAGGTGCTTCGCGTCGCCTCTATGCTCCGTCTCAGCTACCGCGTCCCCCTCTCCTCCCACACCTCGACTCCGCCGCCGCCGCCGCCACCACCACCACCTTCAGCGCCGCAGCCTCCACCTCCGCCAGCACCACTGCCTCCGCCGCCACCGCCACCGCCACCGCCGCCGCCACCACCTTCAACGCCGCACCTCCACCTCCGCCATCACCACCGCCTCGGCCTCCGCCCCGCCACGCCTCCTTCCTGCCCGCCACTGCCTCCGCCACCGCACCGCCTCTGCCGCCAGCGCCGCGTCGCGTCGTCCGCCGGGGCCGGCGCGCGGCCTGGGCCCGTTAGAAGCGCCCCGGGCGGCGCAATGGAGGAGGGGGCGGGGCAAGCGGGCGCGGTCGAGGCCCCGCACAGGTGCACCGCGCCTGCTTGTGGGGGCGGCTGATGAGTGTAGTCGTGCGAGTTGGTGCAGATGGTGTGTTGTATTAGCAATGTAAACTGTAGTGTGGGCGATATATTCGTCTTTGTATCTACTGCGAGTTCCGTTGGAAGATGTGTTCCGTCAGAGATATAAGACTATTTATGTGAAGATATTTGCCACTCAAGTATTGCTAGAATTTTTTTAACTGTTGATCTCTCGTCAAACGAACGAACTCAAACTTTATAAATACTTTAACCTGTATATATTGCTTAATCCATCGACAAATACATCGTCCACGCCTCGATTAATCAATTCTACAGCATATATGACTTGGGATTCTGAAATGTGAAGATTAGTGATTTACAGAATCTGATTTTCCTTTCAGATTTCTTAACTACTTGTGGAAACCTAATCCACGATGCGCCACTTTATCACCTTTCAGAAATTGCTTATAGCTTATTGTTCATTTGACCAATGTAAATGAAGCAGCAGCAGAACAGTTCAAAATTGAACAGATAAGTTCAGTTTTCTGCAGTGGAGTGAAATGCACTTCGTGTATCACCGTACGTGTTATTACCGTGAAGTGCAACATCAATTTATTTATTATTATAATATTATTGAATTTGTTGTTTATTTTGTAGATCTCTGCCATCAGTTGTACTCAATCAAGTTAAATATATTTTTTCTGTGCTTAAAGGCACATTTCGGAGATACAAAAAGATTATCATTTCAGGAAACGAAATGAATTATTGTCATTTAAAAGCATTCAGCAGAAGCCGAAACGCGCATATTCCCACACTTATTAAAACCATCAATCATCTTAAATGCGATTTTAGTAGGCATTTAGTTTTTGTGGAAGAAGGCGGAAGTAAAGTTGTATTAACTCCATACGCTTTTCAAATTGCTTTTTCCGTTATTCCTTAGGTCGTGCTTGTGCGTGTAATAGCAGCATTCAAAAGTCTGCCCCTGCTTCAATTGCAGGAGGAGACTGGGAAGGTAATTTAGGTCAAGTACTTGAAAGGCCAGTTGTTTGTGTGACTGATTTGTTGTTGACGAAGAATCGATTTCGCTGAGTAAAGATATACTCTTGAAATTCTCGATGACCATTGATGTCCTGGAAACGAGTCAAAGAATTTGAAGGGCAATGACTAAACAAAATAGGTCGCAAGAAATCGTATACGTACGTATCGTCCTTTTTGTGTACGTATAGAAATCGTATCGAGTTCGTATCGTCCTTTTTGTGTAACTTCTTTCAGTTCGTTTTCCAAAATTAAAAACAAACAATTTGTTGTTTAATATGATCTGATTTCCAAATATTAAGATACATCTATTTTCATCAAAGAAAATTCAATCATTGAAATTGAGATCACATATTTAAAATAAATACTTCGCGAATCGAATCTCCCTATCTATTTCAGTAAATATTGTAATACAATGGACAATACATTATATTTTAAGTCTTTGTAAAGTGTTAATACTTATAACGTAATTTCTCTGCAAAATACTTTATTTTGGTGACTTTATAAACAATAATGTGCTCAAGAGACTCTTTGTTATGAAAAATGTTTATTTTGTTAATGGGAATGTCTTTTGTTTGTTGCAGGTGAGTTTCCGTACCTGGCGCATCGTACAGCTCCCTCTCGATGGACGAGTTAATAAGTGAAGTAAACACTTATATTCTTCTAGTAATCTAGTTTCACTGAATCACTATTGTTTAACATTACAACTACGTGCGATTTCTCACTCTGCAATGCCTTTACGAATCAATTTTCTATTACTGCTAATATTAATTATATTTGCTTAAGAATTTAGAACTTAAAATGTCTTTGGTCTTTTAAATAGTTTATTTTCTGATGATTTCGTAAAATATTATTCTTTTCGTCATAGTGCTTGTCTTCACAGTAAACTGTGGCTCGTAAACTGAGGATGTTATTTATTTTGACTCCATCGGGTCAACTAAAACTCGACTTCTAATTTGTGTTTAGATATAGTGCAGTTCATTCAAATGAGAATGTAAGAGAAATATATATTTCAACTATTTCGCGTGAACCGTTCTAAGTTTATCCACCCCTTCTGTAACAGGGAAGTGGATTAACACTATTCAAAATATTTCGGTTCATTTTCCAGTAATTTTGAATTCATAATTTCGAAACAAGTTGTAAAGAGGTGTCTGTAGTAAAACTATCCTTTGAACAGCACAGATTGAATGAATGGAATAGTGAGTCGTATAATGATAAAGCGATGGGAAATGGAGAGGGTGGAGAAACAGGAGAAGAGAAAACGTGGCCAGTGCCCGAGACCGCAATGCCCGTGGTCGGTAGAAAATTGTATTTTGAGACGCGTTCTGGTGGGCGGGGGCCGTTGGGGCCGCGCAGGCCGTCGTCTTGCGCCGCGGAGCGCGTCGGCCTGGGCGCCGCGCCGCGCCACCTGACACCTTGGGAACGCCGCGCCGGCCCGCGCACGCCTCCGCGACGGCCCCGGCCACAGGGCCTCCCGGGCCCGCACCCACGCCACCGCCCGCGCCGCCCAGTGCTCGCCACCGCCCTCGCCACCGCCCCGCCACCGCCCTCGTCACCGCCCTCGCCACCGCCCTCGCCACCGCCCTCGCCACCGCCCTCGCCACCGCCCTCGTCACCGCCCTCGCCACCGCCCTCGCCACCGCCCTCGCCACCGCCCTCGCCACCGCCCTCGCCACCGCCCTCGCCACCGCCCTCGCCACCGCCCTCGCCACCGCCCTCGCCACCGCCCTCGCCACCGCCCTCGCCACCGCCCCTCGCCCCGCCCTCGCCACCGCCCTCGCCACCGCCCTCGCCACCGCCCTCGCCACCGCCCTCGCCATCAATGATGCCCCACCTCTCCAGTCAGTCCTCGCCACCGCTACTACCTTGCCACCATCCCTGCGATCGACCTCGCCCCACCTGACGTCTCCGTCCTCGCCACCGCCACCGCCCATTCTTTTACATTGGAACTTTATTTCTCCATTTTCGCTGTTCTCTATTATTTTACTCTTGCAGCATTCACATTTAAAAACACTGTTATAACACAAGGTTGTTTTTTCTCTCGATTCTTCGAATCCTTTCACATTTTACGTTTACCATTTGTATAAACACCGAAACTTATAAATGCGGTTTGAAAAACTACAGCTATATGAAATTCCATTACGAATAACACATTTCCATTTTCCAGCTATTACAATTTCTAAAGAAACTGTTACAGTTGAATGTGTTTTGAACGCATTTATTTAGTTTCATTTTCTACAGCGATGTGATTTGAACGTGCATTTCCCTCCGCAGAGAAATACGCGGTGCATTGTGTTCGCAAAGAGGTGTCGACGTGTTCGTTTTGTGTAGGACGGGCGCGCCGGGTTGCGGGTGCTCTGGGATCGACTCCCGGCGCGGCTGATATTCGATCGTGAAGCGCGCGGCCACCTCTCGGATTTCCCTGGGGCGCTGCTCCGGTTGCCGCCCGCGCCGCCCCGCCGCCCCCGCCGCCTCGGCTGCCGCCGGCACCCCTGCCGCCCCTCCGCCCCGCCTTCCGCGCTGCGGTCGCCGCCGCCCCCGACGACGACGTTCACTTCGGCGCGCGAGCGTCCGACGTTCAGTTCTCTCTCTGTACAGGGATGCGTCCTTAACAGTTAAACTGTTATTTCTTAACAGTTAACGTTTCGTAACTGATACGCAAAATAACAGTTATTTCGTTTATCTTGTTATTGGCTGTTATCAGTTGAAATTCATAGAACTGCAATCTACTGGGCCAAATCCGAACTTCTACAAGCTTTTGTGACATTTCTTTGGTACGACAACAGCTTCACTGCAGCTAATCAATCATGATTAGCCAGTGTTCAAATTATCGATTCATTAATACATAATTCATCATTATTACACACCACGTACTACAATATTTTTATCTTTTATTGTTTTCACTACAATAAGAAGTTTGTCCTTTGAGTTAAATCCGTCGAGTCGCCACAACTGATTTAACTCTTAGCAGTCTGTCATATTTGGTTGCTGATCATGGACCTGTTATTTTTCAACTGTTATAAATAGCAGCTATTACGAGTCAACAGTTATTGAAGAAAAGCTGTTAAGCCCTCTGTACTCTGTGTCTGTACTCTGTACTCGCCGGTTTCAGAGCGAGATCGGCGGCCACGCCGTGGCGTCTGTACCATAGGAAAGTCCGGGTTCGAGTCCAAAGGCTGAGAATTTTCGACACGTATCCAGCTCTCTGGAAGAGAGAATTCTAACGGCCGGCTCTTCCCACCGGTGTGTTTTACAATCAGTACCAGGTGAATGCCGGAGAATTATCCTCACAAACAGGTCACGGGTCACTCGCTATCCTTCCACATCGTTGTCCCTCTTCTCTTTACAGACACACACACACACACACACTTACCTGTACATACATTAATCTTCCAGACATGTCGAGAGATTAGTTAGGGAGGTTGTAGGGTTCGGGTCCCGAAGGTGGGGAGTTTCGACACTAGCTACGTATCCAACCTGTGTGTAGGAGAAATTATGGCAGCCTGCTGTTCGTAACAGTGTTTTTGTAACCTCTACCAGGTGTAAGCTGGAGGAGAATACTATCAAACAGGTCACCAAACGCGTGCGGACTTTCCTTCCACGTCCTTGTCCCTCTTCTCCCCTAACATAAGCATTTACCCTTGCATGCACTAAATTTCCACAAATGCCGGGAGAGCAGTTAAGAGATTCGAGTGTGGTGGTGGCCCGGTGGGGGAGATTCCTCGGGAGAAACACGAAAGCCGACGTGTAGATGAACGCCGAAACTTACGTTCTAGTGGGGGAGGAATCCTGGAATATCAACACCTCGCGGGATATATGGCCATACACTACACTTACGGGACTGAAGGCAGTAGTTGATGCGTCCGGTATCAATATTTTCATTCATCCGTCACTATCACACCTGTTACTCTCTCATTCACCCGTCGTTATCTTGGCTATTTTGTACTGCCTTTGCGTGGCTCTCATTGGTGACACAGAGTCTCGGAACTGTGACCAAGGACGCGGATTGGAGGCTACGAGTTCGAGACCCGTGAAAGCCAAGGATGTTTTCACCAAGTGACCGAGTCGTAGTTAGCTTCGCGTATACCATATCAGCATATTACTTCTAATCCCGTTTGAACATCGTCCCAATATGTTCATTCATCTATCGTCATTCGCCGTTTATTATAACCCAAATTCATTTTGTCAAAGAGTGAAAGGCGTCAACAAATATTCGCTTGGATAACATGCACAAAAAAGAAGTGGTACGTCTCCTCTCTAGCTCACGCACAGAAACGAGCCTGGCGATCATCGTCGTCTCACTTATTTTCGTTCATCCTTTTTGTTTAATGAGCAGTGGAACAAAAAATGAGGTTTTGGAAAGGATTTACCAGAGTAGCTTGACTCATGTAAATAATCGATTATGGTCTATTTCCGCTCCATTCTTATATAAAACACTAAGATAATTCTTAGTATATCTTATGGTTCATGTACGTGAAATACGCCACCTTCCTAATTAAGAGGACGGCATGATTGCATACTTTTTCATCCAAATCAATTGATTGATTGATTGATTTTTTCGTATTTCCGGGCACGTCAACTGCTTTGGTCATTAGTCCCGTTGGTGTAGTGCATGTTTTTTTCGGGAGATGGGGTGATCTTCCCCCGCTGGATGGCGAGATCCGGTGCCGACCTACCGTCGGCTAGTGAGGTTTCCCCCTAGCCAGGATTCTCCCACCAGCGAGGCACCGCCCCAGCCGGGACAAGCTCTAAGCTCCGACCAGTCTCCCGGCATGTGGTAGTGTAGTGCATGTTAGTGTAAGTGTGTGTGTAAGAGGAGAGGGCAGGACAAGGAAGAGGAAGGACAGATCGCGCGCGGTCCGTGGCCCGTTTGGTAGGGTACTGCTCCGGCATTCGTGTGGTGTTGGTCGGAGAAACCACGGAAAACTACCGATCAGAGCAGCTGGCCGCTAGAATTCTCCTCCAGACAGCGACTGAATTCGACCTAGCTGAAAACCCAAATAAACAACCAAAACCGTGAAGCAACCACGCCCGTGGGGCTGCTTCCTGCGTGGCCGCGTGCCCCGCATCACGCGCGCTGCGCCGGAAGCGACGGTCACCGGGGCGCGATCCGGGCGCGTCCGCGAAGAGGGCGTGGCATCGCGACACAACACAACACGTGTCGACACGGCGACGCAACGCTCCTGTAGAGCAAGTACGTGCGTCATCAATCGCGTTTACGCACGCGACCCAGATACCTTGATATGGTGTTAGGTATTGCAGTATTAAGAATAGCAATGCAATGGCACTGCATTGATTGGAAACTGAAGGAATGAGTGAGTTACGTTTTTGAGTTGTTAAGGTTTTGTACAATCCAGAATTCCGAAATAAAGTTGTCTCTAGAATGAAATTAGAATAATATCTGTTAAATTGTTTTATTCAATAATTTCGTGTTATTAACCTCATTCCACTTTGCATACTTCGTATGGATTCCTCGTTATTTGGATATTCATTAATTTGTTTATGCATTTGGTCCTAGAGGTCCGTGCGTGATGTGCTGAGTAGATGATAGAAATAATGTCGATAATGAGGTGAATGATGATAAAGCAATGTTGAAATGATAGGCAGGGGAAACCGGAGAACCGCTAGAAACCCTTTCGAGAGTTCGCTTTGACCTAATTCCACACGGATTGGCGGGGGTCGAACCAGAAAAGTGACTCAGCAGTGGAAAGCGCATACTGTAGGTAGGTGTATTCATGAAGTTTACACGATATCTCATGTTAAGGAAATACCCAGTTCCTCGTCTCCAAACACGGTTAGGTTTGGAGTAATTGCAGGAATGATTTGAATATTTTTCAGTAATAAATATATAACAAAGCAATAAATATAAATATATAACAACAAAATATATTATTGTTCATATTTTTCCAAATTTAGATAAATCGTCGCCTTAAAAATTTCTAATTTCTGTGATATTTTCGAGATTTAAGGGAAACAAATATAATTTCCAATTTTCAGGAGCTCTCTTCAATCTAACAAGGTTCTTTATCTCTTTCTACTGCAGCTTTTCATTATTAGTATTACTATCAGCTCTTCTGCCGCCTGTATTATGTTTCCCTATTAATCGTATTATATCTCCATGACACTTGGGTTTCGTTATAGTACGATGCTCAAGCGTTTTTTAAACCTAAGCACAGGTACACGTTGTCTTTTGAGAAAGAAAAGTTCCCATGATTTGCTTTCTGATTGAGCTAAAACTAAAAACACTGCTATTCTAGATAAAATAAATGTATTTTAATATCTAATGTTTCTTCATTGATTGATTGATTGTTCGTGATTCTGGGAGCGTCAGCTACTATGGTCATTAGTCTCGTACGTGTAGTGTGTATTTTTGCTCGCGAGGTGGCCGTGGTCTTCCCCGCTGTATGGCGAGATACTCTGCCGACCTACCGTCGGCAAGTGGGGTTTTACATAACCAGATTTCTTCCATCAGCAGGGCTCCGCTTCAGTGAGCGCAAGCTCTAAGCTCCCGACCGGTCTCCCGGCATGTGTGGTAGTGTAGTGCATGTCAGTGTAAGTGTGTGTATATGTAAGGGGTAAGGATAGGACAAGGAAGAGATAGGAAAGATCACGCGCGGTCCGTGGTCCGTTTGTTAGAGCACTGCCCCGGCATTCGCCTGGTGTTAATAGAACAACATATCAGAGCAGCCGGCCTCTAGAATTCTCCTTCAGACACCGACTGAATTCGATCGTTGCTGTCAAGATAGTGTCGAAAATCGTGCCATCGTCGGGACTGCAGTGACACCAGTAGATGCCCTGAGCCATCTCTCGCAGTCTAATGTTTCTTAAAATTATAAAGGTTTATTATATCAAAGCTATGCATGAATATATACAATTTCATCCCTAAAATCTCATTTTACGTTATTGCTTCACTATTAACCGTGAAAGAAGCAACGCCTGTGTTTTTTCCGCTGCCTACTTTCGCAGCACGCTCACGCATCCTCTGGTATCTTTGCGCCAGCTCCTATTTTCTGCTCCTCCGCCGCCGTCCTTTACTGCATGGCCTCCCCTGTTGTCGCCGCTACTTCCCCTCCGTCCTCGAATCACCGCGGCATCTGCGTCGCCGCGTCCCGAAAGGCACCTGCTACATCCGCCGCCTGTCGCTATCCGCCTGGCCTTTTGTCCTCTCAGCATCCACCGCCCACCCACGTAACAGTGAGTCGGCGCGCTGCAGTATGCAAAAGCCAAGTGCTTCCTTTCGCGTCCTCTGTCTTTTGGAATGTTTGTGAAGGATCTTATTGTCGTAATTTCCAGGAATTTCGTCACTTCGTCATCTGTAATGTGTTCAAAAGTGATTATCGTTCTGGGCTGAAGAAATGTTATTACCTCATAATGAACAACAAAGTCAATATATTATGTTGATACAACTAATGTATTGTCCGAATAAATTCGTAGAGTGAAACTAACATTATGTGTATATCTTTCTGTGTATATCATTATTTTTATCAATTCCGTAATATAATTTTTTTAATAAATAACAATTCAAGTTTAGCAGTACAAATTGAACGAAATGTTAATTCAATGTAAATGACGCAAAGAAAGGAGAATAGGTTATGCTGGAATTTATTATTTCTTCGTACTCCTAAGTGTTTTGAAAAATGCCCAAGAGGAGTCTCTAAAGAACTTGTCTGCTTTTAACGGGAATGAATTTATAATGGAAATACTTTTTTATCTCATTGTATAAATAGTTTCCTTCTCCCTACAGAGTTTTTCACGTATTGATAATTTTGTAATAAGTTTAAATCGGAGAAAATCTGTCTCTTAGCGATTCGCACAATTGTAATGTGTCAATATTCACGTACAATGAATATTTTTCGATTTAATGGATTTATTATGAGTATGTTTCGTATTATTTTAAATAGCGCGTTGTGATACAATGAAGAATAACTTTCCATGAGTTTATTATGTGAATCATGATTTTGTAAATGGAAGAAGGTACAATTTTGAATAGTATGGAGATTGCGGAAGGATGTTGTATGCCCATCATTTGACATATGTAAAAAATTCAATATTTTACTAGAGAACGGTTTTATCCTCAACGTAGCATTTTATTTCGCTGCCGAATTACTTTACTCTCGATATTCCGACAGCCTTGTGACCTATACTTATGATATTTTCTGTTGCAAAATACATTATTTTCTAAACGTATTTTTTTCACTTTACTGAAAACATGTCGATTTTTCATGCGTCCGGTAACACGTGGATTGTCTTAGTCTTCTTGTACATTTCATGGATTTGTCAGGGCGGCCCGTTTCGGAAACCATCTTCGTCTAGGACGACCGATACTCCTTCGGCCGGCCGGTTTGTAGTCCGTGGCCAGACGAGGAATTCGGCTTCTGCACATTCGCTCCAGATGACAGTACCAGTTCATTCTTGTGGGACTGATCTTATTCTCAAGACTAAATATCAGTAACCCTACGTATTTCTTCATTCCTCATTTTGTCATCTAGAGTACATCATTTTACAGCTCTAAGATATATCATTTCTGCGGCTCTCACTTCCATATAACAATACTGGTACTACCATCGTCGTATAGAATTTAAGTTAGTTAGTTAGTTAATGCCTTATTTTACGTAGCGAGACTCGGGCCATCAGGCCCGCTCTTCCGTCTAACCACGCAAATTTCGCTACGCTCCTTTCACAACCAAGCGGAGAAAGGAGGTATTATCTAGGGCGACGAAACAGGTGGATCTCAATTTTGCTCAGAGGCTTCTTTTAGACTTGAGGATATTTAACATACAGTAAATCTACTACATGGGACAGCCGGCTTTACTTCCCCTCCGAAGGAAGGCGTACGAATTATTTTTTCGCCCTTAAAAATCCACGGATTCGATCGGGTTTGAACCCGCAAACTCGGGTACAACAGCCCGGTACACTGACCGTTATACCACCGAATCCAAAAGTAAGCGTTGTGATTGAGATTGTCTTCGTAGTATGCGAAAACGTGCTTGTTAGTCGACGCCTGCAAAAGATCAGCCAAGAACGCGCGAAGTGGTGCCTAGGCGTCGGAGAGGAAATTTCTCGGCGTACTCACATGGCACCTCCGCTTCCTGTTCGCTCGCCTTTGTGTCGTCCGCTGTTCCTGCGCCCTCGCCCTCGCCCACCGCAGCTTCCGGAGAGGACGGGCGTCCGGCGCCTTGACGGAAGCCCCTCCGCGGCCCCTCCGTCCTCTCCGCCGCCCTCCCGCCTTGACCTCCTCCCGAGGGATGCTCCTCGGCCTCGCGGGCCAAGAAAAGTCCGAGGACGAGGGCCGATCTGGGAACGCGCTCAGTGAGATTTTGATAAAAATTCTGGAAAGCGCTCGCCACAGATTTTGGCAACGAACTCTGTCTCGAAAGACCTCTCGAAAGCGGATCCTGAAACGATTCTGAGACTACTGTGTATGTATGAAAAATAGATAATAACATATATGAAGAAAGGACGGATAGGGTATAAAGTTTTTCTTAGAGTAAATAATAAAATATGTATTAATAATATTGAAAGCGGATCCTGAAATTGGCGAAAATTACTGCAAATCGAGTGTGGATCAACATGTTTGTATGACATAATAAGACTGAAATTAAAGAAGAAGTGAGTAAAATATTGATATGAAGCAAAGAAAACAGACTTCTATCCATGAAATTCCTTAACTGAATGATTCTTAGCTATTAAAATAATTTATGTTGTGTTAAATGCAAATATTTATTCTTGAAAGCGAGTAAAATAGTTCTAGGTATAATCTTAGATTGATGGTATTTTGAAATATATCTTTGACACAAAGTTTGAAGCATAAAAGTGAAAAAGCTGTTGTAGAGCCTCTAACACCCAATAAATGTAATAAAATGGAAATATATAACGCATTTTAAAATAACTACACATAACAAGAGACTCTCTGCTTTCTGGTTATCTTTAGTTAACTCAATAGAGAGGAACCAACAATACCACTAGTTCCTCTATTTTCCGCAGGTTGTTTGCAACTCCGCATACGCAGCTTATGATTTTTTCGGCGCAGAGAATCTCGCATTTCTTTCCAAGTTTCGATTTATTTTGCCTGAAAACACAGCAACAATTCGCGCACACATCCACAGCCACACACGGCACGTCCGGCACCTGGCACTGCAGTGTTCTGCGTGCAGTACGTGGAGGAAACGACGCGGCTCCATGCCGTCCTCTCACTGTGCTTCCTTCACTCTTTCTCCTCCTCCTCCGGCACCTCCTTACGTCTACTTCCTGGGCTGTAGACTCATAAGTTCCGGTCACGACCGACCCCAGAGCTGGTTGCTGTTTCCGCCAAAGCCATTCTACAGCGACAGGCGCTGCTGCTTGTTGCAGCAACCGCCACTGCCTCAGTCGTTTCCGACGCTACCACAAACATGGCTTCCGCAACAGCTTTTGCCTCTGTCTTTGTCAACCTCATTCGCAGAAGCCTTCTGTTAATGCGAATTATGTTCGATCATTGATAGTGCTTCCATCGCCGTTGCAGCTGTAGTCACGTGAGGTTATTACGTGTGTGTGTGTTTGTGTGTGTGTTTGTATATGTGTGTGTGTTTTTGCCGAATGCATAATCACTTCACACGTAATCCTCTGCTGCCTCTGTCGGTAATGATGGCAGCACTAAAGTCGTCTACATTCCACGATACCTTCACTAGCAACATTGTAGTATTCACTTTCAATACCCTATATAAACCATCGCTTTTCCCATTTTCAGCATCGATAACGCCGTCACCATTACAAGTCACACCGGACCCATCACTTCACCATCACTACCAGCATCACCTCAATCAACACCATCTCAACTACGATCACCTCACCCATCCCCACGGCACACATCACCTCACCAATCATTCCCATACCCCTGCATCACTATCGCAACCAACACCACCATCTCAATGAATCATCCACCACCTCAATCACTGCAACCATCTCAGTTATTATCACCATAACAATAAACTCTGAACGGCCATCCCACCGCCTCCACCGGCGCAAGCAGCGCCACGGAATCAACCGCCGCGTCACTCTGTTGTCTGGGTCTGAAAGCGGTTGAAATGGGAGCCTCCCGCGGGAGCTTCCCGTTATTGTTCTCCCGCGGGATTACTGGCATCGCGCGGGATCTCCCAAACCGCGGACCTTTCGACGAATGTATTCGCAATCCGGAGGCGCGTTCCGAGGCGAGGCCCTCCCGAAATCCACGCGGAGATGAAGCCGCCAGAGAAAACTGCTGCCCGAGATCCTCCTTTATGGTCGGGATTGGGTGTGCTACGAAGCATTGCGGCCGGGATAGTACCGAGCTGGATAGTCTGTTCGGAGCTACGAGAGAAAGGAAGATTGTGACCGTAAGTTAAAAACGGAGCCAAACTATAGACGTCGTTAATTTGCAGAAGTCAAGATTTAAATAATACGTCTATTTCTTCCTGGAAGTGAATTTTGTTGCGATGTGCAATTATCGAATGTGACTTCACTCATTCAAATGTTAAAAAATGGTCACTCAAAATTTTATAATTTTGGTCTGTTTTTTAACCTTCTCACAAATATCTAGAGCTGTTTATTCAAGAACGAATTATCGGTCTATTCTTATTTGTAGAATTCTTTTGTTAATTTATATGAGCTTCGTCATGTCTTATTATATGGCGAAGGAGCCTGGACAAGAGAAAACGAAACATGGAACTGCGTGTTTTCCAGAAGCCTCGAATAGACAAGGAAACATAGGAGAAGTAAGACAAGGGGAGTGTGGAGCACAGAGCAAATCGAGATTAGACAAATAAAGTGATGAGCACACGACTCTGTGGAAGACACTTCCACCTCCTTCAACAATTAACTCTAAAAGCATTATCAAGAAACCAGAAATTGGAGTAACACACCAATGATTTCCGCTTCAACCCTAAGATTTCCTACGCGAACTCAACCCTTTGACACATTCGTAGCAAATTTCGTTTGAAACGGAAACAGCGACGAGATTGGCGGGACGGGGGCGTGTTAATTCGCCAGAGGAACACAACTCCCCCTCCGAAGCCGCGAGTCGGCCGAGAGTTCCATCTCGGAACTTGCCGCCAGCTTGCATTTCGCTGTTCTCCGTGGCTCTCCGCTCCCCACGCCCCGGAGCGGGCTGTTTTGCATTGCGGCTGCGTCGTCGTTAGCTGCAGCGAGGAGCAAGAGGAAGAGGACGAGAAGGAGGACGGGGATGCGGATGAGGACGGGGGCGTAGCGGCCCGGGACGCCTCGGCCCAGGAAGGAATTCAGGCGTCCCGGGCGGAAATTCGATTATGGTAATCGGATTTCTACGAAAGCATACGTCTCCTTTACACGGAGGATGAACAAAGCGCGATGTGCGCGTACCGGCGCGCGGGCGGGCGGAGTTGCAGGAGGCCGTGCGCCTGGAGCGGGGGGTGGGGGCGGGGGGGGGGTGGAGGTCGCGTTGGTGCGCGGTGCGTTCAGCGGCGAATTCGTTGGGTGGAGGAAGTTTGTCGGCGCCTGTTGCGAAGTAAAACGAACTCGTTCGAGGAGGCCTAGCGCTGCAGTGGGACCGCCGCGTCGACTTGAACGCTCACGACGCGCGCTTTTCTGGAAACTGCGTAGCAAAGGGATGCTGTGTCTGTCGGCTTCTACGCAGAGAGAAGTTGTGTCTCCACTACTAAAATTGATTGTATGGTTGATGTTCCGGGCACGTCGATTTCTTAGGTCATTATTCCCGTTAGTGTAGTCTTTATGCCTGGAGGTGGCGGTGTTCCCCCCACGCGAGATGACGGGATCCAGCGCCGATAAACTCGTTGGTTTGGGAAGGTTTCCCTCCTCCAGGTATCTCCCCATCGTGGTATCGCCCCACCCGGGACAAGCTGTAAGTTCTCGACTTTTTTTTCCGACATGTGTGGTAGGATACTGCTCATAAGAGTATGTGTAGGGTAAGTGTAAGTGCAAGGAAGAGGAAGGAAATATTACGTGCGGTTCGTGGCCCGTTTGTTGTTACTGCGCCGGCTTTCGCCGGAGCAACCGCGGTAAACTGGTAAAAATATGGTAATGATCGGAGAAACCATGGAAAACTACCGGTGAGAGCAGCCGCTCGTAGGATTCTCATCCAGACAGCGGCAGAATTCGACCTAGCTGTGTGAACGGTGTCGAAATTCTGGGATTCGAACTCTAGGACCCTTCGGTCAGAGTTGCTGTGAAGACAGCGGAGATAGCGGCAATGCTCCACCAAAAGAAACCCCCGCGTTAATATCAAAATTAATGACGCTATGAGAATGAAGAAATGGTCTTGTTTTCGGAAATTTATTTTCCACCTTCAGATCTGTGAATACCACAACAGTTCAGCACTACTACATGTAAACCTATTTTCTACACACACGTACGTAAAATAACAAAAATAATGTCACCGTATGTTCTGACGATTAATCTATTAATATTTTCTTAAAATTCGATTTATGAAACATCGTGTATCTGTTCGGTTATTGTAACGAGATTTCGACGAAAGCGTACGTCTCCTTTACGCGGAGGTTGAACAAAGCGCTTGTGCCTCCTTGCGGAGTAGCACAGGAGGCTGTGCTCGCCGCCAGAATCCGTCTTGACGCGGTAGCGGTCGAGTTCGAGCTCGGCGCGTTCAACGTTGAATTCACCGGCGGCTGGCTATAAGTTTGGCTGGTGTGGCTGTAAGTTTGTTGGCAGCTGTTGTGAACTAAAGTGAAGTAGTCCGTGGACGTGTTAAGCAGGCCCACGACAACTTGAGCGCTCCTTGCGCGTTATACTGTGCGTCCGAGAAAAGTGTAGAGTTATTACTATTATACGAAACATTTTCCATTCTTTCTCTCATTACTCAAAGATTCTCCCCGAGTCTCAAAAACGAAATAAGTGCTTTAGTAACTGGTTGTGAGAGTATGATACTGATAAATAAATCTTCATCTAAGTTTGCAGCAACCTGAGACATGTATATATGTCTTAATGGCTGTCACTAGCGAAATATCAGTATATCAGTATCTGTCTATTTATCTATCTAGTCAATAACGTAGTTAAGATACACAGTATATTTGCTAGTATACTTGTTCGTTAAAAATAAACTACGTTACACATTTTCTATCTTACTGGAGCTCTCGACTTATGTTAGTTGTTTCTCGCGTGCGCGCTTCAGGCTGTTCAACTCTGCAGTACAGAACCTGCCCTGCCGGCTCACATATCAAATTGATACAATCGAAGCAGTTTTTCTAGATCATATTTAGTTGGAGTTTCCAGCGATTATTCTCATTGTTTCCAAGCTATTTGGAGATGGAAAATTTCAGGACCAGGGACTTACGATTCTCGACGCGTGCCTTGACTAAAATTACGTTGTCAGATTTATAATCCATTTGAAACGAAAGTAAAAAAGAAAGCAACTTGTTACTTCATGTGTTTTGTGAATAAAATGATATACTATCGTAAAAATTTTTATTGACCTGGTTGGTAGAAATAGAACCAATAATAGTTACAGAAAATATTGTACCAATTTCAGTATGCCAGCTAAAGTGTTTGTATTTTAAAATTCACTTGAAAGCATGCATATCTGACTGGCAAAAGGTCACGTGGAATGGGCTGCATTTTGTCAGACTCCAACGGCCGCAGCGCGGACATAGGCGGCGTCTGTGTTTGGAAGTCTTTCTTCAGAAGACGCGGGGACCGCCACGAACCCGCGACCCTCTGCGCCCAAATACGGACCGCGCGCGGGCGCCGCCGAAAACAAGGGTTTTTTTCTGTGACATCGCGCCGAGGACGAAGAGCTGCAAGGAATGCTCCAGACGCAGACACGGGCAATTGTTTTCGTCTTGGTAGAGCGGCCGGTGGATGTTCTTTGCCTTGGTGGAGTGACAAAGAAGCTGACGTGGGCGTTTCGGGGATTTGTCAACATTCCCTGCGTCTCTTACGGAAATTTGAAATTAGATCTGTGTTCTCTGTTAAATTTTCTGGGGAAGCACTAATATTGCTTATAGAAACATACCTATTTGTTGCAATTTCACCGATTTTTTTGTTGTAGCGAAATCGTGAATCGAGAGAATACGTAATACATACATTTGAAATCTGCAATTCGGATCCGTTGTTCTCTGAGTGACTTTTCCTTTCTATTTGTTCGTGATGTACTTGTTTATCGCAAGCCCTAAACTTGTTTGCTTCGAATACTTTCTCTGACTTTACCTTCTTTAAATACTATGTTTCTGTTAGAACATAGGTCTCACATCCACAGGTCTCAGGTGCACAAGGTACATTAAAATTCACGTACAGTCGTACATTAAATGTAATGTAATTCCTGACAATGCACTTTTCACATGTTTGGATTAACGAAACTTTTCGATTTCTCGGCCATCCACGAACGCCAGGTCCTTTACAACAATTCCCACCTGAGGTGCGCGGAGCGTGGGAAAGGCGGCGGCGACGGGTCAGGGGGACCACGCGGAGACGCAGCTTCCGAGAAAAGCCCAGCGAGCGACAGGTTCCTGCTGCGCGCCCCGGAGCGGCCGGGGCGGGCGGCGCGTGTCCCTGCGCCCATCGATCGGCCACTGGGCGAGATGGGCCCCTTCGGGAGGCCCGCCGCCCGCCCCTGACCCACCGCTCTATTAGCGCAGCCGGCCCCGCCCTCCGCCGCCGGATTCCAGCGTAATTTGATGGGGGCCGCGGGGCGGCGACCGCGCCCGCCGCGGGGACCCCGGGCGGAAGGGGTGGCGGCGGGGGGTGGGAGGGTGACGAAGGGCTCTTGGTAGGGGGGCAAGGAGATGAGTGGGCCTTTGTGGAAGGTGGAGGTACGGCTGAGACGTGTGTGGATGATTCAATCAGAACGTTGGGTTTAGGAAGGGTTTAATAATTGGTTTCAATGGTTGACACGACAGGGAGGTGCACTGACTGGGGCAGTTTGAGAGCAGTTGATTAATTGGATCGTTCTGTGAAATTGAATTTATTTATATGCAGTTAAATTTTTCTTTGTTTTTGGTGTAAATGTCAGGTAATCATGTCGATTCTTTGCCCACTTGAAATTTCTGGTAACAGTAAATGAACTAAATAGTCCTGACAGCAGGTAGCAATTTTCAACAAAAAAACTGAAAATTTTTTATCACGCATTTGACATACCGCATTATTCCAAGATTTATAAATATAATTCAGACCCCATCTCCCATCGGCGCATAATTGGTTGAAAAATTGAAATTTACCTCACGACGGTAACGTATTAACGATTCTTAAAACGCTTGAGTTTATTTCCTGAGATTGGAGGCTGTAGAATACTTACAGCCATATTTCAAAGTGGTTAACATTAAAGTGTCTTGTAGGTTTATCATTTTCAATACAATTAACATATTCACTCCAACTTTTCCACAATAGAATGTTTAGTAATGTTGAAGTTCTGTCTTCTGAAAAATCGACATTCTATAAACTACCTTTCAAAGGAAAAATAGAAAAATGAATCCAATAGTAATGGAAAACATCCATAGTTTGAATATATTTCAAAGTTTATAATTTTTTAAAAAACCAAAAAAATTGGATTAGTAATTAATCTGGAGGGGTTTATCAGGGAAGGAGTAGAAAATGAAGTGGCATCGAGGCTGGGTGGGTCGTGACGCATCGGGGGCGGGGGCGGAGTAAAGGCAACGCCGGGGCACGGGGTGGGGCAGATGACAGCCGGACAGCGGCGGCGGGCAGCGGAGGCAGCTGGCCGACTTCGGCATCGAGATACCATTCAAGGGACGGGAAGGGCAGCTCTAAGAAATTGGTCAAGCTCAGTTTGGATAAAGAAGCGCACAAGACAATCCAAAGACTTTTGAAGGGGAAAGCTGTATAAGGGGAGGTTATATAAGCGGCTCAATGTTAGGGATTATTGTGATATATATATATATATATATATATATATATATATATATATATATGGGAGAGAGAGAGAGAGAGAGAGAGAGGGATTATTAAAATTGACATATTTATTACAAATTTATTTGTTCAAGAAATAATAAACCAAACAATACAAAGGAGTAGCTATTTAGATAGTAATAATTAGAATTTAAATTAAAGCATTTTCTTTGGATTTATGAAAATTTTGAAATTATTGAAAAGATCAGAGAAGTATTAAATCGAACTGATTTTAATATGCATTTGTTTAACATTTTCTTTCTTGTAGGTAACAGGAGCTTGTTAACAATGTTAATAATTATTTTCTATTGCATTGATTAATGTTGCAGTTGCATATAGAATTGTCTATAGTTGTCTGCATTCGAATAATTAATTATCCAATACCTAAAACTATAAATTGAAGTTAATTGTGTTCAATAACAAGTAAAATTACGAAATCTCTCGTAATATTCTTTAAGATAATATTTAAAAAATGTATTTAACATATATGAGATGAAAAAGTCATGTCATCTTTCCCCATACATTATCTTTATTTAAAATCACTTTCCTTCACTCCACCGAGTAGTTCACGTCTATAAATAGACACTGATGTGTGCCACACAATTGCTAGATTCCTTAATAAACTGCTTATGAAATATTAAGCAGGCAGGTCAATGTTACGTATGAAATATTGAGAAGCAGTGACGCAGGCGACTGTAGACATAGGTTGCCAGCTGCATAGGTCGGGGACTGTGAAGCTGCGAGGCGGCGGCGTTGGCAGCGGGGCCTAGGCGACCAAATGATGGTCCGCCGCGGCCTGTCGCCGGTTGCCGGTCGCCGCCCCCGCCGCCGACCACGCCACGACTCTCGTCGCCGCCCCGCCCCGCCCTACCGCCGCCCCTGCCGCCGAGCACGCCACGACTCTTGTCACCGCCCCGTCGCCACCGCCGCCCCCGCCTTCGCCGCCGCCCCCGCCCCCGCCGCCGCCACCGCCCCGCCGCCGCCACCGTCCCCGCCGCCTTGTCGTCCTCTCCCCCGCCCCCGCAGCTCTCGTCCCTGTCACCGCCACCACCGCTGCAGCCGCCGCCTCCACCGCCGCCGCCGGTAGATCTAATTCTATTAAGCCCTGCCTCTCCGCCTCGGATTTCCCCCCGCCCCGCACCTCCCCGCTCCCCGTCTGCCTCGTCCCCGAGGCTGGCGGCGCGCCGCATCGTAAGTAGCTGTTGATTTTCTTCTTTCGTCTGCGGGGGAGGGGGCGCGCTGGAGGGGCGAACGGGTTAGGCGACCGTGTTGCTTCTGATGGCCTCCGACACCCACCATCCACTCCTCTATTTACAGCGATGAAGGAAATGTATGTTATTACAATACATTACCCTTATAAAATCCATGAAATGTTATTTTTGGTTTCATATAAGTTTTACATTATTTACTTCTGCATTCTGGTCTGTCTTGTAAAACATCACCCTTCCTTTTCTATTGATATCTACTAGGGAAACGATAAGCATTTGAGCAAAAAAGGAGGAA
The DNA here is from genome assembly GCA_964035755.1 of Teleogryllus oceanicus. Taxonomy (NCBI): domain Eukaryota; kingdom Metazoa; phylum Arthropoda; class Insecta; order Orthoptera; family Gryllidae; genus Teleogryllus; species Teleogryllus oceanicus. The sequence goes on along the minus strand of CAXIVR010000008.1, from coordinate 68,687,472 downwards.
CATAAAATATCAAACATCTCTTCATAAATGTTTCGAAGAAAGTGTTTGAAAAATATATTTATATCACTTGCTCCAGTGTAAAAAAAACATAAAAAACGAAACATTTAATACGTTGTTGATTCAATGTATGTATGTGCATATCAGTATATTTCGTCTTATATGAGGTCATAAAATAACTTATTCGTAAGTAACGAGATCGTAATCACCAGTTACATCATGACAGTACGTTCTGCTCAATTAAACAATTTTCGTCCCTTGTCTAGAAACAAGGAAACCTGTAATGTTCCTGTGTACTTACTGAACGGAAGAATTTTCTTGTTAATGTTAGGCTTTCAGGAGAGAAATAACCTACTCTTAACGTCAGGTAGGTGTGGTTTTTGCTCTTCCTTCTAATGGGACGGAAAGGGAAGTAAGCCCCCGAATAATGAAGGTCCTCGAGACACGTCTTTATTCGTCTCCGTGAAAATGTAAAGGAAAAAACTAGAATGCTTGGTATATGGAACTTGGCCTCATACTTTGAGACACAGCTCAACAGCTTTACGATTGACGATGAATACCAGAGAAATTTACTTTGGGAAGGTCGACGACAGGCTATGTAATTAGATGTTTTCAAATGGTTTATGTTCGAGTTCCTTACGTGGTGTGGATATCTCAAGAGTTTGTATGAATTTAGCTCCAGTGTGAACTATGCTTTACGGAAGATTTACGATTATTACCTGTATGTGTTATTTTGGCTCACCGTAGGAACGTTTGGGTATCTTTCACAGTATTTCATAGTCAGGTGTAGCAGTAATTCTTCGTGCGTTCTGTCAACTGTGGAAATATTCGTTGTCCGCAGGAATTTTGTAATTGGTTTTTATAATTAACTTATTAAACTTCTTCACATATGCATATTCCTATTTCTACTTAGCATCGCAGTTCCCTGACTGAAAACCTACTATTACGTCATACGTCTTTATCATATTGTCAAATTTATTGATTCACTTGTGGAGAAATCTTAAATTCTTGACATCTTATTAATTATTCTCGTTGCTAATTTTGGGCAGCGCTTCAGGTAACTGTCAACAATCTTTCCTTCTTAAATTAAATTCTTCACGTTAGTACATCTGTGAAACCATTATTATTTTCATAAAATAGAGCGTACATTATAAACATCCGTTTGCAATAGAACGAAGAAATAATTCATTGCGACTTGAATAAGGAAGTGTGGGCGATTATCGTATTAAATTAGTATCCTCTGCATCACTTTTTGTTGATCTTCATTTTATAAGGAATGTTTAAATAAAAAAATTGAAAATCCGGAAAGAAATAATGAGTTTAATATGTAGAAACATGAGGTGTAACTATCTTATAGAAACTCACTGGAGTCAATAGAGGGATGTCCGACTTTTCTCTCGTGTCTAAAAAGACGGGCTGTATCCGTCCTGAACGGTATAGTAAATATAACGTACATACTGTTTAGTAATTTCACATAGTAATTACAGATAAAAGTATTTTTGTTCTGTAGATAATAAAGTTATAATTTGGTATACCTACATCCAATACATTTTTTCTTCAAATTATCGAAAAAACGGCTAGTATTCTAGAACGCAGTAAAATCTATTCGGTTCTAAAGTAAATACTCACTCAAGACACCAACGAGTGCCATCGGAGTTCAGTTGATATTGGAACTATCGACGAAGTGCAGATATAAAAGGGTTTGTGCACTCTCGAACGTTAAAGCACTATCGATCTTCCGCGCATGCGCAGTTTAAGTTTCGGAGCACTCTCGAACGTTAAAGCACTATCGATCTTCCGCGCATGCGCAGAAGAGAGATAGTGCCGTCCGCTATGGCGTGCACAAACTGTCTATTCTATGCTGTCCTAGCTCCGAAATCCGTAGCGGAACGAAAGTTCGATTGAAGCAATCTGCGCGAGAGACGGCGAAGCGACTTCTGGGCCTTTCGATGCCCCCAGCGTCGATGCGAGCATCCAATCGACCGTATATGGCGCTCTGCCCTTCTCGTCTCGGCTGGCGACCGGACATTGTTAGATGTTATTGCTGGCTGCAGAGTCCTCGTTCGTAAATCACGCTCCGGGCGGATCAAACCATCTTAACAGTGCGCGATGCCGCAACCTCTGTGATGCAACGGTCGCGAAGCAGTTGCTGTGAACTGGAGCATCACTACCAGTTGGCGACTCTGAGAAGATTGATTGATTTTTTCGTGTTTCCGGGCGCGTCTACTGCGTTGATCATTAGTCCCGTTAGTGTAGTGCATGTTTTTTTTCGGGAGATGGCCGTGATCTTCCCCCGCTGGATGGCGAGATCCGGTACCGACCTACTGTCGGCTACCGGGGTTGCCCTCTAACCAGGACTCTCCAATCCAGCGGTGCCCCGCCCCAGCCGGGACCAGTTCTAATCGGTCTTCCGGAATATATGGTAGTGTAGTGCATGTTAGTGTAAGTGTTGTGTGTAAGGGGAGAGGATACGACGATGAAGAGGAAGGACAGATCGCGCGCGGTGCGTGGCCCGTTTGGTAGGATACTGCTCTGATAAGTTGTGGTCTGGATCTCGAAAATTGGTGGAAATAGAATCTAAGATGAAGGTTATTCGAAACATAAAATATTAATGGCAAATCCTAAACTTACTTGCTTGGATATCAATTTAAATAGATTTTATTACATGGGAGCTTTTTTTTCTTTCTTTTCTTTCTTTCTTTCTTTTTTCTTTTCTTTCTTTTTCTTTGTTTTCAAAATTTAAGTAGTATATGACTTAAGTGTAGGGATCACAGAATTTTGAAAATGTGCACACAATTCATTTTTCCCCATAGCACGTCATATGCAGTTTTTGACTGTTTTTGACGTAAAATAAATAAAGTTTTTTGCTAATTACAAATGAACTTTATGGTATATTTTGGGTATAAATCCTTCTCAGCGAAAACAGTCACACGAAGTCACTTGAAAATTAAACTACTGAAGTTAGCACGAGGAGTATAAATGAAACAATAATTTTGATGTGTGAGATCGTCAGCACGAAATAAAATGTAAAAAAAAAGGGGAATTTTTTTAAAAATTCAATGGCTTAGTCATCTTATGATAAAAAGTTGACAAAGACGATGTTCTACTCGCGTATAAATGGAAAGTCCTCCTCATTAATGACTCCTATCATTAGTTGACTTCGTTAGATTTTTCTTTGAATAGATAATTCCTGCTTCATTTCATTGCTGATAGTTTTACATAGAAAACTAGAAATGTCCAACGTTTCGTAATAACGAGGAAATTGGTTTCCTAACATTCTGTCTCATCGCTTTTTATGGTAAAGAACCCTATGTAAATTTCCACTCATATCTGCATTGACGTTATCTTATCATTTTATTGAGCCATGTTATGGAGCACGCAGAAAGGTATGGGAAGTTTATAGCACACTGCACGTTTATAATCCACACGTTAATTTGACAATGTAATATAACGACGTTCTTTAGATAAAGCTCCACAAATGTTTCCATTTCACTGAAAATATTTCTAAAATTATCTTAAGGATGGCATTAATTGAATTCTGGATCGATACCCAATAAATGTGATCTGTCGCTATGGTCAATAAAATCCTTTCTTGTTCAGTAATAATCCATAACGTTTTTAAGTTACACATTTTTCTTAGATTTTCTGACAGGAATGTTTAGTGTTCCAAAACCTAGCACTTCGTAGGCGAAACATATCGCGAACGACGAACTTCACTTTATAAAGCGTTGAAGTTCCTGGAGCAGCAAACAGCTCCTTGCGGAGGCAGCTGACCAGCGTGCGTAGCGTTCGCGTATTGGCGGGCGGCGCGGGCGGAGTCCCTGGGGAGCGCCTGCAGAGCGGAGCGGAGAGCGGGTGAGCTGCGCAGCGCTGCGCCCGGAAAGGACGCTCAGCCGCCCGCGGCCGCGTCGCCTCCATAACCGGACGGGCGCTCGGCTGCAGGCGGCGCTGGCAGAGGCGATGGCGGCGGCGATGCTGCGGATGGCGGGTGGGGAAGGTGAAGGGGCCACAAGGCGGAGATGGTGAATGTAGCGGCGGTGACTAGCCGACGGTAGGTCGGCGCCTGATCTCGCCAATCAGCGGGGGAAGACAACCGCCACCTTCCGAGGAAGAACATGAAGGCGATGGCGGGCAAGGCGGAGGCAGGGCGGAGGCAATGGCGGAGGCGAGGCGATGGCGAGACGGCGAAGCAGGCGGAAGGCGGAGCGAGGCTGGCGAGGCAGGCGAGGCGGAGCAATGGGCATGGCGGCGGAGGCAAAGGGCGGAGGCAAAGGGCGACGGCAAAGGGCGGAGGCAGAGGGCGGAGGCGAGGGCGATGGCAGAGACGGTGGCGACGGCTATAAAGGCGGATGTGATGGCGGAGGCGATAACGAAAGCTATGGCGAAGGTGCTGGCGATGGCAATGGTGGCGGCGGCTGCAGACGGCGGAGGTCGTTGCTTCTGCGCGGGAGCACGCTGGCGTCTGCCTCTTTTGGAATGAAATTACACATGTAGCGTAGGGGCAGCGGACCGCGTGCGCGCGCGCTCCCCTCGCCGCTCCCGCCGCCACGCCCACTCGCCGCCCAGGCCTCGCGGGGGGCGTGTCTCCACGGTCAGTTCTGCCTCGCGACTGCACTGCCATCGCACGCGCTCCTTCCATTGTCCATTGTCTTACCCATGCCATCCTCACCGTTCTCACCCCCTCCCCATGCTGTCGCCTCCATATCCTTCATCTCTTCAACTTCTGCTGTCACTTGTCGTCGCCGCTATCCCCACCATATCTTTGTCGCCTCCCATCCCTCTGTTGGTTATCAATTCTTTGCCGTATCTCTTACATTGTTCCCAACGGCGAATCCAACTTTCACATATCTCTTACATTATTTCGAATACTCTGCGCGTTTTTTCTTCCGACACTTATCCTTTAATTTTGCCTTACGCGAACCTGCACCATCTGTGCTTTGTTTATAGTACGTGAACCTGTATGTGAGTGTTCAAAACCATTACTCGTTCTCATGACAGTTACTACTTAGTCATCAAAGAACTATGCTGAATTTATTCATTGTTTTTCTTACTGTTCTAATTCCAATAACTAGAATAGAAGGGTCGTGTTAGTGAATTTAAATGATGATAAATGTTTGTATCATCTGTCATATTCTTTCATTACACCTCTGTTGCAAACATTATTTTTTTTATTTTCACAATTATTAACTACCGAATTATAAATTCCCACTAATTTACATTACTACAACTACTTACAACAATATTGTATTATTGTGAATAGTAATCGCTCTCAAACATCTATCATCTTACGTCTTTTAGTTTCTTCTTTCCCAACTCCGTTCCAAATTTTTCCTTCCTTCCTTATGCACATCCTAACTTCGAGAAAAGAACCTCTTTAGTTTATGATCCTAATAATCACCTTCGAACGTATATAATTCGCCTCATTCACTTTTTCTTAGGTCGGTTTTGCGTTGCTCTTCACACCTACATAATTGTGTTGGAGCTAGCCTTCGCCCTAAATCCGACGCAATCGACTTTTGTCCTTGCGCAGCGCGCGCCTCCCAGCGGCCGCTCAAAGCAAACAGCCGGAGGGCGGAGGTCGGGAGCGCGGGCGGCGGGCGTTGCAAGGGCCAGCCAGGCACGAGAGCGAGAGCTCAGGTCGCGGGCCGCTCACGGCGCCCGGTAATTACGCCTCTGCGCCGCTCTTTTGTTTCATTTTCTTGCGTTCGTCTGCTTCTTTTTTTCCTAATAAGCGCCGGCCCGCCCGCCCCCGCCCTGCCCTCCGCCCCCCTCCTCCTCCGGAACGCCGGTGCTTAACCTTCGGTCAGGAGCGCGCGTTTTGTTCTTTTGAGGAAGCAGCAGCAACAGCTTCGTGCACGCCGCGCAGGGGACGGCGGAAACTCGAAACTCACGCGCCACCTCGCTCACACGCGGACGGAACGCGCGGCGGATTGATTTATTTTTGTTTATTAATCGCCAAAGACGTTAAAAAATCTGTGATATATGGGGAGAATAATAATCTGTGCATGTTTCTTTGAGATCCCTACCCATTCTTTTCAATGTACAGAGATCAATTACACAGGACCGGGAGCGGTAGCTCAGTGCATCAACTGTGTCACTGCGCCTCTGACCGGGAGGTCCTAGGTTCACTCCCCACGGCGGCAGGATTTTCGACCTAGCTTTAGCGGTATTCGTCGCTGTCTGGAGAATTTGGGCCGGCTGCTCTGATGGTAGTTTTCCGGGTTTTCGATCAACAGGCGAACCAACTGATGTCACTGCAGCTCCTCTGACCGGGAGGTCCTACCAAACGGACCACGGACCGTGCGCGATCTTTCCTTCACATTCCTTGTCCTATCCTCTCCCTTACACACACTTTCACTAACATGCACTACACTACTACATATCCCGGGAGACCGGTCGGGAGCTTAGAGCTTGTTCCGGCTGGGGCGGTGCCCCGCTGGTGGGAGAGTCCTGGTTAGGGGGAAACCCCGCTAGCCGACGGTAGGTCGGCGCCGGATCTCGCCATCCAGCGGGGGAAGATCACCACCATCTCCTGAGGAAAAACATGCTACTACACTAACGGGACTAATGACCAAAGCAGTTGACGCGCCCGGAAACACGAAAGAATCAATCAATTACACAGGCACACAAAAAAGAAAAAATCCTACGCATGGTTTAGGCGCTAGTAGTGTTCACAGACGGACGAACGGGCGTTTAAGAAAACACCTTTTCGCTATCAAGGGACCCCAAAACGTGTATTTCCGTTGAAATATCGAAATCGATTTTCCGCAGTTTTTCTATAATACTCCAATATGTACGCGAGAAAGTAAAAGTCCAAAGTCTTGACAGATGTTTCTCTACGTATGGCGTCGCGCTAAATCAGAATCGAAGCAAGAATTGCGCCATCACCTTCCAGATTTTTTAAATCGCGAATAAAACGTGAAATTGCGAATTTCACGGTGAGTTTTCGCCATTAAAAAAAACTGGAATGTGATGGCGCAATTCTGACTTCAGATTCGTTTGCAGTGTGTCGACATACATGGATAAACATGTGTCAAGTCTTTTTTTATTTTGTGTGCATATGTTATTAATAAATGAACCAATCAGCATGGTTGGTAACATGTGGAAACTAGAAATATTCGTTTCTGAGTAACAACATACGAACGACAGATTTGATTTTATCGTACAGCTAATGCAATGACAACTCACTTTCTAGTCTACTCCCCCCACAACTAGTGGTAAGTGCTTTTCAGCAGGTGCAAATGGTAAAACTACATTTACAGTCCAGATACAAAACAAGGGGTCATCTCAGCATTTGCTCAATATGGAGACTGGACGAAAAAATGTATTGAGACGGGCCAGAGGTATGTGGCATATGGTGCAGATGATGACAGTGGACGCGAATGAGACGATTAAGATGTCGCAAGAGGTAGAAGATGCGGAAGTGAGTTGAAGCGCAGAATAGATCGAATTTGCTGGACGCTGGTCCATGTAATAGCGGATACAAAGACAGAAACAAGCGTTAGACGAAATTTTGGGGAGTGGGGCAAGTAATGGTGCGGATGAAGACTTCAGTGGCTCAGAAAGGAAAGGACTGGCCCGAGGATTAAGATGACATGTTATGATCGATCCAGATGATTATATGGATGCAGATGTGGTGAAATGAAAATTGGTAATACGTAACGTTTTGAACGATGGCAAAGACAAAGATGAATGATGTAGTAACAAGAAATAAGACTTTTGAGTGGACGAAGACAGTCACGAAAAATGATTATAGAGATCCTGGAGTGCTGTACAGTCTTTTATTTCTAAGAGTGTTGATTCGAGTCAAAAATTCGGTCTCTCTTGAGATATTAAGATTTTGCGAAGCGCGTAAACCAGTTTGCACACCAGTAGCAGCCCGTGGGTTGAAATTGTAATGAATTGTAAACTACAAAAAAAGTATTTCCCCACGAACTTTTATAAAAATAGTAGTCATGAATTCCTTTTAAAAAACACTTTAAGAACATCTTTAATGTGTAAATTTCTCTTTAATGCAATATAAAATATTATTTTCCTTCAAACATAACAAGGCTAAATTATCATTTTAGAACATTCCAAAATTAGTTTAGTTAGTTGGACTTTCTAAAAATTAAAAACGATTTCTAGAGACACGAGTGTAAGAGAATTGCCGAAATAATAAAAGAGGAATGATGTATGTATATATGTTCTTTGGCACAACAGCTCTTTACGAGCTAAGACCTCCCAGCTACGTCCCGGTCTTGCGGCCATGGGCTAAAGAGGAATGATAGTTATATAAAATCCAGTACTTATTCGCAAGTTCCTTATTATTTGATACATTTACTAGGTCTTTTGTATGTGACATGGAGCTTGACTTCTTACCTATACCGAGCCGGCACATTTAAACCCAGGGCCGGCCAGGGAAAACCAGAGGCCTGGGGCAGTTCATCCACCGGGGCCCCTCATTTCAAAGAATTCCCTTCTCCCCCAGTTGTCCATACCCAGAAATAACTTATAGCGTTAAATTTAGATAAAGATGAATTCATTTTTCTTTTTGATTTCTTTTGAATGAAAAAAAAATTCGGGGCTCCCAATTAAGTCAGGGCTTGGGGCCTCACCTACCCCGCCCCCTTCCTTAGGGTCACCCCTGCTTGAACCTACGTCATCATTTGTAGACGGAGTGCACCCAACAATACTATTCGCAATTTGTTCCGAGTCCGTAGATACATTTTCGCAATGATTGATTAACCGCAAATTAGCAAAAATACACACAATATTTTTAAACAGTCCATTTTAGAATACTTATTTTCCAGTGATTACTTTAACTCCACAGGAAATACTATTTAAAATCGCAACACTCTTTTATTTCATATGTTCCACTGACCAACGAATAAATATTTTTACTCGGTGCAGTTTCGTTTTAACTCAAGCGACACCTGATTGTTTCCGAACATTTCGAAAAAGAAGGCTTATCAAAAACGGACGGTCTCAATATGACCCCTACTATCGATGAAGAAAGGTTAAGTGTTCTCGGAAAATGTGGTGCAAAACAGCAAAATCACCCATAGTGTGCATTTTTTGCTTGGCACCGGACGTGTTTGACGTCGACATTTAAATGCGGGCTCCGCCGGCTGATTGTGATTCATTTTCTCACGTTAGAACGTAACATTGAAAATACAAGGGTGCTTCAAAAACCATTCATATCTAGCGATGTCCCAAAAAACGAGGAAACGTAACTCCATTATAGAACGGAACAAAAACGGAACCTAGATTTTCATTTACTTATATTTTTTCTATAAAAATAATGTTTTCCTATGTGCTAATTCAGAAAAATATCATCCACCCACGCATAAAGTCGAGATTTCCCAAAGACAAATTCAAACCCCTGTAAACCACTATACCCTCAGTTCCTTAACATAATCATATTCCTTTCTATTCTTAATTAACAATAACATTAAATCAATAATTATGTCAGAGTTTAAACGTCACTTACCTTATGGTTGGCCAATCCAAAAGTGTCATATAATAATTTTATGTTTTTTTAAAACCCTTGAAAGACTGTATTGTCGAACAAGAAGAAATAAATTTTTAAAAAAAGAAAGCTGTCATAGTAATCATATCTACCCTGCATGTAGTTTCACGTATTATGTTTCCACCACTATCTCAACTACTGAACCAGCATACAGCCTGCTTGAAAATGCTAGGGTGGCTCAAAAATTATTGGCATCTATGAATGGCTCCCAAAGTAACGAAAAAAACTTCATTGCAGAACGGAACAAAAAAGAAACCTAGATTGTCACTTCAATTGTATTTTTGCCTTTGTTTGTGAAATGTTTTTCTACGTGCTAATTCGAAAAAGGCAGTCGTAGCTACCCTGCTCGTAGCTTCACTAATCATGTTTCTACCATGATCACAACAATCGAGCCCGGAGACAACTAGACAACTAGCAAACCTAGAGTGTCTCAAAACCATTTAGATCAACAAATGGCCCTTAAGTGACGAAAAATAAATTCATTATAGAACGGAACAAATCGGAACCTTGGTTTTCGGTTCACTTATATTTTTTTCTATGATAATAATGTTTTGCCACGTGCAAATTCCGGGAATGCATCTTAGAATTACCCCACATGTAGCTTCATGTATCGTGTTTTCGTCACGATCACGACTACCTAGTTCGGAGACGGCTAGCTTGCAAATGCTCGAAAACAATTTACATCAACGAATGGCTAAGAAAACGACGAAATATAACTTCATTACAGAACAGAACTTAAATTTTCAGTTTACTTTTATTTTTATACGTCATGCTCGCTTCATGTCGCTCTCACCCCCTAAGCACGGGAATTTAACCAGGCCAACTAGCTTAACTTTAACTAGAATTTAACATGGGGGACACCGGTTGCTGGCCGGCGAAGTCGGACTACCGACCTAACAACGCCAAACACATACATACTTATATTTTTCGTATAAAAATAACGTGCTTCTAGAGTGAATTCGAGAAAGGCATCATCGCAGACGTAACTACCTTGCACGCAGCTTCACGTATCGTGTTTCCACCACTCTCACAACTACCGAGCCCGGAGACAGCGGAGGCGCAGGCGGCGGTGGCGGTGGCGGCAGCGGCGGTGGCGGCAGCGGCGGTGCGGCGGCGGTGCGCGGCGGTGGCGGCGGCGGTGGCGGCGGCGGCGGCGGCGGTGGCGGCGGTGGTGGCGTGGGGGCGGCGGCGGTGGGCAGGACACAGACGGCGGCAACGCCTCCCAGTCGGCGCCGCTGGGGCGGCGGCGGCTACGGAGGGGCTAATCGATTTACGGCGTCCAGCTTAATTTATTCGTGTCCGCTTCAAACGACGTGGTAACGATACAAAAATCACAGACGCCCCTCCCGCTCGCCAGGCGGACGTGCGTACGCGTGCGTGCGTGCGTGCGGCGGCTTCCCGCAGCGGCCGCGAGAGCAACCCGGAGGATGTGGAGGGGGCGGGGTGGGATGAGAGCGGTGGATTACATGTGATCAGTGACGGGTTTAGTGAAGGTTCGTGATATGAATGGAGGAGTAATTTGTGGTATTTTGCTAGAGGGTTTCAAATGCTGGTTGTAGAGACTCAACCTGGGGGATATGGAGGTTGTGAGGATGTTCAAACTTTGTTGAGGATGTTGAAACGGTGGATTAGGTGTAAACTGTGACGGATTTGGTAGAAGTTCGTGATATGAATAGATGAGTAATTTTTAGTATTTTGTTAAAGGACTTGAAATGTTTGTAGTCGAGACTCAACCTAGAGGATGGTTGCAGGCTTCGTGGATGTTAGGATGCATGTAGGTATTGATTGAAGGCGATGGATTATAGATATCTGGCCAAAGAAAGTTTTAGTTCAAGATACATTGGGGAAGAAGCAATGGATAAGAGAATATCTGATCAGGGAAATTCTGTACTGGCGATGGCCAGATGAGTTCTGAATTTGTGATAAGAGACTTCAAATGCGGTTGATTACATGGCGTAACTCATCCCGGAGAATTTGGTGGTAGTTAGGATATTAAAATTCAGTTGTACGGCTGCTGAATGCGATAGATTAGATTGGTGACGAGTAAAGGCGTGTGAAACTAACAAGAGAGCAGTTAGTGATATTGTGTTAGCAGGATTGTGGATTCGGTGGTATAACGGTTGGCGTACCGGACTGGTGTACCCGAGTTTGCGGGTTCAAACTCGATCGAAGCCGTGGATTTTAAGGGATTAAAAATCCTTCATACGCCTTCCTTCGGGGAAGTAAAGCCGGCTGTCCCATGTAGTAGATATAATGCATGTAAAAGATCCTCAAGTCTAAAAGAAGCCTCTGAGCAAAAGTGAGATCCGCCTGTTTCGTCGCCCAAGATAATACCTTCTTTCTCTAGGTGGTGAAAGGAGCGTGGTCAGAAATTTGCGTGGTCAGACGGAAGAGGGGGCCTGATGACCTGAGTCTCCACGTAAAATAAGGCACTAACTAACCAGGATTGTAATGTTCTAGCGCAATCCAACGTGGAGGACTTCGGCCTTGCTGTGTGGTTGTGATAGATCAGTGACGGAGGACGCGAGGATGTTAGGTTGGGACTGTGAGGCAGGAGATAGTGATCGATTGTGGTCGACATAGGTCGGCAAGTCATCGCTCGCTGCCGTCCGGTCGCTCGCCAAGCCATTCTGGGGAGCTCGCGGAATAATTTAAATAAATTCTTATTCTTTCGTATTATGAGTTGGCATTATCATATCAGGAAGGGAGAAAATGTTAAAGAGGCAGAAGTGCGTTGCAAGTTAGTAATGTGTTTTAATATGTGACCCTAATTTTGTCCTTAATGTGGAGAAAACTATAATGCAGACGTTTGAAAAAAATTATGCTTCTTTAAAATCAACGAAATAATATATCAAGTGACTCTTGTAGTACATCTATACTTTACTGACTGAGGATTAGGGGATCTAATCATGGGTTTTTCTATCATCTAATTTCGTGTACTTAATGGATTTGTGATAGAAAGGAGGTTGTAATGAGATTCTTTTCATTGAGAATTAGGTCAAATGAGTTTCAGAATAGTGACGATGTTACGACAGTACTGAAAGCGATGGATTGCGTGATCCGAATTGAGAGAGTTTTCTACAAACACAAGTTAATTAAATGAGTAGTTGGCGTTAAATGGTTCGAATTGCAATGCATTCAGTTTTCTGATGTGAGCTTAGAAAAAAGGAAAATATTCAAGTAATTTCGTTTTGCGTTCATTTTATTTGATAACTGCCTATCTTTTTTGGCCGACTAACATAAGTAATAATAATAATAATAATAATAATAATAATAATAATAATAATAATAATTAAATATAATATAATTAATTGTAAAATGTAATTTGTCACTGTTTAGGCTGTCTTAGAAAGTTTCGTTTTTTAATATTGTTCTTATATAAATATGTTTATATATTTACATATTATAAATAAGTTTATATTATAAACATGGGTTCTCTTCAATTAATTAATTCATTAAAATAATTTTGTTGAAGATAAAACTCAATTATTTAGCTTTTACTTTGAAGGACATTCTGAACAATTTTCTGGATTAAAATGATGCCTACCTAAAGTATTTTGTTCTCTCATTAGACCGCAGAAGTGTAAATACGAGGGTTTCCTTCTAAACATGAATTTCAGCACGCTCACTTGTGGAGATGAGTGTCAAACTACGTAGAGCGAGACGGTGAGACCGGCTTAACATGGGCACGCACGGCTGCGGAGAGGGCCTGCGAAAATTCGGGCGGTGCCGCGAGCGAGAGTCCGGTGACAGGGGTGGGGGCGGAGCGGGCCGGGGCGCGGGGCGGGCGAGTGAGTGGGCGGACAGAAAGAGCGGGTGGAGATTGGGGTTGGGCAGTGACGTGGCGGGAATGGGGGGCGGGCAGAAGCGGGCCAGGCGGGGGAAGGGCCGGGGGGGGGGGGAGAGCCGGGGTGGGTGGCAAAGAGCGGTGACAGAGTGTGGGGTGGGCGGGCGGAGAGGGAGGGAGAATGGGCAAAGAGCGGCGGCGGGCGGGCAGAGCTTGGGCCGGGGGGGGGGGAAGCACGGCGCGTGTCCCGCATGCCGCGCAGCGCGGCGGCAAATCGGATAACGCGGCCCGCGCCCTAATCAAAGAGTTGACGGCGCTAATTACAGTAGCGTCGCGCTGCCGTCGCCGCCCCGGGCGCGGCCCGCAAGCCCGCCCGCCCGCCCGCCCGCCCGCCCGCCGCCGCCCGCCCGCCCGCCCGCACTCGTTCGCTCGGTGGCTGCGCCGCGCACTGCCCGTGTCCATCCCGGCTTTTCGTGTTACCTCTCTGTTCGCCCGCCGTCCTCCCTCGTCTTTCCAGGCCCGCTTTCCGCTCCACGCTCTACCTGTTTTCAATCTTATTGTCCCCTTCATTTCGGTGGTTCCATTATATGCGCTTCCATCTCTTCTCATAATCCCTTTCTCATGTCTTACGCTTGTTACATCCGTTTTCCCTTTTCAATTCCCTGCGCTTGCCAGTCTCTGCATTCCTACATTTTATATTGCTGGCATTGTTCAATTTCATTCATCTTTTAATAGTTTAGTACATTGTATTTTATTTTACTCTGATACTAGTTCTGATTCGCAATTGGGAGAGAAGTTAGATCTTTACTCCTCTACATTTCTGCTCCATTGCTACCAATGGCACCACTTACATCCCTTCTGACTAGATCCAGGCATGCGGTTGTACCGTTCCGACCTCCTCTCCCGCTCCCAGCCCCTCCTGTGCAAATCCCGTTGTTGATGCAGAGGCGATTGCCGCAGTTCCGACCGCGAATTTGAGCTTGCTTATGCCCCGTAATATGTTGTCCTTGCATAAACATAGAACTGGGTAATGGGCGGACGTTTGTGATGTGGTGCGGGGTGGCTGGCGTCGGGAGTTAATAAACAGAACCGGAATATTGAGAACGTGCTTGTGCAAATGTGAACATGTTTCGCGATAAGAAATAGTGCCCTGGGGATTTCGGATAGAATTTCGCTCCTACAGGAATGAACACGTCATACGTAGGTGTGTGAACGATAATTTCGTCGATGTAAGCACCTCTTCTATTGTGTGTGTTTTTGGTGTTGCGGTCAACGGCGGGATCCAATTTCACGGTGATCCCTGCGGATTTTGGTAAAGCAGACTGGTCAAGTTTTATGACATGTATTATGTTGTATCGTAAGATACTAGTAAAGTACTTAATGATTCTAAATGCTTAATCTGGTATATTTGAACTGAGTACTTCTTATTTTGATGAAGAACTATCTAACTTATTAGTAATAAAAGGCACATACTAACCTCTTTGGAATTATTTTAAAATGCTAATATGCTTAAGTTAATACGTTTATAATAATTTTTGCCCACTATTCAGGCTTAGTGAATCTCGATTAATAGTAGATTTCAAATTTCACAGATTCTGTTAACAAATATGTAACAGATGAGTTTTAAAAATATTGTTTCTTCTTCGACCCAACCTTCATCATAGGGCTTGTGCCATCGAGGCTTCAGACCATCTCCTAATTAGCAAGATATTCTATTTTGGAAACGTAACGATGAATACTCTTAAATAAAATAACAAATCAGAAAAATCCGAAGTTGAAAATATTTTTAAGAGTGGTTCCATCTAATTTTAAAGTATTTCACATCGGACCTCTACCCTTTTTAAAGGCATTATTTTGTATAACAAGACACTATTAAATGATAGCACATACATCATTGCATAATCCTGACTTAAAGTCATGGCAATTGACGAAAAGTCCCTTATAATTAATTAAAAGGGTTAAAATGAAATAGAATTATTACAATATATCAGGTATAAGTTAATATTATTTCATTGATTCTAGAAATCACTTTGGATTACTTTTTTGTTTGTTTCTTCAATAAACTTTTCTGGAAAATAATAAAAAAGGAACTTCTGAACCAAGAATCTTCGACCCATATGATTACTGAATCTCAGTTCTTACGCTTCTGCTACTCGCGTCGAAACGTTTCATTTTCCAATCACGAACCTTCAATGAGACCCCATCGGTGCGGCGACGCGTGAACCTTCAATCAGCCGGTCGACACTGCTGCCACCGCCGTCGCCCCTACCCCGCCACCCACCACCACCTCCGATCCTTCATCTCAACCACCCCGCCCTCGTTCCCCACCGATATCGTCCCTACCACGCCACTTCATTCATTCATCTCACCATCACCATCACCTTCGCCATCGCCACTGGCGGTCGTCTCTTTTGGCACCGCCACTACCACTGCTACCTCCGCGCCACCAATCCGTACTTCACGTGTTATCACCCTTCCCCTCTCTCATCATCCTCATCTCTCTGCCATCACCCTCTCCCCGAGGTTGCTTTAGTTGCTGCGAGGACCACCATTGCTGGCACCACCACTCACACAGCCCTGGCCACCTTTGCCAACTCAGCTTTCTCATCTGCCGCCACCACCCCACGTATCTACCGTCGCCACAATGTCCTTATGCACTGCATACAACTATAATCTACATTCAACCGCACCTCATGCTCGGTCACCACCACCGCCACTATTCCATCACCAACATTGCCTACACCATAGCAACCCACGCCTCCCTCGCTCGGCTACTGTCGTCGCAGCCACTGCCCCCATCCACTACCCAACGTCGGGATCTTTGTCTCGGCTGCGGCAGTGCCCCGCTGGTGGGAGAGTCCTGGTTAGGAGGAAACCCCACTAGCCGACGGTAGGTCGGCGCCGTATCTCGCAATCCAGCGGGGAAAGATCACCGCCATCTCCCGAGGGACAAGAACATGTACTACACTTACGGAACTAATGAGCTGATCCGTTGACGCGCCCGAAATCACTAACCAACCAACCATTCCCACCGACCCTCACCCCGCTTCCTCCATCACCACCGCCACTGCACTACACTACCACATATTTCGCGAGACTGGTCGGGATCTTTGTCTCGGCTGCGGCAGTGCCCCGCTGGTGGGAGAGTCCTGGTTAGGAGGAAACCCCACTAGCCGACGGTAGGTCGGCGCCGTATCTCGCAATCCAGCGGGGAAAGATCACCGCCATCTCCCGAGAAAAAAACACGCACTACACTTACGGAACTAATGAACAAAGCAGTTGACGGAATTCGGAATCACTAACAACTCACCATTCCCACCGACCCTCACCACCGCCACCTCTGTCCGCCTCATTGGAGCGGCTCTGGCCTTACGCTGCCCGGTGCGGCGTGTCCCTCGCATTATCCAATTTCCTGGTTTCGCGTCGGGGCCTGTTTTCAGCATCCGGCTCCCCTCCGCCGAAGCCTCTGCGATCCACTAACAGAAAAGCACGTAAGGGATTGTAATTTAGTGTTATTAACCGCGCGCGGACCCTTAATTTGAGCGCGTGGCTGTGTGTTTTCGTGCCCCTTTTTCGCCCCCTCCCGGCGTCGCCGTCTACGGCAACCCGCTCCTTTTTTTTTTTCTTCCTCGCCGGTGGAGACACTGGACTGAGGTTGGAAATGCCGGGTCGCGTTGGTCGGAAATTAAATTTTAAGTGAATATTGGCTCTGAATTCTAAATTTTGATGTTCCAGTATTAAAAATATGCTCGTTATAATACGGAATGCTTTAATTAGTAGAGACTCATGGAAATTTCTAGTGATTAGAACATGTTTCAAGTTCTTATTTATCGAGGAATTGTAATGAATCATATAAAAATGTATGAATGTAATGAATCATATACAAATTTGATGTTCTTTGGGCAGAAGACTGTATCTTTGATTTATAAATATTTATTAATAAGATGTTTCATTGATCAATTTATTAATTTATATATTGTGTGAATACGTAGTTACATTTCTTTTGCAATTTTTAGAGGAATATTAAACAATATTCCCTTTATCATCTCACATTTTTCCTCGACAACTTTTGTGGCCGAAAACAGAACAAGGAAACAGTAACTAGAGCGTTAGAGTGTTGATCGTTACTTTGCTAACCGAATCATTGAATCTAGTTTAAACACGATTGAACAATTAGTTCAGTCAATCACTATACAACTAAAATGTTTTTACAACCATGAAACACGTTCATTCTCATATTACATTTTAAACTTTTTAAGAAATGCTGCCGTCTATTAAGTGTTTAACCCCATGAAACCAAATTATTTTGTTGATTAAATGTCATTCTGTGATCGATGATTATTTACAATTAACGCTTTATGGCTACTTTTGAGCAACCCGTGTTCTTCTTCCTAATGTGAATAGTCGGCTAAATTTCCGAAGTGGGCAAGGCCTCCTCCCTGCTGCACCCTCATTTGGGGCGCCGCGGATGGAGCCTCATTGCCGCGGCCCGTCGAAGGGGCCGAGCTCGCAACACGAACAGGGGCAGCGCCGGTGCATGGACCGCGGGCGTCGGCGCGAGCGGCGCACGGCGGGGGCGCGCGGCGGTGAGGGCGCGGGGGCGGGGGCGGGGCGGCGGTGGAGGCGGCGCGGGCGGTGGGGGCGGCGCGGGCGGCAGGGGCGGCGGGGCGGCTGGAGCGGGGGGCGGTGAGGGGCGCGGGGCGTGGAGGCGGGGGACGGTGGGGGGCGCGGCGATGGGAGGCGGGGCGGTGGGGGGGCGGTGGGCGGGCGGGGGACGGCGCTGGAGACGGGGCGGCGCGGGCGGTGGGGGCGATGCGGGCGGTGAGGGCGTTGGAGACGGTGGGTAGATATAGGCGGGGGCTAGGACAACGGGTGGGGGCGGGGAGGGCGGTGGAGAGGTGTGGGCGGCGCGGGCGTCGGCTTGGGCGTGGGCGTCGGCGACGGCGTTTGCGGGAAGGAATTTCGTCCCCTCGCCCAAGTAGCCCAATAAATTATAAATCCAACTTGGGACCTCGGGCGCCGTCGTATCTGGTAAGGGCGACTGCTTAATTCTGAGTAATGGATGATTAGGAGTCCAAACCGTGAGATATGGGCGCGAGAGGGCGGGGCGGGGAGCGGCGGGAGCCGGGGGGAGCAACTGATATCCGATCGCTCTCTGAGGCGCGGATCCCCTGAGAAGAGTGGGCGGTGTCTAGGAGACGCCCTACACCTGATGAGGGGGAATTTGGAGATTGCCCTGTTAGGTGGTGCTATTGCACGTAATCGGGGCGGTTCGAGCTGCCGTGTGCATTTGAGCGAACGTGGGACGGGATGGTTAAACGGGAGGAGGGGAAATGCTACGTTGACAAGCGTCCTTGATGAAAAGTTTTGTTCCGAAGATCCTAAAGGAAAAAAATAGTTTACTTTCTAAGAATATCTTAGTTTGGTGGACCGTGTTGGTATCATTTCTATGCATGGTACTGCAAACTTTATTCGCATGAAGATGGTGCTGGTTTGTCAATATTTTCATATTATTGAATACCATTGCTGCCAGTTGTAAATTACTTAATAGATATCGAATCATCAGTGGTGCTGATTTGTATCTTCGTAAATATATTTAAAACAAAAACAAAAATGTCCACTTATTTTTTCACTCTAAAGTTTCCAGTCATTCTTTACGTGTGTCGTTTCATTTTCGCTACTGGAATATTACAAAGTTATCACTGTATCGTGTTGTGGTCGTAAAGATATTACACATTTTCAACTGTAAATGATAGTTTTTATTAATATTATTAAGTCTATAAATAATATTGGTGAAACAAAAATCTACGTTAGGGTATGGTATCCTCATATTCAGATGAACATTCACATTGTTCACATGAACTATCAATTGTATTCGTAATTATACTCGTAATGATGTCACGTGTTACGATGGACAAAATTTATTTCCCCTGCATTCTGCATCATGTGCAATTCCTCCACTACAATAAACTACCACTTCAATGTAGGGTTTGAATCTGCTCGGCATAATTGCATGAATTGGATTAAGTGGCGCATTGAATTTCATATGCCCTGTTTAGGAGCGCTGAGAACCATAAAGACCGCAATCTCCGAATGGAACAAGTTATAGTTAATATTCGCGTGCTGCAAGTTATTTAACGGAGACGGAATTATGGCTCGTTTATTTGATAACACTGCAAGATCGTTATTGGAGGCATAATCGCTAGTAGCGTTCAATAAAAATGTCGCAGAGAAATTGATTCAATTCTGCTATTATGTATGTAAAACAGAACATTATCGCCAGTATTTTGTTGAGATTGTTATTTTCGCTAATATAGTACTATTAAGTCGGATATATGAATCACATATTCTAGGGATTGTCTTCATTCAATTGCAAATTATCAGGTTAAGCTAGTTTCTGCGATTCATCCATTTTGTGATTTGACATGTT
This sequence comes from Teleogryllus oceanicus, assembly GCA_964035755.1. Lineage (NCBI taxonomy): Eukaryota > Metazoa > Arthropoda > Insecta > Orthoptera > Gryllidae > Teleogryllus > Teleogryllus oceanicus. Next base: position 68,667,747 of record CAXIVR010000008.1, on the reverse strand, counting down.
TCATTTATGAGCACTTAACTCTCCTCGATTTCACTTTACACTTTGATATTCGATATAATAACGTTGAAAATTAATTTTTATTAAACATGTACGATAATCTACTTAATTCAAATCATATTTGTTAATTATACAATTGAGTTCTAATAATAATAATAATAATAATAATAATAATAATAATAATAATAATAATAATAATAAAATTGAACCCCGAACGGAAATTTATTACCACTGATGAGTTCTTGAGACCTCGTGCTCTAATGGACAAAGGTTGTAGCGGCAGAGATTTAATTGTGCAGTGTTATTTTGCACCCGTTATTCCTCATGTTTTTTTCCATCCCAAAGCCCTTGAAGTCCTGGATAGCCCTTGTGTACTATCTCTCATTGCCGCACCACTTCCGCGTTTATCTAAGTCAGCATTGCCGCTTCATGGCGGTCGTTTGACTGTTTTAGTGTGGGCCACGAGTGTGGCAGAGGTGAATAATATAGTAGTTCGCATTGTGTCATTAGGCTGCATTACGCAGTCCAATACGATTGAAAAGTAAGCGCAAAGGAATATATTAAAGCTGAGAAGGAGATTGAGACAACTCAAACAAACGAAGGGTTGTAGCGGCAGAGATTTAATTTTCAAGTGTTATTTTCCACACTTTATTCCACAGGGTTAGATTTTTTCTCTTGCAGTCAACGCGTGTATCTCGAGGCCGCCCCGCCCTCATATTCATCCGCCGCGGGCATCGCCGCCTGAAGGCGCCGTTTGACTGTTTTAGTGTGCGTCGCGGGTGCGGCCGAGGAGGCGGGCGGATAATTGTGTCATATTTTCAAGCGACTTAACGACCTCTCGCGTTTTCCGGGTGGGGGCGACTTGTGTGACACACGCGGACCCGGCCAGCCCGGCCGACGACGTCGACGGCGGGGGCGGCGCGCTGGGGCGTTGCTTGAGGGATAAATCAAAACGCCGGGGGGGGGGGGGGGGGCGGAGTGGCGGGTGACGAACGAGAACCGGGGACTCCACCCACGCGCCGGCCCCGGTGACGTACAGGCTCCAAGTGTCGAAAAAAGGGGGGGGGGGTGGAGGGGGGGGGGGCGACAAAATCAAATGGTCTTCGTTTGTGGAGAGCAGGAGATCGGGAATAGCCCGGGGGAGGAAAGGGAGGTGTTATGCCTCTAATCACATTATCAAATTTTCTGAATTCTCTTTTACGTCTCCGTCTTTTTTTCTGCCTGAAGTACCATACTGGTAACGGAATGAATGAAAGTTCGGAAAACTGATTTTTCCTAAAATCATCCCATTCGCCGTTCTTTACTTCGTTTTTTTTGTCTATCTACCTAATCGAATGTGTGTAACTAATTTCAGGGAACTGATTATTGGCTATCACTGAAAATTTGAAGAAATCAATGATGGGGTATGTAATGTTATTTATTAGTACTTCCCTATGCAGCCACAATCATACGTTAAGCAGTCGAGTCTTACAGTTGGGATTCTAGCTCAAAACGTTCAATTGTGGGAATTCTGATGTGGTGTTGTTGACGTTCTTATGAGAAGAAATAAAGAGGCCATCTTCAACACATTATAATATGTTGATGAAGATGACCTCTTTTATTTCTTCTCAAAACTTCCACGCACAGAGATTGTCGATGCGAAATAAAGTTAAAACTATGGGTACTGATTTCCTTGGTATAAAATCTTCCGCAAAAACTTTCATGATGACTCAGGGAGTGGGTCAATCGACTTTTATCCGTACTCAAATCAACGCACATTACTACGACTTCCCTCAGAAGTACATTATTTGTTGCTGCAATTGGAGGTATTTTGCGACGAATGAAAGTGCTGGACACAGATGTTGCTGAAACTACGTCAAGTTTGCAAAGTGTTTTTTGGAAGATGGATATTTTGCAAGAGTGACTTATAATATTCACTGCGAAAGAAACTTTGCTGCCAGGAGCGCCAACAAGGGATGAAACAGGAGGATATCAAGATACGAGAACAGGCAGACGAGATCTACATAGAACGTGCGTTATTTTACTCATGATGTCGCTTTATAATTAATCTTATATAAGAGATTTGTTGTCTCTGTAAGAAGATTCTGCTTAGAGACTCCACTGTAATATGACAAGTAAAAGAAGAACGTTACTAAGAAGGAAGAAGACTGCTAAATGCCAAAGGATTTAATGATAATGGAAAGACTGAAACATAGAGGGTCGTCGTGGGAGGAACAGTAGCCGAACTATTCGATTTTCACCCACATGAATAGTACTGGTTTCAGATAAAGGGGAGATACTCTATTACTGTGGAGAAGATTTCACTCCACTTTCATTTCTTTCATGAGGTATGAGGTGTAGAACATACAGAATGAAATATGGGATGAAAATTGAGAAGCTGTATAAACTGCGGAGGCAAAATACTCTGGCAAAAACGTGTGGGAAGAGTTTTGTGGTATAATAGCAGTTGTTGAAGAGAATTTGGAGAGGGAGACATTACTTAAAGTAATTATAGTAATTAAACGCAACTTACAACACAGTATTAGCAAACATGCCGTGGGGTTGCAACGGAGGATGGAAGCGAAGAAGGCAAAGAGTGGTAGAACAGCCGAAGAAAGCGAAAAAGAGAATGTAATGTTGAGAGATATGAATTTCAAGCAGTGGAAGCACCTGAGTTAAACGAAGCATACAGCACAATTTGAGGCACAATTTGAGAAAACATTTCGCAACGGAGAATAGAAGCGAAGAAGGTGAAACGTAGTACAAGCGTGGAAGCGGGTACAGCGGTCGATGCAATCCGGCGTGTGGGGGCGGGACGGACCGGAGATCACCCGCACTCACCGGCTGGCATGTCGCGGCGCGTCGGCGCTCGGGAAAAGTCTGAAGAAACGGGCCGGGCCCGAGATATACGATGTCGTGCGACGAGGGGAAGCAGCCGCCGTATTGTCAGGCGGGCGATGCGTATCTCGGCGCGGGGGTGGGGGTGGGGGCGGTGACGCCGCCGGCGGCCTCCGCCGGACCCACCGCCGCCGGGGGCGGGCGAAAGGAATTATCATCGTTAGTTCAGGTACCGGCCGCGGGCGCGCCGGCGGCGCTCCCTCTCGCGTGCCGAGACACCGCCCTACGCGTTTCTCCCTCTCTCGCGTGTTTCCCGCCCCGCGCCCGCTCGCGCTCGTCTGCGTCTGGGAACGGGGCGGAACCGCCCCCTCGGAACGCATAATTTGCGGGGGGCACCGGAGTTTGGGAGAGGGGGCACTACCAGAGGACTCGTCTGGAATTTTGATCTTTATGGGGGAGTTGCAGTGCAGGGCGTTCCCTGCGGTGATCTTGGGAGGAGCAGCCCGAGGAGGGTCCCGCAGCGAGGGAGAGATGCGGCCCTGCCCGAGATGCCGCAGCTGCCGTTGCCGCCGCCTCCGCAGCAGCCCTCGCAGCCCCCACCGACACCCTCACTGACACCGCCGCCGGCACCGCCGCCGACACCGCTGCCGACACCGCCGCCGACACCGCCGCCGACACCGCTGCCGACACCGCCGCCGACACCGCCGCCGACACCGCCGCCGACACCGCTGCCGACACCGCCGCCGACACCGCCGCCGACCCCCCACCGACACCCTCACTGACACCGCCCGCCGGCACCTCCGCCGACACCGCTGCCGACACCGCTGCCGACACCGCTGCCGACACCGCTGCCGAAACCGCTGCCGACACCGGCGCCGACACTGCCGCCGACACCGCCGCCGACATCGCCTCCGACATCGCCTCCGACATCGCCTCCGACACCACCGCCGCCGACACCGCCGCCGACACCGCCGCCGACACCGCCGCCGACACCGCCGCCGACACCGCCGCCGACACCGCTGCCGACACCGCTGCCGACACCGCTGCCGACACCGCTGCCGACATCGCCTCCGACATCGCCTCCGACATCGCCGCGGACACTGTCACCGGCACCGCAACCGACACCTGAACCACCACTACCGCTACCGAGACCGTCGCTATCATAGACACCGGCACCGCCACACCCGCTACCTGCAATGCCACCACGCCCCCTCGCCCCACCCTAGTAGTACCAGCATCACCTCCAGCAGTACCACTCAATATTACCACCACCCCCCACCACCACCACCAATATTACCACCACCAGCACCACAACCACTACCACCACAACGACCCCTGACACCACTAACACTTTCAGCAACACCACCACCATCACCACCGCTAACCTCACTACCATTGCTGCAGACCCCACCGCTGCGGGGGCGTTGGCGGCGGCAAGTTTCGGATAGACCATCGCTCAACGTTGCGCCTGCTTTTTGTGCGGCGTCAGTAAATAAGATTGACGCCGAACTTGACACGTTATAACACTTCATCAGTTCGCGGTACTGTACCACAAATCTGTTGTAGCAGTTGGTGTGTTTCTATTTAAAGGTCGGTGGTAATGACGTGCTTGTGTTTTATTTTCTTCCAGATCGACGGTTCTATTTATGGCGCTCCCTACGTTTTAACGTTTTACTGCCGGCTCCGTTAGTATTTGCGTGTGAAATGCATTCCTCACGTTACTCCACTTAAAGAATGTCTGCCGGTTGAAATTTACGATGCTGCTGCTGACAAGGGTTCTCGGACGAACAGCTTGGCGGTGAAAACTCGAGACCGTATTTCATGTAATGACTTGGAATGCGGGGAGAAAGAGACATAATCCCATCTGGATTTGATTTTATGTATGTCGACACTTATAAATCCGTTGAAAGACTGATGTAAATAATATTGGTATAGTAGCGTTTGAGATTAACTTATCATTCATAAACGTTTTAATTAAATACAATTATTTTGAATATTATTCATAATAAATATAGCTCGGATTAAGTATCAGTGAGAGTATACAAATGTATACAACTGTCCTGAAGTCCTTCTTGAAGCAATACTAATTTATAACTAGTACATTTTTTATTATATCGGTGTAATAATATTGACAAAATAATTACACTTGTTTATTGCAATTGTAAACTAAAATTTGGAAGCGATATCCTTTTTTTTATCAGGAAATACGAAACCCACTGATATTTAGTCGCAATATTATCAACTATATCTTGAAAGTGTAACACGAATGTATGAATTGGAAATAACTGCTTTGAAAGTTGAGCGTTATGAAGTGTTTGTCAAGTGGTTTCCATAAATTTACCTGTTATTCTGGTGAGTAATTGGAACTCAACGTAGAAACCCCTTCACAGTTTTATGGTGTATTAAGGCCTGTCTACTATACTGACCATATCGTGTATTACATTTTGTGAGAGTATTTTAGTGCTGGTGAAACAAACGACAGTCTTCTACGGAGACGTCTATTTTACTCTGACAAGAACTGACGGATTGAAACCTTTATCTTCTTGTTTCTCAGAATGCAATGACCATAAATACCTCAGAGCAATTACTCAAGCCCCATGGTTCGTTTCAAATCTTCAGTTACACAAAGAACTAAATATTCCGTACGTCATCCCGTTCATTACCAAGATCTCCAGAAAATTCTACTCATACATCAACCAAAACGACCACCTATCCCATTTCAACCTCGCTCAAATCCCAGATTCCCGTACTAGAATCAAAAATAGGTTCCCAATTCAAGCTTTCTTGAACATGTAGTCAGAGTTCGTTAATAAGTAAAGCGCTTCATGAGCTCCCTTATCCTAAGTAGTCAGTTTTTAGAATTAAGTTAATTTTAAGGTTAATTTAAGCCACCAAAATACATATGTAAAAGTACTATAGTACTGATCTATGTAAATTCAAGACCAATAAAAAGAAAATTTTTTAAAATGTTTAAAATGCAATGACCTCGATGCGGTCTACGACTACCGCAGAGTCAACCTCTTCATAGGCTATATTTTCTAATATTTTCGTGTATGAAACGGCGGTGTGCGGTGTGATTTATGCGGGAGCGTGTTCGCGACTTGTCCCGAAAGCGAGTGGATGAAGGGGAGAGTATAAACAACTGTCGCTGGCGGGTGCGGCCGACCGCAGCGCCTCCACGTGATGTAGGGCGCGCGACCGCCAAGGCCGTCGCGGTGCGCTGCTAGCCATGCCTGAAGCCAGTTATTCTACGATCGAGTACGATTTATTTCAGAGGTTATAAAACAATTCTGCTTTATGGGCTACGAAACGGGATTCCATATTAGAATTACGTCTCAAGGAACAACACATTTTTAAAGAAAATCAGGTACTGTCATTGTTACAGGTAATAGGAAAATTGTTGTGTTAATAGTAGAAGGATTGTGAATTTTATTTTTTGTAATGGATGATAGATTTGTAAATATTTCGTTAACTTCCGTACCTATTTTTCTCTGATTTATTAAAGATGCTCATTGAATACCATCGTAAACGAATGAAAATAACCTTGCATTTTTCGATACATGCATGTATTTTATCATTAAATTTAGACGAGTAAATGAGCAAATTTTATTGTAACGTACTTTAAATATCTAATCTAGCTAAGTAAAGAGAATGGCAAAATTAATACCAATGAACAATGTTTCTGTTGATTGATAATTTTCAACTAGAACCAAATATCGGTTTAATTGTCGGTTTGGGGTTAATTATGTTATTGAATATGGTACATATTAATATTTAATGTACTATGTATATGATTCCAATGTAGAAGTTTGAAGTCGCCTGCAAATGTTACAGGCAATCGTTTATTTTGTATGTATATTATATGCTGCGTGTACCTAAGTGGTCTTACGTGGAAAATTGAGTAGTATTCAGATTACAGACAGGTCAACGTTAATGTTTTTTTATGTATCATTGTGCCGGGTGGGGATAACTCACATAGCAAGAGTAGGAGAGAGCCCGTATTACCCGTAAGACCCGTATACGAATAGAAGAAAAGATTAATGAAGGAAGAAGGTATAAGGAGCAAGTAAAAGGAATAGGAAAATAAAATATCGAGAACGGCACGTTCAGTGTCTCGCTCCAGGTACAATTTTGTTTTAATGCAATTGCCACGCAATGAATTGGCTTTATTGATTACGAATTCAGCATGGATTGTTTGACATCCTATCCGCCCGGGGATGGATAGCCAGCAACAGCTCCTCTGTAGCACGTATCTCCGGATAAGTGATGAAATATTTCTGACATTAATTGGATGATGGTTTTTCGCTTTAACTAACCCGCTTTTGTGCCAACAAACGAGCTCTGAGATCATCCTCTGGCCTCTTGATCCTGCTTTTCCAAGATGCCGAAAGTTAACCTTAATATAAATTTGTGTTTTTCATGGGAGTGACGTAAATGACCTTTTTGTTTTGATATCACAGATAAAATATTGGAGTGACTTGATAAATCATATATTAATTTTCCAAGATATCAAAATTCAGTAAATAATATATTCAATTTGGTTACAAAATTCAATATGTTAGGCTCTCAATGTTCTCCTTATATGGACTGAATCCAGAGATATTAAAAGCTATTAGCAGTGTGAACTTGAAAAAGCTCTCCCTTTGATGAGAATATTTACACTTGGTCTGCCAACTTCCTTATCACACTCATTAATGTTGATGTTTTACGTCTGCGGATAGTGATAAACCCTCACGCAAAGGATTATCAGCTTACAAATTCAGACTGCATTCACACATTAAGACCAGTGTAGGCTACATCTAAGCAAATTGGGCAGATTAGCAAATTGACACATAATGAATGAGTTCCAAATGTTTAATTAGAAATCTTTGTAAGATAGCACTTGGCGATTGAGTATTACTCATCATTCGGAGAAGTCTTTTATGGAACCAGATGAAGCCGTTTCAATTTATTTACATTCGGTACTCGTTCCGAAATTGGAATTAATTACATTTTGTTATAATACGAGAACCGTCGTGACTTAAAAATGAACAAATAAATAATGAATGTTTTTCAAATATTTGTTTAGATCTACAATAGCAGCCGCGTTTCTTAAGTAAAGTATGAACAGACGTACGTCCTAAATCAGTTACATCATAATATTCTCTTTAATAGAAATATGAAAAAAAAAGTTCAGTCCCGAAGGAAAACCCGAATGGAAAAGTTTATTTTTGAAAAACCGAAACCACATCCAAAGTATTGTACTAAACGAAAGCCGAAAGATATTTGAAACATTTGGATGCCTTCCATTCTAGTGTATCCAAAATCTTCAAATTTGACATTTTTTCGTTTGCAGTCCCACCCCCTTCAGTTTGCGACCGTTTTACGGAGAATTTGGCGTTTGTGAACTATTCACTCATTTATTTTACATTTATTTGAACAGCAATTGGGTATGACCCGGTCAGTTAAATAACAATAATTAAATAATAATAACAATAATATAATAATAATAATAATAATAATAATAATAATAAAATAAAAAATAATAATAATAAAGAGTACAGTACAAGCCGAACATGCAATAATCATACTATCACTAATATTAAGTATTATAACAAATATTTCACTGTAATAATAATAATAATAATAATAATAAATTACAGTTCATTGCTCGCGTGCACTACTCGTGATGATATCCAATAATTATATGTCGGTAATGCTAAAATTTAAAACAAGCTACATAAATTTTGGCTATTTTTTTAAAATTCATTGATCGTGTTCATTACACTTCACTGCACTGCACTACACTACACTACACTACACTGTTTTTGCTTTGAATTACACTGACCAGCACTTCACAGCACTTCACCGCACTTCACCGCACTTCACCGCACTTCACAGCACTTCACAGCACTTCACAGCACTTACTCATTTAATGTCTATTACTCTCATATTGTTCTAACTTATTTCTAAAGCTTCGGACACTTACAGCTTTGAAAATTGCTGCGGGTAAACTGTTCCAATCTTTAATTGTTCTGTTACAAAGGAAAATTTCCCAAGATCTGAATTTTGTTTCCTTATTCGAATTTTCTGAGTGTAATCACTTCGGCCAATATAATTAGGTTTTTCTAGTCTAACCTGAATTTCCTTCCAAGCTGGTTGACCTACGCACAATTTATAAAGAGCGCAAAGCCTTGCCCTTGCTCCCGTTTCTGGAGGTTCCCATGCCTTTTTTATTGCGTTAATTCTATAGGTAAACTTATTCGCATTCCTCTGTACGCATTTTCTGTTAACGTTTGCGTTTTTACCCTTTTTTATTATCCAGCTCGCTGATAAAAGTTCCCTATGTCTGTTGCATGTGGTAACTCCCGGTCGGTAGTAGCTCTCCGCTGGCTGCTGAGTGGCAGGTCTCACCCAGGCGGAAACAGACGCTGCAGGGCGTGGCTGATACGTGCACCTGGACACGTGTGCCACTGGTGTGAATAATTTCTACCGTTGACGTGTATTTGCGTGTTTAACATACATGAAACCTTCCTCCCTGGCGTCCTATATAACGTTCAATATGAAGTTTGTATTATCTACGTTTCTTGTGACGTAATTACGTAGGTATCCAAACTTCGACTGTTTCACTGTCGGCTGTATTTAATTACGAACTTTATAATAGTGAATTTGTATTAAAACAAGATAGGTGGAAAGTTTATAGTGATATATTACATCCTGCATCTGTTTATTAAAATTTAGTTCAGTTGTAGGAGATACGCGAATAATACGCGTTTCATGCATGAATAAAGAATCGCAACTTTTCTTTCGTCTGTGACATAGATTACATCACAATAAACTTACTCCTAGGCACAATTACTGCTACAATGCTCATGCCTTTGAGCTGTCCACGTGGTTGGTATGGTCGGTAGGGGTTGTTTAAAGAAAGAGTTCGTTGTATGTCGTTTCTAATCAAGAGTACCTTCTTTTGAAGATTCTCAATTTTTGGACTGGAATTCTTGTAACAACTCAATGGTATGTCCTAAAATTTGACATCATTTGTATTTGATTGGAGAGATGTTTGTATTTAGGTTTCCTTTGCAACGATAAAAATTATGAAAAGGAGAAAACTTGATCCTAGGAGATGAAGCGAAATATATCAATCAAGATCGTAAATCACAAAATGTTGAGTGATATCTTCTGATTCCCATCCGTAATTTTTCGTCATTTGTTTGATCAGGACGATTTACCGCCGAAGATTTGGCGATCACCATTTCAACCATTCATTTGAATACTCTATCGCAATACCACTGACCTTTCGAGGACTGACATCTCCGCCCCATTGCCACCTAGAAGCGAGAAAAAGCATTTCAAGTTTAATGACTTATCTGCTCCTCGACTTACCTTTTGAAGGATGGAAAATGAATTTTTCGATCTTAAAAGATTACGATTTCGAACTCTGTTATTACAGCCCAAATTTTCATTGATTGATTATTTTGTGTTTTCGGGCGCTTCAATGCCTTTGGTCTTTAGTCCCCTAATTGTAGTGCATGTTTTATCACGGATTGTGGCGGTGTTCTTCTAATGCAATGTGGGGCCGACCTACATGGCAGCTTGCGGAGTTTCCCCCATCCAGATATCTCCCGCCAGCGGGGCACCGCCCTAGCCGGGAGAAACTCTTAAGATCTCGACTGCTTTTCTGACGAATGGTAGTGTGATAAGTGTGTGTATGCCAGGGGCGATGATTGCTCAAGGAAGAGAAAAGAAAATATCGCGCGCGGTCCGTGGCCCGTTTGTTAAGGTACTGCTACGACATTCGCTAGATATTAATCGGAGAAACCACAGAAACCTAACTAAAAGAGCAGTCGGGCGCTAGAATTCTTCTGTAGACAGCAGTTGATTTAGACCGAGCTATCTAGCTAGTGTCGAAAACTCTGCCAACTTCGGAACTCGAATCAAAGGACCTCCCGATGACACAGACACTTCCGTGATATGAATTGATGCCCTGGGTAAATCAACCGGTTTACAGCCCTCTCACCGATAATAATATTTAAGTCTTTATACTATTTCTTTCGCTCATGCGCATTAATGGCCCGCCTCTAAATCAAACATTCAATCAGAGAAAAACATGCAAATCTGGGTGTAGTCATTTCTCTGACCAAAGCGAAATACTCTTCACTGGGCTCTGAGCGTAGAATTCCGAGACGCAATTCATATTGCAACTTCATGAAGCGAAACTGGCTTGCGTCGAGCCAATCACAACACGCCGAACTGATAGCTTGCACAAGGAACTGGTCTTGGCTCGTGCATTAAATATCTCTTTCGGACGCGAGTAGAGTCTCTTTTAACCCGATTCTCAAACCGACATCCCTTACCGACGAGCCGGTAATGTTACCGATATTTACTGAATAACTGTTGAATATATCTTTATAATCGTACGCAGGTGTATTGAACACAATTGAGAATTTTTCACGAATAAATTATATTGCTGTACAAACATGTGCAGTCGAAATTAAGTGAGCTGAGAGGTGATGACACTCGGCTTACGGTTTTAAGCGATTATCAACGCGGTAAAGCTCGACATCTAACGGTAATTTTTGTTTAAAAATTAATGCGCCAAAGAATCCTCAGTTGTAGTCCGCAGTGAGTTAGCTACAGTGGCAGATCCAGGGGGCGGGGCATGGGGGCCTCCCCCCTCCCGAAAAGGCCCAGAGTTTTCTTTTAGATTAGATTTATTACTAATTCTGCAAATATGTTTGAGAACTTGGTAGCAGAATACACTAACTAAACATTATAGACCTTAACAACTACACATTTTACAAAATTTACAAACTTTACAAATGAACATGAATATTTCACCGTGAAAGCATTCCATAGCACTTTTGTTTCTTTCATTTTGCAAATTTTTTTTAATTTATTTATGTTAGAATTATGTAATTATTTAAAAATAATATTGTGTAGTATCATACATACACTACAAAAACAATATACAATATAACGAATATGTCTATTATTTTTTTAAATCTGTGATGTGGCCCCTCCAAAATGACCGGCTGGATCCGCCCCTGGTGAGCGGTGGTAATGCGGCACGGGTGCGAGCGGAATTGGCGAATTGCGTCGCTGCGGCACCGTCATTTGTCGCTGCTCTACACGGGCGTCGCGCCGTTGTGTCGCCACGCCCTCTCAGCGGACGCGCCCGGATCGCGCCCCGGTGACCGCCGCTTCCGGCGCAGCGCGCGTGATGCGGGGCACGCGGCCACGCAGGAAGCAGCGCCCACGGGCGTGGTTGCTTTACTTTTTTTTCGGTCAAAAGGTATGAAATTAAGTCGCCCTTTTAATTAGGAAGGTGGCGTAATTCACGTACATGAACCGTAAGATATGCTAAGAATTATCGTAGCATTTGGTTGATATATAAATGGAGACAATGTAGGATAGTTTGTTTGGTTTATTCCCCTAGTACTATTCTTGTTTTATCAGCTTTGAGGAGAAGTGGTACTTAATACAAATAAAAATATCCAAAGTTTTTATGACAATCATTTATTCAGTAATTTCACAACGTTTCGTAACTCGTTTTGTTACATCTTCAGGATGTTGACGTAGTAATTCAATGGGATAGCGTTCCTCACTAAGTTTAGCACCTGAAGATGTAACAAACCGAGTTACGAAACGTTGTGAAATTATTGAATAAATGATTGTCATAAAACTTTGGATACTTTTATTTGTAAACATATATTGACAATCAAGAAGAAATATTGATTTACTAAGGGTACTGAAGTTTCAAAGTGGTACTTAAGTTTCATAAGCTGAAGCTCCTCGTAGGTGTTCCACTGTAATCGCCTACACTTTTAATGATTTGAACATACGTGTGTCAATAAAGAGCTTGCCGCATGAAAGAAAATTGTGGGACACAAAATTTTGTATAAAAGTTAAGATCTCTGGATCAGTAAGATCTATTAAGATCTGGTAGTGAAACGAATTAAAAATATTGATCAGATAATATGAAGTTCAGCAGCACATGAAAAGAAGAAAAGATCAAAGAGATTTGCTTGTTGCTATTTAGAATCCTTTCGTTACCATGTTTTGACCAGAAAAATACAAAATGAAATGATGAAAGGATTGTTAATAATAAATGTCTAATCGAAATAAGCGAATATTCGTCACTACGAAATATTTTGTATGTATTGTAAATAGTGCATAGGTGTGTATTCCTATGTACGCTCGTTCGACAAATAAGTCACGTCGAAATCATACTTTGAAGTGACACGTCAACGACAAATAAGTCACGCGAAATCATACTTTGAAGTGACACGTCAACGACAAATAAGTCACGACGAAGTGAGCTTTCATACTTTTATCTCCTACTCGTTTACTTACATGTACGTCATTTCCACATCGTAACCCTGAACATAGCAATCACCAGGAGTTTTTATTCTTAACAAACTTTATGGCGTTATTTCTTAACGAACAAATGGAAATCTCTTGTTTGTAATTATTCTTTGTGTCGCGATGTTTTACAACTGAGGTAAAACATGAACAACCTTCTTGTCCCTCCAACTTTCCAATATGTGTGTAATTTTAATATGCATCCTACTTACACCTACAAAGTGTGTGTGACCACTGGCCTGGTAATATTTGAAAATAAAAAAGGAAAATAAATCCTTCGTCTATGCATGTGCAATATTGATTTCAATTTAAAAAAATAATAGACTTTAAATGAAAAATTTTATGTTGCCATTAAAAAATCAGTCTATCGCGTGTCTTTTCTTTCACCATCCATAGGCGTTACGTAAATACGGCCTCCTGGACCCCCATAAAATATTTCTTGGTTTGCTTTAGATTATCCAAAAATATTCACCTGTTAAATTTTTAAATTATGAAAAGAAAAGTTCTGAAAGTACAGAGTTTCCAGTTTTCGTACCGTTTTCTCCCCTGGAGGCTTGAGGGCGTTCATGGCCCTTTAGAGACTCTCCGCGCCTATCCATTCTCATGACGGTTGGCGGATATTGCGGAGGGGAGCAGATCCTGCGACATTGCTACTTCCCAATGGGCATATAATTACTTCATCTCTTAGCCGTAGCTAAAAGCAGCGGGCTTCTTAGTAGCGTGCGCCTCCCGGGAACTGCACCTCCGCGGCGCGGCCGCGTGCCGGTATGTCATGCCAACGACTGCGACGGCGCGGCGGCGGTAAGTGAGTGCGACGTGAGAGTATAAATGCTAATGAGGCAGCGAGTGCGTCATTCCTAAACGAACGCGCATTCCCGGACAGTTCAGGTCTCCATCGGCATGCTACACGCCGCGATGAGGGCAAGGTAGAGCGAGGCGGGGCGGAGTGGGTGGGACGGGACGGGGCGGGACGGATCGGACGGCCGGGTCTGGGTGGGGCGGGACTGAGCTGGGCGGAACGGGTCGGCACTGGACGGTAAGGGGCGTCGTGGAACGGGGTGGGTTCAGGGCGGGGCGGGACGTGGCTAGGCGAGGGGCGGTGCTAGGTTGAGCGGGGCGGGGTGAGACGCTACCAAGAGAGCCAGCGGCCCGTGCAGTTCCCAGTGGACGGTACTATAAACTTGTCACATAGATCTGCTTGCGAGGTCCGCGGCGTACGAACACGCATCCTGTGGCCTGCGTGACGGCCACCCTGCTTCTCAATGGCTTTCCGCGCCTGTCGGAGCGACGCAGCTCGCGACGCTGCCACTTGCCACGCAACATTATTCTGTGTGCTGCACAAACTGTGTTGTAGCAAATCAGATGTTGTGGATAGGACCTATTTGTAGAGTGTCAAAGAAAAATGGATGCGTTGTATGAAAGCTTTGGAGAAAATGGGCGTTCTTGAGTTTACTACTTGTTTGGGGGATTACTTTTTTCGGCGTTATTTTCTGCTTGTTATAAATCAGTCTTCGTCAGACTTCGGGATCAATCATTAGGGAATCCTATAATCATTAGTGGTAAAAGAATAAAAATGAATTGAGGGAAATAAAAATAAACTAAATGTTAAGTTTATAGTCCCTTTTTAGTATTAGAAATGTCGAGATTTATGTGGAGCCGAGGTCTTCCACACTTTGTTTCTGGGAGTTTTCCTGTAATCTATTTTCAAATTCATCATTCTATTGGCATTCTTCTCAGGAACCAATTTAGGCGTGTATCTTCAGTTGTATCCAAAATGTTTATTGATATCACTATTTACTTTGTAATTCTTTCCTTACAATCCTATCTGTTCAACGTACAAAAATGTTGTGTTATGTTAGGTTAAATATATACGTGTTATGTTAGGTTAAATATAATAGATAGATAGATTTATTAAAGTTCGCTTTGAGCTAATGCTCGGTGGCAAACATTATTACAACTAGATATACGACAATTACAAAACTATTACGAATATACTACATAAAAATGTCACATCAATGACGTAGATCAACCTTCAATCGTTTTCATGTTACGTTTTACTCTTCTCTTAGCATCAGAGAAATTTCATGTCTGACATTTCATTTTACCGTTCTTTTTCTGGTCGTAAATACTTTAATGTTGACTTCCACTTCTCACTCAATTTGCGCTGGCTTTGATGGCTCAGGGCATCAACTGATGACATTGCAGGACTTCTGCCCGGGAGGTCAGAGGGTTCGAGTCCCGGTGTTGTAGGAGTAGGTCCCGATGTCGGTGCAGTAGGTGCAGTATTTTCGACAGTAACTAGATAGTTACGTCAAATTCAGTGGCTGTTAGGAGGAGAATTCTACCACTTGGTTCCTCTCCTCGGTATTTTTCCGTTTTCTCTAATCACAGCAGGAGCAGTACCCAACCAAGCGCCCCAGGGAGCACGTGCGTGATCTTCCTTTCCTCTTCCTTGTCTTATCCTCACTCCTGTTTACACACTGACACTTAACCCTTTTCTGCCTGAATTATTTTGTAAAATATTGTCATTACTTGATTTTATAAATTAATTTTTTTTCTCAAAATATTGGAATGCACATGGCGATACCTTTTAGAATTAGATGGAAAACAAGAAGTAGTACTAATTGCATTTCTGTAATTTTTTAAGGTCAAAGTTTGAACTATCTACGGCTTCGTACAGCGTGCCCATACGGGCACGCTAAGCAGATAAGGGTCCAGTTTCACACGTCGGGAGCTTAGAGCTTGTCTCGGCTGGGGCCGTGCATTGCTGGCGGGAGATACCTTCTTGGAGAAATTCCCGCGAGCTGACTTGTAGGTCGGCGCCTGATCTCATCCAGAGAGGGAAGATCACCGCCGCTTCCCGTGATAAAACCGGCGCTACACTTACGGGACTAATGACCATGGCAGTTAACGCGCCCGGAAACACAAATCAGTCATTCTCACTGTATTTTCATTTCGCTGGTATTTATTTTTGTGGTTGTAGTGTTTTTTTTAAACACATTTATTAATTTTAGATGGATTACAGCGTTCAGTGCAATCACTATACAGATGTTTTTCAGACTTATTGTAGTTAAAATATCTAAGCTAACTTAATCTATACATTGAAGAGGATGTTCTTGGAAAGAACCTCGGGGTTATGAATCATGATTGGCTAAAATTTTGAGGAAGGTTTGAAGCGGAAATATATTTTTTATTCGGGTGTGAGTTGGATTTTTCGGTAGTTTGTAACGAGATACTGCTGGTATGTCTGTTTAGGTTTTGGTAGAAGTTGTGTGATAGATGTGCTATTTGGTTTATTATTGTATTGATGTTTAATTCTGAATGAAGTTGTTTATTACTTATGGACCAGGGGCATTTGTGATTAATCTAAAATGTGGTTGTGGTGCGGGCGAGTGTTCCGCCGTGAGCGATAGCTGCGAGTGGCGGCCGCCTGGCGGCGGTGGGCCGCTCTGTGGGCGGTGGCGGCGTCAGTTGTGCTCTTGTGGGCGATGAAATACAACCTTGTAAACTACTTGCTCACAGGCTTCTGTGGAGCACAGGTGCCGTTCTGGTTACAATGTTGGCGGCTTGGGTGATGATCTATCGCTATTAACGAACACTGTTTACATGGATTCGAAGACTGTTAATTGATGTCGTTTAACGTAACAGCTAAAATCTTATGACTTAAAAATCTTTTAAAACATCTTTAAAAAATCTTATGACTATTAATTTACTAGTGTAATTACTAGTGTTTAAATTCTTATGACTATTAATTTGTAAAAATTTTTTTTTTTTTTTTTAGCAATTTTGTCCTTAATGTCAATTGGGTAATTTGTTACTTTTTAATTATATGAACACAGTTCTCCTTCATATCATTTGCCTCGTTGTGTTCTCATTCAATCATTCTTTCTTCTTTACCATTTTTAATCTTCTTCTTCTTGCTGCTGTTTAAAACTGCATAAGGCTTCATTTTCTTCTGACTTTAAAAAAACATTTTCCTATAGTCTTTTACTTAGGTATGGTTTGAAGTTAATACTTATTACCTTGGTGCTTAATTTAATCTTTTTACACAATGTTTCAAGAGGAGTTTGATCTTATATGACTACCTTTACAAAACTACGTTAGGAACTAACATATAATTTAACATTTCGTTGCACCAACTTTTATCGTATCTCCCTCTAAAAGCATCGCAACACCTTGCGAAACTCTTTACTTGAACCAACGTAACTGAAATAAATTTCCTGCTCTTAAAATTTTTATTCACCTTATTTTTCCCAAGTAAAACTTTTCATACTTTTCCTCTCAGGGAATTTAATCCAAAAAACTCCCTCTAAAAGCATCGCACCACCTTGCGAAACTTTCCCAATCTGTTTCCAACTTCCAAATTAGTGTCACTCTGAGCTATCTCCTTCGGTTTATTATCGATTTCCAATTTACAACTTCCGTTCTGTGAAGCACATCCAAGTTACTCCTCGTACCTTTTTATTAATAACTGATAGAGAATCATTGGGTGAACATAGTAGAAACTCTATTCAACTTATACGTCGATACTTACTCCTAGAGTACGTTCTGAAAAGTCATGACTAAAATAAAAACGTTGTATTTCTTTCGAACAAAAGTAACCCTATAAAAAGTCGTTGTTAGAGGGAAAGATACCTTTGTTATAATGAAAAAGGATATGTGTGTTGTCTAGGTCCTTATTTGTGTATTAGCTGAAGTACTTATGGATGGAAAACAAATTCACATGTTCTCTCGTTATAAATGGCGCGCTAAATGAGCAAGAACTTTGTTCTTTTCCGCCGAGGTGCTTCTAGCCAGTTCTAGAAATGATCCCTACACGATAAAAAAAGTACGTAATCAAATAAATATTCAATTTGCTGATTCCCATCAAACATTTAAAAATAAGAACAAACAAGAAAATATTAAACAATTATAATGGTAAGACATCTTACAAAAATTGGGAATCTGTGAGCTTTCTTTGTTTCTATTTATGAAAAAGCATTCATGCAAACCTTTTTGTACGCTGAAGAATGTAATGCATTTTTATTTATTAGTTTATTTATTGTGTGTTTGTGTTCTAATTGTCATATAATTTAATACAATCCGTGTGAAGCAAAAGTGCTGGTTTGCGGGATTAAATAAATAAATGAATAAAAAAAATTGTCTGACCACACTTTCCCAGCGATTTCGTAGAAGAGAGTTGGCCCGGCCGCCAGCTGATGCCGAGCTTCCGAAATGAGCAAGAACGCCGCTATTTTCTCCAGGAATTGCGTGTTTGTATTCAAGTTCCGGGGGGTTTTCATTTCCATTTCGGGAACGAACGCGAAGCGGGAGTGTTAATTAAGAACGAAATGAAGGTCTTTCTTCCAGCTCTCCCCCCGGTGGGACGCTGGTGAGCGGGCAGGCGGGCCGGCTGACGAGGAGGGAGACCACGAAACGGCGATGTCAACACGCGACAAGCGCCGCGCGCGTGTGCGCCCGCGACACGCGTGTCGCACGCGGGGAGCCACGCGCTGGGACGGGAGTTCGACCCCCGCGCTCGGTCGCTCCGCTGGTTGCTCATGCAAGCGAAGCGTGTTGTACGAGTGGCTCGTTCGCTATGTTGAATGGCGTGGTGGCCACTGCTGGTTCTGAGAACGTTTGTTGGTGCTAATGGTACTGGAAATGTCGAAGGGATTTGTCGTGTCTCGTTTTAGAATTGTGTTTGGCTTTGGGTAAAACATACCAATTCAGCATTTGAAATATAAAATGAACGGCGAAGAGGTTGAGACAATTGTTCTGCGAGGGAAGTAACTACATACGAATAGTACAACAGAAATGTGTTAATTCTGTCATAATTGTGTGTCATACTAATTACACGAAGTGTTTAATCTATCATTCTGTTAATTATTTATGTTATAATTAACATAATTATAATATATGTATTTGTCTTCTAGGTTGAGATTCTCAAATATAACTTTTCAATATTGGCCGTAATTTGCTTGTGCCTATATTAGATTATTCTATGATTCTTTCGAAACTACTTCGTATTAGAAGAGGAATAACGAAGGGAATGAAAAGTAGAACATCAAACGAAAACGTGCAAAACGTGCAAACGAAAATGAGAACATCAAGAAAAAAAAACTTATCAAAAAATTATAACTTCGGGGTCCCAATTTCTCTCACTCCCCTATGTCATCCATTTTCTGATCGGGAATGTAGCAGAGCATGTATTCATGAGACCCGCTGCAGTTGCAAGTGCTAGTGACAACATGCACCACTGCAGTGGCCTTGATAGCTTGTATACTCACGGCAGGCACGAGGAGTCAATGCGACAGCCTGTAACGTGAGTTCGAAACCCGCCCCGGCCGTACATGCAGCGTGTCGTGCTATTGGAATGTACCGCTACAGGGGCTCATGCGAAGTTCAGCACGACCTGCTGCAAAGGACTGAAGGTCGGGCGAGGTCGCACAGGAAACTTGAACGACTTTCCTCGTGGCCTCCAAGTAAATCGTACATTCATTTCAATCAGATGCTACTGGTTATCGAGTAATGAAGATTTTATCTTGTGTGAAAATTTAGTAGTATATGTCATACGCATTTACAACTAAAAATAACTGTAGCGAAATTCGCGATTATTTTTTCTCGTATAAATGATTATTATTAGTAGTAATTGAGCGTTCCTTTCGGAAAAATAAAGGAACAAAAATTCTTTTGTATTGTGTATTTTTAAAATAAGCCTTTTACTGATTTAATACGCAATACATATTTTTTATTGGTTTCGTTATAATGTTCTTCTAGAAGTCACTGATTTATCGTTAGGTTTATGAAGCGAGACAAGTTAAGACAGAGTTCTTGATCAGAGATCCTGATGTTCAGGTAATTTGTACCATATCTGTTTAAAATTAACGTATTAAAGACTTCAACGTTTGAAATGGTTTGACAACGTGATGGTTAAAATTCTTCACTAACTCTGTCAAACGAATTTCATCGTTCGGAAACTCAATCTCCACCAGAAGTACATCACGGAGTCCCCTAAATTCACAGCGAGTGTACAGAGAAACCCCATAGCCATTCCGGCGCCCGTGCAGCAAATTCCGGAACGTTCGGCCAACGACTGTCGCTGCGCAATTGCTCGGAAAATACGCGCCGAGGATTTGCGGAACGGCGCGAGCTGCGAGTGGCAGTTGTTCTTGCGCAAATGCTAACGCCGCGCCGCCCGCACGTAAAGATGAGCCCGGCCCCGGCCTCTTTAAGCCCGTTCCGCTTCACGCTTCGTTCTTTCCAACGTTTACGCTCTTGGCTGCGGCGGCCTTGCTCGGCTCGCGTCGGAGGCCGCTCTGCCGTATACGATCCGCTCGCTAACCGCGGCCCTATGCAGAACGCTCGTCGATGAGTGACATGTTGTGTGGTCCCTTGATACAAAGGCTACATTTTTTGCGAAGTTCTCGTAAATTTGCATTCGGTTTGTTTTGGAGGTATTTTCCTGTTGGATATCTGAATGACCGGGAGCGGTAGTTCAGTGCATCAACTGATGTCACTGCACCGCCTCTGACCGGGAGGTCCTAGGTTCGAGTCTTGACGGCGGCAGGATTTTCGTCACTAGTTTTTCAGCTAGGTCGAATTCAGTTGCTGTCTGTAGAAGAATTCAAGCAGCCGGCTGCTCTGATCGGTAGTTTTCTGTGGTTTCTCCGATCAACACCAGGCGTATGCCGGAGCAGTCCCATACCAATCGGGCCATGGACCGCGCGCGATCTGTCCTTCCTCTTCCTTGTCCTATCGTCTCCCTTACATACTCACACTAACATGCTCTACACTAGCACATATTCCGGGAGACCGGTCGGGAGCTTAGAGCTTGTCCCGGCTGGGGCGGTGCCCGGCTGGTGGGAGAGTCCTGGTTAGGGGGAAACTCCACTAGCCGACGGTAGGTCGGCGCCGGATCTCGCCATTCAGGGGGGGAAAATCCCCGCCATCGCCCGAGAAAAAACATGCACTACACTAACGGGACTAATGACCAAAGCAGTTGACGCGCCCGGAAACACGAAAAATCAATCAATCAATCAATCAATCATATCTGAGTGCTGTAGACGTATTTGAAATTGTGTCAGTTTGCACACAATTTTAGCCATTTGACATGGCCGTTATTCGTCGTGTTGGGACGACTGATATAAAATTGCTACCACCAAAGCACTAATTCTAGAAGAAGTAGCAATGTTTCGTGAGCATATTGTGTGAAAATTAGGAATAGAGATGAGAAACTTGTTTTACTTGCCATACAAATGATTTTCTTTTGCTTTTAATACCAAATACAATGTTTTACACAACAGTGACTGTTCATTGCAAGAAATATATCTAACCTGATGGGCTTCTTATATTCTTTCAATTTAAATGGTTTTCATAATTTGATGAGCATGTCAGAGTTCTACGTATAATACTATCTTTTCGATTTTACTCCTTACAAATGGAGTATTACTTCTATGTATTTTGATATAATTTTTCGTGTACGTACAGTAATGTTAAGAGCCCATTCCATGAATTGTGTTGAATATATTCCAGTACATCTTATGTAAACTGTAAGTCACATATCTCTATTGTGTATCTTAATTTCACATCATATCTTTTCTCTTTGTTTCAGGTGAGTGTGAGCATTGCAGCGAAGTTCCCAAGAGATGTTGCACAGTTATTCACGGTGAGATAGAACCGCGTGCTTCGTATTGCACGAGCATGCAGCGAACATCCATTTACATTCAGATTATTACACGAGAGTGCGATAACGGAAGCTCGTAAAATAATTTCACCTGCAGTGAGACAGAGATGCAGCGATAACGAAATTTAAAGCTGTGATTTAATTTGTATTAACAAAAGCGGTGGCGGTGGGAGGCCTTTGGGTTGCTATGAATGATTCCCGTCCCAGGCTGTACAGCCGTGTGTCCATTGTTCTCAGTCCAGGCGCCCGCTGTTGGGGTAAGGTGTGAGAAAGTAGGGATCTCCCTCCCTCTCTCACTCTCTTTCTGTCTCTCTCTCAGCAGTACAAAAGGCGTCCATCCCTACTCTCTGCTTTGTCGCAGTTCCACTTGTTTCCGTATTGTCTCGTTCTGCCCCGGGCTCACATGCTGTGTACTTACTTCTTTCCGTTCTGCGGAGTCTTTTCAAGTGGATAATGGTCTGCCGCCTTCATAAATGCTCAGGTCTTTGAAGGACTGCAAGGCTTTTGTTTGAGTGGAGCATAACGGGTATCGTTTGAATTAGACGGCTTTGTTAATTTCGAGCATGCGTTTGTAATTATCCTGTCTGAATGTTGGGTCATCTGATGGAACGGGAGGGGAGACACATGCACAATTTCGGAATTGATATAAAGAATAATAGTAACACTTTGGTGTCTTTAGTGTAATATTTTTAAAGAGTGACAACATTGAAGGATCTTTTTATTCGTTTTCATTAGTGTTTGGATTAACGAAACAGTTCACTACCGGTATTTAGAAATTTTCATTCTAATCATAAATTTGATTCATTCTATTCCTGGTACTAGAAGCTCGATTTAACGGTCAGGAATGACATTAAAGAGTTTGTGCATACTCGAACGTTAAAACACTATCAATATTCTGCGCATACGTAATTTAAGCACCACTTTACTGCATCTGCGCAAGTGCAGAAGGTCGATAGTGTTGTCCGCTATGGCAAACTCTCTATTTAGTAGCGAAGATTGCAATACTCCGAACAGAGCGATGAACTGTTTAAGAATTTATTTCAGAGGCGACATTTAGGTTTCAGTGTTACTTACTTGCCGCAATCTGCAACGATGGCTTTATTTCCCACAACATAGTATACGAATGATTTTTTGGGGCTAAAAATCTATTTCAGCTAGGGTCGAACCTGCCAACGCGGATATTATGGTCCAAAACTTTAGCGATTTTAATGACATTGATTACGCGATCAAATATTCGGTTAAGTGTAATTAAGTACTGCCAGAAGTTGAAGATCCGTATATTATGGAAAGTTCAAAGAATGATAATTTGAATTCTTTAAGTTATTTCACGTCGTGAATCAGGTTCCGCTTCTCTTCTTCTTTCAACGTACCGTCGTCATGCTCGTATTAACATGCAGGTCCGGAATCGAAATGTTACTGTCGGCCCGACCCCGCGCAGGCCTTGCTCGGCGCGCGCCTCCGCGTCACCAGGCGGAGGAGAGAGCACGGCGCACAGTGGGCCAAAATTACTCCCATCTCGATCAGGTCCCATTACCATCCGTTCCCATTACCAGGTCCCATCGATCTTACTCCCATTACAAAATTACCCCCATCTCGATCAGGTTTTTCGTCCAGTTTCCCTGATCCATTGAGCAAATGCTGAGATGGCCCCTTGTTGTGCTTCTGGACATAAATGTAACTTCATTTTCTGTGCACGTCTTCTAGAATTCAGTGGGAAATACAATTATTCAAATTATCGTTTCCATGTTGTCGCGGCAGGAAGTAATAAGAGCCAAAATGTATTGCTTATTTATCCTTGAAAATAGATTTTATTACATGGAGCTTTTGGGTTTTTTCTCCCTTTCAAAATTCAAAATTTAAGTAGTATATGAATTAGTGTAGGGATCACAGAATTTTGAAAATGTGCACACAATTCACTTTTCCCCATAGCACGTCATACGCAGTTTTTAACTGTTTTTTTGACGTAAAATAAATAAATAAATAAACTCCCAAAGCACGTGCAGATGGACGAACAGTATTTTTTTCTGCGTTTCGGAATATTTGAGTGGACGAAAAATAATGTTAACAAATAAGTCAACCCACATAAACAAAAATGTGTGTATCTAACTAGCTTGAACAGTAATGTCACTTTTGGCGAGCTAAATACTAGTAGCTTGCTTCTCTGATGGGTAGTTTTCCGTGGTTTCTCCGATCAAAATCAGACGATTGTCGGAGAAATGCTCTGACAGGTAGAGCACGGCACGACCTTTGTACTAATCCTCTCTCTTTACACACTAACATTCATAAGCTTGTCCCGGCTGTGGCAGTACCCTGCATGGGAGAGATATATGGAGAGCGATATCCTCCACAAGACAATGCTTAGGTGGCGCCGGATTGTTTTTCGTGTTTCCGGGCGCGTCAACTGCTTTGGTCATTAGTCACGTTAGTGTAGTGCATGTTTTTTCGCGGAGATGGCGGTGACTTTCCCCGCTGGATGGCGAGATCCGGCGCCGACCTACCGTCAATCTCCCGGAATATGTGGTAGTGTGGTGCATGTTAGTGTAAGTGTGTGTAAGGGAGACGATAGGACAAGGAAAAGGAAGGACAGATCGCGCGCGGTCCGTGGCCCGTTTTTAGGTACTGCTCCGACATTTGCCTGGTGTTGTTCGGAGAAACCACGGAAAACTACCGATCAGAGCAGTCGGCCGCTAGAATTCTCCTCCAAGCAGCGACTAAATTCGACCTACCTGAAAAGATAGTGTCGAACATCCTGCCGCCGTGGGGAGTGGGAACCTAGGACCTCCCGGTCAGAGGCACTGCAGTGGCATAGATTGATGCACTGAGCTACCGCTCCCGGTTGGGCTCGGATCTCACAATCTATGGGACCGAGGAGGTGGCTGTGGCATCAGTTTGTCACTAAGTGCCTCTGATCGACAAGTCCTGAAGGTACTAAAATGGGCCTGGTTCGGTCGAGACACCAAGATGTGTGCCATCCTGCGGCACCTCTGTTTTCCTTTGCATGGCGACGTGTCTTCCGCGTGCGACTCCGGCCCAGTGCGGCGGCGGCGCGGTGTGACGCGGCGCCCGCGCCGGAACGGTGCGCCTGCGGCGGCGGCGGCGGCGGCGGCGGCGGCGGCATCTCCGCGTCAGACAATGGCGCGCGGGCGGCCTTGGTGGGCGCGCGCCTCGCCGCGTCCGCAGCCCGTGTTTATTGTAATCACCTGACGCCGAGGGGAAGGGGAGGGGAGGGAGGTGGGCGGGAGGTCGCGAGCGGCGTCGCGGCGCGATGAGTGGGCGCTCGGGATGACGGCGCTTCTGGATTGACGGTCCTGTGCGAGGGGAAGCTGTAGTCTTTGCTGTGAACGTGATGTGTGGCGCGTTTATTTCTATTCTTTGGTTGATTGATAGATTGACTTTTTCGTGTTTCCGAGCACGTCAACGTCTTCGGTCATTAGTCCCGTTAGTGTAGTGCATGTTTTTTATCGGGAGATGGCGGTGATCTTCCCCGCTGGATGGCGAGATCGGCGCCGACCTCGTTGGCTAGTGGGGTTTCCACCTAACCAGGACTCTCCACCAGCGGGCACCAGCCTGCCGGACAACTCTAAGCCCCGACCGGTCTCCGGAATATGTGGTAGTGTAGTGCATGTTGTGTAAGGTGTGTGAAGGGAGAGGATAGGATAGGAAGACGAAGGACAGATCGCGCGCGTCCGTGGACCGTTTGGTTGGTACTGCTCGAGTCGTAGGCACTTTGATTTTGGTATCCCACTCGTTTTGCTTTTCCGATTATTTTTTTTATTGTTCTTTTGTTTGGTTATTTTGTTCTTGTACTGCAGCTTTTCTACTTTGTTAATTCTTCAGAAGCTTTATAATAGGCTCACTGACGTGTTTAAGATTATTACCCGCTCCACGTCTCCTGAATTTACAAGCATGTTCTTTTTGATGTTGCCTTTCCATCTCCTATTTTTGTTTTCTACTCAGAATGTCTCTAAATACATATTAAAAGTTTTAGGCTATGTTGGGTGGGGGAAATTGAAAATGGTAACTTTTCTTATTAAACATGCGGTGGTAAATTTAATAAAACGCATTTTCTTTTATGGCGTTTGCTCTTTCTATGATTAACATTTTAAGACACAGTTTTGGTTTATGATCGATAGGTAATCCATGATACAGTTGTGTTGGACAGGTACGCAAAATCTGAATGGTTGCGAACGTGACCTGCGGAACAGCAGTGCGTTATACGTTGCCTACCTACCAGGAGCCAATGTCATATTTCAAACGACATTACATGGAATAATCCATATCACGTTCTTTGGCCTAACACTGTTCTGTTTGGTTACCGCCTTGTCCGTTACATACTCTAGGAATTTGAAATATGTAATGTGAGTCACCGAGAGCACGGGCTGTCTTTTTTCTCGTTTCCGCATCCTCTCTATCATTTTCTTCTTGCTGTAATTTGGTCTGCCGTTATCAGTTTCGATTTGATCAACTATTTTCACTTTAATTATGCTGGTTTTTTAAAGTAATTGATTCGTTTTGGCTCTCATTTCTAATAATTTTCACACATCTCTTCATTTTACAAATTGATCTCGCAAAAACCGTAATGTGCAACATATTGTACTAAGATAAAACACTGTTTCAAAGCAAAAATTGTTTGTCTAACAGATTTACATTCCGCGAAACGAAACGGAATGCAGCAACATGAAAGAAAACTACATTATGTGTGCGTGTACCTAACGGGAACGGAGCACTAAACGCGATGGCCCACGGCAATACAGCCTTCACTCGGTCAACCTCCAGTTTTCAACATGTTTAACGCGCTCCGCACGGGGCCGAACTGCATTCCCTGGTCGGCGCGCGCGGTTCCCACCGCCCCGCCCCGCCCCGGCACCCCGTCTCGCCTCGCCCCGCCCGGCCCCGGCGCCTCTAGCCCCGCTCCGCCCTGGCGCCCCGCCCCGCTGCGCCCCGGCGCCCCGCCCGTCCGGCGGACCGCCCCGCCCGCCCCTCCGCCCCGCCCCATCGCTCCGCTCCTCCGCGGCGCCCCGCCTCGCCCGCCCTGCCCCGGCGCCCCTATCCCTGCCCCGCCCTCCCTCCCCTCCCGCCCTCCTTCCCCGCCCCGCCTTGCCCCGCTCCGCACCGCCTCGTCTCGTCCCTAGCCCCGCTCCGCCCCGCCCCCGCCTCGGCGCTCCGTCCCGCCCCATCGCTCCGCTCCACCGTGGCGCCCCTCCTCGCCTCGCCCCGTCCCGGCGCCCCTAACCCCGCTCCGCCCCGCCCCACTCCGCCCCGGCGCCCCGCCCCGCCTCCCCGGACCCCTGCCCCGCCACTCCACCCTCCCCACCCATACGCGTCGCCACGAGGCCCCGCTCCGGCGCCTCGCCCCTCCGCGGCCGTCCTCGCCCAGACGCGTCGCTCTGACTACGGCGCCGATCCGCTCCGCGTCGGCTGGACGGGTGCGTCCTGCTCCCTTTCCTCCATCCCCATCCGTCGTTCCTCGCCTCTGGGAGTTTCCTTCCGCACCGTGCCGCCCTTTCGTACCATGCCGGTCGGCTGTGCAACCCGAAACTCACCTCTCTCTTTCCAACCCATACTGCCCCACTCTGACCCAACCTTCCGCATCTCACACCAACTCGCCCCTCCTCGCACAATCTCGCCAAATCTCTTCCCATCCCGATCCATCGCACCCCAGCGTATCTGATCTCGACGTCTTCTCGACTTCATTTCGCCTCCAGCTCGCACCGTATATCTTCAACTCGTCCCCATCTCGCCCGTATATCGCACCAACTCCTCCAGCTCGCCCCAACTCGCTCTCCACCTCGCCACCATCTCGCCTCATCTCGTCTCATGGCCCTGCCCCATCTCGCCCCCATGATTCCTCTTTCTCCGCCTCACCCGGCATCTCTGCACATCAGTCTTCCCCACTCTTTCCTCTTCTGTTCCACTCCGCCACTACTCACCTCATCACGCTCTATTCTACACATCGCCATAATCGGTCCTCCTCTGACTTACTCCACCTACGAGTATCCCCGAACTTTTTCCCAACTTTGCACCTGCGTGTCCCCTCCCGCTCCGCCCCGCCATCTCGTGTGGCGCCCCGCCCCGCGCCCTGCCTCGCCGCGCCCCGCGAACTGGTTCGCCGCGGCACGTGTGGCGCCGGCGCGAGGCGGCTCCGGGGAATGCCCTCGTTAAACACCCGGGGTCACAGGTCACGCGTCCTTCAGACGACGACGACGGCGACGATGTTGCGAGGATGCGATTGGATTGGTGCGGGGACGCATTTGGTGGATCACAAATCGCACGCCCTTCACGTGAATTAAACGCTTTCAAATTACGTGAAGGGTTTTATCGGTGTAAGACCGACATCAAATCCATATATTTCGTATAGGCAGTTTAATGTTCATATAACTTCTGACCTCTTCACTCGTTGCTAATCAATAGTCTGCAGTCATTCCCCTGATAGTTTCAGCATATTTGTAACGTAATGATCTTACGCGCAACATCACGTGACATTCGACGTTAGGATCTCTTAACGCTAATGTTAAAAATGAGTTGACTGTGTTCGCACTTCTTAGCGTATACTTTGTGAACGTACTTTTGAATCTCTGCGTATGCGCAAAATTATGTTAAGTAGAAAGCGCTATTACATAAGAATGAGCAAGTGCGATCTCGTGACTTATATCCCTCGCTAATCCTAAGTCACGTGATCTCACTATATGTTATTTGTTCCCTACTGGCGGAAGAGGTACCATTAACTCTACATTCCGATAAAGCAGTATCATTTGTAACGTCGTGTGTAGGGATCTACACCACAAAGAAACAGACACGAGTGGGTATTTACAATTTATTTACAACAAATTATGTACAGGAACTAAAACCTCACTCAAAGGCGTTTGCCGGAGTTACCTGCCGCAGCCCCCCTCTCCCAACACGGGCCTTGCGGCCGCGCCTGCGAGTAGCCAACTCGTTCGATTCGCAACTGGGCACCGCATGTGCCTCGGCAGACCATCTCCCCTGAAGTATAAGGCATACTACACCGTGTCCGAACCTCAAACACCTACTCGTGCCTTCAGCACTTCCGCGCCAGACTTGGCCGGACACGTTTTGCGGTGTTTTACCGCGAGGAAACCAGAAACATCCCCGAATGGTCCTGCGACGCACCTTAATATAGGCCCGAGTCACATGACCTAAGTCATCGGCCCCCCACGCACTCGTCTTGAAGCGAGTGCCACCGACGCCACATTTTGTGCCCGACGTGTGGGATATCCGTGAGGGGTGGCCTTTGTTCGGGAGCCTTTATTTGGCTCCCTCATCCCCATACCTAGCAACTCAGGAGCAGGGAGTCAAGTCTATAACGCTACACATTAATCTTTTTATAATACTAATCATACTTATTTAATAATATAATAGTTGTATAATGGTGTAACTTTTTTTTTTAAAAAATAAATTTATAGTTACATCATTACTTAAACAGTCAGCTGTGTAATAACAATCAACTCATTTTCAACTTAATGTAATTTATACTTATGTAATGATGTAACTATGAATACAATATTGCTATATGTGTACGAAACTAATGCGAATCGACAGGACGTGACATTATAAACATTTAGAGCACTTTCCACCGCTCGAGTTCGGAACTACTTCCATTTAGAACGAAACTTCTCTTTGTACTCACACTACTACACGTTACTTACACGTTTTTGCATAATAACGTTGTACGCTACACTATGCAAAAATATCTATAGCGCTCTGACGGTAGAGATTACGCACTATAACAAAATGAAATGATCAATCCGTCACAGATTATCACAGATTCGTATTAGCTGTGCTCACGTGTAATTCACAAGTGCAGTTTCTTTAACTTGCTTCCTGATGGATGTTTGCTGAGCAATTATCGCTGCTTGTGTCGATAAATGCACGTTTTCCAATCTAGAAGCGCCATTTACAAGACAAGTGACAAACAAGCAACCGCTTGTTGTATGCGATCCGACTAATATCCATTGAACCTACAATCTTTTGATCCATGCGATTGGACCATTACTTGTGTATATGGCTTTAACGAGAAATC
This sequence comes from Teleogryllus oceanicus, assembly GCA_964035755.1. NCBI lineage: Eukaryota > Metazoa > Arthropoda > Insecta > Orthoptera > Gryllidae > Teleogryllus > Teleogryllus oceanicus. The sequence continues at coordinate 68,637,886 of CAXIVR010000008.1, read as the reverse complement.
TTACACGCTCGCACAACAGTTTACTAGACACGGCATGTGTTTTCAACCGATTGGAGTAACATTAAGCTTGCAGTTCTGCTATGAAGTGAAGCGTAAGATCGTAACTTACGCGGAACGTTCATTACTGTTCTGACGGTAGTCACGTGACGTGTAGTGCATAAGGCGAAGATGTTACAAACGTACTAATATTTCATATTCTATCACTGTATTGATTGCTTGATTGATTTTTCCGTGTTTCCGGACGCGTCAACTGTTTCGGTCATTAATCCCGTTAGGGTAGTATATGTTTTTTCCCCCGGGAGATGGCGGTGATCTTCTCCCGCTGGATGGCGAGATCCGGCACCGACCTACTGTCGGCTAGTGGGGTTTCCCCCTAACCAGGACTCTCCCACCAGCGGGGCACCGCCCCAGCCGGGACAAGCTCTAAGCTCCCGACCGGTCTCCCGGAATATGTGGTAGTGTAGTGCATGTTAGTGTAAGTGTGTGTAAGGAGAGATAGGACAAGGAAGAGGAAGGACAGATCGCGCGCGGTCCGTGGTCCGTTTGTTAGGGTACTGCTCCGCATTCGCCTGGTGTTGATCGGAGAAAACACGGAAAACTACCGATCAGAAGTGCCGGCCGCTAGAATTCTCCTCCAGACAGCGACTGAATCGATCACTGTAGCGAACATGTTACGGTTGAAATGCCTTTGAGTAGTATCGATATGGATACCATTCTTACTCTTGGAAATGACGCGCGCCTGGGAATTTTTATTACAACTACAATCACCATCTGGCTATCCGACATCTATGGATTTTAGCTCTATTGCAGTAACAATTCACGTTTGCAAAACAATTTAGTCGTGTTGTATATCAGTTTGCTCATTGGTGTGACGCTCAAGATAATCAGTGGAAACCTGTGGTACTGCATCTAGTGCTCATTAAGGTAGTAACCCAGCCAGTGTCCTGTTAGACCGCATTGTTGCTGTTCTGGAGTATTTGCATTCAAGTTACGTTTACGGTAAATGGTGAATCAGAAGCTTCAGCCTCCGTGTTGTCATTTACCACTAATTAAAATCGTGTTAGAAAGAGTAGTTTATTTCTATAGACCACACTACAGTCGTTAGAGATATTTTATAGATTGCGAATTATGTTATTCCTTTTGTGTTTGAAGAATATTTTCGTCAGTATGTTTTATATGACGTTATTAGCCTTAGGTCTTTTGTTCCTATAATTTATAAAGTAAGCTCCGACAAAAGTCAACGTGCTAAAGATGAAATATTTAGTGAAGAGAAAATAATCTTGTTACACTGAAAGTATTGGTTTCTTTTCTTCTGGAACGCACCGGTACAGTGTACTAATAACACAAATTCAATGCTACACATTTAGTATGTCATCGTGTGTGACTGGACTACGGAGTAAGGAAACCAAGGTGTTTCCAAATTTGCAACTCTCCGTTGATAATCACACGTATCTCCGCCTTTCACTCCTGGAGAAAAAAAATTTCGATATTTTCTGAGAGCCAATGAATATTTTTATGTCAATAATTTTCTCTACGCTCCTCGAAGTTGAGGTATTAAATGCATTTATATTTAAATAATCTTGAAGTCAAGTACTGCAGCATAAATAGTGGAACGCAGACTAAACAGCTTCATGACCTCTGACTAATATCTTTTCTAAACAGATACGCTGTGCTAACAGCAGAGCGAAAGGCAAAGATTGGGTGGTTTCGTAAATTGTGTGCGAAGTGTGAAATATTTACCATGTCATCGACCTTGCCAAATCTAGAGAAAGGATATCTATTGAGTCAGCGCTCCAGACACTTGCTTTTGACGGCATCCATTCTTGTAGAAACACCTTCACTTCCTTTCACGAATCCCCTTCAAGTGCCACTCCCACTCCGGTTTCACTTTGCAGAACGATTTTCACACTGGTTGCAGTTTAGTTATTAGATCTGTGATTCAGCTCGGACTGTTATAATCTAAACGGCCCTAATTTAAGCAGTAAGTTTATTTCCGTTAATGAACGTCACTGGAGACGTTGGTATGCTTCCGTTGCTTTAATTATTTTCTTTTCAACTATACAAGTATTGTTTGTTACGTTGAAAATATGTGTTACCACTGCTACAAACTATTATCGGAACGGATTTCTAAAATACACACAAATACATGTTTTCACTTTAAGGTCTTTCTTTACTTTTCTGTGAATATTTCATAGTTTTATCATCTTTTAGCCCAAGTGGTCTAACTCCATTTTCAATTAGGTTGATAATCGTGTTCAGCAAGTAACGTACGATATCCTTTGTGCTGTTAATACTATAATGCCACTTGCTGAACATTGTATCAGTTGAAAATGGAGTTGCTTTACTTCGGCTTTAAGGGGCCCAAGTGTTTCCTCTTTAATTGAATAAATGTAAGTACATATTATATAAAGATATATAATTGCTTTACAATATGTGAATAATTAAAGATCTTGAAAAAGTGTGTTTGTTTGACATATAAAGTATAGATACTCGATATTTCGGACCGAATTTAACTTCAGTACCATGTACCACCTACCCCCATTCTCTCCTCGTACGTAAAACGCACCAAACTCTAGAAAGGCCATGCGAGTAATGGTAACCGCTCCAGCGTTACCCTCTGGGTGTCCCTCACGCGCGACCTGAGAGAGAGGTGGGAGGAGGGGGGGGCTGTCGCGGCGCACGACGCGCGTCCGACGACTCGTCCTGCGCCGTGTAGCGTGGAGATAAAACACGCGCCCCGACCCCCGAGAACGTGCGGGCGCGCACGCTTCCTCGCAGGAGCGTGCAGCGTGACGGAGCGGCGCGGCGCCGCGGCCTGCCGTCGAGCCACGCGGGGCGCCCTCCCGGCCGAGGCGAAGGAGAAAGGGGGCGGGAGGTCGGGGTGGCTGCGTTGCGTTGGAGGTGGCGTAGGCGAAGGGATGCGGGTTGGATGAAGCGAAGAGTGAGGTGACTCTGCAGGCGGCGGAGTTGCTGCAGGGCGTTGGCGAAGTGGGAGGTGGCGCTGGCGAAGGGATACGGGTTGGATGAAGCGAAGGGTGAAGTGACTCTGCAGGCGGCGGAGTTGCTGCAGGGCGTTGGCGAAGTGGGAGATGGCGCTGGCGGCAGGCGGCGGAGTTGCGCAGGGCGTTGGCGAAGTGGGAGGTGGAGAAGGAAGGGGGGGGGGGGGGAGGGGGAGGGGGAAGGAAGGGGGAAGAAGGATCATAAGAGGAGTAAAAGGGAGAGGATTACAGTGATTTGGGGGGAAGAAGAGGAGGTAAGAGTCTACATAGTCGTTTTTGGCGAAGACGAAGCAACAAGATGTGAAGGAAGGAACTCGAGAGGTCCGGTGACGTTGTAATGGAGTGCCGTAGACAGAAGAAAAGAAGGCGAAGACGGAGGAGACGGTAGCGGAACCAGTAGGGGATGGGGATGACGGTGGGGGGCAGGGGCAGTAGTGATGCGGCTACAGTTAGCGAGAGGGGTCAGGGGGGGGGGAAGCTGGGGTGAGGAGGAAGCAGGGAAGCTGGGGAGTGACAATGCGGGTAGAGGTGGAGGATGCGGTGGCGGATAAAGTGGGAGATGTAACGGACGAGGCGCAGAACCTGAGGAGAAAGCAGCGCTAGCAGGGGCATTAGCATAAGCGTGCGTGAGCCTCCCGCGCGGGAAAGCCGCTGCGGCTACCGTCGTCCCTCGCTGTTAGGTCGGGGTGCGACGCGCGTGCGGGTCGCGGCGGACACGGCGTGCCGGCCTACACAGCTGCACGCCTTCCGTCTCCAACCTCCTTCGAGGAAAGGGGCACGCGCGTGATCGAAAAAGAATTCAGCTGATGAGCGTAGATCGTTCCCGGCATGACCATTTAATTATACATACAAAGGTAAACCGTTCGTAGTTAATGCAGCTAGTTTATAATGAGAGGCTTTATTGCACGAGTACATATTTTGAAAACGACGCGAGTTTTCAATTTTGTACGAATGCAATAATGTAACATTATAAACGAGTTGCATAAGCTATTTTTTGTATAAAAACATTATCAATTTATAAAAGAATCGAAGTTAATTTTGCGTAATAACTTTACTGTGACATCATGTTAATTTGACATCGATTGATTTGAAAACGATGTTTTGTTTACCACTAACACCCCATGATTTTTTTCTTGCTGCGATTGGCTGAATGTGTGATGACGCAATTATTCTTGCCCATAAGTGGCAGATACTTCGTAATATATGTCGTAAGATGCCCTTTTATGAAAGATTTCTTGTTACGATTAAAGGTCGTGTACTATGTTAATACAAAACTATAATATGGGTTTATATCCCTCTATTGTGAACTCTTTCTTTAATCCACGTGTAATAATTTTCACGTTCCTCCAAGTCGTGCAATAGATTGTATTCCGCTATATGGAGAGTTTGAATATCAAGCACCGTTCCTCATTCTGACTTTCAAATACTGCGGCTGAATATTCCACGTTGTCGAATGTAATACACAGATTACTTTGAATCAGCTTTACTTCTTTGTCCTAGAAGCGAAGTGAAATAAGGAATATTGTGATTTATAATTGAAGCATTTTATTATAACTAATGCAGTATCTGAGCAGGCGAAGATTTTTTAATAATTATCTGATCTGATGTGTAATCAAATTGTTCCCTACTTTAATGTTATATTCTGGATGTTAAAGCGCTCGGTAAATTAGTTTCAAATTAATTTGTAGAACACAAATTCATTTACCATTCCTGTGGACCTTTAGTTCGATAAACGTGAAAATTAAGTGAATGTTCAGCACACCTTTATTAAAAATTATGACGAATAAAATTTCTTTGTTGTTTCTTGGATCATATCTTGTTCGAAGATGTGCAGACTATTTTGCGATTCAATTTGTTCTTCAGCAGATTTTTTTTTAATTATATTTATATATTGAAGGGAGATTGAATTTTCTTCTGTCTGAATCGGAACGTAGAAAACAGAACAGATAATGAAGTGGAAAACCACTCACGAGTGTATTGCCATTGTAAATGTGCGTTCACGACTACCTATCCAGCAGTTTCAGCCATTACCACCGTACATGGCAAACTTACAGCGGTCTTCTACTACTGCGGCTTGCGTGAACATTACTTAGACTTCTTAAGTCACAGCACGTCACTGCACTTCTTGTTCTTGAACCTTGAGTTTACTGGAACGATGTTTTAACCTGTCTCGCATATCGTTGGTGGCTTTGGATAACTGCACTTCAACGGAAAGTGACGTTTTTTAATTTAGTCCTACGAGAATTGTAGAAATCCCAGGCTTCAAGACAATTTTGGGTGCCAGCCCCTTGAATGTTACTCTTGTCGTAATCCATGTTTTCCCAAACATAGTTGTAGCATTAACATCCTCTCTTATGGGTTTTTACTTAAAAAAAATTGTGTCGCCTACTAATTTTGTGGTACTCGTATCTTAACAATTTCTCACCGGCATTTATCTTCCCCAAGCTGCGGAGAAATGTCTCCGTCTGCTCATCCCATTACCTCTCTGTCACGCTTTACCCCTACTTCCATGTCCGTATGTCACACGATAATTTTTTCGTAAATTTACTATTCAATTTTGTTAGATTATCTTGCAAAGAAGAATTATTCTAATGTTACTTTTTTGTTTGAAAGGTCATGGTCAGATATCTATGGTCAGGTATCTATAATATAGTAAATATGTCGTACTATAATGGTCCTAAAAAATACTGTAAACGTATTGAAATAAAAATCACCTTGATATTATATGTGTTATTTTGTATATGAGAACTGATTGCCACATCCTAGATTTTCACCAGCTGTATTACACCTAGAGGAGAATTTATTACCAAGTAAATTATTTTTGTAATATGATATAAAATTTCGGTTCTTTAAAACGAAAAACAAGTGTGGTAATAAAAACTAGATGAAAACATCCCAATGGTTTGGAAGTCAGATGTCTGAATGAAGCGCCAATAAAGAAGAATGTTAAATGAAGTCGTAGGCTTCCGCGGCCAGAGTCAATATTACAATCTTGACTCTCTGGGTGACGCCGCGTTAATTGATGTGGTTCCGACGTTTCGATCATCATGTCGAGATCTTCATCAGGGCTCGTAATGTTCTTGTTTATTTATAAAATTATATTTTTTATATTTATATTTATTTATTAAATAAACAAGAATATTACGAGGCCTGATGAAGATCACGACATGATGATCGAAACGTCGGCACCACATCAATGAACGCGTCGTCACCCGGACAGCCAAGATTGTAATAAAGAAGAATGTTGAACGCAAACGTTCTTTATTTTATCGAAAACAGCTTAAAACTTTTTTCCCGCATCGGCAACACCATAACAAGCTCACGTAACTTATTTTTTTACGTCAAAAAACAGTTAAAAACTGCGTATGACGTGCTATGGGGAAAAGTGAATTGTGTGCACATTTTCAAAATTCTGTAATCCCTACACTAAGTCATATACTACTTAAATTTTGAAAAAAAAAGAAAAAAAAAGAGAAAAGAAAAAAAGCTCCCATGTAATAAAATCTATTTTCAAGGATAAAAAGGCAATACATTTTGGCTCTTATCCATGTTGTCCATGTTTTCAACTTCGATCTGTGGTATCACTAGCACAAACGTCGTGTTCAAGTTGCCACCCACGCGCTCCAGTGCTGTTCCAGTCAGGCGCACGAGACGGCGTCCGCCCCAAGCGTTCTCAGGCCGGTCGTCTGTCTTGTGTCTGCGGTTGCCAGGAGATAACCGCGGCTGTCTCAGCTTCAGATTATAAGATCTGCCGCCGCTACCAGTGCTACATGTCGCGAACGCTCTGCCGTGGGTGGCATACTCGCTTCATTCACTTAGTGGCTGGACGTACCCTTCAGGGGAAAGGAAGATAAGTGGCCCGGTGTAAGGATTTGTGGGGGCGTTGAATGAATAATAAGTTGTATGAGCCGCTTGTGTATTTCTATTTCATGATAATTGTTATGAGTGATTGACTTTATTAGGTACGTGAACACATGAAATGCAATGCGATAAAAACATTCATATTCTCCCACACGTTTCTTCATCGTCATAATTAAACAAATATTCATAATTTTCCTTTTTCCTGCAATTCAAAGAATTGTAGAAGGAACAAAGCGATTTATTTTAGAAGCGATTATCTTCAGTAATATGATTATACTGGATTTAATTGTGTATATGCATACAAGTATAAATTCTCTGTATTTAAAAAATATTATTTTTTTTATAAAATTAGATTTTTATAAGAAATTTTCATTTTGAATTTCGGAATCTATGTTGTTTGTAAACGAGTCACTGTAGTACTATTTCTGCAAATCACATTTCCATAAATTACATTTTACATTAATTTACTATTTCCAGATAAAAAAAAGTATATTTATAACTGCATTAACTATTATTTCTCAACAATTTCCTTGTCGTATTGGTATAAACAAAATTTTAAGGTTGTAAATTTTTCCCAAAAAAAACCAAAAAAAAAAATGGGATTTGTAACGTTTATCTGAAATGGATTATTTTTGTCCCATGATCCAATTGAATACGCAAACAAAATTTGTAACACTTTTTTTCCATTTGCATGAATATGGATGATAGCGGTTTGGGCCACATTTGACTCCATGAAAACAATTTTTTCGGTTTTCAATCATTTGTCTGTTCCGTCCCTTTCAAGCCCTATCACCTCGCATTCCCGTGTTGCCCCCCATCTGCCCGTCGACCGCCCCGTCTCCTCCGCTTCATTTGCATCCGCCACGCCCTCGCCCCAACTCGGCTCTCCCGCGGCCACGCCCACGCCCGTCGCCGCCGCCTCTGGGAAAATGCGACGGCGCAAACAAACCCAAACTAACCCCAAAGCGAAACAGTTTGGTAACTCGGGAGACGGGGACGAAATATTTGGCACCTAAATTTCCGCCCGTTGTCGGGTTTAGGGAGGAGGATTATCAGGCCTAGCGGGCATACAAACACCCAAGCACTTTCCCCGGGCAGCCGAGGTGTCTTGGTTGGATGGAAGAGGGTGAGGAAATTTCGCGTCGTCCTGGGCAGAGAAAATTGACGTAACGGAACAGAACGTATTGATTCCGTATACCGTGAGAGAATTGTGATGCTATTATTTATGGATTTCCTGTTTACTTACACGTGTTCATGTGCCCTCGGAGAAAAGAAATTACTAATTCTTGAAACGGTTGTTGACTTCGACAGAGAAAATTAAAATCAATAGTTACACAAATAATAGTTTGTAACTTGTTTTCATTTTCGAAAGTATTTAAGTAGGAACGTTTCATATTTTGCACATAATTTTGAATGTGGAAATTCTTTCATAACAATGATTCGAAGTGAATGACTCTTTCCATGAATGACCATTACATGATGTCCGTATTTCTGAAACTAACTTAACTAACTAACTAACTAGTAGTTGACGCGCCCGGAATCACTATCAGTCAATCCATGGAGATGCAGATCCGAAGACTGTTTCTTTAAGTTGAAGCTACCTCTGTGTATTCCCATTTAACCCACGGCCAGGTCTTGCGTCTGCCGGCACTCGTGTGCGGGGAGGCGCGCCTGCGACGGGCGCCGACAGCTCGTTCCACGGCGAGACGTCACTCGCGCCGGCGGGTGCGTGCGCGCCCCCCGCGCCGCAAAAAGCCGCCCCGCTCCATTTAGATGCAGCGGGCGCGGGTTGCCGCTCAACAGCCGGCGACAGCGGCGCTTCGTGCGGCGGACGGGGTGCAGACGTGGAGGTGGAGAGGAGGAGGGGTTGAGGTGCTGGTGGAAGTGGAAGAGAAGGTGCAGGGAGAGGTACCGGTGGTGGTGCAGTCAGAGGTGTAGATTAGAGGGGGAGTAAGGTTAGTGGTGGAGGGCGCGAAGTTTTTAAATGGAGCATACCTCCAACTTGTAAAATTGTATTTGGTAATATGTTAATATTTTAATGTTGTTTGATGTTTGTTTTGTGTATTTTTAGTAATTTCTTAGAAAATGCTACCACCGGAAGTATTCTATGTATTCCTAAGTAGCAAAATAAATATTCTATTCTATTCTAACTCCATGATAGGGCGGCGATGATGATGAAGCTCTGTAGACATAGTGTTGGCAGTGATAGCGTTTCTGACCGTGGTGACACTTGTGACGGTGGCAAAGTGGATGACGATGGTTGTGATGGTAGTGGTGATATGCTGAGGAGGTAGCGTAAGAGCGCAAATGGTTGCTGATGACGGGGAGTGGCGTTGGAGTTTATGGTAGCATTGGCAGTGGCTTAAGGCGTTGGCCAAATTGAAAAATATCTAGGATAAAGCTCTAGGAGCCGGGGCGTGCGAACAAGGAGGCCAGGACTGGAGCAGTAGCGGCGAGGCGTTGGTGCGGCAGTGCCAACGGCGGTGGCGGTGGCGGTGGCGGTGGCGATGGCAGTGGCGGTGATGGCGGCGGTGGCGGTGACGAAAGCGGCAGCGGCCGTGGTGGTGGTGGTGGCGGTGACGTGGGCGGCGGCGGCGGTGACGAGGGCGGCGGTGGCTAAGGCGGTGGTGGTGGCGATGATGGCGGCGGTGGTGGTGGTGGCGGTGACGAGGGCGGCGGTAGCGGTGGCTAAGGCGACGGTGGTGGTGGTGGTGGCGGTGACGAGGGCGGTGGAGGCAGTGGTGGTGGTGGGAGCGTGATGCCGGCGCGTGAGTGCAGTGGCCGTTTAACTCGCGCGCGCACCGCTCCGCACCGCATCGCATCGCGGTGGCACTGCTCCGCGGCAATTAACGAGAGGGTGCGAGAGTCTGCGAAAGGAAAAGCGCGCGCCCGGCCCGCTCGCGGTTCTCGGTAAGGGCGGCCGCCTCCCCGCAAAAAGAGACGGCGTCCGGCGAGCGCGCGCTTGGAAGCTGACGGGACGTGACATGTGACGGCTCGCTCGCGGCTGCGGTGGAAAGGATTATGACGGTGACGCATTGTGCCTCATACGGCGCCGGTAAGCACGCTGGTGATGGAGGTGGTGACAGTTGTGGGGGACGATGATAGCAAGTGTGTTAGTGGTGATTTTGGTTATCGTCGTGATAGCGATTATAATAGGAGTATATTTGGAAATAAAGTATATATAGAGAGAGAGAGATTGTACCAAATAACTTGGCTGGCGTGATTCAACGACGGTTATTGCAATGGCTAGAATTTGCAAATGTTGATGTAGATCTGTAAGTTATGGCGGAGATACTGTAGTTATTGGTACTTGTTGACATAAATATGTTTACGCTCAAATGGTTGTATTATTTGGTATTCCATACAAAATAGAATAAGGATTTGTTTGAAACAATAATGAAGATGTACAGGAACTCAGTGCTGAATGTAGCAGTAGTTAATTATTAATATTTGATGTGGATTTAGTGAAGAGACGGAGTAGTTGATTCATGTGAGATAATAGTAGTGCAAAGAAAAATTAGAAGCAGAGGTCTCTTTTGTAGGGGCTAGAAGATAAATTGTGCATTCTGCTTCTAACGCATCCACGCTTTAGCTTAGATATTAACCACTTGTATTCCAGCTCTTCCATATTTTCGGATCACTGTCTTGATGGCGGTGTTTTAAGTGGCGAGGCTAAATTATATCCTGTACTGAGTTCACACACAATTAATCATTACAAAAAAAACTTGTTGAATGCACACCGTATAATTTCAGCAGTGAAAACAGGTGATGAACGGTGAGTTGGAAAATGGAAACAAGCCCAGGATTTATGGGCCATGCGTTTTTGTGGAGATAAACCGATCGGTTCTGAAAAAGAAACACTTTTACGAATGGTAAGGCGATACTCGGCGCCAAAAAACCGTAACGGGATATAGGACTACTTTTAAAGTGGCCTGGAGATCTGGTGGTTTTTTTATTTAATAAAATCATTGATGTTCAGACTGCGTATGTTAACGATTCATCACATCATTAATTCATTTCTACCCGCACGCATTCAATTCCTGCTTTAAACTTCCTGCTTTATTACCTGAGGACAAACCTAATGCCCAGATGTAGGATCCCATTCAATGTACACGACTCCACGTGATAGTTTCATATCTCAACAAATAATTTTATCAAAAGAATAAGAATTTCATTACAAATGTTTTAATTTACATTCTACGATTATAGATTAAATGGCTATCAACAGGTTGGTCCTTCATTTACCTCTAATGTGATGTAAAGGTAAATTGTGTTCTGGGTTAGTTTCATTTACTAAATATTTCCTAAAAATATGTTCAAGTATTCAACCAACCAAATTTCTATAAACTCTCCGATAGAAATAAAGTCATTGCTCAGATTCTACAAGGACTTCGAGAAATTGACTATTCCAAGCACCTTTCTTTGAAGGAAGAATTAAGCATCGCAAAGATTTAATACCGGTAAAATCTCTCTCCAACCGCGCTACAATTATCGTAAGCAAAAATATGCGGCCATTGACTTGAACTGTAGAGGAAGAAGTATGAGGTTTGATGGTCCGAGTCTTCCACTTAGAGGGACGGTAATTCCTATCCAATGGAGGGTTGGTGCGGCGAGCGGTGCCTGCATAGCAGCGGCAGCGGCGACGGCGCTGGCGGTGAGCGGCGCACAATAGCCGCAAACTGGTTTGCGTTTCTCGGTCTGCAAGAGTAATGGGCCGGTATCGGTGGGCTGGTTTATCCCCGGCGGACAAGGCGCGTTGTCGCCCCATCGCTGCCGCCGTGCCCGTTTAATTATTGCCTATATCTACGAGCGTACCTGCCCTGCCCCGCGCGCGCCGCCTGCGACCTACAGAGAGGCCGCAGGTCGGTGGCGCCAGCGCTGCCGTCGCCCTCGCCGCCAGGCCGCGCAGCGCCACGCCCACCGCCGCCGGCGCAACTGCATTCGTTTTGATACTGCTGTCGTTCGTGCGTTGGTAGTTTGGTTTGGTTTGTTTTTTTTCGTGTTTCCGGGCGCGTCAACTGCTTTGGTCATTAGTCCCGTTAGTGTAATGCATGCTTTTTCTCGGGAGATGGCGGTGATCTTTCCCCGCTGGATGGCGAGATCCGGCGCCGACCTACCGTCGGTTAGTGGGGTTTCCCCCTCACCTGGACTCTCCCACAAGCGGGGCACAGCCCCAGCCGGGACAAGCTCTAAGCTCCCGATCGGTCTCCCGGAGTATGTGGTAGTGTAGTGCATGTTAGTGTAAGTGTGCGTGTAAGGGGAGAGAATAGGACAAGGAAGAGGAAGGAAAGATCGCGCGCGGTCCGTGGCCCGTTTGGTAGGGTACTGCTCCGGCATTCGCCTGGTGTTGATCGGAGAAACCACGGAAAACTACCGATCCGAGCAGCCGGCCGCTAGAATTCTACTCCAGACGGCGACTGGCGTTGTTAGTGATTCCGGGCGCGTTAACTGCTAAGGTTATAAGTTCCGTAAGTGTGGAACATGTTTTTTTCATCGGGAGGTGGAGGTGATCCTTCCCCCATTGGATGGCGAGATCCGGCGCCGACCTACCGTCGACTAACGGGGGTTTCGCCAACCAGGTATCTCCCACAAGCGCGGCACCCCCCAGCTGGGACAAGCTCTAAGCTCCTGACCGGTTTCCCGGTATGTGTGGTAGTGTAGTGCATGTTAGTGTAAGGGGAGAGGGTAGGACAAGCAAGAGGAAGGACAGATCGCACGCGGTCCTTGGCCCGTTGGTTAGGGTACTGCTCCGACATTCGCCTGCTGTTGATCGGAGAAACCACGGAAAAATACGGATCAGAGCTGCCGGGCGCTAGAATTCTCCCGACTGACAAGCTAGTGTCGAAAAACCTGCCGTCATCGGAACACGAACCTATAACCTCGATATGGACGACCTGATGCTGCTGTCCTCTCTTCTCTTCATTCCACACCTTCCTCATTTTGAGCTCCGACTTCTCATTTCCCTTCTCTTTCGTATCTGCCACTTTCGTCACTCTTTCTTTCTCCTGTTTGCTCTTCTACTCTCGTTCCAACCGTTATTATCACCTTTACCACAACCACAGCGTCTGCTGCTGTGAAATAGTGGGTGCTTTCGCCTGTGATTTATCTACGATATATCGTGTTCCAACCGCCAGGATTACACTCCCTGTGGCTTTCTATATACACGGAAGCGTTCGAACTGATCTGGCGTCTGAAACGATAGATTATAGGATCCGTTCAAAATGGATTGAAAATATTTAATACAGAACCTTATTTGCGATTCTGTAGTAAACAAATATTTGGGCGTGCATTATCAGATAATAATTTATTACTTTTAATGAAATAAGTATTTAAATTACGGAGAGTAATCTAGTGTTAAAATATATCTGTATTATTACGAGAGCGCTATTCCGTTTAGTAATTACAGTGAAACGTGCCGAAACGGTCACCACCATTGAAAGTCATTTTTTCCGTACAAACGATTGATTATTTTCTTATTCATAAGACGTACTGTTTCTCTTGTAAGGTGTTGCCTGGCCGTTCGGTTAGCAACTGGGCAAATTTCCCGCATTAATCTATATTAAATGGTCACTTCATCCTGAAGAATTTGCTTTTTTGATCTGCAACGCTATAAGAAACGGAAGACCGGTGGAGATTACTGTTGATTCTGTGTCTTACGGTATCAGGAAGTAATGTCAGACTACGTATAACGTTGATATGTAGAGCTGCGTATTTTGCAGGATTATTAATCTTTTGATTGAGTTAACAAATTATTTTCTTGAATGCTCTGAAACTTAGGATATTTTCTAGTTTAAATATAATTAAAAATGTTGTAAAAAACAATGCGTTTAACTTTGTTGCAAACAGCAACATTTGTTGGAATGCCTACTTCGCTTATCCTTGTAACCTGCAATAGGCATCACTTGAACTATCGGTGATATTTCTCCGGAACCTTGAGTGAACGCCTGAGACAGTTTTCGCTGAATTTGCAATGTGACTCATGCTCCATTCCGTCACTAGTGCTAAAATGAGCAAAAATAAACGGTTTTGCTGCATTTTATAAAACAAATACGCTCATATAACCAACTATTTGGATTTTCAGAAGTATAATTTAGCAACATATCAATTTGGCTATAAAAGGTGCAAATAAATGCTACTAGGGTCAGTCCAGAAACTCGGCGTAAAAAAGAGATTAATGAAGGAAAAATCGTACAATATATTTGCATTATCGTCCGTTGTTTTTCGACGTGCTGAACCCGTATTTTAAATATGCTACCTCGTAAATATTGCACGTAAATAGTATGTGAAAAATTGTAAAAAAAAAAAAAAATTTTTTTGCCGTTTTTCCAGAACGCACAACAGTTATTAGGTTGCAAAGTTAAAATTCTAATTCAGCACCCCGAAAACCATAAAGAATGCTGTAGATAATAACCTGTACATTTTGTGCCTTGCCAAAATACAATTTTCAGAACTAAGAGCAATGCTCCTGCGCGCGCGAACACGTCAATGGTCTATAATCTTTTTGGTCTTCGATTTTTAAAGACAGAACATTTTTCATATTAATATTTATTACATAATACTTAGCGCAACGTTTCGGAAATTATTTGTTTCCATCATCAGGCATAATTGAAATAAATAAATAAATAAATAAATAAATAAATAAATAAATAAATAAATTATTTGAACTGTGCTCAGTTATAAACAGGAGAACACGTTGTCCATGTATACAAGTCACACTAAGCTGCATCTTGATAAATACTATATGAAAGGAAGTAGTCAGAAAGAGGTTGAGAGGGCCATTATAAAATTACAATAATTTTGACAGAAGGAAGTTAATAGTAAGAGAAATGTACTAATTTTGAGAAATATTATTTAATAATCCATCATATAAACTAAAAAATTTATTAGATTCTACCTGTGTATTGAAACAAGAAGATGTTTTGATACGTAACGTTTCCAATATTAATCTGTATATTGAAGAATACGATCTGTATATTGAAGATACAGAAAAAAATAAATACAACGTCAATGAGCCCGTGCGATGTGCGAACTGTAGGTTAAACGGCCTGTACTACTAGCCATCGTCTTCGGATGTTTGAGTGGCCGCCTAAGACAGGTTCCACTGCGCCATCTCGGCGGACGCGCGATCTAGCGGTCACTTTCCCTGCGCGTGCGGCGCCAGCGCGTCGCGCCAGCCGTTGACGCCATCGGCCGCCGCGCCCTGGCTTTAGTAAACAAGTCCTTCCAGGGAACGACGCGCGCTGCCACGACCTGCAGCCGCGTGCTGAGCGCGATGACGACTCTCGCGGAGCTTTGTACTGCGGGGATGTTGCGTTCGCGCTCGGAAAAGGCCGTTGCAACGCGTTTCGGAACAAACGAGCAGCGTTGGCACTGAAAGGAGATCACTTGCGTCTTCGCGTGAAATGTCTGTCCTTCCGTCGGTCTAGTCAGTTGTCAGTCTCGTAGAGTGAAGCGTGTGTCGTAGTCTTGCGTCAGAAGAAGATGGGAGCCGATTTAAAAACTTTTTGAAAATGCATTAGGGGCTTCTTGTAATGTGCCCCCTCCCCCAAAAAAGAAAATCGTTTGAAATTGGGGGATATTGGACCGCGACTGCCCGAATGGGGAATATCCATTTTGGTAAAAGTCTAGATTGAGAGGTAGGTGTTATCAATAGACAGACGGATTGGCGGATGTTTTGAAAAGAAAGAAAAAAAACTCAACTCTTTCGGTGTCAGGGACTCCAAAGAGTATATTTCCAACAAAATCTCATCATCAATTTTTTATCTTTACATATTTTTTGTATACGACTAGAATAAAGTATTTACCTCTCGAAAATACTTCTTTTTAAAAAATGTATTTTCTGAAAGTTTAATATTCACATATTGGGTCTTTTCATCAAAGTTTGCTGTTTCATTCTTGTAGTATTTTTGAACTGAATATCCTGAACATTGTATACTCAAAAGTTTCCATAGGGACACGCAGTTATATTTAAATTTCTGAAATCCACTTACACCGGAAAATGTAAGAAAAGTAACATTTCAGCCGAGATAAGTGGGAACTAGTACTTGCCTTCAGTATTTTTCGGTAGAAAGTGTCACTTTGCGGCATGCGTACTGTGAAGAAAGAAGATTTGACCAAATAAAACAACCACTACTGCAAAGGAAACAAATCACAGGAGCGGCATCGCGGATTGAATGACTTACGTTTACTATCTCCGTTAGAAATAGTTTCTTCTAAGTTGATATTACATATAAACTTAATTAATCTAGGTTTAACAAAGTTAATTGTGTTTTTTGTCGATGCAATCAGTATGTAACCATGTTCCTGTTCTATATCTTTCATGTATTTTATTGCGAGTTTTATTATCTCAACTCTGTGGTTTAATTTCATTCGTGATGTTCAGTAGAAGTAAGTGCTGGAATTACTTCTGCCAACAGTACATTGTTTAGTGACGAGATGAAGGCCAATTGTAATCGTTTAGTTAATCGGAAAAGTGGAGCTAATAGGTTTAAATGGCCAAATCTTCAGCTGTGCCAATATGTACTCTCACTAACTATTCTTAGTAGTGCAGAATTGTATTTAAGGGATTGCATTTATATTCATAGAAGAACAGCACAATCAAGATAGGCATCAGCATCTAAACAAGCTCTGGTTATAGTGTATAAAGTCGTCTTGTTTACTCAATGTCATTGCACTACTTCATAAAGAGCAATGTTTTGCTGATGTCACTCTCCCTATATGTCATGTCATATCCTCTTCGCTTACACGAACGCAATGATCAACGTGTAACTCGAAATAATTCAGTGGTAAATTGACATATCACAAAATTACAATTAGCATATTCTGTGAGTGGAAACAAATATTGATTCTAAATCACATTGTAACATTCTACTTAAAACGAAATTGCTTTAAACAACTGCTGAATTGCTCGAGAGACGTCTTCGTCCAGTCCGTGTACGATTTTTGGAATGAATGTGCGTTTTTATTATTAGCAAACATTAAGAAAGACAAACAGCGGTAACCATATCCGGTTGCATTTCTTTCGCAGTTTGTCTTAAAGTACCCGTAGTTCCTTGTAGCTATTTTATTTCTTTTGCCAGAAACATAAATGTACCTGAACATACTACGAAACAGAGTATTTTTGAAAGTGATTCACAAAACGATTTAATTTCATTTGGCTCTGCTTTTTAACATTATTATTATTATTATTATTATTATTATTATTATTATTATTTTTTTTTTTTGTAGAAAGATGGCTCTTTTTAAATTTATTGAACCAAATAGTATCAATCCCCGATGATACCAGGAATTAAGACGTATAATTCATATTAATTTATTGGTGCTTAACGTTTCGCACGTTTGGCATGTGCCTTTTCAAAAGCATTTGACAAGCGGTTGACAATAACATTACATTTTTAAGTAGTAAAAAACAAAGGAATAAATTAGATATACATATTGAAGATATATTAATGTTTAACAATATTCTGATGAAAAGCCTTTTTATAATATCATCGTGGATTGATCCTATTTGGTCCAATAAATTTAAAAAGAACCATCTTTCTACAATATAAAAAACTGGATCAACAGGAATATATACAACCATTCTATTAATATTATTATTATTATTATTATTATTATTATTATTATTATTATTATTATTATTATTATTATTATTTCCGTATTTTACAGAGACCTCATTCCATTGAAAGTTGTCAGTAAATTGGAATTTATATTTCACGAAACCCGAGTAGTAAGATCACATGACTAACCATAACACCGTAGCTGTCCCTTGAACTCCATTGAATGGTGCCGTCGCTCTCTTTGTCGCTCCAATCGCAAAAGTTCCCTTATTCCGTATTCTCCGTATCCAATCTCAAAACGACCTACGCTTTCTGACACGCACAATAGCGCGTACTCAATGACGCTTATCGGGCTGCAGGAGACGGAGAGGGGTCCTGGCGGAGGGAACGACAAAGACCCGGAGATGGAAGATTTGGGAAAGAGATGAGGGGAGAGGGACGATAAGGGAATGGAAATCGCGGTGAGTAGCAATGATATTGGCGCATGGTGAAGAGAGATGAAAAAGCATTGCAAGACTACGTATTGCTTGAGAGACAGGAGGGGAATTGAAAACCACTGGGTTATGGAAATATGGAAGTATTATTTTGGCAAGACAGTTTGCCAAAATATCGTTAGACCTTTTATTGTTTAGTGCCGTGTTAAATTATTAATTAATAATTTTTAGTTCAATAATGATACGACAGCGATAGTAACTACGTTGCGTATTTTGTTTTTGTTTTGTTTCTTTTTTACCTGAAAATCTATAATTTTCTTAATTATAAATTATAATTAATTATAAATTTAAAATCAAAATAAAATCTAAACACTGACTTAAGACAAAATCGTAAATTTTAGGGCCTAAAATCAGCAGCTTGATCATATTAAGAGAAATATTGGACCAAATTTGTTTTGAGTCCATAACAAGAATTACACAAAACTCGTGCAAGATCCGACGTGAAGAAATAATTCAAAGCTATAGAGGCAAATTGCATTTAATTAGTAAACTATCTCTAAGTCGAATACAAATCATCATACCTTATCTGCTACCAGTAAACAATTAATACGTCTAACGTTTAAACAATTATCAAAAATTCACAATTATCTTTTGAAAACAATAGAACTACATCGATGTATTCCGTAAAACCCAGTTTCGAGTTTCGAGAAGCGGATTTCTACTGGGCCAAACTATAATTTTTGGGTCAGTCACGAAACTTCGTAAGAGAGAGGTGGCGGAAGGCGGCAGTTGCGAGGGGAGTGCGAAGACCTGACGGAGTAAAGGAGGGATAGTGCAGGAATGATGAGGCACCCACGGACGGCGAGGTTGCAAGTAGCACGGGCGATAGGAAAAGGAACGAAGTGGGGGAGTGGGTGTGGAAGTGGCGGTAGGGGAAGGGAGACAGCGGGGAGGTATCATCTGCGGGGGTCATAGCAAGGTCGGCGGGAGAGAGGATTGCGACAGGGTTGCGAGGGCAACGACGGAAGAAACATCCGAGGGCGGCGATGGGATTTGGAGCGGTAACGGGGGCAGTGGCGGCGGCGGCGGCATCCAAGGGTAGCGACGCAAGTGGTATGAATAGTGAAGTGGGAGCGGGGGAGGTGGCGGCGGGGACGGTGGCGGAGACGGGGCCAACGGTGTCCGAGGGCAGCAAGTAGCATGGACAGCGGAGTGGGAGAGGGGCAGGAGCCCGTGACGGGTATAGGGATGCAAAAAAAAAAAAAAAAAAAAATCCATGATTTTAAAACATCGATATTTTCCACGAGAAACATCGATATATTAACATCGATATTTTGCTTTCGATGTTTTCTTCATATCGATATTTTGTTGCAAAAACATCGAAGTTTTAATTTTTTTAATGAAGGGGTTTAGGAACACTATAGAGTAGCAGCAACCCACAGCAGTATCTTTGTTTTGCGTCATCATCTTTATCACACTGCACATTTCGCCAGTGCAATCTGAGGGAATTTTAGGTAAGTTTACTTCGATGAATGGAAAGGATTAAAGGATAAACTAGGGAAACACTATGTTTTTTATTGCTAATTTTATTCTTTACATTCGATAATAATTGTTATTAACATACTACTTACATGTTGGTAACCAAATAATGAAGTATAGTCCTTTTACGTACTGTAATTAGAAATGTCTAGGAAAATAGCACGTTGATTAGTCTATAATTAAAACATGGATCTTTTCATCGATGTTTTTATCGACATTGAAAACCCTTTAGCGATGTATCAAAACATCCATGTATCGATGCTTTGGTAAAATTTGGCGGGTACCGGGGCCGGCGGCGGGGCTGGCCTCATTCAAGGGGGGGGCGGGGGGGGGGGGGGGGGGGCGGAGACGGGGCCAGCGGTGTCTGAGAGTAGCATAGAGTGGGGGCGGGGTTGGCGCCATCCGAGGGTAGTGACACAAGCAGCTAGGGCAGTGGAGTGGGAGCCGTGGAGGGAGCGGGGACGGTGGCGGAGACGGGGCCAGAGGTGTCCGAGGGTAGCATAGGGTGCGGGAGGGGTAGGAGCCGGCGGCGGGGTGGGCAGCCGAGGGGGGGGGGCGGTGGGGAGGGGGCATGGGCGGGGGCAGGGTGGCGATCCGCAAGCAGCAAGGGCAGTGGAGTGGGAGTGGGGGGAGGGAGGAGATGATGGGCAGTGGCGTTGGCGCGGGCCGCGCCTCCTGCGTGAGCGAGCCCCGCCGGCGCCGGCTCAGCGGGGACGGCCGCGCCGGGCATTAGCTCCCCGCCGGTAAACGCTCCGCTCTGGATTATCGCGTGAGTGCACTCTTGCGCCTCCTCCCCCCCATTGACGCGCGACCGCCGCGCAACGGTCGCTTTCGGAAACGGTGACTGTCTGCGGGGGCGGTAACAAGAAACTGCTGTCTACCACTATAATTTCTTCAGTTGCTTTACTAACCTTTTTTCATTTATTTGTGGCGAATACCTAAGAAGGAACCCTTACGTTTTAAGGTCGTAATATTGCTATTATCTTGTTTTCGCATGTCCTGGGAAGTATTTTCTTTCTTTATTTTTGTAAATAAAATGCGATACTCCACTAAATGCTTTCTTGTGTTTGTTCTGTTTGTTAAAAAAATTTTTAAATTAACATAATTTCCTAGATTCATACAACGGGCTGTAGTTGAAAAATGTATAACATATTTGTAATGTGAAGGGAGTACTTTGATGTCGAATATGTGTTTTCAAAAATTTTGTTATTGATTAGCATTTGTGCACATTTTCCTCGAAGGTCCCTTGCTGAGTTTCTCGTGTGGTTTATGTAGCAATTTTATCGAAATATGTGTAGCCTAAACATTATTATGCGGATATTTTATTTTTAAATGTCTTACATCAGTTTCCCGTAAGATGATAGACTCGTCCTAATCAGAACCCAAAGTCCGATCCTGACTGTCCTGACATCCATTCTCACTTTCCTCGTATGTTGTGATAATTGACCGAGTTATGTGTTCGCATGAATCCCATGTAGAGCATGATATCAGCGTCCACAACTGTCATAATCATTAGCTCAACAACCACAATCTGCTCGCTCTCCGTTGTGGTCTGGGAGATCTCAGCAGCTGTCTTAGTCCTTACATCAGATTTTCCTCTCTGTTCGTGCATAAATTCAACTTCCTCTCTGATGTGGTATGTATAATTGAATTATGAGGAATATAAAAGTTTTTTATGATTGTGCTTGAGCGAAGATATGCAATAAATTTCGTAACGGTTAAATCTTTTTGAAAGAAAGAAAAAATCTTGAACCTAGAGTTCTAGGATACAGGTGTTCAGTATTTTTTTTATTCAAGTCCTCGACCTGAGAAAACCATACTCTCATAATCAGGGCTCGGATTTTGATCATATGCCATCTTTTTATTGGTGCATTATAGGCGTATGTAATTCATTAACGAATGTATATTACGACTTATAGGTGATAGAAATATATAGTTATTGGGTCATTTTTGACATATTTTGCTATTTGGCAATTTCAAGGTCGTTTTTGTGGAGTTTTGCGTAATTTTTGTCATTTTTACGTATTTCGTTTCCTTTTCGTGTTTTTTGTTAGTCAATGTTTTATGAATTTACAATGGCACACAAAAAAGAAGTTTTTATTGTATCAACGGTTTATGAGGAAATTCATTACTGCAGTGGACTCTTCGAACTCTCGAAATTATACGGCTCTTTCGTAAGTTCCTCGACCTTTAAAAACTGACGTTTGAAAGATCGGAGCTATTGATTACAATTTTTCCTTAAATAAAGACTTTATATTAAATATAATTTTATATAAATAACTTTTATTTACAATTGTAAAATTTATTGAATATCCAAACATTTTCATTCAAAGTTTATGAAAAAATAGGTCATTTTTCCTTTATTTTCAATTCATTTTAAAGGGAATTTTCCTCTTATTTTTCAGTTATTTTGTAGGTCATTTTCAAAGAGTTTCTAGGTCATCAGAATCCGAGCCCTGCTCATAATTGCACTGTTTCATTTGCGCCAAGCAAAGCACGCGTGTCCACAAAAGGAAACTTGTCACATTCTATGTAAAACACTGGCGCACAGCGCATTGACATTTGTTACGCCCAAGCGACAGACATGAAAAAAGTATGCTACATTCTTGTGTTGGACGAAAAAAGATGAAACTATGGAATAGTGGACACAACGTTCACAAAACGTAATATTTTCACTTTATGAATAAGCTCGCCCAGCCTGTTTTGTTTCAGTCCAGCGATGAACTTTTTATCACTCTGCAGTAGAATAATGTCCGAACACACGTTGCCACAGTTGGAGAGCCAGTTGTTATTAAGTGGGGACTGTTTCCGCTGTTATTCCGCGTGAACGTTATTTTGCGTGTTTTGTCAAAACTAATTCTTTTGGTGTAATATTCCATGTGATGAAAAATGAGTGTTCGGATCTAATTTTTCGTAACCTTTGAAACATTTCTGTCAACGACGTAAGGCCTCAATTGGTATTCTTCTTTCATAAAGCGTTCAGGAATACCATTTTTCGAATGTAAAGTTACTAATTAGCGAATACAAGGTTGAAGAGAAAAGGAAACGAAACCGTGAAATATTAGCTGTCAACCTACCACTGCTCAGAAGATCAATTAATGAACTAAAAATGTATTATGCCTACTACAATTGGACTAAATCAAATTTACAATTAGACTAGATCAAATGGAATTGTTACATTTTACTTCTTGTCACATCTTCTGGAAGTACCATCTTCACCGGGTTGATAGGGCAATCATCCCTAATAACAAATCTCATGTTATACTTCGTTTCCTTCATAGCTGCCTGTGACGTCCAACAGCTGTTATGGTGTCATCCAATCGGAAACCGGGAGCGGTAGCTCAGTGCATCAACTGATGTTACTGCAGCGCCTCTGACCGGGGGTCCTAGGTTCGAGTCCTGACGGCGGCAGGATTTTCGACACTAGCTTTTCAGCTAGGTCGAAATCAGTCGCTGTCTGGAGGAGAATTGTAGCGGCCGGCTGCTCTGATCGATAGTTTTCCGTGGTTTCTCCGATCAACACCAGGCGAATGCCGGAGCAGCACCATATCAAACGGGCCACGGACCGCGCGCGATCTGTCCTTCCTCTTCCTTGTCCTATCGTCTTCCCTTACACACACACTTACGCTAACATGCACCACACTACCACATATTCCGGGAGACCGGTCGGGAGCTTAGAGCTTGTCCCGGCTGGGGCGGTGCCCCCCTGGTGGGAGAGTCCTGGTTAGGGGGAAACCCCGCTAGCCGACGGTAGGTAAGCGTCGGATCTCGCCATCCAGCGGGGGAAGATCACCGCCATTTCCCGAGAAAAAACATGCACTACATAACGGGACTAATGACCAAAGCCGTTGACGCGCCCGGATACACGAAAAAATCAATCAATCAATCCAATTGGAAGGTTGAACGCCACCATAGTGACGTCACTGTAGTGACATGTAAAGTGTCGATTGGGTAGCGCCGTAACAGCTGTTGAACTCTCACAGGCAGCAATGGAAAAATCGCCGTATGTTTGTGAGTTTGTGCACCCTCGTACGTTAAAGCACTATCGATCTTCTGCGCATGCGCAATGCAAGTTTCGCATCAGTTTTGTGCATTTGCGCATGCGCAGAAGATCGATAGCGCTGTCCGCTATGGCATGCACGAACTCTCTATTGTGCGACGCGTTCTCCGCTATCGTATTGTGTAGTAGGGATCGTACGAAGGCGTGCGGAGCGCGACACAGTTGGGCTGCGCGTTGCTTCACGGCGCGGTGCAGTCGTCACGAGAAGCCGTGTCGCGTCCTCATCTTGCGCGCGACCTCGCGACCGCGCACGAGCGAAGGTGGTGGAATGAAGGAAGTGGCTGCGGAGGTGGCGGAGGTGAGGATGACGTCGGTATCGGCAGCCGTACCAACGAATAAAATGCGATAGGAACCGACGGTCTGGAGAAAGCGGGTTGTGGTTGAGGACAGAGCAGATGAAGGCAGATGGGCGTGGGTGGGAAGATGACAGGGGGGGCTAGGGGGGGGGGGGGAAGGGGGGGGACGAAGGAGAAGGAGATTTTAGAGTTGGAGAGGGAAAGAGAGAACGATGGTGGATATGGCATAGGCGAAGGTAGGGGTGGCGGATGCGGCACAGATTGTGTAGCGACAGAGGTGGCGGGTACGGATGTGAGTGGCGAGGGAGAGGAGGTGGTAGAGGCTGGGATTTTGGAGTTGGAGAGGAACAGAGAGAACGATGGTGGATATGGCATAGGCGAAGGTAGGGGTGGCGGATGCGGCACAGATTGTGTAGCGACAGAGGTGGCGGGTACGGATGTGAGTGGCGAGGGAGAGGAGGTGGTAGAGGCTTGGATTTTGGAGTTGGCGAGGGGCAGAGAGGGAACGATGGTGGAGATGGCAGGGGCGGCGATCCTATAGCGGGGATGTAGATGTAGATGGAGGCGGCATGTGTGGCGCCGATTGTGTAGAGGCAGAGGCGGGAGAAGGGACTAGATTTTGGAGTTGGGAGGGGCAGAGGGAGGGGGAAGGCTGTGGCGGCGGGTGCGGCGTCGGTGGCGTAGGAGGAGTGGGCGTGCGGGGCGGAGGCAATCGTGCAGAGGCGGCGGGGAGCGGCGACGGCAGACGTTCCTCGAAGAAGCCGCGCCGCAGTGCGAGATACCGCGAACGCCGCTCAGCTGACCTCACGCAGCGTGATGCAGGAAGATTACTAGTGAACGGAGGAGGTAACGGGAATGGGAAGTCTTTGACCTATTTGCTTCTCTGCTCGCTTCTTTTTTCTCCTTAACATGTCGCGTAGCAATTGTATACAGCCCGTCTTTGCTTACGATGACGCAGGCGTGTGAGAAAAACATTTCTTCAGTTGAATGGGACTCAGACGTATCCACTTAGGCCCGTATCATAATATTTTGATGAAATATCTGTACAAAAATAGTATTTATTTTATGTAATTAGTATCGCCTAATTCTTCTTAGTGAAATTGCAATGTTTTGCATTTTATAATGAACTAGTGCGTGGTCATTTATATATGAGCATTTGGACGATAAGTTAGTTTAGAAATCGTAAGTATGAGTACAGATTTCCCAGAGTTATTCTCCATTTAAACACGATTTTTTATAGAAAAAATAGTTCATTGCAGATCGTTCCTCAAATCCTAAATATCAGCTTTGTGTTCGTCGTTCAGTACTTGTGCGACATTTTGAGACTGAAAAGGCCTGTATTTTATCAAATTTTTATGCATTAAATAAAACGATAAAGTACTGTTGCATCTTGATGTTATTTGACGAGTGTCTTTCTGTTATATATCACGATGTTTTCTAACGAAAAGACTAGATTTAATTTGTTTCTTCACTCTCTGCGTGGTTCTTTGTAAGCGTTTCCATTTACAATAATTGCAAGATCTTTCTCAAACGCAGCCTCCGACAACACAGAAGGCTCTCGAAACCCGAACAGCAAAGTTGCACACGGCTCCGGTGAAGGGTTCCTGGGCAGCTGCATCAGGTCAAGGACGAGCGGCCGCTCGAATTATCTCCCAGCGACGAAGCCGCCGCTCTCCCAGTACCCGCGGCACGCGTCACCACGCTCAATATGCGAACAGCCGAACGCAAATACATCTGCAATTAGCATAGGCCATAATCGAAACATTAGAGCAGATCCCCTCATTTGCCTCCCGTCCACAGCGAACTGCTAACGCGAAATTAATGCAGACGCGTGTTTACTCCGTGTGCAAGGTTCACTCCGCAAAGGCAGAGAGCACCGTTATTAAAGAGGGTTGTTTCGGTTCGGGATGAACGGGGTCGGGTTTGTAATAAAGTTCCTCCGCCCGCTACCGCTGTAGCCCGCGTGGGCGCGCGCGCTGTCGTCCCCAAAGCCTCCCGAAGAAACAAAGGAGCGCGCTGCAGCGGCCGAGGATGGCAGAGCGCATTGCAAGCGAGGCCGAGGGGCGAGGGCCGGGGTGGGGGACAATCTTCCTTTTATTTCGTTTCCATCGTGAGGAGAAGGCGGCTCAGGAAGGCGGGCCTCCCTGGAGTCGCGAAACGGTGCCCCCGCGACCCGCCCTTCTGATCCCTCGTCCCCCCCTACTCTGCTTTCCTGCAATGCGCTCTCTTCTTGCTGTGTTTTTCTTCCGCACCTTTGCTACCATTTTTCATTTCGTTGTTTCTCGGCGGAGATTGTGCGTTTCGTTTCAAACTTTCTCTTGTTGGTTGCTCATTTACATTGCTCGTCTGTTTCCTTTTTGCTCTTTTTTTCTTTACCGCTTCCACCACTCTCTTCCGTAGATTTTGCTGGTTCTGAGAGGCGTATTATGCGTTTCGTACTGAGTTTTGTCTTGTTAGCTGCTCACGTACATTTTACTCTACTTTGACCGTTCTAATACTCTTTTCTTCTTTACCTTTTCTCTCTCGTGTTTCACGAGTCGTATTCTCATGAGCCCCTCTGGCATCTGCATCTCATTAGTGTCTGTTCCCCATTTTCTATTAAAATGTGCCTTCCTGTACTGTCGGCGGAGTGCAACAATGATTCCACCTAGGACACTATCACGATTCCTTGCCTCCTTTCCTCGCCTCTTCGCTAGCACGTCCACACACCTTTCCGTGATGTATTTTGCCTCTCGACACGGGTTTTCCGTGATCAGGCTATCACCCACAATCCTCTTTCCGCGCCCCTAATTCCCCTCCCCTCCCCCACGCGCCTTCTTTCGCCCTAACATCGTTGTCTCTCCCTCCTGATATGTCGTGTCCCCACTCAGCCCTTTCCCTTCCCGAGGCCGCCCGCCCCCGCTGTCTCGGAGCCTCGGCCACCCTTTGCCCTCGCGGCCCCGTTGGGACCGATCGCGAAGGTCGATACGTCTATATTTAAATTCGTGGCTTCGAGGGCGAGCGGGTCGCGACGGCCGTGCTCGGCGGCGCTGCGCCCAGTGGTCCAAATGCTCCTAAGAAATATTACAGAAAAACTGGGAGGGGAAAGTGATACGGCTAAATCTAATCGCACTCAAAAGCTTATTTTGTTTTATATGAGAAATAAATGCTTGTCGTGGAGAAGCCCTCTATAGTGTATTCTGTATGTCAGAAAAGGTGTTCATGAAAGTGGTAATCACTCAACTGAAGATGGCGTAATACAGGTCTGGCAAATGCAAATGGTTTCGCGGGCCTCTTTGATGATGCGTAATGCAATAGCGAGGCGGCGCTTGAAGTGAACATGCTTATTTAAAAATCAATAAAAATACAAATTGAATAAACGTTTATTGTTGCACTACCACTGAATGTAATTAACGCAGAAGTCTTTTTTAATGAAAATGTTTGTTTGTTTCTTTCACTTAACTTTTTTATTATCTACAGTATATTCATGTCGGGCGTTGCATATCATAGCTGGTTTTCTAAATTTTTATAAGTTAATGAAGCACTTGAAGAATACTATGCAAATTTTGTCTTCGAGAAAAATGTTTTTACAAACACATGTTGTTACAAATGTATTTTCAACACGTTAAAAACATCATAAGTTGGATTATTTCTCGGTTGTCATACAGTACTAGGACTTTCTTAACGGAATCAAGTGTAAATTTTCATTTATTTAATAGCTTTGTAAACATACAACAAGAATTAAAAGTTTCAATATTTTTAACATAAAATCAGCCACCCGGCCGCACAATTTAATTATGTTCTACTATCTGTGGAGACCCTGATGTACTATCTGTGGAGAAGCTGTGGTAGCTAGCGATTGCCCTAACTACAAGTTTTGGGCATCTGATTTTAGATGAATGACTTCCTACATCTCATCTTTTATAATTCTATCGAATCCTGTATTTCATTTTTACGGTTTATATTCGTTAATGTAAAGACAATTTTACAATCAATGAATGTGATTGCAGGATATCCCACGATGAGTGTTCGAAAAATATGAGATGTTATCTTGTTTTTAATTACCTTTTTTTTAAGTTTCTTGACACACTTGTAATTTATCATGTAACGCAAAGCCAATCTTGTAATCGATCTGTAGATGGGTCGATCTGACTATCGTCTACCCGAGAATAATACATCACCAACTTTGAAATCGATCTGGAATGTGTCGATCTTTTTCCCCTCACCAATTTTGTAATCGATCTGTAGATGTGTCGATCTGAGAATCATCTACCCGAGAATGATATTATACTCGCACTTTTCTTGAGCCCCGGAATACCTATCCCACTCCTTTGCCAACATTACTTGAATTAAGAATAAATGATAGCAACGAGCGTTGTAGACAAAATCTGATAACTAGGTTCGGTCCCGTGCAATACAAACTATTTTGCATCGAAAAACGAACTTCAAATTTGATATAAACTTCCTTTTGGGAAAATAGCCAAACTCCCCACTCCTCTCGCAACTAGCGAAGCGAGGGCTTAAGAAAACGTGCAGTGATAATGCCTCACCAATTTTCTAATTGGTCTGTAGACGTGTCGATCTGAGAATCATCTACTCGAGAATGATACCTCACTTGCCCCTTCTTTGCTCAGTGAGGAAACATCACCTTCTGGTAGTTCAAGTGTATTCTAGACCCATCGACAGAAACGTTTGCTTCGTTCACAAAAAGAATTCCGCCGTCGTTCGCGACGGTTGCCGCGTCGCTGGACCCTCACCCACCACCAACACACCCATCCACCCATCCATCCATCCATCCATCCATCCAACCATCCACCCTAACACCTACCCAAACACCCACCCTCCCCCTCAACCGGTAGCGGTAGCTCAGTGCATAGGGCTAATGTCACTGCAGCGCCTCTGACCGAGAGGTCCTAGGTTCCCACTCCCCACGGCGGCGGCAGGATTTTCGACACTAGCTTTTCAGCTAGGTTGAATTCAGTCGCTGTCTGGAGGAGAATTCTAGCGGCCGGCTGCTCTGATCGGTAGTTTTCCGTGGTTTCTCCGATCAACACCAGGTGAATGTCGGAGCAGTACCCTACCAAACGGGCCACGGACCGAGAGCGATCCTCTTTCTTGTCCTATCCTCTCCCCTTACACACTTAAGCCTGTTTTACACGGTCATTTTTTCATCATTTCCCGTCGATACTGAGCAGACTGGATGTAATTTGTACGCAAAAATGAAGCATGCTTCATTTTTCCGTACAGATTTCATCCAGTTTGACTACAGCGCCCCTAGTGTTACTTTATGGCACTTTTTTCGATTGCGTGAGTTCTCCGGCAGGGAGTATATATATCTGGTGCGTAACGTGGGCACGTGTTGTTCGTGATATTGAGTCTTTACGTTCAGTGAACCCTCTCGCAAATAAAACCACAATACCTCACACATCTTTCTACTCCTTACTCTGCGAATTCGTAATTATCTGATCATTCTTCCCGCTAATTTAATTTGTTTCCATAAATGCGATGTTCAACTGTTAAACTTCCAGCGCTTTTTGCGGCTTTGGAGGAAGTATTTTCATCACGATTACGTACAGACCAGGAGTGACCGTGTAAAACGCTGGAATTCCGTTCATTCAGTTTCGGTACGCATAGAACTGAACGTCCTTTTTCCATCCAGTTTCTGTACAGAAAAATGATGAAAAAATGACAGTGTAAAACAGGCTTTACACTAACCTGCAGTACACTCCCACATATTCCGGGACACCGGTCGGGAGCTTAGAACTTGTCCCGGATGGGGAGGTGGGAGAGTCCTCGTTAGGGGAAAACCCCATTAGCCGACGGTAGGTCGGCGCCGAATCTCGCCACCCAGCGGGGGAATATCACAACCATCTCCCGAGAAAAAGCATGCACTGCACTTACGGGACTAATGACCAACGCAATTGTCGCGCCCGGAAACACAAAAAAAATCAATCAAACCCACCCATCCACCCACGTACTCCCCCAGCCTCGGGAGCGCGCGGGGTCGTTTTACCGCGCGCGGCGGCGCTGGCGCTCGCGTTGCCTCGAGTAGCCGTGTCGCACGCTACCCGCCGCGCGCCGCGTCAACACGCCCGACCTCGCGCCGTCGCGGGTATCCACAGCGCGCGTCGCCCGTGCCGCTCGGCTGGAAGGCGCCCCGCAGACCACGCCGTTGTAAGGCCACGCGCGCGAGCCTGTGTTTCACGCGCTATCGGAGTCTCCGCTCGCTCGCGCGTTCTCTTTTGGTTTGTCGCCGAGCTCTTTCTTTGCGATAATAAACTAGCTGGATTTAATCTCGAAATTCATGGTTTAATTTAACCCATTGTGCAGATCTGTTGTCGTTTTATCCAAATGGCGGTCACGACTAAAGGGACAATTGCCCTGTCTACGAGCGTGAGTTTAAATCCCTTGTAAGGCTTGGATGTTTTCTTCTTTTGATTGTGACACGAATGGAAAACGAATGTAACCATGGATCCAGTATAGACTGTCTCACAATACATGGTACAATCTTATAAATATTCAGAGTGGTTCAGAATAAATGCGACAAACGTTTAGGGAATCTAGAGAGGTCGAAGATCATAACTTTTTTTTTGTCAATGAACATTTCGTGAGAAATATCTTGTAAAGAAGTCACACATGTAGAGTTGCTCTTAACAGTCAAGCAAGTCACGTTCTGATGTAAAAGGTTTTCGTTCGCTGTGGAACACCGGCAGATGAAAGTTGCCTAATAATCAGGGAGCAAATTTCGCTAGTGTAACTTCGTTTTATGAAATTATACGTGCCCTAAGAGTTTGAAACATATATTCTAAATCATTATGTACATTTATAGCATTTTATATTTGTGTGTATTTTTTGTTTCGCTTTTGTAACATTAGTTATAACTGTATGTAATTGAAACCACTAACGCTTTCTCGATGTATTCATCACAGTGCAGTTTTCATCACAACAGAGTGCTATTTCTCGTCACAATTTCTGATCCAACGGAGTTCATCAGGCGTTCATTTCGATTGGACGTTTCGTGGACATTCGAATTTCCACTCAGCGCACTCATCGCTGGTGACCCTAGCTGCTCTTACTTTCCGCCGCGCGTCCGTCAGGACTCGCCCGCCGCGTGCGTCCTCCACTCTGGGACAACCGTCCACCTCCACCCAGCGCTGGATTGATTGATTTCTTCGTGTTTCCGGGCGCGTCAACTGCTTTGGTCATTAGTCCCGTTAGTGTAGTGCATGTTTTTTCTCGTGAGATGGCGGTGATTTTCCCCCGCTGGATAGCGAGATCCGGTGCCGACCTACCGTCGGCTACTGGGGTTTCCCCCTAACCAGGACTCTCCCACCAGCGGGGCACTGCCCCAACCGGGACAAGCTCTAAGTTCCCGACCGGTCACCTGGGATATGTGGTAGTGAGTGCATGTTAGTGTAAGTGTGTGTGTAAGGGGAGAGGATAGGAGAAGAAAGAAAGAGCGCGCGCGGTCCTTGGCCCGTTTGTTAGGGTACTGCTCCGGCATTCGCCTGGTGTTGATCGGAGAAACCACGGAAACCCACCGATCCGATCAGCCGGCCGCTAGAATTCTCCTCCAGACAGCGACTGAATTCGACCTAGCTGAAAAGCCAGCGCCGAAAATCCTACCGCCGTCAAGACTCTTACCTAGGACCTCCCGGTCAGAGGCGCTACAGTGACATCAGTTGATGCTCTGAGCTACCGCTCCCGGTCCAGCGCTGGAGTAGCATCCTCCCTGGCGCCGCTGAAGCTCTGAGTACGCATTAGCACCCCTTCCCCTCTGAATCCCCGGAGATGCTCCTGTGGAGCAGGGGTGTCGAAAGAGCGCTTTGAGGGCCGTGTGCAGCTTGCTCGGTGTTTTTGTTTTTCCTTGGCGATCCACAAAAGTTGATTGCTGTTTGGAAAATATATAAACTAACAGACAAATGATGGCAACTTCCTGGCCAAAATGTGTATAGGTTGTTGCAGTTGTTTACGTAGGCTTTCAGGAGTAAATAACAAGTTTATCAAGACAAAGTAAACTTAAAAATAAATATTCTGCTCTTTTTTATGGGTGAAAGCGTACTAAAAGTAGTACAACGTGTACATTGTGAATAAAAATGCCATTACAATTTCGTTTATTACTTCTTTACCGTGAAATCACCTACCTTAGATTACCTAATACGTCAGGGAACCGTTTCGTAAAAAGCAATTATGTATGCTTAGAAACCTGTTGCACATTTATGTGAATTATTTACTGTGTACTACTCCATTTTAACTTTGTGTATTATATTTTATTATCTTTTCACACTCCTTAATTCACTTTTTAATTATCAGATTGAATCAATAATTAGATAATTTGATTACCGGGGGTTTCGATTTTTCGTGTACACAGGGTCTGTCATTACCCTGTCTCACGGAGATCTTACTGAATTTTACCGTAAATTGTAATCGACCGTATGTGGAATAAATGGAATATATCTATTCAATATTTAAATTTCAACACTAACTTAGTACATTTAATTGAACATTAAAAAAGTACGGAGTTTACATTAAAAGAGTGATTAAAAAATCCATATAGCGTGGCTCGCATGGATACTTTTCGTTAGAACAACGTCCGTGAACGAAAAAGGGGGTTGGCACCCCTGCTGTGGAAGCAGCGACGCACCTCTTGCGCCAGCTCGCCCCGCCCCGCCCCCGCTGCCGCGTTGTCCCCTTCCCCGCTGGTTGCAGAGTTGGAAAAGCGTTCCGTGATCGCGGAAAGGTCGCCCCCGCTGTCATTGTGGGTGACGGAGTGGCGCGCGCGCAGGCGGCGCTGGAAGCCAGGAATAGGAAGTGGAGCGTCAGGATTGGGGTGGAGGAGTGGCTTCAAGTGCTTCATGGATGGATAGTGCTTAAGCTGAGAGGAAGGGGTAATGAAGGAAATGTAGAAAAAGGAAGAACGTTTTGGGAAGATAGTTGATGAGAGGCAATAGTTTAGGCAAGATAAAACGTTGAGAGGGAGGGAGAGAGAGAGAGAGAGAGAGAGAGAGAGACAGACAGATAGACAGACAGATAGACAAACAGATAGACAGACAGACAGACAGACAGAGACGAAAGGACGGGCTGATTGATGGTGGATGGAATAAGAGTGTGAATAAAGCTGGATGAGTTAACTTTAAGCTCCGATTTAAACATAGCTCCATTTCAAGGTCACGAGCTAGAAGGAGAGAGGGGCATTGTTATCCAATCGAGAGCTCCAATACCAAAAATTTAAGTCCTAACGAAGCTCCCGATTGCATGACAGTGTTCCCCTCTTCTTTCAGTTCATGACCTTCAAGTGCAGCTATGTTTAAATCGGTGTATACATATGTGATAGTAAAGAAGTTATAAAGCTGAGAGAATTGGTTAATGAATACAGTATCTAGTAAGGAAAATAAGAAAAGATCTGTGAGAGGGAAACGAAGGACGTGTTAACGTCAATCAGGTGTCGGTAATGAGAAATATGAAGGAAGAGAGGACAATAAGGAGCGAGCAAAATACGATTTCCACCGAACAAGCTGATCGCACTTTACTCTAGGAAAGTCGCCAGCTAAAGTAAAGTAGAAAAATCGATAAGGCAAAGTGAATTAAATGAAAGCGAATTGTAGAAGAAACAAAATGTGGGGAGAAGACAAAAGCGCCCAGAGGAGAGCGAAGCGGAGCGGAGTGGAGGGGTCGGCGAACAAAAGGCTGCGGGGGTGCGCAGCCGAGTGCGTGGGAGGATGGGCCGACGTGGC
Source organism: Teleogryllus oceanicus (assembly GCA_964035755.1). Taxonomy (NCBI): domain Eukaryota; kingdom Metazoa; phylum Arthropoda; class Insecta; order Orthoptera; family Gryllidae; genus Teleogryllus; species Teleogryllus oceanicus. The sequence continues at coordinate 68,604,425 of CAXIVR010000008.1, read as the reverse complement.
GCGCATCGCGTCGTGATCCACGTGGTCGTGCACAAATGCCAGCGAGCAGTTGTTTCCTGCTCGCCCAGATGGGCAGGTGCCCCAGCTGCGCGGTATGACGTCCGGCGGCTGAACTCGATAGGAGGATTTCATCTTCGTGAGGTTTTTTTTTTCTCTTTTTCTTAGCGTTAGTCCAGTGCAGGTTTGGTGTCCGCTGGCCAACACGAGACCTCCGTGGACACAAAGCCACCCCGTGGACTTATGGTATGGCGTTTATGGGGAATGGCATAGGAAGGGACGTACTCTCCCATTGCTTCCCAGTCAGGTTTGGGTTGATTGATTAATTTAATGGACATATCCGAGGAGATCAACTGCTACTATCGTTAGTCCCGTAGGTTTAGTGAATGTTAAAACAGGGAGGAGGCAGGGAGACGGGGGGTGATAGACGTTTTCGGACACGTCAACTGCTGTGGTCACTAGTCCTATATGTTTTATGCATGGAGGTGATAGAGTTCCTCCCCCGCTGGATGGTGAGGTTCGGTGACGACCCAAACGTTGGCTTTATTTATTTATTTATTTATTTTACGTCCAAAAACAGTTAAAAACTGCGTATGACGTACTATGGGGAAAAGTGAATTACGTGCAAATTTTCAAAATTCTGTGATCCGACACTAAGACGTATACTACTTAAATTTGAAAGAAAAAGTGGGGATTTCCTCTTCCAGGTATTACCCGTCCGCGGGCACTGACCTAGCCGGGACAAGATCTAAACTCCCAGTTGTAGTTGTGCAATGGATGTGAGTGTTTAAGAATGGAAGATGAGAGAAGATATGACAAGGACGAGGAAAGAAAGATCGCGCGTGGTCCGTGGCCCGTTGTTAGGTTACTGCTCCGGCTTTCGTCCTGGTATTTATTGGAGAAACCACGGAAAACTACCGACCAGATCATGTTCGCTCTACGTACATTTCAGTTCATTAGGAGTATTGCTTCAGAAGTTTTATGTTACTGATTTCTTTTTGCTTCTAAAGCCTAGTATTCACTGTTATTGAAAGTCTGGTACCGCGGTGTAATTTTAATGTGGCTTTAAATTCTGTGAATTAAATAATGAGAAGATATAAAAAATATTACCAATAATTTTTTAAACATCTTTTTATTTTTATACACTAAGAATGTACGATTTTGCGTTCGTTAGAAACAGGATCCTCCTTTCTCGAGAATAACAGTACTCTGATCAATTTTTAAGTTGTATTTTTTCAAGGCTGGGAATCTGAATGTTTACTTCCAAATAATTGTTTAATTTCCTGATCAGAGTAACACGAAAAAGGTTTGTCCACGACCAACCATGAATTTTTAAATAAATCGTTGACATCGCTGAGTAAAAGACTGGGAAGAGACCGAATAACCTTGACATCGCGTGGCTCAGCATCATTTGGCCCAGGTCTATTAATTGTTGTTTGTGAAGCATTCAACTTTTGCCATTTAGAAATGTGAAATTATTGTTCACCTTTTAAAACAAAGTAGATTCTGGAGATATGTTTGTAGAGAAGACAGCAATCTTGTTCTATGAATGTGATTGATTTTCTATTGACTACGTCGAATTTGAATGTCAATGCAAGTTTTCATGGGATCCATTAATTTGAGCACAAGGTTCGATTTACAACATCGAAGGTATTTTGATGAAGTCAATAAATAAACCCAAAAATAATGTAGTAATTGATGTAATTCAACATCTCATAACCTTCGAAATTAGAACACTATTATTCGTACTTTTACTATTTATTAACAAAGTCTTTATTACATAAAATCTTTAGTGATGTACTCTTAGTAGAACTAAACGATGTTATAAATGGAAATTAATTTATGATACAGTCATGTAGGTAATTCCCAACTGCTAACTTCTCGAGAACTGTCATAATGTTAACCCTATTTCTGAGACCCTCTTCCTGTTTGTTTCCATTCCGATTCAGCCACATAAAAGACCCAACGTCCTGCGGGCACGCGCTCTGTCTTTGAGAACGGGGACTGAGTCGCTGCTGTTCAGCGGCGGGTTTAATAACGAAAACAAACAAACGATATTCCTGGAGAAATCAACGCCCCTTCTGTGACCCAGAATGCCGCACGGAAATGTCACCCAATAGCGTGTCACAAGCTCGTTCTCGGATCAACTTGTCACTCGCGTCTCGGAGGCCATTGAAAAGGCGAAAGGCGTGTTGCGAGGCTGGTCGATGACTGACATTTGGTGTACGAGTATCTTAAAGTAGAAATTATTAATTTAAAATTATAAAATAGTTTGTCAAAATTAATTATATGCGAAAATTTGAGTAGCTCTTTACAAAGTATTTGTTGTATCAAAACAATAAATTGTCAATAAATGATATTAAACGCATCAACCGAACAACATGAGGATAATTAAAAAAATGAAAACATACACCAGCGTAAGTGAAGATTGTATTTTGAAATTCACCCAAGAAACCGAAGTATGGTGTGTTTGTTGTGTCAGAGACGTCGATGAAATAATGTTCTCGTTAATCTGAAATATTTGAATCTTATACACGCTTGTGGAATTAAAAATGTTAAGTGCAAACTAGAGAATTAAGTATAATTTTTAATCTTAGTGAGATGTGATTTGCTTTTCATCGTAAAAATGGCCGTAAGAATATGTGTTGCCGATTAAATGCGCTTTGGTCACAGGTAAATCCGGCTTTTAGAAAAAGACGACCGTCTGACCTTCGCCTTAGAAAATAAGTACAAAATATTTCTTTCTCTTTACAACTTTCATCCGTTCACTTGGCAATATTGGTAATAGTGAAAATCCGCATTCTACCACTATGCCGCCTGTTGACAAAGAAAAGAGGCCAGCCTCTTCTCGACCGCAGTCGAACCCGGGGACCGGGGAAATCCCGAAGCCCATCCTCTTGTCCATACGAAGAAGTCGGGGCATAGACTAAAGAGGTAATCTTTACTCTATGGTCGGGGTGGCCGGAAAGACTTGAGGAGGCTAGAGGGACGAAAAACGAAGAAGAAGAGGGAAGAGTAAATGTGGGATAATGGGGGAAGGGGCGGTTTGATGTTTGCAGCCATTGATTGAGGGATTCACGAGATGGTGCCAGATACCGAAGAGAGCAAGAGAACAAGTGAAATGCGTAAATAAATACTTCGAAGAAAATGTGAGGATATAAATAATAGGATAATAATAATAAATAAAGGATGTGAATATAAATAATAATGGGTACCAAGCTATGTGCTATAATTCGGAACTAAGCTATGTGCGATGATAAAAGGAGGGTTGCTGTAATCATTTTTTGTGTAATAACCTGCAAATTATAATTTTTGTTCGTCTTAAATCTTTTGGATGCAGGGTTAGGATGTAATTCCGTAGGTATCCAGTAAGAGCAGTCCTGCAGTTTTGTGTCGATGGTTTCTTTTAATTTGTCAAAAACCGTCAGGTAGTTTTAGCTAGCATATAAATGTAGAAAAAATGCCATTGAAGACTTTTGTTGCGACTCTGTTCTCCAAAATTTCTCATCCATGTCGTAAGATTAAGGCCATCAATGAACTCGAATCTTTGGCTTAACTCAAACTTGACTTAGGCTAACGAATTCACAACATAATTTATACCGAGAAAGGGATTCATTGGGCAGCAGTAAACAAGAATGCGATCGTTTCGCAGAAAGAGAGGCATAACGTTGCGTTCCCAAAGGCAATCAAGAGGCGCGCAGCGGGAGAGTGCTGCGGCGCATGCGCAGACGAACGGCGGACGCGTGCGGCGCATCGGCGAACGGCGACGTGACCTCATCGAATTAAGCCAAGGGCAGCGGCGGAGAGCGACCGGACGACACACCGACACGCCGCCCCCGCTCTGGCACCACGCCGCCCCTCGGCCGTTGACCCGCCACCCCCCCGGCCCGCTCTGACCACGCCGCCCCTCGGTGTTCACTCCTGCTCACGCCGCCCCTCAGTTTCTACTCCTGCCCACGCCGCCCCTCAGTCTCTACTCCCTGCCCACGCCGCCCTCAGTCTCTACTCCTGCCCACGCCGCCCTCAGTCTCTACCCCTACCCACGCCGTCGCCGCCGCTCCTGCCCACGCCGCCCCTCAGTTTCTACTCCTGCCCACGCCGCCCCTCAGTCTCTACTCCTGCCCACGCCGCCCCTCAGTCTCTACCCCTGCCCACGCCGCCCCTCAGTCTCTACTCCTGCCCACGCCGCCCCTCAGTCTCTACTGCCCACGCCGCCCCACGCCGGAACCGTCCCAGCCTCGCCCCACACCGCCCCTTGGATTCCACTTCGCCCACGCCGCCCCTCAGTCTCTAATCCTGCCCACGCCGCCCCACGCCGGAACCGTCCCAGCCTCGCCCCACGCCGCCCCTTGATTCTACTTCTGCCCACGCCGCCCCTCAGTCTCTACTGCCCACGCCGCTCCCGCTCTGGCGCCAACCTCCCCCTCGGTGTTCACACCGGCCTACATCGACCTTGTTCAGGGTGTTCGCACTTTCGAATCGCCCCACATATCGCTTTTGCACACTACCTCTGCCCCGGTCTCATGCGGCCTTGCTCCACCCCCATTGCGTGGTTGGTCCGGGTCCACGCTGTCCCAAATCGCCCACGGGTCCCCCTGCCCCTGTCCCATTTCACCCCCGTACCGCCGGCCGGCCACATGTCGCCCCAGCTCCAGCCCCACACCGCCCTGTGCCGGCCTCATCCCGCCGTCGATCCGTCACCACGCCGACCTTGGCCTCCGCGTGCCTCCGCCTACCCTGCTGCGGGCCCACGCTCTCTCGAACTGCCCACACGTCACCCCTTCCTTCTGCATCGCACCTCCGCGTCTGGCCCCCGGCCCCTGCTCCCCCTGGCTGCCCGTCCCTACGTCGTTCCGCCCTCCCCCGCTCCGGCCCATCGCCTCCCGCGCTCTGGCCCCGCACCACCTACGCTTCGTCCCAGCGCAGCGTTTCCAACTTGTCTGACAAGTACCCGAGAAGGTCTCGGACGCTTCCTTGACATGCAGAACCTGCTGAGCTCCACATTCCGACTTCCCTATGTTGACCTCGCGTCATCCCGTTCGTTCGCATCCGCATCTCGCGGTGGCCTGATCTTACTAGAGCTAATACTCGTACCACCCCCAGTCTGATGGTGACTCCGCCTTCGTGTGGTGGACTCAAATCACCCTGCGAAGTTCTTCACCTTCTCCGTGTCCACTGTCTTCTCGTCATATCGTCGACCGCACAGCTGAACGGGAGCTTCACCACATCGCACACCACCCTGCGTTATCCTCGCGTCAGTTCTCGACGCCTGACCCCACTCTTGGGCTGCTCGCCCCACTCCCCCAACACACACGCGCGCGCGCACACATTTCTGTTTGCTTACTATCATTCGCTCGCTCGGGCATCTCTCCACATACTCTAGCCACCCCTGGAAGCACCCAGGTCCCGTCCGTGCTACACAGTCCCTGCATTGCCGCGTTTCAGGATGCTTTGCATAGTTCTTACGCTACTCTTCATCGTCCTCTTCAGGACGCAGTGTTTCCTGTGCTCTGTTTCCGCTCCGCCTGTGTCGCGCTAGCTTTACTTCCCGTCCACACTCCCGCTCGGCTCTCTCATAGCGTTTTCACTCCTGTACAACCGAAACTGCATCCGCTGTCTGCCTTGTTTTACCGGGTGACCCAAGTTGGGCTCTTGCCTTCTTTGTGGCAGGGGCTCATAGGTGTTGATTGATTAATTGATTGATTTTTTCGTGTTTCCGGGCGGGTCATCTGCTTAGGTCATTAGTCCCGTTAGTGTAGTGCATGTTTCTTCTCGGGAGATGGCGGTGTTCCCCGCTGGATGGCTCCCACCAGCGGGGCACCGCCCCACAGGACAAGCTCTAAGCTCCCGACAGGTCTCCCGGAATATGTGGTAGTGTAGTGCATGTAGTGTAAGTGTGTGTGTAAGAGGAGAGGATAGGACAAGAAAGAGGAAGGGCAGATCGCGCGCGGTCCGTGGCCCGTTTGGTAGGGTACTGCTCCGGCATTCGCCTACTCCACTAGCCGACGGTAGGTCGGCGCCGGATCTCGCCATTCAGCGGGGGAAGATCACCGCCATCTCCGAGGAAAAACATGCACTACACTAACGGGATTAATGACCGTCTCAGTTGTGCCCGGAAACACGAAAAAATCAATCAATCAATCAACCATCCTACCGGAAAAGTCGGAAGCTTAGGGCTTGTCTCAGCTAGTGCCGGTACGCCCTAGAGCTTCTCAGAGCTCCAGCGTCTGCCCTTCTCCGCCTCCTCCTCACGTGACCTCGGAGCCTCCCCTGCGACGCAGAGGGCGGGGACGCCCTCCCACTGGCACCTCCCGCCGCCAGCCCGCGCGCGAGCCGAACCGCGGACTCCCCGGGGGCGACGCAGATGGATTAATGAGCGCCCGCTCGAGACGGAGGCCATGGGGCGGCGGGGGCGGAGAGGGTGCAGCGCTGGAGAGGACCGAAGAGAGGGGAGAGGTGACGTGGGGAAGAGAGGGAGCGGCGGTGGAGACGGACGGCGGGCTGGGAGAGGCAATGGGGTCGGGGAAACATGGCGGGACGAAGAGATAAGAGGGAAACAGGCAGAAGCGTGGGCGGTGAGAATCCGGGGGGAGATGTGGGAGGGTACAGGACTGTAGAGGCAGCAAGAGCGGGGGGAGGTGACGTGGAAAAGATAGGAAGTGAGGGTGGAGAGGGTCGGGATCGGAAAGGCGACGGGTTAAGAAATGGGAGCGAGGAGAGGTGGCGGGGACGGATAGAGGTGTTTGGGGCTGGGAGAGGCAATGGGGTGGGGAGAGATCGGGACGAAGAGATGGGAGGGATGCAGGCAGAGGCACGGGGGAGGGGGAACGAAAAGAAGCAGTTGGGGTGTGGAGAGGCGGCGGAGACAGGAAGCAGCGAGGAGGACAGGCTGGCGATAGCAACGGGGGAGGCGGCGGCGGGGGCAGGGAGAGAAGGAGCGGCCGGGAGAGGTGGCGAGAGATTGGCGGCGGGGGTCGAGAGAGATGGCGTGGCTACGCGAAGTGAGCAGGGAGGTAGGGTGGTGGCCCTTTGGGGGCGGCGGGGGCCGCAAGGGCTCTGGAGACGGGAGGAGACAGGGCGGGCAGGACGGGGGCAGCGACGCGAGGCGCAATTGGTCGAGACGTGGCGTGATGGATCGGCCGAAGCAGACGAGGCACAATGAGATGGCGGGCGATGCACCGACGGAGCGGCGTCTCTGAATATTCACCGGCAGATTTAGACGTTGAGGAGGATAAATAGGTCAGAGGCCATCTGTGCACTGGCGAATTCTCATGAGGAAGTGTTGTGACACCACTTGTTTCTCATAGTATATCGTCATTGAGATATTACAATATGTATACCCTTTTGTATTGCATATTTTATTGTAAAATGATTTTCATTTTACTTATACTACGTAACTAATAAATAAACTTATAATATCAAATACATTATTTTTATTACATTACGAACAAAAACGATTGCTCATTGCTCATTGTTACGTAAACTGTTTTCATCATAGTCTTAATTCGTTAGTATTTTCTAGTCTCGCGCTTTGTCTTGTTTGGAAGTGTAAGATTAGATGTTGATGTTCTATTTGAATTCAACATATGCCCCTGTACATGTTAGAGTCTCTTAAAATACTGCTTCGGTGTTTTGTCAAATCTCTATGACTGTGGCAAGTGGTAAAGATTCTATTGAATTTTCAAATGTAATTATCTCTCTAAAATGTCTCATTATGTTTAGCATCGTCTTACGAGTGCCTCCCTTAATAAATAAATGTATTAATATCGATTCCATGAAATAATATTACATTCTGGTTATGCACAAATTGACCAGGCTGACTGACATACGCACACTCATTGCACTGGATATCGAAAATTTCAAGAACATAATGAAATAAAGAAAACATTTCCTAAAGATCATCAATTAAAAACTGTGTTTAAATTTCTCCAACGCCTAAACTTCTCTTTCTGTACTTTTTCTTTTCCCACAACGAAAACCTGACTTCCCTTAATCACGCACCATCCGATCCGATTTGCACACAATTCTACGGAATAACGACCACCAATTCGCTTTTCTTTCAACAGCCCCCCGCGATAAGATCCGAAAGGATTAAAACTTAAACCGTCACACGTGAGATTACATCCTCCAAAAAAATCGGTGATTGCTTTGACAGCTGCCTCCGAAGGGGAACATCCCCATACTCCCCTTGCCGCCTACGCCGAATCTGCGATGGCAACAAGCGATCCAATTAGAGGTGCCGCAAGTGGGTGTGGGGGGTGGGGGAGAGGGGGGCGGAGGGAGCACGGCAGATGCCTCGTGCCGCCGAAGCCAGCGGCCGAGCTGTTGACGGTCGCTTTTAAAGCCGTTACAAAAAAAGACCTCTCGTAAGCCGCCTCGAGGCAGGCGGTGCAGGACCGGCGCGCACACTGCTCCCAAATGGACCGTGAGACACACGCGGGCAAAATAATAATAATAATAATAATAATAATAATAATAATAATAATAATAAATTGTCTTTATTTGTGTCGAGGCTCAGGCCTTATGACCTGCTCTTCCGCCTAACCACTTTAATTAATTTACAATTTTATAAATTACTGTTGAGGCGTTCAGATGTAATTAATATTAACTGACTTTTAATGATTCGGATGTAATTAATATTAACTGACATGTCGCAGAAGAAGAAAAAAATCAATTTGTGACTACCATCTACATCAATTTATCTGTATGAGGCAAATTAATTTATTGTCATTTTTTTGTTTATTCTTGGAATTTTGCAAAATGGAAAGACATGATGTAAGGAACATTCTTAAAAAATGAGATAAAAAGAGCACTTTTTCCACTTAGAATCAATAATTCAAAATTCGCCCGAAATGTCAGTTGTCATTACCCGACAGACTCAACTGTGAACAATAAACAAAAAAAGGGGGAGTTATTTTACATGTACGTATTATATTATTAATCTTATGTTCGTGTTTTATTTCTCCAAAGTGTTGGTTGCTCCGACCAGAAATCGAACTCGAATCTCCTAATAAACACCCGATGTAAACAAGTCCACAAGATTCACTGAACGGATGCGTAGGATACTCTCGATATCATACATATATTATTCGCATATTATTCACCGCCTTGTCACAAGCTTAAGCTTGGCGAATCACAAGCTGGTGAATGCTGGCAACGAGAGCAGTGAATGTACATAATTTAGTAAAATAAGAGTGGTTGTAAGTATTTAATGATAAAATATTACAACAATTTTCAACAACAGGCATTCGGAGCGGGAAATGAAATGGAAAAATACCCTAAATATCAAAGAGAAAGATTAGGTATTCCAACTAAATATTTAAGAACACTGGAGAAAATCTTAAAACAATTGCTAACCATCACAACTGGTTATCGATGGTTAGTAATTCCAAGAAATAACAATGTACATTATCTCTATAAAACAAGTTGGGAATAAATATTATTATTATTATTATTATTATTATTATTTAAAAAACAATTTATAACTTAAGTAATAATGATCAGCAATGGACTAATGTCATTCGCTCGTGAGTATTTCTCCATGAAACCATCGTTCCAAATAAGATGATAATACAAAAATAGAAGTTGTGCGAAAAGTCTGGTTCATTTTATATTAATTTATTATTTGTTGTGTGGCTGTTGCTACTCGTGTTGTGGGGTAAGAACCTGCGTGGAAACCAAGTGCAATGCGCTCAGCGCGCCTTTTCGGTGTAATTCCGGGTCACTGTGCGCGGCGGGGGTGGGCGCGGGGGAGCGGGGTTTATCTGCTTTGCGGAGCGGGGCATCGCCGCTTTAAGCCCCGTCGGGGAGGGATAATCGGGGCCCGAGGGGCGGGGTTCTCCTAATCCGCTCAGCCGGAAATATACGAGAGAGGTATCTGCCGGCGGGGCGGGGCGGGGCGGGGCGGGGCGGGGCGGGGCGGCTAATTCGCGTCGTGTGAACCTCGGGGCGTAGGCTCAGAAGTTTGAACAACCATGAAAGGTGCGCTGTGCCCCCGCCAGAGGTCTCTCTCTTCCTGTGGGTTGCGTGGGGCTGGAGGACGACCATCTCGTTTGCTTCCGCAGACGTTAAGTTGACTAAGTTTGGTGGATGATCGGATATAGGACGTTCCAGTGATCTAAATTCGGTTAAAGTTCTACAGAAGTTGGACATGGTGGAGAATTTTGTGGTAATGAAGTGTGAGATCGAGTTCGCTGTTGGTGTTTCCAACGGCTTTTGGAACGTAAATAAAAGGTTTTTCAGTTCCGTTCTGTTTCTCTTGCTTCTTAATTTGTTTTGGAGTGGGAAGTATACAGCTTGCGAGAAAGAGTTTACCAAAGTTACTATCGGAAGGGAGCTGGTTAACAAATGTTTAAAAAAAATTATCGTAATGGATTTTCTATGACATGCAAAATGAAGCTGTCGCCTCGAAGGATGATATTAGAAGTCAATTATTTCCCAAAATGATTAAAAATATTATTGTTTTATTCTATTTATACAATAGAAACAATACTATACAAAATGTATTATGACTAGTTGAAAGACCTATTGGGTAATTGACATTACAGCGAAACCAGGTTTGAGACTTTTTCTGATTTTACATTTTATTAGTAATTTATTAGTTATTGATGTTTAATGAACACATTCTCTAATTAATATTAATTTTGCTAGTTTATTGTTAAAAAATATATTGCAAAGCCTCTATATTTTTTTAAAAGATTTTTGTTTAAAATCCGGCGTTAACCTCATTCAAAAACGTGTTGAAGCTTGAAAAAGCAACTGATCGGCCGTGGTTATAGAACTTCATTTCTATGTCTTCTTACTGACTCTCTTTGACCGAGACTGACACTTTACACAAGAACAGCAAAACTAACCCACCAGACCCACGAAACTGCCCGGACGGCCTTGTGAAGTGCAATAACCCACGAGAATGGGACTAGAACAAGCCCAAATTGCAGCCAGAACCCTCCGGCATCTCGTTGCGTCTCGAGTGACGCTGAACAACGCATTTCCTTCTTGGCAGACGGTTCGTGCCGGAGGCTGCACCACAACCCACGCGAGGGAGGCGGCGGGGGCCCCATACAGTGTGGCCAAAGGACGTACACTCCGATTTCAATGGAGAGACTTCTGATGATAGCTCGGAATAATCGGGAGCTTCAATACCAAAAACATAAGTCGTAATGAAGCTCCCGATGGGATAATCGAATCCAGCAGATGATCTGTCAGAAGTCACTCTATTGAAATCGAAGTATGAACGGGATCAACAACCCCTACATTAGTTTTTTCACGCGAATTTCGTGTTGCTTGGCGAATATTTGCTACATAATTGTACGTTATAAAAGTACATAGGTTAATCTACGAAGAACCTGCTTTGTGCCGAGGAAGTATAAAGTAAGTATAAGCGATGAATGCAGTTGTAGCGACTGACCAAAAATCAGTCTCGTATTTGAGTTGTAGAACTAGTAGTTGATAGCTGAAATGCACCCGAAAAACCTCCCTGCCTATGAACTTAGTGATAGCTCCATACACTTCTTTTAATCTTTATGTCATCGATGTGAAAGAAAAATGACAGTTCCAAACTAATTTTGCGAAAGAACAACTTTATCTTCAACGGCGCCATTTGTTTCCTGGCTAATGACAGTGTTCTCTGTATTCTGACTCTAATCTATCTTGAAGAATTTTTTAACATGTAAAGTAAACATTTTTCTAAACGCATTTCGTTACTTAATAAAAAAATGATAGTTTTGGGGAACTGACATTTTGGGCACCTGCTCTCTATGAACTGGTAAATGAATCCGAAGTCGTTTCAAAGTTCGTCCTCCTTGCCGTTTGATCTCACTGTTACGGTGGTGGAAACGGCGACGCGGGCAGCGCAGGAGGCGCGACGCAGAGGACGCGCGAGGGACGCAAGAGGACGCGAGAGACGCGAGAGGCGCAGAGGACCAGAGAGGACGCAAGGACGGAGGAGACGCAGAGAGAGACGCAAGAGGACGACGAGAGACCGAGGACGCGAGGACGCGAGAGGACGCAGAGGCCCGCGAGAGGACCACAGAGGACCGAGAGGACACGAGAGGACGCGGGACGAGGGACGCAGGAGGACGCGAAGAGGACGCGAAGAGGAGACGCAAGAGAGGACGCGGGACCGAGAGGACGCGAGAGGACGCGAGAGGACGCGAGAGGACGCGAGAGGACGCGAGAGGACGCGAGAGGACGCGAGAGGACGCGAGAGGACGCGAGAGGACGCGAGAGGACGCGAGAGGACGCGAGAGGACGCGGGACGCACGGGGACGGGCGAGGACGCGGCCACTGTCCTCCACTTCCTCCTCCTGCACCGCCTTGCGACGCCGCCACTGCCTCCCATTGTGGCTGCATGCTGTGGACGCGACCTTGGATCCCGGAGCCTTGAATCAGTGAGAAGGCGCCCCGCCCTCCCGCGCCGCCCGAGTGACAACGTCCTGTCCCTCCAGGGCTCGCCTCGGGAGCGGCCCACTGGCTTAGAACGCCACTGCGCGGTCGAAACGTGTTTTGTGGGGTTCCTTTGAAGACGCGCCGACCACAAATCATTGCGGCAAAAGAGCGTTTCGGAGGATTTGGGCCTTTCTTGTTTCCGACTTCTAAGCTCGTTTCAAATTCGGTGACGCGCGTAGCTCCTAGGCATTCACACTTTTGTGACAGTCGTGAATTGTCAAATGAACGGTGAATAGGATTAGAAGAGTGTTAATTTGCATACAGAGAATTAGATCAAGAAGAAATATTGGTGAAGGCTCACTTTGTGAAAAGATCCTAGGGGCGACATGAACGACACAATATTTCCACGTGGATTTTCGAGTGAATATATGTGTGGGAAAAATCTTGTACCAAGAAAATTATCAGCTTTTATTTGGATATTTTAAAATGATTTAAGACCCCTCGAATCCTTTCAACAGTGAAACGTCCCACATTGCTTCGAAACGGAAGATGCAGATCGTAAATAGGTAAAGCCAATTACGAATTTAAAAAGGCGTAGACCATTTTCGAGATATGAGTTGGTACTGCTTAGTAAAAGTGAGAAAAGTTTTCGTGACGCATCTCAAACCCCCTCTCTCTATATGTAGCGTTATGTAATTTATGGACGACCCCTCATATGGAATTCGGGCATTTGTCGCCATGACAATAAACTAAATCTCGACGGCGGCGCCGCGGAGGCCCACTGTGAGTCGGCTCTGGGCGTCCCCTCGACCCTTGCGGCGACCCCCAACGCGCCGCGGCGCGACGTGACTCCGTGAATAATGGCGCTCCAGAAAGCGGAATGCTAATTGGGGAAGGTAAATATTTAAATCGCGGTCGCTTATGACGACGTGTGAAAAGAGCGCATGCGTGGTCGGAATGCCAAAGCCTTCGCGCGACAAAGAAGGGCCACGGCGCGCTGTGCGCCCCGCCCCCCGAACTGCACCGCCCCGTTCCGTGCCCCGCCCTTCCCAGCGCCCCGTCTTCCCGCCCCGCCCAGCTTCCCGCCCGCACCTCGCTACGCTCCCTCCCCGCACCCCGCCCCGCCCCACGCCATGCTCCCCGCCACGCTCCACGCCCCGCTCCAAGCCCCAATCCTGCACCCCGCTCCGCGCCCCGCCTCGCGCCGTCCCCACACCCACCTCACACCCACCCCGCCCCGCCCAGCGCCTCGCCCCGCTCCCCGCCCCGCGCCGGAGGCTGAAGAGAGCGTCTCGAAAGAACTGCCGGCAGCGAGAAGAATCACCCGAGTTTTTTTCTTCCTCGCTGTCCCGAAGCTGTTCGCGTTTTGTAGTTGCCGCCGCAGCCCAAAAGCCGACCGACTTCGTAATCTAACTTATTTCTGCTCGTGAGCTGAATTATATTGGTGGTGCCGTGGGAAAGATTTGAGTGGCGTTCCTTATTTTCTTCCTTCCCGTATTTTAGGGAAGTCCTTGCTCCTGGCGTGTCAGTTCGAATGACTTAAGAGCGCTCTAGAGAAATTGTTGGCTTAAGCATTCGTTACGTGGAACTCGGAGCAATTCTCGTTGACTTTCAATAAGAACATTGGAAAGTTCCAAGGGTCCTGAAGTTCTAATTATAAAATAATCTATTGTAAAAAGTTGCATTGGAGATTCCTTTTCTTTTGCACTGTGATTTGGGGAAAGATGGAGTAAATTCCTATTCTTCAAATTTCTAATGAAGAATGTTCATGTAATCGAAGGAGTCGGCGATTTGAACATTTTTGTGGACATTTGTTTCGTGAATGTTTATTGAGGAAGTCTTGCCACATTTGTGTTAGGGTATTTTATTAAAGTTTATTATTTAGTTAACTAATTTCTTTATATTCATTGAAATATGAGGAGCCTAGATATCATGTTCAATCTCAAGGTTCCTGATTTTGCTTTATAGGTTCAAATAATTATAAGTATCCCTCCTATTTCACCGATTTAGTTTTAATTTCAATAATAATTGAATGAATAATTTCACATTATCTTTTAAAGATTCGTAACAAACCACATTAAGGTGGTATAATGGGCATTTGAAATATGGAGATTGCTGAGTTTGAAGTAACTGCCTCGGCAAGTTTTGGGTTTCATTTAACTGAATTTGAAGTTTGACTTGAATGCTACGAAAAGGAAACATTTCGTGTTTTCATTTACGAGACAACTCTGATCTTCCCTATTTTGTTCATTCAGGACTGTGAAATAACTTTCAAAAAATTACATGAAATTGACATAGTTTACATTGACAAATTACTATATAGTCTAACTGCATTCTGCAGAGCCCAATTTAATTAAAATTTAAAACAACCAATTTTTGGAGATTGCTGGATTTAATATTGAGTGAGAGTTCTGCAATTGCGATTTCTGCAGTTCTGGCATATTGTATAGGAAGTTTTCATAGAAAAGTTAGACCTTATACCAATAACTCCATTTCAGAAAAAAAATAAAAATTGGAGTGTGCTAGGTTTGAAACAAGATACTTCCCGCATATGCAGATCTTGTCGAGAGAAATGTGACATTGAACTCGTCTTCCATTAGTATCAATAAATTTGCGAAAGAACTGCATTGTGATATTCGTTTGGTGAAATGTGAATGAATTAAAGTATCACAATTGCAAATTAATGATCGTTTCGTAGCCGTCGAAATTATCCAATGGATTTTATGTAATTTCACCGGCGATTTCAATAATCATCGACAGTTGACCGTAGATCATAAATTGTTTAAATGTTTTCAAATGTCATTTTTGGCATGATTTCTTGATCAATAATGTCCTTGCACCTTCGGTGTTAAGAAAATCGCTTTTTTCATTTGAACAGTGCTGAAAGAAGTCTTGATTAACTGCAACTTTCATCAAGGATACCTTGTGATTATATTTTTGACAGTTGTCCCTGTAATAAATTGAGATGATCTTCGAATGACTACTAGCATGTGACGTAAATAAATTATGAGCAAGAAATAATACTTCCAACCAGACCATGTAACTTAACCATCGTTTCTAAATCCCTAGTGAAATCCCAGCTACCGTTTTGCCTTCAATCTTCATCCATTCGGCTCAGGATAAACATTTACATCAGGCCGCTTATGACATGTGTTGAAACGCAACCATTCCCCAAATTAACAATACTCTGATGTAAATGTAAGGTGAGTTGACAGCTATTAATTATCTGGGAAGCAATTATCCAATCGAGAGCTTCGTTACAACTTAATTTTTGATATTGAAGCTCCCGATTGGATAACCGCGTCCCAGCTGATCAAAATTGATGAGTGTCTGCTCCGCCCAGGTGTTTTCCTCGCGGCTTTCGTTGAGCTGAAGGAAATTACAGCTTCAGGGATATGACTTGAACCCTCCGTGGGGTGTGAAGACGGCTGTTCTCCATTTAGTGGCCACCCAAAGTGCGAGTTTTATAAAGTTGCCTCACAAGGCCTGTCTTCACAGTGGCATTATGTCACTGCATTTCGCGTCTTTCTCGGTCGTGCCGTTAGATGTCGCCTGATCAAGCAGTGTTTGATACGATCGCGATCATGCGATGTCTAGCGGCACGACCGAAAAAGGCGCAAAATGCAGTGGCAAAATGCCACTGATTGATTGATTGATTTTTTTCATGTTTCCGGGCACGTCAACTGCTTTGGTCATTAGTCCCGTTAGTGTAGTGCATTTTTTCTCGGGAGATGGCGGTGATCATCCCCTCTGGATGGTGAAATCCGGTACCGACCTACCGTCGGCTGAGTGGGATTTCCTCCTCATCAGGACTCTCCACCAGCGGGCACCGCCCAGCCGGGACAAGCTCTAAGCTCCCGACCGGTCTCCTCGAATATGTGGTAGTGTAGTGCATGTTAGTGTAAGTGTGTGTGTGTTAAGGGAGAGGATAGGACAAGGAAGAGGAAGGACAGATCGCGCGCGGTCCGTGGCCCGTTTGATAGGGTACTGCTCCGGCATTCGCCTGGTGTTGATCGGAGAAACCACGGAAAACTACCGATCAGAGCAGCCGGCCGCTAGAATTCTCCTCCAGGCAGCGACTGAATTCGACCTAGCTGAAAAGCTATTGTCGAAAATCCTTCCACCGTCCGGACTCGAATCTAGGACCTCCCGGTCATATAATGCCACTGTGAAGACAGTACTTGAGAAGCATAATAATCGCACTATACATTTAAATCGGAGTATCCAAGCACTGCATCGGAGGCGGCAGTGGTTTGTGAAGGGCGTCTCCGCCAGGCTCGCTTCTTCCCCGCGCCTCTGGCGTTTTAGTACTGGAACGGAAGGTTTCTCGGAGACTCGCTTCGCGGTGAAAGGTGGCGTTCGAGGGCCTAGTGAGTAGGGATGGCAAAAAATTACCATTTTTTTAAAAATACTGATGTTTTCCACGAGAAACGTCGATATATTAACATCGATATTTTGCTTTCGATGTTTTCTTCACATTTATATTTTGTTGCAAAACATGATGTTTTTTAATTTTAATTTTTTTAATATGGGGGTTTAGGCACGTTGACGTGTAGCTGCAATCCACAGCAATATCGCTGTTTTGCGTCATTCTCTTTATCATGCTGCTAGTTTCACCTGTGCAATCTGAGGAAATTGTAGGTGGTTTTATTTCGATTGTGTATGAATGGAAATGACTCGAGGGCAAAAGAGCGAAACACGATGCTATTTAGTGTTAATTTCATTCTTTACATTCGATAATAATTTTTATTAACATACTACTAACATGCGGGTAACCAAACAATAAAATATATCCCTTTTGCATACAGTAATTAAAAATGGATAGGAAAATAGCAAGTATATAGTGCATGTATATAGAAAATAGTATATAATTAAAATATCGCTGTTTTAAACACTGATGTTTTAATCGGCATCGAAAACCCTTTGGCGATGTATCGAAACATAGATTTATGTATCGAAACATCGTTTTAGTAAAATTTGCCATCACTACCACTGAGGTGATTGTTTGCTAGGCGCCGCGCGCCGCGCCGGAGACGGCCAGATCAATAGCTAGCCGCGCAGCTCTGGGGACAGTCGAGCGAAAAAGCGAAGTGAAATTAGCTATGTGAGGGTTCGGGGAAATGGAGTAGAATGAGAGCAGTGGGAAAATGTGTGTCACGTCTAATGGCGTGGACAACGTTTTTCAAGCCGATTCGATGGTCGAGATCGCTAAGGAAGTGGTGTCGTAGGGATCTCGGACCCAAGGGTGGCGGCTTCCAGTTTCATCTCGGGGAATGGTTGTATTTGTGTTCGTCGTTTCACCCCTTATCACCATCATATCGTTTCATCTTCACAGTGACCGTAACGTTAACTCCAAAAGTGGTCGCTAATGACCTAGATGTTGATGCGACCTCAAATAACAAAAAAATAATAATAATAAAATAATAAAAAAATAAAAAAAAATAAATAAAAAAATAAAAAAAGGAGATCAAGTAAGCTAGTAAGGAAAACAGCAGAATTATAAGTACTAGTACGTTTTAATAAATAGCAATGGTCTGTTGTTCTGTGATGGTGATTTCAACGAGTAATCCCGAAATAATTCGTGAGAGAATGGGATATTATATTTAAATTGAAATGAAATTAATCTTGTCTGAGAAATCCATTAATTTTTTTCAAATAGCATAATTTTGTGATGTTCTGACATGATCTGTTTTATTCGTTCATACACGTTGACACAATTAATAAAAAATATCATTTTTTTCTTGTCTGAAAAATATATTTGCTAGCCGGAGAATCATGCCCGACAGGATTTGATGATAGCAAATGGTCGTAGTAAATCCGCGAGAAGTACAGAATGGAGACAGAACGAACGGAGAAAAGTAAATTAATATGATATTACAGAATCAGAACAAGTAAAGAAAGGGATACCGTATGAAATAAGTGGACAATATAGAATCATCTTGGGATAAGATGCAATACTGCGGCAAGCGTGAAAAGTCGAAGGCAAGCGGAAAAGTACCTAATTTACACAGTTTGACTGCTTTTATATTTTTGGGTTATTTTTTCTTTCTGATCAAATATATTCATTTATTTTGTTAATAATAAACAATTTATATGTTTCTGGAGTGTTTATATGCTTCTACAACGTAACTTTTTTGCCTAGAAAGCATATTTGCAAACCAGCTTTTGAATGCTTAGTGCGGCTCAGCCATTCCGAATATTCATGTAGCTTATCAGACAAAATATGCTTTAAATTGTCTTATGAGCTTATTTTCGAAGTTTCGCCGTTTCTCCCTGGACATTCTGTATAAACAAGCCACGGACCGTGCGTTATCTTCCTTTCCCATCCTAACTCCTTCAGTTCGGAGTGGAATATGTCCCCTATCTTCCCACTCATAACTGGTACACTCTGACGGTGGAGAGACCAACATCCGAAATGGATGGAGTAAGGCTGAAAACACCGCGCACAAAAAGTTGTGGGAAATCTTACAATGTGCCAAGTCGCGTGGAAGTTTGCTGGTGGTTGCGGGGCTGAGCTGGTCGTTGGCAAGGAAGTGCGCGTGAGTGCTTGCAAGCCTCTTTGCTCTTGGGGCTGCACACAGCCGCACGAAATGGAGCGGCAGAGAGTGCGGTGAGTCAGCGATGTGTTGCGAAAGGTTTTCGGTGGAAACAGTGCGCCACCTGGGCGGTCTTAAAATTTACCGCCGTAAATTTAAAGGTTTAAAAAATAAACTATAAAGAACTAAATAAATATCGTATTTGAAATATATTATGTACGTACGAATTTTGATGTGTCATTGTTTAATTATATTTCCACCTTAATTTAAAAAAACATTAACTATCAACCGAAAGTTCTGACAAGTTAAGACACGTGGAAATTATTGTCAAACAAGCCAATTTCAATTTGCGAGGAAATTATTTTATCTTTAAAAAAACTATTAATATTGCTGTGTCACCGGACGTACACATGGAAACAATTTCGTCTTTAAATCAAAATTGATGATACTAACATTTCCGCCCAATGAAATTCAGGCTCCAAAATCAAACAAAATAAAAACATATCGATACGTTTTGGAATGATTCATAAGTTACGATTTCGAAACTCGTGAATGGAAAGAGTGTGTTACGCCGTGTGCGCAAGCTTGTTAGGATAGTGGTCTCCTTTCCTCATTTTTCTGCGCCACCACTAAAAATAAACACCCGGGTGACACTCGCTCTAAAGAGCTACAGCAATGGAGAGAGGAAAGAAAACTCCGATTCGAAGATCGTTCAACAGATCCGTGTTCGATTTCCGAGTCGTGGAGGAGCAGCGGAGATGTTACTCTTATCTTTTTTAAACTGGATTAACGGAGTGACGTTTGAATTAAAACTTTGGGATTTATATTCGTAACAAATTCTTTCTTTGTTTCTCAATTACTGCCTTCTTCTCCTAACGTTATTTTCATTCTGCCTTGTTCTCCTAACCTTCTTATCAGAGTGTAGATGGTTAGGCATTATTATCAAATGTAAATAAATACATTTCATTTCCTAGATTAGAAAAGCTAACAAGATTCAATAAACTGAAGTAGTACACCCCTTTCTTATTGGCCTCTTCATTACAAAAATAGCATTTTTACTTTTTCGTTCATCACAGTGTGCTTTCGCTAGAAGTTTGTGAATTATGTCTGTCTGACTTTCAGCAAAATTGTTATTGATTTTATGAAATAAATATTACTTCTTCGTATTTTAAAAACTTGGAAAAGAATTTTGAGCGAATTCGTGGTAACATTTGAGAGTTACTTGTTATTAGTATTTGGTAATTTTCAGATATTAGTTGAATCATCGAAATGAAAACTGTAGTTGTGTGGAGAACACTAACATTTCAGCCCAGGCCTAATTAACTCGTTCCATTTATTATATTTGTGTATCTAATATGAAAACCTACCTATGATGAGATGTGCATAGTTTAAAAATTAGACACACTCTTTTTAAATATTGTATATTTTCACCTGTAATTTCTATTTTGGGACATTACTAAACATAAGCTTGAAGGGTTCATTTTATTATTTTCTTCTCCATTTATGTATTGTACTTATTTTCAAATCGGAAAGATTCTTCGTACTTCCACTTTCACGTATTCGAACCTCGTGAAACCGCCGCAGGGGTTACGTAAGCGTCATCTTGTATTTGGTGGCTGCGTTGCTCCGCAGCCTTCGAGCCTCCTTTGAATATTGATCCGCCATCTGGCGACCGTCTATGAACATAGCATCTTTATAAGCGCGCGTGCAATGACTATATGAGAATTCTCCGAAGCTATCGGTATTCAATATACAGGGCTCATCGATGGGAGCTCGTCGTTATTGCAAGCAGCGTCGCAAGATAGAGCTACGAGTTGGCAACAGCGAAGCAATATCATTTGTCAACCATCAAAGCATTGTCCATCCATGACGAATAGCAGAATACAAGGTCACTTGTCTTCCAGTGCGGTATGATCCGACATGGTCTCGATGGGATTTTGATTGATAATAACAATGTTTTACGAACGACCAATATTTTTCCTTTGTGATAATACTGATCTGTATTACTGATAATTATAATTATCATAAAATGTTATTTTAATTAGTGGTGTAGTAGAAGTGTTTAGGAGCAGGCAGAACGGGTGATTAGAGCTTGTCCCGGCTGGGGCGGTGCCCCGCTGGTGGGAGATACCTAGTCGAGGAAAACCCTGCTAGTCGACGGTAGGTCGGCGCCGGATCTCCCCAATTAGCGGAGGAAGATCACAGCAACCTTCCGAAAAAAAACACGCACTACACTTACGGGACTAATGACATTAGCCGTTGACGTGCCAAGAATCACTAAATCAGAGCGAGCGAAGTTATATCATTGTTTATAAGAACAGGTTCGTGACATGGTTGATTGGTAGATCTTTCATAGGCCAATTATTCTCAGCGATTTTTACGTGAAAGTTGTTATTTTAATTTAAATGAAAATTTTTGAAACTTAAGTTCCTGGTAACAACCTTAGTAATGGTTGTAAATGTATGTTAGCATCGTTCAACACTATTAAAATCATTGTTTGTACAACTGAAATACCGTACATAATTAAATATTCAACATTACATTTAATATAAATAAATTGCTTATTCTCATACATGGCGAACACAATTACCAGAGGCAACGCAATCATTTCACTATTTGCATTGAAATATACATGTATATTCAAAATTACATCACGTAACTGAAGTTATTGTTAGTGTAAACAGTTCTGTGTAATAATATTGTTGAGATTAAAATGATGTTAATAGTCCTTCTTCATCGTAAAAAAGATGGAAATATAAATTTCTTCACAAAAAAACTTTGGGGAACTAAAATAATGATCAAGTAGGTAGACTACATTTATTCAATATTTCCAACTTATTTCGAGCTATTAAAAAAGTCTCGATCAAAGCCCCCGGTCCAACAAAATGAGCCTAAATGAAATTAATTTTTGCCTTTGAACGCCCCCGCCTCTCAGCCTCTCCGTCTCTGTCGGCGCAGCAGCGCCCCTCGCGGGCGGCAGCGCGCCGTTAAGTGGCTGTTGGGCGAGCGGTTGAGGAGTCGCCCGCGCCGGAATCATCGATCGCCCGCCCACGCCGCCCGCGTTAGAGGAAGCCGCGCGCATCCGCGACGCTAAGTGCAAAACGGCATCCCGAAGGAGAAGCCTTCCCTCCCGCCCCGCCCCGCCCCCTCTGTCTCCTGGCTGATGCATCGCCTGGACGGCGGCGATGATGAGGTGGGATGGCGGTTGACGGCAGTGGAGCATAGCCGCGATCTGGAAGGCTAAAATCGTCAAGTTGTTTTTTGTTTTTTGTTTTTTACATCGGCGAATAAGATTGGTTTGGTTGTGTTTCCGGGCGCGTCAACTGCTTTGGTCATTAGTCCCCCCGGTTTTCCCCCGCTGGATGGCGAGATCCGGCGCCGACCTACCGTCGGCTAGTGGGGTTTCCCCCTAAGCCGAACTCTCCCACCAGCGGGGCACCGCCCCAGTCGGGACAAGCTCTAAGCTCCCGACCGGTCTCCCGGAATATGTGGTAGTGTACTCATGTTAGTGTAAGTGTGTGTGTAAGGGGGAGAGGATAGGACAAGGAAGAGGAAGGACAGATCGCGCGCGGTCCGTGGCCCGTTTGTTAGAGTACTGCTCCGGCTTTCGCCTGGTGTTGATCGGCGAAACCACGGAAAACTACCGACCAGAGTAGCCGGCCGCTAGAATTCTCCTCCAGACAGCGACTGAATTCGACCTAGCTGGAAAGCTAGTGTCGAAAATCCTGCCGCCGTGGGGAGTGGGAACCTAGGACCTCCCGGTCAGAGGCGCTGCAGTGACATCAGTTGATGCACTGAGCTCCCGGTCGGCGAATAAGAAATATTAAATTTCTTCTTAATGCTTAGTATCGCGCTCGTATGTATTCTCGAACGGAACGTAAATCTCATAAAGTAATTGACCCAAAGATCAATGAAGTTGTTCTATTGATTGATTGATTGATGAGTGATTCCGAGTACGTCGACTTCTAAGGTCATTAGTCCCATAAATGTAGTGCATGCTTTTTATCGCGCGTTGTGGTGGCGATCTTCCGCCGGTGATTGGCAGAATCCAGCGCGGACCCACCCATAGACTCGCGGAATTTTCCCTAACCAGGCATCTCCTACCAGCGGGGCGCCGCCCCAGCCGGGACAAGCTGTCTCTCGATTGGTCTACCGACATATGTGGTAGTGAAGTGCCTGTAAGTATAAGTGTGCAAAAGTAAGGGGTGAGGATCCGAAAAGGAAGAGGAAGGAATGATCGCGCGCTGTCCCTGGCCAGTTTGTTAAGGTACTGCTCCTGCATTCACCTAGCGTTGATCGGAGTAACAAGGGAAAACTACGGATCAGAGCAGCCAGCCGCTAGAATTCTCCTCCAGACAGCGGCTGAATTCGACCTAGTTACTTGTATGTTGAAATGATTGAAGGCGTTGTCATTGTCAACAATACTTGTAGTATTTATTTCACAAATAGCAGCTTTCGATGGCTTAGCCATCATCATCAGTTTTCTGCTGTCTGGGAGCCACAAAAACGACTACTGATGATGATGGCTAAGCCATCGAAAGTTGCTATTTGTGAAATAAATACTATTGTTGACAATGACAACGCCTTCAATCATTTCAATTATATAAATGTCAACTACAACTCACCACTGAATCAATACTTGTATGTTGTTAGCTTTGTGTTGAAAATCCTGCTACGTCGGGACTGGAACTCTAGGACCTCCTGGTCGCAGGCACTGCAGTGACATTACTTGATGCCCTTGAAGCCGGTCAGTCGAGTTGTCTGAAACTGCGCTTTAATTGATTTCAGTTCATTAATTATGTTAAGTTGGACATTCGTTAATTTTCGCTTTCAAAGAGTGGTTCAGACAATCGCAGGAAAGCAGAATTTCTTCCTAGAACTTACTCATTACTTATTAGTATTCAGAGAAGTAAACCAATTTATACTAACGGATGGCATATCCTATAAATTATATATAATGGTGTGTAACTTCTATTCCTCGAAATTTGTTGATCGAGGAGCAATAAAAAGAAGAACCAAATGTCAACTCACTCACAGGACTCCAAAATTGATTAATGCATATGGTTTGTAGGTTCTATATCCAGTAAGGCGTTGTAATTTTGAACTTGGTGAATAGGCAGAAACGAAATACCAAGTATCCAGTGTAAACAGACTATAAATATTCATGTCTTCGTTGCCCAGGAAAGGCAAGAATCAGTTTTCTGAACTTGGTTGCCCAGGAAAGGCAAGAATCAGTTTTCTGAACTTGAATAAAATGCTTTTAAATTATATAGTGGCGTATGTTTTACTTTGTTCACTCTTCCAAAGACAGGCATGTTTACCTGGCACATGCATGCGAAGTATTAACATCGGAGAAGTGTGAGTATTTTGATGAACAACGTCGGAAGAACAGAAAACGTTTAACAAAAATCTTCTAGTATCGTTGAAAACTGAAGTGGCGAAACAAACCCTATTCGTTTAATACCATTTCTTTTACCACAATATTTGAAATATTTAATTTATTCAGAGTAATACAAACTTCACTTATTATTTAAAGTTGAATTATCAAGGGTTACGATAAAAAAATTAGTAATAATTTTTACCTTCAAATTGTGGTGTCATTTAGTGCTCGCCTCGCCCATTCAATTGGGAGATTCAAAATGCGCAGAAACGAACTAAACGAAGGTTAAACGGTACAATTATAGTTTCCGGCCGTACGTCCAAGCCCAGAACATAACCCTTAAACGCTTTCGGTCAGCTAGTTACGCGAATGAACGCACTGTGCGCCGGCAATAATAGCGGAAGCGACGACGAGGGCGGCGGCGGCGGCGGGGGGGGGGGGGGGGCGGTGGCGGCAGGATGGCGCCCACCGATTGGCCCATTCTAACGCGGCACGCGAGGCGAGCATTAAAAGGCTTCATAACTCAGAGGAAATAACGGATGGCCGAAAAAAAGTAGGGGAATTATGCCGGCGAAAAGAGCCTCGCCTGCGATAAGGTTGGACCCGATCCGTTAGCGAGGTTCCTGCGTTGAAAGACTGTTCTTTTAGGCGGGATGATACGCAGGTGTCGTCGCTGATCGATGTTGGGAAAACAAATTCCCTGTTACAGGTGATGGCTGTTAGAAATCGTGATGGAAATAAAAGAGATGGGTTGCTCACGAAGGTTTTGAATGGAAAGCGAAGAGCCATTGACCTCATTAACGTCCGAATTGTGAAGGACAGTAATTTGTTCAATCCCAAAATGTTGGACAATTTTGCAAAACGAACAAAACATGAACGCACTACACGCCGGCAATAGTCGTCATAGCAACATTTTAAGAAAATGGAGAAGAATAAAGTTAAAGTTACGTAGTTGTGGTTAGAAAGAGTAGTGAAGAGAAAAACAATAGCGTTTTGATTCTTAACTTTATTGACGAAAACTGGTCAAACCAACACTACAAAGTTAGTTCACCTACTTAGATAAAAATGGTGTGAATAACTCAGATTTCATTTTTCGGAGACACTATTGCACTCAGCCCTTCATGTCCTCTCAGTGTTTAGTAAAATAGCAAAATATTCTTTGTATCTTGTATTATTAATTTCAAGCTTCGAGTATAAAAAAACTGGGTATGAATGAAGCGTTAACATTAACATTCAAAATGTCAGTAATTAAAATAACCGTGCAATTTTGCTAGATATGAGAAACTACGTGTTCTCTTCAGCAGGCACTTCTCGCTGTCTCGACGCGAACACCTGAACTCACAGGCAACTTTCGCATCGCATTCCCCGGAAACAATACACGCATTCAACGGAAACACACATAACAGCCCCGCTCGTCTACAACGCCCTTCCCGCGATGCAGCGCGTGGCGTTTGCGTAAATTGCTCACTTGGCGACGGCGCATCTCGCGCCACCAAAGAGCAGGCGATAGCGGGGCGCGAGTGTGCGCGTAATTTCAACTTGCGAAACTGTGCTTCGGCAACTCGACGCGCCGCTCATCGCAGGTACGACGAGGCCACGAGCGGGGGCGCGCGCTCTGGTAGACGAGTGTACGTATTAAGCGAGGCGCTGCCTGCGACACGCCCGCCGCCGCGCGGGGCACGCACGGCCTGCCCGCTGTGCGTGCCCGCGCGCGTGCGCACGTTTGCGGGGGAGGAGGTAGGCTTGGGGTGGTGGGTAGGTGGTTGGCTTAGGGAGGAAGCTTCTAGCGGACGGTTGTTCTGACCGGTGTATTCCGGGAGACCGGTCGGGAGCTTAGAGCTGGTCCCAGCTGGAGCGGTGCCCCGTTGGTGGGAGAGTTCTGGTCGAGGAAAACCTCGCTAGCCGAGGGTAGGTCGGCGCCGGATCTCCCCATCCAGCAGGGGAATATCACCGTCATCTGCCGAGGGAAAACATGCACTACACTTATGGGACTAATGACCTAAGCTGTTGACGCGCCCGGAATCACTAACCAACCAACTAACTGTTTAGATCGGTAGTTTACCGTGGTTTCGCCGATCAATACCAGGAGAATGCCGGAATAGTATCTAACAAACGGCCCGCGAACCGAACGCGACCGCCATCTCCCGCGAAAACAACATGCACTACACTAACGGGACTAATGACCAAAGCAATTGACGCGCCGGAACACGAAAACCCAACCAAACCAATTAGAAATGTTAATTACTACGCTGGTGAGATAGTAACGCGTGCGTATGTATTTTCGAACGTAACGGAAATTTCATAAAATCATTAACCCGAACAACAATAGGTCGAGTTTTATGAAACTACGTTGTAACAAATGCGAGCTTCGTAAATGATTGGTGCAAGCCCTGTCCTATTATTTCCTATGTCTTCATGCAGCAACATAAAGCATGTGCACTCTTGTATTAAATAACTTAATAAATACAGTATATATGTTAAAATGATATGGACTATGATATAAAGCTACTATGACACCTGCAGTGTATATGCAGAATAAAATATACAGAGAAAATTGAATACTGCTGTTAAATAATTTTTGGGAGAAATAAGAGTTAATTGTACGTGTCTTTAAATAAACGTCAATTATGAAATGTTGAAATGATAATGATATATAATTTATAAGTGGTTTAGTTATCTCAGCAGCTATGACTTTCTATGTTTATTTGTGCGATATATTTTTTGACACGTTTTCAACGTATTATTTCAACGTGTTTTTGAGATAAAAATATAACAATTTCTTACAATCCAGTACGAAAAATTTACATTTTCTTGTGAGGAATTAAACTCTTACCTTACATTTATTCTATTAAAATGTATGTATACAAGAGATAATAACGTGACCTTATTTCACCGAGACGAACGTTGCAAACTGCATATTTTGAAACCACAAAAAAACGGAAGCGCGTTCTTTACGACAATCTGCTGCATAAATGCTGAACATCACGATAGCATTTTTCTTTTTCGTTGATGAAGTGAACAGCTTCGTGAATCCAGTCACGGAAAGGAAACCTTTTCCGTGAACGAAAGCGTATTTCCATTTTTTTCTCGCTCGCAAAAAGAATGTATTTTACCACGCCGATGAAATTATTTCGGGTCCCCGAACTACGTGGATGATTTGCAACACGGGCTTTTCTCACGTAAACGCTATCAGCATTGCAAATTAAACGCGAGAACGGCCATGCGGATGTTGTCGTACGCTTTTGTAAGGAACGCGAGGAAGAAACGGCAGAGAGACTTGATACATTTATATTTAAGAACTATTGAAACTTGCAGTCACATAATGCTTGTAGCTGCTAAATGACATTTATGACCATTGACAGCCATATTACAAAATTATCCTTCAGTATATTTGATTACATTCGTTAAAATAAAATATGGTAATGGAATGCTAAAAATTTAACAGAAAAAATAAAGAAAGTAACCAATGAAAGCCTTCGTTTAAGCTTAATTCCGAATGTCGGAGTTAGGCTTAAATATCAGAATATGTACCGCGATTATACCAATATGTCTTGCTGATATACGTAGTTAGAAGCTACTTTATTTTTAACTTTCCTGGATTGGCGAACTCCTTGAAAACGGTCATTAAGTGTTTTAATGCATTTTTAATTACTGGATAATTAAGGTTAATCAAACCTTTGTCCAAGAATAATCTCTAAGTACATTCTAGTTTTTTTCTTCAAATATTAGAAAAAACAACCATTTAACAAGTTTCTATCTGTAAGAAATATTTCACTTCATTTTTAAACTCTTAAAAAATGTTTTTGACGAATTTATAGCAAGAATGTGAAAACTTAAGGAGTCCTTTGAACATACGGGCCCTAGACCTGGGTCTTGTGAAACCGTTAGTGAACACTGTCGGCAATGGCAGCAGGTCGATGCCTTTAGCGCCTGGAGCTGGTGCCAAAAGGCAAAGGATGAGCGAACGGGGAGAGGCGAGCGCCGAGCGGCAATATCAGGAACTACGCCGAGTAGCGTCGGTGGCTGCAACAGTGGTCTGAAACGGAACAAATGCACGGCTAAATCGCGCGCAACACTTCGTTACTGTTTTAACTAGAAATCGTAGACAAAGTATTTGTATGACAATGAATTTTGTTCTTTTGTCATAAACGTGTAATATATGTTTATAAACATTTTAATTTATTGTAATGTCAAAATTACTTTAGTGAAAAATTGTGTAATTTTTCCAGTCCATACAATAGAAACATTCAACTGTTGTTACTCTGAGAGGAGGGGACCGATAGAATTGATTTCAACTGTTATTTGAATAGCATATCCTCTTTCCCAGAATATATATTTTAATATCTTATAATAAGACCTCAACCTTTATTTCGTTAAAAATATATTTTTTACCACTTGTTTTATGCCATGGTTCAATAAATTCCATAACAATACAAAATATTCATGAAATCGAATATGTGAGTTGAAACACATTTTAGAAGGAACTTTAAAGTACCCAAAATTTGTGGACATTAGAAGTATAGAAAGATAAAAAAATTGTTTGAAATCAAATTTATTGAAATAAAAATAAAAAAATTGTTTGAAATCTATATTGTTACTTGTAGAGGGCATTTAGCTTTATTCGTCCGCAAATTGTGGCTTTGAAGCTCAACTTCTTTTTTATTTCATACGTAAAAATTGAGAAAAATAAATTATTTTAAATTTCAAGTAACATCTAATTTCAAGAATCCTAATTGATCCATGAACCATTTCTTTAAATACATTTGTTTGCGTATTCGTGCGTTTGGGCTCGTTCTACACCACCACACGCAGCGAGCGGCAGTATCAGGAACCGCTCCTACGGCGCGTCGCGTCGCGGCGCGGGATTTGCGAGCGTGGCGGCGTTGGGTGGTGCGTGGCGGCGCGGGGCATTTGCATACGAGGCATCGGTCGCTTGGCCCTCCGCCCCCGCGCCTTACGACCCATTGTGTGCAGCCAGGGCCTCGCAAATGGCCGCCAGGCTATGGACGTGCTGGAGCGCGGATGGTTCGCTTGTACTGCCACTGGCAGGGGGTGAGTGGGTGAATGTGCTACGTGTGTCGGCGGCAGTCTTCTGGGGTGGCTGTTTTCGTTCCTTCCAGCTACAGGGCTTACGAATGAACTTGAGAAATGCACTTATTTATTTATTTATCTTCAATGATCGGTTTAAAAATTCTTGCAATTATTATCATTATTACATTTGTGGGGGTATTAATAATCAATGCATAAATATTTGACAACATTTACAGTATTTGATTTATAAAATTACGTCGACGATTACACTTGCAGTTTCATGGGTCCAACTGTTTACGTACAGTTTTCCAAACGGTGACTTTAATGTTTTGCTAATGAATTAAATCATTACGTCTTTATTTTTAAAGTCAAAAGTTCGGTTGAATTGGATTGAATTTAAATTGTAGAAATTCAATGGAACATACGGATGTACAAACAGGTGAAGTAAGGTGGGGTCATGGGATTTCAGCCCCCCCTCCAACACGCGAACACTCGGAAGCGTATGCACAATTCCTATTTTACTTTATGTTCAATAAAAAAACGATTGCTTCAATAAGTCAGTGATCATCACTTTTTATTTTCTAATTGTATTTTAGTTGGTTTTCATTGAATTATTTTTCCACTATTTTAACAATGTGTTAAAATTCATTACATTGCTTTTTAGTTTACAGAGAAAACAAGTTTGTTTCTTTTTAGGATTTCGCGGCACAATCTACATGTATGATGCGTTTACAAGAACATAACAGAAAATGAATCCATTAATGTTCTCGAGGCGAAATACTACATCAAGACATTCTAGAAAATTACAGAGGAAAATTGCTTCTAAAATGGGGCTTAGCATTTAACGAGAGATAGCTGTGAACTTACGTTGTAGAACGCACGTGCTCGCATGGCTTTTTACATGTGTGCGAATGGGAAAATGGGGAAGAGAGAAAGAACTAATAGTAGAAAATTCTCTGATCTTGGCTCAATATATGGAACGGCTTTGTATGAGAAAAATTGAACGAGACTGAAATTGATTATTTTTCCCTTAGAATAATGTATTTACTGTATTCATTTGTAATAAGTTCTCTTTCTCACCAAGCGAAGACTAGTTAAAAGGACATTCATATGTAATTATTTGCTTTGGTATGTATTTGTTTTAGACCATCACGTCTTTTATGGGCTGAAGCCTCGCTTTGAAGCGAGAGGTGTGTTGATAGACGAGCAGTTACATCTAGCAGTTGGACTATTATTTCTTAGAGAGCACTTTCAGAACAGTTACATTTAGAGTGGTCTCAAGAAGCAAATTTAAAATCATAATTTAAGCTTTACACTTTTAAATAAACAAATTTTACATAAAATGAAAGAGTTTTAGTTATAATAATTTATATAAAAAAACACATTTTTTAGGTTTATTCAGAATTTAAGCTTGCCACACACACAGACACACACACACACACACACACACACTATCTAAAGAACACTTTTACACACTTTCGAAATTTAAGCTTCACACTTTTGAAAAAAAAAACAATGTAAAAGAAACTTAAGCTTTGAATTTTCGAATACAATTCTTCAGAACCAAGAGCCAATGACCATGCAAATGAGTTTGAATTTTATAGATTGCTGGACTACGGAGGTAAATGACCTTTGGCGATCCATCTTCGTGGGGAGTTTCACGTTTACATTAGCAAGCCCCGCTAATTACCAGCATGACCCAAGGGTTCTGAGTGACCTCACTCAGATGTTAACTGACCCTTCTCTGCCCTACACTGATGTTGTCCTAACAGAGAGGGTTGCAGCGTTATTTGGTAGTTAACTAGCACTTTGCATTTCAAAGAAGACAAATTGATCTTAAAGAATTTTTCATGTATGGACGAATTAAACTTATGGTTCAAAAGAAGTTCTCTTTAAGTTGTATTAAATGCTTTCCTTTTTTTTTTTCAAATAAAACTTAATTTTAAAATCTGAATGAAACTTGGAATTAAAAATTGCTTTTAAAAAAATTAAATTTTTTTTTTTAAGGGAAAAAAGGAGAAATAAACCTGTAACGTCTCGGCTCCAACATGACCTTTCCCCTCCATATTGGCATTGTTAACCTTCATGTAGACGGTGTGTAGTTTTACTGACAATTTTAATGTTTTCGCTAACGACAATGTACATTCAATAAACTCCTACATGCATTGATTGTTAAACAAAACATAAATATTGAATATTTGAATAGTATTCATTTATATTACTTGAATGTAACAAGAAATAATAGACGTAGAAGTTTTTTTAACTCTTGCAGATTTACGAGATAGTTAAAACAAAACATAAAATAATATAGTTATGACATTCATATTTCGGTAGGCTTGGAAGATAAAATCATTATATAATGTACGAGAAACTAGAGGTTCAGTGACATTGTGTTATCTTCATTCATATCCACTCCTCATGCTTTCTGACAGACGCGGATTTGTAATGAGAGTGTCAGCAAAAACTTTTGAGCTATGAGCCAGCATCCTGCCCCCTCAGATTATGAAGACCAGCTGGGCAGCTGGCGGACTGAGTCACCCACGTCTCGACAGAGGCGTATCGCTGCTGATGTAAGTCCTGGAGGTGAGGACACGAGCTAACAGGATTCTGTCAATCTCGATAAACGTGATTCGTCGGTGGTGAATTTGTCAGTCGCTCTTTAGTCATTTCTTGATATCATCTGTTATATGAAAGGTTTCACTTCTATAATTTACTGCACTTGTGGAACAGGAAAAAGTTCATAGATCACGTCAATGTTTTTGTGGAATTTAATGACAATCATTGAGATGAAAATAAATACTTTCTCGAATTCATTGATCTGCTGTCAATTAGTGTACTATAAAAAAATAGATCGCTTCCATTCTTGAAATCAGTACCTGCAAAAATTAATTTCGTTACATCTTACGTGATGATAAAATTCATCTCATGTCTTTTGTGACGCATACGATAATACACATTTTCTATCATCTTTAAAAATACAATTCTTTACTACTCACATCACTGCTTGTTTTTGTGGTATTTGCTGGAAAATAAACAAGTTGAGCAAACGTTTATAAGAAACTCCACAGTGTTGCAGAAAAATAATAAATTAACTTCTTTTCGGAGATGATATGACTCGAGAAAAGGTACTAATTGTCCATTTGATAACATGAATTCGATGCAGTTCGTTCTAAAAGTACAGTAATTATAAATTTTGAATAGTATTTATTATCTCACGTAAACATTTACAGCACACCTTACAATAAATGTATTGTTGCAAACCTACAAATTAAAAGGCAGTGGATTTTTAACATTCATTTCAGATGAACTTACCGTCCTAATAATATGGTAATAAAGAAATACCAGTCAAAAAATCGGGAAAACCTCGAATCGTGAGGCGAGTACAAGATCCACCGTACTAAATTTTTTAAGAAACTGAATAAAGAACCCAGTATTATTCACGTACATATGTAGGAAGTCTCTATTTTCGCATCTCCATTTCCCCCGTAGGAGCTACCTAGGCAAGCCCAACACACTGTGCGCAACTGCTCAGCGACCGCGGGTTGAGCTTCGACCCCGCCTGGCCACCCCTGGGGCAATTAGACGACCCGATAGTCCGCGTACGTGCTGCGCCTCGCGGCCGCCGTTGCAATTACTAGCCGGCGCCGGTACCCCGCCCCCGCAACGCCGTGCAGTCTGACCGCCCGCCCCCCCCCGTCCGCCTGCCCGCTGCCTGCCTGTCTAAGCGCATCCGCCCGCCCGCGCCCCCTCGCCCCCGCCCCAACTGTCCCTCCCGCCCGCCATCTCGTCCCCGATCATCCCATCCCTCCTCCCCCCCCCCGACCCCACGGTCCTGCCTCCCCCGTATGCCCGTATGGCCCGCCCCTCCCGTATGCCAGTCCCTCGCAATTTGTCCGTACAAGCCCACGCCAACCATTTCTTTCTTCTCTCGCACTCTCCTGCTCTTTGCTGTCCTCTCCTTCCTCCGCTTCCTCTCCCACTCCCTCCTGCCCTCACCTCCTCTCTCCTGCCCTCTCCCATCCTCTCCCACCCTCGCTCCTGCGTCCCCGCCCGCGCCCGCGCGCTCACGGGGAATTGGGCGCTAGACCGGCCCCTCCGCTCACGCTGCCATCAGCCGCATTTGTGTTGTTTGTTCGAGAGTTTCAGTGGCCCCACCCGCGAATTTTCGGGGATCTGCGATGTTCCTGAGAGTCAATATCGGGCGGAATTGTTCGTGGGCGAGCCCCTTCACCAGAAAGCCCACGCCAACGCGGTAATTTTAGGCTCTCAAGTCCACTACTCGCTGATTGCGTGAGAGAGCGTCGGTTTGAGTTGAAATTTTGGGAGTTTGTGACTCTGAAGCTAAAGGATAACAATACTGTACCATTTTGACCAAAATATCTAAAGAAACACATTAAAATACCATTAGCATTTCGAATCGTACAAAATATGTCAATATTTACAAGGGAGAAATACACGAATTCTACATTTAAATTGCCTCAATGCCCTAGATTGCTTGGGTGGGGACAATTTTGAAGTTTTTTGTGAGACCCCGTTCTTTTTTGCAGATTCGGAGTTTTCGGCAAGAGATACAAAACTTTTGTCAAAATATATTTTTTAATTCATTATAGAATCACTGTAAGAACTTATTTGCTAAATTCGCAAAAATCGTACTACTTCCTGATAGTTCAGCAATACATTTCTCAAGTATCTTCCGTTGCCGGGTATTAAGCATATCATCCTGCTTGACCTGGTCTGATCCTTCCGCTTCCCATCCTGACACGTTTGTCAAAAACTTGTTGTTATCGACATCGTTCTTCATGATTAATTTTGATCTTTAATTACTCTTAATCTAATTGCGCTCTTGGTATGCATCACAATGCAAGTAGTGTACGTTCTTTGGGCTATCAGAAACGTTGGATATACTTTGCTAAATTTACTTACTATTTTCGAGATACTATTTGCAGAGATATATTACCGAAAACGGTAAGAGTGCGCACTTATATTTACTCTAATGTGCTAGGAAAGGGAATACAAAATCTTACAAAGTGGGTTCAGCCGATCCAGAGAATACCCGGGACAGACAAAAATCATAAAAACACTTGAATTGGATTTTATCTTCTAAATTAGCACATGAGTCACTTATAAAGTCAAAGACTGACACACCAATTTCATTTATAAAAAAGCAGACTAATCAATTAATATGGCCATTCAGTCATCCGGTCAGGACTATTTTGCACCTTAAAGCACAAACAGCCAGTGATGCTTGCGTGTTTGTGTATTATTCGAGTTTCATTAAGTAAATGATCTGGGTTTTTGCACAGTGTACCACTTCATTTGCAGAATGCTTATTCTCCCCTGTAGACATGAAAACAAAGCTCAAAGGACAAATTGCGTATGTGCGTGTACATTAAATTCAATGCAGCAAGTAAGTTCAACAGTCGTATAATCTTCATTGATTTTAATTTACGCATTAAATTTAATGTACAGGTACGTTAATCTCCCTTTAATGTACAAGGTACATTAAAATTAATGTGCATTCGTACATTAAAACTACATTAAATTTAATGTAATTCCGACGCCCGGGGCCACGACTTCGCGCTAGCTGTCAGGCTGCCGGCGCGACAATTACAGAGGGGTCTGGCCAGAGATACGCCTGCCCAATAAATGCTCGATACAGGAAATATTCATATGGTTGCATGTTTTGCTGATTTTTGTATATTTTTTGTGAATATATGTCTCCCGTCGCCACAATGCACGTAGAATATTGCGTGCTTGCACATAAGGATGGTTATAAGCATATAAACTAGTAATTATCTGAAATCTGTGTAAAAGTGTATATGAAGGGCGAACCGTATAGTGAAGTATTAAAAATAAAAATAAAAATTGTCCAAAAGTGAACATCTAATTAAGACGATAATTAAAAAATTTTAAAAAAAAAAAATACTTTATATATCTTGTAAACCCATTTAATTCAATTGGTTTTCAGGGTATTTTTATTTGCAACGTGGATTTGTACATTTACGACGTGGAATTAATTGCAACATATCATGTTCAGGAGCAGTCAAGACACTGTAAATCTTAAAACAATATCTTTTACATGTCATCCTGTACTATTGAAAATTCTTAGGGACTCCATTTAGTAATTAAACAACAAGGGGGGATGTGAAGAGGAATAAAGATTGTTCACAGACGCAAAAAAAGGGCAGACGGAAAGGGCAGTACTACCAACTTTGTTGGGAATTAGCTTTTATTCTTTCCTGCATTGTCATGCTTTGTACTTAAAGAAGACAACGAAAATAGATTCATTGCGCCAAAACTGTTTCCACGGAATTATACCACTGTGTTCATCACCGCATCCACGATACTGTGTTTTCGCTGTTGCTACCAATTATATAGCAGAACATTGCCGTCATTTTCGTCAACTGCACTTTCGTCACACAGATGCTATAGTATTCCGCTTGTTTGTCATAACGAACTTCATTTTCATCCACCATTCACACTGATCATTGTTGAAGATGCTTACATCTGCTGCGATACCACACTTTTCCTTCAACAAAATTTGTCACATCTTTACTCCACATCTTCTTTTGCTTTTTTTATTAAGATCCCCCCCCCCAAGTTGCTGATGTTTGTGAATACTATGGCTTTATTGTAGTTCTCGTATACATCGTTATAACAGAACTTCTGAATTATGTAATCGATTGTGCCAAACCGTAAAATATTGGAGTAGTAAAGAGACATTCTTTAGTAAAAAGATTTGAAATATTCTGTCTAGAAGATTTAATGTTGGAATTTCCAGACAATATAGAGGGGATTTATGGTGACGAAAATTTTCTTCTGGGACTCTATACACTGTTTCTCCAAAGAATCGGCTAGTAATTTAATGACTCCTGCTTTGAATTGTCGTTTTCTTTACAAAAGCTTTGCTTGTATCGTCGACCTTTCACGATACTTTTATCAACTTCCACTTCCGCCCCTTAGGTTCACCCGCCATGCTTCCCACGACTTTTGTAGCCTCGTCGTTTCAGATCTCACTTCGCAGCTGTCGTTATGAGTCGTGTCTTCCTTCCATTCCATTTGAATTATTCTTACTTGTCGAACAGCAGCTTCCGCTTAGCTCGTCGTTTCTCCTTGCAAATCCTGGATCTTTAACTTGTTGTTACCCCCTTCACTATCTACTTTACAACTACATCTAGTGTAGTTCGTTAAAGTTTCAGACTAATTATTTCCATCAGGTTACACATTGTATCTAGCCTGCTGTTAGTGCCTGGCCTCCTCCAGCTTCAATGCCTTCAACCTTCCCCTGTTACAATTACCCCAGCTGTCTCCACGCATTGGCTCTTTTCTCCATTCCAATTGTATTTATCTCGACCGTAACTACTCATTCACTTCTGTTTACACCAGCCTACACCCTGTACACCATTTTTTTAAGCGATAATTTGTGGGATTGATACACGATATTTGTGAAAGTGGCATTTGAAACCTTGGAACCTGTTAATGCTCTACCATGAAATCAATAGTATTAATTTTATCATTAAAGTTTAAACTTCGTCTTCGTTCTATGTATTTCCTAGTAAAACATGTGAAAATAAAATTTAAAAAGTTTAATGATAAATAGGGCCCAAAAGGGCCCAGAAATATAGGTGCACCACTTATTTTAGGCTGCGCACGTTTGTGCCCATTACAATTCTCCCAGCTGCCTTCACAAATTGCATCTTTTTTCCATTCCAATTGCATTTTCCTTGCCCGTCGAAGATGTCATTCACAACAGCTTCTGCTCAATCCAGCCAATCTTCATGTTCACTATTATAATCTTAAACTCATTCTTACGTTTGGTTTGGTTTGTTGTTTTCGTGTTTCCGGGCACGTCAACTGCTTTGGTCATTAGTCCCGTTAGTGTAGTGCATGTTTTTCCTCGGAGATGGCGGTGATTTCCCCCGCTGGATGGCGAGATCCGGCGCCGAACTACCGTCGGCTAGTGGGGTTTCTCCCTAACCAGGACTCTCCCACCAGCGGGCACCGCCCCAGCCGGGACAAGCTCTAAGCTCCCGACCGGTCTCTCGGAATATGTGGTAGTGTAGTGCATGTTAGTGTAAGTGTGTGTGTAAGGGGAGAGGATAGGACAAGGAAAATGAAGGAGAGATCGCGCGCGGTCCGTGGCCCGTTTGTTAGGGTACTGCTCCGGCATTCGCCTGGTGCTGATCGGAGAAACCTAAACTCATTCTTACCTCGTCCACCACCTTACAACAATTTCTCGCGTAGTTTGTAGTCGTTTCAGTCTACTTCCTTCCATCAGCCTGCTTTTAATGTCTGGTCTGTCTTCTACAACTTTATCACCTTAGGTCTCCCCATCCCTCAGTTGTCTTCTCGAATTGTTGCTTCCCTCCCTTCCAATTACATTACGCTCCCCGTCGAACACCACCTTCACAACAACTTCCGCTCACACCACCACGACCAACCGCGCCACTATAATCTCCACCTCCTCCCTACCTCCCCCGCCAGCTCGTCCGCCTGCGCTGCCGCTACAAAATCGAGGCGCGCCCGACAAAGGCCTTGGTCGAGCCCGCGCGGCGTCGGGGAAAAAAGCGGGCCGGGCGCGTTCACAAAGAAGGCGCGCTGATTCGCGGTTCCGGCGAATTTGGAATGAAGCAACGCGCGAAGAGGGGGCGATTCGAGCCGGCCCGATACTTGCATCCGCCGCCAGGGCCGCAAAAACTACAGGCGTTAATCGCCCAACGGACCAACATGCGCACGAAGCGATGGCTCGGAAGCGCGCAAACTCTAGGGTTGGGAGCACGTGGCTTGGAATGCAGCTTCCAAGTGGGCGGTTGGATGCTGGCTGCGATGGCTTAGTGGCAGCTCCGTTGCCTGTCTGGCGTCGTTGCCCTGGAGGACCTAGGGTGCAGTACCTGACGTAGGAGGTTTTTTGGCACTCGCTACATGGCTTTGTCGGATTCACCTCCTTGCCTGGACGAGAATTCTAACGGCCGGGTTGTCTAATGGGGTTATACGTGTTCTTTGCGATGAATGCCAGACAAATGCCGGAGCAGAACCTTAACAGTATTTACTTTCCTGTGGCTGCTTTTTTCCTACAACTTTCCATCGTTTGCTAAAACTTTACGGACGTCTTTCTGCGAATGTTATTTGCTAGTGGCCTGCAGCAGCAAAAATATTTAAAACCATATAATAACGTCTTCACTATTACTTCAATAAAGAAACATAATATTTATGCAATGAAACAGTTCTTTACTTTTTAGCAAGAATATCCAAAAAGTTCAGCAGTGTCGTAAAACGTGATGCACTGAGTATTTGAATTCAGCCGGTATGTGCCGTAGGAGATCAGCGGTATAACAAAATCAAATATGTGCAATTTACTTGAAAATTTAATATATTTCGTTGTTTTTGGTATTTTCCGGAGTATGGAATGAAAACATTGACACTTCTCACGTTGAACAAAATGCTCATTAGCTTTCTCTCATTTACTGCGCACATACGAAACTAGTCTCATCCTCTGTCCCTAGTATTTTCGCCCACATTTGAGGTGGCTTGATGGATGGATGAGGATGATGTCTATATGATTTGAATGTTGATGAAATAAAGGTAGAACAAGAGGCGGAAAACGGGAGAACCCGGACAAAAACTGCGCGAACCCCTATCATCCTCCGCAGATTCCACATGGATGGAACAGGATTTCAACCTTGGTACCCAGAGGTGGAAAGTGAGGGGTCCGACCACAGGCCGCCCTCTGCAGCGCGAGTAGGAGCCCCGACGGCGCCGCGTGCGAGGTTCGATCGGACCGCTGCGCCCTGGAGGGCCTCCCGCGGAGCCCAATAACACGTGTCACAATGGGAGCGCCTCCACAAAGCGCCGCTGGATGTTTCATGCGCCGTGTGCGGTCGCGGCGCCACGCACGCCATGTGGACGAGGCAGACGAGATGACGGTGCAAGTGATGTCATTAACGGTTGGCGGTCGCTGTAGCGGCCAGGGTGTCGATAGCGGCGGTGGTGAAGTGGATTATCGCGGTGCGGGACGAAACGCAACGGTTCGAGGAAAGGTAATTAGTTGGAAGTGGATGGTGGTTAAGGTTGTTTGGTGGGTTGTGTACTTGATCAATCATGCTCTCTTATGATTTTTGTATTGGAATCCATTGTCGCGCGTATCCTGAGGTCGAGAACTTCTCTGATGAGTGAGTGAGTGAGTGAGGAAATATCAGGTTTATTATATATTAGCTTCTGGAATGGCTTGTGGACAGCGTACTAGCTTCCCGTGCTGTGGTCCTGGGTTCGTTTCCCGGTCGATGCGAAAATAGAGTTGTAGCTATCCTTTAAAATCGTCCCAGTTTCTGTAGCTGTGTGCCGAAGAAAAGCTCAAGCAGGCGGATCTAGTTACGGTGAAGAGAATACGTCATGTTCGCCTCATGTTGCTCTTATCCCCTAGCATGGGAATTTAACTAGGCGCAGGTATGGGGGACACCAGTAGCTGGCCGGCGAAGTCGGACATCCGACCCACGAGCGCCAAATACATACATTTTAGATTTTCAGAACAGAAACAATGCATGTTCCGGAAATTGCGCTTCATTGCGTGCGTCCTAACTATAAATTTTAAATAATGTTTAAATAATGTGCAACATTTAATATGTCTTGTCAGAGTTTTTGTATGTTAATTTCTTGTCTGAAGAAACCATTGATACGAAGCTGAAGAAAAATAGATTTCTGTACCCTGTTGCATGAACAACAGTTGCGTTGATAATACTTAGTACTTTCAATGTAACGTAACCACGAATACGGCAATTACAAGGCTTTTTCTAGATTTCGTAGGCATCTGGGACTGTTGCGAGTGCAAGGTGGTTGCAGGATGAGGTGATTGTGGTTCGGGCGCGGCGGTAGGGCTGGCGGCGCGTGGCTGTCGATTCGCCGAAGTCGCCTTGCGGTTAGGAAGCTGGTGACTCGTCATCCTGCGGTCGCCACGTAACAAGCAACTCACAAATGGCCGTTGTACGTCAGGGAAAAGTCATTACGTCTCTTGTGTGTTGTTTGTTTTTGCCTTCCGTTTAGGAATATCCGAAAGAGAGAGTGAACCCGGAGAAGTATATCGTGCAAACGAGACACGATTATAAGTCTATATCATTTGAGGAGGAAGATAGAGCCTACGTTTGTCACTGATGTACATGACTTTTATATTTTCTCTATTATCTGCAGCTTGCTGACGGGAATGATCTGCATCTTTGTGAGTATTTATTTCTCCTAAGAATAATGTTTTACAACTGACGGTTAAAAGCGTATTTAAAAAAATAGAAATAAACCGACACATTTTCAGACAAATAAAAAAACAATCACTTGGACACAAGATATTACAAATTACTGTCCTCCTGCAATAATACATAATTATTAAAGGTATACTACGTGCAAGTATTCTAATTTCTACAGGCATCTCAAATCGAGCCGATCTCCGTGTTCCATCGACTTAAACTTCTTTTCAGACTTCATTATCTTACATTATTTAGTAGTGGTTTACGCAAACTTCACAATCATAGTCTCTGAAATTAAATAATTTCGTGACCGCAATTGAAGCCGATTCTAAGTAAGTCACTCCAAAGTCAAGTGTTCGTAATAGGAGAGTTGGCCCACTGTGGGCGCCTCGCAACGTTGCACCAGCGCGCGGTCGCGGTCTGTGAAGCCGACGTAATTGTGTAGCCGGTCGCTGTTGTTGACCAGGCACCGCAACCTCCGAGTTTCCTCTGCAGGGAGGAAAGCGCGAATCTCTCGTGATGCTGTGCTTGCGGGTGATGCTGACCGACTGCAGTTTCCGTGTTCACTTGAATCGCGTCGCAATTTGCGGCAAGTTGTCTGCTGTGAAGACAGCGGTAGCTCCGATTTGTGCCTTAAAACGCAACTTACTGTAACCGAGTATGCCCTGCTTTATGGTGGGTGGTATTCTTCATTCAAAATCCAGCTAAATGAATCTCAATTTTCTTTCTGAAATTATGTTGCAGTGACAATCATTATCCCTCTTATGTTCTTCCATTGCCTTAGAAGACCTTTCTCGTCAACGCTTTTACCGAAAATGTCCTCTGGATATACATTTTCGTGCGGTTCGTTTACTTCTCTCGGCTTACAAAGTCGATAAATCTAATCAATAAAAAGACGCATCATTGAGCAAGCAATGTGGTTGAGAAAAACGCTTTCCGAAAATTGGCTGGCTTTTGATTATTCTTTGTGCGAAATCATTCGGCAAGCTGCCTTTTCTGGAAACGTTCGAGCGGCTTTCCCAAAGCAGAAGGCGCGGTGTTCTTCATGCCGCCCGCCTCCGCCCCCGCCCCCGCTCCGCGTCACTACCGCCCCGTTCTCGCCACCCCGCCCTCGCCGTCCCGCCCCCGTCGCCGCCCTCGCCGCCCCGCCCCGTCGGTGCCCTCGCCGCCCCGCCCCCGTCGCCGTCCCGCCCCGTCGCCGCCCCGCCCCGTCGCCGCCCGCCTCCGTCGCCGCCCCCGCCCCGCCCCGTCTTCCTTGACCAGTCCCCCCGCCGCCCCACTCCCGCCCCCATCGTCTGAATCCCGCCTTCCCTCTTCCACCGTCCCCTTCTCCCCCATTCCTGATCCCTACATTCCCTGAACCTGCCGCTCCCCACTCCCATGCCGCCCACTCCCTTGGCCGTGAAATCCCTTCCAACTCGCAACTTTGCTTCTCAACCATGCCCCCGTGGTCCGCATTCTTGTCCCTACCTCGCCTCATCATCTCTCCCGTTCCCCCGCATGGCTCCCAGACCCGCCACTCCGTGCCTTGCCCCGCCCCCTTGCTCCGCCCCCACCCCCGACCGAAGCGCTCCTTTTTCGCCGGCGGTTTTCGAGAGGCGGATCTGCGCCCAAATCGATTGATGCAGCTGGCCTCCCGGGCGCAGTTCCGGCGAGGCGGGGCGCGGCGCGGACGGGTGGCCTCGGCGATAGTTGAGCACCTGGCAGCAAAGGGGTTGCACGCGAAGGGAGAGTAAATAACGACACTTTTCAAAAATGGAGTGAAGTGTGGTGTTTTCAAAACTTTATTTTAGCTCCTGACGTGAGCGACCAACGTATACATGGTTTTACAGGTTGAACGATGCGGTGATTTTTACGATCGCATTAAATGGAATGATTTTTTTATTATTCGTTCTTAGGCATTTGAATGAATCGATGATTTACTAAAATTAATGTATTTTGGTTGTATAAAAGATATTATCAAAGCGACTCTAAAATACCTTTGTTGGTTAGTAAGGTCATTTTGTGTGTTCTAATAGCATGCAGTTTAAAATATGTCTCATTTTTTAAAAGTATATTACTATTATCGCTATATCAGTTTGTTTGTGTAAATATTTGTGGCTCATGTAAC
Source organism: Teleogryllus oceanicus (assembly GCA_964035755.1). Lineage (NCBI taxonomy): Eukaryota > Metazoa > Arthropoda > Insecta > Orthoptera > Gryllidae > Teleogryllus > Teleogryllus oceanicus. Next base: position 68,561,753 of record CAXIVR010000008.1, on the reverse strand, counting down.
GAAAATATAATTTTAATGACCGTTTTCAGTGCAAGTAAATGCATTGAAAATAAATAATTGTAAGCATGTTTTTCTGTAATTTTGTTTGAATACTGATGTCAAATAACAATCATCAATACATTTCTATTTTTCCTGCGGGTGTTTTTTTTTTTTAATTTTTACTTTTTTATTTGTAAATTTTTTACGAATTTTTCACATTTCCACATTTCATGCTGTAAAGTATTTTATGGTGCGTCTTAGAAAAAGGAAGATAAAACATAAAATAAAAACGCGATGTAGACCAAATAAATACAAAGCAAAGTGTGTATAAAATACAGATTTTTAAACAATTTATTGGAATTGAATAATTAATATAAGACTTTGAAAATTACTTAAGAATTGTGAAAAAGATATTTGCCCATGAGAACTGAATTTCGCTTTCCGTTGCCCTCGCACATCAGCCGAAGCGCGCCCTTCCCGCGTGCACATGCCAGCGACGCCGTCGCACGCAGCCGTGCGGCGCTAACACGCATTGTGCGTGGGCGGGGACAGCAAAAATTCGAACAAACTTTTACCCTCCCCCGTCATCACCGCGGTTCCATGACCGCTTCGCAATTGCGCGCGATCGTAATTAAAAACCGGCGAAATCGGAGGAGCGTGCGGCCGAGGGGGCGTGCCGGAAGCGGATGAAGGGCGCGGCGCGCGGGACGCAGGCCGGGAATGGAGGACGGAGTGGGGCCGATGGAAACGGGGATGATGAGCGGAGTGAAGAGACAGAGATGGAGGGACGAGGAATGGAGGGATGGGGGGACGAGTGATGAGGGATGGGGGGGACGAGGAATGGAGGGATGGAGGACGAGAATGAGGATGGAGGACGAGGATGAGGATGAGAGACGAGGATGAGGATGGAGACGAGGATGAGGATGGGGACGAGGATGGGATGGAGGGACGAGAATGAGGATGGAGGACGAGGATGAGGGATGGGACGAGTGAGAGGATGGGAGACGAGAAATGAGGGACGAGGATGAGGATGAGAACGAGTGATGAGGGTGGAGGAACGAGTGATGAGGGATGGAGGACGAATGATGAGGGATCGAGGGACGAAGAGTGGAGGACGAGGGACGGAGAGGCGAGGGACGGAGAACGAGCGGAAGGAAATCCAGGGGGATTGGAGGCGAAGGACCAGGTGACGGGGCAATGGTCGAGCGGGCACTGATACGCGCGAGAGGCGTCTATTGTCGTGCGTGACAGCGGCGGATAAAAATTGGCGACAGTAGGCCGGAGGCGCTGGGCAGATAAGGGGCCGCGAGTCGGTGCGGTAATCACGTAATTGCTGGTCGGCGATGGCGGAGGTCGGGGGCTGAAATGACGCGCTCAACGCAATGCCCGAAGCAAGAAGGACGTGCGTTGCTCGCTTCAAGACGATTGTGGGGCGCTACACAAAGTAAGGGCGATTGTTCTGCAAACAAGAAAGGTAAATTAATTTTCTGTTTGTGGTCACATTCTTATCGCATGGCATTTCCAAGAGCTTTCGCTCAAGAGAACCTCTCTAATGGACAGTGTGATATAACGCTTATTATGGTTGTGCTATATGAAATTAATTCTCTTGTAGGTTTAATCGCTTAAAGGGAATCATTCCACTGAAGTTGCTTAAACTGGTACATGTATAGCTGCATTTTCCCAGTTCTCATTGAGTTCATTTGTATTCTTATAAGTAATTCTTTCTGATTTCCCTCGTAACTGTTCGAAGTTTCGATGGAAAATTATTGCTTTTTCTTAATGTTACATCAGATTATCATTTAATTGCTCTCCTGCTTGGTGTTTCAGTTCACTTCCATTCAGACTCTCCCATTATTCACTATGACATTCTTACATTCGGTTCGTGAGGCAAGAGATTAATATTTAACAGTATTGTATAATGTAACTATCATAAAATGAGATTCTTACTAGAACTAATAAAAATGATTAATGTTACTTGTGAATTTAGGAATATACGCGTATTTACTCGTCTCTCATGTGATGGAGGAGCAAGGAATTCTTGATCATTCTTATAGGAAACCGAATGAATCACTTTTTTAAAACCAAACTCCGGAGCTGATATCTCTACCACCGAAGAGAGGAAGAAAAATCACATTTAGCCTATTTGACCATTTCTTCTTTTTATAGAAAAACACGTTTTATTGGTCTGTATCGTCTACACGATCGTAGATAAGTAACTTCGTGACGTCTATAGGCGGTAAGATAAAAAAAATGTTTGTTTGAATTAATTCGTTTGAAGTAGCGTGAAGTCTCCTGCATTTACATTTATCGTAGTGCTCTATACTGTAAGACGTACTCTAGTCAAAATCTTGTTTATCCGAATTGACACTGACACTTTATGTTTCGTCCTTTTTGGACACCCATGCAGGTAAACCGCTTTCCTCCCCCCATCACCCTCGCCCGCAGCTTCACTAGCACCGTACGACCTGTCCTGTCCTCGAGGCGTTTATCCGCCGGCGGGTAACGAACGCGGACGGCCGAGTCCATCGCGAGGGGAAACCTATTTTTAGTTTCGCGCGTGCTCGAGGCGCGGGTGCAGACGACGGCCGTGCGTCAGCTGAACGTTTTCTCTCGCGTCCGCCGCCGCCTCTCCGCCCCCGCATGTCACCGCCCCCCGTCCCGTCCCCGCCCTCTCCCCACCCCCGCCCCGCCCCCGCGCCGCCCACTCGTCCGCACTCGCGTCGTCGACTTCGCCGTCGCAGCTGCCCCCCCCCCGCCCCCGCCCCCGCCACTGCACTTGCGGCGTGCGTCTCGCGGAGTATTGCTAGCTTATGTAGTCGCGGGTACCCACCAGGGCTGCCGTGTACTCATTTATGAAGAACGTGTACCCAAATGGTGAAATATTATTGATTGGTTTACCTGCTTCGGTTCAGCCGCTGTCTGGAGGAGAATTCTAGCGGCCGGCTGCTCTGATTGATAGTTTTCCGTGGTTTCTCCCATCAACACCAGGTGAATGCTAGAGCAGTGCTCTAACAAACGGGCCACGGACCGCGCGCGATTTTTCCTTCCTCTTCCTTGTCCTATTCGGGCTGGGGCGGTTCTTCCCTGGTGGGACATATCTGGAGGAAAACGTCCGCTAGTCGTCGGTAACTCGGCGCCGGATCTGGCGTCTCGAAATCGTCTTTGCGCTCCCACTATTGTTAACTCATTAGTACGGGAGATTCTCATTGAATAGTTAGACTCAATGGTTGCGGCATGTGGACAGATGAACAAACTTCAGTGAGACCTTACAAAAACGTAGATCACATGTGAACATATGTGGCAGAACTAGTGGGTTAGGGAAGTCTAGATAGAGATTAAAAATGTTTCCCCTGTTATATTTAAGTTCAAAATATATAAATTCGTTTGTGGTGAAAACTTCCTCAACAATCAAGGATCGACATGACACGCAAAATGAAAGGAAACAGCAACAGAGCGAGTGCTACGTATGAAACGGGCCTCTCAACCTCCGAACGCTTCACCTTCACAAACTAGCAGCAGGGAATTACTCTTTCCCAAACGTCAACAGCAATATGAATTATTTTTTTAATGTAATACATTAATACTGTTATAAATTTTATTTAATAAATTACAGGCGATGGAAGCGAGAAATAATGCAGGTCCTCCCACCCAGTTGCCCCCACTCGTCTCGCAACCGCCGCCGCGGCGGCGCGGGACTTGGATTGGCAGATGTGAGAATCGTGGCGGCGCGGGCGAAAGTTTACGGTGCAGCCGCCGCGTCCCGTTCGCTGGGTCACGGTCGTCGCGACGCCTTTTTTGGACGTTGGCGGCGGCGGCGACGGCGACGGCCGCGCACGGTGGTAGCATACACACAAAAATGCGGACAAAAAGATTTTTTTAAAATTATTTATTTAAGGTCGCCTTATAAACAGCTAGGTCATTGGCGACCACAGTTACAAAAATACAGTATTTACAAATTACATACTAGTTACACATTTTCATGGGATACACATACACAAATCCTAAATATAGATGTTATACATAGGGCAGACAATGTATAGTCATTAGCTAAATACTATTTAGCATATTAAATTTGGTGAGGAGTTCTATAATTTTCTTTTGACCGGGATAAGAATTGAATATACAGTAGAGATTATCATTGATGTTAAGGTTTGTTCTCACAGTCGCCATCACGTGGCAATCAACTATAATATGCTTCGTGGAAACTGGGAGTCCGCAATTTGGGCAAGGATCAGGAGTAGCCTTTTTAATTAGGTAGCTGTGACTGAGTTTAAAATGTCCTATACGGAGTCTGGTTATAACCACTTGATGTCTTCTGCTAAGTCTAATGGAAGTGATGGGAGATTCCTCGATATTCTTCCTAACTGCTTGTAATTTGGAAGGCAACATTTTCCAGTTCCGGTCCCAAAGCTTCTTAACTGCAAGTTAGAGGTAGTTCTTAAAGTCGGGGAGTGTGCCGCCAAAACATTTGTTTCCAATACTGTCTAATACAGGCTCTGTGATTCAAGCACATACGCAAAGATGTTTAGTACTTCGTGGTCAATGTTATTTTTTGTATTTTTCCGTCATTATTGTGTAAAAAAATCTCTAATATTAGATTTTTAAAGAAGCTTCGCAATCATAAGTTCTTTCAATTTTGGGAATATGATTTATCGGCATGTTTCAGAATGGCATGTTTCTTTCGTTTCGCGACACACTCGCTAACGGTATTTCTTAGAAACTTTTTTTTTACTTTCATATTGATTATAAATATTTTAAGTGATGGCTGCTAGATGCAAAATTATAACTACGTTAATTAATATGTTTAAAAAATATTCTCATGACTATATCTTGAAACTTGTACTTAGGGGAACAACAATGAAAACAATGAGGAATACGTTCGAGAAGAAAATACGTCCCAACTCCCGCAAACTATGTAACTTCAAGTTAACTTTTAATGTGCAGTTGTAGATGAAGACAATGAGAAAGAGAAAATCGGGCGTGGCCCGTGGTTTGTTTTAAGTACTGATCCGGTTTACGCCTGGAATTGAGCAGAAGAAACCACACCACAGAACTGAACAATCAGAGCTCCGAAGTGTTCTCACTCAGTCAGTGGTCGGATACAACATAGCGATTTAGCTGGTGACAAAACTTCGTCGCTATCTACGAGGGTCCTCACTAACTTCTACTTCTGGTGCAATGAGAAAAAGTATGTTACTTTTCCACTGAATATTCCTTTACTCCAACCCACGTTTCACATCTGCTTATTAACATTTTTGTGCTTTTGAAAAAATAGTCGAAAATTGTAGTTGTAAAATGGTCAATTGCTTCTTTTCTTTGCTTATTTCACCTCATACTCATCTCAAATTTTTCTTCCCTGGAGATCTTTCTTCAGATTTGATCCGTGGTTGTAATTGCTCGGTGTCCACACTGAATTGAGAGAAGAAATAATCCAATTCTTTGAACCCACAGCCGTTCACAGCATTCTTTACAATCCGGGCAGTAAGCACACATGCATCACAAAGGTTAACCTTCAGGTAACCATCATCTAACCTTCAGGTTAGATGAAATCTCATTTCAGGCACCCGATCCACATCGAGTATCTCTCTCCAAAACGTTGAGTGAGATGTCGGCTGCAATCTTATAGAATTACAAGAATTAAAGACAAGACTATCTACTGTTCAGAAGGTTTTCCCATTGATGAGCATATTTTGATCAGGCCGGAAACATGGAACCGCCCTGCCGATCTACAAAGACGAAGGCCACTCCGAAATTGGTATTTCACTCATGAAGAACCCCCAATCTGTGCTACATGTTCATGTATTTACTCCTTATTATTCAGCTTAATAAGTCATTTAAACACATTTCGCTTAATTTAAAGGCTTTTTAAATTAATGAGTGTTCGATGGTTCTTCCTTCATGCTTCCAAACGAAAACAACTTGGTGAAATTGGTGTACATCTAAGAGAGTTGGTACGAATTTTATCATGTATTATATGTTAATAGTTACGTATTAATAGTTAATTACAGGTTAATGGTTCTTAGTAAAAATTTAATATTCGTGGGATTAAAAGTTGGTTTGCCTTTAAAGTGTGATTTATTTTCTTACTTGTACGCTACCTACCGGGCGTAAAAGTCTGGTGGCGACACGTTTTTCACATGTTTTAAGAAAAGACTCATTTCACACATACCTAGAAGCATGTAGAAACACACATTTTTATGCGGTCATAAAAACTAAATATTTTGCCCGCTTTTGCCCCGAACCCGGACTACAGAGCGACGGCGACGTCGTAATCGGAAAGGGAGGGCGGCGCGGGCGCGAGCTCGTTAGTTTTCGCGTGTTACGTCCTCCTCCTCTTCCTCCTCGTCGCTGTACCTTCTCGGCCAGCCCCGCCCAGCCCCGCCCGCCCCGCCCGCCCGCCCGCCCGCCGCCCCGCCCGCCCGCCGCCCGCCCGCCCCGCCCGCCCGCCGCCCCGCCGCCCGCCGCCCGCCCACCCTGCCCGCCCGCCCGCCCGCCTGCCCAGCTCCGCCCGCCCTGCCCTGCCCTGCCCGCTCCCCGCCCCGCCTCGCCCCGCCTCCCCGCCTAACCCGCCCGCCCCCCGCCAAGCCACGCCACGCGACGCCACGCGACACGTCGCGTAAAAAGTTCGGTTCGTGGGGGCGGAGAGTGTCGACAAAATGTTCTCGCAATTCGGAACGCTGCTTGCACACACGGCTACGGCGTGGGGAAGGGCAGTATAGAAAAGTCAACGCTTCTGGAGCTAAACCACTTAACATTTTTTTTTCTTTCGAAAAACGCCAAACGAGTCTTTTGAAATTGCCGTTAGTATTTGAAACGAAGTATTTACTCTGGAACTGTGAAAAGTTGAGGTCGACGACGAAAGTTCTGCATTGATGGTGATTTTGCGTTTCATTTAAGTTGGGAACGTCAGAGTGAAAAAAAGAGAATTTGAAGGAATTACATTTTAAAAAATCTTGTTTAGTTTTGGCTTTTACTAACCATTCAGACAATTCTGAATTGTGGGGAAATAATTCTCTTACGAACAAAGCAATACGTGATCAAGAAAAAGAAAAAGAAAAACTTTATGCATCATTAAATTAACATTATAATACTTGCTTTATTAATAACAATGACATTTGTAAATAAGTATGGGATTATTTTATTTGTTATAGAATGGCCAATTATATTTCAGTTTTACTATTATTATTATTATTATTATTATTATTATTATTATTATTATTATTATTATTTCAAGGAAACCAATTCTTGAAATAGTAAATGCTCACATAGAAAAACAATTCTACAATGTATAACATCGACGTTTCCTTTGGGTATTAAAGTAGATACTTCAACAGACTGGTACATCGCTTTGTACATTTCCCTACATCATATTAAATATCGGGATCGTAAATTTGAAATTTCGGACGGATCTCCTATTCGATTGACGTATGGGTCTCTCCAAGCAGGCATTCAGAATGATTTATAGCCACTCTAATAATCGCATTTGCAAAACCAGGACATTTCAACTTGTCGTTGTCAAACTGAATTGGAGCGAACACATACCGCATCAGCAAACGTGGCATTGGGCAACCTGCGATCTGAACTCATGAAAGCTCTGCAGTGCTTCATGTGGTTCTGCTGAAACAATCAAGACGAATAAACATTCCTTTTGCAAATTTGTTTTGGAAAATACTTCTAATTTCGAAAACTTCATGATAATGAATCTTATATTTAAGCCTGTTACAGTTATGTTTATATTTTCGCGCAATAAAATACAGGAGAAAAAATAAATAGTTAATATATTTGCCATACTAACTTCGTTTGAAGTAGGTAACATATTTCTTGTTTTAGAAGTTCTCTTGTTTCTAAGAGAGCGTTTAAATTCCCCTCATTCGGTATCCTCTATTATTCATTCTACCTTAACAAACTAAACAGTGTAGAACATTACATATCCTTTATACTGTTAATGCCGATTGAAAAGTTGTAACCCGTCTGCCTGGTATAATTTACCCAAAGAGAGGAAAGGAGAAATCCAACGAATTAGGCGCATACTGTATAGCTCTATTACTTTTATACATTGTTTGACAATTTATACGAAAATCATTTCATTCAATATCGCACATTTTTGTCAAGAAATTAATCATTTTACCTCTTAATACCAACCGCATTCTGGTCCTATAAAGTACGTTTTATAAAGTTTGGGTTTATTAAACTATGTTTTTTGTTCTTGGCTTCGTGATTTATAACATTCGTTTTATTGGAATTTTGTATATCAATTGGAATTAAGGCAATTTTAGAAAAGGAGGAAATTAACTGAAATACATGTGTGTGTTTTTTTTCTTCGATTGGGATCATGCACCTTGTATCCTAGACATTCATTTCGTACGTAAGAATGTAATGAGCTGTGGGAAAAAGACCCAATGCGCTATGTACAATGATGAGAAATGCATTCGCGTCTCTTAACATGGGTGTATTGGCGAATGCAAATATGCATAACTGGTTTGTTAAATACACATACCCGCTGTTGGCTTGATTGTAAGGGGTTATATGATCTGGCCAAAAGCAAACACAGAATATTAAGTTCTATAGTTCGTATCGTGAGTTGAGAACAAGCATTATAGACGTTGGTAAAAGTACTGATTTGCAAATTGGCGAATCTGATTTTGTTGTAAATATCGCGGGTAGAGGAATCTTTCATTCTATCACGAAGTGTTCCGTTCTTATCGAAAATAAATAGTTAATATTTAAATCTGTGAATATCGTGGATACTATGACCTTTTTATTCTATTTTTTTCTTGTGATTTATTTTGTGTTAATTATCGCATTATTCATTAAATCAATTTCACCACTCATAATACAGGATTCTTTGATGCTTAACATTGTAACAAGACAAATCCTTGCGAATCTTTAAATCTTCTAGTGAAAATCGTTTTGTGAATCACAATTTTCAATTTTCATCAAAAATCATCCTACGTAACCCTATTAAACTTTTCGGTAGAAAATAATAATTTCCGAAACCTTTTGAAAGTATTAAAAACATTCAAAAAGGCAGCATGCAATGCAGAAGAAAAATTGTTTTAAAACTGCAATTCGAGATGAATTCTCGCCGCGTAATGCATGATACATCTTTGAACACTTTCTCTCTCGAAGATATCGAACAGCGTCTTGTGTTACTGCTCATATATGAATTCCGAGAAGCGCGAGAAACAGCCAGTTTCACGTGTTCCTTGCCTCAAGCTCAGATCACTGGAATCAGTCGGATCGAGTTCTTTATAGGGAAACTCGCTTATGGTCGGATAGGGTGACGCAGCTCACCATCCTTAACCTGCTACAAGGCCACATAGGTCGTCTGTCAACCAACCAGCAGGTTGGTGACGCTTTCTGACTGTGCGAAGAACTGCATACTTCTCGAACGATAATAGTTGATTTTCAGAGAAATACACTCTTAATACTTCCAAGTTATCAAATAAGAACTTGCATGTTAGCTGCCATCCTGAAGTTACATAACATCCACTTACCAATAAAACAAATGACCTAAACCTGATGCCTTGCTACGATTTTGCGTTAATGGTGCAAATTAGTTCGCCATTCATTGACCAAATTCGATTTATCTCTCTTGGGGTGTAGTGTGATGATTCCCTTGCATTCAGAGAAATGTTTAAAACATTTGGGACACAATTGCGGGAAGAACCTAAGGAAGTACGAAAATTATTAATAAGAAAGGCAATTGCATCACAGTTTTCAAAACGCAAATATTTTTTTCCGTTGCATAAAAGTAACAAATATTACATTAGGAAATACCATGATCGAAAGTGTTCAAACCCTGAAGAATTAAAATGCATTTCTCTACAGTGGAAACTGAGACTTAGACACAATTCGTAAATTGAAAATGAAAGATGTTTCTCAAAGAGAGAGAAATGAAACGTGTAAATTATGTAATCGGTTTTTATTGAGTGCAAAAACACTAATAGCTTCGCCTCTGAATGACTCACCTTCCTGCCGCATGGTGCAGACGTGGCCATCTGCACTCCACTACGCTTCATAAACAGGCATATGTTGCAGCAAAAAATTAGGCAGTCTGGCTTTTTACTGAATGAATACATGCTTATCCAGAACATGATTTTTTTGTTTGCTTCATTACGTTGTGTTGCTCTTTAGCAATGTGTATGAGAAATTACGTCCAAATTTGTTGCGTATATTATAAGGAAATTCCGTCTTCGGTGGCTCAGGGCATAAACTCACGTCGCTACAGTGCTTCTGACAGGGAGGTCCTAAGGTTCGAATCTCGCCGGTGGCAGAATTTTCCGACACTAGCTTGGTCGAATTCAGCCACTGCCCGGAGGAGAATTCTAGCGGCCGGCTGCTCTGATCGGTAGTTTTCCGTCGTTTCTCCGATCAACACCATGCAAATGGTGTTGAGCAGTACCTTGACAAACGGGCCCCCGGGCCGCGCGCGATCTTTCCTTCCTCTTCCTTGCCCTATCCTCTCCCTTACACACACACACACACCACGCGCGCGCGCGCGCACACACACACACACATACACATACACACGCACATACACACACACACACACTAACATGCACTACACTACCACACATTCCGGGAGACCGGTCGGGAGCTTAGAGCTTGTTCCAGCTGGGGCGGTGCCCCGCTGGTGGGAGAGTCCTGGTTAGGGGGAAACTCCACTAGCCGACGGTAGGTCGGCGCCGGAACTCGCCATCCACGAGGGAAGATCACCGCCATCTCCCGAGGAAAACATGCATTACACTTACGGGACTAATGACCTATGCTGTTGATGTGCCCTGAACCACTAACCAACCAACCAGCTGCCACCTCTTGTGGAAATCATCCTGAAAAAAAAATGCACTTCACTTACGGGACTCTTCACCTTGGCAGTTGACGTGCCCGGAAACGCGACATAATTAATTAATCAATCAATCGATGAAATATACTGTAAATATTAATATCCTTCGATATCGAAGTCTACGAATGCAACCTTTATAACCGTATTTAATTCTATTCAGATGCGTGTGAATTGTGTTGTGTTTGCTGCGTGGTTTGACATCCCCAGGTTTGGGATTGACATCGTTCCCCTAACTTCAGGAAATTCTTCTATGAGGTTTTTATTTCACTAGCGATAATTATCATGAGATTGTGAAAACATTCGAATGGAAGAATGTTCCCTATGCCATCATCCCCACATTTGAATACTACAACACATTAAACTTTGGCTTTCGTGAGCGAACGAAACATAAATATGAACTGGTTCATAAATCCTGAGGCTTCGCGTAATGTTTGAGACACAATGGAAATAAAGCCATTGGTCTCACGATATATCGGAAATTAAGCCATACGAGGAACAAGTTTAATTCTTCACCATATGACGCTCACCTGCGCTGCTCCCTCAACACTGTCCAGAATAATGAAGTGCCCTGTTGGTGGGGTTATGGAGCACATAATAACACGCTGCGGCCGGCGGGCGGATCTCTGCGCCCCCAACGGCACCCCACCCCCCCGGCGAATTAATTGCCCAAACAAGGCAACGGCAACGGCCCAAACTGCAGCGAAGGTCTCTCCACCTACTGGGAGCTTTGAACATCGAGAAGTTTGTCGGAAGCCCAGAGGCCTTGCGGAGGGTGTACTGCGAGTAGACCGTATACGTCTAAATTTAACTATCTGTAAACAATCGGTGCAACAATATTTATACAATTATAGACGCTTTTATTTTACTTTTTCAATTTTTTTTCTAATTTTCGTTTATTATTATTTTTTATTTATTTATTTATTTATTTGAACGGTCTTCGTGATGCATGTTTTAATAACTCCACTGTGTGAGTCCAAGCTCAATAGCGTTCGTGTTCCAAAATAATAGGAAACTGCTTTACTTTCAAAAAGCCTGACTTTTGATTATATGCAGAGAGAAATTGGAAAGAGGGTGTATACAGAGAGAAGTAGGATTTGATTGCACATTAATTTTCTGTGACTGTTTGTAGGGAATGCAGAAATTGTATAACTCAAGCGTTCTGTCATGCGTCTTGAAGTTGCATGAATCTGTTTATCGTAAACGATTTATTGTCCTTCCTTCTGTCTTAATGTGAAGAATTTCGCATTTCAAGGAAAAAAATAATAGAGCACCTTTCAACGATATATTTTCCTTTGTTTTTTTTTTTAAAATTGCATTATTATGCATTATCTGATAATAATGAGAGCAGAAGCCTGCAACAACGCAAAATGCAGCAGTTTATGTCGTACTGAATTTCTAATTATTCAAATCTTCATGTAGGAATTATAAAAACTATTTGAGATAAAATTATTATATTTGCTATTAATTTTTAATGAAGTGTTAGAATTGCTAACCGCACGTCCAGAATTAGAGGGTGAAGGTAGTAGGTTTCTCCTTTGTATGTTTATACTCGCAATAAGAACCAGCCTAAAGTGCGAGACCTCTAGAACAGCTGGTCTCCGAGCTCCCGAGGCAGACAGCCCTTTTCGGCACACGACCAATTCGCACGCACGTCCAAACCAACACGCGGTCGCCACGCCCCCTCCATGCCGCCCGCCCGCACGCCTTCGGCCCACGCCCCCACCGCCGCAGCAGGCGGCCGCAGCGCCGGAAGTGCAAACGACCGGAAGGTAATTTGCTTCCCGGAAGAGCGCGCTGACCGAGTCTCCGGGTCTGCGGAACGCCGCCCGCCCGCCCACCGCCAACCCGCCCGCCGCCCGCCGCCCGCCGCCGCCGCGCCGCCCGCCCTCGCCCTCGCCCTCGCCCTCGCCCTCGCCCTCGCCCCCGCCTCGCCTCGCCCTCGCCCTCGCCCTCGCCTCGCCCTCGCCCTCGCCCTCGCCCTCTTCCCCTCGCCCTCGCCCTCGCCCTCGCCCTCGCCCTCGCCCTCGCCCTCGCCCTCGCCCTCACCCTCGCCCCCAGCCCCGGCCTCGCCCCGTACCACGCCGTCGCTCCCGCCCCGCCCCCACCCCGCTTCCGGCCCCGTCCCCGCCATCACATCGCCCTCGCACCGCGTTTCTGTTGCCCCCGCTCCAGCACGCGCGTGGCCCTGAAACACAGCGGTCGCCGCCGCCAACGACACCGACCTTCATGTCGCGCCACTGTCGACCCCTGTCCCGCCTCCGTCCTCCCCTGCCGTTGCCTCCGTCCCCGCTCTCACTCTGCACTCCCGCCCAAACCGTCCCATCTCCACCCAACACCGCCCTGCCGCTTCTCTGCACTCGCTACTTCCGAGAGCCCCGTCACCCTCAGCACTTCTCCACCTTCGCCGCTGCCTTTAGCCCCCTCTCGCCCCCAACCACCCTCACCCTGACCCCCCCCTCCCTTTAGCCCCCTCTCGGCTGCCTACCAACGGGCCACGGACCGCGCGCGATCTGTCCTTCCTCTTCCTTGTCCTATCCTCTCCTCTAACATACACACAGACTTACACTAACATGCACTACATTACCACATATTCCGGGAGGTCAGTAGGGAGCTTAGAGCTTGTCCGGCTGGGGCTGTGCCCCGCTGGCGGGAGAGTGCTGGTTAGGTGAAACCCCACTAGCCGACGGTAGGTCGGCACCGGATCGCCATCCAGCGGGGAAGATCACCGCCACCTCCCGAGAAAAACATGGACTACACTAACGAGACCGAAGCAGTTGACGCGCCCGGAAACACGAAAAAAACCAAACTAATTCCTTGCCTAACTTCTCCACCTTCGCCGCTGCCTTTAGCCCCCTCTCGCCCCCAACCACCCTCACCCTGACCATCGCCAGCCATCTCCGCCTTCCCTGACACCCCTGTTCCGGCACACATCCGTATCCCTGCCGTTCCCCGTCACATCCACATCCGTAGGCCCTGCCGTTCCCCGTCACCACCGCTCGCTGTCGGTCTGCTACTCCTGCGCGGTTTCGAACCCTCAGTGAGTCTCGCCAGGGCTTCAAGACGATCCCCTTTATGCATGATAAATTTGTTGCCGTGCAGATAAGCGATAGAGAAGTTCCTAGAGCGACGGGGCGGTATTTGTTCTTGAAAAATTTGCTGATGACGAAAATGAGAAAAGTAAACAGTAAGTGCAAAAATACGCTGTCAGAGCATGTTTTCGCAATAAACCACGGGAAGTGATGTTGTGATGTACAAGATCACTACGGTCTGCCACTGGAATTGAAAAGGCAAAATTGTGTAATGGGGAAATAAAAGGGAGTGGGATTTATTGGACATTGCAAGCGAAAGAGGGACATAGATATCTATGACATGTTTTATCGGTTTAATAATATTTTTTACGTGATTTATTCATTTGCCCTCTCTCTTTTCATCTATCTTTCATCCATTTTTACGACGGATGAGTAACACATTGTTCTTCATTTTTATGCTCTTTGTTAATTTATTTCTCTTGTTCACTTCCCACTCTTACTCATTTTGCCTGAGCATCCGTTCCGCCCCTTCCTGCATATCTCCACCGTTCCTCCTTCTTTCTTCCTTCCCCTGTGTTGCCTACCTGACTTCTCCAGCTCCTTTCTCGTTTTGTCCAGCTGATTTTGCCCCTTTCTCTTCACTTCCCATTCATCAGCATTTTGTCTGCAATTCCGTTCCGTCAGACTTGTTATCACCTCCGCTGTTCACGAAACCGTTCCGACCAAACATTACCCCCTCCCCGGTGCACTCCTCTCCCAGGTTCAGCCAACCTCCGCCCCTCCTCCCCCCTCGCCACACCAAGCCCCGCCGCCGCCTCAGTCCGTACCAACTAACGTGTGCTCTTCCTCCCCAACTGATTCTTCCCCTTCCCACACTTCATCATTTTGCCGCCGCCTCCCAGCCCGCCAGCCGCCTGTCACCGTGCACACAGCCTCGCACCTCCGTCCCCGCCCGGTCTTCCCCTTCCCCCTGCCCCGGCCGACCACCGGTGCCGCTGCCCCGGGCGGACCGCCGCCGGGGGGGCGGCGCCCCGCGAGGTGCCAGTGCGAGTGCGAGCCCAGCGCGAGTGCGGTTTCGGCGGAGGGGGGAGGGGAGGGGCCGAGCCGCTCGTCAGGTGCGAGATCAACCCAACGCCGGCCACCACCCGCGCTGGGAACGACCGATGGAGTTTACTTGGTGGGCGTCGGATGACGGTTTGCGCTTGCAGTTCTCGTGGTAATTTAGTAATGAATAGGGGGCGGATTTTAATGAAATGTCTTTTTTTTTCTTTTCACTTTAGAACAATGCTGTTTAGTATAGAAATTCATTTTACGCTATTTCAAAAGAAAATGACCCATTTTTAAAGGTCATTATTTTTCATTTTTTGTCGAATTTGACTAATAAGTCATTTTTACCTTTTTATGTCATTTTTATCGCATTTTTTGCTGATTTCATCGATTTTAACATCATTTTTAATGGTACTTCAAATAATATTTACGAGATGCAACAAATGTTCTTCACGGAGTTACTCAGTAGCATCTTGGATTTTTTTGCTCAGAAATTGTTTTGGCAGTCGTTGTGATGTAATTCTTGTGACTTATATCAGCGCCATTGCCGGTTCGGCCGACGGGATAACTCTAAAGACAGAGATTTCCTGGTAAAGAACAGTCCAGACCAAAAGTTTTCAAGCGGTGTTCACTCGAACGAGTGGAAGAAGCCTCGATTTCTTCAGTAACGAACCCAAAAGCTGGATTTATGCATCCAAACTGGTTATGATAAGATTTTTACGTCATTTTTCTTTGGTTTTAGGGCATTTTTAAAGCAATTTTAGAGCATATTTTTGATCATTTTAGCGATGTTTTAGGTCATCAAAATCCGCCCCCTAGTAATTAATAAGGTAGTCATTAATGCTAATATTTTGTTTTTGTATTTTTTAAATTTAATACATCGTAAAATCCTGTCATAATAGTTTATAATATTTCAGCAGTGACAGTGTTCAAATGGTTTAACGATCTTCTCGCGCTTTTCGTTGAAAGTGCTTCAATATAGCACTAATCATTGTTTATACAGGAAAATAAAGTGTATCTTCTTTTGTACATGTGGTTTTATTATAAACCATTTGATTTAGTAAAGTCGGAATTAAAATTTAAAAATTTTATATTAGGTTACGGCAGATTAAGTAGCTTGTTGCGCCGCCGCAGTGAGCGCCTACGCCACTGCCCGGAATTCCCAAAATAAAATTTTTATTACGTATAGGTGATAAAGAGGTACTGCCTTAAAAAGCGTTTTTCATAATCTGGATGAAATTGAAGAATTTTAATGTATTCATAACGTAGGCAACCGAATAGATTTTTGTGAAAAAGTTTCCTAGTTAGAACTTAAATATTAATAACTTAATACATTTAGTATGAAATTAATCAATTCTAATAGTTTTTATAAATTTCATACAGAATCTAATAGGTTCTTCAAAATAAAGTTTGAATGAAACTCATTTCATTAACATTTCGAGTAATTTATTAAAAACTTCATTGTAATTTTCCGAATATATGAAGAAAAAAGTATAGTTATGTATCATTGAAACATTCGGAAACCAAAACATTGTAATATGTTTTTGAACTTCTTGTTTTTAAAATATTATGCAAGTGACAAAAGGATAATATTCAGATTTCTATTAATATAATTTTGCTTCGTCGAATATTGTGAAGAATTTACTGAAAATTCTGTTGGGAGACTGTGTATTGTATGTCAATACAACAATGTTTACATTCACTACAATTATTAGTTTCTTACGTAAAAGGCAATTTCTAATTTTTAAAAACACTTCAGATACTTTTTTTTTTTTAATTTTAACAATAATCTATTAGTCGTGAAAATAGCAAAGCACAATGAATGATCATGCCCAGTTTGGATTAGGCTCCATTTCGCCAAAATTTGTGTATTTCATCCAAATATTTTTTAATCAATTAACTGCGAGGAGTTTGGCAACAACATAAAAGGTTAAACAAAAACGAACGAGCTTATCAAAAGTCGGAAGCAACATCCAATATTTTATCATCGAAACTAATGGCAGGAAAGGTTCCGAACATTCTCGTTATTTATCTGCAACCTCTGCTGCTGATCAATGACATATTCCCTCGAAAATCCACTTCTCCCAAACACGAGCAGATATTTCACAGCGATGCTAACGGCGTGCGCAGTACATATTTCTCCGCACTGAGTGGAAGAGGAGTATCATGCAGTGAGCGCTTCGGTGTGATTGATTGTTTGATTTTTTCGTGTTTCCGGGCGCGTCAACTGCTTTGGTCATTAGTCCCGTTAGTGTAGTGCATGTTTTTTCTCGGGAGATGGCGATGATCTCCCCCCGCTGGATGGCGAGATCCGGCCGACCTAGCGTCGGCTAAGGGGTTTCCCCTCACCATGACTCTCCCACCAGCGGGCACCGCCCAGCCGGGACAAGCTCTAAGCTCCCGACCGGTCTCCCGGAATATGTGGTAGTGTAGTGCATGTCAGTGTAAGTGTGTGTGTAAGGGGGAGAGGATAGGACAAGGAAGAGGAAGGACAGATCGCGCGCGGTCCGTGGCCCGTTTGATAGGGTACTGCTCCGGCATTCGCCTGGTGTTGATCGGAGAAACCACGGAAAACTACTGATCACTTGCTAGAATTCTCCCCAGACAGCGACTGAATTCGACCTAGCTGACAAACTAGTGTCGAAAATCCTGCCGCCGTGGGGAGTGGAAACCTAGGACCTCCCGGTCAGAGGCGCTGCAGTGACATCAGTCGATGCCCTGAGCTACCGCTCCCGGTGCTTCCGTGCGGAGTTCGGGTGCGCTCTTCCGAAGCGCAGCGGCCGATCCTCCAGGGAGAGGCTCGTTCTGCGCAGACGCTGGCGGGCGGATGATTTAGCGTGCGCGTCTTCCGCACGAACGCTAAGTTAATTAATTTTCTGAATAAAAGATTGCACGCCACTGTGCGTGTGATATTGGCCATTCTCTCCAGCAACATCGCCGGCGCCCCGAACCCCTGCAATGGAGCTCTCCATTGGAACTGCTACCTCCCGTAATGCGATTGTGTTTTACTCGCCTGCCAGTGTGAAAATCGCTGCGTATGTTTTCATTATTAGGAGGGAAAGAAATCTACGCACAAAGTAACGTGCTGTATAGTAGTTCTTGTCGAATGTGTCACTGAATAAGGAAAGTAACTTAAGAGCTTTGTACTACTTTGATTTTGTGTTGACATTGTCGATGTAAGTGAAAATCTGTAGATTCATTATATAAAATAAAGAAAAAAGTTAATAATTGGAAGAACTTAATAAGTTAAAGTACTTTTATTTTAATATTCCAGAAGTAAAATGATTGGTCCAAGTAATACTCTGCTCGTTTTGTTAAATCGTATTTACTGTGCTTGTAAAACATTCATTGCAGGGTTTCCAACGGAATTACGCTAGTAACTTAATATTACGCTAGTAGCTTAATACTACGTTTGTAATTTTTCTCGTGAGTATTGTTGTCATGAATATTTGCTTTTTTGCGCTTAAGCCACGAGACTTAATTATTTGGCAATTTATTCTGAAAACAACTATTTTGAAAATGTGGGGTTATTCAATTGGTGTCAGAAGTCTTATTTTTACTTTCTCGTATACATACGTTTAATACGTATGTATTGTGACGGAGTAATACACATAGTATATAGAAAGTTTTGTAATGGTGTGGAAAATCGATTTCGAGATTTCAGCGGAAATATATGTTGTTGTTGTTTTTTTAATTGATGTGGAAAGCAAGCTTCGTACTGTGCCACAAACTAAAGTATTTGATAAAAATAAAAATAATGAAATTAAAAATAAAAATAATTCTGACTTCTGTTTCCGAGATTTTTCTCATCCAAGCTTCTAGATTCTGGGGAAGTTTCAAGTAAATCGGTTTTCCCTAGCAATGGGCAAAGTTGAGAAACCTCCCGCAGGCTTTTCCAAAGAAATTAGGTAATGCTTTTTTTACGACAGAATGATTCTTGACACATTTGTTAATGTGATTCGAAGTGTGGCAATTAAGAAGAAACCGACTTGCTCTGTGGCATTTTAATTTTTCGCAAAATTCTCTTCAAAATAATAAATGAGAGGCGTGCGTAACATTAAATGAGAGCGTAAATGCAACTAAAATAAAATACTTTAAGTTTTATTTCAATAAAAATGAAAGAATAATAAAATACATTCTGTTGTATTTCAAACACCATCGTGACGAAGTATCGAAATAACACTTAAGGTCCCTTCTCCGCCATCACTCCTAATTATAATAATCTGTAAAGAACAGCCGCAAGGGAATTCTTGTGAATACAATAGAGTAGGATTCGAAACGTCATTACTTCACAGCCGCAGATTGTGACGAAATGCGGTTTTGCGATAATGTATCGCTGCTTGGGTCCTTGGTTGGAGTAGAATGACTTCTCAGTTGGTGCGTATTCTCGTCCGGTACTGGTGTTCATTGCGGAGCCTCTTCTGAAGTGGCTGCTATTCAAATATTCTTCATTTGGCGTCGCTGGTACTGTATTCATCCGGTAGATTAGATTCATGTCGAGTTTAAAATTTTGGTTTTATTTGGCAGATTACCTGTGATTGTGTTGTGCTACATGTTATTTTGTGTGATGAGGTTCTACCACGTGGAATATTGCTCCAGATCAGCGTCCATAATGTACAACTTCATTAGTATTGTACCTTCAGAGAGAAGCATTATCCATTTTGTAAATCGTACTCGTATGTACTATAAAACCTCCTTTGTGAAATATTTTAATACATATTTGTACCAAAGTGGTCTGTTTTCAAACGCTAGATCTGCAAAATAGATCTAACAATTTTCTTATCGTTCTATTTACTTGCAAAGGTATTGGTGCACAATTTGTAGATGTTAATATCATTTTTATACTTTTCACTTACAAATTGTTAAAATAACTTATCATAATATTGACACTTGGCGTCTCCCTATCAACAAAGACTCCATTCACCCTGGCCGTGGAAACCTACATCTTCATTTACCAGAATATATGGTGAGATATTTAGAGCGTCGTAACCACGGTTCTGGCCCTGTGGAATTATTTTACTTCTAATTTTAGCATTGCCCGAACAATGCGTGCTAGACAGCTTCAGTTTCGCACAGTAACTAACGATTTCGGCACGATGCAAACAGTAGCACACATGGCTCAATCATTTAGAATTTAGAAAAAATCACACCACAGGGACAAATTAATCCGTCTTGACAGTTTTAAAATATTTGACATCACCTTATGGTAATTAAAGACATACTTTCCCATGACCGAAACGAATGGGATCTTGGCTGTTTGAGAGACTCTACGTTCTATGCATGATCTTTACAGTACACACTAGTGACGCCAGTGTAAGGTGAAGAGGATCTCATCCTGTATGCAATGAACTCAAGTTTCATTGTTGTTGTTTTTTTGTCATATTTCGTCGGCATAATTAGTAATTATAAATGATGTACTATTCATGTAATTTATAAGCAAATTGTGAGTTGTTCAAGGCATGATCGTAAATTTAATTGGATGCAATTACTCACGTTATATTACTTTTTATTTTCATATTTCGACAGCATAATTAATAATTGTATATGTTGTATATTTTTGTGTAGTTTATTAGAAAACTGTGAGTTATATGTGTTTCCTCTCATGCTGTCTTTGGGCTTCGCATCTATCGTAGCTAGCCCAGAACGTACGCATTACGCTGTGCAGCAATGCTTGACCGCTGACGGGGGCGTGTGGTTGCAGGTGGCGAACGTGAAGGCGTGCCTGGCGTTCCTGCTGAGCCTGGGCGTGAGCGTGGACGGCGTGGCCGCCAAGGATGTCCGCGACGGCAACCTAAAGGCCATCCTCGGGGTGTTCTTCTCGCTGTCGCGCTACAAGCAGGCGCAGAAGCAGCTGTCGGCCGAGAGTCGCGAGAAGCGTCTCCAGCAGCAGGGCGCGCCCACCTCCGGCTCGCCGCTGCACCAGCCGTCCACGCCGCAGCTGCAGCAGCTGCACCCGCACCACCAGCAGCATCGGCATCCCCAGCCGCAGCAGCCCGGTCCGGAGGACATGCCCAGGTAGGATGGCGGCTTGCTTATACTCTTGAATGGGGGCGTGGCGTGAAATGAGGCATTTTTCTAAGCGGTGTTCTCGTAATAGTTAAATTTTTTTCCTAAACAGGAATTTTTCTAAGTGGTATTCTAGTTAATGCGAAGTGGCATTTTCCAATTAGGTATCTCAGACCTTGATTTAATTTCTCGAGATACTCGAAACTTGCATTATTCAAAAATGGTGAAATCTATTATTCTCTGATCATTCAAGTGCAGTGCCGAATGTGATGAGATGCTCCTGGAAAATCGTGTCTGCCCTGTCGATTGAAGTGATGTTATTTTCGATTCAAATCCTTCCTTGTATTTCTGCTGTGATGAGCACGCAGAATTTCAGTGCAGAGAATTGTTAGCTTGGAAGAATGTATCAAGATCTCCGTACGAATGCTCATCACTGGGCTTTCCCATTTCTGAAACAGTGCTGTCTCAGTGCAACGAATACCGATTTCCTCCTTTAAACACATTCAGAACTGAAGAGAAATGTATTCTGTAGGATGGAGATTTTATTATTAAGTGCCTTGTAATTTTTCTTCATTGGGAACACGATGACTAGCTTATCTCCATTCACGCTACGCCACTGTTAAAGCTACATTGATGTTTTTGCCCTAGCTTGTGCGATACTTACCGTATTGCATTAAATAATAGAAATAGTATTTCGCTCAATGTTGTTTTTGTTTCGCAGTATAATACAGTTACGACTCAGGAAAGCGTGTTAGTTACCAGTTTCCTTCCCCGCAAAAGGGAACGTTTGTCTTACAACTTATCTAGTGGTAATACATATGTATTATTCGTTCGTTATAAGTATATTATTGTTGAATCATGTACGTCGTTTTTAACCGAGTAAAATATTCGCCAATTGTTTCAATAGTTGAATTTTGCACTTCCAGAAAATTTCGCACTGAATTTATTTGCAAGGATTATAAAATATTATTCTCTCACAAATGGAATGGACGTAATCATGTTTATCGCAGTACTCCAAAACGTACTCTTCCCTGTGATGCAGACTCTAATCCGTCCCCTTACTTGCAACTGCCTAGTCGTCCTCAAGGACCATTCTCTCCTCTTGCAAACATCTTGCTTTTGTTTGTTTAAGCTATTCATTGTAAAACTTCCAACGTTAAGAAATCCAAAACTCTTAGTGGCTACATCATTTAAGCAGTCATTATTGGAAATATTTTATTGAAATAACGTAATGAAACGTCAAACACATTAAACCACAGTTTCTGGTGAAATCAACCAAGGAACTAGAGCAGAAACGTTTTCGCTGGTGCACTGTGGAGTAATAAGTACAACACAGTAGCCTATGTGTTCAAACTTATTAGTGAAAACGGGATAATACGACAGGAAAGCTTTGATGACCAAACCTTTCCTCTTTCGAATCTCTGAATTAGAAAAAAAGAAAACAAATGTTGAGTTCAAATGCATTTTTGATACATCCTAACCCCAAGATTTTCATGTATAAATTGCAATATACTGAAAAGCGAGAAAAATGCGATGTCCCATTTTCAGATTCCCTTTTCGCACGGCGAGCCAGCAGGCTCCAACCGTTCCCTGCAATCTTGGCGCACCTGCGCGTGAAATTGGATGAACGAGCCCGCGGGCAATGGGCCGTATTATTTGCCTCCGAGTGATTAGGCACTTTTTTGTTAAAAAAAAAGAGAAGGTGATTTGATCTCTCTGAATTGGAGACTTCCGATGTGGTGGGGCAGGAGTCGAAAAAAAGAATAATTTTTAAACCAAATGTTTCGAAACTAACACGCCATGGCGTAGGGGACATGTTTAAGATAATTGCCATCGAAACTAACATGAAATGGTAGGTTTTTGTATTTCAGAACCTTTATTATTTGAGAAAGGTTTTATGAACACTGGAATTTAAATAATGTCCAATTTTCATGATGTCTCTGAAATGGAGACTTACGATGTGGTGGGGCAGGAGTCGAAAAAAAGAATAATTTTTTAAACCAAATGTTTCGAAACTAACACAACATGGTGTAGGGGACGCGTTTAAGATAATTGCTATGTAGGTTTTTGTATTTCAGAACCTTTATTATTTGAAGAAAGATTTTATGAACACTGGAATTCTAATAATGCCCAAATTTCCATGTTTCCTTTGAGCTGACTTCTGATTTTTGGACATATGTTGGCCTGCTGCATGATGGAGGTTGATAATTAATGTGAAAAATCTCAATTAATTATTCAATTCTTTATATGTTTTTCCTTCTTGATGAAATTTTATTATATATTTCACCGCACCTTCTCAATGACTCAAAATCGACGTGTCAACATATGATTACGTGCTCTGGAACGTCCAATAATAATCAGGAGCAAGTAATGTCTTCTATACGATTATACTTTAGGTGAAATTAGTGAGTTATTTTCAAAGCAATAAAATAAATGTACAGATTCTGAAAAATGTGTAAGCACTAGTCTGGGGGAATTACAACGTGGGAAATTAATAGGAATACATAGTCGTCTTTTCCTTTCAATCAATGAGCGCATTGATGTAAATACACGAGAGTAAATATCCTACTGACTTCTAGACTTGGCTTTCTAATCTGCAGCTCGCTTATATCAATGATACAGATCGCGTGGGTAGTGTTGTAAGAAAACATTCTCCGGGAGACGGGATTAAACGCCAGCCTGAGACCTTGCAAATGCTGTTTAACCCAGAATGTGAAAGTTCCACACCATTATTAAAGCCTGTTACGACGTGTCATAAAATGCATTGCTAGTTATACACTATGTTCGCTATTTGAATAGACTGTCCCATTTCTGTAGGAACGCCGCACACTTTTTTCTTGCATATACATACTTAATTATTCCGGGCAATATCGATGCGAAACCGGCTGACATAAATAGGCGTAGTCTTTGGAGACATACATTAGGCGCCGGCATCGTTTTGCAGGAGGATGTGTGTTGCCTCTAAAAGGAGGACACTGAAATCGTAGACGTTGGACAGAATTTTTACAAACGTCCAGAACTCAGGAGATTCATATAGTAAGGTTACTTGTATGAAAATGGTAATTTGGTGGTAATGTGCGATTTCATTCGAACTAGAAAATTAATATTCGTATTCCTTTACTTCTGAAAAAATAACATGTCATAACCAGAAAAAAATCATTCATTACGAGTGTGAGAGAATCTGATCAAACATATTCACAAACTAATTGCCAGTTAGTAGGCATACTTTAACATAATTTTAAAATTGTTAATTTGGGGCACGAAAACATAATGTTTTACAGTGAATATCAAATTCAATCCATATATTTAATTAAAAACGTATTAGACCAGTTTTCAAATAATTAAATGTAATTTCTAGTCTCCTTATTCTGGTTCATTAGAAAAGAATATTTGAAACGACACATAATGAAAACACAATCCATGTACTAAATTTTAATTTCGTACTTTCTTTAAACCGTCTCAATTCAGAATAAGCCCAATTATGCAAATCTGCACTACGCATTTTCCATGAAGTTTCATTTATTCTTAAGCATTAATTACAGTCGCATGAATTTGGTCGTGTGGCAGTTTTAAACATTCTGTCAAATAGCATGCAATTTTTTATTGTTTTTTATAAGTAACTGTTTCTTTATAATAACAAGAAAAGTATTGGGTAAGAAAATTTTCTTTCTCGTGTCACATCTTTTTACAGTTGAAGATGATTTTAACATTTAAAAAAATATTTGAGTAGAAATGCCTACGATAAGCAACACAGTTATATCATTATTCTAGCTGAGATTGGAGACTGTAACTATACGTCCTCTAAGCATAAAAATGAACTACTGAAGTTGTGTGACTTCAATGAACGAAACTGTTGTGACCGCACTTGAACAACAGACAAACATGTTTTATGTCGCAGGGCAATTTGGACTTGAGATTGTATCATCCAACCATGTAATTAACTTACGTGGCCCAGAACAGATCATTAATTCGTTGTATAACCGTAGATTCTCTCGTTAAAGCATAACCACGCGCGTCCGTTCAGCGATTCATGGAGAAACTTCGAAATACGCGGTCGTTTTTGTGACATACAACGCACTCTCTCGAGGCCGCCAGACATTACCAGCAGCACTCGGAGCCATAATGTAGTTGAAACGTTCGCCGTTTGGAGCGCTCGCGTGCTAAAAGTTCACCGCCTCATTCATAGAGTGCGCTGCACGCTCACTCAACAGGACAAAATATGAAAGGACGTCAGGAACATGGCACGACCAGTGCACACAGGTGTTTAATTACGCCCAGCGTAATGTTTTCCGGTATGTAAATTATCGAACGTAAATGGAAGCTTGATTAATGATGAGGCGGACCAAGAAGAATTTACATACGTCAAGAACGAATGGCCGCTGTTTATTTAACAGGGTACATGGAAATGACATTGTTTATTCAGCCGAAAAAAAAATTGTAGCTAATTATTTTTCGGCACGGAAACAATGAGCTGTTTTCGCTCCCTCTCTTTGCAGTTATTTTGCTTCGACGTTTCCTTCGTGGGGGCGTGGACCATTTCGCGTGTACGTTTAGCGGTCGTAGCTCTGGGGTATGGATCGAGGAGCAGTTGACACGCGCCCTGCTGCTTTGTGCCCGGGGCTGAATGCAACGCGCGGTGCGTTATCTCTGCCACGCAGCGCCGCCGCCGGCGCCCCGGGCTCGTTCATTACGGCGCGATTGTTAATGTCGCTAGCGCATGAAACGCACTAACGACGCTGCAATGCGCTGCCGGGTGACCCGCCCCGCCCACCCGCCCGTCGCAGATTACCGCGCCCGGGGCTCGCGTCCGATCTGTTGACACCGCCGACAGATGTTCTCCGCGGCCGGTGAGGGCGCCTCGCCGGTGCGGAGGCGGCGGCGGGGGGGGGGGCGACCCCGAGGGGGCGATGCGGCCGTGAGGCCGGGGGGGGGGCGCCTCGGGAGACGGCGCGGGATGGGGGATGCTCGTGCCCCTGCGGGTGGGCGGGGGGCGGGGCGCGCGCGCGGTTTGGCAACTGGGTAAGTGGGGGTCAGTAGTGGCGGCGCGACGACCGGCGGGACGCCGCGGCCAGGAACGGGCCGCGCGCGGCGGGCGCCGGACGCGGCCTCTCACGCGCCGCTGTTTGCTCGGAGGGCGACGCGTGATTGGCGCGGACCGCCGCCCAGGTGAGAGTGCTAGGGGATCTCGGGTTAAATGCCTCTCCCATGGAACGTGACACCGGCCCCGCTTGTTGTTGTCGTTCCGCTGCGGGGTTTAGTTGATGGGGGGGAGGGGTAGGGGGCGTCTGTCGGAAATGTCAAGTGATGACAGGAACCTTTATTGATTCTCGATGGCAAAGAGAGCGCTGAAAATATTGTTCTGAGTCAATGCTGCTGTTTAAAAATGCTCTATTGTTTGCTGTGTGGCCGGATTTGTGGCAACTGTTGTTATGTGTGTATTGATGACACGGGTCGTCAATGTCAGATAAATGACATTCGCGTATGAGCTAACTGTATGTTGCGTTACGAGATATTTGGTAACTAATCTCTTGGCATTAACGGTTTTCATATTGAATAGTCACTCTCATTCTCCAGTACAGAATTAGAGTAGAACATACTGTATTTCATGAGTAATCGTGTGCAAGTAGTTATGTTCGTGTGCAATCGTGTGTAAGCGTTTTCAGTAGTGTACAGAAGTGACAGCAGGCAACAATGACGTAGATGCAGAAAACTACTAACATCAAATCCCGTTTTGTCAATGAAATTTGATTTCATTCATCTACGTCTTTTTAATTGTTTTTACCCACATGACATTTGCACCTCCACATTTCCTCTTTCTCATTTTTGGATTGTTTTGTGTTTTGTGCCTCGGTTACTTGCGCCAACACGTTCTCGTAGCTCGCCCTCCGTTTACCGCAGTCCTCCCTCTTCGTAATCCAGGGATTGTAATTTCCCTGCGCGTCAGTCAGAGATGTCACGGGATGCATAGTAATGAGATTTTAGAACGTATTGTGTGACAGGAAAGCAGATTCCTGCAAATAGATTCCTCTGTGTTACAGTATGTTACTCTTCGAAAATATAAAATGGCTTTGCAGATACCGTGTGCATCTATTTTAGGATTGGAGAATTGTGTGTTATTATTTATTTTCAGGACTTGATTAGAGGATGATCGATTGACATTATAGTAGTTAACTGAACAATGTATTCATGCCGTTGGGTCAAAATGACAGATGGGCCACTCATTTCAAAATCGTTAAATCATCACATCAAGAAATTTCCTCAATACGCAAGTGACCTGCAATATATTAAATTTCTTGCTTTTAGGTCTTTTTGGTGCCCGAAGGGATAATGACAGTTATTGACATTATGATTTGTTTTGAAAATAAAAATAGACATGTTTGATTGTATCACGTGAACATTTGTTAGGCACGGTATCCCTGTTCAAACATCAAATCCATTTCAACGATAAAAGTAATGTAAAATCATTTAATGGAAATTACACAATTTTAAATATATGTGGTTAAATCACATTGAATTGTAATTTACTGTATTGATTTTTGTAGTTCTTTAATAATGGTATGCTTTTTACGTGATGAAAACGTTTAAAAGTATTTTTCACCAAATTGTGCCCAAATTCACATTTATTGTACTCTTTTTATATTAGGCTACGTGTACCAGTTGACAAAATTGCTCTGTATGGTCACCCATTTGAGTAACCGAAAGAAACGAGGAATAAACACTGTATTATCACGGCAACACATCAACTGCAAATTGACACCTCGACATTTTTTGTCGGAACTGTCAATGTAAATGATCATTGATTGGGTCTGTCCGAAGAACATGTCTCTGGTTGTGTGAGGAATAGACATGACTTCCCTCGACTGGATAGTGAGTGAATATTTGTTATTTGTTTCCGGGAATTAGGAATGTTGTAGCCTAGGGGGAGGCGATGTTCCTCCCCCAGTACGAGACATTCAGTGCCGAAATACACGTCAACTTGGCGGGGTTTAACCCTCCAGGTATATTCCCTGGGGCCCCGCCCCAGCCAGGAAAGCTCCAAAGTCCCGACCAGTCCCCCGACACTTATTGTTGTGCAGTGTATCTTGACCAAGGTGTAAGTGTGGGTGAGTAAGGGGAAATGATAAGACAAGAAAGAGGAAGGAAAGATCGCGTGCGGTCTGTGTCCAGAGAGTTAGATTACTACTTCGGGATTCGCACGGTATTGACCGGCGGAACCATGGAAAGCTACCGACCAGAGCTGCCGACCGCTAGAATTCTCCTCCAGACAACGGGGAACCGACCTACCTACGAAGCGTCACCAGTAGAATCCTAGGAGCACGCAGTCAACGATACTGCAGAGGCAGCGGTGCTGCCACTTGACCCTCGCAGCCGCTCCTTGCGCTCGGTCGTGACGAGCGGCAGGTTGTTCGGGCGAGTGCGGTGGCGCACAAAGCAGCGACCCTCGGCGCTATTTATTTGTTCGGCCCGCGGAGCGTCAAAACATTGGCGCAACGCGGCGCGGAGACAGCGCGGCGCCAATGCGGGCGCAAGGTCCCCACCCGCCCTCCACCCCGCCCCCGTTGTCAGCTTGACGAGGATGCGGGGCTGTTTTTAAAGGGATATTCAAAAGCATTTAAATCCGGGCGCTGGGGTTGCGTCTGGCTAAACGGTTTGTGAGTGTGGCCGTTTGACGGTCGTTGCAGCTCTTGGGAATTAATCATACGTCTCTTGTTCTTCTTCTTCTCCCTCTTCTGTGTCTTATTCTATATCATTTAACGCTAAATCGTGATTTGTGTCTTCATCCGTTTATTCGTGAAACTGCTATCAGTCTTTTGAGATTATGTAAAGGGGGATGGGTCAAATGGGCGAGAGGGATCAGCTCATCGTTCTAGCTCATGGGTGGGAATGGGAACAACCTGGGGAAGGATTGATCGCACATTGACTGTTGCCCGATGTTTAAGGTACTGCTCCGGTGCGGCGTTCTCCTGCAAGTGGTCGTAGGAGACTATAGAAACTGGGCAGAGTATCTAAACTTATTAAAACAAACTTACAAAAAATATTAATTGACGGCTGTACCCCATATCTATCGGCTACGCTCCGGGAGCGGTAGCTCAGTGCATCTACTGTCAGGTCCTAGGTTGGAGTCCTGACGGCGGCAGGATTTTCGACACTAGCTTGTCAGCTAGGTCGAATTCAGTCGCTGTCTGGAGGAGAATTCTAGCGGCCGGCTGCTCTGATCGGTAGTTTTCCGTGGTTTCTCCGATCAACACCAAGCGAATGCCGGAGCAGTAACCTAACAAACGGGCCACGGACCGCGCGTGATCTGTCCTTCCCATTCCTTGTCCTATCCTCTCCTATTACACACACACACACACACACACACACACACACACACTTACACTAACATGCACTACACTACCACATATTCCGGGAGATCGGTCGGGAGCTTAGAGCTTGTCCCGGTTGGGGCGGTGCCTCGCTGGTGGGAGAGTCCTGGTTAGGAGGAAACCCCACTAGCCGACGGTAGGTCGGCGCCGGATCTCGCCAACCAGTGGGGGAAGATCTCCCGAGAAAAAACATGCACTACACTAACGGGACTAATGACCAGAGCAGTTGACGCGCCCGGAAACACGAAAAATCAATTAATCAATCTATCTATCGGCTACGCTATGCATCATCTCCCCTCTCCCCGTTGTTTAACGTGATGTCGTCTCGCCTGGAGTGTAGGTGGCAGACGAGTACGATTACATCGGGTTTCAATCGTTTGACATCACTTGACCGTTTCGTAGCCCCAAGAAGTCACAGCCGGAGAGCTTTAGGCTTTCAAGAGAGCCCGAAGTGAGAAATGGTTCCTCTACGCTACAAGAAACAAACCCCGCCCTCAAAATTGCTTCTACACTTACAGCTATGGTTAGTTGTGAGAAGACAGACACCCAGTAGGACTTGAAGCTAGGAACTTCCAATCTAGTATGATTCGTTTGCGGAGCCGCACAACATGTACTATTGCACCCGAACCGTCCCCCCTCCTACTTTTGTATGCTTAGCGAGGATGCGGGGCTGTCTCTTTTTAAAGGGATATTCAAAAGCGTTTAAATCCGGGTGAAGGGGCCGCGTCTAACTAAATGGTTTGTGTGTGCGGCTTCCGGGATAGTAACAGTTGGCTTATGTTCGTCCGTCGCTCGTTCCGGCTCCTCCAAATGAATCATACGTCTCTTGTTAAAAGACCGGAACGGAGCGTTGGAATGACGCGTTTCAAAAAGGAAAATTGATTATATGTGGGCGCTCTTTGATGTTCGGAAACGGCAAATCCACGGCGCGATTTCCACGGCACGTGCGAGGGATATGTTACTTTTTAATGTCGTTCCGCCATCCATTAATACGGAACGGCGGGTATAAAAGTGAAAAGTTCTGTAAGCTACTTTGTCTGATGAAAAATGTTCGGTGGTCCTCGGTAAATGTCACCGGGGATTTCGTGCCAATGCCAGGAAAGAGTGCAGTAATTTGCACATTGGACGGGGGTGACAGGTGAAACGAAACTACCCGGAAAGTTATTAATAAGAAAATTCCAAAATTCACGTACCACGTGTTATGCAAATTAACACTGTTTGCTTCCGTGATGATTTGTACTTAATTTAATTAACCAATTAACTACGGCGTTTGATTATTTTGATTTAGATTTATTTTGTCCAAGGACCTCATGTAGCATAAGGGAGGAGTTCAATCTGCGCTACTTTTTCTTGAGCTCTAGTATCTGTTCCCCAACTTTTAACCATAAATAGTTGAATGATGAATAAAAGTTCCAACAGAACGAGAATTGTAACATTTGAAAATAGACATTTTTGCTTCCGAGTTATGGAAAACCTGTTCGCATCGGTATAAGAACTACGGATTTCAGTTTTTAGTCGTTCTAACCAAATACGTATCCCATACCATTTTTTAGATTATGGAGGTAATGATCGTGTAAGTATGTGCCAGAGCTAGGCCATCCAGAAAGATCCAGCCATAAGAAAGATATGTAAATAGTAAACGCGGAAAAAGACGAAATTTGCTGGTTAAAATTCCTTTAAGAATCTCTTTTCTAAAAAATTGGCAATTTCTGTAGACTGTGATGTCTGTTTATGTATTATCGACACAAAAAAAATTAGTATGTCTCAGGTTGATTAGAGAAAAGAAGACTGAGAGATCAAAAGAAATGAAAGAACGAATATTATCTGAGAAATGATATTATCTGATTAATGTACTTCTTTGAAACCGCAGGTTCTTTAGTGAATTTTCAAATGTAGATGGAAGTGTTTATAACGTATACGTCACATTGTCAATTAAGTTACCTGCATTGTGTTGCGACAGTGAGACACCGATGCCACGACCTCCTTACACACAAAATCTAATCTATGCGTTCAACATCAATGTGTAGATGAATTATTTTATTATTATATTATTCTTACACTCGTTGCATTTCTATAACTAGATTTGCAACGAGTGCCTGTCAAAAAATGTCGAGAAGCCCCAAACCATACTGTACACCCCTAGCCTTACTACATTCATTTATCCCCCAATGGCCGAAACCCCGCGAAGCAAACTGCAAGGAAATTAAAACGCATAATTTATTCTTAATTATTTACCAGATAAAGTCTAAAGTGTTTGTTGGGGGTGTCTGCGGTTTCGAGTGTCGCCTCGTTCCCTCGCCGCCTTCGGCCAGCAGCCGCGCACCATCGCAGCCGCGCACCAGCGCTCCGCCCCCGGCATCTCGATCCCGCTCGTCCACCAGGGACACATAGCGCGTCCCGGCGCTGGATTATGCGCGGGCTTTATGGCGCCCAACGTTGCCACGCCGCCGATCCCGCCACTCATTTCACTGCCAGCCTTTCCAGGGGCGGCGCCGGATTCTCGCGCTCTTTGGAAATGGAGTGGCCCTTTGGAAGCCGGTGACCTCGAGATGTTTCGAAATCGGGGGTCAGAAGAAAATCAATTGGGAATCAAAATTGAAACAAATACGGGCATTTGTAACTATGTTATTGAAAAAAAAATAATGGTCTGTGCAATGTCTGGTCAGATGCTGATCATAAGTTGATATTTTTCGTATTAGAGGGGCAAATTAATTTATAATTATAATTAATAAAGGAATCGTGCCTGAACTGGAGAACAAAATGACTTTTGATTAGTGGTTACCCGAAAGTCAATATTATTATTCAAAGGTTACCTACTGCTTATGGCACCAAATTCAGTCGTAAATGAACGAAAAACATTTCGAAGTTGAGGGAAGTATTTTACTAAACATTGCTGGACATAATAAATTAGAATGACATAATCCAGAGGTTTTAAAATTAGCACAGAGATAGAGGATTATTACTTAAACTCGGACTCTCCAGGTGAAACCCTACTTGGAAATGCTCGCGCATGCTGTCACGTGACCGGGGCGCAGAAACTTCTCCGGCTGACGTAATAAAAGAATGCGTTTTCCATTCTGGATTTCTGTGAACTACGTGGGTTTTGTGGGTTACATTGTAGTTTTAATGTGTCGTATTTTTCTGTTTATATCTATTTTGGCCCTCCTTACCTTCTTTTCCTTCTAAACGATGTTCTTCCTTGAAACTGCCATTTATCCTCTGGAATGTCTTTGCCGATATGAAGTCACTCATAAACCTCGAAATTACTCATTTGCCTTTTATGAGTGGTAGTTCTTGCTACAGTTCCCGTTGTTCGCTCTATGGGGATGCATCGTAAGAAGGAAAAGAAGAGTGACACACCTTAAGCAGCATTATTTTTTGCGCCATCAACATTTTTTCTAATAGTTTCATCTTAAGTTTGCAGAGAAACTGAATAATATTTCGTTCGCCTACTGTAAGTGGAGGCCTCTCGAAATTGCGACCTTTTTTCTAGTCGGCGTAATGAGCAGGAATTCTTTGACATACCTCTCCGTCCACACGTTACAGAGTCATTTTCATTCTTGTAAATTGTAAAAATTGACTCGATATATCCAATTCGCATGGAAGAATTAGTAATATAAATAAAAACAGAACGTAGAAAATATGTCAAGTATCTACATTTCAAAGTATACAAAAGATACGCAAACCGGAAAAAGGTCTTTCTATTCTGAAATCCTCTTCAAAATTCGCGTGTTTTTGGAGCATTCAAATATCCATCTCATCTCCACTTAAAGCCCTTCCACTCGAAGTGGAACGTGTTGCCGTGAATCTCTGTTCTCCGGCTCCTCGCCGCCGCCCGCCGCCGCCCGCGCCGTCGCCGCCCACCCACGCCACCGCCGCCACCCCACCGCCACCGCCGCCACCGTCGCCACCGCCCCCACCGCCCCCACCGCCGCCACCGCGGCCATTGCCGCCACCGCCGCCACCGCTGCCTCCGCCGCCGCCGCCGCCACCGCCACCACCGCCACCACCGCCGCCCCCGCCGCCCTCGCCGCCACCGCCGCCACCGCCGCCCCCGCCGCCACCGCCGCCACCCGCCGCCACCGCCGCCACCGCCGCCACCGCCGCCACCGCCGCCACCGCCGCATTTGCTGCTCTTCCCCTCCGTGACGCACACACAAAGGTTGGTGTTGTCACCTACGGCAAGAGGCGGAGGCGGAGGCGGAGGCGGAGGCGGAGGCGGCGGCGCTCACGAGGGCTCCGCGGCCCCGGGCGACGCCGCCCCCTCTGCCGCCGCCGCCGCCGGCCGTAATTATCCTCCGCCTGCCTATACACCGTATTCAAATAACTGTAACTGGCGAAGCGGCTTGGCGCCGCGTCTCCGCCGGCGCGCACTGGGGCTGTGCGCACGAAGAGTTGGCGAAAGTGAAACTCCCAACATGTGCGTGGGATGACAAATTGCATTTAATAGCTGTTGTTTAACAACGTTTTGTGTCGACTTTTAATGTATGTAATAGTTATTTATTTATTTTGGAATTTGTCTGATTTTTATACCTGAATTGTTATTTATATATTTTTATTTTTCGGTTCCACGGTGTGTAAATAAAATCAACTCAATCCTGTTCTTTTTTCGGTGTGTTTGAGTCTTTCTTGTTAGGGTCGTCACTTAGATGATGTGCCGATCAACAAAAAATAGGTGTATGCCTTTCCTCTTTGCGTGAATTTGGCCTTGCACGAGTAATTCGTGGTACATTTCTTCGCCCTCGCGATTTATAGAGACGTGCGCTTTCCAATTGTTCTAATTTTGCAGTGTCATGAAGCGAAATATTAATTTCTATGAGGCTACTTAGAGATAATACTGTAAAACTTGCTCTAAGCGGAATCTCAAAGGACCAGCATTTTTTTTCCGTTTTAGACAAGATTCTGCTTCAAGCGATGTAATTCTGTAGAATTTGTGATTGGCAGGCCCTCGATTTGCGTTCACCTTAAAAGATTTCCCGCATGAAACACGTTTCGTTTTGTGTAAATTTTACTGTGTTACTTGCTAGAAGATGCAAATGTGCTGTACGCTGGGTTAAAATGCCCCGAAAAGCATGCACCACGTAGTTGTGGGATGCTTGGCTTCATGTACACCCACTTATCCTATCTAAAACCATCATCCAATTTATATTCTCTTCCCTCTCATTATCATTCACCCCCTCGTGATTGCTCCGTCATCATTCATTCTGTGAAACGCAATGACAAACCACCACCTCCACCATTTTATTCCATTACCAGGAAACGTGAGATCAGAATTAGTGTAACCCTTCTTAATCAACGTTCAGTAATGAGTATGTCAATCATCATCATCTGCATTCTTCGTAGTGCAGAATTATTTGAATTATTATTTAAAAAGTCGTAATTTTTGCCAACTCTTCCTCTCTCTTGCCCCACTGTGTGCCATCGCCGCCCCGTTGCGCCCGCTCTGGAACAATGACAGGAAGTGTGATGTCTGACGATTTTTACCTTTCGACGCGAACATACCTGGGACGGGAGACAGCTTCTCTTCCCGCTCGTACGGGGCGATTCCGTCATAAAACGAGAGACTTCGTCCTGCAGCCTTCGCACTCGCGTTAATAAATGCCAAGTGGGTGCCAAGTAAGAGTGGCTGGCTGAAAAATTAAAATGGATGACTTCGTGCGGGGGAATGGACTTTCGGCTGG
This sequence comes from Teleogryllus oceanicus, assembly GCA_964035755.1. NCBI lineage: Eukaryota > Metazoa > Arthropoda > Insecta > Orthoptera > Gryllidae > Teleogryllus > Teleogryllus oceanicus. The sequence continues at coordinate 68,526,799 of CAXIVR010000008.1, read as the reverse complement.
ACGAGCCGTGAAGGGCGTGTTTAGGTTTTGTTGCGTGTGCGGTGAAGAGATGTGCGTGTAAAAGTTTTCGATCTTTTCGGTCGTGAGTTGTGGAATACATCTTTTCGATTTTTCAAGTATTTTTGAAGGAAGACAAAAATTGATTGATCGATTTTTTCGTGTTTCCGGGCGCTTCAACTGCTTCGGTCATTAGTCCCGTTAGTGTAGTGCATGTTTTTCTCGGGAGATGGCGGTGATCTTCCCACGCCGGATGGCGAGATCCGGCGCCGACCTACCGTCGGCTAGTGGGGTTTCCCCCTAACCAGGACTCTCCCACCAGCGGGGCACCGCCCCAGCCGGGACAAGCTCTAAGCTCCCGACCGGTCTCCCGGAATACGTGGTAGTGTAGTGCATGTTAGTGTAAGTGTGTGTGTAAGGGGAGAGGATAGGACAAGGAAGAGGAGGGAAAGATCGCGCGCGGTCCGTGGTCCGTTTGGTAGGGTACTACTATGGCATTCGCCTGGTGTTGATGGGAGAAACCACGGAAAACTACCGATCAGAGCAGCCGGCCGCTAGAATTCTCCGCCAGACAGCGACTGAATTCGACCTAGCTGTAAAGCTAGTGTCGAAAATCGTGAAAACATGACAATGATAATGGTGAGTGGCCATATCGAGTGTCCAGCTTAGGCGAGAGAAGAGGCTTCTGTGCCCTTGCTTTTCCTGGGCGCATGATGACAGTGATGGCTTGCCATTGCCTTCCATTTGATACATTGTGGTACGCGTAAATGATGATAATTACTTATGGATGATTATGGATGAGATGATGGTTTAGATGTGATAGTGGTTGTATTCAACTTCGCAGTAATGACATGTCGAAAATACCCATGCTTTGCATGGGACTTGACTCCGTAGCCTGAGACTCGACTTTTTTGAGCTACCTCTGATGCTATTTTTAAACATATATCTATGCGAAAATTTATTATGAACGTATCCTTCCCAAATATCGGATAGTTTTTGTATTACCAAATCTATTAATTCATTCATAGATGTAGAACCTAATTTTTTCCCATTCAGGATTAAGCATGTGCACTGCATTTGTAAATCTTTTCATTCTCATAATGAATTCGCCGCAAGTGCTTCAGTCGTTGGCGAAAGTAGTATGGTAATCAATTCAGTGTATCAGCTAAACATTAGATGGAAATTCGTATTGGGAAGTCCTGCAGTAGCATCACTTGTTTTCGAATGACGAGGTCCATTCACAATGATTTGAGTACTGGTAGAGAGTACTGTTTGAGTACAGACATTACGGTTTGTTGGACTACATATAAAGGACAAGAGAACAATGTAAAGACATTTATTAAATCGAATTTATTAATTTGAATGTTTTGACTATTTTGTCACATTATGGTCATCAAATATTTATGAAATGCTAATCCCCAGTTTAGGAAATATGGAGCGGTGCTTACAGTGTATGAACATTTCATTATATACAGCATAACGTCATGATTTGCTCTTCCATTTTCCATTTTTAATTTTGATGTTATGTGAAACAAATATAAGTAAATACAATTAAAGGAGTTCGGAGAAACCCATCGTTTTAAATAACAAATTAGGTTTCTATTGTGAACTTGGGAGTAATATTAAATCTATTCAGTAAACAATAATTTATGCTGTATAATCTGACTCTAAACCTCAACCAAATTTCTTGGATAGAAATCTCAACATTTGAATCACAAAAACTGCTTTCGTAGACCCATTGCAGACATGATAAACTTCCATTCAAGCTGCGACTTCCCCTCCATTTCAGCAAACACTCCCCTCCCTATTTAATAATAGTAATCATCAGCTTGTACAGATTGTACCAGTTTCCCTGTATCTGTGTTTTCCCACAAATTGCGACGGGAATTCCACGGTGCTAACTCTCCCAGGACGTTTCTCTTTGCGATGCCTCTCTTTGGTGTTTATGCGAAACAAATGTATTTACAAATCAAACCCAGAGAACCGAAAGAGTTTCGACTTCCTAGATAACGACTTGTACCCTAGTATAGATGTGTTTCTAGTGTTTAATATACTTACTAAATCCATTTCTATACTACAGCATCTAATGTAATACTTGTTCTGAAGTCCCTGAGAAATCGCGATGTTCGAACGACGTAATGCGCTTTCGTGCACCCTTTACAGACGCAATAAACATTCCATTACGACTTTGAAACCCGCCTGAGGCCCGACTGGCTTCTGCCCGGCATACCCCGTAAGCCCGCCCGCCCGCCCGCCACCTCGCCCGCCACCTCGCCCGCCCGCCCGCCCGCCCGCCACCTCGCCCGCCCGCCCGCCCGCCCGCCCGCCCGCCCTCGCCCGCCCACCCCTCGCCCGCCCGACCCCCGCCCGCCACCCGCCCGCCCCCCTCGCCCGCCGAACCCCGCCCGACCCCGCCCGCCACCTCGCCCGCCCACCACCTCGCCCGCCCGCCCGACAACCACCTCGCCCGCCCATCACCTCGCCGCCCGCCCGCCACCTCGCCCGCCCGCTCGCTCTCTTTCTGATAGCAGACATCATTGTAGGAATTTGCCAGGGAATCCAGAATTCCGCAGTATCTCCCAGCGCCTCTAACCAACGGCACGGCGGCGGGAACCCGCCAAAGCAGTCTCCCGAGACGCCTCGCAATGTCGCTCTTTCCGCGCGAACACGGCCGCTCCGCGTTGCCGGCTCCGTCGCAGTGGCCCGTTTTCAGAAGCGATATCGTCATAAACGAGCAGCTCCCTGTTCCTCCAGCAGCTGCACGAGGCTTCCACATGGTCGCCCCGGCTGCGCGGCGCGGCGCGGCGCGGCCGGTTCTAACTTTAAATGCATTATATGTTTGAAAGTCGTACAGAAAATTCGCATCGCGCTCCCAAGAACGTTGAGGGTGAGATGGGCAATAGAAGAGAGGGAAGCGAAGAAGTAATACGAGGGTGGTGCGGAAAAAACGAAAAAAAAAGTTCCGTGGCTCAACCTCGCCTCGATATTTCCAAGAGGGAGAGCGGAGCGAGAAAAGCGGGATGGAGAGGGTAAAGCGGTGTTGAGCGGGTAAAGCGGGGGTGTGCGGGTAAAGCGGGTCTGAGCGGGTAAAGCGGGTAAAGAAGGGCGGAGCGGAGTGGCGGAGCGGAGTGGCGGAGCGGAGTGGCGGAGCGGAGTGGCGGAGCGGAGTGGCGGAGCGGAGTGGCGGAGCGGAGTGGCGGAGCGGAGTGGCGGAGCGGAGTGAGGCGGGGATAATGGGATGGGACGAAAATTTAATGGGAGAGCTGAGCAAGACTGAAAGAGCAATGCGGAGCTGGATGGGATGGTGCGGAGAGGAGAGGTGCGAAGCGGGGAAGAGCGGGGCCGAGCAGGGTGAGTAGGGTAGGAGTGGAGCGGAGCGAAGGGGGAGCAGAGTCGGCGGAACAGGGGGCGGGGCAGGCGGGAAGCGGGAATGGGTGAAGCGGAGTGGGAGCTGAGCGGAGCAGAGCGGAGCGGCGTCTTGCAGGAAGTGCCCCCTTCCCCGTACGCAGATCAGTGCCGAAGAGGGAAACGAAATATGAGACCTCCGGGCCCCTTCACTCCGACTTCGATTTCTCTCCGGCAGCGGCCCTTGTGAATCATTGTCATAATATCGGGCGCGAGTTATGGCCGCGGAGAGGGGCCTGTTTTTGAAATACCGGCGGGCGGGCGCGGTGACGTAGGCGGCGAGGCCGGGGAGAGGGTGAAAGCGGGGGCTGCGACGTGGTAGTGCTGAAGCAGGAAAGACGACGGGGAAGGTGCTTTACTAAATATTAATTTTGCTAAATACCCTGCTTGAAAGCTTTTTAATTCTAGTACGCGTAATTAGGAAGTAAGTAAAGGATATATTGCTGGGTAAAGAACATCTACAAAAACATTGCATAGAGCAGGGTCACATTAGGTAATACCGTAAATTAAATTTTCATTAATTACTCTTGACGTTGGTTGATTAACAGAGTAGATGTTGTTACAAGACGACGATGGTTCGAAAGTTTTGTTCTTTGGTTACACAAATGTAAAGCACAAGGAAGCAGAAGTGAAAATTTTCCCGGACGCCTGAGGTGACGTACGCATTAGCTTACCACGGCGGCACGCTGACTGTAGGATTGTGATGCAGAAACCCGGGTAAGAAGTGAGTGCTAGCAACTTTTGTTTTGTTGAGCGAAGTAAGTTGGGAAACTTTAAGGAACATTATAATATCATTCATTTAGTATTTGTTTAGGTATTCAGGTTCAAAATCTTTATATATATATATATATATATATATATATATATATATATATATATATATATTTATGATATATATCGTGGTCTCCTTCATCTGATCAGGGACGAAAATCAACGAAAGAGTTTTTCGAATTGAAATTTTTAAAATGATAAAATCATTCTTATTAGAATAGCTGCTCGAGCTAGGAACTACAGAACCGACAATAAATGTATTCAAAGATGAGTATAATTTTTTAAAAAATACTAGCTACGGTGTATCTCATAAAATTGTATTATATTTATATCACCGTTCTCCGGGGTGTTTCATCTGCTTTACGTTCACAAACAGCTCCCGAACACGTTTAATTTCCATGCGCAAAATCAACATCGTGTTGGTGCGTTTTAATTTCGGCGTAATCTCGGCGCAGGTAGTGGTAATTTGTGCCGGCGGAGGCCCAAGGAGCGGCGGGATTAGATCCACGCCGAGGAGCGGCGACGGCAGCAGCGAAGCGACGTCGCTCGCCCGAGCGCGGCGCGCGCAGGAAAGGGGGGGGCGGGGTTGCAACGAGAGCGGCTGCACCCCCGCGGTGTTTAGCATTAACAGACGGCGTGGCGACGAGGGTGCGTCGCGGGGGCCGGGGGAGAGCCCCGCCCCCGAGCCGTCGTACCCCTCCCCCCGGCCCCCCTCTCCCAGACACTTCTTTTCGCCATGTGCGCTCAATAATCCAATTGCAGCGAGGGAGGCGGCCCCGGGCAGCTGATGCACGCCGCGGGCCGGAGGCTGGGGCGAGGGGCGGCGTGGCTAAGGGCGGCTAAGGGCGGCTATGCGCGCGGTGCAGCAGGGGAGCCGCCGCCGAGGGCTGGGACACGTCGCGTCTCCCGTGCGCTGCCTCGCCGGAGCTTGCGGTCGCTCCCTCTCGTGTCGGCGGAGGCGAGAAGGTAATGGAAATAAGAGGCCGGCGGGATAAAGCTGATGTCTGCCGTAATCAGAGTTCATGTGCTTTCGATTGGCTGCTAAATCGACGGGTCCTGGGCCTTCTGTTGGATCGACAGTGTTGTGTTGTAGGTGACAGGTGATGATGGGTTGACAAGTGGTCATGTCAAAATATAATAGAGGGATCCACTTCCGAGAATCGTCGGGTCTTCTGTACTTGACGCGCGTCGGCAGAGCAATGGTTACAGCCGCTCCCTCTGCGTAGGACGGATGTGAGAAGGAAATAGACGGGAAACGTGTGTGGGATAAAGTTGATGCCTTCTATCAGAGTCTCGGTGCCCGCTGTTTGTTGCTAAATTGATAGGGGATGAGTGGCATTGCGAGGTGCGGTTAAGGTAACAGGTGTTGATGAGCGGACAAGTGGTGATGTCACAGATTGTAATACTAGGATCGACTGCCGACCTCTTGGACCCTCGCTTGGCTCCCTCGCTTTTGCGGTGCTTTGTAGTTGCAGCCAATAACTCGGTGTCCAATATCGTCGTGTTGGTAAAGACGAGAAGGTAATAGAAATAAGAGATCGATGGGAAACTAACGCGCTGCAGTGTTTGTGTGCAAGTGCATGCTTTTGTTGCGAAATCGGTAACGGGATGCCACAATGTGCGTTTAGATAACAGGTGTTGATGGGTGGACTTGTAATGGAGATTGTAATAGAATGTCGGAAATTGTAATAGAGTAGGCGGTGGAGGGGCGGTAATTGATATATCACTCAATTAGGGGTAATTGGGGCAGTGATTGGTAGTTCAGGAGTTAATGAGGGCCACGTTATTGAGAGGCTGTAATCTATTGCCGTTTGCTGCCGTTGTTGAACATTTCTGCAAATTCACAACGTAATGCATTTCCGAACGACATTTTCTGAAACACGACCTTCATTCCCATTATTTTAATACTGTCGTATTTCCTCCGTTTTTAAGAGATAATTCTAATGAAATGCTTTTCCATTTTATCCCAAAGTCCACAGTGCCTGTTATCAGAACCTCATTCAAGTTCGTAAACACGTTTCAGTGTATTATTCTCTAAGTCGGCTTAACCGTTGGTTCCGAAGCGAGAGCGAAGCGTTGTTTGTAATTGGAGGTGCTGCTTCGGGCGCTGGAAAGTTGAGGTTTTCGGAGAGACAGTCGTTTTTAACTGTGTGATTACTGTCCGCGTGGAGGAAAGCCAGTTGTGTAAATTCCAAATTTTTAATGATGAGGTCGAAAGAGTACTTAATTAAAGTAAAAATAACGAGGAGCAACGTGCTGTAACGATTTACACTTTGCTATGAATGTACCCTGAAGGTAGGGTTCCTGCTGAAGAAATTTTTCAAAAATAAAGTATTTCTGTGGAAGTTAGGGTGTCGACAGTTTGTTCTACGCTTGGAGAAAATGGAAAACATTTTGTGACATTTAGATGAGAGGTATCATGTTCCTCATATGAAGGGCAATTGCGCTGTTTCAAATATTGTTTTTTTCGTAAAATTTGATTTTAAATTTCCATAAAGTTAGTAACATAAAACAATCGATTGGATAAATATCTTGGATTGGGTAAATCTCGCGGATTCGGTGTATAACGGTTAACGTATCGGACTGTTGTACCCGAGTTTGCGGGTTCAAACCGATCATAGCCGTGATTTTAAGGGCAAAAATCCTACTTACGCCTTCCTTCGGAGGGAAGTAAATCCCGCTGTCCCATGTAGTAGATTTACTGCATGTAAAAGATCCTCAAAGCCTAAAAGTAGCCTCTGAGCAAAATTGAGATCCGCCAGTTTCGTCGCCCAAGATAAGACCTCCTTTCTCCGCTAGGTGGTGAAAGGAGCGTAGCGAAATTTGCGTGGTTAGACGGACGAGCGGGCCTGATGGCCCGAGTCTCGCCACGTAAAATATGGCATTAACTAAACTAAATAAATGTACGTCATTTAAACGTTTATTCTCTGAAGCTAGATTGTAGATTCTAGTTCAGTTGAGTGTGACTTGATCATTGAACGGATAACTTCAGATAGAAGTGCTTAAGAGTTAAAAGTACCTACCAATTTTTGTGCGGCTTGAGTGGTAGCGGCTGCAATAAAGGCGGCAACGCCCGCCAGGGGCCGAGACGACGATCGTTGAGGCAATGGTGCGGGGCCAGCAGGGACTATTAGAGCGGGGTGGGCGCTAGTGTTACGTGCAGAGGCGGAGGACGCAGGAGCGCAGGGCCGACGAAACCGGGGGGGGGGGGGGGGTGGTTGCGGTGTTGCGGTGATATTGACGTTGGGGATACAGCGAGGCCGCCGGTGTTAGCGACGGGAGCGGGTGCATGTGGCGTCGGACACGGTGGCACTGGGGGCGATGGCGTGGCACAGTGGGTCGAAATGGGCCGAAGAAAAAGCACGTCCTTCTGGAAAAGCAATAAGTGGGAAAGACAAATATCGAATGACCAGTGAAGAAGTTAATTTTAACCTTTTTGATTTCTGGGGAATTTTACTACATTTATTAAAAGCGAGAGCCAGACAACTCGAAATGCCTTTTGAAATAATAAATTAAATGCAGGTCGTAGCACGAGAATTTCACGCCGGGCCTGCAGCTTGTTAAATTACTGTTCGTGACAGACTGTCGACTGTGGAAACTTCTATACCATCTATGAGCACTTGAACTTCGGTTTCGCAAACGTGAAGGGAAGTGGGAATGAGTTCCAAGATTTCTAACATTTCGATTAATAGCGGTCCTAGTATCGAACACCATGTGTATGGGGATGGTGAAGTTTGAAAAAATTAAATGTTGAAAAATTCCAGTTACTGAAGTTCGACAAAGTGTTCATTTATTTTACTATGTCATTAAACATTATACGATTCATTATCCTTAGAGTTGTGTTTAGATAACCTAACCATTAAAAATGAAACTTTGCACGTGAAGGTATAAAGTACACGTTCGAGTTAGGAAATATTGTGTGCAAGAAAGATGATGGGAATGATTGGGATAAACATATCGAAGATATCAAGGTTCTAGTCTGATTTCAAGATCTAGAATGTTTTAAACCTTACGATTCTTTTTTATGCGTACTGTTAAAAACAAAGTATATTAAACATATGTGATTACGCATATCTACGTTTCTTCCAATCTTATCTGTCTTTTGAACGTTTTGTTTTTTTCCTTTCTTGTCTGCCGTCATTCTTGCCTGAAACTGTGTAAGAGTGTAAAAGCTTAAATATCTAAGGAAACTAGAAGGAAATATTGAATCATTTTGTATAGAGTATATTTAAAACATAACAAAGAAGTTATAAATTTACCAATTCACCTCCTCGCTCCAGCAGGAGGTGTCTTTAAATAATTTAATGTGCGTATATAAATAAATGGCCGACCTGGATGGCCGAGATGGATAAGAGCGAGTACCGACTCAGAGCTTCGGTCCGAAGGGTCGCGGGTTCGAGTCCCGCCTTGGGCATGGTTGTTTGTCCCTTGACTTTGTGTTGTCGCTTAGGGCCTCGCGTTCTGTTGACCCCAGATCAGAGGAGCCCGCAAGAGTGTTTGTCTAGTGTATGGTCGAATGTGCGTCCTATCGGGACGTAAAGGGTAACCGGCTGTTGGATGGATAAAAGCCCTAGAAAAAAAATAATTTCGATCCACTTGAACGCACTGTGTGTCGGTGGCGATGGCGATGGCAGAGGCGGCGGCACTCGAGGTGGCGGTCACGTCCGCTCGGGATGAAGCGGGCCGCCGCGCCAGGCGCACCGCAGGGGCCCGCGGGAGGCCCCCCGCCGGCGACGACGTTCGTTGCATCGCGAACTTGAGCAAGGTAGCACGTAATTACTTGGGGGAGCTGATGGGCGGCGAGACGGAGCGCGACGCCGCCGTAATGCGCGGGAGAGCGCCGCGCTCGGGAACCCGGGAGCCGGCGCGCGGAGGAGTGGATTGTGACGCAGGGGAGCGTGATGATGGCTGATGCTCCGGTATTGAGCGTGACTCCTTCACGTTCGTTGTATGCTTACGCGCAGAGCGTGGAAGAACCACGTTGTTTGGTAGTGATTCCCGGCACGTCGACTGATAAGGTCATTAGTCCCGTAACTGATAAGTCATTAATCCGTAAGTTTAGTGCGCGTTTTATCGTGGCGGTCCCCGGCACTTCAACTGATAAGGTCATTACGTTTAGTGAATGTTTTATCGTGGCAGTGACCTCCCGCTGAATGGCGATATCTGACGCCGAACTATCCGTCAGTGTGCGAGGTTTTCCGCAATCAGGTATCTCCCACCAGCGGGGCATCGTCGCAGCCGAGCTGGGACACGATCCGGACGAATCTCCCGGCATGTGTGTGGAAGAACGAGGTAGGCGGCTACGGAACGTTTCAGAGAATGACGTAGTGTGTACGCTTTCCGTTTTAAATGTGACGTCCCAGGGGACGAAAGAGCGTTGGATATGAAAGAGCATGTGTGAACTGGGATGTGGGGGAGAGGGCGGGCGTGCTGCAGGGTGCGATGAAGTAGGGCTGAGTTAATGACGTAAGAGAGTAATGTTACGCACAGTGTGTCCGGAGTGGGCGTGGCGACCTAATGGGTGCATAACAATAGACGCGTGACGCTCGGGGTAAAAATTGTGGGCGTGGCGACGATTCCGACGACCGTGGACGTGCGGCGTTTCTCGTACCGTATGCCAACACACGCGAGCATGAAAAATGCATGTACGTCGAGGGAGATGTACGGCGGCGTCTGTCGTGGAGATTGAAAAGCACACACGACCTGGGAGGGACGCCCTGAGCAGGCGCATGGGCTGCTGCGCGGCGACAGATAACTCGCGTAAGGAAGTTCCTGAATATGGGCCACATCGGACGAAGGGGAGGCGTAAGCGAAGAGCAACACCGCGAGAAGGGGAGCCGGCATTAGCGGCGTCAGCGATGGAGGAGGATAGCAAGTTGCGAGGGCGCGCGGGCGGCGGGAGCCGGGGGGCGGCCGCCGGGAATCGTGAAAAATCCAGGTTTTATTATTGCGTGAATAAGTCATGGTATTTTCTGGGAATCTTTGATTTTTAAGTTGCGTTTTCTGGATAAACCTGAATTTTTTTAATTTTCCTATTTTCTTATCAGACAGGTACTTTTGAACAGGCATCATGATTTGGAAGAGTAGAAATGTCCATTTTAAACAAAGCAGATACGAGCGACCACTTTAAACAAAGCAAAACATAGTAAATGAGTGTAAAGTAATAATAAAACGTTACGTAAATAAGTGAGTTTAAGAAATTTATCATAATAAAAGTGTCGGACAATATTATGAAAATATAACGAAAAGTCAGTCTATTAAGAAAATCCAATCTTTCTAAATAACGTTATCTGACTATCGAGATTATTGTTTTTTGAAAGAGGGAGTAGCTCTCTGTTTATTCCAAGTGGCTTCAAGAACAAACAACAAATGATAATTCACTCGTACCACATAGAATAAGCAGCTGCTTTCGTGTTAATGATAGTATCACAATGCATTTTCCTACGAATCGAGAAACGTGACACGCGATTTTATTTACTCCCGGACGCCTCAAGGCGTTGTCTACTTTGTCGAAAGGCGCTCTCTATAAAAATGACAATGACTATTAAAATCGGTGATGACGCTCGCTGCGGGGGAGTTGCCGGTTGTGTCGGTGGCTTGTGCGGTCGAGATGCAACTGATTTATTGTGTAGACATAGACAGATTAATCCTGAGGTGAGCGTTGAGTTCGGTAACGATAGTTGCGGTCACTGGATACAATGAAGTGTACTTTGAATGTGGGTATTGTGGTCATGGACCTGGCGACGGTTTCTGCTACATTGTTGACATAAGCGATAGCGGTACTTGTGTTATGGCGGAGGTAGGGTTTTGGCACGAACCGATAATCAGTGGGGAAAACACAAAAATGCTTCAAGATAACCACAACCACCACAAAAAGGGATCATAATTTTATTACACTTGTAAAAATCATTAAATTTTCTGGTAAACAAATATTGAATTCTTAGGCAGTGTAAATTAAAAATTAAAAATGAAGAGCATGTACGAATTCAAGCAAGTAGGCCGCATGATAATGATCTTGGTTGGTTAGATACAAGTCAATTCCGTGATTTGCTATAAATTTCAAGTAATAATCCCGTGGCGTACAAGGAGAAAATTTATTGCAGCAGCTGTGAGTTGCAAATAACTCCCACTTAGATAACCAAGCAAAAGAACCGTTTAAGCATTAAATGAGAAAATTAGGACATTTTACTTCATTTTATTGAAATCAATTTCGTTGCCCTTAAATATTTTTATTTATTTCATGTGGTAATAATTACTCATATCCAATGCGACTTTTCCGGGGTGCATTGTCCGGGATTCTTTTTTGAATCCGCCGATGGGGATGATTGTGTGCAAACGTTGCGACTGTAATGTGACAGAAGAGACCATTTGGGAAGAGCAAGTGTGATGGTATCGGGGAACAAGGGCGGGGAACCCGTAGAGGCAATGCCGCATCTCAAGTCCAAAAATGCTCCAAGACCGCCATTACAAAGAGACAATACAATAAATTACACACACATGGTAACAAATTCGAAATCGGGTAATAGAATTTAAAATATTGAGCAACGAATTGAGTAACCTGATAGAAATTGGTGTTGCGCAATAATTAGGTACATAAAATGGAAGTTCTTTCTCCAAGATACTTCGCTGAATCCGGGCTTGAAGACAGACGAGGTTGAAGATGTGTGGTGGCAAAGGGACTTCTGTGATGAGCTGGAGAGATGGTGTCGGGGAGACGAGTGCGAGGAGATGGTGATGGAAGCGGCAACGGCGGCGGAGGGAGTGAAGGCCTTGGCATGGGCGGGGACGATAGCGGGGTCGAAGCTTAGGGCAAAGGCGGGGAGCGCAGGCGAGGGGGTGGGGGCTGAGGCGGCGGCAGAAGTTGGCGTAAGGAGACTTGACGGAAGATGCAGAGTGGCATGGTGGAGAACGGAACCAAAAGAGAGGGGGGGGGGGGCGTCGGTAGGAAGGGGGGGGGGGGGGGGGGGGTGGGAGCAGAGGCGGGAGAAGTTGTGGAAGTGCTCAGGGGAGCGCGGGGAGAAGGAGACAGGTCAGCGCCGGTGGGAGAACGAGGGCGAGAAGTCGGCAACAGTTGTCTCCCTAGCGACAGGGGGTGAGGGTGGAGGCTGCGGAGGAGACGGTGGAGGTGGCGAATGCAAGTGATGCAGCAGGAACGACGGGGGGGGGCCTTGGGGAAAGAAGACGGGTGGAAGCGGGAGACACTAGGTGGGCACAGCCGGGCAGGCGAGGAGGAGACGGTGACGGGCGTAGCGCCAGGCGTTATGCAATGAGTGGTGCGAAGTCGCAGGCGTGAGTGAAGTGGGAATCGGAGACTATTCTTGGGTTTCTGTAATCTGCCTGCTGGCAACTGATCAGCTGTTACAGTTTCGTCCAATCGGGAACTTAAACGTCCTCACAGAGTGACACCTCACCGTGATGACGTTTTATCTCTCGATTGGATGACACCGTAACAGCTGATGAAGTATCATCGGCCAGGTTAGAAAAACCCAAGTATAGTGTGAAGAAGGAAGCGACCGGGCGGAAGACGGGAAAGGTGGCAGGTGGTGTGGTCAAGGTGGTGGTGGGGGCAGTGCGCAGTGGAGACGGGGATTGAGGCCATAGGGTCGGTCGACAGGGACAGAGGTGGTGGGGGGGACGGGGCGGAGGCGGGGAGGAGGCAGCGGAGTCCACGGCGACGGCGGTGGCGGCGAGAGCGTCGCAGGCGTCGGCGGAGGCGGGGGGGGCGGCGGGGCGCCCTTCCCCGGGGGCGGGGGCGCGTCCCGCGATACTCCAGCCTCGCGGCTCCAGGCGGGGTGGGCGCAGATGTTTAATAAAATTTCCCCGCAGTGCGGACTCGGATTTCAGCTGAGTATGAGGGTTTTTGCGAGCCGTTTGCTAAAAGACAACAATGCCTACACTTTCGTTTCTCGTGTTTATGAATACTAGTTCGTCGAAGACAATTTTTGCAGCTGTAATTGACATACCATATCTTCATTTCAATCTGATTCGTATTGTAGAACATTCGTAGTTGAATAGTATTACAGTACTTGAAGGAACACCTTATCCTTTTGTGTGTTGATAATGCCAAGTTGCTTCCCCAATCTGAGTACGGATTCAGTTATGTTACTTTCATATTCTATATACTCTTGCTTTTAATGCTTTTATTTTATTTATTGATTTTTCGACGGATTCATGTGATGTATTAGTGTAACACAATTATATTTTGTTCGTAAAGAGAGAACGTGCAATTAGTTACGGAAGTGGTAAACCGAGAAGTCATTAAAGTAAACGACAAACCCAATCTCACCCTGCGAGGCGAGTGCTTTAAATTTCGAACAATAGAGAAGAAGCGGTCGCCGCAATATCAGTTTCACATTTCAGCGCGGATCGATGGCGCGCGTTTCCTCCGGCGCAGTGTTTCTCGCAGACAATCCGGGCCTCCTTAATGGCGGCGCGGCGTGCGGGTCGGCACCGCGCGCGTTGCAGCAGCCGCTACCGCCGCCGCCACTCCCATCGCCGCCGCCGCCGTCGCCGCCGCCACCGCCACCGCCACCGCCACCGCCACCGCCACCGCCACCGCCACCGCCACCGCCACCGCCACCGCCACCGCCACCGCCACCGCCACCGCCGCCGCCGCCGCCGCTGCCGCCACCCCGCCGCCTCCTCCGCCACCGCCACCGCCACCGCCGCCACCGCCGCCGCCGCCGCCGCCGCCGCCACCGCCGCCACCGCCACCCGCCGCCGCCGCCACCGCCGCCGCCGCCACCACCACCGCCACCGCCATCGTCGCCGCCGCCACCGCCACCGCCACCACCGCCGCGAACCGCCACCACCACCGCCGTGCCATATGCCTTACCCCATCCTCTACCTCTACCTCTACCTCTACTCTACTTTCCACTCTTCTACCTCTACCCACCTCTACTTTCTACCCACCTCACCTCTACCCACCTCTACCCAGCCTCTACCCCACCTCACCTGCACCTCTACCTCACCTCACCCCCACTCTCCTCACCTCACCCCTCCTCCGCCTCTCCACTCCCTCACCTCCACCTCCACCTCCACCTCCACCTCCACCTCCACCTCCACCTCCACCTCCACCTCCACCTCCACCTCCACCTCCACCTCCACCTCCCCGCCACCTCCACCTCCACCTCCACCTCCACCTCCACCTCCACCTCCACCTCCACCTCCACCTCCACCTCCACCTCCACCTCCACCTCCACCTCCACCTCCACCTCCACCTCCACCTCCACCTCCACCTCCACCTCCACCTCCACCTCCACCTCCATCTCCACCACCGCCGCCACCGCCGCCGGCACCGCCGCCTTTCCTCGCCGCTGCGGGGTTGTGCGCCGCCGGCACTCGGGATCGAAAGGGATTGCGCGGGCGTCCGTCGAGGCTCACGACGCCGCAATCTGGAGATTTCGGGGATTCTTATCATTAGGGCGCGGTCGGAGGGGGCGAGGGGGAGCTGGCGGCGGCGCCGCACAGTGCTACAGGGTGAAAAGAATGGGGGGAGTTGAGGGTTTTTAACGACCGGAGTATGTTGGGTATGGTTTCGTTGTGTGTGAGTAGGATTTGGGTGTCGTTGAATTTGAATGTGCTGTGGAAATTTCAAAATTTAAAATGTTCGTATTTCCGATAGAAAAATGTTGGAGTTTTAAATGTCTGGTACCCTGTCAGTCTTCAATCATCGTTACGTATTTCTGAAATGAAGGGGAATCTTGAAACAATCAAGAAATATGCTATCGGCTATAAGCAACGAACTTTCTGGAAATTAGGATACTTGTTTTGGAATTTTTTTTAAACTCTACATAATGCATTTCTGTTAAATTGTTTCGATAGAATTAGAACAGAATGATGTGATTGGAAAGGAAGCCACAATAATTGGTCCAATTTCACCTAAGAAGTCCTTCTTTTGAAGTAAAAGTGAATAATGGTATTGCAAGAAATTATGTTAAAATATATAACAGAATGTAATCAGAGTGTCGTTGATAAACGTCAGGTAGAGACAACATTTTCACGAAATGAAGTAAACAGCCTTACATATAGTTTCTCATAAACCTTTCAGAGAAAATTAAAAAAAATAATAAATTGTAATTCAACCAATGTTTTCAACTTATTTCCACAAAAAATACTTCCTAATTAACAACTATTCTGATTCAACGAACCTGAGATCCTACGAAGACATCTGGAAACCCTACTCACGCAACACTGTTGAATTTACGGATCGTTGTTTCGTGTCCTCCCTCCCTGCGAACCACTGTTCGGCGGGGGCTTCGACAAGGCGGGCGGGCTTGATCAATCTACGCAACTGCACCTTTTCTATATGGATGAAGACGGCCGGCGAAGTGACGGCGGCGCCCTCTGCCCCTGTCGTTAGCGCGCACGGCCCCTGGGGGAGCGCCCGCGCCGCGCCCTCGCCCCGACGCCCACGCCTGGAGACGGCGTACTTAGGGCGTTGTGTATAGCCCATAGCAGCTGCGAGGCCTGCCTTAAGAAACCAACATGGCGGAAAACAACAGCCGCGCCAGGTCGGGGTTGCCAACGCTGTCACGTATCTTTGTAAGGAGATCGGTGCAAGGGAAGAATGACACGGCGGGTTTGTAGTGCGGACGAACCGTGCTAATTTGGAACTAGAGGGAAGAAAAGACTTCTCGTAAATCGTAGAAAACTTCATTTACTCGTTTTGTTTTTAATTTTATTGGGAAAATTAAAAATAATTTCGTCAAAGAGGTTTAGCCGTTTCAAGTAGAATCTAATATTCAATTTGTTAAAAATCTTATTTACTTTGGGATTCTTGATGACTCTTTTACGTTTAGAGAAAGATCAACGAGCATGCGATTTTATAAAATCGTCTGCGTATTTCTTTAAGTACTCGTTGAGTGAATATTGCGGCGAGAATTAATTGCATGAACGGTTCAATAAGTATTTTCCAGTTTTCGTTCTCAAGTTTAAAAAAACAGACAGCGTCTCATTATCTTTCAAAATCTCGTGTTTCGAAATATTCATGTTTTTGAGGTTTCAATAATTTTTATAGGAAACCAAAACGAGAATTATTTACATTCGTTATTCAAATAACATTCCGTCTCTTGCAGATATTTTATAGTATTTAATACTCCACAGAGCATACTTTTTTAGCGATCGTTGCATTTCCGAGGATGGCCGAACTTAGTCTTTGAAGTTTATTCGGCAATTGTGAATATCTGATATTGCAATGACCCGTACATGAAATGCTGAATGACCCAAATACAAATTTTGAGGCATATATGTCTTTCATTGCTACATTTCCCAATTTCTCATTGACAAAGGACGGCATTTTCCTCTTACTACACCCAAACAGATGAGTACTCACAAAACGACATCGGATTTACGATATGATCCAAGTGCCAATATAGTCTTCGCGAAGTGGGTAATCCTGTTAGATTGGTACCATTTTAGCGGCTTTAGGGGAGCGAGAAAGTCGTTATCGTCCAAATTGACGACGACACTACCCTCCTTGGGATGTAGCAGCGCTATCACTTGCAAAATTCAAAGGCAAATGTATTAGTTATGAACACTAACAACTTACACATTGGAACTGAGCAACTCGGAGACGGTGACACCTTTACATCATTCGGATACCCCATGAATAGGGAGTCGCTATCTGGATTGTAGATCGGGGCGACCCTTGAATTCTTGTGACATGTCGTAAATAGAGAGCTCTAGATACGGAGTAAAATATACAGCAGAGGGTTTGTTCCCCTTCTCTTGAAACTTTCCTGTATGATTCGCCCGTTTATCTTTTTCTGATTCTCTCGTGGAATCACGCATGAGCAGGATTTGAATAAATATTGCATTTCAGTTTCATACAACACACCTTCCATTAAATATCTTCCCTCTGTCTGCCTATAAAGTTTCTGTTTTAATTTAAAAGTATATGAAGAACATTGGAAAGTTTCGTGGATAACCAGCGTTGTATATAAGCCTAAATCGCTGGTTAAAATGTCGAAGGAAAGTGTGATACAGTCGACTCTAGTTACGGTCAGCACTGATATAGTTATCTCTCGGTTTTAGTCAACTTAAGTCACTGGTCCCGTTTCGCTTACATTACACATACGCACAAGAAGATCGGTTATAGTGAACTCTAAAGTTCGGGTATAATGGACGTAGGAAATACATTCTGGAAATTAATTTTCTTCTGGAAAAAAAAATATATCGCCTCAGTTCCCTAAATTCCATCACTAGGTAGCTTGGAAAAAATATCGTCGGCCAAAGGTCAAAATCGAAGAAATCTCACCTGATGTGGAGGAAGCGGATCTTAATGTCACCTACTGCTCGACTGCTTGTTTCGTTTCAAGCTTAATGTTAGTTGAAATTCTGCGGGTCAAGGCGTGTGGGGTTCTAGACGACAGGAAGCGAGCAACTATCACAGCCACATAGTCCAGTGACAATGGTCGCCCCGCGCGTAAAAGCAATCGGTTTCGTTAACCGCTTGCGGAAAGATTTCGTATGTTATTAGGAGAGTAAAAGGACCTTTGGGGAGTGGGACGATGTTCCAACATCAACACAACTGTAAGAGTATTTGAAGGATGCCAAAAATGGATTACAAAACTTAGAGACAGTGGACAATACAGAATTAGATATTGAGAGAGCGCTGAAGAACCTGGAGAACGATAGAGAAATTACTGATGAAAAATGTGTGGTGCAACAATTGAAAGTAATAGTTTTTTTTAAGGTCAAATAAAGATATTGAAATTTTCTTCATGTTTGATTGTAGTTTGCAATCATTCATTGTGGAGAAAATCTATTTCATTTTGACATCAGATAAGTGAACCGTGAACTAAAAATGATAGTCCCCAGAAGCTCACTACAACCGAAGTTGACTGTACTTTTACTTTTGAGCGCACTTGGCATTCCCTTAGAAGCAAGGGGAAAAGAAGGAAATCAACTCGGTGGCCACACATCTCCCACACGTATCTTAATCTAAAACAGTCACGCTACACCGCACTCCTTTCTACTTCCGTGCTTTAGGGTATTACCGTCGTGATTTCCGGCTGTATCTGCTTCTTAGCATTTTCATTATTCATTACACGTTTGCACACGAGAGATTTTATATTATCTTCGGGAGGAATTTTCACTTCGGTATTTCTTTCGTTGGTTGAAGAAATCCATTCAGTTCAATCTTTGTATCCCATCTCGATCGGGTTTTTGTCCAGTTTCTCTGATCCATTGAGCAAATACTGAGATGGCCCCATGATTTGCTTCTGGACGTAAATGTAGCTTCACTATGCGTACGTTTTGTTGAGCTTTCCTTTGCTTGTATTGGCAGTAGAGCTTAGGGTGAGTTTCTATTTGTTAGCAATAGAGAAAAATCAAATCCGTTCGTTTACCGTTACAAATAAGTTTTCTATAATTCGACAACGAAAGTATCTAGATTTTGAAACGTTAATCTCTCGCTTTTTTAAATTTATAATTATTATTATTATTATTATTATTATTATTATTATTATTACTATTTTTCATCTTTCAACTATTAATAGTTAAATAGTTGGGAAGGGGTTCTGAAAGTCAAGAAAGCGTGCGCATATGATTTTCTCCCCTCATACTTCACATACAGTTTTTGATAAATAAATAAATGTATTCATATGGGTAGAATCAAAACAGGAGTTGAAATTTTCAGCATTTTGTTTCAGCAAAACGCGTTTGCCTCTTTTTTGTCCAAACCACTTTAATCGTAAAAGTTTCTACTCATCTCACGCATTACAGAGTTTTAAGGAATTGTAATTACGGGACGCATGGGAAATGCCCGCACTCGTCCGTTGTTAAACATCTCAGGATCTCGCGATCTCGTTTCGCAGCATAATGCTTTTCCGAGAGGCTGGCTCCCAACTTGTTTTTTTAAATGGAATGCGTCGCGACAAGGATGCGAAGTAAATGGGAGCGCAGTGCGGGCGGGTGGGCGGAGAGTACGCCATAGACGCACTTGAAGTTCCTCGCCCTGGCGCCCCGGAGCGCTTCCGGGTTGGAGATTGTATTTCTTGGAGGGAGCGCGTGGAACAAAAGACCACTTAGGTCTCGCACGATGGGCGTGGTGTACGCTCCCGTCCCGACGGAGGGGCCGAAATTAATAGGACCTGCTAAACTATGTGATTCTTCCTTCGGTGCAGTGAAGTTTTATATCAGAGTTCGAAGTGATCGATATTTGATATTTTCCCGAGGATGAGGTATTTTGGAAATGAATGGGGGGTCTGACGGGTGGAATTTTGCTTTGTTCTTGATGGGAGAGAAAAAGATGCGGAAACTGAAAGCAGAAAATGAGTGAGTGGTTGCTTTCATCATATTCTATTCATGTTAAGAATATCTTTTAATTTTGATAAGTGTTTGATTCTTTCTCATCGGCTATTATTTTGTGAAGTGTGTTACATCCCAATGCAATTGAACTACAGATATTTGACTTCGATAAAATATAGAATTGTCGAAAGTGTAAATATCCTTTCCCCAGAGTTTTCAGAATTCTATAGCAAGCGTTCGGTATCAAATATTCGAACGTGAAGTATATCAATGAAACGCTTTTAAACGAACGGGATTGGGCGTTGAGGCTTATGTATAAAGTAAATATGTTTAATGTTCTGAAAAGAAGTGATGTAAAATAAATCTGCAGAATTGCGACGACGAACAATTTGCTACACAAATTACAAGAGAGAATAAAAGAAGGAACAAAAGGACTTTCCTTTTGTTTCAAACGAAGTACTTTAATCCCATTATGTTGTAGAAGACGTCTAACATCCACCCCTTACTGAGTCAAGAGACACGAATCAAGCAAATGGGCGGGCTCTATTGTTTCGGCGGGTACTGTACAGATTGCTGAGCGGGGATGGGCTGTGGGATGTGCTGTCTGGTTACACGACTGCGGGTGAAGGTCCTGCTCTCAAATTCCCATTGCTGGTCGCCCGCATCCCGCGCTTGCCCATAAGCCCATTGGTTCTCCCACCCACTGCGTCTGTTCCTCTCCTCTAGGCCGCAGCGCCGCGCCAGCCCCTCATCGTGTAGCCTGCGCATTATGTGGAAGGCCCCTCATTGTCCCATGTCACAGATTGTGAAACCTTACCGCCCCTGGATATCGGTTCTCTCCAAGCATTTTTTCCACTCCTGCTTGGTGTCTTTGTTCACGTTGTCGGTCTCTTTGTCCACCTCCGTTCGTCCTCAATCGTTCATTTTGCATTAAATTTCCTGCCTGTCTCTTCATGCACATTTACATGCTTGAACTTCCTTTGACATCCAACTCCACTTAATGTCACCGTATTTTTTCCTCTTTCATCTTTTCACGTTGGCTCTCTTCTAACATCTTTTATTGCCGCTGGTACATGCCTTTCGCGTCTACTCAACAACTTGCCCCCCCTTCTGCCGTAATGACCACACACACACTCGCCCTAACCCTAGCTAACTCCATTGATGCCCTTCCGTCGTTTCCTGACAGAACCCGTCAGCACTGATTAGTCCCTGCTCTGCGCTGACGCCCCTTACTGAATCCCAGACGCCTCGATCTCTCGCCAGACGCGACTTCCGTCTCGCGCTCCCATCAATCTGTCTTCTCTCGCTTCCCTCTCTAGCCCCTGCCTTGGGACTTCGTTCATACCCTTTCTCTCAGTCAGAACACTGCCAGCTCTCCAGGACATTTCTCTGGGATCATTTGTTTTGTCACACTACAATGTTAATTTCTTCCCTCGCAGCACTCTTATCAATCGTCCTCAATCGTGTTTGTTAAGCAATTCTTTCTTTATTGTTCATTTAATGCTTGCTCTCGAATATATATATATATATATATATATATATATATATATAGAGAGAGAGAGAGAGAGAGAGAGAGCATAAACATAAGGAACTGGGAGAAAAGAAACAGTACTGAGTTGTTTTTTCTCCTCTTTCTTTCTTCCTCTTTCTTCGTACTTTCACATTATCCCTTATTTATGATGAACTATTAAACCGTCTTCATTATAAAAATAATACATTAATATTTATGATCATCTTTGGGCTACTCATAATGTAGATACGATCTGTCTCCATCGCTTTTATTTTTCCCGTTCAAAAAAAAAAAACAAAAACAAAGCTCTGAACAACTTTACTTCGTACGCTTTCGAATATTTCCACGTGCGATCTGGAAATTCATTTCGGCAGCGTTCGTGTTCCATTTCCATCTACACCCGCGGCCCATCTGTCGGGCTGTTTCCCCGCCCTTGGCGGTGGACAGCGGCCGCTGTCGGCCCCGGCAGCCCGCGGCGCGCATTTGCATATACACGGGTGTTCGCGGGGCGCGACCACTGACCGGGCACCCACGCGGTGGGACGGCCTCTTCCGCCGCCGCCTCCGTCCGTCCCATTGATCCGGCAGCGCCGTCGCCACCGCTATCGATCACCGTCAGTGACGAACCCTACTTTCCTATCGCCAACTGCGTTGGTGTCACCATCATCCCCACTACTGTTACTATCAACCTCATTGTCTCTGCCGTCACCACAACCATTGACTTTAATACCTACACCGTCGCTCCTGCTTCCACAGCACCGCTACTTCAGCACCTTACGACGAAACCATTACTTCACCTCAACACCAGCATTTTACCTTTATAGTATGATAATAATAATAATAATAATAATAATAATAATAATAATGTCTTTATTAATGGTGAGGCTCAGACCATAGGGCCTGTTCTTCCGCCTAACCACTGAATCTACTTTAATACAGGGTAATAACATATAAGAGGGAGGGCAGTCTGCACACCTTACTCCTCTATTCCAACACGAAACCACCCAGTATCACCATTACCAACTACGACCACCACAACATCGATCAAAAACATGCATTGCTACCACGGCTACGTCCCAGGTGACCACTTCACACCTGCCATCGCCACTATCAGTGCAATCATTTGGAGCACCTCCACTAGCGCACTCACTGTAGTAGCTATCACCAATTCCATCGCCGCCACTACTGCCATCACTACCACCGTTGCCACCGCCACCATCGCGACCACCATCACCGCAGCCCCGCCGCCTCAACCACTATCACCACTGCCGCCGCGGTCGCAACACGACGACCATCACCACCTCTCCCCCACCACCACCACCACCATCACCGCCACCATCACGACTATCATCACCACCATCCCGTCCACAATCACCATCGCCACCACTATCACCATCATCACCAATAAATACCGCCACCACCTACACCACAACCACTACCATTAGTCCCGCCACCACCACCTCCACAACCGCCATCTCCCCCACCACCACGTCCACAATCACCACCACCACCTCCACCATTGGGGGCAGCGGACTTCCCCGCGCCCCACGTGCCGGCTGAGACGCGCAGTGCGCGCGGGCGGCGAATCCCGCGCTGCGAGCGTGGCGGGAGCGTGCGCCAACGCTCCATCGACTGCTCAGCAAAGCGCGGCGTAATGAGCGCTGCGAAACGGCGATACCTCCACGTGCGCGCCCCGGGAACGGCGGAGATAAAAGGAAACGTTTGTTGTCGTTCGCCGGTGTGGGGGCGATGCGCTTTGTTGTGTCGTGACGGAAGTTACATCATTTACCCTGACAGTATCGGAAGGTTTGTTTGCGAGCGCCTACTAGTCCATGTTCAGGTGCAGCTGTATATCATAGGTGAACGAGAACTGAAATGGATGATGCACTGTTTGGAAATAGTTCACGGATGACAATAATGATTTCCTACAGTCGTTATTTTTTTTTAATTTCACCACGTGACAAATGAGAACTAAAATATCGATTTCATGGAAAAGTTCGAATTCTTAAACAGATTCCAGGTAAACTTCAAGATCCTTATTAGTCATCTTTTTTTTTATTTTCTTCGTATGTGTTATCATATATGATACTTATTCATTCGTATGGGTATCGTATTGGAATGTGAGATACGTGAGAATGTGTATTACACTAATCCAAAAATATGGTTTTGATTTTACACTGTGTAGTTGAAAGGACGTAGTATATACTTCATTGATGTTTTTAATTAAGCGGAGGCGAAGATAAAATTCTGGGGGAAAGGCGAAGATTTTCTCTTTCCAAACTTCTTTGCAGGTTTACAACTTTATAACCCATACGTTATTAATTTTAAAGCTTAAATTTTCCAACTTCTTAACTTGTGTTGTCTAAATATCTTAAAACACGAAGAAATTGCTTCTTGAAGTGTACATCAATATCTGTAAAAGGATTTTGTCTCAATTTTTATTTTGGTATATTAATAATCCCTTTTACAAAACATCGAAACCCTTTCACCCCTGACTTTCCTCGAGCCTTCATACTTCTTATCCTTACCGTAAATTAGAAAAAAGGTTTACCGTACTTTTTGGATTGATGAAGAAAATGAAAATGCAATAACCTACCTCTGATGGAATATTTCGAAATGCAAAGCTCTCATTATTAAATTTACAACGACGAACTTCAAAGAAAGAATCTAATATTCCTAGTAGATTTCATAAACACTTAAATTCTTCTTCTTTTTCTTCTTCTTATTATTATTATTTCCATCATCATGGATGTTGTTGTAAGATCAATAAAATTAAACAATTGCAAAGATGAAAATTGAGTGAAATAGTGCTTTTGCACATTGTAGAAACCTGGAATGAACTCGTAAATACTGATAAATTTACTCACACCATGCACCGCTTTTTCGCTTACCGATCAAATGTCATTGTTTTAATAAAATAAAGGTCGTAACCTGCAGCTGCATTTAATTTTTTTATTAGCTAGATTGAATTTACTGTATGGAGAGAGATACGATTTATCAAGATAAATTTTTCCCGTGTTGGGTTAAAAAAAACGAGAGAGGATGTCAAACGTATCTAAACTGCCCCGACCCTCGTGCGCATGCAACCTCGGCCACATTAATCGCGCCGCGACCCGACGCACCTGGCGGCGCCCCGCGGAAGTGGCGTGCTCTGTGACCCCCGCGGCGACCCCTGCTGCCCTTCCCCTCGCCCCCCCCCCACGGGCGCTTCCCCTGGCTCCCACCCATCACACACACACACACACACACACACACGCCGCCACGCACGTGCGTGGTGCACAATAGCGGTACGCTGAGACATTGTGTTTAACGCACAACATCCACTGCCGGAAGGGCCCCCGGCGACCCGTTTTTTAGTGCACTCTATGGTCGGCCCATTTCGAATGCCCCCTAGCCTCCCCGCCTTTCACGCCCTTGACTCCGGAGTCGACTCCCGGTGTACATTGTAGTCGAACCGCTGGGACAATATTTCCAGTTGAAAAAGCGCGCATTCATTGGTACGCACTGTGGGAAACTCATTTCATCAAGAGGTATTGTGGGAAAGTGAACATGTTGACTACTGATTCGTGGCTGTCACGAAATATCAGTAATTTGTTACTCCTTTCTATTTCTGTGACTTCGTTCTTTGTTGGCATTTTATTTTCCTTTTAAAAGCGTGAAGTGTGGTGAGTGACTGCGAATACAAATTGATCGGGAACCAATGGAATCAAGCCATTGATCGAATTGTTAGGGCCCTCTACGTTCAGAATGAATTCAAAATAATATTTTGGATATTTCAAAGACTATTTGATCGCTCATGAACGTTTACAGGGGAAGAATGTTCACTTCTGTAGATTGTCAGAAGTACATAAAATGCGTCAAGAGAAAATTAAAAAAACACGTTTACCGTTGTTTTCACGTCATATGGAACGCGTTCATTATTTTTGGTATTATTATTGATACAAAACTGTATTTTCAATTTAGAAAGGCATGCAGTATTCGGTGACAGCAACTTCATTACGAATACAATTTTATACGCTTTGTCAATGATTTTGAGCATAACACGATTGTATTATTACAATAATTATATTATGTGCTTCCATAATGCAATAGAAACTCAACTAATAGTTGTGAATAATACAAAAACCTGCGTTTACCTCTCCATTTTCACCACACTTTAGCGCTATCTGTATCTTTAAAAAACTCTCCTACCCATATCGCCTCACCCGTTTTCCCTCCCTGCAGCCTCCATTTTTAATATCAGTAATCCTCGTTACAAATAAACAGCGTTGGAGGGGGAGGAGAAAATGAGACGGAACGCGACACCTGGTCTTGCGATCTATTTACGCCTGCGGGCGCCCTTAAAAGGGAGGCGGCTATTTTTAGAAGGCCGTCGCACGAACTCGTTACGGCGTTTCGCTAGGAAGCGTCCGCCCGGCCGTCGGATCGCCGCGGAAGGTGCTGCGTGCCTTCGCAACAAGACCAGTACGTCCTCACCGCCCCGCCCCCCACCGCACCACCCACCTCACCCCACCGCGCCTCGCCGCCCTGCCCGCACCGCACCGCACCGCCCCGCACCGTTCCGCACCACCGCCCCTCACCACCCCGCCTCACCTCACCACGCCGCGCCCGCCGCGCGACCCAGCCCAGCCCAGCTCCGCTGTACCCCGCTCAGACCTGCTTCCTCTCGCTCTGCTCACCCCTCACCCCACCCCCCGCTCCGCCACCCAGCCATGCCGAGCTCGGAACCAACCCGCCCCATCCTGCACCGCTCCACCCTTCTCCTCCCCTGCTCCCCAGTTAAGCTCTGCTGTATCCCGCTCATCCCCCCTCGCCTTCCCCGACTCGCTTCGTTATGCTCTCCCCTCCCCCGTCCCTGCACCAAACCGCCCACGGTGCCCCGCGGTCCAGCCGGCCGGTCAGCCCGCTGCGAATCAGGCCGAAGGTGTTGGTTACTGGGTCGCGCGAGAAACAGGTTGCCGTATCAGGGGCGTAGTGCATAACGGTCTGGCGGGCGCGGCGACTGGGTGCGGGCGATGCACGTGGGATTAGCGATTTCTCGGCCAAGTATCGATATGCCTCAAGCCCGACAGAATCAAAGCGTTTATAGCGGTTCGACGTAATGGTCATTGAAATATACCGAAATCGATCAACATGCCGAACCATTTTTAGTGACACACAATTTTAAGAAAAATCTCGTTTCAACGAAATTATTCATTGTTTGTGAAAATTTAGGAAAACTGTTAAGTTGCGAAACAAAATTATATTTTATAAACATTATGGTCTTTCTTTTGAGTTATTTAATTTCAAGAAAATAAAAGTGATAAGACTAGTACATTAAAGTTAGATGCATCTTTGATGATACAATAACAATAATCTCTTCCAAGTCTATTGAAAATTTTGCTCTAAAACTTTTTTTATTTCCAACAATATTCAAAGTGCGTAATTTATGTATATTTGTTTAAATGCATCTATAAATATTAATTTAAAATGAACACATTTATTAAAATTATGTTGTGAGATTAGTTCCAATTGGGCAGTTAACAGGACTGCTGTTAATAACGCCGGAATCTATTCTCCTTTTTGTCCTAAGAAATACGAAAATTTACACACAATTTTAAGAAAAATCTCGTTTCAACGAAATTATTCATTGTTTTGTGAAATTTAGGAAAACTGTTAAGTTGCGAAACAAAATTATGTTTTATAAACATTATGGTCTTTCTTTTGAGTTATTTAATTTCAAGAAAATAAAGTGATAAGACTAGTACATTAAAGTTAGATGCATCTTTGATGATACAATAACAATAATCTCTTCCAAGTCTATTGAAAATTTTGCTCTAAAACTTTTTTTATTTCCAACAATATTCAAAGTGCGTAATTTATGTATATTTGTTTAAATGCATCTATAAATATTAATTTAAAATGAACACATTTATTAAAATTATGTTGTGAGATTAGTTCAATTGGGCAGTCAACAGGTCTCATAATAACGCCGGAATCTATTCTCCTTTTTGTCCTAAGAAATACGAAAATATGTCAAAAATATCGGCCGCGTGACCCCTATGCAGGTACTGTTGTATTTACTGCAATAAAGGGGAGTCTGGTTTGGAAAATGTAGTTGTTACGTACCCTTGAAACAACTCCTATATTGGCTTTGCAGTATCGTTTCGTGTTCTCAGAGTTGCGTTAGATGCTTATGATTTTTGTGATCTGTTCTTCATTGTGTGATATTAGAGAACTCCTCAGATGAAGGAGTCTGGTATTTGTCAGACGGTTGTCTGTCTGGTTTCTTTCTAAGCAGCTCAAAATTCATCTTCACATTCTTTCTATAACATCCCTATTCTGTAACAACTTAACATACACACTACATGTGTATTCTATCACAACATTGGTTTTAGTGTGAAGCACGTCTTCTAGTTTCCGAATCCTGAAAGAAAGCACAGAGCCTGCATGAATAACAAGCGTCTGAATGATGTGCTGTAGAGCGGCAGCGCTGTTTGGAGCATAGCGAGTTTGTGGAAGGATGCAACGAGCAACGCGGACGTGGCAGGCGAAACGAACAGTGAGCATTGATCAGAGCTGTTGGGACCGAAGAGTGTAGTGGCACCACTTACAAGGGCGGCTGAAACGACTCCGCAGAAGGCTAATTGCCTCCAAATTTTAACACCCGTTTTCAGTTTTTTTGGGAGCAGAGTATGTTTCGTTTCTGTTTTAGTTGTTTTTCTCTCACCATAAGCAGCAGCAGCTTCAGGAATTAGACTGTCCTAATTCTTAATTTTGTTCACTTCATCTCTCAATGGTGTTGCCATAATTATTTTTTTAGCAATATTATTCATTCTTCCACTTTACATTCGGTATATAATTTTTATTTTTAAAATCAATATTAAGTCAAATTGCCGTACTTCTCAGGGCTCGACTTTAACTCATCTCATTACTGATCACAGAACATTTCATCAGCTTTGTAACGTTGAGAAATTACCATTATTGGGGTATATTTTACCAAATTTCATCAATTTATTATAAAATCCCGCACAGCTTCCCAATATTTAAAAGAAAAAAGGTGCCCTGAAAAGTAGGGACATTCGACTTAGCCGCAATTACTGCCCACGTACAGAATTGCTTTGGGCTGTTGAATACGGCAAAGAATAAGAAGTGGAAGAAGATAAGAAGAAGGATATGATGAAGACAAAAAGAAGGAGAAAGGTGAACTAAAAGAAGATAAGAAGGATATGTAGATGAAGACAAACAAGGAGAAGAAAAAGGAGGAGAGGAAAAAGGAGAAACAAGAAGAAGAAGAAGTAAACAATTTTCTTCGTCTGTTCCCGTCAACTTGTGAAGGTCCGCAGAAGAGCTCATCTGTATGTAAAGGGGATCCGTGGGCCAGACGCGTCGCATCGTGTCTCGTCCAAGTGGCAGCCAGCGACTGGAAGCGACAGTGGCGAGCGGCTGGGCGGACGTGGCGGGCGGGCGGCGGCGCGGGCGGGCGAGGCGAGGCGGAGGACGGGCGGGGCAGGGGAGAGACAGGCGGGCGGGGCAGGAGACGGGCGGGCGGACGGCGGCTCGAGGCGGGCGGGTGGGCGTGCGGCGGGCGTGGCGGGCGGGCGAGATGGGCGGGAGCGGGTGTGTGCGGGTGGGCGGGCGTTCGGGCGGGTGTGCGGGCGGGCGTTTGGGCGGGCGGGCGGGCGGGCGGGCGAGGCGGGCTGGCGGGCGGGCGGGCGGCGGCAGGGCGCCATGTGGAGCAGCGGCCGGGCGGCTGAGCGTCGCGCCGGCCGCGTCGGAGGCCGTGGCCGGCGGAGGCGGCGCGTGCGGGGGCGTGGGCCGGCCCGTGCGGAACCGGCGGCGGACCGGAACGCCAGCCGGATGCTGCTTCGGCGGAGTCCGACTTGCTTTCTTGGCCATGCCGTGGGCGGCCGGGACAGTGGGCAGACGATTCTCGCATCCTTGTGTGGATTGTGAAAGGAATGCAATGAACCGGTTGAAGTGTGTTTTTATCCTTTAATTTTACTTCTCAATAATCATTTTCAATGCAGTACCTATCTTACAAATGTGCCATTCACAGCGTAATTATAAAAAAAATCGCAATCGCAAAAATTGTAGTTTTAAAATGTCTGGAACGGATTTTCCATTGGACAAGTAATTTCTCCAGTGACAATAAGTAAATAAATATTTAAATAAAAATTTTGCAATAAATAACGCGTTAACAAATATATGTTCCTCAAGAACACAGTGTGGAAATCATTGATGAATGAATACTGTTTTATACATCTCGCTGTAACCAATTCAATGATATTATGCTTCTAATTAAAATTTGAGAAAAGATTCGTGAATTCCGCTGCCTTCTCAAATCTTGAGGATCTGCCACCCCCTCAAGTCTCTCTCTGAGACAAACCCAGTAGTTTTTGTACAACCCTTCCCCCCTTCATTTCCATCACCGCGTCTTCTCTCGTTCTTAGAAACGTATGCTTTCGGGGACGGAGTCATCAGAGATTGCTGGTGTTGATTCATTCATTGATTTTTCGTGTTTACGTGCGCGTCAACTGCTTTGGTCATTAGTCCTCTTCGTGTAGTGCATTTTTTCCCTCGGGAGATGGCGGTGATATTCCTCCCCTAGATGGCGAGATCCGGCGCCGACCTACCGTCGGCTAGTGGGGTTTCCCCCTAACCAGGACTCTCCCACCAGCGGGGCACCGCCTCAGCCGGGACAAGCTCTAATCTCCCGACCGGTCTCCCGGAATATGTGGTAGTGTAGTGCATGCTAGTGTAAGTGTGTAAGGGGAAAGGATAGGACAAGGAAGAGGAAGGACAGATCGCGCGCGGTCCGTGGCCCGTTTAGTAGGGTACTGCTCCGGCATCCGCCTGGTGTTGATCGGAGAAACCGCGGAAAACTACCGATCAGAGCAGCCGGCCACTAGAATTCTCCTCCAGGCAGCGACTGAAAAACTAGTGTCGAAAATCGTGCCGCCGTGGGGAGTGGGAACGTAGGACCTCCCGGTCAGAGGCGCTGCAGTGGCATCAGTTGATGCACTGAGCTACCGCTCCCGGTACCAGAGAATGCGCACGCATACTTGCCGCTCCAGGCCGAAGGTCAAAACGTCGCGACGGCGCTGTCCAACACGCGCCATATCCCGTCAAGAAGACTGGGGCGCGGCGTCGGAAGCCTTCGTTAAGGCTGTCGGGGGGCCGCCCCGGATCGGCTCGCCTGGTTCTTCTCAACCCCGGAACCCCCCAAAGGGTTTCGCCCCCCTCGTAAAACTAACCGTTTCGCCCGCGACGCCGGCCGGGGGGAACCGCGCGGGAAGCTTCATAATTTGTTGGTTTTGCTGTTCGCCTCTGGGTGACTCGGGGACCTGCGAAGTGGTCCTTCTGTTCCCTCGCCCTTGGGAAAGAGGATCTGCTGTGAGTCACCGCTGGAAAATCTACCCCTCTTTACGTTTTAATAATGTGGCACAGCTATAAATTGTTGGATTAGGTTTGTGTCCAAAAGGCCTTTTATAAATTAGACATTTATTTAAATATTAAATGTGGATTCGTACTTTGTGAACACTCATTGCCGGTGACAATTACGGTTGTCCTTTGAGGATGGGTTTATTATTATTTCTTTTAAAATTAATAAGAGTACACGATTTATTGTAATAATAATAATAATAATAATAATAATAATAATAAATATGTAAAGTGAGCTCAAATATTTCACATTTTTATTTTTGCAGAAGCTACATAGCGCTACTTTCCTACAACTCAATAGGTTTTAAGAGAGTTTTACACAAACCTTTTGCATCGCTAGAGACGTACTTAATTGAGGTGAATTTGGTTCTACGATGATGTGATGTATTCTGATTCTGAGCAGAGGTTCTTGAACAGGACATTTGTGGTTTGTGTGAATGGAATTCAAGAGCAAAAAGAATGGAAGAATGATTCTTGGAATTCTGCTAAATGACGGGCTGGTGTTATTTTGAAGCGTTGCGCGCTGTAAAGATAATAACACGATCTGATGATAGATGAACTTTCCGACAAAGCCTGGAAGACCCCGTCACCAACTTCATTCTCCTTAATCTTTGTTTAGCATTTTGAATACAATGGATTGTGACCTAAATGACGCACCTGCCTCGTTCAGTGCCGCCAGGTCGATTGCATTAACTTTCAGATCACTTCACTGGAAGACAGAAAAGCGAAGTATAGCCTAATGCACCTATCAGACGGCGCCATCATACATAGGGCACGCAGAAAATGGCTCATTGGAATAATATAAGCCGCGTTTTCCATATGTTTGGTGTGATAAGGAAATATTTCGTACTCGTTGCTTGCTTTCGCACTGTCCTTGGAGCGTGCAATAGGAAGAGAATAAACAAAAGAATAGAGGACTAGGAAAGAGACATATCTAATTAATCAAATGCATAAAATGCTATGTGTGTTCTGGCACAGTCTAAAATACGTTACGTGAACACTTATCGCCATTAATAGAGAAAGACTATGGTCCTTGAGTAGCTATGATAAGCGTGACATAATACCTCTTCGTGATGATGGCTTGTACAGTATAATATTGAGATGAAAAGGCTGTATTAATGCCCGAAATTGAGAAATAGCTATATTTACTGTATTTTCATTTCTCAATAAATTGTGATTAATTTGAGGAGTAGAAAATGATGAGACTGATAGAACCAAAACAATTCGTTATAATCTAAACCAATCTTAATTTAAACGCAACCCAAGGCTGCATGATTACTCTTCGAATACTAAGTGGCTCATTGGAATACGGGCAGATCGCCCAACCTGCCGTCAACGCCTCGACCGCCGTTTCGCTGCTCTTCTTCCAAGCATCGTATCTGCCGAAGCCACGTCTATCCCTCCCGCCGCCGCCGCCGTCGCCGCCGCCGCCGCCGCCGCCGCCGCCGCGCCTCGCCTCCGCCTCCGCCTCCGCCTCCGCCTCCGCCTCCGCCTCCGCCTCCGCCTCGCCTCCGCCTCCGCTCCGCCACCGCCTCCGCCTCCGCCTCCGCCTCCGCCTCCGCCCCGCCTCCGCCGCCGCCACCGCCACCGCCACGCCACCGCCACCGCCACCGCCACCGCCTCCGCCCCGCCACCGCCACCGACGCCGCCACCGCCACCGCCACCACGCCGCCACCGCCACCGCCGCCGCCACCGCCACCACCACCGCCACCGCAACCACCACCACCACCACCGCCTCCGCCGCCAGTGCCACCGCCGCCCCCACCGTCACCGCCACCACTGCTACGACCGCGAACATCCCCGACCCTGTTAGAGTCTTAGCGAGACCCGGCTGTCACCCCCTTCAACCCCTTCCGCCTGCACCCCCTCACTGCTACCGCTATCACTGACGCCACAGCCTCCACCGCGTAGCCCACGAAAGAGATATGCCTGGGCGCGGAACTCTAACGTCAGCGAAATTGGCCCAATTTGGCCAGTAGTGTTGGCAAACGTTGCAAGCATCGCATGAGATTGATGCTGTGAGCGATGTATTCATTTCACCTACCGAGTGTATAACATTATCCTGTGCCTTTGTTATGATTCGCATACTCTGTCTCTCTCGTCGCCCACTCACAGCCGTCGGTCGTCGCAACCACTACGGTCGCCCCCGGCATCCACCACCATCACCACCATCGTCAACAAAGCCTCCGTTACTCCCTCGGTCGCCGTCGCTCTCCGCGGCGCCACCCGCGCGCCGCCAGCGCTTCCACCGGCGAGTGCGTGAAGATGCCCTCAATAGAGGGGAGGAGCCGGAATTTCGTACCCGTTGCGTGCGCCGCGCCCCCCTGGCGATTACTCACGCGCCAACGGGGAGTGCGGGAGCGACGCGAGCGATCGTCCCGCTGCACGCGATCGGCGCGCGAACTCCCGAGCAGCAGCTCGCCCCCGCGCTCGCAGCCACGGGGCTATGATCTACATTTGTCGGTTTTGCCGACTCTCGCTTAAAGCAACTGTAAAGGGAAGAAATACGGAGTGAGATGGAGCGAAGGGATAAGCGCTTAGCTATGTTCAGGATGTTCGTGGTTCGAATTAGGTGCACCCCGTCCCCCCGACTGCAGGTTTTTCTCAGTCGTCTCTGGGTTCGCGTTGTGGAGAGATTGCTTCATTGGTACGAGAAGATGAAATGGCCTCCTCGGGTCTTATCACTGATGCTTCACCATATACGTTGCGTTTGACGATCCAAAGAACGCGTATTTATGGGAGGTCCGTTACTCTTGTTTATCTTGACCCGCGAAGGGTAGTCTGCGGAGTTCGGTGCAACCACGTGCTCGTAATATATGAGAAGGAACGTCGGCCTTCGTGATACCGTATTCACATTGAAACATGTCGGTGCACTTTATTGCGAATTGTATTTCGAATCACTTGGGAACAGGAAAAAAGAAGTATGGAAAACGCTGCAAAGTATTGACGTTTCTTAAAGAGTTGCATGTATTTGAAAAAAAATGATACGTCATTGAGCGTGTGTTTCAAATTTTAAAAATATATTCTTTGATTTTTCAAAGAAAATATTTAATTTTTTTCCGTGGATTCTTGTAGCTAGAATATTTTTTGTGAGACTCTTTTTCTTTTCCGGACGATATTATTAAAAGGAGGTTTGGAATTTTCTCTATGTGAATTATATTTCCTGCATATTTAGTGGTTAGTTTGTCTATTAAGAATAAAACATATTTTGTGGCAAAAAGGTTCAAAGGCCTTATTTATGAATTTATATATATTAAAAAAATTGCTTATTTCGAAACAAATGTTATGCTTCGTTGCAAAGTGGCTCTGCCTAAATTTAAATTCTACTATTAGATACAATTCCGACAGTGAAAATACTAGGTATACGTGCAGTGTACGCTACACAGATGTCGTCGTCTTGGCTATCAAAATGATGAGGAAAGAAGCAATGAAATCATAAATCAATACGCAATTTAAATCTTTTGTTTAACTTTGTTTAAAACATTATTAACAAATACAGAAATTTCAAATAATATAATGAAGTATTATTACAAAATTCTGTATTACTCATGAGGAAAATGAAATTCGTGTAGGCCAAAAGGATGACAAGATCAATTGGTACTGGAGTTAGAACAGTCAATGTCTAAATCCTTGAAGATGAAGGAGGAGGTGGAAGGAGACGTGCAGAAAATACAATTAGGAAAGGAAGACAGCACAAAGTACGCAGAGGGAAAGAAATAAGAGCGCGGTAAAATGACGCGAGGCAATTCGCAACTCTGCCGAGGGACAACTGGTGGAACGGGAGCCCATGGCTCGCGGTGGCGGCGGCGGCGGCGGGCGGCGGGCGGGGCGGGCGGGCGGCGGGCGGGCGCGGCGGCGGCGGCGGGGCGGGCGGCGGCGGTGGCGGGCGGCGGCGGGGTGGCGGGGCGGCGGCGGGTGGGGGCGGCGGCGGTGGCGGCGGCGGCGGGGGCGGGCGGCGGCGGGCGGCGACGGGCGGCGCGGCGGCGGGCGGCGGGCGGCGGGCGGCGGGCGGCGGGCGGCGGGCGGCGGGCGGCGGGCGGCGGGCGGCGGGCGGCGGGCGGCGGGCGGCGGGCGGCGGGCGGCGGGCGGCGGGCGGCGGGCGGCGGGCGGCGGGCGGCGGGCGGCGGGCGCGCTATCGTGTTTATGGGCAATAAGGAAGGCGCGTCGACAGGGCGTCGAAGGCCGTATGCAAATGCGCGAAATGAACGCGCAGCGACGTCGACGGCCGCCCCGAATTGAGGAGCAGCTCCCGCGCCGAAGCAGGACGCCAAAGAGGGCGCCGACAGACGCCGCGATCGACAATTCGCTACTTGTCGCGCCGCCGCGCTGCAGTCGCTCTCACTCTGAAGGAAACGGTGATGGAGTGGCTCCACGGTTCTTGCCAATGCGCTGGGCGTCGTAAACGCCTTGCAAAGTGTGATGTAGTACTTTAAGATATTAAGAATATATGTCCCGATATAAGGTTTGAAATTCAAAATATCAATAGCTGTAGAATATTTTTTTCGTTTTGAAATTTCATTTATTCAAGACAAAAAAGTTTACAATGTCACGAAGTCTGATTTCATTAAAACTTATGAGTTGAATTGCGCTTAGTCAAAACCATACCGGAAGTTATTGAAAATCGAAAAGTCTTCTAATAATACTTGATTTGCGGAGAAAATTTATTTATGAACATCAGAGTAATTAAACCGCTGTTGGAAACATATTTAGACCGATTTTTTTACTTCATTTATATTTTTTCGGACGTTTTACATTTAGCTGCTTTCAGATACTCTGCGAATGTGTTACTTGATAAAGGGGAAGAACAGTATCTTAGACTGGTGTCGCGACTTGCATGGATCATTTAAGTGCATGTTCTATAGCACGCACATATTGTCGAAGCGGAAATTTCTACTGGTAATGCCCACGTTCACGTTATATGTGAACACAGGACCTTTCTCTTCCCTGATGCCAGGAAGAGAGAGGCAGCTCGAAATGTTACGAAACCAAATATTACGAGAGTGTTCAAGTTCATGACCCGACTTTTACTCGAGATTTTAAATCAAATTTAATCGCAATCGAAGGACGACTAGAGGAGCGTTGAGACCACCCAGATTGTCCAAGTCTCAGGGACCAAGGAGCGGTTTGTGTCTTAGTCGATAATGTATTGAGTACCGACAATCTTTATTCTTTGTGTGCATGTGAATGTTTGAAAAGTTTACTGTCTTTCGTCGTTGCCATTTAGAACAAAACGTATTAGAACCACATTACATACATATTAATGTCTCCAAATAATTGGAAATTGTATGCACCTAACTCTGAGAACTGAAGTAAATCGATATATCCATGTAATTAGCTCTTAGAAAGATGAATTTAATAGTTTATTTCGAGTTTAAGTGCAGAAAAAAACAACAACTCAGTGTTCTCTTTTTCACATTATACTTGCTTCGGAATACTAGTTACAACCGACTACAAACTGTTGATATATAGTTGAGTTAATGGTTTTAGGTGTTAGGGTATCTGACATTTAAAAACTTGCAAAAGTTAGTTTGTTTAAACTCTATGATAAAATAGGAGTTGCAACGTACGTTAATGTGAAGATTTGAGAGCATTAGAGCATTGGCTTTGAAGATACATTGCTATGCATGACCTAATAAATCGGCTGCAACTCTGGCACTATTCCAGTTAGGAATTTTTAGTTTTATTTTTTAACCTTTTATTATAGTTATTATTAGGAGAACTCGTATGCATTCTTCCTGTAGTGCTTAATCAATTATTAAGCGTAGGACTATTTCAATGTACTGCATAAAGTTTAAACCCGCTCGTAACTCTGTTTACGAGCAGAGCTGTTTTATTGCATTCCATAAGCGATGTATTGGTTGTGCTTTATTGTATTTAGTCAAAGAAAGAAACTTTATGTAATAATCAAAACAAATGTCTAGGGAGAAGTTCAGAGCTCCTCAACTGAAGCTTAACTCCGATCCCAATTACACATGAAAAGAGCGTGATTGATTGCCCTAACTGTTAATATCCATCAGACAAGGGGTCGCCACGTCGGTGCTGACATTTCCGCGATCTCGCGACCTTCGGCGGTGCAGCTCGGAGGCCTGCGTGCTGTGGCAGCGAGCGGCCCAATGGAGCTCGGGCAGAGAATGGGGATTGGCATTGGAGCACGAGGTGCCGTGTTACGAGGGGGCCGCGCCGGTGCGGCAACCAGCTGCGACCGGGCCGTGCCGGCCTCGGCGGCGCGGTCGTGCCCCGAACACGGGCGAGCGGGAATGAAGCGGCCCTGTCTGCCGGCCGACGCGGCGTTCCCGCTTTGCTGGGCGCCAATTCGCCCCCACTCCCGTGAGCAGGCGTGGGACAGTGATAAGGGCTTGTAGTGACCACGGCGCTCTTGGAAGAGGCTGTTTCAAAAACAAAATAAAAAAGAGCGAGAGAGACAGAGAGCGAGAGAGAGACAGAGACAGAGAGAGCGAGAGGGAGACAGAGAGCGAGAGAGAGACAGAGAAAGCAGAGAGAGAGATAGAGAGCGAGAGAGAGACAGAGCGAGAGAGACATAGAGAGCGAGAGAGAGACAGAGAGAGCGAGAGAGAGACAGAGAGGAGGAGAGAGAGACAAGAGGCTGTTTCAAAAACAAAATAAAAAAGAGCGAGAGGAGACAGAGAGCGAGAGAGAGACAGAGAAGCGAGAGGAGACAGAGAGAGCGAGAGAGAGACAGAGAGCGAGAGAGAGACAGAGACAGGGAGAGGGAGAGAGAGAGCGAGAGAGAGACAGAGAAAGAGAACACTTGGTGTAATTCTTTACTCTGATTTCTTTTTGATTTCTTTTCAACTTTCTTGGCTGTATTTGGTTTCTTCCTTCTATTTGAACCTCCTCGAAGTCCAGCCTACCCGAAGACAAATTTTGTTACGGCTTTTCAAGATGCCGGTTACCTTCGACATCCCACTGAAATGTATCTACAATCGTACACTAGGACCCAACTCACATGTGGGCTCCTCGGATCTGGAGACGCCAACGTAGCTTTGGGCTCCGCAACATCCTAATACTCTAGGGAAAACGACCAAGTTCACGGTTGGATTCGATCTAAGAATCCTTAGCATCGACGTGTTGATCAGTACACGCTCTTATCCACGTCTGCCAACCATGGCGACACATTTCCATTTTTTAAAATTTATTTACCTATTCGTTTGTTTCGGCCAACATTAGACTACTTGTGTCACGATGGCCCATGGTGCAGGCTCCAGAGGCCAGCTGGTAGAGGTTTTTCACAATGAAAATGGTTATAAACCGTTGAAATTAATCACTAGGACATGAAAGGCTAAATATCAAAGATGAATTGACAAGCACAAACCGTCATGCCCAAGCTCGGCATTTCGAGGTGGGTTCGTCGGACGCTCATTTTTTTGAGCCGCCTCGGCTACATGGGTTTACGTTTGATGTTTCATATACATTAAGTTTACACGACTTTAAGTTTATATGGATACTTTACATGAATGCATGTTAGTTGACGAAGGTAATCCAATTTTTTTTTCATTTAACCTGATAGTGTTTTTTTCTGTGATCCTATGCCATGCTAGCTTTACCGGGACGGTACAGAAACTCGGATGATGAGGAAAAGTTGTACGAAGGCGATGCAGCTTTCAAGAAGATTGCTCTGCAAGCCCTTAATAAAAGTGAAAAAAAATTGCCGGAGGCTACGGGGATGAGCCACTTGAGGACGGCGCTGCTCAGTCGGGGCCAGTTGGCAGCTAGGATGGAATTGATGAGACAGGTGGCGGAGAAGGAGACGGGACGATGACAAATGAAGGCCTTGGTTCATCAAAGGTACCAATTGACGAGCATCTCGGTGATAGTTCAGAGACCAGGAAACCGGGTAATTTACCTGGGATGCCAATGGGAAAGGATATGATTTTCTGACATCGATGAAGCGTTGAAGGATTTTTTAGTTCACCGTAGTAAAGGGCCTTCGTCGGCTCCACCGCAGCTGATTGCAATGTATTATCGCCTTCATATCATAGAACATGTTCACTTCTTCCTAATTTCATATTACCAGTTGTGACTTCTCTAATTCAGTACTTCACTTCATATCCGGCTTCTCTCTGAATCTCAGTTCCGTCACCACGGCAGATGGTTTACTCTTTCTATGAATTAAATTTGCAATATTATTCCACATTCCTCAATTATTTCTATGCATTTTTCTCGTCTTCTTTCCGTTATCTTCCGTTTCCGTACACCATAACCATATCATTCTACGTGCTGTGATTACTTCCTCTCGTATTTCCCATCCTTCTCTTTTATTATTATTATTATTATTATTATTATTATTATTATTATTATTAATTATTTCTCTTTCCGTTCCTTTGTTCTTTATTTCATGTCGGACCCTTACAGTTGTATCATCAACCTTACATTTTTCATCTCAATCCATCTATACTTCCTCCTCTCTTCGCTTTCTATTTTTCACCTTCCTATTTATTGACTAATTCTATTCTTCGGGATTCACTTGCTATATCTGTTATTCTCTTACACCTTCCTAACTTCCATCAGTTCATCCTGTTATTTCTATCGAAATTCATCCCACTTCATTCGATTTGAATCTACGTCTACCACTCGTTGTACCGCTCCCTACGGCTTCTCCAATGACATGCATCTCTGCAACCCTAATCACCCTACATTCCCCACTTGCCCACTTCTCCAACACTCGTCCCCCGCCCCCCCCTCCGACGCCCAGCGCCGCGCCTCCGCCCGCGCTCTAAAGCGGCCCTCCGGGGGGCGGGGGCGTCCGCAGTGCGGCCCCGGCCTTATTAGTCGCGCCGCATAAATCAGGGCCCGCCGATGCAACTTTCCAGAGGTTCCGTGCCGACGCGCCCGCGCGGAGGCGATGGACCGCGGGCGGCGGGTCACGCTGCCGAGCGCGGGGGCGGGTGGGACTGGACGGGACGGGAACCAAGGGGACGAAAGGGGGGGGGGGGGAAGGGGGGGGGGAAGGGGGAACCACGGAGGTCGAAAGGGACGGGACAGGGGGAAACGGAAGGGACAGATCGGACGGAGTTAATAATACGGAACGGAAGGGTCGAGACGGCAGGGAGGAAAAGGAGACAGGGGGAAACCGGAAGGGGTGAGATGGGCGGAAAAAGAACGGAGGAAGGGATGGAAAACGGAGGGAAACGGAGGGGGCGCGGCAGAAGAAGGCGAGAGGGGCGGGGCGGGGCTGAATGGGAGGTGCTGCTGAGCGCAAGGGGGAAACTGAAAAAACGTGCGCGGGTCGCAGGCGCTAACTGACGCGCGGCGAAGAGGAGTTTGGGAAATGAGGTTGTTGACTCGTCGAAAAAAATATCGTTCATGTGCGGAGGGCAGTGGATAATTCGTCTTGTAGAAATGTGTTCATTTTGAGCCACTGGCGAGTGTGTAGTTAGCTTGAGTACCGCAGGGTTCAGCTCCCCTTTAGTGTGAATTAGTCACGTAATTTCTCCCCTTTAGAAGGAAGCAATGAAAACGATTATATGGCAACGTTTGAACCACATCAGTATTAAATTTCGAACGAATATTTAATTTTTGAACGAATGTATTATGATCATACGTATATGATTGAATAGTTAATTTTCATGTATCATAGACTTTTTAAAAATTTATTTTTTGAAAATTATCGTAAATTTTCGTATTTGCATGACTGTTTAAATTTTAAAAGGAATATTTGAACCGTTCAAGTAATTTATCATCTTTTTACCTGCCCTTCAGTAAAGTGCAAATGTTTTATAACTTCTTGTTCTTCAGTAAGTAAAAATACAGAAAAACGCACGAATTTTCTTAGAGAATCTTCTCTTCAAAAATAGTTGTGTGAGAAGTGAAATGTTATTAATGTTGTAATGATTACAAAAAAGTTTTCCAGCCACATACTTGTCAATACTCGAAAATAAAAATTGGAAGTCATCTTAGGTATCAATTTTTAGTGGAGAGAAGGACACTTCATTCTTTGGAGAGAATAAAATGCTCGAAAATTGGAATGGTCGGGTGATGTATATCCTGGATTAGGCCTTCAACACAGACGACGAAATGCGGTAGGTCGGATTGTGTGTGTGTGTGTGTGTGTGTGGGATTGTGTGTGTGTGTGTGTGTGTGTGAAGGGCGACGAGGGTGGAGCTGCGATGACAACGATGGCAATGATGACTGACGGCGAGTGCAATAAGAAGTGATGATCACTTTAATGACTGTCAGAGCGACGAAGTCGGCAGATGGATTCGGATACGACAATTAGGAGACTGAAAAGGGACGGGAGCCAGGAGGTCGTTAGGGCGACGAGAGGAGCGCAACCGACTGGGAAGGGAACAATAAGGGCGAAGGAACTTCATTTCGAATATAACTTTGCTTGTTCTCTCTATAGCAGTGAGAATCTGTAATTAGAGCTCGTAGAACATTGAAGGTACGTTCATACATAATACGTTTTAAAATGAAAAATGGATATAAATGTCACTCATGGAAGAAAGTCACTTTAATTCTTTTAATGAATATGTTTGGGAGAAGGATTGTACGTGTCGTTGGAAAATTTACTTTTTTATTTTGTACAATTTGTATTCTTTGTACGAATTACTTTTGGCCAATAATTTTCAATGATGAGGCCCATTCTGCAAAGATAAAGGAAGTTCTTAAAGAAGGAAGAAGTCAATTTCCAAGAAATGAAAACGGGAATTTAGTCTTAAATCTCCTCGATCTCCTCTGGGACTACATTTCTCTTTGTGAGAAGAGACAAAAAATGTCTTTAAAAATGCATCGAAAGTGGAAATATGGTACAAAAATTATCACATTCATCAGCCGACGGAAACTATCTGATGTGACAGAAGGAACCCATAAGATCATTGCGCAACGACTCATTGTAATTTCATTGATTAAATGCGTAATGTAGTCGTAACTCAAAAATCGACGTTGCTCAGAACATACATTTGAATCATTTAAGACCTCTTTTCTCAATAAGTACTCTTAAAATAAAATCTACGATTTTTTAATTACAAGTATTACGGTACACATGTTACGTAGATATTAAAATGCAATTCCTCGGATGTAAATAACAAATTGATTATTAATTAAAAGTATATTAGTTGAATATCTTTAATTCACTTTATTATTATTATTATTATTATTATTATATTTACCACTTGTACTTTGACTGACTACATTTCGACCTTGTTCCGGCATTTGTTCCCCACTTCCGGGGTCCTTTGTACAAGATGAAAAGAATTATAGATCTTCTGACGTATTCGGAAGAGTGGAGAAGATGGCGTGTTTCATTCGCATATTTGTTCATTATTTACTGTAAATAAAACCACTAATATTAATTTTCAGTGTGCCTCAGGATTGTGCAGGATTAATTATATTATTAGTATTATTACTATTATTAAACCGACGACCTGACCTCATTTTTATGGCGGTAGCACATAAATGTCGAAGACGTGTCTGTGAAGCGCGAGCAGGAACAAAGCCGTGGGCGGCGTGAGCTGCTGTGAGCTCCAGGCGCCGCTGTGTCAAATAACGGTTCCATTACCGGCTTGACAGCTCCAGGCGGCGGCGGCGGCGGGGCAATATGGTTAAAAGTGGAAGTGCATTGTCCTCGTGGCTTTCTCGGCCTTGGCTCGCCTACGCGCCGGCCGCCCCGCTCGCCCGTGGGTAGCGCACGACGCGATGGGCCAGGTGCGCGTGGCGAAAACAAACAAACAAACGTACCAGCGGATTCTTAAACAAATAAAGGTAGTGTCCCACTCGCGGACATGAACTTGTGTGTTTGGAGATTTGCCCTGTGGGTATTAGCCACTGATGAATTAATCGACGTGGTTTTCTCCCTGGGTTTTACGGATTTTGAATAGTTACTTGTTTTTTGATTCACATGAGGTAAAATTGACGTGCGTTATTTATACTATTTATTTATGTATAATTATGATTAATGAATAT
Organism: Teleogryllus oceanicus; assembly: GCA_964035755.1. Classification (NCBI taxonomy): domain Eukaryota; kingdom Metazoa; phylum Arthropoda; class Insecta; order Orthoptera; family Gryllidae; genus Teleogryllus; species Teleogryllus oceanicus. Next base: position 68,484,520 of record CAXIVR010000008.1, on the reverse strand, counting down.
TTATTTCATATTATTACGCATATTTTTTTTTACTTTCTTCCATTCATGTTGTGTCGTAACAAAAACATCTGTATTTCCGAAATTCCAATATACACTCATATGTCGCTGTGCCAAATTTATTGTTTTTTTTTCAAAGCCCTCTTGAGCAATAAATAATACTTAAAAACTATATGGATTGAATGTCTATTGCACATGTTATCTAAAAAATACAATGTTTTGAAGAAATAGGGTGACTTGATGTAGGCTTTGTGAAGAGTTAGCTATTAATTGATCCGATATTAACCCAGTATTAAAAATCGTAAATCTCACCATTTTTTTAGATAAATTCAATTAAAAATTCATAAGGGACAATTTGCCAATTAAATCCCCCCACGTGAACTTCAGTTTTTACTTATCCATCGTTAAAAACATCGATTTTGGTTTTGGGCCGAAATTTTATTAATATCGATGTTTCATTTTTGAGCATCGATGCTTAGAAACATCAATGTTTTGTTGCCGATGTCAGTCGATGTTGGAGGAATTATGAAGATTTTTTAACGTATTAGGGAGTTGTTGGACCCTCGACCGTTAAAGCAATCCAAAACAATATTGATCATAACTAATTAATAACTAATGATAATGGCGCGCTCTGTTGTGACTGTTGTTAGGGTCTCGAAGTTTCTGTGTCATATTTAACAACACGATATACGTAGGTTCCATACATAGGTTTGTACAGTTACATGTAAATTAAAAATTTGGTAAGCTGTGTTATTACGTACCATTGTGTACAAGTAGTAAGCTTGCAAGCTGTAGCTGAAGGTGAATCCTAGATATGGTTTTGACGTGAATCCTTGTTCTGAGACTTCCAGTAAGATTTCCAAACCAGAGCTGGAATCTGTAAATTTTATGAATGGAATGAAAGTGGCCATTTTGGAACTATTGTTATATTACTATTATCCCGTGCAAAACATACGCAAGAAGTGGAGTTGCATTTTGAGACTTCAATATGCGCGTATGAAAAAATGAGCTTCGGTTTTCTTCCAAACTGCTCATTTTCCCAGGAGTTTTGGCGTACGTGAACGTAAATCAATAGACGTATTTCCCGCCTTACGGCAGTTGGCTCTGACGGCTTCCTTTGTGTTTCACAAAGTGGTCAAGCGGAAAAAGAAGCTTTATGGCTCAGAACCTCTCGGCCGTTGAAAGTCCGTAAATGAATACATGAATGTTAATGTAGCAGATCGCACTACATATTCGTCTTCGAACATAAGGCCAGTCACACGAGGAACTGATTTCACTCACATACAGATTTAGTGATGCATAAATTGAAATGTGTTCCATCATAAATAGTTCAAAATCATCGGTATTTGCGATATTTCATGAAACAGATGAATTTGGTAAGCAGAAATATTATTTGAACTGACACATATAGAGTGCATTTTTATTACAAGAATAAATCACTTCTGGAAACCATTCCCTTAATCATATCTTAAAAGAAAAAATCTATACTATAAAAATCTACAATAGTAAGAAGACCGGCAGGGGTGACGCAGGGTATCAAATGATGCCGCTGCAGTCTTTCTGACCGCGAAGTCCTAGGATTCGAGTCTGACGGTGGCAGGACTTTCCACCCTGGCTAGATCGCTACGTAGAATTGAGTCGCAGTCTGGAAGAGAATTCTAGTGACCGACGGCTTTGATCGGTAGTTTCCCGTGGTTTCTCGGAAGAAACGGGCCAAGAACCGCCCTCTATCTTTCCTTCGTTTTACTTGTCCTGTCCTCATCCCGTACTTAGTGTTTCACACTTTCACGCTATATTCTATCAAATATATCTGAAGACCAGTGAGGAGCTTAAAGCTTGTCCCGACTGGGACGGTGCCCTGCTGGTGGGAGATAGCTGGATGAGGATAATCCCGCAGGCCGAGGTGTAGGTCGGCGCCGACACTAGCTTTTCAGCTACGTCGAATTCAGTCGCTGTGTGAAAGATACTTCTAGCGGCCGGCTTCTCTTATCGGTAGTTTTCCGTGGTTTCTCCGATCAACTCCAGGCGAATGCCGGAGCAGTACCCTAACAAACGGGCCACGGACCGCGCGCAATCTGTCCTTCCCATTCCCTGTTCTATCCTCTCCCCTTAAACACACACTTAGACTAACATACACTACACTTCCACATATCCCGGGAGACCGGTCGGGAGCTTAGAGCTTGTCCCGGCTGGGCGGTGCCCGCTGGTGGGAGAGTCCTGGTTAGAGGAAACCTCAGTAGCCGACGGTAGGTCGGCGCCGGATCTCGCCATCCGGCGGGAAGATCACCGCCATCTCCGAGAAAAACATGCACTACACTAACGGGACAATGACCAGAGCAGTTGACGCGCCGGAAACATGAAAAATCAATCAATCAATCAATCGGCGCCGAATCTCATTATCCAATGAGGGGGACCACCATGTCCCGTGATATAACTTACGGTGCTAATGACACTGATGACAATGATTCTGTACTATTTCTTAAGGAATTGTTATTGCTAGTGGCTATAAAAACTGCCAATCAACTTAGAAAATATTATAAAATTGACTGTTACAAATCAGAGCTCCCTTGCATGTTATTGCACGTTCTACAGGAACGTTAGTGATGCGTGCTTAGATTAGACAATTTCCAAACAATTCGGAAATGGCGAGTAGTGCGTCTGCGTGTCAAAGCACTTCGCAGCTGGAGCGCTTCCGAGGCTCCCTTCTCCAGAGCGCTTGGAAATCGACCCAGGAGCGGATTTTCCGGCATCACGAACGCTCGAGTGGAAAACCCGGCGATGGCTGGGGCGTCCTTATACGCACAAACCCTCGAAATCCTCTCGGCGTTGAGTTTCTGGAACGGATCCCTCGAAAGTCTCCGACCTTTTGTTTTTCTCGTAAACAGCGGCGGCGCGCGCCCCGCACCCGCAGTTCCGCACCTCCACTGCACAGTGGGTCTGCACGCGGTTCTCGGAGGACATAAACGACAGCACGATTTTTAGTCAGAGAGATTTATTTGAACCTCAGTTGGGATAATCAGGAAAAAGTTCATTATTGTGTTTAAATTTACATGAAAATTCAGTAATAATACCAGCCATAATATTTTTGGTTTTTTTTTTGGTTAGTGATTCCGGGCGCGTCAACAGCTTAGGTCATTATTCCCGTCAGTATAGTGCATGATTTTGCTTGAGAGATGGCGGTGATCTTCCCCCGCCGGATGACGAGATCCGCCACCGACCTACAGTCAGCTAGCGGGGTTTCCCCCTAACCAGGGCTCTCCCACCAGCAGAGCACCGCCCCCAGCCGGGCAAGTTCTAAGCTCCCGACTGTTCTCCCAGAATATGTGGTAGTGTAGTGCATGTTAGTGCTAGTGTGTGAGTGTAAGGGGAGAGGACAGGAGAAGGAAGAGGAAGGAAAGATCGCGCGGTCCGTGGCCCGTTTCTTAGGGTACTGTTGATCGGAGAAACTACAGAAAACTACCGATCAGAGCAGCCGGCCTCTTGAATTCTCCTCCAAACAGCGACTGAATTTGACCTAGCTGAAAAGCTAGTGTCGAAAATTCTGCCGCGGTCAGGAGTCCTGGTCAGAGACCTTTCATTTGATGCACTGAGCTACCTCTCCCGGTCCAGCCATAATAAGAAATATAACAATACTATTAAGTGAACTATGTAACCACAGTCCTAGGATGGCTTATGGGCAGCGCACTTGATTCCCGTGGTGCAATCCCTGGTTCGATGACCGGTCGGGGCAAAAATAGCTGTTGCTTTCTTTTGAAATCGTCTCATTTTCAGTGGCTGTGTGATAAGGAAAAGTTGAGGCTGGCGGAATTTGCTAGTTACGGTGAAGGGAACACGTGACCTTCGCCTTTCTTACCCCCAAGCAGAGGAATTATACTGGACCCAGGGTGGGGGACACTGCTAGCTGGCCGGCAATGTCGGACAATCGACCCAATACGTACATACATTTTAGCTAGTACTTACGTAACATGGACTCCAACTGACTTACTCATTTCAGGTAAATAATTTCTTTAGTTTCATTGAACAGTTTATTTTTCTTAAAGTGGCGTGGCATAAAAGGGAGTATGTTAGTTCGGACAACTTTGTGAAGTACGTTTCACACATGAAACAACAAAATTCGAAACTCTTTAGCAATGAAGCATATACATAAGATTCATTAAACGAGGATTATAGAAAATACGTATAAACATGAGTCCTTTCTTTCTTAAGCTTTGATACTAAGTTGATCCTGTCAAAGTAAATACTATTTCGGACAAGTCCCTGAAGTGACTGCAACCCCTTTATCACATTTCCGTTATGATTGTTAGAATTGAACACCGTTCTGTCCATCTGGCTTTGAGTTCCACTCTATCTCTCTTCGTGGAATGCTGAATCCTTCCCGGCGTTTAAAGCGACTGAAATGTAATGCTGGTCACAACTTCTTAGAACAGACACTCTTCTTTTGTTAAGTCATCTCTCTTCGGTGGTGGTTTAAACCGTAAACATTGCTTCAAGATTTGGTAAAGAATATTTCTCCAGCGATGTCGTTGACATACATCATTCATAACGGAAACATTTTTTACTACTGTGAATGCAGTGAGCTTCATTTCTTGCTATGTTCCTTCATTTCGTTTGTAGACACACTGAAGGCTAAGTGGAAAACTATTAGGTTGGACATCTCTCATAAGAGTAATGGCATGGAGCTAAATTAGAATTCCACAATATTTTTCGTAGTTTTTTTTAAGGATCATAACATCCACGGTTTGTAAACAAAGTAGCATTAGTTTATTCGCCAATAAGTATCACTGTCCAATTCTAGTTCATTTGCATTTTCTTGCCAGTAAGAACGTAAATGCAAAATGTTTAAAAAGTATCATCTACCAAACATTTTGACAAAAAATTTTCAGAGAGTTTCGTTAACTGGAACCTCCGCAAAACTTCCTCCCGTATTTTACAGCAACTTTATAATCCAAGTACGTGCTTCTCATCCCAGGCAAGTACGTACCTGCGTGTCTGCTTCTCATGCTGCTTAGAAGTCTCTTTCCGAGTTTCCTTTCCAGGGCGTCAAAAGCATCCACTTGGAGCTCATGGACCTTAAACGCCCCGTAATTTCTCGGCGTACGCTCTAGGAAGGGAATTCGCGGCGTGAGAACGCGCCTGCGTTGGACTACTGTGCGGCGGCGCGGCCGAACCGAAGCGTAGCGGATTCCCAGCCAGGGCGGCGCGGGCGAGAGCGCGAGGCGCGGGATCTTGGAGCGTCGCGACGCCGCGGAGCCTGAGGAACCGCGAGGGCGGAGGCGGCTAACGAGCGCCGCTAACAAGGAGGCGTCCGCCGGCTGCCACGCCCACTTCACTCCCACACTGTCCTCGCCGCTCCCCGCCGATCACCTCCCGTTCCTCTCCTTCCCCGCTCAATCTGGTTTGGTTTGGTTTTCGTGCTTCCGGGCGCGTCAACTGCTTTCGTCATAAGTTCCGTTCGTGTAGTGCATGTTCTTTCTCGGGAGGTGGCGGTGGTCTTCCCCGCTGGATGGCGAAATCTGGCGTCGACCTACGGTCGGCTAGTGGGTTTCCCCTAACCAGGACTCTCCCACCAGCGGGGCACCGTAGCAGCCGGGACAAGCTCTAAGCTCCGACCGATCTCCCGGGATATGTGGTAGTGTAGTGCATGTTAGTGTAAGTGAGTGGGTAAGGGAGAGGATAGGACAAGGAAGAAGAAGGATAGATCGCGCGCGGTCCGTGGCGCGTTTGGTAGGGTACTGCTCCGGTATTCGCCTGGTGTTGATCGGAGAAACCACGGGAAACTACCGATCAGAGCAGCCGATCGCTAGAATTCTCCTCCAGACAGCGACTGAATTCGACCTAGCTGGAAAGCTAGTGTCGAAAATCCTGCCGCCGTCAGGACTTGAACCTAGGACCTCCCGGTCAGAGGCGCTGCAGTGACATCAGTTGATGCTCTGAGCTACCGCTCCGGTACGAAATTATTTAAAGCGCAGACGCTTTCTCAGTGTTCAAATGATTTCAATCTGCTCTGCCACGATCTTCGTCCCAGCGTGTTCCCGCCCCGCCCACCCGTCGCACGCCCGACTCTTCACCCTCCCTCACCCCATCCCTCTCCTTCCCGCTCGTTCTGCTCTGCTCCACTGTATGGCACTTCCTTTCATTCTACTGTGCCTCTCTCCGCCATGCCCACAACACGCTCGTCCCTTCCCTCCACTTTTCGTCCCTCTCCCCTCTACCCACGGTCTTTTCCCACTCCCTATCTCTTCCCTTGCCTCCCCTTTCATTCTGCTCTTTCTCGCCATACCTCTCTTCGTCTCGTTCCGCTGTGCCCTGCCCACCTCAGGTTCACGCCTTCCCTCCACTCTTCACCCTTTCTCACCTCTGTTCACTCTGGCCACACCCGGTCCCCGCCTATCCCTCCCATCCCTCTCCTCCCCTCTCAGTCTTCTGTCCCCCGCCTTTCCATATTTCATCTCGTTGCGGTGTGCCCCGCCCTTTCCCACCCACCCCTTCCGTCCTGTATTCATCCTCTTCCTCTCCCATCTTACCGCACACTGTTCATCGCTTTCGCTTCTCACCATGCTATCCTTCCTCTCTCCGCTCGTTGTGATCTGCTCCGCCGTAACCACACCATCTCGTTCCGCTCTGCCACGCGTACCTCACGCTCGCTCCTTCCCTTAAGTCTTCATCCTCCCTCACCGCGCCCTGCGCTGTCCTTACCTGCTTCTCGCCTCTCCCCAACCCATCCCTCCTCTCTGTTCATTCAGCTCTGCCCCTCCGTAACCCAGCCCATCTTCCTCTTCGTCGCCCCTCCCCGCCACATCCACCTCATCCAACCGCTCCCCCCCGTCCCCTCCCGCGTCATAGCGCCCCTCGGTCGTGACAAGCGCCGCGATTTCTGTGCATGGCATCGATTGCTTGACTGAAGCATATGGGTATCATGTTGGGGCTGGTGTCAGTCCACCAAGTGCGGTTAAAATATTATTTCTATACGTGAAAATGTTGTTTGACAACGGTTAGCATACTAGATACAGGTTATTAGGTGACGAAAAGTACCTACGGTTTGAAAACGACTTTGTTGTGATCTTAGATGTTACGTGGATACGCGTATTATCTTATTCCATACGTCTTGCATACCAATAAAATTTTGTCCCTATTAATATTATAAAATAGTTATAGTTATTTTGGAAACAAAATTCCAAAATCTCTGAAAACTATTACACTTTTGTTTCTTTTGTTATAATTTCTCTCGGTGATCTAATTTTACACAAACAGCTGCTTCTCAAAAAAGGAAGTTCAGGATGATTATGACAAAGGTCCTCAGCACGCAGAAATGACACACGTTATTACATATGATACCTTCGTACGTAAGATATTAAAGAAGTTGTCGCTTTTCTGTGTGACAAGCTACCGCATATTCACATAATGAGACGCGTCCCACAACAAAGCAAACATGGCAGTCCCATCTTTCAATCAAGTACAAGTCTGGGAACAGCAGTGACTCAGCGAGTCCTGTATGCGACCTAAAATAGCTAGCGAAAGCCTTTCGGTTGGAATGTAGTCTCTCGTCGACGTCAAGCGTTGGGGTCTGTTCACGTTTGCCAGGCGCGCACGGAAGAACCAAAGAAAAGCCGACGTTCTGTCACGTACCTTTGGGGGAGGAGGGTGAGCATGTTGGTAGGCATGTTTATAGGGAAAGTAACGCACTGATACACACACCACACACACACACACACACACACACACACACGCACGCACGTACGCACGCGTGCGCGTTATAACAAAAAAAAAAGAGAAAGAGTTTAAGGAATCGGTCATTCTATTACTCTGCAAATAGAGAGAATCTTAAGGATATATTTATTTATGGTAGACTGATGCCTAGAAATAAGTTTTCAAAAATATTAGAACTTCAAAATCTCTTTAAAGCTATTCTCTATGAAAACGCTCTTTTCTGGTGTTTTCAGTTCGTTTTTCAAACACTTCTTCATTATGATATATGAAGGCACCTCCAATTAAATTAGTTTACGCCAATTGTCATTCATTTTCATGAATCCACAACCAAAACGCCGTAACTCCCACAATGTCTTAGAACCCGAGAGGAAGTTCTCTTACTTGAAATGTAATGTCCTGATTTGCATTTCAGGTGCCTGGACATTTATTGTTTGAGTAAACATAAGATCATTCGTAATTTCCTTTTTTAAATACAAAAATAAAGAAAACAAACAAGATTCGACTCGGCTTTGGACCTATTGAGTTTCCGATAATGCGGAAACCAGCTTTGGTTTTCTCGGCACTCGTGTAGAGAGCTCTCATTAAAACTGTTGCGGGAAACAACTTCTTGGACAGTCTCCATGTTCACAATTGGAGTTTCCGAAGAGATGAAATGCACTGTCAAGTAAGATTGTAGAAGGCGGAGAAATGGTCTGAACTCAAGCAAACAATTCCCTCTTAACATAATCATCTTAGTCAAATCGGTCGTTCTTCCTGAACTCGTAGCCGTCCGGTCTTTTACAGCTAGTATATTTAACTCGCATAAATGACAGGAATTTGTGAACCTTCGAGCACGGATAGTTACAGCCCTTCCGCCTTCGGGACCTTGGATACCACGGTCGGCTAATTGTTTGGTTTTTTTCTTTCTTTTGTATTTTGTTCGCGAATAGGCCATCTTGGACCACGCAGGACATGTATTTGCACCGGCTCAGTATCATTTTATTACGTTGCAAGCCTTGCATGCAACTAATCAGGGGGATCAGCATTAGGGTGAATCCGATTTTTGTACCCCAGGGTTGTTAGTCCTGAGGGGATGGAAGATGGAATGATGATGATAATGACGGATGAATGGACGGCACACACAAACAGACATACACATACACACCCGTGCCCGAGGTGGGACTGCAACTCACGATCCTTCCCACCGAGATCGCCGATGTTGTTGTTATTGTTGTTTTTTTATTATTATTTCAAATGTGTATTACAACTATTGTTATTACTATCCCCTACATACACTACGTAAAATGTTAGGCGTTGGTAAAACGTAAAATCTACTCCAGATTGCATTTAGCTTCCTAATGATCACCTTCGTGCTCCTGGGTGCGTCTGCAAAACTTTCCGCAAAACGTTGGTTGCTCCCAATAACGCGATAACTTGCAGTGTTTTGAAAACTTGTCCATCCTGAAGGTTTGGACTAAATAATAATAACGACAACAACAATAATAATAATAATAATAATAATAATAATAATAATAATAATAATAATAATAATAATAATAATATTTTGGAGGAAATGACATTAGGCTGCTAAACCAGCGCGGGCAGCAAAAGATGTGGGTGAACCAGTGCCGGTGTCGCATTGCTTCCTGGAAGCACAATTTCCGAACGCGCCCACGCTGCCGAGCCGCGGCGGCGAGGGGGGCGGTGACCGCGGCGGCGCGGGGTGAACGCCGCCCTCGTTAAAGGCGCGGTAAATAAAATCCTATAAATAGTGGTGTGCCGCAGTAGCAGCGGTCGCTGCCGCAGCAGAGGCGAAGGCATTCGGCAGCGGGGTGGGGATGGAGGTGACGACTGAGGGCTGAAGGTGGGTGCTTTCTAGTTGTGGGCGGAGGAGGGTGGGTGGAGATAGACGCCGTAGCGGGTGGTTTTGGAAAGGTAAGGGGAGACAAGGTTATGACGAAGAGGGCGTTTATCGTCGATGAACAGAAGAAAGTGACACATTTCATTCTCTTTTTGCTGGAGAATTATTTTATTTTGAGCGGCGGCGTGTAATTCATGATGAAGTCAGTGTTTTGCTGTGTACTTCAGATGTCCTATAAACTATCTGTATTATTTTTTTACTTGTAAAAACAACCTATTTTTTAAAAGTACTCTTTACTGAACTGAAAATTGGTAATTTATTAGACGTGTCTTTCTTGTTCACCGACGATGTAGATCGGAATAGATGAATAGGGGACGGATTTTAATGAAATGTCTTTTTTTTTCTTTTTTTTCACTTGAAAAATGACGTTTAGTACGGAAACTCATTTTATGTTATGACAAAACAAAATGACTCATTTTATATATTTTTTGCACTTTCGTCGATTTCGACTAATAAGTCATTTTTTACGTTTTCCGTAATTTTTAATGCATTTTCGCTGATTTCATTGAGTTTAATATCATTATAATGGTAATTACTTCAAATAATATTTACGAGATGCAGCAAATATTCACAGAATTCCTGAGTACGAATATTTGGCTGCCTCTTCGATTTCTTCGCTTAAAAGTTGTAATGTCAGCCAATTGTATGTAATCTCAAGGTTCCTGTACCGTCTCACACCGCCATTGGCAGTTCAGCCGATTTGGGGATAACTAACAACAGAGATTTTCTGGTAAAGAACAGAATTGAAGAAGCCTCGATCACATCAGTAACGTAACTAACAGCTTGAGTTGTTCATCCGAATTGGTATGGATCTCAGTTTTTACGTCATTTTTCTTTGCTTTTTGGGCATTTTAAAAACAATTTAAGAGCATTTTGTTGATCTTTTATGCGATATTTTAGGTCATCGAAATCCGCCCCCCAATGATGAAGGACGTCTAAGCATACTAACAAAATGCTATGCATTCAGGAACTTAAATGTTGAAGGAATTCCTGAATCTTCTCGAATACATTTTCTCCTTGTGTGTTTATTGATTGATATACTTTTATAAATCGGAGTTTAGTGATGTGACTGTGCGAGAGAATCCGACATGATAAGAGGTGTCAATTTAAAATACGACAGTATTGACATGATACGAAGGCTAGACACATAAGCAGCTGTAGCGGCAATGCCACATTTATAAAAAGAATAATTTGAAGTATTTAAATGATACCAAATATAGATTATTATTATCATTAATATTACCATTGGTATTGTTGTTATTATAACAAATCGACATATTTTTGTCAAATGGAAGTCATCTGACAATTGTTTCGATTATTAACACTAACTCTTGAGTTTGACTGGGCTAACATTTTTATTTATAGCTCTTGTTAAATTATTTGAATGTGTAAATTACGTTACAATAGGAATAAAGTCATGAGGAGGAAAGGTCAGAATATCCGAACAAAAGAGGTCTGAAAGAGGAGCAGCCGTGGCATTGTGGAACCTGCTGATCAGATGGGGCAAGATGAACGGAAGAGAATGTCAAGGTGAGACTCGAGAGCTGCAGGAATTGCTGTTGACCCATAGGTCAGCGAAGGCACTGGTGCAAAGGAGCGGAGTGAAGCGAAGCGGCTGTGGTTCTTCAAACGGCGGCGAAGGCGGTGCTCGGAGGTCAGCGACTCGTCTGCAAGCGGGCAGGTTGCGAATCACAGTGTGTCTGGGAGCGAGCCACGGAAAATGAAGTTGAAGACGTCAACAAAATATGTAATGATTGATTGTTAGTGATTCCGGGTGCGTAAACTACAGAGGTCATTAGTCCCGTAAGTGTAGTGCATATTTTTCATCGGGAGGTGGCGGTGTCTAGTGGGACACCACCCCAGCCGGAACAAGTTGTAAGTCCCCGACCGGTCTCCCCGTATGTGTGGTAGTGTAGTGCACGTTAGTATGTAAGGGGTGAGGGTAGGTCAAGGAACTGGAAGGAAAGATCGCGCGCGGTCCGTGGCCCGTTTGGGAGGGTTCTGCTCCGGCATTCGCCTGCTGTTAATGGGAGAAACCACGGAAAATTACCAATCAGAGCAGCCGACCGTTAGCCAATCAGAGCAGCCGACCGTTAGAATTCTCCTCCAAACAGCGACTGAATTCGATCTAGCTGAAAAGCTAGGTCGAACCTAGGACCTCTCGGTCAGAGGCACTGCAATGACATCAGTTGAAGCACTGAGCCACCGCTCTCGGTGAATATGAAAAGAGATGGTGTACACTTTTTTTTTCTTCTTAGAGTACTTTGGTCTGTCCGAATGCTGGCATGATTTTAGTGATAAAAGAAAATATGTAAATGATTGTAATCCCTGTCGTGCCCTGCATTGTAGGGGTACAAATAGAGTTTGAAAAAATCAAAAATACGCACGTAAAATTATTTCTAAAATGGCGTGATTGCAATACGCAAAGGATGTAATTGTAGTGTAATTGCACCAGACATAATGGTGGGGAAGATGAGGTTGTTAAATTAAAGATACTATGGCAGCGAGAAGGACGAAGAGCAGCGACAGATGAATAGTGTAAAGTGGCTACGGTCACTGGCAATAAGCGATAATGCATTCTAACAAGCCTCTGTCAGAATGGGAGGTACAGAGAAACCGTTATCGATAGCAAACGGAAGGCGACGGTGAGAAACCAGTATGAGGAACGGTGAGAAACAGATATTAGTGTGCGATGAAGGGAGAGCAAAGATGATCGACGGTGGGCATACGGTGTTTGTGCGCGACTATAAACTACAGACGATGACAACCTACAACAGTAAGCGACAATAGACGCAATTACGGCGTAGGCAGCAGAAGTTGCCAAGGGGAGAACAGAGCGAACAGCACTGTCATGGCCCTTGCGGTTCGGGATCCACAACCTCCATTACCATCTCCGCCGTCGCCGCTTCACAGTGGGCTGAAATGGGCTGACATTCGCGCATAAAGACAGTATCCGCGGTTATTTGAAAAGCTTTTCTGAATTATTTTGCCTCCAACTTGGAAGTTTTTCATCCCCGTTTGTTCACAGATTTTATAAGCAAAAAACGCACCAATGAGCGCATTAAATTGAATTAATTAAATTCATATATATTTTATAATTTCATTAGTAAATTAAGCATCACTTAAAAGTGCTGTACGTTTTTGTGTTTCAAAGATGCGATTTTCGCGAAAGAATTTTGCCGGCCCAATTGTTTCTTTTAATCGCAAGTGTGCTGTGTTTATGCCATATGAACCTCGTACATGTGAAAACCGCATACGGCAGTATTGAGATTTCTGGCTTCGCAACTCCCGTCAATGTGCCGTATCTCCGCAATTTACTCCAATATAATAGTTATTAATATTATTATGCCTAAATAGGGTAAATAAAGGACGTAGTAGGAGTTTGTAAACTGAAGCGATAGTCGAGGTTCATATCCAACAAAACTCGTTTTTTGAGAATCGGCCGTGTAGTTTAGTACTTTTCGTAACATCACCTTCTTAGAACCTTAGTCTTAGACATAGAAAATACTTATTGTTGGCATAGGAGTACTCACACTCCATATTTTGATGCAATTCATTTATTTCGTGAGAGGATTGTTAAAATCATTGATTGACCTTCGCTATATCATTTTCGTTCTTCCATTTGGCTGCGTTCAGTCGACATAACACTACGTTACCACGAAAATAAAATAAACCTCGTGCTCAGACCATTGTAGCCCAGTGGGCGCCATCGGGGCGCGTTGGTCGCCCCGCCGCCCCGCCACCCCGCCCCCCCCGTCGACCCCACCGCCCTGCCGCCCCGCCGCCCCGCCGCCCCGTCGACCCCGCTGCCCCCGCCGCCCCGCCGCCCCGCCACCCCGGCCCCACCCCCCCTCCCGCCCCTTCCCGCCCGCTCCATACCGCCCCGCTCCATCCCGCCCCGCCCCGCCCGCCCCGCCTCGCCCCGCCGCACCGCGCCGCCCGTCCCCGCCGGACCGCGCCGCGCCGGCTGTGATTCATGCCCTGGGAAGCGGCCGATCGGACGCCCCTGCTTCATCCCCTTGGCCGCGCTTCAGCCTTCGCACTGCGGAGCCGCATGCGCCACGCCCCCACAGCCCCCTCCCCTTGCGCTCTCCGCAGCGGTGGCAGCTGCGGACGGTCGTGTTACCCACTCGCTGTTAATCAACCGCCGCCGCCGCCGACTTAGAACCGTGCGCGGCTCCCATTCGGTGGGTACTCGGTTTGTCGATAGATGATGCGGGTGTCGGAATGCTGCTATTCCGGTACCACAAGTGTTTGAAATATTTTTGTGATAAGAGAAGCTTTTTTAGTTAACTAGTCAAACCAAATTGTTTTCAAATTCTTTTCTTTTTTAATTTTTCACTGTTAATGAACAGGAATTTTTAATAACGTGAAAAACCATATAGAAAATTTGACTATAAAAGTTGAAATTATGAATAGTCACTAAACAGTATGTAATAATATTCTAAATATTAATGCACGTAGTAACTAAATGTTACTTTATAACACTACATTGATTTCGTTGTGATTCCGTTTTGTACTTTTTTGAGCGTTACAAAAAAAACAGTTATCTGTTTTAGTACATGATTATTTCTTTTTTCGAAATACCGATGTATTAATTCTTTCCGTTTGAGTTGCAGTGGTCACAGACACAGAATATTACTCCTCTTTTTTTCGGATGGCTTTTACCTCAAAATCGTATTTTTTTATGGAAGCGTCAATCACCGATTAAAGGATATTACGGTCTCCTGATTTCCATCCAGGAGAATCCGTCCGCCGGCAAGCTCTCCCATAAAATTCATGGGTGTCGGGAGGAAGTTAATTGGGCGGGCGTGGGAGGGCGGTGAATATGATTTGAGGGAGCGCCCTCAGTTCGGGGAATGTATTCATCAGGCGAGCGGTCGAACGGAGCTGCGTTCGAGCGGAAACAACGTCCCCTTGTGGGAATGGCCCTGCGCCCTCCACCTCGCCCCCGCTTCCTCTTCCGCCCTTCCGTCCTCTTGGGCTTCCACCGCGCCTTTCTCCTCTCATCGTCGTTGTTTGCTCCTCGTCCGCATCCTCGTTTTCGTCATACATCTCGTTCTTCTCTGCCTCGCTCTCTCTCGTTCTCCTTTTCATCCTCCCTCTCGTCATCCTCCTCTTTCTCCCTGTTGTTCGCTTTTCCTCTTCCGCGTTCTTCCCTCTTCGACCTTTCCTCTCGTCGCCCTCCTCCTCACTGTCCTCTCCCCTCTTTCTCTTTTCCTCCTCTTTTCTTCTCCTTAGACTGCCATGTCGTCGCCCTCTTGTTGTCCTTCTCTAACTAGTCCTCATCCCTCTGTATTCGACCCCTTCCTCACCGTTCTATTTGTTGTCTTGTCCTCGTCCCTTTCCTCCCCCCCTTTTTGTCGAAAGGGCATATTTTATCCTTTTGCAGAGCTTCTTGTTGGCGCGCGGGATCACCTTTGGCGGAGCAAGAAGCGTGCGTTTGAAGCAGCCCGGTGCGTTGGGTTGCCAAGGGCGGCGGGCGATATCTTGATTCACCGCCTTGGCCCGCGCCGTGGAAGTTCTTAGAGCGACGCTCCCCTCGTCCGTTGGTTGCTTCCGCTCCCCGCCGCGGCGGGCGCCGCCTTCCGGCCACGGGCTGATCCAACGGGCGTTTGCCTCCCCAACGAGTGCGCCTTTGGACTTTATAATTTTGGGGCTGTGTTCAAATATAAATTGTGATACTGCGGTTTTTGAAATCTTGAGTTTGAAAGGGAAAAATAGGAAAAGAAGGAAAGACAATAGAGAAGGAGAAAGAAGGAGGAGAAAAGAAGGAGAAGGAGAAAAGAAGAAGGAAGGAGAAAAAGAAGAAGGAGAAGGAGAAAAAGAAGAAGGAGGAGAAGGAGAAAAAGAAGGAGGAGAAGGAGAAAAAGAAGAAGAAGGAGAAGGAGAAAAAGAAGAAGAAGATGAATTCGAAAATTTCGACTTATTGATATCTGGGAACCAGACAACATGCAAATATGGTAGATAGAGGAGTGAATACGATATGAAAGTGTAACGAGGAAATTCTAGATAATGAGTTTCAAGCTATTGAGGTTGCTCTGAATTTTGTGACGAATTCTTTTCCCAATTTATTAGACTACGTGTCATAGATTACTATCTCTATTAATTATTAATATTTTTTGTAATGCAATATTTATCGTTTTAATCACTTAAAAAGAGAATTTTAATGTTTATCCGTTTCTGCTCGTTCTTCAATTTTATCGTACTGTAGTGTAGGACTTATCTGTATTTCTACGTTCAAGATACTTCGTTCAATACACTTCTCTATACAAAGCATCGTTCACCTAGTCCCTTTTTTCTTCGTCGAGAATCATTCATGGTGGCGTGTAAGAATGCTGCGGTCACTCACGAACACGATATTCCCTGCATTAGGTATTGTATGTATTGATTGTTTGGGTAGCAAAGATATCCTCTACCATGAAACTGGGTGAGACCAATTCTACTCCTGCTTGACTTCCTTGTAGGGCATGTCACAATCTCAAATACATGTTTAGACTTGACCTCCCAAATGGTATGGACATAGATGAATCCTTATTTCATGAGTGTTCGATATATTTCTTTATCGTGGGTTTTTCTGAATGGTAATATTGTAAAGTTATAGCGTCACTATTTCCACATTTCATACTTAATCAACGAAAGCTGGGAACTCCTGTACTTTTGAATCATATTCTTGATCATGTACAAGCACACTATGGTATGAATCAAGACTCGAAAATACAGAGATGCGTGAATAAAATATGTCGATATTCGCACACATTTACTCCGTGGACGAGGACGACATAAAAGCTTAAGGCTGTTCCGAGAGCACCTACGCACAGAAATGAGTGTGGCACTCATCAAACATATCACAGAATTTCTCGAAGTCCGAAAAAAAAGATATTCGACCGTGTTTGTTCTTTGATGAGTCAGACATACACCGCCTATCCTGTTTTTTTTTTCTTCCCGTCCTTCTTCATTCCCGCTGCCTTTCCTCCTCCCTCGCCCTCCCTCCCTACCCCTCTGCCGGGCCGCACGCGTGTCGATGAGCCATCGCGGCTCGCAGCCACGCCCCGATAGCCGCGTCCGAGAGTGGCTCTCCCGTCGACGGCCAGGAATGTATCGGAGAACCCCCCCCCGCCCCCGCCCCCGTTGCACTCCATCACCCAAACGAACCCCGGCCGGGAGGCAGCGCATCGCTTCATTGAGGCAGACCCGCGCTGCTGGCGCCGCCCGCGGAGAACATCGTGTTATTTGTGGAGTTTCTTGGGGGGAGAAGGAAACATTCGTCGCTTTAAAAAAATCCACTCAAATAAGATTGTCTCTGGCATTAGAATTGTTGGTCCTTTTAACAAAATTCTTTCTGTGAGTAGGTTTTCAGTTGTTTTGGACAGTACTCATCAAGTTTAGGGCTCTCCTCGCTGTAATATATTTGAGCCACGTATTATATTCAGAGAACGTAAAATTGTGGATGAAGAAACCTTTCATGATTTCACTATCATTGGTTTTGTGGTTTTATGAGTAAATATGATGTTGTAATTTCATGATTAAAATCAGTTCTTGAAGAAATTATTTGCTAAACTGCGATTTTTCCAAAGTTGCCTGTAACATTTCATCAGCTGTAACCGTGGCATCCAATACACGTCACTATGTTCCGATTGGATGACACCGTAACAACTGATTTATGTCACAAGCAGCTATGAATAAATCAACTCTTGTCTTACAAAGATGGTAATTTTTAGTTCACGTGAAGCAATTGTGAATGATCATTACGGGGCGGAGATTAATGAAATGTAATTTTTTCCTCTTCACTTTATAAAAATTCCTTTTAGTAAACATGAATTTTATTTTATAACAATAGAAAATGACCCATTTCATATTACTTTTTTTGCATTTTTTGTCGATTTCGACAAAAAGTAATTTTCTCATTTTTAAAGCTATTTTCGCCAGTTTCATCGATTGTAATATCATTTGAATGGTACTTGCTTCAAATAATATTTACGAGATGCAACAAATGTTCTGCACCGAGTTCCTGAGCACAGATTTCTTCGATCAGAAATGATAATGTCAGTCGTTGTATGTGATCTAAGGTTTCTGGGATGCTTATCAGTACCATTGCCAGTGTGGCCAATTTCGTGAAAACTAAAGATAGAAAAGTTTGCAAGCTAAGTTCTCTTGAACGAAAGGAAGTAGCCTCGATTACATCAGTGTCATATCCAACAAATTTTGTTCATCTGAACTGATTTTGATCAACTTTTTTACGTTTTTCTTTGTTATGGGACATTTTTGAAATAGATAAAGATAATTTTTTTGATCATTTTTGGCAATATTTTAGGTTATTAAAATCCACCCCCAAATGATCATCAAATGAATGGAGAGAAAAAAGTCTTCACAGCAGTAAATATTGAGGAATAAGGCACATGTCGCAACATTTTACAACGAACCTATTGTTTTTTTGTACCAATTTTGTTCTTTGTAACATTTTTGCAATTATAATAAATTGCGAAAATTATTTATAAATATCTCCCTTGTTGGCGTTACAAAACAATATTTTTATTTCTTTACATCGAAAAAATGTAACGATGTAAATATTGACAACTTTCATTCCAAACAAAACAACAGGATTGTAAGTTCAAACATTGTCAGTGAGGTCCGAAAAAGGTTTTCGCAAAAAACACGGGAAACGTTTTTGCATCAGTTTCGCACAGTAGAATTACATATTGGGTTTTGTAGACGAATTATACGAACCACATCGTTATCGACTAGTCGGGTTAAGCTGCATTTTACCCAGCACTGTGTTAATAACATAGAGGCTCTGCGTGAATCCAAAATTAATTCCACTCTGGAAATCCCACGCATAATGTAACAATTGCATCAACCGCTTTGTATGTTTATTTGCGGTAAGTTTAACATTGCAAGTTTCTCGTTTTTGTGGAGCATCGCATCATTTACCACGTTTGGATCGGCCCAACATATTGAAATGGGATTTTCCTCTATTCTAAATGGCATAACTCTGAGCATCAACCTGCATTTCGCCTAACCGTCTTGTTTTTTGAAATCTCTTTATGCGTGAATTGTTCCACTTGGCTTTGATATCGATTTGTTAAATTATCAAGGGGCGCGGATTCATGATGGCGGTTTTGTCTAACAGGGGAGGGGTTCGCTCGCACCCTAGGTTGAGAGCCCTCTAGCAGGTGAAAAAAGAGACTCTGGGGAGGAATCCGATGAATATTGAATTAACTTCGGAATCCTAACCAAGCTGTTCATTGAATAATGCCGAAAGGTCACGAATCTTAAGATCACTCTACTTGCGAAAATTATATTTTCAGTGTCAACTGCAGTTTTTCAGAAAAGGAAATTAAAGAATGAATTTGTGTATTTTCAAATACTATTTTATTGTTTGTGACAATAATTGAAATAAAATCGGTAATTCTTTTCGCAGCTTAAAGAATACAAGGAAATACTGAAGGTAAATTCAGCAAGATCAAATAGACTAAAAAATACTGAAAACGATTTTTAAATGTACTTAGTTATTTTGTGTGAATGTGTTAGTGAGTAACCATTTGGACCTAAACTTCGGAATTGGTATAGTGTAGTTTTTACTTAATGTTTGTGGAATTTTGTTTCTTTTTTGTCTCTAATTTAACTCAGTTTTTCTACACCTATTTTTTGTTTATTTACTAAGTTCCGAAAAGCTTGTAAATAAATTCGTAGAAAAATGTTTCATAATAATCAAATTTAACTTTCTTTTAAGTTCAAAACGTGTCAAGATATCACGAATGGCAAAACTTGGGTAACAGGTGCCTCACGTATTAAATTGCCTCAAATTGTTCGAATTCTAAGAATACAATACAGGGAATACAGGACAGTTGAAGATAGAACACGCGGAATTCAAACTCCCAAGAGTGTAAAGAGAGGGAAAAAATAGGTCTTTCTCCACATCGTTTCCTCTGAGGTCCTAACCATTTCAAATAATTATGTATGACAAATTAACGCTAATGTTCTTCCAGGCCATTGTCCTCGCATTAACGTCCGGTAATCTGCGCAACATTGGCGCGGGTGCGGGCGGGAGCACGAGCGGCGGCTTGGGGAATGGCCGGGCCCGCTCCGCCCTCCACCCCCACCACGCCCCCGCACTCGCACGCCCTTCCCGCCCACGCGTCTCTCTACGCGCGAGCCGCCCGAACGCCCGCCCGCACGGTCGCCCGCTCGCCCGCTCGCCCGCTCGCCCGCCTCGCCCGCTCGCCCGCTCGCCCGCTCGCCCGCTCGCCCGCTCGCCCGCTCGCCCGCTCGCCGTCCCGCCAGTCCCGTTACAGCCCGCGCCGCCCGCGCCGCCAGCGCGCGCCCGCGCGCCGCCCCGCACCGCCCCGCACCGCCCCGCACCGCACCCGCGCCGCCCCGTGCCACCCCGCAGCCGTCACCGCGCCGCCTCCCGCTTGCCACATCTCCACCACCTGACTCTCCACGCGAGCCGCATGTCCACCTCGCCTCCGCCCTCCCCCTCCGCGTCGCCCCAGCGCTGCCCCCGCTCTGCCCCACCTCCGGCCCCGCCCCCTCGCCGCCCCTGCCCGGCATCGCCACATCTCCGCCACGCGCCCCGCACTCGCACGCCCTAACCGCCCACGCGTCTCTCCACGCGCGAGCGTCCCGCCCTCCCCGTCCCGCCCCCACCCCCGGCCCCGACGCAAGCCCTCGCCCCGGGAAATTAAATTCTTCCTGAGTTCCGCTTTGTTAAATACGCGCACCCGGGATATCGATCAAAGCGAGATAGAGCGGGACGCGATTGGAGGCGGTTCGCTCTCCCCGTCCGCTGGCCCGTTGCCTGCCTGCCCGCGGCCATCGCTGGCGCCTCCGCGGAGCACGTCTCCGGACGACGGAATACACGCCTCCCCCAGCGCGTCCGCCGCCGCCGCCCCTGACACTTCCGACGCCAATGCGCCATCGCTTGCGCCTCCCCCACTTCCATCGTTGCGCCGAGCCGCTTCACGCATCCATTAGAGATGCCCCCGGTCCTGACGCCTCCATCTGCGCTGGTGGCTCCTCTGCCGCTGCTTCCATCAAGGCCGCTCTCCATTGTTTCCTCCATCGCAGCCATTTCTGCCAGCGTGGCCACTTTCTGGAAAGCTAAAAATGTCAAGTGAATTTTAGAAGAAGAATTAGAAGTCAGGAAAAATGTTCACATGAGTATATAACAATGTATTATTCCTTAAAAATAATACAGCACTGCTT
Organism: Teleogryllus oceanicus; assembly: GCA_964035755.1. NCBI lineage: Eukaryota > Metazoa > Arthropoda > Insecta > Orthoptera > Gryllidae > Teleogryllus > Teleogryllus oceanicus. The sequence goes on along the minus strand of CAXIVR010000008.1, from coordinate 68,463,708 downwards.
ATTGCTCAGTTTTTATTTGTTGAAAAAATGTCCTTAACTTATACTTTATCACGGTGAAATCAGAGATGTAACTAATGAGTGTCAGTCTTTAATATTTTCTTCAAATAGCGTAAAATTACAAATCTTATTAATGAAAAATAAAAAAATTATTAATGGAAAATAAAAATGCTCTGTAAAACTAGGAAAAGTCAGGGAAATACGTTCCAGAAAGTGAGAGGCCACCCGTGGCCGTGGCAGGCTTGTCAACGTCTCCCTTGTCTATCGTTATCACTTCGCTTGTCCCTGCTTTCATTACCAAATTACGCCGATGCCACCAAGTCGCTCTCCACTGCCAGTTCTTTCATTCACCTCGTCCGCCACTATTTCCGACGTCCAGTCTCCATCGTCTCTGACACTTCGCAGCTTTGTTCGCCCTTCCTATTAAGCCAGTCTTGTTTCCTCCGTCCCTCCTGGACTACCGTTTCCCCTTCCCAACCCGCCCCCTCCAACTCTTCCTTTTAGAGCAAAATGACTCCACCGCCACCATCACCAGCATTGTGTTTTCCACTGCTGCTACTAGTGCCGTCTCGCTAATGCCTCCGTTTGCGCCATTCCTGCCGTAGACTCGATGGCTATCACTTCTCTTGCCCCTTTCCCTCCCTCCTGCCCCAATCCCTGTCACCTCCGCCCCTCTCATTGGCCGCCTCCACTAAGCCACCCCGCTGACCATGACGTCCCCGTTCGTGGACCGTGGCGTCATCAGATCCTTTCTGCCCCGCCGCGGGCCGCCATCGCCACCCCGCCTTTTGCCGCCGCCCCTCGCGCCCAGCAAGCGCCCCTGCCCGCTGCCCCCCGCCCGCGCCGCCCCTCGCCCTCGCCCTCGCCCACGCCCTCGCCCACGCCCTCGCCCTCGCCCCCCCTCCTCGCCCACGCCCTCGCCCTCGCCCTCGCCACGCCCTCGCCCCTCTCACACCCCTCGCTCCGCCTCGCCCTGCCCCGCCTCGTCCCCGCCTGGTTCCCTACATTCAGCCTCGCCCGTGCCTTTGCCTTCCCCCGCGCCCCGCCGCTGCTCCCGCCCCCATCCGCGCCCTCGCCCCCTCCCGCACCCTGCCTGCGCCCCGCCCGAATCCCCGCCCGCGCCTCCGCTCGCGCTCCTGCCTCTGCCACATCGCCCTCGTCTCCCTCCCGCCTTTTGCGTCGTTGTTGTCCCCCTGTGAACGCGCGTTCACGCTCCGCTACGCCCCCGCACTTTGCCTGTCCGGCCCGCGCTTTTCTCCCTTCCGGGCCGGTCGAAGGGCAGGTGCTGGAGCCCGCCTCCCGGCCTCTCGAGTACGTGCTGCCGGCACCTGCTCGACATTTCCATTACTGGTCGCCGTTAACGCCACTTCGCCGGAGTCCTCTCAGCGGGCCTGCAGGAAGAGAGGTATTACGACCGGCGACATACATGGAGCCAGGGTACGGCTTTCGGAACTTGCTTCCTGCTACCTGTTTGATATATTTCCTGTTATTTTACCTGCCTGATACACTTCCTTCCCTCACATGTGTTCATAATTGTCTCCCAACTAGTTCCTTCTTATAGCTTTCATTCTATTCAACGACGTCATGAATAATGGTTTCTTTTCGAGTGTTGTTCTTCGGGGTCGCAATTACTGGCGGTGTTTTCGTATAATTTTGATATAGAATCCAATTTCTTCGTCGTCATCTTTGCTGCTTTATTTGTTGCCCTTTCCTCATCTGTTTACTTCATCGAAGATCTGCAAAAACAACTGCCCGTCCAAGTTCGAAAAGAGCTTCCTTATCATATCCCAGCACGCACTTGGGTTTTTAATTGTATTTAGTCCACGATTATTGTGTAGACGTGTCGTACAGATTAATTATTCTTCAGCAAACTTCTTAGAAATGCTTATTTGTCTACTCCATTTTCACTCCTTTTCTTCAGTGTTTTCTTTGATGAAAATTTGGCTGTTGAATCAAAGACATTTTCACTTTTGTAACTTTGTCTTACACATAATGATTAACAAATTGTTTTTAATCATTATTAATATTAAATTCTGAATCACACCTTTTACCCCGCCCCATGTAGCACATTTCTTATTTTTATCTAATATCAGTTATTCTAATTTCAAATTCATCTAAACTGTTATCATCGTATCGAATGCCTTGACCGCAGATATTTTCTTGCATATTTCCCTCACCTCGTTTTTGCTCCATCGAACCATATTTTTATCAACTTTTTGCTGCATTTTTTTTGTTCCGAATATTACTTTCCACGTATCTTCACTTCACTGAAGCTTTGGCGCCCAACTGAAAAACCTCTTCAACCACATTCACTTTTTTCCTATTTCTTCACGTTATCCTGACACCCTCGCTGTCGACCACACATCCTCCGTCTCATTTCCGTCCTCGCTCCCTCGCCTTTGCCGTCGCACGCCCGTCGCCCCTCGCCCGCCCTTGCTCGCCGGCCCTGTAGGCGGAGCCTGTGGATCCTCTTGTCTCCGCCTTCGCCCGCACATCCTCCATTCTGGTCGCCACCTCTGTCCCCGCCACCCGCTCTGCCTCCGTCGCCAACCGCGCTCTTTCCTTCATCCACACTTCCACTGTCATGAGTGGTCACCGCCACCGTCCCTGCCTCCATCGCCGTCTCCGCCCCTCCTCCGCCTCTACCTCTGGTTCTTCCTCCATCAACAACGCTGTTGCCATCACTGCATCTACTCCCAGCGCCGTCGCCGTCTCCGCCTCCCCTCATCGCCCCTTCTATGACCGCCTCCGACCCGGTACCGTCTGAGTTTTGATCAGGGCGAGCATTGTAGCTGACTCTACAGCTATTCTGACCGGGAGGTCCGAGGGTTCGATTTTCGCCACTAGCTACATACTTAAGTGGAATTCAGCCGTGGTCAGGAGGGAAATTCTAGTGGCCGGCTGTACTCATCGGTAGTTTTCCGTGGTTTCTCCGATTAATATCGTACGAATGTCAGAGAAGTACTCTAACAAACGGGAAAAGGACCGCGCGCGATCTTCCCTTCCTCTTCCTAGTCCTAACATCTCCCCTCACACACACACACACACACACACATCTTTGCATGCACGAAATTTAACAAATCGAAACAGTCGAAAGCGTAGAGCTTTCGTCAACTGGAGCGGTACCCCGCTAGCGAAGATAACTGGAGGGAAAATCTCCGTAAGTGGACATGTAGAACGACGTTAGATCTCGCCATCTAGTGGGAGGGGACACCTCAAACTTATAAAAAATCATTTACTACATTAACGGGACTAATGACAATATCAGTTGATGTGCTCGGAAACATTCAATCAATCAATCCTCTGGCCCGGTTTCCGCCACTATCCCCACTCCCCAAACCGCTCTCACCTTTGTCCCCGCAGCTCGCCATCTCCTCTGCCCCGTGTGGTCGACGCCCGCCGCCACCCTCACCACCTCCCCCACCGCCCGCACCCATCGAACCCCCTCCCGGAGCTGCCTGTTTAAATACCGGAGCTCTGGGGGAGCGCGCGGCCGCACACGCCAATCGCTTCCGGGCGAGCGGCGATTTGCGTCCGCCTAGCTCCCCTCCCCCCTCCCCCGCGACCGCACGTGCGGTGTCCGCCTCCGCGCGGGTTTCCGACCGTCACGTCCGTCACGCCGACCGGCATTTTTTTCTCCGTGGATGCCCGATTTCGTGATAGGCTGCGCCACCGCCGCCGTCGCCGTCGTCGTCGTCTCCCCGCGAGAAAGGGGACGACGCTCCGTCCGATCGTCCTTCTTCCGATCCGCCGCCGCAGAAATTGGCTTAAGGGAAACGACCTTCGACGCACGTGCCGCGGCGTGATCGCGTAGGCTGGCAGCGTTTCGCTTAAGTCGTTCAATGACGGGTGGTAAACACGGTGGTGGCAATGTGCGGGCGATGGATTGCTTCATTCGAAATGCTGTGTGGTCTTGTTACTTGATATGCAGCAAATTCAGTTCGCCTGCCTTAAGAGATGAATTAAGGATAATGAGGAAATAGGGCACTGTGATTGCTGCTTTCATATTGCTAAACATATTAGCATCTTCAGCGATGGAAAGTCACTCAATATTAAATGGCAACGAAGCCATTTTTATTCTAACAAAACATTAAGCCCACTATATTACTAGGCATGCGAGTACAAGTTACATGACACAATGAATAGTGAAGATATTATTATTGGTATGGTTATTATTATTATTATTATTATTATTATTATTATTATTATTGCTATTGTTATTATCCTCTAGGATCTCGTGCTGTGGTCTCACGTTCGACTCCCGGTCGAGGCAAAAATAGAGTTGTAGCTTTCCTTTATATCGTCCCAGTTTGTATAGCTGTGTTACGAAGAAAAGCTCAAGAAAGCGGATCTTGCTAGTTACGGCGAAGAGAACGCGTCATGTTCGCCTCTTGCCACTCTTACCCCCAAGCATGGGAATTTAACTAAGCCCAGGCATGGGGGACACCGGTAGCTAGCCGGCGAAGTCGGACTATCAACCCAATAACGGAAAATAAATAAATAATAATAATAATAATAATAATAATAATAATAATAATAATAATAAGCTACTGAATGGATAATTACAGAGTAGGGACAAGTAGTAAGATACAATCCAAAGGTTCTACAACAAGTATTCAAATTCATTATAGCAATCGATTATCCATTTCGGAATTATTACAGTTTACTGGTAGAATAATTGTCAAACGTACGTTTCAAATTACTTTGGATAACGTTTTCTGTCACAAATTCTTCTCAACATGCCACAAATGTCGCGGATACTCAATAAACACGGATGCATTTCGAATAGGGAAGAAGCGAACGTGCGTAAACCTGTACTTGGCTCTTACTCGTAATCCGGAATCTACGACGCTTCAGCGGGGGCCGAGTTCAGGCCCGTGGGATTGGCACTTGCTTGGCAGGCCGGCTGCTTGATGAGCTTTCCAGCCGGCCTTGTCATCGCCCGCCTCGAGGCAATGACAGGCCCGGTATCCTCGATCTTCGTTCCCTCCCCGAGCTCTCCACTTTCGTACCCCACTTCGGAACTTGCGCGCAACGCCTTCGCCGGGCATATTATACAAAGAAAGCTACGAACAGAACAGGTTTAATGTCTTACGAGAGACATATTTAATATTTTAAATAAGGAGTAAAATGAACGTGCGTATTTGCTGAATCTTTTCTGGCAAGGAAGTGTTATTCGCAAGTTTCTATGCATGGTACGATTTCGTTTCTCCAACTCAGACATTTCTTCGTGTTGTACTGTTCTTGTTAGAATGTGTACTGTGTGTTGGCAGAGATTCCAAAAACTTTTACTGCGTCTTTATGTGAATATGACCCGAGAGGGCTATGACAATTTATGAATCCAACGGAGCGACGACTTATTTGCCGTTCTCAAGGGAAAGAGGAAAATTGAATTTCTTCTCCCTCAAGCGAAGGTAATTATCCGATCCATTAAGTACCTTTTGGATACTTGATCGACTAAATAATTGGTAATTAATTTTATTTCTAGACAAGTCTTTGGCAACTTCTTTTATGGTTTTATTGTTACTTAATACTTCATTAGATAATTCCATCATTCTTGGTAAGTTCCGCACGGTGAGGGGAAAACGAAAGACGAAGAATAAATATTTATTTTTAATCGCCGTCGCCATTTGTAAAGAAGGGAATTTGAATTTTTCAATCCATCTCCATGTCGGACCGTTGTGTCACTGGAATTTTTCTTCGCTGTTGTTAGAAGTGGAGAGGATTTCCACAGCTCTTGTTCTGTGCGGCATCCCACTACGCGTTCTCAACCCCCAGATTTCATGCTAAAATATGCAAACTAAACCACCGTAATGCGAGCAATGTGATGCCTGTGAGTTATTAGGTCAACAGAAAACTCACAGTCTCGAAAAAAAAATTACTTAATAAAACCAACAACAACCAAGCCAAGCCTTCGCGTCATAGCGAACACAATAAAACTCGCGTTACATCCTCCACACACCCACGGCGCAATAAACTACCCGCCCAGAGGCGAGATATAACGTACGAGTCGCCTCTTCGGTTTTTTATCTCCTTCATTGCGGGCCTTTTTTTGTGCGTGTGTGCTAGAACGCGACACGCGTTGAACACATTCCAAGCGCCGCGGTGGCGTCGTGCCACTCTGTAGGGGATCGCCGCAGCGCGGCGCGCGGCCGTGCGCAGATCACGCGCAGTCTCACGCGTGCGCGCGACGCGTCGGCCGCTGCGGGAATCGGCGTCTCCGCACGCCTCAGGGGAAGCGGGAGTTATGAACCAGAGATCCCGGACGAGCGTAGTGCTGCTGCGTACATAGTAAGTACACCGTAAACTGGAAAGGCAACGCACACCATTGTTCCTCACTTCCCGGAGAACTAACACGTTCCCTCTCGCGCCCGGTGTGCGTGTGTGTGTGTGTGTGTGTGTTTGTTCGACGATGGCTTTTACGAGCGATGGCGGCCCCGTCTACTCTGTACCACCGCCGGTTCAGATTTATGTCGTCGCTTGTTGATGGGGAGATATGTGTGAAAGCCTGCGAGCAAATCGGTTCGATGTTGATATGCGCTATTCGGGGGTCCAATTTGAGAGATTGTGTTTGTTTATAGTATAAGCGTTTGTCTCGTCGCTTTTGAAACATCCTGTTTACGGGAAACGTTTTAAACATCCATTCACTCAGTCGATTCCGCTTCTTAATTGCTGTTCCTTTCTTTCCCTTTTCAAACTTTATTTAAAGTCAAAAGGAACGGTTACTGTTTGTCACGTTTGTTCATGGGGACTATTCACAGGGAATCGTAATCGAGCAGTTCATTATGGATGCTACTTACAGCTTCTCCCGAAACGTACTGTATACGTTGTATAAGGTGCACGTGTAGCAATAAGCTTCATTTCATGTTAGCAAGGACACGAAAATTCAAGAACAATGTATCGAGTTACAAAGAATAAAACCCCATTAATAAACGCGTGTATTTTGCAGTAATCCCCACAAATAATTGCAATAAGTTATCAATCGCGAAAATGGAGTTGGCCTAATATAATTTAATGCTTAATCAGTAATGTAAACGGATTAAATATTGGTATTAAATTATTTCCCTCTCCCCTCTAACATGTCCCTTCATTCCTACTTAATAACGCTGTCTGAAGTCTGAATATGTTGTTTTTTCTGTTTAAATTAGTTTTTTAACCTCAAGATGCTTTGCTTACCTGTAATTGCTTTCTCGCTCTTTACATTCTGCTCGTAAATGAAACAATTGTGCTCTGTACTGGTTGTACTTCCTTAACATCGGGAAGTACTGGAAACAACAGCCATTGTATCATGTTCATAATGGAAGTGGGTTCGTAACCAACGCCGGGATCACAGGTTGTGGAGTCGTGTACCTTTTGTCCTTGAAAGCCTCTTGCAGGAACTGAAGCAAACTTTTCCTCTGCAATTGGCCGAAAGAAATAATACTGTATTAGTCACGATTTTAATGCATTTAATAGTTTTTCGTTGACGACTACCAAATATCAGCTTTTATTTTAATGAAAAGACTGTGTCTATTTCTAATGCATTGCATCCCCTTATTCTTCGCATTGCATCCCCTTTCTCGTCTAATACATACTGATACATACTGATGTAGAAAAAAGAAATTGAGGATATTTCGTCAGAAAAACTCTTATTGAGGGTCCCTGATATCGAAAAGGAGGATAAAACTTGTTCTATATCTAGTAAATTACTTCCTATAACATGTTTAACATGTTCTGTTGTGGGAATGCACATTTTGTGGATCTATAATTCCAAAAAAAGGCTGTCTGGCCGTCTGGCTGCCCGTCCGTCTGTCCTTCCGTCCGTCTTGTCTGTTCGTCGATTTTCTCCAAAACTGATATTCCCGCTATCGATCTGGCCGAACTCAAGACCCTGCGAATTTGAAAAGGATAATTTGATTTTGGGGGTACTTTACAGGAAGCATCAATACTTTCAAAAGTTGTAAAACACTGTTCCAAAGTTTTTGATCAATTTTTTCCTTGGATAGAGCAAAGAACGCTTAAAAATTGCGCAGGTCTCATTTTCCTTGTACTCTCAATGTTTGAAAATTGCAAAGGTACAAAGATGTACGTAGGGGCTCTTGTTGCTCCGCTAATATTGGAACATTCTGGAATATATTAATTTATTGGATTCCATTCAAATTTGCGTAAACAAAACTGTGATTCTGCATGGAGCCTACTGGAACCAACATGATTTCAATATTTAAATTTAAAAAATGTAAAATGAGCTGGTATATGAATATTTTAAAAATATTTTTGATCATTTCTGATTCATTGTTAATATTTATGAAGAACTGTGATTCATTTGATTTTTAAAAACTGTGTGTCGTCTCGGGGCTCACATAAATATTTATTTCATTGTATTGTAAGAAACAGTATATCACTCCCATATGGTAACAGTGAAAGAGTATTCCCAACCATTTCTTGAAATTCTGACCCCCATTTGCACACCCAACCGTCCGCAAATTCCTTAGTAGAATTCGTAGAAATAGCTAAGAGGAATGAAATACTACTGTTCCAGAAAATTTATAACTTCTCCAACATCCAAAAATATTATATCAATCCTATTTCTAATCATGAAAGGTTTCCCACGAGGAAAAGAAAATTGTGCATGATATTCTCACCCAATTTGCACATTTCACTGCCACAAGTTCATTGCCATGCATATCTGAGGTGCTCAAGTATTCTTCATTCCGAGCACTTCATGGATAACTAATTGAAATATTGGGAATCGTAATGTCTCTCAAATCCATATAAGCTAATATTTAATCTGCACTGACCCTCACATTTGGATGCTTTAATGTAATGGAACAAGAATGAGCGGAAAATTGGCGAAGGGTGAAACAGGGAGCACGGAAAAAACTTGCCGCGAAACCGCTTCGGCGACCTCGAATCGACTGGGAATCGAACTCCAGACCCAGAAGTAATTGCCACTCTATCAGAAAACCGATACAATCCCTTTCTCGAACGAACCACAAAAGTCTTCCAGCGGTTAAAAAAAAAAAATCCGTGAACTTCCCGCCCCATTTGCACCGCGAGTTCTGCACCATCTCGAGCGCATCCCGCCTTTCCAGCGCCCCCTCCGCCCCCGCGCCGCAAGGCAGGCCCGTTGCAACGCGTGTCGAGGCGTCGGGCGGCTTGTTCGCCAGCGCCGCGACGCCGCTCGCTTCCTTCCCTTCGCTTCCCTTCTCCCGGCGGCGGCGGCGGCGGCTGAGGCGTGAAACGCTGGCTCGACGAGGTCACGCAAACGAGCGGCAGGAGGCACTCGCCCGGTGGTGCTGCTTGTTGGCTGGTGTTTATTGTTGCGCTGTAAGGCGCTGTAAATGCGCGACGACGCGCCGCCCCCGCCGCCCTTGTTGCCCGCTTCCGCCCGCCCGCCCCCGCCCACACACGCCCCCCGCCAACGCCCCCCAACGCCCTCGACAACGCCCCGAGAACGCCCCGAGAACGCCCCGACAACGCCCCGACAACACCCCGACAACGCCTCCGACACCGCCTCCGACAACGCCTCCGACACCGCCTCCGACAACGCCTCCGACAACGCCCCCGACAACGCCTCCGACAACGCCTCCGACAACACCCCGACAACGCCTCCGACAACGCCTCCGACAACGCCTCCGACAACGCCTCCGACAACGCCTCCGACAACGCCTCCGACAACGCCGCCGACAACGCCTCCGACAACGCCTCCGACAACGCCTCCGACAACGCCTCCGACAACGCCCCCGTCAACGCCCCTGACAACGCCCCCGTGAACGCCCCAGCCAACGCCCTCGACAACGCCCCGTGAACGCCCCGACAACGCCCCGACAACCCCCCGCCAACGCCCCCGACAACGCCCCCGACAACGCCCCCGACTGCGCCCGCCGTTCGGGTGGGAAGCGGGCTTGCGGACCAACAGGTGCGTAGCCCGGGTGATGGGGTGGGGGTTGATCCAGGCGGCACGTCTTTGTGGGCGGTACCGTCTCTGAGTGGGAAAGAAAATACCGGTGTGGATATGACCCGAAGTGTGGTGGAAAGCACTCCGCATGTTACTACTGGGTGCATATCTAGGAGAGCCCGTGTAAAACGTTTGGGACTTCTGAGGTGAATGAAAAGAGCATTGATCTCGTTATGACTCTGCGTTACTATTAGCGTGGTGAGCTGTGTGTTGGCTTTCCTTTCTGGGTCCTCCACGTCCAGAGGGGATGGGGTGATTAAGGCGGCGTTTGTTTGGGGCGGTGCTGTCGTGGAGCGGGAAAAATACCGGTGTGGATATGATGCTGTATGACCCGAAGTGTGGCGGGGAGCGCTCTCTCATGTTACTGCTGAGTTCTGGGTTCATATCTTGGAGATCCCGGTATAACTTTCCGGACTTCCGTGAGAAGAATAAAAAGTAACATTTTACGCTTAGAGAATTTTATGAACAAATCATAAGACACCATGCGATTCACAAAAGAACTGTTCCTGGATAAAGAATACTAAACGCTTAAACTAGGATGCAATCTTAAACAAACCTGAATTTTCTACAAATGACCGCGAAGTAAGAGCACCGAAATTAGGATAATATGCATAATTAGCGAGATAGTGTTATTGAAAGTGTCCTATGAAACTAATGATACTTTTTTTTTTAATGGAACGCATTTGTCTGATATACAAAACGGCACAAATCTGAATTCCACAAAATGATCGCGTACTGAGAGTACCGAAAAGCACCACAAGAAAGTAAGCATTTTTGTAATATTCTAAGAGTACAGATTAGTAAACACTGCTCTAAAACATCATCTTGTTCCTCCATCACGCAACACGCTCCCGCTTTGACCAAATCAAACGCTATAAAAGACCCTTCAAGGCAGTGCACTTCCCCTCCCGGCGTGCCAACGGATCAGTGAGCACAGCATCGCAGCCCATCGTCGTCGGCCGCGGAGGCCACTTTGTCAAACACAGCTCCTCCCGACTTCTCCTTTCTCCGCAGCTCTTCCTGTGAAGTCCGAAAACTTCACTCACGGGTGGATCCCGAACTGCAGCGAGCGGTACGAAAGGCAACGTTCTTTAAAAAAAAAACAAAAAAAAAACGGAGAACTTTCCCGCTCCGCGCGCGTGATCTTTGTATTCCCCTTTGGCGCGACCCCCATTGTTTTGTTTTTTTCTTCTTTTCGAGAGTGTTTTTTTTTTTTTCTTTTTTACTTCTCGTGAAGTCGAGTCGCGCGCGCACCGTTCAGCGTCGGCGGGAGGGGAGGGGAGGGGGCGGGGGGGGGGGAGGCAAAGCGTATGCGTGCAGGCGCACCTTACGACTTGCCTGAAATGAATTCGAACCACGAACGCCCCACGCCCCACGCCGGCTGGGTGGCACCTCGCCCGCACGATGCTGCCTGCGGTGGTGGTGCGGCGCTGACGTTGAAGTCTCCGGCGCGCCGCCCCGTCGCGCGTGGTGTTGAGGAGACGTGAAAGAGAGTTTTGGGATTTGACGGGAGACAAATCGTCGGAATTTATGGCGCGGGTTGAGGTGTGTGGGTGGAAAGAGGATGGGTCGTTTGTTCTTCCACTTCCTTGTTCAGGGTACTCTGAACTTTCACTGTGTAAACTAGATAAAGGCAATCGTTTTTGTGTTTTTTTATATGGGTTAATTTATTAGTTTGATGAATAAATGATAATTATAGAGACCGAATATAAAAGCATTTACTTCGCACGTATTCTTAGAAAGTCATTAAAAGTTTTGTTTCATGTTTCAGTTTATTGAAGTACTGTTGTTTGCAATTTAATACATTATTATTATTATTATTATGATATAATAATAATATTATTATTATAATGTAGTAATAGAATAACGTACATCAGTCCGTCACCCACGTTTAGATCACTCCGGCCCACCAATTGAGACAAATGAGTCATTTGGGGGTCTCGGTCTCATAATGAGGAGTCGATCATTTTTTGCGGAAGCGTCTAGAAGATTCCAAAAAATAACTCTAGAAAACGTTTTTGTTTCGATGTATTTTTAAGTCACTAAAATGCGTTTTGGGTGACTTACGGCTCCTACAGATGTTATCAATAGCTCATTATATTTCTCTCGACAAGACAAATTGATTGGCACAATTCTTAGCCGGGTCCCTCTAGAGTATTCTGGAAGAATTCTAGAAAAAACACGTATTTTTGATGGTTTCAATATACCTACGAGTTTGGTGTAGTACTATGAATTACTTTACACTCTTTTCGGAATTTACGTATAACGTTTATATGAATATAATATATTTTTTCATTTGATTCATCAGATTGATTATCGTTAAACCTAATTTTGCAATGATACAAACATTTAAAGAAGTATTTTTATCAGAACTATCTCATGTAACTTTTATGCCTGAAAATGAACGTAGTGGGCATTTGTAACGTTGGTTATTATTAATGTATATTAATGTTTTTTTTCGTCGTTGTGTCATAAGTATGTTTGTTTCATTCGTTCGTTCGCGAAAATATGTTCATTCAACGTAATGGAAAATTTCCCCAGTTCATGACCCATGTTCATTAAGCAAGTTTCTTTAAGCATCTTCATCTTCCAAAATCCACGAAAACCTTTGCTGTGAAGTCTTAACTTCAGCGGTCTTGACTAAGCAGGACCGACGGTTTGACCTTGCTTTCCAAAGCTGTCAAATTTAATTCTTGGCACTGGTTATTCTCCGCGTGGGTTGCATTGCTCCTCCGCTCTTCCAGACCCATACGTAGGCGGTGGCATAAATAAAAACACACCGTGACCTCCTCAAGATCAAACCTGATTCATTCTCCCCGTCAACATAATGACAAAAGAAAACGTTTTGCTTAACTGTAGAACCCTAGGGTTTTTTTCGATTTAAAGAAGAAACGGGTCATTGCGGAAATTCGAATTATTAGACGCATGTCTGAAATGAAGTAAAAAGACCGTGAGACAGAAAAATCTTCAACGTAATTCTTCTCATTAATATAATTAACATTATTATGAACTTTTTGGGTGAAAGAATGATAAGAGAACATACGTTAAAATATTAAATTATATGCATTTATTTTTCCAATATTGATTTATTTGATTTTTTTTTTTTAAAAGCATCTAATCTGGCATTAGGAATTTCGCAAAATTAATCTTCGGTAGATTATACCATAGAGGATATATCAAAAACAATAGTAGCCACAAAGTACTTGGTTCCTCAATTACGCTATAACTTTATTTTTAACGATAGCAAGAAATAATAATTATTTTTACCTTAAGTGCTTTTTGAAACGTAAGGTTTTCGAGAGCTGCATGCGGGAGGATTTTCGCCGCGAGGGGCCTCTGTGGGAAAGCCACTCCGGTCGGGCCGGAGGCTGCGGGGCGAGCCCCGTGCGCACAAAGCTGGAGAGCCGCCCTGGGTGCGCGGCGCGGGCGAAGGGGGACACAAAGCCTTATTCGTCAGCGCCGCACACTGGGCCAAAACGAATCCAACGGGCGCACGGAGAAACCAAGAATCAAAGCAGCCGAACACGAGCAAGCACGGCTTGCCAGTCTGGCTTGCTCCTGTTGTAAATTTGTCGCCGCCGCATTGTTCTTGCAATGAAGAATATTGTGGGAACTATATTTTGGCTTCCTTTAGAAAATGGGAAAAAAGGCAATGGGTAAATATTTCTTTACTGTGTCGCAGTTGAACAGGGTGGATTACTTTGCAAGATGGAGTTTGTGATAATAGAGAGCAATTTTGCACTGTGTTTTAAGCATTGCAAAGAGATACAATGGTAAAACCGTGAATGAAAACTTGCAATTACTTGGAAAGACATAGAATATGCTGCAGGCAAAAGGGAATGCCGTCTTTTCAAATGTACTTTACTGTGAGTTAAGAGGGAAATATTTGCCACAAGTGGTATTCGAATATCTCTACCTTGAAAATCATCTCGGAAAATGGAAAAATCTTGAAAAGTATTAAAGAAATGTATGGTATGATATGAATGACACTGTATGGAATCCTCAACACTCGGCCGCATTTTTGAAAATATATCGTGAAATAACTCCTAAACGAAGCGTTTCAGGCCTTAAAAACTAAAGTTTTGAGGTCGAAGGCCTCAGATAAACGTTCCTCACACCGTAGTCCACAAGATGAGATCTTGAACATTCTATTTCATTTTTCCTGGTTCGATGCATTTCGATTCTACCCCACCTGTTCAGAACCTGTAGAATCTGCAACTGCATGTGAAATCAAAGTAATTACTTGATATTCTACACGGGTAGATTGAATGACATAGATGTACCTCTCTGCTCGATAATGTTAAATAAGAATAATTTGTATTGACAAGGGTGTATTGTATTGTTATCAATTACAAGGAAACATATAGAACAAGTGACGGAGATAAGGAGTCTTGAAAAAAAGGGGGAAAAGAGAAGATATATTACAGGCTTAGTATGGAAATAGAAAAATAGGGAAAAGAGTGGGGTTTCTCATGCGAGAGTTCTCGCACGTTTCCACTAGTAAAGTTTTAATTACACATTTAAAAGCTACATACCCGTTTGAAAAGGTTCGCTGTGCGTGCGCTTTGGAGATGGTTTCGGCCCACTGGGCAGCTGTGTCTGCTCCGCCGGCTGGCGCGGCCCGCCCTCCCACGCCGCTTTTACCTGATGAGCCTGGTGGGGCGGGGAGGGGGCGGGACGGCTGGCGACGACGTCGCGGCCGAGCGGGCCCACTCGCGGCCACCGCGCCCGGCTGCTGCCAAAAATCGCGGCCCACTTGGCATGCAAGTTTCCTTTTGCGCCCCGCGCAGCGCCGCGGCCACGGGAGGTTCCTCGCTGCAGGGGCACCGGTGCGGAGGAGGAGGAGTTCGGCGACGCGGCGGTGTCATTCCGTGTTGGCTCGTACCTGTGCGAGATGTGTCGACTGCGGCTCGGTACTGTCACTTACAATTTTACGTCCGAATGTGAATTAAAAAATAAAGAATTGCGAATTCGATGTTGACATTGCTCATGGCTGATAGCGTTGCCACTAATGCAGCAGAATCAGAACGACTCGAACTTGAATATAAATTGAACTGCGTGATATCTCGATTAATTTAATTTATCTCTGTTTATATTCTCTATACACACACTGTGGACGAAGAAATGAACAAAGTACTTATAAGGAAGTTGATGTAATTGTGTTGCGGTAGGTTATTCTTTTTCTGAATATCGTTTCAAGTTTTATATTTCTGTCGAAATTGTGTTTCATTTTTATTTATCATTATTATTATTATTATTATTATTATTATTGTTATTATTATTATTATACCAACTATTGTATTGTCTATTTTATGAAGTTAAAATTGAGTGTGACCAAGTAGGTAAACAAATATGAATTTTAAGATTTTTTTCACTCATGATAATACGAGTAGCAGCTATCACCCAGTACATTATAAACTGCTTTCCTAAAATTTGTCAAAACAAATTCGAAGGATTAAAAAATTCCTTTATCACTGATTATGAAGTGTATTCATGCACTTAATCAATACATGTATTAATATCATCATGGATCAATATGCATAATCAATACATGTCAATACACATCAATACTGAGGAAAGTATTTTGAAGATCTGAGCGCAATACTGGATTGGACCAGATGTAATACTAAAATGTGTGTTTGTAGGAACTTGTGCTTAAGCGTGCGCTTCTGTGTGTTCGCAGGCTCCCTTCTCCCTTCAACAAGTATGGGGCCCCGGCGACCAGCATCCCGATGCCAGCGTCGGCGGCGGCGGCGCGGCGCAGCGCGGCGGCCGGCCCGCCCGTGCCCCACCCGGCGCCGCAGGGCCCGCCCCCCAGCGCAGGTGAGCCCCGCCCCCCGCCCCCCGCCGCCCTCACCCGCTCGCAGCCACCGACTGACTAAAGGCGGCTCCTCACCTCGGCACTCTGCACTCGCAGAGCCCCGCTGCCCTCACCCCGCTCGCAGCCACCGACTGACTAAAGGCGGCTCCTCACACTCGGCACTCTGCGAGTAGCCAGAGCCCCCGCCGCCCTCACCCCGCTCGCAGCCACCGACTGACTAAAGGCGGCTCCTCACACTCGGCACTCTGCGAGTAGCCAGAGCCCCCGCTGCCCTCACCCCGCTCGCAGCCACCGACTGACTAAAGGCGGCTCCTCACACTCGGCACTCTGCGAGTAGCCAGAGCCCCCGCTGCCCTCACCCCGCCCCTCACCCGCTCGCAGCCACCGACTACTAAAGGCGGCTCCTCACACTCGGCACTTTGCGAGTAGCGAGAGACCGCTCGCCGAAGCACGATTTGTAGTTGTTTTTTTAACATGGACGATGATACTTCATCAGCTGTTATAGAACGATTTTCCTAAGGATGAGCCGAAGTGACAGTTCGCGAAAACAAGTGAACATCACATGTATTTCAGAGAAGTATCCCTCCGCCGCGACAGCTGTTCAGCCCCTGCGTAAAGTGTTTGGTTATGGCTCCTGAGAAGACATCACTATGCAGAAGTCTAAGAGTTTCGCTGAGGTATATGCACGTACGCGAGTCCGGGAAATAATTAAATTTAATTATATATGTGGAAAATCTCTTAAAATACTCTTACAACCAGTAAAAGAAAACTGTCACGAATGTAAATAGAAAGATCTCAATCACAGCTCGCCGCACAATAGCACAGGAACCACGTGCATCGGTACGCATCTCGCATTCAAGTCTCGGTTTTAAAATAAACATGATATTTATCACACAAAAAGTAAATTCAATGTAATGAAGGAAAAAATAATTTTTACAGATGAGCACATAACACAGCATTTCCTAATTTCAATAATTTCTCGCGGCGCACTATATTTTTGTCGGACGAGGACGTCACGAAAGAAAGCGTCGAAGCCATTTACAAGCTAGCCAATTGCAAACGAACAAATGCACAAAGGGAGTCTATTGTTCTCGAGGGCACGACGACCACAGAACCTTCAGTTATGTTGCCAGCACTAGCTGTCACTTTGGCTCATCCTTAGGGAAATCGCTCTGTGTCATCCAATGGAGAGCTAAAATGTCATGACGGTGATGTCACTGTGATGACGTTTAAGCTTCCGCTTGGACGAAAGCGTTACAGCTGATCAGCTGCCATCGGCCAGGTTAAAGAAATCCAAGTATAGTGTGGATGAATTGCTTGCTGTTTGCAGAGCGCCTAAAGGCGGCTCCACACATTCGGCATTCGCCGAGCTGCGATATACCACTCGCCCAATCCAGAACAGCTGTTGTGTTCGGCGAATGTTCGCTTCTTTTGATGTGTCCAAAAGACAGATACGCGGTGGGTAGGTTCCGAATGTTCATCATTCGGCAAATAGCAAGCAACTCATCCAAACTACTCGAGTTCGGCGAGGGTTACTCTTTTTTCGCCGAATAACGAATGTGTGGAGCCGCCTTAACATACGGTGCTCGTCCTAAGCGAGGAGTGTCGATCTTCTCGACAATTGAATCGTTTATTTCAGAAACCGTCAAACGCGAAATTTCTCATTTCGAGATAACTGAGAAAAAGCGTCCCAATTTTTCTGATTTCAAAATATTTTTAATTATGAAAGCTGTTCATAAATTAATATTCTTCAGGTAAATATGGACTGAACGATGTGTCTATCCTCGTGGAACAATATTCCACCGCTAAAGCGCTGTTTAGATTTTTGCGTTTGACGGGTTTCTGAAATAACCGATTCAATTAAAAATTATCAACTTTTACGGAGCATCTCGGGACTGGGCAAGTAGTCACCCGAACATCGGCTGTGTGGTGCCGCCTTATAAGCTCGACATTCAGTTCATGCCTCGCTTGGCGAGCCTGCATCGCACCGTTTGAAAATCTGTCGCCGCTCCTAACGGCTTCATTATTCGCGACAGTTTACTACGGACGGGTCGGAGGCTCGTCAAACCTCGCACGAGCGTGAATGGGTAGCTTTTAGTTAGTATTGCTTGACAATTCTGCCTCGCGCCAGTAGTAAATCTGTCACTTCTACTTCATTGTTCGCCCAATGTATCGCAACGGGTGTTACAACCTGCATGTAGCAGGCTCTTCAAGCCTGGCATGCCTGAGAACAGGTTGTTCTTCACACCAACAAGCCGTGCTTGTGAGCCAGGCTAGTGTGGGTCTGGTTGTGAATCTCAGGCCTCCACTTGGTGTCCCGTTGAACGAATAATGAAGTCGACAGCACCATTGGCAGATTTGCAACGGGTGCTAGGCAGGTTTCCCAAACGAAGGTTGTTCTTGGATGCCTAGCTTAAGGGGGTGCATGTTGGAAAAGTGCATTTTTATATAAATCTTCGTTTGAAGCAGGTTTTTGCAAATTATCTCTTAAAATATTAAATCCAACTCTAACTCGCCATATAGGGTTGACCGACATTCAAAATATTCAAATAATGTAATAATAATTGTTTTTAATATGTATTTAATACATGCAATTTAATATGGAAGATAATACGTTTCATATTTCTTGATCCAAGAGGTGGCTTGTGTGCCCCAAGCTATTCCTTCACATCCTCTTGTAATGCCATAACCGTGGAACCTTGATATTTCGAACTTCATTTACTCGATAGTGTTTTTTCTTTTACATTTCTTTGATTAATGTTTTAAATCTGCGATGCTTCTTTATACCACTTCTGGACATTGAAAATGGCAATTATCTTTCACCTCAATGTATCGCAAAATATTTTAAAATTTTGGAACCTTTGTAAATATCCTGCTAATAACGAACGACATCACCTGCTAGAAAGCAAAAATCATGAAACTTAATTTAGAACAGTATTTTAATCATCCTGTCGATGTTCTACTGCTTTGTTTCGAGTTCTTTTCGCCCCAATCGGGCCATGTCTATGTCGTTTGTCTACTGCAATTCTATTCTGGGCATTTTCGTTCTCTGGAAAGGAAGGTTGTATATTTCTACAGGATGGAATCTACAAAGTTTCTGAATGCGTAACTTTCTTTTCAATTTATAGGGTTCGTAGTACTCTCCATAAAATAAGTACAACAGTCACACAAACAGAACAATTTAAAACAAACTCGGTACCTAAATGTGTTTTAAGCATTTGAATTTAAACAAATGCGAACATTTAATTCAGTTAGTTGTAAGCTGTGTGCTTACGTTGGTAGCGCTTGATTCAAATACTGGCTTTTAAAGTAAGGTATTTTTTTTCTTTAAATTTCATTGTCACTTTGTAAATAAGAATTAAATTTACAAATTTTTAGGGTGGTTTATTTAGTCCCTCTTTGTGAAAGTAATTTCTCAATCTTTCCTGAAGACATTCCCGGGTTTCCCGCTTTTCAGAGTTCGTCATAGCGCCGCAGTAGGCCTCTTTTCACGACTCGGACAAAGGAGTAGGGGGACGAGCCCTGCTGAAAAGCAACACCTGACACAGCAAAGCATTTGACGTCAACACCTGGAGCCCCACGAAGTTCTTCTTCGCAGGTGACGCTATGGGCTGTTTTTCTCTGTCGTGACGATTCATTGAAGAGAAATTCTCTTGTTGCATTCCAAACGCTACTCATCTTCTTCAGAGCCTACATTCAGACACAACAAATGAAGTCTACTAAAGAAATATTCTGAAAGAAATGTTTTGTTGAGTACGTTAAATTGCTGGTAGAAAACAAATGGCATTGATGAAATTCATTAGCAGGAAATGCTTCACAATTGAACCTCCGCTGCTGTAGAGTTATATTATTTCACATTTATAGCAAAAGTAATGGTTTTTGGTTTTAAAAAAACGCTATATTCTTCTTGTTACCTAAAAGTGGTGTACACCTAACGAACTTTATTAAAATCTTTTCACGTTTCTCTTCCCTGCTATGTTACGTGTTTTTCTAACTCCGTTCGCGAGTTCGAAATTGGTTATTTGCATTTCTGAAGGGAGTCTTCTTTAGGCAGTTTCGAAGATGTTAGATTTCTCATTGCTTTAAAAGCAGTTTCCCTGAAAAGAAAATCGAAGCGTCAGCTGCAGCCATTCTTCAACAGAGATGTAAAGAAAGAGAAATCCACTTGGGAAGAGAGTGAGCATCGTCAAAGGAACCGTGAGGAACACGAACAGTTCACCAAAAGCAATTCTTATTTAACTTATCGATACATAAAAGACTTAAGACGACTTGTGTTAATTGCTTAAAATTTCTCTAACAGCTCTTATCTTTGCGTGTTCGCTCTATCACAATATAATAACACCGACCAAGTTGCCACGGAGTCGGCGTTTACTGTCGGCTGTCTTCTCAATGTCGCTGACCGGGAGGTTCTAGGGTTCGAGTCCCGTCGAGGGCAGAAGATAGCTAGTTCGAATTCAGTCGCTATGTAGAGGCCGGCGGCTCTGATCGTTAGTATACTGTGCTATCTACGATCCGCAGCAGAATTGTAACAAATGGGTCACGGACCGCGCGCGATCTTTTCTTCCTCGACATTGTCTTATTCTCTTCCCTTACAGACTGACAAACACAGACACACATGCACTGCACTACCTTAAATGTTAGTTTAGCTCTTGGTTTTGGATGAGCTTCTGGCGGGTCTCGGCTGGGGCGGTGCTCCGCTGAGGAAGATATCTGGAGGGGAAATCCTGTCTCAAGCCGACATGTAGGTCGGCGCCGAATCTCACCATCTAGCGATGAGAAACACCTCGTTCTCTGGAATAAATCATTCACTACCACAACTCTGCCGGGACTAAATACCATAGCAGTTGATGATGCCTGAAAACATGAATCAGCAATAACAGAGTACTGTACTTTCTCATTTCTTTACTGTCTCAGTTTCGAAGTTTTAATAATTAGTTATATTCCTATTGTATTGCCTGTCCAATATGTTTCATTTGTTAGTGATCTTAATAATATCGCTGTACTCTGTGTCTAAATATCATCGTACGGTCATAAAATAAAATAGTATAACGTTCAGATCTGGAAAAAAAAGTATTCGCCAGGAAACTTAATAGTTATTTCTGTGGCTCCATTTGGTTTTAACGAGCGTCCGCCTTCAATTAAGTTCCACTTAAACATACAGTCCATTCTATAAATTTATAGTTATTACCACATACCAGCCATATATTCTCATTCAAATCGATCGTTCTTCTTTTTTTACAGAAATGTGAAATACGCGATCGAGAGCGACGTTTCGAGTATTTCGAGAGCGCTTTGTTTTGTTTTGCGCGTGGTGTTTTTGTTCACGAGAGTTATTTTCATTTCATTTCACGCCAAAGTAATGGGCACCGCGGGCGTCCATATGATTTAAAACATTACGTTTTCGCGTTCTGCCGCGCCCAATCCTCGCATGCTGCTGGAGCGCGCGATCGTTCACTCCGCGAACGGGTCTTGGTTCCCGTTCCACTGTGACGCCCTCGCGGCCGGCCCCAGCTCCGCTCCCTCGCGCTTAACCCAACGCAAACTGGGGAGCATGTGAAGTTTCTCCCCCTGGTATACACCCCGTGCTTGAAGCGCTGAATGATGATTGGGTCCAATCAAAATAGACGTGGGGCGGGGAGCGATGTGTTGGTTAATGGGAAATAGAGAGAGAGCTCTTATCTGTATTTTGAATGATGATAGTTTTTCCTTTGTATTCGTGGTTTGAACGTGAGCACTTTGATGTGAAGGTCTGTTGTTTAAGCGCCGGCCTCTCTTTGCGACAATTTTCATATTTTTGTTACACCCACACAAGCATTAAATTCGCTTTTTTTGAATTTTTTTTAACTGAAATTGGTTTGTTTACTTCTCTGTTTGCTACGCTTTCGGTTTATGTGTTAAATGATTTTAAACGAAGCCATTTGCAAAATTTGCTCAAAAGCTTTTTCGTATAATTTTAAGTATTTTTTCTTGCTTTTCAGAAGTTTTAAATTCATATAGTTGAACTTCTGCTGGCAATATTGTAATTATATAATTATATGTTTTAAAAATCCATAATGTAATATAAGAAAATTACATAATATTTAAAATAATTAATTTAAATTACAATCAGAACACAATTAGGTGTATTAAATTTTCCCCGACATCCTAAAGGAAAAGACCTGCCCTCGAAGTTTACACTCTTCTTATTCACCTTACACCTTGGACCTTATTTTCCACTTACGGACTAGAAGCTAATGTTTACTGCCCAGACGATGTGATATGAAGTATAAGGCAGTTATTGTTCTACGCTCCGGCGGGAAACCAAAAAAGCGCCCGCAGGTTCCCCTCGCTGGCGTCTCCCTCGTGTTTGGGCGAGTGGCTGACGGCGGAGGCCGGCCGTCCCTGGACCCCCGCGAGCGTTATTGCAGCGGGGACACGCGGAGCGTAAAAAGCCCCGGCGGCGGAAGCGGAGACAGAGGCGGAGGTGGAAGCAGGGGCGGAGATGAAGGGCTTGGCGGAGGATTCTGCGGGACAGGGGGAGTGGCTGGATTGGCGGGGGGCAGAAGGCGTAGATGGCGGGGAGAAGGGGGGGATTGGAAGGAGAAGGGGAAAGGAGGAAAGGAGGAAGAGGAGGAGGAGAGGGCAGAGGCTGCGGAGGAGGAGGAGGGGGAGCGGTGGCGGAGGCGGAGGCGGCCGGACGATGCTGTGCGTCGCGGGCAAATGGCGTGCGAAAGTGGAGGATGAATGCCAAAGTGCCATTTGTTCCGTCCAATACGCCATACGTCACCTTGTTGTTATTGCCGCCGATCGAAGAGGGGTGTCGTTCGTAGAAAGGTCGTGGGTTAAAGAAGAAACTTCTTCTTCTTCTTCGTTTTTTCTTCGAATGGTTGGCAATTTCGCGGCCGGTGGGTGGAAGCGAGGGTTACAGAAATTGCCTATACGTAAGGAGTAAGTAGGCTTGTGACTTACGCCAGATGGAGTGTGATGTCGGTAGATACGGTTGTTGAACTCGACGAGTTGGTGCTTTCGAATAACTTTTGTAGAATCAATGGAACAAATAGTATCGGCGATAAAAGATAAAACGAAGGGAAATAAAATTAAATCCAGTGAATGAAACGAATGTTGTGAAGAGGGAATGATGCGCCGAAGTTCTTAGCTATTGTGAAGAAATGGGAAAAGATAATATTATTTTTGTTGTACGTCCTTTTTAGACGTATGTGTATAACTTTTTACGGATTTTTACACAATATTTCTGGAAAATTCGTGCTTACATCATTTAATTACGAGAAATACGAATAAAAATATAGGGAGCAAAATCTCAATCTTCTCTCTCCCGAGCTGAACCAAGAAATAGTAAGCGTATCTCTTCACTTGAAAAGATCTTATTTATTCCTTCCCTCTCGGCCCCATCTCTTTCGCGGTTTCCTCTCTTACTGGGAATTCCCTTTGATAAGCGGAATTCGTGCGAAAGGCTGGTTCCTCATCTCGTTTGATGCCCGCCTTTTCATTGAAACCTAGTGCAGTTTGCGTTCTTTGTGGTGAGAGTGTAGCGTGGCACCCCGCAGGGATTATGAAACTGGGCGAGACAAATAAATTAAGCCTCTTTTGGCGGAATTTAAAAAGCGTAATTATTATTCTGAGCTTTTAACAGAAAGTTACGTAATGTTTCCTGCATATTGGATCTCCGGGAAGTTTCTCCTGCTCTTTAGAAATTCGTAACTAGCTCTATATATCCCAGAGCGCGCGCAGGTGTTTGTGCAGATTATAGAATCATAATGCTCTCGTGGAGCGCGTTCACATCGCTGGGCGTAATGGAAGAAAGAGAGATGAAGGTTGCAAAAGAGAGAAACGGTGGACATTTTGACACCATCCATCGATTGTATGCGTAAGGAAGGATCTTTTTCAAGGCGAGTTGCGTCGCTCTTCCCCCTCTCACATTTTTCACCTCAAACCCGAGGAACTGCCATGCATAATCACATCGCGAGTTGGAGTAACTTGCGAACGTCGGTACTAAGTGAGAAAAATTGCGCAGAAAAATCCACTTGGCAGTGCAATTTGTCGCAGTCAGGGACGCAGGTTCGAGGGGAGAGAGTTTACCGGCGTGATTAATCGGCCGGGGGAGGATGGTCCATCCGGACGTACTGTTTCACTCAACACTTAGTATTCGCAGTCAACCGCATTGGGGGACCGCTCAACCACAAATATGAAGTCCTTATATTTCGGCGGGAACCGTGTCTACCCATGAAGACGAAGGGCTCGTTGACAAGGGGCGCGTTATTTGGAAACAGGCATCCCTCGGAGCATTTAAATGCCGAAGCCGCGCGTCAGTTCCGGACGAAGTTTCGTAAAATGGAGCGAAAACGAAAAAACTTCTGGTTGTTTTTCACGTATCGTTCATGAGCTAACGCTCATCTCTCATCCACTTGCTGCAACAATGCGTTGGCTTGTTCTGTATGCACCTACCATTTGAGAATCGTTAGTGTTTTGTTTTTCTTGTTTTTCCCCCGGAGAGATGGGTAGAAAAAAAGAGGGCCCCCGGAGGACAAATTCGAAGGAGGCGGCATCTGCGGCTGGAAGACGGGACGCGTGACTTTCTTTCTGCCGGTCGCCGCCGAGATGCACGCGGGTGTTTGGGGAGGCTATCTCGACGAGGGCGAGAGCTCTGTGATCTCCTCTCCCCCGCCCCAGGGCGGTGCGCGGCAGCCTGGGGGGTGGGGTAAGGGGGATGAGGGAGGGGGGCGCGGCTGTCACTTCCGCGGCCCGTGGGGAGAGCCGCGCGTGCGACCGTCCCGTGGCCCCTGCCACCGCCACCCCACCCCCATCGCCGCCGCCGCCCCCCCGTCGCCACGGCCGTCTGCCGTCGCCGCTGGAAACGGCAGGGCGCGATGATTCAGCCCCAAGCCCAGACTCCCTCTCACGGCGCTATTGTTCCCTCGGATTCGAAGGCCCTGAGCATAGCAGACCGACCTTTTCTTCATACAAAATCCAGTTAATGCCCTCGACGCCTCGTTTCGTTGCTGAGGCTGAAGGCTCTCTGTTCAAATCTTTGTATGTCCTAATGCGAGCAGTAATGCTCGTTACCTCAAATCTGTTTGTTCCGGTTACTTATCGGGAGGGTTTCCAACAAAATGGGAAATCCCAAGAGTTTTATTTAAATTCTGTTTTCATTTAAATACAGTCCTGCATGGAATTATTAAAAATGTATCCCTTGAAAATCTTTCTTTATCGCACCTTTGTTCGAGTGTTGAACTTTGGGCGGATCCATGAGGTCTTTTCATCGTGGGTGGATCCTGCATGATATGTCTTTGTTACAGGCGTGCCTCTCAAGTCAGTTTCGGCCAGCAGTTCTCGATCTACGAGCCCGTCAGCGACAGTCCATTCGTTTATTCCCACCCCTCGGACTGCAGGGCGCAGTTCTCTGAACGAAAAACACCTGGTTACGAACAGGTAAGTATTAAGGGACATACATTGTTTTAATTTAATACTTACTTTCAGGAAAACGTATTCTACACGGAGTATTTCAATTTCAAGTTATTCAATATATATATATATATATATTTATATATATATATATATATATATATATATATATATATATATATATATATATATATATTTTAGTCAATTATTAGCGATGTTCGTACTTCGTAAACGTGACCCGTAAAATCACCTTTTTCGATAAAGAGACTTTTCTGCTACGAATGCGGAATATTACGCAATAATAATAATAATAATAATAATAATAATAATAATAATAACAACAACAACATTAATAACGACTGATATCAGTTGAATCAATGCTTCACCCTTTTATAACAATGCCTATTAGCTATTTTCATTTGTTGTTTTGTTGTTATTGCAAATACGCGCGTAACAAATAATAACATATTACTTATCTTATGTTGTAGTACAAAAACCAGAAGTATCCTTTTGTGATCTCTTATAGATAAATTGAGGTAATGGAAAATTCGTTTTTCTTCTTTGGAAAATCTTTCTCTGCGATGCAGTCGGTCATTGTCGTCGGAGATCCACATGCCCGCGCCTTATGAATTCCGGAATTCAAAGACAATCGTAAAGATGAAACACTTGTGAGGACATGTGGTGTAATTTGATCTGAGTTACGTGACAATGGCAGAGGCACATATTGCGATTCATGTTTTGCCGATTATAGCTTTCAATCATTGAAGTTGATATATTATGATCATTTAATTGGTTTTGGAAACGAAGCCTTCTGTTTGTGTGTGAACTTTGAAAATGAGTTGTTGCGCTGTGCATCAATGAGTTAGGTTAGGTTATGTTCATCGCGTAGTGTTTGGTAACATTAAAAACCACCGCTTATGAAAACAACCGATGATTGTTTGATACAACAAAATAAAAGAACTACGAAATATAATCTCATTTTGTTTATGAAGTTTCCAAGCATTTGAATTTAGAAGAACTTGAGCAGAATATTAAATTTATGTTTGGACGATGAGCATTTGAAGGAATTAAATATTGTTTGGAATTACAACTAACTTTTATTCTTAATTGTTTAATGTCATTAATAATATTGTAAATATTCCAAAATATGTTAAAAGAACATTTTAGACCAGCACATGATTAAATACACTCTTGAAGGCATTGTTTGAAAAAAATTTATAATTAAGTTAAATTATATATTTTTTTGAAAATTCAGAGACAATGTCAGCCACTTTACGCCCTTACTTAACTGCTGTAAGACACACACTTACAGCAGCTGTGTGTTTACAAAATTTTTCATCACAAGTGATAGAAAGGCACAATAAACCTGAAATAGAAGTCCAGAGTAGCAGAGAAATTTTACTCACTCCTGTAGTAATTAGCCGCAATGAGAAAGAAAAAGTATTAATAGAAAGTTCAATTAATTCTGTGCGTATCAGTATTGCTATCAAACAAGCTGATGATATTGAACATATTCTTTGTCACAAGTTTATGCGATTTATGATGATGAGAGCAGAAAATTTTATTGTTTTGAGGCGTAAACCAGTAAATGGTTATGATATCAGTTTCTTGATAACAAACTCTCATACTGAACAAATGTATAAACATAAACTAGTTGATTTTATTGTGCATTTCATGGAAGAAATTGATAAAGAAATTAGCGAAATGAAACTTGCTGTAAATGCACGTGCAAGAATTTGTGCTGAAGAATTCCTAAAACGTTTCTAATTTTTTTGTTTGGGAATGTGAAAAGTATCAAAAATTTTAATTTCTTAAATCAAGAATATTTTAAGATTTTAATGTTAATAAACCTGTAAATATAGATTTCGTTTTATACAAAAGAATAGAAAGTTTTATAATTTTTAGCTAATATTTTAGTGCCTCTGAAGAAAATGTAAATATATTTTAATTGTAAATGCATGAAGCGATTCCACGACTGAAGGTACGTAAATAAATAGTTTAGTAATATTGTGAAGCATAGAGAGTTATTAGAGATTAGTTTTTGAACTTATTCATTGTTCATAATTTAAGTCTACGAGTCCTGATCACTTTCCTATGATTCGGCAAATTGTTTGCCTGTGTAAGAAAAAACAACAGAAAGAACCCTCTCCTGCGTCTATTAAATGTTTTTAATTGAAATTGAGATGTATCTCTTATTTTTATTTTTGTATCTGTGGCTTAGTGCTAAAAGGGTTTCATGCCAGTTTTTAGAGGTTTTGTTTTTTCAATGAACATGTGCTTTAAATCTCTTTCTTTCAGTAGAAGAAAAGCCAAAGGCTAAAATCGATACTATCACTTATTTGACAGAAGTACCTGATGCTACATTCGCATACAAATGTAATGTCATGTCAATTTTGTAAAAATTATTTTGTAAAATTAAAATTCTTGTCGACAGCATTAATAAAATAGTACAATTAACTTAAAAGTTTTACTATTAAGTTAACTGTTAAAAGTTCATTATTCAGGATTTTGAACTTTGATAACCTTATCTGCCAAGAAAGAAAATCACCCGTTCTGTTAAAATTTATATTTCATTGTACTTCTTTTAACGTAGCCCCAAAAATTTATTTCTAACTTTGTGTAATAGTTTACAGGAGTTTGTTAATGCTTTCAATTGTGTATGTTGCAGTGTTCGGAGCAGTACACCATCTTCAAACGGAAGTCGTTCATCATTGCGAACACCTTTAAGTAATCAAAATAGTCCATATTCTCCTGCGCCAACTGCTCAGCCACCCACTAACAAGAATGCTATGCTTGATAAGTTAAAAATATTTAATTCCAAAGATAAAATAGATAGAGTAAAAGCAGGTAAGTGTGTTTCTATTAATTGTATTTGGATGATAATTTCCGTACTGTTTTTCTTTAATAGTTTTCTTATGTAGTTTCCAAATGTGTTGTAGGCAATGCTAGTGTATCCAAACGAACATCTAGTTCGAGTGGCTTTAGCTCTGCTAGATCGGAGCAGAGCGACTCGTCCACAAGCTTGTGTGGAGATGCAAGTCCAAAAGTCTGTGCAAGGTATGATATGTAGTAATGAGTCTTATCATGGTCTGAAGTTTACATGAAATTTTATATTTTCTTTTGATTATGAATAAAACATACACATTTTTGTTTCAGCTCTGGTATCTCTGGTGACAGGGTTGTGTCTTCCATTGCTGCTCCAGCAACGGGAGATGGTTCAAGTCCAAAGAGTCTTGCTCGTGGATTGAGAAACAAACTTGTCAAAGGAGCTAATATACCAAAAGAAACAAAACAGAACTCTCCTAAAAGTAGTAGAAGAAGTGAACCAAATAAACCGTCCCCCAAGTTAATACAAAAAAGTGGCAGTGGTAACGTAAGTGTTAGTAATATCAGTAATAACAAGGAACAGAAAATAGAGAGTGAAAAGTATCAGAATGGTGATAAAGGAAGTCATGAAGAATTTCAATACCAGCCTGCGTTAGAAGTGGACAATCCTATTAAACAATCTAAAATTTCAAATATAAATGTAAAAACGGAATCTAATATGGCTGTGTCAAAGGCTAAAAGAATAGGTGAGAATGCTCCTGCTGTGCCGGTTCGAAGCACAGCTGCGCCACCAGCAGGGAGTAGTATTCCTAAGCCAATGGCAGCGATCAAAGGTACAAGTAAACCTTCTGTGATTAAAGAAGAACGTCCAACTCCTCCGGAGCCCTCAACACCTCTCAAAGATGAGAAACAACTCGGGAGTCCTATCAAACCTGCATCATTGCAGGGAAAAGGGTTCGGTAGCGGTGAGAATATTCTTCCTCGGCAAAAACATATGGGATGGGAGGACATGAGTAGTAGTGGTTGTGTGAGTGTTGCTTTGGTGTCTCCGATGCCCAGTGTTGCCAGTGACTGTGGTTCGAAAGCCTCTGAATCAAGTAGCTCAACATCAAATACTACATCAACATCAACTGGTCCTTCAAATTCTTCGGACAGTAGTGTTATATATCAGCCGAGTTCAGAAAGTGGCAGTGAAATGAAAGAGAAGGCATCAAATAAAAAGGTAGAACATCAGACTAACATCAGTATTAACAAACATCCTGGGAAAAAACTCGAAACTACATTTGATAGGTTAGATAAGGTAAGAAATATGTGGAGGGAAATCGTAATCTTACTTTTTATTATTTAAGATGCTTTCTTGATGGATTCACTTACAGTAATACACCTTTTGAAAGTGATCTCCTCCTTGTAGTATTGACTGTTGGTTTTAAGAAAGCTTGTTTTAGAGAGATTTTGGCTAAAATGATACATATTCTTGAGATGACAATGTTTTAGTTCTTAGTTTCAATTGCAGGTAGGTTGCACCAGATTGCATTGAAAATGATTTAATCTAATAAAAAATATTCTGAAATATGTATTGATTTAAAAATTTTGTTAAAAAATGAGCAATGAAAGCAATGCAGTGTTCCTTTTACAGAAACTCGTATGTTAGATTGGAAGATACTTTATTTTCAACATTCTCATGAAGATACAATTCAGATTTGCCCCTTCTGTATTCTCAAATCAACAACTTCACAGTGGAAAACATGCTGTACATAATTATGTCCATGCTTTTTACACCTTAACAACATTTTTCTTTATCCTTATTTTCTTCATGTTATCCTTCCCTGCCCTTTTCTTCTTTTGTCAATTTCTTTAGTTTCACTCACCCTTCCTGCTTCGTCATGTAGGTCCTACTTCTCTGTCTATAACATCTCTTCCTTCTAGCCTGCCTTCTCAATCCCTACCACACTTTTTCATTACATGCTCCCATGTTCACTTCCTTCCTCTCTTGCATTTTCTTTCCCCCCAGTAAATACTTCCTGCATCTAATCTCATTACAATCTTGCAATCCTTACCCTACTATTTTCTTACATTATTCCATTTAGATATCTTGGTCTATTCCAGAATCTTATTTGTTTACATGTCTCGTTATACAGCATGCCAGGAAAGTCTCTCCACAGTGGCACCTTGGTGCTTGCAACAAAAATAATGTTGATAGCAGCTTGTGATGAAAGAAAACATAAACACTGCACTCACCACAATCAGAACAGATGCTGGAAGTGGTGTTCCCTTTACTTTTTTCCCAATGATCTGTTTGCTAACAACATAAATTGCAATTTTTAATAGGAGGCCCTGACTCGGCCCAGTATAGAGAGACTTTCCTTGCACAGTATATTAAGAGTTATGAATTTTCTCTAATGTCTATTGCCCTTGTAACTCCTTTCACTTTCTCACATACCAACCTCCCTCTCTAAGCATGTCTATCCCTTCTGTTATGTACCCTCTTTCACTAAAGAATTCTTTTCTTTCTTTCTGTTCATACCCACTTTCTTGCCACCCCTCTTTTTACTTCCAACACCATTTTGCTATCCTTCCACCTCCCTCATCTAGAACTTTCTCATGGTTCATCGCGATTCCCAGCCTTCTCTCTCTCTTTCTCTCTTATTTTCACCATGTAACCCAGCTAACTTTTTTCCAATCCAAACAGCATGTTAAAAGTCTCACAGGAAAAACGTATGAAATTCATGAAAATTTCCTGGAATTGATTCATAGGAATATGTTATTATGGATGTTTCTTATACATATAAATTTGATGAAATTTGCGTAGTCCATGCTATTTAGTACTACTTGAATTTTTCTACACATTTTGGATTTGAACGAATGCATATCTTTGAATTATTAGTGTAATGCAGACCCTGACAACTTGATGATAACGGAGATTTTTCTTAAATTTTCTTGTTAAGTAGCCCTTAGATACAGTAAACTGATTTCATGATGAGTGAGTCTGTAAGTAACTGTGAATTAAGAATGAAATCGATAAAGAGTGAAAATATTGAAAATAATTATAATTATAATATTAAACTGTAATGTTCAAAAAGGGAGAATGAAGAAATGAAAATTTTGAGAACTTGTGGTCAAGAATAGATTCAAATACTATGAGAAAGTGTACTGTCTTTTAAATGAAGATGTAGGCTTCCACAGCTGGAGTCAGTATCTACTTGGCTTCTGGGAGATGCTGCATTCTAGGCACAGATGACAAAGTTTCTGCCATCATGCGGCAACCTTCCTCGAAGTGAAATGTAGACACAGATGCCAATGTTATGTCCTGAGAAAGGTTGCAGCATGTTGGCCGTAATGTTGGCATCTGTGTTTGGAATGTGGCGGCTCTTGGAAGCCAAGTAGATATCTTGAAGACCATTTTATTTTTGATGTTTATAAAGTAGTTAAAATACTTGCGTATTATTTTATGATATTTATTATACATATTATAGTATTCTTTTTCTATAAAGTGAATGTCTATTCAAACAATAAATTCAATTATGTGGTTGAATACAAGATAACTTACTTTATTTGTTTCATAAGTATATTCAATTTTCTAATTGTGATATTCCATGTGAATATTTATTAATTAGTATTTTGTGAAGAAAATTTTTAATAATCATTGTATCTAGGACTGAATTTACATTTTTATTATGTTGGTCATGCCTTTGAAGTGTCATAATGATACTGTTATAATTTTTTTAGTATTGAATCAATAAGTAGGTAAATAATTATTCTCTCTCATTGTCAAATGAGCTTCTTGATTCATCTGCAAATCCAATTAATGTTAACTATTGGTCAGATAGAGAATTTTTTGTCAACTAATTTTTCTTTAAAATGAATTGTGGACAGTAGGTTGTATATTAAAAGTAATTTTTGAATGTTAATTGGGATAACTCTGAATTTTAACATATTCTTAAAATACATTAGTTAAATATATTGTTTTATGTGCTAAGAGTGGTTTTTGGAGAAGATAATGTAACTTAACAATAATTATTGTTAGTTTTTGGAAAAATTTGTTTTAAAGCTCCAATTCTCCTCTTTCGAAAGAAAATTCTAAAATTAAAATTGTATGAATTTCGCTTCCTCACTCTAAATGGCATCTTTCCACATTCTTGTGGTCTGTCAATTTCTAAGCTAATCAGTCTTCGTAAACAAGGCTAGTTATTGAGCAGTATTGAAAGTAATACTCAATCATTCAATTTTATCCTATTTATTATTTTGAAAATTTAAAGAAGTTCATGGGTACAAAAAGTATTTCACGTGATAAATGTTTAGAAATGGTGTAACCCATCAGTCACAGAAACTATTGAGGAACAGAATTAAAATACATGAAATACAAGTTAAATTTCTAATTTTACAAGACTTTGTGATATATTTTTGCCATATATCAACTAAAATAGTTAAAAGAGCACTGTAATGTTCTCAATAAGCAATTCTTTGCGGAGTTATGAAGCATTTCAGATTAATGTAAATAATCAATTGTTAATAATATTTAAATTAATTAAGAAATATATTAAATGTTTAATTATTATTTATTGTTAATCATAATAACTTTAGAGTTAATTTTATATTTTTTTATGACATATTTTTGTCATTTATGTTTTTCAGGTTACAACACAAGAAGCACCTAAAATACAGCCCAAAGAAACAACATTTGGTGAGGAAGATGATTCTGTGATGAATGTAAAGCCTATGCAGCCATTGTTACGAGGCTATACCGGTGGATTAGTTATGCATGGTCGCAGTCTGGGACCTAGTATTCATCATTCATCACGGTTGGGTAGGTTTCTTTCTTCATTTGGTGAATTATTACCTTAAATTAATGTGTTTATGTCATATAGAGTTAAATTATAGAATCAGGAGAATAATATATTTCATCATTTTTTTTCTTTCAGGTTTTGATAATGGGTTGAAGTGTATGAATTATTCCCAGGAACTTGGTTTGAATCGAGGCATGGATCTGAAGCGAGGAATGGCTGATGGTGATTATAGTGATATAGATGTTGCTGCAGGTGAGATACACGAGTTTAGTTTATTCTAAAGTAAAGTACATTCATTAGGGAGAAAAATGCACCTGTGATAACTGTACATGAGATGTGAATGGGATAGATCCAACAAGGAAGAACTAATGTAGTGTAATTGTTTTCATTTTGTAAGCAATCACCAGGAGAGGTGGCTCAGGGCATTAGTTGATGTCACTGCAGTGTCTGACTGGGAGGTCCTAGGTTCAAGTCCCAACGGTGGTAGGATTTTCAACACAAGCTTGTCAGCTAGGTGGAATTCAGTCACTGTCTGGAGAAGAATTCTAGTGGCAGGCTGCTCTGATCGGTAGTTTTCCACGGTTTTTCTGATCAACACTAGGCGAATACTAGAACAGTACCCTAAGAAACAGACCATGGACCGTGCATGTTCTTTCCTTCCTCCTCCTTGTCCTATCCTCATCCCTTACACACACTTACACTAACATGCACCACACTAACACACATGTCGAGAGACCAGTCGGGAGCTTAGAGCTTGTCGTCAGCTGGGGCGATGCCATACTGGTGGGAGATACCCAGTGTGAAATACTTGCTAGCTGACAGTAGGTTGGTGTTGAAACTTGCCATCCAGCGGGGAAGATCATCATCACCCGAGGGAAAAAAAACATGCACTACATTTACAGGACTAATGACCTTAGCAGTTAAGCCGCCCAGAATCACTAAAAATCAATCAATCAATCAATGTAAGCAATCCATTTTGTTTTGCACATTGGCAGAATGAATTGTGAGATTGTGAGGATATTTTGAAACCTACACTGGCCACTTTTGTGCATTTAACTGTTCAGAGCATATTTGATAATAGTTGCAGAATTGCGATTAAAAATTACCTTATCAGATGTTGTGACAAAAGGCAGATATCTCTAGTTATTTCAGCACATTATTCTTTTCTCAAATTTGTATTGTGTATTGTGACCATATGGGTAGTCTTGACCAAAATAAATGAAATTAAATTTGGATAACTTGGCACTGTAAGAAGGTAGGAATTAGGTACATTTCCCCGTTTTTTGTGAAAGAATTGTCAGCTTTCCTTGGGGTAGTCTTCTGAAGACTTTTATCTGTGCACAAAATTAGTAAGTAGTGCTGTACATTTGCGTATGTTGCAACTTGATGTTTCAATTTTGAATGATGGAAATTTCGAAACATTTTAACAGATATTTTTTGAAGTATTCTCATTATATGCATTTGTAGATTTGTCTTTATATTGTGTTGATTGAATGTTTGTCTGTTGCCTTTTCTGTGTAAGGCTTGTTAGTAATGAGTACTGTAACAGTCCTGTAAGGGTGAGTTTGAAGACATATTTGTTTCTAAAGTATACCAGTGTTTTGAAACTTTGACTAAGTGAAAGACAAATATTTTAATGAAATACACATTTATAAGTACTATATGTGATGTTTAGTGAATTTCTCTTATAAAGATCATTAGGAGAGGGAGGGATTTGGTGTCTTTAAGTGATTATCATTAGAAAGAAAGAAAGCAAAGTCTTCTGTATCTGGAGTCAGTAGATATACAGGGTGAAATGCATTTCATCATGAGGAAGGGTGACAGTATGGCACCCGAAATGTTGGCAACTATGCTGACTCCCAGGCAGCCATGTCTATATCATTATAGATAATATTTTCTCTTTTAACACTAAATTAATTGGATGCAATTAATACTGAAAATTATATCAATATAGTGAGAAACTTGAAAATAATATCACTAAAAACAGTTTAGGAAACAGCAGTTTTAATGAAATCCGTATTTTTCCAAATTGTTGACATGAACTATTCTGCTAGTTGCACTGCTCTTGCCTTTCTTAAAATGTCAGTAGATATTTCATTTAGTTTTCATGGTGAAATGTGTTCTCTTTGACATTGAAGCAATAACATAGCAAACAACAAAATACAGACATAATCCACTACAAACAAAATAAAAACACACAGGTGGCATAAAGTAAATAATTTTTTTTCAGATGTGAACTCACTTCAGTGATGTGATTTTATAATTGATTGTCATTATTATCATTGTTGTTATTATGCTTATGATTATTATTATGATTATTTTATAGTCTACATTCAATTATTTAAATTCAAATGACGAATGACATTACGTGCGATGCTCTTAAGTCTAACAATTATTCTCTAAGTTCCAGTGAATTAAGCCACCAAAGATTTCCATTTTAATCAATGGTTTGTCTTCTCAACTCTTGTTTCTAAAAAATTATCAGATTGATTTGGTAGATATCTGTATTAACAGCACAGTGTTAAGAATCTACATAAACTCATGTTCATTTACTTACAAGAATTTACTAGACATTACATACTTTCATAAACTAGTAAAATCTTTCCTACTGTCTATCTTACAGACAAAACAGATTTTGGAAGATATAAATTGTAAATTTTATTATTACATCTGGCACATTACTATAACTGTAAACGTGGTAATTGTAGCTTTATGTTATCTTTAAAACACTTTTATCTGTGTTTTTAACCTATCTGAATCATCAAAATTGAAATTAATGTGGAATGAATTTTGTGAACACCTTTGGAGTCGATGACCTCCATGAGGTTGGCATTGTAAACTCCTGAATGTGTTTATATATTTGGGGGAGGGTGTAATGTGTCTTAAATCTTTGCTCTTTTCATTGTATTATATTTAAGAAGTTGTACATAAGAAATTATAGAATACATTTTTCGTAAGTAAAGAAAGAATTACCTAAGAAATTAATTGACTATTATATTTCTTAACTAGAAATTTCAAAAGTCATTAAAATCAACATTTAACGATATTAGTATTTTATGCTGAGTAAAAATTTAAAGAAACATTAAAAGTTTCTAATTTTAGGTTTCGAGTTTTTAATTAATGTTTGTTGTGTTCAGAAACATTGAACTCTGATGATCAGAAAGCTCTGACAATAATTTTGAAGGCATTTTGTTTTCTACAACGAAACTGTTTTAAGAAATTCTGATTTAGTTAAAATAAAAGAATTTAATCATCTTCATGACGTTTGTGAAAATTTCAGTATGTAATGCAATAATGCAAGGTTTCAAGAGAATTTTGATCAAAATATTATACAATTCATCACAAGATCTGGTTATTAGTTTAAATTATTACAACACTTTTGACTGTAGATAAAAAAATTGAAAATTATTCACTCAAAAAACAGAATACGTTTTGGAAATATTTGTAGTATTTTAAGTGTTAGTATTATGTAGGTGAATACATTATTTTATTTCGGAGATACATTAACTTTTATTCAACATAAAAATGTAGTAGGTTTAGTCATTAAATATGCGAGAGTGGATTGATATTTTTTTCATGTACAGAAAAAGAAATTGAATAACTTTTGTGTTTAAATGAATGAACATTATTATTTCATTAAAGAATCATCAAAAACAGTAAAAGAAAGATATAAGTGGTGGCCTTCAGAAACCCACCCTTAGTAATGCACGCGACCATTAATACTGTGGTATTACTTGGGTTAATGTTAATAATTTAATGACTCAAATAACTTAATGTGGCCTGAATCAATGAGAATATGAATTTTGTGTGTGCTTCATTGTTTGAAAGCAATTT
Organism: Teleogryllus oceanicus; assembly: GCA_964035755.1. Taxonomy (NCBI): domain Eukaryota; kingdom Metazoa; phylum Arthropoda; class Insecta; order Orthoptera; family Gryllidae; genus Teleogryllus; species Teleogryllus oceanicus. The sequence continues at coordinate 68,427,110 of CAXIVR010000008.1, read as the reverse complement.
GGACTTGCAGTATGTTCTACATTGCTGTTATATTCTCACATATTATTATATTTTCTGATGTATTGTGTCCAATTCATTAATTTCCAGAATGAAGATTAAAAATAGTTTAAAAATAGTCAAGACAGCTGGGTGTATTGAAAATAATGTAGAATAAAACAATAAATTTTGTACACATTTTTAGATTTAAGTATTCTGTTTTTAGAAATTTATTGACATATTTCCTCCTTTTTTCAGGGTACTTATCCGATAGTGACATGGTGAGAATGTCCATGATGTCTCGCCAGCTTCCTGATTTGTGTGATGGTTATATGTCGGAAGGTGGTGCATCTTTATATGCAAGATCCCATCAATTGCTGTATCATGATAGCAGGTGAGTTGTTCAATGTTGTTCTTTTGTGGAATGCTAGTCTATGCCTATTTCTGTGATGACATCTCACAGTTTATGCATGAATACGTGCTTCTTTGACCTGTAAACGTTTGCAGTTCTGCATATGGATATGCATTTTTTAATAAATGAATAAAATTTCTTTGAAGTTAACTCTATTAAATATCTTACACAAGTGTGAAATTTATTTTGAAAACCATTGATTATTTTTCAAAATAGTTTCATTAGTGATTAAAGTTGCTTGTATTTGTTGGAATGTACAACACTAACAGAGAAATGTTAAGCACCTAGTTTCATTTGATAACCTCTGTGATAATAATATCTGTGACTCTGCATTTTGGAATGCTGCAAGAACGTAAATACTTTGTTTACATATTGTAAATGTTGCATTGTACCTTTATGCTAACTGTTCGCCCATGTGTTTTGAATTTTTTGAAGTTATTTTTATAATTTCTTGTTCCCGAAATTCAAAGTCTCATTTTTGTATGTTTTTAAGCAACGTTTTATTGCTTAGTGCAATTCTCCACTGATTAGTTATTAAGGAATGTTGGATAAATCATAAGTTCAGCACTATTTTTTGTAATGGATTTGTAAGTAATGGCGAGGAATTAATGAATAAAAAGTAGAAAATAAAGTTAATTTGGCTAAATTCAAGAACTGAATGTGTTAGTAAAATTGATTGAAAAAAGACTTTTGTAATAGTCAAGGAAAACTATTAGTTCAACTGGCAGTATACTTGTATTCGACTCTTCAATAACTGAAAACCTGTTACCCATTATGATCTAGAGTCCTCTTTGGAGTAGTGAATTAATGATTTATTTCCAAAGCTAGCTCTCGGATAACCCTGAAATTTACCAGTTACTTTTTATTTATTGTTAACTTGGTGCACTTGCTTTCATGGTTGTGCCAAGAGAGAACATATAAGAATATCGTTAACTTTAGATTAGCCATACAAAGGAAGTAAGTCCATACAAAGGAAGTTCATGTAGACATCTGGTGAGCAGTAACAATTGACCACTTTTCAAAAATGGACGACAGAAAAGAAATTATCTGGATAGCATTCACTAATGTTTAGACACTTGAGAGTGGTCCAAGATAGATGATATGAGGTCACGGCACTCATTTACTTGAAGATATGAACAAAGGTGGTGAATGTATACTACTTAAAGAACAAACCAAAATCTTTCTGCTTGAAAAATAACTTACTTTTTTGAATTCCATGCTTTCTTCCTGTCCATATAAAATTACAAAGAAAATTAAATGTTTATCCTCAAAAACAAAACTTAAGTACTACCCTCATTCCTTCACATACAATTGTGGCATCTTATGTCCCAGCATTTCTGTTTAGAGGAAAGGTATAATCTCAGTATGCTGGATTTAGGTCAGTGGATAAGTTTTTAGACACTCTCTAAAACTGTTTAGTTTTACTGAAGCTCGCATCACTCTATATGTAAAATGAATTCATTTGCCAGCCACATGGGCAGCCGCAAGCGCCCTTTTATGCACTCTGCCAAGGTTGGATGGCCTCGGAATTGTTAGTTTAGGGAGTGATTTAAAAGTTAGGGATAGTTTTCGTGAGAGATTTAGTGTGTTCCAATATACATTGGTTTCCTGTGAACATTCTCCAGTTTATAGAATGAAAAGAATAATAGAGAGTTAAAACACTCAAGCACAAGTAAGCTAACGTTTGCGAAATGAATACATATCATTTCTGTGTTTCACTCACTGACCACGCCCCCAGCATGATTTGCCAGAAATGAATGTCAAAATAATCACTCATGTTTGTACAGAGCGTTTTGAAAAATGATATTGTAAAAATAGCTGTTTAAATGTTATTTTTGAATATTCGATGTTCCTCATATAATGTTTGGGGACATTTGAAAAAAAATATTTTGGCATTTAACAAGTTAATACAATTATGAACTTAGTTTTACTGTAGTTGGTGACACTATTTTATGAGTTGCATTCAAGGTGTTGAATGGATACTTATCATTGAGTAATTTCTGATAAAACACACTGGTCCATTATTACTCGGCTTATAATCATTCATTGCTATCATTACTTTTATTATGTGTGTTACCAAATGTTTCATTTTTTGTTGAATTTCATATTCCTGTTAATTTTTATTTTATCTACAAAGGTCCTAAAAAAATTTAAAATAATGAGTTCTTTTAACGCATTCTTAGATTTTGTAATCCTCATCCACGTCAGAAATAATGAAGCCACCATGAATGCTTCTTGGCTAGTTTCAATTTTATTTTTGCGATTTACTAACTACTACCGCCAACTGATTTCCCCAAACTTTTTTTATCGAGTTTTTCATGAATGTATTGTGAGGGTAATGCTAGATTTCAAAATTTGATACCTACTTGCAATGATTTCTCATGTACGATTGCTGCAAAATTTTATTTTAGTCATCTATTTGTCATAACTTGCACTGTTTCTTAAACGTAGTGAGCGTACAAGGATAAATGAGGGAAATTCGTTTAGTCATATTCTTAATACACTTCAGTGGACAGTTACGATGTTAAACATTATTATCTACGAGTGGTCTGTAGTAGCAGGCATGTTGCTCAAGAACAACTAATAAAATACTTTTAGTATGTAACACTGCAGCAAATTGAACATTTTAACAAAAGATTCTTGAAGAATACTGTGCTAACGTGAAAATAGTATAGTATATACACAGTACAACCATTCTTTGGGTACCAACATTCTAAAAAATGTTGCTATTCCATAATCCAACAGGGAAATAACAAATATTGAAGGTGGGCAGCCTCTTCTGTGGAGCCTTGCTGTCACCATCGGGTGTGTCATAAGCATGACACACTGAGTATGAGAATTCTGTTGATATGTGTGGTACCAGAATAGGTGGAAAAATCCAGTCAAATATTTGCAATATTTAGTCAAAATTAAAATAGTTTAATTGGTTTTGGATTTTTCCCGAATTCCTGATTGTTTAATGAAACCACAGACACCTCTCACATGCCCAGACGCTGTCTAGTTTTCTTTCAATTTCTGCTTGCGTTGGAAATTAGTAATATAGATAGAAAATTAAAATATCCTTATGAAATATTATTTGTTGTGTAGGTATTCTTGTGTTAATGCTGGAAATTCCATTCAACGAAGTTGATTGCATTGACAAACGTGTGCAAACAGTAAACGCCGTCTGAAGTATAGAATACACCTATAAATAAATAACACCTATAAATTGAAGGGAAATCTAATTATATTTCATCTATTTATAATTTATTATATTTTTGTTTGTTTATGGCTCTCAAAAAATGCATATTATCGCTTGCTGGAGGGATAAAGTATGTTTCTTTGTTTTAGTACATTTTCCTACAAGTAGGCTAGCTCTCAATACAAGGAGGCCATCTCCAAATATGTTTAGCTCATGGTGTTATGCATTAAATCCTTGAAAATGTGGGACAAGCAAATACGAACAATGAATCTCATCTCAGATTATTTCTGCCAAAGCTTAAAAGTTGTTTAAAGCATTAGAGATACGAAGAAGGGGCTTGGGATGAAATTTTCATTCAAAAAGAAAACAATTACTACAATTCGAATGAGTTACTTTAATTAATTATTCGTTTGAAACAATTTCTATCAAAGTAATATAGAAATGAACTCATTTTTGTTCAGAGTCTACAAAAGTAAACAGTTAAAATATTTTTCACATCCACTGGGAACGACATCTGATTGCCCATTTCTCTAACTACAAATAATAGGAGTTGGAGTAGGCGCTCATTTATTCGAAGCTATCATTGCCGTCGTTAAACCGCACGTTTTGTGGGACGTTCTGCACGCACAGCTCGGGGGGCAACGCTCCCGAATTCTCCGATGAAACGTGCCCGTGGCCGATTTCCTTCATTAGAAGGCGCCTCATTATCGGCGAGGGGAAAAGTTTGCGCCTTGGCCCTCGCCTACGGAGGGATCCGGCCGCGGCGGCACCGGCGTTCTTCTGGCGCGCCTTCTGGAAATCAATACGGGCTTGACGGATGGGGTGGGACGGGTGACGTCACCGCATTGCTTTCGGCCGGCGAGAGAGGCAGGCGGGCGGGCGGGGGTCCGCCACAGCGTGTGAGGGGCCCTTTGGGACAGCAGCATCAGGTCGGCGGAGGCGGCACCCTCCGCGCCACGCCGGTCTGTCTCGCTCTGTCGCGCGGGCGGCTCCAACAAGTCCTCTCGTGGACCACGCGCACGCGGTGCGGAGCGGAGCGGAGCGATGGGCGACGCGGCGCCGAGTGGAGGTAGCCGCTTTGAGCGTGTGGCCCTTGACAGGCGGCCCAGGTGGAGAGGCAATCGAAGGCTCGCGACGGGTGGCGTGGCCGCGAGAGGAGACGGAGTGGGTTGAAGGCTTGATGGGCGACCTGGGGGGCGGGGCTCTGCGAAGCTCCAGAGTTGATGACGCGTGTCCGATGTCGTATTAACCGCATCCAACAGATGGCTTTTGTTCTACATTTTATTGGGAGGGAGAATGGAAGGTGGGCTGAAAAAAATCATGTGCCCTTTCGGCATTTTAAAGATACGTTACGACGCTGAAGATGGAAACTCGATTACCTTTGGGATGGGCAATTTCTCTGTGGGTGACAATTTCGGGTGCTTCTCTTAATCCGCTAGCGACAATTGCAACTATGTAATTTCACATGCACTTTCACATAGAAACTTTCTAGAGTAGTATAAAATTGTAGATTCTTTAATTAATAAAGAAAAAGTAGTGTGAAACGCTGAGGTCATCTTGATCTCGTACGAACGGTATCAGTATTTCTGAGGTCACGCCATGATTGCCGGTAATAAGGATCGCGTGACCTGATTCTGCGTGGAGCATGCATTATTAATTTTCATTTAGCATATGGATGTGGTGTGCAGAGAGACAAAACTGGGGTCAATTTTCGTAATCCTCACCCTATCGGCCTTATAATCGAATTCCCCCAATGTCACTACGATGGACAGAGGTAGATGTATTGTAGGCCACTGGGACTCGAGTTGAAAGATGAACGCTTTTCGGAATAGTGTTGAATTATGTCCTGGAACGTGATGACCTTATTTAATGAAGTCGAAAATCGCATTCGAACATCAAAAAGAAATCGATTGCCCTTGCCAACAGGTGGTTGCAGTAAAACGAGAACATGCTTTCGGTATATAAATACTGGATATCTTATCCAGGAAACTATAAGAAGACTCCTGATAAGTATACGGAAGGTTTGCGTAAGTGGAGAAAGAAACGTCATTGAAACATACACCAATAGGAAAGGACCGCTGCCGAAGTAAAATATTGATCATTTCTGCGTGGCATTGACATGCAGACGGGAATTATTTGAGACGTACATTATGAAACTGAAGAACGTGCAGATAATTGTCAGTACCTCGTCGTCGATAGGTCAGGTTTATTATTATTATTATTATTATTATTATTATTATTATTATTATTATTATTATTTGTGTAAGTGTATGTAAGAAAAAGGCTAACTATCACGCATGTCGGGAGCTTAGAGTTTGTCCCGGCTGGGGTGATGCTCCGCTGGTGGGAGATACAAGGATAGGGGAAAACCCCGCAAACCGATGGTAAGTCGGCGCCGGATCTCACCTTCCAGCGGGGAAGATACCCGCCACCTCCCGTAATAAAATCATGATCTACACTTACGGAGCTAATAACCATAGCAGTTGACGCGCCCGGAAATTTTCATTCAATCCTTGTTTAACTTCGACATGATGTTTTAGAAACAAACAGACGAACAAAAATTAAATGAGCTGCAAACCCTACGGTCTCGTATTTAAAAAATATAATCAGACACGCGAAATCTTGTACTTTAAAACACGTGATGATCAAGAGGTATTCACTGTGCATTGAATTATTGAATGTTGTAAGGTAAAATTAAAACCGTTCTGAACTTGGAATTGATTTGATTGATTACATTTTTATTAAAACACGTAAGTGTGATCCCGTAAAACACATATTGCAATACATCGAAGCGATTTTTCTTTATTCTGCAAATGAGTTGATTGAAAAAGTTAAGCCATTGAGGCAAATCTTGATTTGTCACTGTTATGATTTGTGTGTGTGTAAGGGGGGGGCGAGAGAGGGCGGGCGTGGCTTGGCGGCCGGAGATGAGAGCCCGCTCGGACGGGCGGAAACGGCAGTTTGCGCAAACACTTGCGCTCCCGTGGCGTGCGGGGCGTCGAGCGCCATTTACGCGGGGCGTGGTTGGCGAACTGCAGGGCGCGTCGCTTCGGAAGGCCGTGCCAAGAAATTGGTGCTCCTTGGTTGCCAACGGCACAAAGTTGTCGAACTGCGTGCGTGGAAAAGGCGGCGTTGGTACGGAAAGAGTTTTTTGGGGGATGTTGTGATTTTGCTTCCAATTGTTCCTCGTTTTTAATTAATCGGTTCAAAGCGTGTTCCACGCGTTTGTCTCCATCTGCGACGTATCTAATCCATCTTGCGTTATTGTAGCTAGTGCATCGAAAGTAATTCTCTGTCTTCTTCGAAACCGATTCTTGATTGATATGCTGGAAGGTCCATCCAAAAGTCGTTTTGTTGACGTGTATTTTTCTTCAGAATTTTTTTAGTGGCGTAGTACGATTTATTTTAGTGTAACGGGTATCAATTAGGCCTTTCCTTAAAGTTATGCGTTGCGTTATTCTATTAGATGAAGGATGGAAATAACACGAGAAAAACAAAGGTATATTCTCGAAGAAGTTTGGTTCAGCTCGCCGGTGTGTACATCACTTTACCACATGTAGTACAGCATTTGTACATTATAACGTAACAAGGTCATGTTCTTGCTTACTAAGTTGACGTTATAATGTATGTTTATGATACAGTTACATGTGATTTTAAGCGAAGTTCGCTGAACCTAACCATCGGAACACAGAACCATTAAAAGTAATTTTCGTTTGCTGTTGCGAATATGGAGAAGTTACTCGCCAACTTGCGAATTACACTCCTGGGGATTTAATCCACATTTTCCACTTCTCCGGGCGGAAGAGGCTGTGCGTTGTATTCCAGGTAATTGTATACTTCGCGTGGGCGCAGGTGGCGGGCGGTGGGTGTAACGAAATGTCGCCGGTTAATGTCTTTTTATTTTCTGGAACTCTGTAGTAAGCTCATCCTTTTAAATGCGCTGGGTTCGCGCGAAAATAAACGTTTGTGAAGATTCACCTACAATGTAGGCACCCACACGATAAATTGGTGGCGAATGCACCTGGCGAATATTTTTAACTTCCGGTTGCATTTTAATTATGAAAAGAATTGAAGTCATATATTCCTTGTTGTTCGTTGAAAATGTTTTCTACTGTGCTGCACGAAATTACATTTTAACGATTAGTGCTGACGGTCGAGCTTAAGAGTTTCTCCTGTTTTATTCCCGAACAATATGTCTTCCATTGTTAGCTTTACTAGCTTTTTACTAATTACTTTGTTACTTTTAGCTTTTTATTGAGGGGATGTGGTTCTAGTTTCGATCCAGGGGTTTCTTGGAGAGTGAAAGGAAAATATTTAGTTGACGCAGTGCTCGGAATTAGTTCTTTGAAGTTCGTGTAATCCGAGAGAAGAGGAGGGGGTTCGTACTGTCAAATTAATTCTTGAGAATATTTCATTAATGTGTTTAGTGATTAATTTCATAACTTCCGTAAGAAGGTTTTGTAGGCGAAGTCTGTTTTTCTTCTTGATAAGCTCGTCAAATGAAATATTCGTCACATCGTTTTATTGCTAATAGTTGTTGGCTTAGTTTTTGGTTTTATTTTGAGCGACTGGTTCTTTCGGTCTGCTCTGTCAGCTTTGTCACTTCTTTCGTCATAAAGGAGCTTCGGAAACTGCCACTTACGTTTTGTCGGTGTCTTTTATTTATGCATTTTATGTTATTAACATTTTATGTATGACAAGAACTTTTGTTTAGTATCCAAAGGAATTTTTAGATCGTAGCTTTATTGTGAAAAATATGTTATAACCATAATTTTTTTTCCTTTACTACTGGCTGTCGGATCAAAAATGAGGTTTTTAGAATTAGATTTGAAATTATTATGATCAGATATATTTCTAATTGCAAAGGGATTGTTAATTTCATTCCTATTAAAAAATTTGCATGTGCCTCACTCCCACAGGTAAAGAAGCGCTTTCGAAAAAGCAGTCACCTTCTCGTTAGGTAGCTTTTATTTTTGTTAAAGCGATCCCACCCAACAAAGAAAAATGTTTGTTGATTTCAGTCATGTTACCCCCTAACTTCATTATTTGAAGTTGATATTTTAAATCTCCAGTAGCCTCGCCATGTTTGCTGTCACATAATTTTGATTGATGAAATGAAGACGTGTTCAAATTTGCGTTTGCGGAAACACCCAAACGACGTTTCCTGAGAAACGGCTGAAAAATGTTTCAATGAAAATTTGCATGTAGGACAAGTTTTCACTCTTCTGTAATACACTTAAAGTCAGATTTAAATTCTATTACGATGAAATAATTTTTTTTAATGTCTGTGAGACGTCAATAGGTAGCAGCTGGGTAGATTGATTGATTGATTTTTTAGTGTTTCCGGGCGTGTCGACTGCTTTGGTTATAAGTCCCGTTAGTGTAGTGCATGTTTTGTTCTCGGGAGATAGTGTGATCTTCCCCCGCTGGATGGCGAGATCCGGCGCCGACCTACCGTCGGCTAGCGGAGTTTTCCCCTAACCAGGACTCTCCCACCAGCGGGGCACCGCCCCAACCGAGACAAGCTCTAAGCTCCCGACCGGTCTCCCGGAATATGTGGTAGAGTAGTGCATGTTGGTGTGGGTGTAAGGGGAGAGGATAGGACAAGGAAGTGGAAGGACAGATCGCGCGCGGTCCGTGACCCGTTTGGTAGGGTACTGCTCCGGCATTCGTCTGGTGTTAGTCGGAGTAACCACGCAAAACTACCGATCAGAGCTGCCGGCCGCTAGAATTCTCCTCCAGACAGCGACTGAACTCGACCTAGCTGAAAAGCTAGTGTCGAAAATCCTGCCGCCGTCAGAACTCGAACCTAGGACCTTCCGATCAGAGGCGCTACAGTGACATCAGTTGATGCACTGAGCTACCGCTCCCTGTAGCTGGGTAGAGGGTGAACCTAAACCGAGAAGGTAATTCAGACTAAAGAGATGAGAGTGCGAAAAAGGCAGTTATGCCGGTGTCCTGGTGGATATATGGTTGCCGTAACTGGGTAAAAGTGTGTCGATGCTGACGCAGGTCACCCCCCCGGTGGCGCCGCGCAGTGATGACGCGCCACCGGTGGGGACGCGAAAGGAAAGCGAGTGGGTCGCCTTTGCAGAAGCATGTGCTCGGTCAGCTGGATGCGAAAGTAAAAGCGTTCGGCATTATTTTTGTCGCGGGGACAAGTTTAGCCGACTCCCATCTTTTGAAGCTATTTTCTCTCGCTTCATTTCTTGCGTTCTTATCCGCAAAGGCGGAAACGCGGACGGCTGAGGGTAGGTCGCAGTGTTTGACCGACGCGCGGGCGGCCACGAGCGCGGGCGCAGCACTACAGAGCGAAGCGGTGAGTGCGGGCGAGCAAACGGGTGAGCAAACGGGCGAGCGAATGGGTGAGTGCGAACGGGTGAGCGCGGGCGAGCGAATAGGTGAGCGCGGGCGACCGGGGTGAGCGCGGGCGAGTGAATACGTAAGTGCCAACGGCCGAGCGTACTGCTGAGCAAATTGCCGAACGAGTGAACGGGTTAGCGGGGGAAGTGAGAGGGCGCGAGTGAACGGGCGTGCGCGGGCGAGCGGACGTGCGTGGGCGTCCGCGGACACGCGAGGCGGGGGCGGGGCGGGGGCGGTGGGGTTGAGCGCCGTTGGGCCGTGTGAAGCGCCGCCGCTTGTGCTCCGCTTGTATTTTTAGACGTCTCTTCCTAAATCATGACCTTTCGCCTCGCGTTTTATGGCCGTGGGAGGAAACCCGCGCGACCGATGTGGAGTGCTCCAGAGTGCTTTTTAAGGTCGTGTGTCAGGCGTTTGTGACGTAGTTGAGGGTAACAAGATAAAATAAGTTGTAGAAATGCTTTTTGGTAGGCGTTGTGCATATTTCATTTGTCGTAATTTATGAAAGACGCTTTCCATTTCAGAGCTGGAATTTACTGGGAAATTCTTGAAATGGGTTTTAGGGACTGTTTTTCCTCATTGAAAGAAAAATAGTAAATTAATTGTGTATTGTTTATTTTTTTTTTCTTTTTAAAACACGTTAGGCTTTGTTTTAGTCGTGTTTTGATATGGAATGTAATTTTTATATGCTTCTTTACAAATTTAATGAATGTGTATTTCATTGTGGTACGTTCTGTGCTGGAAGAGCTAGTTGGGAAGTTTATACTCTTAACTTTTTGTTCGTTAGTAATGATTATTAATAATGAAGTCAATGTTGAAAATTATGAGTTTTTAATAGTACATTTGAATATAAATATTTTCCTAAATAATATTAATTTTCAGTTCTACTTAGTATTTATTTAAAAAAGTTATTCTTTTCAACATTACTGCCAGAAATTGTACTCAGCAAGTCTATTACTATGTTAATGCCTTGATATTACATTGCAAGCACATAAAAAAGAAGTTCCACCCCTTCCTTTTGTGCGCCGTCTTCGATTTCTACGCTTTTTGCCATCAATACACACGGGGGGAAAATCTCATCTGGTGGCTGCGTACAGGTTACTTTCCCTCGCGCCATCGGCCGACCGAAAAGCTAGCGGGCATACGTTCTTTCCGTGCGCAGCGCCGCGCCTCCTGAAGAACGCAATAAACCTCGAGGGCTATTTCGCAGTTTTACAGCCCCCTCGCATTGTGTCGTTTCGCTAGTCGTCTAGATCTCTATCGACCTAAATGTGTTGCTCCTCTATATCTGCGCATCGTTTTATCATCGCTCCCACTGCGGCTTTATACAACCAGATAGTGCGTCATTTTGAGCGCGGATCGTTGCTTGGCGCGGCGCCACGTCAGATAGCTAGCGTTGGCGTTGTACGAGAAGCTCTTAATTATTTTCTTCGGCTTTCTCTTTCGTGAAAAGGTTAGACAGATTTACTTTGTTCCTTACGTTGGGTGGATAACACGACTCGTGACACTGTCTTGGCAAAGATCCGACGGTGATGAGGTTCCTTCAGTGTCATTATGTACGCTGAACACGCACACAACGAAGTTTGTGTTCGCGGAATGCATTAATGCGCGGCACGTAATTTTGATTGAGATAAATTAATGGAATTTGCGTGATTGCCGAATGTAATGGCGTCACCCATCGTGATTGTCAGGACGATGAGATCTTAATTTATTTTTGTTTTTTAAAATTAAAAATTTGTAGTAGTAATTCTCATTTTGTCTTATTGAAATTTATTTCTTCGCTTTTAATCTCCTGTATTGTTGGTATTGATTTTCGCTTATAACAGGACCCATGTGAGAATTCCATTTGCATTCCAATTCCATTTCCAAAACACCGAAAAAGCCCAGTAGATTTGTTTTATTTTTTGAGTAAAATATGGCGATCTTACGGAATTGTTTTAATTCGCTATTTCACTAAAATAAAAATGGATTAAAAGCTTTCGCGTTATAAAAAGATAGTTAAATATGTATGGGAGATGCCATTTACGATATCTAATGAAATATTACATAATTGCAATGAAGATCTTCGGGTGTAGGAATATGAAAGCATACGACTTCACGTTTAACTTTAAAACCTTTGGTTAAATAAGCTATTACTCGATTCATGGGTCAAGATAGTATTCAGTTAACCTTGTAGTAAATACTGCCAACCAGTAGATTGAAATCGATTTTCAAGTGAATTTTGGGGTGAGTCGTGAATTACGGCTTACCGCAGACATGAATAATGTGTATATCAGTCTCGTCCACCCACTGGACGTGCCTCAATGTTGAGTATTTCCGCTTGCATATCGGCGTGTGCATGCCTTCGCAGCAATCCGGCTCCGGTGCAGGTCGCATTGATTATGCTGATCCCATGCTAATTTGGCACGATCACATGTTATGCCCCTCAGTCGAGCTTCCGCCACGCTACTGCGCCGGCGAGCTTCCCCATCCGAGGTCTCTTCGCCGTCGCCATCGGTGCTTCACCTCCAGTGGTAATCCACCCAACTTTTTTTTCCCGCCGCTGCGCCTGCCTGCTTGGTCATTACTTTTTGGGGGGGAGACCGAAGAAATTGCAAGGTTGCGCGTGTACACAGGGGTCCGTCAGGGCGGACCCGTTCATGTTGTCTTTGCTCTTTCTCAGCTCCTCTTCCCCTCTTTCGCCTTCCCATCCCTCTCCCTCGACATGCACTTTCTCTCTCATACATAAACAAACCCGTGATTGCAGTTCGGCCCGCATCATTAGTAGTGTGGTATCGTTTCATCCCGTTTTCTCTTTACCCACCTTGTGCTCGACAGTTCATGAATGTAGAGTCGTAGGTCTCCAGAAAATAGGCCCGTTGTTTGACCTCTCGTCATTGTAATAATTCTTTGGAAATGTGTGGCTTTAGTTGGTTTGGAAAGACGCAAATTACTGTGAAATCGACGTATTTTCATGTTTACTGTCATGAAATCAAAATAAACTAATATTGAAGAGATGTAATCGGTATTCGTATGAAGAAAAATTATGTAATTTTTGTGACGATATGTTGCTTAAAGGGTTACCAAGGAAAAAATGTACAATCTACATCACATCTGCTGTTATAAATATAACGATTTAAAAAATGTTTGATTTACAATGAATACTAATTGTGTTACCACTTTTCTCCAAACCCACTGTAATGACTTAACGTCCTCTACCCGAACACTGATCGTATTGTTACGTATTAAAAATTATAGTTAGAAACAAATAGTTAAGTTTATTTACAAAAATACGCTTGTAAATAACTATTTATTATTATATACTGATAAGACTGCAGGGGTGTTGCCAAACGATTTGTCGATCTCCTTCTTTTCCAATAGTAATTCGTTATCCTTATTTTGTAATACAGTAGTGTAACGGATGACGGGGGGGGGGGACAGGCTCGTCCTCACGAGTTGCAATATGTTTGTAATATTCATCAGTGGTTGCGCCGAACTCGCTTCCGGCAGCCACATTCGTGGAAACCGTGATCCGGGCGTCCACCGGCGCGGCATTGATTAGCGAACGGGGTTAAGCGCCCCCCGTCACGTGTGCTCCACTTCTCAAGCGGCGTGCCTCGCGACCCGCTCGCGGCGCCCGGCGCCGTCAGCGGGGCGAGATAACGCGGAAGCGACGGCGGCAGGGGGAGGGGCACCCGCGCGCGGTGTGCCTCGCGCCGCTCCATCTCCGCCATCGACCTGCCTGCCTGCCCCGGGGCCGGTCTTGGGGAAGGCGTTGTGCGCCGCCCCGGGAAGCGGAGGGCGGCGAGAAGGGAGCCGATCCTGGCGGAAGATACGTCGACTGCTTCGGTATTTATGGGAGACGGGCAAACGTGCGGTCGTGGGATTGCACCGCCGGTGAACATGAAATTAACAACTTTCGAAATAGGCTTGTAATTGTTTAATATTGATATGAAACATGTGTTAGTAATACATTATATTTTGTTTCATTTATTTTCGTCAAAGAACAGTAAACACCGTATACTTATTGTTTAAATATTGATATAAATGATGTAAATGTGTGATGATTGCTATACTCAATTAGATCATAAACTAGCCGACGGTAGGTCGGCGCCGGATCTCGCCATCCAGCGGGGGAAGATCACTGCCATCTCCCGAGAAAAAACATGCACTACACTAACGGGACTAATGACCAAAGCAGTTGACGTGCCCGGAAACACGAAAAAAAACCAAACCAAACTAGACCGTAAATGAGGCACATGAATTACACATTGAAGACCTCCCGTTTTCTGGACATGAAAGATGATACGGTGATCAGTAGAGATTAATGCTGATAGATGGATTAAAATGGTGGGAGGGATCATGCGTGGATGGGGTGTATGGATGGTATAAGAAGCCAATCACATAGTGACCACACGTATGCCTTACGCAAGAGTCGGCCACGCAGCCTTCGTCTCGACTAGTTCGGCGATATTTCAAGCCCTTACGCCGCAGAGGTCCGCGAATATTGTATTTAATTACAGCGAAACTTTGCTCAAGTGTCACTGGTGGATCTGGAGAACAGTGGCCGTTCACTCAGGTGACCTCTTAAAGGAGGTAATGCGAATGTGGGAAGTCGCCCTCCGATTTAATTTTGTTTGGAATTAGTTCTTATTAAGTATGCTTTGATCATTAACACATTTTTCGAAACTTCGAAGTGCAACATACCGGAATCTGTTTTGCTCGGGGATACTTAACTCTTAAACAAAATATTTCAATTTTAAGCATGTGCACTATTTTGTTTTTTTACACCACTGATTGTATCTTCTTATTCTTAAACTCGGTTTGCAACTAGACTTGAAGGTGCAGTTCACACACTGAGAAATCTTACGGTATTACAAATTATTTATTTTATGAAATAAGTCTCGTAAATCAAATTCTTACAATACGAGATTGGAGAATTATCAAACGCGGCTTAAGGGCGAATTTATCGAGTATTGTAATAAAATGTTACGATACGAATATCGTTAGTTTTGTCTACTTCGTTTAAGTTCCTATGAATTATAATTTTCAATATAATTTGACTACACATCGTTCGAAACTATACATCCTTCGACTGATGAAGATAGTAGTTATGAATTATTAGGTCATCTTAAAACATGTCTTTTAATAGTGGGCATGAATTATTAGAATTCTTGTGTTCTGATAACTCTTATTACGTCACTGATCTCCGTCTCATAAACTTTGACTTCAGATAACCAAAGTAAATAAATTTATTTGTTATATTGAACAAAAAAATAACACCTACACTAGATAAGCAGCTCTATTCATCGACAAGCGTTGCTTCTCGATGTAGGAATATACTGAATCAACAGCAATCGTCTTCATCTTCTTTTTCTTCTTGAACTGCTTTTAGCGGAATCAAATCGTCGCAAAATTTCTGAAAGTGTAATCGTATAATACAAATTAATCAACGATATGAGTCTGATTGTTGGACTAGGTGACCGTTTAGAAAGGGAGGAGGGAATTTACTTGAGTCTTATGGGAAAACGAATCTATTCCACGAAAAAAACGCCATCAAGGAAGGCTACCACTTAATCGAGGTGGTCGTTTCTTCACGTTTCACTGTATATTAATTATGTAGAATGTTTCACGGAGACTAATGGTTAAAAATGTACAGAAACGCAGAGGGCTGTTAGAGGGGCAAGGGAAGCAGTTTTCGTCCGTGAACTGAGGGTCTAAAAATGCTTTTCTCACATTTTGGTAAACCCAAGACGCATTCGATTCGCACGGGTGGTCACTATTTCAGTTTGAGAGCAGTAAGACAATACGGTAAGACAAGTCCCACAACCATTCCAATGGGGTCGTCCAGTGCGTTACATTTCAGAAGGGAGCAGAAGTGATCGAAAATGAATAATTATTTCAGCGTTACACTGGCGTATTCTTAACTAGGATAATTCAATGATAAATGAAAATTAATATAACGGGTTGACACAGTCTAGTTTCTTATATTCTTGACTAGAAACTTCGCTTTCCCCCTCCATCTGCCCTCAGCTGTACTGTTTTCTAAACTACCTACTACAATATATACGACGGGCAATTTATAAGGGTAGATTCATTTGATGGAGAGTTGCGAGACTTTGCTGCCGAATGGTATTGATATCCTGCGAATTCATTCGAAATATTTATGGTAGTCACCGCTTTGTGATAATGTGTTTAGATAGCTTTTTGATGTACCTACACGAGATAACCAATTCTGTATGTGTTAGCTTCATAAATTTCATCAGCGTCTTGAATTAGGTTTTTCTTCTATTTTGTGTTTGCGTTTCCTCCTTCCCCTCCTGTGATTATTTCTACCTTTTGCTATCTTCCACCCCTCCGCTTGATTTCGCCGCTCACTCTCTGCTGTGCAAATTTCCTCTGTGTAAACCTTCCTTGTGAAAAAAAGGGTTTCATATGCTATTCCACATTTCAGTACCCACTTGTCTACGATTCACTTCAAATGACTGGGGTATTCCTAATCGCGTTGTTTTATGTGTCTCTTTATATTAGTCACGTTCATGTGTTTTGATGTTGATAACGTTTGATCTCGAACTTCATGTGAGTCCTGTCGAGAATCATAGCAGAGTAAATCCGAAATTCATCAGCAGGAGAAAATAGCGTTTCAAGGTTGTACGTCCTCCTAACAAGTGGTCCTGTAAATATTCTCTAAGGAAGGAGTTAACGTACACTTAAGCTTCTTGGGCATGGGAAAATACATTCATTTAGGTTGTTGACTTTATATCAATTTTTGATTTTTTAATTATTTTTTTTTACTTTCGCCATTGATTCTTGACCGGAGATAAATATGTGTAACATACTGCCTGGAAGTCATTCCACGATGGATCGTACTCCTTCCTAATCACACTCCTGTACGAGAGTGAAATCTTCCGTCTTCAACGCTGTAAAAGTGAAACATGCATAATTTGCGTGTTTCCTGTCTGCATGACTTCCGTCTATCTTGGTTCCTCTGAAGTGTGGCATCCTCCATGGCTGGCTCTGGCTGCCTTACGCATGTGCGCCCATCGTCCGCGCGTCTGCCGCGGCCGGGCCTGCGAGGCCCATTGTGCGTCCGGAGGCTGACGTCAGAGCGGGGTTTGTTGGGTGGCCGCTTTTGTTTCCGATCGGGAGCGGCGCGCTCTCTCCGCTTCCGCCCCCGCTCCGCGCCGCACGTGCACAAAAGCGTTCGCTTTCGCGAGCGGCCGAGTTTATTTTGCGCGAATGCACATCGCGCGCTGCGGCGCTGTATCGCTGCCTCCCAGCCACCGCCGCCGCCGCCGCCGGCGATGGCGGCAGCAGCAGCACATTTTAATCAAGTTTCGCGCTCGGTTTGTGTGTGTTTTGGAGGGGGCGGGGTACGCCGCCTCTCCCCCGTCGCGGGCTCTCTCGAGGGGGGCTGGCAGAGAGGCTGCCACTTATCTGCGCCATACACGCTCCCGCCCCCCTGCCGCGCGCCATCTTCGTTTCGCGAGGGGGGAGATCGTTTGTTCGTTGGCTTGTGGTTTGCGCTGGGAGATAACTCGCGGAGACGAGGGGGCTGCTTCTTTTCCGCTCGCTTTCGAAGCGCGGGGCTTAGTTTTCTTCTGGAACGATGGCTCTTTCGGCGATCTTGTTTTCACGGTTCCTAGCTCCTTGATGATGACATAACCAAGACTAATATTGTTACGAAAGGTCTTTTGCGATAATAGACTTTCTTCCTCCAATTGTTTTACAGTTGATTCAGATTTGAAGTTATCTCAGTGAGTGGCAGAAGGAACATTGCATTCTCTTTTCATTTGACAAAACACTTTACTGTACAGAGCGTTAACGTGAGTTTATTTTTCGATACATTGTACGGTTTCTACAGTTATCGTAAGGGGAAACGAAAATTCTGAAACTTTTAGTGTAAAAGAATGGTACGTGTAAAATAATGTCGGCATGCTTATCCACGACATTTTTACACGGCCTGGACCTGTTAAAAATTAATTTAAAAAAGGAACATGTATATGACCCAAGAATGAGTATGATAAAATAATGAGCAATCTATTCATAAGAAACTCTTGAGAGTCATTTTAGTTGTTCTACTTTGGAACTCGCAGCTTTTTAAATTAAATTATTACTATTATATTGAAGAAAGTTTTTTATATTTCATCTTTAAAGTACAGCATTTAGAGTTTCAGTGCTACCATTAAATCTCATTCATTCTGATTCATGTTGTGTACTCTCTTTACATTTGCGCTTCTCTCGCAATTGGGAGTGCACGTGATGCATTAAAACTTTGGTAAACTTGTTTTGTTTCTTTGACTCTCCAGACTTATATTTGCTCTTTGCAGTTGCGGCGCATTTCTCGTTCCCCTAGATACTATTTTGTTGTGAAACGTGCTCCCGTGAACTCATTTGGCACGGTCACAGGAGCGGTAAAGGTAGACATTTCCTCGCCTGCCTCCTTAGCAATGCATGAGACAGCCGTTGAAAGTGCCTATTCAGCTTCTGGCCTTGTGTCAAGAAGCTAATCGATCCGCTAATCGGATAGAGACGTTCGCCCGCGATGTCTGGTTTCCCTGTTGAAAGCACGAATCATTTTTTGGAGTTGTGAGGAGAGAGGAAGAAGAAATTGAATTCTCATAGGTATCAAGAGACCGATTAAATCGTTTTAGACCAAACGATTTATTTTAGAATTCGTTAGCTTTCGCTCCTATTCGGCCGTTCATGAATGTTACGAGAGGAAGTCCAAACTTCCATAAATTTATTCTTCGAAATCGCCGTTGAAGATTCAGTAATTAAACTCTCCGGGTGTTTAGTTTTAATAAAGAGACATTTTAAACATAGAAAGGGAAATTTCTTTTATTCGATGAAGCTTTTGGAGATTTATTGTTTTAAGCTTTTGGAGATCTGGTGCGCACGCTTATTAAACAATCGTGGCCATATCCATTTTCAATTTCCTGTATTAAAAAGGGGCTGTTTCTCAAATTTTATTTTGATCAAAGCAATGTCAATTTTGAAAGTACACATCGGAGGATTCGAGGTCGTAAATTATAACCATGGACATTTTTAATTGAAATTGTGTTTTATTAAGAGGGAGTCGAAACCCGTAATGAATATTGAATGTTAAAGTTGGTAATTCGGCCCTTTTTTTCCCGTGATTAGACAAAAACATGTCCTTTGCGACCATTAGATTCTTCCGGGAGTTCATTTCTTCGATCTGCATCCCTTCAGGAAACAATTAGTCTCTTCGGTAAAAATTGAGACTCATCTCGAAGTGTATTTAAGAATCGAAAAATCTTTTAATGTCATTAATTGATGATTCAGCGAACACTTCGTTCTATTAAAAGAACGTGAAGAATTCCCAACCAGTGCGTTGCTCATTGAACCGAAGTCGGACAGACAAGTTCGTATCTTGTTTCATGCTCGAAGAGTCCCCAAGATCTCCGCTTTGCAGGTTCTCTCTGTCTGGAGAGGGGGAGAGTTGGGTTTCTTTGATCAACTTCGTTCCGAGTTGGCGTACGTGGCGATCGCGAGGAGGTTCCTTTTCGGGGTGCGTTCGACCTACTAACGAATCGAACGCCCCCGGCGGAGGCGTTGTCTCCCAGCGCACGCACCGGGGCGGCTCCGCCCACCGCGCTCCGCCCGCCGCGCTCCGCCCGCCGTCTCGATTGATTGATTGATTTTTCATGTTTCCGGGCGCGACAACGGCTTCGGTCATTAGTCCCGTTAGTGTAGTGCATGTTTTTTTCGCGGGAGGTAGCGGTGATCTTCCCCCGCTGGATGGCGAGATCCGGCGCCGACCTACCGTCGGCTAGTGGAGTTTCCCCGTAACCAGGACTCTCCCATCAGCGGGGCACCGCCCCAGCCGGAACAAGCTCTAAGCTCTCGACCGGTCTCCCGAAATATGTGGTGGTGTAGTGCATGCTAGTGTAAGTGTGTGTGTAAGGGGAGAGGATAGGTCAAGGAAGAGGAATGACAGATCGCGCGTGGTCCGTGGCCCGTGGCCCGTTTGGCAGGGTACTGCTCCGGCATTCGACTCCTGTTTACCGGAGAAACCACGGAAAACTACCGATCAGAGCAGCCGCCGCTTGAATTCTCCTCCAGACAGCGACTGAATTCGACCTATCTGAAACGCTAGCGTCTAGAATCCTGCCGCCGTGGGGAGTGGGAACCTAGGACCTCCCGGTCAGAGGCGCTGCAGTGACATCAGTTGATGCACTGAGCTACCGCTCCCGGTCCGCCGTCTCGATTGCGGCCCGGCCCGGCCCGCTCCCCGGGGGCGGCGCCGGCACCGGCGCTCGCGGCCGCCGCCACCGCACCGCGGCGGAGGTTGGTAGACGTGCGGCGCGAGGGGCGGCCGCGGCCGCGGGTGGGGTCGGGCGCGGGGCGAGCGCTCGACGTCGGCGGCGGCAGAGGGTGAGCGCGACATCGATTGGGCCGGGCGGGACGATGCAGCGCCTCCATGACTCACTGGCAGGGCGCAGCGGGGCCTCCTAGGTATGCTGGTGCGGCCGCGCCGCCGGTCCGCTGCTGCTCCTGGTGCGCCGCGCGCCGCTCGCCCGCCGCCGCCCACGCGCCGCGCCCGCGCCCACGCCCGCGCCCGCGACGCTCCTCCCGCCCCTGCGCGCGCCCGCCCGCCCTGCCCCAGCCCCGGCCCCGGCCCCCGCTCCCGCCGCCGCCGCCTAGGCGACAAAGCGCTCCAGGTGGGTCTACGCCGGCCCCTGCATGCGGCGGCCGGCGCAGCGCTCTTGACTGTTGCGGTGCATCGTAGTGGAAAGCCCGCTCGCCGGGTGATCGATAGGTGCAGCTGTAGTGCCGTGCCAGTAGCGAGCCCCGACTCGATAGAACTAGACTGAATGTGATGATAGTGCCTAGAATAGATGGTAGTGTATTTGGGTATGAGCTGTGTTTTAAGCTCCTTGGTAGTTTTTTTAGCGCGCAATGAAGTGCGAGCCCCGGCACTGCTAGTGCGATAGCACGTGGCGGCGGCGGCGGCGGGTGGAGCGGTACACGCTACGGCCAGTTTTTCCGCCATCGATTTTCCGGCGCCGCTGCCTTCTCCTCTGGCCCTTCCCCGCCGCCACCGCCGCCGCGGGCGCCGGCGAGCGGTCGTTGGTAGCAGCTGGCCGCCTCGCGGCGTCCGGGCCAGCTGCACCGCGCCCGCAGCTCGGACCTCGTGTCGGCGGCGGGGCTCGGGCCGGCGACCCCCCGCGCGCGCCATGTTGCTGCCCCCTTCCTCACGACCCCCCCCCGCAGGCTCTGTTCCCTTCCGGCACCCGCTTGCACCCTTCCTCCCGCCGTTGCCGATCTGGCCGACGCCAGGTGCCAGCTGTGTGGGGTACCCGCTTTCCTCTTCCTCGTTCACTCGTGCCCGACGCAACCACCTGTGCGGTCGCGGGGTGCTCGTTGCTGCTGCTGCCTAGATCAGTTACCGGCCGATCAGCTGCTCGGCGCGTGGCGGCGGGGCGGGCGGGCGGGCGGACGCGTGAGCGGGCGCGACGTATCGCGTGTCGGATCACACACGTGTCGCGCGGGCGGCGGCGAGACCGCGTGTTGCTTTGTCGCTCGACTGAGCTCGTGGTTAAACACTCTCCGGAAGTAACGGTTTTCGCATCTGCGTGCGCGGCGAGCGTGGCGGCGGGCCGGGCGGGGGAGGCAGGAAAGGGGTGGGGCGGGGAGGCGGCGGGATCGCGTGCGTGGGGCTGCGTTTGCGCCGTGACGTACGCAGCGCTACCGCCCTCCGAGCGCGTATGCGCTGCGGGTTGCGTCGCCTCACCCCCCTCCCCTCCCTGCGCCTCGTCCCGCCTCGCCCAGCCTCGGCTCGGCTGTCGGGCTGGTGGTGTAGGCTCGTCTTTGGGGGATTGTGGAACTGTGCTGGTCGTCGTCCACCCCCAGCCCCTGTCGGCTGTTTAATTTTGCGTTGTATGTGAACGTAAGTGGGCGAGTGTGTCTGTCTTGCTTTGCTGCCTAGTATGAAATTGGATGTTTCCACGACCGACCAACCTCAGAACGAGTTATTCCCCACCACACTGAATTCTGAGAGAAAAGGGTTTTCTTATTTGCCTTGAGTGGTGGAGAAATTCTCGTGTTGTTTACTATTCGAAAATTCTCTCGTTATATATGAGCACTGTGTGGGTGAATGTTATTTTCTTTTCTGTATTTTTAAAGCACTGAATGCGTGTCCCTGCAACATTGTAATGAAATAACCCAGTAACCTAAAGCAGCATTCTGTATATTATGAAACATCAGGTGTTACTGAACTAAAACCAGGAAACAGTAGTATTTAGTCTTTGTTCACACATTTCAGTTTTTGTGATTCATTGTGTTTCATTTTGAAGAAAATAAGAATCTACATGCTATTTGAAAATGTTTCTAACAATTCAAAACTTCATATCTGTGATATATTTTCAAGAGCTTTATAGTAGCGGATTATGAATATACATTTGTGCCTTGAAGAAATTAAATTTTCAAGTTAATGTGTACCTCATAAAATTTAGTAATAATTTCAACACAGTTTCTTTGCAGCATTAACAAGATCTCAATGAATAATTTTTTTATTGGAACTGAAAAAAATACAATTCTGAACCTATTTGTAGAAAAAAAATCGAGATAACTTTTTATGTTTGAATATTAAAGTAAATAGTTAAGTAGATTGAAAAACATTTTATTCTTTTTGTTATTTTGCATGTATTATGTATGATAATTCATAGGCAGACTTTATTTTATGAGTAGACTGAGTTGTTTAGAATACTGAAATGGTTCTTTATTACTTGAAAATAAGTCTTGTAACTATTGATTATTATATTTTTTCCATAATCAATGGAAATAATTTGCTTTATACGTATTAACTATAATGTAAGCAGTCGTTTTCTCATTATTTTGTACCTCATCATTTTCTTATTAAACTTTTTCATTTTATTTTTCCTTTTTAAGAAAATTTCTTAATTCTGAATGAAATAAAAAATGAGATTGCAGATGGGTACTTTCATGATGGCATGATGTATTGTTAGATCAATTCAGACAGTATTAAAATTTGTAATAAATGTTTTCTCTAGAAATGGACTATTTTTAGTATGCTAACAAGTAGCAGCCTGTAGATTAGTTAGCTTTATTAGCATAAACATAGTTAATTTGTTGATCTTTATAACTGAAAAATTTCACATACATGCCACTAGTTTATTGTAGGCAGGTGTTTATTTTTGTGTCAAAATGTAGCAAAACTAAGTATCTGATTCAAGAGAACAGCATTGCCTGTGCATGGAGTACTCTGCATTGACCACTCAGCTTCTTGGCTGTCAGATTGTTGCTTGCTTGTTCCACGGCGCTGTCTCTCTGTTCAAGCAGGTTCCCCAACAGCAGCTCGGAGTCATCAAGTCGTGAGCACCCCCCTCAACAGCCTGGGGCCAAACGGTGAGTCTTTCCTGGCATGGCTTGCAGCTTATTTTGCATGTTCCTCACAAAAGGCTTGCTGTTTGATGTTTTGGCTGTCGGATAGGTGTACTTATTTGTGACATATGATAATGTTTGATGTTGAGATTATGTAATTACGTATGTATAATACATAATCAGAATTAATTTTTTTTGAACTCTGTGATCGTTTCTGTACAGTTTTCTTGTATTGATGTGTTGTGGTAATTAATGGATGTAAATTTTCTTGTTTTTTGTCATAAATATGTGTGATAATCGTGAGATTGAATTAAGACAAATAATGTCAAAATACTTCTTATGTCTATCATATAAAGTTTTAGCAGAAGAGTTTTCACATGAAATTGCCTGTTAGTGTTTTTTATGTAGTCATGCATGAGATTAACTCTTCAAATAATTTTGGAGCATCTCATTGAAGTAGTTTAACTTACATATCAACAATTATGAGAAATTATTTTAATTACTAATTGTAATTCTTGTAAGATTTGGTTTTCTTTACCTAATTAAAGTCCTTGTAGAACTTGTGGACTATAGAATGTTTTGTAATTATATTGTTCACTAAGAACAAGAGAAATCAATTTCACTTTGCTCCTTTAGTTGATTATTTAACAAAATTATACAAAGTGGTAACTCACCAAAATGTCACATTTTCCAGAAAGTATTGTGTGAATGATACATGAATAGAATCCAGCCTTTATCTCATTTATGAGTTTTTATAGATAGTAAGAATGAAAATATTATTTCATAATTTTTTATATATTTAGTACTTTCATTCTTTTTCATTACTTGTTTAATGGACATTAATTTTTAGCTCTTAATGGTAATAATAATTAAGTAATTTCTTTAATGTTATTTAGATAAATTTATACAATACTTTATCCAATACTAATAATTTCAGAAAAGTGTTAAGATGCATATGTCAGTTGTGAAGATATTTAGTTTTATTTTCATATTAAGTAATGAAATGTGTTTTGTAACCACAATATTTTTTTAGTGGAAATGAGTGCTGATTGCATATTTTACTTACTTTCTTTTTTTAGCTTCGATGACACAAGTTCAATCTCGAGTGGGGTATCAGAATCAGCAGGAGACTACTTTCCTGAAGATCTACCTTCTAATCCTAACAAGGTAACTTCATTCATCACCACCCTGTTATCTTATAGATAGGTTTTTACATTGGAAACATATCTGCTTAGTAATACAGTGTTGTAAATGTCTTTCCTGATGTGATCTTGTTTTTGTGTAACAAGAGTATTTAAATTATGTAAATTGTTCAAAAAATAGTCTCTGACCAGAAATTGAAATCAGGTTTTTTGGTTTATGCCCATTTGCTCATAATACCAATAGTAGCAGAGCAACTGTTAACCAGGAGTCCTGGTTTCAATTCCTGATTTGGATGACAGTTTTTTGTCAACTATTGGACCCAGTTGCTGTATTATTATTGGACATACGAGCAACTGCATGTAAACCAGGAGACCAGGGTTCCCAGTCAGAGCAACAAATCTTTGAACAATTTGAATTAGGTAACTTCATTATTTATGCCACTTAGAGTATGATAACTTCTTTTGACTGTAAAAGACGTGAAATAGTAATAATGTATGATATGTGTCATGAACCTAACAAAAAGTATTAATTTAAACTTACTATAAATAACTTTACTAGCTATCTGTAAATAATAATAATAATACATTTAAAGAATATCCAAAACTTGAAAGTGCAATCTATTGTAATATTTCTAACTTGAAGAATAATCATTTAAAAGAATTTATACCTCATCTTACATTATACTCATGTGCAGAGACCATTGCTTTTTTGGTACTCTTCAAATAACAAAGCAAATGGAGAATTTTCTTACAAGTATGATTGCCAAGTGTCTTCTTCCAATTTGAAGACTTTTGTTGTAAGTTGTAGAAGATTAAAACTTATGTTAAAATGATTTTTTCATTGATGAAAAAAACTCTTCTCATTTTCTTATCTTTTTTTCAGAGGCTGATACAAAATAATAGGCCAGGATTATGTGGGAAGTCACAAAATACACAAAAGACTGCTAACTCACCTTTCAATTCCTCAGAGTGTCCTCAAGTGGTATACAGAGTAGTTAGCTCAAGATCTCAGGCTAGAAAATCTGATAGTGGCCAACAGACCGACTACAGTGCCTTGAGGTATTACCTGCAATACTCTCAAAAAGAAATGATTCTGTTACCTCTGATTTACAGTTCTTTCTCAGCTACTTTCTACATGTCTTCCTGTGCTAAAAATAGATAGAAATTGAAAATTTATACATATTTTGCTAGAATATTCCACAATTTATTGTATTTGGTTTCTCCCCATAGAGTAAAATGTATTTAGTAATGTAATTGAATGTAATTATTACTATATTTATACTCTATTTATATTGTAAAGAGAAGGTATATTTACCTTTCATGTAGTGAGTTAATGTGCCACTAAACATTTATTTTTATTTATTTATTTATTTTGCATTGCCAGTGTTCTAATAAAGAAAATATTTGAAAAATTTTGTTTCAGGCAAATCACTGATAATCAGTGGAAAAAATATGTGGAAAGTAGCCGTGCGGGCAAAGGGGATCTGGACCCTGTGAAGGCACGAGAGAAAAGGCCGTTGGGCCCAAGCCCAGGCATTACAGGGAGCAGTAGCAGTAGTAGTATCAGCACGAGCCACAATGGGCCCAGTCGAAAGCCTGAGAAGAATCTGGAGAGACATCGTAAAATGGGTGTAAAGGACGATGTGAACAGCAAGGAGAAGGAATATGTCAATGGGGAGAGGCAACCTAAAACAGAACGGACGACCCCACACCTACCTGTGGGCATGCGTGCTGGGGGAGAAGGCAAGAGCGGTAAAGTCCGCGGAGTTCCACAGAGTTTTGGGTACGTGAAGAGACCCACAAATGGCACTGGTGGAAGTAAAGGAGAGCCAAGAACTGCTCAGGTGTCAGCTGTTCCTCGAACAAAGGTTAGTGATTGCTTGTGTTTCTAAGACTAAAGCAAAATTTTGCGCAACTTTAAGCAATAAATGTTATTCTTAATGTAATTTTTAAGATACTTAAATATCATAATATTTCTTGTTAAAGATAATAGTAATATTTCTTATGACAAAAAAACTTAACCAGTCCAACTGCTAAAACTAAATGCAGCTGAAGCTAATCTATGCATTAATTTTGAAATCAACAGATCAAAGTATCTGGAGGTACACAAACATGTACAAGTGATTTGCTGCAACTCCAGCAACAACAGCAACAGCAACATCAGCAGCATCAACAGCAACATCAGCACATCAGCATCAAAACATCACAGCACAACAACAGCTCCATCAACAGCAACAACAGCAACTTCACCACCAGCAGTCTCAACAACAGCAGCATCAACAGCAACCCCAGCATCATTTCAAGTCATTCTCTTTAACAGGGCCAGCTGCTAGTCAGCTGTCTCAGAGTGTGCGTGACAGGCTGTTACTTGGCTCACAATCTTTGCCGAAGCCTGGCTCCAGCGAATATGCTGCTCTCTTCCATCAGCACCGCGTTGGTGGGCCACCTCGACCCCTTAAACCTACCGATGGCTCTCTCTCAGATACAACCTATTCGAATTATTCAGAGCTTCATGGTGGTGGCTATTATGGGGCTGGAAGTCCATACAGTTCGTGGCTTCGGCACAGTTCCACTTACACAGCTTCTCTTCCTGCTCGAACAAGTGCCGGTATGTAATGCATATATCACTTGTTATTTAATACTGCTTTTGACCTTACATAGTTAAGCATTTAGTTAGTGTAAAAATAAAATTCTATTAAGTTTTAATTTATATTTTTAGAAAATTTTAAGGTGTCTGCAGTACAATTAAATGCAATTCTGCAATACAAATATTATTTAGTGAATCGCAAAGATGGATATGTCTGCCGTTTTGCAACCAGTTTATAGATGGACACTTGTGACATGGCTAAAAATCTCTCTTAAAGACAGCTCTAAAATTCAAGATGAAAATTATGCAAAAAAAAATCTGTAACCTGCTGATTACATCTGGTAGAATTTGAACAATATGGTAGAATGAGAATGGCTTTATCTCCCCCTCGCTCTAGTTACATACCCGATTAAACATAATAGCAGTATATTCTGTTCTTGTAAGGTACCTAATTAACATTCCATTAATGATAATTTTTCATTGTTAGTTAACGTCTTTCACTTTTTAAATTTTCAGCAATATGATGAAACTTTCTTTTAATGAGTAATGATGATGGCTATATTAGCCAATTTGCAACCAACTGATTGCTGAATTCAATGCCACACCCAAACATTTCTTTGGAGGAGATCAAAGTTTTGAAACCCATTTATCAAATATTTTTTACATTCCTTCTCTGTGAGATGTGAAAGACCATGATATCCTCTATAAGCATCATTAATTTCAATTAAAAGTGTACAATTAATTCACTTTACCTCATGTCTATCAAACAAAGTAACCCTAAACTAATTCAATACCAGGTGGGATCAGTTTCGAGTTCATTAGGGGTCTAGCCCCCCCCAGCCTTGCTTCTACTTCAGGACCTAGTTGAGGATAACGACTGTAATTATGTAATGAACAATCCATTAATTATAAATAATATGAAATATTGACCCATAGTCTCTCATTTAATGAGATGGGAGAAAACGGATATTTATTTATTTATTTATGGTAATTATTTGGGAGGGGGGGGGGAAAGTAATTTAAAAAAACATATTGCAAAACCATGGCAAAAACTTAAATATAAACATGAATTAATTGACAATCTGGTTGAATTATTTTTAGTTCTGACTGGCATTAGTCCCTATTCCGTCTAGTTATGTGCCTGGTTGAACATAACAGCATTATATCTACATTCTTGTAAATTATTTAATTAATATTCCTTTAAATATAATTTTTCATTGTACAGTAAACGTCTTTTAGCAGCTTTCTTTTCAAACTTTCAGCAATATGATGAAACTTTCTTTTAATGAGTAATGATGATGGCTGTATTAGCCAATTTGCAACCAACTGATTGCTGAATTCAATGCCACACCCAAACATTTCTTTGGAGGAGATCAAAGTTTTGAAACCCATTTATCAAATATTTTTTACATTCCTTCTCTGTGAGATGTGAAAGACCATGGTATCCTCTATAAGCATCATTAATTTCAATTAAAACTGTACAATTAATTCACTTTACCTCGTGTCTATCAAACAAAGTAACCCTAAACTAATTCAATGCCAGGTGGGATCAGTTTCGAGTTCATTAGGGGTCTAGCCCCCCCTAGCCTTGCTTCTACTTCAGGACCTAGCTGAGGATAACAACTGTAATTATCTAATGAACAATCCATTAATTATAAATAATATGAAATATTGACCCATTGTCTCTCATTTAATGAGATGGGAGAAAACAGGGATATTTATTTACTTACAGTAATTATTAAAAAAAGAATTAAATTAAAAAACATATTTGCAAAACCATGGCAAAAACGTAAACATAAACATGAATTAATTGACAATCTGGTAGAATTATTTTTAGTCCAGACCGGCATTAGTCCTTATTCCATCTAGTTATGTGCCTGGTTGAACGTAACAGCATTATATCTTCATTCTTGTAAGTTATTTAATTAATATTCCTTTAAATATAATTTTTGATTGTACAGTAAACGTCTTTTAGCAGCTTTCTTTTCAAACTTTCAGCAATATGATGAAACTTTCTTTTAATGAGTAATGATGATGGCTATATTAGCCAATTTGCAACCAACTGATTGCTGAATTCGGTGTCACAGCCAAATATTTCTTTGGGGGAGATAAAACCTTTAGTCCAAACTGACATTCTCTTTTTAGGTAATATTTAAGGAACCAATTTATGTTATATTTTTTAAATTCCCTCTGAGATATGAAAGGTCATATATTCTCTATACACATCATTTATTTCAATTGAAACTGTAAAATTAATTCACTGTACTCGTCTTTATCAATGTAACCCTAAACTAATTCAATGTCAGGTGGGATTACTTTTGAGTTTGATTGTGGTCTTAGCTCCCCTCCCCCAAGCCGTCCCTCTTGCGTAAAACCTAGCTGAGAATCATAACTGTATAATTTGGAAATGAACAATCCATTAATTATAAATACTTTTCATTAATTATGAATAGCTACCTGGACTCATTTGAACATTACACCCTTGGTAAATCATTGTTTTGAAATTGAAAATAGCTTCACACTGAAGCCCAAATAATTTCATCTGTTGATTTTCATTGTTCAGCAACATGAGGAAACTTTCTTTAATGAGTCATAATGATGGCTATGTTAGCCACTTTGCAACCAACTGACAGCTGAACTACAAAATTTGAATTGTATTTTTCTTTTGGTTTTTTATGAATTCTTAAAAATGCCCCATAGATTAACTAATAGTTCTTATTGCTGAAAATGAACTGGAAGTACATTTTTTTTGTTTAAAATAAAAACTTACTACACAAAAGTTTAGACATTCAGTTTCTGGTTTAATGGTTTGTATCTGATGCATTAAGTTTCGTTTTTGTTTGTGGTGTTGTTCTAATTCTAAATAAATTAGTGCCTTATGTCTAATTATTTTTTACGGTGAAACCCATTGAAGTATTCCATTTAATTTACAACAGTTCTAGTAGTGTTTTCATTATCAGTATTGATGTGTGTGCTCTCAGCTGCTGGCCTTGTGGAAGCGGACAGTGTGGAGTCTCTGTGCTCCCTACCAGCCCAGCTTCAACACAGGGCCAGCCTGACACATGCCCGACTGTTGATGCACCAGCGAGAGAGCAGTGCCTCCCCAGTGCCTAGACTTAACCGCAGCAACAGCATCAGGTGAGGACTCCTTCCTTTTGTAGGCATTGTCCTTTTAATGCACCTTTTTGTGTGGAAATAGTGTTTTCCGAGGATTGTAGAAAATGGAAGATTCCTGTGTTACATGATGACATTTCTTTAATTGATACATGATGATGGCTGTATAAGCCTTTTTGCAACCATTCTGATAACAGGACAACTGAGCAAGATTTGTTTCATGAATTCTTATTATGTAGTTAAAAAGTGTTATCTTTCAATGATATTGATTAGATATTGTAATGAATATTATGTAACTTGATTTAACCTGCAACTAATTACATGTGTTGTGTGTGGTGACCTCATTAATTGTAGTGCACTGTTTCAAACTTCAATTCTTTGATAACAGAACCATTTTTTCCAGCATGTTAGATATTACATTGTACTGTAGAATTATAGATAAAAGAAATAACAACTTTAACTATGTTGTAAGAATAAAGAATTCAACTTTAACTATGTTGTAAGAATAAAGAATTTTCTTGTAGTTTTTTTCTTTCTTTCTTTTTTCCTTTCTTTCTTTCTTTCTTTTTTCCTTTCTTTCTTTCTTTTTTCCTTTCTTTCTTTCTTTTTCAAATGTACATGGAAAGAAACTCTTGATCAGATAGGATGATGAGGACAATTTAATGCTTTGCCAAAGTGAAGTTTCATTGTCTTGTTTATTAATCTTCATGATATAAAAATAAATATTACACAAAATGAGGTTTAACACAAATGAATAGATGTGTTAGTGTATATAAAATGGAATACAAAATTTGTTCCCTCTCCAAATTTTAGTTATTATATTCTAGTCGTGAACTGCTGTTTTGTTTTCTTTATTGCAGTCACGCATACTTTGTTGAAGCCATATTCTTTTTGCATTGATTATTTTTTATAATACCATTGATTGTAGTAACAACATTTTATGACAAAACTGTCAAGTCTCGTGATTCACCAAGCTTTTGTTATGTATTTTTACTTTCTGGTTTATGTAATTGTATACATACTACACACAGTGGAAATACATTTTCAAAAATAATATTAAGAAATACATTTTCAAAAATAATATTAGAAATACATTTTCAAAAATATATTAAAAGTATATTTTCAAAAAAAGAAACGTTTTAATCTTGTGGACAAAATTTGGTTTGGAGATTTCCAACAAAACGGTGAAATGTTAGTAGGATAAAAATGCCAATATTATAATGTTATGTAACATTCTATTAATGTGAGCAAAAAATCTGCTGTAAAAGCATGA
This sequence comes from Teleogryllus oceanicus, assembly GCA_964035755.1. Classification (NCBI taxonomy): domain Eukaryota; kingdom Metazoa; phylum Arthropoda; class Insecta; order Orthoptera; family Gryllidae; genus Teleogryllus; species Teleogryllus oceanicus. The sequence goes on along the minus strand of CAXIVR010000008.1, from coordinate 68,395,718 downwards.
CTAGTTTAATGGATGTGACAACCACTGTTATAGAGACTGATGAAACACAGTGCTTTAATTTTTTGCTATCCAATTGATCGGAAGATCATATAAAATGACCATTGCCTCTTGAAACTGAATGATTAAGCATTGAGCGGAATGCTCTAGCATTTCACCATAATCCTTTGAGAGATCAGGAACATATTAAATTTCAATTCTTTTTGTTGCTGTGAATAGGGTCATGGCCTTTGCCAAGCAGTTTTATATGGTGGTTCTTTGCTGGGAGGGAAGAAGGAATGTGAGACGCAATGACAAGTGCAAACAAAGCATAGGAAAACCATTGAATAGTTTTCAGGCCAAGGAGAGTATTGTTCATTGTAAATGTTCAAAAATAAACTGGCTTAGGAACATGTGTATTGTTATTGTAATAGCACTGAAAGCAATGAAAAATAGAAACTGTGAGTACCACAGTTCTGTAGTCTCTTACTCTGAATATAGAGTGATTTGGAAGAAATAACAAGTGAAGTTAGGGGAGACCACACGTTTGTGGTCTTGTTTTCTACAAGTATCAAGTCATATTTTTATTATTCTAGCAATTTCATTTACTTTTGTTTTATGTGATATGTCATGTATAATTTACAAATCTCTCACTTAGAAGTATTTTGAAATTCAACTGAAATTTCTTGAGTTGAGTTCTTTAAACTATTTAAACGTATGTACTTCCTGCTACTCTAAAATCATTATTTATCCAAATCATTATGGTAGGTATTAAAAAAATATTACTAAAAATAGAAAACTTATTTTAAACAAAAAAAAACACTTTGTTTTGGTTATTATTTAAAATTTTTTTTTAACAATTCCATTGAATTAATTTTACTTTTTTATCCCTTTTTGCATAGGATATTACGACTACGGTTATAATAATGACCACAATCAAGATAAACAATAAGATGTATAACAATGGAATTTACTTGGTCAATTGAAGGTTGTTATAAATGATATTCACTATATAAACTAATTTCAAGTTTTAGAGGTCCAAATTGAAGTGAATTTAATCTGTCCCAGTGCAATCATTGCTATCTTATTCATAATACTTGAGTGTTCTGAAATTTCGAAAAGAGAAATCTGCGGATAGAAACTCTAGTGGATGTTGGTAGCCCTCACTTCTCATGTTATTCAATGTGAAACACTTTAGATCAATGAAAGTTAACAAAAAATACTTCTGGGTTTTTTCAAATTAGGGTATGATTAATATTGCACCATAACTTCTGGACACAGTCACACAGAAGTAACATTGCAGGAAAATTTCATCCCATTAACACAAATATATGTTTCCTGCAGCCATATCAGGGAACGGACTTTTCCAAGGTATTGTAAGGGCACTACCTGTGCTTCGTAAACACTATGTTGCTGCCTGCACTGTCGAATGGAAATTCATCAGTATTGCAATTCATGTTCAGAATTTCCTGGTTTGCTATGTGAGCTTTGGATGTGTTAAATTGTTTAAATATATTAGGTATTTGAAGGAACTGGTAAGTTTCACAGTCCATTGCCCATTCAGTCAACCAGAAATGCTGATTCCATGAATTGAATATTGTGTTGGTCTGTGCTATTGCTAAACACTAATGCTTCTTGTGCTGTGAAAGTATGGCTGGTAAAAAGAAAAAGAAACCAATACTAACCCTAGTTATTAAAGGGCCAGAATAACTATGCTTCTGTTACCTTGGAGGTATTCCCAATCAAATTTTGTTTGAAATTGTTTATCATTGTATCATATGCCCAAGTGTAACAATTTTTTGTGCTTTTGTTAACACTTGCAGAATGTTGCATGAAACACCTGGATAATATTTCAACCTGAGAATGGTTTCATTAATTTTCACGTGTGATCTCTGACTTCAGATTTGTAGGCAAAATAATGATGCTTTTGTGTTCTTGTCTGCTGTTGCTGAGCAGTGTATTGTGCTAATGTGAGAACATTATGCATGCGGAATTTCAGGATCCAAGAAAAAAGTAGTAAATTCTCCGCATGGTAGTTATTATGATTAACTCTTCTTTGCTTCTCTCTGGAAATTATACAAAAACTAGTATCGTCATATGAAATTGAATGTTTAGTGTGTATGTTTCTACAATATAGATTAATGTCAGAAATTTTAGTAGAATTAGAAACACATTGGTACTTGAATTATTTTCTTTAAATCTGTTAGAGAGTAATGAATATTATTTGTTGAAGGAAGAAGTGAAATATTATTAAAAAATTTTGTATATTTTATTTACTCAGTTCAGAAATAGTCTAATCCGAAACATGAATTTCTTTTTTTAAAAAATAGTTGTTAAAGAAAAAAAAATTTGGTTTCCTTTTTTATAAAAAATTTATATTTATATGCATCAGTTGGTTTCATGAATGAATTTTTTTAATACATAATCTATTTTGGCTTGAGGATATTACTAAGTCCATTTTTGTCATGCAATATCTTGTATGAATGTATTAATTTAGGAAAGGAATCTATATTTTATAAAACATATTCTTTGCATTGGAAAACATATTTTATTTTTGATATTTGCTTGTATTTCAAAGGATCCTGAAATAAGTAGATGTGTGCATAATGTGCATAATTTTACACAAAATATGTACGTTTTGAACTTACATTAGTTAGTGTAACATTATTACTTTCTTATTCAATGATTATTGGTTGTACTAATACATGTTATTGAAGTTGCATTGTAATATGTATCTGCTTTTGTTTGTCCTGTTGATGGTGTGTGCATTGTTGCGTGTAGTATTAAAACTATTTTTGGTACTGTTTGTTTGTTATTACAGCTAGATGAAACATATTAGTAGGAATCGGAAAAAATGTAGCTAGAAATAGTGTGTTTTGTAAATTAACAGAGAAACACACAAAGCTAAAGATGTTAAATTTTGCCTCTCAGAAAAAAAGTTTACAAAAAAAAAGGTTACATTTTATTTATTTTTTTTAGATGGGTTACAAACAAGAAAGTGCACTCTGTGTTCCAGATCCACTAAATCCGAAAAGCTGTATCCGTCCATGCTGCAACGCTCTGAGGAACTGGAGCCGTATTACTGTGTGCCGATTGGAGCGTCGCCTTCCAGCCAGCACACGTCTCAGCCCACCAGCCCCACCCCCAGCCAAGTGTCACAGGGCGCTCCCACCAGGTACTTTGACCCTCCTCGCCTGTCAGTCTGCATTTCCTCTGCTGCTGACAGGTTTCTTTTTGTCTTACGTGTGAATATATTCGTCTTCAGGTTCAATTATCCTCTTTCACCAATCACTTCATCTGCCTCTAGCCACATGCTTGGAAGAACAGGCATGTCTCCGTACTCAGGTCCTCTGACAAAGACAAATTCGAAGGATGACGAGAGTAAGTATGTCTCTTAGATATTTTAATGTTGTTATGTGCTTTTTTGTTTGTTGCACTGCTTTTTTGTTAGATTGTACTGAAAAACATCTATTTATTGTTGCAGTTCACGGATCGTCAGTAAGTTTAGTCTCCACAGCATCTTCTCTGTATAGCACAGCGGAAGAGAAACAAGCCCATGAAATCCGTAAACTGAGGAAAGAGTTGCAGGATGCACAGGAGAAGGTTCTCACTTTAACCAGTCAACTATCAACCAATGTAAGTCCATCTCACTCACTGATATATTTAAAATATGTGCTTTGGAAGGGTGTAATGAGATGTTTTAGTTTTCCCGTGAAAAATTGATGTGTATCTTTTCCTGAGCTTTGTTGTAACAAGTTCTAATTTAAGTTATCTTACCTCTATTAGAAAATTGGTGGATCTCTTTTAGAAAATCTGTGGATGAAGGAAAAAGTGTGTTGAAAATCATCATCGTCATCATCATTGCTTATTAGGATATCTTCAGAACGAAATCCTACAAAATTTATACAAACGAATTTGAACAAAGCTAAAGTGAAATATATGTTAGAAAGGCTTAAACACTACAGTTGAAATTATATGTAAAAACAACAAAATGTAGCACGATAATTCGTCATCAATCAAATATGGTGCCTGTTGTTTTCTTTATCGTGTTCAGAAGTGGAAATATAATTAAAATTAAAATTCAGTCAGAAATGGCAATTTTTGGGGTTCTTGATACAAACATGCACTTCTATTATGGCTACCTTCCACGTCTCTAATTTCTGAAAATTACATTAGATTTCTTCCAAAATGTGTGTTCTACTGTCAACCTGCTTGAATGTGACGTCATGCAAATTTCATTTTGGTTAGTACTCTATATGAAACTTATTTTACCTTTTTTGAAAAATATTTTAAAATATGGTTTTGGAAATTATCCTTGTGAGACTTATAGGCAAGTAATTCTTTCTTTCTATTCATTAGTTACTATTTTATTTTCATTGCGTGGGCTTTTTCCAACCAAAGAGTTTTTCTTTGTAGCAGTGTGGGTTGTTTCTCATTGCTTGACTGCACACTCATTAGTTGGGGTGAGGTCTCCTGAAATGAACGGTAATATGCGAGGCTCTCTGTGACAACCCCAACAAAAGATGGGACAAAGCAGGATTTGGATCTGTGAGCCTTGCCCAAAACAGTGGTCTGTTAGCTAACTCTGTGGAGTACAACCCACAAGATGAAACAGTGGAGTACATTGCTCTGAGATGAAATAGCAAATTAAGGATTACGAGGAAGGTTGTAAGGATTCCTTATAGAGCATTATTTGATAATTTAGTTGTTGATTTGTGTTGTTGTTGTTATTGGGAGGCTTTCAGTGTTTCATTTAGTACTTAAATACCTCTTGAAGTTTTTCTTGACATTTGGTCCAGCCGTATAAGAAGAAATAAACAAAATGAAAGCCTAATTGCAACGCCTTCCATACTTTTGGTGTTAAACATGTTCCTTACCGCATCTTAACCGCGAGCAGCTTCTCCGTCCACGCGCATGCCATTGCGATGACTCCGTCGCCAACGCCTTTACTGTGCGCGGAGGTTGTGGCGAAAGATCCACCCCTTGGCCAGGCACGACTCCCCCGGGGGCGGGCGCCGTCTGCCGCGGGCGGCGGCGGCGGCGGGGCTCCCAGAGCGCGCGGCTTAATGGATCGCCCGTCGCCCCCCGTGACGTCATAACGAAGGCTAATAAGGCGTACTTAGCGGGTTATCGCTGCCCGGCCGGCGGCGCGGCGGGCGGGCGGGGCTGGCTGACGCTGTCGGTTGTGCTGCCGCTGCTGCTGCCATCTGGGCGCTCCGTCGTCCGCCGAGTCGCGTCCCGCCCCGCCCCGCCCCCTCCTCGTCCTTCGCGGACCGCCGCCGCCGCCGGTCTTCTGGGCCGCTGCGGCGCGCCGCCGGAAGCGAGCACTGTCCGAAGCCCTCCATGCGTGACGCGCGCGCGGGCGAGTGAGATTTGACGCCGGGTTTCTTTACTACGTCGTGATTGCGTTCGTGTTGTGTACCTAGACGCTGTTTCTTAATAGGTCCTCTGTCCTCTGTACTTAACGGTCGTGTGTCGGTGCGTGTTACGATTATAGCTGCTCGTTGTAACGGTGGCGCTCAGATGTTAGTGTTCGGTTTGTGGCTGTGATGATATCAATGTGCGACGTTCTTTGTGATTCAGTGAGTCCCGAATGTAAATCCCGAGCACACATGGAGGGTTTGTGATCCCCCTACCTGCCAGGTGGAGGGATCGCGAGTGATTCTCCCGTGTTGTACTCGTTCGGCGGGCGACGGGCCGTGTGCGAACGTGAAAGCGAGTGCGTGAGTCGTTTGACGTCTCCGGCCGCGTCGTGTCCTCTCCCCTGCGCTCGCTGCACGTGCCTCGCTGCGCCTCGGGAATGACAGAGGCGTCCCCGGTCGTGGGATGACATCAGCGACTCTGCCCTGCGCCGCCGCCGCCGCGCCATGGATTTCTGGCAGAAACGCGTGAGCTATACGAACGCGTGCTGCGTGAGCCACGATTTCGAGCATTTCCACTTCCGAGGTGAGTGGCGGCGCAGGAGCGCCCGTTGCTGGAAGGAGCCAATACGCTGCCACGACGCCAGCTGATTCCTAGGAACCCGCGGGGTGTGGGGAAACCGCAATCCCACGAGAAATACCTGTATGGGTCTAGTTGGGAATCCCTTCTCGTTCTTTGTAGGCTGCGCAAGTGTTTCTGTGGATGTTGTGATTACTATTAGGAAACTGAATCAGGGATGTTATGGAACGAATGTAAAGGCCGTTGACCAGAAACCTGCGATACTGTTTACGCGTATGAAACATTTAATAAAAGCACAAAACATGAGGTTTTTTTATTTATACAAAGGTGACGTTTTTGAGAATCTAATTTTCGAATAAACGAATCAGTATGTCATAATTCTTATACAATTTTTTTTGTTGATTTGGAGTACTTCACTCGATAAAAATTTGTCTTTAGCCTTCAATCAGTTGCAATATTTCAGCATTCGGAACTGTATATTGGTTCGTCGATGTATCGAATGCGCATTTTGCCTAGTTTTTCCTTCCTTCCGTTTCCGAATTATTCCTTAAATGAAATCATACTAACGCGAAGAACTTATTCAAGCAAAGAATGTATAATATTTCGGTTCTTATCAAACATCCCAGTCGGATCCATTTTCAGAGCTGACAGTAAGCATAAAAGGTGACGTATCGGACCATCTCTTTTGCCTGGCCCGCTGCATGTTGCATGTTGACAGCACCCGCTGAACGAGAGTCAAGGCACTTGAGTCGCGTGGCATTGCTATCAATTGGGAGGTCACGGTTAGCCTGCGCCTGGGGGAGGGGCATTCCGGTCCCACCATTCGACGCGCAACGTGTGCCTCTCACGTGAGGTGGAACGGCTCTCGTGAATGTGCAGCTGGATGCGTTGGCGTTGGTGTGTTATATTTGGCGTGCGGATGCGTTAAGAGTTCGGCTCCAAGTAGGAGGGTGTTCGGAGAACAGCATTTAGGGCGTCTTATCTGACCAGTGTCTGGGATTACTTTGTTCCGAGAGCATCATGCTTATCAACCCTTTATCGTGGCCACGTCGCAGAGCGGAGAGATAATGCTCGATGCAGGAGTTTCTGGCGACAGCTTGACAAATTATCTCGAGATTACGAAGATAATATCTCAGAAACCATTAACTCTCATTTTAGTTTGTGTTAACAAATGCGTCGTTCGATGTAATTGGCTTGAAAAGTGGTTGGTAACTGTACCCAAGATTTGAAGAGTAATTTTGCGTTGTTTATATTGTAGGACCGTGATAAACATGCAATTAAAAAGAGCTACTGTTTCAAGGAGCTTCCAAACATTGGTTTGATAACCTGTCCCAGGTATGTGTTTCATAAGATTCATAATCGCAGTGTCAGTATTCATGACAAATACTCTAAAACCTGTTAATGTCATTAACAATTTCCTGTCTGACCTCTTTTTCCGAGTCCTTGCCTCCAAGTCCATTGGGCTGCTACGATCTTATTCTCCTACGTTATCGCGTTCTGTGCACGCAATTATCCTAACAATGGACGTTCATTGTATTAACTGGAGAACAACTGCCCTCGCAAATAGAACCCTTTCACGCAGAGGCGGGAAGATGCGGGTTCCAAAGTCCATTGTGATCTGTTCGGCCCCGCTCTTGACCACTTCAAACGAGGCGTTGATGTAACCGAAAGTTTGTTTATCTCTCGTAGTACGCTCCCGTCGGTGCTGCCAAGTTTACGATGTGTGTACAAGCTGACAGCTCCTGCGTGCAATATCTCGTTTACATCCTTCCCGAAGAAGTCAGAGGGGTTCATGACCTTTCACTTTTCAATGCGTTTGCGAGTGGAGCGTGATAGAACGATTAAATGCTGTTACTGCGACCCGGGGTCACGTACTTCTTGTAACGACACGTAATTGCGGGCAATTGCTGAGCTATGAACCGTCCTACATGTCACATTATTTAATTCCAGACGGGAGTGTGTGCATTGCAGGATGTGAGTTTTGTTGACGGTAAAGCATGGAATGAACTGCGTAAATACCAGAATGCTGCAGTTCACGTTATCGTTAAATCACGCACGAGAATAAATACCTTCTTTGCATATCTGAGAAATTCTCTTGATCTCTTTCGTTTGATTTGACTTGTTTTATTTATTGATTACTTTTGGAAACTGGACAAGCATCATTAAGCACGGTCCACTCTGTAGCTTTCAAATACGTAAAATAGAATGAACGTGTGGTTTCCGATGCCCCTCCGAAGTCCTCAACGAGAAAGGCGAAAAGTACTGTTATCGTTTTGTAAGAAGAGATAAGACACTTTTCCTACATTTCACAAAACGTTTCGCATAGTTTCTTTTAAGAATGCGGAGCAAACAATTCCTCCGCTGTGTCGCTCCAAAGACGGTTTGAATTCTTGCGATATCGCATTTATTGAACCATTTGTGAGAGGAATGCCTGAAAAATCCTGTTACATTTCTTGGGAAAGAAGGTACCGAATGTTGGGAAGGTGGCGATGCTTGAAGCGTGACTTGTATCTTACTCATCTAAACAATCAAGTTTTAATTACTTATCGTGTTTAGTGGCTCATTCACGAGCGTAATACGAAAGAAATGAGCTTGTTTTCGTTTTGTGTAACGGCAATCAATGAAGGCTCGTCCTAGGACTGCGACAGTTTTTAAAACAAGGATGTCAACAAAAAAATCTACTGGCTTTACCATTAATTTTGTGTGTAAACAAGTTTCAGTGAAACATGAACAATTCTACATTAAAAGTAGTAGAATACTTCTGCTTGTTGTTTATTTAATTGTATTACTGATGTTGGCTATATAAGCTTTTCGCAACCATTCTGATAGCGTGACAATTGAGTAATATGACTAGAGTTACGTAAGTAAAATCTTTTAGCATCGATTTAGAACAGACTTAAAATAGAATTGAAGTGGACATTGGAGGGAGATAGCGGTAAACAAAAATGGAGCATTCTGCTACTCGATATAAATAGTCCCGTTAGAATTTGCTTTAAGGAAATGTTCTCAGTGCATATCCGCTGATCTGTTTGGTAAGTAGAATAATGCTACCGGAACCATTCCGGATTTTTGACGTCAACACTACACTCGCACAGACTTATGTGGCTCTAGGCATCAATTAATGTCATACAGTGCCTCTGATCGGAAGGTCCCAGGGTTCGAGTCCCAATGATGGCAGGATTTTCGACACTAGCTAGATCGAATTCAGCTGCTGTCTTGGGGAGAATGCTAGCGGCAGGCTGCTCCAATCGGTACTTTTCCTGGTTTTCTCCGATCAACACCAGGCAAATACGGAAGCGGTACCCTAACAGGCCACTGCACGCGATATTTCCTTCCTCTCTCTTGGTCTAACCCCTTTACTTACATACACGAAGACTTACACGCATACTACCACACATGACGGAAGAACATTCGGGAGCTCAGAGCTTGTCCCGCCTGGGGTGGGCCCCGCTGGTGGGAGGTATCTGGTTGTGGAAAACTCCGCAGGTCGGCGCCGGATCTCGCCATCCAGCGGGGGGAGATCACTGCTACCCCCGCGATAAAAACATGGAGTACACTTACGAAACTAATGACCTTAGCAATTCACAGGCCCAAAATCATCAGTCAATTACACTCGCATTTGTTTTCAAACTACGAAATGTCCATGTAAACTCATTATACGAAGACAATTTTTTGTTTAATTTGAAAGACACATAATAAAACAATGAAATATTATAAGAAATAATGTAGAAAATGCGGATCGAAGAAATAAAAACTCCGACATACTAAAGTAATATAACTGCGAAATAAGTAAAATTTGATCTACCGTACTTGCCAACTCATTGCGACAATAAATCGGCGTTAACACCATCAACATCAGCTCTTGTCGTGATTTAAAGACTGGACAAGCGATTCTCAGAATTCACTGCCTGGCAAGGGGAAAAAAGATTCATTTGAAAGGCAGTCATATACTGATCTATTTATGTAGGAATAATTGAGGTCATTGTAATATGAACACACATTTCATTTCAGTCTTCTTGAACTCTCTTTGTGTACTTGACTCCGGACAATGTAATCGCATTTCATCGTCTCGCCCAGAAAAAAAATGAACGAAAAACAATTCGTCCAATTAATTTTCCTTACCAACTGCCTTGTCACGAAACATTTAAAACTGCGGGTAATGAGTTAAGTTTTATTGTTTAGTAATTTAGAGTTTCGTCATCGAGGAGTTACACGTCTGATGCACTCCATATGTTGAAGATGTGTATCGACAGTGTAAGTGTTCGATTTTGCCGCCCGTTTTGCGTAACCGTTCAAATTCTCTCCTCCTCAATTCCTTCAGAACACAGCGGAAAAGGCTTAAATGTGGGTTGCTCTAAGTATGTAAATGTAGTCTTTTATTTACCTTCCGTCATTTCATCACTTTGATTATTTATGAACGTCAATTTCTGAAGATTTGCCGCGTCTCGAGAGGCCTTCTACTGTTTTTTTTTTTTGACTGAGAGGCGAGGTATTAAATCTTGCTAATATTAAGTTATTTTTTAGGTTTGCTAGACAAGAGTGATGTATGATCAATAATTATAAAATGATGTGCATGTCTTTCATTTTTTTAAACGTAATCTCAGCGTTAAGCTATATTGTGATTTCTCACTTCCTCATTGTTCTTCTTCGAAGGAAAATTCAAATAACCTACGCGATAAAAGAAATATGGTATGTACCGTATATCCCTGATTCAGTGCGGTTTGTTGAGCAGGCATTCCGTCTTGTGTAGTGATGCAGGATGACTTAGCAATCTCAAATCCCTAAACACTAATCCCTTATGAAAGAAAAATCAAAAACAAAGAAAGCAGAAATTCAAGCGGAAAATTCTGGAACTGGTTTGAATTCGTTGTTTGTAGTTTTGTTACTAACTATACACGCCAAGGGCAAGATCTACATTATTTGCAATATACATCTTGATAAGTGCCTCTACTTACGTAATTTGTAGGTCCATTTAAAATAAATGTGATGATATTCGTGAATAATAAAACGACGCATTGAGCAATGTATTGACTAGTGTGGGGACGCATAGTGCGAGGCAAGAAGAAAATGTATGATCGTACGCCTGGCGACCGTGAATTGGAAAAAAAAAAAAAAAGCCAGTGAGTCGCTGGGCGGTTCTAAATCAGCGCCCTGTGCCCCGGAAGCGAATCCGCCCACGTGTTTGGCGGGCGCATAAGAATGCTGGGTGCGCGAGGGCAGGGCGACGACCGGGCGGTGGCGCGTGGCAGCGTATCGACCCTTCGGGAGGGCGCCACCCGCGCGCACGAGCGGGAGAGAGGGAGAGAGAGCAAGGGCTGTGTGCTCCTGCGCAGCGGCGCCGGCGGCAGCTTCCGCCCCCGCCCCCCGCCGCGCCCGCGCTGCCTCAGCTGCCCGCAGCTGCAGGTAACAGCCACCACATCCACATCACCCACTACAATGATGATGATGATGATGATGATGATGCGAATAGGGAAAGCAAGGTGGAAACAAGAAAAAAGAGTTTTTTTAGGAAATAAAGGGTATTATTCAAATTAATATTCTGAATTGGATTCAAATTGCAGTTATGCTTTCCTTTGTCCCTCTTGAAGAAATGTTTGATTTAGGGTCCACTTCTCCATCCATCCATGATTTTCATTCAAATTTTTGTTTTTCCTTAAAGAACATATGCTGTTGAACAAACTTGCTGTGAATGTTTCGAATGTTAAACCTGGAGATGAATAAGTGAACATTCACGGTATTTTATCTCCTTTCCTCTTTTCCTTTCTCATCATCTTTTTTTTTTCTTCCCATACTACTATTTGCGCAATTCATTAACTAGTTTCCTGCAAGAGGAACCTTTTTGCAATCGGCAAGAAGACAACTGGAAAGATTGTAACAAATGGAAGCTAGGATGCAATAAATGATTCTAAGTTGTAATATATTGGAATTTAATGTGTTAATAAATTAGAATAGTATTTTCAGATATGAAAATGAATTAGTAATAATCAATAATATTTCAACAACTTACTTAGAAATGTATGTATGTTGTTTTGAAAAAATGTAGTATCTATGGCAGAAAATAATTTTGTTGTTGTTAAAAAAATAAAAACAAAGAATATTATTATTTAGCATCACGATGAATGTACCTATTTCATGTATTACAATATTTTGAACACTATATGAGGATCTCACAACCAAAACAGGTCATGTTCATGACTGAGAAATTCAGCTTCAAAGTTTTCAACAGATTATTAATTCCAGTGAAGTAATGAAATAAAAACAGATGTTCTACACCGGTATGAGAACTAAAGAACTTGACTCAGTACTTTGGCAGGGAGCAAAACATGGTTTGGTTGTTGTTTTTGTTTGTTTGTTTGTTTTTTTGAAAGGTACCAGACTCATTGTTCTGTGATATTACTGATGTTCTATGATATTACACAACTGGCAAGAACTTTTACATATCAATACAAACTTATTTTGTTACAAAAGGGGGCAGGCTGTTGGCTTTATGTAACCAAAATATAGCTGCCTAAATATAGGTTGTAGTGGCACTTGTAGATAATTTTGGGCAGGAGGGGAGATAAATCTTCTCCTGGAAAAAAATCATAAGTAGATCTGGAGAGGATTTATTTATAGATCTCGGTATCACTTTCCCGAGAAGTGTGCTTATGAACTGAAGAAATCAAAAGCATGATTCATTTGTGTTGAACTATTAACCTATAAATATTGCTTTATCAAACTGTAAATAATAATACAGAGGTCTCATGTGCTAAATTGAAAATAAAATGTTTGGAGAAGTTCTATTATGAAATTTATTTTTTGAATTTTTTTTATACCGACTATAAATTTATTCTTACAATAGAGTACTGACTAAAATCATATGCATAAAGTATCAGGCAAGGGTTGACATTCATGTTATTTTAAAGTGTATGGCATTATTTTTTTCTCACTTCCCAATTTATTGTGCACTATTTCTGAGTAGATGTGTAGTGATTATTCTTGTTTTTTCAGGCTCATGTGGTGTCAGCTTTTGAACAATCCTTGTCCAACATGACCCAGAGGTTACAACATCTGACTTCTACAGCAGAAAGAAAGGTCAGAATTATTCAAACCTGATTACCATTGAGAAATGTTGATACTGACTATCAATAATGGTAATGTTTATTTGTTTGTGAAATTACAAATCATTGGTTTAAATTATTTGATTCTTTCAGGATTCTGAACTACTTGAATTGCGGCAAACAATTGAGTTGCTTCGCAAGCAGAGTGTTGAGGCTGGGCTCACTTCAGCTCACCTGCAGAGCATGTCACCTTCTTTGTCACGAAGGCATACAATTAATGCAGGAGCTGCCCTTGCTGGTAATTATTACATTTGAACTTGAAGTAGTTTTCTTTAAAATATCGGTATTATTCTCTTGTAAAATTGTTATATTATTATCTTTTTTTTTTAGGAACCAATAACATTTCAAGACAGCTCTCTGCTGATTCTGTATCGAGTATAAATTCCCTTTCTTCTGCGTGCAGCCTTTCTAGTTCTGCCCATGTGCATGATGGTTCTTCTCACAAGAAGAAAAAGAAAGGATGGGTGAGTAGAATTATAACAAATTCTTTTTTTCAAAGGCTTGTTTCAGAGATTACAAAGGAATTTTATTACCGTTACCTTTAATGTGGTCATTGCAGCTTAGAAGTTCCTTCAGTAAAGCCTTTTCGCGGTCCAAGAAGAACAAAAATGGATCTGTGTCAGATGTGGAGGATTCAAGAGGTCTGCATTCAGATGTTTCAGCCCCATCTTCACCCCTCTTGAATGAACCTCATCAAATGAATGGCAACAATGGCATAAAGAGCAGTCAGTCATCGTCTGCGTAAGTACATGTTATTTTTAGTGGAACATAAGTACAAAGTTTAAAACGAAAATTAAAGACATAATTTTCGTCTTTTCAGTATCTGTGGAGCGAAAGATCAAGCTGATTCTTCTGATAATGATGTGGTAGAAGAGTTGAAAAAACAATTGCGTGAGAAAGACCTTGTTCTTACGGACATTAGATTGGAAGCTCTTAGTTCTGCTCATCAATTAGAATCATTGAAAGATACCGTCATAAAGATGAGAGTATGTATTTCCTTTTTTCCTCATGAAAATCTGTTGTGTTTAACGTTTTATTTTTAAATTAATTTTTTGAATTTTTCCTTTTCTGGTTGAGGATAAGATTTAAGAGAGAAATTAAAAAAAAAAAATCTATTGTATTTATTTTCTTCCTGTTTTATCAGAAAAGCATTAATTATTCTGTTTATTAATGTTAAACATGTTTCACTATAATTTATTCTTTGAATTTATTAGAATGAAATGTTAAACCTCAAGCAAGATAATGAGAGGTTACAGAGGATTGTTACAAGTAAATCTTTGACGTCATCTCAGAGCTCTCTACCTGTCACTGACAGCCTTGAAAGGAGGTTTAGTTTAACAGAGACTCACTCCATACCTCCTCCAACAGGTAATTAATTTGATTCTCGGAATAATAATTTTAAAAATATTATATATCACTGGCCACTTCTGAAGGGTATTCTTGCATATTGTCAGTTGTTTGTCTATAAACATGTAAAATATATAAATCTGTAAATGGTGTAACTGTTTGACCCAAGATGAAAGAAAAAAAAAATAACAAAGTACATTAACTCCCTTGTTTATTGTATAACTTCTCAGTTAATTGTAGTTATTTAAGTGTACTTATAACCCTAAAAGGTAATTTAATTATGCACTTATGTGTTTTGTTTATATCATTTTGAAGTCTATTTATTAGAATAATGATTAATTGATTGTTTAATGTAGATCCAGATGGAAAACGTGTGCCCGTGTCAGTATTTTTGGGTTCTCATGGCAGCTACCATAAATATATGGAAGATGGAACTCCAGCTGAATGTATTATTTCTGCTGTATCAATTAGCAGCAAAACAAAGTGGGACATGTTGGATTGTATGGTTCGTCGAGTATTCAAGGTATGTATTTCTCTTACTGAAACAGGTGCAATTCAATGTTTGATTTAGCCTCTATGATTGAAAACCAACCAATCTCATTTATACTGTAATATGATATTCCACAAGTGTGCGCAATTTTGTAGAAATTCTCTAAAGCCCAATCCAACCCCCAATCTAACCTTTCTTCTTCAAATCCAGCCACTGAGATTTCTTCCTATGAAAACTGTGTTTATTTTTCAGAGAAAAGAGAGTTTTTCCTTATCTTCTCATCATTCACTTATAGTATTCTCAATAGCGGTGAGCCTAACTTCTGTTCTGCTGCATAATTACCATGTTTTATCTCGTATTTATCAATCTTTAACTTAAAAGAAGGTGTAGAAGACATTTGCTTCTTACTCATGGTAAACAGTAATTGAAGGAACTTTATTTGTAATAAGAAGAAAAAAGATGAAAACTATCCCAGCATTTGTGAAGAGGGAGAAACAGTTATCTCAGATGCAAAGGATATCATAATTGATTTTTGATTCATTGTCAGTATATAATAATTTTCAACAAACACTTAGACTGTTGAATAGTATTATGACCATATCAGTGTACACTAATATAATTTTTTTTTTTGTCATGTTAAGTACTAAATATTCAAATAGTATAAAAAATGTGTCACACGCTGACACATATGGTATATTTAATGTACTCAGATGTTCTGGGTGTTAACTTTGTTTGTTTATTAGTGCATTTGACAGTTCACAATGTGTTGTGAAAAACAAAAATAAAACTTTAATATTGCTTGAAAATGAAAAGGAACGTGGATTAATTTGAAAACCAGTTATGAGCATTCTTTAATCAAACAACGTGATCTATGATTATTTATCAGGATTAAATTAATTAAAAAGATTTGTTGTTTGTTTTATTAACAAGACTGTTACTAATAATTCCCTACTCCCCATACAGTTAATTTGCAATCTCTTTACACTATATTACTTTAGTGTATAATATGTTCACTTCTGTTTCAGGAATATGTATTGCGAGTAGATCCTG
Organism: Teleogryllus oceanicus; assembly: GCA_964035755.1. Taxonomy (NCBI): domain Eukaryota; kingdom Metazoa; phylum Arthropoda; class Insecta; order Orthoptera; family Gryllidae; genus Teleogryllus; species Teleogryllus oceanicus. Next base: position 68,379,815 of record CAXIVR010000008.1, on the reverse strand, counting down.
TTTCCAATCTTGGTCTGAGCGCAGATTCACTGTGGAGCTATCACATTGGTGAAGTTGTACGGTACAAGGACAGCGAAGTACCTGAATTGTTACCATATGGATACCTTGTGGGCAACACCAAGAGCATCCATGTGTGCCTTAAGGGTGCATTACATAGCGGTAGTGTGGATGCTTTAGCGTTTGAAACGCTGATTCCAAAGTCAATAGTACAAAGGTAAAATAACTTGTGTAGTAATGTGGGCATTTCTTTTTCATGAAGATTGCATTATATTATTAGCTTTTAGTTTTAAAGATAACTCCATTATAAATCATTTATAATGAAATATTTTAAACATCTTTTATGAACAGAAAATGAAGGAAATATAATTTCACTTTTTTAACTTGTTACTTACTGGCCATAAATCTTTGTTTTTAGTATTTGGCAGATAGATACATTTGTCCTTTTTATCTCATTACGAGTCAATTTGAGTAAATTTTGTATTAATTGTGTTCCTAGGTATGTTTCTCTCCTAACGGAGCATAGAAGAATCATACTCTGTGGGCCCAGTGGAACTGGAAAATCGTACCTTGCCAATAAATTAGCAGAATTCCTTGTCCTTCGGGAAGGGAAGGAGTCAACAGCCGAAGCCATTGCTACTTTTAAGTAAGTATATACAATTTTTCTACAACAACTTTATTTATTAACGTATGTGTCCTTTGAGGGTAAACATGCACAAGGAGGTGGATCTGAAAAAATCATAACTTTGTTATATTGGCTTTAACTTGTCATTTTTCAAAAACTATTTTTTTTTAAATTTTAACAAAAAATGATGTTCCTCTTGCTCTACAGGAACTGTGAAAGGTAAGTCTTTTGAATGGATGTTGAATTAATCTGAGAGATAGTTTTGGGCCTTTGCACTTCAAATTGGAGCATGTTTGGTAACAACTGCAGTATTGTGTACTACGCTTTGTGGCTTTTTGGCAATCTTTTGTCTCGTGTAATAACAAATACACATTTATGAGACTTTTCTGTATGACATTTTGAGACCACTGGATTATGCAGATTTGTAAATGCTTGCTATAAGTAATTTTATGTGCCTTCAAAATGTATTTCAAGTTTGCTCTGTTTGTGATGTGTGATTTTCACTAATGGTAAGACACTGTCTCTGTGTTAATTCATGATTACATTGATGTGTATGGTTGTCTTTTTAAATATTTTGGTATTTTTTTTTATTTATAAGTTTGTAAGAAAACTAGTACCGCACCATGATGGGAAATTTATATGGAGGTCTTGTATTCATTACTTTGAAAGGATATCATCACTTCACATATTTTATGCAGTATTAAAATTAGTGATTTAGTGGTTGTAGGTGAACAAACAAGAGTTTAATTTATCCTCATGAAGAAATGAGTTGTGTGATAATCTCACTAGCTTTACATTAAATCTTGGGATTTCTGTGCAAGAGTTTGTACTTTTGAAATTACAAATCTCCACTGTGGAAGCAAAATTCGTTCCTGTATGCTTCCACTGCCAGAGACAATGTGACATAGATTTTTTGAAAGGCACAACATTATAGGCTGGATCACATGCGCATTGATTGTCAAGTTTTAGGTCTTGGGAATGAGAATTAACATATGTTTTCAAAAGAAAGTGAGGATCAAAATTTCATTTACCCAACCAACAACACCAACTTTACCTGACAGCCAAGAACATAAAGATCTTTGTTTCTTACCTGTTAGACGCACACGTAACTGCAAAGTATTTTGATTGCTTGCATACTTCCCACTGTTTTATCACGTGACTAAATTTCTGGAGGTCTTTTTGTTTCAACATTTCATTTTGTTCAATGAATATTGCATTCTAATATTTTTTAATAAAACTGTTGACTATTTTAAACATAGTGATGACCAAACAGTGGTTTGAAACATAGGTGACTGAAAACAAAACTTAAAGGCGCTCAATACAAGTTTACAAAATTAGTAAAGAATATTTTTCAGAAGAGATTATAAATGAACTTTATATATTTGTGTAATGTAAATTTCAGGATCCATGCAAATGCAAGCAAAAAATTTATTCTGGTATGGGATTCTTTTTATTGACAACTGTTCAATTATCATTTCTCATTTCCTTTTGTTTTGTCAGCTTTCAGAGAAATAAAACCTTTGGAAAAATATATTGATTTTGATTTCCTATTGTATTTTTTAATTAGGAGAATACATTACAAATTTCATTTTTTGAATCTTGTGTAAAAATAATTTATCATCATCATCATCATCTTGTGTGTTATGGACACCTACACATTTGTAGCAGTTAAAGTTGAATTCTTCATTGTGTTTAGTGATGATGATTTACCATTTGAAGAATGATTCATGCAACATTCATAGTTTTAACCTTCTCGTATTAATATCTTCCAGTTTGGAAATGACTGTAATGTGGATATGAAATGTCATTGACGCTGTTGCATGAAACCAGATATAACACATCTACATTGTAGGTAGCATTAAATGTAACATACTATTGAATACATTTTTAATTTAACTGGATTAACTTGTATTCTCTCAGACACATACATTGGATACTGAATGCTTTATTGCATCATTAGGGCTTGAAAATTCATAAATACAAGGTTTGCATAATTGTTGGAAGTAACAGAAGGAATTAAACAAATTCCAAAGATTTATTTTGTTTTATGGTGGTAATAATAGAAAGCGAAAAATAACAGGTTTATCGTATTACTGATAATTGCTTTTTTCTTTCTCGTATACGACCATATATGCAGAGTAATATATTAGTATGGAGAATGTTATGTAATGCTGCTTGCTTTAAATTTTTTGTAAGAATAGAGTGAAATATACTTATGAAGGTGGCATAGGTCTGTTTTCCACTGTTAACTTTGAATTTTCGATAATTGCAAAAATTTGGACTTTTTTTTGGTGTCTTCGTACAACTACAAAAATGACGATACAGATTTTCCATTCAATATTGCATGTAATATGTGAAATTTTAAAAAATAACAAAAACAAGAGTGTCTCAAAAACGGCACGAAATTTTTTCTTTAAACTTTTGGTAGGGATAAAGCTAAATGCACTTTATAAAATAACATGTACGCCATACTGCTCTATTCTTTTTTTTTTTTTTTTCCCAAAAAATTAATGTTGTTAATATTTATATTAGTGGCAATAGGTTAACATTAATGTACTTGTGACTACATGTGTTTTAAATAATGTCATATAAAGTTTCTTGAAAACTCAATACTTTTCTGTGAAAATGAGCTCAAAATTCCGAATTTTCAGTAACACTCAAATGCCATTTTCACAAAAATGACTCCAAATTTTTTCTTCCAACTTTCTCAATAGTGCTTATTGCACTGTTTAAGATTACATAGAATTAATTGTGCTGTATTCTGTTGTTTTTCAAAAATTACACAAATGTAATTTTTTTGAAATATCTCTCACACTTAATATGCACATTTCCTGCAATTTGTAAACCCTATTGTGTTTGTGAATTAATATGCCTTAAATGACTTCAAATGAAATTCTTTGAAAACTAACAATTTTCTGTGATTGCTTAAAACCATTTTCTTAAAAATGGCACCCAATTTTTTAATAAAAATTATCTTTTAGGATGAAGTTTTACTCTTCTTTAATATTCTTAAAGTAATATTTCACTTCTACTGTTAGGGAACCGAAAAATTGAGAAAATGTCAAAGAAATGTATTTTGGATGGCGTTAGATGGCAGCTGGTAAGAGGATGGGGCAAGATCGTAATGCCAGACTACACCAAGGAAAATAGAAAACTTTATTACGAGATAGTCTGTGCCATTCTGTAACACCACTAGTTTAAAGAAGTGATATATAATAAGATAGTGGACACATGTAATATATTAATATTAAGATTTCTGTTAGAAATACTTATTGTGTAATTTCTGACTTTATCATGTTTCTGAATATTAAGTGTTACTTCTATTTGCTCTCTGAAAGCACTTTCGTTTTTGAAACAAAGTTGAAAACTGTCTTGTGTAACTGACTATAGGAACAATGTCACTTTTTATCTGTTGTTTTTTGTTTGAAAATAAATTATAATTGATTCTTTTAGGAATTTGGAGTTGCTTTTAGTTGGATTTATTAATTGTCTTCAAATTATGCATGTGAACAGCATTGATCACATGTTATGTATCAAATAATTTTTTGTATCACTAGTCAAGCATGAGATACAACATTACATTTTAATATAATGTTGTAAGAATGCATTTTTAAAATAATTTTCAGTATATGCAGATAAATAAAAAAGCATGATCAATGTATTTCAGCATGGTAGTTCAGGATGTTTCTTTTAAAAAATAAAGGAAGAGGCTAAATTTGCAGACCTTTCAATATTTCTCTGTTGTCTATTGCTACAAAACCTAACCATAATTATTAATTTTTCTTGTATTTCTATATTGATTTTTTATTCATTTTATAAAAAATAAAAATTATAGAATTGAATCATCTACATACCTTTGTGTACCACCCCAACAAATTGAATTTGAAAATGAATTCAGAAGTAAACTCATGTTACATATATATTAGAGAAGTGAAAATATTTTTTTTCCCCAAAATTAATTTTTTACTGTTTCTATTATTAATATGTCAAATGTAAATGTAACAAATGTGACATCTAACAAATGTGAATGGCTTTTTAAAATTACATTTACTATATTTTATTCTCAAAATTTTGTTGAACTTTTATCTTTCAGTGTGGACCACAAGAGCAGCAAAGAGCTGAGGCAGTATTTGGCAAATGTGGCAGAACAGTGTGAAAGCAATGCTTCTGACTTGCCTTCTGTCATTATCCTTGACAATCTTCACCATGCAGCCTCACTTGGAGAAGTATTTAATGGTTTTCTAAATGCCAAGTATGCCAAGTGCCCTTACATTATTGGAACTATGAATCAAGCAACTTGTTCTACAACCAACCTTCAACTTCACCATAACTTTAGGTATTAAATATATTTAGGAATTACATATATTTGTAATTCTATTGCTTATTCTACTGTTTATATTGTTTATTCATGTGCTATTTAACTGCTTTCAGGTGGATTCTTTGTGCTAATCATATGGAACCTGTGAAAGGATTCCTTGGTCGTTATTTACGAAGGCGACTAATTGAGACTGAAGTACAGGAGGGGATACGCAACAATGACTTAATTAGAATTTTTGATTGGATACCAAAAGTGTGGCAACACTTAAATAAATTTTTAGAAACTCACAGCTCCTCAGATGTCACCATTGGTAAGTAGAACTTGTATTGTTTTTACCATTTTGTTTAAATGTACAATTCTATTGAATACAAAGAACTCCTAAAAATTATTTCGACCTCAAAGAGCAAATTTCTTCAAATTAATACTATATAGTATTTCATTTTAAACAACTAAGTAATATGGCTTAAGAAGAGCTGACTCAATGTCTGGTTCTTTTCTTTAATTACTCTCTTGCTTCCCTCATCATTGTTAAAAATACATTTGTTACTTGTGAAATATTATAACAAATCAAATGTAGACAAGGAAATTAATTGTGGAACTGTTTACTAGACTTATAGTGTAATTTTCAAATGAATGATATTTGAAAAAGAAATAAATATATAGAATGTTGAGTTCTTGAGAAAAAATATTTGTTAAATTTGTCCACTTTTGTTAAAGGCCTATTATTTACGTGAGGACCATTTTGACTTTCAGGCCCACGTTTGTTCCTGTCTTGTCCCAGTGATCCTGCAGGGTCACAGGTTTGGTTTACAGACCTGTGGAATTATTCGGTTGTTCCTTATCTCATGGAAGCTGTGCGTGAAGGGCTGCAGCTTTATGGGCGACGAGCTCCGTGGGAAGACCCATGTGCATTTATCTCTCAGACCTACCCATGGACTGGCGACATTGTCCAGGGTGGCCCTGAAGCTTTGCTTAGGTTTGTTGTTAAAATGAAAATTAATGCAATAGAAGAGGATTATTGTTAAGCTATAAATATTAAATTTCCCTTTTGTATATTGGTGTTTATTTAATTTATTTTATTTTTTACTTTTAGGTTACGCCCAGAAGATGTGGGATATGATATTCAGCAGACTAGTGGAATAGGAGGAAGTAGCATAAAGTCCATGAGTTCTGCTCAGAGTGACTCGGAGGGAGATCCTTTGGTATGTAGCACTGCTCTCTCTGATTTGTTATCTTATGTATTTTGATATTTATTTTTGGTAGTTTCCTTAATGTGATTGGATGAAACACTGCTAAAAATGAGTTGCTTTAAATTAACTTAAAAAGTGCTGGGATACAGAAGGTAGAAGGCAAATAATAGATAAATGAAAATATCAATTAAGTAATGTAACCTTCAAATAGTGTCATGTAGAAAGAGTAATGGGTCTTTGCATATCATATTATAAATATAGCTTGTGATTGTAGATTTTTCTATGATGCTGTTCTTGGTTTTCATTCTTTATTTTTGCATTTATTTTCTAGTTGAATATGTTAATGCGTTTGCAAGAGGCAGCTAGTTACTCAAGTCCACACAGCAATGATTCTGATTCAATTAGTTTGGACTCTCATGCAAGCAGCATTCACACTGACGATAAAGGAAATACAAGAGTTGAGTCAACTCTCTAGGTAACCAAAACTAGTCATAGATGTAGGTTACATATAAGTAGAGTAAAATTTTATATAAGGAGGGCAACTTTGGAAGAACACACAATTCATTCTGCTATCTATGTTTCATTTTCTTGTATGATTTTCTGTAAATAATTTTTTTCTCTTGGCAGTAGCCATACATTTATGAAGCTAAATGTTAAAGTACTTAATGCATAAGTAACACAGTGACAAATTCAAAATTCTTTTTTCATATCGTACCTACTTCTTGAGTCTTCAATGTTAATGAACCAGTATCATGCATTTCTGAATTAATTATATTTTCATTTTTGTCCCATCTCAAACATTGAAGTTCATTTGCGCAAAGAAATCAGAGTTCTGTGGTCTTCCAATTACACATTTAACAAATAAAGTATTAATCTCATAATCATTTGACAATACTTCTATTATAGTGTGCATTGCAGATCAATGTATTTCAAGTCACTGCACAAGCTTCAAGTATGATTGGCTGTGTGTGATTCAGGTTTGAATATTTCTGCATATTGATATGTGCAATGGTACTCTAAACCAAATACTATTCTTGATTACTAATACCTTAAAATGAATGAGTAAAAATGTTATAAAATCAAAAGGTAATATAATAACATTTATTTCCAAAAAACAATATGCTCAATACGTTTAAATGGTAAAACTGTTTACTAGATAATCCCTGTGCAATTGAAGTGCTTATGGTTTTCACACTTCCTTTATGGTGAGGATGAGAAGACTGATTGAAAAAGGGTAGTCATGGTGTACAAAATGAAAATCCTTCAAAATAAGTGGCTATTTGACATTTGTCAAAGTTGTGGAGAGACTTTTAAGTGTGCCTAGTTGTGACGACTGCAGAGAGTGTGAGTTATTTTATATATTGTATAGAGTGTTGATGCATACATATGAAGTCCCTCTTGCTATGATTTTCCAACTGCATTTTAGGTGCAGTATGGATAAATTTTTATCTGTCTTGTAATTTTGTAGTCTTATTGCTTTTGTTTAATTTAAAGCAGCGTGGCCTTGAAATAAGACTATGATCTTGTTTTAAAAACTGTTGCAGGACTTGACAAATCGAAAATTTTATGGCAAGCCCTGATAACAGAAAATGTGAATAACATATTGACTCAAAGTTTTGGTGATTATATATTTAAGAATCTTAAAAATTTAAATAAAAATGTGTACAGCATGTATGGCACATTGTATATATGCATCACCATTAAATTGTAGACATTGAAATTTGAAACACAATGAGGCTCTTTCTCCTGACCATTAAAATAAACATAATATTCTTATGTCATATGTCTTCCTATTTTAAAATATAAATACCTTAAAGAACCAGCAATTATATGTATGTACTTTTTTTCTGTATAGTGCATTTTACGATCAATGAGGCTTGCAGTGGCTGAATGTGACTCATTCATTTGTACATATGTATTTTTTCATGCTCTGTAATGGAGTCCTTAATGTAACTTATGTTCTTGTTTTATAGTTTTATACTTTATTATTGGCACATATGTGCATCTGGTCCCTTTAAATTTTAATAAGAAATTTTTTTTAAAAAAAATCTTTATACCATTAAATTCAGTTATTCAAGATTTTTAAAAATGTTTATATATTTGTAAAGTTGGCCTTCTATCAGTTATTTGATAATGCATACATGTTGTATTAATTAAGACTCTATACACAAATACAGCGATATGAACAGATTATCTTGGATTTTAACTGCACAATTCCTGTCAAATTGTATGAATCACTATCCACAATTTTCCTGCGTTTTTTGTTCTCCTTTTCATACTCCTTTTTATTCTAGTAAAAGTAAGTTTGGTAGGAAATGATACTAGTGGGATTGTGGAGGTTCCATAGAGAACTTAAAATAATAAGTGAAATTATTCTCCCTGAAGTAGTGCTGCTGGTGTTCTGCGTACACCACTATCACAAGATTTTTTGTTATTTCCTGTGTTTCATTGGTTTATATATTGTACCTTTAAGAATTTCTGGTGATATCTGAGACTTTGTTTGATCAATCAATTGCAAGTATTGAAATAATTGTAAATCTCAAGCTTGGCACTAATGGTGTAATATTAGTAATTGTAATTCCTTGGGAAAGAATAAAAGAAAAATTACCAGAAAATATCAGGTAGCTTTGAACATGCAAAGAGGTTTATCATCATTATTTATGGTTGATGGATTTTTAAAAGTAAATTATTTTAATATTTTGTGTTTAAAGAAGGTAAAATTTGCCTTCATACTAACCAGCCTTCACAATGCTTCATTGAATCTTGAAACATACAACATAGATATTTTGTAGTTTTAAAGTATTTATATATCGATATGTGAAGAGAAATCTTAGTACCCCTTTTTAAGCATATCGCACAGATGGAGGCGGTTGAGATTTGGCATAATTAAAGTTTAAATGGAGAAGGAGTGCAGAAACCTAAAATTTATATATGTAATAATATAAATATATTTTATTAATATTTTTCTCTTATCCCAACATGACAAATAAACAAAGGGTACTGGAAATGGTATATTTCTGAAGGACATTGCTCTGTTGGCAGTTGAGGTCATGAGACCAGTTTTTGTTATATTTCTTACCCATGTGGAAGGGATGAAAAGCCCAGTGCACCCCTTTTTACTTCCTCACTACCATGTACGCAGTAGAGAGAAATTTATGTAATGCTGCATGAATAACTGTGAATTTTCAGCAGAAAAACTCTTATTACAGAGCCCTGGCAATGAAAAGGTGGATAAATCAAGTTCCTGAATTTAGAAAACAAATTCCTCTTAACACATGGTGTAGCCAGAATCCATGTTTTGTGGGTACTCAATACCAAAAAATTGAATGACTAAAAAAAATTGAATGACTGCAAAATGTCCGTCCATGAGCAAGCGACTCATGGTTCAGCTGATTTTCTCCAAAATTTTCTCAAAATTTTCTTTTTTGTTGTTATCGAGTCTAAAGATTCAATATTTTTGTTAAGAAATAAGAAACAGGTGGACATTCATCAATATTCCGTTTTTTGTTTTGTATTTATTAAAGGCTCATTGTTATCTTTACTCCATTGTTGTAACAAAGAAAATTATGAAACTCCATAAAACAATTGTTAGAGCACTAATATTGTTTTTCATAGCAATGATTTTGTTTTAGTTTATTAAATATCACCAATGAAGGGTTTATAACATTAAAATTGAAATGTTGCAGAACATTGAAAATAAGACTTATATCTTTATCCCCCCCATGTCTTCATATATACATCATTGCAAAATACACTCTTTAACTTTTTTGTTATTTTCATATGTATATGTCAAAATGACAGACATTATAGTTATTAGTCTCTCATTTATGCTACATCTTTTGAACAAATACATAATGAAGGCTTCGGTTCACTTAATACTAGAGTTCATTCTTTAATGTTGCTTGCAGAGCAAAACTTCACCTTTAATGACTAGACCCTACACGCCAAACATTTTTTCGTTTGCTTGTTATAGTGAGGTGACTGGTTTCATAGGATTAACTTCAAAGTTGGTTTCTGAAAATGACATTTTTGTTGCATATCAATGAAGTAATAATTACTGTATGGTAGCTAAATGAGTATAAGTTTCATACTTAAAGATTTCTACATGAAAGTAAAGAAAAATTGCAGTTTTGCAATTTTCAAAAAATTTTGAATTTTAATGAACATGAAATGTGCACCATTCTCATAAGCGTCAATATCCACTAAAAAAATTTAATAAAAGATTTGGACCCATTTATATGAAAATTTTGAAAATGTTCTAACTGCTTCATGAACAGTACCTCCCAAAATTAAAACATGGGTTTCAAATTCAAGGGGCCCAAACACCAGCGAGATCGATTGGGGAATATCAATTTTGGAGAAATCGGCTGAACGGTTTAGGCGCTTGCGATCACCACAGACCGACACGTTTTGCCGTCAATCGTTTGCTATCAAGGACCCACAAAATATGGATTCTGACCACACAACCTGTTAGAGGAAGTAATTTACTATCTATAGGGACAAGATTTATCCACGTTTTCGTTACCCGGTAATAAGAGATTTTGTGTGGAAAAATCGCCTTTCCTCCCCGCAGCATTGCAATACTTTCTCTATACTGCGTAAACAGTAGCGAGAAAGTAAAATTAAGACATGTTTGAGAAAATTTTGAAAACGTTTTAGGCGCCTCAAGTGCAGAATCCTCCAAAAGTTAAATTAAAAATTTCAAATTCTTAGGGTCTTGACTGGGACCAGTTCGATCAGGGAATATTCATTTTGGAAACAAATGGGGCACAGATTTTGGGGAGAGGGGAAAAAATAGGTATCGGAGAATTTCCGCCACTCCGCTGCGAGCAGTCGCCCCAAGCGAATCTCAGCGTTTCGCACGCAGGTTACAGCGCGCAGCGTTGCGAGCAGTTGTTTTTAACGGTTAAACAGTAGTTGATAAATCCAACTCTTCTAGTGCGGAACGTATAAAATCTAAAAGGTATTTAGTAAATGATCGACTCAACATCTGATAGCGCTGGCCTGCGCCCGTGCATCGCGAATGCCCTAACTAACTAGGATATCAGAAGGCTAATTGGAGGTTTTTGATTAGGCAAACCAGAAGGCATCGACCGTGAAGTACCAACGCGTTCACTAACGTCACAACAACAAGCTTCATCATTCAGCACTGGCAGTGACCTCCACGCAGGTAAGAAGAATGCAACCGTTTACTACCCAAAACAATTTTTAACCAAACTAGGACAGTTTGGGCGTACCAGACGAAGGCGCAACCTCAACCTCGTGTGATCTCGGTGCAAAACCTCCAAGTGAATAGTGGCAAACGAAAAAATAGTCATCCTAATCAAATCCCAATAGAGTCTAGTGGGATTATAACAACACATACTTTCCTGCGTTCTCTGCAACAGCTATGCAATATTGTACTACTACATGAACCTGCCAATGTGCTTCCAACCAGTAATTTTTTTTTCTCCGAGCCGAGATTCCAAGTCAGGTCCTGCAAGTTAACACGCCAGTAACCTCACCCCTACATCACAAGCCGGACGGATGAAACCAATTTTCCCGAAAAAACTAGTAGTTTATTGCGTTATTTCTCACTCATGCAATTTTCGAAAATTAAAATAGTTCAGCGTAAACGGGACCCGCGCCCTTTTTCCTTTATCCTAGGTAAAAATCAAAGAAAAATGAACTGTTTTGAATTTTTTTAATGCATTCACTTAAAGGCAGAAATTACGCGAAAACTATTCGTTTTTCAAAAAAAAAAAAAAAAGTAAATGATCTTATTTGAAGACAAGTTTTTGTAAAAAAGAATTATAGTAGGAATTTTTGGGATTATGATATTAGAATCATTTTAAAAGTAATTGCGAGGTGTAGTTTGTCATATAGCATGTTTAATTCAGCAAGATCGGTCACAATCCGGGTATCTTCAGTGCTACAAAACAAGAAAATGTCTAAATTACAATTTGTGCAAAATAAAAATATAATTTTGATATTTTTATATGAAAATATATTTCATAAATTACATTTTCTATTACACAAATTGTAATGGAGATATTTTCTTGTTTTGTGCAGCTTGTTTTCTTTTTTGAGGGTCGTAATAGGTCGAAAAATCTTAATGCTGAATGACAAAACCACACCTCGCAATTACTTTTATAACATTTTATTTATGAAAACATCTGTCATTAATATCGTACTTTTGCAAGGTTCATGTTTTGCATTTTTCGAAAATCGATATTTCGCCGAAAATGGGATCAGCACCACTTCTTTTACCGTCCATACGAAGAAAAAAATTCGAAGTCGTTTTGAGAAAATTGTTTAAAAATTGCCTGTATTTCATACGATATTAAGGGCAAACTACCCTTATTTTCGAAAAATTGTACATGGACAAATTCCGAGATCTGTCTGAACATGGATTTCATTTAGGGAGACAATCTCCGTCTTCAATATTGTAGGAAGAAACTTCTGTTCAACAGTTTTCGAAAATTCAGACTTAATAACAAGTTTCACTTTACTGCGTCGACAGTTCCCAAGCTTCTAAATGTTCTTAGCGTCAATATTGCTGTACTCATGCTTTTGCGACATGCGTCAATAGATTTGTATCAGTACTGCGAATATTACCTTGTATATAACTACATGAAAAAGTAAAAGTGTAGTTTTTAACATACCTTGTTTTGGGTGTCATTAAATACAAATAGCTCATGTAGACGTTTATGCTTAGCACGGATTTTTTGAAAGTACCGTCATTGAAAAGCCATGCACATACGAGACTTTTATTGATTCAAAACAATGTTCGGTAATAGTAGAGCAGATTATGGAAGAAAAAATGCCGGGTTTTGTTATTTATTTAAAATATTTCGGAGAGTTTAAAAATGATAATGATGACTGCAGGTCCCTACTTTATGCATTGCCGACCAAGCAGTACCAAGGAGTTATTGAAAAGCAAGAACTTGCAACGAGTCTTGAAGGCTAGTGCTCTTGGTAAAAAAAAAAAAAAATATGTAAGTAACAAAAAATATCTTATGAAGTCTTGTCTCTTTTCTTGCCTATACTCTTTAAGACTTCTTTTATTTTGTTTCGTTTTGTTTAGTCTTGTTTATAATATTGTACTTGTTAAGTCGGTTGAGACTAGAGCTATTGATGCACGAATTACAAGGTCAAGAACGTATTTCGAAGAATTTGTTCTATCGCACCTGTACCTAGGCGGTAAAACGGTGTCTGATAATATCATGCAGGGGAGCCAAATTTTCCTCCTAGTTATACAACTGTTTCTTCAAACTACCTCTTGCTTTATCGTGGTGATTCTACAGAAGTGCATTTGTTTGTAATGCTTATCACTTGTTGAAAACATTCTACACACTATTTACAAATACAACAATGTTTTGTGTGGTTTGCAAACACAAATATTTTTAATACTCTCGATGGTTCGAAAGAATCATTCTCGCCTGTCTCTGCTTATACCACGGTACATGAATGGTTTTCAATATTCCAGATCCCGTAACATAACGAGTAACCTTGACCAAGCAGGCAACGGGAGCTCAAAAGAGTTGAGGCCATCCATTAGTGTGTTTAAAGTGAGATAAGACAGGAAGGTGAAGGGAAGATCGCGCGCGATCCGTGGCCCTTTTATGAGGGCACTGCTCCGGCATTCGCGTGGTATTGATAGGAGAAACCACGGAAAACTGTGGATCAGAGTAGCCGGCCGCTTGAATAGTGCTCCAGACAGCAGCTGAATTCGCTCTGGCTATGTATGTAATGGTCGAAAATCCGCCATCGTCGGGAATTGAACCCCCTCCCCTCCAGTCTGAGTCGCTGTAGAGTCAGCACAGTGCTTACTCAGAGCTAAACTCAGCAGGTATACTTGGGTTTTCCTAACGTAGCGTCTGAGGGTAGTATCTCCAAGATGGAATATGGCACTACTTTTTGTGTGTTTCTCAGTCCTGCCGCAAGATGTCGCATGATCGCCACCGTGTCAACATAGATTAACACCATTCCACCATATTCATCCATGGTGTCAAGCAGTGCTGCAGATCAAGCGACGCTAGTGGCACGACCGAGAAAGTCGCGAAAAGCCGTGCCATATTTCATCTTGGAGATACTAGCCTCAGATGCCTCGTTAGAAAAACCCAAGTATACCTGCTGAGTTTAGCTCTGAGTAAGCACTGTGCTGACTACAGCGACTCAGACTGGTGTGACCTCTGGGGTGCGTTCGTAGTATTGAGGTTACTGTTACGATAATTTCACTGAATATTTTGTCTAACCTTTGAGGCAGGTCGCGGCGCGGTGTTGGTACGACAAAAATGGGCGCGTAGTGCGCCGTATCTGAGAACTGTGACATATTTGGAGAATGTTAGAGCAACGTCAGTGCTGTTCGGGACTGAGCTCGGAGATAGGCAGACTCCGTGTCACTATACTTGGATTTATTCAAAGCTGCGTCTGACGCAAATGAGATGTTACGGTGTCATCCAATCGGAAGTGAAGTCAATAGTGACGTGTAAGTTCCCGATTGGATGGCACAGTAATGATGACCTGTCAGACGCAGCTTTGGATAAATCGTAGTATATACACGTCACGTATTTCTATACATGAATTTTTCTAACGTGGCAGCTGAGGGTATTATCTCTAAGATGGAACATTGCACTTTCTGTGTCTTTCTGGTCCTACCGCAAGATGTCGCATGATTGCGACCGTGTCAAGCAGTGTTGCAGATCAAGCGACTCAAGCGGCACGACGGAGAAAGACGGGAGAAACCGTGCCATATTCCATCTTGAAGATAATACCCTCAGCTGCCTCGTTAGAAAAACCCAAGTACATTCCTCCAGATAGAGAACGAGAGAGCGCTAGAGAGAACGAGAGAGCGCTAGAGAGAACGAGAGAGAGCGCGAGCGAGGAGCGAGAGAAAGCGAGCGAGAGCTGAGAGAGAGCTGGAGAGAGAGATGGAGAGAGAGATGGAGAGAGAGATGGAGAGAGAGATGGAGAGAGAGAGATGGAGAGAGAGATAGCTGGAGGGAAGGTGGAGAGAGAGAGCTGGAGGGAAGTGGAGAGAGAGCGGGAGAGAAGCTGGAGAGAAGCTGGAGAGAGAGCGGGGGAGAGCAAGAGAGCGAGGCATGAGGCTGACACCATATTGCCCTGACCGCAAAGAATCTTGTGAAAACGACGCTTCTGTCCGCCGCGCTCTAGGCGTGTGTGAACGCGCCTGTCGCGCTAATTTGAATTGGGGCAGGAGCTTTGATGCCTCTGCCTTCGCGAGTTGCTGGTTTGCCCGACTGTACTAATACTTTTCCTTATCCGCCAGCCATGGGCGGTCCTCCTAACCGAAATCCGTTTATACGAAGGATGTTTTTTTACTAAAGACGGTTATTTTTAGAGTAAAACCAAAGACCAGTTTTGAAAACCTTTATTTTCTGATTCTTTGTATTTTTCTATATTTTTCCACATACTTACCTTCTTTGTTTAAGCATTTGCGATATTTTTCATTGTCATACATATATTTGTCGCTTGACCTTTGTCGCTTGACCTTGTGGAAGGAATTACGGGGCTTGCGACCGGCCGCGAATACGGCAGCGAAAGAAAAGTAAAACATTTTCTCGACGTGCAGCCGGCGACAAATACACGCCTAAGACTAGAACACTCCGAAGTTCTCAGCGCAGAAAGCGTAATAGATGCGCCTGTCTCTGCCTCTTGCGAACAATTGTACTTTCGCGAGTTTACCTACAAGTCTTGTGTATGAACCATTGTAAAAATTAAGTAACTCCTAATCTAGGTGTCAAATTTTAGAAAATTTCTTGACATTGTTGTTTGCGATCATCATAACCTGTTTTCAATTTGGTGAAGGTAAGTATGAACTTTCTTCTTTTTTTATTCACTTAAATCTTTATTCTTCCTGTTCAACATTAATGTTTTACAGGGAGTTTCAATATAATGTTTCGTAACATTTTGGGACGATCCCAAAGTCATCAGGCAAGCTGGTAACCTTCATCCATGAGATGTAACGAATTAAATGAATTAAACCGTTAAACGCCGTTTGCTATCAAATAATCTCTTACAGGACCTCTGGAGCAGACGTTTTGCTCGTCTTGCTCCGCTGCCGCCCTCCTAAGTCGAATAAACGGAATACACCCAGGTAGTCCAAATAGATGAAAAAGGACTCCCAGACAGCTTTAACGACTAATATTAATTACCTATTGCAACAAAAACTTCTGATGAACAAAACCACACAAAATGGTTGTGTAGTATCCAATCAAAAGGCCAGAATTGATAAAACGATTTTTATTCAAGACCAAGTACAATTGCTGAAGTTCCGTATCACCAGAAGAATGTACCAAACGCGAAGCAGTGTTATCGTTGTCCAGAAGTAATCCCAAAATCAGCCGAGTCGTCAAATATCCACAAGAGAGTTCCACTTTCGTTGCACAGGTCGTCGTCGTAGCTGATCTCCACTCTTCGCTCACCAAGTCACTCGCCAGGATCCAACCACTAACACCGTCGCTTGCTATCTGTCCTGGCGTCGGGTCGGAGCCCTCTTTTAGCCTGCTAGGGCTAGCGGCCCGCCGACTAGCTGCGGAGTAGGGGCGGTGGCGAGTCCCTACCCGCTTGCTCGGGCGTGACGGCCGCGCGGGCCAGGCCGGCGCACCGGCGCCTTCCTCCCGCCAGGGGCGGTAACGCCCCGCTGACGTCACTCGGCGGCGGCTCCTTCAAATGCGTGCGGGCGGTCACGACAAGTTGCCAAAACGTAGCACGCACCCTGCACAATACAACAAATGAAGTACTCTCGTGTAACACTCCAATGGATTAAATATTTTAACAAAAATTCTTCTCGATTACTGCAAAGTCACTCGAATAGAGTACATACCAAGAATGTTAAAACTGTTGCTGTTCCATAACGCAACTCCTGAATAGCAAATATTTAATGGCGCGTGGCGTCTTCTTCGGTGCCTTGCTGTCGCATGATATCAGCTGTGTCGTAAGTAGTGACTTATTGAGAACGAAAATTCAGTCGGTACGTTCAATATGAGAACAGGCTGAATAACATTACCAAATATTTACATTTTTCAGTGAGAATCGAAACTTTCATTGTTTTAGGATTTTCCGAGACCCTGCCTATCTAACGAAACCACAGAGATCTCTCATAAGGCCAGACGCTGCACAGTTTCATTTGAATTTCTGCGCGTACTGGAAATTAGTAATATAGATTTCAGAAGACTAGGCAACAAGTGTTTGGTAATTGGTACAGACTAATGTAAGTTCTGATTAAATGAATATATTTTTATAAACAGAGTTAAGTTATTTTAGTTGGCGGACTTCAGTCTGTTCATTTAACGATCACCTTAGGTTTTTGTAATCCAATTCCCATGTACCTGCTCTCTG
Source organism: Teleogryllus oceanicus (assembly GCA_964035755.1). NCBI lineage: Eukaryota > Metazoa > Arthropoda > Insecta > Orthoptera > Gryllidae > Teleogryllus > Teleogryllus oceanicus. The sequence continues at coordinate 68,362,342 of CAXIVR010000008.1, read as the reverse complement.
CAGTATATTATAAATGGCAATAGGGATATTTCTATGGGAAGCATTTTCTTGAGCTCAGTAGGGAATACAGTTATCAATACAAAATATATATTATATATAATATACAAAATAATCATTCTCCATGTTCTCGCGGCATCACGTCGATTCCTTGCAGTACGACACAATAAGAGATAATAGCCAAAAAAGTAGCTCATTTGCATTTGCAAATAGTTTTAATTATATAGGACTAAATATTTTATTATCAATTCTTGCCAAAAACGCTCGTTGCTATCCGATTTCACTATTTAAAAATATTATATAATACTGTTTATACTTGTATAGAAATTATGAGGTTTTGTGTATTCTTGAGCTCTTGTGATGTTCGTTTTTTTCTTTGTTTGGAAGTGTGGTTTATCTCCTTATTGCCCCCACCATTATGTAATGAGGAACTGACATATGCGCCGCCCTATGCTTTACAAGACGGCTCCATACAAATGTTGCAAACCTCTAGGGCGTTTAGGGGGTCGATGATGATCAGTTTATGTAAATGAACATGTGGTGGGATATCTCATATAACGAAGTAACACGTATGCCATTTGCTTCTGATTGCTAGTCAACTTAGAGTTCATTCGTTTTTTTCAGCCAAACGTTCTGTCGTAGTACAGAGATTTCGTATACCTTCTAAACAACAGTGCAAGACGAGATGCCTACCAATAAGGGACAAATGTCACACTCGCAATTTTGCTATGATTTTACCACCATATGTTCATTGGCTCAAAGTGATCATCTTCGACCGCCTTATAATCCGGAGAAGTTTGTGACTTCTGAGACAGCTTGTAGATAAAAGATAGGCACGGAAATTTGCACTGCTTCCCAAAGACGTTGCATATCCACGAAGGCGCTCACTCCTTTTTCTCCTGAAAAAAAGGAAGGGCAGGGCAAATGCGTATGGGAACGTACGAGCTCGGAGAGTAAGGTTCCACGCCGGAGGCAATTTCCTGGGAGGCGCGTTTTAATCAGCGCCTCGGGTGTGGGCGTGGCCGGTGATCGAGCTGCTTAGAGGCAGAATTAGGCTCGTGCGCCGCCGTCTGCGCCGCATCTAACGGCCACTTTGCATCCATTGGCCGTGCGTCGTCGTTTGCGCGCGGGCGCCGCGCCGCCGCCCCCGCCGGCGCTGACGATGGATCCTTGTTTAATTAAGCGTGGCGCGACGGGCAGGGTAAACACACGTGTGTTGTGCACGTGGTACATGCGGCAGCGCTTGGATTTAGACGCGGTATTTAACTGGGGAAATTTAAAGGTGCAAATGCGAATTTTCTGGCGTTTGTCGGAATCAATCGAAACGTATTAGACATAATTTTTCTGTTGTATGGTTCTGTTAAGTTTCCCTTTTAATCTTACTTGGTTCATTTTGTATTTTCTTTCCCTTTTTTTTCCTTTGGTTTACTTATTGAGATTCTGAGATTCAGTCTCGCGAGTAAGCATTGAAAATCAATTTATAGTGGCGTCATCGTGGGTCAAGAAAATTTAGAATTCCGGACTACGTTAGTCGATCTACTCCTCCTCATTGGTCATTGCTTTAAAAAGATTCCTCTACTCTTCCTTATTTGTGGCGTCTAAGATGACCACACCGATGATTGTCATGATGATTCTAAGTGAATAAATAGGTTTGAACTTAAAATGTCATTTTCATTTTGTTAAATATCAGGTTCTATTTACAATGCTTACGCATGCAATGCGTCTACTTCTGACCTACGTATTACTTCACAAGCTATTAAATAATATATTATCGAAACTTTCAGCTTACTTTTGCCTAACTGAAAAAAATACAGTATTTGATCAATTAAGTTAACAAGTTATTGCCTTTCGCAACAGAATAAATGAAATTTTTGGAATGGTTTATTATGTGACGACCGGTCAATTTTGCTTTAAACGAAGTTATATATAGAAACGTATTTTGGGGGAAATTTAGTGTTGTTTGAACGTAATTGCAATTTTTTTCTATTCTTATAAAATTAATTTTTAATGACGAACATTGTTCCTCTTAATTTTCATTACATTGTATTGAATTTATCGGTTTTTAATTTTGATTTCAAATCTAATGTAAATAATAATATAAAATGACGAATAATAGGATAATTGTACCCAGAGAACGCTGTCTCTAAGATTTCGCAATTGAATTTTGAAATAACATTCTAACCTAAGCTTTAATTGCAATGAAATGAAATATGATTTATTAGCATATAAAAACAAGTTTACATAGCCAGGTTAGAGTATTGATCTTACATGAGGCCTACAAAAATAAAAAAAATATTTATTAACGAACAAATTCCAAAATTTATTTCCTTCGTTTAAACATTTAAATATTTTGTTTAATACTTGAAATAAATTTAACAGTACTAAAAATGTATTCCTTATTTATATATTTAAATGATAAAAAAGGTGACACAGAATATGAACTATAACCTAATATCTTACGAACTACTTTTAACATTATTTTCCTTACCTTATGAATATGGCAATTCTAGACATTTTCTATGGAATCAATTCCTTCTCCACAATTACAAACTAGTGGTGTACTGAATGGTACAGACTTTTTTGTTGTAAAGTTTTCTAATTTCTTTGGTGTGGACTGGCTTAACGGTCTTTCCCCATCCTCTGGCCAGCTGCCATCTATCGCCGCCCAAAGTTTTTTTTTTTTTTTTTTTTTTTAATTTTCGCAATTTGCGGTTTGCTAATAGTAGAACCGAAATATTATTTTAAGAATATTAAATACAAGTAAAACTTCGTCATAAATGGCAATTTTTATTGAGAAATTTGGAGCCGTTTGTAAGAAAACGGGGTTTAAACGTTACTGTAAATGGGAAAATGGAAGCACTTTCTCACATGAATCTATTGAGTTTTCGAAAAACTATATTTGAAGTCAATGGAAGCACTTCCACATACAAATGCAATAGTTTATACAAATTGCTGGAAATGTGCATATTAACGACGTGATAGATACTTTTGTGTAATTAAAAAATAAAAGAATACTAAAAAAAGAACGTTTCGTCATATTACATAGTGCAAATAACACATCCGTTTGAAGAGTTTGAAAAAAAAATTGGAGCCATTTTTGAGAAAATAGCGTTTGAGCTTTTCTCAAAATGCGGAAATTTGGGTTCATTTTGACAGAAAACTGATGAGTTTTCGAGAAACATTATTTGACATTATTTGAAACACATGTACTCATAAATACAATAATGTGAACAAATTGCCACTAATGTAAATTTTAACGACGTGCGTGACACGTCAAAATAATTACATTTTTGTAATTTTCCAAAAAGCAAAAGGAGAGAGCAATGTGGTGTTTATGTCATAGCGTACATTTAGAACTATCCCTAGCAAAAGTTTAAAGAAATAAACTTGGAGCCGTTTTTGATAAAATTTTGTTTTTGTATTTTTTTAAATTGCTCAATTACACGCTCTATGGCACGGAAACTACTAAAATTTTCAAACAATCTACATGGCCTTAATGAAAGAACTATTTATGGACAACAAATTTAATTTGAAGGAAAAACCTCTCTTCAATTTCATAGTTGTAAGAAGACGCTAAAAATTCAGACTTTTGCAATTTTCGAAAATTCAGTGTTAACCGTGAAAATCGGACCTCTGTCACAGTTAAAGGTGTATTTTGCTCTATTCTTCCAAGAAATTTAAAGAAAAAATTTGAAGTCTTTTTTGAGAAAAATTTGAAAATGTCCGGGGGGCTTCATGTAAAGTACCCCCAAATTTTAAAGAATGTTTTTCAAAATTACAAAGCTTCACCTAGAGACAATTGGACAGCGTTTTTTTTTCAATTTGGAAAAGAAGTTCGCATCGTTTAGACGCTAGTGGTGTTGACAGACAGACGGACAGAAAAACCTTTATATTTACTTTCATGAATTAATCTTGTTTTATTTTCCTGCGGGGGGCTTCCTGTCGGCACTTATGTTCTAAAAATGCCATTATATCAAAGAAAGGCACAGCTTCTTTAAGACATATTACCCTTGTGCCACTGTCTTAGCCATTTAATTTGCCTTTTGGTTACCAATGATACCTTTGTTGGTCGGAACCCAAACTAATTGTATTTCCACGTCAATAGACTTAACATAATTTAACCTTTGTTTTAATGTCAGGTGAATTATCGTCAGAAGTTGTATTACATAATGCTTTGAGAGAACTCTCGAATCGAAAAATATCACAAAATGTCCGACTGAAGTCTGAGTAATTTTTTCACAGCAAAAATAATGCCATGCATTCTGCAGTAAAAGTTGATGCAACATCTAAAGTTATTGATTCTGTGCATAAGACTAAAATCCTCCCTTAACCTCCAAGCAGCAAACCCACATGGGTCGAATTATTTACTGCTAATTTAGACCAGTCTGTAAAAATGTGTATCATCACAAGTTTCGGAAAAATATGTTTGAAATTGTCTTCCCGGAAGCACATTTTGTCAATCTTTTTTGATTGTGAGATTAATGTGAGGCTTAAAAAAAGAAAAATTATATTCTTCTTGATCTTTGTAATGATTATTATAACGTATTATAGTCAAGTAAGAACTGCACATCTTCAAAGCATTTAATCAATAAAGACTTCTAAAAATTATTTTCATACATAAAACTATCAGCAATTTCTGCTAATGACTAAAATATTGATCAGCTTATTACTATTCAGTGATAAACATTTTAAAACATATTTATTACACATTTATTTAAACTTGTAAGTTAGATAAGGGATCTTTGTTTCTGCTATCATCCCTTTACTTGGAGTGCTGTCCCTATAACCCATTATTATTATTATTATTATTATTATTATTATTATTATTATTATTATTATTATTATTATTATTATTATTGTTATTACTATTATATTTTTAAGTCTCTCGCCTAGCGAGGTGCCATACAGCCGACACCGGGACCTTTAGAGAACCAAGGTGCCTGCTTCGCTTGCAAACTCAGGCGGTCAGGATTCGACGGTGAAGTCAGTGATTTATATCAATAAAAACTTCCTCACGATGCGTGCAGTACTCAGGGAACAGCCTTTTGCATTGTCTGAATGTGCCAGTTGTTAAGGCCAAGCCTTGCAGACGATGAAGTTAGTTCTTCAGAGACCAGTCCATTTGCAGAGATAACCACAGGAACTACTTCAACAGATACTAACCGCCACATATCGCTCATTTCAATAGCCAAGGTCTGATATTTTCGCTTCTGCTCGGCAATGGAAGCAGCTATATTTCGACCTAGAGGGATAGCTATGTCAACTATAATCCCTTTCCGTGAAAATTGTCGACCCATATTATGTCAGGTCTATTGACTTCGACCCTGCTATCAGTAGTGATGGCAACATACCACAAGAGCTTCCACCTGTTCGTCTCCAGAACTGAATTCGGCTTGAACTTGTAGTATGGGAACTCTTTCTTTACCATCTTGGACTCTGCAGCCAGGGCTTGATGGACAACTCGAAGCAACGTCGTTGTGCCGACTCAGATATTCTCTCTATGCCAATGCAGAACACCGCCCATTATGTGTTAGAGGGTTTCGCCGGGTTGATTGCAAAGTCGACAGCGGTCCTCTACCCTCATGTTCTCAATAACATACCTTTGGTAATTGCGAGTGGAGGTTACTTCGTCCTGAATAGAAATGACGAAGCCTTCTGTCTCAGCAAAGATGCCAGATTTTGTTAGCCAGGAGACTGACGATGCAATGTTCACAGCGTTCTCTTTGAGCTCAGCAGGAAACCTGCCATGTAAACGATTCTGGGTCCATTCACTCAACCTATCTTTGGTGATACTCTTCAAAGTCCGCTTCACTGAGATTCAATGGGATAAAATTCTTGTCCGTGACACAAATTGCTTCATGCACAACCGTCGTTTCCTGAAGGAAGTATTTGCGAAGATTGTTGATTTGCTTCGCGCAAAGGGACTCAAAATCCAAAAGACCTCTACCTCCTTCTTTCCGAGGTATGTACAGTCTTGCCACTGAACAGTTTGGATGGTGCATGCGGTACTTGGTAGAGTGGTCCTAACTTTCGATTAAGATCCTGCAGTGCAGTTGTTGTCCAGTGTGAAGAACACCAAATGTATAGACCGTCACAGGTACTGCCCAAGTGCTGATAGCTGACATGAAGTTCTTTCCTTTAAAAGAGTTTTACAAATTTTGCGACTTTGCAAGACTTTATTTGGAATAACATGCCTCATCTTTCTTTCACTTGAGCACAACAGTTGATGCACGCCTAAATATTTGTATGTATTCTCTTCCCAAGTTCTTGGATATTGATGCCACACATCAAGATGAGTTTGTCCGGATCAAGGATTTTTTCCCTTTTCACGTGCACTGCAGCGCATTTATCAATGCCAAACTCTTACAAATAGAGTCGCTGAAGGTATTTTCAAGTTCCAGCAGCGAAGAAAGCTGGTTCTTATCTTTGGCGTATAACTTGAGATCGTCTATGTATAACTGATGAGTAATGAGGATATGGGGATATTTGGTCATTTCATATCCCATACCCGAATCTCTTAACATTCTGCCGAGAGGTTTTAGAACTAGGGAGATCCGTAAGGGACTTAGACTATCTCCCTGGAAAATTCCTCGTTTAATCTTCAATTCCTTGGTGGTATAGCTGCCTCCAGAAAAGGAGACTTTTATCTTTGTACGCCAAGTTCCCATGCAGTGTCGGATTAGGTTCACATACTGGCCATTTACTTTGTAGAGGCGAAGGACATACAAAAGCCACGAATGAGGTATTGAGTCGAAAGCCTTGGTATAGTCGATACATCCAACAGAAATGTTGCGGTGTCTTTTTTGGCTTGATTGACTACAACACTGTCAACTATCAATAATTCTTTGCAGCCTTGAGCACCTTTCCAAAACCATTTTGCTCTGGTGCCAGAAGATTGTTGGCTTTCAGATGGGTATTCAGCATACTAGCTAGCACAGATGTAAAAATCTTATATATTGTGGGAAGACAAGTGATGGGTCGATAGTTACTCGGAGCCTTAGAATTGTTAGACTTATCATAAACGTAACTTCAGTAAAAGACGCCGGAATGATACTTGGATCATTGAATGAGGCTTGATACCACCTGGCCAAGACCGCGTGAGTACATGGGAAATACTTCACCAACATTATTAATATTATTATTATTATTATTATTATTATTATTATTATATCTCAATGCAGTGTTTGTATTTTTTGCAATTTTTCAAGACAGATGCATCTGCATAGGAATATCAAAAAGCACAATATTGTATTTTTGATCGAATTAAGGTTCTGTATAATAATGATAGGCATCTCTTCTCAAACAACTGAGAATTTTCATTGATTTGCATTTATTTACAACATTCTTCATATGTTTCTGCCAGTTTAGACGATTGTCCAGTAACATTCCCAGAAATTTCACTTGTCCAGAAACTTTTATATTTAAATTGTTTAGTTTGAAACTAATGGTGTTATCTACATTTTTAGTTAAAAAGAAAACGCAAACAAACTGGTATACATTTTTCGGGAGCCACTTCAAGACCTCTGGAATACAGATGTTGTATCACTTCATCGGTTTCCATTTCTAGTATCTTAACTTGATTTTTCGTTTTGTCATTCTTCTTAGTATAGATGCAAACGGCATCTGCATATTGCAATATCTTAGTATTGATATCTATTTTGCAGGCAATCTATTCCAATCCCTTGTCAATCTTTCGCTACATGACCAAATTTGTAGCAATTGAAACATTGCATTGGACGACGAACGTTGGGGGTCCTTAGATTTCACCAAATAACGTGAAACTTCTTTAGGTAAAATCTCTCCTTCAAACACGATCAACACGGAAGTGGTGGGAATCCACTTCTTTTCGTCCGGTGTCGATGATGGATCTTTTCTATTTAATCTTGTTACTTTCACTATTTCAGCTGACGAGACTAAGTCCTTGAGGAGGTCTCCGTCTTTGAGATTCACTTGGATGCTTCGAAATAACTCCTTCCCTCACCTTCCTGAAGTCTGGTATAAATGTCTTGAAGCCATTGCTTTGTAATTTCTCGTCACTCAATGCTTGGTTGGCCTCTTCCTTTTTACTAAAGATCATAACGGTTTAGCTGCGTCCTTTCTTCTCAATTTTGGTGATGGTCTGATACTACTTCACAACAATATTGTCAATTCTGTATACATCGAAGTTATTCGAAGTTCGATTTTTGTTGCCGATCCATACGCCATATGGACGGATACTCTTTGAATAATCTTCCGGACTAACTTCCCATCCTGCTGAACTGTCAATTTCGTTATCCGTAGAATCAGCCTTCTTCTTGTTTTGAATGTCATGGAACATTTCCTCCCCGTCTCATATTTCCTCCTCCCTTTTTGTGTAGTTCTTTTATTCACAATCACGTTTTTCACTCCGTCTCTTCTACCTACATTGTGAAATATCAAATCTGCCCGGCAAAGCCGTGGGATTATGAAATGTACCTGACTTCAAAGTTTACGTCTGCACTGAACACTGTTTCTTCAAATAACTGTGTAAATTAGTTCGGAGATTCCAGTAACTTAGAAAATCAAACGAAATCCTCAATAATATATAATAATAATAATAATAATAATAATAATAATAATAATAATGTCTTTATTTCTGGCGAGGCTCAGGCCGTAAGGCCTGCTCTTCCGCCTAACCAGTTAAATATTTACATTTACATAATTACAATTCAGGCATTCGGGCGGAAATAGTGATAACTGACATTTTACGTTACTTACGAAATTGCAATGATCGTAGTAGCTAACGGTGATGTGCTACGCATAACTAATGAAACCAGGTGTGAATGTATTTTCATAGTCAATTTTCATAATTCTAAAGCTAACATGGCATTAAAAAATCATGTTGTGCTACGCATAACTAATGAAACCAGGTGTGAATGTATTTTCATAGTCAATTTTCAACCTTCCAAAATGCCAGAAATTCTCCTATATCCCGAATGCCTCAACTGTGAACAAATTTAAAGAAGGAGGAAAATTTTACATTTATTTCTGGGATGCAAGACTAGGGGCCATCCCGGCATACGCCTTAAGCGATTGAGTAAACCCAGGAAAACCTCAATCAGGATGGCGGCTTAGGGCCGTAACTCAAGAGAAGAAAATACGAAGACTAAAGGAAAAGTGAAAAGGCAGGATGAAGAATAGAGGGAGTTAGAATGAATTAGGAAAACTGGGGAAAGTGGGGAGAGGGGAAAGATAGTATAAATATAACATTATTCATGTACATAGATGTAGTTTTCGTAGGTTGGCTATTGGCAGTTGGCTGAGGTCTACAAGATAATCTGTAACAGAGAAAAAAACAGGAACAGAAAGCAGGCAAGTGAACAAGATGAACACAAATGTAGCACGAAAATATTATACATTACAGTGTGAAAATGCATGAAGGTCTTATTATTTAGTATGTAATATCCTTGTTTTGAGGCATTTGATTAGACAGGATGATATGTTAGGGCTTTCAGCGATAGCGTAAAAGGAGGAAAATACAGGAGAAGAGCTTGACGTCTTTAAATGTAATCGAATTTGATCAGTGATGATAGCGGACGTTGTGTTTAATTAGGGGAAATGTGTGAAAATGGGAATAGGTGCTTGTGTTATTTCTAATTAATCGTTTTGATCCAGTCACTGAGTTGGGTTTAAATTTTCTGAAACCACAAATTTGTTTTAGATATGTGGGTAGAGAGTTCCATATTCTAATTACAGTGACAGTAAATGACTTACTGTAGGATACCGTGTTGTGCCGAGGTATGCATAGTAATCGCGAGGAACGTGATCGTTCCAGCGTCAGCATTTTAAAGTTGTGCGATAAGTGCGTTTGATAGCTATTATTCAAAATTTTATGGAGTAGGAGGAGGCTATGTAAAGTTCTCCTTTTTTCGATTGAGAGAATGTTTGTTGGACCGTAAAAGTCCGATACATGATCGTATTTCCTAAGATCGAATATGAAACGGATGCATGCATTTTGTGCTATTTGTAATTTGCGTTGTTGTTTGACCTTTAAGTCCGTAAGTAAGAAATCGCAATAATCGAAATGAGGCATTATGAGTGAATTTACTAGGCTTATGCGGGTGTTAATAGGTAGTAGTTCTCTGACACGTTTTAAGGAATGGAGGCCTGCGAAGACTTTTTGGCAAATCTTACCTACTTGCGTGGTCCAGCTAAGTGTGTTGTCTATATATATTCCTAAGTTCTTTACATCACTACACCAGTAGTAGTTTTCGTTTAGGTGACTCAAGCTTTGCAGACTTCATTGGATTTAATAGGAGATCAATGATTCTGCCCATTTATTGAGAGAATTTAAATCATGGTTTATTTTCTGGGCTAATGAGTTTAACTCCGATGGGTATCCACTTACATAGATCTGAAGGTCGTCAGCGTACATTTTGTGCTCACAGTAACTGAGGCATTGTCCTACGTCATTTACATAAATTAAAAATGCTAAGGGTCCTAGAACTGTTCCTGCGCAATACCACGGAAGTTTTAACGGCAGAGGATTGCTTTTCATCAGATACAACAATTTGTTGTCGATTTGAAAGATATTGAGTAAACCATCTTATTGTGGGTTTAGCGAAACCAATATTTTCATTTTTCAAGCAAAATTTCGTGGTCGACCGAATCAAATGCTTTACTAAAATCTAGGAGAACAAGTATTGTTATTTTGCTTTTGTCAATGGAGGATCGAGCTTCCTCGATAATATTTAGGAGGGCAGTTCCTGTGTTTCTACCTGATCGGAAGCCGTATTGTTGATCACATATCAGATTTTTGCTTTCGAGGTAACTTATAATTTGGCGTCGCGCAACTTTTCCAGAACTTTTGAGATTGTAGGTAGAATGCTTATTGGCCTGTATTCTGGAGGGTTTGTGGTAGTTTTAGGAGAGGGTGAACAAGTGCGGTTTTCCATGGGTTTGGGTACGTTCCACTTACTAGAGAAAAGTTTATTATGTCGGTTACAATGGGATATATAACTTCGGCACTGAGTTTTAGTAATTTGGCATTGATGTTGTCTGTGCCTGCGGCGTTTGATTTGAGGCTCTGAATGGTTTTAAAATGTATATGATTTGTAGATGCGAAGAGAATTCTTCCTGAGTGTGTTCGAAACGTCTCGTAAGGTTGAGAGAGTTTTGTTTTTGAGAAATAGTCGAAGTGAGGAGCCATGTTAGCAAAATGCTGGTTAAGAGTGTCAAGAGATGCATCAATTTGCGTTGGGGTTCGTGATTTACCTAAACCTAAGGTGCGCAGCGATTTCCAAACTTGTTTTGAATCTCTGTTCGTGCCAAGAATACTATGATAATATTTAATTTTGCCGTTCCTAGATTTTTGCGTTACAAGATTTCTCAGTTTCTTGTATGCGTCTCTGTCATGTTCGCACTTTGTGTTACGAAATACATTAAAGGCGGCATCTCTTTGTTTCATTAACGCACGTATTTCATCCGTTAACCAGGAGCGGGAGGTCGTGTCGCGCGAGCTTTTCTAATTGGTATGTGCCTATCAAGAAGTTCTGTCAGTAAGCACGTGAAGGTGTTTACTTTTCTGTCTATACAGTTTTCTTGGTTGATAAGGTGCCAAGGAACACATAAACCGTCGGAGGTAAATGCTTCCGAATTGAAGCTCTTATAGTCACGGTACTTAAAAATTTTGGGCGTATATTTCGGGCATTTCATTTGATATGATAGGTATACAAGGTCGTGTTTAGATATCCCGGGAACTGACATCTGTCCATGTTGATTTACTTTCTCGCGATTTGATACGATCATATGGTCAATCCATGTGTCTGTGCCGGCAGTGTGATGAGTTGGATTTAGCGGCAGAATCGTAAGGTTCATTTCCGAAAAGAAACGCTTAAAATTCTCGGCAGATTGTAATGGTGTCAGGAGATTGCAATTAAAGTCGCCCATCAATATTATGTTTTCATATTTGCTTGCACAAGATGCCATTACATTGCCCATGACCTCAATATTTCCAGTTTTAGGTGGGCAGTACACTACCGCTAAGGCACATTTTTTGCCAAAAATCGAGACTTCAATGAAGAGGTATTCATTAAATTGATTGACTTCGTCTACTGAAGATACGATATATTTGTAAGCAAGATCATCTCGAATATAGATACCGACACCTCCTCCTCGTGATGCGACACTTGGATTCCTGTCGGTTCTTAGAAAACGGTAACCCGGAAGTGAAACAAGAGACGTATTAAGAGACGCCTTCAACCACGTTTCGCTAACAAGGAGTGCATGAAAATGGTGTAGTGAAACTAGCTCTCTAACTTCATCGATATGGCAATAGAGGGACTGTGCATTTATGTGTCCTACATAAAATGATCGCGAAGGGGGTATTGATATATTATTATAGGAACTAGTGGCGTCTAGCAATTGTTGCGTATCTAGTTCTGGTACTGATGCATAAGGTTGGCTTGAATTATGGTTACCTGTTAGTGGCGTCATGCCTTGAGAAAGGGTGTTAGAAAGAGTAGAAATAGTCTTGAAGAATAGAAAGAGTCTTGGAAATACCAAGAATGCGTTTAGCTGTGGTTAGAAAGGGTGGGGTTGTAGGGAGGGCGCTCCTACGCTAAGCGGCTCAGCTTGCAGATCGGCCTTTGTCTGCACGCGGGCCCGGCCACTACCTGTTTTATGACGATTGTTCCGTCTTCTGTCCACACGTTCCTCAGGTCGAAGCGAGCAATAGCTTCATTCAGCAGGTCCAGGCGGGCTTTTGTGAGGTCTTCCGAATGGTCACGCCAGAACCTTTCAAATTTCTCTTTGCGCGGAAGACCTCCGGCGCCTCCTGTAACTAACAAATTTTACGATGAGTGGACGAGATTTCCCAGGGATCTTTGGGCCTACTCTGTGGCATCTATCGATATCATTGCGATCAAGTTCAATACTTATCTTTTTTGCTACGTCGATCGCCAGCTGGTCTGGATCTTCTTTATCATGTTCCTTTATCCCGAAGATCCGTAGGAGTTTCGCCGCGTGTACATTTCTAGTTGATCGGTTTTCGCTTCCAGCTCAGCCTTAAGATTTTTATTTCGCGATCCGTTCTGAAAGTTCCTGCGCAGATCATTAATTAAATCTGTGTTGAAGCGCATGCTCTCCTCTAACTTCGTAGCGACCATTCCGGTGAGAACGGACGCTAAAGACTCGAGGAAAGCAGGACACTTCACCACCTCTTGCAATGCCGTGTTCAACTCTACATTGATACTGGCCGAGCTAGAGTTGGATCTGTTAGTCCTGCCATGATGATATGAAAGTGGAAAGTAAAGTAATAAATTGAAACAGGCGAATATAAATAACAATGAGAGAGAATTGACGAAAGAAAATTCAGAGGGGAAAACTGAGACACTGGTAAATTTGATAGAGAAGAAATAAGTCAAAGATAGAATATGTAAAAGCAAGATAAAATAGAAAGTTAACAAAAAGAATAAAGAAAACACCAATAAAAGAAACGTGCAACACTTATCTTTCTATCCTTGCGCTGTGACGACACCGCCGGTGCAGTACACTAAGCCTTTGACCACCTGCGGAAAACTACCTGCGCCTAAGCTCGGAGCGCTCCGGGACGGTGTTCACTCGACGAGAGACATCCACAGACATCTAATCACTCGGTAACGTCACTCTCGCTAAACTCAGAGATGTTTACTCGATCGCTTTACCCTCGCGACCTTTTATTGCAACGTTCAAGTTCGACGTGTGCTGTTATGTGTGAAGTTTTCGTTGAACTTCTGCTAGTACCGATGAGTATGCGAGTACGGTGCCAGCGTACTATTTTAAGCACTTTAAAGTTTGAATTAAGACTTAACATTTCGATGTCCAGGCACTTTTAAACGTTTTAATTAAGAAAGATTTAAGCTTTAATGATATTAATAGTGCACACACTTACACTAACATGCACTACGCTACCACATATTCCGGGAGATCGGTCGGGAGCTTAGAGCTTGTCCCGGCTGGGGCGGTGCCCCGCTAGTATGAGGAGAGTCCTGGTTAGGGGGAAATCCCGCTAGCCGACGGGTCTCGCCGGGGTTGGGTCGGCGTCGGATCTCGCCATCTAGAGGGGAAGATCATCGCCATTTCCCGTGGAAAAAATGCACTACACTTACGGGACTAATGACCAAAGCTGTTGACGCGTCCGGAATCACTAACCAACCAATCAACCAAAAAATATTAATAGCTGAATTATACAAAATTATTAAGCTTTTATTTCAGAATGACTTCAGGTTATATCAGAATATCTAATAGTGTTGTTTTACTGAGAGAATGCTTAATAAAGCAAGGCAGACGACACAAAGTGGAAAAAGTAAACGTAGCTGCTTCACACAACAGGAAATAATCTACTTGGAGGTAAAAGCTGAAAACTGTAACTGTGAAATACAATTTATACATTTATTTTTAAGTGTGAAACACAATTTACACATTTAATTGGTAGTGTAAAATACAATTCACACATTGTAGGAACACCTACCTAACGAGATAAAATATTCACTACACTTACACGACTAAAGGCCATAGCTGTTGCATATCCCGGAAACGCCAATAAATCAATCAATCAATCAATCAATCATGCAATTAATGAAGCAAAAACAAAAGTATTATTTAACTCATGCTTTATTTTTATTTCAATGTAACTGAAATGCTTAAAAGTATGCACTCAAAAAGTTTTTGTAAAATTAATAAAATTATCCCAATGAGGAAGTTTAAATTTTATTTCTGTTCTCTTTAGTGCATTTGCCATATTTATCGTGAGAATTTTCATTGTCTAGATTTAATGTGAATTGAGATATGAATCTTTGAAAATAACATCATTATGAAAAGAAAACATTTTTTTCAGTTCCTTCATTAAGAGGCAGTCCCATATCAAGAGATGTGGGACCTAAAGAAACACAGTAAAATGAAAGAAAACATTTCTGCCACGTGTGTAGGGTTTAAAAAAAGTTCCTTAAAATGAGGATTCAGAGAATTAGATGATAAAGTTTACAGACAGGTCAACGGCAAAAGTAGGAGATACGCGAAAGAAAAAGAACTGCATTTTGTCACTGACCTTCCTTCTTTGTCTGGGAAGATTTTTTTTGAGAAGGTATCTTGCTTGTCATCTTCCATTCGTGTTCTAATAAAATTGTTTTCCTTTATCTCCAGCGTTCCAAAAAAATCCAAAAGAACGTTGCAGTTGGAGTAATAGTGTTAGAGACAAACAACAGACGTCACCAAGCGTAAAATTAATCTTATCATGTCTTTTCCGGGACCCACAATGTTATTATACATAAAGTGGGCGACTGACAATTGTGTTATTTTCGAACGGGATTTTCAAATTAAATTTTCCCTGTAAAGTGAATATGATATAAGACGAGAGAAGTCCCGATGGATGGAAATATTCTTCACAGTTTAATGAAAATTTCATTGTATATCGTGCACATTGAAGTAGTACTAAAACTTAGTAATAATAGACCAATACGTATGCCACTTTATATATTTCTTGAATGCTAGAGCTCTTTTCAGTTTTATTTTACAGATTTATTCATTTTATTCTTGCGATACTTTAATTCTAAGAATTTTTAAAATGTCAACAGTTTTTATGTTTCGGGAAGTTAAAAATATGGGTAAAATTTGCAATACGAAATATTTTTTGAAATATTTCTTCCGCATTTCCTAACTTCACATTTTTGATAGTGCATCTTGAAACTAGCTAATAACGGTACTACCCTTTATTGCAGGAATAAATATAAAATTGCAATATTTCTAAGAGAAATAAGTTAACTTTATTAAACGATGGCATACTCAGTTTTGAATATACTATGCGCATTGTTGTTCAAACTTTTTTCTATGAACCATTTAATGTATCACAATTCAATGTATCAAACATTTTTAATTTAACTTCCATTATTTGTCACAGTATATTTTGAAACAGTGTCATTTGATACCAGATATGAAAATGAAATTTTGAGAATAAACGACAATACGATCTTATGTGAACATTGAGGGTATAAAATAATTTCTTCATTTGTTAACATATGGTTTTAGAATGAATACTTATTGGATAAATTTTAATAAAATCTAAGCTCATATTTACTCATTTAATTATTAAATATATAAGAATTCTTAAATGCTTAAATGTTGTCTGACTGAAAGTATTATTTACATCCTTTTTTGTTTCTTGTAAAGAAATTATGATGAGAAAATTTCACCAACAGATAAGATTAATTGGTTGATACAGATGTTCTCGTCAATAAAGTTCTGATTCCCTGTTGGTTGCCTGTCTGTCAGTCCGTGTGTCCACCCGTCTGTAAACAATACTATCGGCTAAAGTGTAGGCAGGGTTTTCATGAAAACTGAAACTCCTTAATCGATTTGGCACAAGTCGAGGCGCCTTGAATTTGAAACGGATGTTTTGGTTTTGGGGAGTGCTTTACGTGACACCCCATCGACATTTTCAAAATTTTCTCAAAAATGGCTCCAAATGTTTTCTTTAAATTTTTTCTTCGATTGATTTTACTTGAAGTCTCTGCAGTTTTGCAAACTGGAAAATTTTTGTTTTGGCATTTCATACACCTACAATATTGAAGATGATTTTTTATAAATGAATTCTATTCTTAAAAATCAGATCTTTTAAAAAGTTAATGTACATTTTTTCAAAATATGGTCATCGCATAATTGTGTATAAAATAAAGGAAATTTAAAAATAAGATTTTCTCATAAAAAATACCAATTTATTTAACCATTTTAAATCGATAGAGATAATTGCCCTGAATAATATTACACAAACTTTTGATATAACCTTGTAATTTTTCAAAAATTGCACAAATAAATGTTCAAATAGTTTTACGATTTACCTAACCGTTACAAATATTACGAAAAATTATGTTTAATACTACTAGTTTACCTTTTGTCATGTAACGGAAGAATGCATATGCTAAACCTAAGGAGCTAATCCTTCATCCCCGCATGGGCCATCCCACTGCCCTCAGAAGAGTAGAAATTCTTCAAGTATGCGAGTTTCGATGTTCAATATAGCTAGTTATACAGAGGTGTAACATTTGAAGCGTTGAAGTTAAATAGATCTAAGCCACATTTTTTATAAAAAGAAGCTTTTCGCGTATTTCGATCAGAGACTGCATGTGGCAGCCCTCCTCCATGTAGTATGGTGAATAGGCAACAGATGGTGCTGCAATGACTGTATCTGCATACTAACGTATACATAAGGTCACATGTAACCTTTATGTTTGCTCTTTTGCAACTCTTCGTTCTTGTGGCTATGGTTTTTCTTTCTTAACGGTTCCTTTAATTAATAAGAAGTGTATTAAAAGCACATAACGACGAAGTATCTCGGTAACACATTTAATGTAATTTTTGCATGCGTTAGGGATTTTAAATTATCTAACTTAGCCTTAAATTCATGTTTAATATACATTCTGATAGTTATTGAACGAAACTGCAGTCCAGAAGAATTTGCAAACGAATGGGGACCCAACATAATGTTTATATAGCATTTATTCATCAATAGAAAACAATAAGTAAATTTTTATAAAAGATCACATCCTTTGTGCGCATTTTTTAAATATCTTCTTATTAAAGATATAGACATATAACTATAGACGTAAGTCTCCAATTGAAATTAAGTGTACCCCGACCAAATTCTAAGTGGATTGCTGAAAGAACATAAAACAGCGAGGCATGGACTGCGTGCCATCCTTTTTCCCCATTCTCTTCCTATTCCCTTCCTTGGGGCGAACTGATGGGCTAATCCTTCATCCCCACATGGGCCATCCCAGAGTCCTCAAAAGAGTAGCAATTCTGCGAGTAAGCGAAGTGATGATAAATTTCGAATTAGGCTGCAGCTCCATGGAAAGAAGCGTCGTTGGTGTGTCAAATAGCAGTTTTTCAGAACCGTCTGCTCGCCCTTTCATTGTCACCCTCATCTCCAAAATCAAGATAACTGCGCTTTGTTTCCGCTCTTGTTAGAAGATGAAATTCCATCTGGGCTGCGGAGGTCGCGGGAGACATCGAGCGCCAGTTGGGTCAAAGACCAGCAAAATGGTGAGCGGGGTTGCTTTTCAGGCAATGGATTTTTCATCATGCTCATTTCTTAAACTAATTAGAATTTCGGTATATTATTTATGTACATTTATGGAACAACAAAACGCTTAATCATTATAAAATGAGCATATGAAGATATTATATTTAACACTAAAAACGTTTAATTTTAATCATACTTTTAAACAAATTTTAGACTCATTATCTCTTCGTTCTGGTTTCAAATGATGAAATGGTCCTTTGCTTTACCCCGGGAGACTAAACGTGTCCTTTCTTTTCTTATAATATATTATATTTTTGTTAGAAATAGGCAAAAATGTGCTAGAACTATACCCAGAAATCAACTTCTTCTGAGCCATCCAGGACAACTGAATTCCAACCCGCCGGCTCGAACGTCGATATCCGACATCTGGCGTCATCATTCTTCATACAATTCGAAATTCAGTCTTCTCGAAAATAGAGTGCGTATTTGTGAATCTCTCTCATACACATTTGAGGCGTAAAAAGATTTCTTTGAAATGAATAATAGAGGAAACAAGTTAAAAGAAATCACAAAACTGTTTGCTGCATAATTGTTGATGCATAAAAATTGTTGTTGTGAATGCGAATCGACATATTTATGCCCCCAAAATAGAAGCATTAAAAGAATGTTTTTTAAAATTCAGATTCTGTAGGTCAGGGCGGTCAAACAGTTTTCTGGCCCGGATTAAGAGTGTACAGAAAGATCACGACGGACGTTGTGACGTGCGCACTTGCAGTGAGAGTATGCCGTTGCAACTCTTTAGGTCGATATTGCGCCCGTTGGGCGGATTTAAACCAACCAATTTGCAGAAGCAGCGGGGCGCGGGCACGAGGCGAGGCGGTGCCGAGAGACGCCGGGGCAAGGGTGCTCGACTGCTCCTACTAGGAATGGCAACGAAAGAAAACAAAAAACAACAACAACAACAACAACAAACAATGTAGACAACTAGATGTTTTTCAAACATCGATGTGTTCGAGCAGAAAACATGGATATATAAACATCGATGTTTTCCTTCCGACGTTTTCTTCAGATCGATATATTTGTCCAGAAATTTTGAGGTTTAAAAAAAATATTATGATAGAAATAAAATGTTTAGTATCTAATTTTTTTTGTGGATTGCTCGCAATCAACAGCCACTGTCTCTGTTGAGGATTCTCAGGCGGCTCGAAACCGTTTGCTATTCGCAACCTTTCTCCAGTGTTGTTACCTTTTATATTGTTTGTTCGTGGTAATATCATTAAACTGCTTTTTGAACCTTAACTACCCAGGACATTAATTAGAAAATTTAGATGACAGTCAAGTGTAAGTCTGAATATACTTATTTTATTTTTTATTTATTTTACGTCAGAAAACAGTTAAAAACTGCGTATGACGTGCTATGGGAAAAGTGAATGTGTGCACATTTTCAAAATTCTGTGATCCCTACACTTAGTCATATACTACTTAAATTTTGAATTTTTGAAAGGGAGAAAAAACTCCCATGCAATAAAATCTATGTTGAAGGATAAACAAGCAATAAATTTTGAATTTTGAAATTTTGAAAGGAGAAAAAACAAAAAACTCCCATGTAATAAAATCTATTTTCAAAGATAAATAAGCAATAAATTTTGAATTTTGAAAGGAGAAAAAAACAAAAAACTCCCATGTAATAAAATCTATTTTCAGAGATAAATAAGCAATAAATTTTGGCTCTTATTACTTCCCACTATTATTACTTAACACTATTATTGGCCGGATATGTATCACAGGAGAATCAGGTCGTTTCACATCGATGATACATTAATGAAAGTGAATAAATAAAATAATAGCAAATTTCCTTTATTTTTTATTTCCTTCTTTACAATTAATAAACAATGTTATTGAAATATTTATTATTCGTGACCAAGCTGTAAAATTTAACTCGTTTAATTAAGTACCATATTTAAAAATGGAATCAGGAGGGGAAAATACCACCGGTTTCATATTTAAAAATCAGTATTTCAAAGAGCGATGTTTAAAATGCGACTGTGTTTTCATCGATATCGAAAACCTTTTGGTGATGAATCGGAGTATCGATGTTTTGCTAAAATTTACCACCACTAGTTCCTTCGCCCGGAAGCGGGAGAGAGAGCGCGCTGGAGACAACGCGCAGGAATGACGACAGGAGCCGTGGCTGCGACGGAGGTGGTAATGGCTGTGAATTGATTGATATTTACGATCACGTAAACTGCTAGGGTTATTGGTATCGTAGGCTTCCGCGGCCAGAGTCATGATCTGGGCTGTCCGGGTGACGCCGCGTCGAAAGCTGGGGTGCCGACGTTTCGCCCGACGTATCGCGGTCCTCTTCAGGGGACTTCAGGCTTCTCAGGCCGCGGAAGCCTACGATATCATTTAACATGCCTCTACGGGGAGGATACATACAAAATCTGTAAAGAATTTGGTAAACTACGTGACAAACGGAGTCGCAATCTCTGCCACCTTGCGTTTCTCCTGCGCTGCAGGGACGAAGACGTCCTCCCGGCTTTCCTGAAGGTTAAAAAAAGGCAGTACAGCCCTGAAGAGGACCGCGATATGTCGGTCGAAACGTCGGCACCCCAGCCTTCGACGCGGCGTCACCCGGACAGCCCAGATCATGCTAGGGTCATATTCCCATTAGTGTAGTGCGTGTTATATCTCAGCTTGCTATCCTGTTAAGCTCGAACTGGTCTTCCTACTTGCATGTGCAGAACGGTAGAGCATGTGTGTGTGTGTGTGTGTTGTGTGTGTGTGTGTGTGTGTGTGTGTGTGTGTGAAGTGGGAGAGGTTAGGATAAGGAAAGATCGCGCGCGGTCGGTGGCTCGTTTCTTAAGGTTCTATTCCGGCATTCGCCTGATATTGATCGAAAAAAACACAACAAACTACAGATAAGAGCAGCCGGACGATAGAATTCTCCTCTAGACGGCTGAAGAATTCAACCTAGCTATCTAGCATAATATCTCAAATATCGTCAGCTATCCACTTCAGATTCGGAAAACATTACCTTCACTGGCAACATTTGAAAATAAAACTGTTCAGGGAATTTTTTGACCTACCTTAAGCAGACTATTCACCATTAGCCTTTTCAAATGAAAAGTAAAAACTACTATAATAATAACGTGAACATACTCTAAGTAAAGCAACCTACTGGGCCACCAATCCACAAGGGTCACTGCCCAAGCAAGCCTACAAATAAAAAGAAGGAAGGAAGAAATATTAAAAAAACGAAAAAGAAATAGAAGACATATTAGCAGAATAAAAACAATAAGAAAAATGTTGGAGTTAATGATGAAAAAACTAGAATTGTCAGTGAGAAAGGGGGATAGTATATGTTGAGGCAAGACTGCATTGACAAGAGCGGAAGCGACGAATTACATTGAAAGATAGTCACGGATAGATATTGCGGATATCTGTATGTCACCAACAATACGAAGAGACTTTTAAAATGAATGCAAAGATTCAAATTAATACAATATAAATTATGAAACTGTAATGCACTTTTCATTAGAAAATTTGTACCAAATAACAAACAAAATAGTGTATGATACTTGTGAAATAAATTGCAATCATTCCTACATGTCTCAAATTCTGAAGCTTCTTTTCGAGAAATGGTTGTTTAGGAAATCAGCTGAGATTTTACGAACGATTTAACTACGGCGAGGTGACTTACTCCATTTCAGAGGCTCTAAAGCACGCAAATGTTTACGTAGTTCTGCAAAATCTTATTTTTTACTGTCACATGGTTGAACACGTCGCTGAACTGATTTCCGCTTGCCAATATTTTGTCACTCATTGTTTTCGTGCCACACAGAAAACAAAAATTAACTATTTTATTTAATTGTGTTAAGAAACCATATTTCGTAATGCGTAAAACACTGTAAAATATG
Source organism: Teleogryllus oceanicus (assembly GCA_964035755.1). Lineage (NCBI taxonomy): Eukaryota > Metazoa > Arthropoda > Insecta > Orthoptera > Gryllidae > Teleogryllus > Teleogryllus oceanicus. The sequence continues at coordinate 68,340,412 of CAXIVR010000008.1, read as the reverse complement.
GTAAAATATTAGTAGTGCTGATAAAGTAATTCACAATTCATAGTAAAAAAGAACGCTGCAGAAAATATATTTTTTCCTCCATTTTGTAAACAACGAACGTTATGTCGACTGATGTTAATGCTTCAATCGAGTGTTCTCTCAGTAATAGAGGGCGGATTTTTATGACCCAAAACATCGCCATAAATCTATACTAATAAAAGTGAATTCAACGACGTGTAAGCGACATCGATTCCACAAAAATGAGTGTATGAATAGATACGAAATATTTACAGGCTCTTCTTCAGGATTTGACGCAGTGTCCTTGAAAAGTTTGGTAAAGATTAATCCAACATAAATGCGGAAGAAGTTAAATAATATGCTGGTTGATGCACCAGGGCCGTCATTTTTCGCCTATCGCTAAGTGACGGGTTCCTGATATATTCCGCCAGAGGCCAGCAACGGTGCGGTAGAATCACAGAGTAAGCATAGGGGGATGGCCGTGCGACCGATCTCCATGAAAGTTGGCACATCTAGGTGATTTCATGGATAATTTTATGCTGTTCCTTTTTTGTAACTCCACTAGAAGGCGCTGCGGCACAAGATGGCGCTTCAATTAAATGCAATTCCCAATCACGGAAATCCAACTTCATTATTGCTGGGCGTTGCCTTGTGACGCGGGGCGAGACAGAGGAGGCCAGGAGGAACTAGTAAAGCAAGATGGAGAGAGAAGGGAAGGAAAGAGATAAAGGGGGTGAGGGAAAGAAAATGATAGAGGGAGGAAAAAGAAGGGAAATATATAGAGAGAAGAGAGAGAGAGGAAAAGGAGAGGCAAAAAGAGAATAGGGGAAACGAGAGAGAAAAAGAAAGTTAAAATGAGAAAAGGAAGAAAAGGCAAAAATAGAGTATGGGGAAAGAGTGAGTATGGTAAAACAGAGAGGGATAAAGGGAGTGGAAAGAGATAGAAAGCAAAAAGAGAGGAAAGAGAAGGTAAAAAATGACTTATTAGTCGAAATCAACAAAAAATGCAAAATAATGACCAATAAAATTGGTCATTTCCTTTTGTCATAATGTAAAATGAATTACTATACTAAACGGCTTTGTTCTTAAGTAAAAAGAAAAAAAAATTACATTTCATTAAAATCTGCCCCTACTCATTAAGCACCGACAGTAGTCAGCCATCATGGAGACATCCCATTGACCCTAATACTTAATTTTCGTTTACTTTTCAATATTCTGATGATTTTATAACCTGATGAAATCGTAGCACTAACTGTAGTCAGCCATCATGGAATCATCCCTGTTGACCCTGGTATTTACTTTTAGTTTTATTTTCTGTCTTGATGATTTTATAATCTGATGAAACCGTTCTCCTAGTGGTTCTACGTTTTTGTGAAAGTGTTTAAGGTGAGACAGAGTAAATGTCATTTCAAGCTTATAGTCTGCTGAATTTTGCGAACACCGTTTTAACGATGTTTTTATCGAACGTCTTTAACATTGCCCAGAAAATTGTAGATAACATGTCTGAATATGTTCCAAGAAGGACTGCGACAGCCATTTATTTACAAAACCAGCATTATGGATGAGTTGGCGTACTTGTGGGCAGTCGAACATGCCTTCTTTTACTTCTGCTTCTGGTTGTAATGGATATTTTTGAACAATATAATGAATTGAAGGGTCCAACAGCTGTATGTTTTCAAGTTTGATACAAAAAGGTAAGAAAAATGTTCTGCGAATCAGTTAGTGGGCAATTTATTCCATTCCTGCCCTGACATTAATTATAGTCTTTTCAGACAAGTTGCAACTTCCCAGTACATTTCTCTAGCTTTGGAGACGCAATCATTTAAGAAACATGACCACATAGTGAATCATCCTTGGTGCCTATGGTATTTAGGATATTCTTCATCCAAAGCGGATGAACAACTGGTAAAATTTTCTTGTAATGATATTGGGATACTGAAATTGATAACTATTGGTCCATGTGGTCCGGGTCTCATTGCTGAAGGATGATTTTGATATACGTTGGCAGACGTGTTTTTTATTCACTTCAGATATTTTACTCAGATAAAAATAAGAATCATTGTAATAATCTCGTTTCAAATGTGTATTATGCAGAATGTGTATGTAATACAACAGCACAAATATCATTTCACGAATTAGGACATTCGATGTGATCCGTATCCGAGTTAGGCATGAGAGTAAATTGTGTTGCAGCGTAAAAGTATTGCGGTTTGCATAAACCCCTGTTGTCCCAAATAAGCCATAATCTGAGAACTTCTATGTTTTTCGTGTAACATCTCATTGATAACAACGCAAGCTTAGTTTTTTTAAATTTATTTAGTCAAAAACTGTATGTGACGTATGGGGGAGAAAATCATCTGCGCACGCTTTCCTGAGTTACACTGATCTTACAGTTCTTGTTTTCCTTTAGATATTGAATTTAAATTTCAACTGTGATTCTAATTTTAAATCTCGCTTTTCTTGTATTGTTATTTCACATTTAAACTTTTACGATGAAAGAAACATTTTTAATGATTAATACGTCTTGATTAGAAAAAGAACGGATGGTGGGACTGCATTGTGTCGCAAAACATTGAGTCTGTAGTAGATTAATGACATTAAAATATTTTTTAAAAATAATACTTGATTTTATTGTTTTTAATCTTAGAGGACCCCACTACACATACAGATATGCAATATATTGATAATTGGTTTCACTTTAATTAAGAAGTTGAGAATTCGTCTAGCACAATAATAATTTTTAGACGTGATTCGATGATAATTAATCTTGCCCACACCCTATTCTGTTTTAGTCTTCATCGGCGAGCAGGAAAAAATCATTCTTTACCATTCAACCAAAAGCGCTTATAAATTAGCGTATAAACATTGGGAACCAGGTTTGTTGAGTGATCCAGTATTTTTAGCGATCTGAATGATTTTGAGATTTAATGTTTATCTCCTAAATGAGTTAATTTCGCTGTAGCTTCCACAAAACGGACACACTATCAAAAGTTACAGATGAGGGGCACATCTATTGTTAAGTGGTGTTTGATGTACTTCACAAGACAATGAATCTTCCACTTTAATTTCGAAATTAATCTATCTTCTCTTTACATCTTCCCCACGTCCACCATTAACAACTTACGAAGGGGGTCTACAGGCAGGAGGTAGAAAGGTTGCCAATTCCCATCTGAAACTGGAGGTCATCTTTAAAGGAGGACATCTAAAAAAGGGTCATCAGAATTGAAATTGAGTTTATATCGTTCATGGGCTACAATATTGGCTCTCGAAAAATGAAGTTTTGAGGTAAACGCGTTTGAAGTTTTTACTGGCGATTGAAAAGCAGGTATCACACGACTAATAATTGTTATATTATTGAGTGAGTTTTACTAAAAGTCTTCACAAGAGATGTGTTAAAAATAATTATAATAAAATAACGGCCATAACTTAAAACTCGTATTTTCTAGGTTGCAGTTCATCAACGATTTGTTTCATGTAGTGCTACGAGTAACATCAAAGCTGAAATTCACATGTTTATCACAGTACTATCCTTAGATTAACGATCTCCGTATTTTTGAGTTGGATTCCGAAAGCAACTGGAGATAAAAACAGAAGGAACGCATATTCTTCCAACAAAACTGAAAGGACATTGTATAATATATTGGCATAAATAATGTGTGTTTTTGCTGCTTTAAACTTAACCGTTTCTGAAGGTTGTAATAAATACACACAGAAAAAATCACAAATCATATAGCAAATAATTAACTATGATCTATTTTCTCGCAAATAAATAAAAATTGATCGTTCGCCAGGATATGGGGCAGTAATATCAGTCGGCAGTATACTTATGTAGTACGAAATTAAACAGACGTCTATACTTGTGGACATGACATGTGGTATAGACGGGACATCAGAATGAAATAAATTATATCAGGAACCCCAATGTATTTTACCTGAAAAGAAAAACTTTAGAAAATAAGAAATGAAATAGTTTTTTACATAACAAGTACAGAAAGTGAGACTTTGGCGTACAAAGAAATGTTGACGGACGAGGCGATGATGCAAGCCTACTCCGGCATTTTGAAACGAGTACGCCAAAAACTCTTTCGTACGAGTTGTGAACATTATTTTTTTAATGCGAATTTGTGGACACTTTCAAGTATGTACTCTAAGGACCATTCTCAATGTGCAAGGCGGCAGCAATGTAAATTCGTATTGACCCAGTGTTCTGTTTACATTGCAGTACCCAGTTGTTTTATAAGGTTATGGCTTTGCGATATGCATACGGCAAAGTAACGCTTTCCAATCAATAAACGTGACAGTAAGTAGTACTTTCCACGAGTGCTAGTGACATGAGTGCTGAAAAAATCTTTAAAATTATAAACACACCACCCCAAAAATCATATTCATACTTTATTTTTTACAGTTATAAGCAAAGCGACAGAGACAGATCAGTTTTATAGTAGACTTAAAATATATTAGAAGATTATTAGGGGAGTGGAAAAAGAGAGAATAAAAGATACCGTTGTAAGAAGACGGAGTAGCAATGGTAAGGTTCATGATTTATTGGGGTGAGAACAAAACTGGTAAGTACTGCAATTGGAAACCTGATTTGCTTAATTTGAAATGAAATGAAACAGAGTTGATTGAGTACTCTGAAAAAGTTATCATGGCTGTAAAAGAAGGGTATAAGCAAGATAGGCGGTGGTACCTGAGAAGAATATTACAGAAACCAACGACCGCTCTGCTCAATAGTAGCAGTGAACATCACAACATGCCGCTTCCCACCTTTTAGTGTAGAATTTGTGATAAACTAAATAGGTTTGCAGAGAGTTTCTCCGGGATTCTTCAATATTTCCTATTCCACTTTCCTTATTTCTTCCCAATCAAGTTCAAGTCCAGATGATGGCAGAATTTTGTTTGCTAGGTACATAGCTAAGTCGAATTCAGTGGCTGTATGGGGAAGAATTATAGCGCCCGGTTGCTCTAATGGGTAGTTTTTCCTGGTGTCTTCGATCAACACCAGGCGAATTCCAGAGCAGTACACTAAAAATGAGCACGGATCGCGTATGAGAGTTCCTTCCTCTTCTTTATCCTATCTTCACCCCATACTCACATTTACACATGTAAATACACACATGACGGGAGCTAGAGCTTGTCCCGGCTGGGACGGTACTCTGGTGGTGGGAGATACCTGATTAGGGAGAACCCATAAGCTGACGGTTAGGTCGGAGAAAGCCAGCGGAAGATCAGTTTACCGACACCTCCCGCGATGGAAACATGCACTACACTAACGGAACTAATGACCTTCACGTGTCCAATATCACTAATCAATCAATCAATCCACATTGGTACGACGCCATCTTTATTATCAACTTGAATGCATAAATCATTACTGATATGAGCGAAATGTGTGTCATCACTAATTATAAAAAATATTTTTTTAATATCCCATAACAATACAACACAGTGTTGTAACAGGAAAATACAGAAAAGATTAAGAGTTGAAGAAAAAATGGAGCGATATTATCTCTACAAAATGTCACAAAGCTGCGTGAAAAAGCTATGAGTCCGAAGAACAAGGTTGGATAACGCGGAAGGCCCGGCTTAATTGTTGAGGGAGATCCTGCCCGGTGGGCGGGTCGGGGAGAGGGCGAGCGCGGCGGCGGCGGCGGCGTCCGCATGAACTGCGGAGCGCGGCGCGCCGGCGGGGGATGGGCGGCGGGCGCGCGCTTCCTATAAAAGCGCGCTCACGTGGGGCCGCGCCCTGCAAACCGCCGCCAGCCGCCGTGGTGTCGCGCTGCAATCGGAGCGAGCGCCCCCTGCGACCGCCATGAACGAAGCCGCGGCCTGCGCCGCCCTGGCCGTTCTCGTCTTCTTCTCCGCTTGCCACGGCACCGGTGAGTCGCCTGCTCGGCCCTCGAGGCGGTCGACTTCCTCAAACACCTCTTTCTGAGCGAGTTTTCGGTATTTATTCGTCGGTTGAAAAAAACAGGATCGTTTTTAATTACTTTTAGTTTCATATATATATTTTTATTTTCTAAACTTTTCTCGTACTCCGCGAGTATATTTTTTTCTGTGGATGCTTATCTTCTCCGCTTGCCACGGCACCGGTGAGTCGCCTGCTCGGCCCTCGAGGCGGTCGACTTCCTCAAATGACACCTCTTTCTGAGCGAGTTTTCGGTATTTATTCGTCGGTTGAAAATTTTCTCGTACTCCGGGAGTATACTTGTATTTATTTTTGTCGACGCTCTACTCTTTCTCCGCTTGCCACGGCACTGGTGAGTTTCCCGCTTGGCCCTGGATTCTGTCGTCTGTCGGAGGTTCATTTTCCTGAAACGGCACCTGTTTCTGAGCGAGTTTTCGGTATTTATTCGTCGGTTGAAAAAAACAGGATCGTTTTTTTACTTTTTTCTCGTACTCCGCGAGTATATTTTTTTCTGTGGATGCTTATCTTCTCCGCTTGCCACGGCACCGGCGGGTCGCCCGTTGGACCAGTTGGGTCCTGGATTCGGTCGTCTGTACGAGGTTTAATTTTCTAAAATGGCACCTGTTTCTGAGCAGGTTTTTGGAATTTATTCACCGGTTGAATATTATAGGATCGAATTTATTTACTTTTCGTTTTTTATATATTTTTTTTTTATTTTTTAATCTTTTCACGAGCTCCGGGAGTATATTTTCGTCGATGCTCGACTTTTTTCCGCTTGCTACGGCACCGGTGAGTCTCCCGTTGAGGATTGTACTGGCAACTCTGTCCTAGATGCGGTTGCCTATCGGAGATTGAATTTCCTAAAATGACACCTCTTTCTGAGCCAGTTTACGGAATTTATTCGTCAATTGAATATTAAAGGATCGTTTTTACTTAATTTACGTTTTTTTACTATTAACTTTTTTTAAAACTTTTCACGAACTGCGAATATTTTGTTCTGTCGATGCTCTGTTTTTATTACTTTCATTTTATTTTTTAAACTTTTCTCGTATTACGGGAATATATTTCGTTCTGTGGATGCTCGAAGTCTTCTTTAATGGCCACAGCACTGGTAGGTAATCTGACAAACATTGAGGTCCCAGGAACACTGGGAAGTTGCTTGCTGGTTGAACTGCTTCCTGAATTTTCTCGTCCCTATAGGTATTTATTTTTTTTTCCTAAAATAAACTAGTTTCTGAATCAGTTTACGAGTTTGTTTACTTATTGAGTATTGCAGATTCGTTAGTATTTTTTTATCTAAATTCTTCATGAAAATTTGCGAGGTAACGCTTTTTGGATGTAATGGACGTAACAATTGTAGTTAGCTAACGCCATGGAAGTGTGAAAGATTCGTACTAATTGAGACTATGCTTACTGATGCAAATAATGCCATTCTTTGTTGTCTTGAAACGTAGTAATCCAATTGGCTTTTTGTCCATAACATTTGCCTGAAACCGTTATTTAGACTTCCCCTTTGATGTTCGTAGGGAAGCTACAAGACGATATATGAATATATTGATGTTTTAGAATTGCGCGTCTCCATACATTCATACTTTTTAAATATATTATGTTTTGATGCTAATACAAAAATTTTTATTTCTGCAGAATTTCTAACATTGTTTAACGATAAATTGCACCCGAATAATGACAGTTTGTGCGTCAAATTGACTCAGCAATATATTTTCACGGGAAAATATTTCATCCTTGTATTGTTAAAAAGACTTTTAGAAGCTTAATTCATTTTTTTACGTCGAATACGAATATTGGTGGTTAGTAAATACGAAAGTAAGTTACCTTGCCGATGATGAGGATTCGGAATAAATATTTGCTCCGCTGTGTGGGAACAAATTCCCATGGAAAAATTATCTGTAAAATATTAAAATAGTATCAAATACTTCGATTATTAGGGAAGGGGAGACGTACTTCTCATTTATTTACCCAATTTTTTTGTGCTTTTGTCATGTATTTTGTATTTTTTTATGGATATGACGGTATCTTTCACGTCTTAGAACAGACGACACTATAGTACAGTGCTGAATGTACAGGATTTCTGATTTGTTTGGATATCGTGTTATATTTGTCAATACATATATTTCCTTTAGAATTACTTCTTTAACCGACCTATATATCCTTTTCGTTAAGGAAAGATATTTCATCTCAAATTTTCCTTGCATCTCAGTAGACGATTTAATGACAGGTAATTGCCCGAATTTTTTGTTATTGTACATATTATAGCGATAATATCACACTATGTGCTTTCATGTTGATACTGTGCGCAAATAATTAAGAACGGCTTTTCCTAAGTGGAAAAGAGTGAGTTTAATGTTAGTGACCCAGTTTTTCTCAAACAAATAATCTTTGTACTTGTTCTCTGACTGGTACATTCGCGGGTTCGTTGTGCATGTTGTTGTGAATACTTTGCTATTTGACTGTACTCTTCATCAAATAAATTTTGAAATTGTCCTGAGTCTTGTAATTTCACGACTTCAATCAATAGATCGTAATTTAATTGAGTTCCTCTTATTTATGTATTACCTTTCTATTAAATTGTTCGTTCGCAGGAGTGCTTCAATCTTGATTATCCAAAACTGAATCATTACGCCTGTAATTCGTTTCGCGATAAAGAATTAAAAAGTTCTACTTCAATGAGTAAATACTACTTAAGGTAAATTTACTGTCTTGGATATCGTAATTATAACTTTGTAATGGTATTATTATTTACTTTTATGGTATTCTAATTTATTTAATATGATTGGAAACCATTGGTCTATATAGAATCAAAAAACTAAGATATTAAATTCCTTTCACATGTCTGCTTTCAGTACTCCGTCTCTGCTTTCATTACTTATATTTTTTCAATAAAATTATTTTTAGGCATTATGTAGTGATATATTAGTCTTGAAGTGAACAAAGATGAACTTCATACATTACCTTCAAACTTTGTCTGTTTTTGAAAAGGTGATCTTATCGACAGTAAATTGGAATGGAAACTAACTCGTTTTGAAACATTTCTGCGTTTAGTTCGCTAATTTAAGAGGTGCGTAATCCCATACGTTTTCTTCTTTCAGGAGCTTTCAAAGCTTTCCCGAGGGTTGGACGATCAGGAGACTTCACGTGGGACTATGAAAATGGTGAGTCGGCTAAGAAAGTATTACACTCTATAAAATTTTCGACGGAATGTTTCTTTCACAAGAAAGTCGGTTTCGTGTAAATAAAGTTATTGAACATCATTAAAGTAACATATTGGTTTTAAAAATGGAATAATTATTTAATTTTTTCTACTCCCTTTGTCAAATTACCTTATTAGATGTCTGCAGTTCGTTGCATAATATTAGTAATAATAATACAGCTTTATTATACTACAGGAGTTTGACCAATTAATGAGAAGTTAAAAATTGACAAGTAATAAATCATTGATCAAATCAATCTATTAAATGTTTAGATGGATTGTGTATATTACTATGTTGTGACAACGTGTGAGGGGGTGTCGGCAAACGCTTGCTCTCCCGTTTCCAAAATTGAAAAGACATACAAAACACTGAATCCCCCAATCGGGAATGTATAAATTATTAAGCTGATAATAATTAAGAGCAGATACTGAAGTTTTGATGACTATTCTGTAATAAATGGAATCACAAATTGTCTCGTGTACTGCTCGTTTGAAGTCGGATTATGTTAACGCTTAACCAATTCTATCTAGAAAACCTAAAAAGCTGCCTGCTAGGTGACAGCTGAATACTGAATGCCTGCGGCCACATAGTTGTTCAATTTAAAAATTTAACCTATAATAGTTACAATTAGTCGTAAAGAAGTTGTGTATGAAAGTCGATTTAATGGGTATTAATACACTCGTATAAAATTTATCTTTCTCGATCATTCCTCGCTCTTATCAACTCACACGCCCATCATTATATCATCGATTTATATTATTGTATTAAAAATCTATTTTCGGACAGATGGAATGCATTTTTAGCATGCTTCATGTAATTAGTAAACAGAAACTCGTTCCGACTTAGATACTGTTTCAATCCATGTAGCATGTTGCCCACTAAGCCATGTAAATTGGCAGTGAAATCGTAATATCCTCAAGGTAATACATTAAAAAATAATTTTAACAGAAACTTTTACTATTCTTTCCACATTGTATTTCCCTGGCGCGTTCATAATGCTATCATGACTAGTTTAATAATTATTTGATAATGTTACAGTATTTTTAAATTCTAGGCTTTATTACTTTTTCACCTTACGAAACATTTTGTAAGAAGAGATAGTTATGTAATCGTACGCTGAAAACGGCGAATTTTTAAGGTTGAAAACGAAAATGTGTTAACGGCAGTGCATAAGTCTTTAATAATGGAAGAGAAATGAATGGTGAACTTATTTCCGACAGGGTCGATTTGTGATTCTTGGTTGCTCATTGCAGATGCGCTTAAATCAAAGAGGCAGGCAGGCCTCTTCCCATTTCCAAGAGTCGGTAGATCTGGAGATTTGACTTGGGAGTTTGCGCCCGGTAAGTATCTAAACAATGCCCTCTTTCAGAGAATGTTTATCTTTCCCTTTTCATACACTTGCACATCTTGCATCTTGAACACTTGTACATCATGCACATGTTAAACCAAATAACTTTTAATTGCTGCTTTCTAAGGAATCAATATCCAGTTTGATTAATTATGCGATTATTTTCATTCATAAACATTTAGAGGTGTTTCCATATATCTTCAGTTTAAAGAATTTTGTAACTAATTTGCTGCAAAGATTTTTTACTCACAAAATTTATAATCACAAACGTTAAGTGTTATCTTTTAAATTTATTCGCATTAAATAAATGCTTCGTTTTTAAAAACAAAAGAATATTTAAAAGGAAAATATTTAGTGAAAAAATAATTTATGAAGTGTTTTGCTTTTCTGAATTTTTGCGTCTCACATTTTGCCAGCTTTATTTCACTTTATTCAGGCAACTTAGGCACGTTTATTAACGCTTTCAGCATATGATATTTTACTTGTGTTTACGCCAAGAAAGGAAACATTGGCACGGAAATGAATTATGACAACTGCCACTTCACTTGGGATACTCTTTTTGGGAAGGGCGAGATACATTCCATTCAAAGATCATAGAAATGTTTTAAAACTGTAAAGGTTTATCTCAGAATAACGGGGTTGAAGGGTGTGCAGTCCTAGTGAACTTACCGGGAGCGGTAGCTCAGTGCATCAACTGATGTCACTGCAGCGCCTCTGACTGGGAGATCCTAGGTTCGAGTCCTGACGGCGGCAGGATTTTCGACACTAGCTTTTCAGCTAGGTCGAATTCAGTCGCTGTCCGGAGGAGAATTCTAGGGCCGGCTGCTCTGATCGGTAGTTTTCCGTGGTTTCTCCATCAACACCAGGCGAATGCCGGAGAGTACCCTAACAAAGGGCCAGGCGCGCGATCCTTCCCTTCTTTCCATTTCAGCAGGTCGAATTCAGTGAGCAACGAGTTCTTACACACACTTACACTAACATGCACTACACTACCACATATTCCCGGGAGACCGGTCGGGAGCTTAGAGCTTGTCCCGGTTGGGGCGGTTCCCCGCTGGTGGAGAGTCCTGGTTAGGGGGTAACCCCACTAGCCGACGGTAGGTCGGCGCCGGATCTCGCCATCCAGCGGGGGAAGATCACAGCCATCTTCCGAAAAAACATGCACTACACTAACGGGAATAATGACCAAAGCAGTTGACGCGCCCGGAAACTTCAATCAATCAATCAATCTAGTGAACTTGAAAAACCAACCTCCCTTTGCTAACAAACCCAATTTAAAGAACCAGTGTTCAGAATGTGCTAAATTGTACATCGCATGTAAATCGCATTCGTTCACAATTTTGCAAATTTACGCTGAGACGCTTTTTTTTCATTGCATCGCTTGCATGAGCAATTTCGCCCATTAGCTTCACCCATTAGCCGGCTAACAGAGGTTTTGTGTAATATTTTCGAGGAGTGCCCGGATATGTTTGCCCCACTTGCTTCGGCCCTCGAGGGCGTGTGAGTGGGGCGCCGGCCGACGCGCTTCACGTTGAGCACGTGACCCCGTCTAGGCGCATCACGTCTGAGAGCAATGCAGGAGGTAAGAATGAAAGATGTTTATAGCGACTGCAAGAAAGCGCGGCCATGCCATTTTTCTTTAGGCCTGAGGCTTTTCCGCGACTCCTTACTCGAGTAGAGAGACGTACTGCTTTTTCTGATTCTCCGAGCGTCCTTGGCTTATTCGTTTCTGAACATTTACTGCGCCCTTACAGTTTTTTTTGGCTGTTGTTGGATTCTCCGAATCTGGTACTTTAAATGACACGTGCTTTGGATCAGTGAGAGGGTGAAAATGGAAAATTAATTTTCTTTCCAAAGTAGAAACATTTATTATAAATAGGAAGGTAACTTGGACAGTATTTTGCCTTTCCAAAGTAGGTTAACGGACACAGGCAGGTCAACGTAAATTTATTTTGGAAGCATTTTGTTTTTTATGCAACACAATCTATTTAAATGTTTACTCCGGCGAGAAATGAGATTTTTATGCGTTAATAACTCGTGTTCACTTCATTATTTTACTTCTTCTCTGGACATTTTTCTCTCCCATAAACGATACTTCATTCATTTAAGAAGACGTAAAAGTTAAAACATAACAAATCCGCTCTGTGTGGTAGATTGTGATCATACGCACATCAAAGGCCAAATGTGACATTTGTACTGCGCAGCTGGGGTTAGCTAAGAGTCAGCTTTGCTGTTTCTGTAGCAATTCTCACCGAGAGGTCCTAGGGATCGAGCCCCAATGATGACGGATTTTCGATATTAGATAGCTAGCGCTCGAATTCGGCCGCTGTTTGAAGGAAAATTCCGGCGATCGGCTGCTCCGATCGGTAGTTTGCCGGGGTTTCTGCGATCAGTTCCAGGATAATGCTGGAGCAGTACCCTATCAAAGAGACCACTGACGTATTGTTTGGACAAATCACGGAAATCTATTGATCAGAGGAGCAGGCCGCTAGATTTCTTCTTCTGCTAACGACTGAATTCGACCCAGCTATGTAGCTAGTGATGAAAATCCGTCACTGACGGAATCGAACCTTGGAACTTCTGGTTCTGCTGAGGCAACGGTAGTTCATTGTAAGGTGGTGGGTTAATGGTTAGTAGGAGGAAAGAAAGAATCCCTTTTGTAGTGACTATTTAAATGGCGACAGTTCCTAAGCTTTTTATGAACAGTAAAAATGGAAAGAAACTATATTGAGTTAAATACTTGATTTTTATTATACCATTAAAGGTCGCAAATAAAATTGTTTCGATCGAAAAATATGATGATTCTGCACCGACTCAGACCAGATGGTCCTAGAGTTTGAGACCCAACGATGGCGGATTTCCGACACTAGTTTGTCAGCTAGGTCGAATTCAACGGCAGTTTGGAGGAGAATTCTCGCGGACGGCTGCTCTGATCCGTAGATTTCCGTGGTTTCTCCGATCAACACTAAGCGAATGCCGGAGTAGTGCCCTAGCGAACGGGCTACGAACCGCGCGCAACCTTTCCTTCCTATTCCTTGTCCTCGCCTCCTACTCAACACACACACACACTACTTCCAGCCACTGCACTATCGCACGCGCCTGGAGCTTGTCCTGATTGGGCCCGTGGCCTGAGGAGGAGATATCTAAATGGGAAATACCCCGCAAGCTGTCGTGTAGGTTGGAGTCTGATCTCACCTTCCAGCGAGAGAGATTCACCGCCACCTCCCGGGATAAATCATTCACTACACTAACGGGACTAATGATCTTAACAGTTTACGTGTACGGAAACAATGAATAATAACAACAATAATATTTTTTATATTACTAATCCGGGTTTATACCTTTCTAGTGAAACCTTTTTTCTGGAAAAAGTTGTTCAGTTAACGCTGAAAAAGTTGTTCAGTACTGGCAAAACGGACGACTACAAGGGTCTTCCGCGTTTCGTTTTAACATCACACCCGCTAACATTGGCTAGTCAAACTCGCTAAAATACCTCAGTAGCAAGAATATTTCGCGTATTTTCCACACTAGCTACTGCATCGCAAGATTGAATTCGGCTACTCTCTGGTGGTGAATTCTAGTGGTCGGCTGCTCTGTTTGATAAGTTATTATCGACAGATAAATGTGGATCGTGGAGCTTATCTGGGTGGGGTGGTGCCCCGCTGGGAGAAGTACTTGGAGGGGGAAACCCCTCAGGACGAAGTATAGGTCAGCACGGGATCTCACGTTCTAACAGGGGAGATCACTGCAACCTCCCGGCTATAACATGCACTACACTCACTGAATTAACAACCCAAGTAGTTGTCGACATACTCACTGGCGAGTAAATCTGACTCGCATGCCGAAAGGCTAAAGACCCTCTGCCCTCCACCCAGTGTTGCCTTCTGGTTAGTTGCGTAATTTCATGATTCAGTGCTTATTGTAGAAAGGGTCGTATAGAGAAAGCTCATTTTTGTCGAAAGACGAAAATGTTACATGACCTCAATGGCGACTACTGGTAAACGAAATAGCATTAATAAGTACCCCACCAATAATGCATATGGTTAGGCAATTTGAACCACAGAGCTGATAACTAATAATAATTCATAGGCGGATAATTGAATTAAATGTATCTTTTATGACATTGTTTGATTTTGGGAGATCGAATTTGTGAACGTAAATTGTTGATAAAATTAATAAATTTAACGATCAAATTAATTTACTTTTTGAAACTTTTCAATTGGAGACCCCATGTAGTTGTGTAATATTTACCGCCCACCCACTCTCCTAATTCCCAATGTTTGGTAACTTATTAAAGCTAGTTATGTTCCTTTTGATGGACTGGTCATGTTTTTACCATTTTCTTTGTCTGACAAGCAATAGTGTTTTTCTAGCTTTCACCCTTGAATTTTCAATCTGAAAATGATTAGTTATGATTATTTTTCGTCCAAAAGAAGATGTATTAGAAGGAAGTCCAGCAATATCTTCAAAGTCAACTCAGTACACATCAGACGATGGATCAACAGGATTGTGTGACCTTATACTAATTTATCCTCATGTTAAGTTCTCAGGTATTTGTTTGGAAAAAATATGATAGTAATATAGAAATTATTATCTTTCTTAACAAGGATAATGATAAAATTTCTGATAAACATAGAAGTGTAGTTCTTTAACTATAAACTCTACGTAAAAACTGTTTTTATTGTTTCAAAACAGTTTTCTCCAGAACATTATTTTTATCAATTTATTGCCATTAAGAAAAAGTGGAAAATCGTCTCAACCGAGAAATATGCAAAATATCCACAAAAAAGGCAAAAATGACGGAAAATAATAGTTTAAGCGTGCTATTTAATTTTTTATTGTAAGGAGCCACTCAATGAAGAAAATATTTCAAAAATTTTGGATGTCAACCCAAAAAAGAAAATTATAAAAAATAAAGATGAGATTTTTTTAAAAATGTGAACAAAAAAAAAAAGAAATTGACACTTTAAAAAATATTTATCTAATATACAACTCACATATACTATTCTCGTCCACAAATATGCTAAATAACGCTTCAACGTTAGAGTATAATATTTTCCGATTTCCCGTACATATTTCCCGGTTTACCCTATTGATCAATTTTTCAAGTTCAAGCGTTTTAGTAACTCAGCGTAAGGTTATTGTAAAAGATAGAAATTCAACGGAAAATTTTTTACACACTAACCTGTCATTTATCCTTAAAAATTGTAATGTTACAAACATGCAAAAACCAAGCACAAAAATCTTTGAATAGTGGTGTTTTATATTTTTCACGAACTTAAACATGCCTGTGGTCGCCTCCATATACCGTGAAAAGAAAGAACTACGGTCATTACCAACAAGACACATCACAAGGTACGATCATCATCATCATCATCATCATCATGAGAGAAGAAGGCCTGTTTACATGATCGTCGCCTTTTACCTGACATTCCTCTTTTAGCTCAGCATGAGGATTCCAGCACGCATTTTCATTAAAAATAAATTTATTTTACTCATTCAATTGATTGAAAAATCGATAAAATATTTCATTACAAATTGATGTTTTAAAATCCTCAATCAGATTTATTATGTTGTAACGATTCATTTTATGCCGGAAAAGTAGTATAGTAATTCAGAATTTCACTCCTGAAAGAGCATTGAAACTATGAAAAACACTTTTTCCAGAATTCTTCCAGAATCATCTGGAGGTCTCCATATAAAAATAATGCCTGCCTTTTTAAAACGAAATAAATGGGATTTTGATCACCTCGGTGTCATAAATCCTTATGTTCATGTCCTAATTTGTTTCACCGAGAGGTGAGCACTCTGCAGAAACACGGATTAGCTTTCAATACCTGAAAAACCTTCCACAATTGCATTTCAAATTATAGTATAATGATAAAAATGTCACATGAGAGAAAATTGTGAGAGATTTTTTTATGAAATGTAAACTCGTATTGAAATATACGATTATAAGAAAAATAATGCAGTGAAAAATGTTAAAAGTTAACTAGTACAGAACCTTCTCAGTGGATTGACGTTTCATTCGGAGATGAAAGTGTAAACCAAACTTTTGAAATTAATACTTTTTCTGGGATATTTAAGGGATTGTTAATTTTTGGTTAAAAATGAAAAAAAAATAATAATAAATAAAATGTTTAGCGTCTTGAAAACGTGAGCTTCGCAGTCTCGCCATGTTTGTCCATCGCGAAGTCCTCTGGGAGAGCGGCAGATTGCAATGGACGATTGACGGTGAAAGAAGGCGCGTGCCAGACGATCGAATGCTCCTCCTCCAATTGGACTTTTACGGTGTTTTTATGGTGGTTTTTATGTCCCTAGGACAGCCTCGATCACGTTAAGGTTTTTGTGTTCATTTTGAAATATGGACAGATCTCTTTAAAACTAGTGATGAATGAATTCCGAACCAGGCAAGATGTGCAACGGAGATCTCGAATCAAGAAACATATTTTTACGTGATAAATGCTGTAATTCCTTTCATAATAATAATTACGACGATTATTATTATTATTATTATTATTATTATTATTATTATTATTTTAAATGAAATAATATTTTCAGAAATGAATATTCGTTATGAAAAATTTAAGAAAAATAATATGAAAAACACTGCAAGCCAGGTCGCAGTACTATTTTTAAAGGTAGAAATTATAGTTTATTTGTTCTTTGTATTTAAGGTAGCGGTCCTATTAGGAAAGTCATTCTAAATTTCCTTGGATTGATCTTTTGGTTCTGAACTTGTTGTGGGTAGACTACCGTACTTGTTCTGGAACCATCGTCGAAAAAGGAGCAGCAGCTGCGGAACTACGGAATTATTACTATTACTACTGTTATTAAAGGCATTTCATTGGTGGAAGTGGAGGCGACCTTCGGTTTCAAGAATCGGGCTTCGAATGTTTTCCGACAAGAAGTTCACGTAATAATTTCGTGCACATAGACATATCTGCACTTGTGAGAATAAACACTTAAAGTTTACTATACAGAATGAATTGAAGTCTAGGAAATGAAACGTAGTACCGAGTGACTTTACCTGAAATTTCCTTTCCTGTGCAAAAGTTTTTTTTATTTTGTTAACTGTGGATATTTTTTAAAATATTTTTTTCAGTGAAGGTACCAGGAGGGGGGTCCACTTGCACCCCCTAAGCTTTAGAAAAAAAGGATAATTTATGTCAATAATAAGTAGTTTGACAATAAACATATTTTTATTTGAACTTAGGTAATACAATACCTATATGAACAAAATATGAAGCCGACTTAGTTGCAGTTCAAGTTTGTTTATGATCTTGCCGATGAATTATGATACTTTTCCTATAATAATTAAAAAATGCAGCCATCTTAGTCTCTCGTCAGTTATTATTGTCGATAGATTCAAAGTTTCAATGCTGCACGTAGTTGCTACAAGAGTCAAGTCAATCTGTACTGCTGTACCAAATGGCTTCTGCTGTACCAAATGACATAGTAAGCCAACTAAATTATTGTAATCGAGATATTCATTTTACACTTATTAAACATCTTGTATCACATAATACAATCGGCGTCAAAGTTCTACATAAAGACTTGTTTATGTTCTTCAAAACTGCACGAAATGATGCTTTGTCCAATTTCTTCACAGCATTTGAGTGAAATTGCAGCAGTAAAAATACTTTCTCTTGCATTGATGAACGAAGGCTTCTAAAAGATTTCTCGCTTTACGAAGTTCTTCGTAAGAAGAGAAAGTTATGTAATCATGCGCCAGAAAATGGCGAATTTTAGGTCAAAAAACTGGTTTAACTTTGATTCGTATCATCTTCAATTATAAAATGTTATATGTTAGATACAACCGTGTGTGTTCATGTTTGACTCCTTAAGATTCCTCTCGTAAAATCCTCCCACCCCTCTCCCCTCACGAGGGCGCGCCTCCATGGCCACCTCTGACCTACTGTAATTCACGCTGCATCTCGTAATATTATTTGACACACATTTTGAATTCTAGAATACAGTTTGCCAAAGAAACGGCCATGAAAATGCACCCATGTCCATTATTTTCTATTTTTCTTGGATGCCCATTTTCTCTCTTTTATCATATTTGAAAGAAATATAACTACTAGCGGAATGTGGCGTCGCTGACGATTTAAACTGTTTTAAAAATATTTTTATATGTTACAAATTTGATGCCTAGTTCTTTCATCCTCGGACGTAGTACGTAAAAATAATGTATTACGAATTAAAATGAAATAAAAATTACAAATGGAGAAAATTAAAATGGAAAAATTAAACTGGAGCGTATGTTTTGATATAAGTGACACCATAGAAGTAAAAAGACTAAAAAATGGCGTCCGGGCGGTAGCTACCTGCTTCTTCATCATTGTAACGGTCGTCATTAGGAAGCCATTTTGATGACCTAAATTATCGTCAAAAATGATCAATAAAATGCACTTAAAATGTTTTTAAAATGCTCCTAAAAGCAAAGGAAAATGACGTGCAAAATTGATCAAAAAAAGTTCAGAAGAACAACTCAAGCTGTTGGAAGGTTACTGATCTAATTGAGACATCCTTTCATTCAAGTGAACTCAGCTTGCAAACTTTTGGTATGGATTGTTCTTTTCCAGGAAATTTATTTCTTTAGTTATTCCGAAATCAGCTTAACTGACAATGGCGTTGGTGGGCATCAGAGGAACCTTGGATTACAAATTCACAACGACTGACAATCCAATTTCTGAGCAAAGAAATCCAATAAGCTATTGAGTAATTCTGTGGAGAACATTTGTTACATCCCGTAAATATTATTTGTAGCAAATACCATTAATATGATAATAAAAACCACGAAATCAGCGAAAATGCTTTACAAATGACGGGAAAGGGTAAAAAATGACTTATTAGAAGAAATCGACGAAAAATGCAAAAAAAAAAAAAAATAGCCGTATAAATATGGGACATTTTCTTTTGTTATAACATATAATTAATGTATATACTAAAAGGCATTGTTCTAAAGTGAAAAGAAAGAAAACAGCATTTCATTAAAATCTGCCCCTAATCATCACAGTTATATTACAACATGGCGCTGGTGCGTGTGGTTCGCGTGGCCACCGTTAGATCGCATTGCTAAAAGTCGCAAAAACAAGTTTTTGGAAATTTCTTAGAATATTCTGAACTTATTCGCAAACCTGTCATTAGTGCCTCACTAGGAGATCGAGGCTCGTCGAATGAAACCTCGTTTGATTCGACTGATAGACGGAAAGTAGTCTAACCGTGAGTGACGGGCGGACACGCAAGTTACTCAAATGCAGGAATGTCTCTCGTCAACAGTTCTGGAGATACTTCAGTGTTTTGATGATTTTGCAGACCATGATCTTCTGTTTATCTTCTAGTTATAATTTCAAGCTATTGAACACATTTTCGTAGCAAAGACACATCTTGTGATTTCTTTGTAATTATTTTAAAATTCCCAATTTAAGAAAACCGTTTTAACTAAACGATTCCGAAAATTGCTTTCATTAAAAAATGAATATTATTCATCTTTTAAGTCTAAACTAATATAAACTCTATTTTCACATGGGAATCTGGATTTATAATGTTTTCGTTGAGCGGAAAAAAGTCATTGGATCACTGACACACAACTAATGTGCAATTGCTTTTTGCCTGTATTGTTGTTACCATTAAAAATTGACAAAATTAATATGGTTTTTCGTTTTACATCAATAAACAGTTTAAAAATTTAAAATTACAAAAACTGTTGTGTGAATTTTGTATGTTATTTGTAATGTTCCATTTTAAGAAAATTCATTCATTAATCAACGCAAAAGATTCACGATTTTCACGTGGACGACAAAAACGAGATACACAGATGTTCGGTTTTTTGAGAAGATTATGAAGACAACGGTGTAGAAAAAGTATTACAACGCTTTATAAAATTACCCCAATTTAAAAAAGCGTTTTTGATGATAAAAGAAATGCAATTATACACTTCTGATCCATAATAACCGGCCAGTAGCACACCGAGCAATTATCGTCTTTTGAGTAGATCTCCTTCGACTGTTTCTCTGGCTTCATTTGTGAGATTCGAATGTCGGAGATGACGTCACCATTTCTGTGGGCAGAAATGGTCTTTTATTCCGTTTTTCTTCCGGCAGGTTGGGACGGAAATTAGTTCATTTACAAAGCGAAGCGTCACACGCGTGTGTTGTAATAAATGACCTTTTGTGCGAAAAAGTGCTTTTTTCTCTTCATATTGTTCACAGCACTTGATGAAAATTAAGATATCTACTGAAGCATAAGCACATCATAAAAACACAAAGAAAATTATTCCTGTGAATGGTACCGTGGTACGTTGGCGAAGTAATAATTCAACGGAAAGCTTTCAGCTAATTTTGTCTACATATTCATAAATGTTTCATTTAGAAGTTAAACTTTTCCCACCTACCACTAACAACGGACATCAAGTGTTCGACTTTAAACATCTGAACTGAAGTGGAGGGAAATACACTCGTGTATATTTTATTCATTTCAGCACAATCGGATGAAACTATTTTCATATTTCGAAGATTAGAGGTTCATACATTTTAACAGGTTAAATTAAAAATTTTGATAAATAATTTTCACATACTATTTTAGCAATCGGCTAGATGTTTAAAACTACTCAAAACTGCTAAAAACAGTTTGCGCCTTGATGATCTAAAACATGAAAAAGTCATCCGCAAGGCGTATAACGCGGCGTTTACGCGGGAGTGATAACTAATCAGAACAACAAAAATGTAAAATATTTTCAATGATTGCTGGAATACATCTCTTCATATTGTTCTCCTCCCTGTTGTTCCCTCTGGATACTTCTCAATATGAGGAAGGCTTTTGGGGTCTTTCTTTGAACGTGATCCACCATCTGCGGAAACAAAGTGGGCACTAGAGTCGACAGTTGAAAGAATAGGATGCGCTCAGTCTTGTTCCTGAGTTTTCTCTTTACCTAACCCAGGAACATACGTCGTACGAGATCTGTAGCGCAGGGCACATCCGTTTGCGGTATCTCCTCTGCAATGTGCACTGAACTGCAAGTGCGCTGCACGAATATTCTCCCTACACTGCAAGTCCTCAAGTTGGACGATATTTTTTAGTTTTCTGAATCGGTGTGATGATACTCTTTGAAACTGTGACAATACATTTACTTTAGCTTATATAAAATATATCTAAATGTATGAACATTTATTTAAAACTTTCAAGAAGCGTATTTCTTATGAATAACACAGACTTTGCGATATCTCTAATCATTTAAATATTGTGAAAGTTGCAAAAATATAGTTGAAATAGTACGTGCCTCAAAGACTATCGACCAATCGCCGAATTGCCACACTAATTCGATCTCTCTAATTGACCACAATTTGCTTCGTCTTATGAAGACCAAATTTACATTTCCAAATCCACTCAGATGAAACGGTGAATTCGTTGACATGACACTACGTGCACACTTGCAGCATGTATCGTCCCCACTTCCGGGCCAGTGTACATTACGGATCTGTAGGCTAAATTTAAACGAACTAATTTGACGTGGGCGGATTTTGTAAATTTTACAAATTCCATTTTGTGGAACTCAGATTCGAGCAAATTCCACGTTTATGTAGAAGATGGGATTATAAACAGCATTTCGGTAATCGATGGAGCAAAACGAGCGTACTGGTAGCTACGCTACAGGGATTCGGCGCAGCCTGAATGATTGTGAATTTGAAATCTGCAGGTGGGAGAATAAATATAATAATCTAGGGAATGGATGGGTAAAATTCTAGAAGAGTTTTGCCAATGACATGTAGTGATAAATTTCGTATAACGAGGTTACACTTGTAATATTCGCCTCTGATTAATAGGCCACTCATCGTGCACTATTATTTGGCAGGTTACGTTGTGCGTTCTGACGCAGAAAAATATTTTCGTGCACTCGTCAATCCCCAAGGCGTGATGAGTTGCCTTCCGACTTGCAGTAAATGCGAAATCTGTAATTTTGTTATACAGAATGTGATACCACATGCTAACTCGCAAAACATAATCTTCTACCCCCCACATACCCTAGAAACGTGTAACATTTTTCTGAGAACTGCTGTGTACTTAAAGTGAATGCTTCTTAGTTCTGGGTTAGCTTGGCGTTCTCAGTGACATTATTTAACACAGGCGCAGTAGCAATAAGGAGTCAGAAAACTCATATACACAGAGCTACTTGTACCGTAAGGAAGCGTGAAAATGAAAATTGGTATATGATCCTCAGTTAGAAATTGTAATTCACCTCGATCTGAGCCAATGACCCGCCACTGATAACAAACATACTGGTTACGTGTTAATTTAAGCAATCCATTTTGTTTTCGGATAAATTTCTTCTTTAACTGATAACCAACAATGTTTGGAATCATTTCCATGACTCGAAACATTGTTGAAAACTCGAAAGGTCATTAGCGTCATTTGCAAACGGCAAGTGCATTTGAACTGCAACAGCCGCAAGGCTAGACCGGGAGAGAGAGCGGGACCGCGCGGGAAATGGCCTGTCGTAATATGTACCCCAATGCTATCAATTCACACATTTCCGTTTATATCGTTCGTATTTAAAAAATAAACTTTTTCTTCCGCAACACTTCGCATCATTGTCGGTCTGACTCAGATTTAAACACAACCTTCTGAACGACATAGAGGAACATAAATCTAAAAGAACAGTACAGTATCGAAGCGTTTCTCAGCAAAATGAGATAAGAAACATTTGTTCGCCAAATTGAGGGAAGACGATAGCTTTTTTCTCCGCTTAAAATGACTTACCTGTATACCTTCAGTGTTTCAGAATTATTAGAATTTTACTGCTTAGGGTTACCAGATATACGTGTTTCGCAGTCCATGTCCGTATATTTAGTGATTGTCCTGACGTCCGTACTTATTTTCCAAATCAGCAAATTGTCCGTATTTTTGGGTTTGAAATAGCGATCGTCTTTTTCCTAAAATTACATTTGTTAACAGTCTTTACTGAATCTCTTTGACATTACGCTAGTGCACCGTGTGTCAACTTTGCATCGTGGTTTTTAGCATGTTAAAATTCAATAGTTTGTATTTGTCTGAGGTTCGCATTACACTCCTTATCTAGTAAACCGTGATCGTACCTTTTTACGAAAATTTGAGATTTCACAAAAGAAAGAAATAAGTCACCAGTTCCACGCGTGCCTTGAACAAAAGTGTGTCAATTTCGGCCTAGTGTATGCATTAATGAAACAATGTATGGTGTTATCTGTATGATATAATGTTTGGTGTTATGATATAATGAAAAAAAAAAAAAGGTGTACATTTAATGTTGAGTTGCAAGAGAAATACAAATACCTCAAAAAGGGTCGAACTGCTGAGAAAGCAGAGTGCTTAGTTTGCAAATCCGAAACGTACGTATCTGTTACCAGCCGTTGTTTTAATATGTGTTGTCCTTGTTTCCATCTGGAGAGAGACTTAAGGCACATTCACAATGCAATCACAAGCATAAGCATAACACATAGACATTAACATAAGCGAAGAGTTGGCGTATTCACAATGTCGAACATAAACAGAGGCAAAATAAGAGTTTCTATTGGCTATGACAATATTCTAGTTTACTATTGGTTGGATATGAGAATCGATTTCGAGATTTCAAAACAAATACGACGAACACAACCACGCAGCACACGAATAGTTCGCCTATCGACTTCGATACTCGATTTTGAATTATCCAACTGTGATTGGCTCATTCCTTATGTCTGACATAAGCATAAGCACAGAAGCTTGAAGCTTGCAAGCTCTAAGTCTTACGTGTTAAGCGTCTTACGTGTTATGCTTATGCGAACGCATTGTGAATGAGTCCACTTGTAGGCGTAGTCCTAACTTTTATGTTAACGCCATGCTTATGCTTATGTTTGCATCGTGAATGGGCCTTAACGGACGCGTGCGGCGCGTGTTGTTGGCGCAGAGGGCAAGCGCCAGGGCCCGCTGATCCCGTTCCCGCGCGTGGGCCGGGCGCGCCGGCGGCGGCGCGGGCGGCAACGGCGGCGGCGGGGACGCCGGCGGTGGCGGCGGCGGCGACAACGACGGCATGTGGTTCGGGCCGCGCCTGGGCAGGCGCAGCCGGCGCAGCCTGGCGCTCGAGGGGCCCTGGACCATCGTGCCGCTCAGAGGTGAGTGACGCGTCAACTACTATGGTCATTAGTCCTGTAAGTGAAATGCAGATTTTTGCTCGGGAGATGGCGGTGGTCTATCCCTGCTGGATGGCCAGATCCGGCGCCGACCTACTGTCGGCTAACGGGGTTTTCTCTAACCAGGTATTTCTCACCAGCGGGGCGCCGCCCCAGCCGGGACAAGTCTCCGACCGGTCTCCCAGCATCTGTGCTAGTGTAGTGCATGCTAGTGTAGGTGTGTGTGAGTGTAAGGAAAGAGGATAGGATAAGGAAGAGGAAAGAAAGATCGCGCGCGGTCCGTGGCCCGTTTGCTAGGGAACTGCACCGCCATTCCCCTGGTGTGGATCGGAGAAACCAAACTACTGATCAGAGAAGCTGGCCGCTAGAATTTTCTTCCAGATAGACAGACCGAATTCGACCTAGCTGAAACGCTAGTGTCGGGTTTCAAACCTTAGGACCTCTTGGTCAGAGGCGCTGTAGTAACATCAGTTGATACACTGAGCCACTGCTCTCGGTGGTTTGTCGGAGAGCGTCGGGATTTTAGGGTAGTGGAATTGAAAGGGACCAAGTTCGATGGTTTAACACGTGGCGTATTGGGTTTGCGGATTCGAATGAGTGAGTGAGAATTGATTCTATGAGCGACAACTACTGATCCAGTACGTCCTGTTTGTGTAGTGCGTGTTTCTAGAAGTTCTGGTGTTCATCCTCTGTAGGAAAATGAGATACGGCAACCGCCTACACCTCGGCATGAGAGTTTTCCCTCCTCTAAGTATCTTCCCACCAGGATTACCGCTCCAGTCGCGGCAAACTCTAAGCTTCCGACTGGTCTCCAGAAGCGCGCGGTAATGTCGTGAGTGAGTGTGAGTGTGTGGGCGAAAGACGGGAGCAAGAATGACAGAGGATTGATTATGCGCTAACAGAGAGCTGTGTTAGGATGTCGCCCCGGAATTCGCGTGATGTGATCGGTTAAATCGCAGAAAACACCTGATCAGAGGAGCCGGTCGCTAGAATTTCCTTTTAGTCTGTGCTTCAATTCGACCCCTCTATGTAGCTGGTGGCGATAATCCATCAGTGTCGGGACTCGAACCCTAAGACCTCTCGCTCAATAGTGTTGCAGAGGCAGCGGTGTTCCTGCTGAGGCATCGCAGTTATTCACTAGTTCAAAATTAGTCGAAGTCGAAGGGTGAAACCGGGAGCGGTAGCTCAGTGCATCAACTGATGTCACTGCAGCGCCTCTGACCGGGAGTTATTAGGTTCGAGTCATGATGGCGGCAGGATTTTCGACACTAGCTTTCAGCTAGGTCGAATTCAGTCCTTGCTTGGAGGAGAATTCTAGCGGCCGGCTGCTCTGATCAGTAGTTTTCCGTGGTTTCTCCAATCAACACCAGGCGAATGCCGGAGCAGTACCCTACGAAACGGGCCACGGACCGCGCGCGATCTGTCCTTCCTCTTCCTTGTCCTATCCTCTCCCCTTACACACTCACTTACACTAACATGCACTACACTACCACATATTCCGGAAGACCGGTCGGGAGCTTAGAACTTGTCCGGCTGGGCGGTGCCACGGTGGTGGGTGAGTCCTGGTTGGGAAACCCCACTAGCCGACGGTAGGTCAGCGCCGGACCTCGCCATCCAGCTGGGGAAGACTGCCATCTCCCGAGAAACAAACATGCACTACACTAACGGGACTAATGACCAAAGCAGTTGGCGCACCCGGAAACACGAAAAAACCAAACCAATCGAAGGGTGAAAATGGGGACCGATATTCACATTATTACATTGGTCCTTTTCCTGATGACAGGGTGAGATATCGTCGTTACTCCCCATGAAGTTGAACATCTACATACAGATGGCTACATTAACAGACTTGCAATCTCACCTTCTTTTGCGTTTGTGGGTTTACGTCAACATGATCTATATTATCTGAGAAGATCCCTCCCATTTTCTATGACAGCAAATAAAAACAAATGTTGGATTCCTAACTGTTCAGTTTCACGTGGCTAGCTTAGACTTGGATATGTATGACTAATGATATGATGCATGGTTGACAAGTTATTTTCGTTCCTAATATGACGAAATAATTGCGCAGCTTGTACCAAATAATAATAATAATAATAATAATAATTTATTATTATTATTGTAAAATATATAAATTGTTTGCTTTAAAAACCTTCGTAAAAAGAATATTGAGCATTAAATGGTATTCCGGTGTATGAGAATTGAATTCATTAAGAATTTCAATTTCGGCAGTGTTATGATTGACATTATTAAGTTTTTTGGCGTAGACACTAAAATATTATCTTATGTGGAACCCCAGCATCCAACCTTCTTCTTCTTTTTCTTCTTCTTCTGTTTCTTTCACCCTTCCTAGGATGTTGGCGACTACAACAGAAATTATTTGTGTTACCTGAAGAATTATAAAATGACTTACTTCAGGTAATATGGTAAATAAGTCTCCGCCTGCCATGTCACTATCACAAAGCGAAATCATCCTGGTGTTTCGCCAAGTTCCAAACCATGCGCCTAGCTCAGGGTGCTGCCTCGGTTGCCATTTGCGCCTTGCCCGCGCCATTGACCTGTAATCCTGTCATGGCGGCGTCTGGCTCCGTGACGATCCTCCAGCAGGCGCGAGCACAAGCTAAAGGGGAGCCCACACACCACGCGCTGCGTGTTTCGCTCGCCATCACTTTCCATGGTCAGTGCTGCTCGGGCGACGGATGGAGAGCTCTCGCCACTTTACGAAATTCCCAGACGTTTAATCAGATATTTTCCCTTCGTTAGATGGTATGCTATGCGCCCCTTCGTGACCTACGTGATGAAAATCTTGTTTCTTTTAAATTTATCCTTTTGTAAATTCATTTGTCAATTTGTAATTGTAATTTTGAAATTTATCATTTTGTAAATTTAAATTCGTTTTGTGTTAAGCATGTGGTACAGTTGTATGCTCGTTTACTAGTTAAATCTAAATTTATTTTAACAACTGTTAAGAAACGTACTTTAGTTTTCGGCAACATGACGCACAGAGTGTATTCAGCGTACTGCGGAGACATAGGGTTCCTTCCAAAATGAATGTTCTAATTGCCTTCTCTTGGAACAGTCTCGAACCGGTAGCGGTAGCTCAGTGCATCAACTGATGTCACTGCAGCGCCTCTGACCGGGGGGTTCTAGGTTCGAGTCCTGACGGCGGCAGGATTTTCGACACTAGCTTTTCAGCTAGGTGGAATTCAGTCGCTGTCTGGAGGAGAGTTCTAGCGGCCGGCTGTCTGATCGGTAGTTTTCCGTGGTTTCTCCGAACAACACCAGGCGAATGCCGGAACAGTACCCTACACACACACACTTACACTAACATGCACCACACTATCATATATACCGGGAGACCGGCTTAGAGCTTGTCCCGGCTGGGGCGGCGCCCCGCTGGTGGGGGAGTCCTGGTTAGGGGGGAAACTCCAGTAGCCGACGGTAGGTCGGTGCCGGATCTTGCCATCCGGTGGGGGAAGATCACCGCCATCTCCCGAGAACAAAGAACATACACTACACTAACGGGACTAATGACCGAAGCAGTTGACGCGCCCGGAAACACGAAAAAATCGTACTGTTACTACGTCACTTGCCACTAGTCATGCGTGTTATGGCTGGCTGGTTTCTGGTTTTGTTCAAGTTCCCCGGTAAATAATCAGATACTCACGTATGTGACTAACATAGATGACTAATATTATATCATGACTAACAGTACATAAATTCTGTAGTGGCAGCGGATATCTTGTGGTACTCCAAGATTAAAGTTTCAGGATATAAGAGGTATCAACTGAGACTGAAACAAGAACACTCCACATTTGCCAACCACCTTATTGCAAACAAGCACTCTGTCGATCCGGATACCAGTTTCAAAATTGTGCACTTCGAAAATAAGGGGAAAAAATTAAATATTTTGGAAAATTTAGAAATTTTAAAATTATAGAAAAAGCATAACCTATTATGTCTTAATGAACAATCACAATTAAAACCCAGCCCCATCATAAATTTATTTATTGACTAGCTTTTCCATCCTTTTATTTCCTCCTTTACCTTCCCTCAGTCTGCCTTTGTACCTCGTACGAATCACAAAATGGCGCCATCCTAGGATTGATGACTGTTTACTTAATGTGTTTGGGTAATCTGCGGTATTTGGGTAAGTACTCTATTTAAATAATTTCATTGTTCAATCAGATTATGTAGTACTTCCTTGTATGATGTAGTTATTCATGTGTTAATTTCTTAATTTCATTTTAATATTGTAGAGCCGCTGATGATGAGGGAAAAATCCCGAAACACGTGTATAGCTGAATTTTCTACACAGTAAATTTATATAGCGTACTATTGTGGTTAATACCGCTTATATCCTGAAATTTTAACGATACATAAATTCGATTTTCAGATGATCATATTGTCTTGGGGTATAAAACAGTTTATTGAAACTGTGAGAGACTTAAAGAGACTGACGTACTACATTATCTAATGCGATTGACAAATCGCCGTGAGTAAATGTACAATACTTTGAAACAAATTATATCAGATTGTGAATATAAAAAGGAAGACATGGAACGATTGTTGTAATTGGACTTGAAACAAGCTGCATTATTTTTACGTCTAGCCGTATCTTCTATGAAAATACGCTGGTGTGTTTTAGTGGCAACATAAATATTATGCTTGTCGTGTTGTCTCAAAAATGAACAGTTTAAATAAATGTCGAAGCAGTGCACCAAAACATTAAAACTGCGCTCACCAGATGCATTAAAACTACGACATTTTGCTTTCAGAGATAAAATTCGTAATTTTTTTTATTTTTTTCCAAATGAATAATTACTTTCTCCAGTGAACTAAATGAATTACAAAGTTAAATGTTAGAATAAACGAACAGATTTTAACAATAGTTTAATTTCATTTAGTATTTTATTTTATTAGTTATATTACATAAAATTATTATCACTCCATGATTAACAGATACGGATATAATTTATTTATTTGATGAGAAGTTATATTTTCTAATCTTGTTTGCTTTGTGTTTCGTCGTGAACACTACACACACAGTCTGCCGCTCCATCGCTTTTCGCTGCCCAGCCTTCTTCTCGAATTTTGTTCAGAATGATCTATAGCCCTTCGGTTTCATTCCTGTAATTCACGCCGGCACAAGCGACCAAACAGAAGGAAAGGCCGAGTCAAGAGAGCTTTTGCGAATCTAAGCTATCTTCCTAAGTCATTAATTTCTTATTGCTTGCTTTTCACACGCTCAGTTATACTTTTGAAATAAAGGGTGGAAAATATGTGTAATATACTTGTATATCGTAAACATTGAAACCTTTTCCAAGGCATTGTTTTAAAATTATCCTTCGTCGTATCATTTGTCTTAATTTATTTCAGTGAAGGTTGTACAAAAAACATCTCGAAAGATCCTTTTTTTTTTTGTTTTTTTGTTTAACTGAACCAAACAAGATTGATTTTGGGTGAAGAACAATGGTAGTTGAAGTTTCATATAAAGCTAGGAAAAATCTCTTACAACAAAGTTCCAGAGTTAAGATCATAATAAATATTAGATTATTAAATATTAAGGTATAGGTTTTTAGATTCAGTAAATGTCAAGAATCTAATTTTTAACTAGGTAAACAAATTGTCGATCATTTCAAGGCAACTGAATAAATTCATTGATTGATTGATTAATTTTTTCGTGTTTCCGGCCGCGTCAGTCATTAGTTCCGTTAGTGTAGTGTATGTTTTTGCTCGGGAGATGGAGGTGATCTTCATCCGCTGGATGGCGAGATCCGGCGCCGACCTACCGTCAGCTAGTGGGGTTTCCTCCTAACCAGGACTCTCCCAACGGCCGGGCATCGCCCCAGCCGGGACAAGCTCTAAGCTCCCGACCGGTCTCGCGAAATATGTGATAGTGTAGTGCATGTTAGTGTAAGTGGCTGTGTAAGGGGAGAGGATAGGACAAGAAAGAGGAAGGAAAGATCGCGCGCGGTCTGTGGCCCGTTTGTTAGGGTACTGCTCCGGCATTTGCCTGGTGTTGATCAGAGAGAAACTACGGAAAACTACCGTCAATGTATTCATCTTAAACAGAGAATTCTGCTTAAATGTAATGAATCGAGAAAAAATAAACAATTAAATATCATAACAAATACGAGATTTTCTAGGTGTATGCTATCCTGAACATCAACCTCAACTTTTTTCCATGACGATTCCAATGTGAGTTTCTTCGCGAGAAAATAGCTGCGTTTTCGATCTCCTGTCGTAATCCCAGTTCAGCATTTCGTGCTTACGTGGATTTTTTTTTCGTTCGAGTCGCGAGTGGCTGGGATGAACAAACGCACCTCAGTCGTTCATCACGGCCTCCCCCGCCTCGCAGGTACGAGCGGTGGGGGGAGGGAGAGGCGAGAGGGAGGAGGCCGTGTTAAATACCCGACGACAGCGAAACGACGCCCTCAAAAAAGCTGATGAAACGCGTCGTTCTCTGCCGATGGGTTCGTAGGCAGTCAGTTGCGTGGGCGAGGTCGATTCGGGGCTCTTCCTGATGGGTTTTCCACTTCCGCTCTTTGGCGCACGGTTGTGCGAGGCGTGTGCATTGGCTCTTTAACCCTTCCCTCCACGTGTTACAGTAATAATCTTCACAAGCACGGTGTGTGACGGTATCGGGATTTTATGACGGCGTTTGTGTTCGCTATTGATTTTCTTCGGTAATTTTAAAGCGAGTTGCACGTTCGTTTTTGTGGGATGTGAGGTAAAAACTTTGATGGATCTAACAACGAGCACGGATGTGGTGTATTTCAATTTTAAATTAATTCCGCGCCAAAGCAATTGTGAGCTTGCATATTTAACTTAACAACCCAGTATGCTATTGTTGCATGTGCAGAATCCTTTAGAAAGTACATTGTAAGCATGTGAAAACAAATTCAAGTTTTTCTGTGCTAGGTAACATTCCGAGCCATGTCATTCATTACAGGAAAAATCTTAGATAATGAGAAGAAATGTAAAGCATTTGTGAAGGCCGGAACAATGTAATACTTTTTTGTAATTTTGTGAAAAACGGAGGTACGATTAGATTAGAGGGAAAATAGTGTGAAATTCAGCGCTGTAAGTGAGAAATATTTTCGTTTCCCTGCGCAAAGTGATTACGAGCAGGAAATTGCGTGGATTATTGACCGGTGTTATGAGTCTCTGTCTGCGCTGCGAGTCTCTACAAGTTTCGCTCGTAGTTCATGTTAACTTTCCACTCTCCTGATATTTTGATACGTTATTGCATTATTTTGCCATTAATAGTAGTAATTTGTTATCAGAATTTTACGTGAGTACTTCTTATGTTTTTGCTCTGTAAGTTACTTTCGTCCTAACTTCCGCCTTAGAGCTGACTTGTCTATTGGGTTGTAAGATATTTTTCATTACTGAATACTGATCTCAGATCAATGGTCGCGAGCATATTAGAAATTTATACAAACCTAATATTTGTAAAATCCCTCTTCATGAAATACTATTTGATTTAGAACACGAACGAACGAACGAAAGAAGCCATTCAGATCACACCATCACATTAGATCTCACTGTGTAATGTTAATCTAAAATTACGATTTGAATGCAATCTAACAACTTGCTTTTGAGTTATTAAGCTGGTAGGATACAATAAAATCTTTATGCACCACTGTTTAAATATTTTTGACACATGAAACTTCATGGACAGCAGTATAATTAATATTATTATGAGATTAATATTTGTGTTAATGTTTTCCTGACGATAAATTCAAGATTTATTGTCACATATTACTTATTTTCTAAACTCTCAGATTAAGACGATTACTTAAATTTACATGAAACAGTTTAAATCTTGGTATTTTTGAAAGGTAGGTTTTCACATGTCACCATCCTGCGCTCGTATTATCGAAGTTTACCGTCACTGGTTTACGGCAGGTTCATGTGTTTTATTATTTTGAAACAGATTTTGACCGTAAATGAACACTACGAACATACGAAGGAATATATTTGAATGTCTGCAGAGATAAATGGTGAAAACTAAAGTACATCGAAAATTGTTGTTTTCCGTACAAACGTAAATATGTGGATTATCTGACTTGTTTTGATGGATTTTACTTATATTCGAGTTTTGTAGAGAACTAACTTTCTCTTTCCATAAACATCGAACAACTCTGAGAATACATATGTTTTCTTGGATCCAGCAAGAATTTTGTTTTGAGATCAAGCAAAAAGATTTAAAGTGCCTGCATTATTTTAAAATACCACCGCAGTAGTGAGTTCCTACAATTATGAATTATTATTATGCAGGCATATACACCTCTGTTCCTGAATGTTGTTGAAGTTGTCTCCCAGAATGTACTACGCATTCAGGCAAGGTGCGGAGTAAAGAGAATAACGAGACAACCTGTGCAGAACTCGGAAAATTTTTAATTGGGCTCGTTGAAATAACGCAATTTTAATGACGATCTCTTCGTGGAAAGGATTCCCTTGCAGGCTTTTTTCTTTCGGACATAAAACAGAGTTTCAATAGAACTCTGCTATGCAAGCCAGGACACCGTACCCTTACAACAAATTAAAAATGAAAGGTGCTTAATAAAGTAACAATAATAAACAGTAGAAAAAAGCCATGGAAATTTGATGTCGAATATGCATTTTACTGAAAGTGAGCACTGTTCTCTGAAACAATAGTATTTTTTCAAAAATTCATTGGCATGAGCACGTAGTATGATTTTGTGGGCACAAATAAGTTAATGCATTTTCAGATTGATAATTTGGTTATTAGATACACAATTAATTATTCGTGTTTGGTTTCTGGTTTATATTTCAACATAATTTTCAATAATAATAACAGTAATATTTTAATGTATTTAAATTGAGAGATAATATTCAAATTGCATTGTGCTCTTCAAACATATCCCTTTCTGATTTCCTCAGCTAGGAACAAGAAGAAAACAAATGTTGAGATTCAATTATTTTAAAATACTACGTAAAAGTCTATTGAAGATAATTCATATCATTCACGAAGTTGGCGAAATTAGAATAAATTTTCTTAATTTTCATAGAACATTAATAGTTCAGTTTTTGTTAGTAAATATAGAGTTCGGAGACAAACAAAATAGTGCGTAATTTTAAGGTATTTAAAATATTTGTAACGACCTTAAAATAGGTCCATTGTAAGTATTGTACAGTGTTCATACGTGGCATAAACATGACTTATGAATTAATAAGTGCAGGGGTATATTTTACGACTGGTGAAACATAACGATATGTAATGATAAAGCTTTTATTTTACCGTTCTTCCCCGTAAACATTCATCTTTTGACCGCTGTTTAAAAGGGGTCTATTCAACATCTCCCAAACTGTATTACGTGAATGCCTCTTTCATACTCATTTCACCAATTCTTGCCGAAACGTATAATTATCTTGATCATTTTGTGTAAAATAAGTAGCAAACAAAATAAACGTACTCAAATTTTGGGTTTTCTTTGTTGGGTTTGCTCTTACTTGGACATTAATGAAAGAATCCTTATTATTAATAATGAAATCTTTCCCTTCTATGTAAAGCCGACATTCCAGTAGGACTTTAAATACATTGTTAGATATAAAGTAGATGACGACTGGAACACAAAAAGTATCCTAGAAAACAAAAACTTTCCACAAACGTGGCCTATGTAATCGGATAAGATCGAGGTCATTTGTCTATAATATTGTAATGAATCAAGTCCAATATACACACGTTTATGGTCTATTCTTTAGCAAATTTTCTACCACGAGATATTGTGGCTACATTGTACATTTATATTTCGTAATTGCGATCACTTCATTGCCGATATCGACCCGTACATTGCCGATTTGCAAGTTGTATCCGACGCAAATTCGTAGCCTTCTGAGAGTTCGTTTGTTTCGACTTTACATATCACCTAGTAGCGTCATCTCCTCTAACGGGTAGCAGCATTGTATGCTGAAAGCGTAGACTTCCGCGACCGTAGTCACTATATACTTGGCTGTTTGGGAGTCGCTAATGTATCGGCCGACCTTCCTTACAGCGAAATCCATTCTCAGAACGACGGCTGCCATCTGACCCTAGGTCGCGGCGTCTCCCGTACATTCAAGTACATAGCATTTTATGCTTTTTGCTCATCCACTGAATATATCTCAACCGCTAACTGGAGAAAGGCAACTAGTCCGCGTTTTCTAATTTTACAGTAGAAGCAAATGACTGTACACGTTTTAAGAAAATTGTCCCTTTACGACGTATTCTTGCATATGAAGGAGACCTATTCTATCGAGAGGCAAAGTTACCTTTCTGCTATTCTCAATGCATTGACCTACTCACAATTCACCTCGACAATAAAAAAATGTAAAAGTGGACTAATAGCCTTTCTACAGTTAGCGGTTCAGTTAGATTCTTGAATCGCATGATCTGCTTTCAATCTACGACGAGTAAAATGTTAAATGGCAAAACATTGAATTACAATAGCCATATTGTTATAATTTCTGGATTTTTTCATGTCGTAACTCGGTGAAACTCAGTGCAAAGTGTTCAGTTTCTCTACAATTTAGGTGTGATCTTCAGCATATTATCTTGTATTGTATGCAATCTGACCAATCTCGGCCCAGACGTCCCGCGCGCCTCCACAGCCCTGCACTACCTGAAGGAGTTAAAACCTGTGTGTTATTACGGAGTGTTCGTGCCAGGCGTAAGGAGACATCCTTAAACTTTATTGTTCACGTGACTAACAACTTTATACGGTCATAATGAATAACGTTCAGAAAAGTTTTAGCAATTGCGACATTGCGCTATGCATTATAACAAAAGAAACATTTCACGCGTGGAACAAAGAATTTCCATGATAAATCAGAGAGTCTAGCGTTGAAAAAATAGGTTGCATAATATATCAGAGAGTCTAGGCTAGCGGTGAGACTTTAAAACCACGATACGAGACAAGAGTATAATAAATGTACATTGTGTTCAGAGTTTTAGATTTTGTGGTCCCCTGCAATGACTATGCACTCTAGAATTTTGAATCGACTGTTCTTGAGAACATGGGAAATATTTTCATAGCGTTCATTATGAGAGTAAGACTTAACCTATTCCTAAGATATGATTTCAACTTCTTTTTCACGAATTTCTTTCCAATCACTTCTCCAACATTTCCTGTTAACTCTTGCCAGCGTTGTGGAGCTAATACGGAATAAATGTAACTGCTTCACATACGAGAATCGGTTTGTCAGAAATGGAAAAATCCCCAACGTTTCCTGTTTTTAGGCGTCCATTTTGCCGATTGTGAGGTGACCGTAGATACTCGTATAGGCGTGTCCTATTTACGAAGGAATAAGGTCGTACCTTAGGCCTAAGGTAAGACGTTATGACTTCAAGTTGTGTCACGTGACCTTAGGCGTGGTGCTAAAACTGCCTATTGTGTGTGGACCCCGCAGACGCCTGAGCGGCTGCTTTGTGTGGCCGCAGAGCTGTCGCCGCCGCAGCAGCAGCAGCAGCGGCGCCACGACGCCGCGGGCGGCGACTCGGCGGAGGACGGACGGGGGGGCGGCGGCGCCGCCGCGACCCGTCCGGCCGCCACCCCCCCCCCGCAGACGAGACCCCCCCGCCGCGCTGTTGCTGCTGCGATTCTGTTACATTAGACGATGGTAACTCAATAAAATTTATAGGAGCATTCCGTGTGGTTGTTATTTGAAGAAGGAATCATGTGCGATTTTATCTGCGAGGCATTTTCAAAGGCTGGTCCAAAAGAACGTCCCTTTCGGGTAAGTGCCCTCGAAGAATACGACGTTTAATTTTTTGATTGGGATTGCTTTAGATTAGTTTGGTTTGGTTTGTTTGGTTTGGTTTAAATTTTTTGGTTTAGATTTGATTTAGATTAGTGTGGTTTATTTGGTTTAGTTTGGTTTGGTTTGGTTTAGTTTGGTTTGTTTAGTTTGGTTTGGTTTGTTTGGTTTGTTTCGTTTGGTTTAATTTGTTTTTTCGTGAGTGGAATATTTTGAAATACCGACCAACTACAACTCACGATTTATTCAAGTATTTTACGATCGAACTTGTTTCTCTGTGCTCGATTCGCTCCCTTGCTTCATTTACCATCGAGCGACTTGGGTAAAATGCGTGCATTTCGCCACAAGTCACGTACAAACTGCGCGTGTCACAGTGCACACGCGACGCGAAAGCCTCACGCCCCCACGCGGCGCGGCAGCGCGCGTGTTTATACACGCTTTGATAGAGCAAGTCGTAAATCACGGATCTCAGTATTGACGAGGGTGGCAAATAAATGGTATGCTGTCTCTTTGGGGATGTGAAGGACGTGTTATCGTTTCGTTTGTCCACAGCCTCCTTCTGAACGATAGATGTGCCACGAAGAAAAAAATCGCACTGAAAACCTTCAAAAACCTTGAGCCACACTGTGACACTGTTCCTGTTTCGTTCACTAACTTCCTACTAATCTTGTCCTGTTCGTCCTACTCTGGCTTCAGAATAGTTCCAAGTTGAGAAATTGATATGAAAGGTTGTGCTGTTTGTTTACATCAATATTCACCTAATATATTTCGTTTCAATTTGAAACTTAATTATACTTTATTACAATTCTAACAAGTAGTAATTAACCTTTATCATTTAATTCTTCTTTCTCGTTCGAAAACCGTTCTTCTTAGTAATAGTTATTTATGATTTGGGAACAAAAGTACTGGATCTGAGAAGAGCACTTTATCAACCGATACGGTGGCGCTGAGCTGTGTTCAGTAAATGAAGTGATTCAGAAAACCGTTGGCTAAGTTGCAGACTACCAGGCTTCTCTAATTCATGGATTGTTAATATAAATGAATAATTTGAAATGAAGTATATTTTGTTAAATCGTTTCGAGAATTTTTATCTATTTAGGTTTAGGCATAAATTGTTCAAATGTATGAGTCCTTTAACCGTCTACAAAATACAAACTTGAAAAGTGAATGTGTAAAGAAATTCTTTGCAATGCTGTAAATTCTGGACTCCTTTTTGAATTCTATACATTTTGCATCCTAACATCAAAATTAGACATGTGGGTGTCACTTGGCAATTCAGATTGCGCTGATATTGTGACACTGTGGGCAGATCATGTTTTGCGGTCGTATTAAATTACGTTAGTTCGATTCTATGATAAAATGGTCGTCCCTGCTGGTGCGATAGTTTCAGGATTATGGGGTAAACGCATGACACTCTGCTACTTGCAACAACAGCTATTGATAGTCATGACATTTCTGCAATATCTGTTACAATTTTACATAGGATATCAACTGTTATAATTTTAAAATATAACATCTGAAAATTGATTTCAAAATGTTTAGCTAGAGAGATATTTTAGACATTGTTCATCCAGGCATTTTGAAAAACATTGAGCTATTGGAAATTTGTTTCAACAAGTGTAATCCAGATACTTTGTTGAAATAATTCAGGTATAAGTTGTTCTTAAGAGCAAGTAAATTGATGTTTTAATAGTAAGCCCTGCAGAATTATGAAATGCCGTTTTTTAAACATCAAACGAAAATGTATATTTATTATATACCTACAAGTATTTAATAAATTTTATTAATAATTAAATGTTATGCTCGCAAACTCTTACGCTTGGTCCAGATTTTTATATTTGTGACCTTTGCAATCACTATGGGGTTACTCATTGTGGGATGAGTCATGGTACGATGTCAACTGGTAAGTCAATAAATTTTTGAATGCATGAATCATCCACATATTTTGCACATTGATTTTTTTCATTTCTAAACTAACACAAACGCTTCATGACCA
This sequence comes from Teleogryllus oceanicus, assembly GCA_964035755.1. Classification (NCBI taxonomy): domain Eukaryota; kingdom Metazoa; phylum Arthropoda; class Insecta; order Orthoptera; family Gryllidae; genus Teleogryllus; species Teleogryllus oceanicus. Next base: position 68,302,041 of record CAXIVR010000008.1, on the reverse strand, counting down.
ATCCTCTTCAAATAATATCTAAGAAAACAAGAGTAGACATTGTTGACTAGGTATTGTATCTACAAACTCCAAAGACTTCTGGGTAGGTAGATCAGTCGAAACAAATTGTACGTGATGGGTCACATTCTTTACTTCCTAATCTTCACACCACTTGTCCTGTTACCTTCTTTATGGCTAAAAATAAACAAAAGCAGACGACATCACGAAGCGTATAATAGGCCTAGTGTCCCTGAATAGGTGTCTGAAACTCCAATTCACCTGTGCCGAGAAAGTTAACGAAGGGCGGGTATAGCACAGGTACCCTCGTATTCTTGTAAAGTCCGCCTAAACCCTTAACGCCGCGAACAGTCTCGGCTATTCGTTTCTACCTGCTTGTGGTTAGCGCGCCACAGGTTGTGCCACAAAGAAAACCAACATTTTTATGAGAGGACGCTTCGAATCCCTTTCAATAAGGGCAACGAACTTCCGAAGAAACGGAGGTAGCTGATTTTCATCGGTCGAGACGTCAAAGCGTTATAAATTTCGCTGTGATTTTCGTTCACAATGGTAAAGGCTGAAATTCGTTTTCTGTTAGAGTTAGATCCTGGAAGGTTGGCCCAGGGAAGTCATGCGTTTCAGTGGTATAAATTCATCATTAAACAATTTGATATGAGTGTTGGGTGATTTTTTTTGTCGTATCGAAACTTGAAAACGAGAATTTTTCGATATCTGAATAAAGTAGTTCCACCTTTGCGAAATGTTTACTTTAGATCGTGTATTTTGTATTTTCAGAAAAAAAAGGGCAATATACGTACTTGTTTCTATCGATTGAATGTAAAAAAATACCGTACTTAATTCCGTACATCATACCTAAAATATCACGAAAATCGTTCAATTTTGTGTTGAACTTATGAGATCTCTGGTCATGTATTCAATTTGGGTATTGATGAAGCTTCCGTTTATAAAACTGCTCTATGCATAAGCGTCAAGGACCAATATCATTTATGATCAGATATTTTTTTAATGATGGTAAAAAATAATGGAAATCATGTATGTACATGCTATTGTATTTCAGCTAATTGATTATCATTTTCTACCATGGAGATATGCATTAATAGACACTCTTCAATGCCTGGTACTTAAGTCATAATGAATATGATAAGAATTGACTCGAACATCAAAATGCAGAAACCATAATAAAAGTATTTCATCAGATTCACTGTGCATAATTACAAATTTACTTAACTGATACAATTTTTGTAATGATTAAGTTTCACCAGTTTTCAGCATTTAGACAGCTTTGGAAGTCAATGTGGATATTGAGATTTGAAACAAACATTTGACTTTAAAAGAGAAGAGGACTTGAGTTTAAGCATGAGACTTTAAACGCTGGTATTGTTTATAAATGAACTACACGATTGAATGTCATAAGATATATGTATGTGAATTATTTTGAATAAATAGAATACAATTACAAAAAGTTTTGTCTTGGGTGGACATGTTCCACGTGCTCGCTGCCTCCTTCCATATCCGCCTCTGTTCTTTATCGTAATCATTTTACTTTTCGGGAATTTAATAGTTGTAGGATCTTCAGGATTCAAGTTACTCAATTCGAAATAGTTAATAGACATTCCAAATAATTCTCCCCACCTATATTAATTAAATGTGAAGAGAAATAGTACCAACCTCTGGCTCCATGTAGCATTTCACTGTTAGACACAATAATTTCTATAAAAATTATCTTCAACAAAAGAAGCGCAAGTTATTTGAGTTAGCAGCTTTCGGAATTTCAGACGTTTTAATAAATTCTGGAACTCTGTTCTATTCGAAAGTAAAGACAAAGAAATACAATTCACCGTCATAGGAAACAAACCTCGATCTTAAGTTCGGTAGCCAACGAAACAAACTGTTCATATCCCCCCAGTGACACTCTTGTAATCTACAAAGCAAAACAAATATTTACTTTCTAAAATGCTTGAGATTTCGAAAATCTTCTTTAGAGGTTATCTATAGCCTGTGTTCAGAGATTCATCGAATTATAAAATACATCTTATAAAAAAATAGCATGGGAGGTGTTTCAAAATATTATAGGTGCATTTATAAAAATTCCAAACTTTTAATAGAAATATCGCTTGATTTAGTCCATAGTGCTCTATTCATTCAAAAAAACTACACCATCGAGTCTTTTGGAAAAATGTTGTTTAGTTATATTTGGAAAACTATCATAATTTGACTTTTTATGAGGAGGAAAGTACTAATATTTCGAAAAATATATGATTTAAATTTATAATATTAAGGAGTGGATTGAATAATATCTAGCTGCAATACAAAATCATTAAGATCCGAGCAATAATGAAGAGCGACGGCCCTCGGAGCAAAAGTAAATTAATAAATAAACTACTGGTGCTCAATGGCAGACATTCTAGTAAAGTTAGTTTTCTATTCTTTTTACCCTAGTCTAGCTTTGCGATTTTCCCCTCCCACTTCCCAGCTGCTGTCTATCGGTACCTAAAAGACCTACCAGCGCCACTTGCATAGGAACCTAGCGCTCCTATGGGGACATTTGCAATAAAAAACATCTACGTACTTCCTCGACGGTGCATAGCCTTATCTCGGTCCTGTCACTTTAGACATTTGCGCCACTGTTGATCCCTTCTTGATGCTTGTGAAGCCTGTTTTACACGGTCATGTTTTCTTCATTTCCCGTCGGTACAGACAAGTTACTGAGCAGAAGATGAAATTTGTACGAAAAAATGATGCATGCTTCATTTTTTCGTATAGATTTCATCCAGTTTGACTACGGCGCCCCTAGTGGAACTTTATGGAACTTTCTTCGATTGCGTGCGTTCTCGGGACAGAGGGTATATACGCGGCAGCAGATGCCATAATAATGCTAGCTGCCGCCGTAGCGATTATTGTTTTCCTTTCCATCTCGCAAATAAAACCACAATACCTCACTCGCCTTTCTACTCCTTACACTGCGAATTCGTAACTATGATCATTCTTCCCGCTAATTTCATTTATTTCCGAAAATTCGATGTTCAATTGTTAAACTTCCAGCGCTTTTTGCGGCATTCGGAGGAAGTATTTTCATCACGATTACGTACAGACACTGTACAGACCAGGAATGACCGTGTAAAACGGTGAAATCACGTTCATCCAGTTTCGGTACGAATAGAACCGAACGTCCTTTTTCCATCCAGTTTCTGTACAGAAAAATGATGAAAAAAGGATGAAAAAATGACCGTGTAAAACAGGCTTAAGCAATGTTCTGGGCATAAGAACCCAGATCTTCATTTTCACTCACAGATTGAACACAAACTTGCTTCTCAGGAAAAGATGTTATGAAAGGATTGGGGTACAAGTGTAATACAAGAAGGAAAACGCCTCGCTGCGATGAAAAAGTAAAACGTTAATACGGCGCGGGTTTCGAGCCGACATTCTTACTGTCCACTTACATGGGCTCAGCTATCTCTCCTCTTACACACACACTAACATGCACTACACTACCACATACTCCGGGAGACCTTAGATCTTGTCCCGGCTGGGGCAGTGCCCCGCTGGTGGGAGTGCTGGTTAGGGGAAAACCCCGCTAGCCGACGGTAGGTCGGCGCCGGATCTCGCCATCCAGTAGGGGAAGATCACCGCCATCTCCAGAGGAAAATACATGCACTACGGGAATAATGACATACGCTGTTGACGCGCCCGGAACCACCAACCACCAACCAACCAACCAACCAACCAACCAACCAACCAACCAAGAGAGGAGGGGATGGGGAAAGAAAGATCGCGCGTAGTCCGTGCCCCGTTTCTCAGGGTACTACCCAGGCATTAGCCTGGTATTGATTGGAGAAACTACAGAAAACTTCCGATCACATCAGTAGGTCGCCAAAAATCTCCAGACAGCGGTTGAATTCGACCGCTGTCTGGAGATTGTCTAAAATGCTATGTCTTTGTCTAAAATCCTCCCACCGCCGGGCCACGAACACTACCTGCTGGTCAGAGGCACTCCTCAGCGTCGATCCTCTGAGCCACCTCAGTCCGTTTTTGACAAATTATTGTTTTTAAAATTGCTAACATTTCTCTACAACTACAAATTAAACATTTAAAAAAACACTACTAATATTTTTTAAGAAATTGACATCACATTATAACACCAATTGGGGAGACTCACTTTAATTTGAAGAAAAATATCTCTTCCATAATATATTTGTATACAGGGGTTCAAAAACATTCTACATAGTTGCAATTCAGAGGTAACAGTAAAAATCGGACCCAAGCAATCTTTATTTGTGTATTTCACTATAGGAGTAAGAGTGATTCAAAAGAAAAAATGGAGTCATTTTTTAAGAATAAAATTGAAAATGTTCCAGAGGCTTCACATAACGAACCCTCAAAGTGAAAAAAACAACAACAAAACATTCGTTTCACATTCGCAGAGCCTCCTATTGAGGCGGGGAATATTCGGTTCGGAAAAAATCCTGTGAATGGTTTAGGTGCTAGTGTTGTTCACAGGCGGACGGACGAACAGACAGACAGACAGACAGACAGACAGACAGACAGACAGAGAGAGACAGAGAGAGAGAGAGACAGACAGACAGAGAGAGACAGACAGACAGAGAGAGACAGACAGACAGAGAGAGAGACAGACAGACAGACAGAGCAGAGAGAGGCAGACAGACAGACAGAGACAGGCAGAGACAGACAGACAGAGACAGACAGACAGAGAGAGACAGACAGAGAGAGACAAACAGACAGACAGAGAGAGACAAACAGACAGACAGAGAGAGACAAACAGACAGACAGAGAGAGACAAACAGACAGACAGAGAGAGACAAACAGACAGACAGAGAGAGACAAACAGACAGACAGAGAGAAGTTTTGAAAAAAAATCAGTCTCATTAGACAACAAAATGTGTGTTTCCGTTGAAATCTTGACATCGATTTTTTTGCATCCTTTCCTAACTTTCCCTTAAACTACATATAATACTCTGTGTATACGTACGTATACGAGAAAGTAAAATTAGGTCGGAAGAATAATGCATTATTCTCTGTTGCCTTACTCTCAAAGTTTCTGGTTAAGATTCTGCAGCATATTAATTTGACTGAATAGAAATTTGTATTTTCTTGGAAAAATTTTCCCATTTGCTTTCCGTGATAATTGTAAATATCATTTCTTTTCACATAATTTGATCTCTCCTGTAAAATAAACTCGAACGTTCTGAAACATGGACGTGTCAACCTTCAATCTACGTTCGATCTGGAACCATACTGTGTGTGAAGTAGAAAACGAACAAGAGAACGCCAGCCTTGACCACGGTATTGTGCTGAAACAAGAAAATGAATACTGGAAACTGGTTCGCCACTTCCACATTATGGAATTTTCTTCGCCGTTTTTAGTGTTCTTCCAATTAAGGCTGCAACGAATGGAGCGATCTGTGAGCGTTCAACTCGTTTGCTATAAAAGTGTGTGCATTGGAAAGCGGACGCGAACGCAGGCGTCGGGCATACCGATCACAGCCTTATCGCCAAGGCCATCCGTCCTCAGCGAGGACCTCGCAGGTCCTCGAGCTGTTTGCCGTGTGCGTTCCAGCCTCCTCGACGCCTGCCGGGCAGGGTATTCATGGGATCGAATGCGTTTTGTCCTCCAGCGCTGGGCATGAATTTAAATTCACTGGTTTCATTTATTACGCAGAAAGGCCGCACACACCACTTCAAGAAATAATAAAAAAGTATTACACAAATTGCGAATAAGATCATTCGCACACATTTTTCTGAATAGCCATGTTTGAATTACAACCAATTACACATACATTCATTCTCAGTTTCAACTTATTTTTACCATTATGTTAATATTAAACACGAAATCAGTAGTCATTTTTGAAAAAAATGATTATTTGAAAATGTCTTAAATAAAAACAATAAATAGGAAAATGGCACACCAAACCTCTGATATTTACTCATTGTAATATTTCATTAGTGTACTATACAGTGTGGTACATCATTAATCGACCACCTATAAGTAAAAGAATAGGTGAAAACTTCGACAATAAAGAAGCCGTTCAAGAGATGTTGCCAAAATGCCTATACATTTCTGAAGTGTTCCCTTTTCGTCAACAGTCTCCTAACACGTGATACTCTTGGAAGTCTCATGTCGCAGCTCAACATATGTTAGTACGGATAGTATAATTTGTTTAATTTATTATCATCATCATCATCAATAAGGATAGTCATAGCATTTAATTAACTTATTACTGAGAGCTTAAAACTTGAGCGTCACAAAAGGTGGAATGAATTTTAGATCACAGTTCTTGGAAAACTAATTACGTTTGAGATCTCTAAACTACAACTATGTACCTGAGGTCTGAGCCTTTGTTTCCTAACTCCCGTTTAAATAAAGAAAAAAAAAAACATTTCTCTGACTTGAAGAAAACAGAACGCATTGGCAATTTTTTAAAACACCCTCACACGAGAGCACAACAAATTTATTATAAATGTACATGCAAAAAACACATTTTTTAAATTGAATTTCCCAAAACCAATATCAGATTATGCTGCAGCGTATTGCATGATAAACATTTGAGAAACGAGCTGCTTCAGCGCCTAGTTTGAGACCCAACCGACCATTGCGTCACATTCCGCCCTGCGCTCCGCAGAGAATCCCAGTAGTCGTGGTGGAGTGTTTGGTTTGAGGAGGAGGAGGAGGGGGGCGGTGAGGGCGGCGTGCAGGTGCGGGCAGGTAGGCGGACTTTCGGGGCTGAGTGTAGCACGTGAGAGCACCGGCGACAAATTAGTGTGGAGGACCCCGGAATGTCTGTGAATGGCCACGGCGGCGGCGGCGGCGGCGGCGGCGGAGGCAGCCGGAGGCACAAAGCCCCTCGACGTGCCTCTCGCCGCCGCCGCCGCCGCCGCCGCCGCGAGCCCGCTCGCCCGCCCGCTCCCCGCCTCCTGGACTCCGCTGAGAAGCTGGAGGAGGAGGAGGAGGCCGTGCCTGGAGCATCAGCGGCTCAGTCAGTCCGCCGACTGGCGCCGCATCGTCGCGACCTCGGCGTCCTTCCCTTCAGCGCCCGCTGCGGCGTGCCTTACCCGAACGCCGCCTCCCGCTCAGCCTCGCCTCGCAAAGGACCCACGTCGCACCGTTCAAAGGTAAGTGGTTCCTAGACAGAACCGTAGCTAACTTTTTTCATTTCGAGGGATGCTCGACACACGACCAGTGATGAATTATGACTGAGACCTTCTTACACAACATTAAATCAAACGCTTCTCCGGAATTTCGATCATTTTCCTCTCCCACACAAAAATATCTCCATTTCAGTTCCTTACAGTATTTATTTAGAATGTAAATGTAAGGTTATTACATACATTGTAGGCTATTACATACATAAGTTGTATCTGTCATCTGACGTAGCTATGAACAGATTGACACGTGAGATAATTTATTATTTTTTTAAATTTCGGGGGTGACTTTAGCACTCACAGTCCCCTCCCTAGCTGATGAATTTTCTCAGATGTGTTGTGGAGGATGTGCTATGACCTACGCTGGTTTACTACACTGAGAAGTTCGTTGCATTCTGAGAAGGTCGTTCATTGATGGTATCTTTTATGTTACGGTTCAGAAGGCGAACATAGACACTGGTAGTCTGGAGGAAACTCTATGGTACATCAGTTTATTTTACTGAGACGTGTTTTTAGAGTTGCAGTAACTCAAGTAATGAATTTAATTTCGGTAGATCATAATTGTTTATCACTCAACACATTTTTATCTATAATGTTGACATGTGAGAGCAGTCGGGTTCGCCGAAGATATAACATAAAAAGGGAAGTAAACCTGAGGATGATGACGCATTGTTGTAAACAAGAAATATTCAAAACGCAAACATTTTTGCAACTCATAATGTCTTCTTTCGCACTTTGAGTGCTGAGCAACTTGATGCTCTTGACTTGGTTTCTAGTGAATCAGGTAAACCTTCATCTAATCTGACACCTGTATTTAAATATAGGGGTTTCTGTCTTATGACTTTTAGTCTATACGACTAAGCTTTTGAATGGACCAAATAGTTCGAAATCCTTGTTTGGCAGCGCGTGTTCAGTCGCACTGACATCACAACGATGTATTCGCAACATCACAACGATTGTATTTTCTGTTTAACACGAAGTCTAAGGACAGGGCCACACTATCGTACTTTTACATTTAGCGTACTGCTGTTTCTTAAGGAACAATGTCCCAACATCTCGCTCAGTTTTTTGAACAAGAGGGCGGCTTTGTGTTGTCAAATCATGACATTACATTCAAAGGATTATCCAGTTCCGCTTTCATTGCGAAACCTTTTGTATAAAGCTTAAAGAAACCTTGAATTTTTTTATTGATGTAAATATTGTAAAGTACTCTCTCCTTAATTTTACTCATTAATACAATGAGAATGGCTTTTCCTTTTCTATCTACTTATTTACACACAAATTGATGTCTTGCGTAGGGTGATTGTGTAATTGAAAGTAAGATAGATGGTCTTGTTTCGGAAAAAATTCATATGAGTGAGTGATTAATAGTAACTCGGAAAAGATTATCTAAACTTTGCAGATAATGCCTTGGCAACAAAAAAATGAAGGGGGTATAATAGGCGAGTATCTCGAAAACAGGCGAAATAATTGATTAAAATGACCTTTCATTGTCAAACATTGATACAAATGGATAGACAGATATTATTTCTATTTTGACTTTTCAGCTACAATCATCTAAGAACCTGTTGACAATTAATATTGTAGGAAATTGTCAGATCTTAAACAACATTATTTCAACGAATAACACACGAAGAACACGCCGAACTTCTGAAATTTTCCTCCAACAACTGATGGGGAGGGGGGGGGGGCTTACACGCGAGGTCTATTCGATTATACATTTTTTACCAGGGTTGATTGAGAAGATCATTAAAACACCTACTATATGCACACCTTACTTTGCTGAGTTTCAGTTATTTAAAGACGGCACTTCTAAAGTAAATAAAAGAAACTTCCTGTGAATCATAGGCAAAAAATATAGACAGTAAACCACAAGAAATATAAAAAATGAAGTTACGTGTAACTTACCTTTAAGAGCTATAAAAGATATTTTCCTTGCAGGTGCTCATACAGTACATTCTACTTTCATGTATTGATGTACTTTATTGCGTATATATAAAGTGCAAAATATACCTGTTTTAAAAATATTTCTTTCTGCTGAGCGAAATAATGATTTCAACACAATAAAACCTTTTCTATCATATATGGATTGGAAATCTAAATTTTGAGACGATCCTATCCCCAATTTTGGTTTTCCCAAATTCTCATTTTCCTCATTGTGGACTGTTGTAAGATCATTAAGTCGTGGCGTTAAATATGTAAATAAGAAAAGAATAAACATTTCGAAGAAATGTACCTTCTAGAAGTTACTCCTGAAAATACGCCTTTGTTGACACCCGAGTGCTCGTCCTAAGCGTCAAAGTGTGAAACAGTCGGGGCGTCCTTCCCAGAGTCTAGTTGTCAAACAGTAATTAACACGTCAGATGAGATAGGGAACAAAATATGCCAAGGAGATCCTACTACGCCAGTCGCAGTAACAGAGAAACTAGTATAAACTTGTACGTTCACGAAGGACCCCGTCATCGCTTGTCTCCAGTCCTCTTCGCGTTTCTACAAAGTATCAAGAACCGGGTATTTTACTTTCAGAAAGATTTAGCTTTAATAGTAGATCGTTTACGCGGTTTTGTTGATCTATTTGAAGAAAAGCGGATCTTTGATCTGGAGAATCTGAAAACTTTTACTAGAGATAAGAAAAATATCGTGAGTGTAAAATATTTTGGAAAATTAAAAAAATGTAATTATTTCTCTATAAATTTGAAAATATTTACAAGCTAAATATAAGAGACTTGTTACATAAGGAGGTAATTAATATAACCCATGCGAAGTAGCAACATAACCCATAGGATGTTTTTTTTTCGAAAAAACAGGAATCGAGTTCACAATGGCGAAAAAGATTGGTTGTCAATGAATTTTCTTTTGATAAATTATTTATAATTACCTTACTGATCATGACATAAGTAAGCTGTTTAGTTTCTGATTATTTAAATTTGTAAATAATCACATACTAGAACAAATCATATATTTAATATTATAATATTTTCTTGAAAGTTGCAGTATTATACTTTTACGAGAGTTATTATAAATCCCGATATCTTGTCTCTTCGAGGATTGTCTGATAAGTAGTTCATCTAATTACGAAGAAGTAATGTCCAGGAGCAGATATTTTAACTTACGTAGATCACATCTCGATCAAATTTTCTGCTTCTGGTAAATGTGTTAGTGTCGTAGCCAGCCGGCTTTGAGGATAGCATCGACCCTGCGTTTCACAATTGTGAACTGAGTACCAGTTACTACGGTCGTCTGCATATCTTGGCGAGTGTCATTGCCTGTGCCCTCTTTTCTGAAAATATATTTCGACTAAGAGCTTCGAGCTGCAGTTTCTTTGTCTTCAGCGTCTTGGTGCGTCGCTTACCTCCCTCAGATCAAACCAAGAAATCCATTGCTGAATTGATTGATTAGTTAGTTTCCGGGCGGGTCAACTGCTGAGGTTATTAGTAGAGCCCAGAACTTCAGGCATTTCCTTTACCTAAAATAGGCAGGCAAAAGGGCATTGATTTTCACTAAAATAGGCATAAAAAAGGCATTTATTCTGACTTGAAATAGGGGAATCAAAACTCAAGAAACATAAAAAAAAATCACTATTTAAAAGTAATTAATGTAAAAAACTAATAATTAAATGGTTCACATTTTTATTTTAACTCTAAAATTTACATTAGCACTAACGTGGAAGGAAACTATCTTATCTTTGTAATCTTGATAGTACTTGACCATCCGTTCTATGACACGAATTTATTTTACTCACGAGCCTCTCTCTACGAAATGTTATTGTGACTCCCTTTTGAATCTTGAAATGGCAGCAGTGAAAATGGAATTGTACATATCGTTCTTCACACTTGTGTAATCGCCAGAAGGGAAGAGAGAACAAGAAGGAACTGAGATGAGTGTAACCCTCGTATATACGCTCTGTCCTCAAAAAGGGATACGAGGCCATACACAAACATAGGATGAGACTTCTCGTGAGCGAACTAGTCTGTAAGCATCAATAAATATCAAAATATCAAAAATCTTCAGTGGCATCATTTTCCTTTCCCTTTAATTTTTTAACCACAGAAAGACAATACACGACCGTGCCTACATGTTGTCCAGGATAGCAGGTATGTTTCCAGCTTGATAGATATTGGTGTCAGGAGGGAAAAAAGGGAAAACAGTAATGAAAAAGGCAGAAAATGCCACAAATACGGAAGAAAAGGAACAAATAAGGCAAAATGCCAAAAATAGGTATAAGAAGCTAAAGTAGGCAAAAATGAAAATCGACTAAAACAACTCGAGAAGTTCAATTAAGTGATTCCTGTTGATAAGTCATAAAATCGTAACAGTTATAAAAAGGATTTTGCCAAACTTCCGGGATCTTGTTATTAGTCACATAAGTGTAGTGCATGTTTTTTCATCGAGAGGTGGCTGTGATCTTCCCCAACTGGATGGCGAGATCCAGCACCGACCAACGAGGCGGCTTGCGGGGTTTCCCTAACAAGGTATCTCCAACCTCCCCCAGATATCTACTACACTACAATCTATATATTTAAAAAAATAAGGTATTCTGCCATGGCTTCGTTTAGAGCTTCTACTGAACCGATTGTTGTATTTTTTTCTTTTAAATGAAAGAATATGATCCCTAGATGTGTTATCAGATATTGTTTGTGTTGATTCACCAACATTTACGGTGTAAATTAATTAATTAAATCATTCTTTAATAGTACGCTTATCAATAGTCAATTGTTTTCTTTCAAAGAGTGGAGTTTCAAAATCGATTACTGAGTCCATAGATGTAGTCCAGCTTATGTTTGTTGATACACGTAGTTGTTCTAAATAAAATAGCATGAGTCTTGGTGTGGATTGTGGGAACACTGCTCAAAGTAGGATTTATTGATCTAAATATATTTATAATTTCGTTTCAATCGATCTTGTCCACCCCTTTCAAGACGCAAATCGTACATACAGATTGAAAAGAGAAGACAATCAGACGTAGGTTCTGATAGTGAGGTTTTCGTTTCTATGTCAGGTCATTTTCTTAAATGTCAGATTTTGTTCAGGGTTTGTACTTTATGAGATGCACAAATGGCAACGATTTACTACAATTGCAAATGTCGAAAATAAGTATACTGAGCTAATATCAGGAAATAACATATGTTTATAATATGACTAACAATCAAATACACAAATTTGTATATTATCCATTCATATAATAGTCTATATCATTTATGAAGATATTACATTTGCCAATACTGGTCATAGGCCTTGTTATGTTCAAAAGTCTTTGGGAATTGAAGAATTCTTTCGATTGTACTCAAGATTCCAATGATGCAATATTTGTACGACATAGCGAGGGTACAATTGTTACAGGTTTCTCAGTTTCACCTTCAAATTACGGGTTCTACTAAGTATTATATATTTCTGCAAAATACCGGTGGCGGGCTTTCTTCATATTCAATCCTTACGAATGAGTGAAAAGATCAATTTTATGTAAACCACGGTGTTTAATACAATTTTTAACTAATTGGTTCAAATTTTAATAAAATACTAAAATTTTCTTTCATTTTATTTTACAACACATTGTTATTAGATGAAATGTTTCTAATCTTATGCATCGCTACTGACCTCTAGCGAATAAATTAGGTACCAGTTTTTCTGCAGCACTACTGGACTCTGGCGGAATATATTTGGAAGCACGTGCTCTACGGAGCGAAAAATGTCCGTGCATCTACAAACATATTATTTAAATTATTTGTTTTCCGACATTGGGTCTTTACCAAACTTTGCAAGGATACTGTAATAATCCTGAAGAAGAGCATGTAAAAATTTCATATCTATTCCTACGCTACTTTTTGTGGTGTTGATGTCGGTTACACGTCATTGCATTCACTTTTATTAGTATAGATTCCCTCCCCTATGTATCTACTACACAGACGGGACAAGCTCTAAGCTTCCAAGAGGTCTCCCGCCATGTGCGATAGGGTAGTGTAGGTGCGTGAATTACTGGATTGAAAAATGCCAAAAATATCAGTCAGGGTTCGGTATATTTTCTTTTTTTAATTTATTTTCTTCCTGTTCGGCAGTTTTGCCTTTCAGGGTTTGTACCTTTTTATTTGTCATACATAACGTTTGGGCATTCACGTTTGAGCATACAACCTCTCACTCTTGTTCGTATCTTACTACTAGCTAATTTACAGGATTTAATACTTATATTTCTAATACTTACAACTAAACAATTTGACATACAATACACAAATTTTACATACATTATACATTCTTAAATCTAGATACACTCTATACATACATTGGGATGAAGATTTACATATTTAATACATATTAGTATACTGACTTTTATGGGGTTCAAACATGTCTTTGGGATATTGAGAGCGAATTCTTTTGGGATTGTTTAAAGTTTTTCCCATAGTGAATTTTGTACTGCAAGGAGAGGATGAAAGAAGAGTAAAAATAAATGTTACGGTTTTTTCTTATATGTTCAATTAGGGTTCTATTTGAAGTTCCCTTTGAATATGTGTATTTGATATGAACCAAGGGGCTTTGCACATTTTCGTAAAAATTTGTTCTGTACTATTTGGAGTTTTTCAATGTTGGTTTTAGTTGTGTTACTCCAGACCGGACAGGCATATGTGAGTGATGGTCTAATAATAAATTTAAATATTAAGATATCACACTTCAAATTTAAGGCTGAGCGGAAGTTAATTAATGGGTATAGTTTTGATATTTTGGCGTATGTTGCATTGGTTATTACTTCAATATGCTTTTTCCAAGTTAACTTGCTATCAATATGATATATTTTCTGAAACTAAAATCAGACTTTAATCTCATTTTGGTTAGACTCGCTATTTATCACATAACCTACGTAGGCCGATACCATGCCGCCACGAAGTGTCGGCCAAACTCGCACACAAAGTGAAAGGAGTGAGAATCTCGCGTGACAGCTAATGAGACAAACGAGACGACGCCTGTAGTTAAAGCTTTGAGATTCCGAGAAAATCATCGCTTTTTTTCGTTCAAACTGGGAAAAGTAATAAGACAGAGTTTCAGGCTTAAACACATGTATGGTGAGTTGGGAAGGAGTAGAAAAACATGCCACCTTTGACAATATTTTAGATGCTAAAGAACATAAAAAATATTTGAATTTTTATGCAAAGAAGTTTACGAAATATGAAAAATCTTGATTTGTCCTTAGGAGAGAAAGAAAACGGCAACGGGACCATTTTCTTGAAGAAACTCTGGCGAATTAATAGACATGCATCTTTTTTAGAGAAATGAATTGAGAAGTCTTGCGGTATGGCAATCAAAGTTTCATCTCTTAATAAAATAAGTTATAGGTAAAGTCAAGAAGATCGGGAGATCATCAAAGAGAAGTCAAGGAAATCACGTTTGTGTATGTAAACCTAAGACAGTTTTTGTATGTCTTAATGAATACTCACATATGGATTCACGTTATTGACATCAAGCGTACCGATCCACTGAAACAAGGACCAAGGTCAAGTATCGGGATCGTAAAAATACCTAACAGAAGAGCTGTTGAAAATTCCTGCGTGATGTATCATTCACTCAGAAGTAAATGCCATCAGCCAATACGTATTTCAACGAGAATGGAATGCGGCTGTGGTCGCAATAAGAAATCTATGCCTTTACAATCCGATTATGCTAATGCAGAATCGTCCTAGATAAGAAGTAGGATGGTTGCATTGAGAGCTGAGATAATAAATCGAGTACCGTACATCATTACACACACTTGTAAACGATTAAATTAATAATAACCAATCACGTTCATTACTGAATAATAATAAATAGCCCCTACTGTTGAAGGTCAAAATTAGTTCTGAGAAAATAATTAAAGAATTATGCATGTTTTGTTACACGATATTCTTTTAAAATGTGAATTTTTTGTACAATACTATTTGCAAACGCAACATTTAGTACAAGTTAAAAGATGCTACATTATTAATAGAAATTAGTGCTTAATGAATAGTTTATGTTCTTATTTATTAATGTCTTCCGTTATTTCAAATTCACACGCCCGACTCCTAAATTTATACTATTTGTGCCAACACAATTGTATTTCTATGATTAAATCGAATAGCCATTTTTTTCTTTTGATTGATAATGTTCATATATTTTAGATGTACATTGGGGCATTTTTGTGCTTTCAATATGACACTACGGTGCATTTGTCCACAGTGGCCTACAGAAAACACTTTTGAATTGGTTAAGTTTTATAAATACGCTACAGTATTGTGGAAACTACGTGCAGATGCTATGCGGACGTAATGCAAAATATGTTTCAAAGAATGGATATGTAATTAATGCAACAGATAAATAGGCAAATTAAAAATATTTTAATACAAAATATTAATTTCCAGATTTTGCAAAAGTTTAGGGAATGCACACAGCATAACTCTGTACACACAGTGCTTCTGCATAACTACCACAGCATTCACCGCCGAAGGAAAGAACATAGTAAAGATTTCTACGTCTTACAAAAAAAATGCCAAAAAAATGTCACCGTCCGTATCTTGCACGAGCATTGCGCTGTTGTCTTTTGGTAAAACAATCGCACTATCTTCAGAAGACCTTTGGCCAGCTTTCTACATTAGTTATTGTCAAGTGCGAATCAAGGAACTACTGAAGATGGTACAGGGAATTTCAAGCATTTTTTAGGGATTCACAATTTTTATTAAAAATTCATTTGCGGATATAATGAATTGTGCCTTTTAATACGTAATGACATTTTTTAGGTTTTTGATTAATTAATTTTTTCGTGTTTCCGGGCGCGACAACTGCTTTGGTTATTAGTCCCGTTAGTGTAGTGCATTTTTTCTTTCGGGAGATGGTGGTGATCTTCCCCCGCTGGATGGCGAGATCCGGCGCCGACCTACCGTCGGCTAGTGGGGTTTTCCCTAACCCGAACTCTCCCACCAGCGGGGCACCACCCCTAGCCGGGACAAGCTCTAAGCTCCCGACCGATCTCCCGGAATATGTGGTAGTGTAGTGCATGTTAGTGTGTGTGTGTGTAAGGGAAGAGGATAGGACAAGGAAGAGGAAGGACAGATCGCGCGCGGTCCGTGGCCCGTTTGGTAGGGTACTGCTCCGTAATTCGCCTGGTGTTGATCGGAGAAACCTCGGAAAATTACCCATCAGACCCGCCGGCCGCTAGAATTCTCCTCCAGACAGCGACTGAATTCGACCTAGCTGGAAAGCTAGAGTCGAAAATCCTGCCGCCGTCAGGACTCGAACCTACGACCTCCCGGTCAGAGGTTATTAATTCGTTATTACTTTTGAGATAGTATTTACGTAGTACAGAACGTATTGTAATGTTGCAGCAATCAATGGCTATTTTTTCTCAGGAAATTTGTATTGTAGGACCCTGACACCAACCAATGGATAATCCTCGCTCCAATATGTAGTAAATAACATGTGTTTACTCCTACCAAACATCCAAACAATGTGTTCTATGGCACAACGTTAGTTCGTCTGACTGAACAATGCTAGCGGCTAAACCATAGGCAGGATCAACTACAAAATTGATTTTTTTTTTGATCTGGCTGTTGTCACAGAATCTTGAATTTCAGTAAGCTATTTTGAATTTTGGAGGGACTTGACATGACGCCTCAAGGCGATTTTCAAAATTTTCTCAAAACTGGGTCTTCACCTAACTGGGCACCTGACGCCGCTTCTCGCTTCTCAGTTTTTACCTCTTCCGATCTTCCCAGTCTCCATCCTTGAAGCCTCTTGCATCCATTTCTTCTTTGAGGTCCTTTCTCCAACTTCTTGGTGGTCTTCCACGCTTCTTTCTCTCTGGAGGTGTCCATGCCCAGATCTTCTTAGGTCACTTACTGCTTCCCATACGTTGGAGGTGTCCATACCAATTCAATCCGTATTTTCGGAGGACCAGAGGGTGGTTCCCTTCCCCTTCGGTCACAAATCACGAAAGCGGCAGCCAGTGTCAGCCACAGATTTAATAGTAGATTATGAAACGATGATGTAATGATGGGTATTATACACGAGTGTGATATTACCATACGAGCGAGGAACAAGCGAGTTTCGTAAACTTATGGGGGTTCAGAATCAAGTGAAAATATTGGAAATAACTAGTGAATTTGGTGAGAATATTGGAATTTTTGTTTTTTCGTATTTTCAGTTTCCATGTTCTTTCATCTTTAAAATAAGCCCTAAATAATGATTCTACGACAACGGGAAGTTGTTTACTTTGCATTTTAAATGTCATGTGTGCGGGAATTTTTCACACGCTGTCGTTTCACATGTAAGTTTTCATTAGGGCCTAGATTTGATAGTATTTCAAATTGCGTGCTGACAGTATGTTAGGAGGTGTTGGTGGGTATGTAAATGCGTTATTTGGTTGTGTTGGTAAACGTTTATGTTTACAGTCTCTTTTTAGGGACCTGGCTCATACAGATTTACTAAAAAGTGTTTGCATGGAGGAACACAAAATACTTGCAAAATGCTATTTGGACCCGGCTACCAAAAATGTTTTTGTTGGTATAAACACATTGCATATGGGTGTTTATGATGCAGTGGCATCTTTCAATGAGCTAAATATTGTAAAATGCCAAGTTTTGAAAACGCTAGGAATTAAGAACGGGCTTAATTATTTATTCGCAATGAAAGACTTCAAATTTTGGCAAATACCCAATAGGGTATTTGCCTAAATTTATTGGATGAAAAATAACCTGATCAAAAACATTTTTTCTATTGACTTGTTTTCAGCATTCATTAATAAATATTTATCATTTTTACATTTTTCATTCTATCTAAACATTGACATGTCTAAATAATAAACATGTATTAGTGAAAATAAGGTAAAAGTTTGAGATCTAGAAGATTGATAGATTCGGAGAAAATGGATCATCAAGATGATAGGATTTAGCATTACTGGGATAGGCGATTCCGAACACCCTTAATACCCATTACATCCAGTTTCATAAGGTATTGTAGCGTTGTGATGAGTAAAGACGACAGGATTCTCAAATATGTACATTTATTTTGTACATAATAAACACGGATAGCTTAATATTGTACAGAGCGTATATCATCCGCGTGTCGTTTGCGGAAAACAGATGATGATTCTCATAACTTCCATCTGTTGATAAGCACCATGGCAATGTGTTGTCATGGTCGGCAGGTGGAACCGTCTCTCATAAAGGGATGAGGGAGTCTACGACGTTACAGGTACTTTTTGTTCGACTCATTGTAACTTATAAGTTAAACTTTTACACTGAATCGTTTCGTAGCAGTTGACTGGCAGGAATCAGTCATGGCCACCTAGCGGACTGCTACTCCACCCTGTCGCTGTGGCTTTGTCCGCCAGTCCGCCCAGGTGGCCAGGCCTACCAATCCGCCTGCGAGAGAGCACAATAGTTGCAGCAGTTATTCCGAGGTCACCTTTTTCGCTTTTTCTTTTAATTCTGGAGGTGTCAACTCATGATTCTCTAATTTTTAACTAAAGACTTGGCCGGTTTTTAAGGGCAACCACACAAAACACAGCAGCAAATATAACACAAATGACTTGCGTTCTGATCTTAACGTCAATCAAACGTTCCCTCTACTACTACCACTGCGTTAGTCAAATAGGATCAAAGTGAAATTACTATCAATTTTATTTTAAGTAATATTCCACTTAAAAATTACTAATAATAAAAGAAATTAAAACTGACAAACGTAATATACTATTAAATGCATTTTTTATGTATACAATCAAATGAAACATTCACTAGAACGATTCTCAATGATTAAATGTCAAGTTTGGTTTGTAAACTTTTCTGTGATTGCTCAAGAACCTGTATCATAATAAAATCTGATAATGATCGTAATGAGTATCATAATGCAACAACCTGCAGCCATCAAATGACAGAAATATACTATGGGAATAGGAAAAACAATGTTCAGTACTATATCATTAGCTATTCGGGTAGTTTCGTGTTATTATTCTCTCCTTTGAACATTTAAATTATTCTTAAAAATAATCTGTTCGAATCTGATAAAATGAAAATTATAAAAAGAATATATTCACTGAGAGAAGAAAATTATTCATAATTTTGTTGAAAACATATTCATCCACAGAAATCCAAAATCGCGGAAGAACGTCAATAACATTTTGTGCTTTGTTGAATATTTTGTGGTTTTATTCTCTGCAAGAAACTACTTCGAGGTAAGTAAGTCGAAGAGCAATAATTTGAATATATAATACATAAAAAGTATGTATCTCGAGATTCAATGGATTTTGAATGAAAAAGAATTTATAGTGTGACCAAAGTTTAAACATGAGGAAGAAAATTATATAAAAGTATAAGGACAATAATTTGTTTCCTCTCATCAAGATTTGAGATCAATTTCATTTCAGCGATTAATGAGAATTTAGAGGATGATGAAACACTAAAAGGGGATAAATAATATGAACAATTCAGAAAACAATACAGTGCAAATTCCTTGTTTTATTTATTTTTCCATGACAATTTATGTTCTAATCAATAAATTTGGGGGAAGTTTTAAACATGTTACATCTCTGAATTTTAAAAGATGTGTAAATACTAAAACATTAATAGTGAAACAATTATTTCCAAACAATGGCTCTTAAATTGAAAGGAGATACTGAAACACCAAGCCAGCCTTCAAAGCCGCCTTTTCCCGCAGCATGCCCGCATGTGGGATCATGTAACTTTCAGAGTATAGAAATTTAATACTTTCAGTGTCAATAGGTACACTCCGAACAAAAATGAACGGACGTACGGGCGGCGACCAAACAAAATAAAACATTTGAACATTGACCGAACGTCTTGCAACTCAATCCATCTAAAGAGAGAGACGCCAAATTTTGTTCTCGGATGTCCAGCAATTTTTTGTCGACAAAGAGTAGTACCATATGTTATATGTAAATACTTGATAGTACAGGTCTATTCTTATCTTCAAGCATCACACAAAAACTCATCGTTCTGACTTAAAGAGATCGTGATTAAATCCTGCAGACTCTGATTTCTACCGGTTTGGGAGTATGAAGACAGTTTTAGCATTTAGTTTCATTGCAAAGGGAGTGCGGTATTTATTTATGCAGAAAACCAAGACAGCCACGGATTATGAAGTATCCTTACCATAAGCTGGTCATTTTAATCAATTACAAGAGAGATATTTAGAGATAGAGAAATGTATTTGTAGAATTAATAGAAAAGAAATTAATGAAACAAAACAAGCTATAATTACTTTTTCTCATTACCCACAGAGTCACATCGCGACCTACGGGCATCGTCTTCAGGTATAAGGATGAAGCCCTGTAAAGATGTTTTAATTTTGCATTGCTTGTTTAGCGTATCGTAAAAAACTATAATTAACACAGTGTGAGCAATTGCATCAGTAAAATGTACATTCTTAAATCAAATTGCGATGAAATTGTGTATTAAAAGATCTGTTTTTGTTGTAATCAATACTTTCATATTAGTAAATTCAAGGCCGGTAACCACGTAAATTATTTCAGTAGCTGTACCCAAAATTTACTAGGGCGTTAATACTCAGGTAAGAATAATTATTGGTTGATTGATGTTTTCGGGGTAAGGTCCGGCGCCGACCTAGGTAGCTTTTGGCTTGCGTGGAATTTCTACTTCCAAGTATCTTCCTGGGCAAAACCCAGCTGGAACAAACTCTAAGCTCCCGACTCAGTCCAGTAAAATGGTAGAAAATAAGGGAAAGTTTTGGTGTACTTTTGAAATTTGATTTCCATATGGTTTTTCGATCGCTGAACACGAATATTAGTTTTGCCAACAAAAATCTTGCCTGGAAACGCAAAACTATGTAAAAGTAACTCATTTTTCATTTTTTCAAAATAGCTCAAAAGCAATCCATTTTTACCTTACTTCCTATTTTTTTACACATTCATTCGCTTTCATTTTATATCAGAGTAATACTTACAAAAAAATGGATATCTTTAAAGTTATCTTCAGAAAAAGTGAGAATATTCCCGTTTCTTCATGTGATTTGCTATTTTCATCAATTGTCGCGGTGCTCTCATGCCTAAACCGTCAATTGAAAGGAAAAGCTTAATGACATTAAATGTAGGTCATTTTATCATCTTTTATTTCATGTAGGACCATTTATTCTAAAAAATGGATTGCTTTTGAGTTATTTTCAAAAGAAAAACAGAAAAGGCATGATTTTTATAACTGTTTGCATAAAAACGTTTATTTCCGGGCAAATTTTTTGTTGGTAAACCTGATATTCGTGTTCAGCGACCCAAAAAACATATGGGAACCAAATTTGAAAACTACACCAATTCTTCCGCTGTTTGCCCTTTTGAGCACCGGTTGATTGGATTATCTGGTCTCTCGACAGGAAATGGTAGCATAGTGCATGTATGTGTAAGTCTGAGAGAGAAGGGGATGAGGAAGGAAAAATCGCAGGCGGTTCGTTGCCCTTTTCTAGCGTACTTCCCCGGCATTCGCCTGGTATTGAATGAAGAAACCACGGAAAAACTATCAATCAGAGGAGACGACCACTGGACATTTCCTCCAGGCAACGCCCAAATCGCTCCAACTATACAGATAGTGTCGAAAATCCGCCATCATCGGGTCTCGAACCCGGGTCTCTTACCCGGTCAGAGGACAGCGGCAATGCTAGCTCTGAAATAACCTCAGGTGGTAAGAATAACAAGGAACATCGTTAAAAATAGGGATTGCGTATCTCAGCTAACCACACCCTATTCACCTTTGAGTTCGCGGAAGCTGAAATCGTCCTGTGAGCATGAACCCTCCTGCTGCGAGCCGCTTCCGCCGCCCCACCCCGTGCAAACAATTCTTGCCTGCGAGCACATCGCAGTGGGCGGCAGGCGTCTTGTTTTGGATTGCAGTCACCCGACAATTTCACTCCTGCCTCTAATTCTGAGTTTCGTCGTGTTGGCGGTGTATTACAAAAATGAGGCAGTTTCAATTGCTTCTGGTCGTTTTTAATTAGAGAAAAACAATTGGGTTTCCATTTGTTATCCTTTGTTATGCAGTCAAAATACTACGCGGAGTCTACAATGTAGTACTTGGTAAACACAGAAGTGACTGAAGTGTTGTCGTATTTTAAAATAAACTCGGAAAACATTTCGTTAGAAATGACTGCAAGGGAATGTAGATGAATTTATAGTTATATTGCATTTTAAAATTTATATTTGGCTCGAAACAACTTATGATAAAAAAAAATATACTTCTCATTATTGGGTAAATATTCACAATCATGAAGCGAATGTAAATGTTCAACATTATCTCAACAACATTAGTGTATTAATTCTCTATTCTGTACCGGGAGTGGTAGCTCAGTCATCAACTGGTCACTGCAGCGCCTCTCACCGCGAGGTCCTAGGTTCCCACTCCCCACGGCGGAAGGATTTTCGACACTAGCATTTCAGCTAGGTCGAATTCAGTCGCTGTGTGGAGGAGAATTCTAGCGGCCGGCTGCTCTGATGGGTAGTGTTCCGTGGTTTCTCCGATCAACACCAGGCGAATGCCGGAGCAGTACCCTACCAAACAGGCCACGGACCGCGCGCGATCAATCCTTCCTCTTCCTTATCCTATCCTCTCCCCCTTACACACACACACTTACACTAACATGCACTACACTGACACATATTCCGGGAGACCGGTCGGGAGTTTAGAGCTTGTCCCGGCTGGTGCGGTGCCCCGCTGGTGGGAGAGTCCTGGTTAGGAGGAAACCCCACTAGCCGACGGTAGGTCGGTGCCGGATCTCACCATCCAGCGAGGGGAAAATCACCGCCATCTCCCGAGAAAAAAACATGCACTACACTAACGGGACTAATGACCGAAACAGTTGACGCTCCCGGAAACACGAAAAAATCAGTCTCTATTCTGTAAAGGTGTTGATCCTTAGTGAGCATTCCCCTCAGTTTATACCGCTAATTCTGAAAGAAAATCTGATGCTGGTCGCTACATATAATTAAGGAATTTATGGAATCATTGTGAATATTACACGTTTGTAATTGTTATCTGTTTAAATTTGACTGCAATAATGAAAGAAGTGACAAAAATAACTAGATTATAACACAGCTCAGCATGGATTTCTGTATCTAACAATGGAAAACTGTTTCTAAACTGATTTTTTTTGTAGAGTTCAAAATTTCAATCAATTTTTTCCATCACGTCAGGTTTTCTAATAATTGTAAATTTTATAAATACGTGTGTTTAAGGAATTCACGGAAATACGGTGATTTGTTTCGCGGCCTCTTGATATACTTGAATTTGCTATAGCACATTGAAACAAGATATTATGGAGGTTGTACAATTAATACGATGGCGAACTATTGTTGGTCTCTGAAAAGAGAGACTACTCCTAGAGAAGGTTATAAAATGGCTAAACATAAAATTTCTTCCTTAAGCAGTTAAAAACTGAATGTATTACGTATTAGTCTATTTTCCATTGTTTATTGATAATTATTGACAGTTCAATTTGTACAAAACAATATGTTTGACATTTGATGTATAATTAAAAATTTATGTAAATCATAAATTATTGTCATTTTCAAGAAAACGTGATGTGATGGCGAGAAGCTGATAACACATTCGCTTTCAGCTCCCGTATATTATGAGAAAACGTTCTTAAAAACCAAAACATTGTGTAAAAAAATTTAACACGCAGAGCTGTGTAATACATTCAGAGAACTTTTTATTCCCTTTTTTTAATTTTCTTTTTTAGTTTGACATTTTCATCTAATACTTGCCACAAGTATTTATCTTTTTAATGAGCATGTTTACAATTGGGAATATTATCCTGAAGGCAACACCACGTTCATTGTATCAGATGACTATTTAATTTAATAATCTTCCAATTTATTTGTGTTCTCATTTTGGGGTCACTTATTCCAAAGTATGATAAACAAATGCAACAGAAAAACGATTGTTGCGGAAAAATGAAACTGACTTCCCTGTTCTAGTTCGTTCTCATTTATTTTGAGTTGGGGCTACTTCTTCGGTTTTGCTGCACTCCCTTCACTACTGCCATCTGTAGGCGCTTAAGAGATCTACCAGGGCCCCCTGCGGTGACTATCGTTCTCCTGGGAACAGGCGTATACCGACTTCATCTCGCGGTCAAATTTTCCTATGGCGTTTACCTACCTCCCACAAAAGGCATAGCCCGACTGCATCCCATTCCGTTTCCCTCTTTGCACGTCATTTTAAAGCTCTCCCAACGTTAAAACCTACGCTTGTGTGATCATGTTTAAAAACGTTTGTGTAATTAAAACTGGAATCCTCCCATTAAGAGCATCTTCTTACCACGCTGACTGAATATACCCAATTCTAAAGATTCGGTCTTGTTTATCTGTGTTAGTTTTTTGGACAGGTGCGAGGCCATTCATTTGCGCTACTTATGATTGGAAACTAGTATCCAATCAAAGACAATTCTTAAAATTATTTTTATTTAAGTCCAGGTTCAATTGCTGAAGTGCGACACAAGAAGAATGTACCAAAAGCGAAGCAGTGTTGTTGTAGTCCAGAAGTAGTACCAAAATCAGCCGAGTCGTAAAATATCCACAAGATTGTTCCACGTCAGTAGCACCGTCGTAGTTGCTCTCCACACTTCTCTCGCCATTTCACTCGCCAGGATACAATCGCTAACACTGCCGCTCGCTATCTGCCCTGGCATCGGGTCGGAGCCCTCTTATAGCCCGCTCGGGCTATTGGCCCGCCGACTAGCTGTAGGGGGGGTGGCGAGTTCCTACCCGCTAGCTCGAGCGTGACGGCCGCGCGCGGACAGGCCAGGCCAGCTCGCACCAGTTGCCTTCTTCTCTCGCCAGAGGCGGTAACGCCCCGCTGACGGCGGCGGCTCCTTTAAACGTGTGCGGCTGGTCACGACAGAAACTTAATAAAAATGTTAACTCCCTCCGAAATCCTGGACGAACGAAACGGGATGCAGTCGGACTATGCCTTCTCAAGTAACCAAAAGTGAAAAGGGAAGCGGCGGTGAGGGATGCAGTCGGACGATTTCCCTTGGGAACAATTTCCGGTGAAAAGATCTCGTGCTCTACGATGATCACGCTGAGTCCTTTAAGTAATCTCAGTCCTGTATCAATCCCCTTGTCTCATCTTGGAGCTAGAGCCATCGTTCTGTGTGTAGGTATCTCATTTAATCACTCACATAGACTGCTTGGACAAGGATCTGATCTCACACATACAAACCAGTCAAGACAAGGGATAATGGGAGAATTAAAGGTGATACACAAAGGATTGGAAATATCCTCAATGCGACAAACTCAACCACCAGTGTCATACCATTTCTTGTAGCATTAACGTTAGTGTCAAAAATATGCTAATCTTTCTCCTAGTTTCGAAACCCTGTTCACCAAAACGATTGCCGAGTTCAGAGCTGTGTTCGATTTCCAAGCGGGTATGTCGAGCCTACAATCCCGGACGGGCATTGATTGCATCAGTTATTTAATATCACTCATTGATATTTCACTGGGGATGCTAGAAAATGGCGTAGGTTATTATGTTAAAATTAATTGAACTAGATGAAACCTAATCATAATTTGGTCTTCTGTTTTAAAAACGTACGTAAATAGGTTGCGGTAGTGTTAAATCCAGGAAATTATATCATTCCTAAATTGCAAAATCAACATTTATACTAACAGAACCGACCGAATGCGTACGATTAAGGAGCACCCCATACTTAATTTCTTGAGAATAGAGTTTCAGAGTTTTATTATTTTTTATCGATTTACTTAAAAGAGTAGAACAGTTGATTATTAAGTTTGTTATTTAATGAGAATTTATTATTTATAGATAATTTCCAATAAATAACTTTTTAAAATCGTTTTAATCACTTTCGCAGCTATTTAGTTTGTATGTAATATGCACCAATCCAATATCTGTGCGTTTCACTTGTTCTCACAAGGTTCGTGCTTAGATCAACTCAGACACACGCGCTCTTCATGAAATTCATGTCTGTGAGTTGTGCTAGTGGAACAGGACAGGTGGTGCAGGTGGCAATTGCAGGTGGAACAGGATTGATCGATACATTATTTTGTCTTTCCGGGCGAGTCAACTTCTAAAGGCATTATTCGCACAAACGTAGTGCATGTTTCATTTGTGAAGATGACGATTTTCCTTACATTTGGACACGTGATGAACGGCGCTGATTTGCATGTCAGCTTGTGGAATTTTTCCTATTGTTATTATTATTATTATAGAATTAGTATTCATATATCTCTCAGCTGTACACTGCCCCAGTAGACACAAATAATATTCTGACTGGTCTCCCGTTACATGTGGTAGAGTAGTGCCTATATGTACGGTATTATTCTGGTATAACACGGCTTCCTACATGTTAGTTCCTGGGATTTTGTCCCTAAAGGTGTCTTCCCCAGCCGGGACAGGCTTTACTGGACTTCCGGCATGTCTGGTAGTGTATTGCAGGTAAGTTTAAGTGTGTGTGTGCACGAGTAAAGGGAGAAAATAGGTGAAGAAACATGAAAGAAATCTACCGGGAAAGGTGGCTCAGGGCCAAGGTTCGAGTCCCGGCTGTGGCATGATTTTCGACAATAGCTACATAGCTAGACCAAATATAGTCGCTGTCTAGCGAATTCTAGAAGCATTCTAGCAGCCAGCTGCTCCGATCGGTAGTTTTCCGTGGTTTCTCCGATCAACACCAGACGAATGCCGGAGCAGTACCCTAACAAACGGGCCACGGACTGCGCGCCAACTTTCCTTCCCCTTCCTGTCCGATCGTTGCCCCTTACTTCTATACACTTACACTTACATGCACTACCCTACACCTGGAGACCAGACGGGAGCTCAGGGCTTGTCCGGGCTGAAGCGGTGCCCCGCTCATGGGAGACACATGGTTGGGAAAACCCCGCTAGCCGATAGGTAGGTCGGGACTGGTTCTCACCATCCAGCGGGAGAAGATCACCGCCAACTCGCAAGGAAAAAAACATGCACCCCACATATGGGAATAATTACCTTGGTAGTTGACTCTCCCGGAAACACTAATTATTCAAAGAAGGAAATATCGCGCGCTGACAGGGGTTAATTTTTTAGGGTTCTGACAAGGTACTCTCCTGGTATTGATCGGAAAATACACTGAAAAAACTACCTATCAGAGAAGCCGACCGCTAGAAGTCTTCTCCAGACAGCAGTTGAATTCGATATAGATATTTAGGTCGTGTCAAAAATGTTAATTGTTTTGTGATGTAAAATTCTTTTAAGTGTCATCCACTCAAAGATGTTTTATGTAAGGGCAGAACCAGAGCCTTGCTGTCAAAGTGAAAGTCGCGAGCGACGCAAGTCCACTTCGCCTTAAATGATAACAGTAAGTTAGTAATAAGTCAAGTGAGTAAATGATACCAATAAGTTATACTGTTCGTTGTTTATGCGACCAAAAATACACTATATTTGGTTCTCTTAGTTTGGTTATCCCAGAAAATACTATTCCAATCTCTGAAGTTGGTCCTGCGACAATAGACGAGCGAAATCCGACGATATCGGATTGGCTTCTCGTAAATAGTGTATATCGGAAATCATTTTATCAGTTAATCAATCGATGGCGAAGTCCCGTTGCTCATGGCATATACCATGCCTTCATTTGAATCATACCCAAAATCACGGCACGGCTGGGTTAGCGTGAGCTTCGGCCGGTGCGCACCGCGTCGCGGCAGCCCTCTGCGGTGATGTGGCAGGTGGAACCGGAACCGGCAGGGCCGCGCTACGCCTAGCCATCAGTTGGGTCAATATTGGCTCACTTTAAGTACGCGGCAGAACGGTAACAAGTCATTGTTTCGCCCATGCTACATCTTACTCATCGATTTGCCCCACGAAAATTAGGGTCACTGAGGTGTGCCGAAAGCTACTGCGGTTTCTGACGGTTCTTTAAATCAGTGATGGGGAAAATGCAGGTTGAGTGTTTTCTCTTGCGAGTCACACGGAAGTGACAGGAGTTTTGTCATATGTTTAATAAGCAAGGAAGATCATGTATAGCCATTTTGGAATAATTTCGGTTTTGTCAGAATATTACTTATTAAAGTAACGTTCAGATTACAAACTTATTTTCCAGGGTATTTTGATAGTATTATAAAAGGGATGCAAAAACTGCATTTGTGTATTTAAATGCTAATTTGGATGGTAATATTAAATATAAATGTAGGAAATAATATACCAATATACAATAGGAACCATAGAAGATAGCAATAGGCTGTCTGTTAGTAAGGATTGACTAGAAAAGTTCCAAATATTTATTTATAGACAGTCAAATTATAAAATTTTTATTTATTATTTCATATTAAACATAATTCTTGTAAACGATTTATATTTTTAATATGAAATAATAAATAAAAATTTTATAATTTGACTGTCTATAAATAAATATTTGGAACTTTTCTAGTCAATCAGTCAATACAATAGGAACCGTTCGAATATTTCTCACTTGGAAAATTATTGTTGTAGACGGGAATATAGCTTCATATCGAAAACCAACTTGGAACTACGAGCAGTTGAACTGTGTATTACAGTATTTTAGATCAGGTAGTATACGTGAGTAAATGTCTAATAGCGCTGTTGTTGATAACGTCGGTAATCGTCTAAATCGCTAATACCCAGCGATTGATTTCTGGCGGAATGACACGGAACGGCGTTCCGGTACCTCGGGAATAATAATTAAATTATAGTATATATGGATAACTATTTCTATTAAATTAATAATTAATTTGAGGCGCCTTCCGGGACCTACAAGTTTAAAAATCAAGCACTGCTAATACCTATTGTTAGATATGTGCAAATAAATTGCAGAGAGTATCAAAGAGTTAATTTAATGTAAATACATTTTGAGAAACTGCGCATTTCTCACTACCCGCGCTATGGAGTATATGGAAGTACCAGAAGAGCTAAAGTTTCAAAATATAATAGACGTTCCAGAGTGGTCTCATTTCAAAGATTATAAATTAACCAACACTCCACGAAAAATTGTTTCACAGGATTGCATAACAAATTTCTGCTATGTAATCAATGAATGAAGGTTTTAGATAGTGTTCAGAAAATTGTAGATGTAATTACTTACTTATATTGTATTACGTATGCTTTGTATTCTGTTATTCATTGTGACCTAGCAGTTACTGAAACCTGCATTAATGACCTAGCACTTAATGTGACATTTTAAATAAAGCAAATAAAAAAATCTAAGTTAAGTAATTCGTATCTCCTTGGCTCTTGGAAAATCTTTCTTTAAGGGCATACATGTTATTCGAGTTATGTACAATGATATAGTGGAATGCAGCATAAAGTGTGTTGCGTATTGCATGCAAAATTCTACATTTTTATTAAATCTTAAAACTATTAGATGTACTCCTGGGGGAGGGATAATTACCTATCCAACAGTTACATATGTACATGAGTTTTTGACGCTGGCTTACAAAAGAGTGAATTTTCCTAAACATATTACGGAGAAGAGATTGTACATGCCATTTGAAAACCTGAAGATACAAGGGTCTTAGCTGCTTGTCAATTGTCTACCACAGTACGTTAAGCGGTCAGGTTGTTGTGAAACATTGTTTTTGTAATTAATTGATCTTTGTTTTAGGAATTTGCCGCTACTTCAGCGGCATGGTATTCTCCTGACTTCTGTTGACTACCCAGGAAACATTCATCTGTCCTTACAATGACGATTCGAGTTTCACCTTTTATAAGATGTATTGCATTACTCTTGCGAGGTGAGTATGAAATAAATTATAGAATCAGTCAATATTTTACATTAGAATCTGAAAATTTTAAGTTGATAACTGACTTCCCTCTCTCTCTCTCTCTCTCTTTAAAATTATATAATATAGATATAATTTATATAATAAATTAGGTTGGTATGGACTGTCCACTTAATTATACAATTGTAACATGATCAGCGACGATCATTCGTATACGCCTTGTAGTGAAAAAATTCGTATATTTTATAATTATAATTTATGATATAAGATTCGAATGAAGTATAAAATAATAATCAAAACAATGCGAGTTTTAATAATTTGGAGGTATTTTATATTCTAAACTTACATGAGATGTCATGCATGTTTTACAAATTACTAGAGACGTCGCTGAATATTATCGGAAGAAATTGGTATCGGAAGAAATTGATGAACTATTGTTGACAAAGGGGGATGGAGGTTCACATATTAATTGTTTTTTATATATAAAGTCGCAACTAGGGAGGAAGGGGGCTTCAACTCCATCCAGAAGCCGATAATACACATTTTCAAATGTATTTTTTATTAATTTCCTCTGGTATGAAAAGACATTCAACTTCTCTATTGAATACGTTATACTGTAGCTACAAATTAAAGGATAAAAATACGTTTTAAATTTATCATTAATGAAAACCCCTTTATGTGAAAACAAATTTAGGTTCTTTCTACACTTACCGCACCCCTCAATAATTTTTACTCCAACCTAAATACAATTATTCGAGCCGTCCACTACAACCTGGCCACTATAATTGACTTCCCTACTAGAATTAAGAATATTTTTCCTTCCGAAGCGTTCTTGAACATTTTCTCTACTAATTGTTCATAGTAGGGGCTCTTGTAGTCTCTTACACCTATAGTAAGGTAGTTTAGTTTTAAGTTTTTAGTGTTAAGTTTAGTATAAGTTACAATGTAAGCCACCAAATGCACATGATATAGTAATTTAGTACTGATCTGTGTAATTTCCAATCAATCAATAAATAAATTATATAAAAAAACCGCACCTCTCATAGAAAAATCCTTGCTGCCACATAAAGTTCTTACAAGTCAAGAATTAATAAGTGTATACATTTTTGCTGCACCAATTAATTTATTTCCATTAAATCATTTATTAATTGTTCAAATGATGCTGAAAAACAGAACGTATTTTTTTACTACAAAAATAAATTGCAACGTGAAAACAAAACCTGTGTTTAAGGCGCATTGAATTTGAAACGACTAACATCTTAGAACAGCTAGTTGCCAGTCAAGCAGAAACGAAACGAACCTCGCTGCTAAAAGATCTTCGTTCCTGTTCTTTTTGCGAGGATTCCGGGCAGTGACTAATTTGAGGTAAAGGTGACGCGAGAAATCTCCCGCAGGGAAGTGTTAAGTAAACAACGGCGCCTGGAGTCGGGAGAAGTAATAAAGTCGACGGGATTTGTAAGATTGCGAAGAACGTCTGCCATTTGCGTCGCGCACGGGGCAGTCCATCTTCCAGACGTCTCAGCTCGGAGGAAACTTGCCCCAAGGCGACGTTACTAGCGGCAGAGGCACATTCTCCTCAGACGTTTCAGAGCTTCGGTGTTCTCTCGCATTGCCACTTGGAAATACGAGAAACATTTCTTATTATTTCCTCCTCTAGATTTCCATGAGAATTAGTGATGCGACATCGATGACAATGTTTGTTTCTATAATAGCAGTGGCGAACCATGAACATTATTTCAAGTATACCGCGCTTTATGGAAGCAACCTCTATCGTTGTCGTTTATTTTGAGCTTTTCTGAAATCCCAATACTATGAAAGTCTGCCCTTAATAATTGTTATGTAAGACAATTACACAAACCACTAACTTCTAGTTCATTAACACATTCCATTTTCACAAAAACTTGAGAGAAGCGTAACTTACAAACTACCAGAGGATTGTTTACCGGAATGTATTGCGATGCCTACCGACCGTCCAGATGTGCATCCTCCCCTCTCCGCACCCTTGAAACATGAGGTGATTTGTTTTACTTTGATTTGTATTACCTTCGTCGAGCAGACTACTGTCCCTCGGAGATCCCAGCTAGCAAGAGAACGAGACAAGTCCGTAAAGCCAGTCCCCACCAGGGTAATTAGAAAACTTTACAACGAGAAAGTCTGTGCCATTCTATAGCACCTCTGGTTAACTTTGTTTTCAGTTAAATTTTAATAACCAATTAATGTACATGGCCATTGTCAAATTAAATTCTGTTGCGCACGAATTTAATGTTACTAAACCAGATTTAAAAATATGGATGGTATTTGGTCGATGTATTATTAACATCCTTATTTTAACTTTGAACATCGATGTCTTGTGATCGATGTCCCACAACTAATGAGAATCATGCAGCATATATATTTTTACGAGAGCTTTCTAACCTAGGGATACGTTAAGAAGAGAGAAGATTCGTCTTTCTGAAAGGAAAGTAAATCAGAAACAATCCTTTAGAAATGTTCGCCTTCTTTTTCTTGTAATATTATACGTTCCCTCACTGGATGGCGAGATCCGGCGCCGACCTACCGTCGGCTAGTGGAGTTTCCCCTAACCAGGACTCTCCACCAGCGGGGCACCGCCCCAGCCGGACAAGCTCCAAGCTCCGACCGGTCTCCCGGAATGTGTGGTAGTGTAGTGCATGTTAATGTAATGTGTGTGTAAGGGGAGAGGATAGGACAAGGTAGAGGAAGGAAAGATCGCGCGCGGTCCGTGGCCCGTTTGGTAAGGTACTACTCCGGCATTCTCCTGGTGTTGATCGGAGAAACCACGGAAAACTACCGATCAGAGCAGCTGGCCGCTAGAATTCTCCTCCAAACAGCGACTGAAATCGACCTAGCTGAAAAGCTAATATATATATATATATATATATATATATATATATATATATATATATAGCGTAAACTTGTGACAATTATCGTGGTAGTATTTTTGTGATGAATGGGGAAGGATTCAACTTCATACATTGTGTTCTACTTTCCCTGTCTTGATTATTTATAAAGCCTCTACTACGTTAACCTGCTACGATATCTTTCTTTTCAGACATTCATGTCATCAGTAAATAACATCACTCACAGTGTTGATAATACCGTCAGTTTATTTCTAAAAGAATCCCGAAAATATATTATTTGCGAAATCTAAAACTATTAAACTCTAACCCTGATATCACTAAACCTTAAAATGTAAAATATTGTCTTTTATCAGTAAAATATCTGCTTAAGAGATCGACCAATCCATAAACAAAGTGACCCTTGATATCAGAAAGAATATTTCATTCGTCTGATTGGTTGGCACTAAGAAAATTCTTACATCTTATTAACTGTTATTGAACTTGCGACAAAGTATTGGAATAAACGTTTCGGGTAATTTTCGCCCAAACACCTTCCATCCGACACCATACGAGGACTTCACGTTCCCTTTGTGAACACGCTTCACTTTAGCATCCTTGCAAATCTGTGTAGATGCCCCCATAGATTGTGAATATAGCAACTTACGACAATGAAATTGGTATATTTACTTTATTTCATCTATCAGTATTCAATATTTCGAAAGCTAAGCTTAAAACGTTTTTACTAATATTTACTGATTCTATTTATTTACACGGAATATTATGGAGAAGTCAAGCCTTGCATCTATTTCAAATAAAAAATATTGGTCATCAAAAACAAATTAGAAAGTGAATAGCTAAACACGTGTGGTCAATACATATTTTTTACAATTTTATTTTATCTTTAATCCATACAATAACTCTTCTAAATGTGCTTAGTGTTGCACATCCACGTTACTAGGATAATGGCATGATAATTATAAAAATCTCTTAACAATGTGAACGTTATATGGCGAGTTAATATGTTTAGAAGTTTTACAAACATTTTTCCATTCTGTATTACTCACCGTGTTCAGCGTCAATAAAACATCGTTCAAGAAATAATACTCACCGGTGCCCTAGTTCCGACTATGTTGGGTCGGAATTACAAGGGGAGGAGTGTACGTGTGAAATTCAGCTTCACGAGGTTTACTGCCTACTCTCCGACTTTATCTCTCAATTTTTCATTTGGTCATGCAATGCTCTCGGTGGCTAAATCTCTTTCCTAGCGTCTGTTTCAGTGTTTTTTTGTTATTAATCTCTGGCCTAGTTCATTTGCTGTTGAGTAAATCTCTTGCTGACACGTTTTTCAGAAAGTAGTTCATTCGATAACAGAAAGGTCGAGATCGTCCATGCATGAAATGAAATATTCTTATTTTGAATGAAATTATAATTACATACTGTTAAGGGAGGGATTCTTTTGAGCCCCTAAGGTTGCAAGAATTGAGTTTTGTAAGCAGACGTGTAAAAAAAGAATTTTTTTTACAGTCTCTTCTAAAGTTGGATTTTTTGGATGGTTTATCGTCTGTAAAATTGAATTTTTATCACATAGGTCAATAAAATGTTTTCGTGGCGTAGGCTTTTAAATATTCTAAAACCATGTTTAGAAAAACTATGTCTTAAGAAAAAAATCAACTTCTTTTAGGTCCTATTTAATTTCGTCTCGAAAGGAATTACATTTTGTTTTGAAATATGAAAATTAAATGTACCTTCATTTATTATATTAAATACAGTTATGTTTTCTTTCATACTTCTGCTCTTCGATGACCCATCGTTAAGATTTGATGTTTGCAGAACATTAAATAGTAAAATAAACGTTTGTATAAGTCAACTTTAATTTTGACGACAAAAGTCACAAATATCAGATATACTTAAGTCAACTTATCTCCTCAGAAATTTTTCCCAATGACTGTAATTTCGTAAATCATGAACTTTTTAACAATTTTGTTCACACTCAGTTGAAATGTAATGTTCTTCCTCCTCTCTCCCCAATGCGTGCTTCGGGGAGTGAATTGCTTTTACGAAAGAAAAAAAATCAGCTTTAATAAGAAAATAAGTATTTGTGATTCACACAACATACAGTCGGTTCCATGTTTCTTTTGTCAATTTGCTGGATTGGTAGGCATGCTTAGTAACCTGATCTTCTGTGTAGACTTATTATAGATTGTGAATTTAGCTTCTTGAAATGTAAATGTCTTATCTTTGACATGTATTTGACTTTTTTTTGTGTTTATTGATTGCCTAACTATTTTCCTTTGTATTAAAATGCATTATATTTGAAAGAAATTTAAAAACTGAAATTTTATATTAATGTATCCAATTATTTGTGATTATTTATAAATAAGTAGTTAGAACTGATGTCACTTTAGCCAAGCTTGGAGATGTATTTCTTATTTATTGTTATAGATGTAATTCTTATTTATGAATAAACAAGAAGTTAGAATTGGTGTCACTTGAGGAAAACGTGATAGCGTTTTACCTCTCCAGTTTTAACTTATTTAAACATTTAGGTCACAAAATACTATAAAAATCTTATAATTGAAAATATGTTTTATCTATTGTTTTGGATAAAATATTCTATTTATAAACAAATTAAATTAAAGTTCAATAGTATTGTTGTTACTTGGTCCGGAGTTGCTTCTCTTAATTATGCCACTGTCGTAGTTACACGCAATTACGGTCCGTGCATTTTTTTGTTACAGTTTTGGTAGTTTATGCCAGTGTACAAAGTCATGTTGACATAAACTTGGACGATGGAGTTGTCAATGGTTACAGTGAAAGGGTACATTTTATTTCCACTCCAACTGCTGATGACAACGGGAAATGTGGAAAACAAGCAGTTATTAGGATAAATATTGGAGGACAAGTGAAAGTGGTACATTTTCACCTAAAGTACAATGTACCTCGTCTCTGGACGTTTCATCTATCGGATTCTCTCAGTGCTGAAGGATATGGTGAGTAACATTTATTACTTTCCTTTTGAAATACAGATGAATTAATTATAAAATTATCATTTTCATGTCCTTAAAACTAGGAAGGTAATTGATACAAATTTTTGTAACAAACTACGAGTGAAATCTGGTATGTTTTCATATTCATGAGAATATTGCCCTCATCTACGTGGTAGATCCTTTTCTATCTTCGAAAGCAATGATAGCTATTACAAACGTGAGAACTCAATGACAGGCAACCGATTATTGTAGCATTGTCTTCGTAGTGATACACGTCTGTGACAACCAATATTTCTCAGAAATTGGGAAAAATAATAAATATCAAGAAACACATGCGTTATTAAAATGATTGAGGGCGTTGTCATTGTCAACAATAGCAATTAACAATAACAATTATGTAAATGTCAACTACAACTCACCACTGAATCAATATCAAAAAACACATGCGTAACTGATACTTTCCACACGTCAACTTGTTACAGCGCTCACGCACACTTGTCGCAAAAAAATATGCAGCGGAGACGGAGGATAATTCAAACAGACCGCGTGCAATTGACTGTCTTTACATGGAGAACGCATCTCAGCATAGACTTCTGATTACGTGTAAGGGCAAATATACCAATTTTTTAAAATAAAAACGTTTTGAAAATTCATTAAATATTTGGTTCTCCCTCTACCCTTGTGGTTCGTTTTGGTTTAGAAAATGCCAGTTAATATTACCGGGGCAAGTTTTCTTCGGAATCCGTTCACTTCTTTCTTTTTCCATACCTCGTTAACCCTTATATTATTAAAATTAATGTTCGTTTGTCCTACAATAGCTTTTCAATTGATAATCTGATTTTAATTAAATTTTCTATACCTACTGATAAGTCTTAACTTGAAATAGTTGAACACGATGTTTTCGTCTCGAAGTTCCGTCAGTACTTTTTAACAAAATGTTGCTTCTAGTTAATTAGGCTTCTTCTAAGCCCCTAGATACTGCGGGGCAGCGTGCTCTAGAAATGGGACGGAGACGCTAGCTGACAGGAAGAACGCGTGGAGCGTGACTCTCCAGAGATAGATTTGATTTGATTTTTTCGGGTTTCCGGGCGCGTCAACTGCTTTGGGCACTAGTACCCTGAGTGTAGTGCATGTTTTTTTCGCGGGAGATGGCGGCGATCTTCCCCCACAGGATGGCGAGATCCGGCGCCGACCTACCGTCGGCTAGTGGGGTTTCCCCCTAACCAGGACTCTCCCACCAGCGGGGCACCGCCCAGCCCGGACAAGCTCTAAGACCGGTCTCCCGGAATATGTGGTAGTGTTATGTTAGTGTCAGTGTGTGTGTGTGTGTGTGTGTGTGTGTGTGTGTAAGGGGAGAAGATAGGACAAGGAAGAGGAAGGACAGATCGTGCGCGGTCCGTGGCCCGTTTGGTAGGGTACTGCTCCGGCATTCGCCTGGTGTTGATCGGAGAAACCACGGAAAACTACCGATCAGAGCAGCCGGCCGCTAAAACTCTCCTCCAGACAGCGACTGAATTCGACCTAGCTGAAAAACTAGTGTCGAAAATCCTGTCGCCGTGGGGAGTGTAACCTAGGACCTCCCGGTCAGAGGCACTGCAATGACATCAGTTGATGCACTGAGCTACCGCTACCGGTATTATTGGCAAGTCTGAATGTAAGAGAACGCAGCAGTTTCCACGAAGCTATTACACAAAGCGGCGGTTTTGAATTTTGTTGATGAAACTAATTCTTTGCCTAAAAAAGAGGAAAAAACGACACTGAGTTACAACGTTTACCCCATTAGTAATATGACTGTAACAATTGATGAAATACTTCGGAACAACTGAGTATGATATTTAGGTTCTGTTTCTTCTGCATTTTCTTTAGATAATGTTATGTCAATAATATTTACATTTTACCATGAGGTTTTTTCCTTTGGATATCTTGGAAATCTTTTTCAAGATATCAACAATTATTGTTGTTTTCTTGCAGGTTATTATGCTACAGAGGGTAATAATAGTACCATCGAAATGCAAGTTTTGAATGAACAAATGAGAGTGTACACAGCCTGGCCCATCCCTAGTACGGGATCATCTATTGAGGGGAATGAACCAGGCAGCACTCACTCGCAGTGGATGTTTCTCCGTGTTATTGATGAGACAATTCAAAGAAGTAACACTGTGGAACTTTCCTTCTCTGTGAAAGGAAATACGTTTCGCTGGCACGATGATCGTTTGGCTCATGATTTCTCAGCACCCCCTGGTAATTACTTATTACGTATTGTAAATGTCATAAAAGAAATAAATAAGTTTAATAAAAATGAACATGTGTAATAATATCAAGAGTCAATGCTCACTCTACACTCTCTAATATCCAAGTCTTCAACTAATTCTTTCTTTTCTTCTTTTCCTCTCTTTTTATTAGCTAAGTGAAAAAAAAATACTTTTCATGCAAATGTTCTTTCGTGACAGAATAATGGCAAGAATATTAGGCCTCTTACATTTGCTTTTTTTGTAACAAACAATATTAATGAATGTTAAATTTCACACTGATAACAAAATTTAAAATATGTTTAGTATTATTAAAAAAAAATTGTAATGAATATTTTAACATAAACTTACCTCTTCTCCTTCAGATATAAATTTGTATTTGAGTTATTTGAAGAGTTACAAAATATAAGTTATTATTTGCAATTTTATTAATACATACACATATAATCAAACATTGTTGATGTTTCAGGTCTTTTTTATGATAATGGAATACTAAAAGATAATATTACACTATATGTTGGAATGAATCGCATTGTTTCTGGAAATTGGAGAACAGGGTCTGGACTGTGTCATTTAAGCATAAAGTTAATGGAACATGAACGTTAGTTTCAATATTATTCAGTAATATTATTTTTAAAGTGTATATTTTTTCCAACTTTAAAATAATTAATGCATTTATACAATTTCAGAAGAATGCAATGCTGAAGAGGTAGGGTGTGATATTCATGCTGTTTGCAAACCAAATCGCAGAGGTTATCATTGTTCTTGCAAAAGAGGATGGCAAGGAAATGGTACTGTGTGCCAAGGTATACAATTAATATTGGTAATCTTAAATTATTTCAGAAATTTTGCTTGTATTCTTAATTAAAAATGTAATAGCATGATTTTTAAGCACAAACTAGTGGTGCTACAACAGCACATACTTACATTTTTTTATAATACCTACTTAATACAATAATAACATGTGAACTTCCAAAAGTGTTTCCAATTAGCAAAAGTTTTTCTCTGCCCTGGGAATCCAACTCAGAATCTTAGTTAGTACTCCAGTCATGTCCATTCATGTCTCCAATCAACTCTACCGTCAATATTATACTTTTGCAATGTTCATTTTTGGCAGTTTTCAAAAATAGAATTTGCTGAAAACATGTCTTGCACTATATTTTTTAACCTCCCTTTGTTACAAATGAGAAAAAAAGGAGCCATTTTTGAGAAAATTTTCATTTAAAAATTGAGAAAGTATTACATTACTTACAATTTTATTTGCTTATTGACATAATAAATCATCACAATCATCACCACCACCATAATCATCATCATCATCATCATCATCATCATCATCATCATGTATTGTAGGATGAAAGGTCTGGCTCTTCTTCCTATTAACATTATAAGTTGTTATTGAAGTATTTTCTTAACATGATCTAGTGACCCTACAGATGATATTTGTAAAAAATATAATTGAAAATGTTTTATAATAGTAAAATATATAATTCAGGCTTATTGTTTTCAGATATTAATGAATGTTTGCCAAGAAATGCAGGTTGTGTTCATAAATGCCATAACACAATGGGATCGTATAGATGTTCATGCCATTCAGGTTTTACTACAGATCCCAATGATCCTCACAACTGTATTGATATTGATGAATGTACCATCAATAATGGAGGATGTGAGCAGAAGTGCATTAACACTATAGGAAGCTATGAATGTCAGTGCGTAAGGAATGGTGTAACTTTCACCACAAATCAAAAACATTGTAGAGGAGGTAAATTATTTACGATTAAAATGCAGATTTTTTTATGAATGTTTTGTATTTTATGGGAATTTCAAAATATTTATGTACTTAATATTGCAGGAAATGTGCTTTGTTATGGTTATGGGTGTCAGGCAAACTGTGAAATAGGCTACAACAATCAACTGAAGTCATGTACATGCTTGCCAGGATATATAGTAAACATTACAAGTGGAATATCGTGCCAACGTCCTTGTTACATTGGAAATGGAGGTTGTCATCATCAGTGTCATGACACAAATACAGGCCCCGTTTGCTCCTGTCAGCATAAATATCTGTTAGGATTAGATAACCATTCTTGTGCAGGTCAGTTTAAACACATTTATCACAATTGATTCTCATTTGTGATTCATTCACTTTACTTTTTCCATTGCCTGTTATTTCCTTTTTTTTCAATTTTTAACATATGTTTTAGAACTTTTAATTTAGAGTTGAAAATGTTACCACTATTTGTCAACATATCTTCATAAAACCAGTTTTATGGTTATTTATGTCAAATGACTTTTTGCCCCTTCTCTATAAATTTTTATTTTCGTCTTAAGTATAAACAAACCAAGAACATAAATACAATATTTGTAAAACTTTTCCAGTGTAATTAAATGACTAGTAGCTATATTTTCAACACTTGTATTATTTTTTGAAGCATCATGTTATGTGAATAATGGAGGATGCCATAAACGATGCACAAACACAAACATAGGAGTAATGTGCAGTTGCCCAAGTGGTTATATGTTAAATAAAGATGGAAAAACATGTGATGGTATGTTTTTTCTATTGTTTCCACATTATCTGAATCAAAAGTTTTCATAGTTAATATCTTAATAAATATAATAAAATGTGTATTTTTAGATATTAATGAATGTGCAGCTGGGGAAGATGGATGTCAGCATAAATGTGTTAATATGATTGGCAGTTATGAATGTTTGTGCCCCACTGGTTTCAAGTTAAATCCTGTTGATGAAAGATCATGCATTGATATAGATGAATGTGAGGTTAATGACACATGTGAGCATACATGCATCAATACGCCTGGTTCTTATAGTTGTGAATGCACTCCTGGATATGAACTTTTTGGCAAAACTCATTGTGGAGGTGAGTCTATGAATATTTTATTGGGCTCATTAATTTCCTTGTTGATTGATAAAATGAAGAGAAAATAACCCTGAATAAACTGAAAAATTACCTAAATTTAAATTCTTGAAAAAAGCTGAAAATATTTTGTTTTTAGGGGTGAATATTTTCTTTTGCCTTTCCCAGAAACTAAATGAAAAATCAAAACTCTCCACTCAATTGACCTAAATAGAATGTTTATTTAATAGTTATATATGATTCTTACATTGTTTCATAATTTTGTAATGAACTGAATAATTTTCCAGCCATTTTGGCATATGTTATTTTTTTATTTCTTTGTTCTACACTTTTTCAAAATCATTATGTGAGTTTTGTGGTGCAAAATATGTATTGATACTTCTCAATTAGTACATACTATGAATATCACTAAAGAAAAACCATTGACTGCCATGAGAGGTCACGATTTTAGTTAAATTTTATTTCTTTATAGATATTGATGAATGTGCGGATTCCAATGGAGGTTGTCCACACATCTGTGTTAATACTCAAGGATCTTATTATTGTTCCTCACGTCCTGTTGATCATAAACTTATGAAGCCAGAAAATGAATGTGTTGGTAAAGTGTTCTTAATGAGAATTATCTTTTTTTCTTTTATTGGATATTTTTTCTTCTTTCCTGGTTTGGTGAAAAACATAGGTCACAGATTCTATTAATTTATTGGGTTTTGCTTTTCAGCTGCTTATTCAGCAAATCTCAGGTTTCTGGTTTCTGGAATACCAGAACCACAAAAGAAGACTTATGGGCAAAGTTTAGCTAAGAAACTACAAGAGCAAATATCAGACTGTCACTTGCACTTTAATAAAATGCAAATAATGCCAGCTAGAAAAGTATTAAACACTTTTGGGCACATTGAAGGACATGTTTTTCAAGTGCACATGGAAATTACATGCAAAAGTCTGAATAAAACAATTGCTTGTAATGAGGATTGCCATTCCACCAATGCAAAAGAGACAATTTGCAGAACTTCTTCAGATTTAAAAGAGCGGTCAAATAAAGAATTATCAGTTACGTGAGTAAATATTTAAAATACATAATCTAGTCGAATTTTTAATGAAAAATGAGAGAATTTGTATAACATTATTCTACAGAACCTGGTTCTAGATAAGAACTTGGAATTTAAGAATTTTAAAATTAATGTACATTAAATTTGTATAAATTAATATTAAGTAAAATTTAATAAAGGAGTTAAAGATAAGAATTCTATTATACTGTTATCACAGTCTCATCACTACATCAATTTTCTTCATCCGCTGTGACATTAGCACTCCAAGTGGTCAGCAAGCAACCAGTAAATAGTTTTATGTGGTGGTCTTGTGCATGCGAGTTTGTTTATTAACTCTTTATGAAAACATTAAACTTTGCTTTTAAGATCCCTCACTCTTCACTTTTGCATTGCTCACTGTTCTCTTTTGTGCATGTTAGTAGTTATCGGCCAGCATTCACGACTGTGCAGGGGAAGTCATTATGCGATAGTGGCAATAAAGTAGAGTCTTCAGAGAATGGATGACACCCACCTATATGAATTGTATTCACTACAGTACTTTAATAAATTTAT
The DNA here is from genome assembly GCA_964035755.1 of Teleogryllus oceanicus. Lineage (NCBI taxonomy): Eukaryota > Metazoa > Arthropoda > Insecta > Orthoptera > Gryllidae > Teleogryllus > Teleogryllus oceanicus. The sequence continues at coordinate 68,259,632 of CAXIVR010000008.1, read as the reverse complement.
TAGAGTACTAATGATATAATGAATGTGACGAATCCTTTTTCTGAATGTGTTAAGTGAACATAATCATATCATAGAACATAAAATATGTATAAAAAGAGTATTTTTCCTTAGCTTCAACTTATTTAGAATGATATAACATTTAACAAATCTGAGTAAATATTCATTATTTTTTTTAACTTTCAAAGAAATTCTTATGTACTTCAAATCCTTTAATGCATAGTAATTAAATAAATGCTTAATTTAAAAGACAATCTGTCATTAAATTTCGGGAAAAAGATATGTTTTGATAAGATGAAATAACATGTTTGGAAATGAAGTTAGATTACTTATTATTCACAAAGTTTCTTCTCGAGACATTCTTCTCTGAATCTCTCCCACAGTATAAATCATAAAAATAATTGTATTTTTAAGACATTTCTGAAACAATGTGAGAATTACAGAACAAGCAAAATAAACGGAATTAATTTTATGACTAATTAACAAAAAATTCTGTGAAATCCTTCTTGTATCTATTTCAGAACAAAATTTCTGGATCCTTTATTTTATTCAATAAATTAATATTGATTTGAAATTTTTATTCTAGAATAATTAAACCAATAAAAACAACAACTTAATGAAATTTTAAGTTCAAGAAGTTTTTGGGTCTGTTTTCAAAAAGTGTTTCAAATATTGATTAAGCAGATAAATTTTACAGACAATAACTAAAAGTAGCTAGCTAACTTTTTAAATATAATGATCGAGAAATTATAGAACATTTTATTAATAAAAGAGTATTTTTATTTAAAAAAAAAGGGGAAAAGGAATAACAAATGAAAAAAAGAAATTGCAAAAACCTACACAACTTAACGTTGAAGTACAGAACATTATGAGTCAGAAGCTTCTCAGTATTGGTATGAGTAATACTTTAACAAAGTAAACAACTCTGCAATTAAAAACACTTTGCGTTAAAACAACTCTCTAAGTTATAGAAATTATTTTGTGATTTTCAGATTCATGCCCACCAGGTACATTTTGGAACATTTCTTCATCAGTGTGTCATTTATGTCCTAAAGACACATATCAGAATGCTGGAAAGCAAAAATCATGTAAAAGATGTCCTGAAAATTCATTTACTGATGGCATTGGTTCATTGAAATTAGATGACTGCAAACGTGAGTTGAAAAGAGTTGTGATGCATGAATAACCATAACTTTATTTTGTTTTTATGTCATAGCATAGATATTGTTTAATTGTAGAATTAGAAACCAAAAACACTCAAGCTAAATATCTATTCAACAACAACAACAAAAAATAACAACAAAATATGAAATAAGAATGGGTGATTATTTCTCTTAATTGATAGTTATCTAATCAAATCATCCTACTACCATCAATTGTTTAATCATTCTGAATTAAACATTTAATCCAATCATTGATTTACAATTTAAAAAAAATGGTAATATGATAAGAACAAGATTATAGGTTCTAATTAAAATGTACTTATTGAGAACTATTGTTGATTATTAGGAGAGTCAGGTTGATTAGCATAAAATATTGTTTTCAGCTATTTCTATTTTTAACTATAAAATCTAGTAAGAGTATAATTATCTCGCATTTTTTCTATAAAAAAATTGATTTATGCATATTGAAAGACCACAAGTTTGTACAATCAGTTCAGGAAAACATTGCAAAAACAATTTTAAGTGTTAGAGACATCAAGTAATTATTTTTACATTAAAAAATTTAATTACCGTACTATGTTTGTTATAGTGAATTTGTTTAAACCAAAACACTGAATCGTATTCAACTGAAAGTGAATTATGGCTAAAAGCATCAGCTAGCTTTACATTCAAGTAATGTTTTTGTTTAATTGAATTCATGACATGAAATTTCACACGTACTTTAATGGCATGAAACAAAAGTAGAAAATTAATAAAATAATTACAAATACAAAAATGTGGATGTCAAAATGATACTAATTATCCTTGCTCCAAAAAAATATTAATTTTTGAGCCAGACATTAAAATTAATGATATTCATATTGAGAGAGAATTTGAAATGATTTCATTACACCAAAAACACTTACCGTTTTAATTCTTCAATAAAATAGTATCTTAAGTATTTTTTAATTTTTAAAAAAAAGAACTAATATTTTTTAATTAAAATAAATAATAGCTTTATGAAAATCCTAATGAAAGTTATCTAACTGCATTTAATTATTATGGATAACAATGAAATTACAAATGTGCTTGGAAGCACAGTATTGTGTCTGTTCCTTAGGGTTTTGATGAATTTTAAAATGAGAAATATTAATTTCCATACCCTTAAACTTTATATTATATTAATAAGGTAAATGAGTTATGTAGATTCAGTATTGATTTCATATTTATTTAATACAGGAACAAAATGTGAGAGTTATATGAATGAGTTGAGCGGCTTCATTGAGTCACCCAACTTTCCTGGAGATTATCCAAGTAATGCAGATTGTTCTTGGATTCTAAAGCCTCCCAAAAGAAGACGCCTCTTAATAATTGTTTCTGAACTTCATTTAGCAGGAGAGAAATGTCAAGATTCATTAATGATGAGGAAGTCAAGTAAGTGTTATCAAGCAAAAGAAATATTTCTTCTTTGTTCTTAACTATTGCAATGCTTTGTAACATGAAGGAATTTTCAGAATCGCCATATTCACCTGTTACTTTTGAAGCATGTCGATCTATTACCAAACCAGTTGCATTTGTTGCTCAAAGCAAAACCTTATGGATTAATTTTCGATCAGATTCTGCCAATAACTCAAGAGGATTTCATATTTCCTTTGTGACATACAATGGTAAGTTGTGATAAATCATCACTGGTGAATTTCAAAATGTATTTAACGCTCCACATTTTGTATGATTATTGAGCATTATGAATTATTTATTTTATTTTCTATTGCTCTAATATTTCGATGAATATTTGCAGCATTATATTTGTAATGGAATGGAGCTCTTTACAAAATTTTGTTCCATATTTGATTGTTAACTGATCTAATTCCTAAAAATGAAAACACAAGCAACTGATATCTACCCAATAAATAAAATAATCATTCAATAAATCAATGTCCTAATAGGTAACAGTGTGTAAATTAATTTAACATTTGGGTGTTTTCTCCTTTTTGCAGAAGAATATCAAACTCTTATTGAAGATATTGTGCAAGATAGTAGGCTTTATGCATCCCAAAATCATCTTGAAATTCTTCGTGTAGGTATTTTAAATGTGATTTTGAGAAATAAGAATTTAGAGTAATAATGCAGATAATAAAACTTTTATCACTTTTCAGGATAAAAAATTGCTTGCAGCTCTAATGGAAGTTATTGCTCAGCCTATAAACTACTATAAATATGAAAGTGAGAAAAGAAAAATGTTTCCAAGTTCATTCATTCGATTTATGACTCCTAAAGTAAGAAAATTTTTCTCATATAGATGACTGCGTTCAATTCATAAATTGACTTTTAATACTGATAAATGTGTTTGACCAAAATAGATTTCCTTTAGTATGTACCTTTTTGTAGGTATATTTAAAGGTATTTGTACATAAGTTGTTTTGTGAATATTGTTGTAAGTAAATAAATTATTAAGAAAAGTTATCAAATGTAATAAAACAAATTTTTAATATATTACCCATCTTTATTTTAAATGTATCTATTATCTTATACAAAATTGTTTAGATTTAAGCACTTTAATTTGGTATTTAATATTTAATTCCAAAACAATACGTTTGGATATTGCTGGATGGAAATGACATCATGGTATTTAGACTACACATTTGGTAAATATTTAAGTACTATTAATTAAATTTAAAACTGATTTCACCTTTTTTCTGAATATTATATATGAAAATCTTAAACTGTTTCTGATTCTGATGGATTAATACAGCATTTTACACTGGGTTCACCAGAAACTCAAAGATTCACACATGTGAAAGGGAAAATCTTGACATTGAACACGTTTTTCTGCAGCTAAGCTCTCTACAATGAAATTCTTAAAATTGAAATATTGAGAAATGTTAACCAAATATGTCTATTTACATTTTGTCCTCAGGTACATGGGTTTCATGAATAAAACACATATTTTATGAATTAACCTTTACTTTAATAATAATTAATATAGATTTTTGTTCAGAGTATGACTAGTATGCAGCAAAAGTGGATTTTGCTTGATACAAATTGAACATATTTTTGGTAATATTAATTAATTTAATAATGACATTTATATGAAGAATGAAGTGGATATGTGCAAATAAGTTATAGAAATATCTCTTCTCTAACAATTAGTGATGAGGTAGACCTCACTAGACTCACACACTATTCTCATGGTACATGTTCTTCATATAGTTAAGAACTTCACAAAATATATAATTCAACATTTATCTCTAATTCGGTTAGACAAGTGGTAATTTGGGTGTATTTGTCGGTTACAACATTTTGAATTAAGAGATCATAAATTCCTCTATTATTAGGTGAAAGATAAAGAAGAACAATAAAATATACACAGCTAACGGATAATGAACTGTACAAGCAATTTACACACTACACAGATACGTGTGTCCCAAGGAACGTCAGGCTCACACCAACGTATCAAGAATATACACGCCTTCCTCGCTGCCGCTGTGCAGGGAGCTGAGCCCCGTGTCTGAATTGGAGTCCGTGTCGTTCATGTTGGCACTACTGATGGGGGTGTCCGCCGTCTTCGCCTTGGCGATGGCGGCGGGCGGCGGCGGGGGCGGCGGGGCGACGGGGCGGGGGCGCTGGCGGCCGCCGCCACCGCCGCGGCGATCTGCCTCTGCAGGCGGTCCGTCTCGCGGTCGGAGGCGTCCAGCTCGGCCTGCAGGCGCCGCAGGTAGCGCCGCCTCGCGTCCAGCAGCGCCTCCGCCTCGGCGAGCGCATGGGCCGTCTGCTCCATTTCCCGGGAGCCGTGCTCGAGCTGCGCGCGCACCCTCTCCAGCTCGCCCAGCAGCGCGTCGCGCGCCTGGCACTCCTCCCCAGCGCGGTCCCCCCGCCCCCCCCGTCTCCTCTTCTCCCACGGTCCACCTGCGTCTTGAGGTCCAGCAGCGCGCCGTCGTCGGCCGCCGAGCGCTCTTTGGTGCCGTCGTCCTCCGACTCGTCGGCGAAGTTGGCCTCGTCGTCGTCGACGCGCGGCCGCGCCCCCAGGCAGCGCGGCGCCTCGTCGTCGTGGCCCGACGACGGCGACGACCCCGCGCCGGCTCGCTGCCGCCCTCCGTCACCACGCCGCTGTCGTTGCCCTTCTCCTCCTGCGGCAGACGGAGGCACACACATGAAACGACACGGGTGCCACTCGCTCGGCTTTGTTTCTTTATACTTCAGGGCTCAGTTCCGAAGTTGAGCTTTTTAAAGAGAAAGGTGAACTTACGAACTTGCCACTGATGTATAACGCTACGAGCACGAATGAATTGATATAAATACTTCGAAAACGAGATTAGGAAATGGAACAAGTGTATCAAGGGCGTTAACGAAAATTAGTCGCATGAAATTATGGATTTCGTAGTGCTCAAAGAAACTGGACGGGTGACTTGACAATTTCTGAATAATTTATCATCAAAGGCTGTCGATAGAGTCTTATGTGGCCTAAAACCAAATATCTTAGGGTTATACTGAAGCAGAATCAAAATAGGTTCTGAAGTAAATCAAGACATATGCAGACTTATCCCTATCAATCATACCGGAAAGGGAAACTAACTAATGTGTATTAATAATTATTCGAGGCTTGTTTGAGCCTTTCATGCACAAACGAACAAGGCACGTCTTTTATTTCTGTTTTCTCGCTTCAGCGTGGAAATATATCAATATTTAGGCAACATGTTTCTATTGCTAGTGATGTAAAAATGTTTCTGGGCTCTGCGGTGATCTTCGCTTTGACTGAGGAATTAATTTCCCTAAAGGCCTCAGAGAATGGTTGAAAGAAACTCTCTAGAGAGTTGAGACTCTAGAGAGTTGTCTTCCTTCCTGATTGATTGATTTTTTGGAGATTGAAAAATGCAGTTAAAGAAGGCATCAAGGACTTCATTGTTGCAACCAAGGTATTATTGCGCCATCGCGAGGCGTAAAGGGAATGGGCGGTGAGAGGGTGTGGAGCCTCACCTCGTCCTCCTCCGCGTCGAGCTGCGAGCCCAGGTACGTCTCGAGCAGGTAGTTGGAGCCGAGCGCCTCCACGCGCGCGCGGTGCGTCTCGTCCTCCAGGTGCTCGATCTGGTGCTCCCTCTCCTGCAGCTTCCGCAGCTGGCTCTGGTTCGGCCTCTCGATGGTCTCGGGTAACTTGCTGCTGCTGCCGCTCGCGGCCCCCTGCAGCTGGGCCAGCCTCCGGGCGCTTGTGGGGCGGGCGGGGGTGCCGGCGGCGGCGCTGGTGCGCGGGCGGGGGCGGGCCCGCGGCCGCGGGGCGGGGCCCGAGCCGGCGGCGGGCGGGTCGCGGCTGGGGCTGCCGCGGCCGCTGTCCGCCTCGCTGTGGTCCACGCGGCGCAGCGTGAGGCGCACCTCGCCCTGGGCGTCGCCCCACGCGTGCCACACCTTGAGGATGCGCGCGCGCCCGTCCAGCGGCCGCTCCACGCGCCGCCAGCGCTCCATGATGGCGTAGCCGTGCCCGTCCCCGACCACCGTGCTGGCGCCGGCGCCGCCGCTCACGCACCCTGCACAACACACACACACACATGCTCAATCACTTGTCAAAGATCCACTGCTTTCGGTCCCCGACCACCGTGCTGGCGCCGGCGCCGCCGCTCACGCACCCTGCACAACACACACACACACATGCTCAATCACTTGTCAAAGATCCACTGCTTTCGAGAATTTGGGATTGTCTCTTGGGTTTGTCCCTTGGGATTGTCTCTTGGGATTGTCTCTTGGGATTGTCCCTTGGGACTGTCACTTGGGGACTGTCACTTGGGGACTGTCACTTGGGGACTGTCACTTGGGGACTGTCACTTGGGGACTGTCACTTGGGGACTGTCACTTGGGGACTGTCACTTGGGACTGTCCTGGACTTCCTTGGGATTGGGTCGTCCGAGGTCATTCGAACCAGTTAACGCCCATGGTACTTACAATATTTTATTTTTTACCTTTTATTTATTAATTTTTTAAATTTAAGGTCGTATCAACATCTAGGTCATTAGCGATCACTATTGGAGTTAACGTTATGGTAACTGTGAAGATGAAACGATATGGAGATGAACCTAATGTTAATGATTTAGATTTACTTATTTACTAACTTCATGTAAAGATGGTAACTTGATTTTAAATGGACCAAATACACGTTTTCTTGAAATAATATGTATCGTCGATGCATAAAAAAAGTAATGCATTAAAATGTTATGATTTTGCTGTTTGAACTTCAGCCGAGCTGCTTACACACTAACCAAAGTGTTTTGTTCTATGTACTAACTTTATGGGATTTTTATAAGTACAAAAATATGTCTGTAAACACTTCTTCTCTTACCTAAAAAAATAATAATTTTGAAAAGTGTCCCTTGAGTCACTTTTCTTCTGCATTGACGATACCATCAAATGAGAGATATGTTGATTGTTAATGATAGATACGGATCCAACGAAGAAGGCAAACACTGTACATCAACTACGTAATTTAGATATACTGGTACTATCACATGGGACTTCGGAGGAGTCATATATTCTAGGTTTTCTTTATTCTCTGGTCGGATAAAGAAAGAAAATTCAGTCGCCAGGCGCAAGAGCAGAAATTTGGAATCCAGCATCCACATCGTCGGTGAACATGACAATATTTCAAAAAAAACCATACGTTTTGGATAAGTAACGACACCTAATACTGTACAATGAATTGGTATCCAACCTACAAAAATGTTGACGTCATAATTAAAAACTTCCCCTCTTATCCTCTACTGTAACCAAAAAGAAGAATCCACTCATTTCCGTGAAAATACGGCGAACAAAATCAAGGGGCCACGAAGTTAAATGGCGTGGTATTACAACAATTTTTAAGGTGCAGTTCATACTTCGCTATGCGTGTCGAAGTTCATGACGAATCTCCAGCCTATGTAATTAACATAAATCATCATTTAGTCTTCCAACACTTAATTTTATATCAAAAAGTCTTTGAAATTAAGACTCAATTGAACTAAGAAACGGAATGGCATCGTATCCGCCCTCCTTTTTTCGCTTTCGTTCTGGTGACGTCTCGCGACGAGGGGAGACAATTCGTGATCCTGCGAACGATAAGAGATAATACTCAGAACTTCAATAGAACATGATACAAGTTCTGAAGCATATACTAATTTATATTGACTAACAGTCTATAATTTGATACGTACATATATTTAAATCATAACAAATCAAATAAATTAACAATTTTGGAAATATCTTTCTTATAATCTGGCTTCTATTCTATTGTAAGAACACAATCTCTCGAATCGGAAGTCAAAATATCCAACTCCGGCGCCGCCATTTTCATTCCGCGAACGATGACGTATGCGCAAAGCTGCGCGCTCCGTGCCAAATCGCGTGTTGGGGTCGCAAGTGCCCTTGTGTCGTCACGGAGCCTTTATTTACCTGCGCCATTGCCGCCATCTCCGCTGCCGCCGCCGCTGCCGCGGGCGCCCTCGCTTTTGAGCAGCACGGCGATCACGTCATCGCAAGTGGTCTTGCGGTTGACGCCTGTCACCCACCGCTGCCGGCTGTTCACCCACACCGGAATCTCCGCCGTCGTCATCGTGTCCGGTCGCCGGGGAGCTGTAACACAAGGTGAACGTTGTAGAGGTTATGTCTCTCGGTGTACTTAGAGCTAATCATGTTGGCGATTGAATTCGTGCAGGTGTCGAGTGATAAAGGACTTTTTGATGGGGGGGGGTAGTGATCAAGTACACTCTATTCCCAATCAGCTTATTCAATTTTATTAATAATTATTATTTATTTATAATTTTTCCCAGTGTAATATCGTTAATACAAGTTTGGCGACCGTGTACAGTGAGCCGAGATTTCACTATTCACGTTAGTATAGAATCATAATGTTGCAGATGATTGCGTGGGATATGTAGCCGTTTGCCTCCCCTTCTACATCCTGTAATGGAAAAACATCCTCGACAATCGTAGGGTTCGAGTCCATAATCTAGTATGAAGTAGTTATCGTATCTGCCCGTGATTTATATAGATCACAGATTACTGTGTGAATAAATTCTACTTTTATTTTGAACTTGTTTGTTCGTTGGTTTATTTATGTTTTCATTGCAGTTATTTTGGTTGAGTGGAAAGGGAGAATTTCCAGAATCTTCTCTCTTCCTTTAGATATTGTTATCTTCACTGAACTCGGAAATAATATTTTTGATATGTGCGACTCCTCTTGTGCACAGGTGGTATGTCTCAAAGTTTGTGTTTATTTTCCCCTAGCCTGAGCGGCACTGAGTGTCGGTTTAAACAGTAGTAGTTGCCCTTAAGTGTACCATATTTTCTACTTCAGATAGTTGCATATATTTAATTTTAAAAGTCAGAAAATTGTAGTCCTAAATCATGAAAGGATGAATACGAGTAAAATATATTTTTGTAGGCAAAGTGAAGTGTTTCTAAGTTCGTATGGTGAACTTTTGTATAAGATAAGTATTCGATCAAAGTCTCATGGAAATGAAACGTATAATTTTAACGTACGAAATCAATACAATCTTCCAAAACAGAAATTAATTATTCATGAAATGGGTCGTGTTTACTGGTTCAGTCCACGCATTCTGAGTGGGGTATTGAGTATACTATTCTCTCTGAAGTCCTCGTACGAGCATAAAACAAATATTCTCGGCAGAAGCCGCAACTTTACGATATTTAACATGGATGTTTCTTCACATCCAACAACAAATTACTAGTGCGTTGCCACACAGCCGTGGCAGCGATTCAGTTGTTTCAAAATCGAATCACTATGTCGCAGAACGAATCAAACTATATACGGACTTGCATACTACACAATAAGATTATTTATCTGAAAGAAATGTCACTAGTTTTTCTTCAGTATTTCAGTTGTACGCACTGAAAAGTTTAGGGATGGAAGACTTTATTGGTAATTTTAGTTCATGGCCGAGCCCTCACTTGTTCGGATTGTCAAATATTCTGATGCTCGTTCATTCCGAAAGTACTATTTTGCCGGTTCTGACCCACCCGAGCAAAGTTAATCGGGTCCGAGATGTAAAATATCCATTCATCTAGTGGAATAGCCTCCATAGCTTAATTTTTTCGCACCTACTTCCAGTAACCAAAATCCGATTAAAAATGCATTCGTGCTATTCCGAAATATACTAAAAACAGTGAACAGTGAACAGTGTTTCATTGTACAGAACTAAGAACGTGGACGTGTATTTCTCATAACTATAATTAATTGAAAGAATGTATATAAAATATTCAGGGATTTTGTTGAAGTTGATCGACTAAGGGAAATAATGAGCAAGTAAGGTACCAGTAAATGAAACGGCTAGCATGGTAGCAATTTGGCAAAGAGACTTTTCGGTCAAAATCATTGAATGAAATGCTTTGGCAAAGCCAACATGGCATAAAGCAGGGCAAAAAATACAACCAAATGTGAATTGAGCTTAGCACTCTGTAACAACTTGAAATAAACGTTTATATATAGATCATTCTGATCGTCACATCATCTTGTCTGGTAGCGCCATTCATTACCTCGTTCATCCTACAACTCTGACGAAAACAAATGAAATAAGAGGGGTAAATGTAAGTTTTCACAATATTTTTTGTATTAGGTACTAGTTTTATGTTAATGAAAATTACTTCATGCGTGGAGATTTTTATTAAGATATTGAACTTAAATTTTGTAATGTTATATATCATTTACAAACGAATTAATTAAATTCAAAAATATAACTTACTTTTATTTTTTAAATATTAACACGTATATTACATTAATATGTATTCTATTATAGGTAGTTTCAGTCTATTTTTAATGTAGTTACATTTAACTCTGGAAGATGGAATGATATTCGGAACGTCCGCTAAGTAGATGACGTTTGCCAAATGCGAGGGCAATTAAAAATTCTAAAACCTGCGGTGTTTTTGAATGGCTCCACGGAATTGCAGACTGTAACCGGCTTCGTCTTGGAAACAGCTCTAACAAAACAAAAAAAAGGAAGAACTCGAAGCCGTGAGCGTCGAAAGAGTCTCCTTCCAACTCTTTCACGCTTCTTCGGAAGGTGTCAAGGGTACGTGCGTCAACGACCACGTGCCGGTGTGGTTGACGGCGCCCGCCGGTCGTTTGTTGTCGAGCAATACCGGGCCCTGGCCTCCTCCACGCGGGCGGTCGAAGCCGTCTCGCCAAACAACTTTTCTCATGGAAAACGCGCCAGGCGGTTCCTGAATGAGCCGACGACGCCGAGACCGGCCAATGTCGAGGCCCGCGCCCGCGCTCGCGCGAGCTTTCAATGAAGGCGACCACGAAATGGCGGATACTACGGACTTTCGAAAGGTGTTCGAATGGAATTCCGCAGCGTTGGCGTCGAGGGGTCGTGTTTGGATCTCACGGAGTTCACTAACCCGCGTGGGGCGAAGGTAGACGTTTCGTTGTAGCTGCGTTTTCCAAGTTTCCAGAAGAGATTGTGGTGGAGGTTGAATGGGGCATTTGACAAGTGTAGCGTGACCGCGGTATGGAGATACGAGAAACTCTGGCGTTGGTTAAAGAAATCAAATTGCTTGGTGCAAGAAAGCTTGGGAGAAACATCTCGCAATTGCGTAGTCCATTGAGTGCAAGAAAGTCCGGGCTCGTTGAGTAAGCGGATGGAGTCTTTTGTACTGTTATTTTAATGAGCAGAACCTTAACATTTCTAGAACAGTGCGTTATGTAACTCATTAAAGCAGCTCCCTGCAGAGTTTTAATTACTTATTTTACTATCTGGAAGATGGACTGGAGTCATCGCTATATTTCAAGGGGAACAATGCGACTGTACGAGGAGGATTCTCTCACCGAAAGTAGTCAAACACCTTTCATGCGGTCTTGAGAGCAACTCGAGAGTTCCGGGAAGACACGTGACTTTTGCGCTTGAAACATTTAATTGGATGGAGATTGAATGGAATATAGCCTTGAAGTCGAAGAGAATACTGCAATGCTGCTTCAGTGGAATCAATCTTGTATCGTAATTTCATAAAAATTTCGCTAGCCTAAGTTCAGAATATGCAACAGAAAGCATGACTGTTTTGGCATTAGAAGTTCTTGGCTCGAATGTCTTCTGTGAGGGTTAGTTCAAATGTAGAAGTAAATGGAGCAATAGAAAAGAAAAAAGTAGAAATTATTATTATTATTATTATTATTATTATTATTATTATTATTATTATTGTTGTTGTTGTTGTTGTTGTTGTTGTTGTTACAATCTTCAGAATTATCATTATCGTCATCACCACGAAAAGTCAGAACGGCAGACTGTTTGAAGTGATATGCTTAGACTTCGTTCTGAAGGAGAGCAATCAAAGACCAGATACCGAATTAAGTTATTAAGAGACAACTCGTGAACAAACCTACAAAACTTTAGCGGCGGACTCACACTTCAGTTTTAGCGCTGTGTTCACGGCAACTTCTCCACTACTTTCATCTGACAACGCACTTTTATTTCAGCCAGACAATTAACGGCGCTCTTGAAAAGGGAAGGATAAATTTAAGAAGCGCAAACAAATGTTCCGAGATATTATTCGCTCACTCCGATTTTGTTTCGGGTGTTTACGGTTGTCCCAAATTCGAAAAAATGAGGTAATGAAGATGCAAGTAGAACGCATTGCAAAGATGCACTGAGTGGGAAGTGACATTGCGAAAAAAAAGGAAGAACACTTTATCGTACATCAATATTCGTAATAAAGTTCATATAAAAATATATCAGGAAGAATATTGTTCCTGTGATTTGCCTAGCTGGTGGAACTAGCGAGGCAGGCTTTTGGAAACTGCTCATGGAAATAAATATTAAGTAAACAATTTAGACATAGAATTGCATTTCTGATGTGAATACGAATATGAAAGTGGATGTTTTCTTATTTAGTATTTGGTTGTGAAATAGTCTCTTTTTCAAATTAGATGTGAAAATATTGCAGATCCTCCGGCAAACGTGGATATTCTAGAGAATGGTGTTTATTTTTTTATTTATTTTACGTCAAAAAAAAAACAGTTAAAAACTGCGTATGACGTGCTATGGGGAAAAGTGAATTGTGTGCACATTTTCAAAATTCTGTGATCCCTACACTAAGTCATATACTACTTAAATTTTGAATTTTTGAAAGGGAGAAAAAAACAAAAACTCCCATGTAATAAAATCTATTTTCAAGGATAAACAAGCAATAAATTTTGAATTTTGAAAGGGAGAAAAAAAAAAAAAAAAACTCCCATGTAATAAAATCTATTTTCAAGGATAAATAAGCAATAAATTTTGGCTCTTATTACTTCCTGCCGCGACAACATGGAAACGATAATTTGAATAATTGGATTGGTGTAGATCTGCATCAGAGGTTGAGCGAGATACGAAGGCGAGCTGCGTTTGCAATGAGATTTACTGCGAACAGACTTGCGGGTTCTTAAGTACCTCAATTTTAAATCCTGATAACTGTATTATGCATGGAGTAAAATCTGTCGATATTCCCCATGGATAAATGTATAGAATATTAATTGAAATTCCGCCAATGATTTTCATCCTTAACCATATCACTTCTTTTAATATTTTCGCACGAGAAGAGATTGAATGTTGGAGCATTCATGCGTGTATTAACGACTGTAGTGGCAAAGGAACTAATGAATTGTTGAAATTATAAACTATTTTTGCCATTAACTCATTAATTTTGTCACCGTGAAATGTTCTAGCAAAAATAATCTTCTAAGGAACAATAGTTTAAATGAAATTGGGTATTAAAAGTTAGGAAATGACGCATATGTACTTGAAGTTTCGTAGATGTATCTAGCTGCAAGCGCAAGAATCATGACTCATAGAGTTAATGGTAACTGATATCCAAAGTTTACTCACTTTTTTATCACATTTATTCATTTACTATTCTCTAAACGTACACATATTGATCATTGTGTGAATGCAGAATACGCATGTAATTCGTGGCCTGTAAGATATTCTGGTTATCATATTGTATTAGAACTGAAAACCTTGCAATTAAAATCACTTTAACTGGATGTCTGTCAGTCTAGCATTATACCCTTTTTTGAGGACCACCAAACTCTTTCGTAGGTATGCAAATGCGCTTAGGTAGAATCTTTTTTCCTAAGAAGCACTGCAACAAAATAATAAACTTATTCAATGATAACAAGAAAAAGGAGAGGAAAATAACGAAATAGGAACAAAGAAAAGAGGATAATTGAAACGAAGAAATGAAATGAAAAAAAAAAAAAAAAACCCTCCTGATTTATGAGTGACGTCTCATCAGTTCATACGAAACGCGCACCTTTTCTTGAGTCCCGGAATTCTCACTCCCACTCCTTTACGTAGCTCATTGATTCTTGAATTAAGCGTTAGCATGAGCGTTGTTGAAAAAAATTAATTATCAGAAATATTCGCTCCCGTATAATAGAAACTATTTTGTATCGACAAACCAGATATAGGTTTGATATAATAGATCTGTCGACAAATAAACAAACCTCCCATTTCTTTCGCATCTAGCGAAAAAAGAGCTCAAGAAAAGTGCGCGGATTATAGGAACTTGTGAGACGTCACTCATAAATCAGCGAGTTTTTTTTTCATTTCATTTCTTCATTTCAATTATCCTTTTCTCCCTTTTTCTTTATTGTATTCTCCCTTTTCTTGTTATCACTGAATAAGCTGTTTTGTTGCAGTGCTTCTTAAGTAGAAAGATTCTACCTAAGCGCATTTGCCTACCTAGGACAAAATTTGGATGTCCTTTAAAAAGGGTGTTATGAACTTGTGAGATTTCAGTCATAAATGGCTGGCGGGCCATTTCATTCAGAGGCAAGTCGTGAACCGCAAAGGAACAGAAGTGCGGGGGCGACATCTGTATACGCGTCCCGCCCCGCTCCGCGCCCCGCTCCGCCCGCCCCGCTCCGCCCGCTCCGCCCGCTCCGCCCCGCGCCGCCCGCGCCGCCCGCGCCGCCCCGCGCCGCCCCGCGCCGCCCCGCGCCCCCCGCGCCGCGCGCCGCCCGCGCCGCCCCGCGCCGCCCCGCGCCGCCCCGCGCCGCCCCGCGCCGCCGCGCCGCTCCGCGCCGCTCCGCCCGCTCCGCCCCGCTCCGCCCCGCTCCGCCCCGCTCCGCCCCGCTCCGCCCCGCCCCGTCGCGATGTCCGTACGCGGTCCTGTTACGCGCGCCCGGGTTGTGGGAATGGGCGAGACAATGCGCGCCATTATTTCGGTACCACCGTGAAATACTTCGTTACGTCTGTGCGACAGCGGCGGTCGCAGCCTCTGGCACGTGTCTGAATCAGGGCTCGGCTTACACAGCGGCGGGAATTTTCCTGGAGGACTACTGACGCCTGAGAGATACTATATTAGATAAATATACTATAAAAGAGGCCTCTGTAACTCTGTTGAATTTCACTGGTGTATCGGCAAGGAACTGCGTTTTTAACTAAAAGGGGGCGCTTTTTAGTTCTGGGAATTTTTTTTAAAGAATATACCTACCCTTTCTTCTTTGAATAGATATGTAATTTTTAATCTGCCAATTGACCTGGTTATAAATTCTACACCACACTAAATGTGCTCATTAATTTCTTAATAAAATATGTATTCTATTTCCAAAATTTCATTTCTTCAGGGGAAATATACAATTTACCTAATTGATGTAGTGAAGTAATAACGAGCAAGTAATTCCACGGTGCGGTTGTTGCTTCTTTAGTGCGTCGTAATTAAACGTCTATTGCCTTTCAATATGTGCTGACAAAATGCTTCATAAAGTTTGTACTCGTGTGTAGAGTCATGTTAGTTGAAACTAAATCATTTTGACATGAACTCTGCTTTGTCCTCTCGTGTACAAGATTTGGAGAAAGAATTAATTATCTGTGTGTTTCTATGATCCTGTTATTAGCTTTTCTCATTTCAGCAACCATATTCACGGAAGAGTTGGTTTATGTATTTTCCATGTAATAGGTAAAGCGACGTAACTTTTCATAATACCTTCAGATTCTTAAAAACTGTTCTTGCCGCTTGTTTTGTTATTTAATGAAATTTTAAATCGAATGGAAACATTTTCTGACAAAAATACACATTTCCTGTCATCGTTGATGGTATTGTATTCCTGGAATTTTTTATTTAGTAATCTTCTCACAATGTTGGGAGAAAATGGAAATGTTGACAAAATCTTCTGACAATGTTAGCAGAAGCTTTATCGTTTTCACAGAATATTATGTGTTCCGGTTCAGGATTGTATGTTGGAAAGGAAATTTCTTCTTTACTTTTAGAGCTGTGTTTTGATTAGAGTTATAAATGATTGTTTCATACCTTTTTCGTTTATACATTTTCATTGGTTTCTCCAATATGGGCATGCTAAAGGCGATGACACACTCTTAGGTAATTTCATATCCTCAGCCTGTATCATGTTCGTTTCTTCTTTATGAAACGACGAATGTTATCCATATAAAAAAGCTGTGCAGGCACAATGTCATGCAACTTAAAAATAATATTCATACAGATATACGTTATTTTCAGTGTTCTGAGAAATGCATTTTTATTTATAACTTTTCCAAAGGATTTGCAGGAATATCATTGACCTATTGAATGGAAATACGTATTTTTCGTTTTTCTTTCGGTTCGTAAATCTAAAGTCAAGTTGTTGTCTACGTTAGTAAAATTTGACCTGTAATCTTTTGGAAGGTCCCTTCTTTTGAAAATCCAACTTCTAGGGCCATATGTCGCACATTTAAATTTTTGACTTTAAGCTACTTGTAGTTATAAAGACGACTTCTCGTTATATTTAGTAGTTCCATAAAAAGGCTTTACTTATTAGTTTTCCCATTTCACGAAACTAGAGACAGAAATAGGGAAAAGTGTGTGTGATGGACAATGCCGACATTTGCGACAAAGTTTTATAAATGAGTAGCACAATTCATGGTGAGTAAATCGGACTGTCATTGTAGTTACTGACTTACCATCAGACCAAAAATTCTGAAATTCTAATCAGACCGCTACATAATTTTTTCTTTTAAACTTTCAATGAAAAAAATAAAAATTTGAATTTCAATTGTGTGTAAATTCATTTCAGAAAATAATAAGCAAATCAGTGATCATTAAAAAAAAATTCGGAGAGATTGTGAACCTTGTTCAGGCATGCAGAGACGGAAATTTAAGAAAATGAAGTAAATATCAGATTGAAATTTGCAGTCACTGTTTCGCAACCTCAAAGGTGTGCGGAACCTGCTAATTAGTTCATCTTCCGAGGTCTTCTATAACTGTTCGCTCAAAGTTCGTAAATTACTAGGTCGAGGTCGGTGCATCAACGAAAATTATCCCAACGGTAAAGTTCGGCGTCGTAAAGCGTGCCTTCAACAGGTGCTATTTTTCACTGACGCGAGGTTAACGCCGTGACTTAAAAGTTAATGAATTAAGTCTCGAAAACACTATAGTTACTCCCTATCTGCCTCGGCGTTCACATTTTGCGTGTTCGTGATCCGGCGGTGCTAAATAATCGATCTTGTTCGGCTAACTTTATGAGGGCAGGGAAAGAAAAGGCTGCTTCGCGTTGTAATTACAGGAAACCGACGAAGAGGTAGGTCTAGCCACGATTGCCAACTTCTGAATCATTGCAACTGAACGAAAAATTTATGTGTAATTATTATTTTGTCGGAGAACGAGGATTAATTAACTGAACAATACTAATGAAGAGGCATTTAGCGTGAAATTGACCCGCCTGCCTCAAACTAAATGACTCGTGAATAATATTGTCATGCACAATCATTCAACGCGAAGAGGTGATGATTTTCTGGTATCCCTGTTAATGTTGAACCACGATGAAAAAGCTTGTTTGTGATAAGGATACTATTGATGACACTTACTTAAAAATGCCAAAAAAATTAAAAAAAATACAAAGTATACATAATTTTTTGTAGGAAGTTATTTTGTGATATTGTGTATTTAATTTCACAATATTATCATTATCTCACGAATTATATCCTTTGAAATATTTTTTTGCGTTTTTATTCCATATTCCTGACAAACATGTTTTTCTAGGAATTGAGGTAATATTCATTCCTGTATATACAATAATGTTAAGTTCCAACATCTAAAAAGTATAGCAGATTGAAATATGTCTCGTGTTACATCTGTGTTCCTTTTGAATATTTTTGTTATTATTTTCACTAGTTTTGTTTGAATTTATTGAAGAGTTTCTAAAAGCAAATTGTACGTTCAATGAATGAGTTCTATCTATGGCTTCCACAACAGATTATCCAAGGAAAGTGGGGAAACCAAAAGGCGTTTGCAGTGAGTAATTAACAATTTTTTGCCTTTCCATTTTCAATATCCAATCATATCTATGGAATAGTTTTCAACCAGTTCAATTTGCAATCTCATCATACAACACAGATATTTTTAAAGTTCTTGCAGGATCTGGTATAGTTGTATTTTCAGAGTATTTGTCAGGTTAAGGATATCACGCCATCCAAATACGTATGGATTTCGAAGAATCCCAGAGGGTTTGTCGGGTGAAGTTAACCCTCTTCCAGAATCCAAGAGCTGAATGGAGCGTGTTGGAGATAAGTTAAGGGTGTTTTATTATCCCCAACCACCATAGACAAGAAAAAGATGCTTTGGCTCAAAAGGATAAGGAATTTCAGAACGAAGGTTAGAAGTAAAAAACACCACATAAATATGAGTGCAATATAATGCCTGTAGGACCGTAAGATTGGTGGGTCACTTCACATCTGAAAGAATCTGGAAGCTCTCATTCTGTCATCGAGAAAGTTTTCTTTAGGATTAACGGCCAACGCAGGGCACCAACTTCTCAAGTCCAACAATTCAGAAGTCTTCAGTCTCCAAATTCGTCGGATCTGTTAACCTGTCTGGGGAGAGCTTTTAAGCTTCCCAATCAAGATGAATACGCGCGTCCTTTGGTCGCTCTTCCCCATTCCTCCTCATGAGCTACCGGTCCCAACAAAGCGGCGCCTGGCGGCCATCCTCGAGGCAACGTTGGCACCCGTGGCCGCGGGCGGCAATCTGGTTAAAGGGGGGGGCAGCGGGCGGCCCGCGGGGCTCCGCCAGGAGGCACGCGCGGCCCGCCGCCCGCGATGCTGTGGGGGACGGCCGTGGTAGTGGGTGGTGGTTGGGGGAACGTGGCGACATGGTGGCCGTTGCGGCGCGCGGTTGGTGATGACTGTGGTGGTTGGGGTGGTACAAGTGTAGGTGGCGGCGATGGCGGGGGTGGTGTCGGTGTAGGCGGCGATGGCGGGGTGGTGTAAGTGTAGGCGGCGATGGCGGGGTGGTGAAGTGTAGGCGGCGATGGCGGGGTGGTTAAGTGTAGGCGGCGATGGCGGGGTGGTTAAGTAGGCGGCGATGGCGGGGTGGTGTAAGTGTAGGCGGCGATGGCGGGGGTGGTGTAAGTGGAGGCGGCGATGGCGGGGGTGGTGTAAGTGTAGGCGGCGATGGCGGGGGTGGTGTAAGTGTAGGCGGCGATGGCGGGGGTGGTGTGGTGTAGGCGGCGATGGCGGGGTGTGTAACGTAGGCGGTGATGGCGGGGTGGTGTAAGTAGGCGGCGATGGGGTGGTGTAGTGAGGCGGCGATGGCGGGGTGGTTCGTGTAGGCGGCAGGCGTGGGATATGTGCGAGCGGCGGCGATGGCGGGGGTGGTGTAAGTGTAGGCGGCGATGGCGGGGGTGGTGTAAGTGTAGGCGGCGATGGCGGGGGTGGTGTAAGTGTAGGCGGCGATGGCGGGGGTGGTGTAAGTGTAGGCGGCGATGGGGGGTTTGGGGGTGGATCAGCCTGGCGTCCCACGCCGAGTGGCAGGCAGCACGCGGGGTTCATAAACGTTTCTCGAGGACAAAACGCGGCTTTGCAGCTTTCATCTATACGGCACAAGTGGAGTTCTTGTTGCGTTCCATCCTTTAATGGAAGTTGTTACCCTTATATTGTTCATGGCCAGAATGAAATGATGTTTAAGTGACTAGAATGAAATAATGAAGGCCACAAAGGCATATAACTGCGTCTTCCTTATTCCGCTCACAAGATACCTTTCTGTCTGATTTGGACTAGCGAACTTCTTTGAATGTAAGGAAGCGAGCGTCTAACAAGCGGTGCAGGATAGGCATTTGCACATTCGATTTTTTGTAATGCGAGTAATTAAGAACCTCGCATTACCCTGCGCCTCGATATGCATTTCGTTGATTAAGGAATGCATCTTTTGACAAGGATATTAATAACTTATTGACAAATCTTGCAACATTGAACAATAATAAATTACTCAAGACGTTTAAGCAAAGCGTAAATTAGTTTTCATTGCAACTTAAGTGAAGGTGTCATTATATCAAATTGTGTGTGTGTGTGTGTGTGTGTGTGAAAGGTAACAATGATTACATCTCAAAGAAAATCAATATTGGCACAAAACGAAAAGCGTTATGAAGGCATTATATGTAGAGAAAGTATTATTTTTTTGAATCGGCACACTATTTACTTTTTCGCCGTATTTCGAGAATAGATTTTTCTTATAATTATGAATGAAACACGTTTGGTATTTACTTAATAATGAAATGAATATTGCTTTGGCAGGAGGCGTAAGACTATTGCGTAAAAGTGCTAAGAGCGTATCATTCGAAATATTTTTGTATACCAGCATTGTAAACGACATTCTCCGTTGCAAGAAATCGTTCATTGCAGCGAGAGAATCGTGAGGCGTTAGAGGTAAACGGAACGGCCGACCACCGGTTTTTCGCACAGATGTCAAATACCGAGACTTCACAAGTAAGTTGCTTCGCGAAATTAAGTTCCTATAAATTTATATTCGTTACAAAAATAGTTTATACAACTCGTCTGTAATGTTAGTTTACTACATTCGTACAAATTTGAAAACTCGCTCATGGCGTCGCTCCTTTTCAAAACATGCACTCCTGTAATACACCTTAACGTTATAAACTAATTGCATAAACTTCTATTATCCGTTATATCTAAAGTTAAGCTTTAAAGAACTGACATAGGACTTATGAGAAAACGTTTTTTACTAATACAAATACATGCCCTCCAATTACCTACGTTCAACATCCATATGTCACAGTCAAGTTTAAACAAAATCTAGCTGATGCCCTGCGATTACATCGCACAAAAAAAAAAAAACTGTAGAAAAGTTACAACAGAAAAGTACAGCACATGCACTAAAAGGAAAATTGAAGACCTTAAAATATTGTTCGGCGACATTATGTATTTATTCTTCAAGTCTAATGAAATGATAATGAAGGAGGTACACAAATTCTGAAATAATATAATTACGATTCACAGGATGGAACAATAAATGATAACACCCCTCGTATCTCTTCAACCGTGCCAGATACGATGATGCCGTCTGGACAGCCGATTGCATAAACAGGGGCTACCTGAGTACAGTATATTTCGGATTTGTACTATTTTTTAATACAATGATATAAGATCAGTTTTTTTTAAAAAATGGAATACTATGCTATATCAATTTCTAAAAGAACGGTCATCTTTTAAATACAAAAGTACGCACATATCTGAAAACTCCTTTTCAAGCCCATTACAATACGCTAAAATTTAACATAGGATTCCATATTAAAAATCCAATTTGACCTTATTTCTTCGTAGTAAAAATACTACAAAGACGAAGTATGCTGTACTCGAGTGTACTCGAGTAGCCCTTGTTTATGCAATCGACTGTTGAAACGGCATCTTCGTATCTTCAACTGGTGAGGAGATACAAGTGGTGTTATCACTTAGTTGTTCCATTATGTAGTTAAACAGTTTCTGAAAATGTCATTGACATGTTTTATAATTACCAATATGTGTACATGTAAGTTGCAGTGGACTAGAGAGCGAATTCTGCTATCTACCTTAATTTAAAAACGTAATGTATTATATAATTATGAACATTGAACGTTTTTTGTAAAAGAGCACATGAGTCAGTTACTGAACTCAACGTTTATATGCACTCGGTCATCTTCAGTTTAAACTGACGCTATCTTCAATCTCTCTCTTCTCTTCGCTAATTCTAACCTCATGAAACGTCGACTCTTTTGATAGATCAATCCATTTTTCACGCTAACCACATTCCAAGTACACAATGTAGTTGGTCTTAAGTACGACTTAATGGTAGATTGATTCATTCTACTAATTTTAAGATATTAAAATGTAGAGTTTATACTGTGAATCCTGTTAATAAGAGCAAGTGATAAAACATTCTGGGCCCAATACTTTTCATTTAAAGTTCTTAAAACTCACGAAACTTGGTTGAAGAGAACGCTGTAATTTATTTTTAAATGAAAACCATTAGTGTTTTAAATATACTATAAGTTACAGAGCATTGGAAGTTTTGCCTGGTGGATGAAAGCTTGTTTAATATTCAAATGATACCTTATTTCAATTCATGAGTAATGAAGATGGTGGAATGATCATGTGAGGGTTAATGAAAGTGAGAGGTGAAACATTATGGATGATGCTTCAGACAGGTTACTGATAGTTAAGTGAAGTCAATCCTGCAACTACTTGTGAAAAAGTATACGCTTTGTGCGGATATTTTGGACTTCGACCCTGCTTTAAGCCTCTGCACCTCCGAGTCCGTTCCAAGCTACCTGTCGTACTTGAAGTACACAATTCAATATGCACCTATTTCATGTGTTCCTGGCACTATACCGGTGAGGTGCGAATGAACAAATTACTAGGGATCGTCGCCCTCCAAAGAGTCTGATGTCCCCAGCTAATAAAGGATTTGTTTGTCCCAGCCAGAACTAAAATTCATATCTAAGAGTCTCATTTATGATTTCCTCATTTTGAAATATTCAAATCAAGGACTTTAAGTCAAGATATTTACAAAAGAAATTAATAATTAGCGGGAGACTGTCTTCGGTTAGAAAAGTATTTACTTGTGCCAGCCAGGACCAGAATCCATGTCTTAGAATCTCATTTATGATTTTAAATTTTTGCAGTGGCAACATAATTCATCTGTCTCATTAATAAATGATTTCCATTTCTAGATTTCCACATTTAGAAATGTTCAAATCTAGGCATGCAAATTAAGACATTTGGAAAAGAAAGCTCAAGAACATTCGTAAGATTTATTCAATCTGGAGTGTAAGCGAATGCGGTCTTCATTTTACTCTTCAAATTGTCCTCCCCCTAGAGGTTTGAACGTCCCTCCCTAGAGAAAATTGCCAATTCGCATCGTGTGTACAGAGGAGATGGAAGCGCGAGCCCAATGTACTAATCGCGCACTTTTTCTTGATACTCCACAGCGGGGGGTGCGGGGAGAGGCTGGCTCTGTCTACGTCACGGCAGTGCATAGCTGTCAACTTTATTGACAGAAAACTCGGCGTAATAACTCATCTTGGAGTAGATAGCTATGAGAAATAACGGATGATTTTTTTTAAATTCTGAAGTAATTAATAGTTATAAAAATAATTTGGTAACAAGAAGGAACAGGGCATGCGCAGATCGATAGAAAGAGAGACCGAAAACTAGGAAGTCGGCATTGGGGCAGCACTGCAAACTGAGCCGTGACGTTCCGAGTGGAGCTCATATTTTCTACCGCGCCGTGCTATGCCAGGCTGAGCGAGGACTAGGGAGCTCGAGGATCAAGAAAAAGTGCGAGCATAGTACTTGTCAGACACCTGTGGTGGTGGAGCTTCCCAGAGCATCCGCTGCAACCTTCCCATTAGATAAGGCGTGCAGTGGGTGTCGGTTGCGGGCGACTTGGATGCGGCAATGTTCACACGAGGATGTGAAGGAATCTACGTTCTTACAGGAGGATTAAGTTCTGCAACAGTGAGAAAGAGTTCTTTGAAGTCTTTGAGGATTAAGTAATTGTTTATCTAGGAGTGTTCCATGTATCTTTCATTGTTCTGACGACGTGTGAAGGTGAAGTAACTAAGAAATAAGACGAGAAATCCAACTTCTAAACCTGCTTGACAACACTTGCATACTTCGAACGGTTTTGAGCAAGATTCTGTGAACTGATTTCATTTTTTACATGCATTCTCTGTCTGCCAAGTGTCCTATTACCCTTTTAGTAAACTGTTCTTTTACCATGACGAATTTCTAATTTTTTAGTTACAACAGGGTATTTTTTAAGTTTGAATTCTGCATGCTATTACCTCCAGAATGTTGTTACTTCCTCTTTAATCATTCTTTTTCCAAAAGTTAAATATCAATGGAAATGATAGGAGATTAAATTATAATTCTGACTTATTCGTATTTTGTACCATATTGTAGATTTTGAATCTCATCATGTATACACTTGTATATCAAACCAGATCTTCTACAGTTGTGTAATGTGACATTGTACATATCATATTTAAATACTATGTTAATACACAGTTTCATGTACCCATTAAACGTATATTTTTGAGCAATCAGTACTACAATGCTATATCAAAGAACAAAAATTTCGCTTTGTGAAATAAGACTAAACACAAGTTACTTCGTGAAACATTTTTATTTTCTTACATTATAATTTTTCTCTGTATTTTTATCGTGTGTGAGGTTTCCTTTTAATTAAGAAAGAAAAATCAGGATGAATTGTGGAATCATAAATGATAATACACTGTAATATCTTTTATTATTAATGTACTTTAATATATTCTATTATTTTGTTGTTTTATTACGTTTCGGAAACAAACATGCTTCCATCTTCAGGTACATATCACACTTTCATTTTCGTAACTAATGCTTGATTAAATAGAAGCTCAGTTACTGGCACTCAATGTGCTTCACACCTCATTGAGGTATAGTACTAAAGTCTTATTAATAGTTTGCATGCACCTTTACAAATGGTAAATTTCTTTAACATTTTAAACAGCGGGTTGTTGAGGATAAGTAGTTTCGACGGCTCCAAGCTCCATTATAAAACAACCTCATAATCATGACACGACTCCGTCAATCCTCACATCAGTCCAACTTCCAACAATCCTTACTTGTGTGACCTTCTGTCCGTTGACATAACAACCTGAAATCTACTGCGACGAGACGTAACGGACATAATATTAACGGAGTATTACTCCAAAATTAAAAGCGCTGTAATTAATGGAGTATTACTCCAAAAGCGCCAAGCGCTCAACGCCCCCCAAGAGGTTTGGAGACGCGTTACGTCAATTTTAGACGCAAGGAATTAAAAAAAATCCTTAATTGCCTTTTGGCCATATTTTCTTCTGCCGAATCTGACCGAGAGATCCTAGGTTCGAGTCCTGACGGCGGCAGGATTTGCGACACTACCTTTTCAGCTAGGTCGAATTCAGTCGCTGTCTGGAGGAGAATTCTAGCGGCTGGCTTCTCTGATCGGTAGTTTTCCGGGGTTTCTCCGATCAACACCAGGCGAATGCCGGAGCAGTGCCCTACCAAATGGGGCACGGACCGCGCACGATCTGTTCTTCCTCTTCCTTGTCCTATCCTCTCCCATTACACACACACTTACACTAGCATGCACTACACTACCACATGTTCCGGGAGACCGGTCGGGAACTTAGAGCTTATCCCGGCTGGGGTGGTGTCTCGCTGTTGGGAGAGTCCTGGTTAGGGGGAAACCCCACTAGCCGACGGTAGGTTGGCGTCGGATCTCGCCATCCAGCGGGGGAAGACCACCGCCATCTCCCGAGAAAAAACATGCACTACAGTAACGGGACTAATGACCAAAGCAGTTGACGCGCCCGGAAACACGAAAAAAACAAACCAAACCAATCTTCTGCCCAGCCCTACTATGTGTAAGTCACCTCGAGTGGGCGTGACTCTCCCTCGATCTCGTGGCGGTCGCATCGCTCAAGTCAGCGCAGCCTACGTGTCGCCGCCCTGACTGCGAGTACAATCGACCGGCCTGCCAAGTGCGGAATGGGAGCCGCGTTCACGGTCTAGCATGCGCGATTGACGACGGCCCGGAGCCTGCCGTCGGGCCTACTGACTCTGTTTGAGCGACAACTGCTCCTCCGGTTGGCGGGAAATGGGCCTAATTTCGGTGGTTGCTCCCTGCTTCATGGATCGTAACAAATGGTCCTTGCGTTAAATAATTAGAGTTTAAATGAAAATAATATGAATTATTTATTTCCACTTGCGAAGAAAAAAACAGAATAAATAGAATGGAAATTCATTGTCTGAGTACTATAGTTCAACGTTCAATTTATTACAAAATAGATAACCTATTGAGAATAGAAAATTTACGATAGATCTTCGGTCTTAAATTCAATTTCCCTATTGTCAAATTTTAATGAAATAGTAGTTATTCGTTTTTATTTAATTATTTTGAAAAAAAAATTTTATTCTAAAGTTTTGTATTGGCTAAAAATATCGGGTATTCATTCTACAACATGAGTTCAACCAAGTGTTCCTTGCAATTACATTTCAAAGAAGAACATATAATACTCGAAACGTACTATCGACACAATTGAAGAATCTCGCAAGATCACAATCTGCCCGTTGTTGGGTTGTTTACTAGAACGTGAGGATGCAGAAGACCACATCCTGAAACGCTGAATAGGTTGATAAAAAACAATGTATTAAAATCTGACTGGGAGAACATTATATAAAAATATGAGTCACGTAAACGTATAAAGTTGCTTTGCCATGGAATATAAATACACAACTACTACAATCTCATCACAAGAAATACGGAAAATTCATCCTGGTAATGAGAGGAATTTTGAAAACTGTACCTAGAGTCGCAAGTTAAGTGGAGATTCTTGGGAATAACAGAACGGCCTGACGAGACAATACATTGTACGGTGAGTTTCTTACTAACGTGCAGGAGACACATTAACGCTTACAGTGTGAAATGTGCCACTTAAAGGCCTGCAAGAAACGACTGGGAACAGACTGTCAACGAGTGCAAGTTATGTAGTTGTCTCGAGGAGCACGCAAGATGTCTGCGTACTGTTAGATTTTTCTCAATGAAAGGCTCTAATTACATTGAATTTCAGGAGTGTGTTATAATTCCCCTAAAAACAGCAAAATATAGTTTTACATTTATTCAACTCCAATAAAAGAACTATTAAATGCCTCTAGGAAATCCGTGCACTGAATAACTTCTATTTGTTCAAAGAGTAAAACAAAAGTGAACTTAAGTAATGAAGTTAACTATTGAGCTAAATGCCCACTGAATTGTAAAATTTCCTTTACTTGCCATTTATTACTTTCTTTTAAAAAATAAATTACAGCGGCGTGTTGTGTTTAAAAGGATATACCCAGAAAGTGTAATACTTACCGCTATTTTTCTGTAAGTGCATGCTTAATTTGTTAATCAGAGCCCATTAAAGTCTTCTCTAAATCGTAAAGGAAATCCACGCGAAATGTTTGCAGTAAGTAGATTTTATTTCGCTTAGGAGAAGAATTCTCTAGTTCATTGCTCATTTGCTACTTCGTTAGCAGCTTGCGGGTAAGTAGTTACGCCATAAATATTCAATAAAACTACCAAGTTGTAGTCATGAATACTTCTACACGCAATACGTCGAGTTAACTATAACTACTTTAGTTATTTTATGATTTTCCTATTTACCTTTTGACGTTTGTCGAAGTAAATAACCACAAGTTAGCAGGAGTGAGTAATAAAGGCGATCAGTGTTTCTAAAACTTCGTGATTAACAATCGCTAGTACGTGTTGCTGTGAATTTATTGTGACACCATCATATTCGTGACTCTAATAATTTTCACTGATTTAACGCTAAATATTATTAATTATATTCTTAATTCTTATATATACATTAAATCAATCAATTAATAATTTTTGATTATTAATATTTTATTATTATTAATTAATAATAATAATAATAATAATGTGTTTTATGGAAACTCTCAAAAAACAGGCTTTGAGAAAAAAAAGGCATAAAGAGTTTATACAATTTACTTCAACTTCGTTTATTAAATTAGACCTGATCTAATCTTGTAAGTCGTTAACATTGTCACAGTTTGGATGTTTGTATAATTTTAAGTTGAAGGCAAAAGAGTTTGAATAAAAAGAACGATGCAATAGCATAACCACATATCATAACGAAACGCTTTACCATTACCTTTGCCTTCAAATTGCGACGCAAAACTCGCATGCGCAGACGCAAACGCAGTTTTTAACTGCTTTTTTGACGTAAAAAAAATGCTTTCACCCAGTACGACTATCGTCGCAACCGACCGCGCCTCTTGGGCGGGGAGTTCCGGTTAAAAAGGGAAATATTCCAATGAATATACAAGCGAGCTCGTTGTTTCCCCCCGAAGCACGTCGGTCGCCCATATACACGGCCCCCTGAGAAGGCACTCGTGCTGTGGAGGCGCGACGATCCAGCTGAAGTGGGCGAACGTCCGGCCCGCAGCGCGCGGGGCCCTTCACGCGGCCCATCTCGAAGGCCGCGCGCCCGTCCACGCAGAGGTTTGTGAACGCGCTCCTCCAAAGTTGGGTGAGTTCCCGCGAGGGGGCGGGGGGGGGGCTCCCCGGCAGACGCGGGAAGGGCCCGGACAGGTCGCGCCGCGATTGAGGAGCGAGGGGGTGGGGTGGAGGGGTAGAATGTGAACGGGGACAGGCGGCGGCAGGAGAGGTGACGGAGACAGCAAGCGGGGATGAGGCGGGCGGAGGGGAGTATCTGGAACGAATTCGAGCGGGGGCATGAGGCGCGGGGGGCGTGGTGCGGGGGCGTGGCGCGGGAGTGTGACTGGTGCGGGGGGACGTGTGCGGGGCGTGGCGGGGGGGACGTGGTGCGGGGGACGAGGGGGGTGCGGGGGGACGGGGGCGTGGCGCGGGGTGGAGGCGTGGTGCGGCAGGGTGGATAAGGACGGGGCTGGCGTGGGGCAGGGAGCAGGCGGGTGTCGTGCGGGGGGGGGGAGCGTTCGTGGTATGGGGGGCGTATGGTGCGGGGGGGGGGGTTGCGCGAGGATCCTTGTGCGGATGCGGGAGTGGAGAGGGGATGGGTGACGCTGCAGTCAGGTGTGTTAAAGGATATGAGAGGCTGCGAGAATGCTAGGGACGAACGAAGAAAATGGGACCACTGGGACGCGTTTGGGAATATAAAAGAAGATGGGATTGGGTGATGGAGGAGGGGAGATTGAAATGGTGCATTAGGGTGCATACCTGAAGGGATTAAAAGTTCCATATCTGAAAGGAGTCGACGGACGGTTTTTAAGATGTATAAATATTTTACGAGATTTTGGAAATTAATCCAGTAATGAAGTGTGAGACACAGTCAAGACTTCCGTGCAATTGTACGAGTGAATAATAACAAACAAATGAATACGCCACATCAAATTGGCTATAGAAAATGTAATATTTCATAAATAAAGTTAAAATACGGTATGTCTATGGCATAAAGAATGAACAAATACAAGACATCCACGAACAGAAAGTTTAATCCAAACCTGGAACGAAAAAATTGCTTATAGTACAACCTCGTCTGTGCGTGCTACCTACAGAATCCCGAAATAATAACGTTTACTCACATGCAGTGCATCCCCCTGATAGCTTTAGGCAGAACTTCCTTGTGCTTCGGAGTCACATGTGAACGTAAACGTTAGCATCCCAAGCCGCCGCATCCGCTGCAGGCGCAGTTGACGCCAAGCGACGGGGATTTATGCGATCGCGCGCGAATGCCAATACCTCCCCCGTCCCCGCCCCCGCCTTCGCTGCTGTCCTCCCCCCACGGAACCCGCTCCAACTACACTACAGTGTGTTACCCAATTCACTCTCGTCCCAGATCCGCTCACACCCTCAATTTCCGTCCGCTCCAGCTCCCGCTCTCGCCCCCGATACACCCTCCCCCTACCCCGCCCCGCCCTCGCCCCGCCCCGCTCTCGCGCTCCTCTGCACCCGCTCTCGCCCCTGCTCTGCTTCCGTTCTCGCGCTCGCCTCGCGCCCGCTCTCATGCCCGCTCTCGCACCCGCTTCCCAATGCGCTCCTGCCTCGCTCCTGCACCCTCCCGTCGCTGCTGCCTTACCCACACGCGTATCCGCCCGTTGCAGTTCTCCCTTCAGCCCCTTACATCCCTTGTTCCGGCACTCATTTCTGTACTCCGCTGTCACCTTTCCTCTCCGCCTTCTCCCTCCCTTTCCACTGGCCCCACCTTGCTCTCTCCATGCATCCTTACGAGGGATGGTATAAAAACATCGATGCTGTCCACCAGAAACATCGATATATTAACAACGTATTTTACTGTCGATGTTTTCTTCATATCGAGGTTTTGTTGCAAAACATGGTTTTTTTACATTTTTAATTTTTTTAAATATAGAGGTTTATGCATGTTGAAGTGTAGCCGCTGCACATTTCGCCTGAGCAATCTGAAGATGTTCGGAGCTGCTCGTGTTATGAATGTATGTTATCGCCAGGCGTGTCATTGCCTGAATCGACCGTGAAACACGAAATCGATAGCAAAACACGATGTTCTTTATTGTTCATTTTATTCTTTAACTTCACAATAGTTTTCATTAACATACTACTAACATGCTGGTAAACAAACAATAAAATATATACCTTTTACGTACTGTAATTAAAAATGGATAGGAAAATATCATGTTTATTAGTCTTATAATTAAAAAATCGATGTTTTAAACATCAACATTTTCTCGTCGATGTTTTCATCAACATCGAAAATCCTTAGCGATGTGTCGAAACATCGATGTTTTGGATCACTAATCCTTGCCCATACACGCATCTCTCCGGGTCTGTGCCCTAGTCCTTGCCTTTTGCATCATTTCCTACTCTTCCTTTTCCCCATGCACATTCACTGTATCTCCACTGCTCATCTCTCGTGCACTCACTGCCTCCCACCCTCCTTGCTGACGTCTACAACTCTCCGACATTTCCTGGAATTTCTGGTATTCCATATTTTTGAGGTTTAATCTCTCATTTATTTTTGTTTTTTTGTACAAGGACTTCATTCGTCCAGTTGAGGATGTTTAAGGTCGTTCTCCCAGTTTTATATCAAGTAAGTAAAATGTGTCTGCTTATATTGAAAAAGTCCTAGTTTCGGCATCGCCTTATGCGCTGCTGAAGTGTACTCCTCGTCATATTCTTCTCTTGTGGGCTCCCTGTGAATTTTCTTTGCTGATCTAAAGCTTTCTGTCAAACGCACGGGAATACCAGTTATTGTGTGCTTCGACTTCTCAACTCGAGTACATCCTAATTCACAAGTCCCTCTTAACAGATCTGTAATTCTGTTTATTTTTTAACTATGTTTTTATCTCAATGGTAATGATACTTCTCTAAATCATTTTTGTGTACATATATGATATTTCAATTGCGTTTATTATAAAATTATTAATCATTACATGGTGAGCTGCATACGCGGTAAATAAGGTTTTTGACTCTTATTTCAATAATATAATAAAAACGTCGTGGAATTCGATCGAACTTTCTCTTCATAAGTAACAGGCTCAAGTCTGTCGAAAAAGAATTTGAATATTTCGAAGGAATCACAGGATTCTATTCGAAAATCTCTTAGCCCTTCTCGAGAAGTCAATTTCAACAGTAACATGTTCTTTGCTTGGAGTCAATATAGACCCCGATTCGAGTTTGAATTCAGGCGCAGATTTCCATTTTCATCCTTTTCTGCCTCCGCCAACAAACCCCATCGGTTCTCGTGCCTTTTATGTCACCTCCGCACCCCCCCCCCGACATCAGCGCGCCCGTGAGCTGAGCAGAGCTTACGAGCGTGGGGAATTCTCCGTCCCTGCTCAGAAAATTTTGATGGATTCCTGGAAGAGAAGCATCGCGGATTGATGCACAACGTCGTGAAAGATTTCTCTACAAATTTAATCTAGCGTGTAATGGTAGTTGCTTGATACTATTTCAGAATGAATACTCTCCCTAAATATTACACCAAGTTTCCATGACGAGTTTTTGTCATTGATAATGAACTCCGCAACTGTAGCACTGCTAATAGAGAATTACCTTATCCAGTCCTGAATCAAAAAGAGGTCAGACGAAATAAAAATGTTTTCAGATTATGAAGTTAAGGGAAGAGGAGGATTTCAACATACGTTACGCTGAAACATACGTTACCATCATCGCATAACTCAGCAACGATATATGATGTAGGTCCTTACTACATGTTTTGGAGATTGTCTCCCAGGAGCCCTCAAACTCAAACTCGGGAACTTGGGAGCTCAGATACACACTTGCAAACTGAAAGTGTACCAACGTAAAATTATATTTATAGAAATTTAGAAATATATATATTTATATCTTACACAATGCAATGAAATTAATTTATTTAATGCTGATTTTAATCCAAACGCTTAGCAATATTAAACTGTTTTCTCACGAACTGTATTTCGTCTATAATACGGTATTCTAACTAACAATTCAGGCGCTCGTCGCTGGATGTTGGATTCCAATATGAATGTCATTTGACTTTTAAAATAAAATAAAGATTTACAAAGTGCGAAATGTCCATACTACTAAGCTAGGTTGATTATTGAGTAAAGGATCTCGCCATCCGGCGGGGGAAGATCACCGCCATCTCCCGAGAAAAAAAATGCATACACTAACGGGACTAATGACCGAAGCAGTTGACGCGCCCGGAAACACGAAAAAATCAATCAATCAATCTGTTGGGGTTCAAGAAAACGTGCGCGTGTAATACGAATTATCCGTTTAGGAGAAATTGACCTAGGAAATATGAAAGATTTGTTTCTCTCTACAGTACACTGTGCGACATCTCAAAACTCCGCAGTAATGATCGGGATCCGCCTGGATTCAATATTGGATAACATCATCACCGATGAGCTAAAAAAACTCAGTTGTATACGTTGACGATATCATATTATTCTCCAGAAATGTTCGTGAGCACATTGCTGACTCGGTTGATGGTTGGTTGGCTATTGACTCCCGACGCGTCAATAGCTTAGGTCATTCGTCCCGTAAGTGTAGTGGATGTTTTTTCATCGGGAGATGGCGGTGATCTTCCCCCGCTCGATGGCGAGATCCGGCGCCGACCTACCTTTGGCTAGCGGGGTTTCCCCCTAACCAGGACTCTTCCACCAGCTGGGCACCGCCCCAGCCGGGACAAGCTGTAGGCTCCCGATCGGTCTCCCGTAATGTGTGGTAGTGTAGTGCATTTTAGTGTAAGTGTGTGTGTAAGGGGAGAGGATAAGACAGGACAAGGAAGAGGAAGGGAAGAACGCGCGCGGTCCGTGGCCCGTTCAAGGTACTGCTCCGGCATTCGCCTGGTGTTGACACTACCGATCAGAGCAGCCGGTTGCTAGAATTCTCCTTCAGACAGCGACTGAATTCGACCTAGCTGAAAAGCTAGTGTTGAAAATCCTGCCGCCGTGGGAGTGGGAACCTAAGACCTACCGGTCAGAGGCGCTACAGTGTTGCATCAGTTGATGCTCTGAGCTACCGCTCCCGAGGAAAACTCGAGGAAACTGAAATCTTTCAGAGAACAACGTCTTAGTTGAATTTTCCCTCGTCAAACGACGGTCCTCCGGTCATTTCGTGTATTGCCAGCGCGGGGTGTCAAACGAATCTATGGGGCCGGGGCGCGGTGTGTTGCGCGGCTAACGGTGCTGGACGGCGCGACGCTGCGGGGAGGGGGCGGGACGGAGGGGGCGCGCCGTCTGAGGACGCCGTCTGCGCCGCCTAATCAGAGATTCCCCACTGACACTAAATCCGGCGCGCCAGCCGCGGCCGCCGTCCCCGTTCCCAAACCGGTTCGCTCGCGCCCGGCGCACTCGCCTCCAATTAGAGCCCGGATCAAAATGAAGAACTGGACAATAGATTTGCGCCGGGGATAAACGGGATATCTTATTCGTGGCGGGCCCGCGGCGCGGGCGGCGGACGTCGATGTGGACAAGTCGGCGGGGGTGGTGAGGATAGTGCTGCACGCGCGGATCGTTAATGTCAATGGCGGTTCCGGAGGTGGCTATTGACCTTATACAGGATGAACAATTGTAATCGTGCGAAAAATAGTATTTTCCAAGTGATACTTATTACTAACATATTTTTAAAATTTGCTATTTTAAACCGTTTGTTTGAAATTCAAACTATTTGTCAGAGTTTAAAATTCAAACAATTTGTAAAAAAAAGTATTAATAGTACGGGAATTTATACACGTATTGTTTCGATATTTCATTTTCAGATTGTTTGAAAATTAAAATATACTAATGTAAATTATAAATACAAATTTACTAAAAACATTTTTTAAAAGTTCTTTCATTTTTTTAAATATTTCTCCTTTACCATTTTCGAAAGCCACTCGTGATTAAGGAAACGTAGTAAAGGAGAGACGCTGAATTAAAGATACTTAAGTGCGTGTATTGGTGTTCTGAATATCGGGTATAAGGAAGCTGTATTATTAGTAGATTAAGCAAGGACAGTCACCTGCTATACTAGTCAATGAAAACTGGAGGTCAAAGCACGTGCGACATTGAACTACTGGAGAGCAGATATCGATTGTTGCAAATAGAAGGGCTCAAGAGTGTACAGGCGCATTGGATTGAAGGACTGAAAATTAAGTTAACTGAATGATAAAAGATATTTTATCTCAGTATTACATTTGCTCCAGATAATCCTTGAAAATAATATTCAATAACATGATTCTTTGCCACGTCTTTCTCCATTCTTACAATTTCTAGTTTTCACGACTCCAAATACGAATAGTAATAACAAGACCTTTGTGAATCGTTAATGAACAGCATATAACGTATTATGCTAGTTAAAGAAACTGTTTGAAAACCTTATGAAAATATTTATCAAAATATTAAATTCATTATTTTATATTGTGTATTCATTTCATTCCTATTATTTCAAACATCACACTACGTACTCGTTCTGTAAACTTTGCATCCCAATTATGTTTGAATAACACCATTAACGCAGTGAAATAATCCGTCACGACGACAACGTATACTCTCTTGCGTTTACATTACTGTGTGTATATCTGATAATACAATCGTGATCGAAGGTGAAGGTGTCTATCCCGCGTGGCTGCTTCCTGCCGGGGGCATCTCGTTGAATCCCCAGAATCGTGCGGCCGGCAACGCCTTGAAGTCCGGTCGTTAACGACCAGCGCCGCGCCAAACCCGTAATTATCAAACTTGTGCCTTCTCGAAAGGCGGCGCCAGCTCCATCTCCACTTACGTTCGCGCCCGACCGAATGCCTCTTCAAACCACCGCTGCCTCTGCAGTCGCCTCGCGTTGCCTCGTGCTCTTCACGCGGATTCCGCCCTCCGCTTCTAAACACACACTTCTCCTTCCGTGGATTTTCTCCCTTGACTGTCATGAAATTGACGAGTGTATGTCGCCTGTTGAAAATTGAAGTGACCAAACTCCGGGAAATGGATTTTTGAGAGCACTAAATGACACCTTCATGAATACAGTTTCATGAACCCGAGGAGAAAGTACATCTCTACTCCTTGTTGTAAGAACTGATAAAACTAGTTGCAGAATAATGTTATGTAAAACTTTGGAACACTTTGTTATTCACATTATGAATTTCGAAATTAACGCCACTGACTATCAGCAACCAATGTAATTGCGGAAAAAATAAATAGTTGGGAATTCGACCCGAGAATATGATTTTGAATATTTTTCATCGTTCAAATACGTAATTAGTACTATTGTTATATTTTAATTGAATTTAAATAATAAATATTTTAATAACTAAGATAACGACATTCTCACTCATTTCTTTTTGACAATTTTAGTGCCCAAAAATTCCTTTTTTTTCTTCGATAAATTTTATTTAGTTGTAAAACAACGTAAATATGCGGGTTAGAAAACATGGACAAACTTCACACCCTTTTCTTTACACTGTATTTGAACAAATAAAGCGGAAACAAGTCCTCGTTTTACATCAAAGACGAGCTAGCCCGTGAAATAAAATAATTAACCTAATTGTTGTAAATCCAAATAATAGTTTGTAGGGGAAACACATGGTTATTAGTTGCGAAAACTATCAAAAAAATCGATCCGATTTAAGAGTTTTGATCTTGGTCCATTTATATTAATCTATCTTATTTTTTCTTAGGATCTTTTGATTTA
Source organism: Teleogryllus oceanicus (assembly GCA_964035755.1). NCBI lineage: Eukaryota > Metazoa > Arthropoda > Insecta > Orthoptera > Gryllidae > Teleogryllus > Teleogryllus oceanicus. The sequence goes on along the minus strand of CAXIVR010000008.1, from coordinate 68,223,582 downwards.
ACATTCATATAATTTTCTTTGTGACTGTAGGCATAGTTAATGGGTCTTAGCAGTGGTTTTACCACACAGTTTCTGTTTGATAAGTGAATTCCTCTTATGCAGATGAGGTCTCCGGAAAAATATTGGAGTGATTCCACGCAAATGTTGTAGCTATGCTCCATGTTCGTTAATTACAAGCCACAGAAGTTGGAATGATTTCGTTTCGCTCAAGGAAACGCGAGAACATGCAGTAGTAGCCCTGGAGACTAATGCTTGAACACGCAGTTATATATTATACCAACTTCGCCTCTGGGAGTTGAAGAGGCTGAGTAAAACGGTGGACTAGTAGGTTGACATTCCGGAAAACGTACTGGTGCTCTCATAAGCACGAGCGGTGAAAAAAAATCCTCTCAAAACTCTGCCGGCGCCAACGAAGCGAGGTCAGAGGTCACCAACTCTCCCTAAACGGCAGGGGTGTATCCAACGAGACTGTAGCCATAGGATCCATGACCTTCGAATTCATTTTTTTTGAGTAATTGTATTTAGCTGAACAGAGACAATTACATATTGATCGCATTACATCCAAAAGGAATATTTTGATTACAAATACAAAAAACTGTTATTTCAAGCGAAATTATTGTTAAAACATATTCTGCATTTATGTATATATTTGGCATTTTAATCGCATTAATCAGACATTTGCCTGCTAGCGACATTCCCAGGCCAGAATCTTGCTTTTATTTATTTTCCACGTCAGGGGTAACGGAAGACATTTGTCCAGCCTGTCGTACTCTTATCATCATAAGTAGCTGACTTTGACAACTTGAGCTTTTCTTTCATCAGACACAACTGGAAACTGAGACGATTGTAACCGAAAGCTACAGCTCTGTTTTCGTCCCGACCGGAAATCGAACTCGGGATCGCACCCCGGAAAGCTAGCCTGCTGTCCATTTTTTCCAAAAATATTTATGAGAGGGGGAGGTCCAAACTGAAATTCGCCCCCAAAATACTTTGAAACTCCACCCTCTGCCGCACGAAGTTACGCGCCACGGATTTCGCGCACAGAGGTGGCAAAGTCGTCGAAAGTACGCATTCCCGCGTGAAGGAATGGTAACGCGTTCATCATGGCTAACGGGCCTGCAGCCACCGGGTCGAGGCTCGCTGCTGATTTAAGGCCTCTTTAAACTTTACACGAGTGCCTTTTAGAGCGATCGTAACTCTGCGAGGGCGGCGGCGGCGGTGGCGCGGTGCAGCGGTGGGCGGGCGGTCGACCTGTGCCAATGCGGCGCGGCGTCATACGGGGCGGGGGCTGCACCGGACGGGCGGGCCATCTCGCCCGCGAGTTTCGACAGGCCGACGCGTTTGCCGGGTAGTTACTGTTGTCAGAGCGCGTGTCAAGTCAATTTTTATCACCAAATTTCACATCGTTAAATAAGAAATCAATAAACAAGTGATTTATGCACCAAGGATGTTATAAGGGTTCTAATGGTCGAGCAGCAACCTAATTCCCGAGGGCTTTTTGTCGCCCGATATTATTAGAACCAGCTAACGCCCGTAGTACATACATAATTTTATTTGTAACATAATTTTATTGATTCATTTTAACTTATTTACTAATTAACTAGATATTAATTTGTCTCGGATTGTCTTTTCAAATTTACCTCCCATAATTCTCTTTCATAATTCTCCGCGTGAGGGAACATGTAGAATTATTCAACTGTTTTCATATGTCCCTCGTAACCACAATTTTTTTGATCCAGATAAGTTACGCAGTTTACTATATCGAGCTCCATATCAAAGGCAATAACGAACTATGACGTATCAAGAAAACTATGCATTCAATCTTAATACAAACAAGGATGCTATACAATAACAATCACTAATAATTTTCTCGAATAAATTTAGTATTTTTTGTCGCAGTCCGATGACTAGCCAGGCGATAGAAGTTTGTGTATTCTTGTAAAGATTCTGAATAATAATTTCCTTTTCAGGGGAATCACGTAGTCACAATAACTGTTTTGGTGTCATGATGTAGTCGTCACAATGCAAATTGGTGATTGTCGCGGGAGCATTACTTATTAACGCCATTAAGCCGATAAACATCAAATAACCAGTCGGGTCTCTTATTCTTCCTATCCTCTTACAAGAAAGGTAATATAAACGAGGAATATCATTTCTTGAATAAGTGTACTCATACGCTATCTTAGCTACAACTCATTTGTTTGAATGTTATTGATGGACGGCGGACTGTTAAATCCTAAAGACTCCAGCCGTTTCATTCCTTTGTTTGGATGCGTTAAGTCGATAATTACAGTATAGCTCGACGAAAAAAAAAATCAGAAGCGACATTACATTTTTTTCAATTTGCTTTTCTTATTTTTTACTAATTATAGATGCCGCTTAGAAGGGTCGCGGGTTCTATTCCCGCCTCAGGCATGGTTTGTTTATGTCTTGTGGCATAGTGACTCTCTCACAACCACCATGAATGACACACGCGCCCAGGTACTTGTTACATCCAGGCTGTGGATTCGAATTCCGCAGCGGCGCCATCTCTGTGCGACCTGGCTGGCTATCACCTTTCCCACTCTTGCTCTACAGCACCACATACGTCGGGGGACGAATCGGGAACTTAGTTTGTCCTGGCTAGGGGATGCCCTGCTGGGGTTTCTGAGATAATTGTAAACGGAAGGGAAAAACCGTGCAAGCCGATGTGTAGGTAGCGCCGGATCTTATGTTTAGCGGGTAAGAAACCGCCGCATCAGTTGGAACATGTATTACACTTACGGGACTTATTGTCATAATGTTTTCGCGCCCTGAAACACCATTCATTCATGCATTCATTCTTTCATTCATTCATTCATTCATTCTATCGATCAATCGACCATAGTTGTTTTACCATCAGAGGTATATGTAATGTTAAAAAGTAATATAACGGTAGCATTTGAAAAGGAATTTTAATGTCTATTGCACTGCACCATAATTGACGAATAAATAAAAAAATATTAAATTGCCAAAGCTCTTTTGTTTAATAAAATTTTCTTCTAAGAAACAATATACTTCTTTTAAACATGCAAGACAATTCCCTACAGAATATTCTGAGACAAAATAATAACTTAAAAACAATTGCACTGTGGATAAAAATTGAAAGGTCATCAAAATCAATTTCAAGTACTGAAAGCCGAACCGCAAGACACTTATTTTGCTTGGGCTCTGGGAAACCCTGATTGGCTACGTTGCAGCAGCGGCGATTAGCATTCTGAATGTTTGAATTTCGCCGAGGATCCTGCCGATGCGAAGGTGCTTGTTCCGTGTGTCGGCCGTGTCGGGAGGCGTTCCTTGCAAATTAGCAACACGCTCGCCCCGCGCCTCCTCCGGTGCGGTGGGTGGGACCGGAGGAGGGGCTTGATCCCGGACGCAGCACTCCGGAAGCGGAACTTGGCGAAATTCACGTAACCAAACGCGTCTCCTTAGTACCTAATTGGCGGAGGGGGGCAGTAACTTCCCCCGTTGAAAATTAAAAGAATTCGAAAATATTTTTTTTATATACCAGTATTACAAAAGTACGTTTTCTGTTGCAATAAATCGTTCATAAAAGGATATTTTACGGCACGAGTGTAGACTATTACATTTTACGGCACGAATGATTGCGTCATCACACATTCAGCCAATCGGAACGAGAGAATCTTGGGGTGCTAATGGTAACCGAAATAGCGGGCCATCTCGCGGAGTTATTAAATACCAGAGACATCACAAGAAAGTTGTTGCGCAAAATTGAGTTTGATTCTCTTAAAAATTGATAATGCTGTTGTACAAAAAATAGCGTACGCAATTAATTTATAATGTTGCTTTATTATAATCGTACTAAATTGAAAACTCGCTCCTAATATCGCTCGTTTTCAAAACGTACTCGTGCAATAAAGCTTAACATTATGAACTAATTTCATAAACTACCACGAGTATTATGATTACTTGTTCATTACTGTTTGTTTACTGATCAGGAGCCACACACATGGTAAATAATATCATGTTGTATAAATAATACCCTTGCGGGCGTTACGGATTCTTTCTCTGCACGGAACTTATGGATTCGTTACCCCCATTATTTCGCTAGCAAATAAAACGCTTTTGCGTTTGATGAACTCGATTTACTTTTCAAAGTTCAATTAATTTGAAACAAAAAAATACATAATTTAGATTTACAAGATTTAACTAAACGCGAACATTCATATCTGAACAATTTCAAACTTTTCTATTATTAGCACACCATACGGCACATAAAAATAGCGACTTACGATGTGTCAGCTATAATCTTCCGACCTGGTATAAATTTTAAGATGAAAATAAAAACAAATTCAGATTAAAAAAAACATGAAAATCAGAAAAAGAAATAAAGTTAATTATTTAAATAGCTATATTACAAAGAGACTTTAGCTCTAAGAGCATTCTGGTGACAAAGAATAGTCTCATAAACAAAATGTCGATTAAGGAATTTTGTATCACTACTCGTACAAAAAAAGCAAATCTCACCAGCAGACAAATTCTGACACTTTTCATTTTTACCAATGACAATAATGTCTCTTCCCAATCTTTGTTTCAGAAATACAATAATTACGGAAATCTAGCATCTACGCGTTTCGCTGCTATTACGACAACACCAACCTACCTGTTTATATGATTTCGAGTATCATAGAAGCACTTTGTTATGTGTATCTGCAGAAATTGTGAAAATTAACGTTTAAAATGTGTACTTTTACTTTGGATAGAAGACAAATGTGAAGGCGTTTTCAATTATCATTAAGTAAGTATACAATGAAGGTTTTGTATGCACTACGAGTATTACTTGATGTTTTTGCTCTCTGGGCTTCCCAATCATCAATTCAAAAACATGCAGTAACGCCCTCGGAACAAAAATTTAACAATTATAACTTTGCTGAAAGTTAAAAATTTTACACGAGATCTTTACGAGCAAGTTGGTTGTTTACACACGAGTGCGGTAGCGCGGACGACTAATAACTAACGAGCACGTGGTGCTACTTTACAGGGGATATGCTACGTTTTATCTTATCCACTCGCCTTTTTAACATTGTAAACATATTTTGCAGACGCATGTCTTATAGTTAATGGCATGATATTCGGCGCTAGTAAAGAATTGCATGACTTGCGGGATCATTCACAGCAGCAGCCGTAATGGAGATAAAGGAAACAAATCCGAGCCTATTAGAATTGAAGCCGCTAAGGCAGTCGAGGGTGTTGCCTAATAAATTCAATGTAAATTACGATCAGTGTTACGAGCTTTGACACTTGGAATCAAATTGATGACTTCAAATTGCGAAATAAATATGCCAATACAGAATGAGAAGCAATAGAGAACTAGAAAATAAGTAAATATATAGTTATTAATTATAAATTATAGATGTATATCTGCACAAGTATGGTTTTCGTTCATGAATTGAACAAAGTTTTGTATGTGTCTACCATGGTGTCTACCAAGCTGTCGTTGCCAGACAACCTTTATTATCATGCAGGATGTAATAATAAGTATGCTTATCTGTTTCAAACATGTAAGTAAACAGCATATGTGTATATAAAAGAAATTTGGTAAGGTAAACTATTTCCTTATCACTAATTTGATGTTCTTCAAATTGTTAATCTTTCACTGGGAACCTCCAGAAATGGCGGGTTAAATGGACCGAAGATTTCGGTCATTCGAGATTCTGCGAACTTCTCCCCAACTCGAAATAAATCACTGGTACTATATTATATTTGAAGTTGGACGTATCTGCTACTAGAAAAATCTATACGAAAGTTGCGAAGGCTCAACTTGGTTGCTCTTTCTGTTGCTTGCACGCTCTCACAGGTGAAGTGGAGAGCAGTAAATTTCTTCAGCGTCAAGTTAGCGCGTTTAAAAGTTTTAACAAGACGCCCTTTGCTGGAAGTTTTTACTTGTTAGACCATTTTCAGAGAGGAATCTTTTCACTTCGATCGAATTTATGTCGAAAGTAAATTTTTAATGAAATACCGTATCTCAGGAGTAAGTTTAGGGACTGTAATCTTATCAAAATCTCATGGGTAGTGTGATCTTACATACAGATCTCTCATTGATATATTCACCAAATGCTAAAAGGCAATTATTAGATTTATTGTTAATTCTGCAATTAAGTGTAGTAACTTGGTGGCAGAATATCTTGACCTTACATACATTAAACTTACATTCATTAACAAAAAGTTACAAAAAAGGAGTTGATTAAATAATAATAATAATAATAATAATAATAATAATAATAATAATAATAATAAATAGTACATTAAAATCACCACGCAAACCTTACTCCACTTCACTTCACTTCACTGCACAACACTTAACTGTGACGCATTTCTTTCACACTCGCTTCTTCTCGCATTCCCTTCCCTCCACTTCACTTCATAACACTACACTGCGCTGCACTACACTGCACTGCACTGCACTGCACTGTACTACATGAATAATAATAAAATAATAATAATAAAGATAATAATAATACTACTACAACTGATATTTATACTAACAATTAAACAACTTACTTTGTATGAAATACTACTAATCTAACAGTGGAAAATTAACATTGATACAATAACCTAATATATAATTAACTAGAAAACTAATTTATTTTTAAAGTTGCTCAAGCTTTGAGGAAAGGGTTCTAAGATTGTCGCAGGCAAACTGTTCCAGTCTCTAATAGTTCGGTTTGTAAATGAAAATTTCCCGACATCCGTTTTCTGCATTCTTGTCTTAATTTTATGCACGTGATCCGCTCTACCGAATTGATTATGATTTGATGAAAGAAACGAAATATATTAAGTTTCATGCGAGATATTCAATCACAATATATATTGTATGACTTTCAGAAAGAGTGGCAGTTTCAGAAGCTACTCATAGAAGGCAATTTGCCTTGTAATGACTAAGGGATTAAATAATCTCTTCTGTAAAATTTGATTTTAGAGGGTCCAAGTCCAGGTTATTTATTTTAATATGTGAGCAAGATTTAGCACTTGCACCTTTCCTGCTCAAGAAATACTTGGAAAAAATAATTTTTCCTAATGGAAGGTAAATATTACAAATGTGTAAAAATTTCTTGAATTTTGATAATTCAACTTTTTGATGACCAATTTATAAAAATATAATCTCAAACAAAATATTTAGTGACCGTCCTTATATTTCAAAATATTTTTAATACTGTGCTTGTAATGTTTTTCTGTTTCCTTTCGCAGACAGCGTATTCGGGAACATGAACGATTTATGCAATTTTGTATCTTTTCTACCACACAATGTCTTTTCTAACATATTTTTAAAACCTTGGCATTGACATTTCGCGATGTATTTTATAATATATTCCTTTTCACGCCATTTAATTTATTTTGGACATTTTTTAATAATTTTCTTTCCTGAGATGCGTAATGAATTTTTCTTTGCGGCTTGTACAGAAGTCGGAAGCCCTACTCTCGTCTCAGTTCACTACTTGCCAGTCCTGCCAACACCCATGTTCGCGTGTGTCCGTCTGTTCGCGTTGCTTGTTCTCCAAATGCACGCGCCACCAAGCTCAGGAGCTCACCTCGAAGGCGCGGCAGGTTCCCGGCACCCCTTGTTCGCAACTTTGTTGTTGCTTCGCGACTTCCAGCGCCATCTTTCAAGGTAATTTATCGCGAGCGCGTCGAGAAAATACCGGGTCAGGCCCCGGTGTGGGAGGAGCCGAGCAGATACTGCAAGTGGCTCGCGGTGTTAGCTGTCGCTCGGCTCGCGTGCTGCCTCGGCGAGACGCGCGCGCCGCGCCCGCTGGTTCCGGCGCCTGTCGCTAGATGTCTCGCGCGCCGTCGTCAGCTCTGGGTCGGCCTGGGGTTCAGGAAGCGAGTTCCAAGTCGGGTGGCGATGCATTGTTACATGCGTGTGTTGGATGTTGGAATTTTTGTTTGATATGTTGGCTGGAAATTTGGGTGTATGACGCAAACTGGTTCCGGCGCCTGTCGCTAGATGTCTCGCGCGCCGTCGTCAGCTCTGGGTCGGCCTGGGGTTAAAACAACAAAGGAGGGTATGGAAACAGTATGAACATGGAACAAAAAACAAAACAACAACAACAAACACCGCTCACACAAACCGAACCATATTTAAATAAAAAAACAGTGGTTCGAAGCAGTAAAAGCTGCTTATCTGTTAGGGTACAAGAAAAGTTGTGATTTAATAATTATTTTTGATAGCACTACAAACGAATTCGGGTTTTGTTCTTTTGTACAAAAACTTGAATACAAAATATCCTATCATAGTTTAAATTTAACACTGAATTACGCTGTGCCATTAGTATCACATATAATGCTGCAGTATTTCGTATTTTATGAGATAGTAATAATCTGTTACGAAGTTTGAAGAATTTTTTGTAACATAAGTCACATGCACAATTACTCATTTCAATGTAAGGAACGATGCTTCAATCACAGAATTACACAGCACCGAATCATGGAAGATTCATACACCGAAAAAAGAAAGAAAAATAAGACAATGTTAGCAAGGGAAGTAAACTACTACAGAAGACATTTTTTAGAAATAAATTAAGTTATAAAAAAGTGAGAATCATTCTAATGATAATTTTTGTTTACAGACTTTGATTAAAAAAACACTCTTCTAGTGCCAACTCTACGTGATTTTGTTCATTCTATTAAAATATTAGTTTATTTATTATTACATAAACAAGAAAATAATTTCCTTACAGAAACTTATTCAGATTCAAAAACCCATAGCTATAGTATTACTCAAACACTGCACTTCTTTTTACACTCTCCAAACAATAAAAAAAATGATACCGCCAGTTCAATAAACTCAAGAGACTTTTTTGTAGAAGTACTTTCATCAAGCGTATACTTCCTTGTTATGTGTGCTCTTTAAGTACGGAAACTAAAAAGGAGGAACAAATTTTCTCTATTGTCTTTTCGAGAGTGCTTGGTATAATCGTTCTCTTAAGCTTGATTGTTGTCCGGAAATTCAGATCCTTAAAATCAGAGCAAATAAAGTTTGCTTCTCAGAATGTTTACCTCGGCATCGTGTGTACTAGAGCTCACCTGAAGAGGCCTCAAACCCTGGAAGAGGGACAGTAAATCAATTACACACTATTCGAATATTGCTAGTTTGATGATATGAGATTGTTTCAAGCTTTTCGAAATGTTCACTATAAAATAGGAGAATGTTTTGATTTCTCTACTTTGTTATATAGTAGATTGTTTGTCCCATTGTCTTCACGATTTGATTCTAATACTTGAACAGGAGTTCGTATGCAGTAAATGACCAATAATGTGATACTCTCATGGCTAGGTTAAGAAACCCCGTTTTTCTCAGGTATTTATTTATCACAATCGACTAATAAACAGCTGGCGCGTATGTTTTGCCCGCGATTTGCTTCAAACACCAACAACAGTACTTTCTTCATGTGTTTAGGTGAACAATATAAGGAATAATAAACTAACAATTTTTCTTGAAGATATATTTTAATCTCTTAATATAAAACGGAAGGGTCAGGGATTCATTTATCACGATCAGAGAGGAAAAGGAATTCTATTTACTCCACCTTGTTCCTTCTGCAACCTTTTCTTGTGTATCCCCGCCGTACTCTCAACCTGAGAGCGTAAGCTTTCGCTGTCGGAGTCAGTATTTACTCTAATTATCAAGAAGAGGATTAAGAAGGCAGAATTTACGTGGTTGTCCGGGAGATACTGCGATCTAGGCACAGATGTCAACTTGTACCTAGGACGCGGTGTCTCTCGAAGAGCCAAGTAAATACCTCCAGCCTACCCCATTCCTTCCTGCCTTCTCCTGTTCTCACCCTCCAAACTCCTGGTCTCCTTCACTCACTCTGTAATTAAAATAATTTAAAGAAAATAGTAGAACTAAACTTAAACTGTTAAAATTGTTTTCATACAATTATAAGATCTAGAAAACTTGAAAAACTCTGGATTCCGGTTTTACATAATGACTGTTACATCATTAATAACGCTTCACTTTCACTCGTGTCACCCACAAATACTTAATCAGAAAATTCAGAACCTGAATACTTCATTTACTACAGCTAAACCAAGAACATTTTCTTACAGAAACAGAAGAAAAATGTAGATTTATTCCTTTTTTATTAAACAAAAAAAAACTCTACTGAAGTAGTATTGAATGTAAAATAAACAACTCTTGTAAGTATTTACAAGCTTTTGGATTCATGACTTCTTCATTAATTAATTTTTCCAACACACTAAATGCCTCATAATAACACGTGGCCAGATGTAGTTCTATGCTATGGATTTACTTGTTTCATATTTTGATTTTAATAATAGGTAAGCTACAGCGCTAAGACTTCGTGGCTCAAAAGCGTTTTTGTAATATTTGGTTAAAGAAAGCATATATGGGAGCGACATTTTGTATTGTAACTACGCTTAATAAGTTTCTTGGACGCTTGAAAATATTAATGCCATATTTGGGAGCAATTTCTCCAGTGTGATACTCATTTTTCTCCTCACATTCGATGTAAACAATTTCCCTTTTATGTTATACGTAAAAACGTTTTATATAATATATATATATATATATATATATATATATATAAAGGCGAAATGATTATATTTAAATAAAGAACTTTGCACAACAGTCTTAAAAAACTTCTTGCCTTGCAAGTGAAAGAAAAAAATTAGACAAAAAATGCTCGAGATAAACATAGTTATTTATGCACCAGTGACGTTATAAGGGTTCTAATGATCGAGCGATGAAAGAAAGCTTAAGGACCTTTGGCTTAAGGATTTTTTTTGCTCGAGATCATTAGAACCAGTTAATGACCGTGGTTCATATATGATTTTTATTTTTTACCTAATTGTAATTATCAAAATTTACTTATTCACTAATTAACTAGTTGTTAATTTGACTCGGTTTGTCATTTCATATTTCCCTCTCATAATTCCCTTCGTAAGAGAACATATAGCAACATTCAACTGTTTCAATATTTCCCTCGTAACCACGATTTTTTTGATCCAGATAAGTTACGCAGTTTACTATATCGAGCTCCATATCAAAGGCAATAACGAACTATGACGTATCAGTAAGAAATACTATGCATTTAAGTCTTAATACAAACAAGGACGCTATACAATAACAATCACTAATAATGTTCTCGAATAAATTTAGTATTATTTGTCGCTAATAATGTTCTCGAATAAATTTAGTATTCTTTGACTAGCCAGGCGATAGAAGTTTTCCCTCGACACCACGATCCTCTCCATCGGAGTAAACTATGGAGTGAATATCGAGCGCCGGATTGAAGGCAATAACAAGCAATAACGTATCCGTAAAAAATAAACCTTTTCCCCTCAATTTTCTGTCAGCCGGATGTACTTCTTGCAAGCCAGATTCGACCGGTCAGGCGCAACCCGGAGGCCGCGGAACCGACTTCGAGAACGATGCGTAGGCGTCCGGCCGGAAAGAAACGCAGGATATACGGTGAGTAAGCCGCTCCAGTAGCAGCCCGCTTTCAGGACGGGTACTTTCGCCACTCAGCCCTGATCCGGCGCCGCTCTGACCCTAACTGCGTCGCGCGCGCGGCGGAAGTGAGCGACAGGAGACGCGCATTAACCGCTTGACGGTTTTCTGGGGCGGACGCCGTCGCCGCGACTCCGACAGGGCAAAGTTCACGGGCAGGGTGAAGGTTAACGTTTCTTTGTCGACTCGTGAGTCGTCTTTGAATGAATCGTCTTTGGATGAATCGTCTTTGGATGAATCGTCTTTGGATGAATCGTCTTTGGATGAATCGTCTTTGGATGATCGTCTTTGATGAATCGTCTTTGGATGAATCGTCTTTGGATGAATCGTCTTTGGATGAATCGTCTTTGGATGAATCGTCTTTGGATGAATCGTCTTTGGATGAATCGTCTTTGGATGAATCGTCTTTGGATGAATCGTCTTTGGATGAATCGTCTTTGGATGAATCGTCTTTGGATGAATCGTCTTTGGATGAATCGTCTTTGGATGAATCGTCTTTGGATGAATCGTCTTTGGATGAATCGTCTTTGGATGAATCGTCTTTGGATGAATCGTCGCATCGAAATAGTTCTGTGGAGTAGTAGCTAGGGGAACGCTACAAAATTTTAGTTGTTAACCTAAAAAATTGGTACTCTTTCAAGACGTTGCTCGTGTTGATGTTGCTGCGAAGTCACGTGTCATTTTTTAAAGTGTTTGCATGGTGAGATTTGAATATCAGTAACAAACTGCTTTTTCATTAGCTGAAGAGTCGAAATCTAAAATGTGAGTATTAACCAAAACCTTTCAGAAACGCTTTTTTTAATGACGTGTATTGTTTAGTGTGTTAATAGTCCGTAACTCGTGTTGGTTATTTCAGATGTGATATTCTGTAGAAAACGTTTTGCAGAAAATGGTTCTTCCATAAAACAAATTTTGAAGAATCTCTCCATTTCATGTTAAGAATTTCGTTTATCTTCCCCAAATCCAAAATCAACGATTTGCAGTAGCATATGGAAGGATGCGAAACATTAGCAAAAAAAGCGTCTAATTTCAATAGATGTACCAGGTAGCATAATAATCGCACCATTTACAAAGAAATGGAAAATATCAATATAATTGTTTGCCTTGTAGTTCTGATAGACTATTGAGATAGAAAGTTAATATCATCGGAAGACGTGGGTCAAATCTTAAACATTTTTTCACACACAGTTTAACAACTTCTTTATAGGTAACTGCTTACACGACGTGTATTAACGCCACTATTAACAGTTAATCAATTGTGTTCAAAGAATTCTAAGTGTGTAAATATGTTACCGGTGTAAGAAAATGTAGTACCCCTTAGTGAAGAGACATCAATCAACGTGTCTGTTGTTCACATACACGTTGATTGATTTCTCTTCACAAGGAGGTACTACATTTTCTTAGCTGAAGTAAGAAAAATCTTCCAGGTTTGCGCTCGAAGCAAGGAAAGGCTTAGATAAGACTCACCTCGATCGAACATCTGTCGCGAGGGAACGGCGCCCCATTTTCTGCCGCGATCGCTCGCCCGACACCCCAGTCCTCTAACGGATGCGGCCAAGCCCCCCCCCCCCCCCCGACGCCCGCGCGGGGCTCAAGGCATCGACTGATGTCATTGCAGCGCCTCTGACCGGGAGGTGCGGGTCTTCCACTCCCGACGGTGGCAGGGTTTTGACACTAGCTACATAGCTGGGTCGAGTTCTCTCGCTGTCTGCAGGAGAATCCTAGCCGGCCGGCTGCGATGATCGGTTTCTCTGATCAATACCAGGCGAATACTGGAGCAATACCCTAACAATCGGTCGCGGACTGCGCGCCATCTTTGCGTCCCATTCCTTGTCCTATCCTACCCTTACATACACACACACACACACTTGTATGCACTACACCACCACCACATATGCCGGGAGACCGGTTGGGAGCTGAGAGTTTGTCCCGGCTGGGGCGATTCCGCGCTGGTGGGAGATACCTGGTTGGCAAAACCCTGCTAGCCGCCGGTATGTCGGCGCCGAATTTCACCATCCAGTGGGGAAGATCATTGCCACCTCCTGAGGAAAACAACATGCACTACACGTAAGAAGCTAACGACCTTAGCATTCACTAATTATTCATTCAATGAACGCCCCGCCGCATCCTTCACACCACATCTCAGTCCCGCTCCACCCTTTCGTCCTGGCCCTTCCGCGGTCCCCGCCTTTTGCCTTCCCCCGACCCACCCCGGACCACACTTCCGTTTTGCCTCACCCCCACTAACACTCTTGACACTCTCCACCCTGCCTTGCCCCACCTTTCTGCCACCCCCAGACTCACTCCCCCGCCCGCTCTTGTGTTTGCTAGCGCCCCCGCTCGGCGGCGTCCGTTTCCTCCTGCCCAGCACCGCTGCACTTAGTTCCTTTCGCCCCGGCCGTCACCAGGTATTTCTCACCGCCGCGCCGCGCCGCCCACCGCGCTGCAGCTCTGCTCGGCCCCAGATCGGCCCCTGGGGAACGCCGCAGTCTCACCCGTTGTAGCGGTCGCGCGTGTGAACGAGTGGAGGCGCGACTTTTCCTCGTCGTTGCGGGGGAGGCGAGAGTCTGGCACGCTGCCCCGCTGAATCCCGCTTCGATTCCAGGTCTCAGCAACCACTGGGATACGTTTTAGGAACTCGATTACTTCAAATTCAATAGAAAACGCACTGTTCAAAAAATTCAACTTCATACTACGTAGTAGTAGTAGGCTCGTAAAAAACGTCTTTTGAATTACAGTAAAACGTAGCTTTTCCGAAATTGGAAGATAAAATATTAGAATTGACAATTTGTGTGTGTGTATACTTAAGGAGAAGCCCCTAATGAATTTTAAATGGCGAGAATTTTCATTTACGGAACTTTCGAGTTTATTCCTTTATAAAGGTAATATGATATTTATTTTTTTTTAAAACTTTACTTTGTACCAATATTCAGGTCATATGAATTCATAGGACATCGTTAGTTGCTACATAAATGAACACAGGCCGGTTTTATTTAAACTGTAATTTCTTGCATAGGTTATGAAGGAATTGTTCGTCAATGTTCGAACTTAAAGTGAGACAGTACCTCAAGAACATCAAATTAATTTGTTTCATTCTCCGTTTGCATGTGATCTGTGAAGAGAAGAGATGTGTTTATGTTAAGTTAAGCCACTTATCACTGAATTTACCCACCAAATCCGTATCTCCCTGCGAATTTAGTGAGTAAAAACAAAATCGCGAAATGTGAAGTATTAAGTTGTTTTTTGTATTCTCTTTGATGACTAAATTTGACCGGACTCTGCATCTTTTTAAATTGTTTCATGATTAATTCATTTCCATTCGTTTTCAAACTTCACTATTAATACCCGCAAAGATTGGCAAAACCTCTTTTTCCATGTCGTCTCTCCGCCTGCCACCCAAGCGCCAAAGAAAGGCCCCGTGCTGTCGCGACAAGCCTTGTTTCGCGCTCCGTTTCGCGCCCTCCGTTTCCTCCCTGGATTCGCTTCATTAGGCGACCAACCGGTTGTTAACTACTGTTAGGCGCTTTGTGACACTCGGCCGGCATTATCTGCGAAGTCTCACCTCACCTCAGTTCGCTGCCGATGCCCGCATTTTAATAGCGACGGACCGGGAGGCGGACTTCGCTAATAGCCGAATTCACCTCTCTCGCCTCGCGTGGAGCCGCGCGGCGCGGCGCGGCGGGGCGGCCGTTCGGCAGCGGAAGAGCTTCAAAAAGCTCTCGAACAACTTTAGAGAGCGAACTCAATATCCCCCGGCCCGTTGTTTGCTGGAGAGGTTTTGCGCGCGCGCGCTTCCTGGAGGTCGAACGCCCGCCGGGCTTCCGGGCCCGCGCCCCGCGCAGTGGGCCTGAGCGCGGTTTTCGTATTTTCGAAATTTGGATTTTGAATAATAATAATAATAGTATTAATAGTAATACCAATAATATAACAATAATAATAACAAAACAATAATATTACCATAAAAATAACATCAATTATAATAGTAATAATAATAATAATAATAATAATAATAATAATAATAATAATAATAATAATAATGTTAATGGCGAGGCTTAGGTCTTAGGGACTTGTCTTCCACCTAACCACTTCAATAAATAGCGTTTTAACATTTAAGAAAGGGGAAAGCAACATATTGACGATTGGAAATGCGAAACTGGGGACCATTCTGGCTACTCCTTAACCGTTTCAGGAACAGGTTAGGAGTAGATTCCTGTAAGAGTAGGTTCCAGAACAACCTCAATCGGAATGGAGGCTTAGAGTCGAACATTACCGGATCAATGTAGTAGTGCCGGCTCGGTGGCCGAGATTGCTATGGCAGTAGTGTCGTAGTGATCTCGGACCGAAGGGTCGCGGATTCGAGTCCCGCCTCGGGCATAGTTGTATTTGTGTTCGTCCTTTCACCCCGTATCATCCCCATTTCGTATCATCTTCACAGTTACCATACCGTTAACTCCAATAGTGGTCGCGAATGACCTAGGTGTTGATGCGACCTTTAAAAAAATAGTAGTAGAAGAGGGGAAAATGAGCTGAAGGAATCATAATAAAATTGAAGAAAGGGGGAAGAAGGAAGAGAGACTAACAGAACGAGGTGTAAATTTATGCTGTGTGTATTTGATTTTATTATTCGTGTGAAGTGCGATCCGTGGTATAGTGGTCGCACGTTTTCTGCCTGTCTTGAGTACCGGGGCTTTAATCTCGGTCGATCCTCATGGAACTTGTAGTCGACAAAACGGGCCTACAGCGGTTTTTATCGGAATTCTCCCGTTTCTTCTGCCTCTCATTCCGTCGTTTGTGCAATATTTAAATCACTTAATTATCGCTCATCCATCAAAACCCTTTTCTCTCGTATATTGGCGAAAAATCTATTATTTAAATGGTGTAATGAAGATTGTTCTTCTGGAGTTGTTGCTTTGGGACCTAAGAGCAGAGTACTAGCGCTCACCTCAACAACGACGCTGCCCTGCAGTCCTCCTCGCCATTAGGATTATTATTGTAAGTGTTTGAAATCAATGATGAAACGTGTAATATACCGCAAAGGCAATATTATTGTTCGTTGTTGGTGATACAATATTGTATAATACTACTCCATACAACTGCTTTGCAAAATTCATTAACTATACTTGAACATTAGAAATTCTGATTAATTTGTTTTATGGTGCATCCTTTTTAATAGTCTATTTGTAGTCAGTGATCAATAAGGAATAAAGCGTATTTCCAAGATTTAAATTGTTGTACAAAATGTTTAAAATACTATTTCTGCCTTGCATTTCAAAATTTTAGGATTGTCTCATACTCATTTTTACATCCACTACCAAACAACCAGGATTAACACACACAATTATTTTATGAAAAATCTCGAAGTAAACGACCAATTAAAACAATAAAAAATTTCATCAAACATAATTGATACACTCCCTGCATACAAATAGAATTTCTTTGCACGGAACATGGAATCCAAGACGGATAAAAAGGCTTCAATAGAGACCTCTGCGGATGTGCAGCCAAGGCGACACGTATGATCACGATGCGTGACTAGGAGCATCGATCGGGCGCGTCGTTTAAAGTGGAGATTAGTTCGATGCAAAAAGGTGCACGCACGGCACTCGCTATTCTTAGAGGGGAGGGAGAACGCAGAATTAATCTGGGATGTGACCGGCAATACAATCAAACGCATAGTTTTGACACGAGACGGATAACAAGCACGGCAGAGAGCTGGAAATATTCAAGAAGCGTTAACAACTCCCTTCAGACTCAATAGATTATTATTATTATTATTATTATTATTATTATTATTATTATTATTATTCACGATTATTCCCATTTAAAGAGAGCGTTTGAACTTAAATTCCTTTATGATGATTGTTTGTGTTTCTCTGGGCCCATATTTTCTTCATGTGTTCACTATGTTGTTTATTCCGCTCTGCTGTCCATTTACATCCTGGCCTCTTCTTGCTTTCGATTTCAAATGTATGTTTTTATGGTGTTCCTGAATTTTTTTGAATTTTTAAAATTATTATTATTATTATTATTATTATTATTATTATTATTATTATTATTTGAATATTGGCTTACGCATTATATTCGTTATATTGATTTTTTAAAAATATTGAAGAAACTAAGAAGAAACTAGTATTTTGATAAAAAACTTCTTTCATGAGTATTCCGGCTTCGGCAGTGTCAAGATTTTTCAAAGGAAATGAAAAGAAGTGTAAATGTAAATCGACCTCATGGTTTAACAACATTGTTGGGAAAGGTGCGGATAGCTTGAATTCTTACAAAAATATCACAAGCCAAAATAATGACAATCGAGCACCCGTTACCCTTCCTAAATGATAGAAAATTCACAAAGGCAGATTCCAAAGGGGCGGGGCTCGGGTGGGCTTCCGGCTGAGGCACGAGGGCTTTCGAAGGGCGGAAAATTTCTCAGTGGCAGTATCATGCTTCTGGCTTGTAAAATAATTCTGGCAGATGCCCAGCAAAATAAATTTCTTCGGCAATTTCCCGACCGAACGAGATCTCACGTTATCTCAATAAGATAGTTCGAATATACTTAACCGAGACAGTCATCTGACGAAGAAAATGAGGCACATCCAGGCCCTTTAGGGGACGTCCAAGGGGCGCACCTGCTAGAAGATGCCATGCTGCGAGTATGCGAGATGCCATATGCGAGATTTATTGCTTATTTATCTTTGAAAATATATTTTATTACATGGGAGTTTTTTGTTTTTTTTCTCCCTTTCAAAATTCAAAATTTAGTGCTTGTTTATCCTTGAAAATAGATTTTATTACATGGGAGTTTTGTTTTTTTTTCTCCCTTTCAAAAATTCAAAATTTAAGTAGTATATGACTTAGTGTAGGGATCACAGAATTTTGAAAATGTGCACACAATTTCACTTTTCCCCATCACGTCATACGCAGCTTTAACTGTTTTTTTGACGTAAAATAAATAAATATACTTCGATGGAAGCGTGGGTCGAATGCAAGGGTGCGAACTACGACCAATGGTCATGTCCCTGCGAATATAACCCATGAAATGAATTAATGTTTTCAAAGAACTCCCAAACGAGAACTTCAGATAGAAAGCTTAGCTTCAAACTGTAATGGCAGATAAACTTTGTACCTCTTCTAATTGTTTGTACACGAATTTATTTGAGGAGAAATAGGAATAGATAAAATCTGAAGCACACTTTGTCTTTAGAAATATATTTTTGTAACTCACTGAAAATATTCATTTTACCTTAAAAAATAAAACTAATTATTTGTTTGTTCAACATAGTTTGTGACTGTTTAAAAACCTCCTTTCTTAATTTTACAGCAAAGAGATCTTTAAATTGTATTCCATTTCTGCCCAAAGAATATGACTTGCCTTATTAGCGAGGACCAATATTGTCGTTATATGATCTACTGAAATTCGTACTGAAAAAAAGGTCTTGTGCATATTTTTTGTTGATCCAAGTGATTTTTCAAGTGGAAATGAATATGTATAGTTTACCCTAAGATATGATTCAAAGAATAAAACAACACTATGAAAAGTTTTATTCATTTTGTATTATTGGTTGGGGTTGAAATGAATATGGAGAGAAAACGTACGTGATGGAGAAATGAAATTAGGTCATTACTATCAAGAAAATGAATCACGTGCCAGAAGCTCTTTTATTAGATTTCTTGAATTTAAATTATTCACTCTTTAATTCAAATATCCTAATGACATGGAACAGGAATATTTCTAAAGCTGATGTCAGGAACTTTATTCTCGGTCTACTTCCTTCTTTGTATCACATTTTGCAAGACTCAACGCGGAAATTTGTTTTCATGTTGTCGGGATTCATATCTTTTGTAAGGGAAAGCGGCTTACATCTACTCTCAACGGCTTCTCTTCTGCATTTCCATACAGCACGTGGCCTGTCGCATTTTGCAAACAGAATGCCAGTTTCTCGAGACGTTTCTTTTTAAACAGAACGAACAATATGTTAAAAACGCAATATCTAAAATTCTGATTAAACTTGTTTATTTGATGTTGATGCTAGTAAATTGTGTCTTACTTTTAATCACTATTATCTACGCCACAGAAATCTTAAGTAATGTAACTATTTTTCTCAAAATTGAGGAAATTAAACATTTGCTTGCCTAAGAGACTACAGCCTATATTCACTAATGTTTTATGTCAATCGTACATTTCTTAATTCACAAATTATTGGAATTTTTCGAAACGTATTAACAAATTGTTCAACTGATGTCACTGCAGCGCCTCTGACCGGGAGGTCCTAGGTTCGAATCCTGACGGTGCACTGTGGTGCATTTTCCCGAAATCCTGGCCAAAACCTCAAAATGAAATCGCGTTTACTAAACTTTTGCAAATACTACGACACACTGTATACTTGGGGGCATCTGTTTCTGCCCCTTCGTGTCTCTGGGTCAATTCCCCTGGCACCAGTAGTCACCCGAACTTACCCTTCGCGGCGTTCGGTAGACCTGCAGTGCGAGAGTAACATAGAGAGACCGTCTTTATTTGTAAGTTGTGGCCATACAAAGTTGTGCAGAGAGAACTGGCAGTATGGATTCTCTTCCTCAAGGTTTGTAGAGTATTTTCATGTTTGTTTTATAATGCAATAATGCATAATACCGACGTGGATGAATTATTAAAATGCATGAAATTAATACAATCATTTTAATTACTCATAAGTTCACGTAGGCTGAAAGTTACCAATTTCGCGGAATTCCGCGATGTTTCTAATTTCATTTACTCGCTGGATCTATCCTCTTTCGAATCCAGTTATAAAATCATGCCCCAACTTGCCCCATTAGTAAATATAAAGAATTAACTTTTCGTGAAATACGCGTGACCGCCGAATATGACTCGTCGAGATCCGTCCTGAGAACTGAAATTGCTTTTACAATGTTGTTTCTAGCGGAAAATTTGGATCCTTTTACTGAAATAACAAATTTACTTAATATTATAAACAAAAAAATTAATATTTTTAATTTTTGTAACAGATTATGACTATTCACTAATATTACATAAACATAATATTTATGTACATATTACACCTCGACTGGATTACGCACATTTTATTTCATTAAAATTGTACATAAAGTAATATTTACATAATATGTGTCATCAAAGCTCGTCTTAAGGAAGGGTGTGCGCTCGATGAAAGGTCAAATACGTACGTGATATCAAAGAAACTCATCATACCACCTTTAAAAAATAAATCAAAAATATAATTGATCGTAAAGTAATATTTGTTTACTTAACTCCTAAGTTACATAACAACACTTATTCATATTAGATTGTTATTGTTATAAAATTAGTATTATATTATTTTTATGAAATAATACTGCAACTACAGTTTGAATATGGTCAAGAAACTTATTCAAATGCAATTCAAAGAAAAATGGTCTGAATGTAGAGCTTCCCAACAAGCTTATGGTAATAGCAACGACAGTAATTCAGCATGACGCTTTTTTGAGAAATCTAAATAATCCTCAGAAATAATCGAATATTTATGGTAATGCATGCATAGAATCTATTCACAAAGATATAAGGTGGTATGGAGAAGGATTTCCGCGAACATGTTCAAGACTGCACCCAGTCCAGGAGATGTTTAATCGCCTGTTGAGATTTTCTGTTCCTTCATTTCCAACTTGAGGGATGTTTCCAAAAGAAAGTTAAAATTCTTGAACAAATATGCTTTGTCTCATTTGCCTGAGCCAAATATCACCGTAGGGAGAAATGTACCCTAGTGAAAAATGTGATCTTCCTTTCCGGTTCTTCGGATACTGTATATGAATTTTCTCTGACAGAGGGCATGAGATGGCATTAATACCAGCCTTCTTTATGCCAAATGTTATCAATTAATATGTAAGTAATCCCTATGGTTTTCTAAAATCAATTTTGTGAGTTGATAAAATTTAACCAAGTTTATATAGAAAGTATATATTTATATTTCACAAATTTAGAAGTGATTATTCTGGTATTATGTTACGAGCTCCTTACATTATAAAGATAATCCAAAATAAATTTCGTCGTCGTAGAAAACATACTATAGCTCTCAGAGGTTTTGGCCAGGAAATGCCAAAATGCACCACTGTGCGGTGGCAGGATTTTTCGACACTAGTTTTTCAATTATGTCAAATTCAGTCGCTGTCTGGAGGAGAATTCTAGCGGCCGGCTGCTCTGATCGGTAGTTTTCCGTGGTTTCTCCCATCAACACCAACGAATGCCGGAGCAGTACCCTACCAAACGGCCACGGACCGCGCGCGATCTTTCCTTCCTCTTCCTTGTCCTATTCTCTCCCTTACACACACACACACACACACACACACACACACACACTAACAGCATTACACTACAACATATTCCGGGAGACCGGTCGGGAGCTTAGAGCTTGTCCTGGCTGGGCGGTGCCCGCTGGTGGTCCTGGTTAGGAAACCCGCTAGCCGACGGTAGGTCGGTGCCGGATCTCGCCATCCAGCGGGGATGATCACTGCCATCTCCCGTGAAAAGAGCACTACGCTTACGGGACCAATGACCAAAAACGCGCTCGGAAACACGAAAAAATCAATCAATCAAACAATCGTAATCGTGTCGTTCATGGTGAATACCAGCGATCAGTGTTACGATGAAGTTATTTTCGCAGCAATCTCATTGATCTAATGACTGTGAACCAAAAGTAAAAATAAACATAGAATAGACTTTCTGACATACGATTACAGTATTACAGATGTACTAGAATTTTTTATATAAAGAACCTTGCTACGAGAGGTGTTTAAAAAAATCACAAGAGTCTAAAAGTCTCATTGTGTTTTTATTGAATAAAAGGGAAATTTTAAACAAACTATTTTAAACGAAAAATTTACGGAGAACTGATACAGAACACAGAACGCGTAGTTAATGCAAAATATCACAGCACATAATCACAAGGGTAGGTTTCAAAATTTCTTTAAATGAGAATGATTACATAAGGATAAAATATATAGGAGTTAATTGAACAACACTGAAGTTTTGGGAAGTAAGCTTGTTTCATTCTTACAAACGTAAGAATGAAAAAAAAAGTAAATTTGTACCCGGCGAGTGGCGTTTTCCGATCGAGTTTCAGGGAAGCTGAGAGTCAGAATTCCGATATTATAGACAGCACACGGGAAAACAACACCGCAGGTTTCCACACGACGCTGTCGTGGCTCTGTGGGACTGTGCTCTCGCGTGTCTGAAGATCACGAATGGTCGTGATGGACGTCACGATCGACAAATCGGAGAATCGTATTCTCAGTTGCAGGTTTGTTCCGCATTCAACATTGTAGTAAGTGAAAATGATAGATGATTTCACCGTTTGTATGAAATCGGGTTTGTATGAATCCGCACACGTTCACAAACTGAGGTCAACATTTTCGGAAAATAAAATCGGATTAATGTCATTATTCCAGAATTGATATTAATATTCAACTTGTGCTTATAACAGTGAGTTGTAGGTAGTATGTTGGACAAAATTGCAGCGCGAGAGTTGTCTTTAATGCAGTCGTTTTATTGAATAAAAGTGAAGTAGAGGGCATTAAGAATTATTCAAATGCGATTAAGGGAGGTTAAATAGCGAATTTTTTCATGATAATAATTTACAGACCTACTTTTTTTTTCAAGATACATTATTGGGGGGTTTTGATTTTCTATAAGTATGAGAATTGTTCGAGAAAAGTTCGCTTATGAGAAAGAAAAAAATTGAATCCCGTTACGTAACAAAGTAACATTTATCTTCGAAGGAATTTATGTCATGTTCTGTTTCATCGTCCGATAACATCAATTCCTCAATGGAAACCCCATTAACACACAGAGCATTGCGTATTAATATCATGGTGTTGGACAACGTAACTCCTTGGTCCTTGTGGTCTGACGTGCGACACAAAAATCAACAGTCTTCGTGGAACCTACAAATAAGCAACCCCCCATTGGCAACCTAATAACATTCAGAGCATTGCACACAATACCATGATATTAGACAACATAACTAATCGGTCCATACGTAAATATTCGATGTAACGTGCGACCCGAAACATCAACCTATTCTTGACGAAACCTTGGCATTGACCCCAGACCCACTGGTGAGGCTTCCGGCGGGCGGCGCGGCGCTCGCCACCGCCCTGCGCGTTGGCTGTTTATGGCCCTCCCGAAAAGAGCTCGAGCCCGGTGGGTGTGCTGGACACTGTCTCGCGCGTGCTGTAAAGAGCTTGGCGGAGACCGCCCTCTGCATTCGGCGCGCGTGGTCGTTCCGGGTTGCTCCACAAAAGGGATCAGGCCCGGCGGTGGGGGCTGGGCGCCGAGCGTTGCCCGAGTGGTAGGGAAAGGGCTTACGAGACAACGCTCTTCCCGAAATTAAAAAGAAAGAAAATTGCGTGATGGTGTGATCAAGTAATGTTTACACCGTTTATAAATATTAAATAAAATTGAAAATGTTCGATGATGAGAAATAAAACAGACGAGGCAAGGAAATGATTCTAGTGGCTTTGTGTAATGGTAGTTCGTGTAGGTTTCTTAAGAGGGGGAAGAAGGTTAATGCGTTAAATTCTTCAAATGATACTTATTTCGAATTACACATTTGGACTTGCGATGGGATATGAGAGAAGGCTATCGATACAGTTTTCCTATGACTTTCATCAGTCCACGAAGTCAAATTTCACCTGCTGCCCACATCCGACACTTTCCTTCCGGGACATGTGTTCACTAACAGCCCATGACGCGTTCTTTTAGTTCAAATAGTCATTACATGGCAATTAAGGGAGGAGATTCTCTCCTTTTTCCATAAACCATCAATGAAAGAAATGTTTCCTCTTCTGACTGAAGGAGTGGTGAGAGTAGAAGGCGATTAACTCTCCAGAGTAAATGCTGAGAGTTTCCCCTCGAAGCGACTTAAAATCTAAGTCTCCGATTGTATCGATCGTTACGTTGTTACGTCGCATAAAGGTCCGCATAAGTAGATAAAAATAAATTTCCTCGTAGATATCAAATCAAATATTGTACATTTTCTCTCAAGCATAAGAGAAAATGTATTATTTGGTAATTACATATCCAGATGAAGAAAACGCGAGAGGACTTTCGTCGCTTCTCTTCCCGAACTGGCTTTGTGCTCCTTGGTTGATTCAACGACGTTACAATTGTTCTTTGGCTTTTGTGAAACGTTTTTTCGTTTTCCGGATATTGTTCAAATAAAACTTTGATTATCAAGTAACAAATTATAGAAATTATTATCAGAAGGATAAAAAAAACGTAGTTTTTAAAACGATAAATGTATTTAAAGTTGTAATTTGTTTCTAGAAACGGATCATTTACTTTAAAACTGATTCATATTCACCGATAATGTTGTATCGCATATTTCTTATTAAAAATTGCTTTCTTCTTTTATTCGAGAGACCCACAATAGTACACAATTTGTAAAAATATCATTTAAAAGTCATAAATATAATTTTATGAAAATTATATAATTGTAATTAAAATAATCAGAAAACTGAAAATAAAATATGGTGCAACATACAAATTTAGTTTCCACTGCATTGTAATATGATTTTGATTTTAAACTCTTCAAAAAACCAAAAATAAACCTGCAACACAGAAATATGCAAAGATAAATTTATACAATTAAATTGTTGTTACTTGTGAGTTTTCTAATGATTAAGCTAATTTATTAAAACTCCGTATCTCACTTTCCGTTCTAAAGGAAAGAGGAATATAAATTAGATAAATACAACCATATTCATACCTCTACCAGTAGTTGAAAATACGCGATAGCCGTATTTTTATTTAAAATAACTTCAGATACACATTGGATACTCGTTTTCTGAAAGCGTATCTTAATGCTTCGTTGTCTACCAAGGTAATGAAAATTTGTGGCGTTACAGCATGTTTCTACGAACATTACACCCATTTCAGTGAGTGCATTTTCTTGGAAAGATTAATCAGTTATAAAAATATGAATCAATATCGTAGACCTTAATGAAGTTGAAGTGGACAGTACGTCTTGAAATTCATGGTTGAATCTGATTTCACTCTTTACGGAATCACGTGCGACGTAGTACTATATTAGCTGGCAAGGACAGCAAGCGCGTTAGCCAAGCTCGATATACTGAAATCGCCGCCCGGCTCTTTCATAAAACTTAAGTAGTCTCTGCAAAGAGCCCTCATCGGTAATGTTCCATTGATTGTGTTGCGTTGATAACTACTGCAGATAGGTGGCAGATCTAGGTGCTTTCTGCTGTCGAAAGGCGCCTACGTGTAATAGGAATTTATTGGTTGTAATGCGATGCATTTTAGTATTCAAATGCGTACGACGCTGATCTTGTTCATGTGTATTCATGACGTTCTTCAGTTAACTTGTTGGTAATGCGGCTACCTTCTCTCAGCCTTCCGATTTTTGTCCAATTAACATTTAAGTTTAGATGTGATTTCCCTGCGTTACTTCTACTATTTTTTTCGAGATCCACTTTCATTCGCGGCTGTACTTAAAACCGATTTAACGTACCGCTAGTGGCACTTTGCTTTGAAACGCTCGTTCGAGATGTTCAACACTGTGTGAAGGTGCGAGCGCCGTCGATCGTAGAAGAATTTTGTGGTTCTGCGATATTATCTCTCGGAACAAGCAAGCAAGTAAGCAAGCAAATTTTACTTTTCGTCCGTGTGCACAGTCCTGTAAAAGGGATTTTTATGACCGCAAACTCCCATCAGCAAAAACGCTGCGTTGGAAGTTATTGCTGGTTCAACGCTCTTAGAGACGTCCTTCGCCTTGCGTCACTTCTCAAGAGGCCGGCAGATGGCTCGCGAGGCAAACGATTTATTGAAATCTCCGTGCAAAGCGTACAAGCTCCTACACTGTGACATGTGTTGTTTCATCGCCAGATGTCTATTATCGTCTGGGAGTTCACAAAAGGTCTAGCTCTTTTTGTACTGTATTAAAAGCCAGCAAAGCTTAGTCTGAAATATTATTTTGCTGAAAATTCTTTTTTTATACAAATGGAGATTGTCCTTCTTAGATTTTTTCATGAAAGAAAATACTATTTTATATATGATATTGGTGCAAGTGTTATAGTTGTCTGTTAATTTATATTATTTAAAAAAATGCTTAAGAACTATTGTAATTAGTTTTTGGGGCATTGACTCACATCTCAATTGGATTTTTTGATAACATTCCCTCCATCCATTGGAAAAAAACTTTTATAGTATTTTGTTTTGCTTGTGAAAGCTTAATGCAACTTCTCTGTTTTCCAAACGTTACATCCTGTTTATACTATTTTGACGCTAAATTATAAAATAAGTCATAATAAATCCAAACTACTGAATAAAAAATTGACAGTTAGTGGTCAAAAAAAATGAAAGCCACCAGAACACAAAAATCGCAAAAACAGAATTCTGTATTTTTTCAATATCTCAGTCTTTGTGATTACAAAGCTTATGTATTTAAATTAAGTTATTTGCATATTTGCAAAGCAGTCGAGAAAATTGAGATCTAACCGATAAAATCAATTGAAAGTTTTTGAATTGTCAGAAAAACATTGTTGAAATTAGCCATTACATTTACCTGAACAATATCCGAAATACTTTGGCGTGCTTCGGCTATCTGTATTTATCTTTCCAATTGCTATATTGATGACAAGTATGATAGTACTATTTTTCGCATAACATTCTTCCATTCCTCATAAATATTTGAGAATGCTGTCTCTTTCCACACGTTTCACTACCAAACGTTTTCGCCCCAGAAGATGAAAAGAAGAAGAAACAATACTAGTAAGAGATAAAGTACAGTGAAAAATTATATAAAACTCCTTTATTTTTGATCCGGGTTATCTTAGCCGTGAACGACGTAAAATGGAAATATCGCTGGCAGCTGCGAGGCATCGCTTGGGCAGTTGTGCGCTCAGTGGTTCCAACGCAGCAGCCGCCTCGCAGTCACAGGTGACAGAGCATCACGCATGAGCGCGGTTGCGTAGGCTTGAAGCAATGTTGTACGCACGGCTAACCGGCCAGGTAGGCATGGAAATGCGGCATCTGCCCGGGAAACGTGACTTCTGCGCTGGCCCTGGACTCTGAGATTTGCTGGGAGGACGAACGGCTCCGATCAGATACTTGAAACAAATGAATCGCTTGGTGCGGAAACCCCTCACGTCCGCTCCCCACGATTTTTCAGAAGGAAAAAATTGAATTAGTTTACCCGATTCTGCACCAAACGAAAATTTTAGCCAGATGTTACAACCACAGTTTGCGGAGGGCATCAGGGATTATTTTACCAGTCGATGGGTCTTCGTGTATTATATCGTGTGATCAACATATCCCAAAATCTGTACAAGTTTCTGCACCAAGCGATTCAAACGGTTTAATGGTATATCGAGATTAGAACAGCGGCTAGATGCTTAATAATAAGTTGTATGCTCGTTATTAATATGCGTCAATAGGATTTGTTGACTTTTACTTGAAAATAATATTCCAAAAGGCCAACAACCAATTGAGAACTCCCTTGCTAAGTAGTATCTAGTAGGAAACATTACTATGATACAAATTACTGGACAATGCTGACATAAAGTACCCCTGAAGACAATTGAGCAACAAAAATTTCTAACCTTTAAAAGAAAAAATACTAGGTAGGTGTGTAAGAATGTTGAAGAAATAATATTGCACTGACAGATGCTATGATATTGCCTTGAACTTTAAATGTGCATTCCAGGAAAAGGAAAAGCTACTACTTTTTAAAGTCCCTATCAGAGAGGTCCACGTTCAATTGGCTTGGTCAATTGCATCTTGATAGTGTGGTGAGAGCTTTCCGACTCTTGGGCCGGGTACGAGTGCTGGCAGTTAAAGAAGACACTAAGACGATAAATATTCTGTCAGCTTCTTTTTAAGGTTGTAGAAGCGTGTTGAGATATTTCAACAGTCCTGGTTCAGTACACATGTAGATTCTTATAAGTCAATGCAGTTTCTATCAGAAACTTGTGGTACTACAACAACACGAACTTTCTCCCATTACTTGTAAAAGCTTCGTAATATTATGAAAATACTTGACATATATTTAAGTATTTAAAAAATTAGATGTTGCATCAAAATATCATTTTCCTGTTATATGATAGAGCATTTATCATTTCAAAAACTTCAAATAGATTTGAAGTAGTGATTGGCGGAATCTTGTTTTTAAAAATTGCCTTTATTTGACGCAAAATTACGCGAAAGTTATTCGTATGTTGAAAAATATGTGACTTTTTAAAGATCTAATTTTGAAGAAAACATTACAATTAGCAAAATCTCGCTTTTCCATATTGTAGTTGTAGGAAGACACCGGAAAAATTAAACTTCGAAAATTTAGGCAATTCAACAGAAATTGGACCTGCACAGATTTTATAGCTGGGGAAAACTAAATATACGTTTTAAATTCACGGGACCACGACATAAACAACAATATTGGTAAAAATCTTTATCGTTACGGACGGACGGATGGATGTTCTGCCGGAAATAATTTTTCGATATCAGGACCCACAAAACCTGGAAAACACGTGTTAGAGGAACTAATTTACTACCGTTTGATCAATAATCCAGAATGATTTTTTTTTCGAACAATTGCATTTTTCGTTACAGCATTACATGTATCATTCTCTTCTACGTAAGTAATATGTAAGAAAGGAAAAGAGTGTACGTTGGCATTGGGACTTTTACCAAGACTTTTACGGACATAGTGGAAAAATACGTGTCGGTAAACATTTTTTTGTCATAAAGACTTTCATTAATGTTTAAGAGTACAAATAACTGAAGAAGCAAATAATTAAACATATCTACTTGTACACTTCTCAGTTTTATAGACAAATCAGTTTGTACCAAAACATACCTTGCATTGCATGATTCTCTACAACAACCTTGGGGTTTGTATACTAATATTTGAATTATGAATTTCGCAAGGAAAAACGTATTGCATAAAGGGACTTTCCATTTCTACTTCCTAAGAAGTTGGTCTCGTTTCTGCATCAGGTTGTCTTTGAAATGTCGTCCGACAAGTTGCCCGAAAAAATTAGCATTAAGTTTCCCGCGTAAAATGTGGAGCTATTAATCCCACACTTTATGTCAGCGCACGCGCGATGTGGCTGCGCGCGGCAAGTGCGCAACGCGCGGGCTCCGTCTCCAGGGCGACCCGGATCTCGGACTATTTAGGGTTTGTTCGATTTTTCGTCCATAGTTTATTTTACATAGACATACACATATTGAAAAAATGAATGAAAAAACATGATTTAACCGGGGGCGGTTGCTCAGTGCATCAACTGATGTCACTGCAGCGCCTCTGACCGGGATGTCCTAGGTTCGACCTAGCTATCTAGGTATTGTGGGTACGCTCGTCAAAACTGCTGGACTTATCAAGTCTGTCGGGAGTTCTCATTGTTGCAAAATATTCGTAACAATGTTTGCTCGTTAGAGGGGGAATAATGCAATTCTTTTCTTGACAGTTGCTGAATTTGATCCAGTTACCTTATCTAGTGTCGAAAATTCACCTTTGTCGGTACTCGATCCGATTCTGACCATCGACGCTGCACAGACAACATACGTAATGCTTTCTCGGCTGTCAGACTATCACTAAATCACACATTCCACTATAGTATAATCGTGATAGGTACATATAATGCTTCAACTTATTCCATTTTGTATTATTAATGTTTTCAATGACGTTCACGGACGTGGTAATCAGACGAAATGGAAACAGACGTTTGCAATAACTGCTGTAGCTACGTAAAACTAAAATACATAAAGAATATGGTGTGTATACAGAAATGTATAGCATGGTACAACGCCAATAAACTTTAAGCGACATTGTCTCGACTTCCTCGTTCAAGAGATCATTTTCAGATAGTCATTTCCTTATCTTCAACAGCATCTAAGCCGATCCGTGAGTATCGGGAGATCCTGTAGACTCTTGGCCGCAGCCAAGGGCGTTCTCTGGAAGTCGGGGCTTGTTTACGTTGCGGCATGCCGCGTGCGGGCTGCGCCGCGCCGGGACGGACTCGGCCGCCGAAGCGCGCGCGCAGACACTCCGAGGGGCGCTTTCAGGAATCCGCCAAGCGCCTGGAGCGAGGTGCTCCCGCGTTTGAGTAGACGGATCGAGAGCGCTTCCCGCCTGCGGAAGGAGTTTAAAATTTTTTTTCAACGAACGTATGTGCTCGACTGTACGTATTTGTTGTTCGGGTATTTGTTTTTACGGGTTTGGGTCGGGGTTGGTTGTTGGTTTTTTGGGCGATGGGTTGTTGGTTTTTGTGGTTGTTTTGGTGAAGTTTTGGGAAAGGGGTGGTTGTTGCTGTTTTAAGCGATGGAATTTGTTGTTGTTGCTGTTGGTATTGTTTGGGTGAGAAGTAAAATGGGTGGGAGTCGGATTTGGTGAAGGGCGGATGAATTCTTAATTTTTAACTTGAGATAACCGGACTCCACAACTAATACGAGTATGATGAATCTTAAGCACCCATCTTTCAATTTCCTCTTCATTTCTACTTCCTTTATGAAGTCAGTTTCTCTCTTGAAAACCGTCCTCTTGACTAAGCATTTACGACGCACGTAAATGCATTCTTTACTCTTGGATCACGTGATTCCATTTCTTGGGGCGACAATTTCCCTAAGTCGTCTTCTCTTTGTCTGTGCCGTTCATATACACGCCGAGAGAAGGTAACGATTCTCGAAATGAGTTCCTTCTTTTCGATCGATGTTCCTTTTGTCGGGAAACTCTTCCTACAGCGGTGCTGTTGCGACCTCGCTTCTGCTTCGATGCCGATGGGCAGAAAATTATAGCGTCTGCCATGAATCATGAGAGGTTCGGCAGGTGCGGTAGCTGTGTGGTTGACCGACCGTGCGGCTGTTGGTTCGCCATCCAGGCTAGCCGGTCTGCTGGGGATTCCCAAAGTATCGTCTCTTACAATTAGGTGAATGTGAAGACCGGTTCAGAACGTAAGGAGAGCTAAATGTTTCAAAGCTTTACCTTCATGAAGGTCAAATTCAATTCTTAACAACTTGAATTAAATAAAATAGATAACTTATACTTTTTTTCTTTTTCAACAGAAACCATAATGTTTTGTCAGGCATATTTTCTTGTTGAAACATACTTCTTCGTTCACAATTAGACTATATTATTTTTTAGTATTTAAAGAGCTTATAAACCATTCAATGTGTGGAAGACAGTGATTTGCATTCCTGTAATAAAGACTTTTATGTGGAATATAATATATCGTACTATATTTTATAATTTTTATACACAACGTATGTTGAATGAAAGACTTAATTTATAGCTAACATTTTGCTGTGTCTATTTAGATAGAAGATAAGAACTATCTATATCCTAACTTTTAATAACATACAGTATTTCCTTTGCCAACATTTTGATATTCATCACGGTCTCCTGCGATTCATTACGATATTTTTACACAGGTATATCACACTGCAATGTATTACACTCGGACTATCTTTCAGCAAACTGTCACATAGGAATACTCCACATTAAGTGTGGCGTAGGATAAGGATAAATTTTATCCTACGCAGTAACAGCAAATCATATAGGACACGGATACCTAATACAGGCGTTCGTAAAGAAAGGAAATAAAAACACAAATGAACTAATTTTAATCATTTTGAACCCGCTTTATCTTTCCTGTTTTCATCCGAAGTAATTCTCCGTGGAAATGCTGGGTCACGTACACTTTGTGCGAGAAACAGACGGTCTACACTGCTTTCTCCAGAAAGAATTGACAAATAAATGATAAGGCATTTAGTAAGAAAAAATTAGGCGAGAATATTTCGAAAAGAAACATGATCAAACATGATTTGTTATTACACGAATTTGGAAACAGTCGTTTGCGTTCGTCTTTTGTTCTCACAGTTCATAGAAGCTCGCAAGGAGCGCGGCATTTGTTTCGCAGGCATCTCCGAAAGTCAAGAAAGCGCGGAAGCCACCCAGCGTCCGCCAGGCGCCGACCATACCGCATGCGGTGGCGGTGGTGGCGATGGCGGAGGTGGTAGTGGCGGTGGCGGCGGCGGCGCAGAGAGAGATAAATAACAGGCGAAACGTAATTTCTCCACACGTGAACAAAATGGAAGGCAATCCATCCGACCGCGAAGAATGCGGACGGGTGCTGGGCCTAGTGGCAGCGGCGGTTACGGCGGTCGCCGCGAAGGAAGTGGTGGCGACGTAGGCGGTAGGAAAGGCGGAGACGGTGGACGATGCTCTAAGTTTCGAGGTCAAAACGGTTGTTAGGTGTTTTCTTGCTTTTTAATCCAGTATTTCACAAATTATTGTTTAACGTTTGAAAGGTAGTTCTAGTTTATTGGAATGTTTAATACAATATACAATGGGTAGGCTTCAAGATTTGTTTTGGAAACACTCAAGTTCGCTTTTAAACGCTCGCAGTGGTCTGAAAGAAATGCAAATGTTTCTTGGAAACAGGCAAAAATGGCCTAATTGTGATTGCTCAATGTAGTACTAAACCCATCAGAATACTAAATGTAGATAATCGTTCACTAATGAATCACACTAAGGAGTAAAACGGAACGGGATGAAGTCGGGCTGTGTCTTTTTGGGGAGGTAGGTAGACGGCTTAGGAAAAGGTGTCTGCGGATTGCAGTCGGTTTACGCCCGCTTGAAGTAACGGGGAGGAAGTAGCCGGGATACAGTCGGAACACGCCTCCGAGCTCTTCCTTGTAGCGAAGAGGAAAAGCAAACTAGATGTAATCGGTCTATACAGTCTTTTAACATATCTTTTTGGAGAGGCAAGTATAAGGCTTAGACGACGTTGACCGTGAGGACCGAGAAAGGTGGCTCAGTGCATCAACTGACGTCACTGCAGTGCATCTAACCGGGGTATCCTAGGTTCGAGTCCCCACAGTGGCAAGGTTTTCGACACTAGCTTGTTAGCTAAGTCGAATTGAGTCGCTGTATGGATGAGAATTCTAGCGGCCGGCTGCACTCATCGGTAGTTTTCCGTGGTTTCTCCGATCAATATCAGGCTGAAGCAGTACTCTAACAAACGAACCACGAATCGCGCGCGATCTTTCATTCCTTTTCCTTGTCCTATCCTCTCCCCTTACACACACACCTACACTAACATGCAGTACACTACCACATATTCCGGGAGACCGGTCAGGAGCTTAGAGCTTGTCCCGGATGGGACGGTGCCTCGCTGGTGGAAGAGTCCTAGTTAGGGGGCAACCCCACTAGCCGACGGTAGGTCGGTGCCGGATCTCACCATCCAACAGGGGAAGATCACCGCTGCCTTACAAGAAAAAACATGCACTACACATACGGGACCAATGACCTCTGTAGTTGACGAGCCGGGTACCATTGACCGCGGGATGCAGTCGGGAAACGCCCGCGCGCCTCACCTGAACGTCGCGACGGGGGTCAAAGGGTCTTGGCGCGAACAATGAAGAATGGGCATCGCAGAGCGACGGCCGCAAGCGCGCTTTTCGGCCGCGTTGGGTGAAAGCGCGGGGCGGGACGCGTGCGAGAGGCCACACGCGTGCGCGAGTGCGCGCGGCTGGAGTGCAGAGAAAACGCGAACGGCCCCCGCAACAAAGTCGCTTTGATTTACGGAAACCCCCCGCGAGAAAGCAAAGGTTCGTCTCGGGTTGCGTCGCAATCCGCGACATCGCGTCGTTGGGTGCCGCAGTTTGGGTCAAGGGTGGGGACACTCGAGACCCGCCTGGGTTCAGTCGAGATAATGGTTGTTTCGTTTGGAGTTTCGTGAACTTTCTGGGGTAACGACATGCAATAATTATTTCGGAGCGAGATCAATATAAAGAAAGTCAGGATTTATTTAAAAAAAAAATTGCGTACGGGTATATAAGATTAAAACCCTTTTTACCAGATTATATTGTGTTTACAATACTTAAAAGAAAAGTGTGGAACGCTAAATATAAATTTTACATGTGAAATGGTTGAATGTAAGAATGTAAGAGCTACAGAATACAAACATGTATGTTAAAACATTGTCTATAAAACGATTTTACGTTTATTTTTACTTTTACTGCAATATTTTCGATTCCGATATAAATGAAATTCAGCCGTAGTAAATTATTATGTTCCAAGTAATGTGAAACACAAATTGGAACTTCTTCCGGGAAATACTTTTGAATATAGAAAAGAGATTAAATGCATATTTTAACCAACGGCTTTATTCTCGATTTGTTTCCGTGTAATTTTGTTGCCCGACTCGAATTCATTTTCTCCGTCGTATTTCCGTTCCGTTCTCCCGCAACACTGCGAGTGGTTTTGCGGCGTTTTATCCTCCCATCGCGAGCAGGGACGCCAAGGCGGCGGAGCGCTGCAGTCGTGCCTCGAGAGACGCTGAGGAAACGCGACGGCATCGCTGAGGGAGACGAGACGCGACGAGGCAAAAGATGGCGAGACTGGGGTGGCTGCCGCATTGGCTATGAAGAAATTGTCAAATGATTATTGATTTATTGATTTATTATTCCGAGCGTATCAACTACTAAGGTCATTTGCCTTAGTAGTGCTAGTGTAGAGCAGTTTTTCCTCGGAAGGTGGTGGTGATCTTCTTCCGCTGGACAGCGAAATCCGGCGCCGACCTATACGTCGGCTCATGTAGTTATTCCCAACCAGACATCTCCCACCAGCTCATCCGGGACCCGCTCTAAGCTCCGGACTGGTCTTCCGACATGTTTGGTGTTAGTGCATGTAAGTGTGTGTAGGAATGGGGTGCACCTTTCGAGGAAAAACTGCTCTACACTAGCACCATCTAGGAGATCGGAATAATCAATCAATAAATCAATAGTCATTTGACAATTTCTTCGTCGCCAATTCGGCAGCCAACCCTGACACAGTCTCGCCACCTCTTGCCTCGTCGCGTCTCGTCTCCCTCGCCGTTAGTGTATGTGTTAGTGCATGTAAGTGTGTGTAGGTGATAGGACAAGGAAGAGGAAAAGAAATATCGCGCGTACCATGGCCCGTTTGTGGGACTCAGTGGCCCTAACAATTCAAGAACGTCTAAATTCCTATAAATAAATATGTGTTACTGAGTAAAAGCTGATTACTCAGGAAATGCGATGAGGGAGTTGGTGATGGGGAAGACGACAGGAGATGAGCAATGAAGGCAGGAAGCGTTTCTTCTTATCCCGGAAATGTCAATTGGGATGATTCGTTTTGTAAATTGCAATGCAAGCAATATCCTGGGAGGAGACGGTGCTCCACCGCCACTGGAAAGTGATATCCCTATTCGTATATCCCAATCCAATTCCAATATCACAATATCCCAAATCCATTCGCATATCCCAAATCCCAATATCTCAATCCCCCACCTACACATCAGCTTACTCGAATTTTACCCCCCATCCCCCAGCGGGACACCACTCCAACCGGGAAAAGATCTAAAGCTCTCGACTGGTCTCGTGATATGTATGGTAGTGAAGTGCATGTGAGTGTGTGTGGAAGGGGAAA
The DNA here is from genome assembly GCA_964035755.1 of Teleogryllus oceanicus. Taxonomy (NCBI): domain Eukaryota; kingdom Metazoa; phylum Arthropoda; class Insecta; order Orthoptera; family Gryllidae; genus Teleogryllus; species Teleogryllus oceanicus. Next base: position 68,187,633 of record CAXIVR010000008.1, on the reverse strand, counting down.
GTGGAGAGAACGCGGATCCAGAGGCGAAGATCGCGCACGAATCATTGCCCGTTTAACGAAGGAACTGTTCCAAAGAGGTGAGTATTTGGTTTGAAGAATTGTTTTCCAGTCACAGGTAGCATCTGACACTGCTAGAAGCTAGCTTCGAAAGTACGCGACTATTGGGATTCGAACACTAGAATCTGACTGTCAACTGAGCTGCAGGGACAACGATGGTACAGCTGAGCTATTGCAGCTTGTGGAAATGGAAAGGGCTGCGGTGTTGGAGATTCGGTAAAGTCGAGCGAAGTGCAGCAATAGCAAGGATGGTAGCCATGAAGCATTACCGTAGTGAAAAAAAAATTGGGGGAACTGTGAACTAGAGGCTGACGAATGTAGTGGCGGAAGGCCTGCATGGCGGCATCTTCCGGAGAGCGGAAGGAAGGTCATTGCCTCGTGCATTAAAGTCTCTGGTTCCCGCTCCTGCCCCTGTCCCCGCCCCTGACTCTGTCCCTTACTCCGTCTCTGCCACAGCCGGCATGCTGTCCAGGACTCTCTGAATCCGTTGCTGGCCGATTCGTTTCAGTGACGCCACGCCCTGTGACTTATTCGCTACTTCCATCCTCGTTTCTTGAATTTGGCTCTGAAGTGCGCGGTTCTTAATATTTTTTTCAAGTACAACAGTATAAGATTCCTCTTAAGCATCCGACCAGGTCCTGTTATTACATATTATTGCCTATTATTGCATATTAGAATGTCAGAAGAAATAGCCCAAGAAGAACAAAATTGTCAATGCTGTACAATTACTCACTCGGTCGCAAATTTCATTTACAGAGATTCATACATTTCAAATACGTTATCAGTATAATAAATCAATTACAAAAAACAGTAATATAGATGATAGTCAAAGACAAATCAAAGGAAAAGCACAATCCCCCGTATTGTACCTTTCCGTTCATTTCAGACATTTCAGATTTTGTAATTTTACTGTCTCCTAATTTTAGTGACACGTTATGAAGTCGGTGTGAAAAACCTGAATGTTTTACAATGTCAGTTCTTTTTACAGTTTATTGTACACGCCAACTCTTATCAAAAATCATAATTTACAAGCATTCAAGAACAAACGTGGACGGAAACGCATTCACTCGAGACAGATACGATACGAAGTTGTGTATACTTACTTCCGCATGGGTTGTGATGGCGTATAAATATACACTTCGTGACCCTATGCAACTTGTTTTCACGCCGAGTGCATCCCACAGGCGACACGACAAGACACGCACACGTTCGGTGTAATGCTGTGTAGCAGCCACTCACTAGTGGGAATTCCGATTGTGCAATGTGGTATGCTGGTGTCTAGGTCTATACCCGCAGTGTACACGCTTTGTTTGATCAGATAGTATATCGTTACAGCTCTGGAGTATAATTAACGTCCAGGGAAATGTATATAGATGTGATAGAGAATTCCTAGTGTGTTTAGATTAATTGTTTATGAATGTAGCCATGGAATTCGTTCCCGGATACACAAGGAATGCAACAAAGAGAAATGTCAATCAGTTCTCTATCGGTCGTATGACATTTATGATCGGCATTTATCAATCGTGTAATAAATAGCTCGGTTATTTTATTATAAATATGTTGGTATTTCGGTATAAGTTCACATAAATTTATTATAAAAATCTCCTTATTGTTACAAGCACAGTAAGCATATTTACATATATTATTGTAATCCTTAAGGTTTTAACTCACGCTAATGTATTCAGTTGACGAGATTTATAAATTGTGTAACGTCACTACATGTTCTTCTAAATTACTTACGTGACACTGTGAATGGCACGCTCATCGAATTAACTCGGTCTCTTTAAATCAGGTGACAATATACGAGGATGTATAGGAAACGTGCTTCGTAAAAAGCGCTATTTCTCACAATTGATCGCCAACAAGCGCAATTTCGTACTCGTTCTGCTTTCATTTCCGTACCAGTGTAACAAACGGCCAATTCCTCGAATGCCACCGCGGTCATGTCGCTACAAAAGAATTGCCAAACACGAGACGTATCATGGAAAAGCGGCAGGTCGTTCGCAGCGCATTCTGCCATCGCCCATTGTCCCTTGAGTACACGAGACCACACTTTGCCTCCGCGCCTGCAGCGTTTGTTACCTGACCCGAATTGCAGCCCGGCGCGGCGCGGCGAGGCGCACGCATAAATCGGCGAAAGGCCCTCCCGCCGTGCGGAGGAATGTTAAGTGCGGTTTCTCCTCGCGGCCGCAGCTGATAGTAGCGCTGGCCGCGGCCTTGCCGCCACTCTGATTTTCCTTCGCGGGGCGGTCGCCGTACAGTGGCCGCACTGGTCAGGGGAAGGGGTGTTAACTAGACGTCGCTTCAATCGGTGCCCCTTTCTGGCGAGTGATTCTTTACATGGGTGTCACTTCAATCGGCTATCTCTTTAATTGGGTGTCACTTCAATCGGCTATCTCTTTAATTGGGTGTCACTTCAATCGGCTATCTCTTTAATTGGGTGTCACTTCAATCGGCTATCTCTTTAATTGGGTGTCACTTCAATCGGCTATCTCTTTAATTGGGTGTCACTTCAATCGGCTATCTCTTTAATTGGGTGTCACTTCAATCGGGTATCTCTTTAATTGGGTGTCACTTCAATCGGGTATCTCTTTAATTGACTGTCCCTTTAATCGGGTATCTCTTTAATTGACTGTCCCTTCAATCGGTACCACTTCAATATGGGGTCGCCTCTATCGAATACCGTTCTGGTATGTCTCCGCTTTAGTAGGAAGGGAAGGTATCTTAACTATTCTCGTTTCTGCTTTTAAGTAAAGGTAGACACTTTCAGTGAGACGAAAAATCTACTTACTTATTATGATCTCTAGATGTAGTTCATTAATGTACTGATTGCTCACTTCGAAATTTTAGATTTACAAAATCAATTTTGCTTGTACTGTACTAGTTTTGTGACACATTTCATTTTAGATTTTGCTGCGCAATTGTTCGACAGTTGATAGTAATGTTTCCTGCGGCCTTGCCACGAATATACTTTCATTTATGGAGCTGCCATCACACGGTGACCGTTTTGTTAAGCGGAATGGAATTAACTGGACGTCGCATTTATAGGTTTAATCTTTCTTCGGAATCCTCTGTAGTTGGAGGACCCTTCAATCTGGTACCACTTCAGTAGGGTATCGCCATAGTCGAGTATCGATTTGATCTGGCTCCGCTTTACTGAGAAGGCCGCTTATCTTAACTATTCTCGTTTATATTTTGAAGCTTTTAATCTTTGAGAAAAATCAACATGCTCATAATGGACTGTTAAAGCACTTCATAAATGTACTGTTTGCACTGTTCAAAACATTAGCTTACAATTTCATTTTTTTTGTAATAGTGTTGGAACATATTTAATATTTTTTTAATTAATTTTTACAGCAATTTTTATCGTCTCATTTATTAACATTCCAAGACAATGACTTATTTTATTATAAAAACTTTCGTTTTAACTGGGTGTTTTCAGAACCGGACACAGATGCGGGTAGGAGCGGATTTAGGAAGTCGCAGTCCCAACGCCTTGCTCCACACAGGAAGAAGTCCGCGTCCATTTGCGAGAGAGTAAGAGATGTCGCCTGGCATCGTGAGAAAGACCCCACGCTGGTTTCTAATTGGGAGGAAAAGTGGCTGGGATTCGCTAAGTGCAGGAGGAGGACCGCTCGGAAACAAACGGCTTGATCAGCGGGAAGGGAGATCCCGCCTCTCTCGAGGCTATTTCGCCAAAGTGCCTTTTGTAACTCTTTACCTTGACGACCTGCGATACTATCTTTATAGTACGCCTCATTAAGTAATATAAGTCGGAGACTGCATTACGTGGAGAACGGCACCGTGCAGGCGTCCGGAGCAGTGAACGAGGGGGGGGGGAAGCGCTCTTTGCTAATTAAGCAATAGATGAGCGATCGGAAGCAGGTTGTGACGGCGGAAACAGGCTGAATCTTGGCGATGATCTTAGCAGCAAAGGAGCAGCGAGTGGATAATGTGGGGAATTGGTTTTTTGGTTGGTTGTTAGTGCGTCAACTACTGAGATTATTAGTCCCGTAGGTGTAGTGCATGTTTTCCCATGAGAGTTGGTGGTGGTGATCTTCCTCCACTTGATGGCAAGATCCGACGCCGACCTAAGCTCCCGACCAATTCCCTGGCATGTGAGTTAGTGTATTACCTGTTAGTGTAAATGTGTGTAAATAAGGGGTGAGGATAGGACAAAAAGAGGAAGCAAAGATCGCGTGGTCCGTTTTGTCAGTGGCTCCGGCATTCGCCTGGTGTTGATCGAAAAACAAAACACGGAAAACTACCGATCAGAGCGGATGGCCCCTAGAATTCTCCTCCAGACTGAATTCGACATAGCTGACAAATAAGTGTCGAAAAATCTTGCCACTTTCGGGACTCGAACCTAGGTCCTCCTGGCCAGAGGTACTCCAGTGACATCAGTTAATACACTGAGCAACTTCTCCCGGTGGATCCTGTCGGGGTGGTAATTGTTGTTTCACTGTGATATTGATTGCGAAGAGGTAAGAGTGTGACTAACGAAGATAGGGATGATGTTGCTGTTGATTGCAGCGTCAGTGTAAGCGGCAAGCGGCGTAGGGGCGTTAAGTGGGCGGTGCGGGGCGTTGGCGCGACAAGGGGATGGTGCAGGGGCGACAAGGGGCGGTGCAGGGGCGACAAGGGGCGGTGCAGGGGCGACAAGGGGCGGTGCAGGGGCGACAAGGGGCGGTGCAGGGGCGAAAGGGGCGGTGCAGGGGCGACAAGGGGGCGGTGCAGGAGCGACAAGGGGCGTGCAGGGCGACAAGGGGGCGGTGCAGGGGCGACAAGGGGGCGGTGCAGGGGCGACAAGGGGGCGGTGCAGGGGCGACAAGGGGGCGGTGCAGGGGCGACAAGGGGGCGGGGCGGTGCAGGGGCGACAAGAGGGGCGGTGTATGCGCGGCACGTGGGCGGTGTAGGAGCCAAGGATGTAGGTTCGCCAAGAGGGCGGTATAGGCGGCTAGTGAGAGGTAAGCGGGAGCAGCGGTGACGGTGTACCCCAGGGACATAAATGGTCAGTGGCTATCGTGAGTGGCGACGGCGTGTGCGTGGGCGCCGCTGTCGGCGGTGGTCTCGAGTGGGGCCGAGGTGCTACGCTCGAGCGAGCGTGCGCCAGCGGAGCGTGTCGGGCGCGTGTGTCGAGGCTTTGCGTCGCCGCCGCGCGCGCCCGCCGCTCGAGGACGCCCCGTGCAGGGCGGAACGCCGCCCCACGCGCGCTGTAATTGCCAGCCTTGAAGACGTCTCTCGACAAGAGCAGCATTGGCGGCAGTCTGTTATTTATGCAAAAGGAATCATAAACTTTCTTGAAGGACGGGCGGTGGGTTTTGTGGTATGATTGTTGGGATCTCTCGTTAAGGTACTATTGAGTCTCGGATATTGTTTTGTTATCGGTGGTTGGGTTCTCATCGGACTCTCATCTCCTGTCATGAAGATAACACAATGATAATCGATCTACAAATAATTTCTTTTATTTTGCAAGGAGTGTACAGATCTTTTCGAAAACTAAGAAGGTGAGAGAGAAAATGTTTTGAGTAAATTTGTATAATGCCATTTTTTCTTTCATTTGGGACACTTTCTAGAGAGAAATAGCGAAGTGACCCACGAGTTTAATATTTTCTTACGTTATTTCTCTTCTTAACATTTTTATCCATTACTATTTTTTTTCATTGAATCTATAAATGGTGTTTGCAAATTATAATTAAAGTTAATTAATTTTACTTTCCGTGGGAGTAATTTTCAATTGTAATATCACAAGTACATAATATATTTTGCTCAAATATTTAATTAAAGAGTAGAGAAACTGCATCATAAAGTGCATTTATTCGGAAATTCAAGGTGACTAGAGTGCTTCATATAATTATTAAAATTATTTTCCTCATGTATTTTTCGAGAGCTGTATAGTTCTTCGCGAATATATTAAATTATTCGTTTTTCATGTGTGCCAAACTTCATCCAATTATAATTGAAATTATAATTGAACTTTTATTTTTTATTCTTATTCTTCTAGTTCTCAGAGTTTAAGCGTTTCATTTCAGCCTCTTGTCCAAATCGCACAAGGTAATACATTTTGCGTCCGACGGCCGTTAAAATTGAGCGTTTTCCCGGCCTACAACAGTCGTGGAGTGCTAAGAAGGCTCGCGCGAATTTGATGCGCTTTCATTGCCATTTGCCAATATCTGCAAATCACTACTGACACATAAGGGTGTCCCAACAACTACAGGCCACCCTCGTAACTTCTAAACGGTTCAGGACATCGAAATGCAGTTTTTGCTGAACAACATGAGCTGTACTTTTGTTTTAGTTGTCTTAAAACAATTTCTCAGCTGCAGAGAACTCCATGAATGAATTACATGAATGAAACGCACCAAGAAGAAGAAAAAAAGAAACAGCCCGTCCGATTATGCGCCACGCTCTGGCACTCGCCCACGAGGGGCGTGAGGAGCGCGTTGCACTAAAACCTCGTGGGGGGGGGGCGCGTAACGGCATCCGTGCGTCCTCACCACGCCCTGCCAAATCGATCGCGGCAAAGAGCACTTGCCTCGTTTTATGACAGCCGCGACGCGTTCGGGCCCCGCGCGCGCGCGCGCCGCCGGCCGACGACGGCGGCGTGGGCGTCGACTATTGGCGCGAAATCAATAAAAATAGCTCAAGGCCCACGGCACACGCCCGCTCGCCCGCCCGCCCGCCCGCCCGCCCGCTCGCCCACCGGCCTCCGAGCGGATGCGGCGTCGCCACCAAGTCGCCCCAGGGGATAAGAACAGGCCGCCAAGAGTGCGGGTCAGGTGGATGAACGTTTCTGGTCATTTTTGAAATTAAAGAAACGTTAATTTTAATAATTAATGATTAAAAATTTTGATTTCAAAAATGGTAATTTTGGAGGTAAGTTTTTTACGAGAGTGAAACTGTTTATTACGCTGTGAAAGTCAGTGTTTTATAGGTATGGGGATAATAGTCAGTGTTTTGTTGGGATCTTTTCGATTTTATTTTCTGTGAAATATTCTACTCTAATCATATTTTTACTTTTGACTAAATTTATATTTTTAAATTATCGCTTTTGTGCACCGACGTTATTATAGTGTCGAATGGACTAGCAGCAAATTTCTGCATCTGGGATTTTCAGCACTTGTTGGGTTGATTGAGTAACATTTCCTGGGCATGTCAACTGCTGCGGTCATTCGTCCCGTAAGTGTTGAAAATGTTTCAAAATCATTAGGTGAGGGGTTCCTCCCTGCTGAAGAGCGATATCCCACCCCAATCTACATGTCGACTCTTGGGCATTTCCCCTTCGAGGTATCCCTCCACAGCAGCGGGGCACCGCCCCAGCCAGGGCAACAAGCTCCAGTTGAAATGATTCAAGGCGTTGTCATTGCCAATAATATTATTTAAATCACGACTACGCGTTTTGTGGCTTACAAACAACACGAAACTGATGGCGAAGACTAAGCCATCGAAAGCTGCTCTTCAATTAAACAGTACTATTGGCAATGAGAAGGTCTTGAATTATTTCAATTATTTAAATGCCAACGACAATTCACCGCTAAAACAATATTCTAAGTTCCAGACCAGTCTTCTGGCACATGTGGTAGTGTGCTTCATGGAAGTGAAAGGGTGTGTAAATGAGGAGGTGAGGATAGGACAAGGATGAGGAAGAATAAAGCCGTGCGTGGCCGTTTGTTAGGGTAGCATTTGCCTGCTATTCATCGGCGAAACCACTGAAAAATACTATCAAAACAACCGACTCCTGTAAGTCTCTTCCAGACGGCGGATGAATTCGACCTAAGTATCTATCCAACGCTTCTTTGAGATTTTTTCAATCAATGGGGGATGAGCCATCTGAGAATGGTGCATCAGTCGTCCATCGCTTGGGATTAGAATTTAGTACAAGAAACGGAAGGAATTACAGCGAGCGGTCAATGACCAGCCTTAATAACACTATTCAGACATGTCTGAAGTTGGTCAGAGGAAACCTGTAAACCACTGGAGCAATCTAAAATTGTAAAACTGTCAGTAGTAGTCTGTATAGTGCATGGCGTTGGTTACCTGACCACTGTCACAGAAGACCAACCTTGTGCCTCCTGGCTTGCACCTCCAGATGCGGACTCGCCAAACCTTAGGCTCTCGCAACTAGTGCACATAATAAAAACATAATCCAGTCAAAAGATGTTTTCCTTACCCTCGTTCTCGTGAAACGTAATTGCAAGACTTCTGTCCATAAAATCCCTTTGTTAGATTGGCCCCTATTTGTGTTGAATGTATTTGAAATGTTGAACAGTACTAAATATAAAATGTACAGTATTTTGGTTTGTAAACCACATTGTCAATAAATACAAAGGGGTTAATTACCAGTATAAAATTTAGCTTAATAGTTTCAATGACAAAAAGAGGAATTTACTTCGACAAATAATAAACTGAGCGCCAGTGCTGCTCCCAATGGATACAAGTTAGGTAATGAAGATAGAATTGCTGTATCTCAACGGGAAGACTCCATGAATTTTGTTCTACATATTGAGCGTTCTAAAGAATCATCAGCACAGAAGCGATATTAGTTATTCCACAAAGTTCATTTGCGTTTCATTTCTGGGAAGAAAAGAACTTTTCATGTTCACAGAATACAAGAGATATCAGGCCATTAATAGGTTTTCCTTAATATCCACTAGAATTCATAATCAGTGCCTGCAAACTAATTACAATGCTGAAGGTCTGCGAAGTAAGAAATTGGAAAGTTTCCTCCCGACGTGACTTGTGCTTGTAATTACGGAAAGAAAGCATGTGCATATTTTCTCTTTTGTGCATTTTCTTTGTCCAATGAAGGCGCGGTTTCCCATTGGGCCTGAAACAAGCCTTTAGTTATGCGCGGTCCATCGCGATGAAGGAGAAGACTCACGAGCGTTCAATGGCGTGGCGTGAATCGAATACATTTTAATGTTTAATAACAGCGTGTCGATTTATCAATAAGGCACGCCCCGGCGGTAATTGCGCTTAGCAACGGTGCACACACTCACAACCCGGGGAATCCCCTGTCTCTCACGGACCGATGAGTTACATTCAGTCTTGTCTGCTGCTCCCACCTCTAGCACACGCCCGAAAATGAATATTGAGCTTAAATTGTCTACTACATTCAATTACAATTTTGGAGTATTGGTGGTATCTCAGGAAGTCTTGATGAATTGTAAAAGTGTGAAATGATTCACGTCAGATACGTGAAATAGTTATGATCGTCATTTAAAGAGCACTAGTCCATACAATTGTATGCTCTTAACTGAGTCACAATTGTCTTATGAATCAATAGGATTAAAATCTTGATGTTTACAGCACTGTTTTTAAAAGATTGAAACTAAATAAAAATCTAAAATATTTCTGAGAATGAAACGTCTCTGTAACTTAAGAACATTTTTCAAGCACTGAGAATTAACAGGTGGTAATGAAACCTAGGGAATAGTATCCTTAATAAATAACAATATGAGCAATTGAAGAGATTGTTGCAAGAGTGACTAATCTCCATACACCAAATTTTTCAGGAAGGAAAATTCTTCACATCGAGCCTAATAGTTCAAGAAGGGGATTTTCCTTTTTTCGGATACCATTTCCTACAGGAGGAGCGCAATTTTTGAACACAATATTTGGTATTACGATGGAGCAGTGTCTTAAAAATATATACCTAAAACAACAAAAACGAAAATTAAAATACGTAACTTTGGAAATAATTTTTTTCAATTATTCATATGCCCATGATCAGTTTTGGGATAACATACACTTTCCATTATTTTTCTCGTAACATTTGCCTAAAAATAAGTAAAATGGAGTATTTCTAAAGGAAATTTGCGTACTCGAGGCCCAGGCTTTGCGTCCCGTTGCGTCGCCGAAGTGGCCGCGCAGTCGATGGCCGGGGCGTGGGCGAGGGCGAGGGTTTGAAGGCTGAGGCAACAGCGGTCGTGTGCCGCATCGCATGTGGGAAGAGGAGAGAAAAGAGGGGAAAGAAGGGGAGGCGGAGGGGTGGAACCCACGCGCTCTCGCCGCCGCCGCCGCCGCCGACCTTTGCCCTGTGTCCGAAAGCCTACGCTTCCGTGTGGCTGGTGCTTGCTTGCTCTCGCTCTTTCCTCGTCTTCCTTCTGCACGATCCGTCCCGATCCACCTCAAAGAAACTGCCGTCGTTGTTACACACCGGATGTTTAGGCACTAAAAATAGTCTTTTACGCGCCTAAAAAGCACTGTCATAATGAAAACTCGTTTTTAATTTTTGTCTGTATTATTTTTTAAACTTAATGCACAAAACAAGTTCGTACATTTTAATTGATTGATTGATTGATTTGATTAATGTTTTCGGATTTCCGGGCGCGTCAACGGCTTTGGTCATTAGTCTCGTTAGTGTATTGCATGTTTTTTCTCGGGAGATGGCGCGCGTCAACGGCTTTGGTGGGCACCGCCCAGCAGGGACTAGGTCTAAGCTCCCGACCGACCTCCCGACCGGTCTCCGGAATTTCGAACATTTTAATGTAAAACTAGATTTACATATTTACAACTCTTCTATATTTTATTCCTAACAGTTACCATTAACCAGTAATATTTGCATATTGCCAGTAACTTTTCAAGGATCACAATTTCAAATTTGCGACGATTAGGAGACGAAAGCAGTTTGAATGCGGAGAAGGATCTCTCAACATCTACTGATGTGACTGGCAGATATTTTAGAAGTCCAACACTATCAACACTGAAACCTGAGAATTTACATTTATTTGCACATAACATTTCGGTGCTCTCAGTGTATTGTCAATCGACCATGTTCTCAGAACATGGCTGATATTTATAAATAAGCGAGATGGAGAAAAATCAGTTGGTATAATTTCAGGAATTTTCTTCAATTTAAAAATACCGACACGTGAATTGAAGATTTCGTAATGAATGGTCACGTTGGTCATGGCCGATTTTCCGATATCTTAGTGTTGTATAAAAAAAAAGGTTTATTAAAAACGGCATGTATGCTTAAATAAAGCAAAAACACGCATTATAATACTTAGTCATATGTCATAATTTGTCTTGACTCGAACACATATATTATCAGCCTTTAAATTAGTTCGCTAGAATAAAGTAGGCATTTACCTAGACATCGGATGTCTAGTCATTATTTGTTTTATTCGCGTTTAGGTTTTTTTGGGGTTCATTCTTTCTATTTCTTACAGATTGAACTAACTGGCATTGATGAAGGGAGGTTACGTGTTTGCGATAAATATCGAAAATTAAAGCATCGACGTATAACTTGTGGAGCATTTGGTCCTGTGGTTCGGCTTCCGCAGTAATCTCCTTTGCATAAATATTAAATTGACCGTAATTATGTTATATCATAATTTTTGCGAATTGTGTAGCACTTACTGAAATTTTGTAGAATTTCTGCACTGCAATGTCAGATATTATAGAGAAAAAAGAATTCTTGGTTGCACCAAGATGCAAATAAGTTTCTCACGTTAAAAATAAAGTTTAGTTGAATTTTTTATAATATTCTGGAACTTTTTATTGAGTATGACGTTTTACATGGCAAAATATAGCCGACATCACAAACAGAAAGTGCAAAAAATAGACTTTATTTTAAGGAATTTCGTTGTAGGATTTGTATTGTGATCGCATGCTTAGTAACGGATTGTTATCTTCCAGATGAATCGACCACGACGGGACCCAGACGTTGCAGAACTCCCTAAGCGTTTCTCCTACGCTTTCGCTGAGATTGTCTGGAGATTTACTGGTGAGTCATTCCCTCAAAACTCGAGATTCGCCTTCTAGTGTGGTGCGAGCGTGTCTGAATTTGGGTGCAGAACGTGACAAAAAAGTTTAAATTAAATTAAGTAAATAAAATGACATGCAATCCTTGCATTGAAATATTTTCTATATTGTTGACCATACTCGTAGATAAGATATACTAATGCAATTAAAGTACCGGGAGCTGTAGCTCAGTGCATCAACTGATCCACTTCCTCTTCCTTGTCCTATCCTCTCCCTTACACACGCTTACACTAACATGTACTACACTACCACATATTCCGGGAGATCGGTCGGGAGCTTAGAGCTTGTCCCGGCTGGGATGTGCCCCGCTGGTGAGAGAGTCCTGGTTAGGGAAACTCCACTAGCCGACGGTAGGTCGGCGCCGGATCTCGCCATTCTGGGGGGGAAGATCACTGTCATCTCCCGGGGGAAAACATGCACTACACTAACGGTACTAGTGACCGAAGCAGTTGCCGCGCCTGGAAACACGAAAAAATCAATCAATCAAAGTGACGTATTGAATTTTGATTTGAATTCTTTATAGCCATGCATTTTGTTGATGAATTTGAGTGTTTATATTGTTATTAGTAGATAGAATGTTTAAAGTTTGCTGGAAATGCATATAGTTAATGAGAACTTGTAGCGTTTTTAATCTCTACTTTTAATTGATTCTTTCATATTATTTCAAATCTGTTAGATTTTTTCTGTACAACTATAATTTGAATCTAAATGGTAATTGATATATAAAGTCATTCAAAAGAAAGTAAGTAATGGCACTGGAAATTGTTATACCTCTTAAAAAGTTTTCATTGTTAGAATTTCGCAGAAAGACTCTTTATATTCACAAAACTTTTCCCCCACACTGATAACGGAACGAATATTAAAAACTTTTCACTCAGAGTTCTCTAATTGTGCTGTCCAGCAAGGTAGCTCCCTTGTATGCAAAACGGGTCCCACAGAGAAAATTTTAACTCTCATCGTAATAAGACATGAGCGTACATTCTTTCTTCCGAATTTCCCAAGACTGCGACAAGCATTTAATTACTACTCAAACGCGCGTACAATGAGTCGCCGCAGGCGCTGGGAGTCACGTGGGCACTTTCTCCTGTGGGGAGACGGGCTGCCTTCCAAGCCGGGAGCTGCTTGTGTTCTTTTCATCTGGCGTAAGAGACGTCCCGTTCACAAGCTCCTGCCCTCCGCGGACACACACAGTGAATCGAAATCAAACATAAAGGGTCAGCTCAGCGTATTTTTTTGAAGAAAAAAAGAAAAGTAATGTACATTCCCACTATGGTCCACTAAATGAATGAAAGTGAATAAAACTTCTCACTAAATACTCGTATATTTGTGACATGCTCTTATTTTTGTGCACAGTCTGTCAGTACTCAATGATTCGTAGTTCAAAAGCGGTAGAAAGTCTAAAGTATTTAACATTTTATTTTTTTTAAATAAATAAATACGTATCAATTTTCAATCTTAGCAATCGTGCATCTATTTAATACTGTATTTGGAATGCCTGTCCGCTGCCTCGCTGTTTATAATAATGTTACTGAATTACCCTCATTACCATACATAGACTACAAAGCTCCACCAATAAATGCCCAAGAATCTGATCGACAAATATTTTTGAAAATTGGATAGTAAAAACATGAGATTGTCAAAACATGACAGTAACAATAAAGTTGTGTATAGGGTATTTTATTAGTGTATAAGTGACTAGGAGATCATGAGATTGCATGAACAGACGCCAACTTGCTTCAGATTTGCAGGAAATTGTTTGGCTTTCTGGAATAATTACAGCACATTGGATAACAACTTTCATTTAATATAAATCGATCTTATAGTTCTTTTACAATTTTATCGATTTTCTTTTTATTACGTAGTTAATTAACTTATTTCAAGAGTGTGATTTAGTTAGTTTGCTTTTTTAAATCTATTGATTTTAAGTTACCGTTACCCAAACCACTTTTAACATTTAACGCGAGGAGCCAACAATGCACATAAAGGATTTAAAAAAACAATGAATGAATTGATTATTCTCGTTAACATTTTTAAAGCCTTCTCAACGCTGGGATGATTCAGTGAACACTAAGAGTAGCATTTCTGATTTACTCGCCAAGTGATGACGATGTGTACTAAATTTATCCCAAAATTATAATTTATTGTGCATTGTTTTAATTTTTTATTTCTTATTACGTTCGCCTGGTAATTTGTTTCGAGCCAGTGTGTGTCGTCGCCATCATTTGCGAAACGTCGCACAGAAGCTGCAGCAGACGTCGCCGGGAGCAGTTTCCGGCCTCTCCCACGATGTCTGACTCCCTCGGCCATTGCCTTCGCTGCTGCTCCCTCGTCATATCTAATAAAAAAGTTGTTTTCCTTAATATATCTTTCCTTTATCACAGCTTCTCCTTTATGTTAGACGTTGTTAATCCCAAGCGGAACTATTAGAACCAAACGATCACAACACTAAACAGCTTAATTAGTGACAGAAAACCAGCAATTTGCTGAAGTATTCGCGTGGTGAACTTCCAATGTCTGTAAAAGTGTACGATATCCACAAATCTTTCGGATTTTGAATAAATGAAGAGAATATTGAATGTTTAATTTTTTGCCTTAAAGTGATATATTACAACTGTATGTTCCGTGTTTTGCATTATTTCAGTTTTGCTTTAAGCTTCTTGGTATTAAATATGAGGTCATTCACGCTCAAATTATATCTGTATTCGATAACGTCTGGTCCAAGTTTGAAATGAGGAATTTGTTTTGAAACGACTTTTGCCTGCAATGGTTTATTATGTAGTTTAGTTTGTGTTGCCTTAGTATATGTAATTAATATTTAATTTATTAAGATTTTATGGTTATTCAGACACATTTTTATTTAAATTTCAAGGTTTACTTTCTGTAATTTTTTCAGAACTTTTCTGTAGCACCCTTCCTTCTTTAGGATTTTGTGTCGAAAAGTACCATAATCAACTATAAAATATTTATATTTTTTCAGTCTTTAGGTACTTATATACATTCAACATTTTCCTAATGCGCTCTGGAGAGATTTTGTACAGCTTCCTTTAGATATTTTTTTTATGTTTTCCATTTTTCTTTCTGACGCAATGTCTGCCTTTCCATCTTAAACAAAAATCCTCTTATTTGAAATTCTTCTAAACCCATTCTTTTAAACCCGTTCGTTATTTTTTTATTTTTTGTAATCTCCACACGCGAATCTTCTTTTTCCTTTTTCTGAACATATGTCAACAGATTCTTGCTTTTCTTTCCACAGCTATTGCACTAACAGCCCCTCTCTCCACACAATGTAGTCATGTGATACACGAGATTGCTGGAGGACTTTCACTCTCCTTTTTCGCGACTCGGACCCGCTGAAACTAATTTCCGGGGCTGACTAGGCAGTGTTCAGTGTTTGCGGACCGGAGTGCCTCCGAAATGTCGTATTGCTCAATTATGAGAATGATT
This sequence comes from Teleogryllus oceanicus, assembly GCA_964035755.1. Taxonomy (NCBI): domain Eukaryota; kingdom Metazoa; phylum Arthropoda; class Insecta; order Orthoptera; family Gryllidae; genus Teleogryllus; species Teleogryllus oceanicus. The sequence continues at coordinate 68,172,363 of CAXIVR010000008.1, read as the reverse complement.
GATGTGGAGAGAGGCAACGCCAGTTTCCGACCATTCTGTTCCTTTTGGGTGGCGAGGAGCTACGGAACACACCAGATTTCTGCGATTTTCGTGAAGGAATTTGCATTTCATGAGAAGCAGTTAATATTGGAATTAATGCTGAACGCGTTTCGAGGTATCACGTTAAATGATGAATGCATACTTTACTAAAATTCCTATTATCTGAATGCTTGGTGTTTCTGTAATTAGAAGCTGTTTATTTAAGAAAGAATTGCTTATATTCCTTGTAACACATAGTATGAATATAACTACAATACGTATAGAATAAATTAAAAGTTGTTTTTTTTGGCAGTCAGGGTTTTATTTTGGTTTCATATAATTAACATCTTACATAGAATTTGTTAGCATAACACAATTTACATCACATTTTTGAGCTTTGAAGTTATCATACCCAGAAAAAGAAGTAAACAGTTTCAACGACGTTCAGGAAAGTGTATTTAAAACGTAAATCTCCCCAGGATGCGTTTTCCAGTAATATGACAAAAGGAACTCTTCCCAACGATACTCTATCTAATCAATAGAATACCCAGAAATTTGATCGTAAGATGTACAAAAAAACCTTTGTCGGTTGTTACAGTGTTTCATGTTCTTTTTCTTCGTTTTTTACTTTTTAAAATAATTAATACTTCATAAAAGAAACGGAATGTCAATGCTACATACTTCAAATCTTTAACAGATGCATACGACCTAAGATATTCCTGTAGAAACGAGGTGAAAATGAGCCTTGAGCTTTAAGCGTCCCCAGGATTTCCCATTTAGGAGTCTTCCGAACAGACAAATGAGCTCCTCTGCCGTCCGATTCCCAAAGATCCCGAAATAACGACGCGGCGCGGGCCAGGGGAGGGGCCACCGGGTCCACATCCGGCAGCTGATGGCTGTGACCCGTTTCGGGGTTGGGGGGCTGGCGCGGAAAACGACGCGACCGGCGAGTAATTGACCTGACGAAGGGCGCCGCACCGGAACCACGGGGCGGGCGCGGCGGGCGTTGGCTGGCGCGGGGCGGCGCGGGGCGGCGCGGGCGGCGCGGGGGCGGCGCGGGGCGGCGGGCGGGGCGGCGCCGGGGGGCGGCGCGGGGGCGGCGCGGGCGGCGCGGGGCGGCGCGGGGCGGCGCGGGGGCGCGGGCGGCGCGGGCGGCGCGGGCGGCGCGGGCGGCGCGGGGCGCGGGCGGCGCGGGCGGCGCGGCGGCGGGGCGGCGCGGGCGGCGCGGCGGCGCCGCGGCGACCGGCAAGCACGAGCCAGCGGAGGAGGACGGATCTTTAATTTCTTTTAAATCGATTATTATTTGAAAAATATAGAGAATGAATGCATGAAGAAAGTTGATAAACTACTGCTGAGCTACAACACAAGTACGCGCGGAAGATTTAAACAAAAAATGTATTTGTTGTCCCCGGATGCGGCGATTACTATGACCTTTTGTTTCGTAAGGGGAGTGCATGTCCTATATGGGAAATGGCATTGTTCCTCTCCACTGAAGTGTGAAATCCGGTACTGACCTACACGTCGATGATGCGGAATTTCCCTCTCTGGTATCTCTCTCCCACAGGGCACTGTCTTGCCATACAGTCCCTCCTAGCCTTCCATCTATGTCTTCCTATTTGAGTATTTATGCTGAGATAATCTATTGTGGCATCACTGTCGGTTTAAATGTTTCCATTGGTAGGAAATTAGTACCTTGTATACCGACAACCCGAGTTTGTGAGTTCAATTACAGCTGGAGGCATTATATGTTGAAAAGACGGAAAATATTCAGCGTGACATGACACTCACGTACCACTGAAAATACTGAGGAAATCAAATTGTTAGTAATTTCCAGTTTGCTTCAAATTTCGTATTGGTACAATGAGTGAATGACGCAACTAACCGAAAACGATCTTGACAATAAAGTGTTCGGAAAAAATTGTTGCTTCTATCTCTAGCAGCGAATATGGAACTCAAAAACCAGATAGTAGCTTTGGACGCTCATTTGGTGCTAAATTTGAAAATGCTCCAAAATAGCCTATTTTGGGTGAGGGGACAATGAAAATGTTTGAAGTGCCCGGTGACATCATTTTCCCACGAATTCACTTCTTAATAATATAGTCAATGAATGGTACACATTACGCTCGTGGTTGAATATATTTGATCGTTCTAGAGGTGTATAAAAGATTGTCAGTAATAAGCGAGATGTGAGAGAGAATGACTGAATCGGATGTTGGGTCAGCTTACTGAATGAGATACGCTTGCCAATAGGTGAATAATTTGTTACTAAAACGACATGAAATTACATTTTTTTATACTATAGCTCAGGACGTATGGCATTTTCCACGTGATATGTAATGTGTGGAGGAGTGTTCTCGAGATACATCCCAAACTACTAAAGAAGATATACATTTGTGTACTCACTGCAAAATATAATTTACATGTTGTAAATGCTGTAATACACTTGAAATGAACGAATGGTGTTTCACATTTAGTCGTTTCTCGAACATACTGCATTGCATACATATCTACGTTGCCCAAAATTCATACTTCTATGTAACTCTAACACCCTATTATATGTTTTAAATTAACATTTATGAAATGTAGTCACTTGTATTATCATAAAAACACACATACAAACACCCCCACCCACCGACACACACACACACACACACACACACACACATATATATATATATATATATATATATATATATATAGAGAGAGAGAGAGAGAGAGAGAGAAATATTTCGCATATCTTTTGCGGTAACTGACGTCTTTACGATAAAATGACAGTACGAGTGAGATGGATAAATATAGAGAAACTGTTCCTGTATTCCCCAATAGTATTAGTAATCTACATTATTGAATTCTGGCGTGTTTGCAAGTGTTCGTTGACTTTCAAAATTTCCAACCATCGCAGTGCACACGACTGTGACGTCTGTCCCAGCGGGTCCGCGGCCGACCTTGCCCTCGGCGTGGGAGGGGGGGGAACGTCCTCGCGAGGACGCCTGGCCGCTCTCGCATCCCCCGCGACGGCGTAAAGATAAGGTACAGCTCATTCGGGGAAGCGCCCCTCCCCCACCCAACACCTTCGTGATATACGAAGTAATTTCCACGCTCCAAGTACTGCCTTATATTACCGCGCCATGCCACTCGTACGCACTTACGGAATGAAATGTTTGCTTAAATCCACCGTGATTACTACCCGTGCGACCATTGAGTACCTAGTCGTGTTTTCGGAATGCAAGCGTTCTTCATGCTTTACGAGGGAGGACGGACAGGCGCGCGGGCGGGCGGACGGGCGGGCGGGCGGGCGGGCGAGCGGGCGGGCGAGCGGGCGGGCGAGCGGGCGGGCGAGCGGGCGGGCGAGCGGGCGGGCGGGCGAGCGAGCGGGCGGGCGGGCGGGCGGGCGGGCGGGCGGGCGGGCGGGCGGGCGGACGGGCGAAGTGGCGGGCGGGCGAGGTGGCGGGCGAGGTGGCGAGCGGGCGGGCGGGCGAGGTGGCGAGCGGGCGAGCGGGCGAGCGGGCGAGCGGGCGAGCGGGCGGGCGAGCGGGCGAGCGGGCGAGCGGGCGAGCGGGCGTTCGGGCGGGCGAGCGGTTTTCCGTGCGTCATGCACGCGGCGTGGAGTAAATTCCAGCACGCGTGCCTCAAAAAGGTCACGGCGAACGCGCCGAAGCGAGGAAAGCCGCCTCAATTTTCTCGATGAGGATTTTCAGTCCTCAGTTCTCGCTGCCTTGGCTGCGGTGCAGTCGGGTTGTCTGTCTCGTTTTGCCGGCACGCTCGGAATGCTGGAGATTAGCTGCATGCGATGCTCGGTGGAGAGGTGATGAGCGGGTGTGGAATGGCGGTGGGGAAGTGTGGAGTGGATTTACAACTAATCTTAAAGACGTCCTCATGTAGTACTTGTGGAGTACGGGAAGGGATTGACCCGTTTTCTACCTCAAGATTCCATTGTGTGAAAATGGCATTGGTGGCTCAGGGCGTCAATTAATGTCGCTGCAGTGCCCCTGACCGGGAGGTCCTACGGCCCTTATCTCGACGGTGTGGCAGGATTTTCGATATTAGCCAGAATAGCTAGGGCGAATTCAGCCGCTGTTTGGAGGAGAATTCTAGCGGCCTACTGCTGTGATGGGTAGTTTTCCATGGTTTCTCCTACAGACCACCCGACTCCCCAGACCCCACCCCGAACTCCCGACAGACTTGATAAGTCGGGCAGTTTTGACGACCGCTCCCACAATACCTGGATAGCTAGGTCGAATTCAGTCGCTTTCTGGAGGCGAATTCTAGAGACCGGCTGCTCTGATCGGTAGTTTTCCGTAGTTTCTGCGATCTACACCAGACGAATTCCGGAGCTGTACTCTAAGAAACGGGTCACGGACCACGTTCACCGACCACAAACGGATCTCGCCATCTAACAGGGGATGATCAATCGATAAAACATTCACCGCATTTGCGGGATTAATGCCCTTACCAATAGCCGACGTGTAGTTCGGCTCTCGATCTCGCCATCCAACAGGGGATGATCAATCGATAAAACATTCACCGCACTTGCGGGATTAATGCCCTTACCAATAAATGCACCCGGAAACTCCAATAAATCAAAACCGCTGTTAGAAGTTCTGGGCACCCCGAAGGGGAAGTTGTTGGCGAGCAGAACGAGTCCGCAGTAAATTTTCTGGAGCTCCTCTGGTTTCTGTCGGCTCTCACCCCATTATTCCTTCAGTATTCATATCACCACTATCATCCACTCATCTATTCAGTAACCATATCTAGTGAGAATCTCAGCGTCAGGATAGAATAACTTGGGTTTTGCTTGGGTTAGGGAGTGCGCGGATACTCCATTCCTAGAGGCTTGAACACTCCAAGGGAAGCGAATAGTAGAAGAAGCGAACCGGGAGAGGTGGCTCAGGGCATCAACTGAGGTCACTGGAGTCCCTCTGACCGGGAGCTCCTAGATTAGAGTCCCAACGGTTTCAGGATGTTTGACACTAGCTTGTCAGTTAGGTCAAATTCAGTCACTGTCTATTCTAGCGGAGAATTCTTGCGGACGGATGCTCTGATCGGTAATTTTTCGTGGTTTCTCAGATCACCACCAGGCGAATGTCGGAGCAGTACCTTAACAAACGGGCCAAGAACCGCCCGCGATTCTCGTAGCTCTTCCTTGTCCTTTCCTCCCCCCTTTCATACACTTACACAAACATGCACTACACTATCACACATGTCGGGAGACCGTTCGGGGCATAGAGGTTGCCCCGGCTGGTGCGGTGCCCCACTGATGGGAGATACCTGGTTGAGGGAAAACCCCATTAGCCGACGATAGGTCTACGCCGGATCGAGTTATCCAGTGGGGGAAGATCACCTTCACATTCAGAGGAAATTCACTACACTTACGGGAATAATGGTCTAAGCTGCTGCCGTGCCCGCAATCCCTCACAACCAACCAACCATTGAAGAAGCGAATTTCGTGCCGGTATTCTCGAAACCTCCATTGCTGTTCTTCCTGTTGTAATTAATGTTGACTTATCACACAGTTGATATTAGTGTACTAGTTATTATTTTAATAAAAGCATTCTTTTATGTGATTTTTATTTGTACTAAGAATTTTTTTTTAATCAGAAGTGCTCCTCAACATTACTACATTGTGTTCTAGTAAACTGTTCTCCCGTGACATCACGAGAATATGGAAAGTGTTTTCGTAATGTCATGAATAAAGAAAGTGTGTTCCCGTATCAGATTTAGTAGATATTTCTGATATAGAAACGGATAGTTGTAGCCATGGTATTAAGATAAAGTCCTTGTACTAGGCGAATCGTAGCTTCTCAAAATCTATGCATTAAATCAACGGAGAGAAAGTTGGAATAATGAAGGTAAAAAGAGTCATGACTCGAAGCAAACTCGGCAATGTAAATAAGGTAACGTTTCTACTGCAACATTTCTTAATTTTTACTTCGTACGATTCTGACAGCGTCGAGGAAGTGACCTGTTCCAAATGAGGCAAATATATAACATAAACAAGAATTAACACTTAGAAGAGATGATTTAATGACAGCGACATAAACAAACTTGCTACTTTTCTGAAACATAGCTTCGCACTTCATCTATTAATATTTTTTAAAATGAAAAACTAGTAGTTAATTATAAACCTGGTTATCCACATTATTTGCTTAAAAAGTTTATTTACAAGTATAACAACTTCCTCATAATTATATCTAACTACTAAAGGCAACTAATTAGCAAGCAGTAGTGCAAATTGTACTAAATAATGTACATTGTACTAAATAATAAGTTCATTTACTTTCCAACGTTCTTTCAAATCTACCATGAAAACATATATAACAAGAAACACTACAGATTTTATGTAACTATATCACTGAAAAGAATGTTTCATCACATTGAAAATTGATGAGATGCTATTGAATATTTACCTGGCATACATTACAGCCAACATTTCGAATATACCCTGAATACAGAGCTATAAATTGTTCATGGGTCTATGCCGAGGACATAGGCCAGGACCAAGAGTACCGAATTTGAAGCAGAACCGAAAGGCGACAAAGAAATTCAGTTTAGAACCAACTTGTGGAATGTAACTACCATATTAAGGATCCTACCGTATTTCTATCCTACCGTATTAATACGGTAACTACAATATTTCGGAGCTTGTCCCGGCTGGGGCGGTGCCCCGCTGGTGGGAGAGTCCTGGTTAGGGGGAAATCCCACTAGCCGACGGTAGGTCGGCGCCGGATCTCGCCATCCAGCGGGGGAAGATCACTGCCATCTCCCGAGAAAAACATGCACTACACTAACGGGACTAATGACCGAAGCAGTTGACGCGCCCGGAAACACGAAAAATCAATCAATCAACCAACCGAGTGACGAACATTCTCTGTACGCCCTACCCACCGCGTGTCGATCTTTTGGAGACATCAAAGGGAGCGAACATTCGCCGAACACGTCAGCTGCTCGGGGAATGCCGAATGTGTGGAGCCGGTGTCAGGCGAACTCCAGAGAACTGCTCTCTTCAGAGAGTGGGAGAGAGAGAGGAAGAGCGTGCTCGTAGCACTGGCCGGCGGCTGCGTGGCGCCGCCTCAGTACACTGACCGACTTCCCCACCACCCTCCTCCGGTTCCCACAGTTCATCAGCGCTGGTAGCCGGCGGCGTTCGCTCGCCGGCGCGGGCCCCTCGGCCGGCAAAAAACGAACGCGAAGCGGCAAAACGCAGAAAAGAAAAACTCTCCAGCCCGCAAGAAACTGCAGGTAATGTGCTGTCATTGTGTTGCTAATGGTGCGGCGGCGGCGTCCACCGCCGCCACCGCGACAGAATTCCCGCCTCCGCTCCCAGCGTTTCTGTGACCGCTACTGCCGACGTTCCTTTCCCTGTGCTGCCGATTCTTTCTTCCGTTGCCACTCCATCAAGCCCCGTTGCTCTCTCTCTCTCTTCTCTCTCTCTCTCTCTCTCTCTCTCTCTCCTCTCTCCCCACACACACACACACACACACACACACACACTGTATATGTTGGTGAGGGCGATCCCGCTACCTTGCTGTCAACTCTACCAACGGCGAACTCTACGATCGTAGGGAAGGCACAGTCGTAGCTATTTGTGGTAATGGTCCTAGTATTACTGCTAATACCGGTAATCCACTAGTGAAGGCTGTTGTTATCCGTTTTATAGTTTTCACCAGCCCTCGTCCCGCTTTCATGTTCTAACATGAATTATATGCAGTTGCTTCTATTGCTTAATTTTTCGTTGCGTTCTACTCACCATTTTAAATTTTCCTTCTAAGTTCACACGTTTACCGAATCTCATCCAAGGTTTGTTTTCTTTTACATTAATCATGTCTCCAAATTCTACATAACTTTACATAGATTTTTAAGTTTTCTACAGTTCTCATCATAATATTCATTAGTATTTTAATTGAATATAAGTATTGTCGTTCACCATTTTACCTGCTTTCACACAGCTTTATTTCAGCCATCCTACCCAATTTTTCAGGGCATCAGTTCCTAATGAGTCTTCATGAAACGCACATTCTTCACCGTTCTAAATATCCCAGTTCACCCTTAAACCCCTAAGGCTTGTCCACGATGTCCATATTTCTGTAGAGGTCTTCATCGCCATTGTTGTTCCAACCACTGCCGCTGCAGCTACCGCCGCCCCGCGCAGCAGCGGGGGGCGACGTAATGCCTCGCCTACACGCTGCCTCCCAGCGATTATCCCGCGCCGAGAGGTCTCCAAAGACAAATAGTGGCTCCGGCGACCTCCGCCCCCCCCCTGCGCTCCCCCTGCCAGGAGGGGGGGAGGGCTTGTTGAGGAAGTTATTTATGTGAAGCATTTAAGTACACGACTTGGCGCGCCGGCAAAAACACTGGGGACCCAGTAACTTTCTTTTGGAAACTGGCCCCCGAGGAAAGTATGCGCAAACACGGGTTGCGCATCTGCCATGTTTCACCCGCCAACGTTCGCCTTCTGTTCCGGTGCCGAAGATGTTCCGGAAGTCATGCATAATGCAAAGAATGGGCTGCGTTGACGTTGGCCGCTAATGGTAGGTGTGGAAACTCTTAGCTGATTTTCTACAGCTACGATGTTCTTTTAACTTTTCTTTGTTGAAAACGATTTCAGTTTACTGCTGGTTTTCATTTTGAATTATCGAAATGTCAGCGAGAACGATCCATAATACGATACACTATTACGCAAGTTGCCCGGCCAAGCCCTGAATTGTGTGTAAAATCACGTAGGTTCTTTTCCGTGCATGAATGAATAGGTAGCAAGCGCTTCTTAACAAGGTGATCGACCATTCCATATTTTTTCCTTCACGTAATCTTAGAGCACTTAATTCTCAAATTAAACCTATTTGTTTCATTTCAGAAAATTGACAGCGTCTTACACTATGAAACATGCCATTGAGATTGCTTTAATAATTATTTCTAACAACTCCGAAGAACCCACTGTATCGTGTGCCCCTGCAATGGTACTCTATTTCATCTACTTTCCGGGTTCGATATTGTATGTAAGTAACAAAATAAGATAACTTAAACTATCCAAACAGGCAATTTTTTGATCTTGTATTCCAGTATCCACATTAGCGAGCTTTGGACACCACATAAATGTCGTACCTGGACCGACCATTGATAAAAAATTCTAGACTGCTCTGGCCGAGCATTTCAATGATTCACTCCAACGAATTTCTAGCAGATGCTTCAATGTTCGTTCATTTTGTTTTATCGCTTACTCTGACGACCTCACTTCAGTTCACACGGTCGACGATACGTTTGTTCCTACTCCATCTGCAAAGAACTGGTCCTTTTTCACCTCGGGATCGCTTCGTCAGAATTATACGAATACCAGACCAAAACTTGGAGGAAATCAGCACCAGAGAAGAAGAACGTGTTTCTCTTAGTTTCTTCCTTCTTCCTTTTCATTCAGAAAACATTATAATGAAACATAACAATTAAAAAAGTATGTATATCGATATTTTTCATCCAAGCCCGAAGATAGACAAAAGAGGAACTGTGTAAAGTTTAACGTTTCTTTTTTATTATGAGGTTGCATATTACAAATAAAAACGTCTATCACGAAAACACCCGTCGGAGATGCGACGCCAGGCTAGTACCACGGTAATCTGGTCCTCCCGTAATCTCGTTTCGTCGGTACTCGGTGGCGGGGCCCGGTTTGCGCGCGCGGCCGCGGGGCGGAGGCGACCACCCCCCGCGCAATGATGGATTGGGCAGCGCCCGACGCGCTGCGTGGCCCTGCAGCGGCCGTCTCAAAGCGCGCGACACCTGTCGCGGAGATAACTTCACGCTCGCTGCGCCTCGCCGCGCGCATTGACGTGCCGCTCCCCACGCCCTGGACGCGCGAAATTTTGCTGCACACTTCGGTGGGGAAATATGAAACGTTGCGACGAACGGGGATGCTTAATGATCGCCTGGGACAGGGTGATAATGCATCTGGTGTATATTCCAGGTAGTGCAGTGCACCTGGTTGATGTGTGAATTGGAGGAATATGTTGTCGCTCAAAGGAAAAAACAGAATAATAGAAATTTTCAGATAATTAAATTTACTGTAGAATTGTAGGTAATATGTAGTGTAACAGAATGTATATGTTTTTTGTGCATTTCAAATACTTGCTGGGAGTAATAATATCTCTAGCGACTATAATATTGAAACTTACTTTGAAAAGTATTGTCACACAAAATTATTCAAGCAGTTTGTAAAACAAACGTAACAACTTTCAGAGCAAAATAGCAAGCCACTCATGGATGAAACTAATTGAAAAAAAAAGGACTTTAGGAAGCGAATTTTCAGTGTACAAAATTACTGAGATGAGTACATTTTGTCTCACAAAAATTATCATTTTATGGGAATAAAATGAAAAAGAAGAAATAACTAGTATATAAGGACACATTTGACAAAAATATATGCAACTAAAAATTAATAGGTAGGACATTGAAGGTTTTCTTGACAAATTTTGCTTCCAGACTACGTGTAGCATTCTGACCACCTGAGTTCCCTCCGTGACCAGGCAGCGGAATCCACAATTCAATTACTTCATGTGGAATTCATGACGGACAGAACGAGTTTGCAGCAACTTCACTTGAAGTACACTCGCTCCCCTATCTACTCCATCACGTTTATTATTTATCACGGCGCATAGAATTGCTTCATCATCGTCAGTGTCGTCCTCATTGGTCGGTTGTTGTCGACCTCAGTCACATCGTCAACTTCATTGTCATCTTAGACTTATCGTCAATTCCAACTTCGCCCTTCCTGTCCGCGTCACCCTCATTGTCCAGGTCGACACGATCACCCCACAGTTATCACCTGCTTCACCATTAATGTAAATCTGAAAGTTATTAAGAACTCGCCCACAATATCGATTGTAATGACAGCGACATTCGTTGGGATTGTTAATAAGTTGCGGTTTTGTAAATTTCCTTATACCATACAACAGAGGTTCTCAAAGCAGCTTTCGTACGCGAAGACAATGAAGATGGTTTGTGAGGTACCGGAGAACAATATTACTGAAATGTATTAATATGTAATATACATAATTATGGTGAAATATATAAATATATAATTATACTGTAATAGGTAACCTGTTGTTAAAGTGAATAGAAAATAGAGATAGCCGAATACGACTGAGATTCCTGTGGTGTGAATTTGGACTGTCACTTGAACTTTTAAGGGCAATTCCACCAACCCCAGAAGAGTTAATTCAAATTTGGTAGTCATTGCAGACTCCAATTCGAAAACTTTCTATAGCTTTCAAATAGCTCTCGCTATGCGTTAAGAGACATTGACTCTTTTGTGTGTATCGTTTGAAAAGAAAGTTCTTAAGTTACAATATTTGAGGGTGCTAGTACGACAAAATCGTTATAAGTATCGAGTGGGCTTGGAATGGAAAGAATGGGAATCCTATGCCATGTAATAATGTAATTTTTATTAAAGCACAAGTATCAGTTATAGGTTGGAACAAAGGATTTGTGATTTTGGGACTTAGACGCAATGTCATGTGGCACGGTCTCTCTCCGAAGTGCACGTCTCCGCAATCGGACTACATGTGCAGTATCCGACCGGCTGAGTTTAGCTGAAAGTAGCATTATTGAAATGATTGAAGGCGTTACAATACTATTTATTTCAATAAGAGCAGCTTTCGATGGCTTAGCCATCATCATCAGTTTTCTGCTGTCACGAAGTCACAAAAACGACTCGTTTTTGTAAAAATAAATAGTATTGTTGACAATGACAATTCCTTCAATCATTTAAATTATGAAAATGTCAACCATAACTCACCACTAAACCAATAATGAAAGTAGCATTGACATTGACTTAGCAGGGTCTCTGACGAAAAGCCCCTAGGGTACTTGTCCCAACGGTGGCGGATTTTCGACCCGAGTTAGAGAGCTGAGTCAGTTGCTGCCTGGAGGAGAATTCTATTGGCCGAGATCTCTAATTGGCAGTTTTGTGCTGTGTCTGCAATAAATATCAGGCGAATACCGGAGGATCAACCTAAAAAATTGGCCACGGATTGCGTGCGATCTTTCCTTCCTCTTCCTCGATATCATCTAATTGAAACCCACTCCTATACTTACATGCACTCCCGTGTCTAACATGTCGGGAGACTAGTTGGGAGCTTAGACTTTATTCCACCTTGACGCGATACCTGGAGGAGGGAAATCCCCTCAACCCGAATCTCACCACTCAGCGGCGTGGAACACCGCCACCTCCAGCGATAAAACATTCACTTCATTACCAAAACTCCTGACGACAGCCATTGATGCGCCCGGAAACAATCAATTAATTCATCCAGCGAGGGAAGAACCCCTACCATCTCCCTCAATAATGCATTCACTACACAAAAGGAACTAATGACCATAGCAGTTGACGTACCTGAAAATATCAGTGAATGAATGAATGAATCGATCAATCAATCCGCGCCTCCGCTGCACCTGAGCCCTGTGTCGCGCCCGCTCCACCTGGCGATTCCTCGAACTGCACCGGCCGCCGCCCCGCGCCGCGCCAATTACAGCGGCGACTCGCAAATTCGATCGCATGTGACGCGCCCGTTAACGAGGCAGCGGATCGCCTTGGCCGTGCAAAGGACGAAACGCCCCCTCCGTTCCGCCCCGCCTCCGACTGCGGATTTTCGCCTCTTACGGCGTCGGGACGCGCAGCCGGCTTCGGACTCGCAGGTGGCCGAGCAAATGGGCGCAAGAAACTCGCCTCCGCCGCCGGCCATGCCCACAAACCGTATCGGTGGCAGTGGTGGGGACGGTGGCGGTGGCAGCGACAGCGGAAGTAGAGGTGCCGCATACGAAAGGTATACGGGGTTGAAATAGAGGAGTTTTGTTTCTACTTTTTGGTGATAACTAAGCGGGGTATAAACGCAACCGATAAATATTGCCACCGTTTATTTGATTGTTTGCTTTAGGAAATGAGTGGGAATAGCTCTTTGTCACTAAATCAACTTCATTTTTAATAGGTCTAAATATTACGAAGTCCACTAAGTTTCAGTAAATCGAAGAATAAAAAAAATGTTTATTGATGATAGTTCGTTAATTATATGCAGTTAATGTTTTTATACTGATCGTATGACACAAGTTGTACAGAACGTACTGGTCCAAAAGTTCCTTGATAGTTGTGACCTCCAGTCAGTGCCAGGAAGAATGAGAGTAAAACAGAAGCTCTATTATGTATTTAAATACACGGAAATTTCAATTTATTTTTATTCTGCTATGAATTACTACTACTTACTAATCTTGTAGTAGTGTACTGTCTCTACGTAACTTCCAACTGGTATTTTTTCTGGGGTTAAATTAATTTACATTTTATTTCATGTTCAAGCTAGGACCGGGAGCGGTAGCTCAGTGCATCAACTGATGTCACTGCAGCACCTCTGGCCGGGAGGTCCTAGGTTCCCACTCCCCACGGCTGCAGGATTTTCGACACTAGCTTTTCAGGTAGGTCGAATTCTGTCGCTCTCTGGAGGAGAATTCTAGGGACCGGCTTCTTTGATCCGTAGTTTTCGTGGTTTCTCCGATCACCACCAGGTGGATGCCGGAGCAGTACCCTACCAAACGGGCCACGGACCGCGCGTGATCTGCCCTTCCTTTCCTTGTCGTATCCTCTCCCCTTACAAACATACACACTAACATGACACTACACTACCATATATTCCGGGAGACCGGTCGGGAGCTTAGAGCTCGTCCCGGCTGGGGCGGTGCCCTGCTGGTGGGAGAGTCCTGGTTAGGGGGAAACCCCACTAGCCGACGGTAGGTCGGCGCCGGATCTCGCCATTCAGCGAGGGAAGATCACCGCCATCTCCCGAGAAAAAACACGCACTACACTAACGGGACTAATGACCAAAGCAGTTGACGCGCCCGGAAACACGAAAAACAAACAATAGTAGGACGACTCGAATTGATACTTTGAAGACACGTATGACTTGAACATGAACGCAGAAGTTGTGCAGATTTGTTTCCCGCTGAGAGTGACAGCCTTGTCGCGCGCTGCGGCCGCTCCTGCGCCCCGGCGGGCAAGAACGGCCGGCGCGGCGCGGCGTGGCGCGGCGTGCGCGCCCGGCGTGCGGCATTTGTCGGCGGCGCAAAGGCGGCCGGCGCGTGCCTCGTTAGCCGGGGGGCCGCGCCGCGCGCCCCCGCATTCCCGCACCGGCGGCCTTCGCTCCGCGGCGGGAGGGGTGGCATTTTTGTGCGGGAGGTGGCGGCAATGCCGATTCCGCTTCGGACTTCCCTTGTCCCTGCGCCTTCGGAACTTACTGCTCTGTTTTATCCTCCGCCGCTTCCCATTTCGCGCTTTATTCACGCTCTTTCCTTCTTTGCCTCCTTCTCTTTTCCTTCTCTGACTCCTTCTCCTTTTCTTTTTAACCTCCATCTCCTTTTTCTTTCTGTCTCCTTTCTTCATCCTCCTGTGTCTCCTTTTCTTCTTCCTCCTCTGTCTCCTTCTCTTCCTCCTCTGTCTCCTTCTCTTATCGCTCCTCTGTCTCCTTCTATTCTTCCTCCTCTGTCTCCTATTCTTCCTCCTCTGTCTCTTCTCTCTTCCTCCTCTGCCCTCTTCTCCTCTTCCTCTTCTGCCTACTTTCTTCTTCCTCCTCTGCCACTCTTTCTCCTCCACATCATTTCCTTCTCCTCCTCCACATCCCTCTCCTTCTCTTCATTTTCCTCTTCATCATTTTCTTACCCCTTCGTGTCCTTTACCGTCTTCTTCTCTTCCATCTACTTCCCATCTCCCACTTCATTCTCGTTGTTCTCTTCCTCCCGTCGATCTCCTCGTTCTCCTTCCCTTTTCATTCACATTCTTCTCTTCTTCCTCCTTCTCGTCCATTGTTTTCCTTCTCCTCCTCTATTTCCTCTTTTACTGTCTTCTCCATCCCTTCTCACCTCTTCTCCTCCGCTCCCCCATGCTATTTTACTATCTCTCTTTCCCTTCTCCTCTTCTTTCTCCACCCCTCCTTCTCTGCTTTTCTTGTTCCTCCACGTCTCCGCGACCGCTCCTGCCATCCCCGCAGCGCCGCCGTCGCCGTCGCCGTCGCCGAGGCTCGAAGGAAGGACGAGCTGGCCCGGGACCTTGGCCTGGTTTCGCTCTCGGCCGCAGAGGCGTCCCGCGCGGGCGGACACTACTTGGACGCTTTTTTGGGAATTGGTGATAATAATAAAAGTTGTAGACGTGGAGCGTCTTCTAATTGAAATATTGGTCATAATTATGATGTTTTCCGTGAAGTCTACATTTCTTCATTCAGCTGTCTCATCTCTACCGATCCGAATCCATATTGCGGTAAATGTCATAAAATTCAATATTAATGTTTTCTTCTCTTTTCTGGGAAAAATACTTTGACTTTTGAACCATAAAAAATCTCTTCGCCTCATAAAAGTTAAGTGTACCAATGCAAATAAATTGCAAATTGGTTTCCTATGTTGACTGAATTAATGGAAATAAAATAAATCTTCACTTTGTGAATGTAATTTTCATGTAATGAAAGGAAATGTAAATTTCGTAGTATCCTGAAGGTGTAGGCTTCGTTAGCAACATTGTGCTGATCGTTCGGTTTCTTGACTGCGCTTCGTTTCGAGCACAATACATCAACTTGCCTTTTCAAACGTCTACATCCGCGACACTGCCCTCATGGACGAGAACTTTGCTACATGCAAGTCGAACGCGCTCGTTGCAAGATATAGTACACACCCTGTAACCTACTTTTAAATACGCCATATTCATGTGTTTTATCACAAACGGAAACAACTTTACAGAAGGATTTATAGAAGGGTTACAAAAGTTCAATATCTTGAAATATTTCTGACAAGGACCTTTCAACAGGTTCAGGTCCAAATCGGGCCTGCTTTTTTCTTTTGAAAGATATCCACTATTTATAACAGCTGTAAAATAATTAGCTGCCATTTTGCACGGGAAGTTACTGAAAAAATTTAAGAATTTTGTCGGTTTGGGCCGCACTGTTTTTGCTGACGGCGTGGACAACCCTCACTGCGGAGAGCAGTGTGATCGCGAACGACTCAAGTAGTGCTGTTATTCCTCGGTTGTGCAATGCGATACAGCGTCCTGCCGCGCGGTGCGGAGGATGGGTTGGGAGGGCAGGAAGGGTACCGATAGCAAGTGCACGTGCGTTGCGTTTAAGTCTGCGCGCGCGACATGGGATACCATCGCTGATAGCGCGTTATTAATATCTGCGAAGGCGGCGGCGGAAGCGATGCGGCGAGCACATGGATGAAGGCGAGGAGGGGGGGAATCTTGGGGGCTCGGCCGCAGCCTGCGACGACGCATGCTCGAGGCCCTTCGACTCCGACTCGAGGATCTCAACGGTTGTGCCTGGCAGTTCTTGACACGCAGTTCAAGACACACTCGTGATTCGCACACTCAAGTGACACTGGTCATTTTTGTAATAACTTCACTGAATAAATTTGTATTGTATTATAGTGACTTCTGTTATGTATTTTTAAGCATAAATTTAGTTTAATCATGATTACGTGGAAGTTTACAGGATTTACCCTCTTTCCTACGCCCAAATTTCTTTGTTTTAATCCAATGCCTCCCGGTGTTGAATGCAGTCACAGATTAACTGAAAGGGAAAGAAACTCATTTTATTGAACCATCGTACATTGATGTATATGTCAAAAGTAATGGAAGGTCGGTAATCAATGTTAACTATACTTGCGTGTCGCGGAAACACGTTGGCATTGCATCAGGTTTCAATTTCTGAATGTAAAACCCAAAGAACCGAACTACTTGCCTCGCGTCAAGGGCGGGAGCAATGTGTTTCGCGACCTTGAATTGGGACTCGTGCCCGTAGGAGCGCCTGCTCGCTCAGCGGATATTCTTACAGTTGGCAGGGCTGCACAAACCCCAGGCGACCGACAATTTGCGTCGTGAAAAGTGTGGAAATTTCTTAATTTTTTTCGAAAGATCCGGCGCCTTGCCTCGCGTCAAGGGCGGGAGCAATGTGTCCTGCTTCCAGTGCGAAATGGCAACTAATTTTTTACTGATGTTATAAATAGTAAATATCTTTCGAAAGAAAATTAAATCAGACTAGATTTCGATCTGCACCTGTTGAAAGGTCCCTTGTGAGTACTAATGGAACAGAGCTTTCTTGTTTCACGAAAACTCGAAAATATTAGTTACACAGTTTCTCATTTTAACTTGTTTATTTTTTCTGGAGGATAAGCAGTAACCATATTTTGACCGATCACTAATTTTCTAGATTTTCAGTAACAATTTTCTCTACCATTAAGTTCAGTTAGCTCCTCAAAAACTTAAGCGGTGATCGACTATGGATTTAGCCAGTTCGTAGAACTATCTATGCGTTGTAGTAATTCTATCATAATAATAATAATTTTATTATTATAATTTATTATAATAATTATTTATTATAATAATAATAATAATAATAGAGCGAGTTATTTTTATTATTACTAGTGACCTTTAGAACCAAAAATGATGCTGAACGAAACCACAAAAATGGTTTTCCAAAACAGCGCCCACACTGCTCTAGAGCAACAGATAAAAACTCTGGTATAACACTGCAATAAATAAAATATTTTAACAAAGCCTTGAAGAATATTATAATAACATAATACAGTATATTTATAATAATAATAATAATAATAATAATAATAATAAAAATTATTTATTAGGCAGGATTTTCGACACTAACTTTTCAGCTAGGTCGAATTCAGTCGCTGTCTGGAGGTGAATTCTATTCGGCCGCCTGCTCTGATCGGTAGTTTTCGATGGTTTATCCGATAAATACTTGGTGAATGCTGGAGCAGTAACCTCACAAACGGGCCAGGGACCGCGCGCGGTATTTCCTTCCTCTTCCTTGTCCTATTCTCCCCTTACACACACACATTTACACTAACATGCACTACACTACCACATATTCCGGGAGACTTGTCGGGAGCTTAGAGCTTGTCTCGGTGTGGCGGTACCGCGCTGGTGGGAGAGTCCTGATTAGGGAAACCCGCAGCCGACGGTAGGTCGGCGCGAGATCTCGCCATCCAGGGGAAGATCACCGCCATCTCCCAAGGAAAAATATGCACTACACTAACGGGACTAATGACCAAAGCAGTTGACGCGCCCGGAAACACGAAAAAGTCAATCAATCAATAACGAATATTTAATGGCGGGGAGCATTTTCTTTGAGCCTTGCTGTCGCGTGACGTCAGCTCTGCCGTAAGCTGTGAGTTGCACGGTCGGTTTGAGAGTAGGTGGAATAACACAATAAAATCTTTAATTTTTCAAATAAAATTTCCATTATTCAGCCAAAATCGAAAATATTTTATTGTGTTTGGATTTTTCCCGAGTTTCTGGGCGGCCAACGAAACCGTAGAAACGTCTCACACGATAGGAGGTTGCGTAGTTTTCTTTCAATGTCTGCGTGCATTGGAGAAATTAATGATGTATCTTTATTATTATTATTATTATTATTATTATTATTATTATTATTATTATTATTATTATTATTAATGTTATACACTTTCCTGCAAATAGATTTCAGGACATATGACTTCATACTATATCTCAAATCAATGATGTTTCTTTGAAATAATATATTTTTGGACACAGGCGTGAGTACAGTGGATATGGAATTGTGCGAGTGGATGTGCACGTTCCCATAATCTCTGCGGTGGGCGATTCTTGGTCTGAGTCATCGTCGAGGCAGGAAATCGTCCCACGTCCCACGACTCCGAAGGAGATGTTTCGATTAGCATACTCTGCCAGACTCGGTCGCAACCACGCAGAATAGCCTCCGACGGATATAGCGACTTTGTTACAGCAAAACACACAATCAAATTTTGAATTTATCACTTTACTTCCGTTCAAATAATATCCCGCTGGGGACCAGCTCTTTTTCTCTGTTGAAGGTTGAAGTATTACCCGCGCAAGTTTTCTTGAGCTCTCGCTTCGCCTGTTGCGAGAGGAGTGGGGTGTTAGGTTATTTTCGGAAAGGGAATTTTATATCAAATTTGTAGTTCGTTTTTCAATGCAAAATAGTTTCTATTACAAGGGAGCAAACACTTCTGGTTATCAAATTTTGCCTACAACGCTCGTTGCTATAATTTATTCTGAATTCAACTAATATTGGAAAGGAGTGGGAGTATTTGTTCTGGGGCGCGTGTAATACCTGTTGTTAGCTTGAATGTCTGCATGTGTTTGCGCTCATTGATTTTCACAATAAAGTAGTACATCACTTGAGGTAAGGTTTGTACGTGTATTTGTTTGAAATCTTGTTAGATGTCTTGGACTTGTAAAATGATTTCTGCCAACTAATTAATATACAATATGCAGGTCGAGTGGTAAGAGATTGAAAAATGGTAATGGAATTGCCACTACAAGACAAAAAATCTGATAAGTATTTTAGTATTTAGAACTTTCGGCAGTAAAAATACTCATCATTCAGATGGAAATGATACGTTTGTAAAGACGAGACCAACTTGCATGAAGATACAATTCTTGTTTGCAAATGTGCAAAATATTTTGGACATCGATTTGTGTTTGCGGTTCTTTATGTTAGAGTTAAGGAAAGAAGACCCTATAATTTCACCGTTTAATGTCAAATTGCCCTATTGGCCGCACTTTTTATTCACCTAATGTACATGACAAGATGAGCGTTTCACACAAATTATTTAAAATAGAAAATTGCTAAAACGTTCCTCTCATTCATTATGTTTCTATTTTACCCTTCATTATCCAAATTCATTTTCTGTCCGCATGTACATATTTTTTTGCAGGGTGGCCACTAATTTCCCTATATTTTCCCTGTTTTGTACTGCATTTTTTGTTTTTCGTGATATTTTTAATTTCTCACTACCTAAAAACTATTAAAGCTATCCTATTACTAATTGGCCAGCTCTTTTATTTCGTTGGAACAAAGTACAAATTAAGAATATTTCTCCAACAAATAAAAATCAAGCGAAAAAAAAGAATGTAGTACTAAATTGTTAAGCAAAAATATGTAGTTTTACAAAACCCTCTCAAATTTCCCTGACTTTTAACGATTCTTTTACAAATTCCCCGATCTTTCAGTTTTCACCAGAGGAATGCAATTTTCTGATTTTCTCCGGTTTTGCATGTTTTCCTGAAAGTGACCGCCTTGTACAAATAATTCTCACCGCACCCCACGTGGACCAGCCTGAGAACTTTTTGGCCAACAACGGCCGCAGAGGGCCGAGGCCTTGGCCTAAAGGAAGGTTGGGCGCCTCCGAGCTGCGCGCGGCAGACACGTGCTCCAGCACACAAAGTGCCTCGCACCACGCTTCCACGAAAGCGCCTTGCGGATGCACCACGTGGCACGGGAACAAAGAAGCAAGCAGGCAATTTGAAGATGGTGCAGGCGGCCAAAGATGTATTGCAGACTGTGAGCAACTAACTTTTGTTTAAAAATTGAGTATTTTTTAAATAATTCGAGAATAAAATTTAAAATGATTATAGTACTAGTGAAATAATGAAAGATAACATGTATCTATAGTATTCTAGGTAATTATTGTCTCTAATTCACAATGTTTTCGGGACAAAGATACTGACGTGATATTGAGCGTTTGTACGTACAGTGTGTTTTAGCGTTCAGATTATGTACTATTTTCAACTCTACTTTTGATGATCACAATAAGTGAAGTTATTATATTATAAATAATGTGTCAGAATTAACATTTAAAAGGAATTAACAACTGTTAACTTGTTGTGTGAGTTGTATTGTACAGTACCTTTGGCATGAATTTGCAGTAGATTGGCCTGTTGCGCGTCTCGCTTTCAGTCGTCGGAAAGCAAGATAATAGCTACCCTACAGACAATACACAGGTCTAATCAGACAATTATACCACTTGGTGGTAAATTGAACTGGACTGTAAGTAATAGATTCGCTAGGTGATGCAATCGGTGTCTATTGTAGTGGAGGTTATTGAATTACTCCAAGTCGAAATGCGTGGCTTTGTTCTCGGCAGTGGTTTATTACTGGCCAATGAGTCGACTTTCATTGAATCAATATGGGATGCAAAATTAACAAGACGTTGATTTTGTTCAGAGATGAAAGCTTTTTCACAGATTTTTCTTCATGTAAATCTTCTGTATGTATAAGTGTTAAAACATTAAAATGAACTGTCAACCACTCCTCTCTTGTCTCATAAAAATTATGAAAGCTAGTAAATGGGTACTTTCTTCATATTCCATAATCAAAAGATAATTAGAAAATCCGTATATTCGGGTAAAGGAATCGATACAAATATATACTGTCTATTTTGTCTATTACTTTCTCAAAAATAGAATTGTTTTTGTTACGTGCTTCTTACAATTTAAGAATATAATTTATTTCATTTAACAGTTTATCGAATGATACAGACCGAGAATATAGTTCAAAAAAACACTGAAATTCAACGGACAACCGCTGATCAACTTTCATGTATTAATTCCACCATTGATACTGTATTTCCTTCGAGTTTCAATGATGTCTATTATTAATTTTAGGACCAGAGGTAGGGGGAAGAGAATAAATTGGGCCCAACAGAATATATGCAATTTCCTAGAAATCAATACCTTTTTAATAATGAAATTGATATACATGAACGTAATTCATGTTAAATACACATCGCAGTAAATTTAAATAGGTCAAAAGGAAATTGAATTGGCTAAATTATAACACGATTTTAATTCGATTTTCCTGAAACGTTTCCTCTTGCGAGCCTGCACTGAATGTATGCTTGTTACAGCCTCGCTGTAAAACAGAAGGACCGATTTCAACAAAACTTAGTATACCATGACTAACAATATTAAAAAGAAAACAAACCACTTCTGTGCTGGTTGCACACGGCTTGCACTAGCAGCAGGTATGGGAAGGAGTGGTGTGTACAAAGATGAAATGGGAGTATGCAACATGCAATGCATCCATGCGGGCTGCGCGGGTGGACCTGTGTAATTCAAAATTGTAATAAATAAATACCAGAGCAGCGTTGGGAAATCGGTTTCATTGTCACAAAACAAGCATCAGAATGTATCTGGGGTTATTTATCATAACGTAACAAAAATTACGTCATATTACTTTCAAAAACATTTTGAATTAGGGTCTACTAAAAAGTACAGTAAGAAAAATGTATTTTCTGAATCATTTCGTCATTTCTTTGTGCCAAACCTTACAAACTTCAATGACTGTTCGTTTATGATCTTTTCTCCCGACCCCAACATCGTCCTGATTTATTATTTAACTTCATTAAAAATTAAGTGAATTTTTGTATGTTCCATTATAGTTGTTTTACAGTTACATTAAAGCTATTTTCTTCATTTTCAAATTAATTTGAAGTTATAGTTCGAAGGTAATAGAGTAATTATTACAAAAAATATGGCGAGGATATTCATTTTTCATCAACACCGCCTTATTTCTTTTTGTCACAGTTGATGCGAGAGCATGAGCATTTTGCTCCGTAAAACGAATGAATATTGGAAATGAGAAATGCCCCCTTGTTACGTTGTAAAATCTGTTCCGATATTTGACACCTTTCTTCATACTGTTTTTCGCGATTACAGCATTCGTTATTTTTCTGTTGCTGTCATCGATTATCAGTTTACTTCCCCGTCTGAGAGGTTCGAAGGGTTAGAAATGAAGGAAAAAGAACTGGTCTCCCTTGCAATAAAAAGAAATTCCACTTGAAAGAGAAAATGAATTTCATTTCTGCGACGCGGTGGCCGGCTGCTGCCACGGTCGGGCGCCCTGCTCGTCCTCGGAGCGCCCAGCGCCTAATGGCTCAATCGGGGCGCGAGTGGCCCGCGCCACGGCTCGTTTGCCACAGCGAAGACGTCTCATTTCCCCCCGCGCCACCCGACCCCACAGCTCCTCCCCTTCACTCTTAGTCCAGCCCTTCTCTCCCACTCCACCCCCCTCTGCCCCTACTCGCCCACTTCTGCTCCTCTCTGCCCCCTCCCCCCCCCCTCTGTCCCCCCCCCTCACTGTCCTTCCCTCCCCTCACTGTCCCCACCTTCTCTCTGTCCTCCTCCTCCCCTCTCTGTCCTCCTCCTCCCCTCTCTGTCCTTCACCTTCCCTCTCTGTCTTTTCCCTCCCCTCTCTGTCCTTCATTTCTTCTGACTGAATCAACCTTCCTCTCTCTGTGTCAACCATCCCCCCCCTCTTTCCTTTCCGGCTCCCCTCTCTCCCTCCTTGCCCATCTGTGTCTTCTCGCTCCTCTTTGTGCGACTCCGTTCAGACCTCCTTCCCTGCTCTGCCTTCCCCGTCCCTCACCCTTCTCGCTCAACGCCCCGCCCCGTCTAAGCCGCGCTGCGCCGCTCAGATTGTGTGAACGGCAGCAGGCTGGTGGCGCGCAGCCTGCCCTGTCGCCCGCCAGCCGAGCAGATCGCGCCGCAAGCACGGCTCTCGCCGGAAGAGTTTTGTTCCGGTTGAGGGGGAAATGGGACTCGTTGCGATGGAGAAATGTTGTTGAGAAATCTGGAGCTCGTGTGGTTTCGAAGCAGCTGTGACAATCACAGAAATGAAAGAACGGCAAATAAGTTCGACAGTGTAACGGCTGAGGGGAAGTGTAATATGTCCAACTCGCTGTTGATGATGAACTCGTACAATAATAATTTATTCTTAGGGCTTGATTCCAGACAAAGCTATACCACATATAGTTTATTCTGAGAAATATGATTATGGTTTCAGCATTTCTTGTTACAAAGTAACTCTGAAATCTCTCCCTGGTACACCACCACTACAATAATCGCGCAAAATGATATAAAATAACTTGAAACAGCGAAGACAATGTTAGCAGAATTATCTTATGTTTGTTGTGGCATATGTTGAATCCTTCAATTCAACAATGTGTCTGCGATTTTAACCAAAGATGTTATTGTCCCCAAGTGTAATCTGCTTACTAAGACTCGTAAACTGAACTTCTGTTATTAAATTGCATAAATATGTATTTTACGAGACAAAATCTCACTATAACAGATTGGGTCGAGTTGTGAGCCGATACACGAGTATTTAATAGAAAATATTTCCCTTCAGTATCTCCAGTAAAATTGTTTCTGAAAGTCAACACCATTTCACTTTCAGAAATGCTCGTTGCGTGAGCGACGTAAACCCTGCAATTCCAGTACATATGTTGTGCCGTACATTCTGAACTTCAAGTGAAGGTAAAAGACTGTAGGCGTGAACCACTCCTTAATAAATAATATTTATTATGGTTTGCTGCCTCGTCTACTGCGATATATTATGAACTAACCTCACTAGCATATTGTCTTCTTGCCAACCTTGCTGATTGAACACTCCTGACTAACAACGCTAACATTTGTTTTAAAGTCATGAAGTACAAACGAGTGAGTAGAACTGTTACGAGTACATCTAGTAATGTGTTTATTTATTGTACTCGTCCTGCCTGACCAAATATATTTTCAAATAAAGTGGGAGCCCAAGAATCACTGCTCTGTTTCATAGAAAGTTTTCTGAGCTATTTGATAATCAGCACGGAATTTTAGAACATTTCTATTAAAATCAATTTTTATTTATTTTCTGTTATAGTTTTTGGTGGTTCGAACTTTAGCACAGTCTGTAATCGCTCTTGTTGCACTGTGACCAAACATACCGTAATTTTGTTTATTATATTATCAAACTCAAATTTTAACGAACATGAAACTGAGTCAAACTTCAAATTGTGTCACACACTGGTCTTAAACGTTTCATCCAACTCATAAAACACCTCACATGCGAAGGAAATGCGTTAGAGCCCTTAATTAAAATCATAGAGGTAAAAACAATTATTTAAAATGGCATTCAGTGCAAAGTAGATTTAACTCGTGACTAACACTTCACTTGTTTTCAACTATTTTTGGAAAATTTAATCTTTGACATCGTTTGTGTCATCAAATTTTGAATTTGTAAATACAATATATACGTAAAATTCTTTAAATAAATAACTGGATAAAAATGAAAGGCATTTCATCTATTGTTTGTTAAGGATTATCTACAAAAGGTACAATTTTGGAGGTACATAGGTCTTCCACCTTCTTTTGGCCACAGAAATACTATATTGGTGCCCATCAAACTTTTTTGGACTATCTAACACAATAATGTAATTGCAAAGGTGTATTTTGTAATAAGTTCACTTAAAAAAATGGATTCAGTAAAAGATACATTACTATACAATTTTTGTAGATACCGTAATACGTGTTGTTCAGATACACACAAAATATATCGATTTTTCTTCACGAATATTAAACAATGAATTTTATTTTGAATTACTTGAACAATAGTAATAATTTCAACAATATTTCGCCTTGAAAAATCCTGGACCAGCCGAAGCAGAAAAGTTTCGCCATCTCGTTACGATTAGCCACAAGGCAATCCCGTACCGTTCCGGTAGCCGGTTCGCGCGAGCGACCACGTGTCTTTTGCGAGGAGACCGTGACTGGGCCTCGAACCGGGGACGCCCGCCGTCACCTTGAGAGGTCGCGACGCGCGCACAATGGCTGTCATTGACGCGCGACCTCCACCTTGGCCCACAAACGCATCTGCCTTGTCTTCGGCGGCCGCGCCGCGCTTATTTCCTCGCTCGGTCGACTTGCTCCTTTTGGCCGCGAGATCGAAAGTGCAGGGCGCGCAGCACGAATCGACGATTTTCTGTGAGCTTTCTCCTTTGATCGACCCTACACAGTACAGGGTGTGAGTGGATTGCCATCCGTGATATCGCGATTGGTTTTTCCGTGTTGCAGGGCGCGTCAACTGCTTTGGTCATTAGTCCCGTTAGTATAGTGCATGTTTTTTCTCGTGAGATGGTGATTTCCCCCCGCTGGATGGCGAGAACCGACGCCGACCTACCGTCGGCTCGTGGGGTTTCCCCCTAACCAGGACTCTCCCACCAACGGGGCACCGCCCCAGCCGGGACAAGCTCTAAGCTCCCGACCGGTCTCCCGGAGTATGTGGTAGTGTAGTGATTGTTAGTGTAAGTGTGTTTGTGTGTGTAAGGGGAGAGGGTAGGAGAAGGAAGAGGAAGGAAAGATCGCGCGCGGTCCGTGCCCCGTTTGGTAGGGTACTGCTCCGGCATTCATCTGGTGTTGATCGGAGGAACCACAGAAAACTACCTGGGTTGGATGATATAGCATGGCACGGAGGACAATTGTTCTCGGTGAGATATTTTCCATGGTCAGTTCCAGATGGATGCCCGAGCAATAGACTCGTGCGAAGGACTCCCCATTGACAAACCACTTCAATTCTAGCCTTAACACATTACAAGTTTTCCAAAACCAGTACTTATGGATATTCACCACTGTCTCATGGTTCGTTAGTAACGGTCAACTTCACAAAGAACTAATCATCGAATGCATAGCTCACCAAATCAGTTACCTTTCCTCGAATTCATTTTTCATCATACATGAAATCTCCATATTAAGTGCATTAAACCCAGGCTGAAACCAAATACACCCGAATTAAAAACATTCCCCCTACTTACATTCATGAAAAAAATAAATTGACCGAAATTAACCTCTAATGGAAGTGCCTATTTATCTTCCTCATCTATTGGACTTAGGCGTAATGTGTCGATTAGTGGTAAGCAACTGAAAACATGCATAGTGTAACATTGTACTGCCGTATACAAATCAATGAGACACATTTTTATATCCCCAATTTTGACCTCTGCGCTAAATGTTCATGACCCCCTTCATATGGTTTATTCCCAAGGTCTAGAAAGACACAATTCCAACTATAAGTACGTAGATGATTTAAGACTAGGGTCGAGATTAACTCTAGGGCCCTAAGGAGAATAATAACATCAATAATTTGTCCTGGTTTGAAGATTTCTAATCTGTCCCTGCCATTATTTCAAATTCACGAGTCTGAGTTTATTGTCACGATTATTCGAATTGGAAACAGATTAAAAACATTAAGTTCATGGTACACTGGCTAGGACGCTAATATATCACGTAGTATTATGACCGTTGTCATATTAAATACGTACGTACGTATGTTCATAATGTTCCGCCGTGATACGTACGATCTCTGTGGCGCCGTCAGAGTTCTCCGAATTCTTAATCGAATGAAGTACAGTGAATACAAATTGATATTGTAATATTTTGTCTGTTAATTAAATGGTCGCCGTAATTTACCAGTTCATAGAATTTCGGAGAAGAGGCTGAGCCAACAATACTGAGAACAACACCATGCTTGTAGGCAGCTTATTTAATGAAAAGGCAGATAAACTGTCAAATTAGGATTTAAATTGATCTAAATTTCAAGTTATGGAAAATTTTTAATTTTAAGTCTCAAACTTGATATTATGTTACAATACAGAATATTAAAGAAAAGAGAGAGAAATGCAAATGAATTTTATTTCTGGAAGACCAAATACTTATCGCATCATTTTCTAGTAATTTTTCTTGCATTATGTTAAACATAAAATGAACAACAAAACAAAAATAGAATGTCTTACAGTGGAAACTGTCCTTTGTGATAGATGCATTCAGTTGGCAGTTTTGCATGCTTAAGGTCATGAAATATTTACGTAGCTCTGTGTTCTTGGTATGAAAAATAGTTGTATGTGTTTACAGAACGTCTTGTCAGGGAAATAATATTTTGACAAAGTAGTAACGATTATAGAATAGTTCTTCTTTCTTGGGTTTTATCCAGCCAAAAGCTGGTTCCCTTTGCGTCCGATGGGACGCATATTCGACCATACACTAGACACCAACACACTTGCGGGCTCCTCTGATCTGGGGTCAGCAGAACGCGAGGGCCCTCCGCGACAACACATACATACACAGACAAGGGACAAACAACCATGCCCAAGACGGGACTCGAACCCGCGACCCTTCGGGCCGAAGTGCTGAGTCGGTACTCGCTCTTAGCCACCTCGGCCATCCAGGTCGGCTTATAGAATAGTTGACTAGACGTAATTTTTTCTTTGTGAAATATTAAAAATCGGAACATTTCATCACAATCGGCAAGAAAGTTAAACATATGCGTAACACCATCGTGCAATATTTTATTAAATAAGGGAGGGAAGAGGTTTGCGCCTGCATTCCCTCCCCTTTCCTTAATACTGTGACAATTTGCCTTTTTGCCTGAATGGATGGATCGATAATTATAATGGATGAATGAATATAATGAGATGTTGTTTCAGATGTAACATTGGTGATAAGTGTATTTTATTGTTGTTATTGCTGTTGTTATTCTTATTCTTATTATTGTTATTATTACTGTTGTTACGGTTGTTGTTCAATTCTCTTTCGACGTACTCCGTTATGACTGTCCCAACCCTGATTGAAAGATAAGGGAAGGGAATGGAAAGATCGCGCGCAGTCTGTGGCCTGTTGTTCTACTCCGGCATTCATCAGCAAGATATCAGGGAATCCACGATAACCACTAATCACTAATTAGATTCCGGGAAGCGACGCAAACTCGCCGAGGTTGATCACAAGCAAGCGTGAAGCTCAAGGCCGGCAGCGAACCCGCAACCTCTCAATCACCAATACGCTCTAACGCCATGACACCGACGCCTGCACGTTCGCTGCTGCCGACGTCTACTGGACGTTAAATATTAACGAGGACCTGGCCGCGGACTCCCCGTATGCATTCTCTGAAGCATTCAAAATGCAACACGAATTAGCAACGCAAGGGCTGTGAGACGCGGGGATGCTAGCGGCGTCTGTGGCGACGACTGGAACGGCGGTTGCTGCTCCGGCGGCAACATATCGACGCTCTGTGAATGAGACACGCCCATAAACGCACGTGCGCATCAGAACGCGTATTGTCTCTCGTTCTCTTCGTCCTCCGTCATCTCTCATCCTTCTCCACTTCTCCCCGCAGCTTCGTGTGACTGCGAATCGTCCTCTGTCAGTTAATCGGCAACGCGACCCCTCTGATAAGGCAGCCGTCGCAACTGAATTGTCAGGTGCTCGTCCTTCTAATTTAGGCGCCGACTATCTGATGAGTAGCTTGGCCCAGCGGGAGTCTGATCGGTCACGTCGAATAAGTACCTTTAGTGGTAATGACAGAGGTTCCAATGTATATGACAAAGCCTGTCACTGTGGTTAGAGTTGTAGCATATGCCATAGACAAATACTGGTGAGGCAATATTAGAGCAAAATCATTTAAATGAAATGAGTGCCAAAAGTTAAAATACTTAAAAAATTTTCCAGTTTTATTTGATACTCATTTAAAATGTTTTTTTCTTAATGAAGACGCGTACCCAAGAAGTGTGAGTGTGCTGTGACATTTGCTTAAATACATAATGAATTTGGAATTTTATGGGGTATAGATCGTAAAATATAATACCTAAATTGCCTGTTAATTTATTAACGTTTTCTTCGCGTTAAGTCTAAAAACGAACGTTGTTTTCGTAAACTGTTTTTAATTACTTTTATTTTATATTTTAATTCTAGAACTGCTTGAAGTGGTATGTGCTGCTTTCAGACTGAATATGAGTCAAAGGCAGATGGAAAACCAGTGGTAATTTTCTTCTATGATCAACAATGGCCTAAAAGATAAACGTACATGTAGAGAAATTTTGAAACTCAATTTTTTGGTACCCTTATGAGTCACAATACGTAATTAACGCATACTGAAGTAAAAAGACGTTATTTGCCTAAGCAGTGAAATGAAATTTTTAAAGTGGCGGTACTTCTAGTTGCAGATATGTGCGGAAGAGTTATTGATTAAACCGAACTGAAAAAGAGGAAACACGAAAAGTGTGTGTATTAAAGTTCATTGTTATATTACTATATATTATGAAGTAAAGTACAGTGAATATAATAATTTGAGGAGTAATAAAGTCTTATATCGTTTTTTATCAGAAAGGGCAAACACAATTGTAAATTGCGAACACTAAACATGAACACGAGTGCGACTGAATATCATCCGTAACGTGTTACGATAGAGTTTTACAACGTCAAACTTCCAAAAGGAACGCTCTTATGAAATACCACTTGCTGAGAAGAAAATTGGAAATGTAGACTAATGCGCTAGCACCATGCGATATATCTCACGGCGACGGGGATGGTATTTCTTCCATTACAGAGGAAACACAAGCATCGTGCACACCCACGTCGTTCAAGCAAAACGGGACAAGTCGGCGTTTATTGTTCTCCCAACGACTGAGACGCGTCGCAGCAGACAGTGGGCGTGCACTTCGTTCGCACTGCGAGGCGCGGTTAATCGCGGTTTAATGCCATATTGAACAGTAAAACGCAGCGGAGCGGCGATGTTACGATAGCAGACGCACTCCGCCGTGTGGTCACATCGTAACTACGCGAGGCGTCTGGAGTGCATCGGATTAGCATGCTGTGTTACTACAGGGAGGGAGGGGAAGGACGTAGAGTTGACGTCTGCATACAGTGACACGATTGGTACATAGTGTCAAATGGAAGTTCGATCAGATCTCGGAGAGACCTGCGTATGTGTGTGTGAGTGTTTGTTTGTGTTTGTTTGTGTGTTTGTTTGTGTGTTTGTTTGTGTGTTTGTTTGTGTGTTTGTTTGTGTGTTTGGTGTGTGTGTTTGTTTGTGTGTGTGTGTTTGTTTGTGTGTGTGTGTGTGCGTTTGTTTGTGTGTGTGTTTATGTGTGTTTGTGACCGACTTGAGTGCCTGGCAAACACGAGGATGAATGAACATTCGTGATGCGACCAACTAATGTAGTAGAACAGTTGGAATAAGAGGAGAACGCCAAAGGAGCGACGAATAGTATCAGCGGAATTAACGAAAGCTTTATGGTGGCGGAATATAAACGAAGAAATATCATGTAGATGAGTGATAGTGGCGATGTCGAATGAGTAGATATTAGAAATGAAGATTCATGAAGATATCGAAAGATCATACGACGAAAAACTAAGATTTAGAGAGGGAGATAAAGATGGCAATCTTGAAATTTGTGGCAGAAGTGTGAAATACCACTGACAAAGAACTTATAACGGCGGTAAAACGGCAATGGTTATGGTGTTGTAGGTCATTGCTCTTTCAAAATTCGTAGATGTGGTTTACCAGGAAGTGCACAGGTTTTTATCCACGGTCGTATACTATCGTTTTATCTCAGAGCAGTCGGAACGCGGTTGAATACAAGACATTTCTCCAGAACGTTGCAATAATTTTTGGCCAGCTTTATGTTATATTCTCTTAAACGCAGAGTGGTTATCAGTATTATAATTTCGGTAAAATAACGAAGGTTATTTAGTACTGAAACCAAATGCAAAACCCCTGAAATGTTTGTAGTGTTTGCAGGCTATATTTACGAACATTTTATTGTTTATTATTACGTTATTTTGAGATAAATTAATGAGGAAAATGAACCTTAATCTTTTTCATTACTTATATTAAGAATATATCTGGTTAGGCCACCGTAAAAAATGTAAATATCCTTTTCAGAATCTCGATATGTCCCATTGCTACGAACGCTATCTCGGGATGTCGTGATTCCACTGTATGGTTTCAGCATCCCAAGAGACATGGCGTTCCAAATGAACGGAACTTTGGGAACGGGCTGTCGATGCTATCTCGGAATGTGCGTTCCGCAACGTGTGTCGCTGATACAAGAGAGTCGAACTAACCTTTGTCACCCAAAGCCTCCTGGGACGCGGCCACTAAAACCTGCAACAGAAGAGAAAAGTACATTACAAGCCGAGTTTATATGTTCCGACGAACATATAGAACGACAAAGGAACAATGAAACGACACTGACACAGAAATCGAAGTCGATTTATGGATATTAAATAACAATGTAAATTCGCCTGTACATGGAACGCCATCGGAATTTCCTGTTCTATAACTCACCAGGAGTCGATCTCGGCACGTGGTTTCGCAGGGTCGCTCGACATTCATGGAACAGGCCGCGGGCAAGGAAAGAGGGAAGATGGCGTGAGCACTGTTGCACTTTGGGTTTTAGAAGATTATCTAAGGGGTAGGAGCGTAATTTCAGGGAGAATAAATTCATTTTGGGAATGAATATTTGAAATGAAAGGTACTATGGCTGCATATGATTACAAGACTGTAAACTAATTGATTTAAAAGTTATGAAAACAAGTGTTTAAAAATGATAATGTGGTTGAGTAGCAAACACAAAGGAGGGCGATAAAAGATTTTCTATTGAGATATTTTGGAAGATGATTTTATTTAGCAAAATAAAAAATTGGTAAATATAATTTATGTCAATCGGCCCAATTGCATGGCTAATGATATTAAATCAAAGGGATCATCAATATTGTTACGAAAAGTGTCCACGGAGGAAAATCGTTTTAAAAAAAATCGTAAAATTGGAGATTTAACTAAAATTCATAATTTTTAGATGTGATTCCCGCCAACTATATTTCACAAAATCCATTTGTCTGGCAACATGAACTATTAATTCCATTAATTCAGAGTATTAGAATTGGAATTAAGTGAATGGTCCTGGTCAAAGTCAATATTCTTATTTAACGGCATTTTAAAAATATTATAGGAAGCACTTAGATGAATTAATGGAAAACCATATTTTATTTACGGAAATAACTCTGCATTCTGAAAAATTGTAAGTAAGTATAAATTCGATTTTTTAATTTACACCCCATTTGAAAATAAAACGTCTAAACAATAATTTTGTAAATCTTTTAATTCGTTTTCATTTTCTCCCGTCGTAAATGTAATGATATGATCTGATTCATTAAAAATTTACACTTAAAAAGCCCTTACTTGTTAATAACAATAAATACTTGAAAATAATAAATCATTTTGAAGCATATTTGTAGTTCTGTAGAATATTTCTTTGCCCTGTAGATTTTTCAAGAGCATCCCTTGACCCTTGAGTTTCCCAAGGTATTAATAACTATCAATTCCACATCTTGAGAAGGACATTTTTCTGTACTACCATCAAATTCTCGCCTCATATGTTTGCCCTTCAAGCAACCAGTGAGTACGAATAGTTTACATTGTTGAGAACTCATGGGCAGCTTCGACGAGCGCAACGACACTACCTAGGTCCAATTCATCCGCTGTTTGGAGAAGAATTCTAGGCGCCTACTGCTCTGGTCGGTACTCTTCCGACGTATGTCCCATCAACACCAGACGAATTCCCGAGCAGTATCCTAACAAAGGGGCCTAGGACTGTGCGCGATCTTTCGTTCCTCTTCCTTGTCCTATCCTCACCCTTTACTACAAGGAGTACACTGCTACTCATGTCGGGAAGTTAGAGCTTGTCCGACTGGAGCGGTGCCCCACCGGGGGAGAACCACGCGATGCGAAATGTTGGTAGGTGCCGGAACTCTCAATGTACTGGGGAGATCAGTTCATGATGAACATGCACTACAATTATGGGTCTAATGCCAACACCAGTTGAAACATTCCGCGTTTTGAAGCAAGAATAATCAATCAATCATCGAGCGCATTTGGTAATCTAAGGAAGGAACACGGAGGCGGAGCACGGTTCAACTAGCCGCGTCCGTGGGCAGTAGCTGTTGGGTGAGGTCAACCACAGAGGTTGAAATAGGGTTAGATGATTAAAAAGTGGAGAAATGCACATATAAATGTAAGTGTCGAATCTATGCATAATAGTGTAATAATTATTACATTTTTTCTGTGTGTGAATGTACATAGTTATACTTTGTTGCTCAGATATTCTATATCTGAATATAAGAGTAGAGGATTTGAAAAAGTAAAACCGCGAAACTCTAAAACACGCATGTCATGACATGTGTAGTATCAATAACATGCACTAGAAGTATCTACTACATATTATTGATACTTGGCGGTACCGAAGTGTTATTGTCTCCGGCCGTGGAAACCTACTCTTTCAATACGCACTACACACCCTAACAAAACTACCAAAAGTAAGTTATAATAGGTAATAAAATAAATATTTAAACTTATCGTATGTATTCTTGTTAAAAGTACATCAAGACTTAAAAGGAATGACCACACCCCTGTTGATATTTCCTGCGTACAACACTAGGACTCGCGTTGTCGGGGTGGGGCGGGGAGGGCCTGATGGGTGAGGCGGGACGGGGAGGGGCGGGGGCCGGGGCCGGGTCGGAGGCTGGGCGAGGCGTGGGGGGCGGGGCGGTGCGGGCGAGGGACAGCGCGGTGCGGTGGCGGGGCGGGGGGGGGTGAGGCGATGGCAGGGCAGGGGCGGCGCGGGGCGGAGGTCACCCTTCGCAGCGGTCACGCACCCACATGCCCGAACGCAGACGCGCGCGCGGCCGCACGCACATAAATAACGCTGGAGATGTGTGCCCCGGCGGCGGCGGCGGCGGCGAGCGCAGTCGTTTCCGAATGCGCCGGCTCGTCGCGCGCCAAGCCAGGCCAGACCGGGCGCGGCGCGGCGCGTGCGGGGTCGCCCATGCGGTGACCGGCGCGCGCCGCCTGGGGAGGGGGGGAAATGGGTTTCTGCGGAGACTTCAATGCTTGGGTGAAGAAGACCTCTGCATATGGTCGAATGACAGCTCTTCAGCAGAGTGGACGTATATGATGGGAATGAAAGTGTTAACGATGTCTGATAATGGCAACGAGAAGAATATTGAGGCATTTATAATATAATAATAAGAATAATAATATTTTACTCCTGTGAAAACATTTTTCGTCGTAGCTCTTCTTTGAAAATGTAGTACATAAAATACAATGATCTCTCAATATTAGAATGGTGTGATCAAATTATATTTATTTAGGTTTTTATTTTATTTTAGAAAGTGCACAAACTCTGAGGTAAAGTCTCTAGAAGAATTCATGTGAACTATTCGTTTGAGTTTTATGGTGATTCTCTATTTAATCCTGTAGAACTATTTTGGACTCTTGGAAACATGAAATTGAACTATTGTGACGAAAACAATTGAATTTGGCGCAACCTTCAATATTCCAGTGAAGAAAACCTCCATATATGAGAAAAGTCTTCAGTCCAGCAAGCTTTGGATTAATAGGGTGAATGGAGGCAAAGTAATGTGTGGTGGAAGTAATGAGAAAAATCCTGAAATGCGTGTGTTTTATTTGAATATTTCATATCTAGTATTTTAACATCAGAGGAAAATGAAATGAATCTACTATAGCAAAGAACATTTCTATATCTGAAGGAATAAGGTATCTTCATGTAGTTACAAGTTGGTTGTCAGCAGGTTTGCCATACATGGAAATGTAAGTGATTTGGTAATCGTGATGACAAGACAATTACTCCTATACCTCAGAGGAATAAGGTACCATGCTCGCTTCTTTCTTTTCTTCTTTCTTTATTTTCCGTTTCTTTTCTGACTTTTCTTACCTAAACACATCCACTTCCCTTCTGAGGACTAAAGCTCCATTAAAAGTTCACCTGTAAATTTAGGTGTAAAAGTGCGTCGTATTCCTCTGAGTTACCAATTTATGTAATTATAAATTATAGTTGGTATTAATTCACAATTATAAATTCAAAGAAATATTGGCCTTTTAATACAACGTTAGTGCACCATTTTGATTGCGAAAGATGAAAATAAATTGAAAATCTTGTTACAAACGAATTTTAGTCAACTCACTATGCATTCATGCTCTCAAATGATTTAACGAGCAACCTTTTTGATTATCACTTAGATACTATACTTTCCAGCATTTGCGTCAATTTTGTCTTAGTATATTAAATGTTATTATTTACTGTACATACATGGAAAAACTTACGAATACTAATTACGAGTAAATGTTGTGCGTACCGCCCATCTTCTGCCGTCGTACATTAATGGTCTCCAGTTCTCTGTAATCATCCCATGTGCTGAAGCAGCAAGCGGAAATGGTGGGGTGTGGGTGTTCGTTGGAGTTCTTTGATACCTGCCCAAATGACTCTGTAAACGAGGCACATTTTGACAGAGATTTATTTGTTCTTTTAATGAAGTGCCGCACGAGTATCATGCCCGGTGACCTCTTGCACAGAGGTTGGCGTGTGTGTAAGAGCATGTGTAACGGTCGTCCTTCAACCGCTGCACAAAGGAGGGGGAAACGAATATGCGATGCTGTGCAATTTTCAGTACTGTTTTGTTTTTGTGTCGTGTATTTGTATGCTTTCCGGTTTTAAATATTGAATCGTCTCTGGCTGAAGATGTAAGCGGCTTGAAACGTTCTACAGACGTCGATTATTCGTGTATCAATTAACATGGGTGAAAACTGCACTTCATTATCTCCAAAAATTCGAATATATTTAATTTAAAAAATGTATGTATACAATTTATATTAAATTGTAAAAATTATAACAGAAATTATACGTTTGATATTGTAGTAACCATTCGAGTAAATTATGAATGTCATAAAATTGTGAATCATTGTTCACTTCACTTATCTTTCCTTTTTTGGAATATGTTTTCTTAATATTTCAAATATTCTTCAATATTATCCAAACATTAGTATGTTTGGCTTCCTTGTATCCTTTAAGTCACCTTTGAAGTAGTGCAAACATATTTCCGACAAAAACTTTTTGTGCGCAATATTTTAAGACTTTCGCTTACGTTTCGTAATAAATCAGCTTTCGTCAAACCTGCGAGTCTCTCCTGTTGTCTTAAAAAACTCTGACAACTATTTGACAACCATTGACGACGAGGACAAACGTATAAGAGTAGTTTTTTCTTGTCGTGATTTCAACGCGCGTAAAAGACACGAACTCGTTGAACAAAGATTATAATACAACGAATATCCACTCATACGAGTATTATAATATGTTGTTAAAGCAACAGGACGAGATGAATTCTGTTGTGCAAATTACGTTCCATTTTATGCCTACAAATACGTTGTACTCGTGCATCGTTAAGTGAAATGTATTGCAAATTGTTTGTTGGAAATTAAAAAAAACATTCCCAAAATTATTTTAAGACAATGTTATAATTTACTTGATGTATTATCAGTATATTATCATCCACGGTCGAGGAAAATATTTCAGCGCGGGGTTCGGCTCATTAATTTTCGTTGGATAGAAATCAAAATAATAACTACATTAATTTTTTTTCAGGATGAGATATACAATAACAATAAATGTTTTAATTATTTTGTAAATAAACTACTCTGTAAGTATTATATTCCGTTAACATATTGTCTCATTTGACACCATGATACGAATTTCCGCCCATCATAATGCGAATTCCAAAGTCCACATATATCAGCTGAGTTCTGGCAAGGCACGTTCTTGTCACCCATTAAGGCCCATTCACAATGCAAACATAAACATAAGCATCTCACAGAGGCATAAACTTTAACATAAGTGATAGACTGAAGTATTGACAATGTTCAATATAAACGTAAGCAAAATAAGATTTTGTATTGTCTGTGGGTCGTTCTAGTTTACTATTGGTTCGATGTGAGAATCGATTTCGAGATGTCAACTGTGTCCATGGTCTACAGAATAGATTTATAAATGATACTACTGTGCATACTACAACTAACTAAACAGTACTATGAATACTACATCAAAACAAATACAAGAAGGTCGTGCGCAGTAAAAGAAGGCAGAAATCTGCTGAAAATCAATCAGGCGATCTGGAAAACCAGTCTTTTGTTCGATCTATCGACTTCAATCCTATTTCAATATTCAATTTTGAGTTAACGTACTGAGTTTGGTTTATTTCTTATTTCTTTCTTTAGCATAAGCACAGAAGCTTCAAGCTTGCAAGCTACAAAGGTAACGACTTACATGTTATGCTTATGCGCACGCATTGTGAATGAGTCCGCTTACGGACGTAGTCCAAATTTTATGTTACGGGGAGCCGGAATGGCGTATTTTGCCAATGCTATGTAAGGACCTTTTTTTTCCAGAGACTATTTAGATTACAGACTTGAAATTTTATGTGTGTAGATTCATTAGTTATAAGTATTTTAACGAAGGCGTTTTTAAAATACAAATTGTTGTCCTCAAGTATTTAACATTTTATAAATCCGCCCCGTCAAAGTAAATAAACTGGTGTGATACATGTTCTGTTAAAATTAGAGCATCCTCCTACTTGTAGTTTTTTGAGAAAATGTTCCCTAAAGATGAAAATTTTAGACTTATTGGAAACGGTTCCTAAAGTTTTTGCAGTGCATTCTTTGTCCATATGCTCGGCAAACACAAACACCAATATTTTGACGCTATTCAACTCTCAATTGTTACCAAAAACAGTGTGTCATACACTAGAAAGAAAACTTAACTATTTCTCACAACAAAAGCAAGAATAACATTATTCAAGCAACCCCCACGATGTGTCAAAACGGCAACGCCCACTTCTATGCTACATAATCTTCAAAATTAAAAAAAAACAACTTAGAGATGACATATTAAGATGAAACTGAGCTTATTTAAAACAGAAAACTATAAAATAATTAATGATTTAAAAAAAGTTAAAAAATATATTTTCGTAATTTTTGAGTCCCCTTAAAGCCATGCGTAGGTGTATGTTGGCATTGTGAATGAGCCTGTACAGCGTCGGATTCAATTAGCTGTCGAGTGAGTAGGGGCGGTGCACTGCGAAACGAGTGACGTGTGACGGGCGAGGAGGAACCGAAGGTGCCGCGG
This sequence comes from Teleogryllus oceanicus, assembly GCA_964035755.1. Lineage (NCBI taxonomy): Eukaryota > Metazoa > Arthropoda > Insecta > Orthoptera > Gryllidae > Teleogryllus > Teleogryllus oceanicus. Next base: position 68,133,918 of record CAXIVR010000008.1, on the reverse strand, counting down.
CGGGCGCTTGGGTCTCGCAGATTCGGCCGCCGATACACCGCGGCGGGCGCGCGCTACCTGCGCTATAAACATAAAGATTATCGTGTGTGATGGCAGGCAGCGTAACGCTTCGGTAACCACTGCTGCCACCGGAGCCTGCACACGCCCGTGCCCAACTTCCTCCGACCCGCCGCGGCGGCTACCGAAATAAACTTGAGCGCACCAATGCCCGGTTCGATGTGCAGGAGCAGGAACAAAATACGCTCCCGTTAAGAGTCGATGGCATGTTTACGGGCGGCCGCGACCCACTCGCGAAAGAATGCCTGCCGACCGCTGTAAACATGAGGACAAACGAGGGCCGATATGCTCTCTGCTTTACTCTCGGCCTTGCTCTCCCAACATTACGTTTGGCCGATGAGGGGAATTTTCCGTACTGTGTTTTCCTCTCAACAAAGATTGGCGAAAATGTAAGGATCACCTCTTGGAGGGGTCGGAATTGAATTTGAATTACTATGAAAAATCCCGGATAGAGGAAATAATGTAACAGTTAGTTATATTTCGGAAACCGTACGCTTGCATATTATGTTCCCGATCTGCCCGATGTTCCCGATTATGTTCATGCCATCCATGTTGCATACGTACTGAATTTTATTATTTTATTTATTAATCAAGAGGAAACATATTTTTTTGTCTAATCACACTTTCATCAAACTTTGTATAATTTGGTTTTACTAAAATAAACGTATTTTCGTAAAGTTTATCGAAATTAGTTATTATGTCGAGCCAAGAGCTAAAAATATTTTTAAACTCGGTAATATTTAATTTATGGAGCTAGCAATCGGATTTCGAATTAAAAAGTTTCAACGCAAATCCCTTCACCATACTAAACTGGTTACCATCTTCGAGCAATAATTTTCACGCTCGAAGGGGAGGGGAAGGTTGGTACTCCATTTTAGGTACTCGAAATGTATAAATAGTAATTTATTCAAGAGCCTGCTATTGGTAACTGGAATACTGAGCAGTATTCAGGGCACATAATACATAACAACCTAGAGTCCATTTCTTGGATGGTGTGTGCGAAGATAGCGAGAGACACTTTCGCATGGGATTCGGATTAAAATGAGATTTAGGCTACTGCGTCCAAACAGCGTAGGAGCTAGTGGCTTATTTCACTTGGACGTCTCAATCTTCTCATCCACACGGGGGCAGTATGTTTTTGCCCACGCCCGGCCCATCACTGGGGAGCAATTTGGCTCGCTTCGGTATTCGCAGCAGTTGGAGCAATAGCTGCGAAATATACGGTGCGACACAAGCCGTTACGTCGACCTTTGAATCGGTAGATAACTCACCGGACAACTTTTATTGTGCATTATTTATTGAATGGAAATACAATAAACATGTCAAATAAAGAGGTAATGTCTTTAAATTCTTCGATAAGCATATTTCAGGGTACACTTTAGATACTTATCATACATTCGAATCGTAATGACAAAGAAGCAGTGAGTACATTCGTTTTAACGAAACAGATTTGTAATGATATTGCCCGTAATTTTGTTGCGTGTTAATAAAAGTGGTACAACTACGTAAGTACAGCAGAATTGACTGCATCAGTCGTAAACTTCTTACGAGTTTGAAGCTTTGTATGCGCTGGTTTCAATGTCCTCGAATATATGTACTGAGAATTTTGAAACTTTCGAGAACAACGCGGAATAATAGTTTTCTTAGTTTATAGTTTAACATCCTAAGAAATTTTGAAAGAATTTCTACTTTGTTACCATTCAAAATACTGTAGAGAATACAATTTGGTAAAATCTATCAAAGAACAATAAGAGGGAAAGGGAGCTACAAGAGTTGGTAGACCAAATATGTATTAGAAATGAATCGCGTACCAATTTTCATAAAATATAGCATTTGGGTACTTAAAGTGAAATTTGCATTAAACAAGCTAAAATTAATGAAACTTTGGAATTTTAAGAACGTGAATATATGTTATATTTATCGAATGTTCCTTTTCATTCATTTTATTACTATATTAGAATTGTTGGGCAAATTTTTACTGATAGTTATATTTAATTAAATTAATTTGTGTGGGTAATTTTTCATATATCTCAGCGCCTAGAAAGATCAAGGTAATTTATTAAGCTCAAGTTCTCTAGCTGTACGACAGCTAAATGTTGTAAATATGTCACGTAAAGGGAATTCCTGCGGTTTCCTTCTTTGGATACTTACAAGCCTGAAAGTATAAATCAGTTCTACAACCAATTATTAGCCATAAATAAAACCTAGCATTAATTCTCAATATTCGTGAAATTATGACGTTGGTGAACTTAAACAATGACACCTCGTTAAACAAAACAAAGCTCCAGTCTTCATTCAAATTTTCCGTCGCACAGACAGCGTAGTTGACTGCGGGCTACCTCGGCGCAGTGTCTTGTGTGTCGGCGGGCTGTTGACTCATCGTTGCCGGGTCCTGCCCCGCCCCCGCCCTTCCCCTCCTTTCTCCGCTCGCAATAGGCGCCGTCCGTGACCGCCACCGGGCCCGCTTGTTTACGGTCGGCGTTGGCTCCCGGTGAACCTTGCTCCACGGTCGTCGGACTGGGGTCGCATCGTTTTCGTGGTTCATCAGATGGAGCAGCAACATTTAATTTTATTTGAGAGCTTTCCGTTCAAATGAGATGATTGTGTGTCTGGAAGATTGAAAATTAAAAATGTAATAATAATGATATTATATTATTATTATTATTATTATTATTATTATTATTATTATTATTATTGTTAGTATTTTGTTATTATTATTATTAAGAAAAAGAAGAAGAAGAAACGGAAAGTAAGGCGAACTATTCATAAAATAATAGAAGTGGAATAAATTCCTCTTTTTGCTATGAATTGCTAATTTTATGGAACTTATTTCTTTGGTTATTTTGGTCTTTTTATTTATTGATTGTAATGTAACGTAAATTAATATACAGAGAATATTTTGTTGCTAGAAGACGAAGCTTAGTATGAATATCCTGTAATTAATTCCAATTTGGATTAATATTCATAGAGTAATTGCAAGAATTTGATAATTTTAACATGACAATTTTTATGATTTACGATTCATATTGAATACTGCAAAATTTTCCAAATATTTAGAAAGTAAAAGAGTGTCTGGAATGGAATTTATCAACATTTCAGTAAAATTTGAAATATCGTATATTACGAACTGAGAAAATAAAAAAGTACGGGTACATTCCTATCTTAATGCCCTAAGCACGGGTGGAATAATAAGTAGAGCAAAACAGATTTCCAATGCGTTTCATTGAGACAAAACCAAATACTTCGTTCTCCAAAGAAAATACGATCCGTGTGTATTAGAAAGGTCACGTATGTTTTCTTGCTCTTCCTAATTGGGCACGCTTGTTTTTCACTCTCCGGTGGGAGCCTGCGAGAGTACGTAGACGACGCGGTTGAGTAAACAATCACGAGTTGTCTGGGGCTTGGCGTGGCGCCAGTAGGACGGCTGCCACGTCGCCTCGCGCCACGGAGATGTCTTCTCGGTTTGCTCCACGGAAATGTTATGAGGAGGCGAAACTTGTTTTTTAAATTGCTGTAACGTATCTTGTTACTACGTTATTTGGATTGTTCATGAACCGAACATACATTGTGGGAAAGAGATTTAAAAATGAAGTGGAACCTCAGTATTTCGAATCTTAATGGGGAAATAAAATATATTTCAGAAACAGAATATTTTGAAATACGGAGGTTCCAACAACCAAGATTTAGGAAATCGAATCTGACTGATGCCATGAAGTATTTACGTGGGCTTTTAGTTGAAAATGCGCTTTTTTAAATTAACGCAATACTGATCGTTGTTAATAGGACCGCAAACAGCAACATTGTTTTTGTTAGTTTTGTTACCGGCTGTGTCTTGTTCAGTACACGCACTTTTTCTAATACTCGTACCATCATCGTATAAGAAAAACCATAAACAAGAAGGACCATTGGTGGGAATAAGTGTATCCACGCCCATTTTAACTACAGCTCATTTGTTTTGATTGTTCTTAAGGGACGGCGGACTGTTAAATCCTAACGGATGGGTGGCCTTTATGAGTTGCTTTTCGTTCTTGTTTGCATTAAATCTATATAACAGTACAGTATCACGAAAAGTCCTTAAACATTCTCTTAAATTCATTCTTAATGTTGGCGGTGCTTCAGAACATTCTCATTTGTTTTGCAGTCTTCTCAATTGCCTTTGACGTCGATGTGTTGAGTGGATACTTTATATTAGATATTTAGTTGAAACCTTAATGTCAAATCTTTTTCTATTCCAAATTTCCTAGTGATTCTTTTTTATTTACTTTCTCATGACTTTTACTAATACTAAAAATTATCATTCCTAGAAGCTCACAACATTGAATATTAAACATTGACTAATTCAACGAAAATTAATGGAAATATTATGTGCATTTCATGTCGACGATTTGAATTCTGGCGAATCTGCAATTCTAAACTATATCAATAATTCAGCCATTTAATCGTACACATTCGTGTATTTACTCCGTCAAATATTGGAAGTGCTTGATGAACAAGTAGTTACACATGTGTATTACCTCTTGACTACCGTGCGGTAAACCACGCGTTTAATCGATCACTGCCGCGCTATCCGCGTCGCTCCGTTCAGTGTTGGTTCTCGGGCACAAGAACCAGTTGCTCGGAAGGTGCAGCGGAGCGACTAGCCGTCCCGTCATCTCCAGACCCTCGCCTGCCAGCGGAGCAGTCAGCCAGCCCGTCCGCCAGCAGGTCGGCCATTTTTGCGTCATATCAATATACCAGTCTGCACTTCGCCAGATAAGACTCGCAGTGCATGTAAAGTAGCTTGCGCTCCGTGTAAGAAGTCGGCGGGTGGCGGCGCTATGGGCGGTAGCAGCAGTAACGATGAGGTCGATGAGAGGCGGCTTCGTACGTTCACAGACGCTAATACAGCGCAATGCGATCAAAAACAACAGCAAAAGTGCTTATAATTTCGAATGTACCCTCTGCAGCGCCTGTGACCGGGAGGTTATAGATTCGAGTCCTGACGGCGGCAGGATTTTCGACACTAGCTTTTCAGCTAGGTCGAACTGTCTGGAGAAGAGTTCTAGCGGTCGGCTGCTCTGATCGGTAGTTTTCCGTGGTTTCTCCGATCACCAGGCAAATGCTAGAGCAGCACCCTAACAAACGAGCCACGGACCGCGCGCGATCTTTCCTTCCTCTTTCTTGTCCTATCCTCTCCCCTTACACACACACACACACACACACACACACACACACACACACACACACTTATACTAACATGCACTACACGGCCACATATTCCGGGAGATCGGTCGGGAGCTTAGAGCTTGTTCCGGCCGGGGCGGTGCCCCGCTGGTGGGAGAGTCCTGGTTAGGGGGAAACCCCGCTAGCCGACGGTAGGTCGGCGCCGGATCTCGCCATCCAGCGGGGGAAGATTGCTGCCATCTCCCGAGAAATAAACATGCACTACACTTACGGAACTAATACCCTAAGTTGTTGACGCGCCCGGAATCACTAACCAACTAGCCAACTATCAAATGCACCGCCCAGGGTTGCGGGGACTTAGTCGCTTCTAGGGCGCGTTTTACAACTGAATAAGCGGACTGGCTCTGTTTCCTAGTGAGGCGGCGGCGGCCGATGGAGCCGCTTTTTACGAGTGTCCGGAGCGCACGCGCAATTAAGTAGATTGAACGACGAAGAAAGGGATTCGATGCTTTACGATGCCAATAAAGTGGCGGAGCGCGCGTCGTATAATTCCGGGAGAAAGAGCGGGGCTTCGATGGAATTGTAGGTTAGGGATGGGAGCCACAGGTAGCATTCACGTAACTGCACGGGATGTGCCGTTTAAATAGGGTACCGGGGTGGCATGTCGTCGCTAATAGACGGTGAGTAGCTGCTGAATGGAGCTTCTGTTGCTAATCGTAGGGTTGTTTGTGGGTTTTTCTCGGGAACTGACAGCTACTTGCGATAGTCTAATTGTAAGATTAATATATTTGCGTCGTGTCGTCCATATTTCAAATACTGTTCTGTGCTTCAGAAGCGGTGAAAATGACATCTTAATTCATCTCCGTCATATTTGTCTTATATCACTTTCCACAAACATATTAGACCCATTTATTGAATGTTTTCAACAGCAGTGAGTAGTCACATTTACTATCAAGTAAACGCTCTTGCAACAAGCAATTGCATTGTTCTATTATTAACAGTGCGGTCCGATATAGGTACTTCTATAAACATATCACATGCATTGAACTTATCTGGCTGACGTCCAGCCTAATCTTCATGAATTAAAATTTTTATACGTAAAATATCCTGAAGTGCTATTTACACCACGGATTATTTTGAATTGAAAATGATATCTAAATTTACAAATATATATTAAACGTTTGTTCCTTGGGAGAGTAAACAAATTGGTTTGCGCATACATGTAAGAAAGAAAATAAAACAGATTGAATTACATTCTTTCTCGTTTTAACATTTTTTGTCAATTTCATTTAAGATCATTCAACATCTTCATTTATTAAGATCTTAATAACTTTTTCTCATTGGTAGTGTTATTACTTTTGTTGTTGTACTAGTGTAAAATAATTATATGTGTATTTTATATATATATATATATATATATATATATATATATATATATATTAGTAAAATAGCCTAAATGGTAGTTTTCTCCACCAGATTCCATAAAACTACCTGCAGAAATAATAAATATCTAAAATTTTTAAATTTTATTTATCTTATAAATTATACATAATCAGTTGAAAATGCGTGACCGCAAAGCGCCGTAGGAAGGGGCGTAATCTAGATGCGCTGTTGTCAAAGGGAACCCACGAACAAGGTGATAATCACATTTGGCAGGCATGTGTTTATAGGAGGGTGGACGGGTGGCAAGCAGATATTTGAGAAACCCGGTCGAATGGCTACGTGCTCAACTCACTCAGCTCAGCGTGTGTTAATGCAGTTTATCAGTAATGCGGTAACGCTGGAAAAGAGAATCATATGCGTTGCATACATGAAATAGATAGGCGTTAAGGAAAACGTCAAGTTGAAATGCGAGATGACAACGATAATATGCAGCAAGTTATAAACTGGGAGTTGGGGCAAACCATAGAACCTCGAGGAAAGATACCGTGAACTAGTTAGTCAACACATATTCCATTATGAATCGATGGGTGTTTGGAGACCAGATAAAAAAGTAAAAAGCACGCATGCTGCACGGACCACTTCACTATAAATAATTCAAGTATCACACCAACCATTTCCTAGGTGACTCTCTGCGCAAAACGGAAAACGTTTATTTGTTTAATCAATACAAACATATCATTTAAGAATTTTAGAGTTATATTTAAATAATATTAAATCATTATTTTTATTTCAAGTTTATTCCGAAGATTGGTTCAGAGTAATAATTCAAGAATGCAAATTATTTATGTATGTTATCTTGATTTACAAGATAAAGGGAAGTAGTATCTTTCAAAAGCCAATTTAATCAGCATGTCTAAGATGTCTTCACGCCATGGAATACGAAATTCCACATTAAGTCTTCTCCTTTCTCAATAAGTAATCATCCAGTGTAGTTGGTGTTGAGATTTAAATAATTAATAAGGAGAAATTTCTAAAAACGTAGTGCGAGCAGTAAATGCTTAGAAAAGCACAAAAGCAGGTGATAGTAGCCTATCCCACCACTTAATTTCACGCACACTTAACCTGAGGCACCCGCCGTGCGTAAGTGTTGGGCGTTTGAGAGGCGCGGCGGGGCGCCTGGGTGGGCTATGTGGCCCGGGTGGGCTATGTGGCTCGGGTGGCCAATGTGGCCCGGGTGGCCTATGTGGCCCGGGTGGCCTATGTGGCCCGGGTGGCCTATGTGGCCCAGGTGGCCGGGTTGCCCATCGACCTGCGCGGGGCCTCTCTGCCGCGGCGCGGCACGGAGCCTTCAAGAGCAGAGCGGCCGGCCCGGAAGTGTCCGTGCGGTACCGCTGCACGCAGGGTGCTTACGTCACCCACGCGGGGGGCGGCGGCCCCGGCCGGAGGCGGGCCGCCCCTTTGCCCCGCGCAGCCCCGCCCGCGGCGCCACGGCCCCCTGCGCGGCTCCTCCCCGCCTCGCCGCCTCTCCTCTCTCGCCTCGCCCATTCACCCTTGATTCTCTTTCCCCGCCCCGCCACACCTTCCACTCTTTCCCCCGTATTCTACTTCTCCCGCCCCGCCACACCTCGCTACTCTCAACCCGCCATGCTCTGTTCTTTCCCGCCCCGCCGCACCTCGCTACTCCCCGACTCGGCATGCTCTGCTCCTCCCGCCTCCTCTCTATCAACTCGGGTCATTCCAAATGTTCCCGCCCTGCCACTCTTTGCTACTCTGTTCTGCTAGCTCTGTTCTGTTTTGCCCCGCTCTGTCTCGCCCCCACCCCGCCTCTATCGGTCTTTTTCGCCCCCGCTCTGCTTCACACCACCCTTCCCCGCCTCTCCGCAACCCTCCCCTCCCGTTCCGCACCATATGGCGTGGCCTCGTCCGACTCCCTACCTCTCATCGGCCCTTGAAACTCTACCCCACACGTCGCCTCGCCCTGCGCGCAGCCCCGCGTTTCCCGCATCGCTTCGCAGCACCTCCCCCACTTCTGCCTTCCCCCCCCCCTCGCCCTCCCTCCCACCTCCCCCTCGCCTCGCCTCGCGCCACGGTGTGTACTGGATTCGCATCTCAAACGGTGACACACAGTAATGCCCACATCCACTCATTTCGTAGGGTAGCAGCAGAGGGAGCGAAATGAAATAATATGACGATTTTGATATGTCATGAGACGCCTTTCGGTAGAGCTACACTATCAGAAAAGAAATTCAATTTCAGGTTTTCAGGTGTACGTTTAATGTACGAGTGTACATGCATTTTAATGTACACTACATGAAAATGAGATTCATGTACCCATACATTAAATTTATTGCTTAAATGAAAAACAATGTAGATTTAATGTAAACATTAATTTAATTTATGTACATGAAATTTTCTTGCAAAAATTACTGCATTGAAAGCAATGCAGAAATTTGTAACAGTGTAGTGCAGGAGTGCGCTGATGTACCTCGTTCGTCGGTAAGCTTCTGTACGAAGACTTTTGATATTTTGAACCATGTAATGGATTAATAACAAGTTTATTTATATAGTCGTAAATTTGTGTTAAGAAAAGAACACTAAGGTTTATATTTAACATATAAAAACATAATGGTCTCAATGCTTGACAAAATAAGTGAATATTTTTAACTGATTATATTTTGTTCAGCCAAAATGTCAGAAATGAAAAAATGTAATACCATAATATTTAAATTTCAGAAAATCTCACTTTAATGCTAAATCTTGTTTACTTGTCAGAAAAGCAAAACAATTCCTTAGTAACGGTCTAGGAACTTCTCAACTCTTTTAAATTCTGGTAATCTTCCTTCTACGTATTTCTTCTGGAGAATAACAATAAATGGCCGAACAAATCGTGGTTTGTCTCCGACTTTTCCAACACACAACTTCTACTGCCGCAGTTGGCATCCCTGCGAGTCCCCGCAGGGCAGCCGGCGGGCGCTTATCTCTGCCAGAGCGCGACGCGCCGTTTTCGGTCGGTCCCCCCTGCCCCCCTCCGCGTTCTGTCTGAGAAACGCAGGCCGACCCGCGGGGACTGTGACTCGCATAAGAAATTCATGCGAGGATGAAACATGCACGCGGCCGCGGTCTGTGTAGGAAGAGCAGACGGAGGGCGTTGTGAGCCGCTACCGCTTGACTGCGCCGTCGCGCACGACAGTTCAACTTCCGCACGCGTTTGCTTAACCCGCTAGCTGCGCTGGGCCTCCGCCGTCGCCATGACGGAATGCCCGCCGCCCCGCTGGGAAAAAGCACGCAGAGGCCCTCCCTGTGCGGTGCGCTTTCATTCCGCTTCTGATTTCGGCCCGGGATTTCTTTGGGGACCGCTTTGTTCCGGCTGTCTTTCAAACGGCGACCTATTTTGGAACATCCCGTTTCTCTTCGACTTGTACCGTGTGTGTTGCAGGTGTAATTGTGTGCCTGAAGTTGGGTTGTCAGTTGTCTCATTGTGGATGCGTTAACGGTTATGGGTTGGTAGAGCGCTGGTTTCCTTGTTGTAGAATATATGGGGAAAATATAGCAAAGCAATTATCACATTTGGTTGTAGATTCAGTTTGAACATGAGATGAATCTTCCTATTCAAGCCACACGTCGAGATCCAATGAGACATAAAATGAGACAAAATATGAGACATAATGCCATCCAGTAGTCCCCTGGAGGTAGCTGATTTTTAAATTGAGTTTCTTGTACTAATGCAAACGTTTTTTCTCGTATGTTTTTTGGAGGAAGGTGTATCAATTTAGATTTGGAAAACGTATCTGATTTCTTCACTGCACTTGTGATGCACACAATAATTTCTTCTTGGGATCCTTATTTTTACGGTATCGTCATTTATGTTTGTTGTAGCCTGCATTTACTATTCTCAACATTTTCTAATTTGTTGCTGTTTATTTCCTTGAATAATTTTCAAGAACTTTACAAAAAAGTCAAAGGTTGACTGCTGAAACTAATGCCAATTTGTAGGTGCATTGTCCCGATTATGCTTAGTTTTCTTATGGAGATGTTAAAGTGGACTTCCTGATGCTGAAGCTATAGTTCTAGTAACGGTACGTCATGTTAGGAAAGGCACTCTGTGGGACTATGACTCATAGAGAGAAACCTACTCTGCATGAGTCAAAGCTTGGTCTGTATGCAAATTTGTTAAGTCTTAATCTGAATAATATTTCAAACCTACGCAAACAGTTACATTGGTAAGTACTTTTGAACAGTCGTAATTAACATTTTAATGGATGTGTTATGCACGCATTGTGCAACACGCACTTATAAATAAGCAACACTCCAGAATCGTATGTCCAGGATGAAGCACAACAAGTAGCAGTGTATGCTATTATGCAGTCATCTCAGACGGATGGGTGTTGGAGAGAAAACTGACAAATAGTCCCTAGGATGGAACGGATGCGTTGGTAGAAAAAGGTAACAAAATTAATTGTCAATTTCGATAATGCGATAATAGACTGAGGAAAGAAAGGGGCGAACATCCGTTGCGTGCTTTTTCAAACGCATCGAAAAGCGCGAAATCGCGCTCTATTGTCCGCTCCAACGGGGAAGAAAGCCGCAGTGTGAAGTGGATCGGGAAGACGTTGTCCGGTGGTTCACGAGTACTCTAGGAAGACACCGCGCACGAGCGACCATGGACTGAATGCGGAGCTTTTTTTTTTTTTTTTTTTTTTTTCATCCCGTCAAGACGGAAATTTTACTCTAATTCGCTTTACTTCCTCTTCTCCGTCTCTTCCTCTCTCTGGATCGCACGCTGTTTGTCTGTTTGAAGTAATTTCTTCCTGACCGGCAAAGATGGCTCGTGGCATCAGTTGGTGTCACTGTAGTGCCTCTGACCAGAAGGTTCTAGATTTCGAGTCTCGGCGGTGCACCGTCGGGACCGCGGTGGCAGGATTTTCGACACTAACTTGGCAGCGAGGTTGTATTCAGTCACTGCCTGGGGGAGAATTCTGGCAGCCGGCTCCCTCAGAACCGTTGTTTTCCGTGGTTTCGCCGATAAACACCAGGAGAATGTTGGAGCAGTACCCTCACAAACGGGCCACGAACCGCGCGCGATCTTTCCTTCCTCTTTCTTTTCCTATCCTCACCCTTACACAGACACCTACACTAACATGTACTACATTACCACACATGCCGAGAGACCGGTGGGGGACCGGCTGGGGCGCTGCCCCGCTGGTGGGAGATACCTTGTTGGGGAAAACCCCGTTAGCCGACAGTAGGTCGGCGCCGGATCTGGCCATCCAGCGGAGGAAGACCATCGCCATCTCTCAAGCAAAAACACGCACTACACTTACGGGGACTAATGACCTCAGTTGTCAAACTTCTCTGACTCGGTAGTCACTTGCCAAAAAAAAAAAAGGGCAGGCCGCGGTGCTGGGCGGGGACGAGGAGCAGGGAGGGCAGCGGGCGCCGCGCGGCCTCCGTGTGCAGAGAAGCCGCTGCCAGTGGCTGTGGGTAAACAGTGGCGCCTCCGTGTAATGGCCACGTTGGTGAACTGAGCGGCCGCCGCCTCCTAACGAGCGGGGGCGCCCTCAGCCCCCTCCCCACACACGGCCTTTGGGCCCGTTTCGCGCCTTGATCAGACGCGATGTTCTTGTCAATATTGTACTTCCTCTCGTCCTTCCTAATCTTTTGTTCTCAGTGGGTGGTTTTTATTATTTGTCTTTTATTTGTTTAGATTTTTCCCATCTTTCTTTTTCTTTATTTTTCATTTTGTTCTTTCCGTAGCTTCGTTTTTGTTCGAAAGTTTATTTTTATTTCTTGTTTCAGATGCTTCTCGACTTTTCGTTTCGTCTCTGTTCTTTCTAAATCGTCTTCCAATATTTACTAACTGCTTTCGTTTTATAGCTTTGTGCGCACTTCGTTTTGCTATTTCATTTTCCCCAGCGATTAAATCGTTGCGCTTTTCAAATTTTCAATGAATGGATAATTTCGAATTTCAGTGTCTACGGCTTCCTTCCGCTGCTTTGCTTTTTATCAAGATATTTCTTTTTTTTTTCACTGATTTTTTTTTTCATACGTAAGGTAAAACTCTGAAAGTACCATGGGTAAGCAGAGAAATAACACACTCGGAAACAGCTAATTATTTTTATAAAAGAGGAGGCCGCCTGCCCTTTGGATCTTCCCCCTGCTCTTTGGTTCTTCCCCTTGCCCTTTGGATCTTCCACCTGCTCTTTGGTTCTTCCCCTGCTCTTTGGTTCTTCCTGCCTGATCTTCCTCCTGCCCTTGGATCTCCCCCTGCTCTTTGGTTCTTCCACCTGCCCTTTGGATCTTCCACCTGCCCTTTGGATCTTCCCCCTGCTCTTTGGTTCTTCCCCTTGTCCTTTGGATTTTACCTCTGCCCTTTGGATCTTACGTCTGCTCCTTGGGTCTTCTCCTTGCCCTTTGGATCTTCCGCCAGCCCTTTGGTTCTTCTCTCTGCTACGGTCCTTGCAACAACTCCGCTGTGGCCACCGCGCGCGCCATTGTCGCCAAGGCAGCGTCCGCCGCAAGCGCCGCCGTCGCAGGGCACAGAGCCCTGCTTGAGCCCTGAGTCAACAGTGGGAGCGGCGCGCGGGCGGGCGGGCTCCTTGTCCCGTTTGTCTTGCCGCCGCCTGGCAAGCAGAGCGCTGCCACTGCAGCGTCTGCCCACGGCGGCAACGCCACTGTGCTAGCGAGTTCAGAGTATTAATGTTGCTCATGACCTGAGTGACCAATGGCAAGTGAAATTTAAATTAAATTTCAACAATTAAAACAGCTGTTACCAATTAGGTGGTTTATTAATAATAAAATACATAAACTATAAATTGTAAAACTCATTTTCAGAATATATTTTCATTTGTCTTACAAGAAATGAAAATTGCATGAAATAATTAAAGGGTAGTACTGTAAGATCTTTCATCATTTACTGGTATTTGAATCGCACTGTTTTCTCTTATTTGCCATTTTAATGGTTTTGTTTGAGTTTATTAATGTATTTATTTGCAAAATGGTCACACTAAATATCACTCAAGGTTAGGGAATTAATGTTAAATATGCTTGCCATTAGGCGGTTCCTTCATTTGTAGATAATTTCCTAACCAGTCTTGAAATTACTTATGCTAATTAAAGGCTATTTAATATTTGCGTATATTTCATAATGAATTATAATTGAGGAATTTTGTGTCAATCATTTTTTAATTAGTTTTATTAGTCATTTTTCAGTACAGTATAATTACAGTGCCTAAAGCGAATGTTCAAGCTTTAATGTTTCACTAAGACAGCACTTAACCTGGAAAAACTTTACAATGCGTTTTGATCATTGAGCATGTTCAAACATTCATTGATTTTAAAGCTTGCAAATATTTTATGACCTTAATTTTACTTCTAGTTTTTAATGCACTAGAACACTTTATATTTCTATTCAAGGTTAAGAAACTTCCCATTTGCGGTTTTGGAGAAGTCATTCAGTGTTTGACATTGAATGATGGGAAATTACAAGATCAATGAATCATTTTGTAATTCTAATATCAATGTAAACAAAATAATGAAATCTTCATTTCAAGGTGGCACGAATGCCTTACATCAGTGTTCGCATCACAACCATTTATTTTTTTAATTTATTCCAATCCATTCGAGAATCATTCTTAACTAACAAATATTTTTTATGTGTTGGTGGAGCGGAACTGCCTTTTATCAATAAGATCGATAAAATATTTTTTATTCGAAAAGAACACAAAACAAACTCCATCAGTCCTTGCGAGGGTGAACAACATGTTCAGGATGATTAGTGTAGGCGCCTTTGGGACCTGTTAAACGAATCCACGCACTCAGAGAGAACATAACGCGAAGTCTTGCTACGAGGGGAAAAATTATTTTAATTGGTAGTGTTGGACAAGTGTCCTCCGCGACCCATGACCGGACGAGTTCAGCTGAGAGCTAGCACTGTCGATGACTGTGCAGTGACTCCGACCGGGAAGTACTCGGGTTCGCGTTCAGACGGTGGCAGATTGTCGATAATAGCTTCGTAACTATCGCCATCACCATACAGTGAGGAACACCACCACCTTTTGAAAAAAAAATCACTTCACTAACGGTACGAATGACTGTAGCAATTTACTGCCCGGAAACATCAGTTAATCAATCAATCAATCAAACCATGACCTACGATAAATGCGGACTGAGAATACTCAGTGTACATCGTAACCATGATAAGACATATTATCCATTATATACTTAGTGTTCCTGTGTGTCTGTTTGAACTTTCCTGAAAGGTTATGCTACTACATATTTATCCCACAAGATTCAATATTGTGTATAATTTTAAGAATCTTTACCGTTGTTTTTGTTATTCTTCCTGATATTTGGGTCTCCTTCCCCAGGAGTGACCACCCACCAAAATTGACCACCCAAGACGCCACTGTGGGTGTACTCAGAAATAAAAGTGATCCTCTTCCCGTAGCCACTGTCTAGACACAGAAGTCGTGATGATAATAGTGTGTAAGAATATTCTGAAAACTCGCTGCCTTAATAAAATTTCATGTATAAATATGTACTAGTAGTATTGTTGCTGTTTGTGATATCTTCTGTGTGTGTTACATATGAATTTCATTTCAGCAAGCCCTGCAGATTATATTGTCGACAAACAATCGGCTTATTTAACTCACGTGCGGGCGGATGCTATCAAGTTGATGCTATGGTCCGGGAAACAATGATGTGCTAAATTCGCGCGTTAGAGAGAACCCTCCATCGTCCTCTCCTCTGGAGTTTGACACGGGCGATCGCGTGGTTTCACGCACCGCTGACCACGTGTCTTTTGTTTCCGGGAGGCGTGACGTCATAAAATGCAAAAGGCGGAGTCGTCTCGGCGAGAAAGGGAAGTAGACGGCGCGCTCCTTCCCATTGTATGCGGGGACGCTGCTCTGGCTATAAACAAGCGGTGGTGTGTGAGTCTGTGGTATCGTAAGGTTATAAAGTGATATCGCCTCGTTGGAGGCCAAGATCATAATGTATGTTGTGTCTTTTGAGATGTGTCAATGCGTGAGGGATTATTACATGTTGCGTGGTATTAAACGATCTGCTTTTTTTTAAAAATTCAGAAACTCGGGCTTAAAATGATTGAGTCAAATAAATGCAGCGTAATAAAAATCCAGAACACTGTTTGCATATTGTTTTTTAGACTTTAAACAGCATAGGTTCCAGATCAACAATTATTTATTATATTCTGGAACTTTTTCAGTTGCATCTGGTTAACGATTACATATAAATATGATACACCTCAAACCGTGGACATTAGCGTCTTCCACAAATACGAAGTCAGAAGAATGCGAGACCTTTCGACACGCAACACATGCAAAATATTAGGAAGAGGGTGGGAGGTTGCAAAGGATAAGAAAGGATCCATGTCCAATGTCGGATTCGAACCCGAATGAACCCATTCAAATGTTGAAGGACATTTATAACTGGACGTTAGATATACACTGAGTATAACCACCATCATCCAGAACCTCTACCGTTCTAACACAAAGCTGACAAAAAATTGTCTAATCTTGTATATTTTCTGCATATTTATGAAATGTTAGAATTTTAGAATGTATTTAATTCAGTTCTGAGAGATATTTACCCCTCCAGATACATTCCCGGAGTTGTTATGAACCTGTCAAGACATCTGACGGATGAAACACTTTCTCAAGAAGTGCGAGGCTTCCGTACGGTCGTGCTAGAGGCAACGTGCTGCCGTCACGACACGTCTATTACTGTAGCTAATGTACATGTTGACTTGGCAAGCAGGCATGCTGGGGAAGAGGAAAGCTGCCATATGCGAGTAGCAGTATCACGTATTTTGAAGTCCCAGTCCGTTTCAGCTAAAGAAGCGTCCGCTAGTGCAAGTAATTTTGTTTTTTACCTTAAATTGCATTCAGGCGGAAACCGTTAGTTTTTCAATCACAAAATTCAAAATCAAACCTGGGGAAGAATAGCTCGAAGGTAACTAGTGTGGCTTCGCAACTTCTGAAGGAGTAGCAAAGACATATATTTCTGTATCTTACAATTCGTCTTTGCAACTATGCATCTTTAGTTACTTTTGAATTTGATACAAAATATAGAGAAACTATTGAAAACATGTAACAGAAAGAGCATACTTTCGATTTCGATCCTTCTCTCGTGTTTCATTTGAAGAATAGCTCCTGCAAATAGAAATATTGAATAGAGGGAACTGTTTGCTAAGATGTGCAAAATAATAGTGTGAATTGGAGTTTCTACTATACTATAAAGCCACTGATGACTTTATTTCCGAATACACTTTGTGCTAGTAATGGCCTTAATGGTAAATTACGTAATATACTTTAACTTGAAATGCCATAGCTATTTATTAAAGTTAATATTATATAAACAGTAACGTAAAATAAAATGCTCTTTTGAAAATATTTTTTAATAAAAAATATTAAGAAGTATACCTAGCGTATTTATCATAGATCTGAAATAACTAACAGACTAATTAATCACGACTTGCTTTCTTTCAACTTTTCGGGATTATCGCACTGATGTGAAATCCCATCTTTCGATTTCTCGCAATTTTTTCTGGTTATTTCATTTTCGTACGTCATGATTTTTATGGCCCCAAGCTACAGCCTGATCTGAGCATTAACAGAATGTTAATCCTATGCTGAAAATGATACTTTTTGTGGAACATTTCATATACTTTAATAGTAGATTCTTTTTCGGTAGAATTGATAAAAACGGATCTACGACACCCTATCACGAGATACCGTATACTGAAGCAAAACTTTGTTAAAACCTTCCCCACCCTCCGGTTTTTCAGCATGATGTTCTACAGATATCAACGACTAACCGTGCACAACCGCTATTCCTTACACCGGGATTTATTTGAATGGATGACCATCTTTGAAGCAGTTTGCCTGGTCTGGTCTGGGACGTGCCTGGCGCCAGCCTGTGCCTTGCCGCGTGGCGCCGCGGCCCGCGAGCGGAAGCGCCGTCGCGGT
Source organism: Teleogryllus oceanicus (assembly GCA_964035755.1). Classification (NCBI taxonomy): domain Eukaryota; kingdom Metazoa; phylum Arthropoda; class Insecta; order Orthoptera; family Gryllidae; genus Teleogryllus; species Teleogryllus oceanicus. Next base: position 68,116,330 of record CAXIVR010000008.1, on the reverse strand, counting down.
CTGTTAGCCTTATGAGATAATCCTTTCCGCGGGAACGTTGCCCTCGTCGCCAACCCGCCGCCGTCCCTGCGCGCTCTTGGCAGGTGCTGCCGCCGCGGCCGGCGCACAGTGGCAGCGGTGCGCAAGGAGAGCCGCGTTTTCACTTTTTACATCTTTTTTTTAATTGGTTTATTTAAGGTCACTTCAACATCTAAGGTCATTAGCGACCACTATTGCTGTTAACGGTATGGTAACTATGTGGATGAAACGATATGGTGATTGATGATAAAGGGTGAAAGGACGAACACAAATACAACCATGCCCGAGGCGGGACTCGAATCCGCGACCCTTCGGTCCAAGATCACTACGACACTACTGCCTTAGCGATCTCGGCCACCGGGCCGGCAATCTACATCTTTGAGACACGGGAAGAAAGATAATTCTTTGATCCCGGTGAATAAGCCGATAAGTCATAAACACTTAATTTTACAGGGGTGCAAAAAACAACGTTTATATGAATCAAATCAAGGGTAAATGATATTCAAATATAACCTTTTTTCAGTAGGCTTTGTTTGAATATCATCAAACCCTTATTTATGGCATTAGTTTAAAGTTGTTTTTTGCTCCCCATTAAAATTACGTTTTTTTCCTTATCAGCTTATTTACCGGGGCCAAAGAATTATGAAATAGTCAGTTTTTTACTAGTAGTATAAACTTCATAAAGATAGGTCACTTGCCAGCCGAAAGAATTAAACTGTTTTTGGCCGCGAAATAAACAGCTCTGCTCATTACGGATCCGTTCTTTTGTAAATGCCTCTTTTCTTGTTTACCGACAATGTATTTTTTTCGAGAGTTTCAAAAAAAGGTCGAAGTGAGGAAATAAAAATATAACTGTACAAAATTATTATACAACGCTCGTAGCCACAAAAAAATTAATTTCGCACAAAATTCATAGAGAAATCGGGTGGCGAAATCGTAAGTGCATTTTTTAAATTAAGTGTTTAACAAAATACATTTTGCTTTTGAATATTTTAATGTTAAGAAACAGTTGCGTATAAAGAGTTAGAAATTTGAGAACATAATTAGAAGAATTTACTGAATGATGGTTCCATTAAGACATTCAGTAATTAAACATTCCCAAAGTAAACAAAATTTTCACCACATTTTCTTTTGTAAATTGAAAATTTTGATTTGTCATTCAGTACAAAATTAACAGATTAATTTTGATAGTGGTCTGTGTTCACGATTAGTTACTGCAGCCTCGCACATAGAACTATGTCTTCTGCGAATAAGCGATTCATATTTTATCCAATTACAATAGGCAAAATAAATAAATTTGAAGATATCCGAATAACACTTATTCTGTTTTTAGATCTGAGAGAGAGAATTTCCATGTTACATAAGGCTTTATTCCTTTTTAGATGAGCTTAACAAATAGTTTACTCAAGAAAGGTTATGCACCTTTTACGGCTGTATCACCCTCATAAACTAAATGAGTAGAAAATTGTAGAAACGTTATCACTTGTTGTTTATGGGTACATGATGTCGTAATATTTTTTACCAATTTTCTTTATTACAAGTAACTGTTTAGTAATAACCATTATATTGTTCTAATCATTATATGAATTTTAATGGCCGATGACTGTCTCTCGAGATCACTTAATCTGTAATGAGACGCGTGCTTTGCATGGAACTTTATTATCTATTGAACTTTCAAAAAAGAGGAATTTCAATTTCAGTTTATATCTGTTTGTGCTCATAATAAAAGTAGGCGTTGAGTACTTGTTTTCCAAATGCCATCCCTTCAGGATAATCTTTGTTTGAAGATAGATCAGGTAATAATTCTCTGTTAAAGTTGCGACTGTTTTTCTGCACGCCGTATTGAAGATTCAAATGGTTAATAATATTTTAGTATTAAGTCATTATAACTTTTGTGCCGACCTAAAAGGGTAAAAGGCTTTAGCAGTCTCCATTCTTCGTTAACGTTTCAGACCCGCAAAAAAGGACTAGTGGAATTAAATCCTACGTAGTAAAACATTTTCACCTGTCGTTATGGCATGACAGGCAAACTGCGCTATATAACATGTTGTGTGTCGTGGCCGTAATCTATGAAGCAATATCTAACATGATTACATTTGGGTGGGTGGGGTTAACATTTGTACACCCACATGTGGCAGGTGTGATTAACAAAATACCGAAATCTATTTAGAAAGAAATTGACCAACAGATATTCTGTGCAATTCTTAATTATCTATCTCTCAATTAATAAAAGCTTAGATATATTAGAATATTTCTTTGATTTTGATTGATTGATTGATGATTTTTTCGTGTTTCCGGGCACGTCAACTGCTTTGGTCTTTAGTCCCGTGAGTGTAGTGCAGCTTTTATTTTCTCTGGAGATGGCGGTGATATTTCCCTGCTGGATGGCGAGATCCGGCGCCGACCTACCGTCGGCTAGTGAGGTTTCCCCCTAACCAGGACTCTCCCACCAGCGGGGCACCGCCCCAGCCGGGACAAGCTCTATGCTCCCGACCGGTCTCCCGGAATATGTGGTAGTGTAGTGCATGTTAGTGTAAGTGTGTGTATAAATGAAGAGGATAGGACAAGGAAGAGGAAGGAAAGATTGTGCGTGGTCCGTGGCCCGTTTGTTAGGCTACTGCTCCGGCATTCGCCTGATGCTGATCGGCAAAACGACGGAATACTACCGATCAGAGCAGCCGTCCAATAGAATTCTCCTCCACACAGCGACTGAATTCGACCTAGCTGGAGAGCTAGTATCGAAAATCCTGCCGCCGTCGGGACACGAACCCAGAACCTCCCGCCCAGAGGCGCTGCAGTGACATCAGTTGATGCACTGAGCCACTGCTCCCGGTGCAAGTTTTACCCCATGGTTCTTCATTGGCACTTTTTGCGCGCCCATTTCGACCCAGTGGGCGGCGCGGCGCGCGGGTTCCTCGCCTGGCGTTGAGATCTCCGGCGCGTTGAAATCTCCGGCGCGTTGAGATCTCCGCGTTGAGATCTCCGGCGCGCGGCGCCGCCAGCGGCTTCACGATCTGCCCCTCCCGCGTGCGCCGGCGGAATGCACGTGCCGCGCTGGAGTGCGGGCGAGTGTCGATTGTGGTGGAATGTGCCGAAAGAGAGGGAAAGAGACAGACCTCTCCACGGAGCGACCAACGGTTCCTCTCCGCTCAAGATGATGTTTCAGTATTTTTGTGGATTTCCGTGTCGCTTTGTTCTTTGCTGGCTGAGAGTAAGTTGGCGACAGGTGTGTTAGCTTAAACGATCCTTACGTGTTGGATGTACGATTAAGTGCATTAACATATGCAAAGTAACGCAGAATTCAAAGGAACTGTTTGGTGGGAGTATATAACGAATTTGCGGCAGAAAAAATAGAGTTGAAATTTAAGTCGACGCTCCGTTTTCCTTCAGTAATTTGAACATGACTGTAAGACCCCGCGACTATGTAGAAGTATCGTTGGGGATTGTGCAGTGTATTGAATGTTTGTATGTGTTGCGTATATAAACTCGTCAAAACAAAGAACTACTACTTCTTGCGATCTCAAATATTAAAATGTTTTCAAATTACTGTACCGAAAGAAGTGAAAGCTTCTAAATAGAAAGATGTGTGACTTCATGATATCTATTCATGTTTGTGCAATTTTTTCTTTAAAATAGTCTTCGATTAAAATAAAGTACGCTTTGTAGATTTTTTTCAACTAAAATATAAACGATTTCATTATTTTAATGGCATGATTTGAGTGAAAAAGAGTATTGTAAAATAATTTAAGTTATATAAACCTTTCTTAATGATGGATGTGAAAACTTGCTGCGAACTTTACAATATTCTCACTTTAATGCTGAAGCGCAAACTTGGAGGTTTCCATTGCAGTACACAACGACGATCGGTCATTTAGATGTTTTCATACACTAGCAATTTCGCGTGCGTTTCTATTAGCTTGCTACATCTTAACTTTCTCTTTCCTTGACATTTCTTGGCTCGTCAGCATGTGTAACGTGAGGTTGGACGTAATCATCGCACTAGCGCATCCCTGACACGCTACCAGCGATCGTCTTTAATCTCGAGTAGTTCTTACCACTTCGCCATCTCGGAGCGACCCTCCTCATAACCGTGTTTACTTTGTACCAATTACCCCTATGCCCTCCCGCTACCTCCCGCTGACGCCATCAATTGTGTGGTTCGTCTTCAGAGCTCGGCCGCACACTGGTACGAAGCCACACAGATGGTGCGCACAACGGAAATGAAAGATGACATTCTTTATTTACTCGTATTTTCATACTGATTTACTGTAATGTTATATCGACTAACACAAACGAAGGAACCGTAAGCCACTCTTAACGGCCTGCATCCGAGAATAAATTTAAGTCTGCCGTCCGTCTAAAATAACAGAAACAAATGAGTTGCAGCTAAAGGGGGTCTATGAGTAATTCTGTGCCAAGAAATGATATGAGAGAAAATATCTCTTATAAATACCATTTTTGATACAAAGAAGATATTTTGAAAATTTGTGAACGACACATGGCCGATAACTCAAATAACCTACTTAATTAGATATTAACACCTAGAGGTTGCACCCATGACAACTATTGTGGAGGTGACGTTGGGTATTGAGAAGTTTATTGTAACGTTTGTATGTGTTGTGTGAAGAGACAGGCCAAAACAAAAAATCCCTCAGCAGTACAAACTCATTAATATGGCATTATTAATGGTTGTAAATGTCATAACAAAAAGGTTGTAGTCTTGGACAACGATAAAATGGCCAGTAATAAATTATTACATAAATATATCTTCTAGAAATCGAATGACCAGATTGATATAAAAAACTTGCGCAGCATTTACAAAGTGGATGAGGGATAGAGTTGAGGGCGAAGTCACAATGTCTAAAAGGAATTTGTAGTCGTGTGACCTCCGCGCCTGTGCACTAAACAGTAACAAATCAAGAATAAGATGAATCAAGAGAAATAAAGAATATTTTTAACCACTTTAAATCAATATTTTCCTCATATTTTACAATGAAACAATAGTACATCAGATTTTCGAGATGATTGTACTAAGAGACATATTAAAATTATGTTAATGGAATAAATTAGGTTCTCCCAGACTTTGGGAATGACACTCACACACAAGTAATTTAAGTGAAACAATATCTCAAAAACAACATTCCAAAAATATTCCCCAAACAAACTTCCAATAATAAATGTAGCTTTAATTCGTAGAAACGGTACTGTCAAAAATCGCGTTGACAATCAAAATTAAGCATTTTATAGTGATGAAGTGTAAAGAGGAAGGTAAGAGTTGTACAAGGATTTTGGTTTAAAGCAAACATATCAAAATCCATTCGGTCGAGCTACTTGTCTTTTTGGGAAGGCCGACGTTTTTAGGAGCACATGCGTCTTTTTTTTACTCCGTTCTCATTTCCCCTCCAAATCCAGGAAGGGGGTACATGCAAAAGTTCTAGCAGATAAGCTAAGTGAAAAGTATTGTCGAAATATCGCGAAGAATCATGGTCTCATAAGAAAATGTTTAGTTGATATTTTCTACTACACAAATGACATTTGAATTTTGTTAATATTTTTTACTACTTATTACTTTGTCATGTATATTTTGTTTTTGAATTCTTCCTTGTGGTAGGGATTCTGTTTCCTTTCATTTTGTTGTATATTTTATTTAACCATTCTGTTATTTGTCGTATAAACCAATAAAAAAAATTCAAGTCCATTATTATTAAGTCTCTCTTCTTGGTGGACTGTTCTTTTAACTGACAACAATCTTCGTTTAAACTTCTAACCTGAAGTTACGAAGTAAATGCAATTATTGCACTCTTAATAAAACGTAATTATGAAATCAAGATCTTTGCGTTAAAAAATTAATTTTACATTCGACTGAAAAAATTTGAACTTTCATTTTAAATGTTCATTTACTTTCCTTTGTAAGAGAAAGGAATCAACGTGTTTAATAAAAAAATAAATTTAAATCTGTCATAAAAAAGAAGTTTAAAGTTAATTAATGAACGATTAGAAAAGTGATTCTGGTATATTGAGTATTGCATGCGCATTCCATCTCTAGGGACCAGGTTGGATCCTCGGCGAATCCAGGTGACATTTGTAATGCTCTTGGCAGGTTTTAAGTATTACGAACGAGTCTTTGTACGACACAACCTCGAAGAACCAAAGCGGAAGGCCACGAGAAGTATTTTGGCATGGCATGAGTTGAATTTTATTTTAATCACGGGGACCAAAGGCCGGAGCTCGTCGCCATCTTGGACAAGCATGGCGATGCTTCAGCTGGCGATGCTGAGTGTAAGAAGGCAAATCTCTTTCTTGGTGCAGTGAGGCCTTCTTTCACACGAGATACGATAAGGGATAAAACACAAATCACATTTTGCATAAAAACGTATGCAAATGCTGCATTTGATTACCAAATGTTCAATGCCATATACTTTAATTCAATTTTATTTTTACGCGAACGATTTAAAATTAACGTTGTTTTGCGTTGTACTTTCAGAAATTAAAGATCTCGCTTTTTTAATTTTTAGAGGTTGAAGTTAGTTTTCAAATACACCAAGAAGAATAATACGTATACTCACAGGCCTTAAACATTTCCCATATAAACAACGACGTGCCAGGTTGTGATTACATCTACTGAGTGAAAGGGCGTGCCGACACAAAACCTTCAAAAGTTTTCATGGAGATACGTCTATGCAACGTAAGATACCTGTGCCCTACCAATCTCAATCTGAATCTCAGAAGGCATTCCATGAAACTTCTAAAATCAAAACAAATTGGTTCAACAGAAGATTCTTGGGCAATAGTGTTGTAGATTTGTTTACTATTAGTTTGTTTAGCGTTCCTGAATCGCCGTGACAACTATTTTGATGAATGAATTAAAAAACTCTATGATTACCTTGTAAATCGATGTACTCAACGAGATTATATTTCATTCTGTACTATACTCTGGTACTTTATATATTTTGTGATACTACAGTTTTCAACTGTTTACTACACAATATTATACACACGCAGAATCATTTTAACGCCAGTGTACTGTAATATGAATCATTACTTCTAAGTATTTTTTTTAAAAAATGAACCCATTTTGATTATCTAATTGCGCCTCCGTGCAATAACCGGCTGACGTGAGGGCCGCGCAGCTGCGAGCGACCAAAGTCAAGGTTGGCGGTGAGGCGCGCGCACTTTCACTGCCGGAGCGGAGGCTTTATGAGCTGCAGCAGATGGCTGCGCCGCGCGCGGCCTTGGCACATTTCGATATTGCCTGCTAATTGGAAACCACTGCCTGCAGTAGCCAGCCCCATTCCCGCCCGGTTATTGGGCGGCGCAAGATAGAGGCTCCAATTACGATTTGTTTGGAGCGGATTATTCCGGCCGGTTACTCGTTGGTGGCTTTTCAGATGAAACGTAATTATCCGTTCTTTATGAGTGCTACGTTCATTACAGAAAATAAACATAATACGCTCTCGAAATAATAACCGTGTTTTCTTGGAAGAATCCACTGCTGTGAGTCAGGTTTGGGATCGCGGGTAAGTGTAAGCATGGCTTGTTTTACTTTCATCGTCTGTAAGTTGTAATGTATTTCGTTTCGTTTCAAACATGAAGAAAATTTCATCTGGAAAGAAATGAATTGAAACCAAATGTATTTATTTTTGGTATCTTATAACCTGTGAAAATATCTTATACCTACTGACTGTATACGAATACATTTTAAGAATTGGTGGTATACTATACTATTGTTAATATAAATTTTCAATATGAAAACTGTGTAGATACTCCCATATTTGTAGTGTCACTTGTTTTCAGGAAAGCTTAAAAAACGACTTGAGCAATGAAAAATAGTATTTTTAAGATTACAGCCAAATTTATAGCAACAAATCACGAAACAATAATACTCTATTTCAATTCGGCTTCACCAATTTATTAGAACAAAATTAAATAGAATTTAGAAAATGGCACTAATATGGTCGCCAAAATGTAAAAAAAAATAGCGATAATTAGATATTGTAGAATGTACGGTGAAAGTTGGTGGGAAGAAGGTACGGGACAACAGAGATTGGCGACAGAATGGTGCTCTCATGACAGCAGTGAGTGGTTTCGGTGATGTTGCAATGGCGTGGCTTTGTCTTTGCAGGTGTGTAGGTTTGGCGGCGGCGGGTGGATGGCGGTGGAGAGGCGGTGACGGCGTTGAGGGCGGTGTCGGAGTCCATAGCTGTGGTCTGCCGTTGGCGGTGGAGTGGTGATTTTGCTGACGGTATTGTGAGGGTGCTGGTACCGGTGTCGGTGCCAATAGAGGTGATATTTCAATAGCGGCGGTACATTGTACGGTGGTGATGTGCAGGTGTTGTTGTAGATGGCGATAATGTATCGGTGGCGTTGTATATGATTATATGTCGCTGTTTGTAGAAGGTGGTGATGAGGTGTCTTGTTGTGCATGGAGGGTGATGCGGAGGATGATGCCGAAGAGTGATGCCGAAGGGCGATGCCGAAGGGCGATGCCGAAGGGCGATGCCGAAGGGCGATGCCGAAGGGCGATGCCGAAGGGCGATGCCGAAGGGCGATGCCGAAGGGCGATGCCGAAGGGCGATGCCGAAGGGCGATGCCGAAGGGCGATGCCGAAGGGCGATGCCGAAGGGCGATGCCGAAGGGCGATGCCGAAGGGCGATGCCGAAGGGCGATGCCGAAGAGCGATGCGCTTTTTGTGAATGGCAGTATCATGGGATGGCGGCGATGTGACGTTATTATTGACGGCAGTGATTCTGCGGAGTATCTGCAGAGGGCGGTGATGTGGCTGGAGGTAGCGGTGTCGTAGATGGAGGGGTGCGGGCGGAGGCAGAGTGGCTGGCGCTGTGTGTGTGTGTGTGTGTGTGTGTGTGTGTGTGTGTGTCGGCGGGCGCCTTTTCCTCGTGGCCGCGGAGGCGCCCGGGGCGCAGCGTCGCGTGACTAAGCTCAGCCGCCGCCTCCTCAGCGCTCAGCCGATTTTCAGCTTCGGGGAGACGGCCCTGGCCCCGCCGCGATGCGGAACGCACTCCGTGCCCGCCACGGGCGCCAGCGGTCCATGGAAGAAGAGGAAGAAGGAGAAGGAGGAGCATAAAGAGGAGGAAGATGGTAAACGCGGAGAAGATGGAGGAGAAGAAGGAGGAGGAGGAGAAGAAGAAGAAGAAGAAGCAGAAGAAAGAGGAGGAGGATGGAAAATGCAGAGAACAAGCGTTGGAATGGAGGAGGCGCGTTTAAACATGGCCGGGAAGAGACATTGGGTGACACGAATAAAAATAAGTACTCCAAAGCAACTGCTCGCGAGTACAAGTAGGAACTTGGACTACTGCTCATAAGCAATTACTTCTTTTTTTATGAATAAAAAGTTTCGTGAAACTTCGATCATTTACTTGTCTCTCTCTCTCTCTGTCTCTCTCTCTGTCTCTCTCTGTCTCTCTCTGTCTGTCTGTCTGTCTGTCTCTCTCTCTCTCTCTCTCTCTCTCTCTCTCTCTCTCTCTCTATCCTCGGAAGAGCAGTTACTCACCTACAAAGAAATTTCCCAAAATAAGAGCAATTACTCACCTCCTTTATTAATACGGTTTTGAAGCAACTCCTTCGAAAACTCGAGAAACAAGTAATAGCTAATTTGTATTCATTTCATCCAGTGAAAAGAATGTGATAATGATGAAGCCAGAAAATGTAATGTCAATGCTATTTGAACGAAACATCTTCACTGGCTGCGGAAAACGAAGGGGGGAAATGAGACGGTGATGACTAAGAACTGGATTTCAAAATCACAAATGCATATTTTTCTGTGTAGTTCGAAAGTATCGTCACTTGGTATGTGCATGATACATCTAATTTTCCAGTATTTAAGCATGATTTTATGACGCATATTCTACTTATTTTTCATGTTTAGCATCATATTTATGGCAATAATTTTACACATTTTATTTGAAATCGTTTATTGTTACACATATGTATTTACAACATTTAATTTACTAAAATCAGTTTCGTAATGTTTCAAAATTTTATAAATAATATAGTTTTCATTTAAATTAACGGTCCCTAGTGTTGAATGGATGGATGCACTTGCAAGTAAGGTGCACTAATGAAATAAATGACATAAAAATAGTGAAAACTTGTTACGCTACAGTCAATGAATGAATATGAGTAGTAAGTTTTACGTTAAGTGCGTAAAAATATTGTTTTTTCACAATCGAAATTAAGTTTTTTTTTGTCGAGAGCAATAGGTGGAGCAATAGGTTATTCTTAAAAATAGTTACGAATATTGTCTTCAAAGAGGTCAAGTTACAATACGAACTTCACTTTACACACGCCTGTTCGACTTGTTTCTTCCATGAAGTCAGTGAACATTATAATACGCGAGTTTATGACGCACGTTGAGTTCAGGTACAGGATTTACTCGTTGATGGGCAGGAGTTTGTGTACATTGCAATATGTGCAGCTATGCAGATGCAGTTCTTGACTGCATAAAAATATACACTTGTTTATGCGTTACAGGTTTCTTCCCTGGATACTTATTTCCTTTAGCATCCGGAGAGGGTAAGAGGTCAACACAGGAAACTCTAGTAGTTAGTATTCTCTACTATTTGTCATTAGATTTTCAGAATTAACATGAGAAAGTAACAATTTCAAATTGTAATGATTATTTGAGTAATGTATACGAATAACACATTGTGGGTGTCTACATCAACATAACTGCTAATTCTTGCAAAAATTTAAAATACTGTACATCTCTTAAAGTTATTAGAGGGAATGTGAAAAAATGTGAAATTTTGCCTTGTCGTGTTTGATCAACAATATCTTCGTTGCCTAAACAAGAGAATATTTTCGTCGCCTCTCCCGACCCACTGTTAGAATGTATCACAGTCATTTGAGATGCAACAGTAGAAACCAGTGTTGAGAACTGAAGATCCACAAAAACCATCAGAACTTGAAAAGAAAGAAAACTAAGCACACGCTAGGTGTGCAGTTTTAGAAGAAATTCGTTTGGATATTTTTTTTTACTTTGAAGAGAGCATAATACGAGTAGAAGCATATATCTTAGTAAATGCAATTGTAACGAGGATTTATTAAACTTTTGTTAAATAATTTACAGTGATAAAGTCCGTACATTATAAAATTTCATAGGTGAATGCTGGAGCACAACCAACCCAACGGGTTAGAGCGTGCTGAAATCATTTATTTCTTCCTTCTATTTTCTCCTATTCCTGACCAGAACGCCGTGATGGAGTACAATCTGCACCTGTCATTATGGAACTACTCCGACGTGAAACTGCTTTGTGCTCTTTAAAGGGAGATAGTACTGTATAGGCTTGTTGGAAAACGCTATGTCAAGTAGTAATGCCAAATGTATCCGCCACTATGTGGAGGAGAATTCTAGCGGTCAGTTGCCCGGATGGTTAGTTTCCCGTGATTTATCCTGTTGATGCCAGATCAATGCTGGAGTAGTACCGTAACAAACGGGCTACGGAAAGCGCAGTCTCTTTCCTTCGTCTTCCTAGTATTCTCTTCTTTCTTTACACACACTTTCAATTACAACAACACTACCATAGAGAAATGATATCGTTCATGACTCTACCACAGACGTCAGGTTTCGGTCTCAGTCTTGTCGGGAGTTTAGAGCTTGTCCCGGCTGAGGCGGTGCCGAATTGGGAGAGATACTCCGAGGAAGAGTTTACCCATAAGCTGACCTGTAGGTCTGCGCTGGGTCTCACCATCCAGCGAGGAAGGACACGGCCGCCACCCCATTGCATAAACACACTCACTACACTAACAGGAATAACGACCACACCAGTTGATCAGCCCGAAAACATTTATCAACCAATAATCCCGAAGCCGCTGTCAACTGAGCGGAGCGGCAAAGAACGACTCGTTCCACGGGAGGAAAAAAAACCTCCCGCGTCACCGGAGCAGAACGGGCCCCGAGAGCCTCGGAATTTCGCACATCCAGCTCCAAGTTGGCGAATAGTGCGGCTGGCCTACCCGGCAATCAGAGGCGGCCGGAGCGTTCTGCATGACATGGCCGGCGCGCATAATACGGCACGGCGAACGGGATCGGAGCCCACGGCGCGGCCGCCGCCGAAGCCGCCCGGCGCTTGATAAATGGCGAAATCTGCATGTGGGGGCCGCCGCCGCCGCCGCCGCACACTGGCCCGAAATGGGACGAAAGGCGCGCGTTGTGCGAAAAATGCGCGGGTCGTTGGTGACACTGCAGCCCATCCACGTCTTGTAGGGGTAGTTGTGGTTTTGGGATGGATCGTCGGGATTCGATCCCTGGGATGTTTCGGTCTCAGTCGGTGAAAAGACGGAAGCAATGCTGACTGAGTTAAAAAAAGACGGTTTGTGAATGGAGGTGGCCAATAGGTGAATAGGCCTGTATAAGGAAACTGCGGCCAGCCGAAGTCTTGTAGAGGTAGTTGTTGTTTTGGCATGGGACGTTGGAACTCGAACCCTAGGATATTTCGATCCCAGTCGGTGAAAAGACAGCGGCAATGCTACCTATGAGCTAGATACAGCCGGTTTGTGGATGGAGGTGTCCAAGAGGGGAATCGTTCTGTTTATGAGTGGAAACAGCGCCCAGCCGAAGTCTTGTAGGGTAGTTGTGGTTTTGGTATGAACCATCGGAACTTGAATCCAAGGCCTTCCCGTCAGAGTCTCTGCAGAGATAGCGGCAAAGCTACCTGTGAGCTAAATTCATTCGGTTTCTGGATGGAAGTGTCTAAGAAGCGAAAAGGTCGATTTATATAAGGACGTAGTCGAAATCTTGTAGGGGTAGTTTCAGATTTGGCATGAACCGTCGGGATGGTCCTAGGATGTCCCGGCCAGAGTCACTGAATAGTCGGCGGCAATGCTAGATACGAGCCGAACTCGGTTGGTTTTTGGATGTAGGTGGCTAAAAAGCGGAAAGGTCGGCTTATAAATGGAAACTACATTCAGCTGAAGTCTTGTAGGAGTAGTTGTGGGTTTGTCGTGGACAGTCGGGACTCGAACCCTAGGACCTCTCGGTGGGATTCGCTGCAGAGACAGTGACAGTGCTTGCTAGCAATAAGCTCAACTCAGCGTTTGTGGATGGAGGTGAATAGGAGGCGGAAAGGTTCGCTTGTGTATGGAAACTGCATCCAGTTGAAATCTTATAGTGGTGGTTGTGATTTGGGTTTTGGCTGAGTGCAATTTCTCGAGTGATTTAAGTGAGAAGGGATAGTTGTCGCTTCGACTTTGGGCGGTTTCCTGAGCGACTTTCATGGAGCACAGAGCGATGGTCATCACACGTTTTTCACCTGAAATATTATCTGATCAGCTATTCAACAACGAAAAGATGAAAATGCTGTTAATATGTGGTACCCATCACAGATCACGTTATATAATGTGGCACATAAAAAATACTCTGTTTTACATCTGAACAAAGCTAGCGAACATGTGGGAAATATTTGGTTGTTTTTATTTAATACACAGCACGGGCTTTCTTGCAGGATATCCATCGTAAAAGATAAAGACTCTCTCACAGATTATTGAGTAAATCCGAAAAATGGTCGGTCACAGAAGTCGGAAATACGACAAAAACGAGCAACAAAAAAATAGAAAACAAATAAAAAGCATGCTCTTCTAATCCTTTTCCATTAGTAGATGTGACGATCGCAAGAATAAATTAATTAAAATATATTGAGTGTCATACTAAAGCTATTGCAGCATCGAAACAACTATTCTTAATGTCCTTTAATTTCCTTGATTCGTTGTGCATAATGGCAATTTTCTTACTTATTTAAGCGCAACAAAGGCGTGTAGGAATCTAAGATCTGACACATAAGTCATCTGAGCACTGTTATGAGCTACGGAAGGGCCATGCATGATTAAAGGTTGTGATATGGAGTTTCTGGTGGAAAAAACGTCCACAATAGGATTCGAAACCATATCTTTTGTACTCATGCACAGTAATCACTTATCAGTTCTGAGAAGAACGTTAAAAGTAATGTAAACATATGCAAATAGACGGTGAAAATTGAACATTTATTTGATGTTCTAACTTTAGAAGTGACGTGCTTCATGACCATTAATATAAATATCGAGGCACATTTATAGTTATTAGTTATTTGGTAAAGTAAGTTTACCGGCTGATGTGGCTCAAACAGCGCGGTGATTTCGCATTCGGGAAATCCGGGTTCAATCCCTCTGCCTGCCATCCTGACCGAAGTTTTCATGGTTTCCCGTGGTCATCCAGGCGAATGCTGTTATGGGTCTACTGAAAGGTCGCGACCGCGAAACCGGCGTCGGGAGCTGAATTCGTTAACTACGTGACGTCACGAAGATTAAGCGAATTCGAGACATCCCGGGTTCTTGGTTAGATGATCACAGGACACAATGGTCAAATACACAATACAAAACGTACGTTTATGGTGGTTACATTGAGTAAGTCTTGCTGTACTAAGAATTACATTTTAGGAAACGTCGAACGTGACGATGGGTGTTTCGTTTCTTTGATCTACAAACCTGACTCATTATTTTTACTTTTACTTAATTATATCACATTTTTATTTATTTTCTCAATTTTAAGATATTTGTCGATTGAAATGACCGGGAGCGGTAGCTCAGTGCATCAACTGATGTCACTGCAGCGCTTCTGTCCGGAAGGTCCTAGGTTCGAGTTTCGACACTAGCTTTTCAGCTAGGTCGAATTCAGTCGCTGTCTGAAGGAGAATTTTAGCGGCCGGCTGCTCTGATCGGTAGTTTTCCGTGGTTTCTCCGATCAACGCCAGGTGAATGTCGGAGCAGTACTCTACCAAATGAGCCACGGACCGCGCGCGATCTGTCCTTCCTCTTCCTTGTCCTATCCTCTCCTCTTACACACACACACTTACACTAATATGCACTACACTACCACATAATCCGGGAGACCGGTCGGGAACTTAAAGCTTGTCCCGGCAGGGGCGGTGCCCCACTCGTGGGAGAGTCCTGGTTAGGGGGAAACCCCACTAGCCGACGGTATGTCGGCGCCGGATTTCGCCATCCAGCGGGGGAAGACCACCGCCATCTCCCGGGAAAAAAACATGCACTCCACTAACAGGACTATTGACCAAAGCAGTTGACGCGCCCGGAAACACGATAAAATCTATCAATCAATCAATCGATTGAAATGCCAGCCGAAAAACTGCAGAATTGCGCGCGCACTCTTGGGGTCGTTGGGCCCACTGCGTCAGCGGACGGCTTCGGTCTTCCGATGGCAGTCCACGCGGGTGACCACCCGGATGCAGGCGCGTGTACTCGTTTGTGTGGAGACGCCTCACTCGAGGGACAGATGCAATTTGGAGGCCGGCCTCGGAAGGTGCCCCGATCGCAGATGACGAGTTGATCTTCATTTCACGCTCGTTGCCATGGTGATGAATGTCATCCATTTCCTTTTACATAATTTTCCCCTCATTTGTATCTCATTCAACTGTATCTCTTTTTTTTATTTTCTTATGTCATTATGGCATTAACTTCTTCGCTTGTTCTTGTCTTTCATCTCTTTTTCCCATCTTTTATAATCATTCTTTACTTTTTCGTTCTTTTTACGTGATTTTATACCCATTGGCATTGTTTTGTAATACACAGTGTATTAAAATATTTTATCGATTCTTTATCTTCTTCCTCTCATTTAATGTAAAACCTGTAACTCAAACCTTGTTTTACGATATTTTTGCAAAATAAATATAAAATTTCACGAAACCGATTCTCAAAATAGACTTAAACAATCGAAAAGTGTCCTCAACGTTTCAGTATACATCGAGAGAGCTTTGTTCCGGGGAAAGATCCACAGAGATGAAATGTTACCGTTGTGTACTCGAATTAATGGTCCGAAACTGGAAAGTAAACATCTCTTAGCGAAACACAAACTTAATTATTCTCTCCTCGAAAAGCGAACGTAACTTGGGCTTCGCTTCAGAAGACAACTTAGGGCGCGTTCCCTTGCTTGTATTGAGGGGAGGTGGAGGGGGGAGCGGGTGAGTGGGAAGAGGCGGGGCCTTTCTCTGGCTCCCGACGCATTGTTTCCGCAACCAGAAACCGAGAGCGCGGTTGTGGGTGGGGTCCGGAAGTGTTGCTGCGAGTGTGGAGATGGGAACGCAGAATTGGAGACCGTTGCACGAGGAAGAGAAGCCGCTCCGATGTATTAGGATGTTCTGGTGTAAATACTCTCCACGGAGCCATTTCCGTTTTCAGTCATCTACGGCGTAAGCAAAATATATTTTACATCATAGAATGAGGTGTTTTAAAAGACTTTCTTGATGAGCTATTACAATTTGTATTTTATTATAATTCTTAACAGAGCAGCTAAACCTTTCTCTTATGTTTCATTTAATATTATATAATCTGACTTTCGTAGTTCGTAAAATAATCGGAAATGAAATTAATCCGACAGTCTAGAATTGCGTCATACTTTCATATCTTCTTGCAATTTCAAGGTTTCGAACAAAACAACGACAAAGCGTAATTATAAGTTTGAACAGAGAATTGATATTAGAATCAATTTATTTTTTTAAAAGATTTGTGCATGGCAATGTGGTAAGTTGAAGTTAAAAAATAATTGAGAAAAGTATGCTAATGAGTTTGAATGAATTGGTCGTTTACATATTATTGTGTATATAATGTAAAAGCACCGCGTGGGAAAAAACAAACTTGAAAGCGACGTTTTCACGTAATCTTGCGGGGTTTCCCTATCCAGGCATCTCTCCTAGTGGGGCACCGTCAAGCCGGAACAAGCTCTAAGCTCCCGACGAGACTCCCCACATACATGGTAGCGTAGTGCATGTAAGTGAAAGTGTAAGTAAGGGGGTGGGTTTATGGCAAGGAAGAGGAAGGGGCAAACGCGCGCGGCCCGTTTGTTATGGAACTGCTTCAGCATTCTTATAGTATTGATCATAGAAACCACAGAAAACAACCCATGAAAGCAGATTAATGTTACATTTCTCCTCCAGAAAGGAGATGAATTCGACCTACCCATTCAGTATCGAAAATCCTGCCACTGGTGGGAACTGCAACACTAGGACATCTCCGTTAGAGGCACTGCAGTGACATCAGTTGATGTCCTGAGCCACCCCGGCTGGCAACAGCATGGAGTGTGGGACGATTGTTACACAGTAAGACTCTCATTACAAGTGTGTGCGTATTTAAAGGGAGGGGTGACAATGAATGAGGATGGACAGTATCTTCATCTGCCTCCGTCCTCAGGTCTTCATTCGTGAGTACGGTGAAATCGGCTCACGAGCAGCATCAACTGCCAACGATAACGAACGCATGACGCTATCGCTTGGAATTACGTAGGAGAAGATGCAACCGACATTCATGGAGAAGTTCCAGCTGTGAATTAAAATTTTAGCGCACCCGCAATGAAAGCATTGATTCTATGCTGTTCATCCAAGACTGAATTTCTAAGGATGATATTCTATGAAAACAATGGCACCGTAACAGGATGATTTTGAGAGTGATAATCCGTAATTATTGAAGTGCTCCTTGTGAAAACCAGAATAATTCTGGTAGTGATAATCAAACAAAGCTGGCTTTGCTGAGAAAATTGCAAAGTCGAATTTAGAAAGCAAATGATATTGTGAAAATCGCAATAACTGCACATAAAGTATTCAGAGCACCGTAATAATAACGATGATAGGCAGCGTGATAATTTCGTTGATGTGCTTTCAGCGATGTGGCGTTCAGACATGTTTGCAATAGAGTGCGTAGCAATGACGCGATGATGACTATGGAGGTGTGATAACCAGACTGAGTATGATGCCAGCTTCGTTGCTAACAACGGCGGTGGCATAAACCCTGGAGACTATACCGCCTGCTCTCGACGGCGTTAGAAAAATCGACGGTAGCGGAGGCGGCAGCGGCGGCGGCGGCGAAGCTAACAGTCCGCGTAGCCCCGAGGCTCGTCAGGCAGCCGGCAGAGCGGCCAACTAACCCAAACCCTCCCCCCCCCACCGCCCGAACGATCTCCGCTCTGCCCCCGTCGCCCCGCCTCCTCCCCATTCGCCTCCATTCCCACCGCCACCGCCGCCGCCGCCACTATCTCTGCCTCCGCCATCGCGCGCCGCCGCCGCCCCCCGCCGCGCCCCGCCATCACCAGCATCATCGGCACTGCCCCCGTCACCACCATATCACCACCCCCCCACACATCGCCAACGCCACCATCACCAGCATCACCGCCAGCGCCATCATCACCATCATCACCACCAGCGCCACCATCACCAGCACCACCATCATCAGCGCCACCATCACCACCATCACCAGCATCCACCGCCAGCACCACCATCACCACAGCATCACCGCCAGCGCCACCATCACCAGCATCACCGCCACACCACCACCCACCACCACCATCACCAGCACACCACCGCCCCACCATCACCACACCACGACCACCACCACGGCGCCGCTGCGACCGGCCAGCCGGTCTGAGCCCGCGCCGCCGCGCGGTGGCGTGGTGCGAATGCGCATCGAGGAGGGGGGCGGGGCGGGGCGGGGGCAGAACGGGTCTGCGTCTGCGCCGCCGACCACACCTCGAGGTCGACCTCCGCTCGCGCCACTCACTCTCTTTTCCCCCACCGCCGTTACTCATCTCGTACGCGCGCCTCTTACACGCCGAACGCAGCTATTCCAGGCATTTGCGTCCGCGGGCGGAACGCCGGCTGTGATGGACAACACTTGTGGGGGATTGGCTCGCACAAAAGGATTCCGATTTTTTCTGCAATGACGTAAACTCCTCTGCGATTGAGTGTTGATGATTTAAAACGATGTCGATCCCGTGTTTGCTTTTCCGCACATGTGACTCCCGTGGTGTGCTTGTATGAATACAACTCACTGGAGACTTAATATGTCGTGGCATTTATTAAGAAGCTATTTAGCTATTGAAAGAAAACCAAATTTAATTATTATTCCCGAGTGATAAACGCTAGTACTAACCTTCTGGAGGTTGTTAAAAATGACCAGACCAGTCTGGTTGGCCCTTTACTACGAACGCAAGTAGGCTTTCATCGTTATTAAAAGCAATTACGAAAAGTTCCCCTGCGATTACACGATATCTTTGTAATGTTGTTATATTACGTTGCTGTGTTGAAATAATTCTCTAGAGTGAATGCGTTTTAATTTTCTAGTTTTACTGGATGTAAGTTTGGCCATAATATCAACATAATTTACTCCATATTTGTATTTTTCATTAAATTCTGGACTTTGCGCAAACCTGTATGAATAATTCACAAATGTTATTACTGACCGTACTAATAAAATGTGTGTATAATTGAGTACAATTTCACATTACGTCCATTCTCACTTAAGTAATTTCCGTATATTATCCCAACATGACAAATCGCAGTGTCTGGCAATTGTGCTTATTTAAACTGGTACAAAACTCGTACCAACACGTACAGAACAACTCGCCGGCAGGTGATTCACAATATTCACTTTCACTATTTCCCACGATTGTAATAATAACTTGGAATAAACACAACCGGCGTAGTTGGCTCAAAGCATGCACTGCCGCAGACTGCAGCGCCTCTGACCGGGAGATCCTAGTGTTCGAGTCTCGATGGTGATACATTTTTGACACTATCTACGTAGCTAGGTCAAATTTAGCCTCTATTTGGAGCAGAAATCTAGCTGGTTGCTGTTTTGGTTGTTTTTTTCTGTGTTTTCTCCGATCAATACCAGGCAAATAACGAACAGCGATCTAACAAATGGGCCAATCAGTATCATTCCCTCCCACGCAATCTTTCCTTCCTCTTCCTTGTGATATTCTCAGAAGTTCAGTAACTCTATTTTGAACACAATAGTCATTTGTTGTAAATAAAATAGACAAGCAAAAAAAGGAATTTATTTTGCTTAAAACAGGGGCACAAAACCACATTTTAGATCATTGTAAATGAGCGATAAAAAAGGTCGATAGACAAAATAATTTCAAAAGGGACTGAAGGCAATTCCGAGCCGGCCTGGAGGGTCGAGGTGGCTAGAGCATGTGCCGACTCAGCACCTCGGTCGGAAGGGCTGCAGGTTCGAGTCCCGTCTTGGCCACAGTTGTTTGTCCCTTGTCTTTCATGGAGGTGTGTTGTCCAAGAAGGGCTTGAGCCTGCTGACCACACACTGATGAGCCCGCAAGTGTGTGTGTGTGTGTGTGTGTGTGTGTGTGTGTGTGTGTGTGTGTGTGTAAAGGTTAATGTTTGTCCCCATGAGGAACTGCGAGCCACAGTACCGTCCGGTACAAGCCGTAAGGCCAGCACCCGACCTGAGACGTCTTGGGGAACACAATTCACCAGATGGTCGACTAGCTCAGTATAGACGTCCCAGTGTGGACACAATAAATAAAAAAATAGGGGGGGCAGGGTCGTGAAGATCGTTTATGGATTGGATGCAAAAATTACAAACAACTCGGGTGAGAATCACTTTTCACTAAATTCAGAATATATTCTAAAAATATTTGCTGCTATGACAGATACATACAATGGCACACTCTCTCTAAAATCCAAAGAATGATTACTATTATAATTAGTGTCTTACACAAGCTCTTAATCACTAAATTACAATATTAGATCTTCAAATCCTTTTTTGAAAGAAAAGATTGATTCTGTTCTCACGTATTAGAAGTCGGAAACAAATGTACTTTTACTTTTCTTATCTTTTAAGCATGGTAAATCTGTTACCCTCCCTTTCTTTCTACGTGACGGATACAGAATAAGCTTTCTGATTAAACTGAAACACTCCTATCCCTACAAAAACAGTTTATTTGGAACGACCTTACTGTGTTCTCTTCTCGGCCGCGTAGAGCAGTCCACTGTGTAAATCTGTTACCCTCCCTTTCTTTCTTATATTTTTGGACCGAGCTGCTTCGGCTTTGAAGCGTCGTGGCCTCGGGTTGAGAACGCCGTTGCCCACCAGAAAACGCGTTCTTCTTCTCGTTCAAGTTTTATATTCTTGCGTACTCTCATATGAATTTTACTTTATTTTCAATTACGATTAATGACCAACTGGATATTCAGAGTTAAAATGAATCCAGAGATCACCCCTTTTTATACGAGCACCAACTTCAAGAAGTATTTAAATATAAGAAAAGCATGGAAAAAACTGGAAAGAGAAATGAATGCAATCTATTAATTACTGCCATCTATTCAAAACTCCACTCCCTAATTCTTCCATTATAAATTCATAACGTTTCTTATCTTTCTTCTAAGATTACGTTTAAATCAATTTATAATAGAATAATTACCTCTTCTGGTCTTCTAGAAGAGTTTTCCTCAAAGTTGCAAATCTGAAGTCCGCTGCAATGTCAGTTCCTGGCGTACCGTTTTCCATACGTCCGCCCAGTTCAGCTGCTACCTTCAGAAAGAACTTTTCTTTCATCTGACCTCCGGTCTCGCCCTCGGTCTATGGTGGCGGTCTCTCTTGTTTTAATTTCTAGTTAGCCTTCCTAATATTCATCCGCGTTGGCGCGCGTTCAAAATACACTTTTCCCTCGCTCTCTTAGGTCGGATGTGACACGTTTTCGAAATCTAAGAAAACGGACGGTCAAGAACATAGTGGGTACCATGCTCGGATAATTGAAATCGAAATCCCCTGAAGCTGGCAAAAGTCCCAGGAAGAAAAAAATGAAGGCGATACTGGAACACCGGAACGAATTGCTGAAAAACACCTGACATCAATGAAAGTCAAGGAATCGTGACTGGTATCGTTTCGTTTTCTGGCAGCTATTTACTTCCTGAACGTAGAGTCAAGGGATCAACAGTTTCTACCAAATATCGCGCCTCTTCTTACTGCGAAAAGCAAAACGTGACTACCCATGTGGCACTTGTTGACCAAGCTGGCAGAAAGCTTTTCAGCTTGATTGAGAATGATACGATGTGAAATAAAAATAATGACGGCAAAGGAAACACGTTCAATTAAAGGACAATACTTAAAATTGGCATCAGGAGCTAAAAAAAGACAAAAGAAGCTAAATGAAAATCTTATAAAATATGACAAGTACGTACAATTAAGTGAAATCATTGGTTTTGTTATAGTAATAATAAGTAATGTAAGGATGCACATTGTCAAACTTCCGGGCAGTTATCATCATCAGTAAATACATTCGTCACCAAATCAATGATCGTGTAAATAAATAATTAAATAATAATTAAAATAAAACAAATTAAATAAACAATGAAACAAATTAATAAATAACTGGAAACAAATTAAATAACTGGAAAGAAGAACCAGCTCTCGCCGTGAACTGAGTGCCTGCTGCGTCTGCCGCATCTTCACGGAGGCAGGAAGCGCCTACGAGCCTCGTATTAAACACGCATAAAGCGGAACAGTCGAGGACGAGGCGGCGGGGGGAGGGGGAGGGGGAGGGGCGTGGCGAGGCGAGGCGCCGAGATAAGGCCTTTGTGCGTTCGATGCGTGTCCGCCGGTGCCCCTGACGCGGGGCGTGGCGTGGCGTGACGAGGCGAATGAAAAGCAAGAGCGTGAACCTGATCCTGGAGGGAGAGCTATGAAGGGGGCCGGGGGCATATTGTACCGCTGAAGGATTGATGAGATGTCGCCAGAGTGAGTAAACGCGGATGCGATTCACACGTTCGCACTGCTGGAATTAAAGGACAGTCCCTTCATCCAGTGGGAATTTTTGTGCTTGTTTGCGCTTTCACTGTTTTAGAACTTGTTGAAATAATTCGAAAATGTTCACTTTCTGTTTAAATACTGCCAATTATTCAATTAATAGCGTGCGTATGAATGTTGAGACTATATCGCTGGGGAGAATATATGATGGGAGAAATCAAGACAAGCTGATAACGGAACATTAAGGTAAAAGTACGTGTTGAGAAATGCTTTCTGATATTACGTTTTGCGTTTGTATTTCTGAAACTTAAAGTTTCATTATTAATTCGGAATTTATTATTACAAGTTAAGTAAAAATAATAATTAATGATTTTTGTAAACTGCAAAGAAATTATCTGAATCCGGATGCTACTTTGTTGAAGTGAAGAATGATGAATACGCACCGAGAAGGGATCATTTCATAGTGGATTTGATGTGAGGTTTGCGGGAACACGTTATTTCATTGTAGTCTTAAAATTTTCTATGTTAATCGAAATAATTATGCTTCACGTTGTTTCTTCATGGGAAAAATCAAGATGAGCTGATAACGGAACATTATGGCAAAAGTACTTTTTGAGAAATGCTTTCTGGTAAGAAATAAGGAGAAAATGCGTTGGCTCTCAGCAAATTTACAAAGAATTAGTAGCAATTATATCATTGAATAGAAAGTTTGAAGATGATTGTGCACGTAATTACACCAGGATGACGAATACGGGATGTTCCTCCTGTTGAAAAGTGTTAAAGTGCACAGGTGCGGATGCGGGGAGTATAACGGACGAGTACACGGGGCGAGCGGGCCTAGAGGGTATAGGAGAGGGGGTGGGGCGGATAGAGGAGGGGCGGAGCCAGGTCGTGAGCGGAAGAGAATGGGCGGTATGAGACAAGGAGTGGGATAGGCAAGAACATGCGGTAGTGATAGGGAATGGGATAGAACAGGAGCACATGGATTGGATGAGAAGACGCGGGAAGGACGAGAAGAGGAGGGCAGATACGGGAAGGAGTGGAACAGAAAGGGAAATATCGAAAAACTTTATTTATTTTGTTATATTATTTGTTTTATTAGTTTTCTTTATTTTTATTATTTAATTAACTATTTATTTATGTGCACCATTCTAATTTTGCTAATGAATGCATTTACTGATGAAAATGATTTCATTCCGGACGTTCGGCAACATGCATCCTAGTTGAAGAATTGGAATTCGGCTGTTTTAGTGCAAGGTATTTTTTAACAATCTTGAAGACAGGATAGGAGGATTGGTGGAGAAAGAAAAAGTAAGGGAAGAGGGAGTCGGGCGCCACGGATGCGGGTGAACAAAACGGCCCAGGAGAGCTTTGCGGGGCGGAGCAGTCTCTGATGAGGAGGGATGAAGGAGAGATGGGCGTGGCAAGAGAGAAGGAAATTGGCGAGGCGGGGCGAGGCGGGGCGAGGCGAGGCGGAGATGGAAGGGGCGCCTATAGGTATCGCTTTAATTCGCACGTCCGGAGTAGCACTACCGACATGTTCAGTAAACGTCGACTGCACAATGGAGGCAGCTTTTCGATGCACGCCGCTGTGAAACGTTTCTTTAGGAGCGTCAGAACGTTTTCTATAGAAGGTTATGACTAGAAGCGAGGCAAATGGTCGGTGACCCGAAAGTGCTTGGTAATTCAGGAAGTCGTTGGGAGAACCTCACGTTGGTCGAGGACAGAGTACAGCATTCGATATTCTTGCTCTGTTTCACGCATGCCAACAATAAAATGAAATGGTGTGTAGATGTGAGATATAATGTTCAAAAAAGTGTATCATATGCTACATATGGATGGATAAATCCTTTATACATCCTCGTTCACGGTTATTCCAAAACAATTTTATTACGTGCTGGTTCGTAGTTGACAGTCATTTTTCTTGAATTTTACAAAATCATTATTTATGTTACCGTACTATTGTCAAATACGTTAGGGGGGAAACATTTTGTGAATTAATCTATGGATCCATACACAATTCAAAACACAGACCATTTATTTCTTTTGTCGGTATTCTGGATGTCAAGCGTTTTGCTAAGTATTTTACTGCTTAGAACCGAGACCAGAAGTTTTAGATGTGAAACCGTTTAAGCGAGTATTTTTACTGCGCATCATGTCAGTCGAATGTTAAAATAATGTGAGTTAACACAATTTTTCTTCAATGTGTAATTTTGAAATATAT
Organism: Teleogryllus oceanicus; assembly: GCA_964035755.1. Classification (NCBI taxonomy): domain Eukaryota; kingdom Metazoa; phylum Arthropoda; class Insecta; order Orthoptera; family Gryllidae; genus Teleogryllus; species Teleogryllus oceanicus. Next base: position 68,091,549 of record CAXIVR010000008.1, on the reverse strand, counting down.
GAAAAATTCGTGCTTGTTGAAGAACGGAAAGCTTTTGCGTTAATTGCAAGTAGATAGAAATTAGTTTTTGAAGAAGACAGTCAACAGGTCATACATTGGTATTTTTTACTGATTAATCGATACTCTTCTGAATCTTGTGTTGATTATAATGGATGAATGAGATACGACGTTTACAAATAATTTTGTAAAATATCACTCAGTAAAATGTGTGAAAAGTTTTCTGTTATGTATCAGTTACTACTACGTTTTTACAGATTCAAATATTTTGCTGTCACACATTTTTGTACTGACAAGGTGTTAACCCGGTCCCACTCGTGTGACGTAATTTAAGCCATTGTTGCTTCATTAAAAAACTAATCTAGCTTTATGTGTCAAATGTAGTATATATGTATCTACCTCTCATCTGAATGCCCTACAATCATTAAGCACAGAGAACATTGAAAATTAATTGTTTTCGTGTTTTTAGTTCTGCACCTTAATGTGCCAGTACTTGATGCATTAAGAATTAAAACTCTATATTGAACGTATTCAATCTACAAGAACTTGAAAACACTACTCACTAAACATTTACTAAAATTCTACTTTAAATACTAATCAATACCAATAACGTAACCTTTAGTAACATAGTATGGAGCTGCGATCGCTAATAATCATATAGATGTCAAGTGACTCAAGAGAGAGAGAGAGAAGAGAAGAGAGAGAGAGAAAAAAACACCCACTCCGCGCGCGCTTTCTGTGTTCGCCCAAAAGCAGTGCGCGCAAAATCTTTTGCAAGGCGCTCTGTTGCCGTTGCGACAGGCGTCGCGCGGTGCGCAACGGAGTGTCGCCACAGGCGCGCGGACGTCGCGTGTGCGCGTGGGCCTTCGTCGGTGTCACCGAAGTCGCAGGCCGCTCACTCTCCGAGACAGCGTTGTGGCTGTAAGCGCAAGTGTTATCATGAGGCGGCCCAGGCACCGTCAAGAGCTGCCCGCCAGTCTGTCTTGCGCCGACTGTCAGTTTGTGGCCATCGCAAGTTGTTCACAATGGGTTTGTACGTGAATGGATCAAGTAGGTGTTCATGAGGGATCAAGTAGGTGTTCATGAGGATCAAGTAGGTGTTCATGAGGATCAAGTAGGTGTTCATGATGGATCAAGTAGGTGTTCATGAGGATCAAGTAGGTGCTCATTGTTATGCAAACTTAGCCTGATATTCGTGAATTCACAATTCTGTTGGGAGTCTTTCTTGCTCTTGGAGAGAAGGGTTTTAAGATTATTTAATGAGAATTAGTCTATGGGGCCACACAATTTAAATCACCGACATTCGTGAATTCACAATTCTGGATGAGTCTAGATGCCTAGCCCATTGCCTGTTATGAAGAGTGGAATGAGGAGATATGGATGATGATGTTGATGATGATCATAATTATGAAGATGAAACGAACGCGCACAACGAACACACTGTGCCTGCTGCACTTCCCACCCTCTGCCGAAGACAGAAAAAGTCAAAACAATAGGGTTCAAGAATTTTCATGCAGTCAATGGAGCGATTTTGACGAAGCTCTTTTTATAGAGTAGAAAATTTGTCACTGTTCGGACTGAAATCTGTAACCTCACTATTCACATAACTTCAACTACCGACTCGTAATGACATTCGGTAACACGAGGTGCTATTATAATTTCTAAAACCAAATTTTAAATGGTAACCACCGATAATAGTAGCCACCACAAAAATAGTTTCGTATTTTTTGCAATTACAAATATTAAGTGTAAAGTTGTGTTTATACAATCCTACATGTGTAAAGTATCTAGAAAAATTTGAACGTTGTTTCTGCCTTCTTTCAAGTACTTTGTGTCTCTATGATTGAGTTTTCTTTCAAGTATGTGGATGTTGGATTCATAGTGTTTCATGTGACATGAGGTATGAGAAGTTAAAACACTCGATGATAGAAACAGTGAACACGTCAACAATTCTGAAAAACACTTGTAAACATGTTGCAAGACATACATGTGTACTCTGGAAGTGATGTGATTCACTGTTCATTTTCCATGAAGTGTTGAAGTTTCACTTAAAACAGATCATGTAAAGAATGTAAAGTATAATGATGTGGTGTATCTCTTATGGTCTGTAAGACCATACAACACTCTCAATCTCACTAATATGTGCCTTTATTTTGATTAGAGTATTAACAATGTTTCATTATAAAATCGTAGTTTGTTAGCTAGCTTTTAAATTTAACCTTCCAGCAAAACTATCTAGTTTCACTTTCAACGAAGGAAATTCTAGGCACTTATCTGCTTGGACCTGCTCATTAGTGCGAGTTTTTGCCTCTCTTTATATAACCCTTTATTACTGACGAATAGCTTGGCATATCGTATCCTGACAAATTTCTCTCCAATCTCAAGCGCCTTGATGTAAATAATTCACCCCCTCCCCGTTAGAGGGCCCCTGAGGCACGGGGGTGGGATCCTCGCCAACTCGTTTGCCGCGTACTGGCTGGCTGATACAGGCTCATGAAATGAAGTTTCTCGCAAAGCGTCACACTCTATTTCCATGAAAATGAGAAGTTTAACGAGATCGGTTAGGAGTACGTTATCGATGACTGAAGTGCATTCTCGATGCTATGCATTCCGCTTCGATTATTACTCGTCGATGGTTTCGATATCGACGTGTCCCCCATAAAAAGTAAGGGATTGGAGGCGTGTGAAAAGAGAAGTGCGATACACACGTTATCGTATTCTTCAAGAAGTTGACAAAGATACGCAAATTGCTAGATGAATTAATTTGCGATTATTTTATTTCGAATGTCACTTATTGATGGAATTGAAAAATGAATCAAAATCTTTAGTATGATAAAGGTTAGGAAAGTGTTGCTTGCATTGAAATGATTGAGTTCTCAGAAAATTACAGACCTCTAAAATTGTGAACCGATTACATGTCTCACAATGTCTGACAAGCACAATTTTCTTGACATAAATTAATAAACAAATTGTAAAATGTTGGTATAAGAAAGTGACCTTAAAACTATTTCTTGTATATTTTCGTATGAATTAGTCTAACACACTTCATTTCATTCATGCCCTGCACTTCTTCATTCAAGCCCTTCATTCTGCCCAACGATTTCAATCTGAATGAACCACTCAAGCTGAACGATTGTGATTTACTAGTTGCTGCGAAGGATAACGGTCCAAGATCGCATCAAATCAAAGCGGAGAACGTTTCCGTTAGAAAGCGAGTCGTCTTTGTTTTAACCACTTACGAGGCAGGAAGTGAGGCGATGAATTTTGTGTGTTTTGGTTCTCATGCGCTTGGCTGAACGAGCAACAAAGAAATTGACGCAAGGCCGAGAACAATCGTCAATTTCCGGCGATCTCTATCGGCGAGCTCATTGGTCACGGTTCGCGTATAGCATTTTCTCCTCTATCAGGCGCCCCGTGGAGCCCGGCTGTGAGGACGCGGCTCCGGAGAGGACAAGACGAGGACTTCGCGGAGGTGGAGAGGACAAGACGAGGACTTCGCGGAGGAGGAAGACGAGGGAAAAGGTCGGGGACGGGACGGGGCGGGTATGGAGGACGGACGTCACGCAGGATGCAGGTGCGAATTGCGGTGAAGGCGAAAAGCTGCAGAGATAGACTTGTAGGTGGTGGGAGGCCATGATATGTATGACCCTAGTTGTAGAAGAGTCACTCGGGAGAGTTGATGATGGAAGGATTTGCTTTCAATGGAAGCACACAGTCTGTTGGCGCAATGTCGAAGTTGGTATGAATTGTTGACGTAGAAGAGAACATTACAACTTGGTATCGAGTACCAGAGAAGTATCCAAAGATGGGATGATCCGTACATTGGTTCTGCCTCAATAACTATTTATCAATGCACTTGTGAGTTACATTCAGTACGTTTAATGAATTACAGTTGTCATGATAATATATTTTTTGTTGTGTGAATGACGTACTAAATAGACAGATGGAGAATTGAAAACCATGAAACAGGAGATTATGGCTTACAATCATTGTTAGCAGTAAAATCAGGATGAAAATTACATTAAATGAACGAGATTATATGAAATAACAATAATCAAATTCTATTGAAGGTGGATAAAAGGATAAGCAAACAATCGGAAACATTTTAAGAAATGCCAGGACGAGAGAACCATGAAATAAAAGACTGAGTTTAGTTTGAGAAGAGTGGAAAATCAGGAATCTGGAAACTTTAACTTCATATAAAATTGAAGAAGCCTAAAAGAGATCTGCGATTACGCGGCTATGCAGTGAAAGTACAATAGACGTTACAACTCCAAAGATAAAAATAAATCAAACATGTAGACTACAATATAACAAATTATTTGAAATGGAAATGACACAGAAATAAAATATTAACAAAAATGAGACACTGAACACACTTTTTGATGGTTTATAAAAAGAGGGTATTGACGAAAATGTAAGGAAAGAATACATGGCAGAGCTTTGTCGAAAGCGAAACAACTAATAATTAAAGGAGGATAAGAGGAAGGGACGTCGATGGTATGAATTAAAGATCAAAGGAACACAGGAACTGCGAGATCGGTTGAATGAATTTCCAACAACAAGGGAGAGCGAAATGAAAATAATACGTCACACGCAGTGCGGATCCATTAGCGAGTCCTGTTGATGCGGTGCTGCGGGAGGCGAGATGGCTGCGGTGAAGTCTCCTGCTGTTTGTAAACACCTCGGAACAGGAGGCTCCAGCGGCGCGGGCGGACGTGGAAGGGGTGGTCGTTTCTCACAGGTTGCGCTACTCCGCTCGCGGGCGCTTCCACAGGTCTCCATCACCCAACACATCAGGGGTCTTCCACGCACCTCCACAGCGAGCACGCCCAGCTCACAATGGACGGCCCACGGTGTTCTGCATCCAGCGCAAATGGGATGACGTATCTAGCACACTCGGATTATCCGTGTGAACATACTGAGCTCGAATGGGGCTCCTCATTCAGCTTGCTTGGAGCTCCTCATTGAGCTCACTTGGGGCTCCTCATTCAGCTCGCTTGGGGCTCCTCATTCAGCTCGCTTGGGGCTCCTCATTCAGCTCCATGGGGCTCCTCATTGAGCTACTGGGGCTCTCATTCAGTTCAAATGGAGCTCCTCATCCACACGCACGGGTCTCCTTGTCTATCTCACACGGATCTCCTCATCCAGCATTAAAAGGACTCCTCATCCAACACATACGGAGCTCCTTATCCGGCATACTCAGAGTTCCTCAACCAATTCACATGACGGTCCTCATTTAGCACCTACGGACACTTCCATGAGACTCCTCATTACTAGGACTTCAAAATTGGGTTTTTGGTGTGTTTTCGCACCTCCAACGTTGTGTGATATAATTAATGAATGTACAGCTAAATGAAATAAATAATTAAAATAAATCATGAAAAAATTAAAATTCCAAATGGCCCAGAAAGTGTTTGCGGCGTGCCGATTGTAGCAAGCTAGCCAGCAAGTAAGAGACGGGCGAATGAAGGAGAGTTCGGCCCCGGAAATCTCAATCACGGTTGTCAGTGTTCCGGAATAGCAGATCGCAACAAGCAACCCATTAGTTCCGCCACACGCCGCCGCCCCCGCCGCGCCGTCTTCTCGCGAGTCGGCCTAGCGGCAGCGGCGGCGGGGTGGTGGAGGAGGGGCGGGGGCGGTGCTGCTCTCTGGGCGCTCTGCTCCGAACAATACGCCGCACCGCCCCTGCCCCCGCCCCCGCGCCGTTGTAAGTCCGCTGACGCAACGCAGCGTCGCTCGGCAGGTGGTTGGAGATCGCCGTGCGCGTGTTCGCTGCCACGCGAATTCGCTTTTGACGGGTTTATTTCGCGGCGGGGATGATCTATGGTGGGACAATGTGAGCGCAATGCGTAATGCGGATGTTTTACCGTAGGGTTAGTGCGTGGAGCACATATTGAAGGAGATAAGTTGATGGAGACTGAAATAGAATTGGGAGATGGGATTCGGGTACGGAAAATCGGAGAGTCTCGTTCAGATTTGTCGCCATCACCTGCTTCTTCTTCTTCTTCTTCTACCTGGACCGCGAATATCGCTTATGATTATGGCTTTCCAAATACGTACAGAGTATTCATACTTACTTTTCCTGCGCAATTATGAACTGATGAATAATAATTGACAAGATTATAAGGGATATATAGTGGTTTTCCTTCATCACCCAATAATCTCTTGGTGATTTATATTTGGCGGGATTTGAACTTGCCACTTTAGCGAAGCGCAGATGCCGTCTGTGTTATTCAGATCGATTGAGTGTCGTCAGCGTCAATAAATTGGAACAAGGAAACTCAGAGATGGGAATTCAAGTATTCCGATGCGCGAGGCTTCGTCCTTTTGAGGCTGAAGCGAATCTGAGGTCAGGCGTCTCAGTTCCATCCGACTGCACTGAGCGCGTTGAAGATCTTTCGCTCCAATCTTGGATTTGGGTCAAGGTGGGGCGCATTCAGGTGAGGACATCGCGTGTTCATTAACGAGAGTCGGCTAACGTGTCATTACGCAGTCTGTAATGTTGCTGTTACTACGAAATACCTATTTCTGATTGATTTATTAATTGGATAGTGCTTCGGGACGCGTCAACTGCTGAGGTTTTTAATCCCGTAACTGTACTGCAAGTTTTATTGCGGGAGAAGGCGGTGATCGACCATCTTGAATGATGAGATCCGGCGCCGACCTATACGCCGACTAGTGAGGCTTCTCCAACGAAGTTTCTCCCACCAAGGAGGCACACCATAAGTGGTAGTGTAGTGCATGTACGTGTAAATGTAAGTAACTAGGGATGAGAAGAAGTCAAGGAAGAGGAAGGAATGTTCTCACGGTCTTAGGCACGTTTGCGAGGGTACTGCTCCGGCTTTCGCCAGGTGTTGCTCGGAGAAACCACGGAAAACTGCCGATCAGAGCAGACGGCTGCAAGAATGCTCCTCCAGAGGCTGAACACTCCAGTGATATCAGTTAAAGCCTGGATATGTTCCGCTCGCCGATATATATTCCCGAGCATAGAGAATAAGTATATATGTAATCTTTCGAACTTACCAAAGGCGGTCGTGGAGAGTGAAACTACAGTGCATGAAGCTATGTCTACATTTGACCCTAATTTACGCCGCATGCTGCACACAGCACAATTTTCTTCGAGCAAATTGAATTCCTGTAATGTGAACATGTTCGCCGAATGGGAACGCTCGCAAACATTTACCCCGCACACGCGAAAGAGTGCCGGAATGCGAAGCGTTCATTTTATTACACCATCTCATAATTATAAACGAGTGGCAGCCGAAAAAAAAAAGTCTTCAAAAAATATCACAAGACAAAATCACTCAGTCCACTACACACGAAACTACACACAGACAACCACGCGAAACAATGCACACACTGAGCTCAAACATCGCGGTGCCAAATTTCGCAAAAATATGTACGGCGATTAGTGCACAACGCAGATATTTGCAAGTGTGGACACGCTTTACCACTCGGGCCTAGTAGTGAATGGAAGTTCGACCTCGTCCCATTTTGGCGAGATTTTCAAATTTTTAAATTGATAAAATTGATAAAAATTTTTTTTCACTATCGTCCACATTGTTTAAAAATCTGATAAATATGTTATAGAATGTTATAAGACACATTCTAGGGGAAAAATCTGAGACATTACTCCAACGTTATCACGTCCAAATCAATTTCAAAAATGTATTAATTTTTTATTCGAATTTGGCGTCAAAATTGGTTGACAAAATACTTTCAAATTCAACTACTTTTCCCCGTCTCTGCAATTTTTTTCAGCCTGATACTTGCGATAGAAGCTGAGAAAAAATAAAACCTGAAAAACATGTTTCTTGTTGTATTTATGTTATACATTGCCCTATGAGTGATTTTTTTTGTGAATATACGGCACTTTTTATTTGTTCGTATGAGCATCGCGATTATCGATTTGGTTTGGGGGTACTTTTCACTGCCTTGTTCTGCTATTCTCTTACCGCTGTGTTCAAAATCGATAGGGGCCGCCGGATTCAAATACAAAGCCCGTTTGCTCCGAGCAGTGGTGTCGGTGGTATCCGTGATAATTTTCCAGCGATTACCGGAGCAAAGCCCTATCCAGTGCGCCCGAACTGCATGCGATCTTTCCCTCTCAGTCCCTTACGAATATGGTTGAGGTGTTCCCGTCATCTCCCATTCAGAATGTGTGAGAGAGTGCGGCCGTCCTAACCCACCTCTTTGTAACAGGCGCACTCCGACTTGGAGGTATTGCGAATCCCACAATTGTGCGAGACCAACGCTAGATAGATATCTTTTTAGAAAAGAGAAATTTTTTCTTGTACTTTGAAAGCGGTTTCCAGTTTTTTCTGATATATTTTAAACATCTGAATATATTTATACAAGAAAAGAAGTATATAAAATACTTACAAACATATTTAATTACGTTTTCAGCTTGTAAATCATGGTAATATTTCAAAAATCTATTGTTCATCGTATAAATTATCTATGGAAGTAGGTGGTTATAGCGCCTAATACTTATCATGGTGAAGTTGATGTCTAAAATGAAGGGTGTATTGTAGCAGTTGGAGCGATTCGTTGATCATTATCAGTGGGATTCTCTTCCCCAAACAATGTTACTCGATAACAAACTATTTGTCTCTAATAAATTATTTATGTCGTGTGATAATAAAAATATGCGAAATTACGATCTCAACTTTTTAAAAACATACTGAACACTTTTATGACTTCCAGTCTTTTCATATTGGTTTGGTTTTTGTACTTACAAACTAGAAGTATCATCTTGCATCAGCACAGTCAGCTACTCACCTAAAACAGACAACAAAAAAGGCTGTAAGGACACATTTACGTGCGGTATCACATACATCACAGTACTGAAAATTTGAAACACAACTGTTTGAAAACAGACTAAAAGCGATTATACAGATGTTTTTCAAAACTCGTACATTTCAAGGCAACGTAGGATACAAATTAAATTTCTGAATTCGCTAGTGAAACTAAAAAAAATCATATTTCCGCCCTAAAAGTTTCCAGTATTATCACCAGTTGCGTAATAATAATATGAAATGAAAATGTCAACTCAACAGCAGCAAGCGTTAGTGCGGTTTACGGAAACAAAATGGAATATCACGGCGCAAAGAAATTTCATCGTCCGTATGTAGAGGATGAACCTCATGTAAAAAATGAGGAATGGTGTTGGAAGATTCTGGGTACTGAATGTGTTCTAAAGCAGTCAGGAGGTGTTTGTCGTATTGATTTTGAAGCGAAGTAGAAAATATTACGAAAGCATTTGACGGAAAACGCGTAAGGCTATTCGGAATTCATCGAGGCAATTAAATGTACCTCGAACTGCATCGTGTAATACACAAGAGGTTTCGTTTATATGCTTACAAAACTCAAATTCTTCAACAGATTACACAGAACGACAAATCATCCCAAAAAGAATTTGCTGTAGATATATTGTAGCCTATTGACTCGAAAAAGAGCTTTCTGCCACGTTATTTGTTTGTATGCTTGTTTGTTTGAGAAGAGACATTTCATTTGTCATTAAGGATTAATTGGCATATCGCAAAATATCACAAAATCTGCACGCTGTTAGAGAACATGTCCGCGATATCCCAAAAATGAATGCGCGCTCATGTAAGAAGAGTTGTTGGAAATTTTTTCTTTGCAGAAAACAGTTCAGTCTGTCTACACGCTGGCACAGTTAGTTCCTCTTCGCATAGATGTGCAACCCAACATAATCTTTCACCATGGTGGAGTTTCATCACATTGGTCTACAGACGTTCGCGAATTTACTGAATCGGGCGCGGAGAATCCATTCTCTGGCCAGGATGATTCTCGACATTATTTGTCTGAATTTTTTCTTGTGAGGATTTGTTAAGGACCACCTATATGCGACTAAAGTGAAAAATATCCCAATGTTTATACGTATCATTTTTGCTATTGTTTCAATGACGTACAACATCTTACGACGAAGGTGGCAAGGAATTGAATAGAGACTAGATTCTTCGTGTTACCAATGGTTCACATGTAGAAGTCCGTTGGAGGTTAATAAATATTTTTTACGTTTCTCTAGCATTCTATGCAACTTCATTATCATGTCGTTTGTAGTTGTCTCTTGCGATTCCTTGAAATGTGGGAGCTTTGAAAGAGACAGCCGTATATTTACGATGCATTTACACGGTCAAGAGAGCAGAAATGTGCAGTCCTGCGTTCTGTGGACATTCCTAGCTGTAAAGAGGAAGTGATTACGCAAACAATATTTCTACTTAGAATTCTTAGAGTTCGTCCAAGGACTTGCCAAGGCACGTACTCTTGTGAGGTTAAGAAGCGGTAACATTCTTGGCATAAAAGTTGAATAATGACGACCGCACTCAGATGGTATCGTAGGCCGCTAGCTTTGCTCAATCCAAACAAAGCGTTACGGCATTTCGTTCGTGTTACGAGACATCTTGATAATCATTCTTTGTCGTCACCTGAGAGTAGAAACCTACCCGCTTGCAATACCAGAGCAACATTATTTTTTACTCACCCATAGGCATTCGCAGCCTAGGACAAGAAGAAAGCTCCTTTATTTCTGGGCCCCTCTTCCGTGAATCTTTTATTTTCGTTTGACATATTTTATCAGATATAAGTAAAACCTACTACAAGAAGATTGAAATTATTATTTTAAAGATCAAACTGGTTAATTAGTAATTGGTTTTATATTGAACCATTTTCAGGGTTGCCTGATGCTTTGGTTGGTCTTTCTCAATTAATACGTACAAATTCTTCAAAATATCAGCTTAAGAAAGGGGGAAATAAGGAATCGATCATATTTACGGAAATAAAATATTTTATTACGTAGGGCTATGGGACTCCCTTTCGAATTTTTCGGGGGGGGGCCCATAGCCTCGCTTGTGGACACACCTATGAACTCACCCATTCTTTTCATGATTTTTTCCTAGTAAATAACACTACGTTATGTTTTTAAATCTATTTTAGAAAGATTGGGAAGTGATGGTGAGACAATTTTTGTCCAGTTTCAGCTTCACTCATCATCATTCAATTATAACACATTTTTATAAGAACGTGGTTTTCATGGTAACTTCTTGTGAATGAAGTATAAGCACTCGCCATACATACTCGAGAGGGAGTTTTTTAACATATTGTGACTTACAAAATAAATACATTATTATGACCTACAAATAATGAAGTATTATGAAACACGAATTCCCATAGAAACTATAAATTTATACGTCCAGATCTATTTTTTATTATTTAAATTATACACACAATCTTAACCTTCTGTAACGATACTTAAATTTACTTCATTTTTGTATTGTTGTTAATGACCAACTAGGCATCAAGTAGGTATAGTTTTTGCTTAGAGATTATTACAAATAGTTGTGGCAAAAAGATATGTATTCTATTTACATTGTTCTATTTACATTGTTCTATTTACATTTTTGACCTCGCATAGTTTGAGACTTCATCAGGCAATACTGAACTTCTAAAAAGTTAACTTCAAGTTAAATCTATAGTTTTTTTAAAATGCTGTTACAAAACAGTTGTACATACATCTATAAAGATAGGATTTTTCTTTTGTCAATTTTGTATTTTGAGATTAACTAAGGAACATTGAATTATGACTGGTTGATTTTTGATCGTTAAGAATAGTTCTGTAACTTACTGACCTAGACGTCCCACACATAAGTCTCTTTACCTTTCACCAAAGAAGGTGCATCATGCACCTCTTTCTGGTTTTGCTTATTAGAGATTTGTAGGACGTTTACACATGAACAGGTCGGGTATTTGCTGGAGGCGGTGAGGTCGATGAGGAGGGTTGGAGCGGTGAAGAGAGCCAGGGCGACGAAACGGCGAAAGTGACGAGGGCAGCGAGGGGAGGGGCGCAAGCAGTGGGGGGGCGGGGCGGCGAGGACGGCGGGGCGGCGAGGACGGCGGGGCGGCGGGGGCGGCGAGGACGGCGGGGCGGCGAGGGCGGCGGGGCGGCGAGGACGGCGGGGGTGGCGAGGGCGGCGCGGGCGGCGAGGGCGGAGTGGGTGGCGAGGGCGGAGTGGGTGGCGAGGACGGCGAGGACTGCGAGGACGGCGGGGCGGTGGGGGCGGCGGGGCGGCGGAGGCGCTGGGGGTGGCGAGGGAGGCGAGGGCGGGGAGGGCGGCATCGGTGGGTGGTGGAGGCGGCGGGCCGTGCCCGCCGCGCGCGTGGGTCCCTCGCCGCTTCGCGTCACGAGCGCACAAGAGCTGCGCGAGGTGGGAGCAGGTGGACGCGGTGGCCGTGACGGCGAGGAGGGGTGTAGCAACGTTCGATTGGAAAATCGTATGTTGTCGGAATCTACTGACTGTTTTCAAAATGTCTGTCTGAAATAACAGTAAAACAAAGAATCCATCTACAAATGCTACACAAAAGCATCAATACTTATGAAGAACTACAGTGTTCCCGGAAAGTCTGTCCGCACTGGGCCGAGTCAGGGACTCTCATTAAAAAGGCTAATAGCAAGCAGATCGATGGGAAACAAGTGAAAGGGATAACACTTCCAGCATCTGTTATGATTGTTGTGTTTACGTTTTCTTTTGTTACACGCTGCTACCTATATAAATGTAGTTGCGAGCACCAATGTGCCTTTGTGGAGATACTTTCCTAACGCTTTCTGTATTAAACGACTATTGATAAATTTCAACACTGACATATCATTTAAACAATACACGTTCGATGGCGACCGCCGTCCTTAGGCCGAGGGCCGCAGTGGCGAGGACGGCCAAGGCCATTGCGCGGGTGGCGGGCGGCGGCTGCAGTGGCGAGGACGTGGAGTGCTGGAACGACGGCGGCTGGGGGCGGCGGGAGCGGAGCGTGGCTCACGCACGACTTCCCCGTGGCTGCAGGTGGCCGTTTGTGCAAACCCTTTGGCGCTTTCTCTCCCCGCCCGCCGTCGAGTGCGCCACGTGTTGAGTGGGCGGCGGCGGCGGCGGCGGCGGGCGATTTCAAGTGTCCGCGTTTCGGTAGTTGCGAATGCTGCGTCTCGAGACAATGGAATGAGTTTGCGTTTGGGTTGTTTCGACTTTTCTTTTTCGGAAATGGACACTTTAAATCGGTCGTTTCAGAAGATGAAAGTGGGCGTGGACATGGATTTTGTTTACGGGCTCTTAAAAAATAGAAAATATGAGAATATTGCTTACTAGTAGATGTACCGTGCGTTGTCCTGTTATTTATTTAACACAATCATATTGTATTAGCCAGGGGAAAGGAACGAGTTCTATCTGTAATGTACACATGCCCTGAATTTCCCTGCCTTTTCCTGTGCTGCACTGCCCAAAGCCACTCTGCGCTTTCCCACTATCATCATGCAATCGCCTTTGCTGCCTCTATTGGGTTCGTGCAATTATAAATAGATGCATTGTTGCATAATCCGGCAAAATTCCGCTAACAATTTTGACATTAAATTATTCAAATAGTAATGATGCTTTTGGAATGTATTAAAAAAGTATTGAATATAATATTTTGTAGACTTCAAGAAACTTTTAATAAACTTTGATGGGCTTCCTCACTATTTTCAAAATATTCGTCAAAAAATGCAAGAGTACACGCCCAACGTTTGCTCTTTGATGTATCAAAGGGAGATCGGGTTGGTCAACAAAAAACAGTTGTTTTTTGTTGACTAATTGGATGTAATGAAAATGACTAATTGAAAACACGTTTAGCGAGAAAGGTAAAATCATGGAGTGAATAGTGAAAACTGAATTTATAAATATGAAATTTTGAAATTAACGTATACAAGCACGCTTGTGAGGGTACAAAAATTCATTTTGTTCATTTTTTTAGAAATAAATAAATTGACTTCAAATAAAGTAAAAAAAAACATTTTATTCGGGTATTCTTGTAGATATTAAGAGGCCTGTTTAGTGCCAAAGATGAGTCACAACATTCCTTCCAATACATCAGGATAGCAAGGGATTAAAGCCAATTTTCATCACACAAAAGTTTTCCCCTTCAACTCTCAGTACTCTAATACCTAAATCATGGACTGCCGCAGGAATGTTTCTAAATTACGCGTCATTTTTCATTGAATTCCTTGCTTCGTCTCTTTAGGGATTTCAGGAAACATTAGTTGGCTAATGTTGATAGCAGCTGCAATGTGCAAAGTGCAGACTCCGAAGCGTTACGTTGGCATTTGGAGAACTCGAGTTTGGCACCAACACCAATATAGCGTGAACCTGCTCTCAAGAGAGTGGCGTATACCAGCTGTGGAGGAGACTATGTAATGACTAGGCAGATTCGCGCGTCTGTAAAAACACTCTCTGAGAGAGGGGAAACACGGCCCGCTTACGTGTGGCGCGAGAATGTTGAAGTGTTTACTAAATATTCGAATTTAGTGGCGATTTGTATGTACTTAAGGTACACGAGTATACACCAGTGAACACGAGTATGATGTATTGACATTCATGAATTAACATTCGAGCAGTAAATAACAAGGAATACGTAGTTGGTAATACAGCTCATGTCACGATGCTGATCCCAGCGTGCTACTGCTGTCCGCCGTATATCACTTCCAGTTAGAGCAGCCATGCTCCAGTATCAGGTTGGGTGTCTGGTCCAATGTTTAACAGGCTTAGGCGCCACCTGTTTGTCACCTGTTATCGTGTTAGTTATGGACACGAAGGAGATTACTGTGTGGATCAAAACGGGAATAGTAATTGCAACGAATTTGTAATTAGAGGAGAGGTTCCGTAGATTTATGGACGATCCGTGACCATACACGTGAGGAGCACGCTTCTTGTATTATTTCAAAGCAATATATTTCTCATGTTTTAATATTTTTTCTCCAAATTAAAATAAATGTGAACTTATGCGAGTTGAGGGGGGGTCAGCGATTAGTAATACTCAGCACGTGAAACACCACGTTAACGTAACGCCACATAAAAATACGACGTGGAGCCAGCGATGTTGAAGATAAACTATTGAAGATCTGTTGCTACGGTGTCTATCATGATTGATACGCACAATGTTATTCCATTTCGGTGTGCACGGCTTTCACGACGGCGGGATATCTACCACAAACGTTTATCGTAATTAATAGATTTAATCGTAATAATTAAAAACATTAAAAAATTGTTTTTTAAGTTTAAAAAATTTTAAACCCTTTAAACCAAAAAATTGTCGTAATTATTAAAATATACGTATTTATAATGACTTAGAATACAGACCTGGCATAATCCGTTAAAACTTCACATTTTTTATGTAACATTGCTATTACATCACCTCCGTAAATATTCGCTCTCAAAAATATAAATAAACTAGCTTTCATATTATGCTATTCATGCAGAAATGCGACGAAAAACTGATAATTCTTGTATTACCAACGTATTATGGCGTTTTGATGCATATCGGATCGAGACAGAGAGAAAACGTGCACCTACAGTTTACGATATGCATATGTTGACAGGGTTGTATCTTCAGACATACTTAACCCGTTGAATGAACAACAGAGATGGCACCTACGTCGACAAAAATCGAACCACGTCAGCGTGCGCGACGCTTTATGCTCAGCCCGTGCACTCAGCTGAAGAGCGGAGGCTCGTCCTTCGTGCGTTGCGCTTTTGTCTCTAGCTATTGTGCAATGCCCGTGCTCCGTTGTGCTCCCCCGTACACGCTCTTCGGCAGTCCATTCTTCCCGTCTTTATTGTCGCTCGAGTAATAGCAAGCTGCTCTTATGCACGTCCGGTTTGGGGGGAAAGCCTAGTCGGGTCGAACGGAAGTGCCATAATGGAGCAATAAAACTGAACCAACTTACGCTGATGGTGTCGTTTAGCTG
The DNA here is from genome assembly GCA_964035755.1 of Teleogryllus oceanicus. Taxonomy (NCBI): domain Eukaryota; kingdom Metazoa; phylum Arthropoda; class Insecta; order Orthoptera; family Gryllidae; genus Teleogryllus; species Teleogryllus oceanicus. Next base: position 68,075,765 of record CAXIVR010000008.1, on the reverse strand, counting down.
ATTCCTGAAGAGATGCCAATGCATGACAAGTTGCTTTGAATATTTCTGAAGTATTACATTGAATAGCGTAACGCAATTTACACAACCAATAAATATGAATGTTATACAAATGGTCGTAGAAGAAACAAATCAGTAAAACGGAGAAAATACAGTACTAAGTAAGAGAAGAAAATAAAAATAAAACGCCAACGAGGAAAGGCAAGGAAATAGTGATCTGAAAAAAAATTGAAAATAAAGAAGGAAACTGTTTTTCAGGCTGGCCAACAGGAGGCCAACTGGAGTTCACACGAAATGAGAGTAAGATAAGAAAATGAAGTATCACAGTACATTTTGTCTTTTTTCTGCATTTTAAAAATGAAATCAACGCCCTCATTCACCTCCTGCAAATGATATAATTAAATCACACGTTTTCGTGTCCATTTTTCTCGTCTATTTTCTATTCTATTTGTTCTCCGCTTTCTTGCGTTTTTCGAACCTTCAGAATTAAAATTCTCACCCTTTTCTTTTACAATTTGTTTCCCCCTCTTCTTTCTCTCCGTTCTCATTCGCTTATTTGCGAAGCATCCGGAAAGACGTCACAAAACAAAGTGGCATTCCCTGCCAAAGGGAACATGGTCCTGGCGCAATGCAGTCACTTCAAACCCAGACGCAACAATTTCGTAACGAGTGAGTGCGAACGAGATTTCAAAGCGTGACGGATCCCGCCGCTGATAGGGAGAGCAATCATATCGTCGACTCGCCCTCTTCCTCGTGTCCTGTTCCGCTTTCACTCTGTTCCATGTTGTTTTTCGTGCATTAGCGTTTGGTCAGCGGGGTGTGAATCGAAATAACGCCGGCCATACAATGCGCGGGGCGTTTTATCTCGTGGAAATCAGAATACAGAACACGGTAATGGAAATTCTATTAGCATGTCTCTATAAACAAAGAATAGGTGGAAACTCGTAGGCGTGGTTCGGGCTGATCCCCTGAAGTTGATCCGTTGTGAATATGGTTGTTTCGGCAAACTGGGTAGAACAGCCGAGGTTCTTGCATATGATTAAGACAGAATTTGCAAAGTCGAACTTATTGATTAGTAGTCGAATAGATAAAGGATGTATGCAAACTATTCTCCATTCGGTTTTGGATGCCAACCTGGTTCGGCACTTACGTTTTGTGATTAGGAAACGTGAGTCATTTTCAAGAAATAGGTTCGGAGATAAATCGCGTCGAATATTGGAGTGATGTTAAAACAACCTAGCCATTTTATTCCACTGAATATAGATTATTTTAATATAAAATCATATATTTTGAATTAACTCTGGATGTCAGTGTGACAGTAATTTGATGATTGTTTTCTCGAAAGCTTGCTCCTATCTGGCTTCATGCTCTATAAAAATTCAGTAAGTAGCTCTGTTGAGCATTTTCTGAAGTGTCATTGTGCTAGTTCATTTAGTGGCTTATTAATGCGAATAAAAATTCCTACAGATTTGATAGTTGTTCAATTTGCCCCGGAGGAAGAATAAAAAAAACATTATAAGGTTCTTAAAATTTTTATGGAATTTTCGTTTATTATATCAGTAAACTCTGATAAAAATGTATACTAAAATAAAATATAAAGCGGCAGTTTCATTTTAAATATACGAGTATACCTTCTCCAAATGTCTCCAAATTGAAATACATTTATTCCTCGTTTGTAGTTTATGCAGCAAAAAGTGAGTTCGAGAATGTTTCCTCTTACATATTTTTATTGTAATTTTTACTTTGATATCTTAGTCTTTTTCCGGATCTTATCTTTGACTATCTTTTCTTGAATGAGGGTAGTGTGAATAACTAGTCTGTATTTTGCACGTTCTCACGTTCACTCCGAAAAAACTAAGAAACTTGCTGTCCGTTTTATATTGAAATATAATGCTTTCCTGTTGCTTCTATTTGTCAGTGTAACTTACATTTAACATTTCAGAGCTTTCTGGAATATAAAAAAAACTTAAAAGTTAAGAAAATAATTAAAATATACGAGTAATTTTAATTAGGCATACCAATCGATATTCACTTGTAATACTTTTTTAATTAAGAATTTACCTTATTTTGTTCAGCGTGGTTTGTTCGTAGTTTATGCATTCTGAACATGTCGCAAAGTGTTGTCGAAGGCTGGGTGCTGTTCCAAGTTTCCAGAGTATTGTGCTCCAAGACGTGATCTGAAGTCTACAGAATGTCTCTTGCTGAACTTCGCCGTAAACTTCAGAATTTGCGCCGTTCCATTGTACTGAAACTACGAATCGGTGGTCTGACATCTCCAAACTTGTGAATTTCAATCAAGAACTTCTCCCAATATCTTGTTCCTACAGCACTGTTCGTTTGTACGAAGTGTAACATGTAGAGCAAGCTCCCTAACATTTTATGGCAGCCGCGAAGAAAAAAATAATGGTGTAATAGTTCATGTATGTTATAATTTTGGAAATTTGTACATATGATGATATGGACTTTCATACACATGAGACGCAAACATAAATGCACATAAATGCAAGTATTTTAATACACATAACAAATTATTTATGTAACTGACATACGTCTAATTATCACGTATACATCACGTATACATCAACAACATACATCTAATTATCAAGTATGGGAAAGAAAAAATGTTGGAAATAAACATTTTGCAATCTTCAGGTTGTAATAGTTTACAATATAATTAATGTTTAAATAGTTTTCATACCATGTTTCCTTACAGTCGAAGATGCGAAATCACTATTTTTATGAATTCCTGAATTGAAAGCTGTCATTTGGTTCAATAAGTTTGATCCTTGCGCAAGTTAGTGATGCATGGAATCTAGAACAACTTCTGACCACGCTCAGAAATACATTTTTGCAGAAATAATAGACTTCAGCATCGTAAGATGTCTTATTACAATATGCAATTCAATTTTTATTAAATGAGGCCGTTTGGCCGTTTGGACTAATAATTAACCAAAAATTATTTTTGTTTAAATTTGACTATTTGTCGTGAGAAAAATTATAGATCGGTGCAGATAAAAGATAACAGGAGTCCGTGAACAACATTTACATTATGAAACTGCTTATTGTTGTTAATGTTAGATCACGGATTGATTATTATTATTATTATTATTATTATTATTATTATTATTATTATTATTATTATTGTTTTGCTCCAATAACTCGTATTACGACACTCATTTATGTTTCGTGATGTTGACTTTGGGCAAAATAGATACGATTGTTTTTCACACAAACAATTACGAAACTCGATGTCGCGTTCCGATCAAAGAGGGACCACCTGCCACAGACCCATTCCAATAAACCCACCCAACCAACTGTGCAAGTGCCACCCATGTTAAATGCATGAGGCGCCCCTGGCGGCGGCGTGTCCATTGTGCATGTAGCAGGGAGTCGCATCTTCAGAGAATGCAGCACGAAGCGACATTAAGACGAGGCCATAACCATCAACCAACTCACACCGCACGTGTTCGCGTGATTCGGAAATTACTCCTTTCTTCAAATAAATATGATATACGAGGCAATTGAAGAGTTTGTTCGGCATGTATAGTGACTCTCGGAAGTCGTTTTACTTGAAATGATTACAAATCCTTGCCGAGAAACAGCGTAATTTTTGCGTGTCCTGATGTGCAAATTATGCGTTTTAATACTAACCGAAATATTGAAACTTCTGTATTTAACTTATTAATATAGAAAGCGTTGGTGTCTGTGAAGCATTTAAATGATATGGAACATTACATCATTTTTTTGGAAAGAAACGTGTAGTAAATATGCTTCCTGCAATCTTCAGATTGCTGAAAGTATAATAATTTTAAGCGAATTTAATTTGTTAATAGTTTTTAAGTAATGTCCGTTTCCAGGAAAAGTTTTTTTGTGTCATTTGTTTGGAATTGTTTACTTATTAATTTTAATTGAATACTTTATTTAACTGTTCACTGTCCTGAAATAGGCCAGAAGCAAATTTTATTTTATTTAAAATTTCTGAAGAAACTAAGGAATAAGGTACGGTATTCCTTAAGATGTGTATATTTATTTATTTATTCAATGAGATATGTTTCCTGGAATGGTACCATTTTCGGTCAGAAAAACTCCACTATAATTAAAATGATTTATTTACAAAAGTAACATCCGTGCTTTCGTGTGTTGAAAAAATTTGCTGAATGAGAAATCCCCTGTGGAAATACTTCCAATTAAGAAGTTACATATAGTTTATAATAACTGAAATAATATCACAAGTATCATGGAAATCCTAATATCTTTTAATTTACTACCAAGGGCTGGTGAATATTGAAATGTGTTTAGAGCTGGGTGCTTGAGATCCTAGTTAGAACGTCAAATGCACACCTCTTCCGCGTCTGTGGGTAATAAACTGAAACAGTGACGTATTCAAGCTATCTTTTATTTTTTATTCAAATCGCTTTTCTGTTGCAGTGCAGTCGTATTGTTATAGGTGCTCTATATGTTTAAGAGTAACCCAGATGATTTAAGAGGAATTGAGAATTATTTTTATAAAACTGTAAAGCTAACTTTGGCCAATCAGAATACAAGTAGATTTAAGTCAATTTGTGAACAAAATAGAATAATACTGCAAATTGTAAAAATGCTGCTAGTAAGACGTCCTACTGGTACAAACCAATTTCTCTAATTAAAATATAAACGGCAATACGTACTACAAAATCTGTCTCGCATCATTACAGAAGGACCAGGCAAGGTCTGACCTTCAATCTCGGCGATTGACAGTTAGTATCCTTGAGTTCAACGGAGTGTTCCATGCGTATTATCAGAATGTGGTTCATATGCAAATTACATACACCTCCGCTATTACTACGCCCAGAATCTATTCGCCGCTCACTCTGTGCGTTCCATGTGTGTATTCCCGTTTCTTGCCGAAAGTCCTCGCGTCCAGGTGCACAGGAGACCGGGTCTGGATTAGCCACATCAGACGCCGCCTGGATCGTCAGCTTTTTTTGCACATCGGTGTCGAGGTGGGTCGTAGAACTGGGAGTAAATGTCACGGAGCACCTCCTTCCTTTACGCCATTCGACGCCACACAGCTTGTCTCTTGGCGCGACCGGCCAGCACAGTGGCTCCGAGCGGCGAATCGCACGCAACACAGGTCTCGACGAGAAATAGTTTTGAAAAGAAATCTGCATAATATTAATTAACTAATTTCATTTTAAAACGCATTATGTTTGCTCTTGTGTAGTAAATATAACTATAAGATATAAAATTTTAGCCGGAAAGGTTCTTTAATTTAATTTAATTGCTTCCGTAGTCCTTTAATTTAATTGCTTACGTAGTCCTGCAACACTATTCCCCACGACATGTTATTTACGTCTTCTTCAAGAGGCGAAGCGAAGCCGACATGGACATTGGTCTGACCAGTGAATTAGTTCTCCGCGAGAGCAAATAGTATGCAGTATAGAGTACGAGCGAGAAAATGAACACTTTACTCAAGCGAGTGAGATTATTTTGCGTGAAGCACCACTGGGGGACTCTGAGGGTATTATTTTCTCTTAGACTAATTACACGTCAACAGATGGATATGTTGACATTTAAAGTATATTTTATTTATGAGGGAAATTATCAGAATACTGAAATAGTGAAATTTCACGTCTTTTTTAAATTGAAAAGTTAGCATGTTAAAATCTGAATGAAGGTCATGGCATGTAATACCAGACACAAATCATTTAAGTTGTTTTCAGGCTGTAGTAAGCAAGTGAGGCAGGTTTTTAATACGTAACCTACAGGGCGCCCGGAAAGTCTCTCCGCAGAGTCACCTTGCTAGTGAGAGCAACAGAAATTGAATTGGTAAGACCAGCTGCAGCTTACAAGAAAATGTAAATTGCGTGCTCACCACAATCATAGCATATGCTGTTTTGATACACATAAATGTTCCTTTCTTCACTTTTTTCCAAGTAACCGGGTTTCTACTAACATAAATGCAATTTATAGCAGAAGGCCCTAATTTGGCTTGGTACAGAGAGAATTCCCTATCGCATGCTAGAAGGAAAGATAGGAGTTTATGATTGAAAAATATGTTTCGTGTTTATATAAAAGTGTTTTTATATTCGTCATTGAGTTAGCGTAGAAACAAAAAAATATGCAGTATTATGTTCTATTTTAAACATTCATTTATAAATAATCTTGAAGTGTTCTGCAGCGAATTGTGTCAAGCATTATTGTATTACGATGTTACTTATCATTGGAGGAGGAATGAACTATTTATATTGATGAATACTGTAGTATATATTTGCATTTTCGTATTAAGTTTGTAATATATCTTTTCCTTCAAGACCCGGTTATTCTCCGTCATTTGTTTTATATTTCTCCTTGTAATTGATAACAATAAAATACACCCTTGTCAACGAAAACTATTCTTATTTCATGATATTACCGAGCAGAGAGGTACTCCCGTGTAATTCAGTCGCTTAGTATATACAGTAATTAGTTTAATTTCACATACAGTTGCAGATTCTACAGGCTCTGAACAGGTAGGATAGAATGGAGAAACGTCGAACCAGCAAAAATGTAATAGAATACTCAAGAAGATCCTATCCTGTAGAAAGTAGTGCGAGAAACATTTCTTTGAGGTCTCCGACCTCAAAGTTGTAATTTTTAAGTCTTTAAAATGCTTTGTTGCTTATTTAACAATATAGATTAAAAATCCGACTGAGTGTTGCGGGTTGCATTTGATTTCATATTTAAATGTTTTTTTAAACAAATCCTTCATATGGTTAAAGTCGAAGTGCAATTCGTCACACCTCCGTGAAATTCCATTTCTTTAGAGACCTCATTTGTAAAGAATGGTGGCGTGTGAGAACTGCAAAAGATGCTACTGAAATAAATAGGAGGCTTACTGATTATACAAGAAAAATGCTGTAATACCTTTATCGTTTGGACCCGATTTCCAAGCTTTATTTGACCAATGATTCTGGCGCATTAGTGAACGCGCGCATGCGTTCTTTGGCTTACGGAATCTCAGAAGCGTCACATGCGCTAAAACGTCTCAATTGTTTGGCATAAGAAAGCGTATATATCGCATTTTACGGTCATGCTTTTTAAAAATTTCGTATTCTATTCGTAGTAGTTAGCAAAAGAGTACAAAAATTGGCGAAAACAAAACAATACTACACCGACACGATGAAGTTTCTCTGTCTTACATCGTATGTCATAACATTGTATGTCATAACAAACATCTGTTCGTATAGATTTCCTATGACGCTATCTCGTCGAACTACTGCCACACACTTAATCTTTCTAACACCTATCATTTTTGCACCAGTTCCCAGTTTTTTTTGCACACTGTCTAATTTATCTCTGCGGTCTGTTCAAACGTAACGTGATCTGTGGGACTTATCGCTTGCGTTTGATTGCAGATCATTATCGTAAATACGTACGCCACACTTGTATAACAGAAGCATTAGGCTAATTGAACATGATCTGGGAGGGGCTGGGAATGGAGCACGAGGTAAACCGCGTGCCCTAGCCCGTGCGTGAAGTGATTGATCATGTCAACCTCGAACGTGCTGCGTCGTAGGTCTCTCCAGTGTCGGCTCCGTGTGTCGCGACGGGCCGGGGAAAAGGTACTTGACCCAGTATGCGTGTTTTTGCACGCATGTTGCTGCGTAATGGGGAACTGAATACCCGAAGGACTTCGCAGTCGATTGCGAGCCGGCGGTGGCGTAAGATGGGCGGATGATATCTGAGGAGGGAGGAAAGGTTAGAAGTTAATCTTTTCCTAGTTAGGGTATTGAGGTGCGTCGAGGTCCGTGCAGCAATTCGCTACCGTTGCTGCGCCGTCGAAATATTGCACGAGTACTTTCTAGACTAAGAGTACAGCCCACAGATATTAAATTGCTCGGTCGAGATGGGAGGAGGTTTAAAACAATGCTAAGGAGATGAAAGTGTCCCAGTAACTATGAGATTTTAATCCTAGTTGGTAAATGGCTATTAAAACCTCTATATCAAATATTCATGCAAAAATATTACAATTTGATAAGATTATCAGTGGAATCTAATAAATATTCACTAATGCAAGGGCTTCGTGCAATAACAAGGTAAATCACACCGGTCAAAACACGCCTTTCGCTAATTAAAACTATTAATATCTTGATTCTGGTGTGAAAGTGGCTTATGTTCTTACTATATGTGTGTTGTTCATATTTATGAAGGGTTTGGAGCAGTAAGAAGATAAAGCAAATAGCGACCAAAATCGAGAAATTAACACTTATCAACAGCAGGAAGCTTGCTATGTCTATTGTGGCTTATGCTGTTAGCGCCTCAAGTTCAATTTATTTCACGTGAGTAAGCGAATGTCAATCATATGTACGAGATTACACATGTCGTAAATAGTTGTCCCATTTTGATAAGAAGAGCATTTTTAACTAATCAGTTCTGTAATGTTCTATCTTCAATCGGATTTAGTAGGCGAAGTGAAGTTCTAATGTTCGTTAATTCTTGGAAAAAAAACTCCTCAGTTTGTAGATTCCTAAGAGCATCATTTAAAATAATTTAATCCCTTCCCCTCTTTCATTCAATTTGCTATATTAAATCAATAGATTTCATTACTTTTTGACAGGACAATGGATGGAGTGTTTTGCATAGTATGAGTCATGTTTTTTATAAACAGTAGGGGAATCAATATTAAATTACTATATGTATTACGAGCGCTACAGGGTTTACGACGCTGTCGCATTATTTTAAAAAGTTATTTATTTATTTAGTTGTTTACTTTCTATGGAAATATTTGAAGGAAATGTTTACACTCCGACAGTGCATACGCGCGTGCATTAAACCGACTCAACGCAGGATAGAAAGCGAGAGTCGCACTCTAAATCTTCATAAAATGAAGTGCGTTTTCTTTCAGGAAGTTAGTGTACCCTCCAAGTTATTTTTGATCGGTTACAGTTTGCCAAAGGAACGCGGTCTACCAGATTTCGCACGAAGAAATCGGAGAAAGCTTTGTAAGGACAACTTTCACTGGATTTACCCTAAGCTCCGTTTAGGCTTAAGCTAGATCTATTGGCCATATTTATGCTAATGCGGATCTACAGCCGTCGTAAAGTCGTTGGGCAAACGGGACAGATGTGGCAGAGTCCGGCGTTCGGGGAACGCAGTTGCGCTTGCACAACCTCCTGATTGCCGGAGATTGCCTCTAAACTTTCTAAAGTAAAGTGCGTAATTTATCCTTAAATATGCTTCAATATTATGTGAAAACATGCCTGTGTATCATGAAACTAGTTACGTCGTTAAGTGTTTTGCACAGCAGTAATTTCAAACTCTGTGACCATTAGCATCTTGTGTTACACGTCTAGTTAGAGATTAACGTCATTTTAATTTGATATATTATTGATATTTCATATATCTTTTAGTTATTTTAATATTATTTTCTAATAGTGTTTGTGAGATGATATAACAGATAGGAGAAATGGTTAATGGCAAGATGAAGGGCAAAAAAGGAACGGAATGAAAATAAACTGAATATATGCAGAGAAATACTATATTGCAAGAAAATATTTTCTGGAGTCTAAATGAAGGAAAAAACACCTTTTTGTACAAAACAACCAAATGAAACAAATAAATCATTAATATCAACTCTTCTCAAAATTCCAAGCGGCGTTCAAATGAATTTTGCAATTTGCAATAGCCCCAAAAGCGCAATGGCTCTTGGTCAAGGTTATCACAACTCTCTCTTTCGTATTTTTTCGTAAATCTGAAATTGCACTTTGAACAAAGTTCACATATATCAGTGCATTGCAAAATTTCCCTTAGACGTATCACCTAGCCCACGATCAGTTTGATCGCTATCGATCCGAGCATTTCGCAGTGAAAGTTTGTAGAACGTATGTGCTTTTGAAATCATTATTTTCGTAATTGGTATAGAAGCTGTTAAAAAAATTCTTAGAACGTAGTGATTTCAATCTGTTACAAGGAACTTTTATTTGTGTCTCTGGGAGCATTTGATTTACATTGCATTGGCAATGCAACTAAAGCAGGTACTGCCGTACCTGATCATTAGAATTGTGTCTACAGTTTGCTCTCTTTTAAGTTTTCCTAGCCTTCCATACATGTAATTTCTCAGGATTATCATCGACAAATGACAAAGTTATCACATATAATATTGTTGCGCTTGTTCCCTTTACCGATAGAAGGTGCTCCGCATTTGAATATTCCACCTTGGATGGTTCTGTCTCTTGTAAGGTTATTTTGCCGTAGAACAAAAACTCGGTTCATGCTTGTTGAGTTCTGCAATGGATTAGCGCCATAGGTATATTAGTACACATTTAAAGTTTTTACATTATGAATCGTAAAATTCTACAGAAGGTGATTTGTGGTTATTTCATAATTAAATTTTGAAATACACTTATCATTTACGTAATATTCTTTTCTTCCATTACGAACCGTAAGCCACTTCTCGAAGAGGGCTAATAGACGTAGCACTTGTTTTCAACACATGCTATTTGGAAATCGTGTACGGGAGCGTAAGATTGCAGCGGTTTGAGACATTACCCCTAGAGAACAGGTGTAACACAGGGCCTTGACTTAATGCTCTTTCCGGCAAACCAATGTCCGACACGATTATGTCAAGCTGTGTGACACAAGGGGAGACATTATGTCGCGATAAGGTCTCTGTCTATAAGACAAGTAGCCCCCACACGCGGTAGCAAACCCGTTCCTCCGACTTTTGTGCTTCTGAACTCTCCCGAAAACACACACAACACGACCTGCTTTAATCCGAATTTACTCTTTCATTCACGGATTTCAACAGAATTTACTCATAATTAATTATTCAAATTTAAATATAAAATTTCTAAACAATATATTAATATATTTTTAAATATGTTAACAATTTATAAATACATTAATATATTATACTAAATATTTAAGTTAGACAATATAATTCATTAAGAAAAAATTAAAATCCTACTACCAAAAATGAAGACTTGTGAACTTGGCGTGTTACATTATCTTCTTCACATTGCTTGCCACTTTAAAGCTCTCTTCAATTTTTGAACGTTAGATCATCGTAATTTTATACTTGGATTTTATATATTTTTAAAAAAATATTGAGGGGGCAAGACCAAGAGGGCGTCTTAGAATCTTTGAAGATAAGCCGTATTGTGATATATGCAGTTAAAATAATAACAATAAGGCTTTATTGAGAGTTGTGTTCCATTTTATTTCATCTCCAGAAATTCGCAAAATTCCTGTACCGGGAGAACGGGGTTATCAGTACAGAAAGGTTATGATGCGTTCTCTTACGTTATGCATTACCTGCTTTAAAGACTTCTTTTTATACTAGTCGTTCTTTTAAACGTAATAAAAATATCAAGCATGTGTTAGTGTCCAAATTCAATTATACATTTTGTTTTCAGTAATCTTACTGTTAGAAGCTCTTTTACAATACGTGACTTCGAAAACCAAACCTAAATCGTCTGATGATTCAGATTCACTGCGCTCTGTTTCAATAAACAGCAAAAAGTGCATCCCAAACTGTTCTATTCTCGAACCTGCGATTTTTTCACCGAACTGTAAATGCAATCTTACATCACAGTCTTCACATTACTCCAACACCCAATCTCCGCGTCTCGATGTTCTAGATCTCTTTCCCAATTACGGAGGAAGGCTCATTTTCTCCTTTACTTCCTCGCACCATTGGAACTCCGCGCCTTCCCCTTTAAGAGATGGTATTAAATAGAAGTCACCCCGCGCAGGAAACACTACCTCACGGTGCCGCGGCGTGTCTTTCGGAGACATAAGCACCAGTCATAAGTCTCGGGGGCAATGAATGACCGGATGGCTGGATGCTGGTACGGCTCCGGGAGCAGGCGGGCGGCTTCGTGTTTGTCTGACACACTGCCGGGGCCTACTTTTCACCCCCGAGGGGACCGCTTCTACAGGGATCTCAATGACAAGTCCTCGCCGGATGTACGCAACTTAAGAATGCCAACACGTGCTGCGGTCGGCGCGTGGCGGTCCGTGTGGTCCCCGTGTGAGGGACACAACGAAACGTGCGTTTTGTTATGCGCTCTACGTGACGAACTACCATCATATTTTTCAGAATTTCTTTACTTCATCGAATTTTTGTTTATGAGTATTTCAATGTAGTATTATTTGAACAAAAAGGCTAGTTTTCACTTTCTGCCCAACGTCTTTTCATTTAAGATTTTATTAAATTTCTAGAATTTGTAACCACTTTATTTTCACCCTCGAAGTTCTTCTCATAGATGTTTCTTCTGTTTAATTGTATTATTTTCTTATTCTAACTTTCCATTCTAATAAAGTAAGAATCCTTTAATTTGATTGTATTGGAGAAAACAAATATTTGACAAGTCAAAAAGAAAGAACGGTGCTCTTCCAAATAGTTATTTCAATATAAATAAAAAAAACACGTATCATTCTCTCTGTCTCTGTTTCTGTCTCTCCTCTACCTCTACCTCTCTCTCTCCCACACCCTCTCTCTCTCTCTCTCTCCCCACCCACCCACACACACACACACACACACGTACGCGCGCTTTTACACATACGCTCCATCCGGCGTATGACCGGGAAAAACCATTAAACCATTGTTACATCTCACAGACAATACAATACAAACAGAGATATAGAGGGAGTGGGAGAAAGGGAGAGGGGAAAAATACATCTTAGCAGATGTAATGTACGATGTTCGGTGCAGACCCTAGGCTCGCAGGCGGCAAACCAAAGCCGTTTTGTTCATTTCTCAATGTACTTGTTCCTACCGACTGATACGTCGTGGACTCGAAAGTATCCTCGCAGCGCTTCAGCGTTTGTATGCACCCGGCACATCCCTCGTCATCAACAAAATTGTCGTGCACGCAGGCGTCCTGTGGCTCTGCATACCAAAATGAACAAGACCTTGAGACAGCCTCTTCGCTTACTCAAGGAAATATTTCTAGCTCCATGGCTTGCAGGCGGATATTTCAACTAAATTTCGAATCGAAGCCCTTGATGATGTAAAAAATTATATTGGAAACTATTTTGTAACTTTGTTTTAAGACCATGTCTGTTGCAAGTATCATTGTATGAAGTACCGTTCTTAATTACAACATATGTGCATTATTTTTCACCGTGATTGCAGTGCAGATGGTCATTTAGTCCTGTTAATATGTAAGATTAAATATAATACGGTAACTATGTTGATGAAATGCACTTTCATGTTGTTTATTTATTCTTTCAGATGGAATGAGTGTCGACATTAAGATTACATGTTCGATACAACTGTGGTGTCTCGAGACCCAGTAATAAAGCTGCTTCAACTCAAGGTATTCATTAAGTAGTTGTCAAGTTTTTTATAAATGACATTCGAGAAGTTTCGATTTCTAAGTGCAATACAAATAATGAAGTAGATTATACATATATAATACTGTATGGATATAAAAGTAAAGTAGATAAATAAGCTAATTTTGCTCTTCGCAAACACTTTTCAACGTACAAATAACCTTACAAATATGAACTTCCGGAAGAAAGACAGTTTGCCCGAGTAGTTTCAAATTACCACTTCCAACGTTGGTGGTTCAAAGTAAAGACGATAGAGGTTGGTGATGAACATGTATTTGAAAAGAAGATGATTTTGATCTCAACTTTAAAGTGGAGAAGACGGCAGTTAATATTAAGTATCTCAATGCAAGTGACCGAAATATATGTTAACCTCTTACGTTACAACAATACACCCTAAAAAAGTATCAACAGAACAATAATATATGTCGTATGGCTCTTGAGTTAGAACAATACAAAAAAAAAAAACTTTACATCCTAGTCGTTTTGGACATATATTCGGCCTTCATCAGACCTGCAAAAATAAATATATTTTATGTTAGTATTATGACCGTTTACAATCATAGGCAGGTAACGTTAACATTTAAAGTGGCTCACCTATAAGGTAATAAACTATGTATATTGAACATTCTTATGGTTTTACTTAATACAGAAAAATAAAATCCCCTTTGCAGTACTGTATTCTGGTTTAAGACACCATTGGGAATGAAATGAGTTTATATAATGTTAATGAGTATATATGATATATTTTTAGTGATATAAAATCCTTGTTTTATACTGTATCGTCTACTGAAAATAAATCCATACACGTCATAAACATTGTGACATTCTGCACCCACGTTTCACGATAAAAAAATCTATCTATGCAATACGCGCGTTCTTCTTGCATGAACGTGTTGCACTGCGTTATGGAAGCTTTTTTCTACGTGAATGTAACGGACACCAGTGACACATCTCATGTTTCGGAATTTGGAGGCTGGTAACCAAATCCAGCCCAGAAACATCACTCCGAACCCGTGGTGACAAATCTCAACCACTGTCCGAGAAACCCCTACCGGTTGCACCACTACCTCACCGATGCCACTTCCACCACAGGTGCAACTATACCATGGTACTTCTCATCAATTAAATTAAATTAATAATTTTTTTCAAAAATAATTAATTTCCAGCACAATTTATCATTTCATCTAAGAGCAGTTCCTTCATAAAGCTGAAGTACACTAAATACATTGTACAATAATTAATATATTATTTAATAAGAGTTAGACGCTTGCCCATTTTATTTTGAATATTATTTGATGCAACATCAATATCCTAGAAAATTTTAGTAAATAGGGTAATTTACTAACATTTGAATTTTTGTGGCAGAGGGAACTAGATCTGTTTGATGCATCGTCAATACACTTTGTCGGCAACCAAAGATTAAATTCTTCTTTACATAGCATTCAATCGTGATTATTTCTGACTCTTGTTTTGACTGAGACTTGATTTATTTCTTCTAGCAGGCGATTTTTCCTGACTATTTCACTCGTGAAATTGAAACCAATAGTGTTTAGAAAATCGCCTTTTCTATCAGATCTTTCTTACCGCTCCACCCTACTGGCCATTAATAAGCTGCGACTTTTATTACGAGGCGATATGTATCTATGAAAGTGTTGACGTGCAATAAACCCCGTATGCACTGTAATATAATGTCTTTGATTTTAGTATGCTTTCAGTTAGTTTCAATATTTGGCGCATTTTGGAACTCTGTTGGACGCTATTTCAGTCATGGAATAGTCACATAAAACAGCACTCAAAAATTCT
Organism: Teleogryllus oceanicus; assembly: GCA_964035755.1. Classification (NCBI taxonomy): domain Eukaryota; kingdom Metazoa; phylum Arthropoda; class Insecta; order Orthoptera; family Gryllidae; genus Teleogryllus; species Teleogryllus oceanicus. Next base: position 68,060,666 of record CAXIVR010000008.1, on the reverse strand, counting down.
CTAAGATAAATTCCCTCCTCTCTTCGCGAGTCGGAGATGTATCGTCAACTTCCAAAGCACTCGTGGTATTAAAATACGATAGTCTTCCGTGATAACTTCCCTCTTCAAAAATTTCTGGACCTTTTATTCACTATTCATATAGTGAAATTTTCCGACCAAGGTTACAGTAATTATTTCAACATTTCCTCAACATTGTACACCGAAGTGTAACAATGCGATATGCATCGTATTAAATTGCAAGTCGACGTAAGGTAAATGACCATCAAAAGTCGAGATGCGCCTCATGGTGTGGCTGTGCAACCGGACCGGCGGAGGCAAGAGAAGTCGTAAGTCGGGCGTGCAATGTGGAAATCCTGGAGCGACGGCAGAAAGGCGTCACCTGCTGAGGAAAGGCGTTGCGCCCAGGCGTCTCTTGATTTCTGGTCTCCGCTCCACTCCCCTGCTGCCCCCCCTCCCCCCGGCTCTCGGCCCTGCTCCGCGCACCTGTGCAGCCTCTGGCAAACGACGCAACGCTGTCTGCTGGACCCTCGCGGACTCACTCTGTCTCTCTCTCGTAACAGCTGCGGTACGCGCTTCGGGTGGCTGGTGAAAAGTCTGCCGAAAATACTTAATGTTGCGTTTGGGTTGCGGAGTAAGATGTACACTGGATGTTTCGAGGCTGAGATATTGAGATGTGTTCGTTCTATCGAACAATTAGTGGAGAATATATATATATATATATATATATATATATATATATATATATATTCGGATCTTAAAATGTGACTTTTTGATGACACCATTTAATGATTATTATTTGATTTATTTTTTACAGCATGATTTTTGCTTTTTCACGGAGAATTGTTTTAAGAGCGTCGTACGATACACTGAACAAAATAATGGCCACTTGACATTTCAATGGACAGCTTTTAGATGTACAAAGGAACTATTTCTATAGCTGTTGTCTGAAAAGTTGAGGAAGGTGAAAATAACTAATGACTTTAATTATATCAAAGTTTGCAACAATATGTACATGTAATACTCCATTATATTTTGCCATAATTCAGCTTCTAGTAGGTTCAAGTTTTCTTCTTGTTTGGAATTGCCCAATACTGAGATGGTCATCAACGTTAAATATCACTTCCGTATGTGTAGTAATAGAATTAAAAGATGTAATTAAAAGTCAGTTTAAGCTCACGTTGAAAAGCGCGTTTTCCGAGAACATTAGTACAATACGGAAACTTTACTCTCTGTGAATTAGTGTAATGACTGAAAGAAACAAACACAATACGGAAGTAACAAGAAATACTTCAGAAAAATATAATCTCTACCACTGAAGCTCCTTTTCTATACTCGTTGGACTGGGAGCGGTAGCTCAGTGCGTCAACTGATGTCACTGCAGCGCCTTTGACCGGGAGGTCGTAGGTTTCAGTCCTGACGGTGGCAGGATTTTCGACACTAGTTTTTCAGCTAGGTCGAATTCAGTCCTGTCTGGAGGAGAATTCTAGAGGCCGGCTGCTCTGATCGGTAGTTTTCCGTGGTATCTCCGATCAACACCAGGCGAATGCCGGAACAGTGCCCTACGAAACGGGCCACGGGCCGCGCGCGATCTGTCCTTCCTCTTCCTTGTCCTATTCTCTCTCCTTTCATACACACACTTACTCTAACATGCACTACACTACCACATATTCCGAGAGACCGGTCGGGGCGGTGCCCTGATGGTGGGAGAGTCCTGATTAGGGGAAACCCACTAGCCGACGGGAGGTCGGCGCCAGATCTCACCATCCAGCGGGAGAAGGTCACCGCCATCTTTCGAGGAAAAACACGCACTACACTAACGGGAATAATGACCAAAGCAGTTGACGCGTCCGGAAACACGAAAAAATCAATCAATTCTCGTTGTAAAATCGATTCAGGAACCATTTGCAAAAAAAAAAAAAAAACAGGGAGGTAAAGAAGAAAGTTTTCTTACTTTACTAATTTTTTTAAACTCAACTTCAAGCATGATTTGATAGCAGGAAACCCAACACGATGGGGGAGAAAACACTTCTTCCGCTCACGAGACAGATACAGCATTCCTTCATTTAACGCTCTTTCACTGACCGTCCAGACGGACGGAGGTAAACGCGAAGCAAAGTTTGGTTTTGGTGGTCCTCGAGTGCTCTGCTTTCTCTTCGGACAGCTGTCGCATGCGGTCTCTCCCAAGAGAGCGAAGGACAGCAAACGCCACTTGGAACTTCTGATTTGCTAATAAATTGAATTTAGAACTTCGACGTATATAATGTTGCAAAACTGACTCTAGTTCCGAAGTGACACGTAGAACTATTTAAATTGTCCTTCGGCACTGAAGATCTTCTCGGGATCACTTTTAAGGCATGAATGTTTATTTATTTGATTTGTCAACTTTTTTGTTATGTTAAAAACATTCTTCAAAAAATAATCATTCTATCTCTGTCAGATTTATAACGACAAAATTTGAATTAACCAAGATTGCTGATTTGGGGTAAAAACAATTCGTAGTTTGCAAAGGAATTGGTGTTAAAATTTGATACCGACTTGATATTTCTTAATACTGGCTCTTTCTATACAACCTACTCGATCAATACGAAATGGAGTGCGAAGTGTCTATCGAAGTGAATCGGTTCATTACTGCGGTGCGGCCCTTCCAACGGGGTTGTACGCTTCGATTGTCAATATTCGGACGTATTTTGTGTTGGTATTTGACGCTCTCCGCTGGAAAGAGACATGTAATGCAGCTTACATATTTGGATTTCTTGTTGAAAAGCGAGCAAACAATTTTTTCTTTTGTCAATACCTTTCTTTCCTCTCATTTGCTGGATTTTTGAAGCAGTATACACCTTAAATAAGATTCTGACCAACCCGGCAATATAAGGACAAGGTACAATATTCGATTTTACTCAGTAATCGTGTGTCTACTACAAAATGTTTACAGAATTTATGCAATATTATAATGGATTTTTTTTTCAAGAGAAGTGATGATTGTCATTGTTCCCGAGGGAAACTCCAGGCTTGCTTCACAGTGAGGTCGACAAAATATAATCCATGAAACGGATTACTCTCCTTAAATAAGAACAGAACAACGACATTATCTAACTTCATTGTACGATTAGGTAAATTGAAAACAGTTATGTATACTTTCAAGATAAATCACTGGAAAAAGGAACATTGGAAATCTGTTAACTTGTATATAATAAAAGAAATTTTAGGTTGTTGCATTTGATGTCGCTTTTTATTATTTACAATAATCATTCCCTGTATTCAAATTTACATCAGGTGTGGGCATTGATGATGATCAATGATGATGGAAGAACGAATGAATGCAGTGTTGATAAAACAAGAGGCCGAATATAGAGACAACGGTCGTTGATTCGCTTTTTTCGCTACAAATTACTGAAAAAGAACTGGATTAAAACCCTCGTTTTGAGAGGATCGCTGTGTTACAGATTGTCATATATTTCATGAACCATTTATTTTGTCTGCGGTAGTTTGCCTTGACTTCCTTGAAGGGTTCTCTCTTCACCTGAAAACCCTCCAAGTCAAAACTTTTGTATGGGGGCAGCAATGGGGCAAGGTCGAAAAGTTAATTGAAAATATTATTGTAAATTAATATTAATGAAAATGCGTTGAAACGAGGCAGATGAAACGGGAGAATTCTGCACAAAAAAACCGAAAGGGAAAATGTTCGTATAACTTTTGAGCTACAAACTTCTCATGTCACCGGAACTCTGGATAACCAGAGATGGTTGGTTGAAATAACCCTCATTACCTTTCATTACGTGAAACGAGACCGGCGGCTGCCGAGGAAGGGAGGGGCAGGTGGCGGCGGAGGTGGGGAATGGCCGGAGGCAGTAAAGGTGTAGAAACCCCTGTAGCTAAGGCGAGAAAGAGCTTGTAGGGGCAGAGGTGGAGAAGTGTCGAAAGGGGTGAAGACGGAGAAGGGCCGAAAGCCGAATTGGGAAGGGCGCAGGGGGGGGGGGCGGAGGCGAAGAAGAGCCGGAATCGGCAGTGCTGCGGAAGGGCCGGAATCGTCAGAGTCGGCGAAGAAGAGCCGGAATCGTCAGAGTCGGCGAAGAAGAGCCGGAATCGTCAGAGTCGGCGAAGAAGAGCCGGAATCGGCAGTGCTGCGGAAGGGCCGGAATCGTCAGAGTCGGCGAAGTGCCGATGGTGGTGGTAAGGGCCGGTGACGGCAAAGGGGCGAAAGGAGGTGGTGGCGGGGAGGGGCCTGCGGCGGCGGGGCGCCGCACGCGTCTCTTGGCCTTCTCGTGCTCTCTCCGACGACAGCTGCCTTGCGGGCGCGGGTGGGCGGGCGCCCCAGAGAGACGAGCAAACACCCCCGGCCGCCGCGCCCCCCGCGTTCTTGACCCGCTAACTATAGCGTCTGTCGCCGGCGGGGCCCTGCTTTCGATGTTCCAGTGGGGCGGCGCTCGCGGAAAACCTCCTTCGCGGCCGCCGCTGTTTGCTTAGGTCGCGCAGTTTGCGCAGCGCTGCCCGCGCAGTCGATGTGGGCCGCCTCTTGAGCAGTGCGTGCTTCGCCAACGCTTATTTGTACTTCTAATGTACGTGTATGTCGTGCATATTTCATTGAATGTGTGCACATATAGTGCGTGATAGCGAAGGTGTAACTGTTAACTTACGCACACTCAGGTTATGCGACTTCGATGTAGCATAAATCTCGTATATTTTTTTGTTAGGTAAAACGCGTTTACGTTTTGTAATGCTATTTTTATACTGGTTTGTAATGTAGTTTTGGTGAGTATACCATCGATTAGAGAAGTACCATCGATTACCACCAAGAGTATACCATCGATTACAGATTACCAATTGAAAATTAATGCAATGTGACGAGAAGTATTCTAATGTAGTATCATTTGAAAATGTAAAAAGACCCATGGAGAAGGAAAGTAAGGCTTGTATGAAAGAAAACAATAAATCATTTGGTGCAATCTTATTTTAAAATTACTCAATTATTTAATATTTTTTTCAAATAATGGACTAGAGGAGTGCACACAAAACTTCGTAAACCTCTGAACCTTCATTATTTTTTACAATCTAAAGAACAAAAATAGGAAAACAGGAATGACATAATTTAACACTATTTAGTGGTTTCTAAACTACTACATCATAAGAGTATTATTTGATGGTTGAGAAATGTTGGGTCTGTGTTTACTGAAAATGTGTATATTCTTTCACAAAACACTTCCTTTCTATATAAGCGACGCCATCGAACTGCAATTAAAGCAGAGGCAACGTCTGGAAAAAAGTAGAGAGCTATGCACGCAATTTTAATTTTTTGTATTGAAATAAATTCAGTATTTTTCCTTCTATTTTGTAAAATATTGATTTCAACAATTTCAATGCACTTCAGCGATTTAAATCATGAAGAGTAAACGGTCATCTTGCACGGTGGTCTTTGCCAACAGAAGGCGTAGATGAATATCCGACACCACTTTCTGTCCAGATATTTTATTTTTTACATCAGACCCGTGCTCTCTGATAATTAATCTTGTATGTCTGTGATCTGAATAAAATGAATAGATCTACTAGCAAAACATTGCGTAGAACGTGTTTCGAAGCCCTCGTGCAGTGTGCCAGGGAACTGGAACATTCCGTTATGTTCGACACGCAGAGGGTCGTCGGAAGTAAACATGCGGAAATGTCTGGGAAGATTTATGACGACCTGTCATCGTAGGTAAATGAGATGTAAGCATTTTCGTGCTTTATTTTCCACCCGTTGTAAACCAATCAACCTCGTGGAAAATATTAAATTAGCCCGAGAAACTTTTTGATATGTTAATTAAATTTCTGACAAGTACATAAATTTTCAATCTGCTGCAAAACTAAATGTGTACAACATATTGTGTAAACTCTGTATCTCGAATGTGAGGAGAAAAAAAGATAATGTGTTACATATTATTTTGGACATTGCGAGATTCTATGTCCTAAATGGAGTAAAACGAGTGTAAATAAAATAAGAAATATTAGAAAATTCGAGTAATTGAATATCTGCTTATCGAGATTCCATTGTTATTTCTTGGAGAGAAAAGAAGGATTTCAAACAATTTATTTTGGTGAATTACTGGAATACATTTGCCTCATGCCAACCTAATGTTTTGCTTCAGAAATAATTTCATTTCATAAAACAATAATATTCAAAGTTTCTTGAAATTCCTCATGTTATTTAATACCTACACTAGTATTTAAGCGTTGAATGCGATAGCGTCCTGCAAGTGAAGGTTGGAGGTTCTGGAAGGCCCGAGTTCAAATTCGAACGGTGGATAACTCTCCGAAGCACGTGCTCTCGGAAGATGCCGCTGCCTATATTAGAATTCTTGAATCCAGTTGCTCTGATTACACTTTCTTCTCCTATCAAATCTCAAAAAACGTTGAAATAGTACTTTTGATTACGGGCCTCGAAATACGCGGGATACTTTCTTTCCCGTCCTCTTCTAATTTTGGTTCTAACGTCCGGTTAAGGTGGTGATCCCCCATTTCAATAAGTTCATTTCTTAAAACTGTCAGATAAATACTACTGGGAGTAAATGAACGTGATGATAAAAGCTCATTCTCATTTGATTTGAAGCCAGACAAAGACGAATAAGAAAATATGTGAGATAGTACTGTCATCAAATTTTGAAATGCCAATTAACGAAGTTCACATGTAAAGTATATTAATTTGTTAGAGAGGAGTAAATGATTTATATGACAATTGAGGCGTATCTCTGGGATGTAATTTTCATCATTCAGAACTCTACATTTTACTCCAGAAATCATTTCAATTTTTCAATCCAATAACTCGGATTTGATGAAATGTCTAAGTTAATATCATAGCTAATTTGAATAAGTAAACGAAGTAAAAATGAACTGTTTCCGAAACTAAATAAAATTAGAAATTTCAATTTTCATGTTATTGAATTTCTCCGTACAATAATTCTTTTCTCAGAAGAGGAATCAGAAAGGATTTCCACCAATTAATTTCGGAGAATCTCCTGGGTGTGTTTTTCTCATCCCGAGCGGTTCTTTTTGCTCGAGAAATCATCTGAGTTAAGCTCCGTGCGCAGCTCCCGCCCGCGGAGTGCGCTTCAACTAATTTACGGTGTCGCATTCCAGTCCGGAGCTCCGGAGTCATGCGTCTTCGCCAGGGCGCCGCTGGCCCACGTGGCTCCCTGTGGGTTCCCATTCCGCCCGGACAGACCCACTCCCGGGTGACGCAACGGCAGCCACGTAAATCAGCTTTCGGGAGTGATGCTTCCTGGGAATCAGTTCGTAATTAGTTTCTGTCGGCTTTTTCTCTTTCTGGTGTATAGAAATTACAGTCGACTCCGGTTATAGCGAACTCGGATATAGTGAACTCTCGGTTATAGTGAACTTAAGTCACTGGTCCCGTTTCACTTAAATTACAAATAAGCATTAGAAGATTGGATTATAGTGAACTTAAGTCACTGGTCCCGTTTCACTTACATTACAAATAAGCATAAGAAGATTCGGTTATAGTGAACTTAAGTCACTGGTCCCGTTTCACTTAAATTACAAATAAGCATAAGAAGATTCGGTTATAGTGAACCTGAACCTCGGCAATAGTGAACGTAGGAAATAAGTCCTGGAAATTAATTGGATCTCTCATATTATTAGGCGATTAAAACGGCCTTCGGAGAGTGGGATGGTGTTTCCACAGTGCACGACGCATTGGAAGATATAGTGACTGCATAATGATTCTTAGAGGCAGAGGACACTGCAGATCAAGTATGGAGAGAGCACGAACTCTGAAGAAGGATCGAGAGAAACTACTAATGAAAAATGTACGAATCAAACACTTAAAAATATATTTTTAAGTACAAATAAAGATATTGAATTTTCAGTTCGTGTTGTTGATGAATTTGGTTGTATCTGTATATTAATAAAATCAATCATTTATTTATTTATTTATTTATTTTATTTATTTTACGTCAAAAAACAGTTAAAAACTACGTATGACGTGCTATGGGGAAAAGTGAATTGTGTGCACATTTTCAAAATTCTGTGATCCCTACTCTAAGTCATATACTACTTAAATTTTGAATTTTTGAAAGGGAGAAAAAAAAACTCCCATGTAATAAAATCTATTTTCAAGGATAAACAAGCAATAAATTTTGAATTTTCGAGTAACTTCATTTAATTTTGACATCATCAGATTTAGTAAACTTATGATATAGTAAACCAAATATGTTAGTTCCCAGAAGTTCACTAAACCGGAGTCGGTTGTATTTGTTATAGCTCAGAGGTTGAAGAGCTCAATGACCACTTTCCCCAGTATAAAGTAAATATGAAGCAAAAAAGCCTGCTTAACCATTAAAACTTCTCAGATTAACCTTTTCAAAATTTATTTGTAGGAGTACCGTCGGAATTTGGTAGAAATACCACAGTTTGCTTCGTAAATATGTACAGCGAAAACTAAAAATCTTATTCAATTTTTCGAAAATGTACCTTTCATCTGCTGTGAAAGAGTGTAAATGGATTTTTGTTTGCTAATAACTCATTTTTTAGTCAAATGTAACGTACTGCACGAAAAATTAAAACAATTTTTTTCAAAGGGAGAGATCAGTGTTGGACATGAAGTAATGTTTGCATTTTCGATCTGAATATTTTTGTAATAATCATATATATTGCAATGTGGTTCAAGGGATTATCCCTTCAGTCTTCGATTAGCTGCACAACCGGTACAACTACTACAAGGTGAATGTCATTTATTGAGAAGAAGATGACATTTCGGGCTTATGTTCATTTAGTTAGTGTAAGGAGGCTAAGGAGATCATGTTCAACTTGTTAGATTCTGCGAAATTAATGCGTGAAACATCTTTGTACGTCTCCCAATGCAAGACCAGATGCAAGTGCGTTTTAGAACTCGTACAAACTTAGTGAATTATGTTCATAAGATAAATAATAAAATAATAATCATTAATGTCACTAGGCCGATAGAGAACAAACAACGGACGGTGTTGAAATTTGTAAATCTGGGCGTCAGCCGAGATCTTTGTCAGTTTCATGGAAATTCAATTTTTTATTGAACATGGCGATTATGTTCATTGCTGGATCAATATCACACGTGCTTTTTATGCAAGCGATAACTGTTTTTCGAATTTGAAAGAAAAAGGCTTTCGATTGTTCAAGAACCGACATCACCATCGCCACATTTGCTGCCGCCATTTCGTCTACCACTTCAACGATTTTTCTCCTGCTCCCAACTCAATACGTCAAACCTCCACAGTTACGTAATGCGGAAATAATTACCCTGTTCAAACTGTCTTGTTCTCACAAATTGAAGATACAATCTTCGATAGCACGGGAGGCGTAGCGAAAGTTTGAACACCGTGTGTAACAGGTGGTACGATGTGATTAATTTTCGCGGGACAATAAAGCTTAGGTTTACAGCTGCTGTTTTTTTTAATAGAGCCTAGAAGTGTTATTGTTTGATATTAGAGAGTTAAAATCAATACCTTAAAAAGGAAAACAAAGGTCCTCTATTTTAGATATGTATATGCCTTTCATGCAAGTGTAAATAACTTGTTTGTTCGTGATTTTTTTAATGCGTTTCTGAGTTAGAGAGGAAGTGTGTTTCACGAACCGAATCGAAGACACGACCACGTATAATAGAGAAGGAGAAAACGTTTTTCTTCGAAGCACTTGTAATCAACGATCTTTACACCCTCTGAACGCGATTTTGTACGTAGTCTTGAAAAAAAGTCTGCTCGAACGCAATTCCACAGTTTTTCGGAAAACGATAGCGAAGATGAAAACCTACCGAAAATATTGGGAATTAAAGGAAGAACATTTTCTCTTTTGAAGAGAAAATTTGAGGCACAAAATCTCTTATTTAAATGTTTGAATAGTGAAAAAGATATGTTAAGATATGAAGGGGTTGTGGCGGTAAAAAGATTAAACACACCAGTCACAACAAGCGACACGCAAGTCGTAGATATTAACATCTAGACTTTGGGGAAGTACGGTTAGTCTTATATCTATACATACACTATACTTCTTCTCCTGTTCATGGATTTGTAAGTAAAAGTCACTCAAGTTGCAAAAGTACGGCACAGGATTTGCTATATTAATGTAAAAACGAGGAAGTGTGAAGCGTAGTTTTACGAGCGAGGCACCGACTTGTTTCAGGCGAACAAAGTCACCCGAGTCTCGTGCAGAGAAAAGTGAACGGCCGCTCCCTCGCTCTGTCCCTTTCTGCGCTGCTCCTTTCATTCTCCTAGATAAGGAAGCGATGGGAGAATAAGCTAATTGAAAATGGGTTGGCGTCAAAACGGAACAAAAAGGTTGAACCCGTCATCTTGATCTGGGCCAAGGTCGCCGGCGTATTCAGATAGTCGAGGAACACGTTTATCAGACGTCATCTTGTCCCTTTCTTAGACATCTAATCAACGGTGTTATTGACACGTATAGTGGCTCGGTTAACTTTCACTTAATCCCGCAGAAGGAATAAAAAGTCCGTTTATTTATGATGGGAGGAGGAAAGAATGTGGAGCATATACTTGAACTTTCAGGAGCCACGCAGGGACTTAAAATTGACTTGAACATATGGCGATGGTTTTCACCTTAATGTATCCTCTAAGCAACGATAGTTGAATTAAATCGAGATTTTATGACAGATAAAACTGGTACAAGACACAAGATTTTTTAAATTGTCGTAGCTTTTGATCATGAAGCATTATAAAAAATATTAATGGTATACAGTTGTCTCGCAAACAGTTGAGGTACACTAGGATTTTCATAATATTTCTTGAAATGAGGATAATATCCCTAATCTTGTATGGTTTAAAGCTTGTTGAACAACCACATATGACGTAAGACACAATTAAAATAGTGTAAAAGTTTGATCAGAAAATTCAAATTGTGAATAATACCTACAGAATGTGTAAACACAATAAAATGAATTTAGAAAGAAGAATGAAAAAAATTTTAATTAAAAAATTACAAAAAACAAACATATTAATGGAAAACAATCCAAACCCAGAAAAATAATAAAATTACGTAGTTTTTAAACCTTTTATCCTGGAGAAGAACAATGATATTGAATAGATCGAGGAACGTCCAAATGCTTACAATATGAGTGGGACTACTTGGAACTCGTAATCTAAAGATCTCCTAACAAAGTGTCATAAAATAAATATTATTTCCTTTTACCTGCCTTAGTCCTACGTAGGTCATGGAAAGGAACACAGAATGTGTACGATAACGCGAACGCGAAATAAAAAAGGGAAAGTGGTTTTGATTTACAATAGATCGAACAAAAACCAGAAAAAATGTTATCGAGGAACAATTAAAAAAAAAATTCCCTCCAGATCTTCACACACATGAAAGTTCTCCCCACAAGTTCGCAGCTGCCCGCACAACGCCGAACCATAAGGTTTCTGGCCGCATCGCGTGTAGCCGCAGGCAGACCACAGCTGCAGCCACAGGCAGCGGAGCGGGTCGCAAAGCCCCGCCGGGATGTACCGCAAAGGCAGACCAAGGTCCGATGCACGATGCCTGGGACATGGTTTCAGAGAAAAGGAATATCCCTGAACTGATGTTTTGGAAATTGTACATTATTGAAGTGTATCGAAATTAATTGTCACTAATTGGAAATTGTATTATTAAGTGTATGAAATAATGTTATCTGAAATTTATGATTATGTCCGTTACAATTGAAGTGAAATTTTAAAGTTTCAAGATCAGTGTGTTTGTTTAGAAGAAATGATACGTTGATGGCTGTAGTAAAAATGTGTTCGAAGTTTGCGCAGTCCTGGAAGTCCTTGGTCTGTTACGAGTCATCCAGGGAATTGTAAAGAAATTAAGGTTTATATCGTTCGTAATAATGTTTCAACGTTGACTTATGGAATAACTCAATGATCATTCTAAATAATTGTAATTATTCTATTCTCCAATGTTTTGAATTGTTAATCTTTAAAAATAAATGTTTCCCTGTTTGTCTTTTCAGTGTCCATCTCTCCATAATTCGGTGTGCGTTTCGGCATGAGGATAACAAACTTTATATCTTACGACTGATAATATCTGCATCTATAAAACTGTATAAGCAAATATGCCAGTTTTGTACAAGTTATAAGAAATCATCAACACAAAACTTCATGAATGTGTTACTGTAACCTACGTATTGCGACCTAGTATTTGGACCTTATATTTAAGTTTATAGAGGAATGGCTCTTTTAACAAGATGCCATCGAAACTAAACCCAGTAATAGAGCTGTTACTGAATAGCACATTACATATTCAGGCAGCTAGAATTAAGACGAAAAATAAATGTACTAATTGTTAATAATTAAGTATAATTGCAATGTTTTATTATTAACTGTGGAATTTATTTCAGTGTCGAACCTACTTTGACGAGTACCATTTCGCATCGCTTTCCTGCTCTCTAAGAGACCGATTTAGATCATTACGTCATGTTAGCAACCATACTAAAATAGCGTTGTTTGGAAATTTCATTCTGATAGTATACAAATACATTTTCATTGATGACTACAAATACGAATATTTCCATTGTGTTGTTTGCAAGTAGAAGAGCGAGTCCTAATGTTTCTCAAGTCTACGCACATCACCGCGTGTGTATGATTTAACGATCAGTTGAGAGTCTTCAAATTTGCAAAGTAATTTTCACTTTTAAATCAAAGTGAAACGTTTTCACGCAAGCCAACTAGTTATTCAATTACTAGATTCATCAATAAGTCCTGAGAATGAAATTTCATGTGAAGCGTACTAATTCATCTTTGAATAGTTGCTTTTGTTGTCGGAATAAAGTTTTTATTTTCGAAGAGACAAGTAAATGTTTCTCGTTAGTGCTACTCAGTACCTTCTGACCCAGGCACGCAGCCTGGCGCTTTAGCAACGGCAGAAGCCCCATACACGAGCAAGCGAGGTTTGCAAGCCTGGCTTGCGGTGTGCTGTTGTAATTCTGTCACTCCGTATTGTTTCCTCAATGGAGCAGGTTGTGGGAACAATGCGGTGGATGCAGATTTTTACAACAGGTGGAAACCAGATTCGGAAACGGAGCTTGTCAGTGGATGGGTCGCTTTAGTGCAGGACAAGCAGTGCCCCCAGGCCACGGCCGACCACTGCCGCTGCCGCCGCCGGACGACAAGCGGAGCAAGTACGGGAAAGTGCTCCGGCAGATCCCCTCACGCGCGCCTTATGGGCTTCTTCCTGGAGGGATCTCCCTCCATCGCAATGTCCAGTTACGGGCACATGAGAACACAAACGCACACGGATGACGGCTCAAGAGCTTGTTGGGCGGATGCAGTGCTTAAACGTCATAGAAAAGGATTCACAGAAGTGACTGTAGAACGATTCATATTCGCAAAATCTTGTTATTGGAATAAATACTACTTTCCTTTCTTCATTTTCAGTAAGAAGGGCATTGAAATGTTCTTTTTTATTCTGTTTAAGAACCACAGGAGTGGATCTTGCTCATTTTGAATGTTTGAATTTTCTTCTGATTTACTTTTTCATATTCGTTTTCATTCATTTTCGTAAACAATTTTATGCATTTCTGCAAAATTGATGTTGAAAATGTCTGCAAATAAGAATGACTAAGAATTTTTTATATTATTAATAGAAAATATTCTTCGCAAAATTGGTCTTGAGAACTTTGTATCAACTTTTGATACTGCATCTAATTTCCATCGAACGTTTGTGCAATTTCTTGTCTCTCAGAAACGACTCCATTTGGATTTTCAATGGATACGAATAGAATACGAAGTACTTCCTCTAACAAACCTCAGGGCTCCTTCAGACCCACTGAAGGAGCACCTCTCGAAATCCAACGCAACATATTGTGCAGAAGACAAAGAAAGTGCACGAAAAGGGGGAAAGCCTTCCCTCATTGCCAAGAAAAAAATTTATGGGTTTGCGAAGGGCTGCTCCCACACAAGAGAAAAAAGAAGAGGAAGAACAAAAAGAGAAATATGAAGATTTAGAAGAAAGAAAAAGAATGAAAAGAAAAAAAAATAATGGAAATAGAAATAAAAATAAGAGATAAGAAGAGGAAGAAGAAGCCCCTCGCATGCAGAGACGCTTCCTCTGCCCGCCCCGCCCCGCACCGCACCGCTCCGCGCCCCGCGCCGCCTGCCTCGCCTCGCCGCGGAGCATAATGGACGGCGGCCGTCGCGGGACGCTGCCTTGCGGAACACCGGAAGTGGCTAACGGACGCGGTGGCGCGGCGCGCCGTGGGGCGGGCGTCGTGAAGACGCCGCCGCGAGCGTCGCGTCGGGACGCTGCGCTGTCTGACACGCCCTCGCCGCAGGCTGCACCGCGTCGCCCAGCCTCCTCACCCTAGTGGGGGCGGGACGACGGTATACAAAATAGCTACTTAAGATATATTGTAAAATCCCCTTGGTTTATTCGAAATAATCAAATTTTAGAAGAACTAAGCATTTTTTAACAACTTGGTCATATAGCAACCACCGTGATTGTTTTAACTGTAGGAAGAACACGTAAGGACTACACAAACACACACAGTCATCCATGCTCGAGGCGGGTTTCGAAAGCACGTCCCTTCGAGCCGAAGTAGCAACGGTCCGTCAGTCTTAACGACCTCAGCTCTCCAGGTCGGCAGATCTAAGCATTGTTCCTTTAATATTCTCTCTAATAAATTATTCTCCAGTCTTTCTGCTTCTCCTGCTCACGGTATTTTTCGTTTTGGCAAATGAGCTAATCCTTATCCACGTATTCGTTCACGTTTTGCTTAAGAATTTTTACAACCTCCATAATTATCTCTTTTTTTCTCAATTGTCAACTGTATTATTACCTTGAAATGTACTGCTAATATATACTGATTCAATTTATATTTATTCAAACTTACTGTGTGTTGAAGAATGTTCTGAGGTTACTTTTATAAATTTTCCCTCATAAACTCTAATTGTTATTATAATTAATTCAACCCCTAGAAAGATAATGTATTATCGAACAAGGATAAATAATTTACTAAGAAATCTCTTCACCGTTCGCTCTTGACTCAAATGTTTTTGTCGTGTCGTTTTGAGATGAAACGAAAAGTGTGTGTGATTGGTGTTGTAGGAGGAGATCTGTAGAAACTTCTTAATTTTAGAAGTTTAATGAGCTCAAAAAATGAATCGTTAATGTGAGAATTATTTTAAGAAACAACAATACCAACACAGTTTTCCTACATGACGTCGGCGCACAAGAAAAGTTTAAGAAGAGAAGACTATTTTTCAGGAAAACAGGTGTATTCTGAAAGAGCCATTTATTTCAATGCTGGAGACAGTGGCTTCCTTTACATACAAGCTGTATGTATCTCTCTTGACATTTTTTCTATTAAAGCATTCTATTTTCTTAACATTCATATTTTACGTGAAAAAAATGACACATTTTTAGATGAATATATTTTTGTGTCTGCTTCAACGATGTAATCCTCAAACCATTTAAATATTCGAATATTTGTTATAATTAATTTTATTACAGGAATAGGAATCTAACAGAATCCATCTGAATTAGTTTAGTAATACTAACGTTCTGGAAACCGTATTCACGCATGATATCCCACTTTCAAATGTCTCTTCAAAAACGATTAGAAAAAAATTCTTACATGAACAATATCTAAATCAAAACATTTGATTTGTTAAGCGTAGCATGTTGTTTTAATAGAGAAACAATAAAAATAATCTCGAACTTCTTTTCAAGCTAAGATGACGCTAATTCACAATATGGAAATAATTCCTTTAAAAGATGTCGAATTAATATTGTGAGCGTTTGCAGAACAAGTTTGTTCACGCAAAAGACTTAATTGTCGGCAATCTGAATGTAAATTAAACTGAAAGAGTAGCGTAGAGCCCGTTTTATTTTCTTTCATTTACTTAATCATTAACTTGCAAAAGTAGTGCCTAAGCGATATTAGCCGTTTTATGAACAGTTTATTTGTGTGCAAGAACATACTGTTAAACATTATTTTTACCGTCGTTAAATCGAATATGCTTTTTAAGAAACTGTAATTAAATCAGGCGTGTTCCTCATTTTTGTCACGTGTTTTAAAATTCTATCTATTAATAGATTGAAAGTGCAGGTTTGTTCGCAAGTATGTGTTTGGAAACACTGCGTTTACTGAATACTAGGTTTTGGGTTGGAGAAATGCTGACATTGAAGTTCATTGATCCACGAAAAAAGATAACATTTTGAACGCACATACCGATTAACATAGTTCTTCCATCATCTCGTAATTGGTTCAGGCAGAATGAATAGTTTCTTATCGCTTTTAAACTTTTGAAGTGAAGCATCACATATTACAGTTAACAGTACACGTGGTAGCAAAGCACACACTTAAGTCTCAAAGCACCAATTAAAGAGGCGCACTCTAACTCACACCCGAATTTTACAAATATATTATCTGCAGAGTTGAGCTCAATCTTCTTTCTTGTTTTCCCATAAGAAATCAGAGTTAAATACACCTTAAACACGCAGTAGTATATCGGAACACACGGTGACGATAACAGCGCCACAACTCCGGTGGTGAGAAGAGAAACGATCCTCAACAGAAGTTATGGGAATTGTTTGCTTACTGGTATTTCAAGTTATCATTTGCGCATTAATTATAAGTAGCCTGGTGGATGGTGGGAGAACGATTTACAAGGAAGTTCGCCCGGTGAAGGTTGCGCGTACCGGTTGGGCAAGAAGTTGCACGGCTCGGTGCAAGGAAGTTGCCCGTACTAGACGCAGAGCAGAGCCCGGGTGGGGACTGCGGCTCTCAATGCTGGCGATTAAAAATGTCGGATCGCATTAAACATGCGAAACGTTGCTTCGGTTGCCGAGAGAAAAGAGAATCCACTAATCAAGATCTCTGAATAATCCATCGGCCGTAATGTATTTTCTGTGATGTGCTCTCATTCATGTTAGAACAAAGGAAAAGTTCCGCTTGCTGAATTCGGCAGCTGGGGAAGCGCTGGAGTCGGAGTTTCGAGGTTCGTAGAAAATGGATCGTCGATCTCGTTTCAAAAATCGAACAATTATATTTTAATATCTGTACGTGCGTTGTTTACATTTTCGTTTTCAATCTGTTTTGTTTTTTTCAGAACATAAATTCGAAAATAATTTGTTTGATTTGTTGTTTTATAAAGTTAGGAACGTGTTATTTTAATAGAATGAAAATTGTTATTTAGGGTTCATTAGTATTTTCAATACAAAATATCAATGTAAGCTTTAAAGAACCTTCTGTAGAGTTTTTGATGAATATTTGTAAACACAGTTTTAACTTAGTTGTTGACGGACTTTTTTTAATTATATGATTCATATTACTTGTTTGAATTTCAGCTTAAATAATTCATGGTTCACCTCTTGGCTTCTGAGGCTTCTTTGTCTTATTCTTCCTTCTTATTAATATATTTAGAACACATTTGCATAGTGTCACTTTTCTATGATAGATGAATTTCTCCATTGCCATAAAACTATTTACGTTAGTACGTTGTCCTTCAGAGGAAATGTTGGAGCAACATGCTGATGATGTATAAACTTAGACACGACGAGTTCATGTTCACTAGCCGTGAAGAAATGACTTAAAGTGTCGTTAGTGTACGGATATATAAATACGGATGGCAACATGAGGTTCCGCATGCCGACTTGCTGCCTACTTTTTGGATGTTTGTCAGATACAGTAGCATTACCTATCCGCTTAATTGGAAATGAACCGACATTATGTGGCGTGAGTATGACCACATTTGTTGTGAATGTGAAATGTTATACGTGCTCAAGATGAAATTGACTATTACCAAATCAATGAACTGTGCGATGTTTAGATTGAATTGTAAAAAGGAGAGCAGTGCTTCCCATTTTTCTACTGTCACTATTCTTTTCATGATTGTTCAGTATAATAGCAATTCAACCAACAAACAAACATTTTTCATGTGACTCAAAAACAAAAACTTCTTGCCAATCTTATAATATTTAACGCATGTAATACGATAGATACTACATTTTGTAAAAAAAAAAAAAAATTGTTAGGAAAGAAAAACTGAAGAGCGACATGGGGCATTGTTTTCGAGGTTTTACTAGTATCCACACCTGACAACTGTTTTGAAGCATACCACATGCACTCCATCTATAAAGAATAAGATTATGGTTATAGTTATTATATAGAATAGGGTTATTGCAATTGTAAAGCAACTTGAGAGGCATTTTTGAAGATTTTTTAAATTTGGAGCTATCTACCCTTTTTTTTTTCAAAGCAAAATCAGGTACTTTTTTAATCGTTTTGTATTTTTATAAGTCAGCCAGTTTCATACAAACTTTGTGTATACTTTTAAAGCTAAAAGTAAAACACATCTCCAAAAACTATTCCCTAACGAAAATGGTCCGATGTGTGGGGCAAGAAAAGTGACCGGAGAGGTGCGTCCTGCACGTGTGCAGGGGGCCGTGGAGCGGCCACCGGGTGGGCGAGGGCGCCTGCGGGGTTCAAAGTCGTGACGCGTCCTTTGTCGTTGGCGCCGCTGCCGCCGACCGGGACCCAATTACATCGTAGCAGTTGTGGGCTGCGCGTGCTTTGGACGTGTCGGCGGCGCCGGTGGGAGACTCCTCGCGCCTTTTCTGCGCCGTGTGACCCTCAGCGCTCGCTTCCGCGAAGGGCGCCCGTTGGAGTCGTATCGATGTGGGACCCAATTCATCGTAGCAGGTGCGCGTGCTTTGGGCGTCGGCGGCCTTTCTAAAACGTATACAATGTAATAAATTTGATTGATTATTGATTCAGAACGCATCAACAGCTAAAGTCATTAGTCCAGTAAGTGCTGTCCGTTGGTATGGGTACTGCTCCAGCATTTGCCTGGTGTTGATAGGAGAAACCACGAAAACTACCGATGAGAGCGGCCGGCATGTTTTTATCGCGAGAGGTGGCGGTGATCTTCCCGACTGGATGGCGAGATCCCGCGTTGACCTGCGGCATCTTCCCCAACCAGTTATCTCCCTAATGGGATGTCTCCTGAAAACCCAGACGAGACAAGCTCTAAGCTCTCAACTGGTCTCCTTACGTATGTTGTAGTATAGTGCATGTAGTGTGTCTGTATGTAACTGGTGAGGATAGGACAAGGAAAAAGAAGGAATGATCGCGCGTGGTTCGTGTTCCGTTTGGTAGGGTCCTGTTCCGGCATTTGCGTGGTGTTGATCGGAGAAACCACGAAAAACTACCGATCAGAGCGGCCGGCCGCTAGAAATCTCCTCCAGACAGTGACTGAATTCAATTAACTAGCTAACTAGTGTCGAAAATCTTTCAACCGTAAGGACTCGAGCCTAGGACCTCCCGGGCAGAGGACCTGCAGCGACATGAATTGAAATCCTGAGCACTTGTCTTGATCTTAAGTGCGAAGTATGCTTCAAATCTCTTACTACTTAAAGCTTAACTGACGAATTCGGGAATTACCCGGAATCGGATGCAAACCGTAACATTTACTTCAGCCACTGACTGTACCTCCTCCTCTGCCAGTCCGTTTCTTGTTCGTTATTGTCATGGCCACATGCGATGCTACCTGCCTTGTTAATGTGCAATGTATGTGGCATGGGACAGGTTTAAGTTAATCAGAACCATATACGGAAGCAAAGCACAAGTCGAAAGATTTCGTTTCTAACATTCTCACCCGCGGAGGTATGTCTGCAGTTGATCGTGTTCACCTGTACGGGTAAAACGGATAAAACTCAATACGTATGCTTCCGCGGTCGTAGCCATTTTCATCAAATTTGTATTTCGTTTTGAAAAAGCTGTCAATATGTTGATAGAAACTTTGGCAACAATGCCAGGGACGTTACGTATCCCACTAAACCAATAATTCACAGATACAACAATTCACATATCCCGAATGTGTGTGGGTCGCGTAGTTGATTCTAGCGATCTTATTTCTTTTTCTCTTTACGTTTTTCGGTTCGATGTTTGTTGAAGTTAAAAATTAGTATACGATTGTGATGATGTAGTGAAATGGTTTTTTGGTGGCCGAATTAAACTAGTAAGTAGAAGGAGGTTAGTAAGGATGCTGTGAAGAATGCAATTCACTTCTATTTCATTATAAGAAAAAAGACGATGATTCCAGTCAGTAAAATATATTTAGAGCAGACGTTTCGGCCTCAATTGTGAGGTCCTCTTCAGTGTCTGAAAGGTCAACACACCAATCAGTTATAATTTTACATAATATTACAGTATAAAACAATTTTAAAATTTTTTAAACCAAACACAATGAGAAAAAATGCCTGGTACCTGTGAGTTGCTTAGGTTAAATTGCACCATAATGTTGAAATATTAATATAACCAGGCGCTTCTGATCTGAACTAATGGTGGTCTAAAGACTATATTAAAGAGGCATAGCGAATTGTAATAGTTGATTTTGGACACTGA
Source organism: Teleogryllus oceanicus (assembly GCA_964035755.1). NCBI lineage: Eukaryota > Metazoa > Arthropoda > Insecta > Orthoptera > Gryllidae > Teleogryllus > Teleogryllus oceanicus. The sequence goes on along the minus strand of CAXIVR010000008.1, from coordinate 68,040,310 downwards.
AGACACTGAAGAGGGCCTCACAATTTAGGCCGAAACGTCTGCTCTAAATATATTTTATTGACTGGAATCATCGTCTTTTTCTTATAATGTTTGATTTATCCAGTGAATCCTGATTTATTCACTTCTATTTCGTCCCACTCTAGCACCTCATTCTCATAATGGTTCCATAAAGGCTTGTTAATAAAATAAGCAATTCTCAAGACAATCGTTGAGATGAAATAAATACTTTTATTGAGAAAAGTATATTTCATTCTCACTTTTTCCCAGAAAACTGTTTTAGATTCCCTTTTGCTGAATTAAATGTGTTTGTTTATATATTATGCAACAGATGAGTCATTGAATTATGACCAGAAATGGAAGTAATACATTACTCTGTGATGAACTGGTGCAAATCTCGACATCGATTGACACGCTGGTCGTCTGTTGAGTGTCATGACTTACCTGCAACAAAAAAGAATAGTTCTACTAACTACAACAGTACAATATCTCTAACACAAGGTACCAAAACTATGCCATCGTTTTGGTTTATTAACTAAATCTTCCCTTCAGTGGTTGTACACTTCACAATCAATATGTTATTTCTCAAAGTAGTAGATTGGGTTTTAAAATTAAGATTTCTGGATGTCTTTCGAATATCTTAAGATATTTAAAGATCACATTTCATATTAGAATTTCCCTAATTCTAACTAACAAACTATTAATGTACTTTTCTATTATTTTCAGTTAAAAAAGAAAAAAAAAAAATAAACGAATAGGTCTCGTCCAGGTTCTAGCCTAACTCAATTTGAGAGCCATCTAGCATGAACAAGGTTTGTTAGGAGGATCACCTCCAGCGCGAGACGGTTAAACGCGTTCCCGACCTCCGGGAGCGTGAATCACAGGCGGTAATCACAGAGGCGGCCGGGGCGAGGTGGGGCGGGGGCGGGGCCGCGGGCGGGGGCGGAGGCGGGGGCGGGGGCGGGGGCGGTGGGCGCGAGAGAGGCCCGTGCCACCGCGCACCTGGGAGAACGGTAACCGGTTAACAGCCCCCCCCCCCACAGGTCTCGTGATTCTTACACGCGGGGCGTGGCCACTGACCCTGTCGTGTCAAACCACCAGGAAGCCATTGTTGAAATTATCACGTCTCTTTCCCCAAGACGTCTCTCGCCCGCTCAGGATTCGAAATTTATGAGTCTCCAGGTGAGGTTTTAAAACGGTTTCCGTTAGAGTTGTAACCGCATAACAATGCGTTAATGTCAGGTTCGTTTCGAGAACTATTACCCCAGTCTTGTTCGGCGGGATAGAAAAGGTTTCCAGGATCTGTGACATATTGTTGGGACATGGAAGAGATGAGTATGTATGTTAATGGGTCATATCTCGACCATCTACTGAAAATATTAATATATGAACTTGCTCTAAGGGAAACGATACTTGGATAGGAGATCTAATCTACTTCGATTTATCAGGAAATATATTGGTTACATTACGGTAGAAGTAGAAATTGGAATGTGTATTTCAATCGCTGGATAAATTGTCTTACGCTATGTTCGAAGGGCTCTGAATCCATAACCTTTGCCTCTGAATGATGTTTCTGAGACTCTTTGAAGTACCTAAGAAGTCATTACCTCGCATGATAACGGTATCTCTGGCGCTCAACATCTGCACACGTCACTTAGCATTGTTTTATGCGGCCGTTTAATGTACCGGTGCTAACCACAAGCGCATGTTGTGAGTAGCGTCTGTGGCTTTTATACATTTTCAAATCCAGTCTGCTACAAAATGAGAAAAAATAACCAGATATAACTTATTATTACTGCGACTCTCCTGCTCTAAACCAGTGATACACATTACATTACGTGCCTGCTGGTAAAATATTATTTTTCTGTGCGATGAACAGTGGCACAATAGAATGCTTTAGTTCTGAATTTTGTCCTGTCTCATCAGTTGGTACACGATTATTTTAGTGAGACATTTTTAAGATCTGCCGCTGTCTAAAATGTATGTTTACAAATATGAGTTGATAATTTGTGTTTCACTTGAAACTTGATGTCTAGTATTTTTAAGTTTAGCTTTATTGAAGATCAGAGAAGAATACATGGAATACAGAACACAAAGAATACACTGTGAAAACAAAATACGTTCATAAAGTTTATTTATTCCCTTACAAGTATCAACACTACTTAAAATCCGGTACTCCACCAAAAACAAACAAGAACTTTAGATAGTATTGGACTTTGCTAGAAACAACGCCATTAACCACATCTTTGAAGCAACATGAAACTAATATTCCAACCATAAAACTTTTATACTCAACATATTCCACGAATCGTGTTCAGTTCGAATGCAAATACATTCATACACATTATTCGTAGATGGTCCTTTACCCCTCATTTGCTTTTTACGTAAACCTTTTTCGAAATTTTGTTTATAAAAAAGACACATTTTTGAATTATAAATTTCAATGATACGTCATATAAAACCAAATTACAGGTATCCATCAAATCTAAAAATTCAGTGTTTGCAAAATTATATTTCGGCTCAATTAATTATTCAAAAGACTTCAAAATTCGTTAATATTTGTAATAATATTCCTGGTACGTACTGAATACAGCTGCAGTTATGTCACCTTCACCTTCGTCAATGACAAAGTGAAAAGTAAAGTGCCCACGTTTTACACAACCTAAAGTATAAAGAACGAAGGGCGTGGCGTGTTTGAAAATATTGTGCGCTTGTTGGTTGGCGGAGGCAGCGCGGTCTGGCGGCGCGTCTGGCGGGAGGGAGGCCTGCGCGCACGCACCGCCGCTCCACCCCGCGCTTTGTCCGCGAGAGCGAGGCGTGACCGCGACCGCGGCGCGGGCGCGAGCGCGGGCGCAGGCACAACGACCCGCGGGGGCGCACGCGAAACAAAGGCAGGCACGCGGCGCGGGGCGGCCCGGCCCTCCTTCCTGGGCAGACGCTGCGCGGGTGGACGCGGACGCCCCCGCGCCGCTTTGGTCCGCCCCCCGCGCCCGCCGCCCGTCACCCCGCTCTCGTCGCCACTTTCTTCGCCGTCGTCCTCGCCGCTCTCTTCACCGTCATCCTCTCTGCTCTCTTCGCCGCTCTCTTCGCTGCCTCCTCGCCTCTCTCTTCGCCGTCGTCATCGCCGCTCTCTTTGCCGTCCTCCTCGCTGCTCTCTTCGCCGTCGTCCTCGCCGCTTTCTTGGCTGTCCTCATCGCCGCTCTCTTCGCCGTCCTCCTCGCAGCTCTCGTCGTCCTCCTCGCCGCTCTCTTCGCCGTCCTCCTCGCCGCTCTCTTCGCCCTCCTCGCCGCTCTCGTCGCCGTCTTCCTCGCCGCTCTCTTCGCCACCATAATCTTCACTCTACTTGTCACTCTCTTCCTCGCTCTCTTCGCCTCCCTCTTCCACGCTCTTTTTACCGCTCTTTTCCTCCCCATCCTCGCTTCTCTTTCTTACCGCTCTGTTCGTTGCCTTCTTGTTTTGTGAGGGAAAGATGTAACCGTTAAACACGAATCAAGCTTGCCAATATTCTCCTATGTGATGTTATGTGTGCTCTTTTGACATATTTCGTTTGGGATTCTATTACAGCTGGTAAAGCAGTAGAAAAATCGGGGGAAAATTCAGAGGATAACGGTACTTGCACCGAATGTGAGTATTCAGGGAAAATATTTCGTATTATTTCACGCTTGCTATACAAACAAATATCATACGTATATTATTAATGAAATAACTGTTCGAAAATAAGAGTACCTAGTTATTGTGGCAAAGGTTTCTACTAGTGTCCTATATCAATGTGCAAGGGTACGAATAGGTACGATTCCCCCCTCTTAATTTTGAGGCCTCTCGAAAAATGAAATTATATTGAACATTCCGAGAATAATGAACTTTTAACTCCGTAATTGTCTAAATCACCGTTTCTGCTTTTGATATTGCAATGACAACTCTCTGTCGGCTGACATTTTGACTCCCTCGTTGCTAACGAAGTCGCCATTCATTAGAACATCAGGATTACAGGGTCCATTGGAAATGACTCTTTGAATCATTATTAAGCTCAGTCATGAATACTCACCAAACCCCTGGGGTGACTGATGGAGAGCGTACTAGATTTCCATCACGCGATTCCCGGCAAAAATAGAGCGGTAGCTTCCCAATAAAAGTGTCTTAGTTTCTGTAGTTGTGTGACTAAGAAAAGCTCAGGCGGGCAAAGTTTTCTTCATACAGTGAAGGGAATACCTCATGCTCACCACCCTCATACCCCCAAGCGTGGACATAAAACTAGGTTCAGGCATGGGAACACCATTAACTGGGCTGCAAAGTCAATCATCCCAAATACCACATAAAAATACATACATGCATGAAGATCCATATCGTGAAGTCACCACGACTTCCCTTTCACAAGCACTACCCCAATCACCATGAGTACCTCCAAAACATTTCATTTACTGTCCCTATCAATATATTGCGTATTAATATTGCTGTCACATTTCACTTTCATGATTGCGACTTGTTTTAATTCATCCTTTTAATAAACAATTAATCTACACTTCGCGTCCCTAACAGTCGAAAAGTCCACCAATTGTGTTCCTTACGTTGTCGCAGGTGGCACAATCAGCACAATAGCTTCTTGGCATGCTTCTGCGTTGCGTGTGGTCAAAGGCGTCGTCGGTTCCGGTTGTCTCCGTTCGTGACTCTACTCCGCCGGAAACATCAACGATAACAATATTTCGGGTGTTCTTTTCCTGGACATGAGAAAATGTTGCAACGTTCATAAATCCAGCTTGCTCCCATGTTCGTGCTTCTGTGCCCACAATGGAAAAATTTTTTTTCGTTGTGTCGTGTGTCTCATATTTTTCGTACTTATGACCCGATCTCTAGAGACGAAACTCAAAATAGACGATTCTATTTTCTTTATGTTATATGAAACGACTTGTCCTATACTCTCCAGATTATTTAGTTTTATTGGTAAAAACATTAACTGGTAAACTATTTTCCTCTTTTATTCCTAAGATAATGAAGATAACACAATTCTACAATGCAATACAAACGGCTTTGAGATTATTACAGGTAGGTGTAGAACAGGTTTGAAAATAAATTCCAACTTTGCAATTTTCAACATTTCATGGTTTTTATTAAAAGACGAAACTATATCATTTTTATAAATGTACTTACTTCTGTTACAACCAATAAAAGTAAAGAAAAATTGCTGCCATTTTCCAGAAAAGATTGCAAATGTGTCGGGAGATTCACGTAAAGTAGCCCCCGAAGTTAACATATCTTAATGATCGCCGTAAGGCAGAAGAATCTCCTATCGCCAAGAGCACGTTCTAGCAGGGAGAAGGCTGCGCAACCTTGGTTTGTGCACTCTTGCATTTAACATATACGTTAGAGACGAGACTAAAAAATAATCAAAATTACTCAAAGATATGCTTATCTAACATATGACAATATGTATATCATTGGATTCGTCATTTTACGCTCGTCATGATACACTAAAAATATGTATAGTTCCATTTGATAAACACAAAGTTACCTGAGTATATCTTAAAATCGAAACGAATGCATAAACTAGTCCCAATCCCTCATGCACTTTCCTGAACACAGCATTGCAATAACTTCAACTCTCCAAAAATGCAGGAGATGATAAAGTGAAGTGACTCACCCTGTGTTACTCCTAACGTATTTACCTAATTTTAGCTCAAAAGCTTCTCATCTGATCAAGTAATGCGTGTCACATCCATCTATCTGAATTTTCGGGTACACAAGTGCGTGCATCTTCTCACCTTCTGCACTTATCTTAACCATTTTTGAACCAGCACTAAAAAACTGACTAAAATACTGACGCGTCAGAGAAGTTAGAAGTCAAAAGGACCTTAAATAAGAATTTTATGACAAAAAATTGGAGATGGAATTATTGAGATGCCCCTATACTATAATAGAGGGAGGAAACGTAAAAAGGTGATCGATTCTTCCGCCACTCTGTCAGGGAGGAATGCGGCAGCGGCGAGAGCGAGCAGCGCAGCCGAGCAAACAACACGCGGTGGTGGTGGCGGTGGCGGCGTGGCGGCGATAGTGTTGGAGGTAGTGCGGCGGCGGCCATAGGTGGTGGTGGCGGTGGCGGTGACGGTGGTGATAGTGGTAGAGGTAGTGGTGGCGGGGTGGCGGTGGCGACGACGGCTGTGGCGGCGGTATTGGTGGAGGTAGTGGCGGCGGCGGCGGTAGCGGCAGCGGCGGTGGCGGCAGCGGCGGTGATGGTGGACGCGGTGGGAGTGGCGGTGGCGGCGGTCGCAGCGGCTGCGGGGTGGCGGTGGTGGTGGCGGCGGCGGCGGTGGGGCGGAGGCGGTGACGGTGGTGTTGGCGGAGGCGATGTTGGCGGAGGCGGTGTTGGCGGCGGCGGTGGGGCGGAGGCGGTGACGGTGGTGTTGGCGGCGGCGGTGTTGGCGGCGGCGGCGGCGTCGGTAGGGGCGGCGGCGTCAGTAGCGGTGGCGGGGGTGGCAAAGGCGGCAGCAAAGAGCGCTCCCTTGCTGCGCGTGGGCGGCGAAACCACCGCATGCCCAGCTCATGCGATGTAAACTGTCTTGTAATTCAATGTGATGTGTTCTTGCTACCGGTCCGCGCTGATCATGGCAATCTGTCGTGCCCTGCCCACTGCGCCCGCGGAACAGTCGGGAAAAATCACATTCTTAAGCCCACAGTGGGCGGAGACGGAATGAGGAAGCCCTAGAAGAGCAAACGTTGAAGCAACTGTAGAGATGTAAAGAAAATAGATATTCAAATTAGTTTCTTGGAATCGATTGTACACAGTAAAAATAAATATTTATGTCCAGCTAATTAGTTCGAAATAATGCTTGACTTCTGTCAGTATCAAACGTCTACCAACTTGGGAAATCTTTCTTAAACCACATCTCACGTATCGAAATTCTGCATTAGAATATTTGATTCTTTTGATCATCCAGCGAAAATGAACTAATGGGCACTATAGGGTAAACGTCTTGTCCGATTCAATCAAACTGCATGGAGATAAAAAATACTCCCAAACCTTTAAATAGAAGCAAGAACCTTATTTGTTGAGTATCTGGAGTGTTTGCAATTGCAAATAAAATCTGCCTTGTCCTGCGAATAATACAGTCTTCGTGGGCAAGATCTGAACCCTGAGCGCCCCCTGAGGCTGGGGCGCCCACTGTGCGCCTGCCCACGCGGCGTCGGCATCTGCATACGGCAGCGGAGCTCGCGCCGCCCGTCAGGGAGCACGGCCTCCGCGAGTTATTGTGCGCGGCCGGCGCGTGTAGGAGCCTACTTGAAAACGCGGCCGCCGCCTCTACCACTGCCTCCGCCACCGCCTCCGATACCTCTACCATCGTCGTCGTAGTCGCCGTCGTCGTTATAGTCGTTCGTCGTCGTCGTCTCCTCACCCTAGCAAATAATCGGAGCGCACGCGATCTTACCTTCCCCTTCCTTGTCCAGTTAACGAGTCAGGAGGTTGGAGGTTCTCTCTCTTCTAAGGTGGGGAGGGGGATATTCCTATATGGAGAAAACCCCGCAACCCGATATGCAAGTCGGCGCCGCATCTCACCAAGTGGGGGAGCAATATTGACATCTCCCGTGGTAAAGCATGCACTACATTTATGGGACCAATGACCACAGTAATTGATGAGCCCGGAAATACGAAATTATCAATCTATCGACACGCTCCCACTGCAACTGTCCCTGCTGCCTCTGTTGTCTCCACCGCCACCGCAAACGCCCCTGCCCGCGATCATCCCCCGCGCCTGCTTCTGCCGCCGTCACAGCATCGGCTCCACTCTGCTGCTGCTCTAAACCTTTGCCGCCTCTGCCGATCCCACGTCATAGTCTTCGCTGCCGTTACTGCCTTCCCTCCACTTCAGCGTCTTACTCCAACATCTCTATTTTTACAGTCCCCTCTGTCTCTGTGATGCTGCCTGAGTCATGGCCGCTGCCTATTGGTATCTATACGCCCGTCTCTGTCATTTTTAGACAATACTTGATTTCAGCCACTATTACTGCCACCATCATTACATCATTGCCACAGTCACTGTAACCCCCATTGCCATCACCGCGGCCTCCCCCCCTGCCCCCTCATCCCTTCCGCCACCTACCTAGTGTCACCGCTGCTACCTCTAACGCCACATCTATCGTTGAGCCATAGTCATCTCCATTACCGCAGACTTTCCAGTCTCACCGGTCTCTGAAGACGCTGCTGCTTCCTTCATAGCATGTGTTTATATCAGGTCTTTGTGGTATAGTCAAGGCTTCTGGGGCGTACCTGCCTTATTGCTGTGACGAGCGGCCTGGTGAAAGACGACGGCGCCTCATGAGATCTCACGACCACCACCACCTCCTGTGATATGACACGCCGCTCCTGTGATATGATGCTGTGGTATGATGCCGCTGACTTTGCAGCGACTCTGACTAGGGGATCCTAGGGCGTAAGTTCCGATGGTGGCAGGAGTTTCAGAATTTTCAAATTTAGCCGCAGTCAGGAGGACGATTGTAACGGGCGGCTGCTCTGATCGGTAGTTTTCCGTGGTTTCTCCGATCTACATCAGGTGAATGCCGGATCAAACCCCTAACAAACGGGCCACGGACAGTGCGCCAACTTTCCTTCCTCTTCCTTGTCCTCCCTTGTTATTCCCACACACTTGCACTACACTGCCTTACATGTTGAAAGACCAGTTGGGAGCAAGCCGATGTATAGGTCGGCGCCGGATCTCACCATCCAGTAGAGAGGAATAACTCCAGCTTCCGGGATACACATCCACTACTGTAACGGGACCACTGACCTTACCAGTTGACTTGCCCGCAAACATCAATCACTTACGGAAGTAATGACTTCGGTAGTTAACGCAATCAATATTCTCCTCGGTCAAAGCCACTCGCGGGTGAATACTACTTGGTTTGGTTTTTTTTCGTGTTTCCGGGCGCGTCAACTGCTTCGGTCATTAGTCCCGGTAGTGTAGTGCATGCTTTTTCTCGAGAGAGGGCGGTGATCTTCCCCGCTGCATGGCGAGATCCGCCGCTGACCTACCGTCGGCTAGTGGGTTTACCTCTAACCAGGACTCTCCCATCAGCGGGACCGCCCAGCCAGGACAAGCTCTAATCTCCCGACCGGTCTCCCGGAATATGTGGTAGTGTAGTGCATGTTAGAGTAAGCCTGTGTGTAAGGAGAAGATAGGACAAGGAAGAGGAAGGAAAGATAGCGCGCGGCTCGTTGCCCGTTTGATAGGGTACTGCTCCGGCATGGGCCTGGTGTTGATCGGAGAAACCACTTAAAAGTACAGATCAGAGCAGCCGGCCGCTAGAATTCTCCTCCAGACAGCGACTGAATTCGACCTAGCTGAAAAGCTAGTGTCGAAAATCCTGTCGAACGTAGGACCTCCCGGTCAGAGGCGCTGCAGTGGCATCAGTTGATACACTGAGCTACCGCTCAATACTACTTGGTAGTAGCGTGGATGCGAGTGGAGGCAGTGGCGGCGGAACGAGACGGAAGTTAGCGTGGATGTGGAGGCGGCAGGCGGTCGCCGCTTGGGAAATGGCACGCGCCGACGCGACGCTGCACAGCACAAGTTTATGGAACGCGATCGCCTTCGCGAGATACGCCGTTTTTATAGGAGGCCGCGACCGCCCCCCTCCTCCCCCCTAGCCAGGGACAGATGCCGCCGCCGATGTGCCGGTTGGAGGAAACGACGAAACACCAATGTGGCGTGGCGCATTCTTTTGTATTGTATTTTCTTTTCAAATGTTTATCATCAATTTCACCACGTGGCGGGCGTTGAAATGCGATGTTATGGTTTGGAAAATATTTTACACTCCTAGAAATATTCGTGTGTTTTGCTGGAAACTGAATGTTTGTTTAGACGGTGATTTAATTCTGAGGGGAAATTTGAGGGGGTTTTCCGATTCATATCGGTTTTGCTCGATGTACTTGAATCTACCTCCCCTTTCTTTTGTTTTCTATAATTTTTGCTTACAAATGCTGTCTGGCGTGACACTTTCCCAATATTTTTGTTGCCTTTTTATTCTAGTCGATTATTGATGAAGCGGGAAATTTTGTTTAAGTGCCATTACAATTACTCAATTTGAGTTCTGTAGCAACTGTAACGTAGTTTAAATGTAGCGTGTGTATTTGCATAACTGGCTTAATATCATTAGTGACCCACTTATGATACACAGCAGCATACAGTACGTTTAAATTTTTATCACGCTCCTTCCATTTTAAAGCCGATATTCCTGTAACTTCTACCTCTACTAATTTGCACATATTTTTTATGAAAGAATGAATTGAATTCAGAGACTTTAGTAGTGAAATCATTGCAATATGGAGCAGTGCTTAGAAAAAAACAGGATAAAAGTTTTAAAAAACATTTAATATAAATTTTAATTTAAAATTTACTCGTAAAAATAAAGATGTGTAAAACTTCATTGGCTCATTAATTTTTTTATAACTATAATTATACCATCTCATTCTTGGCCCTAGTAGGCATAATTAACTTACATCGCATTTTTCGTGAATATTTCCTTCATTCTATTTACATGAATGATTTGGGAAGGACTGTGTAAGAGCTTTCTACTTTAGAGATGATGCTTATATTATCGTCATTTCTACTATTCCGTCTCGAATTTTCGACGACACTCGTCCCTCCAAATGCAAATCGAACTCACATTTTCCCCCACCATCTATATTCCCTTTCGTACCTTTGCAACCTCGCGTAGATGTAACTTTTGTGAATTTCTCATTGTGAAAATTTCCAATGCATATCCGCTTTTATTTCCAATGGAGAATTTACATCTTAAAAACTTTTCGTGAGCTATTGCTACAGAATAGGAATTTTATTTTCGTTCCTGAGATTGCTGAAGTCGGTGCCAAGAAATGTCTAAGAAACGTTGAATGTAGTTTTAAGGCATACCCATATATAATTTGAATTTATTGTGTAATTTATGTTGTATCTTATGCTATCTGTTTTATCAGAAGTTATTTGAAAGTTGTTATAAGAAGTTATTGGCACTGCGAATGTACTCGGCAATTTGTAATGGGTTAATACTGTAAACAAATTACTAATAAAATTGAAACTTGAAATTGATATACATAAAACGAACATGAAGTTTACATCTGTAAAGCACCAGTTTTAAAATGAGTAAAAGTTAAAATGTGCGATTCAAGTAATAATTGAAACTTTTGGAAAATATTCTCATTGTACTTACAAATAATTGTGATTGTAAATATAAATATCTAAGATAGTTAACTTTCTTGTTTTCGAATTGCAATGCTTTCCTCATGCAACGAACAATTTTAAGAAACTGCCATGCACATTCAGTAAATTTAAAAGCGATAAATGTAATATTTCCCAAAACTGTTACTTCTATTTGTACATTCGTTTTCATCGTCGTTTGAGCCTTTTTCGTTCATGCCTATTTCCAGCAATAGACAAATATAACTTTTTTCTCGTTTTGAATACTTTTTTAATTCCTAACACATTTGCAAGTCCATCCTGTCAATTTAACATAGATTTTGTGAAAGGGCTGAAATTGAACTTTATTTCTAACGAAAAGTCCTGCCCAGTTTTTACCTTTTTCAATACCCATTCACAAATGTGATGTTCCGAAACCATGTCAATTTAAGTTTCAATTATGTTCTCTCAATGAATGTATGTCCACGTAGAAAAGTGGTGAAGTTCCGTGGGTCACATCACAGAACAGTTTCATGGCATTAAACATTGATTCTTTTGTGATACTCAGTTATCAACATTTGGACTTACAATCATGTCAGAAATAAGTATTTTGAAAACTGTTGGTCGCCCTAATAACTTAGTGGTACAAGGAACTGGAGATACACCAAGAGACAGAGGTTAGATATTCGATCGGGGTGACTAATGTTTTGAACAATTTTACATATAATAATTTTATTGTCTAAAATGCAAGGACACAACATTGATGGCATTGGTATTGAAAAAGTCTACGACGTACTTGAAGGGTGACAATTAACAGGCGGCTTGGAATCTACTTCCTTATGACTTTCCCCGAGGTCCACTTGTCCAATGCTCTGAGCCTGTGCTGCTTGTTGACTAGTGATGGCAAATTTTACCGAAACATCGATACATCGCTAAAGGGTTTTCGATCTTGATTAAAATATCGACAAGAAAACATCCATGTTTTAATTATAGACCAATAAACATGCTAGTTTCCTATCCATTTTCAATTACAGTACGTAAAAGGGATATATTGTTTGGTTACCTGCATGTTAGCAGTAGGTAAAAATTATTATCGAAAGTAAAGAATAAAATTAACAAGAAAAAACATCCTGTTTTGATATGGATTTCGTCATAATTCATTGTCGATTCAGGCAATGACAAGCCTGGCAATAACATACATTCATAAGACGAGCAGCTCGCCAACTTCCTCAGATTTCACAGACGAAATGTGCAGCGTGATAAAGAGGATGACGCAAAACATCGATATTGTTGTAGATTGCTGCTACTCTACAACGTGCTTAAACCCCTTTATTTAAAAAAATTAAAAAAATGATGTTTTTGCAACAAAATATCGATGTGAAGAAAACATCGAAAGCAAAATATCGATGTTAATATATCGATGTTTCTGGTTGAAACCACGTTGTCTGTTTTTGCCATCCCTAACGTTGGCGCTTCAGAGTCGCCCGAAATGCAACGCAACAAAAGCGTCGCGCTCTGCGTAACGACCGCCTCTGGCTTCGATGTCCATTAGGGAGTGCGCTGCTGTAGGCGTGTGGTTCTCCCGGCACATACATTAAGCTCATTACTCCGTTGAATATATCGGCGTGACCGGTGCGATTGTACCTGCGTGGGCGCAGGCATGTTCTACAATTCATTGTGCCGTAATGAATTCGCTACTGTTATGTACAATTTGTAATTGCTGTAATGCTTTACTTGACACTTGCTTTCCAACTTGGTGCCTCTGACGGGAGTTCTTTGCAGATGACCAGTGAAATAGATGCGACTACTTCGCAAGTTGAAACTTCTTTTTGTTTTCCGTGAGGATGCATGGTCGTCACACCAATTCGTTTTGTAACGATTATAAAATATTGCGTCATGTAGAACTCCTAGATTTGATTTTGCCATTTGAACACGCCTTAATATATCATTTTGCCAGCAAAAACATATCCTTGGTATTCTTAAGGAATGATGCGGATTTGAATAACGCTGAAAGTGCAGTTGATTTATTTATGTCGAAGTAGGTGAAATATGAACAACTTTTTAAACCAGAGATTATCACACGTGGATTTAAATATTTCTTCGCTTACTTTACACGATAATTTATTTCTTAAACGCATGTAAAGTACTTGGTAATCGACTTTCGAAAAATATTTGTGAGTTTAAAATCGGATATCACGACAAATACTATTTTGTTCTTAATCCACTATGTTAAAAAAGCTTGTCGTTACATGGGTATGCAAATACAGATTTATGGAGTTTATTGAATAATTACGTAAATATGACAAATCATTACCAAAGCATATAATAGGATCGAAAACCAAATACATTTTTATGGTTTTAATTTTACTTCTGAATATGTCTGATGTTAACTGTGGTTACTGCCATCCGGAATCTGCAAGAACCCAAGTGAGTGTCATGAAAACATGTTCAAATACGGTAACACGATTGCTGTTGACTAAATCGTCTTTATACTTTCAATATTTCGCCTCATGAAATAGTTTATAAAACTGCTTATATAATAATAAATATATAACAGGGGTGGCCACTAACTTTAGTTTTAGGAGCCGCAAAAAATTCGAAGCGGCCACTAACATTAGTTTCGGAAGTCGCAAAAGTTCGAAGCAAGCCAACTTACTTTCAATAATGTACGTTAAACCACACATGGCTGCTACTGACTGCCTATTAATTAATTTTTCTCACAGCTCGGTGTCAAGAGCCGTACGAGACTGACTCAAGAGCCGCATGCGGCCCACGAGCCTCGTTGTGGCCACCCCTGATATATAATGTACAACTTCTTAAGTTGACGCCCATGTTTATTCGCCCCCCCCCCCGCGGTGTTCTGTCGCGGAATGTGTCCTCTGAATGGCGTGTCGCATTTGACGCCACTTCTCGAATCGTGCACCTGATGGTCGGTGGGGCATTGCTCGCCATCTGGCGAATCTTAGTAAGGTCCTTCTTGTGCGACTTCCGCTCTCCCTCTGGGAATCGCCTTTCGAACTATTCAGAGCCTTTTGCAGAAGCCCTGTACCTCGTAAGTGATTCTTGTTTAATACTGGCCGAAATCGTGTGTTGGACGTCTTGACATTTGTGTGACCGGTTTAGAAAATATCGTATTGTGTTTATTCGATGTTAGATATCATACAGCTTAACTCGTGAGTTACAAATTATTAATATTTTGAGATGAATTGAAGAACTCTGCACTATTTATGCCTAGAATTTATAAGATAGGTGTGAAACGCGATCCTGTTTCAAAAATGAGATGTACGTTTTTTGTTCTAATTTCAGTCATAATGTTATAGACAACTTTATCTACGACGAAACATTTTGACTGTTACCATTCATCAATATCAAGCTCATCTAACGAGAAATATCGAGAATGGAAGGTTGTGCGAAAACACCTAAAATCCCTATATTCTGACACAACTATACCCATTCCGAAATCTAATTAGTATTGCATATTCCAAATATTCACTCTGTCAGGTAGTTTTACTTCGCTTGAGGACATAAAACTCCATTAGCATGGGAGTAGAATGAAGAATAAAAACAAGAGAAATATTTTACTTGTTAAAATAAACTCTGCGAGACGTGAAACAGTAGTTTAGTTAACTCCTGTTGCTAAGTGTTGAGGCTCAATTGTGCATGCAATAAGTTATCAACTCCAAAGCGCACGTAAATAAATCACTCGATACATGCTTATAAATTACGCATAAGCATAAATAAAGCTGTATGCGTTCATTATATTGCTAATTTATTGTATACAGTATTGTATACTCTTCAGAACGAAACTCAAGGGTCTTACAATTTTATTTCGTTTTAGAGAGTTATCGATGTAGGGAATTAGTGTATCAGTGTACGCGTTACAAGGTAAACAGAATGAAGGTATGTTGACCAAAAAACAAGTGAAGTCCAATACGATCCACCAATAGTGTGTGTTTATTCATTTTCTAGTCACATTAACAACGGCCTACCAAATCCAATCCCTGCCCTCCTGTGCACGAAGGTTTGTACTTTCGCACAGTCCAAGCGTACTACGAACGAGGACTACGACCACCAGTTGTAGTCAACTACACATTCACATCGGGACCATCCACATTCACATCGGGCCCATCAACCACACTCACACACACATTTCACACACTCGGGAATCCTCAAATCCCCTAGACCATCACACCAGCAGGGTTCATTTTAATGTTCCAGTTGTCCTCTGCCCGTTTGTCATTCTTCATAGAAACTTTGAATTAAACTCATTTTCTCCGTACCACTTTAGCACACTCCCGACACTGCGTGCGGCAAGTTCAGAGTAACACATACTCACGGTATACGACAACAAATTCGACAGGAACTCAGTTCATCAATTCCGCTCATCCAGCACACTCCAGAACAATGCACCAATCCAATCGTTATCTTTTTTCTCAAATCCACTGATGTATTAGAGAGCCCTTCAGCACCACAAACGTTTTTCCTCTTTTACCCATTCCTCATTGGTGTCTTAGAATTCGTTTCGGCTGAAGCGGTGCCTCGCTGGTGGGCGATACCTGGTTGAGGGAAACATTATCCAGCGGGGGATGATCACCACCGCCTCTTGCGATAAAACATGCTCTACACTAACGGAACTAATGATCTTAATCGTTGACGAGGTCGGAATCACTAACCGACCGACCGACCAAACAATCAAACGACCAAACAACCGACCAAACAAACAAACAACCGACCAAAGAAACCAACAACCGACCAAAGAAACCAACAACCGACCAAACTAACAAACAACCTAATTCATAGGGTCGGCCAATCATTCCCATTCCCTACCCTCCCGTACGCGAATGCATGCACCAGAGCACGGTCCCCAGCATCCACCTTCTCGATGCGCCGTGGGCGCTTTCTATAATTAGGAATCGTCGCGAGCTTGGTCGATAGTCGCCGGGCCGGGCGGCGTCCGCGCGTGCTGAGACGTGGGCGCCCGGGTCGTGCGCGCGCCGGCGCGTGCGCGTGCGTGCGTGTGCGTGCGTGCGCACGCGCGGACGCACGAACGCGCGTAGGTGAGCAGGAAGCGGCGTGGAAGTTCCCTAGGAACCCACGCGCTCACTTCCACTCTGATCGATGAATCACTTCGGTTCAGAGGAGGCGAGTTCTATTTTGAGGCGCTGGCTCCGCCGCTGTAAAACAATATCTCACCTGGAAACACGGTTGGCTCCGGGGGGAGTGGCTGTGAAGTGGTGATTCCCAATTTGTCGAACGTTGGAACCTACGAGGTGCTCAGCTGTTCGGTGATATTTATGGGAGTGTATTTCACAGGTTGTTTCACAAAAGGTTTGTTTTCTTTATTCAAAGGTGAACTCACCGGGTAGAGGCAAACTAAAAAAGGAATTTTTTTCTCTATTGTGCGTTTGATCGATATAATCAAATCTAAAAACTCAAAGCGAATCTCTTTGACTACACCTATTTCATTTTATTCCTTGAATACAATGGAATGAGGATAATGGAGTTAGTGAAATTACTTTTGATGCGTATCTATTACACTCTGTTTTTTGCTGGTTCCAGACAGTAATTTTATATTCGTGATAAATGTTGTTTTACATATTTGATTAGGATAAATCATTTTCGTCGGAAAAATTCTTTTTAGTACTGCATAACATATTTTCGTTAAAAATTGCAAAAATTATAATATTAATTATAATTGTTTAGTCAGAAAAAAATTGAAATAGGAATAAGAATTGAACATCGTCGAAAATTAAATTATGAGGATTTTAGTCTTAAAATCGAAACTTGACTAGATTAATTGACAAGTGTTTCATTGCTACCAAATCCTCCGTCTGCCGGAGGAAGGCAACCACGTATGGACTCGCCGCCTGTCGGATTGGCTGAAGTTTCTCTAATCCCCAGCCGCAGAGGGCGGCCGCGAGCCGAATACCTGTTAAGTCATGTCGAGTGTCGCGTGGATGTCGGGTGTCACAGCCACTCGTGTTTCGTGATTCTTTGGCGTCATCTTCTCCGCACGAGGGAGTGGACGAGCTGTCTCTCTCAGCCGACTTCATGCATATGTATGCGCCCTTGTGAATTGACACGTGGGACCTACCTCTTTCGTGTTCCCATTGGAGGTAAAACGGTCGGCCGGTCGGTCGGTCGCTCTGTCGGTCGGACCGCAACGCGCCTCTCAATGGCTGCGAAGCATGTTTCGGAGCGTGCCACGCTCTTGTGAAACCGGAAGCCGTGTAGAAAATTCGCACGCACTCACTGTGTGCAGATGACCGAGGTCGAACGATGTAATGTCGCACACGAGTATTCTTGTGAAACACTGAATTTTAGATGAAGTAATATCATGTAATTCAATGTATCTCGTGACATTGTCAGTTCTTATTTCAGAGATACGTTCCAGAGTTGGAATCTAAATCATCGTGATTGACATTTCCCGTATTCAACACTAACTTCTATGCTCTAGAAGGAATTTTTGGAAGAATTCTGCTTTCTTTATGTATAGAATGAAACACTTTTAACGATATTCCCTAATAAATGAATAATGTGGAAATTAAAATGTATTTTTCGAATACGTGGCTTACTTTTGGGTTCTTCTCTCCGCCCCTTATCTCATCTTAATACCTTTCCATTATATCGAAATCGTTTTCAAACTCGGAGAATTTTAATATAGGTAGGAACGAGATTGTTCTCTCGTCCACCAAAGCAAAACATTGATTCCGGACTGCCGGTATGTCGGGTCGACTAAATCACGAGGTGTAATTCAATGTACTTCATCGAATTACCGGTTCTTATTTCTGAGATACGTGGCGTTCAAGTACAAGTCATGGTGATTGACATTTCGCGTATCTGGCACTCTCCAACTTCAGTGCTCTGGAAGGAATTTTTGGAAGAATTCTGCATTCTTTGTGTACAGAATTAAACCTTATAACAATATTTTCTAATAATAAATAATGTGAAAATAAAAATGTATTTTTCGAATACGTGTTTTACGGATTCTCCTCTCCGTCCCTTATCTCATCTTAATACCTTTCCATTATATCGAAATCGTTTTCAAAGCCGGGGAATTTTAATATAGGTAGGAACGAGATTGCGTTCTGTTCTCTCGTCCTCCAAAGCAAACCATTGATTCCGGGCGGCCGCTGCGTCGGATCGACTGAATCACGAGATGGCCGAAATCAGAATCCGTTCCCAGGTCGGCCGCGGGCGCGCCGAGGGCTGCTGCGGAACAAAGGGACCTCCCCGGCGCGGCGCTGGCGTGCAGCGTCGCCGGAGCCTCCGTCCTATTTAGCGGCCTGCGATCCGTCTTTGTTCCTGCGCGGGACTTTGTGGTCCTGCGTCCGATCAATATTCGTTCCAGCCGTCGATCAACCGCCGCCTCGCTCTTTGTGGCCGCTCCGCGTCACCGGCTGCATCACCACCGCGCCGCACCGCACCGCCCCGGCCATCTCCACCCCCGCGTGGCGTCTTTGATTTGCCTTGTTTCACCTCCTCCTCGCCCCTCGTTCCTTGACTCATTTCCCTACTCTCGTTCTTCTCTCCTAACCTGGTCTCTGCTTGGCCCTTCTCGCTGTTCTTTGTTCATCCCGCTACGTGCCGCATTTCCCTTTTCCCCTTAACTGTCCCTTTTAGCCTTTCTTATGACATTCCCGTTGTCCCCACATCTTTCTCATGGTCCCCACGCCTTTCTCGTTGTCCCCACGCCTTCTCGTTGTCCCCACGCCTTTCTCGTTGTCCCCACGCCTTTCTCGTTGTCCCCACGCCTTTCTTGTTGTCTCCACGCCTTTCTCATTGTCTCTATGACATTCCCGTTGTCCCCACGTCTTTCTCGTTGTCCCCACGCCTTTCTCGTTGTCCCCACGCTTCCTCGTTGTCCCCACGCTTCCTCGTTGTCCCCACGCGTTCCTCGTTGTCCCCACGCCTTCTTCGCTGTGCCCACGCCTTCCTCGTTATCACCACGCCTTCCTCGTTGTCCTTACATATTCATCGTTGTCCCCACATCTCTCGTTGTGCCCGTATCGCCCTTTCTTGCTGCCATCCGTCTTTGTCTTCCTCACCTTGTCCTTGTCTTCACTTTGTTCCCCTTGCCCCAACTCGTGAACGTTCGTTACACTCATCTAGTCCTTCCTCTTCTAACTTGTTCCAACGTTGTCTCAAGTTCATCCCTCCTCGTTCACACTGCCTGTTTATTGTCTTACCCTCTCCCTCCCCTCTCCAGACCTCCTCGTTCTTTCGCCTTGCGTCGGGAGTGCCGGTCGGCCCCAGACCGAGAAAAACCGCCCAGAAATCGAGAGCGGGGCAATCGTCGAAGGAAATAGATTGAATGGAATTAAGTGAAATCCGCTGTACGTCTAGCGGAGTGTGATGCCTCTACCGGTGGAGATGCATTGTTGGGGCTGGTACTGAAAACGAGACCGGAATTGTGCTTTTAAATGAGAATAAAAAATATTCGTGTTAACTTGTATGAATATAACATCAATGATCAAATTTTTGTTTCGTTCGGGTTACATTGTAGCGTCATGACAATCCATATACCTCAGGACTATCCATATTACAGGATTGTCCGAAACAAGTCTAAGGAAATTAATGGATTGAGTGTGGTGTGTAGCATTTTTTCGGAAAAGGTTTACAGCCTAATCTACGGCTTTCATTCGATTTTTATTAATATGAAGCAAATGACATTGGGTTACTGTGTGAACACAAGGCATACGAAAGTTTCTTCTGCGAGCATCTTAGAAAACGACATGCAATCAGTATAACCAAATGATGAAATTATTGTAATGTTGTGTATACATAGAATTTAATGATAATAAATCTGTTTAAAACCTTAATTACAATGCTACATCGTACTGGTAATAGGATTATTTATGAGATATTAAGAGCAAAACAAACTCACTTTTTTAAAAAATAAAATCAAAAATACATTTAGAATGGGGTTGGGTGGAGATTGCCTTACTCATAATTTCATGCTTGTCCCTTTCTATCTCTGTTGTGATACGGAAGTTCCCTGAAGTGCTTAAGTTTTTTTGCGAAATTGTTTCAAAAGAAATGTTTGTTTTATCATCAGTACCTCAGAATTTCACGCCAGAAATTGCGTTGCGTTGAAAAATGTTTCAATTCCATTTCCTTTTTTTATACAAATAGATTAGAAATTTCTAGATCTGAAGTAATAAAAAAACTATTGAACTAATTGGGAGTTTCTTAGGAATATTTCTCACAAAACAGAACACAAGACAGAAAAAGGTGGGGAAAATGTTAATACCACCCTCAAATGCCAAAATTGTTGGCCACATTTTCCGCAGAATAGTAGGAACAGCAGTCCATTGTAAAGAGAATTTTAAAAAAATTGATATACTTCAGAGATGGTAATCTGGTAGTCTATCGCAGAACTCCGGACTGTACCCATAAGATATTGGATGTCGATCTCCTGGGTGTTGTCTAGTCTTGGCGCATATCCAAGGACATCTACATGAGCTATGCTTGACAATACGAGGAGCTTAGGATTTCGTGTCAAAGGGATATCCTGTATCAAATTGATGTCTGCCTATCACCGGGTGCAGAGGGAGAGACTAATGCAGTTCCTTACAGAGCCAGTAAAAAAGTGTTTGAATGGAAATACGATGTTCCAGTGAAGGTAAAGATCATGGAAATTCACAGCATTTGACTTGGTTCATAATTTCAGATAACAAAGAATAATAAATCTATTCTAAATCGAAGTAAGCACACCTTTCAGTGAGAACGGTTCTATTACCGAACGTGAAAAGCCTCGCGCAATTAAGACAGTTTCCTTCTTCCTCGTCGCGGACTTGTATCTTTCTCCACGTTTACTCGGCCTCTGCGGTGTAGCCCTCGTGGTCATCCGCCACGCTCTGCCCGCCGCCGCCCACTTTCCCCAGGAAGCTCCCGCGGCGCGAGCGGTGCGTGCGAGTGGGCGCCGCGGGAGGGCGTCGCCAAGAGGCAGGACCCTGCGGGGCGCCGCCGCCACACCCGCCGCCGCCACTACAGCCGCCGCCGCCACAAACACAGCCACCGCCGTCACCGCCGCTACGCCGCCGCAGCCACAGCCGCCGCAGCCACAGCTGCCGCAGCCACAGTCACCGCAGCCACAGTCACCGCCGCCACCGCCGCCGCCGTCACCGCCGTCACCGCCGTCACCACCACCGCCGTCACCGCCGCCACCGCCGCCGCCGCCACCGCCACAGCCCCCGCCGCCAGCCACCGCCGCCGCCGCCCACCGCCGCCACCGCCGCCACCGCCGCCACCGCCGCCACCGCCGCCACCGCCGCCACGCCGCCACTGCCGCCACCGCCGCCATCGCCGCCCCCGCCGCCACCGTCGTCTTCCGCCGTCGCCACTGCCGCCACCACCACCGCCGCCGCCGCCGCCACCACCACCACCACTACCACCACCACCACCACCGCCGCCGCCTCCGCTGCCACCGCTGCCACCGCCTCGCATCTTCTGTAGGTCATCCTTTTTCACAGCTTCAAACTCATCGATTTCGTCTTATTGCTGTTTTCTTTTGTCACATCTTCCTCTCTGCCTCATCTCCTCAGCCTCCCTAAATCCGACACTATATTTTCCTGTCCTTTTTGCGTTTCCTCCTCCTTCTTCCTCTTCTTCCGGTCCACTTTTTCCTCTACCTCTTTCTCCTCTTTTCCTGTTTCCTCTACCTCTTTCTCCTCTTTTTCTGTTTCCTCTACCTGTTTCTCCTCTTTTTCTTTTCCTCTAACTTCTTTCTCCTCTTTTCCCCTTTATTCAATCTCTTTCTTTTCTTTTCTCTTGTTTCCACTCTTCCCGTTTCGTCTACCTCTTTTTCCTCCTTTTCCGTTTCTTCTGCTTCTTTAATTATCTCCTTCGTTTTTTTTTTTTTCCCCTCTTCTTCTCCACGCAATTTATTACTCCTTTTCCTCCTCCCGAGCCCTTCTTCCTCCTCCTTGGAACCTGCTGAAGCCAGTGCGAGAAAGCAGAGCTGCTACTGCCTCCGCCCCTGTTGCTCCTGTTGTTGTCCTTTTACTGACGCAACGCACGCTATAACTCATACGCGCGGAATATCTTAATAGCCGCGAAACCCGTTTATGAACCTAGAGAGCCGTGTTTTGATCGGTCAGCCTCCGCTGTCCTCGACGCAAAAAAAGATACGACGTTGCCCAAGTAGAAACGTAGCAGCCTCGCCATTGATACTCAGATTCGCCAGTTTCTGGTCGGGAGAGTTGCTCAATTCCTCGAGGGGAAACGAGCCCGGTGGACATCAGCTTCTCGTGGATATTCATAAAAAGAAATCGGTACACATTGCGCAGATGGCGATAGTTCTTCCCTCTCCTTTACATCAGCCATGTAGAAACGATGTTTTCGCTGAGAGTTAATATGCTTGCGATCAAGGACATGTCATGGAGAACCGGCATTATAGATATATTCATATAGGATTTGGATGTGGGGACAGCGACGAGCTTGCGTATCTCTGTGCGACACGACCAAGCGCTAAAGTTATTGTCGATTTCAGCGCGGCAGAACATGGCACAATTTCAAATCTTGGCCACAGATCCTGAAATTTACGTTCAGAGAAAATATAATTGCTGCAAGTTTTGTTAGTTTGCTGACGCCGTAGGCCTCACGACCAGGTCTGAGATGAAATCGAAAAAGGCTAGAAGCCATGTTCTTACGTGGGCTCCGTGAAGCGACTTGCCAGTAGTGAAATGCTCTCGAACTTTCCGGAAATGGAATAACGAAAACAGTGTGCGTTTTTATCACATATCAACGTTTTAAC
This sequence comes from Teleogryllus oceanicus, assembly GCA_964035755.1. Lineage (NCBI taxonomy): Eukaryota > Metazoa > Arthropoda > Insecta > Orthoptera > Gryllidae > Teleogryllus > Teleogryllus oceanicus. The sequence continues at coordinate 68,017,396 of CAXIVR010000008.1, read as the reverse complement.
TACTGTTCTCCGCGTTCTTCAGTTTTTATATTTTGAAGTATGTTGACGTCTTCTAATAAATTCAAATAAACAAAGGAGAAAAGTAAATAGGCAAAGATTTGTTCCATAGGAGCTTTGTTTTTTTGTTTATATTGCTTTCTGTTCATCTTTTTTTAACAATTATTTTTTCTTGCAATGTATTTCCACAAAAATATTAGGCAAATTGTTTAAGAAAATGTATGTGAGTGGAAATGTTACTCGATAGTAGCATTCTTATTTATTTAACAGAAATAGGTATGTTATATCTAAGAGCTTTTGTCACTGAAGTCTTCTTGATTCTTCACTATTATCTAACAGATTATTATCGATGTTTTGGATGATTTTCCAGTTTTTTGTGGTATTTCTGACACGCGGATATTATTTACTCTTTGATGGTCTTCTTTTGAAGTACATCGTGAAGCAGTTCATTACGGACATATTAGCGAGTGTTTATTATTGTTCGAAGATATTTGGATTGCAATCGCTGAAGAATTTCGATGCTGAAGATGCTGGTTGTGTCTTAAAGTTGGACTCCACAGGTTCATATGGGTTACCAGTGTGTGTGTGTGTGTGTGTGTGTGTGTGTAAGTATATAAGTATATAACTTCGTTACTTTGAAGAATGTTTATTTCTATAGCAGGTCGGTCACCTTTTTTATTTTACTTGTTATTTTATTTGTTAAATAGTACTTGGCAAGCGAGAAGTCATGGGATAAAACATTTTCTTCATTTTGACTCACAGCCCTGGATGTCATAGTTTGTGAAAGGCTTATGACACATCATGAAATACAGCAAAAATCATTCTTGTGTTTATTAATCTGAATAAAGGCTAATAAACAGTAGTAAAAGATGAATTGTTGAATTAACAATGGGGATTTGTGCATTTCCTATTGTTAAAATTGTGATATAAAACAGCTTCAGAAAACATTTGCAACAAAAGTGCCGCATACTATCCGATGGCGCAATCGAAAATCAGTAGAAACTGCTTCAAAGCCATGACATATATTCTGTATTTTCGCACTTCATTTGAAGGCTTTGATAAATGAGCACACTTGCTTTCGAAGGCTTTTTAAAAGATTTGAATTATAAATGCAATTAAAACAGCGGCGAGAGTTACTTGCATTTATTGCATACTTGTTGATTGACTGCAAGTTCATTATGTTTAAGGCGGGGCTAGTAGACAGGTGAGCGACAAGGTGTTACTGCTCTAGTCAAGGGTTACAGAAGAATATGGTAGGATGTATTTGCAATACCTTGGAAAAGTGTGGTGTAACTGGATAATTTTCGTTGAATTATAATTAATATTTTCTAAACACCCTCAATCGTTGGACACGTTTTGATTAAAAATTAAATATCCTAAATAAACGCATTACAACTTTTAAATACTACTTTTTCTCTTCCACTCTACTTGATTTCACCATTAGAAATAATTCATTTAACAAAAAGTGGCACCGTCTCTGATTCAAAAAAAAGAAAGATAAAAGAACAGATTATAATAATGATAATAATGATAATAATAATAATAATAATAATAATAAATAATAATAAATCAAGAACAATACAGTACTTTTTCAAAATATTAATTATTAGTGCTACTTAAAAAAAGAATATTTATCGGATGTGAAGAAAACCTCCGTATTTTTCGGGGCACGTATTCAATTTCACTTCTTCAGAACATGGTCACACTGTGTTCTAGGCGTAAGTTCGAAACGGTGAAGCAATTATTGAGTAATGAAAGATATTATTCTTTTGTGACAGTTCATATAAATAAAGACGAGGGCCATCGATCTCATTTCTGATTTTGGAATGAGTTCACTGAATGAAATATGAGAACAATTAAGTTCATGTGGCTGTTTTGTGAAGCAATGTACCTCACACACTCTCCACCTTAAACAAGTTCTTAGATAATCCTAAGAAGATTTGGGAAATCCTTCCTTACCACGAATATGATTGGCGGCGCGAAGGCGGGCTGCATGCGGTTGTTCCCAATATGCCACGGATTTGCCCGCCTACTTGTTTGCAACACGTCATGTCTGATCAGAGCTGTTTTCAAGACTTCAAACCAGAGTGGAACATACTGCGATCATCATTAGAAGGAATGGTAGCGGGAACAAAAACAGATTAAAGATTTTTAAAATTAAAATTACAATTAATCAATCATTAATTTTCATTATTTCGAATACAGTTATAGTTATGTTCTTCGAAAAGTAAAGACTTTGTCATTAGTGACTTTCGCGTTTGTGTACTCAATTTCACTTTGAGTGTTTCTTTTTGCTTGTATACAAGTGTCTTTTTGCCGTTCGTTTATATTGCCGACCGAATGTTTGTAAATAAACCTTCGAATATTTGTAAAAAGCTGAAAGCGAATGACTCCCATCACAATAGAAACCGACATATTTTGAAAAGAAAAAACTTTTTATTGAGTCACTAAGTTGAACTAGGCATTGCTTGTGCATTTATGACAATCACCTATTAGATAGTTGACGTATATGGCGATGCCCAGATTTGTGTAATGCTTCATTCTAACACCAATAACCGTCCGTTATTCACCTTTTTATATTGAGACATAAAATGTAATGAAATTTTCAATTTTAATTGAGTCATATCGCGTTGTAAACTTGATAAATTGTCATGACAATATTTTATAATAGTTTGTTTATGTAAATCACGAAACGGTTTTCGATTTTAAAAACACAATGAGCCTATATATTTTAAAATTTTATTTACAATATACTCATCAAACAATGTGATTATGACACTCATTTTGTGAGCAATAAACAAGCAAATTCGGATGTTAATAAGTGCAATACGGACATGCGGTTTTTGAATAGAAGACTGCTCTACTAGTCGCAGTGTTTCGTTTTTAATATTAACGATCATTCTATGTTAATTTTATGTTAATACTGATTGTTGGGTTTGCATTGTAACATGCAACATTGGTATTCCATATGTAAATTGATCTTATTCCGATGACACAGAATTCGAAACGTAATTAACAAGCCTGGGTACAAAAAAGCAGAAATGGCAACTCATTTCCCAGCATTTGCTTTTAGTGTATTTATTAACATTACAAGAAATTCTGATACAACAATATACATATATTTTGTGAACTAACGAATTAAACCGGTGGCAAGTCATATGTTGCTGAGCAGGCATTAAATTAAACGTTATTCTAGATATTTTATTTTACCAACTTGAAAATCAGTTTCCAAAATAAATAAAATTTCTGACGTCGAACATCGAAATGCCCATACTCGGGAGAGAAATCTAAATAAAGCTGAATACGTCATGCAGTTCATGCTCCATCTACTTGATCCTCACCTACTACCTTTTGTTGCAGTGTTTCTTAGTATTTTCCAAGTACGTTTTTCTTGAGCACTCGCTTCGTTAGTTGCAAGAGCAGTGGGGAGTGTGGTTATTTTTACAAAATGAAATTATTATTAAATTTGTAGTTAGTTTTTCGATCCAAAATAGTTTCTATTACACGGGAGCGACATTTTTGGTTATCGGATTTTGTTCGCAATGCTCGTTGCTATCATTTATTCTTAATTCATCTAATTGTGGCAAAAGAGGTGGGAGTAGGTATTCCGGAGCTCAAGAAAACGTGTGCGTATAAAATCATCTCTGATATCATTATCAGGATAATATCAAGGTTCCTCGCCCAGATTTGCATTTTCCCGCCCTTTGAATGTCTTCACATTGCCTCTTGTCTTATTTCATAACCCGTCCATATTCTTTCTTCTCATCGCTCTATTTCCATCATCTCCTCCCTCCCTCGCCGACTGTACTTCCCCACCCTTGCACCTCCCTGTGTACCTCTACGCCCTTGCACCCACTCACCCTTTCACCTCCCAGACCGTGCGTCATTTCGCCAGCGCACGTTCTCACTCTTCCACCATCCCGCCCTTGCACGTCCCACCCTTCCCCCCCCTTGCACGTCCCCACCCTTGCACGTCCCCACCCTTGCACTTCCTCGCAAATCCATTCCACTTCAACCCACCCACTCGCCTCGGTCACCACCTGCTCGACTTTGCCGCGTGTTTACTGCTGCCACTCAACCTCTCGCTTCGTTTTCTTCCGTTTTCCTCATCCGTTTCTATTCCTCAAGCCGTCGCCGCTCCTTCTCTCCCATCGCCCGCGGCCGCCCCCGCATCCTCACCGCCCCCTCCACCCCTCCCGCCGTCCACGCCGCCACAGTTACTCACGAAGCACGCGGCAGCGCCCAGGGATTTATCACGTCGCCTGCGCGTGCGAACCGCGAATAAATCACTCTCTTATCACCGATCTATCTTTATTAACAGATTTATTTGCAGAGACAAATTGCCTGTTTTGCCAGTGCATCCCACTCACCTCCCTAATTAGAGAGACAGCGTTCTGATCTGCAGTCCGCTGCTCGTCAATCGATAAGGTTGAGAACTCGGACTCTGCTCTGCAACCGTTATTCACATCGCCATGATCGATAAGGCTATTAGGGGGTACTTGAAGGAATAAATTGTTCATTACAAGCCCTCGTTATTAATTACTTGTCCCGTCATTTAAATTACAATATTTTAACCCCGGTACTGCTTGTACGGGGAGTGGTGCTGCAGTGCTTCGGAGGAAAACGTGAAGAGATGGTCTGTTAATAGGGACACTTGCGATACCTTTCGATAAGGTAATTGCGAGCGCGGGAGTTGAACGCGGTGTTGATCTGGCGACGAGTCACTTTACAGCTATTTACGGCCGCGCGGAGTCGTGCCACTGCACCGAGAGCCGGTTGGGCGAAGAAGTGCTGATTCTCGAGAGACGTGGAGTAATTTTTCAAGGGTAGGCAACGCCCTTCTAGGCAATTTTCACCTTCGAAATACCTCTCTCGCTTTCTGTTTATCAGATGCCTGTGCAGTGGAAATCGAGCTGCATGGTGCACGTTGTAGAAATTTTGAGGTTTTGACCATAATTTGCTGTAACAGATTTAGTTTTTGTGTGACGCGTTTGATATTTAACGTTCAAGTAAGAAATAGAACTATGTATTGGTAGACATTAGAAATTTAACTCCTGACTGAAACCTAAATATAACTCCCCTTGCGATCAATGGTGGATCCACGAGGAGGGGCATGGGCGCCATGCCTCCACCCCCCAAAAAAGGTCGAAGAGTTTTCCTTTGTTACTTTCCTTTATCTGCCAAAATTGATTACATATTTATTTAGGAATAGAATTATGTAATTATTTAAATAATAATATTCTACAGAATGATTACTACAAAAACAATATGAAATATAATATATGTTTATTATTTAACAAAATTAATGACATCCCCCCCCCCCCAAATATCGGCTGAATCCCCTCTGCTTGCAAAAGATTTCCAAAGCTCTGGTTCGCCATTACACCAGCAGAAAAATATCCAAAATTCCTGTTTCTTATATTTAATTACTGCAATTTTTTTATTATGCCATTTTTAAGGAAACTGAGAAATTAAGAGGTTAGATGTTCAGCAAATGACCCAATTCTGCTGATGGGAGCGGGGACAGGATGAGAAAGGAATGACTGCGTATGCTCCGTGTCCCGTTGTTTGAATGTCTGTTTCCGGGCATCTTAGTCCCGTTAGTGTAGTTAATGTTTTATCTCGGAATGTGGTAATGCTGTCCCCCGTGATAATGAAATCGGACGTCAATCTAGCGATCGGTTCGAAAGGGATTTCGCTCTCCTGGTATCTTCCTCAGCGGGTCACCGCCCCATCCGGGACAAGCTCTAAGCACCCGACCGGTGTCCCGACATGTGTGGTGGTGTAGTGCATGTAAGAGTGTGTGTGTAAGTAAGGCGTGAGGATAGGGCAAGGAAGACGACGGAAAGAGACCTCGCAGTTCGTGGCCCATTTGTTAGGGCACTGCTCCCCCCTTCGCCTGGCGTTGTTTGGAAAATCCACGAAAAACTACCGATCAGAGCAGCCGGCCGCTAGTATTCTTCTCCGGTAAGCGACTGAACTCGACCTATACAGCAGTTGCTGGAAGAACTGCTGCAGCGTGGGCCTGGAATCCGGATGGAACCGTGGAAAGCACTAATAACAACGGTCGACCTCAAGATTTTTATTCAGGAAGGGTTGTCCCCGATCCATTTACTTAGCTGCTTTCGAATATCCACAGGCGCCAGGGCATGGACCTAGGACCTTGTGGACTGCGAGTCTTCAGTGGCGGACACGCACACACCCGGTTCTGCAGCCCTCTAGTAATACTTCATCATGTCGGCATGGCCGTGATGTGAATTTCCAGTTGAGTGGGATCACACCGCTAAGTTGCTTTCAGGAACGCGAATCTATAATAGTTCATGCGGCAAAGAAGGCTTACAACGAGTACGATCTAGGTTGGGTAAATGGATTTCTCCGATTCGTAGTTCAAGGATGTAAAGTAAACACATTAATTTACGTCAACGTCTAATTAATCATTTTAATGGTTATATTTACGCATCGGAGAAACGATTTAAAAGCAATGTGGGTCGAAAATGTGAATTTAATTACCGATATGTTCAGGTGATGTGGGAAAAAGGGACTTGCAGTGCTCTTGCTAATGGACCTCTTGGTATTTTTAAGTTCAGGAAGATCTCATTCACGGAAGAAGAGATGAAGTAAGGGCATCATTTTATCCGAATCTAGTGTTTTTGATTTCACATAGTTCTCATTAGATTTCATTTTGTTCCGAGTTATTTAAGTATTACAATTATTTTTTGTTGAAATGTAAACATGTATATGTAAGTATCCTGAAATACAAATAAATAATTTAAATCGCTGAATGAAAACTATTTGAGAAATGGATAAACTACTATTTTTTTTAAATTATTCAATAATTTTCTGAACCTGCTATTAATCGCTCCCTGATATTTTACTTTAAACAAAAAATAACGTGATTAATTCTACACTCATGTTTTTAATGTTATAAGCAAAGAAATATTTTAAAATAATGTTGAAATAACTCACGCGACTATAATAAATCGTAATGCGGTGTTTGGATTCCATTTCTTCTTATCTCAACATAAATGCCTATAAAAGATTCAGTAACATTGAGGATTTCCTAGAAAATGTTTAATTATTCTTTCCACTTTCATAAATCAAACCTTTCATTAGTGAAATGTGTTTTCCCTAGAAACCAGTTTTAAGGGATTTTTTTTTTCGTAAATCTTTTCCTAGACAGCGCGGAAGCAATGAATTTGTTTTGCTTCCGTTCATAAATCACGAGTAAATAGTCCGTCCGAAAGAGTTAATCCACGCTTCGGGAAAGTGACAATTTTGCCGATAGCGTTTCTTTTCAATCTCGGGGGAAAGCGGGAGAGCGCGCGCGTGTTCGTCGGCTGGTCGTCGAGGGCGTGACGAGCAATTGCGATGAGGGCAGGAAGAGAGAGCGAGATATAAAATCGAGAGTCTACGTTGGACTTCCACATCCGATTGCCTTCTTACTTCTGGTCCGTTGAACGGCTGTCTCGTCCAGTTAGTAACGTCACATACGTAACGGGAGCTTCGAACGTCACACTAAATGAAAGTTTATTTTGTAACGTAAAGAAAGTAGGTGTGTCTCAGACTGTAGGAATTGAGGAAGCTAAAAACGTAGTTCAAAATTTATGTAAACAACGAGCATGAATTGTGAACCATACGAATTATTATTTAATTATTTATATGAACATGAGTTTAAAGATATTTTTTCCATTTCTCATTGAGGAATGATGTTATAACAAATTCAGAAACTTTTCTTCTCAAAGATAATGGAGCACATAGCAGGGGGGAACTCTATGGACACCCCGTGTTACAAACATATCTGTTGTATGAGGGCGTATGGCTTTTTGTTTCAGAGGAGAATGCAAGCGGAAGGGTACTCGCTCACTACATTCAGTACACGAAATCTACGCCTACGATTTATTCTGTATATCTAAATTCTTGTTTCGTAATTTTATTTTGAGGGTTGATTGATATGATTTCAAAACTGGACAGATCATGAAGCCTTTTGATTATTAATCATTAAAAACGTGTTTCCATCCGCTTTTTAATTATTTATCTTTCCCTAATTTTTCTACCTTCTGGTATTTTCAATTAAATTTTAATTTCTACCCTATTGTAATTGTTACAAAATGTGTTTTGAACTGCTTTCCATTGCTTTGTTTAATTATAAACAAATAAAGCACTATAAATCAACATTACATATGTCTGTATTTATTCATTTTTTCACCGAGTATCATTGAATATTAGCTTGACATTCAGTAGAACTTTAGAGGAATGGAAAGGACGTCGCGAAAATAAATTCCACACGGCACTTTTCACGGTGGAATGGGAGACAACGAAGATAACTCAGAGGAAATTTGTTTTGCAAATCGTAAGAAAATTAGCCAACATTTTTAGTGTTTATTTATTCTTAAACACTGAAAGTTATACTATCAATCTCACGTGAAGAAAAGAAAAGGTTCATTCACTGTGCAGAAGTACAGTTATCATAATATTAGCTACTTGGATGTAAAAAATACTAATATATTACTAATATTAATATTGCAACAAAATATCTCTAATACTGACAAAAAAGTATGCAACGAACGCAAAAAGTTATTTTGGAATATCAATTCCCAAACTAATATTTCTAATTAATGAAGAAAACTAGCATTAATAGATTAGTGACTGATTATATTTATGTTCATTTTGTTAGTAAGCGTTCAAATGTAAAAGGTTTAGAAGTTCATGTTACACGAGATTCATCTTCATCCTTTCTTGGATAGCATTAATAGAAGATGCAAACTCCTCAGAGAATAAGATAGTGTGCGCTAACTACTGATCTGAAACATTATATATGTGAGTATGTGTTTGATATTAGGTGATATTTTTATTAATACCCCAAACCTCAGAACACAGTATAAAAAATGTATGTATGGTAAATTACACCGACGTACGATGAGATTACTATTCAAATGCTATACAAGAATAAACTATTACAAGATATTCAACAAATGAAATAAATATAAAAATTAATAGTAATTAATCCATAAGTCCACGTTGATGTTTTGTTCAACGTCCACGTTTGTAAGCAGATTTGGAATTAGAAACTTAACCAGTATTGGCCTAGTACCTAAAGAAGTTGTCGACGTTGTTATTGTTGTTGAATAATAATTTGGTAATGAATCACATGGGCCAGAAACCCAATCGTGATGTCATACAATAGCCCTGAAACCCCCCACCCCACCCCAACAGCATGGCGGAAGCGGCTCCATCCACTGGCCGCGCTGCCGCCCAGACGCCGCGTCTCCGAGTGCCTGTGCCGGTGCCGGGTTCAACGGAAGGAGGGTAATCACCTCCCAATTTCGCGCGGGCTACCGGTTTCGCTATCGGCGGCGGCGGCGGAGGTGGGGACGACCACCGCGAAAAAAGACAACACAGTTGTCACTCATTGCATAACGAGTCTCCACGCTGCGCTCCCGTTACGAATTGATAATGCCCCGTAGATCACACGGCGAAGCAGCCAGCCGGCTCGTTGGCGGGGATTAGCATACGGCTTTCGCGGTGGTCGCCTCTGCCTCTGCCTCTGCCCCCACCCCGCCCCTCCCCGCCCTCGCCCCGCTATGCCCCCGCCCCCGCCCTCGCCTCCCCTCGCCTCCCCTCGCCCCCGCCCTCGCCCTCACCCTCGCCCTCGCCCGCCCACCTCTTCGCTCCGCCTCGCGACTGCCCTCACCCTGGGCTCTCGCCCTCGCCACCGATTTAGCCCTCGCCCCGCTCCCACCCTTGCCCTCGCCGTCGCCCCCGCCCTCTCCTTCGCCCTCGTCCCCGCCCCTGCCCCCGTCCCCGCCTTCTCCTCGCCCTCGCCCCGCCCTCTCCTCGCCCACGCCCCGCACTCGCACCTGCCCTCGCCCCGCCCTCGCCCCGCCCTCGCCCCCGCCATCGCCCCGCCTCGCCCCGCCCTCGCCCCGCCCATGCCCCTATCTCCATTCGCTTGTTACTACCACCATCACTGTCCTCTCCTCCCTTGCCCCTCCTCTCCCCGTCTCTGGTCCTGGCCATGGCCACGAACTTCACAACCACCACCAATATCACTGCACTCGGCACCGCCCTCCACAGCTCTCCACAGCCACCGCCGCCTCTTAGGTGCGGCTTATCACGTTCGTTTGCTTAATGGGCTCCGAGGAACCTTGAGAGTGTAGCTGTGCGCACGTTGTTTTTGTGTTTGAGAAGTCCCGTTTTTTATTCGTATGCACGGCACAGGGATTTTCGGTTACTAATGACGTTATTCATAACAAATAGGGGGAATTAGGTAACAAGGGGCTGGTTTGTTTTAATGGGTCTTGTTTCATTTGCATTCATTAATAAAACATAGAAATAGTCGATGATCAGAAAACTGGTGTTTGGTAAAGATACGGAACGAGTCTTTTCTCCGTTTTCGTCTGTATTAACTAAATGTGAATGAATATCAAAGGGTTTATTAGGATAACAATGAATATAGAGAGATGTTTAAAGAGTTAATATTCCATCGTCCAAATGTTAACGTGTGACAACTTTTCATTTTTTAATTTTTCAAAATATTAAATTTTTTTTTTTTCTTATTTTAAAACTTTATGAAGTGGAAAGTAAATAAAACTATTCTGGTTATCTGACTGACATCCCTTAAATCAACAAATGATCATGAAAATCAACACATTTGTTAATTAATTTACAAAAATTAAATTTCGTGCCTCGTCACATTTGAAATAAATGTAAGTAAATATTGTAATCGTCGAATTTGTTTGCAAACTCTCTGGAACACCCCAGTCTCTCTTCATTAAACTCTGGGTGTGAACCCGGTGTACTGAGTGAACTGTGAAATTGCTTCCGCCTCGTGCTTCCTTTCCTGGTTCGCGTTCTGTGCAAGGCGTCTACGGAAGGCACGTGCTGCTCTGTCATCACTTGGTCACGGGCAATGCAATTTCTTTGTTCTTTGTGGGTGGAAAAAAAGCAGGAAATAATTACGATTCCTTTCTGTGTGAAACGAAACGACTACGCTATAGTGTGTTGTTCTCCTTACGTAATGAAACTCTCCAGATCGAAGTAGGTACGCTAGAAATCGCCAGTCATTTGAATAAATCGATATAAGCGGAAATAATTGAAATCATGGCAGTTTATTCTGGATTTGTTGACCGTTGTCGAAAGAGGAGAGGATCAGATTAAATCAAGTTGTATAAATGCACTCCAAGTATCTCCGGGGAAATTCTGAAGTTTTAAATTAATGTTCACGAGTCGTTGAGCCTAACACGTTACGTTTCACAATTTCTTGTCGTTACAAAAGCAACTAAATGGAAAAACAGACGCATCAAGCAACAATACGTAGTAATATATTGTTACTTGTGCTACCATTCAATAATCAATCTGGTTACTTATTATTTTAAATTAATCGTATATTAAGACCTAAAATTAGTATGCCATTGTATTTTACATCTCTGGATATTATTTATAATTTTATTACACAGTGGGATATACGTTGATAAAAATGTTTTTGACAGGAATAACTAGTTTCCTATGGTTATGATGACTGAACACTGACAAAACCAAAATTCTGAAACATTGATATTTCTTAAAGGTCTCCTGCACCAGTCAACCCCAGAATAAATTTTAAAATACTGACAAATGAACAAAATCGCCCTTTCCACTTCCATACGGTTAAAGTTTAATATTACATTGGATGAACGACATGAGTTCTTTAGATTCCCGTTTCATACCATGCGGGCTCCTATAATCCGCCTGGTTTTCGTACTGGAACATTTTATTTCTCAACTACCACGCATTTTTATATACAATATTACTCCCTTATTGCATTCATTACCCAATCATAATTTAGAACTGCACCTGTGCCTCTTTTACCGCGAGACACGTTTCGCCTGCACAATTCATGCACACTGGCTGAGGGGGGGGGGCGTGATTGCGCAAGTCATCTGCAGCCGCAGCGAAGCCTCCGCGCTGCACTTGGATATGCAAAATAACGACGCGCAGTGTGCACAGCGCGCCTTCCACAAGTAAACGCGTTTAATTAAACGCTTGAAATACGCGCAGTGGGCTAAGAGGCGGGTCTTTCCCCGCCCCGTCTCTCCCCGCCACAACAAGCCACACTTCTTCTCATCCTGCTCCGCCAGCTGCGTCTTGCCCTTCTTTATTCAACGTTGCATCACTCCACTCTCTTGCTCTCCACCACAATCCGCCATGCCGTGGTCCGTTTCATCTCCTTCTACCTCAGCCATTTCACTCCAACCGAGTGAAACCCGGCCCAATCTTATCTGTCCATTCTTTCAGAAATTGATGCGACCCATCTCGACCAACATACGACCTGCATCCGACGAAAATCCGACCAACACCCATCCAATGCCCGACCAACATCCGTCCAATACCCGTCCAATAACCGACCAAACAACCGTCCAGCGCCCGACCAGCACCCGACCAACATCGCCGGATCTCGCCATCCAGCGAGAGAAGATCTCTGCCACCTCCCAGTGAAAAACATAAACTACACTTTCGGGACTAATGACCTCGGTAGTTGAGGCGCCCGGAATCAGAAATCAATAAATCAATCACTCCCCAACCCTACCTCACTATAATACTTCCCGCTACACCTTATCACCCACTGCTGCACGTGTTACCTGTCCATTGTGCCTGGCCCCGCCGCTCTTCTCCTTCCGTGCTCACCCGCGCACTTCGTTTCGCGTCGGCCGCCTCACATTGCTCCTCCTACCCCGCGCCTGCGCACTCGGGTTTCTTAAATTAAAAGGACGCTTCGGCGGAATTTATGCGGTTATTAGTTGCGTGGATGGGAACGGGGCGCGGCAACCCCTGCTGGTGTTGATTACCTGCTGGAAAAAGTTGTCGAGAGGCCACGGGCAGAGCGGGGAGTTGCCTGATGAAGCATCGCAAGGGAGGAAGAGTGGGAGGCTTGGAATAGTTGGCAAGGGAGCAATGGAAGTTCAGGTGTGCAATATTGGACAGGCTTCTTTGCTCTTTCCAATGGTAATATGGAAGGTAGTGGAGAAGGTTTGAAGGTCAAACTATATTTAGTAAAGTCATAAAACAATAATATTTCTAATGCACTCAAATGAAAATTATAGTATTTTTTCAATATTTCAAGCTTATAGGTTACTGTGTATTTAAATTTTGCGAATCCAGAAAAATAATAAAAAAACTGAAGCTTGAACTGTTTGAAGCTTGCGTGACGAAAAAATTCGTGGTTCACTAGATTGCGTTGTGTTCTGACGAGAGATTGATAAGCAATTATTGTGATAAGGAATCAGTTTCATAGCAATTTTTGTAAATGGTACTTAATAGTCACACCTTCAAAGAGGCTTCCCACATAAGACAAGGCGAGATGATAATCGAAACTTTTGTGGACATTTGGCTTGAAAATAAATGCAACATTCTTTAATGTTCTCTCATTCTCTTTCCTCTCCCTCTTCGCCTGTTTTCGTTCTTTGGTGTTACTTTTTATTTCCCTTCCTTCCTCTCTTAGAAGAGAAATATTTCACGCACTTTATCTTCTCCAAATTTACTAAGTCGTCTCATCGTCCTCACCATCAACTTTCCTACTGAACATAGTAGCGCTTACATCTTTTGCATTCAGCCAGTGGAAGTGCAACATTAGGCGCTCATCTTAGGGCGCGTGCAATTCTGCATAAGAAATTACGTTGATGATTGATAAATGAAATGAAAACGAATATGCACCCAATTTTTCATTTCTGTCTTTTTACGTTCTGTACAAGTCCCATTTGACAATTTTCTTTCGCCATTTCTCTCAACATTCCTTTCTGCATTCAACAAAGAATATTCACATTCTATATTCTAAGATCATTCAGACCTTTCAATTATTTCATGATTTACAGCCTGTCTATTTACGAAACGCTTATGAAGAAATGAAATGAATCAAATTAATATTAACACAATTTGTGCAATTAAATATTTAGGAGGGGAAGAATTTATTTTCGGACGAGACAATAACTTAGGGAATTTTCCCCTAAGTTAGTTCCCTAAAGCATTTTATTCGTATATAAAGGGAGGTAGCGGCATTCCTCTCCCGCTGTAACAAGCGATTCAGCATCGACACACATTTCGGCGTGTGTGATTTTCCCTTTTCCCGAGTGAGTCGTCGCCACAGCCATGTCAAGCTTCAAGCTCTGAACCGGTCTCCCGAGGAGTGTGGTAGCGTAGTTAACGTAAGTGTATGTGTGTAAGGATAGAGGAGAGCACAAGGTTGGAAACGAACATTCCTCCAGCTTGAGCTTGGAGGTGATAGAAGGAAACAACCGATTACAGAAGGCATCCTTCAGAATTCACATACGTTTAGTAACAGGACCCGACCCGGCTAGATCGCTTGTACCGAAACCATTGCCAAGGACATGAGTCAAACTCACACTATCGCAGTGGCATATCGCAGTCGCAGTGGTAAATATACTCTTCTGATTTGATGCGTCCTTTGCGCTGTACCTTCACGAACAACCCGTCCAACCGACGACGGAGGCAAAGCGCAGTGACTTTGTGTGCGTTGCTCTTCATTTCTCCCTGCGCTGTTATTTAATTCCCCTCGGGAAAGAGAGCGCCCGGAAGACGGGGTGGGGGGCGTTTCGCTATCAGGCGCAATTTGCGCGGCGGACCGCCCGGAAGAGAGCTCTGGCGTCGAGGGCCTCCGGCAAAGTTGACCCACTGTTGGAAATATTTTCTCATTGCAGCTCCCGCGGTGGTCGACTCGGGGGATTCCTCTAACTCTTTCATCACGAACCTCTCTCCTTCCTCAAACGGTGATGAATATGGAAATGGACATTTGGTTTATTGGAACTCCCCTGCGATATTGTTAACGAACTGTTTGAATAATATATAAAAAAACGCTGAAAACACTTCGGTGGGACCGCCAGGACCGCCGACGGAACCCTCTCGCTCCCACATTCCCACCACGCATTTAAATCGAAACGAATATTCACCGATTCGGCGCTGAATGGAAGTTCGAGTGAAGTGACTCTTCACAAACTTTCACAGAGGAATTCCATCAAAGCGCCGACCGCGGCGGTGGAGGCCGGTCCAAGGCTGGCGCGAACGGTGCTGGACTCGCTGATGCATTCGCAGCCAGACGAAGCTGGCATTCTTAAAAAGACTCGCCCATGTCGAAACCGCTTCGCGCCGGGCGCACCGACCGAAAAACGCGACACTCAAATATTAATTTATTTTCGGCCGGTTCGATATCAATTCAATAACTGGTGGCGGGAGAATTTCTATTCGGCGAGCCCTTTTTTTCCTCCCCGCGGAATTTCTTTGCTTTTCTCCGATGGAGGTGTTTGCAGCTCGCGCGGCCCAAGGAATGCACGGCACGTGCTATTGTGGGCTGGAGTAGGGGGGTAAGGCGGGGGCTGTGGAGATGGCAGGAGGCAGAAATTGAGGGTTGCTCCCGAGGCTGGAAAGCTAAATGCCATTGAGTAGTCTGGAGAGAAAATGTTAAGGAAACATGGGAGGAAGTGATCGTGGGGTGTGGGAGAAGTTCGAGTACAAGTATTGAATTGACAATGAATAGAGAAATGTTTAGATGGATATTATGTGGCGGTGTAAGTAAAGAGTAAGTAATTGTAAGGACAGAAACTACAGAGGAAACGGGAGAATAATGAAGGAATAGAAGGCGTAGGGAGTAGAATGATTGGTAGACATAATGATGAAAATGTTTAATAGGGAAAGATGGGGGGCCTCAATGCAGGTAATGGTAGTAGATTCCTTCTATTAATTAAAAAACAGTAAGGAATGAATAGGAAAAGGAAAGGCAGAGAGTCAATTCAGGAGAAAAAATGCGAGAAGAACGATATTGATGATGCGGGGCAAAAGGAAGTCTTGCAGGAGATGTACTTAGAAGGACTGGAGAAGGAGAAGTGCAGAAGTATAAAATGATACGTAAATGATAGACTACAGAGATTATATGAGAACCTTGTATATGGTGATACGGTGATTTGAACGTGGAGATGTAAAAAACCGGAAGGAAAGCTGAGAAAATAGACTGAAGAATATGTGAACGTGGGCGGAAGTTTTATATCGGAAATTTGCCATGATGCTTATGAATTTGTATTATCTGTAAGATCAAATCAAATAAATGAGTTTGAGTAATTTTATGATTACTTTAGATTTTGTGATAGCGGCTGCAATGCGTTACCTGGTCGATTTATGAGGAAACTGTGGTTGTCACAGCGGATTCGCCGGCTGATTTTCTCAGGAACCCTCCCACCTCTGATTACACCATTGCTCCATCATATCACAAATCTTGATTATTACGTAGATAATAAAATTATTAAATAATTTACAGGTATGTCCATAAAGCTTAGGCTCTGATGTAGGAATATCATAACTCTACGTATTCTAACACATTTTTGAAGAATAATGCCTTTATTTGAAAAATACTCAATCTTTATATTAGCCCAAACCTTTTAAAACTAAATCCACATCTTGACACAAAATGAGACTGCTATTAATAACATAATTCTTGACTATAGATTTAAAATCATGACATGTAACGATGTTTAGGAAAACTAGGAGAAAAATATGCAGAGGTGAACAGCACAGGTGTTCAGAACTCCATACGATTTTTTTCCGTACGAATGGGTCGATGTACTTGAATGTGTACGCACACATTCCACTCAAGGTCGAAATTATCTTACAAATATATTTTCCACATTCTTCGCAAGAGATAACAAAGAGACTCGTTGGAAAATACGCCGAAGGACGGTTGTGTGCTCTCTTCAGAATTTCTCGTGACTTCGCGAAAAGCCGTTCTTTTTGTTCGATAATTCCGTGGTTTCTGAGAAAATTAAAGGACACGTTCCACACGATGGTGATGATGATGGAGAGGAGAATATTTAAGATGGCAATGACTGAAGTGATGATGGCGGAGAAATTGTAGATTTTTCTCACTGATGTTTAATATTACAAGGAGAAAAGTAGGTTCAAGGTCTTCTAAGTTGCGTTCAAAGTTTGCTGTTCGTTTCTCATTTCCACCGTTTCACGTTCCACCAACTCATGTTCTTGTTATTGCGCCTTTGTGGTTATGTTGTTGTCACTACCTTTGTAGTTTGTATTCATTGTCCTAGCCTTGTCGTTATCCTATTCCTTGTATATTTTTTTGTCTAAATACCAGATAATTGTCTTCAAAATTATCGCTATTATTGATATTATTAACATCAGTGGCATGGCCACTAGCATCGTCAATAGGATCGTTGCGAACATCTTTAATGACATTGACTCATGGTTTTGATAGTGTCATAATTTTAATCCGTGTCATTCCAGATGTTTTTCAGATATACTAAACATTGACGATCCCGCATTTTGAAACCCCTCACCTTTAGTTTGTAGAGACAATGAATTTACCATCAAATTCTAAGGACGCTTTATTGTCTACACTGCCTCTACATAGACAATTATATTGAATAACTTTAATTTTTTTATTTATCTTACATTATTCTGACCTTTTTCTAGTGTTACCTTATTCACAAAAATGTTTTATAAAACTATTTTGTCGTGAGCGTAATTGACCATAGAAGTCGACGGTGCCTTAAAAATCAAACCAATCAGTCCATGAGCATTGCCGTCCCTCTTGTCAATATGTCTCTGGGCGTGCGGTTGTGGCCAATGAAAGCGAAAGGGACCCCGCCGCAACTGCCGTTCGCCCTCCGCGTTCCGGGCTGCGTTCAAACAGCGAAGAAGCAGGAGGGTCAACACGCGCGCAGATGATGATTGGCGGGAATCTAATTACCCGAACCCTCGCCAGGCTGCGTCCATAGCACGCCTTTGCCCACAAACTCCTTACAAGGGAGTCGTTCTTGGCCGTCCGGGAAACACCGCGCCTCAGATTGCCACTGTTTCGGTCGATTGATTGATTGATTGATTGTTAGTGATTCCGGGCGTGTCAATGAGGTAATTAGTCCTGTAAGTGTAGTCATGTTTTTCATCGGAAGGAGGCGGCGATCTTCTCCTACTGGATGGCGACTTCCGGCGCCGACCTACCGTCGGCTAACGGGGTTATCCGAACCAGGTATCTCCCATCTTCTGGGAATCACCCCAGTTGGGACAATATCTAAGTCCCCGACCGGTCTCCAGTCATGTGTGGTAGTGTAGGGCATGTTTGTGTAGGTGTGTGTAATGGATGAGGATAGGACAAGGAAGAGGAAGGAAAGATCGCGCGCGGTCCATGGCCCGTTTGTTAAGATACAGCTCCGGCATTCGCCTGGTGCTGATCGAAGAACTACCGATCAGAGCAGCCGACCGCTAGAATTCTCCTCCAGACAGCGACTGAATTCGAGTTAGGTGACCAGCTAGTGTCGAAAATCCTGCCGCCGTGGGGAGTGGGAACCTAGGACCTCCCGGTCAGTGGCATTGCAGTAACATCAGTTGATGCACTGAGCCACCGCTCCCGGTTTTTGGTCGACATACTGCGGCCTTCTTCAGAGCGAAATGCGCGAAGGTGGTGCTGTAGTGTTGTGGCCGAAGAAAAAAAACGCGGCCTATACCAGATACCACTCTTACATCGGGGTGAAGGCACTAAAGAGCTTTTCTCCAAGGAGCGTATTTCCAATTCCATTTGTTTTTTAGTTTTAGGTATTAGTGTAGTCGTAAGATGTTTATCCCTCATGATACTAATAATTGTGCTTAAATTTTGCGTTTCTCGTAAGTTAGACGAAATTAAATAATCGGAGAATCCTACTTTGAAGTAAACAGCATATGAATATTATATACATATGAATACTTTCCCTTTCTGAAAAGCTATGTTTCATGAAGATACAGTACCCGTCCTTTTGGACACAAGCTCTTGATTTTGGAAATCACCGCGAGTGAGGACCATGCCCCCGTCGCACAAGAGTCGAAGGCGTACGTAGGCGGTGGCCGCGAGAGGAGCTGCTTCCAAGACGTGTTGAGAATATTTTGACGTCAATTAAGTACGAGCTGGGTGAATTTATCAAGAAAGAAATCAAGAGAAATATGTGGGTCAGTATGACGTTCCAAGCGTTCGAATTTTTTTCCTAAAAACGGCGCCTTTCGGAAAGCCAAAACACTAATGACCGATCGCGAACGTCTACGACATCTGCTTGCGAATGTAAAGCCTAGCGAGATGTCAAACTTCGAACACATCTTTCATCGTCAAGGATGAGTCTTGGCGTGCTTGTCTTTACTACAGTCTGTTTTCCTTACGCGATTCTATCCCGATTTCTCTGACACCACTCTCAATTTTAATTCATTATTTCATTATCTCTCTTAAGTCGTCTATATTTTCCATTAAGTTATCCTTTACAAATCTAAACGAATGCCCTGAAGTTTGAATACAAGCATACACGTACTTGTCAGTTTTCTTCCACAGGACAGAATTAATCTCAAATATTAAGTTGTACCTTGTTGCAAAAAAAATTGCAAAACGTTTTACAAGTTACAAGGAATTAATACTGACAACATGATATTTACGAGTTATGGTATATATATATATATATATATATATATATATATATATATATATATATATATATATATATATGTATATATATCTTAGAGGTAAGAAGGAGTTCACATAACAAGTAGTAACGAAAGCGAGGTAAAAGAAGTAGTAATAATTAAAATGGGATATACTGAAATTTTAAAATAGGCTTAGACATAATTGACTAATTCCAAAACTTTTGAAAGTAATGTACATTATTTTTGGGACATGTCTGTCCGACAACGATTAATGTTTAAATATTTTTGAATGTTATGGGTTATAAAAAAATTATATTTAAGAATATTACCAAATGAATATTAAGGATAATTATAAGTTACCCAAACTATAAAGAAAGTCACCAAGCAAGGAAATACGTTATTCTGTTATGTATTTCAAAACAAACTAAAAAATGACAATGCACTCCTTCTGTTATCATTTTCCGTGTATGCAAAGAAAATATTTTTACATACAGCAAACATTCAAGCATACCGAAAAGGGACAGCTTTCCGCTATGTACATGGAATTTCCGATCAAGTTTGAACAGTATATCTATGAATATTTCAACACTGCAAGTCACTGACCTGGAAGCTTGTCCGCATTCTTTCGTAATGAATACCACCCTTCTCTCTGCAGACAGATGAAAAAACATGCCCGTTTATACGATCACTATTGTAAGAAACAGTCACACTCCATCAGACCGGATAAATTGTGGAGTATACTAACCGCAAAACCATAAGCGTCGGATAATTTGAGAGCTTTGCGTAAACTGTACGTCTTCCTGTAATTTCGCGCGCTGCCGCGGTCGATTGGATAATAAGCTCTGCAATGTTCGGCTACGTAATCGCGAGATAATTGATAACCGAGCAAGAGCTCCGAGATAATCTAATACTCGCAATATCTAGATTGAAATAATACAGTCCAATAGTGTCATTCACCCACGAATTGGCTCTTGCACAGCTCGTCAACTGTAATTATCTATTCATATTTTATCACTTTCAAACAGTCGGCAATTACTCGCTTAACGTAAAATCACCCTTTCCTTGACCTGTTCGCGAACTGCTGTTGCGCTATTAAACTTCTAAAGATATTTCAGCGCCGTGGGCTCTCCCACCCGCACGAATGTTTGACATGTACCAGTTTCTATTTATCTGCCAAGGTCAAGAGGCGTGGATGGGTGCTTGGAGAAGTTGACAGGTGAAGGTGCAGTTGCAGAAATGATGTAAGTAAGCCATTTGCTCGTAAAGTTCGCTTCATCATGTACTATGTCTCCTTGAGGCTGTACGACTTCTGTTGACTGTGCGTGTTTGAATGTTCACACGTGGGAATGGGCGTGGCGAGATGTTTTCTTCAATCTAGTATGGTGTGTGTGTGTGTGTGTGTGTGTGTGTGTGTGTGTGGCGCGCGTAGTTTTAAATGTAAATACTTTTAATTAAATGTAAATAACGTCAATTAAATGTAAATAATTTTTTAGTGGTAACGTGGTTCATAAATGATTAGTTTAACTCGAATGTTCGTTCTAGTAGGTTGAAGGGATAAGTAATAACAGAAGATTTCTTACTTTAACTAATATGGAATGAGTTGTCCTTGCGTCGTCTTCCGAGACATCATAAAACGTAATTCCGACCTCTTAGGTTGTAAAGACGAACGGCCTTGTCTGTGCAATAATAGTATATTTGCAATGGCCTCTATTTGTGGTTTCTCATTGCCCCCTCCTAGTACAGACCAGTCACCCAAGAAACTGGAATTTATATAACTCCAGTGTCTAGCAGGAAATTGCAATGAAATAAAAGAGTAAGTTACTTTAGTAGCTACGTTATTTTCTCTTACTTCTTACCAATGAAACATTTTCCCATCTTCTTCCCTTGACTGAATTACGAACGCAAAATGTATGTAGTTCGTCAGTGCAGAAAGAAGACGATAATATCAACTTGTGGAGAAATAAATACTTGTCTTACACTTGTAACTCGGAGGTTTTTGTTCAAGAGACTTAAAATCTGGGTGCCGGTTGAGATTCGTGGCCAACAGGACTTTGCACGAGAGTGAATTTGAATCAAGTTACTCAAATATTTAACTCCTATTCGTTGAATTCACGTTACGATAAGTACCGAACAGCTTGATGAGTTTTCTCTCCTTTAGTTATTTTATTACCAATCTGACGAAAATCTTACTCCTTATGAATACAGTCGAAAATTGTTTGCAACCCAAACTGTATACCACATTACTCATTGGCTTGGGGATGTAAATGAAGTGCTACGTGCTACGGAGTTTGCGCCAATTGGGACGGTGGTCTGATGAAAACAGTGATATACTCTAATGTTGCCCAAAGAATTACTGCTCTAATGCCAGACGTTGGGCCAGTCATCTCCTGGCGAGGTGTTTTATCAAAAATGTAAAGATCTGGCAAATTTTAATTAGAATTCTTGCGAGATATGTGTGGAAAGGTCGACCGTTACAGCGCGAGCGAGATATAGGAGAAAATAGACACTGTGCATGCGCTGATGAACCATCTACCAATTCTCTAGCTGTTCAGAAAACATCGGGTTGTCTAGTGCGAAGTAGCGGTTTGTAATGGTCTAGAAATTTATTTTGGCTAGGTTAGTAATTTGTTACTTTGGTTTACTTGTGTGCCTTCTTACAATAAATATGAATCTATTGTTTTTGTGCCGACGCTGCCTGTGGAAGCTAGGAAGTCGATGTATTTGAAACGGCATTCAGAGTAGCTGTCTCCCTCCTCTGTGACTTAAGCCGTGTGCACAGATTCTACGCGGAAAGTCTACAAAACGACACGTAGACACACTGCCGAAACATAAACCACTCACCGATCGAACCGGATTGAATGAAATTGAATTGGAGTGAATTGGAGTGAATTGGTGATACATGAGCAGAAGGCTTCCGAAGAGGTGCTTGTCTGTCGTTCCAATACACACGTTAATCTTAATCTCCCAAATTTTTACAATTCTCATCATTACAATGGAGATAATTGAAATGGAAGGCAAGTCTGATGAAACACTATTCTACCTGAACGCAACGACAACTGCGAAAATTTCGACCGAAATATCTCATTGAATTTTGAATGTATGAGAATGGGATTCTTTCAATGGAGGAACGTGGTATAAGTGCAATAAATTACTTGCACTGCATTAAATTACTTTCTTGGGCATTACGAGCTTATCTCTTTTGAAGGATCATTGACCATGGATATCCATCTCATCATTAAAGTACTACTCGCGCAACGTTTCTTCAACGATGACCTTGCTTCCCCCTCCCTTGAGCAATAAACAGTTGAAGGCAAACGCTCGCAGCGCGCACTCATGACAACATTCCAAGCATTAAAACTTCGTTGGCGCGAAACAGAGGCTAGTCAAAGCTAGTTGATTTCATAGTCAAGAATTTCTGTTCAGCTTTATTACCATTGTCTAAAGAAATGGCTGAGGCAGATCCAAGTCCATCAATAAAGGCACCTAAAACTATCTAGTGTCCCAACTGTTGCTACCTACAGCGATGACCTGGCCGTACAAGCCGGTTTGACTTTGATTTTCTAGAGATTGGCCTTATAGTAAATACCCTAGTGGTCGACTTTGTAACTAATACTCCCACTCCGCTCGCATTTCTTAAATTCATAGTTCAAGAAAAGTTGCGCGCGTAGTATATGATGTTGCGTAGTGTATGATATATAGTAGATGGCCCTCAAGTAAACGTTACATTTGACAAACCCTGCCCCTTCGCTGACCTGTGGCTTGCTTTTAGTCGAGTAAGTCCCACGGGAGGGGCGGAGAGGGGAGAGCCGATGCGCTCGGTCGCGATAGTCTCTAATATAGTGAACCGCGAGTGACACACGAGCGACACACGAGAGACACACGAGCGACACACGAGTGACACACGAGCGACACACGAGTGACTACAACTGAGAGACTCACACAACTGTTGCATTCGAGCAAACCTGATCTAGTCGGTCTGACGTCGTGCTCGTCGCAGATGAACCAGCGCAACACGACGTGTGTCCGGGTTCAGCGGCGCACCTGCTTCGGCCCGGCCCGGCGGGCGCGCGCGGGGCGGCTGTAAAATTTAGCCACTTTGGTGCTAAAAGGTCCCCGCTCCGCCGCCGCCGCCAAGGCCGCCTCCGGCACGAAACGCGCGTGCGCTCGCCCGCACGCCCGCGCACTCGCATTCGCCCGCCGGCGCACTGGGTCAGAATGGGGCAGAAAGCGCTCCAAGCAAGAAATATAAATGAAGGGAAGTTCAATTTCATTATTTTAAAACGAATTGGAATAGGAAAGAATGAATGGAAAACGTCCAATGAAAAGAAAATTCATTTTTTTGTGGATATACTTCTTTACCCTTTGCGTAGTCATCAACATCATTTTCGTAGTAACAATAATTTTAATGCATCATTTAAATAATAAAAACAACGACGGTGCGATGGAGGAAAAACGTCATTGTAAAAACCCATCAAATAGGATTCTACAAAGAGGTATGAATATGTTCTAATGTATACTATTCTGTGTGTAAAAAATAAAAAAAATTCTTGACGACATAGGAACGTATCAAATAAAAAAACAAAGCTTGAGGGAAAACTGAAATAGGTATCATAACATTTCAATTACTAAGAACCTATCAAGATATGTTTATTATACAATGAACTAAAATTTAGTTTAAAATATTTTCATAATGAATAGAAAAACAAGAAGCTAAATGTTTTAACAACTTCAGTCCGTTGAAACACACCGAGGAATAGTGAATGTGGATTTGAAATCCTCTGGACCACTGTGTGTGGCAATAATGGAATGCACCCTCCCCCGAGGAGACAATGGCGGAGACGTGACGATGGGGTTTCGTGAGTCGAGGGGACACTCCGCGAGCGCGATGGAGTCTGGAAGTTGAGGACGCTCAATAAGCGAGGATGAGGAATGTGGGAGTTGTGCGGTGAATTTCTATACGCAGCTTTGAATGCCGGTGAGATTTGTCAGTTAAATATATGGGAATGTTTATGCGTGAGTATTGTGGACTGTAGTGTTGACAAATGGTGAAATGATTTTTTTAAAATTATTTTACGTCAAAAAACAGTTAAAACTGTGTATTAGTGATATGGGGAGAAGTGAATTCTGTGCTCATTTTCAAAAATTCTCATAGTCTAATATTTAATTTGTCTGTAGGGCTGTTATTCAGCTGACAGCCGGTTTTCCTTCACGTCCCGAAGGGCTGCGTATTTGACCATTTACTAGACACAAACACACTTGAGGGCTGCTGTGGTCTGGGGTCAGCAGAAAGTGCCTTCCGCGACAACACATACATGACAGACAAGGGACAAACAACCATGCCCAAGGCGGGACTCCAACCCGCGACCTTTCGAACCGAATCTCTGAGTGGGTATACGCTCTTAGCCACCTCGGCGAAATATATAATAATTGTGTCCTCATCACAGATGTTCTCATCACAGATTTAAAATATCTGTTTAGGATGTTTAAGCTATTTGTGGCAACTTTCTTTTCTAATTAAGGAACATAAGAAATTAAACTCAAATGAACTTAAAGAATGTATTTCTCTTTTATTTTATCCATAAATATTCGTCTTTAGTGAGATATGGGAGGTTTCACAATGCTAGAAATAACCGATTAAAGACGTGTTAATTTAGTATTGTGGCAGATATTTTCGAAAACTTGAGCACCTACAAGGTGAATTGTTTTTGTTTTGTCAAATTCGTAGATTGCGCGCTTTCCCTCTTGGCGAAGACAATGGAGAATTCGAGAATCCCACGAGATTCGTGAGGCGACGGACACTCTGCAGCCTGGAGGGTTTTGTCTGAAGAGCGTGTGACATGGGTTCTCAATAAAGATGAGGAATGTGAAAAATGTGCGTCGAATTTTAATTCGTGACTGCTTTTTAAAGAGAAGCTTCGAGGGATTTTGTAGCTGGGATAATGTTTGCTTCTATCTCTCTTTATTGGAAATGTGCGGAAAGAATACGCAGTTCTGTGCGTGGTTGGAATATATTATATATTTTTGTTTAAATTGCGAAGTACTAATTATATGACAATGCTGATTCGGTTTAGCTGAGTACTGTACGAGTACAATACATGAGAAAGTAACACAAGGTAGAATGACCGACGTCTTTTAAACTGTTGATGTTGGTTCCGTTTTCACCAAAGTAAATGAAAGAGAGACTCTAATTCATTTTACAAATAGAATCATACTTGTTAATTTGTCATGTTGTTTACATAAATATCTGCGGTCGAGTGAGAATTACTGCCGTAAATCTGCGGAGTAAACAAAGCCCAGGTGGTAAAATGTACTCTATTAGGCTACTGGCAATAACCTATTTCTCTTGGCGTATTCCAGTTTTACTTTATTAATCCTTAGACTTTTAGAGCAGAGTTTGCATGTTACATCTATCGCAGAGACATATTTTTTGAACTGAGATCTGAATATTACTGTGCTGATAGTTGTGGCGAGCAGAACGGCCACAAACAGCCTTGCCCCGAGGACAGGGTGGCTATAAAAACCGCATGTACAAATCGATACCCCTTTGTTTACAACGTTGTTCTCAAAACCGCATGAACTGTAATCAGATGGAACTTAAATAGCATCTTAGGGAGAAACCTATGTCAACAACGTTTGATGCAGAGACAGCTTTGAAGTCCACGTTTTAAGAAATTGAAATTTTGAGGCCAGTAAGTTAATACATAATTGCTTAGTACTTTGTTTTCAATGCAAAGGTTTTACTAGTATTGACCCAATAAGCAAAATCAACCATAATGAATTATGTTGTAAAAACTTGAAGACAACCAAACGCTTTTTTAGTTTTTGTGTTGGTATATTTTTTTGGCAGATGAAGCAATGTCGTATATGTTTGAAAGAAGTCATAGAGCCGCTTGTCGGCCAACTTCAGTGCCACGCGTTACTGGTGGCAGAATTGATTGATTGGTTGATTGATTTTTTCGTGTTTCCGGGCGCGTCAACTGCTTCGGTCATTAGTCCCGTTAGTGTAGTGCATGTTTTTTCTGGGAGATGGCGGTGATCTTCCCCCGCTGGATGGCGAGATCCGGCGCCGACCTACCGTCGGCTAGGGGTTTCCTAACCAGGACTCTCCCACCAGCGGGGCACCGCCCCAGCCGGGACGAGCTCTAAGCTCCCGACCGGTCTCCCGGAATATGTCGCAGTGTAGTGCATGTTAGTGTAAGTGTGTGTGTAAGGGGAGTGGATAGGACATGGAAGAGGAAGGTCAGTTCGCGGGCGGTCTGTGGCCCGTTTGGTAGGGTACTGCTCCGGCATTCGCCTGGTGTTGATCGGAGAAACCACGGAAAACTACCGATCAGAACAGCCGGCCGCTAGAATTCTCCTCCAGACAGCGACTGAATTCGACCTAGCAGAAAACCTAGTGTCGAAAATCCTGCCGCCGTGGGGAGTAGGAACCTAGGACCTCCCGGTCAGATGCGCTGCAGTGCCATCAGTTGATGCACTGAGCTACCGCCACCGGCCTGGTGGCAGAACTGTTGATTTTGTTATTATATTAAATCGCAAATAAAATTTCCTGGATTCTAAGATGATAAACTCCCTGCCTGCCTGCTCGTCCGCGCAGCCGCTGGGAGGCGACGCGCACACGCGCGAAAAGGCGCGGCACTCGAAGGGATTTTCGACAAATACCGCGAGCGGACATAAAACGGCTCGCCCGTTAGGAACCACTCGGCGAGGAAGTGCTGACGTCATTCCAAATAAGTGCGCGCCTCCGGCGGGGGAGTGCCTGTCGCGGGAACTGTTCCGTATGGCGTGGCGTGGCGTGCCACGCCGTGGAGTGAGATGGAGGGCTGGTGACGCGAAGACGCCTTGTGTGGCTGGAGGTTTTGTGTGTTGTGTTGTGATGTGGTATGGTATGGTGTGTGGTGTGGTATGGTGTGTGGTGTGATTTGTGGTGTGGTGTGGTGTGGGGACGCGATGACGGAGGCGTGTGGCGTGCGATGTCGTAAGATGAGGTGGATTAGGGTGATTCATTATTCAATGTATCAGGGATCGTCAAATACCATGATAATTAGTTCCGTACGTGAATGTGCTGGGTCGTGTTAATGTTCACCCGTTGCTGGAACTTCCCATCCGGCGCGTCTTTCGCTTATGTTCTGACAACGTCCAGGTATCCCCCCTGCGGGACGCCGGCTGTTGGATTGGATTGTCGTGGGACGACTTGAGTTGTCGTGGAGTGGGTGTGGTAGTCGCTGGAGGGATGGGAGCGTGGTGCGGCTTCGGAATAGGTACAGTGGGATGAAGTGGGGTGAGGTGAGCTTAGATGGGACGGGGTGGGGTGAGGTGAGCTAAGCTGACATGGGCGTGGGTTCAGCTGATACGCAGTGAGTTGGTGTGGGATGGGGTGGCATGGTGGTAAGATGGGATGGGGTGATGTGGGGTGGGATGAGACGAGTTGGGTGGGATGGGATGGAATGGGATGGTGTGAATTGGTGTGTTCCAAGAATCCATTTCAATTAAATCGAACGTTAGTGTTGAAGTGAAATGATTGCATAAAGATATTTCTTAATTTATAAATGTATAATGACATATTTATTATAGTTCTAGAACATTTTATGTTTGATAATAGTCGAATTATGTATTGAAAATAATTTAATGAGCTTAGTAATGAAAAACTTACTAAGTGTTGAACTGCATGACGTAATAATATCTTTAAATTGGATGTCAAATCCATTTTTGTGTATGATACTTTACTTACTTTTACTTATTATTTATTCAGTACTATACTTTGAATTTCTGGTTCGAATGACGTACAAAGTTTAGTTGCATTATTAATTTTATTATAAATGTTTTAAAATATTATATCACATTGTGTGCTGATATATTTTGCAATAAATGTTACCTAAGTAAGCAATTTAAATCTGTTCCCATACTTTTTTGTATCCAAAATTTAATGCAAAGTAAACGCACGTTTGAAACTTACTCGCGTTACGAGCTCTGAAAGTGAAAAACCGGTGAAGACGAGCCCAGGGAAGGCGCAAGAGAAATTTACTCGATGTTGTCCAAACAAAGCATCTCAAAAGTTTCCACCCGAAGGAACTTTAATTAAGGTTTTCCCTTAATTCTTCTCTTGTATCGCCTCATTACGCGTTCCCGTCGAAAACAACTCTTCGGGAAGGCTCCCTTTAGCCCGATACAACGCTCTTTTACTTCTTACGCATGACCCTCTTTTATGATTCACCGAAGGGCTTCAGACACTTCTTTGCCTCCTGATAAACTCCTCAGACGCTGCTGGCACTGCATAAATAACTATTATTTGTTGCTTCCTTTACCAATGTTTGTACTTAGATAAGCAGATTTGGAAGGTTGGAAATAATTGGATCTGCCCTGTAAAGTGAAGAATCGACTCATAGTAATACTAAAAAATTGATTCCTGGGTTTAATGTAGCAGAACTGATAATGATGGGTAAGTGAAAGGTGATCATGTAAAACGAATAAACTTTGGCAAAGATTAAAACAACCTTAATTATTACATGTTCATTAATAGGTATGTATACCGTGGTGGCTAGCCGTTGAAAATTATTTAGTGGCGTAAGATAAACTTCCATATTCATTAAAGCTTGCTTTTCGTCGTAAGTTGCTTATTCATTTGTGGAAAATGCTAGGTATGAGCACAGAAACATTCTGTGCGATTTTTTATTATTGTTCTTTGCTTTCATTTTCCAACAAGAATTATCATTAAAGTAACGGTCGTACCTTCGGTCATTCGAGCTACGTATTGTTAGAGAACAGAAATCAACTTTGAACACTAGCAACGATCGTTATATATTTGAAGATGTATTATATTACATTAAATGAATTGTAGAAAGCTTTTCACTTCGGGTTATTTAGTGTATCAGCTAGTGGATTGCATCCCTCTGCGATGTTATCTATTTCACGTAACTGAATGTACCACATTCGCTTAAAGAAAGATCATTTTCATTTCAATAAGTACCAATGTGAACGAATTTTCATTTATAAATTATATGAATGCACAATAAAGGGCGTCTGTTATCTGCATATGTGTACCTGTATTTCTATGATAGTACAAATTAATAGAAATATTGGTTTGTTGATTGCTTCGGAATTAAACTATTATAGTCAATTGATTACAATGTCCAGTATTCGTCAAATTTCAAGTGTTTTCTAATTTTGAAGTTTGCTCGTTCTCCACTTCTTGGGTTCACCTCGCGACAACCTTTCATGACTATCGATTTTTGTATATTCTATCTTTCCGAGTCTCGATGTTTCCTTTAACTTCCCATCCCTTTGTTTCTTTCTTCCTTTGTTCAACAATTGACTTTCTCCTGTTTTCCCTTTCCACACTGCCGTGATGGGAGCTCCTGACACGCGATTCCTTGAGCGTATCAGCGTTCCATCTGTTCTTCAAAGATGCTGCAGGCGTTCCGCCCGGTAAAGCGCCTGCCATTGTCCCAGTCTCCCTCGCCGTGCCCGTGACCCCATCTCCCTTCCTGTCGCCGAAACGCAGGTGACTGATGGAGCACCGTTCGATAGCATCTCCTTCCGCTTGGCGAGGACGCAAGCCCCTCGGAGCGGCGTTCCTCACCCCCACCACGCGCCGCTCAACCTTCCGGACATTTTACATTTGAGCTCGCGACGTTTTTTGCCATTTTCTCTCTTTAACGTATCAAATAGGCGTGAAACATAAAGCATTGCGGGAAACCGTCTATGCAATGGAACCAGGAACTCTTCGGTGACTGTTTGACCTCTTTGGTGACTGCTCGAACTCTTCGGTGACTGCTCGACCTCTTCGGTGACTGCTCGACCTCTTCGGTGACTGCTCGACCTCTTCGGTGACTGCTCGACCCTTCGGTGACTGCTCGACCTCTTCGGTGACTGCTCGACCTCTTCGGTTTCTTGAATCCTTCGCAAGCTTTTCGGTGCAAGTTATTCAGATCGTTAGTCTGTAACTCAAATTTTCCACATTTCAAATTTTACAGTTTTATTTTTGTTTCATATTATTGGTTTGGTACAACTGAGAGATTGCTTTTTTGGAACCACTATATAGTTCCTTATCTAAATGTGAAAACCATACTGCTCGCATTTCTAATGCACTTTCAGACTTAAGAAACTCATTTCGCCCCTCGTTGCCCCGTTACTCCATATTTTTGTTTTGTTCTACCCGCGAATCTGTTTTCGAATTATGCGAGAAACACTGCGGAGGCTTTGTTTCCTTGATTGTAGCTATTTTGCGTAATCCCAGGACTCTTCCTCTTTGTGACCTTATTTAATGTAATTTTGTAGTCTGGCGACTATTGTTTTTTGTTAACTTTGTAATGCGTCGGAGCTGCCGGTGGAGTAGAATTCCTGCTTCGTGTACCGTTTTGTTATGTTAATAGGGGACAACTGGAACAGAGTATCTCCTGCTTGTGCCGAAATCCGGAGACTCTGGGGAAAGAGATTTACATCTGCTCATTTTAAATTCCGTGATAGGACACGTCACCTCATCCGAAGTCACGGCCTTTTAAGAAAATTTATTTGCGTTGTAAAATTGCCGGAATAGAGCATTTTTCAGGCCGACGACCAGCTACTCGATCTCATAAACGCCATCAAAGCTATAAAGACTCCGTAAGGATTTAGATTAATGTACACATTCCGGGGTTTAATGATCAGTTAGAAACTCCGTGTTGGCGAGTCATGAGGAACACTTGTAAAGAGGACATGGTCCTACCAGTGAATTACATTAGGGTGTATCATTACATCATTGGATTAGATTTGTCATTAAGCAGTTGTGTTAAGAAAGTTACCTTCTAAGAATGAACTTGCATGAAGATAATATCCGAGTAATAATTTCATGATCACATGACTCTCTCAAGTCTTGTTTCATAGATGTTACTTCTGATGCAGAATTGGTGGCAGGATCAAATTGTTACAAAAGGATCTTGTAGAACTGATTCACATTGAAATAACTCATTCATTTGTATGTGAACCCAAACACTTGTGGGTGTTCTTAGATCTTATTTCTAAACATGTAATACTAGGATTTATTCAACAACAATTTGTTTGACATTCCTTCCGTGTGCATAGTTTTATTGGAGTCTTACTAGGACACCAACAAATCTGAAAAAGGGAAGAAGTCATCCAAATGACCCAGCTCAATTAAAAAGTGAAAAACGAAAACGTGATTGCTTTCCTACGAGGTTCATAAGCTTCAGCAATACACTAGCGTTTACTTCAACGTTTACGCTAATGGTGCAGGAGCTTAACAAAAATAATAGGTCTCCTGCTTATATTTGCTTCTCTTGGGGAAACCCCCAGAAAAAAGAGGTAATAACTTTACTCCCTCATTTCTCTACAGAACTCGTGGACATAGAATGCCGAGTTATGTTACATTCAGATGGAAAAATGAGTTACTGGTAATATTTCTGTTTCTACCTATCGTACAGAACAAATCATGAGATTTTGAATAGAATGCAATTAGTAAGAAAACGTTTTCATTAAATGAAAATCTCTTTTAAATCTCTTAAAATGCATTTCGTATTCGTAGCTGTATGTCGCAAGCAAACAAGAATTATTCCTTACGTTCACAAGGAGAATATAATGAAAAATAAAACAAAACTTGAGTGTAGTATATTCAAATATAAATCGATTTGCGGTTAATACTCGTATGAAGCCCATATTAAATTAAATGTTCCAACATTCAGACTCTCAGAGACTCTCTTTTTGCTGTTTTTTCGATAAATATTATGGAAGTATCTTTTAAAAACAACTCAATTAGTAAGACAAACTGAGAGCTAGAGCAGTTTCTAAATTTAACTGTTTATTTTGCCGTTGCAGTCGAAATATTATTTGTCCAGCCACTTTCTAAATGTTCTGCATCAAATGTAGTATATGAAGCCACATGAGCGTTGTGATCAAATTATTGAATGATCAGTTGTCTTATTAAATACAATGTATCAACTTGTAGAGTCCAAGAAGGTAGTAGCAGACGATTATTTTGTAAATAAATGCTGATCTCAAACATAATTTAAATTACCTTGGTGACAACTGTAACTATTCTCATTTGATACTACACTGGTCTTGTATTCAATCTTTTGATGGAGGGAAGCGATGAAGATCTCGTTGCTCCTTCTAAATCTCCTTCTAAATCACTTTTGCGTCTGTACCTCTTCACAATTTTCATCTGTACCTCTTGACAACTGTCTGTACCATAATGGTCCCCTTTCTATGCACCCTGTCTTCCTCTTTTATGTCTCGCATATTCTTCTCCTCCTGTTCTCCTCTTCTCTCTCCCTTCCCTTCCTTCTCTTCTCTTCTCGCCTTCTCCTCCCCTCCCTGCCCCTTTTCACACCTCTTTTCGTCTACTCTTCTGTTCTCCTCTTTCGTGTTCTTCTCCCTTCTGTCCTCCTCTCTTGTGCTCTTCTCCTCTCCTTTTTCCGTTTCTCTTCTTTCTCCTCTCTCTCTTCTGTCTCCTCTGCTCTCTTCTGTTCTCCTCTCTCTCTTCTGTTCTCCTCTGCTCTCTTCTGTTCTCCTCTGCTCTCCTCTCCTCTCTTCTGCTCTCTTCTGTTCTCCTCTCTTCTGTTCTCTTCTCCTCTCTTCAGTTCTCCTCTCTTTGTACTAAACCCATCACCATCCCACCACGCCTCCGCTGCTGAAGTGCCGCGAGGCGCGCGGCTGCCTGCCGCTCCGTGTGCCGGGTGGGGCGGCGCAGCGCGGGGCGGCGGGTGGAGTTGGCGGAGGCCGCGCGGTGAACTTGCCGCCCTCGAAGCGCGTCGTTAAGCCCTCGGGGACGCCGCCGCAAGCCTCCGGTGAAAGCATCGATCGCGAAGCTCGGTGCCGCTGACATGAAGCGAAATTGCGAACGAGCCTGCGCTAATCAATGGGCCTCGCGTGCGGTGACGCTAGCGGTTTCATTAAGGAGCAGGACGTACTTCCACCCCACTGCGTACAAAGATTCCCTCAAGGAAGACAGAAAATCGTAGATTTTTTAAATTAATAAATTTTCTTATTAATTAGTCAATTAATTTTACGTAAAGTTCTAAAACAATAAAATCTTGTTATTTTAACTGTGGTGAAGAATAAAGCTTATTTGTAATTTTAATTATACTTTCGAAAACTAGTATATATTAAACCAATAAGTGTACAAAAGTTAGGCGAAGGATAGAAGAAACCTAATGAAATGAAAGTTTAGAAAATTTTGTTCCTAAATATTTCGATCCAAAACCGTGGAAAACTGTGGAGAACGCCATGAAAGAAAAAACACTAGGCATTTTTGTTGAAGGCGACTAGTGTGCTTCAATACACTCAGGATGAGATGCAAAATATGTATAAACAATTTAATATTTTAATGTGGCCTTAAGTGCGAGGTGGTACTCAATAACAAACACAATAGAAATTCATTTTTCTTGTTTGTTTGCCTTTCAATTTTAATTCCCTAATATACATTCCCTCGAACATGGAGTCTATATGCATTCAAATGTCCAACTACGTTAATAAACATTACAATTACAATTCAATACTCATATTTGCTCAATATCAAGCTGTCAGACTAATCATAAGTTCCACCTCCCTATCATTTAAATAACACCCCAACCTATGCTGAAACACTATTTGCACCTTCCCAATTGCTTGCGTGTATACTCTCAATATCTCTCAAAGAAAGTGATTCCTTGCACCCTCCTGCAAGATTACGGCTTTCAATGCCCTCTCCACACCTTTTGCATGTAATTTTGGGGGCCATGGGCCCCCCATCTGAACAGCGGTATGACACCAAGAATGGAATACTACACATTGTTTATTGGTTGCCCTGACAACGTATATTCTTTCATTTCCGAGATTGCGTACAATTACATTATTACTTAAGCTGGATGTCGATTTTTGGATTCAAATTAAACCCGGGGTTCTTGGCTCATCACACTACTTTTCCAACACAATTAAATTGATATAGATCTTATTCACCATAAGTACCACTTTGATCAGAAGACATTTTCTCAGAATGCAAATTGTATTGGTGAAGTTACAATATGACATGTATTTGCCAATTTGCAATTAAGTCTCAATTCGCAAGGAGGAAAATGCCCACTGCAGAGAAACGCAATGGGGCAAGATACAACATACTCTTAACCCTCTAGTACTTGTGTGGACTTCAGGAGTTGCGCGCAGTCATTTTATTTTCGCTGACGCGCAATCTCTACTTATTTTAGAATAGTGGGAGTTCTATATTCTTACAATCCAGACTGCTTGCAAACTTTTGATTGCAAGTTTCTTTTCATCTTATAGTTTTAAATTCGGTTGAGCTACAATAATTGTACAATTATTTATGCAGAAAGTAGGAGTCACTAAATTTACCGTGCTAAATTTGCCATACAGGAAATCAGAGTCGATATACTACAGTGATATACTATTAGCGCGACTGTTGAATAAATCATGACGAATTACAAATGGATAAATAAAATATTTGATATTTTGTGTGTTAATAGATCTGGTTTATCCCCATACATTCAAATTTACAGATTTTGACATATTTATATAAACATTCTGAGTTTGCAGAGTACTTGTTCAGAACGTTTTTACGAAACTCGTAATTGTTAAAACATATACTTTGATCTCGGGCTACATATGTATCTCGCTCGCTTGCCCTTGCGTAACGAAACGGGCCGCGGGTACAACAGGGATATACTTGGGTTTTCGTAACGTGGCGGATGATATTTGGTCATTTTTACACCTCCTGCCTTATAACATTGATCTTCTATTCCACATGTTTGAGGCCATGAGACTCGCTGAGAAGGACGTTCCGAATTAATGAAAAATATTCATTTTAGAGGGCGGGAGGTGTGAAAATGACCTCATGTCATCCGCCACGTTACGAAAACCCAAGTATAGCCCTGCTGTAATCGCGGCCCGTTTCGTTACTCAAGGGCAAGCGGCGGGATACATAGCCAAGCTCAAAGTTTTTGATTGATTGATTTTTTTCATGTTTCCGGGCGCGTCAACTGCTCTGGTCACTAGTCCCGTTAGTGTAGTGCATGTGTTTTTTCTCAGGAAAGGGCGGTGATCTTCCCTCGCTGGATGGCGAGATCCGCCGCCGACCCACCGTCGGCTAGTGGGGTTTCCCGAACCAGGACTCTCCCACCAGCGGGCACCCCAGCCGGACAAGCTCTAAGCTCCGACCGGTCTCCCGGAATATGTGGTAGTGTAGTGCATGTTAGTGGAAGTGTGTGTGTAAGGGGAGAGGATAGGACAAGGAAGAGAAAGGACAGATCGCGCGCGGTCCGTGGCCCGTTTGATAGGGTACTGCTCCGGCATTCGCCTGGTGTAGATCGGAGAAGCCACGGAAAACTACCGATCAGAGCAGCCGGCCGCTAGAATTCTCCTCCAGACAGAGACTGAATTCGACCCAGCTGAAAAGCTAGTGTCGAAAATCCTGCCGCCGTGGGGAGTGGGAACCTAGGACCTCCCGGTCAGAGGCGCTGCAGTGCCATCAATTGATGCACTGAGCTACCGCTCCCGGTGCAAGCTAAAAGTCCCAAGATGAAAGTATATTAACAAATTTAGAGCGGGCGGCGGGCCGCGCCGCCAGCCGTGCTCTAAGGCGGGCCCGCGGGCGGTGGCAGCGTCTGCGGCGGCGGCGGCGGCGGCGCGGTGGCGGCGGCGGCGGCGGCGGCGGCGGCGGCGGCGCGGTCGTCGTTCGCTCCGCACGCCACGGCCTTGAGCGTCTCCCCGCCAGACGCCGCCCCGCCCGCCCCCGCCCCCCCCCCCCCCGCGCCGCTTGCCCGCGTACGCCGCCGCCGGCAACGCCGCGCCACGCCGCGCCGCGCAGAATCCAGGTGTCACTGACCAATTACACACACAGCTGCGGCCGCCCTCGCACCGCCGCGGCCGTTGAAGTCTCCGACACCTCCGGTACTTTGTCCAGCTCCCATTCCACCGTCGAACGAGGTCTTCGGCTCGGCCGGCGGCTGAGATGCAATGCGCTAGGCCTGGGGTTTTCAAACTGTGCTTCGCGGTGGTTTCTTTTAAAATGGTCTTTAGATTTCATTTACTTTTATCCTTATGTAATTTATGTATTTTGTAGTATCATACTACATGATATTTGTAATGTACATGATTTATATTACTAATTAATTGTGGATTAATTGAACCTGGAAAGTCTTTTATTAATAACCTATTATAGTAACACTAATTTTTTGTTGAATATTTTAGTGGGCCTAAATTAACTCCTATATTCGAATTGTTATCAGGGAAGCCGGAGGAAGTTTTGGTTAGGTCAAGGAAGACCTGGACGAAAACCTATGCACTAAGCACTCTCCCAATACACAAAATGTACACAGTATTGCGTTTGTTTCAATGCGAAATCCGTTGCCACTGTGTTTGTCACAACATTACGACATACTCATTGATAAGTACTATTGGTACAAGGCCAGAAAAGCGGCACTATGGTAAAAGACTCTATTAAACTTTTACAACTTTCAATTCAGAGTTACACGTGTAAATTACAAACGTAAGCAAGCAACAAACCCAAGTAAATCGTCAGTCCCTGGTTCATTCCTAGTGTAGGTGACTAATCATCTGAACAATTGAATTATAAACATTTAAATTTCCTTTCAGCAGTGGCTATTCCCAAGTAAGTCACAGAGAAAAAACAAACATGCACTGCACTTACGGGACTAATTATAAAAACCGTTGACGCGCCCGGAAACACGAAAAAATAAAAAAACCATGTAAGTCATTACCGAATCGAAGACAAACAGTATGTTCGATTTTTTTTATTTCTAAACGCTTTTTTATAATTAAAAGTCTGTTTTCCTTTCTTTTTTTACTTTTTCTTAATGCCCTTTCACGTTCATCTCGTAAATTTCTTTTGTGATTACTCTGCCTCTAGACTGTACTGTAAGCGTCTACATTTTCTACACCAACCAATTCGCTCAATATCCTTCTGGGGTTGGGCTCCCCAGTGTCTCATCGCCCTGCTCTTTCTTCAGCAGCGTGTGTATCCGATGGTGGGGCGTGGTAAGGACCTGGCAAGAAGCATTGAACCTGTCAAGGGAGGAAAGTGGCGAGGCCGCGAGTAATTGTTGACAAATTGTTTTCTCAGAAGTGTTCGCTTACGTTTCGCGTCTTCTATTACCGCTGCTGCCTATTGTGTGTTGGCGTTGACCGTTACGGCTGACCCTCAACAAACGAACCCAGCAGGTGCTTTCAGCTCTGGCAACCCTTTTATGGGAGAGAGGCTATTAGTATGTGAAAATTAGCATTATCCCGTCCAGGAACCAGCAGAGGAGGCTCAGGGCATCAAGTGATGTCACTGCAATGCTGCTGACCGGGAGGTTCTAGGGTTTGACTCCCGACAGTGGACAGTAGCAGGATTTTTTACACCAGCTAGAAACCTAGGTCAAATGCAGCCGATGTCTGGAGGTGAATTCTAGCAGTTGGCTGCTTTGATCGGTCGTTTTCCGAGGTTTCTCCGATCAACGCGAGGCGAATGCCGGTCCACGGACCGCGCGCGATCTTTCCTTCCTATGGTTCTCTCCTTACCCTCTCCTTACACACATACACTCACATGCACTACACTATCACATATGTCGGGGGACCAGTTGGGTGCTTGTCCCGTTTGGAGGGGGGTGTCCCTTTAGTGCTGGATACCTGGATGGGAAAACTACGCAAGCCTGCTATAGGTCGGCGACGAAAATCACCATCCGGCGGGGAAAAGAAATCCTACCTACCGTGTCAAACATGCACTACAATTATGGGAAATTGTCATAGCAGTTAAAGCGTCCGGAAACACGAAATAATCAAATCAATCAATCAAGCCGTCAATGAGTGTCGAGTCGCTTAGTGCACTAGACAGCGCAATACACCCTGTCTACTTTATTTTCGTAGCACTGAAGTCTCAAAAACAGGTTCGTTGTGTCAATGAATAGAAAATTGGATGCGATTTAACAATGTAAATTTCACGAGAATCAGATATCCAATCCAATACAAATATTAATATATATATGTATTTATGACTCGCTGCAATGATTAAGCTTCACTACTGGACTTTTGATTTGTCAATTCCTTAAAACCTTACGTGAAATTTATTATTGATCTTTTCCTAGAACTGAATTTTGGGGATAAAATCATTAAAAAAAATTGTAAACAGAAGGTTTCAACCCAGAAATCCAGATCTTTTCTCATTTATATAATAATACTGTAGGTGGATCACGCGAGCACCAGCGGCGAGAAAATTATGGTACAAATTTTCGAAAGTTCTATTTAATTATTTTTAATAGAGATTTCACCAATAAGCATACATCGAGTTAACGTTTAAAATTATTCTCGGTTCTACGACTACTTTGTTGCATTGAGCATTAGGTACTCACCAAACTCATGTTTTACTGCATAAGGAAAATTGGTGTTCTCGTACTCACCTGCAATGGGAAAACATATTCAGTACATGGAGACAGAAAGCAAAATTACAAAAACACATTATTCGAAGGTAATCCTACCAACGTGTTGTATTCACAATAATGGCACGTAATCAGCGAATGTCACGTACTCTACCGCCAAGAAAATCCTTGGTGTTAACGTTCAAATTCCGATGCAGACGGCGCTGCAATGTTGAATAGTGAATACCATCGCGACGTGGGCTGCCGGCGCAGCCTGCAATTCTGGACATATCCACAATTTATCGCGAATTTCAAATTCCTATTTGCGGTATGCATTATGCATCCAGAGGAATCGTGATTTTCATAAAGTATGGTGCGTTCCCGTGACATGTATGAAAGTCGGCGCTAGCAGCCGTTCGATATTGGATGTCGAGATTTAGTGGCTTTCACGTGCTTTCTTCGTCGCGAAAAGGTAACCGATGCTGGACCTCCATGTACTTGAATCATTTGAACAGTCAGTTAATTACAAGATGAATGTAAAGGATTTGTGTTACGTTGTACGACAAAAATTGTAAAATTGAAGTGATGCTGGAGTTTTCCTGAACGATGGGCACTCAGAAGTGTTTATTTTCATTCAAATTGACAGAAGTTCATAATTATGTTACGGTATTATATAAATGTTGACAATATAGAAAGTTTCAATATGATCTGAAATAGTGTCATAATTGTACTGTTAAAAAAAACCCTTTTGATTTACTTGAAAGGGCACACATATATGATATATTAATTTTTACTTCAAATTCAAATGAAACTTAACCAATTTCTTATTGAATTTAACGTAGTGCAATTATATAATGTTTTTATTTAATACACACAGTGCACAGTGCTTCACTTCTGAAATTTTAGTTCCTGGAACGCTCTCCAAATTAATTAATTATTTAAAAAGAAAGAGTTATATATTTATAATATAATTTAAAAATTATTCCCGAGGTACCGGAACGCCGTTCCGTCGCATTCCGCCAGAAATCAAGCCCTGCATATACATATAAATTACTATTTTATGACTTTTCTAGGAAAACCATGATTTTTATTTCGGGACTCGGGACTGCCTTTTCATGACAACCCCCTGAGCAAATGTTCACTTTGCTTGCTAGTAAATTCGGCTATGGAATAAAACATTCACTATAATTATACATGCCGTAGAATATACATATATTCATATGTTAATGAGACATATCATTGTAATAATTATTTTTAATAAAATGACTGAAGAAATTACATGTCAAGGATATGCAGTAAATTCGAAAGTTGTGTGGTGAGTTTGATATTCTAAATTGTAGCAGCGAAGTCGCTTGCACTAATTATAGAATAGTTAACGAGATGGATTGCGTCTTCTATCGAACAGCGCTGAAAAATTTGTTTGCGAGCATGATGGAACTATGAAAAGAAGTGTTAAATATTAATCATTAGTTTTCTTTCCAAAATATTACCGCCAGTCCAATTCAACGAATCACGCACCTGAATATGATGTGCAAAATAATGTATTACTGTAAATATATGCAGTAGTTATACATTATGGGATAATACATTAAATTAATTTATTGACCCAGATTTATATTATGCGAAGTAAGGTACATAAACTAGGTTTGTTAAAAAAATCATGAAAATAATTGTTTGCCAAAAAGCTTGCCAATAAAATTCATTTATAGGTAAATAAAATATTTACTTGTCAATAAAATTATTCAAGAAAAATACTTCGAACGGCAGAGGCGAGCTCACAACTTCAAACGGAATTACACGCGCGTGCAGGGTTTTGGTGCAAAGTCGATTGGCTGTCAGTGCGCCTTCTCGAGATCGCTGCGCTCCGTCCGTCCATTGTGGTTGTGGGAACCTCGAGTCGGCTCGCCCCGGGGCGCAGTGCCGACGGCCGCCCGCTGGTCATCGACATCGCCGTCGACCGGGTGGGAGGGGCGGGGGGGAGATGCGGGCGGCCGGAAGTGGACGACGCGTGGGCGTGGCACGACGCGACGCGTTTCCTTCGGCCGAGGGCAGCGCTGCGGTAGCATCGACAGCTGAAGGCACTGCCCTTCCAGACAGCGCAAGAACTGCGAGCGTGGCAGTCGAGCGAATTCTTTCCCAAGTTCGTTGCCGTTTATTACGAGGTTGACGGCAGCTATTACTTAATAAATCGCGAGCATTATCCGACGAATGTCTGTCCCATCCGCATATGTTGAATGAATTATAGAAATGAATGAATGGTGAAGATGAAATTGATGGATGGGCGGCCGGACGAATAGATGGATGAATGAATGGGTGGGTGGATGGATGGATAAATGAGTGAATGAATAAATGAATGAGTAAGTATATAAATGAATGACGAAACACATTATGAATCAAAGAATAAATCCCTAGATGAATGGAACTATTACCTGTGTGACATATTAAGGAATAAATCAACCGTAGGAAGGACAATGTGAAAATGATAGATTTTATGAATGTGAAAAAGTGAGTAAAAAGGACTCTGTTGAACATTCTTTATGATCATCGATGAGATAATTTGTCTGCGCTTCATTAGGATATGAATATTGGCTACATATCAAGTAGTAACTTGCATCATCTACTTGAATAATCACAACTCAAACAGTATACTACCAGACAGTTTTTCTGATTTACTTTCGATGTTTTAATTCTTGTTCTTTTTTAAGCATCAGAATACAGAACTTTGAAGTATTTCTCGTGAAGTATACGATATGTTTAAGAGAATTTGTAGGTAATGATGGTGACATTTCGAATACTAGATATCTGAATATAAATATGCGTAGCACGTAGGAAGGAGATTCATTAGCGGAAAAACATTACCATGTGATATTCGAAGACCATTTTAAGAACGATTAGTATTCGTACATCATACACATTTGTGATACAGTCTGTATGGAAAGTAATTACTACGTACCGAGAGTTGTAACTATCAATAAAAGTTCAAGGTTCCTTTTTTTGATTCAATTACCGATGGACATTGCAAGGCACATACTTTTATAACGAACACGAAAGCAATAGTAATTCCACTTCCTCGGTGCAACAAAGCGTCTTTTGAGAAATAAAACATACTGACATTAAACAAGGCTGAAGAATAAACAGCATTGCTTCCGATTCTCTCTCTGGCATTATCCTATTTCAAAATCAAGGTGCATAGTTGCTCAATGTTCTGGTCTCTACCGATGGAGATGAACTAATTCTCGAATATTCAGAGTTGCTTCTAAAAGTAGTAAGCCATTTATTTAACCTTATATAAATATGGGAAGAAATTTTGACCATTTCTAGAATGACGTAAATTATTACAATGATTGTTAAAAACACTATTGTTTAATATATTGAAATCGCTAGCTACCAAATTTTCTTCATTTTCCCATTCATTGAAAACGTTTTTACATTAAGTTTGTTTGGATTGGGGTTAATTTT
This sequence comes from Teleogryllus oceanicus, assembly GCA_964035755.1. Classification (NCBI taxonomy): domain Eukaryota; kingdom Metazoa; phylum Arthropoda; class Insecta; order Orthoptera; family Gryllidae; genus Teleogryllus; species Teleogryllus oceanicus. The sequence goes on along the minus strand of CAXIVR010000008.1, from coordinate 67,975,172 downwards.
TGAGAATTGATTCTTTCCACGTACTGTAAAAGATTTTATACGCCGTGTTATTATTTAACCGAACATTAGTAACATCATTTTGTAATCATTTCTTTGTTTCCGACACGTCGCAAAACACTTTGGCAGAATTATGGTCGTAATTAGAATATGAAAGAGAAAACGCGTATTGTTGAGATGCACTCATCCATTAAGCGGTCTCAATAACCAAAGTAAGAATCTATTCTCAATAACCAAAGCAACAATCCATACGAACGTTAATGTAAAAACCTTTTATGCTAGTTCTTTGTCGTAAATAATAAACGTTTCAATATTGCTATATAGACTTCACGTAAAATTCCTTTTATATCGCCATTCCCTTCGAACAAGTGCTGATTTGATACTGTTGTTCTTGTAATTGAAACTGATCACAATGAAAATGAAAGTTTAGAGTTATTGTCCAGAAGATCAACTGCAAACTCAGAAACTTCTGTGAGATAACTAACAGATCGGTGTTTTCCAAATCAAAATAATACCCTGGAGAGAAAAAGTAAGGAATTCTATCCGTAGTGTAAAATGGAAGTAATTTTATTTACGTTCTAGCCATGCCTTCCCCTTCCCCCGGCATCACCAAGCGATGTCCCCCCTCCCCTCTCCCGCCCTCCCCCCCCCCGCCCGCTCGCCGCTCCGCCCGCCCGCCCGCTCCGCCCCGCTCCGCCCGCCGCCCGCCCCCGCTCCGCCCCCCGCCCCGCCCCCCGCCCCGCCCCCCGCTCCGCCCCCCGCTCCGCCCCCCGCTCCGCCCCCCGCTCCGCCCCCCGCTCCGCCCCTCCGCCCTCGCTCCCCCCGCTCCGCCCGCTCCGCCCCGCTCCGCCCCGCTTGTATGTAAAAAGAAATTTGTAAAAAAAAACGAACTTCAGATAATATTTTAAATCGAGAAGATTTATTTTTTTTCTGGGTCATTCGAAATTATTAGTGACAAATTTGGTTGAAATTACTTTTCTTGTTCCAGAGGTACGCGGGACAAACACACGCAAACATGCATCCAGTTTTATATGATAAGATTTCGTTAATCACAATTGACACGTCGGCTACTAGCTGTCTAACTCCGAAGTGCAACTCTCATAAATGTTATAATTTTTATATTTACTTCGCTACACATGATTTCTTCTATAAATATTCACAATGATAATAACATTTCCCACCGCCTCTGATTTACGATATTCATAATTTCTGACTGTTGCAATGATTGTTTTACATACTGCACCCTGACCAAGGGATGTGCGAGTCATGGGTCCTTAATGATCAGCATTTCCTCCTACCAACGTCCTCCCACTTTCCAGTCGTTCCACGCCCTCCCACTTCCTACCGCGCCATCTCGCCCCGACGCCAGTCCTCCTACCGCGTCTTGTGCTCCCTGACCGCTCCCCCTTCCAATCACGCCTCCGGCCCAGCATTCACATCGGATCCTCGTTACCGTTCTCCATCCTCCCCGCCCCTCATCCTGGGCCCGGCGCGGGCCCCACACGCTGTTGCGCATGCGCCGTAAGTACTGTAATTAAAGTGTCTTACCCGACGCAAAGACATAATGGAGTGCAGCTTCCGCCCATTACGTTGCGCGCCGCGCCGGGGGCGCCCCCGAGCGGACGAGTGTCGGGAGCGCGCGTTTACACGACGCCGGGCTTTACCTGTAATTTCAGTGCATGCGGGCGCGGGCGTTGTTTTTAACGTAATTATGCCGCTCGCTGCATAACCGCGGGATTGTCTGTGGGGCTCTCGTGCGCGCGCGGTTACGAAATGGGAGACGGAGATGCAGAAACGCCCAGATGCGTTGCGTGTTATTTGCGTGGTGGCAGTAGTCGGTTGTCATCGGAACCTGAGTGAAGGTTCTGGGTAAAACATTTAACTGCTTTGCGTGGAAGTAGACGTAGTAATGGCAGCGTTGGTTTTGCAACTGATTTACACAAAAACGTTTTTGTTAAAATAAAATATCTGATAAGACTGAAATTGTTTACAATATTAAGAATTGATTAAAATACCACGTGATTGAAAAAATAATGTTGAATGACAATTATATTAAAAAACATATATTTTATATTTCTCATACTAGCGGTTGAAGTGCATTTTATTTTGTAAATAGGAAAGGTTTTGACACGAAACCGAAAGCCCGAGTGGGGAATCATTCGAGCAAAACAAATTCACTTTTACCACGTTAAAAACATCTTTTTGGAAAAGTATATAGCTACGTTTTGTATTTGTGACGTAATTTGCTACATGCTGCATAACCTCCGAGATGGCTGACTATTCCCATGCTCGCATGGTTACGAAATGAGAGACAGAGAAACAGAAGCTTGAGACCCACTTCGTGTTGGCGTCGTTATGTGTGGTGTTGTTGGAATGGGATAGTAGGATTTCTGGCGGAGGACAAAAGAAAGTACTACGATGTCTTCACATAATTGATTCACAGAATTGTGTTTAAATTACTTTACTGAAAAAACAGACAACTTGTAATTAATACAATAAATATTGTTTAGCGAAACCTCAAAGTGTGGTACAAACCGGAAAGTATAGTTCGATTGCAAACAACAACTGATAAATTCAACCTTACGTAAAAGTCATAAATGTTCATCCGTTACCTGAATTGATACCAAAATATAACCGTCGGTTGTGACTTGTAAGTAATATTTCTTCTAGTATTACCCCTTTTATTTCATTATTATTTATTTTCAGGAAAATTGATTACAAATATTAGCAAATACTTATATGTATTGCGGTAGGATATGTTGATATCTGTGGAAGATCTTCCTGCGAAGTTATATTAACCCGACTGCGATATTATTATGTTATTATAGTTATAAGAATTTACTTACATTTTGCGTACATGCGCAGCTGGATATCGAAGTTTCTGATTAAATTATAGACAGTTATTTTGGTATCAGGGTAAAGATTGGAATTATTAGTGTGTTTATTAGTTTACTAATGCAGCAACTATTTATTTTATTTTCTAAATTTGAGTTAGAATTTCATATTGAAGATACCTCACTGGTAAGATAGCATTGTGAGCAGAAACCTAGGGGTTTTTGCGAAGGGATGAACAATGCTTCGCGTGAGATTGTAAGAAACAAATAAATTGCTCCCTACTTTTTGAAGCGATAAGACATCTTCTCCACAAATACGTCTTAATTGCCGGCTGGGGACACAGAATAATCTGATGAACTACAGCATGCGTTATTTTGAGCCATTTTTGCCTGGGACAGCTGGCAGGTGCCGGTGTAAACTCCTTCTGACTCGTTGCCCTTGAGGGAACCAAGCCTTACTTTAAATGTATTGTCCGTTAAGAGGAAGATATAACGCTAACATATGCATGTCCTGCCCGGTTAAACACTGCACCTTGCAATACTGACACAATCCATGTTTTTTGAAAATAAATACCCTCGCAGACTTCTTAACGCACCCTGGTTTATTCTTAAAGTCAAATACATCGTAAATTCCAAAGGCCTTATATCACTAATTGTTTAAGGAGCGTCTCCTCTAAATTTTATTCACTTTTTCTATCTTGTCCAAGGGCTTCCTTTTTCAACTTTGGTCAACAAGTCCATACTCCTAACTGAATAAAATTTCGTTTTCCCAAACGTATTTTTAGACCCCCTTGACTCAAATATCCCCACATGTCGTCTCACAATACCCATCCTTACACACCCTCCCAACCTTAACAATATCATTCACAAATAACCTTCCATTTCTCACCTCACCATAAAGCATATTTTTTCTTTGGTTTTAACACCTGAGCAACCCACTCAATCAACTTAGGAAATTTCAAAATTATTTACATGTATTCCCATCTCTGTATGACCACCAGGTCGAGCATATAGCAATAAATAAAAAAGAGCAAGATTTGAATATTTCATAGTCTTAACGGATGAGGAGTATGCCTGTTGATCATAATAATTATTTGAAAATCATCAGGATTCAGCATTACAGTGGAGTTACACGGCTAACATTACAACATGACGAAATGTTCTGGCTTCTTAGTACGTATTGAAGTGGAGAAACTGATGAGGTAATTATTTCACAAAAGTCTCGAATAATCCAATTCAAGTAAATTCAAGAGAAATTTCAGCATATTTTCTGCACTACCCAATACAAATGAGACGAGGATTTCATTTCTGTACATTTGACTGTAGATAGGTTGAAATGTTAGAATAAGAGGACTTAATAGAAGGACATTATTGTAATGGGCCACACCAAATAATTTTCTCTATCAAATTAATTGCCATAACATTTTCAAAGTTTTTTATATTATAGTGTTTATTTAAAAGTGTTTCAAAGTTCTATGAGAATATCTGAATTTAAATTGTCGAAGGATATTATTCCCTCTAATTTTAAAATACCTGGTGCGGCAAAAGTCTACATTGCCAAATTGCAACATAATGTTATATTGCAAACTTACCATACTTAGTAGCCGGTAAATTACTTAGTTGATTTCAGTGAATGGATAAACACCATGTATGTAAATCAATTGCCAAACAGTTATAAAATATATAGACAGTAGTGATGGTCTTTGTGAGTAGTTCTGCTGTCCGCTACCAATGTTTTAAGTAAAATGTTCTTTTGATTTAAATACCACTGATGAAATTAAATAGCATTTTTTGAGTGGCGACATCTGCCACGTTTGCGTATTAACCTTTTATTATTTCAGTCAACTCTAAAACTTTGCCATCACGATGTCTGGCCTGACGGAACACATGAACCATCGTGTCTGGTGAGTGTAGTGTATTTTAGATGTCCGAGGCGTCTCATAAGCTTGCGAGTGGCTTGCCCTCGAAACCATTTGCAACACCTGCCTCCAGTTAGGAAGAGAAGAGGGTAACTATGGGAGAAAACGCTCCAATCTTCTCGAGGCGTGAGATGAACAGTCTAAAATATCCGAGAAACACGTTCACGCACGCTTCTGAAAGCGTGTCAGGTCCCATAGCTTTTCCCACATCGTGAAGATCTAGTGGAGATCAGTTTAGAAAAAAAACTACCTCGAGAAGAGATGTAATTTAGCGTTTTGGAAAATGAGATTGTTAAAGATTGCTAAGAAAATATGAGCAATTTTCAAAATGAATTTGGCCATCTAAATCGTGAGATAACTAAATGATGTGAGCAAGATTCTATCTATAAATGCTGCGATCGTGATGAGTGATACCTTTAGAAACACCTTGTCAAAAATAATGATCTGATATCTTTTGAGTAATGAAGAGTCATGGGCACAGCCACACTTTATTCGCTCATGTATTCATTTCACAAAAATGCTACTATTATTCGAAGGAATACGCTTAGCATAATTGTATTCACAAGTGCTCTCGTTAAGCTTTAATTTCTTTTTATAATTCTGTAATTTACGATATACACCTCTTTTATGATGCACCCTTGTTGAATGTGAAGCCTCCTTATTAAGGGCAAAATTGAAATGCATGAATGTGCCTCAAAGTTATTTCATAAAGGCCACATAAAGTGTCACAGCAGCATTATTTGACGTTAATATCAAGTTTGCTTGCTTCAGAAACGAGACAGTTCATTTAATGCATGATAATGTATACAAGCAAAATTCTCATTTCGTAGTCATATTGACTAGCGTAATGGATACAAAATGTAACAAAAAGGTTTTAATATTGATTTTTGATTAAATTCATTTGAGAATTTGATATTTACAGCTAGAAAATTTATTTAATATGTTTATTACGTCGAACAAGGAACATTGTAAATGTAGAATTTTCTTTCACAATTATTGGAAGCGTAACGATAGTATTATTAAATATTAGTGAACGCGGCAGATTTTATGTCTGTACCGCTTGCTCGTTTTAGTTAGAATTCCGTTTTTGTTTACAGCTGATTTTTATGTTAGTATGATGTGCGTTAACAAAAGAAATATATTTGTTATGATGTATGGTAGAATAAATGACAGAAAAGGAAAAAAAGGTCAACTTTTTTGTATAGACTACTAATACCTTGTCACTGTCATTTTTATACCTTTAACAATGAAATATGGACATTTACCCAATCTTATTTATTTATTTATTATCTAACATTATTATAATCTTATCATCAATTATGTAACGGTAAGAATGAAGATAATGACAATTACAGTAATGGCTATGCTGCTGCCAAGAGTGAGGAATACTATACCAGAGAGAATTACGACAATAATGATTTATATAAATACAATGACGATTATGATAACGCTGGCGATTATGACAGTAATGACAATCGATTCTTTATTGAAAACGAACATCTCGATATTTATTTACAACTACAATATCCATGTCAGGTAACAGCTTCGATGGAATGAAAACGACTCGAAGGATCCCGTACAGCACGAGGGCGACTGGGGCACTGAGAACAGAGTGGAAACGCGAGCCCGAAGAGGTTTGGGGGCGGAACAGGTCAGGGCGTGGGGGCGGGGGCGGGGGCGGTGAGATGCGACGGCGTAACGGTTCGCCCGCTCCTCCCCTCCTCGCCCCGCCCCCGCGCCTGTTATTCAGGAGCCGACGCGGCTCGTTATCTGCCGAGAAGTTCGCGCCCAAACAGCGACGCGTGCTAACGAAGTGCGATGCGCCGCCGGGGGGGGGGGGAGGAACGAGTCGGGGCGGCGGCGGCTGACGGACGCGCCATGAATATTGCTGCTCCGCCGTGGGGGCGGCGATGGTGGCGGTGGCAGTGACGGTGCGGGCGGTGGCGCGGTGGTGTGGTGTGGTGTGGTGTGGTGATGGTGGTGTGATGGCGACGGTGGAGTTGCCGGTGGCGGCGGGGGTGCTTGTGGCGGTGGTGGCGGCAGTGCGGCGGCGGTGATGGCAGCGGCGGTGGCGGGGGGGTGGCGGCGGTGGTGGCGGTGGCGGCGGCGGTAGTAGTGGCGGCGGCTGTGGCGGCGACACCGCGCTAAGCTCTGCATTAATTCAGAGCGACCGGCGTGCCCGGAGCCCGGACGGCGAGTAGTCTCTGTCACCACAACCACGCCGCCGCTTCTGCCGCCTGTATTCGCCTCTCGGACCACGAAACCCGATGTCGCTGTCGCACCCTTGTAAGCCACTGTACCACTTCGACGTCGTCTCGCTGTCCACGTGTCTTCTCCTTCGGTTCACCTTATTCAATGAATCAAACATGCCCTATTTTACGTGACGAGGCTCCGGCCATCGGGCCAGTTCTTCCGCCTGACCACGCAAATTTCGCCACTCTCCTGTCGCCCTCTGGCAGAGAAAGAAGGTATCGCTAGGGCGACGAAGCAGGCGATTTGTGTTTAGCTCAGAGGATCTTTTACATACTTGACTTCCCCTCTGAAGATAGGCGAAGGTGTACACCCGAAAATTGATTGATTGATTTTTTCGTGTTTCCGGGCGCGTCAACTACTTCGGTCATTCGTCTCGTTAGTGTAGTGCATGTTTTTTTCTCGGGAGATGGCGGTGATTTTCCCCTCGGTGGATGGCGAGATCCGGCACCGACCTACCATGGGCTATTGGGGTTTACCCGGAACCAGGACTCTCCCACCAGCGGGGCACCGCCCCAGCCGGGGACAAGCTTTAAACTCCCTACCGGTCTCCCGGAATATGTGGTAGTGTAGTGAATGTTAATGTAAGTGAGTGTGTAAGGGGAGAGGATAGGACAAGGAAGAGGAAGGACAGATCGCGTGCGGTCCGTGGCCCGTGGCCCGTTTGGTAGGGTACTGCTCCGGCATTCGCCTGGTGTTGATCGGAGAAACCACGGAGAACTACCGATCAGAGCAGCCGGCCGCTAGAATTCTCCTCCAGACAGCGACTGAATTCGACCTAGCTGAAAAGCTAGTGTCGAAAATCCTGCTGCCGTTAGGACTCGAACCAAGGACCTCCTGGTCAGAGGCGCTGCACACCCAAAGAACTTTGACGGTTTGAATCAGCGATATTGGGTATAACAGCTGGTATAATTCTGACCGCTGCACTACAGAAGAAGCTGGACCTTTCAGCCTACGTTCTCATTGTTCTCTTAGTTGTTGATCTCTTTGGGGAGTATCTGTGCGTCTGCGTGGCCGCTTGCACATGCGTTCTACTGAAGAAAAAAACTCAGCTTGTTTGCAGCCAACAGATTCCTGAATGCTGCATCCAATCATTTAGAGAAAAACGCCCGAACAAGTATTGAGTTTGCTGCAGCATTGTGGACGTTAATATTACATAGCTGCACATTCGATTCACTTAATTAGGAATCAGTTCAACCTAATATTTCCCCGTTTGTATCAAACACATTCATTACAATATTCATGCTAATGTTGGGAATTATAGATTTTCCTTTGTGTTGCATTATTGCCTGCTTGTTTACGTGCGTGAACCTCCCTCCCTCTACATACACACACACACATACATACATCAACATGCTTGCATGCCTACGCACGATCAGATGTTGTAAGTGGGAAAGGGATCGTGGTAACCTGTCAAAAAGTTTGGAAGGTTTTGAGTGAATTACACTGGGTATAAGAGACGGGTTCTTGAATTTTCCATGTTCACATAACTGCAAAGTAGATGCTGCATGAAGCGAATACAGTCAGTACAAAAGGGATTATACACTACGTTAAAAGCTAAATGTCTATTAATACAAAACACAGGACGAAACAAATGTGTTATGCGTAGTTCAGTTATATTTTCAGGAAAAAGCAAAAATATCACTTTCTGCCCTAACTGTACCTCTTCTCCTGCGCCACCTCTTTTTTTATTATTGTCCATTTTATTGAATGAGTATCATGAGATAATGTGTCTTATTTCAAAGATAGGTTCAGGCGTCTCAAAAGGCATGTAGCATGCTTCCTTCCGTAGCATTGCAACACAATTTACACAAATGTAGAGAATGTATCTTTTGAATTGATCAATATTGATAAATTGCATTTTTATTATTATTATTATTTGATTAAAATACATTTTTATACATTATTTTATTTGATAAATAGACGAATGAAGAATTGTTAATAAAATATAGTAAAGCATACTAATATTACAGGCATAAAACTAAGGACAATGGACATCCCCCCATAATTAAGCAGAGACGGAGGACAACTATAATAAAGTGAGGACGATTCCTACAAAACCGGGACGAGAGGCAGTTGTATTTGAATGTTGTATTCTAACTAAAGTAGAAAAGACGTATCAATAGACCATGTCTTTGCTTGGGACTATGCTATGAGAACATTATCAATCCAAAATATCCCGGTGCCAGTCCTTTAACTGCCTCGTCCTCCTGCATTGTTCTTCTCCACTGGGTTCTTTTCTCAACCCTGTGTATCCGCGACACCCATCGACTAACTTCCTTGTCCTCCTACATTGTTGTTGTCTATGTGTTCCGTTTTTGCCCGCACTTGTGTGGAGCTTGTTAAGAACTCGAGGACCCAGGACCCAGTTCGCGTGGGCGCGCACAAATAGCGCCGTTTGAGCCTGGGGGGGGGGGGTTGGCGGGGGCGGCGTAGCAGGGGTTGTAGGGCTACGTGGGGGAGTTCTGGGCTCTCGCTTTGTTCCCTTGGATCGGGGACCGTTACGCTGCACTTCTGCCGAATCAACAGTTGATGAGAACTGGACGATGAACGCGAAATTGCCATTCATAGTCATAGGTGTGCTCAGGCCAAAAATCGTAAGGGCACCGACCAACTACATTTCTGGGCCTACTTTTGCAGTGATCTTTTATATCTAGTAAATGTATGAAATATATTACAAAGACAATTAAATTATAGCTTCGATAATTAATATGAATGAATACAAATTATTTTATGTTGATATTTAAAAGATTGTCAGACCTGGAGAACCTCTTTCCGAAATATCGTATGCCTTTCTTTAGTTAGTTAGTTACTGCACATGATCAAATAACTCTTTCTCAAACATGAAATAATAATTTTCATGGAACGTTGTAATATGTTTACTCTTTAATACTTTAAATCTTCAAAAAATGTGTCAGATTGAATGTGTGTTGTAATTCTTCACATTATGTGCATTTAAGGAAAACATGTTAGTGCTTTTAAGTAGTTCACAGTAAATAATTGTCAGAATGGTTCCAAAAGTATTGTATTATTCTACCGCTGAGAACGTAAATTTTCTAATAATGCCAGCGGAATTAAGTTTGGGAACTTCTATGTTTGATGACACTATGGCGTCATGTAACGATCGCTGCACGCTCTCGGTTTAATGAGCAAATCACACAGTCTGAACAAATTACCAAAGCGTTTGTCACTATATTTGCTCGTTCTAGAACGCAAAAGAACAAAGGTCAGGCTGCAACATGAATGTTCTCTCCAGCATCCTCTTAGTAGAGTAGGGAAAATCGATTGCTCAGCTAATAATAATTGTCATTATTGTTGCAGCTGTGCAGATCGTAAAGCTATTCTACGGCTTTAAATGTAGAATAATGGGAACTCTGAAACCTCCTTCATGTAATATTTATTCTCCTTAGATAACGATTCATATCAAAATAAACATAGTTCTTGCATGGATTTTTTTTCAGTGATATTTTCTCAAATGAAATTTAAGTTTTTGCATGACGCATTGAAATAAGTATCGACATATATTTAACATTTATTAAAACGTTGTTTAATAGAATTCAAAATAATTCAGATTTCTTGAAATCTTTTCATTCTTTGTTGGGATTTAATTTTATCAAAGCCGAGGTAGTATAATCACATCTTTTTCTCTTCGTTACATCACCTATACACGAACACCGCAATACATTTTTTTGCGTCAGTCGTCACCTTGCTTGAGGATTATCAGTCCATTATGCTTAACACCAAGGATAAGTTGGATAACAACGGTTAACGTTACCTCTCACAGGTGCGCGACTGCATCACGAGATGAATGTCATGTTTCAACCAGAAAGGTACACGTAGGTGGTAGGGGGAATGTTGTTTCGAGATTGAATCTAATCTCTTATTTTCAGAAGTCTCGCAAAGTGGAAAAGGATATTTCACAGAAAAATAATGGCAAGATGTGATGCAATTTTTAAAACAAATATTTGAAGTGAGTTTTTGTACTCTCTTTTTTTTTCAGAAGCATATGGAGAAAAAAATCCTCAATCATATTTCGTAACATTTATAAACGTTCCGTACAAAAAATTCTATTGTGGGAAGGGAAGTCTCGGAAATACCGCAAAATTTTCCTCATTTTTTACATTTCTAGTACTACAACAAATCATTATTTAGGTCAGTAGTAGAAAATGCAAATATACAGCAATTTTTTCATTATCTCGATTTTTAAAGCTGAAGGGATATCCGTCTCTAATTGCGCTATCCAGATATTCCCAATTACTGCGTCCATCACAGTTTCGCCGAAGGCGAGCGAATCGAAATGAGAACGGAAGTAATTGAACAGAAGGAGAGAGAGGGAGAGAGAGAGAGAGAGAGAGAGAGAGAGAGAGAGAGAGAGGAGACTGAGAGCAAGAGGGAAAGAGCAAGAGAGAGACTGAGAGCAAAGAGAGAGAGACAGAGAGACTGAGAGCGAGAGAAAAGAGAGAGAGGGACAGAGAGACTGAGAGCAAGAGAGGACAGAGAGCTGAGAGCAAGAGAGGGACAGAGAGACTGAGAGCAAGAGAGGGACAGAGAGACTGAGAGCAAGAGAGGGACAGAGAGACTGAGAGCAAGAGAGGGAGAGAGAGACTGAGAGCAAGAGAGGGAGAGAGAGAGACTGAGAGCAAGAGAGGGAGAGAGAGACTGAGAGCAAGAGAGAGGACAAGAGACTGAGAGCAGAGAGGACAGAGTGAGCAAGAGAGGACAGAGAGAGGACTAGAGGACAGAGAGACAAGAGAGGGACAGAGACTGAGCAAAGAGGCAAAGAGAGCGGACAGAGAGACTGAGAGCAAGAAGAGCTAGAGCAACTAGAGAGAGAGAGAGCTGAGAGCAAAGAGAGAGAGGAGGCAGGTCGCGTGACAAAAGCGGCGGACGCAATGGAGCAGTCTTGGCGGCGACGCTGGAGGTCGGCGTCCTTGTCGGACGCATTCGGCGCGTCGCTCCGCGCCGCCGACCTCTGCGAACGGCGCAAACGGGCAATTCGAGGTGCCCACGCGCTCCCGCACCTTCGCGAGCGCGCGGCAGACTGCAACGAGCGCGCGATGCATTCGGGGCGAATCGCAACTCGAGCGACCGATGATCAGTCACGCGCTATTGTAACTGGACTAATGACCTCAGCAGTCGACGTGTCCGCAAACACCAATCAATCGTTGATTATTCCTGCTTTGATCTTTAGCTCCACAAGTCCATTGGATTTTTTTTCACGTGAGGTGGCGGTGTTTTTCCCCTGTATACAGTTCAAAAACGAAATCCTTACTTTTCAAAACAAAAAAGTGCGATTTCAGAAATTGCGAACCGCGATGCGATGGTATCTGATACTCTGAGGCAACGGGAGGGTGTTGAGTTGGCTAATTACGCGTAAATTCATGATCATCTTTGCTTTCGTAATACAGTTTAAATGATGAGAGTTAGAAAATAATTAACCATAACAATCAGAGGTATTATCACAACTTACCCAACTATAGCTGTACGTAATTGTTTAGTTGTTTTATTTCCTAACTCACATTATGGATTACCACAAGTTATCTGCTACCACCACGGAATTTACAGACTAAATAACTCCAACGGTTGTTTTAAAAATAGTTTTTTGTCTATTATTCTTGATTGGAACATTCTAAAGCATGTGAATCATCAATGAGACACTTATGTATGAATTAATGGTGTCATTGGCAGGGGAAAATCAATAATTTTCATGCAGTGAACATCGAAATTCCCTAGCGGAGACGATCTCCAGCATTCGCTCTGCCATGTGCCACCTGGACGAACGCATTCCATCGACTCAGAAAGCATCGCGCTCTCGCGAGAAATGAGTAGCGCGAAATGCCTGGTGGCGACTGAAAAGCGCGGAAATGCGATTACACGGCCGCGCAGAAAAGACGCGGCTCGTGTTTGCTCGCCGGAGACGCGAGAGCTGCTGTGTAATTGGCGGCTGGCGCCCGCCGTCAGTTGGGCGTCGACGGGATGGGACGGGACCGGACGGCGACGGAGGCGGCGCAAAAGGACGGACGACCGCGATGACAGACACGCGGTAAGGAGAGTGAATGGGGCGGTATTTACGGGTGAGAGAAGGGAGGGTGATCTCGGAACAGATTGAAAACGGTAGACGTTGATGGGTAAAAATGCGTAGGCTGTTTTATGTGTAATAAGCGAGTTGTAGAAGGAATGGTTTGGTTTTGCGGATGAAAGAGAGATATGATCGCAAGACAGATGAAATGGTAGACGTTGATGGGTAAGAATGCGTACGCTGTTTTATGTACAATAGAAGGGATGTAGACGAGAATGGGTTAATTTTCTCGCATCGTGTTCACATCTTTTATTTTCAGACCGTTCCCAATTAATTTTTCGCTGGGTATTATGAACATTTTCAATAGAGAATGAGATGTGAGCACATTCCATCGTAGGCGGTTTGAAAGAGTGAGATTGTGACCATGTGTTTTGTGGTTTGCTCTTCCTCTCTGTGCAAGAGAATCAGAATGTGCCATCTGGTATCTGTCGCTACAAAAGATGATTTTATAAAAGATCAAAAACAAACGATCAGGATATGCATGGTGTATACAGATTGTAATGGGAAGCGATATTTGTAGGAAAGAATCCTGACGAATATAACACAGCCATTCATACAGCATATGTTGATTCTTCACTACTTGGAAACACTAAAGGCGATCCGTCATATGACGCGCTAATTTGTAATTTGTCGAAGAGTTAAAAAATTTTAAAAGACTCGAAGAAATTGTGATTCTTGAAACGAAAACCCAATTCATTTATTTCACAAGCAGAACTAGAGGCGGGAATTAGGATATGCGGGCTCAAATTAGGGAGGCACGAGTGCAGGGCGACCGGCCGAGAAGCGCCAAAGTGAAACAAGCCTGCGGGGCGGCGGAAGAGGTCGGAGGTTACGGGGCCAACCACATTAGCACCAGCAGCTCCAGTGATATGCACCACGACCAGGCCGAGACGAGAACGCTTAATGCTCTGCAATATAATACACAGACCGACCCACTCCGCTCCGCTCCGATCCGAGTGCTTGTTATAAATTCGACGCCTCTCCTAGTTAATATGCCAGCGCCGCTATATAACTCGCTCTCCCACCTTTTTTATTTTAATTAAAGTGTTGTTTGTGTTCCTTTTGTTCGAAAAAAGAACCCGCGTTGAGGTGTCTCACTTTTCAAGCGGCAAGCGAGCGTGCGACTGGGCAGGTGGGTAAGGAGGGGAAGACGGAATGGGGGAGGAAACGGGTCACGTGGAATGATCGTTGGGGATATGGATGATTTGCTCCACGCACGGAAACCGCGTTTGCGGTTTTGAAACTAGGTCGTGTGCGAGGACAGCCTTGCGTCATCTGTCGTTTCTAAACACGTTCGTCGCCTTTAAATAATTTTTTCTTTGTTGCATTCTTTCCACTTCTTGCGGTATTCTGTTTGTTAGAAGTACCGTTCTTTCTTCGTGCATTCAGCTGTGGAAAATTTGGTCTTAATAATGGTCGGTGGTTTTTAAGGCGATTTAGAATTATTTCGACGCCGCCAATATTGCACTTCAATTTTCATCGCCAGGAATTACGGATTAAATAGTGGAAACTCAAGTTAGTGGCTTGGTTCCCGCCTTTAAAGTAAACACGTAATGATTAATTTTTATCTCGAGTCATTTCGTAAATTACAACTTGAGTCGGCTTTTTACATAAAAGAATTAGCTATTTTAAATTTAAAATGTGAATTTGAAAGACGAATTAGTTATTCAGAAATCAAAAGAACAGATGAAAGTAACATACGACAAAAGGATGTTTTAGAAACTTTTGGAGTTTTTTTAAATTTTTGATTCTTTATTACATCTTTCATTGTTATATCTGTCTCTTTCATACGTCGTCATAGAGGTTTGTCATGAATGGGAGATGCAAAACAAAGAACGCGCGAGCGCCAAGGAGCGCCTGATGCGAGAGGAGAGGAGTGGAAAAGAGAGGCGGGTGGCGGGGAGCGGGGGGAGGCGTGGCGTGGCGGGCGGAGGTTACGGGGAGGGGCAGGGCGGGTGGGGCGACGGCCGCGAGGTTGCTGGCCCCTGTGTGGGCCATTCATGGGCAGCCGACGAGCTTTCTTTATATGTCAAGGCCTCCCTGGCCACAGCTCCTCCGCCACCGCCACCGCCGCAGCCGCACAGGGGCCGAAGCGTACAATGGGTCGAAATGCGCCAAACGAGCCGAAGGGTAGAGAGAAGTAAACGAAGGCCAAAGTACATAAAAGTGGAAATTAACAGGATTAAATAACTGCAATGCTGAAAATGGAAATAATGGGAACTGTACGAAAAACCGACATATATACTGCGGTTTTCAGAGCTGCGTTTGAAAGGTACCAGCTGATTCGGTGTCATACAATCGGAAGGCTGAACGCCACCATTACGACGTCATTGTAGTGAGTGTAAGGTTCCGATTGGACAACACATAAAACAGCTGATATCCTTCAAATTCAGCTCTGTGAAAACCGCAGTATAATATAAACGTGAAATTTGCGAGGGATATAGAGAGAAAGTATGGATAGAAACACACTCAATGTGGAAAAGAGGAAAAACAAAAAATGTCTTCAATACTAGCATCATGGCAGTCCGTCCGTGTTAAGTGTTTCGTCTAAGCCGTTCAGACGATTTTTCTTCAAACTGACATCCGATCCATCTGGGCGAAATCCAGGTCCTGCTAATTTGAAACCGATGATTTGAGTTTTGAAAATAGCTACTTAACGCAAAGTCTTAACATTTATAAAATGTGCTCAAAAATGACTTCAAAAATTTTTTATTATTTTTTCTCTCAGGCAGGGCAAAGATGTTACATAAGGTGCAGGCTTCATTTTAATTGAACGCTCTGAATTTCCAAAATTTTCAAAAGTTCCAAATAATGCGAGAAAGTATGAGCTGTTGTAGCAACACAAGTTTCTTTATAGGAGTTAAATTACTTTCTTAGAAACCAAAGACTATATGCTGCGAGTGAATAGGAGTCGTTTCGACCCATTGGGCATCGGTGGTTCTCATATGTGTTTACGCAGTAAACAGGCGGGGAGTCGCTTTGAGGTGCCCCGTGTACGTGGACCCTTTTATAAAATACAATGGCGAACAACTTTCATAACCAATAGGCCATATTTAAGACTAAAGAATACTACCGAATCTATAAAGGAATGGTTTCATCACACACCTCACGCAATTTCATTACTCACACATATGCTGCAAGATTTACTAAATGCGTTGAGTACAAACAAACAGCAAACTTGTGAAATAAGGAATATACGATATTTTACAATGATGACCAAACTCTACTTGATATTTTTTCCTTGGGATGAGCATTAGCGCAACCAGTGACAACAATAGCGTTTAAAGTCTCCCTAAAATCACTTCTCAGTCTCATCGAGGGCCGCTGACCTGCCAGTTCAGTTTGAGAACCCGTTACTGATCAAGGAAATTTTTAACAAAAACACCATGTAGTATCAAAACATCATGTAGTTTGATACATGTAGTATCAAAACAAGTAAATTATGTAGCACTATTCATTACAATGTATTATTAATATGGAACTTTGATTACGTCTCGACATTTTCGACAGAATACCCCTAATTTATAATAACATATTTCAATAAAGATTATTTTACAACAATTCGATGAGGAACCTGGAGATGTGACACGGAGAATGCGTAGATGATTTTTCTTCATATAGCAGAATGTGAATCAGCTTTAAAACAGAAAGTATGAAAACGTATTTTTCTTTCCAAAGAGAATTCACCTTACTCTATCGCTGATATGCGAGGTTGAGTGCTCCTGCACATCATGGTCACCAAGCATGTAGGAGATTCGTAAATACTGAAGACGTTCTTTATTATGTCACAAGCTGTAACGCAGCGATTTATTGTTGGGTTTCATCTCCACCTAGTAAAGAGGTGTCATGTTAGAGGGCCCTAGAAAGAAGCAGAACACTTTGTGAGGACGTGGAGATCGAGGGTTTCTCGGTTCTACAGGTTGTGGATTTTCTGCTTAAGACAATGACAGAGAGAGAGCGATAGTGTTTGGAGAACTTGGTAGCACTTGTGAAACTGTATAGCGGAATTATTGTAATTAAATTGTTATTTTTGGTGGTGAGAAAAACTGTAATTTATCATCAGAAAGAGCGATCGACAGAAAGTCAATGACGTATTGGACATGACGATTGAGGTACAAACAGTGCCTGACCGTAATGATGCACCTGGTGAATGATGTTAATGGGTAGATGATTCTGAAGAGATAATGTTAATAATAATGAGCAATGGCACTGATGCGCCTGCAGCGCCTCTGACCGGGAGGTACTAGTTTCGAGTCCCGACGGCGGCAGGATTTTCGACCCTGGATTTTTAGCGCGAATTCAGTCGCTGTCTGGAGGAGAATTCTAACGGCCGGTTGCTCTGGTCGGTAGTTTTCCGTGGTTTTACCGATCAACACCAGGCGAATGCCGGAGCAGTACCGTAAAAAACGGGCCACGGACTGCGCGCGATCTTTCCTTCGTCTTGTCCTATCCTCACCCCTTACACACACACACACTTACACTAACATGCACTACACTACCACACAAGCCGGGAGACCGGTCGGGGACTTAGAACATGTCCTGGCTGGAGCTGTGCTCCACTGGTGGGGGATATCTGGTTGAGGAAAACCCCGTTAGCAGACACTAGGTCGGCGCCGGATCTGGCCATCCAGCGGAAGGAGACCTCCGCCATCCCCCGAAAAAACATGCACTACACTAACGGGACTAATGACCATAGTAGTTGACGCGCCCGGAATCACTATCAATCAATCAGAGAGTAATGGTGGAGTAATAGGCAAGGATAACGGGAAAACGCCGAGAAAACCTGCAGCGAACCCACTTTGTCCACTTCAAATTCCATTTGGATCGACTGAGAATGAAACCTCCGAGTCAGAGTTTTATTTTAAACCACTTATTTCTCAGATTTTGTAACTTGTTTTGTCTTTTGCGTCGTCAAACTTTTACTTCATTTAGACCTTTGGCTTTCTCAGCGAGTTACCTCTAACTTTTGCTGCTTCTCGATGTACATTGTTCGCATTAAGTCGTTGACGTCACAGCTAAGTATCTTGACTTCATTAACCTGACAATCTTCTTAACTTCATTTATTTCCTTATACTCTCAAAACCTTTATACCTCCCAAGAGAGCTTAAAACTTTAATCGCTGTGACATTCTCCAACGCTGTCATAAGGATATGGTAATACAAATAAATATAATTTAGATGAAATGGAATTGTTTCTGAAGAAACGTTCTAATAAATTATCTAAAAACTGATTCTGCAGCTATAATAGAAACAGCAATGACTGATTTTATATATTATGATCAAATTCCTCTGATCTGAGGGGTATTTTAAAACATAGTTATTAATAATAGATGATTAATGTTATCAAGATACTTAATTTCAACATTTGAATTAAAAATTAAAAAACGCATTTCCTAATGTTAAAACCAAAATTTTGTGTCAATTATTTAGAATAACCCAACACGCAAAAAAAATCTTCATTTCGGTTCCTAAGATTAATAATCAACATTAAAGTGTCAACTTCATTTGCCTTTAGTTCTGTCATTCCATAATTTCTTCCAGTTAAATAATTGTTCTATTCCACCCACGTGACTACGCCTTCGCCACTATTATCACCTCCAACATCAATACATCATGAAATCCACATACTTGTTAAGGTTTAAAATCTTGAACTGACTCATAGTACGTCACGCATTAAAAAAACAATATAAAAAATTATTTGCATTAGTATACTCGTAGAGATAAGTAAATTGATTGATTGTTTAGTGACTTCGAGCGCCTCAATGGTTGTTACTTCCCTTAAGTGTAGTATGCTTTTGTTATCGCGGGAGCTGGTGGTCATCGTCCCCCACTGGCTGGCGAGATCCAGCGGTGCCGACCTACATCGTTTTGGGGAATTTTCCCTAACCAGGTATCTCCCACCAGCGGGCCACCGCCCCAGCCGGGAAGCTCTAAGCTCCTGACTGCTCTCGCAACAAGTTTGGTAGTGACATCAGTTGCTCTGAGTCTCCTTTGCTGGTACATATAAGTAAAGGCATATCCTTAAAACTATCTGAAAAATACTAATTTTTTTCTTGTAGATGACATTGCCTGCGTATTTGACTTCTCAATGCGACCTCTTCAACTACATCCTCCGCTTAATTGAGCTTAAGTTGGCCCGCTGAGGATTCGTGCATTGTGTACCACTATCCCCGCCTCCGCCCTTTCCACATTCACACTCACACACAGTCTCACTCACACACGGTCACTCTCACACACTTACTACACCCCCTCATGATCACTTACACTCCACACACATTCACTCGTGTACTCTCGCTTCCACTTGCCTACACTCGCCTGCCCTTGCCTACACTTGCCTACATTCGCCTGCACTTGCCTACACTCGCCTGCACTTGCCTCCTCGCCTGCACTTGCCTACACTCGCCTGCACTTGCCTACACTCGCCTGCACTTGCCTACACTCGCCTGCACTTGCCTACACTCGCCTGCACTTGCCTACACTCGCCTGCACTTGCCTACATTCGCCTGCCCTTTCCTGCACTTGCCTACACTCGCCTGCACTTGCCTACACTCGCCCGCACTTGCCTACACTCATCTGCACTCACACATGATGGCATAAACTTACATAAACTCACATACACTCACTTACACACCCACTCCCATACCCTCACGCGCTCGCATTGTGACGCGGGCCTCGACCCGGTTCCGCGAGCCAGCGCCAGAAGGCAGGCGGCGCGGCGGGCGGCGGAGGGGCAGCGGCGCAGTGCGATAATGGGGCGCGTAATTTATGCGCCGGGAAGCTCCTTTGTCGTTCTTTCGCGCGCTTAAACTGGGCCACGAAACGGAGACGGCGGCGACGCAACGGGAGAACGCCGGCGGGCCAGGCCGGGCCGGGCTGGGGCGGGTTGGGCCGGGCTGAGGCGTATCGGGTCGGGTCGGGTTTCCACGCGTGGTGTGGCGCACACCATTCCCTCCCGCTCGCTCACACTTCCCTCCCGGAGGACCACGGTCTCCCCATGCTGTGATCCGAAATGCATAAAAACGCCTCTTCGGCAAAGGAAAGTATAGCGCAGCTCAGGCAAGAGCCATCTAACGCTAGTTGCGCCCGAAAATCAAACCATATGCCGAATTAGAGGCTAATTTTTAGCTAATTCAGTGTTTTATTCTCGAATTTTAGACTTGTTTCGATTTCCCAAAATCGTGACCGATTATAGATTTAGTATAAAGCTTCCCCCGCTGGATGGCGAGATTCGGCGCCGACCTACCGTCGGCTAGTGGGGTTCCCCCCTAACCAAGACTCTCCCACCAGCGGGGCGCCGCCCCAGCCGGGACAAGATCTAAGGTCTCCCGGAATTCGTGGTCGCGTAATGCATGTTAGTGTAAGGGGAGAGGATAGGACAAGGAAGAGGAAGGAAAGATCGCGCGCGGTCCGTGGCCCGTTTGGTAGGGTGTTGCTCCGACATTCGTCTGGCGTTGATCGGAGAAACCACAGAAAATTACCGATCAGAGCAGCCTGCCACTAGAATTCTCCTCCAGACAGCGACTGAATTTGACCTAGCTAGACCTAGAAAAGCTAGTGTCGAAAATCCTGCCACCGTTAGAACTCGAACCTAGGACCTCCCGGTCAGAGGCGCTGCAGTGACATCAGTTGATGCACTGAGCTACCGTTCCCGGTATATATATATATATATATATATATATATATATATATATATATATATATATATATATTTGCAGCCCGAAAGATTAATTAACGTTTCGTAATTACTTTATTTTGAACTATTATCTTGGAAAGACCATACGTCTTTCACACTGGATTTTTATTATAAAAAACCTGTGAAAGAATGTTTCCAATGGCTACTTGTCTCTTGAATGATCAACAGTGCTTTCCCTTTCGCGCATTTCGGAGTTGAGTCGATCAAAAACATGTTGCAATTTCGTTCTTTGTTCAAAACTAATCGAATCAGAATTTTATATCGTCCTTCATTTCTGTTTATCGCATCACCGTTCCTCTAGCGGGAAGGGTTACCAAGTATAGTCTATGCGGTAGGCTTTAGATCGTGCATCGTTAACGTCATGCTCCCTCGTATATCATGCAGCCTTGTACTTAATCGATTCTAACGCCTTCATGAGAGTTATTACGCGACGTAAGGATAATAAACAACTGAGGGGGCTGGTGTTCTTGAACTTGGCCGACAATAGGAGTTACGGGTAATACAAGAGAGCATTATGATGCTTATTAAACTTTTTGTAATTTGGGCTCTGAATTTCCCTAGTAATTCCACCATTAGAGATTTATTATGATTTATTGCAACAGTTGAAACAAAGTAAGATTGTAAAAGGTAAATGAAAACTTCGAGTAGAGACAAGGAAAATATGCAAACTTCCACTTCATCTTTTGTCATGAAATCATATGTTGGCTGCCATAATTTTCTTTCTTCTGATGTACTTGTTCAATTGTCGTTCAAATTTGTTCTAAAATTTTACAAGATAAAGAACAACGGAATAGAGTGTCTGGATCAGATGAGCAGTATCGTTTTTTAAGAATGCAGGTAAGTCTCCGCCCAACATTATCGTATCATGTTCTCCCACACGACGTTTACGCCAGTTAGAAGGCTGGACCCACCTTGTTCAAACAAGTCACAGATAGCGATCGAGAAAGCAGGCGAAATTTCATGGTACTTCAATCTTTCCTGGCAAAGCCCAGAGATCAAGTTAACCGTGCATAAATGTATTACTCCAAGACAAATGCCACAATTTATGAATTTCTGTTTTTCTCGAATTCTAATAATGAATGCATCTGTGATGACAGCCAAATATTTCGTATTATTCTTTGAAGTTCGAAAAATTGCATTTAAACCTACGATATAAACACTCCCAAATGCTGTTTGAGATCACTAGTTTGTGCGTGTGTGTGTCAATGTCACTAGCGTTTCTTTCGTTACGGAATTGAAAATAAGCTTGTCTAAACTGAAAAGCTTAATATTGCATGTTTCGAAGACAAATGTAAGTAAAATATCTCTTTGGGTTAGAAAATTTTACGTTCCTCAATCATCTTACTAAATACTATGTCAATATCAAATTTTGACATTCGACAACATATTAGTTGATTGATTCATTGATTTTTCGTGTTTCCGGGCGCCTCAACTACTTTCGTCATTAGTCCCGTTAGTGTAGTACATGTTTTTTCTCGGGAGATGGCGGTGATCTTCCGCTGGATGGCGAGATCCGGCGCCGACCTACCGTCAGCTCACGGGGTTTCCCCCTAACCAGTACTCTCCCACCAGCGGGGCACTGCCCCAGCCTGGACAAGCTCTAAGCTCCGAACCGGTCTCCCGGAGTATGTGGTAGTGTAGTGCATGTTAGTGTAAGTGTGTGTGTGTGTGTGTGTGTGTGTGTGTGCGTGTGTGTGTGTGTGTGTGTGTGTGTGTGCAAGGGGAGAGGATAGGACAAGGAAGAGGAAGGACAGTTCGCGCGCGGTCCGTGGCCCGTTTTGTAATGTACTTCTCCGGCATTCGCCTGGTGTTGATCGGAGAAACCACGGAAAACTACCGACCAGAGCAGCCGGCCGCTAGAATTCTCCTCCACACAGCGACTGAATTCGACCTAGCTGAAAAGCTAGTGTCGAAAATCCTGCCGCCGTCAGGACTCGGACCTAGGACCTCCCGGTCAGAGGCGCTGCAGTGACATCAGGACAACATATTAGTGCTTCAGCGCAATATCTGAGACATTTACATAAACAGCTGCAGATGGCCAGTATCAAACAACTTTAGATAAAACGACCTCAATCAACGAGATATAAATGCTGAGAAAATAATTTTGACGTTCTGGCTCGGATACTGTTTGGATGCAACTTATTTTGAAGCACCGAAACAGTTTGTCGAGCATGTAAGCATAAAGCGGAAGAGGAAGATAATAAAGAGACATTGAAATAGAAAACGGAACTGCGATGTGCAATAAATTTACGTATAAAGCACTAACGGGGAATTCTGTGTCTTGGAGAGATCACCGATGGGACAAAACAAACAAGCACAATACCTCCGAGCCCTCAAAAACTCGCTCCCCAAAAAATGTTCCCCAGTGGACATATAGGACCGGACTAGTTACACGACCACCGTGCTTGTTCGGCACAGATAGCCGCCGAGAAAGCAGGAACCGTTTAACGGCGACTGCGCAGGCCACATGGCCGCGTGGCAGCAGAACCGAGCCGCGCTGCGCGACGACCGACCCTTTGTTGCGAGAGGGAGGCCAACAATGTTCATGTACTGCATTTAATTTTTATTTATTTTTATAATTTTTATTTACTTTTACGTAAAAAAACAGTTAGAAACTGTGTGTGACGTGCTATGGAAAGAAGTGAATGCTGTGTAAGTTTTCAAAATTTTGTGATCCCTACCCTAAGCCGTATACTACTTGAATTTTGAACACAGAAAAAATGAGGGTTTTTTTGCGAGGATTGTTAACAAAAATATTCCCTCCAATGTAATAAAATATATTTTGAAGCGAAAATCAGTAATAAATTAGGGATCTTATCGCTCATCATGTGCTTTGTCAATGAATAATACTTCCTGCCGCGACAACGTGGAGAGGGGGGGGGTAAAAAGGAAATAACTCGATAAGTGCAAAACGAAAACAAAAGAAAAACACATCAATACAATTTTTTTTATAGATATTTAATTTACCCTAACAGCAGCTCTATTTCTTTCTTCTCTCGATTTGCGAATCAAGTGAAAAGATTCTCTCACAAAATGCATATGAAGATGGTCTGAGCTTCTCTTTTATTTCAGTTGCTAGACAGACCACTATCATGCATGCGTGTGTTCAGGAATAGGATATTCATGTTTTCTATTCTCAATTAAATAATAAACGATACAACGTGGTAGATGTTAGTCGTGCGAACGAATAAATGGCAAAAAATATTTAAAAATTACTAAAAGTAGGACATTTAAAATACAAAGGAGGACGAGAGAACAATTGATATCAATAGAGGACTGTCCTCTCAAATAGAGGACTGTCCTCTCAAATAGAGGACTGTACTCTCAAATAGAGGACTGTCCTCTCAAATAGAGGACTGTCCTCTCAAATAGAGGACTGTCCTCTCAAATAGAGGACTGTCCTCTCAAATAGAGGACTGTACTCTCAAATAGAGGACTGTCCTCTCAAATAGAGGACTGTCCTCTCAAATAGAGGACTGTCCTCTCAAATAGAGGACTGTCCTCTCAAATAGAGGACTGTCCTCTCAAATAGAGGACTGTCCTCTCAAATAGAGGACTGTCCTCTCAAATAGAGGACTGTCCTCTCAAATAGAGGACGGTTGGCAACTCTAGTTGGGAGGCGCCCTTCGCCGGTTTTTCTCCTCACCCACTTTCTCGAGCGGTGCGGCTCGCGGCGGTTCATCGACGCGCGGGTTACCGGTTCAGCGGGCCGGCGAGGCACGTGCGCTCTTCGCCCCCCCTCCCGGGGGGAGCGAGGAAGGGGCGGGGGCGGCGTGGGTGGCGGGCGACGGCCGCGCGCGTTCCCGCTCGGAGGGTACCGTTTATGAAAGTTGGAGAGTGGTCGTTGAGAGCGGGTAAGTACATCGCGATGTGGACGCCGTGCGATGTGTGGTATTCGTGAGCCAATAGGAGGATGCTGCCAGTCGGGTATCCAACTCAACCCCATTGCACTCTCCGACTCCCCTTCTCCGTCTTTATTCTTCTCCTTTTTTCTTGTTCTTCGACTTCATCTTCCTCGACTTCTCCTTCTGCTTCGGTTTCATCTTCTTTTTTTCCTCATCTTCTTCTTTTTCATCGTCATCTTCTTCTTTTTATCGTCATCTTCTTCTTTTTCATCGTCATCTTCTTCTTTTTCATCGTCATCTTCTTTTTCATCGTCATCTTCTTCTTTTTCATCGTCATCTTTGACTTCTTCTTCTTCTTGGACTTCTTGGACTTCAACTTCTTCGACTTCAACTTCTTCGACTTCAACTTAATTTTCGACTTCTTAAAATTAAACGCGAAGAGTAAAAGGTGGAAAAAATAAAAGCTTTCTCAGTTCGATTTCAAATATTCTTTGTCATATCTTCTATGGCTTAAAACGAATAGTTCTGTCTCCGTCGATGTTTGGAAACACCTGGCATAAATACAACGATAAATTCATAAATGAAAGAAACAAAACATTTTTAAATTGTTTTTAAACGGTATATTGCAAAAATATATTATTTTTTTAAATTATCATCGATTCTCCAACCAGTAGAGACTATTAGTAAAAAGGAGACATTTGTACATCTATCCCCAACGAAATTAACTTAACTGAAGAGAGGGTTTCGTGGCTTTAAAATATGAAATCGGTGTAATGGAAAACGCACTAAGCGCTCGTGTCGCATGGCTTTGCTGGAGCGGAGACGTCAGTGCCCGTGGCACTGGGGGTGGTGGGGTGGGGGCGGTGATGACAGTGTCCGCTCAGCCCAGACGTTTTCCCCGCAGCTTTCGTTGGGCTGAAGCAAATTGCAGCTTCAGGGAGATATGACTTGGACCCCCCATGGGGGTGACGCGCTGCCCTCCATTTAGTGGCCATCCAGTGTGAATGGAGAAAGCCGGAGAAGGGGACACGCCTCTCAAGGCGAAACGCTGCTTATTATATACTGAGCGGGGGGGGGTGATTCAGAAAATGAATAGCAGGTAAAATTCGCGTGATGGGTCCGTATTAAGGTTTGTCCTCATATGAAAACAGCTGGAAAGAAGGGCGCAGAACAACGTTTTGGGATCACTGGACTATAGAATTAGGGGAAATCAGACTTATTTTCTTGTCAGTTTGTGTGAGCTCGTTTATTCCAAGAATGATATGATATTGAATTTTCTCTTCGCTCATTCTACGTGAAGTTTTGTAAATGTTATGCAGCATTAAGGATTTCTACTTTTACCTTTGTCTTCCAAACAAATAAATAATCCACATTTTTCATATATTTTTCGGCACTTAAACCAAAGTTAAACCTAAAATAGGATTGAGTTCACATGTACGTTGTTTTCATTAAAATTGTAGTAGTAACTTGTGCAAGTTGTGAACATCTCAGCATATCACAATAACTGGAAAGGATTGAGATAAACTTCTGAAAACATTTCACTTAACGTTCTCTGTCGCTTTTCTAGCTTAACTCTCTTGGATTTTAACAGGTTCCCCTACGCGACCAGTTTCTTTGAATCAACCGGACGGAAGATGTTACAATATATTTTAAATTATGCTATCATAGACAGCTGTCAATTGCTTTAAAGAAGATTGGAGTCTAGTTATTAGCATCCGGCTTGACAAATGTTTTCTTTCATGCTTCACACGCTGATGACACGATACAGAAGGAACCTTGCCTCACGCCGAAACCGAGGGGACATTTGATAGGTGTTTCATAAATTCACTCCTGTTCAGTTTCCATGAGAATTACGGAAGTACAATATTTTCTTTTCGTTCCTTTTACAATAGTGTTAAAAATATTGTCAAGAGGTGTAGGGAAATGATACAAACTTATTCAATATTCATTCCCACAAATAAATACAAATTTATGTATTAAAGAAATTTTACGAGTGTGTGGAATGCTCCAATTCGTAGGGAATTTAGTAAGTCACTAAATGGACCTTTTGGCCAGAATTTCTTTACCTCAAATACACACCTTTTGTAAATGTGAAGAAACATTGTAAGCTGATAAATACATTTTGCCGATATAATATTTGTCATGAGTCTCATGACTAATTTCAAAATACATGCTTATATTTCTTTAAAACCCTCTCTCAAAGTAACTACTTGAGATTGATAATACACCAAACGTGTACATATATAAGGCAGTGAGATTCAGATTCTGCACTAAATATCTTTTTTAGACTTGCTTTAAAATCTCATAGGTTAAAATAGGCATTTTGAAGCTGAGAAAGATCATAATTCGAAGAAAATATAATTGCAATTATCCTGATTCAAAACAGAAACATATACTGTTCACACCCCACTAATTCTGCGAGAAACGTAAATGTCGGCGCACGAAAATGAATGTATGAGTACAGTTCTATGTTACCCAAAAATTTGCGTATAATTTAAAATTATTAATTAAAAAATATTTCAGTCTTGGTTCTGATATTTTATTGTATGAACATTCAATGAACATCCGCATTGCAATGACAAAATTGAAGATATTACAAATTCGAGAGACACGCAGAACAGATTGTAAAATAATTAAAACTATTACAGTTTATTTATGTTCTATTCTTCTTACTTCTCACATATTCCAAGTTTCCCTTGATTATTTGGAAAGTTATTTTACGCTCTACCACCATCTTATTCGTCATTAGTTAAATAGGCTCGTTAGATCTTATAAATCAACTCCGGGAGCAATGCACCTTGGGCGTGTACCTGTTTGTTTTGCCAATTCTAAACTGCCGCGGCAAGCTTCCGCGATGCCCATGCTAACCGCAGGCGCGGCAGGTCGGCGAAACCGCCGACCACGCGGGAGTCGTGTGAGGAGATGGAGGGGGGAGAGGGAGGGATCTGGACTTACGTGGGAGTAGCCCTCGTTAGCTCCCACCGCAGTTTGTCAAGCGAACCTCAAACGCTGCGCCTCTGACCCTAGAATTAGAAATGCCAACATGATTTTTGTCCGTTTCCAGTGAGCGGAAAGCACGAGATGTTAGCCGGTTTGAAAAATTTGAAAACTAGTCCGTTTCCCGCCTCCACTGACGTTGAAATATGCGTCTGGGTAGACCCAAAGAGATACCGAGTAATTGGCCGTCGTTCCCGCACATCTGCGGTGTCGCTTGATGGTGCGTCAGTGGATTTTTCGTGGCTGTCGGGAGAAACGAGTACATCAGCATACTTATTATTTTGATTGCTTACAAATTTAAAACGCTTAGGTCTGACTGGAGTTTTGTGAAGTGTGGTGATTTTCGCGTGGATAGGATGTATAAAGTGGAATGCTAAGTAAATGTGGTAGTTGCTTGGCGGATAAATTAGTAATAGTAGTCTTCCCGTCGATCTTAATGATGCCCAGAACCATCCTTGCACTGATAATTAAAATAGATAAATTCTCAGTGGTAAAATTCTTAGTCGTGCTCTGTAATAATTGAACGCTTGACGCTTAATGATACATAAAGAGAAGTTTTTATGATGGGTACGATATGAGAAATAATGAGTCTATTTCGGTATTAATTTTTCAGCGGCTAATTATTACTTTTATGAAATGAACACCAATTTACACAGTTCACAATAGTACTTATGATTCATACTCCTTTGAACTACAAGTGTTCTAAAAGAAATTAACCTTAGAGAGACACTGTTTCTCGCATAATTCATTCTTAAATCTCTCAAACCTCTTAAAAATAGTCATATTTGAAGTTCATTAAATTGGGCAGATTATCCTAGAATAATTTCTTAAATTTCGCAAACCAGTCCTCAATAATCACATTCTGATACTTCATTCATACATGCATAGGAATGAATGATAATTGATTTTTCCTCCAAAGAGGGTAGCGGTTGAAAATGTTATGATTATTTTATTGAAGAACGAATTAATTTAATTAAAAGAAATAATTAATTTTTTAAAAAATTGTTGAACTCTAGAAAAAATACGATTTCTAACTATTTTTCGAGTGACCCATTTTTTCTGAAAAATATAATTGATAAGGCACCTACGAAATTTATGAATTCCTTTGATAAATACTAGGCAATATAATGCTAGACACAGCCTTACTAATGTCGCCATTCAGTAGGGAAATTGTTTGAGATATCGGAGAGCATTATCTTCCTATACCATCCACCACCTAATTGCGAATACATTTCATGAGTCTGCATCCCCATCCTGCAGCTTAACTTGCGCGTTTCTCCCCTAGCTGTTAAAGTCGCATCGCGCAAGTCCTCGCTCTGGACCTCTGAGCCGCTGAGCAAATTGTCTGGGCAGCCGCAGGAGCGTCTAAGCCGGCTAGTCCCCGAGCGTTTCAGGATTAGCACGGGCCTGTTGGCACAGGGCGTTCTTGCGCCCGCCCCCTCCCCCTGCTGTTGTACGTGGGCCGCTGGGAAGCTTGGAACCTGACCGCGTCATTATGGAATCGAGGGAAGCCGGCTCGCTCCGTATCTACTACAGTCCCTAGATCCAGAGAGGAGCGCAGCCTGAACGCCTACCGCAATTTAATATCCTTTCACTCGAAAGCCCTGTCAGGCAGCATGCACAAGTTAGCATTCACAAGTTACGTAAGAATGAGAGCAATCGGACGCATGAAGGATTTCGAGTATATTATCACTTGTTTTCGGTAGATTGGTGCGGTGGTATAACGGTCAGCGTACCGGACTGGCGTACCCGAGTTTGCGGTTTCAAACCCGATCGAAGCCGTGGATTTTTAAGGGCGAAAAAATCGTACGCCTTTCTTCGGAGGGGAAGTAAAGCCGGCTGTCCGATGTAGTAGATATACTGCATGTAAAAGATCCTCACGCCTAAAAGAACCCTCTGATCAAAATTGAGACCCGCCAGTTTCGCCGCCCAAGATAATACATCCTTTCCCCGCTAGGTGGTGAAAGGAGCGTATCGAAATTTGCGTGGTTAGACGGAAGAGTGGGTCTGATGGCCCGAGTCTGGCCACGTAAAATAAGGCATTAACTAAACTAAACTAATTAGTGGTTTCTAACTCACCTACAATACCGGTTGGTTCAACTTGGATGTAAAATGGCGGCGCCGATGGCGCAAAGGAATGCGCTACTCTCCGTATCCAGGTACTCTAGTATCTACGGGACGTGCGCTCTCCCTCGTGTGGGGTCCGGGAAGTTTCATGGGGCCGTAAATGAAAACTCGCTAAGCCCTTTGACCCTTGGGCCGGTTGGTTTACTTCCCATCCGGTCTCGGGTTGCTTGAGTATCTTGCAGCGCATGCTAGCGGTTACTCTGCAGGTGCAGCGTCGATGGGCAGTTGTCATCCTGCGCGGTAGTGGTCCAAAGTACACTAGTTTGGTCATGCTTATAGTCGTTTTTTCTTATCGCATCATCCCCCGTGAGCGACCCAGAATTTCAGTAATTCGTGTGAGTAATTTGCTTGTTAGAGGCTAAAAGTTTATAATACTTTTTATTATTAAAATTCCGTTACGTATTCAATTAAAAAGTCTCTCATCATTAAAACACTGGGCTTTAATGATACGTACAATTTATGAGCACAATCTCTTTAACACAAATGTATACTTTCGATTATATCGGTAAGTTTCGCAACAAATACTAAGATTTTCGATTATTATGATCACTTCTGGATTTTTGTCAAGCTTCCATCTCACATTAAACTACATAAAGAATATTGTAACATAACTTGCATAGCTGCATAACTGTTTCTGTACAATTAGAGACTATACTGAACACCACAAGGAAAGTAACATTAACTTTAACTGTGATATTTAATGTATTATTTACCATTGGATTGTATAATTCTAAACAATATGTAACAAATATTGTATCGCAGCTTCTGGGTTAATGACACCCATCTCCCTCAGGTTTTTCATTCCAGTTTCCCTGATCCATTGAGCAAATTCTGAGATGGCCCTTTGTTTTGGTTCTGGACATAAATGTAACTTCATTATCTGTGCACGTCTTCTAGAATTCAGTGGAATATATAGTTATTCAAATTATTGTTTCGATGTTGTCGCGGCAGGAAGTACTATTCTTTGACTAAGGACATCATGGATAAGATCCCAAAATGTATTGCTTATTTAACCTTGAAAATATATTTTATTACATGGGAGCGTGTTTTTCATTTTTTCATTCAAAATTCAAGTAGTATATGACTTAGTGTAGGGATCACAGAATTTTGAAAATGTGAACCGAATTCGCTTCTCCCTGTAGCACGTCATACGCAGTTTTAACTGTTTTTTGATGTAAAATAAATAAAATAAATAAATAAATACTTTTACGTGGATGCACAATATTTAAGATTAATAGGTTTAAATCGCACGCTACTTAACGGAATGTACCGTAAGGCTCTGTGAAGAAGAAAGAGATTGAATATTTCATATTCGTTGTCGAACGTGATGTTGGTTTCGAGAGCACCACCGCACTAACAAAATAGAAAGTGTAATTGATGTTTCCTTTCTTTTTCTTTCTTTCATTTATTTTCTTTTGGATAGAACAATACAAAAATCAGTGTTAATACACTCTACATTTGTTATAGTTGTTTATATCTACTTACAATTAACTTACAATAATCTTACAAATAATCTTAAAATACAACTTACATTAGGGTATCTTTGTACAAATCTCTATTTTGATCGAGATCTGAGAATTTATTTAGGAATGTATGGAAAGGAAATTTATTTTTAATGCGGGTTCTATAAGTTGGGTTTTGGCAGAGTCTTAGCGTGGTTAGTTTGGGTATATTTGGTATGTTTTGGAAGAAGTGGGTGGATAAAAAAATAATGTGGTTAGTAACCGCTTCTATCTGGAATTCTTTATGGAGTAGTGCTGTGCATTGAAAACGCATCAGGGTCATTCGTGATAGTGCGCAGGAGCTGATTTTGGATTACTTGCACTTTTTGGTGTTTGATTTAGCTGCGCTGATCCAAACTGGGCATGCATATAATAATAATGGTTGTTGATAATTTTTAAGCAGTAACGATTGTGGTAATTTAGCAGCTATTTATTATTGGTTTTATTTGGTGTAATTTAATTTTTGCTTGTATAACTTCATTGTCGATGTGTTGAGACGTGTGTATACGAAAAGGCCCATATATTTTATAGGTTTGTTATGTGGATGCCATTGTACAGATTCTTGATTCAGTTGTAAGGGGGTGGGGGGATAAATGGAATTGATGTTTCTGTTCAAGACATGAACGACATTAAAACAGCTGATAATTTCGTAACGTGCCACAGTGGCGCCAGGTGTTCTATTGCCACCGGAGAGCAATCATGGCATCACCACCCTAGTCATTACTATAATGAAACTTCAGGGGTCATTTAATACAATTGTTAATGGATTACGGTGTTTATTAAACAGCTAATTTGAAATACAATTACAATAGCGCAACGTTTCCGGTGCAATCTCGCTCATTTTATTGCCTGCATATAAAATACATAAAACTCCAACACAATTAACTACTCCAGACCTGAAGGTCGAGAATATTTCTTCATTAAAACTATAGTTAGAGGTTGTGGAGTTCAACGTAATATAAATCACTGATCTAGATCAGTGCTGATCAAATGGACACGTGAACAGCTAGCTCACTTGCCGTGCCTTGGCCCTTTGCTTGT
This sequence comes from Teleogryllus oceanicus, assembly GCA_964035755.1. Lineage (NCBI taxonomy): Eukaryota > Metazoa > Arthropoda > Insecta > Orthoptera > Gryllidae > Teleogryllus > Teleogryllus oceanicus. The sequence goes on along the minus strand of CAXIVR010000008.1, from coordinate 67,942,889 downwards.
CGAGACAAACGCACACGGGAGGGGGGCGAGAGGCGCTACTAGCATAGTTGAATTCAGAGGAACTAAATAGCGACAGCTGAAAGAAGAATGCTGCCCCAAATTATGTTTCCTAGTTGCAGACAACATTTGTTTACAAATGAATTGCGGATCACTCGAGGTATCTACGAAATAATGTAATTCCCATTACGATTAAATAGACGCGGGAGTTTCGACGATTTTCATGAGTTTGTTCTGAACTCGGGAGAAGCCACTTCGGGGAGAGAAAGAGTGAGGAAAGAGAGAGTGAGAGGAAAGAGAGAAGAGAGAGTGGGAGGAAAGATAACCTTCCCTCCATCTGTTGGTACTGGCAGAGGTGGTTCAGGACATCAAGTGATGTCACCGCAGCGCCTCTGACCGGAGGGTCCTAGGTTCGAGTCCTGACGGCGGCAGGATTTTCGACACTAGCTTTTCAGCTAGGTCGAATTCAGTCGCTGTCTGGAGGAGAATTCTAGGGACCAGCTGCTCTGATCGGTAGTTTTCCGTGATTTATCCGATCTACACCAGGGGAATGTCCGAGCAGTACCCTACCAAACGGGCCACGGACCGCGCCAGATATTTCCTTGTCCTATTCTCACCCCTTACCCACACTTACACTAACATGCATTACACTGCCACACATGTCGGAAGACTCGTCGGGGGCTTGGAGCTTGTCCCGACTGAGGCGGTTCCCCGGCGGTGGGAGATACCTGGTTGGGGAAAACCTCGACGGTAGGTTGGCATCGGATCTCGCCATCCTGCGGTGGAAGATCTCTGCCACCTCCCGAGGAGAAAACATACCCCACACTTACGGTACTAATGACCTTAATAGCAGACGCACCCGGAATCACTAACAGTGAATACATCAGTCCACCTGTTGTAGGGGAAGGGGGCGCGATCGGCTCTCGCCTAGTGGAAGACGAGCGGCGCGGGGGCCCGCCATTTCTTCCATTGAGCAGCGCCGTGCAGCCGCTGGCTGGCTGGCGCGCGCGGCTCGCGGTGTCGCAAGGCGGGGCGTCGCGTCGGGACGGTGCAAGGACGCCGTGTGCACGCGTGCGGCCAATGTCACAGTCAAGGCGAGCGCGCCCGCGCCCGCGCGGCGCGGCAAGGCGAGGCGAGGACGCGGGCGGTGCGAGATGCGCCCGATGAGCGCGAACGCAAGAGGACGCTCGGAAACCAGTTGGCCACTCGCAGGACCTCAGCCCGCCAAAGAACTGGGTCAATGCCCAACCAGTCATGGGCCCACACTGCAATTTATGGTAGCTGATCCGTTTTACAAATTAAATGAGGTGCATCCTATCACAATGAATTAACTTAAAGACAAAATAGTGCGTTTGCAAGTGGTGTTGTTACCGGAATATTTAGTTATGACATTTACGCTTTGTTGGTTTTCTGTTGGATTATATAATCGGTGATAATATTCAGTGATTATGCATTTCTTTGGTGAATGTGTAGAATGTTATTTATATATTTTTATATTCGCTACAAATTAAATTTAAGTGGATTATGACGTAGTGGTAGATTCAGGGGGTATGGGATACATAGATTGTGCTAGGATTGACAAACTGAAATTGCTTTCCCTGTGAAAACGTTCCTTTGCCCACCCTTGTTAGGGGGTTAATGTATTTTCACTTGTTGTTTTACATATTCCCTTGTTTAGTGGCAGATGCAGAGAAACATTTTGGGGGCAAGAAATAAAAGTGTAATTCTACTAAAGGTAATTATCCCCGATGCGGTTTATTTTTATCATATAACTCATATAGATTATGTATTTCAGTTTTATTGCAGCATATGTGCTTTAATTGTTATTTATAACACACGTTTTAGGGTTGTTTTAAAACATTGCATACACTTTCTTAATAACTTGAATATCTGACAGTTTTAAATGAATAAATTAAAGCTATATCCATGGAAGTGTGCGATAAAATGTGTACTATGTAACATTATACAATCGATTTCATTCCCATAGGAAATCATTTTATTCTTCGATCATCAGATTTCTTTGATTGGTTCAAATTTTACCTGGACAGGTTGAAACTCGCCACGTCCACGGCGAAAAATAACAAAGCGCACTTCGTTCACGCGTCCGGGTAAAAAGTAATGAATGAGCTAAGACCTTCCCATTCAACGCATTTAAATGTGTTCATCAAAACAAACATTTAATACGATCATCAACTGCTTTCAAATGAATGATCATGGAATTTATTTCCCTAAGTAATGGAAAACTGATTCTTTCGTTTCACTTGTCACTGATTGTAAAAACTATTTTCCTTAATACTCAGCCAGGACAGTGTTCAGTGTGTTTATTATTTAGACACAGTGAAGTTTCTTTTTGAAAAGATCATGTATGCATACGGCATATACATGCAACGTATGCGTACGATGCATAGTCCATATCTCAACTTACCCATATATCACATACAATATGGTAGTATATTTTATTGCTTTAAGTCTCAGATTCCACGAACTCAGTCTGCGTTCAATAAACTATGTTCATTATCATACACCTGAAACGAAAATTGTATATTGAATTATTCCTTAGTAAGTTCACCGAATATTGTAGTTTTAAAACTGACACGAAACAAGATTAAATTTTGATTCGATAGATTCATTATACATAGATGAGATCTTGCAAGTTGTCACTTAATACGAGAATATCGCAAAAGTTTTGCTCGTGTTAGTTTTGAAATTTCCCCTTTACTACGGTTTTCATTTACGTAAAGTAATTTATTTCTCTCTGGAATAAGACGAAAACAGGGTAAAAGCAATTTTCGTGGGTGAAAAGTTGAAAACGTTTTTCTCGTAAAATCTCTTCTTTGCAGTTTATCTACTGTTCCATAAAATTTCGGTTGTTCTTTCAGGTGAATGCTGAAAACACCAGAGTAGGATAAGAAGTTATTGTCTAGGGCGTAATTTGAGAGAGAGCATGAAAGTTAAGTTACATTCTGAATCAGATCTTTACAACAGCGTTGCCTGGATCAAAAAACCCTCAGTACAGCTTCACTCTTCTTTTTGCATGTTCAGCATTATCTTTTAGCTTGGTAACGAGTCTTGACAGAAACCTTTGCACTTCTTACTTCTGATCCGCTCTCATTATCTAATCCAATTGCAACATGTCTAGAACTAGAAAAGTAAAAAAAACAACAGGATGTAAAACTTGTCTTGAAAAAATGACGTTACGGTGTAGTAGGCGTTTAGACACGAATTGTTGTGAGGTTGAAGAGGAATGGGAAGGAAAAAATGATTTTGTTATTGAAGAAAATAATACTATGAATTGAAAAACGAAGTGAACGCAAATATTCTTGTGATTAATCGAAAAGCCGGCTCCTGTTCCATGTTACGAAGAAATCTCTAATCTTTACATTACTAAAACAATGTAGGCTTACATTACTACCTTTACATTACTACTACCATTTTACAATTATTCCTGTGTGTAAAATCATGTCACATATATTTTAAATCTTTAAACTACGAGTATATTTCTTACTATTAGTTCATTTATTCCTTTTTTTGAGTAATTCATCGAAAACACACTAAGTGACATTTCACGCAATTTTTTAAAAATTTGTTAGAAGCTGGATCGGAGCCTGTTGTGCTCGATTACTGGGATCTCAGTCGACTGGATCAAAACATCAATTACTGAATCCGAATCATCCCCTTCAGAGCGTTTAATAAGATTAAATCGATCAGAATTACGTTGTTTCTGTTTAGTACGATCTCATTGGGTCTTACATTAATGTTTGGCGTCGTCATAGGATAGTGAGGATATTAGGTTTTGCATCAATGAATGATATTTGAATTCCTACTGCATCGTCGGGGTTATCTGAAACAGGTAGGAACTAAATATGCAATGCTAACCCTAGGCCTAGATCTCCACATCAATGAGCAAATAAATCTTGGGTACTGTACTTAGCCTTACTGAGCCTTACTATCATCTCTTTCCTTTTTTCCCTCAGATATATTATGAATTAAATCACGTGACGGAGAGGAATTCAGTCGCTGTCTGAAGGAGAATTCTAGCGACCGGCTGATAAGATCAGTAGTTTTCTATGGTTTCTCCGATCATTGCCAGGCGAATACCGGAGTGGTGCCGTAACAAACGGGCCACAGACCACGCGCGATCTATCCTTCCTCTTCCTTGTCCTATCTTCACCCCTCACAGACACACACACTAAAAGGCACTACACTACCACATATTCCGGGAGACTGGTCGGGAGCTTGGAGCTTGTCCCGGCTGGGGCGGTGCCCCGCTGGTGGGAGAGTCCTTTTTAGGGGGAAACCTCACTAGCCGACGGGAGGTCGGCGCCGGATCTCGCCATCCAGCGAGGGAAGATCACCCCATCTCCCAAGGGAAACATGCACTATCCTTACGAGACTAATGACCTAAGATGTTGACGTACCCGGAATCATTAACCAACCAACTAAATGGGGAAGGCTGCAAACGCTTAAGTGCCGCAAGCACAGGCAGACTGAAGTGGGCAGTAGCGGACAATTCCACGAGTTGTCAGATTAAAACAAGGAGAAAATCGGGGATTGAAAATTTGCCCGGAAAAAATATTTTATTACGAGACGCTGCCCCCTTTGTGCACGCGCCTGTAGAAGTGAAGTGTTTTGCCACGGGTGTGCAAGCGTCGCATACTGCAGTGCGGTGCTAGTCCCGTGCGGGGGGCAAGGCCGCGTCCCGTGCATCGAGCACGTGCCGCCCGTCACGCCTCGTCGCCCCGACCCCCGTCGTGTGTGCGGAGACGGGGAGGGATGGGGGAGTCGCTCCCTCCGCGACAGGCTCGGCAGGTGGGTTTTTTAAAGAACGAGCGTCCTTTGCGAAACGTAGACGACCCAGCAGCAGACACTAAAATAGTGAAACCTGCTGAAATGGCAACCTCGATTAAGCGGTCACCTCTATAAACGGCCATTTATTCGGGTTTTTGATTAATTGTTTTGATGACCATAAAAGAAGTGAAAACATTCCCTCTCCTGTTAACTGCTCTGGAGTTTCTTTATGCAATAATATCATCGAACAATTTTGTAAGCAAAAAAACCTTGTTTTCAAATCTTTGTTGAAATACATAATACATAGTGTGCATTTAGAATTATATCTTACTACATCTTGCTACTCTAATTCTGCGACAAATCTTTGTGAAATAATTATGGTTAGCAAAGCTCGTTATGGTTTAGCAAAACTCGAAACGTGGACGTTGATAAATTACTATCCTCCAAATTTATTTCAAGAAATCTTATTTCCTTTAGAATGAGTTCTAGGAATGCGAGGATAACGTTATAGTCACATTTTCTGCAAAAATGGATGTTGAAGTTAAAAACCCATTAAAAACAGGGGTTTCTAGAAAAAGATGCTTCCTAGAATCCACATAGGTGGTCTTGGTGATTAGTGAGAAAATGCAGAGGAATTTAAACTTCATCAACTTCTGAATCAACTCGTAATATTCAATCACTGCGTGTAAATAATTACCAATACTGTAAGGCAGAATATCTAGTGGATATGCCTTAACTTCATTTGTTAGTATTTTTATTTGCACACACTTACACAGGCATGCACAAACACGCAAGAGTATTTTCAAAATTTAAATAGCTTTTAATATTAAGTTGTGCTAAAAACTACAAGCAGCTGCCCAGCTGTCCAACTGGTGTGGAAAGTCCTACCACCGTCAGGACTCGAACCCTAGGACCTCCCAGTGAAAGGGACTGCAATGGCATCCGTTGATGCCCTAAGCCACCTCAGTCGGTGAATATATCGACTGAAAACTTCTAATGACCCCGGAAATTCTGGGCACGTAACACTGCCCGAAACGACGCCCGCTAATTGCCCGGGTCGCGGAGCTGTCTGTGTGGAAACGAACCCGCGTCCTGTCGTCTGCGAGGCAGCCCGTCAGCGCGCTGCTGTTCGCGCGATGTGGGTTTCTAGAATCGCAAGGTCGAGATCAAAATAGGAGAAAGCGAGAGCCCGTAAAGCAGCCACCTCACGTGAGCCTCTTAACAACTGCGCCAGTCGTAAAACAAAAAGCGAAGACCTGTACGTGAGTACTGCTTTTTGTACGTCGCGTCCTGTGGATCCAGTTTGACAATGTTGGTCATTGGCGAGCGAGTCGTAAAAAAAAAATTAAAAAAAGAACGCCTCCTGCGATAGTGAGAGTGCTTGTCAAAACGCACGGCTCATCAAGGCAATGACGTTTGATGTCAATATTTGTACTTGGTTGATTTTCACTTTATATTCTGCCGGCTCGTATTAACACTAATGTTTTTTACGCTCGGTTGAATCGCCAATCATGGTAGCTCAAGAGATCTGAACGTGAATGAAGGCTCTCCAAGCAAAGTTCACAGCAAAGTTGGTGTATTGCTGAGATGGTGTGTCTGCCATGGTGATAAATAACCTTACCCGTATCACAGTTTTATATCATAAACCACAGGATAATGACTTGTGAAAATGAAATTGACTCATTTGTGGTAGTAATGTCGACAAGCCAGCTTTTTTTGTTTCCTTTATTTATTTACTAATGATAGGTATAAAATGAATATGCCATAGTATTTGTACTATTGTAAACAAAATTATGATTGGTGTGAGTGACACATTTAATAAAGAATTAAATTTAAGAAAGCGGAACCTTTAAATTTTTAATATTAGAACTTATCTGATGATTCATGATTTTTGTCCTAGTACATGTTTCATTAAAATAAAAAAATGTATAGAAGATGTGTGGATGCGATTAGCCAAAAATAAATAATTGAAATCCAATACGAACTATCATAGGGTATGTGCAGCATGATATTACATCCCAGTTAACTACACGTTCATGCAAAATAATACATTAATGCAAGTACATTAGTGTGCTAAACCAGATACCAGTTACTCTCTTCAACCTAATAGGGTTAATATACACTTGAACGAAGCAGAATCAGACCGACACGACCAAATAATTACAAGCCGATTAAAATGGGTCCCAGGAAATATCGAGAGCAAATCATTATCTTGTAAAGTGAGTGGTCCTGCCGGGTCCTCGATTGCTTCGTAGAACGTCTGCAAAGGCGCTCTGCAGGCCGAAGCAGATGGTAATGGCTGTTTTGCTCCTTTCGAGTCCGTGTTCCACTCGCGAGCGGCAAACGGCCCGGCGCGGCGCGGTGCGACGTCCGAACTCGCTGTGACTGGGCAGAGGACCGCGAAGCAAGAGCACGGTTCTCTTCTCCCACCGGCCACGCTGTTTCCTTTCTAGCGTTCACCCGAAGACTTTCTTCGTTGTTAATGCATTTGCTCGCAGAAATCTGCTATTAAATGACAGTTACTTCTTGCCTTTCGCTGCAAAGAGTTGACAATGCTTGCCTGGTTATTGAAAGTTGGCTAGTTGTAAAAGAAGTTTGTTTCTGAAGATGTATATTTCCAGTTGTTGTTGTTGTTGTTGTTGTTTTTACTTTTCTAATGTATTTTTCGTAAGCACTATTTATCCCTGACAGCATCCATTCAGTTTTGTTTTGCTACAATGTTCTGCGGTTGTGTTAATTCTAGAATATCAGTCTTTTTAATGTTATTTCTTTAGAGTCGTTTATAAACCAATTTCCTGAAAGATAAAAAACACATGTTATTTTAATTTTGTTATCAAATGTTGCTAGTGAGGTTTTTGAATTTACGAATTTAAGAGTTAATATCTATTTCTACAAATTTTATAACTTTCTACTTTGATGTACAAATTCATAATAATGTATCACGTATAGAATCTGATTTAACGTCCATTAACTTAATGTTGCTACCTGCGCGTCACATTTGAACTCCCTTATTTCGAACACGAATAAAATTAACGTTTTTAAAAGAACAAGGTTCCCAACCGCTTTATAAAAAAAGGAAAGAACAATCGACGCGTTATGTTAATTATCTAAATCCTGGCTACCGTTAAAGGAGAAAAACCCTTCCTAGTGTGGAAGTGCTTCTTTTTTTCTCTCGCTTCGGCGTCGGCTGTTTGGATAAGCTTCCCCGAGCGCCTCCAATTACGGTTTTCCTAACCACTTATTAAAAGCGCCGGAAAATGAGAGAGCAGAGGCCGCGGTTTTCGTACGTCATAGGAGATACAAAACTACCTCACGCGGCCCTGCTGGAAGAGAAGGGAAAAGGGCTGGTGATGAGATAGCAGACCCCTCCCCCATAAATTAGTGAGATCCATTTTTTCCATCAACAGGAGTATCTGGGGTGGTAGATATTGTGAACACGGTTTAATGGTGAAGGATGATGATCAGGGAGAAAGTGGTGAAGTAATGGTAATAGGAAACAATAATAATAATAATAATAATAATAATAATAATAATAATAATAATAATAATAATAATATGAGCTTTACCTTGTTGTGGTAAGTAGTACAGTGGATTAATAGTAAAATCTGTTATATTGTATTATTTTAGCCATAAATGCATGAAACTAATTAACACTCAACTGACATGAATTTCATTAATCGATTTAGTTTTCTTCAACTATTACATTAACGAGGGAGTTCGATTAATATGGCCTACTCGACACTTCGGCTATGCCATATAATCTCAAGAAAGTAGAGATAAATTGGTTACAGGCCTGTCCCTAAGCTTTCTCACTATTAAGGAACCTCCTGGTTCTTGACGTAAAAATCAGCATATCTTCAAATTTTATGTTCATAATAAGGAGCTCAAAAATTGCTTTCAAATTCATAAAATTACGGTAATAGGTATGCGTAATAATTTCTGGGCACTATCAAAAATACAGTAATTATTAAATTGCTCTCAGGAACTTGTGTAGATGATTTACCGCACGAAGGAGTAAATTTTCCAAGTGAAAAGCACTGCACAAATCTGAGAAGCAAAGTTCTCCAATTTCTTCAATGCCACTTGTTTCCAGACTTCCTTCCCCCGACTGCGCCCCGATATTTTTTGCTCGTCTACCTCGCTGCGTCGAGCGCCTCTGGCGAGGCTGCCGCCCCCATTAGTACCACCACCACCACCACCACCACCACCACCACCACCACCACAATCAACACGTTTCTCCCCGGCAAAGCATTCACCGCCACCACTGCACCGGGAGCGGTAGCTCAGTGCATCAACTGATGTCACTGCAGCGCCTCTGACCGGGAGGTCCTAGGTTTCCACTCCCCACGGCGGCAGGATTTTCAACACTAGCTTTTCAGCTAGGTCGAATTCACCTGCTGTCTGGAGGAGAATTCTAGCGGCCGGCTGCTCTGATCTGTAGTTTTCCGTGGTTTCTCCGATCAACACCAGGCGAAGGTCGGAGCAGTACCCTACCAAACGGGCCACGGACCGCGCGCGATCTGTCCTTCGTCTTTCTTGTCCTATCCTCTCCCCTTGCACACACACTTACACTAACATGCACTACACTACCACATATTCTGGGAGACTGTTCGGGAGCTTAGAGCTTGTCCCGGCAGGGGCGGTGCCCCGCTGCTGGGAGAGTCCTGGTTAAGGGGAACCCTACTAGCCGACGGTGGGTTGGCGCCGGATATCGCCACCTAACGGGGGAAGATCACCGCCATCTCCCGAGAGAAAAACATGTGCTACACTAAAGGGACTAATGACCACAGTAGTTGACGCTCCCGGAAACACGAAAAAATCAATCAATCAATCAATCAATAAAAGCCACCGCTGCTATCACCTTCAAGTCACCACCGCCATCCATTCTGCACCCCCTTTCCCGCAACTCCCCATGTACCTTGCTCCGATCAATGGTTCGAACCCCCGCCCCCCGCAAGCCCCCTTCCCGCCATTGAGACCACCGCAAACGCCGTCTCCGCCCCCTTCGCTTTCCTGCAGTGTTTTATCCCGCAGTGTTCCTCCCAGCTGCATAATTAGATCTGATGCAGCCCTACACGTGAGCTTCCAGAATTTCCCCACCAGGTATCTCTATTACCGGGACGCCACCCCAATCGGAACACCACTATCCTAGCGTAGCGTGTGTAAATTTAGGCTCCGTCGTCGGGTCTCGATCTCTATGACCTCTGGGTCAGAGCCGCTGCAGGCCCAACTATCTCTTCGCGAGCCATTACCGCGGCCCGTACCCGCTCCCCCAACCTCCTCCGACACCGCCACTACCACCTTCACTGTAACCATCTCTCATACCTCCTTGCTCCATCACTGCTTCGGGCCCTACTCCCTCCCCTTTCCCGCCTCCTCATCCGCTGGTGCTACCGCCATTGCTTTTCAAACCGCCACTACCACTATGACCATCGCTTCCACTCCGTCCCTCTCCCTGTCCCCCGCCCCTACCGCCATCGCCTTCGACAGCTGCGCAGCGGAGGCGCCCGCCCCAGGCGGAATTAAGAATTGAGGGCCTAGGGCCGCACCGCCGCTCGTCGGCGCCTCTGAGGGAGCCTCGCAGCTTTACTGCCGCCCCGCCCCCGCCGCCCCCCCCCGCCCCCCCCCCCCCCCCGCCCAGCCTCGACTCTTCCCGGCCCGCCCCGCCTCGCCCTGCCCGGCGAATCGCTGCTTTATTCAGAGTACGGCCCAACCAAGTACCTCGTTTCCAACACCCACCCATCTATCTTACATTCGGACGAGAATAGCCAGTTGGTTTCGGATCAATACTTTTGTTATAGTGCAATATTGATGCCTTCAATTTGAACGGCGAAGTAAAGAAAGGTTTAGTCCTTGAAATTTCTACTTATTTTGAGTTACAGAACATTGTGTTGTTTGGGGTGGTAATGAGTAATGACTAGGGAGACTAGACATTGAGATTAGAATTTTCGGGATTTATACATTTTTTGCTTAAAAAATAAAAAACAAATGCGGTATGTTGTAACAGGAGAAATGTTAGAAAAATATTTTCATAGGATTTAATTACCATTTTAAATTCTATTTAACAAAAGTTCATAGTTACATTTGGTTATAACAGTAAATGGATTTTTTAAACAAATGTGGAAATATTAACTTTTCAATAACTGCCTTTTGTCGACAAAATCTACAAAATCATGTGTTAATTGGCTCATTTTCATCTTATTTTGTAAGATAACCGTAGTTTTGCATTGTATCACTTACTACCTTGTGAATTATGAAATAATTCTTCCGTAACATTACAAATCAAGAACTCTCTGGTATATCGTATTCTGCTGCTCAACAGAAGAGTTCAAGAACTACATTCTTTAGAAAAAACGTTTACTTATTGAAAACCCAACTTCCGCAGCCGGCAACGGCGATTATTGAATTTGTTCACACATTTTTCTGACGGAGAAAAATCTCCAAGGCTTCCGTACCATTCTCTACCCTGAATGTCCATTCATCGAACAAAACTCCCTCGAGGGAAAACGCCCATTTCGAGCACACACAAAAAGTGCGTTCGCTCGATCGCCTTTGCTTCGGAAGAGAAGCTTTCATCTGACCATCACTCATATCTCAGGTTTCGTTAAAAACGTTTGCTTCACAAGAAAAAAATTCTTATGCGTATTTCATTTCTTATTTGTATTCGCTAAATTCATGTATTTGTAGGCGAATGCAACAAAGCGATCAGTTACGTAAGAGCAAATATTGTGTAATTATATTACACACAAACCACATTAATAAATGCCTTAATACGTATAAGTGCCTTCCAAAACGTATAATAAAAAAATAATAGAAAATATACAAAATATATAAATTAACGGAAATAAACCTCTATAATTGATGATGTTCAACTCCGTACTATTCCAGAATGAAAATCTTAGGTTCATTGAAATCACACAATATTCATTTGTTTCTGTATTATTTTATTTCTTTTTTCTTATTTAATATATTTTCCTCTTCTTTCTTTAATTTATTTTTTCATTCATTCAATATATGATTTCATTACACATGAACTTGAAACCCTTTTTTCTCGTTTAAATTGTAACTCTTGCCCATTCCCCACGCGTAAACTTGCTGCGAGTCTCCTGGCAACGGTGAGGTACCTCCACTTCCACCTCACAAAAAGGCGAGTTCGCCCCGCCCCGCCCCGCCCCGCCCCGCCCCGCCCCGCCCCGCCACGCCCCGCCACGCCGCGCCGGCACGAACGCCCGCTCGCCCGCTGCCCAGGCTTCACAGGTTTTGTGCGTCGATCGCCGACGCGCCGCCTGAGACCCGCATCCGGTACTCCCACCGCTCCCGCCCCCACAGCCGCCACCCCCACCAACTGCGCCATCGCCGCCGCCACTGCCTTCACAACTGCCATCACTAGGAAACGGAATTTGTGGTAATAAAAAATGCAAAATATGTACATATATATGTAAAAAAATGTATATGTAATGTAATACATGTATATGTAAAAAAAATAGAGAATAGGTAAAATAAAAATTCATTATTGTGTTTAAAATTGTTCTGTACAAGCATTTTCCGACAATAGAACGTCGCCGAACAGTTCTTAACAAGGTTTTGGAGGGGCTGAAAGTATGGTCTATCTCTACTGAAGTAGTTGTACACTAGACTTCACCACATATAAGAATTTTATTCGAAATATAAAATACGTTCATAGTATAAATTGCAATATTTATGAAAAGCCGGTGCACAAGTGAATAGTAGTACCGTGTAACGAGTGATGAATCCCAGGGGTAGGGTTAAATAGTATACATCCCACTCTCCAAATTGAACAACGTGGTAAGACAATTTGCTGTAAAAGAATATTTGTTAGTTTTCGATCGAGTTACGAATTTGCTGTTTGAAACATGAGGAAGCACGTGGTTGAAATTATTTTTGGTCATAAAAATCCTCTCATACTTGACTCGCAAGTACGCAGTAAGCGGGAGGGGGGGAAGTTTGACAATTCATGGCGGAAACATGGAAGCACAGCAGCATTACATTTGACTTTCAAGGACGATGATTTCGTAACAAATATTGCAAACGCGCAACTGTAATATTCCGTTTGGACGTGTAAATATATTAAAATGTAGTGAAATGTGTAAGAAATGTGTGGTAATAGGAGCAATAAGTAAAAATATGTAATTATACCAAAATATGTATAATGAAAATAGTCCTAATTCATTCAGAATGTCTTGTAAACTCTCGAAAATATAATTGAATGCGGGAACCTAGTTCCTGTACAAGCATGTAATTACATGGAAATCCGTTCCCTAGCCATCACCATCACTACTGTCGCCAAAGCAACAAATGTGTTGCCGCCACGATCATCTCATTTTGCCCATTTATTGCATTCACCACTTTCGCACTACCGCAGTCACCACAATCACATTTCTGCGTTGATGTGCACCACCACTGTACATTTGGGATTAAAATCACAGATGCTTTTACCGCTATCGCAATAATTACCAGCATCACAATCATTACCATCACCATTCACTGCCATAATCAACACTATCGTAACTAGAGCCTGAAAGTTTGGCAAAATGCCTTTTTCTCATTGTTGCTATTTCATGACTTTTGACCATAGGAATTACTTGTTTGTCCTTCTAGCGTGGTTTTAGCAGATTTTCATTTTGTCTATTTTTGCCATTTTGTCTTATTTCTTTTTCTGCCTTTTACGTCTTTATTTTGCTTTTTTTCTGGCAGAGATTTCGATCAAGTTGGATATTGAATTGAATTGAATTGAATTGAATTGAATTTGCCTTATTTTACGTGGCGAGACTCAGGCCATGAGGCCTGCTCTTCCGTCTGACCACGCAAATTTCGTTACACTCCTTTCACCAATCATCGGAGAAAGAAGGTATTACTTGGGCGACGAAACAGGCGATTTTGAATTTAGCTCAGAGGCGTCATTTAGGCTTGAGGATCTTTTACATGGATATACGCCTGCAAGCCTAGGCAACAGGAGAGGCTATGTTAAAAATTATTTTTGATTTTCCTTCATTGATGCCAAGAGGCTTTAATCTCTCAACGAAGAATCCCATCCTACTTTTGAGTATGGTCTCAAATCTCTTTTGAGGACAGCTCTCTGATTATGATATACCCCTCTAAGTGCTGGCGATTGCGCAAGTGCGAAGAACAGAATATGTTATTCTGTTTTCACTGATGTCATTTCAAGTTTCCAATAGGAGTTCACAATATAATTTCGAAGGAACGCCGCGAATAAAAAATTCGTAGCCATCATACCGTTTGGCCATGTATCTTCGTGATTACAAAGATCGATTTCTTACGCATTAAGACGTAAAGTAAATTTTAGAGTTAGAATAAAATGAATGAAATGAAAAATGAATCATTTTCATGATTAATTTTTTAAAATAGTTCCTTTCGAATGTGATTTTTCAGTTCGGCACCCCTACTTTACCTAAAATAAATGCCTTTTTTCATGCCTATTTTAGTAAAAAAAATGCCTTTTTGCCTGCTTATTTTAGGCCTGAACTTTGGGGTTCTAATCATAACTATGAATTAATATCATCCCCATCATTATCATCACCTAATACAACCAGACACAATCCGCACGTCCGCTGCCTTGGCCATGTGCACTGTGTTCCCGGCCTTCTCCGAACGATCGTGAGAACTTCCCGACAGCGGGCGGGGCGGGGCGGGGAAGCGCGGGCGGGGCGGCGCGGGAAGCGCGGGTGGGGCGGTGCGGGCGGCGGCGGGGAAGCGCGGGTGGGGCGGCGCGGGAAACGCGGGCGGGCGGCGCGGGAAGCGCGGGCGGGGCGGCGCGGGCGGCGCGGGAAGCGCGGGCGGGCGGCGCGGGCGGCGCGGGGAAGCGCGGTGGGGCGGCGCGGGGCGGCGCGGGAAGCGCGGGCGGGCGGCGCGGGGAAGCGCGGGCGGGGCGGCGCGGGCGGCGCGGGAAGCGCGGGCGGGCGGCGCGGGGCGGCGCGGGAAGCGCGGCGGGGCGGCGCGGGCGGCGCGGGAAGCGCGGGGGGCGGCGCGGGCGGCGCGGGAAGCGCGGGCGGGCGGCGCGGGCGGCGCGAGGAAGCGCGGGCGGGCGGCGCGGGGCGGCGCGGGAAGCGCGGGTGGGGCGGCGCGGGGCGGCGCGGGGAAGCGCGGGTGGGGCGGCGCGGGGCGGCGCGGGCGGCGCGGGGCGGCGCGGGAAACGCGGGCGGGCGGCGCGGGGAAGCGCGGGCGGGGCGGCGCGGGGCGGCGCGGGAAGCGCGGCGGGGCGGCGCGGGGCGGCGCGGGAAGCGCGGCGCGGGGCGGCGCGGGGCGGCGCGGGAAGCGCGGGGGCGGCGCGGGCGGCGCGGGAAGCGCGGGCGGGGCGGCGCGGGGCGGCGCGGGCGGCGGCGGGGCGGCGCGGGCGGCGGCGGCGCGGCGGCGGCGCGCGCGGTTGGGCGCGGGGCGGCACGGTGACCCCGGACCCGGGCGGCGCAGACGGCCACGGCCGACGGCCGACCTGCGACGCCGACGCGCAGCGCGAGCGGCGCGGGCCGGGCCGGGCCGAGCCGGGCCAAGCCAGCCGCCCAGACGATTTACGTGCGGGACGGCGGCGGCGGCGGCGGCGGCGCGGGACGGGACGGGACGTTCCCCTCGCGGCCGACGCTCCCGCAGCTGCAGACTGCGGAGCGGAGCTAGACCCGCCGACGGCTTCCGCTGATCGCGTCGTCGCTCTGGCTCCTCATGGCCGGCACTCTACCGCCCACGCCGCTGAGCTCATCAGGAGGGATTTACGCCATCTCTACTATTGTCGAATTGTACAATATCATAAGGATGAATAATGAAAATATTACCCTTCGCTGTTATTTTCTTTTGTATTTTGTTGTTCTTCTTCTAAATCCCTTGTCACTCCCAGTGTTCTAATATACTTCGCTAGCACTATTTTCGACTTCCACATCGAAGTTGCTTCATGCTCTCCGTGCAAGCATGCAAGGGATACGAGTATCAAAAATGCACTGATGATCTGATGTAAATAATAGGAGTTCTTTGTTTTGCTCGCGGAAAATGAGAATAAGTAATACGTCTGTCGCAATCAATGCTACTGATTCGCCATGTCTATTGTCATGTTTGTCCCCGCCGTCGACATCTTCTCCGCCTCCATCGCCACGTCCGTCTTATTCGCCTCCGTCTTCTCTTCTTTCTCCTCCTGCTATTATTCCCCTCCTTCCTTTCCACTACCATCCTCCTCCTCCGTCCCCTCATCTTCATCCTTCCCATTCCTTCCTTCACATTCATTCCTTTCCTACCGGGAGCGGTAGCTCAATGCATCAACTGTCATTCCAGCGCCACTGACCTAGGTTCGAGTCCTGACGGCGTCAGGATTTCCGACACTAGCTTTTCAGCTAGGTCGAATTCAATCGCTGTCTGGAGGAGAATTCTAGCGGCCGGCTGCTCTGATCGGTAGTTTTCCGTGATTTCTCCGATGAACACCAGGCGAATGCCGGAGCAGTACCTTACCAAACGGATCGCGCGCGATCTTTCCTTCCTCTTCTTTGTCCTATCCTCACCTCTTACACACACACATACACACACTAACATGAACTACACTACCACACATGCCGGGAGACCGGTCGGGAGCTTAGAGCTTGTCCCGGCTGGGGTGGTGCCCCGTTGATGGGAGAGTCCTGGTTGCAGGGAACCCCCGTTAGTCGACGGTAGGTCGGCGCCGGATCTCGCCATCCAGCGGGGGAGGATCACTGCCACCTCCCGTGAAAAACAAACAAACATGCACTACACTTACGTGAATAATGACCTAAGCTGTTGACGCGCCCGGAATCACTAACCAACCAACCAACTTCATTCCTTTCCTCTCCTTCCTTGCTTCCCACCCCTTCCTCATCTGCCTGCTCCGCCGCGTCGGAGCTGCGTGGCGCAACAGGCGGCGGCCGAGAAACCTGCCGGAGCGGCTGCGCACGCGAGCGAGCGGGCGGACGGGCGGACGGACGTCGTTGCGAAATGGAGACGGCGCTGCTTCCTCGGGAACGACGCGCTTCGGAACCGGACGTTTCTAATAAGAAGCCGCCAGAAGCGTGTTTCGTTCCCGAAAATACAATTAGAACGGTTTTCATTTCAGGAAATAAAATGGTCATTGGATTTGTGAAATGGAATCTGTTAGAGTAATGTCTAATTATGGTGCAGTGCCGAACTCGTTTCAAGGAGAGTGCGCAACATACGATGGTACCCTAACGAGATTCTTGAGAGATGTGGCCTCGTCCATTTTATTTCTTCACGAATACAAGGGAGGTTTGCAATGGTCGGTAGGTCTACTGCGTCTGAACTCCACGAATTGCGAAAATGCGCCGTGAAAGATTGGATGTGAAGTAACTATGCTTCATCTGTGACATTAAGAGTTCTGGGCTGCTGTTGATTATACTGGGTTCTGGATCTAAGCGGAAAATTAATTACATTCCGTTTAATAACCACAACTGTCAGTATTCAAATGCATTACGTATAAAATTTCAGTTATGTTCTTTCAAGAACTGGTGATCTTTATGGATATTGCACAACACTACGTACACCAGAAAACGTCTCCTACAACTTGCACCATACTTTGCTTCAATAGAAATATTTAATCATAATATTGAACGAATATTGGAAAGTTGTTCAGAAACATAAAATAATTTTAGATATTGTAATTTTTTGGTTAATTAACACTGTGAGATGAATGGATTAATTTTCCTGAAGTGAATAGTTTCAGAAACAATTTTTAGTGATTATTGTTCACACTGAAAAACTGCGGTGAAATATCAAATGCTATAAACACAATTGCCTGCAGTTATATGGACCATATCGTTCTCGCCAGCAACAACCGACAAGTTGAGCAAAGTACTGAAACTGCGTGTTTTTACTTACTCAACCCGGCGAACACCTACAAGTGTTTCCACCGTTTACGCACCCGGGACCTTGCATCAGAGAGCGTCCATTGTTACAACGCCAGCGAAACAAGAGATTTTCCCCTCCCCCTCCCCCTCCCCTTCTTTCCTCCACCACCCACTTCCCATGAGGTCTGTTTCCTGCGTCGTGGCGCTAACACAGCACGTCTCACCCCCCTTCTCTCCGCGGTCCCCGCGCGGCATTTTTTATGAGCCAATAAACGTGTTTCAATTTTACAGACGGCACAGCGGCGTTGCACATGTGTGTCGGAGTAGGTCAGGCAAGCGGGGGCCCAGGGAGCAAGTCGCATCCTAGCCACGCGGAGGTGAGGAGGTCGCGCTGTATTTCAGCGGCTGCGAATCGCTCGTGAATGGGGAAGGTTCGCAGCGACCCGCGACTTTCCGTAGGCGACCAACGGTTTTATGTGTCACGCGTGCGGACCGGTGAGGTGGCTCGGGATAACAACTGTTGGCACTGCGGTAACTACGGGCGGGAGGATCTAGGGTTCACGTCCCGACGGTGGAGGATTTGGGACAGGACTTGACAGCGAGATCTGATTCAGACGCTGTTTCGAGGAAGTTCTAGTGGCCGGCTGTTTTTGATCGGTAGTTTGACGGAGCAATATTTAACAAACGGGCCACGGGACCTTTCGTTTCTCTTCCTTGTGCTATTCTCTCCCCTTACTTGCACGTACGCTTTATTGCACTGTACTACCACACATGCCGGGAGACCAGTCAAGAGCTGAGTATGTCCCGGCTGGGGCGCTTGTTCAGCGGCGAAGATATCTGCAGATGACATACCCTGCAAGTCGACGTGTAAATTGGCACCGAATCGCACAGACCAGCAGGGTGGAGCTTTGCCACATCCCAGCGTGTGACATGTACTACACTTACGCGAATTATGGCCAGAGCACCTCGTGCACCCAGAAACTCAAAATGAACAATCAATGTGTGATGGGCTAGACATGCTGTGTGCGTGCGTTCATGAGGTTAGCTTGACGGTGGCCACAGCAACGTTTCAATGTGAATGTTTGTTTCGGTGAAATGTGGCAATGATTGATCAATTAGTGATAAAAGGGTTGTTTAGAAAATGTGAACTGCAATGCAAGTGCACTGCTTTCTCCAATATCTGCACTGCAATTTAACTCTTCAATACGTATACAATCGAAATAAGCGAAAGTTTTGCGCGTCGTAACAGTATATAATATTTTTACTAGATGGTTCGTAAGTAAACAACCCAATCACATTAGTTTAAAAGAAATTTTAGAACATATTACTTAATATTACAGGATTCTCAATACAACTAGTGTATCTTACGTGGAACAATAGTTCTAGTCAACCTAGAATTTATATTCATTCAGTATCCACTTCGACAAATTCATTGTAGGTAAAAATATTAAAAATTTTACAAAGAAGTTACAACTGTAGATTTACAATAATGAGTTTCAAATGATGAGTTATTTTTAATATAATATCGAGGAAAAGTTTCGTAATGCTAACGCCACGGTGTATTATCTTAGATACTAGCGTGAAAATAACTGAATCTTTGACATTGCCTGTAAAACTAAAAAACATATATTACTCTGTGATGCCAAACTCCAATCTATATCGCCAACAAGAATAAGCCTGGGGTAACATAACATTAGCGGTTTGTGTAAAAAAGAGAATAATTACTACAAAAATCGAGCATGCACCTTTAACGATAGCCGCCGTGGATGTGTCGCATCCATAATTTGTCATTTCATCGCCTTCTACCTATACTTCTAGGTATACTTCTCCTCACCTCATTGCAGCGCATCCGACCCGAAAAGGCCCGAGCCGCTAAACCGCGTGCGCGAGGGCGAATAACACGTTCGACGACGTGGAAAGTGACGGTAGCGCCGCGCATGCATTATACGCGCGAAGGCCCCACGGGGCCCAACGGATGCAGTGCTTCACTTGTTCCAGGAATCCGCGCCGCTTTACACGCAAAGCGCCGTGGTAATTTCTCGAAGCCGTAAAAAGACGCGGGTGGGTTTTTGGGAGGGCGGGGTGGCGCCGGATGGTGTCGAAGGACACAGTGACCAGCTGACCATGGCGAGGGGACGCGGGGGGGAGGGGGTCGGAGGAAACGGATGTCGTCGGTTAGCGAACGTTGGGAGACGAAGGGGAGTGGGGGGGCGGGTCCTCACGCGATGTGACGCGGTGATCGGGTTTTCACGGGTGAGCTGTGCGTTTTACTCGCACGCTCTGCCTGTGCGTGGAACCGTCAGGGGACACATGCACCTCCTTGCAGGGTTCTTTTTTCTCGCGCAAATCATTTGCGCTTCTTCTTCACGTGCCTCCGCTTTTCTGGCTTCTACCTCGTTCTCTTTACTTCTTTCTCTTTCCTCCTCCGTGATTATTCTTCTTTGTATCTTTCTTTATCTTTTACTATTTCCCCCTCTTTGACTCCTTCCACTTTTCCCTCACTCTACGTCTTTGTGTTTCTTTTCTCTTCTCTTTCCTATCTTCTTCTCTCTCTTCTTTCTCTTCCTCTCTCTTTCTTCTCTCCCTTTTTTTCCCCCTTTTTTTTTTTGTCTGTTTTATTTCTTCGACTCTCGAGGGCTCTGTTTTACACGTTGTTCTCCCATCATATGGCCATTTTTCAAACTACCAGTGTTTTTCCTCACACCTCACGCAAATTTCCAACTCATTAATATTTACAACGCATTAATTTGGCTTGCACTCCTTTTTTTCTATTCGGTACTCATCTTGAATATTCAATTTTCTCATTATCAAACGGTTTGATTATGGATTCACATTTTGAATCACACGCTGGGTGCATTATTTCTTGTTTCCATTCCCTAACTTCCGCTGTGAACGTACTATCTTTTTCAGCTCTACCACTTCCCTGCTGTGAGTGTGTTTGATTTGCGTGCTTTTTATGCAAAAGCGCGCAAGATAAATCTGGTGTTATTTGCATTACAGGCTTTTTCGGAACGTCCAAATAATATGTTGTTGGGTCTGCGTGACATGGCTCGCCGCAAATGACTCGCATTTAGCATCTCGAAGATTTAATAAAGCCTGTCAGATTGCTTACTTAACAAAATTCACACTCGCGTTCTGTGGCACCGATAGTGTGTATTTTTAATGTGCTGTTTTACCACATAACAACACTGTTGTGTTTAACTGTAATGAAATATTACTTCACTATGATAGCTCTAGTTACATTGTGCTTTCGTTTTTGTTTCCAGGAATTTAGTTTGAAAAACGGGGGACATTTCTGCATGCGTGACGCTACACTCAGGAAGAGTCTGCAGGTACGTGTAAAAATATATCGTGTGATTGTTAATCTAATCGTATTTTTTAGCAAAAACGAAACCCGTTCTTAATTAGGGAATTATGACTAGCTTTTGACTTCAAAACTGATTTTTGAAAATGCTAATTGAGTTACACCCTTCCAGTTGATTTTAACAATCAATTTACTCCTAATTATCTGATATCAATTAGTCAAACCCTCAGCTTAAAAACGTGTTCTGTAAATCATCCACGCGTGTGTATTGAAGCTAATTTGAAGGGTAATTAGTGCGGGCCATTTGGAAGGCTGCCAAATACTGCGCAGATATTCCTCTCAATAGTGTTGTTACTTTACTCACCTAGGCCACCACACGTAAACAATCTTAACGCGCTGGGTTAGTAGACTCACCTGAAACATACAAAAGACATTAAATAAGAGCTGTATTAATTTTCCCAACACGTAACTAATAATTAGAAAGAAATTACGGATTCGGTTGTATAACGGTCAGCGAACCGGACTGTTGTACCCGATTGCAGCCGTGGATTTTTAAGGGCGTAAAAATTCTTCGTACGCCTTTCTTCGGAGGGGAAGTCAAGCCGGCTGTCCATGTAGATTTACTGCATGTAAAAGATCCTCAAGCCTAAAAGAAGCCTCTGAGCACAATTGAGATCCGCTTGTATTGTCGCTCAATATAATACCTCCTTTCTCCGCTAGGTGAAGAAAGTAGAGAAATCTGCGTGGTCAGACGGAAGAGCGGGCCTGATGACCCGAGTCTCGCTACGTAAAATAAGGCACTAACAAAAAAATTAAAATTTGTGCACATCCTCAATTTTTTAGAGAAGTGTCTGCAAAGAACTGATAAAGCGATAAGCAGCGTATTCACACGAGTCAGTCAAGTTAGTAACTTCTCGCACACAGATTCTCGCCAGCTACTTATCATCTCGCGCGCTTCACACGGCCCAACAAGCGCAGGCAGCGAGGACGCCAGGCCGGCACGCGACCCCCGTTGGCTCCCGCTGCGCTCGCGCCGCGATGGCACTCGGGACAATGGGGGAGAGATTGGGTCGCGCTGCACTCGTGATGAGATCGCTGAAACCGATACTTTAAGGGTGAGATTCAAGGCCATGGGTACGAGTGTGACGATTCTATAGGAGCTAAAAAAAATAGGAAATAGCTATACGTGTGTTTTCATACGACGGAGTTAAATGTAGAGGAGAAAGACAGGCTATGGATAACATCTGGGAGTTGTGGAGGAGATAGAATGGAGGTTGATGCAAGTGGGGAATACTGGTGCTGTCAAATATTGGAGTGGAGAAGGAGCTGCAAAGATGGTGCTAAAGGAGATCAGAGATGAAAGTGTAGGGATGGAGGTGGAGAGGTCAGAGGGGTGGAGGACATGGAGGTAGAGGTGTAGGTGTCGCAGGGATGAAGCTGGAAGAGACGGATGAATAGGGCTGGATGAGATGGAGGTGGAGGTGGGAAAGGTGGAGGAGACGGAGGCACTGGGCGCAGGAGGATGGGGGAGACGGAGGGATGGAGGTGGAGGGGTTGGAGAAGTTGTGGACGTGTGCAGGAGACGGGGGGTTGGGAGATCTCAGTGGAGAGAAGTAAGCGCTGACGGAAAGATCCATGTGGAGGACGTGGTGAGACTGAAGAAACGACACGGACACACACGGCAGGGGAGTCGGGGTGAGGTCGGTGGAGTGGGCGGCGCAGAGCGGTAGCCCTCAGCGCTACCGGGGCCAACTCCACATCGCTTCCACAAGCGGTGGCTTCCGCCAATTACCCGCTCGACGTCGTTAAGATCTGCTCACATGGATATTGCCCCAGGCAGACGCTGAGTAATTAGCTGGCGTCTGATACAAAAGATTGAGGACGTCGCCGGAGCGGTGAGCCGCGGTGAGCCGGGTGAGGCGGGTGAGGCCCGCGCCGCGGTGCACCGCCGCCCCGGGCAGCCTTCTTTCCACTCACCCAGTGTCTTTCGACTCTCATCATTAGAATGCAGGCGGAGTTGTTGACGAGAACCTGTCTAACTGGTATCGAAGGCGAAAATAGATGAAGAGGATGTAGGTCTTAAGGTTTATCAAAACTTTGACACGGTTTTAAGATGAGCTGTTGGCGCTGTGAGAAAATGCACGGTGTTCGAGCAATGTTTCTGATAATTGTGGCTTATTCAATTTAGGTGTGATATGAACATTTAATCTACAAGACAAAATATGAGTGTTAGTATTCGTCTTGACAGGGTTAGTATTTTCTGCTCTGCTCGAAGTTATTTTATTAAGCTTTAAGCATACATATTTTTTCTAATGTTTGAAAAGGATGTAGTGAAGTTGTTAAAGTGTGTGGAATGAAATGCGGTCGTGCATTTTTATTAATATTTTCCTCGCGTTTGAAATGTTACATATGTCGGAACATGTTATATGTCTGAACTGCTCTTTAATCTGTCATGCCCAGTTACGAACTGGTTGTAAGGAGGTGTGCCACACGTAATCTAGTAACCTATCTTCTCACATATTTATCAGCCTACTCTGTTTCTCAGTTCATAGATTTAAATTTACAGTCCCTGTTCGTTAGTGCACATTTTCCGAAAGTTCTTTCATACAATTCCCAATCATTGTATCACTGTGAGCACTCGTTTCTCTTGTTTTGATTTCTCCTATTACGCCATTACTTTATCTATGCGGACGTTATTTCAGTCGTTGCCGATTCTAGAAATTTCCAAACAGATTTTGGGATCTTAGAGTTTGCCGATTAGTAACATCCAGGAACTAAAATTTCTTACAGGAAGCTTCATTTTGGATAGAATGATAAGGCCTGGGCCCACCTTGATGGCTGACGTGAATAAGCGCGTGCACCCACTCAGCGCTTCGGTGTGAAGGGTCGCAGGTTGGAGTCCCGCCTTGGGCATAGTTGTTGCCCCATGTCTCGCATGTATGTGTTGTCGCGGAGGGCTTCGCATTATTCTGATTCCAGATCAGAGGA
The DNA here is from genome assembly GCA_964035755.1 of Teleogryllus oceanicus. Taxonomy (NCBI): domain Eukaryota; kingdom Metazoa; phylum Arthropoda; class Insecta; order Orthoptera; family Gryllidae; genus Teleogryllus; species Teleogryllus oceanicus. Next base: position 67,918,982 of record CAXIVR010000008.1, on the reverse strand, counting down.
GCCCACAAGTGTGTTGGTTTATTGTGTGGTCGAATATGCGTCCCAACGGGACGTACAGGGTAACAGTCTGTCGGCTGGAAAAAAGCCATAGAAAGGAAGAATATAAGGCGTGAGTGTGAAACAACGATGTCATAAAAGTTATCAAAATCGCAAATGATTCAATGCCTCATCAAAAGTTAGATATGAGAAATTCTTACATCAATCTTAATGAAATTTCTATTCCATTCGGGCCGGTTCAGCAGTTCTCCTGCCTCGCTCACCCGCTTCTTCGCTTCTCCGTTTCCTACTGCCGGTCTTGCCGCTGCGGTGCGCCGCCCAGCGGTCGACTTGGCTGCTGAGATCAATTAGGCCCTTTCGGCGGGCGGCGGCAGCGGCCGTAAATCGAAGATTCCAGCGCGTGCGGGCAGCGCAGCACCACGGGCGTCCACGCCCCCACCCCTCTCCCCCCTCCCCCTCCCTCACCCTCTCGCCCGACCGCACCGCCTCAGAAGCCGTTCATAAATCAAGACGCTGGTGAACGATTCACGGGCTCCAGAAGGCGGGCAGGAGCACGAGTAATGCAAGAACGTCCCAAGATATCACCAGTCCCTCCCTTGCAACCGCGCATTGAATTATGCACGTTGGAAATTGTTACTTAATATTTGTCAAACATACTAATGTGTGGAAGGTTACACACCACCCAAATGTGTCCAATTCTTACATTTTGCTGAAACCTAGCTTTTCAGTTTCTGTTCAGTCATGACCATCAAATTCTATTGATTGGACCTTCAACGACTATTGAGATACGAGAAAATTCGGCTATATTTCTGTAAAGGCATAACCTAGACCAAAACGATGTAGGTGAACTGTGTACAAAAAATACTTTCTCAGAGCGTGCCATAGAATTTTGACAGAAGTCTATACCGCTACCATAACCATCATTTGCGAACGGGAACTTCCCCTCGGTCGTTCAACGTGATATCGCCACGCGTTCTGTTCAAGCACGAGTGCGTCACACACATAGGGCACCGTGAGAAATTAATTGCTCAGTCCCACGAATTCAATTCCAGAGATCACGGAACAGCAAGAAAACGCGGAGGGAGAGAGAATTCATGTACGCCAGAGAGACGGGCCCCGATCCTCACGGTCGTTTTCTAACGCGGCCGCCGCACACCTCAAATGCCTTGCGCGTGCCACTTTAAAGGTGTGTGTGAATGTGGTTAAAAATTAACCAAGGTTTGCCTCTTGAATATGATTTAATTTTACAATTATACACAAATGTTAATGCGAATGAAACAATCTGTTGATTGATTGAAGTATGCTTTTAACATTTTTGGAAAGTTTAAAACTTCTAAAATATTCTAAAACTTCTGTCTTTAATCTTTATTTATTTATTTATTTTACGTCAAAAAAACAGTTAAAAACTGCGTATGACGTGCTATGGGGAAAAGTGAATTGTGTGCACATTTTCAAAATTCTGTGATCCCTACACTAAGTCATATACTACTTAAATTTTGAATTTTTGAAAGGGAAAAAAAACTCCCATGTAATAAAATCTATTTTCAAGGATCTTTGTGAAACTTCTAAAAGGAAATAACGGAAACTATTAAGATAAATTAAGTTTCACTTCTCCATGTCTTTAGTAGGGTCATTTCCTCTAAAACCGCTTAACAATATGTCAAATGAGTAACTTAAGCATAATATCCCAAACAAATACAACGGTCTTGAGGAACTAACTCCTTTTTGTGTTATATGGAAAGATATATACATAAATCATGTAAATAGGTTGTTCATTTTCGAAAGTAAATCTTTTGGATGTCTAGATGGTGTGTTTTTACGAGGTTTTCGCAGAGGCTCTGTAAAAGTGCCCTCTTGTACCTTTCTACAAGTAAGAAAACGTACAAGTGTTGAATGAATGAGCAATTATTTCCTTTAAGGGTGTGGGTTCTTGCATACCTCTGCCAGGCGCGTGTAATGGTGTTAAGAACAGAGAACGAGAATTAGAGAAGAAATAAATGGCCAAATTACTGTGTTACGAATGGAATTTGTATCCTAATTAATTCAAACTGAGTAATGTTAGAGAGTGAGAAATTAAATATTTTTTCCATGATTCAGTAGTTTTGATAATCTAAAAAAGTATTATTTGGAATGGAAATTTTTCGCTGTTTATGATTTTTAGTAAATAGTCTCAGAACAAATTTTGAACTCGAAAAATTACTCTTTAACTTTATGTTTTGAGAAAGTCAATCCCTATTTTTGTACGTTAGCTACTTTTTTATTACAAAAACTTTGTTGTTTGATGTGGAATATTATATAACTAAAGAGAATTGGAATCGAGAATACGCACATCTTTGTCTCGTAATTAATATTGATACAACTCCAAATACCTCAAATCAAGTAAATTAAAGTACGCCAAAAAATGAACTCAAAAGGATAGAGGCGAACCGTCTGAACTGAGCGTGGTAAGTAAGTGGAAATGATTCGAAATTAAGTTTATTTAACTAACTACATTTATTACTTTCTCAATAAAATTCATGATTGCTATAAAGGAAGAAAAACAGTAAAATTATAAGAAACTTGAAACTTCTACTTCGAAATTCACATTGATCTGACAACTCCTCCTCCCAGGAAAGTGTCATCCTCGGCTACAGGATTATTGACGGTAGAGGCGGCCGGGATATCGGTTCTGTCGGTTGCAACGGGGTTGTAGAGGAAGGAGACGGCGTCTGACTTTGAATGATGCAGCCCCTCAGCCCAACCGGTTCCCATGCAATAAAATAATTTGTGGAAAGGCGGCTTCGCTTCTGTGTAAACCACAGCCCACCGGAGGATTTTTTATTTTTTATTTTTTTTTTTTTTTGCTGCTCTTCTCAATCGACTCCCGTAGAGAGCGAGGCTGTTCGTAGCCCTCAGACTGATGAGATGATGATCGTGCCACGGGAGGGCATTATATAATGCACTGCGACCCAGCGCTAATTCCACTGCAGCAGTAGCATAGTGTGTACAAGTCCATTTTATCTTTTTGTAGACTGGCGTGTTCTGAGATGAATAAATTACACTGTCTGAGGAAGATTCTAGAAATTGGTAGATCGGGATTGGTGTGTTTTTTATTTTTTTGATCAAATATCAAAGGTACGTAGATGTCGTTTATCATCTACGTCGAAGTTTTTACTAACTGCTAGATTCCTAAGTCATACGACAAATCCGATAAAGATGGATAAGGGGTAATCTGCTACTCTTGTAAATAATCATTGTAGGAAGTCATCAAAGTAAGTAATTTAACAATATACAAAACACTTCACTAAAATATCAAGAGTTCTGCTTATCAATTCTAGGAAAATATCACCAACGTGATACCGACAACCAGACCGCGCACTTTTTTATTCTTCCTCATTTACTTCCTCATCCAGCACACACAAAATCGTACTCGTCGCGAAACCATTCGAAAAGCTTGAGGTAGAATGTTTGAGATGGATGCTGCTCTGGGGCCCATATCCGTCCTATAGACATGAAACTCGTAGTTTTGCTGGTATATCCGTGCGGGTAAAACGAGCGTTCGTGATTACAACTTCGCATGTGTCTAGAATAAAAACGGTCGGCTAATGATAATTGATTTTTTGAGGGAGGCTGGCTTGAAATAAATATATGCTGTTTGTCTGTGAACATTATCATCTGCCACTTAATGCTTTGTTGCGACCATGAAGGAGGATGTTGTTTTGATAAGAACGACACGCGGTTTACTCGTGCGAGTAGTTGCACATGCCGAACGTGTATGTACGGGCTTCTCTAGGAACGGGTCGTGGAAGGGAAATACGTATTCACGATTTACCTTAGCGGATCAATGTTATGTCAGGTTCTAACACAGTTGAGCATGCCGAAGAAGGCTTCTCTTCGGCAAAATGTGTTCTTCCAAAAGCTGCAACTCCCTATCCGGGTAGTGAGTGCGATTTGAAGTTAAGATTGTTTTCACGACTGGTTTAACTCTTTCCTATATCGCCAAATAAAATAATGTTTATGAATTGATATGAATCAACTCGAAAAGCAAGTGGGAAATTAAAATGAAATCTGATAGAGATATTAGAGCTGTAGACATGCATGTTGACGGCAAATGGCCAGTTCACAACCACAGAAAGGCACATCACAGAGATCGGCACTATTCAATATTATCATGCATTCAATTAAACTCGCAAAGGACCTACCTTTATTTTAAAAAATATTTCAAAATAATAACATTTAAATAAAAAGTTTTAAAGTGCTCTTTCGTTGAATTCTAGCAACATAAATAAATTGTCATGCGAATGTACACAAAATCCAGCACAGCCTGCGTTTGAAGGCAAAGAAAGCGAATAATTTCGACACGTTACTCATCGGAGACATTCCAAATATGATTCAGAAGAAATGAGTGTCAAAATAATAGCTCGTGTGACTAATTCAAGCCTGTACTGGCGCGAGTGCGTCATGACCACCGCTTAAAACTAACGCTTGTCATCGCCATAACAAACCGTATCCCAGCAAGGGCAGTAGAACTACAGTAGTCGTAGTGCTGTGGCACATTAAAATAACAATTATTTGCAGCCTTGCAAACATTCTGCACTTTGTAAATAATTGATTTGAAACTGAAAATTACAGCAACTGGGATCAAACATCAAATGATACCAGACGCTGAATTGTGTTATAGCAATATTTGAAGACGTGCTTCTGTACATGATTAACATTCTGTTATTGTGAAGCGTTGAGATTAAATTGTGCAGAAAATCATATATTAATTCAATTTAATTTTACATAGATTTTGAGTCTCTTTTCGAGCAAAGAGTATATCCAAAAGAGCTAAACATTAAAACATGCTATAGGTCGTGGAGAAAGGTATCATTTAAACACTTTCGATATAAAAAATATATTATGGTCAGCGTTATATGTAATACGATTGAATATGTGCCGACTTATTCCTCTGCATCATGGACTGTGAACTTCTATTATTGTCTTAAATATCTTTGGTCATAATCTTAGGAGAAATTCTCTGTTAAGCAGTTTCATTCTTACGGGGATCTGAGTCTATCGTTTCTTACAACTGGTAAAAATCCGCCAATTTTTCTTCAGCTCTATATAGAGTCGCGTAAGTTGACGATATTGTAGTCACAGTAGCACGTATCAATATCTAAAAATCGTATTTCAATTGCTAATAAAATAATTCTAGCTGAACTGATAGACATTAATAAGTCTGGTTCAAAACTGTCTTGGAATGGAATGTTTGATGTTATATTTTATGTGGGGGTTGATGTTCATGATAATTTTGTATTCTTGAGGATTTACCTGATTCTCTTATTTATGCGTATAAACAATTTAGAAAACAAAATGAAAAAAGTTCTATCTTGTTAGCACATTAGCATACGTAAGACACTGTTTCTTTTATAACGGTGTTCTTCCTATTCGCAAAAGTTGTTCTTTATGTATGAACAGCTCGCGGGAAAAAAAACAAATTGGCAAATAACGTCCAGTTTGTTGGGCTATCGGCTACAAGAGGCGGCTTCTCTCGGGCGCGGGGATGCTTTCTCCCTGATGTCACATCCTCGTGCCCTCAGAAGCGTCTCGGCGAGGACATACTGCCGGTCTGTTCTCCGCGCGTCTGCGAGGGAACCGCGCGCGCTTGTCAGCGGCCAGGGCGCTCCCATTCTTCTGCGGCGGGCGCTCGTCTCGTGATCTGAATCGCGACCTCCGCGGACAAACACTCGCGGCGAGCGCTTATGCAGACGTTACCGGTGTGCTCTCCGAGCTGCTATGCAAATGGTGGATGCTGTATCCGTCATGAGGCCGGTATGTTCTCGAACAAACGAGTTGTCTCGCCGGGTGAGAGATTCTTGGAACGCGCTTGCGAGCGTCTACCTGCTGGTTGGGGCGTACCGCAGGGTATCTCTGCCGGGCGCGTTGATGGGGGATGGTTAGAAAGTTAGCGTTTGAGACTACGTTACGTGTTAAGCTAATAAAAGATATATAAAAATATATTCGAAATATTACCTGAAATAGTCTACTTTTTAACAATTTAGACAGGAAATAATTTTGCCATTCATTATATAAAACAGAAATTGTTTATTATGCACTTTATTTGGGATAGTGCCGGAAAGAAGTTCAGCAGCTTGTATTCAGAAGCACTGTGAGGTGGAGGATGGTTCCATTTCGTTTCTTTTTCTCATTATCTTCTTCATTATTTTCGATTTGCCTACTTACCAGGAACTCTTAATTTTATTGCTTGTTTTGTTTGCTTCTTAATCGAATTTTCCTTTTCCTCTGTCAGTTAGATTATCTTTAAATTCTCTTGTACGGATAGTGATATACATTTTTCTGGGCGTATGTAATTCCAAACACCATGGCTGTTTCTATTTGCAAAACGAAACAAAACATATCCTTCCATCTCTATGAAATCATTACGTAATCGCGTCGTAAATCATGTGCTGTTTATCAGCGCAATTTATGTTCATGCCTCTGACAGACTATGAATAATTTAAGTGCTGCAGTGCATGTGCGGCTGCACTCGCACGGCTTGAACCTTCTTCCCCGCTTGGAGCATCCTGCTAATCGCCAGCCTTAGCACAATTGCTCACTCACTCGCGCACTCACCTCTCCTCCCGCTCTTCTGCTTGCTCATTCATCTGGCGTGTGTTCAGTGACTTGCGGTATAGACTGCTCCGAGCGCATGCCCATGTTTTCCCCAGCACTCGTAGCTTTTTGTGTCACTTTCTCCATAAATGCCTCAGTAAATGACACAGTATGGGGCATTCATGAAATGCGATTTTTTTAAAATATTTTGTTGAGAGTATGTGGAAACGGTACGCACCTGCCGTCTTGACCGACAAGCCTGTATTATGACAAGGCTATATATGTTCATGAAATCCGCCGTTCAAGAATGTAGCATAACGTCCTGCTTTATAATAGTACTTCCTTTTATGACGATGTGACTTTCTACTTCGTTGTGTGTTGAAAAGAAGAACATTAGTGTGAATTTGTGGAAAACTTCGAATAGCATCCGAAGAAAGCGTTCTTAGCTATTAAATCTCCTTCGGTTTCTCCGAAGTATTGCAGTTCGGGGACAAATGGTGTTTTCTATTTTTATTAAGAATATTTTGAATGCAATAAAACGACGTAGATTCATGAAATAGCGCATTCGCATGAAATTTAAATATAAAGAATGGAATTTAGAATTATATTGTAATGTGTCAATATTTTCAAAATTCAATACCAAGATCAGATGGGTTGTAGAGAATATTAAATTGAGTTCATTAAATCTCGCAAATTTTGACGTTGTAATATCAAAGATAAACTGATCCTATCCTGATTTTCGTTTCTCTAATAGACATAAATGTGATTTTCTTTACCTCGTTTCTGTAAACTGAGCACACATATTTCATTCACCGCTTTGTTGTAAATTGTTAAAATTACGTCGCACGCTTCAAATGGTGCATTGATACTAACAGAATACTCTTTAACAGTTTCACGTTAGGTGACTTCTAGTCAACTATAATATACGAATCATTTAAATGAAGGCAACTACAAAATGTTTTAATGTAACGGTAAGAAAGAAATTAGTATCTAAAATTCTTTCCTCTTCAAAACCGTTGAAAGAGGAGAAATTTTATTGGACATGCGGAGCACTGTTTAACAGTATTTTACCGCCTTGCTCAGTTAGGCCAGCCTACCGGAGTCGAGCGTCAATGAGCACGCCGCGACGGTTAAGTGCCTCGACGACAGGCTGCGTTGCCGTGAACTCTGTGTGTAAATCTCGCACGCTGAGCATCTCCTAGGTTTTACTACCTCTCTTGATTAGCGTTCCGTATGGCTTTCCCCGTCCCGCCGCCCTCAAGGCCTGCGCCATCCGAGTGTCATCGCTTCTACGCGCCCTTTATGGCTCCAACTTCTTCTTCTTCTTCCTCCCCCCTTCCGATAAATATGTATGGAGGGTCTAGCGACGTGTACGCGCACGCTTACAAAACCGTAGGCCGGGAGACGCTTTCACGGCGTAAGGTGTCTTCCTGGATGTTGCATTTCCTGGCTGGTCGAAAGCCGTGTGCCGGCGATGGCGGCCGTTAAGATTTTGAACGACATTCTTTTGAGGAAGAGCGGATTGCGTCAAAAAATTCGACGCCCCTGGAAGACAAGGGTATTGAGAAAGGGAATCCTTTCAAGTCTGCAGTTCCCTTGATGAATTTGTTCAAATATTGGACAAGTATTTCGACGCTGTTTTATTGCCAGCAAAGTGGCCTTGTACCTCTGAGTTCTTCGCAAGAAATTGAACTATAATGAGGTAGTATAAAGGTCTGAGGTTTTTAGTTCATAAGAAAATTTGCGTCGTAAAACGGAAAACTTTTAAATTTGTATTCTTAAACGTTTCTGGTCTTACTTTTTAGAAAATGAACTAACAGTACAGAGTGAAGTCGTTTTGCGAAGAATATTAAATTAAAGATAGCATATTGAATGTATTAGTATTTTTTGTGCAGGTACAAATTTTTTAATCAGGCTTGCAGAGGGGATGCATCTGAAGGTGTGTCGCCATGGTTCAAGTTAGTTGTGATGATGAGGGGAACAAATAAATAATAGGTGCAATGATAGTGGTGGTTGTGGTGCGACTGAGATTGAAAGTGCACAAACGCAATTAGGGCTAACGTCTTGATGAGGAGGGAGATGAGGATGACGACGGGACATGAGGATAGTTCTAAAGTGAACTGGGTGACGGAGGGACGGCGGCAGCGATGGAGTGATGATGACCGGCACGATGGAAAGACGATGGCGAGGGAGTGAAAGAGGATGACGAGGGCATGGAAAGATGATGACGGGCTATGGAAAGATGATGACGAGGGCGATGGAGAGACGATGGCGAGGGCGAGGAGAGACGATGACGAGGGTGATGGAGAGCGATGGAGAAGACCGGGTGACGCGACGTAATCCGGACGCAGGGGAGGGCAAACGCGGGGCGGCCCGGGGGGCCCGAGCGAGAGCTGGTGGGAGTCGTTGGGAGTCGTCGTCGGGAGTCGTCGTCGGGAGTCGTCGTCGGGAGTCGTCGGCGGGAGTCGTCGTCGGGAGTCGTCGGCGGGAGTCGTCGTCGGGAGTCGTCGGCGGGAGTCGTCGGCGGGAGTCGTCGGCGGGAGTCGTCGGCGGGAGTCGTCGGCGGGAGTCGTCGGCGGGAGTCGTCGGCGGGAGTCGTCGGCGGGAGCCAGATGACGTCCGCCGTTCGCAAAGCGAGATCGCTGACGGACTCCTTATTGCCTCGCGCGTCGCAATCGAAAGGTGAGCGAACGAGTGGCGTCGCTGCATCAATAGACGGTGCCGGAAAGGAGCGAGCAGCGGGACGCGAGACGTCACACAACACTCCGTGCCTTTTGCACGGTTGCTTATTTCGCTGCACGCGAAACGGAGCTCGTTCGTTTGAAGTTCATTCCTCTGTTCGCTACGCTCGCTGCTCGTAAGGGGCCAACTAGAGGCAAGGCGAGGTTTTAAAATGTGGAAATTCTGAAGAAAAGACTCAAAGCAGAATCTATTTCAAACAAGTTCCTAGAACAGCTTCAAGGGTCAAGGAAACATAACTTACTTATTTTTCGTACAAATAGAAGTGGTAGCTTTTACTCAAATGTACCGTAGCGATATTTCATTCTACAATTATATTATAATGGCATTTTTCTTTTTGAATGTTATAATAAAAAGCCCGGATTAGCATGTGACAACTTTTAATTCAATATACTTTGTATAAAATTGAAATGAAAATATGTGAACGCAATTCGTAAAATAAACAACATATCGTCATACTAATTTATATTAAGAAAATTATTCTCGAATATATTTAAGTTCCTTCATCTATCTATTCATGTTGTCATGTACACTAGATCATTTTCCATGTCTCGATACCAGCTTAATTACGTTCTAATCTGTCAAGCGACTGCTTCGAATTACAATACGTTCGTGATGGTCGCACATTGAACAGGTATTATGCTGTTGCAAATCATCAGAGACGAATCATTTCAGTAGTTGAGCAACAGTAAAACAATGGTCTTGCCAGTAGTCGAGTGAGTTCTCTTTTGAGCTATTAGCATCACGAATGTAATGAAACAAATGCGGACAGCAGAGAACCTCAGCGCCCTAATCTTTGTTCGTCATGAACATGTGTTCTTTTATTCTTCAATATTATTCACCTGTTCCTCTTGAAGGATGTGTTCACAACATGTTCATCGTAGTACAAGTCACCAGTGAATGTCATTGTAACTAATGCTTTGCGATGGCAAAAACAAAATCGGGCTCCGCTCCTCATATGCGACATTTCCAGCGGTGCATTGTGAAAACTCGTTACACTCACAATATGAATAGATTTCGGCATCCAATGCACCACACAACTGTCTATATCACAGAACAAAGCAAATGAATGATTGATTGCATCGAAACAGTTGCAACAGCTGAATGCGGAAACATTTTTTACTTTCTGAATGACCCGTGAGTTCTGTTGTATTCATCCTCAGCATTTTTGTCCCACAATTGTAAAGAAGTTTATTCGTTCCGCGTACCCTTAAAATATAATGGTCGCTGATGACACTTGTCGTTGCAATTCGTTAACGTTTCTAGCAGAGTCCGTATTATAGCTTCACTGAAACTCGGCATATGAACTGAGAAAAGTGAGGCATTGATCACGGTACCATTTGCATTTTACTCCTCACAGAGCTGCAGAGCGTAGGCGAACGGGTTTACCCTCGCCGGACACCCTACTGGGAAGAAAGTTCGGGGGCGTCCGCTGAAGGAGTGTGACGAGAGATTGAATGATTCGTTCGTCAGGCTTTACAATCACCTCCCATTGTGAGTGTACTGCCCATAAAGCCAATGAAGATTAATATGCGAGCCTTCAACAGAGATACTTTGAAGGAATGTTGTCCTTTACATTCCCTCGAAAAGTACACTTTTCGTGTTAACGGACATTGCCGTGATTCCGACTTATTAGTCACATTTCATGTCAAAAACCTCTAATCACTTCTAAAGCAAACAGAGAAGTCGAAAGTATTACCTTCTGATTTTGGATTATTTTGATTTGAGCGTTAATTGGAATAAATGTTTTATGAAGTACCAATTCACAAATTAGAAAAGCAAATTTCATTCTAGTAATCCTCTTCAGAATTTTGATTTTTGATTTACTTTCTCTCTGAAATGTAGGTTTAGGTGTAAGTCATCAAGTCTTAGGACAGTACACTATTTTTATCTCGCAAGGTCTCTAGGCAGTTAACTTCTAAGCACAAACATAGCTCTAAAAGGGAGGTGTCAGCAGATGTCTATTTTCATTTAGCTTAAGCATACAAAGGCTATACCTGTTGCTAAACACACACAAATCTCTACATCAACAACAAGAATGCATCTGTACCTTTTGCATGCGTTACTGGGAGTACAAATCAGATCCTAAATGCGCAGTGCATGCTTGTCTGGCTTTTTAAAAAAAAAAGCTTTAAAACGTTATAGGATTTAAAAAAAATAGATAATAATTGAGAATAGTAAGTTGTATCTGTAAATACTATTAATTAAATTGATAAAAGGGAATTCAAAATTATTTATAGTTTGTTTCTCGTTTTTCTTAACGTCGAACATGTCAGTAAAATTATCGGCTTGCGCAGTTTAACGACGAGTAGGAAATATAAAACGCTTTACTTGATGACTTAAACACTTGAAGTCATTACACGAAGTCAAGTCCAATTTCCTGCTGCTCAATTGTGCTTTTAAAGAGACTAAATCAGATTCAAAAGATAAAATATTTATGTTAAAAGAATTAATCATCAAGAAAATTTCATTTCTTGCATACAACTTACGTAGTATAGAGAAAGTTGTGAAATGCTGCGGTAAAAGAAGACATTTTTCCCCAGAAAAAGTGTTTTCATATTTTCTTGGCAGATTTAGCAACATACATTTATAACAATAGTGCAGTTCGATTTTTTGTTGAATTCTCTAAATTTTCAAAAACTGTAAAAGCTTTTTCTTTATCGGCGTCTTCCTAACAGAAGGATATTTAAAACAGCTTTATTTAAATGGAATCTATTGTTCAAAATTAGATATTTAAATAAAGTGAAGTGAAATTGTTGTAAAAATTAGTAGTTTTCGAGTTATTTTCCGTGAAATAAAGACAATTTTAAAAAAAGTTACTTTTCAAAAACGACCCCAATTTTTTTCTTATAATTCTTTGAGTGGATAGAGCTATAGCTGTACTGAATAACAAGACAGTATGAAGTAGTAAATGAATCACTGAATAACATGAAAGTATGAAAAGAACTTTATTTTGATCTGATCTTTTAATTTTTTTTAAAAAAAATTACGTTCAAGTCATATTTTAACATTACAAATAATGCGAGAAAGTACGTGCTATTGAAGCAACACTAGTTATATTGTGTAGTTCTAGAAGCCGCCTCGAGGTGGCCAAGACGCTGTACCGACACAATTCCATCAGAGCGACGATTTCGAATCCACACGTGGAACTGTATCTTCATCCCTTGTGCGTGTGGGTTACCACGAAGAGCCCGCAAGTTCCTAGTGTTCGGTTAGAGATGCCCACGGATTTCCTCCAGTTTCCTTTGATTCAGTGAACAAATGTTGAGTTGCGCCTCCCCCTTCCTCATCGACAAATATAGTTTTTTTACTATTCTCGCCGATGAGTAAATAAATTTATCTAGAAAATATGTTTTTGTTGTGCATGTTGAAATTTACTTCAACGTTCTAGTGGAAAGTGTGTTTCAGAAGTATGTAAATGTTTTACACTCTGTAGAAAGCTCGTAAATCTCTCAATAGATTTAGTGATTTATACGTCGACTGCCAAAGTAATCCCCATACATGTCCTCGTGACAACTGGAAATACCAAATGCAGGCTTTAAAGGAAAGTTTGATACCGTTTGAAAAGTGCAGAGATTAAAATTAAAACCAGTAAGTCCGGCAAATACCAACCATCCGGCGGATATGTCAGTGAAAACGTGAGAACACCGGATTTGCTGCTCACACGACGGTATGGAAAGGACAGATGCCCTTTCGTAGCTGCGAGACATTTCCTGAGAGAGAAATCTGCTGCCATTTGTCCCGGGATACCTGTGTCATGCTACTTACGAATATGCTTCCTTTATATTGTATTAACGTGAGTTTTTCTACTAATGGAATGTCCTCGTATGCGATGTTCTCGTTTACAATTTTACAAACTTTTCCACGTCGGCTAAAATCATCTTTGATAAAATAATTACAAAATAGTCTCTCATTAAGTTTATTTTCTTAAATGTTTCCATTGCATTGTTGTCGCCGTTCCTACTGAGGGTGAAAATTAAATCCACAAATAGTTTTTTATAAAATGTATTTAAAAAAACATGAAAATTAACCGTTAATTTTTTCGTTCAGTGTTAATTCTAGAACTAATGTTTACTTATTTTACAAGAAATTGACTTCAGAACGTTCTTACTATAAGGAGTTTTGACTATCGCCGATATGTTGTGAATAAGGGAAATTTTAGCTGAGATTAATCTGCGCGATCGTAAATCTTATATATATATATAGTAAAGATTGCGGAAATTTTGTAACAGGATTTATTTTATATAAAAGTGTGGAGATATCAATATATTCATGATTGCATTGTGTTTTAATCCAGAAAACTTAAAATTATTTGTTATAAACAATACAATTTCACAATATTCATTTTACAGCTCATTGCGTAACAAGTACAGAAAAATAAAATTTGGTATACGAATGAAATGTTCAAGGAGGGGGTGACGATTTGAGTCACGAATTGAGTACGCCAAAGACACTTTCGTACGCGTTGCATACCACATTACCAATTCGTGGAGATTCGTATTATCCCAGTTGTTTTGTTCACTTTACAGTAGCCAGTTCTTTCATATGGCCATAGCCCTTTGCGAAACGTTGGGCCAAATTCTACTTCACCATAGACCGTAACGCGAAGCGTCCAATCAATAAACAGTGAAGTTAACACTCGTACTATTTCCACGCGCGAGTGCTAAAAATTATATATTCCCGCTGTGAAACATTCCCAAGCGAAGCAATATTTTAAGTTAATCATTTTAACCTCAAATATTTCCATCCGCCCGGCTTAACCGACCCCCTCCCCTCCCCCCCGAACACAGATCAGCGTCTGACCATCCAACGCGGCGCGCACGCGGGATGTTTCGACGGCGAAAACACGCCGTAAAATATTTGGAAATTGCGGGTCGTCAGCGAAGAACACCATTTGTCTCGGCCGCCGAGGAAAACAATGAAATATTCATAGCGAGCGGGGAGGGGGCGCCCTCTCCGGCCGCTCCATCATTCACGCCCTTGCTGGTCGGCCGCCCGCTCGCCCGGCCCTCGCGCGGGCCCTGGCCCGCCCATGGGGTGCGCCTAGCCGAGCCCACCCCCCCCCCCACCCCGCCCCACCCCGCCCCGCCCCGCCCCGCGCGGGCCCCGGGCCTGCCATGCGGTGTGAGAGGGAGACAATCTTCCTCCTTAAAAATGTTCACTGTGAAATGTTTTTTTTAAATTGTCAGTTATTTTAAAATATTATTCGTGTATATACTTAATACTATTGTTAATAATATTAATAATTAATGCTCCGTGAGAGGGGGCCAACCTTCCTCCTTGAAAATGTTCACTGTGAAATGTTTTTTTTAATGGTCAGTTATTTTAAAATAGTATTCGTGTATATATTTAATAATATTGTTAATAACATTAATAATTAATGCTCCGTGAGAGGGGGCCAACCTTCCTCCTTGAGAATGTTCATTGTGAAATATTTTTAAAAAATTGTAAGTCATTTTAAAATATTATTCGTGTATTATTTAATGATATTGTTAATAATATTAATAATTTACATATTTATAAATATATTATTTTGAATATATATTTGGCTGCTCGGGAGTCAAGCGTCCTAAGCACAGATGCCCACGTTTTGGCTGTCTTACTGCGACCTTCCTCAGGGCAAAATGAATATCGCAGCTTAGCGGCCGAAACGTTGCTATTTGTGCCTAGGACGCGGCGTCTCCAGGACAGCCCAGGAGATACACACTCCGGCAGAGGATGCCTCTGGTTTTACATTATTTTGAAGGTCGTCCTAGAGTTTAAATTCAAACTCCCGTAATAATATGTAATTCTAAGAGAACGATATATAGAAATATCGTTTCTGTATTTTATCTCTGCTTTTAATAAATTAAAATCAAATTGAAAGTAATGTGTATATTAAATATTTTGTTATCATAAACTTTTCTTTTACGTAATTGTTCACTTTTGATTACAAAAAATGAAGTTACGTAATGAATCCTTTAAGTACATGTTGCAAATAATATATTTTAACACGCCGTGTGCGATAGATATTTGGCATTTACTTCGCGATGTGTACTTTGTGTACGATGTGATATTTGACACGCTTAGTAATGTGTCGCATACTATTAGAATGAAAAAAAAAGTGTTTCGTGCGCGAAAAACAAGTAACAGAGACAGTAATTGCGCACGACCGACGTATAAATTGTTCTTTAAGATACAAGTGATAAAAGCGGCATTTTATTTTGTGAGTATGAAATGTTACGATACGAGACGTATAGATCGAGTGTCGCAATTCTACGAGCAAAATAAAATCAGTCACTGCACCACGTGTGTCGTACAATAATAGACAGCCCTACTGGAATTCATTTTATTTCAATTCAAGCCTACAAATCACTGTCACGTGAGGTCAGTAGTCGCTGATGCGATCAGACTAAAGCATTTTTTTTTTCTTTGCAGTATTCGTAGTTTTCTCTGAGCGTCGTTTCAGTTTTAGCAGTAGTGCAAATAACTGAAGTTTTAGCACGCTTTAGCCTGGCTAAAAAGATGTTTTGTCCGCTCAGTGCATTGTCTTGTCTGCCCGAACCATTCGCCCGTCCCGAGGGTGCTCCGGATACATTGACTCCGGCGAATGCCTTTCCGTTCGTCCGTCAGCGTTTGCCAGAGGGGACGTCCGCCCCGAGAGGGCCTTCCGGGGCCGGCGCCGGAAATTGGCGGTGGAAGCAAGGGGCGGCGGCCCGCCTGCGGTGGGGAGCAGCGGAAGGGGTGGCGGGGGCGGTCGAGGCTGCGGCGGCGGCGCGGCGGCGGCGGGGGGGGGGCGAGGGGGAGGGGGGGGCGGCGGCGGAGGCGGCGGCGGAGGGGCGGAGGCGGCGGCGGAGGCGGCGGCGGAGGCGGCGGCGGAGGCGGAGGCGGGGGCGGCCAGGATGAAGAGACTCTGGAGATGATGCGAGCTGTTGGGGTGGCGGTGAGGGTGAAAACACGAACCAATTGTGCAAATTGAAGGAGGTGAAGGGGATGATGAAATTAGGACGGTGGAATTGGGAGAGCCGGAAGCTGTGTTTCAAAGAAGAGCCATTCCTGCCATGGGCGCACCCCCTTCGTCTTCACGACCGCTGTTACCAATCACGTAGTTGGAATATTGCATTAGGTTAATGAATGTGTCAGCTGAGGGGAGCTCTTGTGGGATTCGATGATGATATAAGAGCACCGGCGCTGTATTACATTGCAAATATTCAGATGGAAATGACTGGGATAGTGGAACAGGCAATATCTGCAACGATAGGAGTGACGATGTGATGGTGGCGGTATGATAGGGCTGTGTTAGGGATGGTAGTGACGGCCATGTGACAGAAATAGGGGAACGAGCGCAGCGGGAAAGGTGGTGTGTTGGAGGGGGGGGTAGGGGGTAGGTTTACTGGCTGAAGTGAGGCGGGGGGGGGGGGTCGAGTGGGCGTGGACGATGACTTTGGCAATGACAGTGACAGGAGGCAGCGTTGACTTCAAGAGTGAAGTGAGACGGAACGAGGTCTGGAATGACTCGTTATCCTCGCAGACTCACGGAGAGCGGAAGTTCATAATGTGAGTGCGAGACCTGAATACAGGGAAGCAACAATGATCACAACACAAAGCTACTAGCTGGCGTATCAGTCATAGATAAAGTTACCGCAGAGTTGAAGTGGAAATCCTCTCCATCGCTCATCTCTCGCCTCCAAAGGCGAGAAGTTCCTTATGGATAATTCAGAGTGGTCGAGATCGTGACCGTATTAAGGACATCGGATACAAAGAAACATTAACATCTTTCGTTATCCACGATAGTGTCCGAGGCACCATTTTGATTGTGAACACCAGTCAAGAAGAGGGTATATGACATTGGTTTCAAATATTAGAGAACTAGTCAGTGACTAAACTAATATTGGAATAATTCAGACATCAAATTGGCGTTTACGATGCAACAGACGTTTTCATATCTATGCTCTTAAGTTAAAGAGCAGTGTCATTCGAATGTATATTTTCATTTAATTGTAATAACCAAAATTTATTGTAGTTCGTTGTGTAGGTGGGTTCCATTATTCTTAATTTCCTTCAAGTTCTCGTCACCTAACTGATGAGACTGTGAGAGATCAAGGTTTTATATAACTTGACCTGAATTGTGAAAGAAATTTACTCTGTAAGATTGCTTCATTTGATGCATAATTAGGTGGGGAAAATATCCACTCCTAGGTTTATTATCTAGAATCTTTCTCGTTAAAAGGTTTTTATTAATGAACTGGCGCCATCCATTGCGATTGTGCGTATTGTATGTAATGTCCAGCGCTTTGTCTTCGTCAGCGTGGCCACGACGGGACACAATTCATCCTGTTCACATCCACCGAAGGAAGCGTATTCACCCGAGCGCACAATAGTCCATTTCGTCACGTTGGCGGCTCATCATTCGCACTCTTAATTTCGTGGCACGGCTCTTAACATGCGGAGACGAATCCATGACGGACAGTGGGCCAAAATAACACCAAAAATAAGCATGTCTCATTTCGTGTGATTCTCTAATAAATGATTGAACGTGAAATCTGTGTAACATATACAAATGTAAATTAAAACATCACATTTACAAATTATTTTCGAAGTTTCATATGAATGACTGAATAATTGTGTGAGGTTGTCGAATGGCGATAGTTGGAATATTTCTCTCTTATGTAGTAAATAATGACCACACAGTCATCTTTTTGCAGTTAACTCTTCTGCGAATTCTTCTACTAACTCTCCTGCATTTATAAAGGATTGTACTATTTCCTTTTGCTGGATGAGTAATCGCCTTTCGGTGTGTCAGTAACTATGAGTACCCACGGTGAAGTAACGAGTTTTATCTATTAATTACCTCATTTCTTTATCTCTTCTGATTCTCCTTATTTATTTCCTTGTTTAGGAAGTTGGTTTTCATTTACATCGATACAGATAGATATTTAATATTTCTGCAGGGAGGCTTTTGCAACCTGGTGGCAGAAACTTAAATTTACATATTACAATAAGAAATATAAATAAAATTTACTTTAAATTATTTTAAGATAATAATATTAAGATAAAAATTCTAACAATAAGAGCAATAATAACAATAATAAAAACAACTCTACATTTTGTGGCTGACCTGCACAATTATTTTAAACTACTATACACGACTTTTTAATTACATTGTACTTCATAACATTTGCACTTCACTTCTCTTTCTACTTCTCTATTGCGCTACACTTCACAACACGTAACCCAACTTCAAAACAATACTACTTGAATATTATTATTAATTATTTTATATAATTAGGAAAAAACATATAGTGGTAATAATAATAATAATAATAATAATAATAATAATAATAATAATGCCTACTATAATAAGCCTAACTTACTAAATTAACAAAGTTTACAAATGTCATTAGTTAATTTACTTCTAAAACTGCGCTGACAAATTGATTAATAAGTAGAGTTCAAACGCGACGTATTGGCCCGTTTCGGACCACAGCGCTTGGAGTTGGCGCAGCCGGCGGGGCGTCCGGCGTCGCGGCGACCGTTAGGCGTCGCGGCGGCGGCGTCGCGACGCCCTCCCGCGCGCCGCCACGATCCACGTTCCACGTGCATACGTGCGCGACGAGCACGTAAGAATGGCGAGGCGCTGCCCGCCGATGGATGAATCACGACGAGATTAATCGACGCCACACGCCCCGGCATCCGCGTGATGGGGGAACTCGTCCGCGCTTTATTCAGAGCAGAGCTCGCGCTTTTTTGAGAAGACCGAGACGTGAATCTGTTTGCATGGAATAACGGAGCGAAGAATACATCATCCCTGATTCGTCAAGTTAAATATTCATTAGACGTGGCAGTAAAAATTCGCTTACAGGTGAAGTGGAGAGGCGATACGTTCCATATATAAAAAGAATCGATCTGAATGGGCTACTGAAGTTCATCAGCTCGAGGATACATTTGCGTTGTGCCTCTTTCTCCTTTAGAGATTCCGCTACGTCGTTATTGTAGATAATCTGCAGTTTTTTTAGGTCAGGGGATTTTCAATGTAATCGTTTTTAACATCCAAGAAATGAACTGCCGTAAATTGTAAATGTATCTTTCTGCACATTGTTAAATCTTACATAAGTTGTGTTAATGAATAGCAATTAATTCCATCAATAATTCCATGCTATTTGACAAGAACAACGTTGGATCTTTTGCAGACAAATACGGCATCTCATACTTCCTCTGAAATTTTGAACCCACAGAACATGAGTGACAAAAAATATTTCCTCTCACTTACTTTAC
The DNA here is from genome assembly GCA_964035755.1 of Teleogryllus oceanicus. NCBI lineage: Eukaryota > Metazoa > Arthropoda > Insecta > Orthoptera > Gryllidae > Teleogryllus > Teleogryllus oceanicus. The sequence goes on along the minus strand of CAXIVR010000008.1, from coordinate 67,899,419 downwards.
TACTTAGGAATTGATGTCGTCTTTTCAGATGACGCAGTTCTGCGTACGATATCAGACGGAGAATTAAAAAATTCGTCCGGGATGATAAAAAAGGAGTTAGCGCAAGCGCGTCGAGGGGAAAATGGATTGTCGCCAGCTTGGCCACTGCGGAGGCCGGAAGAGGCATGGCGTTGGCTGCGTGCCATTAGAAAATGAATATTTTCACTCGTTTTTTTTGGCGCTGGCGCCTTCCCACCCAAACGGCCACCCTACCAAACGCTCCCCTTAACCGATCACCCACCCCACTACCCACCGGCCCACCCGTACCCACGCTACAGGCCGCCCGGCTTCCCAGTGTCGCGAACGCTGTATTGCCCGCGTGGCCCCTAGCTATACTCGTATTGCCCGCCCGGCCCCTCGCTATACTCGTATTGCCCGCGTGGCCCCTCGCTATACTCGTATTGCCCGCCCGGCCCCTCGCTATACTCGTATTGGCTATACTCACCCGGCCGCATGCAATACTGATATTGGCCGTCCGGCCCCGCGCCATACTCGTATTGCCCGCCCGGCCTGTTCACTCTAACATTCGTATCTTTTACTGCTACTGGAAGCGGGCGCAGTTGGAAGGCATCGGGAGAGGACGGGCGACGAAAGCGTGGTGCTGGGGGGCGGGGGGGGGAGGCTGGGCTTGGCGCGGGCAGGGGCGTCGCGAAGCGACGGGAGCGGGCGGAGCAGGGATAGGCGAAGGGCGCGGGGATGACGCGGCGCGATGGTGCGGCGCGGGGATGGTGCGGGGCGGGGATGGTGCGGGCGGGATGGTGCGGGGCGGGAATGGTGCGGGGCGGGGATGGTGCGGGGCGGGGATGGTGCGGCGCGGGGATGGTGCGGGGCGGGGATGGTGCGGGGCGGGGATGGTGCGGGGCGGGGATGGTGCGGCGCAGGGATAGTGCGGCGCGGGGGTGGTATGGGGCGGGGTTGGCGGGATGATCGCGGAGCGGGTGACAAGGAGGGGCAGATGCGGAGGAACGGGCAAGGAGTGGGGATGGGCTCGGCGATGGCGCGGGCGTGTGGCGGTGCAGACGCGTTTTAACTCCGAATGGCAAAAAGGAGGAAGCGGCTATTTCGAGTGGAGCCATCGACCCACTCGTAAATCGAAGATGCTTTCGCCCGTGTGGCGGTGCGCGTCCTGGCTGGGGACCACCCGCCCATTTCGTCCCCGCTTAATGTCTCCCTCGCCCTCACTCTACCCCATCACTTTGCCTGCTCTTCCGGTCCGTCAGAGTCCCGCCATCTATCGACGGTGCCGTCTGTCGATGGCTGATCCCGCGATGGACTTACTGGACACAGCGGAGTTGCTGCTGAAACGGGGAGAACCGAGGATGGGATCCCAATTGAAAGTATCCGCGTTTTAAGGGAGGAGTTCACTTGATCTTTTTCTTCCTTCCTTCCGTTTTTAGTTTTGTTGGCAATAATCTAGAATTGAATTGCCCTCAAGTGATTCCAGCTACATACCCTAATATATTCACAAATTGCATTTTAATTTCATTTCTACGAAAAAGACAGGATGCTACTTCAGCTTTTTGGGTTTGAACTCGCCTGTTGAGATCGTCTAGTTTTTAAATTTATGAATTTTAACCGTACTGACACCTCCCTAACAATATTGTTCCTTATTCCAATATTTTTTTAGATGTATTTAAAACTATCGTTCTCTCTCAACCGTTCATTTTATAACGGGTCTCAATTTTAATTGCTTCAACCGCAATTATCACAAACTCGGCATAATTTCGCCGCTCCCTCCCCACTCCGCGCATTCGCGCCTTCTTCCTTCGCCTCCGCGTCGCGTGGTCGTGTTCGCGGGCGCCGCAATTGCAGGGAGATGCGGCGGCGGTGGCGGCCGCAGTCGCCGCGCCGTCTGCCGCCTGCTTCCGTCGCCGCTCGGAGCATTTGAAAGTCTAAAAGGCAGCGGGGCCGCTCGCGGAGGCAGGGAGGGCGGAACACGCCGCGGACGCGCGGGTGGGCGTGGAGATCGGTGGCAGAGGGCGAGGAGTGGTTCACGGCGGAGAGGGGTTGATGACGGAGAGGTACGGTACCGGCGAGGTTGCTCGTGACTGCACATTGGCAATGGTGGAGGCGATGGAGCGCGCCGGAGGCGGAGTTTTTATCTTGGCTAATTTGTGTGAAAATTGTGAGGAGCAAAGCGGCTTTGTGCAATATATCTTTCCTCCATCCTTTATGTATCAAACATTTCAGCTACAGTACAGTCGCGGTAATCCGAGATTCCGTGCAATCCGAAGTGAAAAGAAGTGTGATACGCGCCAAGTCACCCAAATCGGCGCTAATCAACAGCTGGCTCTTGACGGGCTGGCAGCACTGCGTTGAAAGTCACGTGTGCGGCGGTCGGTGTCAGTGTCAGTCTGTCACATTGTTGTGACCGATTCCCAGTCTTGTAAATATTTAAATACCTGTAATTTTAATAGTATCAGCACATTAAATTTAACTTCGTTATCCATTGTAGTTCAAAATTCCGTTATGTAATTTCCTTTCTTCTGTGTAATGCGAGGTACCAGCAACCCCAATTACCTCGGATTATCGCGACGTCTACTGTATTCATCAAATACCTCATTCAAAGCTGATGCCACTGGCTTAGGTACTGGCGGCATAATGAAGTGTAGTGGATGAAGCAGCAAGGGCTTGCGAAGGCGGTTGTGCGAGTGACAGCTACCGAAGGGGCTGCCAGCTACGACAAAGTGGGCGGTGACGGTGCAATGACTGCATCTGTGGAGGCAGCAATAACCTGACTGATGGAGAGGCAAATGTGATTTGTGTAGCAGGGACGAAGTGTGATCGGGAAACGTGATCGCGCTTGTCATTTGCTGCTTATTTCGATTCGTGTAGGAATAATAATGCAACGGCCAAATTCCGTGATTGTGTGGGAAAGGGTGACTGAAGATTAGGGTGATGGTAGCTAGGGAGCGATCCAAGATTACGGTCTTTCCCTCTATCACCACTTTTGTTTTACGTAAACTTGAATAAACGTTCCATCTTCCATGTACCCCTCGTTCATTCGCGCGTGTACTCATCCCTCTGCCTGCCGGTATCTCCGTCCGAACGGCCATCCAAACATCCACACGTTTGTTCGTTCGTTTCAATCTTTTAATTATTGTATTTGCTCATTCATTTATTTTTTTATTTTATACGAATATTTTGCTTTTTCCTTTCTCTTATTTCCTCTTTTACCCATTTATATATGTGCCTTTATCCCTTTATTTGCTCTCTTTCACATTTATACATTTATATGTTCTTTTACCCATTTCTTTGTTATTTTATCCACTTATATAGGCTTTTACCCATTTATTTATTCTTTTATCCATTTCTTTGTTTTTTCCCCATTTATTTGTTATTTTACCTGCTTATTAGTTCTTTTACCCGCTTATTTGTTCTCTTATTAATTCATTTTTTTTTTTTAATGGTGCATTTTTTTACTTTTACTCACTCATTTGGTGATTTATTCGTTGACACAATTGACCATTCATAACAACCCTCGACAGCAGTCGAAAGCCACAAGCGCAGAGAATAAGAACGCGTGCTCTGTGTGCATTGATGCGGTGCGCTGGCCGTGTGCGGAGGCGGTTGGGGCGGCCGGGCCTTGCCTGCCCGTGCGGTCACGCCCGTGAACATTCGCGTGCCCCAGCCCCGGCGGGAGTCGGAGAGCTGCACGCTCCGCCCTCAGACTTTTTCTTCGGCTGGTTTTACTTTTGGAATGCTTTCACTCCATCTTTTGATGCTCTTTTTTTTAACGTAAATTAACCTCGTTGTTTTCTTCCGCCCTCCTTCGCCTCTTTTTTTCGTGCATCCGTGATTTAATTTTTATAAATGATGTACTTCCCAAACCTGCATTTTTCGTTCAATTTAAAGGCAGAATCGTACAATTAAAGAATTTTTTATGATGTTGAAGCGTTGAATTTATTTCACATTTTATCACGTTTCAGTAATGATTTAGTAATACATTTTGTCTACATTTAAAGTTATATAATTTCTATTTTAACTTTCTCTTTAATATTGTTTATAATCATTCGCCACAGAAATTCCATATAGAGTTATCAAAACAAACATCTCATTTGCTGAATAAGCTGTGAATTTCTATTACAAAGTGTTTTCTATATGCACTGACAATTCAATAATATTAATGTATTATTGTTCTTTGTCATATTAATTCAACATATTGAAAATTGATCAAATTCAATAGACAATAAAAATACACTATAAAGATTGAGAACGTTCCGTTTAACACAAACCTACCGCTTATTGCGAAAAAAATAGGCTGTTATATTGATATTTCTACATGGACTTTATGTGGCAAATTATTATGGACAATTTCCACGAGAAGAGTGAAAATATAAATTATCACTTTGAATACAGAAAACCGTTTTTCAAAACATTTCTTAAATAGGATATTATGTGAAAGTAGTGTGAAAAAAGAATGTTAAATTTGATTAATTTTAATACATTAAATATTAGTGTAAGTTTACTTCACAAACATTTACGATTTAATGGGTTATTATTACCACAAAACCTATTTCGATACTTCATTTTCATTCCTCCAAGAAAGATAAGACACATCAAGTGTTGGACAAAAAATTATAGTAACAATGTCTCTGACACGATTTTTCGCAACCAGCTATTCCCTTCAGATTACATTCGTTTTTGTGCCACTTATTAGATCAATGACGCTTAGATCAATGACGCTTAGATCAATGACGCTTAGATCAATGACGCTTAGATCAATGACGCTTAGATCAATGACGCTTTGATCAATGACGCTTTGATCAATGACGCTTGATCAATGACGCTTGATCAATGACGCTGATCAATGACGCTTTGATCAATGACGCTTTGATCAATGACGCTTTGATCAATGACGCTTTGATCAATGACGCTTTGATCAATGACGCTTGATCAATGACGCTTAGATCAATGACGCTTAGATCAATGACGCTTAGATCAATGACGCTTAGATCAATGACGCTTAGATCAATGACGCTTAGATCAATGACGCTTAGATCAATGACGCTTAGATCAATGACGCTTAGATCAATGACGCTTAGATCAATGACGCTTAGATCAATGACGCTTAGATCAATGACGCTTTAGATCAATGACGCTTAGATCAATGACGCTTTGATCAATGACGCTTTGATCAATGACGCTTTGATCAATGACGCTTTGATCAATGACGCTTTGATCAATGACGCTTTGATCAATGACGCTTTTAATACGTCATTTGATTACGTGCAATTCCGACTTCCTATCATACTGTGCAGGAATGTGCCATTTCTACTCCCTCTTTTGATGTCCTATTTTCGTAAGTACGATCACGTATCTGCGTACTACAGACAGACAAAAATTAGCTCTATTAAAAAAAAAAAACAGGAATATTGCATAGCCTCTTGCTTCTCCATAAAATCTTGTACAACGGCCTTCAAACACACATGTCTAAGAACTTCAAAATGCTAACACTAGAGCGATCGCGTTCGGCATTATTGCTGTGCATACCACGACACAACACTGTGTCATACAGTAAATCTTACATTGTCACAGTAATTAGAAACTGGAACTCACTACCTACACATCTTAAGAGAATTAGCAACTTTAGAAAGTTCAAAACTCAACTTGGTGTCTGGATAAAAAACAATGAAATGTAGTTTACACACGCTCTCTGTTCTATCCTCAATTTTATCTGAATTATTTTCTGAAACAATGACCATGATCCCTTTATTACATATCATCCTCCATGTTAGATCGTTTTTTAAGTCATATTTTTTAAAGTATTTCTTCCCACTCCCTTCCTCCTGGCCATCTTCCTCCTTTCGCACTTCAGGATACAGTAAAAGCTAATCCCATTACTGCAGATAAAATGTTTAAAATGAGAGAAATTACATAGCAATATCTAAAATACAACTTTGTTACTATAATGTAATAGATTTCTAAATGTAAAATAAGAAAATATTATGTAAAACTACAGCTTATAATACTTAAACTTTTAATATTATTAATTTTATTTTTTGATTGAGATTATGTATTGTATATGTCATCAAGCACTACCTGTTGTTACGTAATTGTAAAATTATATGTACTATATTTTCCCTTCTGATCCCCCCGTATCCTTTTCACTATCATTTCTTTATTATCTCCTCTTGTCCACCTCCTTTTTCTTCTCTTCGCCTTTTCTTTTGTTTTTCACTCTCAGCCCTGATATTTCTTCCTCTCAATGTTTCGGTCTTACGCCGCCATCCTGATTGACGTTTTTTCTGGGTTTACTCAATCGCTTAAGGCGTATGCCGAGATGGTCCCTAGAATTGTATCCCAGACGTAAATGTAAAATAACCCCCCCTTTTTTGTTTATTATTATTCACAGTTGAGGAATGTCAGGTAATGACAACTGACATTTCGGGCGAATTTTGAAAAGAGCAGGCCTTAAGGCCTGAGCCTCGCCACAAAGAAAGACAATTTTATTATTATTATTAATATTATTATTATTATTATTATTATTATTATTATTATTAATATTTTCTCTTTCTCTACACATACTTTCTGTTCGATTTTTACCTCTACTAGTTCAGGTACATCTCACTCTTTCTCATTTTCCCGTCCAGACTTCATAAAGCAGTGCCATCTCTGATTACTTACACCTGCTTCTTCCGGTTTGGGCGTGGGAGTCGTCGCGGCCATCACATCCTGCCCTTCCGCCGGGGTTCTGCTCTTGGGGATTGGGGTTTGGAGGGCCAATCCCGCCTCGCTCTCCCCGCTCTGCCCCGTTCCACCCGGCACCCCTCCCACTCTGCCCCGCCCCGCCCCGCCTCGCCCCGCCGCACCTCGCAGGAGTTCGGCCCCGGCGGGTTGTCGAGCCGGATATTGTATTTTCTGTTAGTTCGTCGAGTTTCCGATACAAACTTTGTCCTACGTGGGTTCGGAACGGTGCCGGTCTAGAAAAGACAGATTTCTTAAAAGAGCTTCAAAGCACCGCCGTAGGCGAACATTTACCATAGAAGGAAGTTTTCCTGAATATAACCCGTACATAAATCGCTCAGTATTTTTTTTATTTTATAGGATCAATAATAAGAGTTATAAAAATATATAATTTTTTAAGAAACATAAACAAGTAGTAATAAACGGTTCCATCTTAAGTTTTTGTATATCGTAATCAAGAAGAATTTTGTATAATAATATGAATGTACATTTTATTAAATAATATTATAATACATTTGAGCTCAAAACTATTGTGTTGTCTTGTTTAATTGACGGAAATGTAATATTAAGAACCAATACATTCATTTAGTTCGACATGAATTCGATGATATAAAATCCAAAGAAAGATCTATCTCAAAGAAACGTATGGTGGCTGTAGGTACATTACAGGAATCGAATAAATAATTATTAAAAATGGTTTATATAATAAATTATTAAATGAAAACTTTATTTCTAATAATGATAAAACATAATAAGACCAGAGTAAGTTTATAAATTTTCCTAAGAGTGAATTTAGAATGTCTTTTTCACGAAAAGTGAATTTATAATATATTAAAAATAAAAATATCATTAAAAACTTTTTAAAAAAAAATTTAAAAATTCAAGAAAATGAAGACCGCTTTCCACCCTTTTATGAAGCTTTCAGACCCTGCCAGTGGCCCAACAAAGGCGGAAGCGTTACAAGAGCCGCAGAATGCAGACATGGCTTTGTTGGAGGTGGACTCCTGTCTACCGAACTCTTTCTCAAAAGGACCTTTCATCTCCGGATAATAATGACTTGACCTCCAGCCTGCTTGCCCTTTGGGCTTAAATACATGTCACGGAATCCATACTTATCCTGCCAAGAGACTTCTTCTAACATAAAATTAGCTTTCCCTCGTAAAAGCTCTGGTACTGTTATAGGAAACCGGGCAGTTGAGAGTTTTAGGGTTCGAAAGAATCGCGTTAGCGTACGTTGACCACACAACAACAGCTTTTAATTTCGCTGTGTTTCGATAATAAAATGTGGTCTCAGTTTCGATGAGGGAAGGCCAACAACGTGAAAGCTTATTTCGAATAGCAATATCGATGATACAATCGACAATGCGTCGGCAATCGAAAATTTAATTAATTAGCAATCGCTATTCGTGCCGTGAGAAAGTTAACATCGTAAATAACGAGCTGCTGCAAACATATCCCGTCTCATGTCAGCGAACGAGCATCATCACAAATATTGAAGTTTTCGATTGGATACACACGAAGAGAATTTGTATGCGTCCGTAGGTATCAGCCAACGAGCTATGCGGCGAATGCATCAATAACGAATAACAATGGTTTACATCCGCTTTATGTGCATTGTTGGCGCGTGTGAGTTGTCGCTGGTGTAGCGTGCTTTTCAGATTAGTTTACGAGGAAAATTCTCGTGATTATTGTGCGGTAAATAATCCGATAGGTTTGTATTTGAAAACACTGAAATACACTTCTATATAATAATTTGAATGCTTCGTGAAAAATTAAGTGACCAGAAATTAATAACTAAAAGTGAGAACGGAAGAGAAAATTTAAATGATAGTACGTAATTTTATAATTTCAGTCTTCTCTCAACTGTTGTCAGTAGTTTTCGTCACATGTGCAGGAGAATATCAACAACCGACGAACGTGCATTTCATATAAGCGCTTTTCCATGTGAAACGTCATTCCGTCATTATTTATATAGATGTGAATTCAAAACAGTTGCATTGAAGATTTGTAGAATGCAATAGGTGTAATTGATTTGTCTGATTCAAACTCACTGTAACTCTATGGGGATCTTTATTAATTGACATTAAAAGGATTTTTTTCGCATAAATCTTTTTGTGCATGAAATTGTTTTATTAATAATAAAACACAATATTAAATTTTAAAACTAATACAGAAATGTAAATTCTTAAACTTCGATGGTTTTTAATCTATAATAAATTTATACACAGGAAATTATCTTTCTATTTCAACACATCCTGATGCAGTGAAAAGAATAATGCGACTTCATCCATTGTTGACCAGCGCAGACACGATAAGGCAGGATTTTCATTTAATACAAATTTCAATTTGATTTCCTGGCTAGTATAGCTCCCCTCTGTTCAATTCAGCAGAGCAGGAAATTTTAGGAATTCACAAGACGAATAGTCATTTAAAAATTCTAACTATAAAACATGCATTTTTAGGTACTTTACAGTCTTTGGATACTATACACTTATATATAGTGTAGGTTCTGATATGAAAATGTTATGAAATGTCATAATTAATAATATCGAGTGTGTACGTCGGTAAGCAGTGAAATATATATTGGGTTAAAAAATTACCTCCTGTGATGGACAGTTCTGGTCAGTTCCCAGAAGAGGATGGCGCCTCTTCGGGCTGCATAATTTACATCTCCACTACACAAAGCGCGAAGGGCCTCTCTCCAGCCGATCACAGAACGCCTGACTGGCCGCTAAAGAGGGACTGCTCATGACACGATGATGAAATATATCTCTCGGACAATTGCAGCGTCCCTTTAAAGGCGATGCTCAATTATCCCTCCGCCAAGCTGACATTGCAAACATTCATGTAACTTCAGGACGTTTACTTGAATATATAAATGCCCACAATACATAATTATGTGGATGTGTTACTTATATTTACATGGACCTGATGATTTTTTCACAAACACATTCTTATTTTGTGGGGGAGGGCGTGGTGGTCGATCTGCAAGCCTTTCACCGTTAGTGCCCAGGTTCGATCTCACGCAATGCATGTGGAGCGTGCGGTGAAGCAAAGCGGGGGTACTCCCGTTTCCTCTGGCAATACGCATTCCCCTGGTGTGCTCTGTCAACCATTCCATAACCTACCTTGCCCTTAACCATCATTCCGCTAAGGATCCGAGGATCACAGTGGCGACTAGGCGACCACCGAGGAACCAGCTGAGAAGGGCTGTGGCGGTCAGAGCGTGTGTGTGTGTGTGGCGAGTACTGCGGGGGTGGGGGCAGGGGGGCGCGTGTGTGTGTGGCGTGCAGGGTGTGTGTGTGTCTGTGTATGTATGTATGTGTGTGGCGGGCAGGGCGGTGGTGGCATGCAGGACGCGTGCATGTGTGTGTGTGTGGCGCGCAGGGCGTGGTGTGTGGGTCGCGGACAGGATGGGGGGGAGGGGGTGACGGACAGGGCGGATAAGTGTGTGTGGTGGGCAGGGCGTGTGTGTGTGGCGGACTGGGCGTGTGTGTGTGTGGTGGGCAGGTCGTGTGTGTGTGTGTGTGTGTGTGTGTGTGTGTGGCGGGCAGGGCATGTGAGTGCATGTGTGTGTGGCGGGCAGGGCGCGGCAGGGGGACGGCGCGGCGCGGGAGGGCAGCTGGCAGGAGAAGGAAGACGCGCGCCGCCCGCTGCAAAGACTGATGGACGAGACTGGTAATTTCGTGCGCTGCCTCTGGCCGCTCCGCCGCGCCGTGTGCGTATGCTGCAATTTGTCAAGGCGAGCCGGAAACTGGGCCGAGCCCGCGTCCGCAGCCACGCAACGGGGGGGGGCGTGATTGCTGGCCCTTCGCGTTTCCTTATGCTTCAACAAACTTCAGCATTATTGTTGCCTTTGTAAATATAAAGTGCGCTAAATATTGCACCCCCTTCCTGCGTTATCAAGTCATACTGAAACGCGTGCTCTTATAGATTCATAATACAAATTTTTAATCATGAATATAAGAGAAAATTAATTTAATGTCAAACATTACAGAATTATTTATAATGTTTATTAACTCTTATAAGTTTTGCCATGTTTGATGCAATCGATTTTAATAAGATCTACTCAATTTATTAAAAATGTTAAACTATTTTTTTTCACACGTAATGGTGATGCCAAATCATTTAAACAAACGAAAGTCGATATTGTGGAAACAAACACATTCCGTGTCTAGGTATATTATACAATGAAATAAAAAAATATTTGATCCGTCATAGATGAAATATAAGTTGAATATGGACATCATAGTTAAACAGTGAATCGCCTCATAATAATGGGACAAACTCTAAGCCCCCGACTGGTTTTCTTACGTGTGTAAAAGTGTAGTGCATGTAGGTGTAAATCTGCGTAAAATGGAAGAGAATAGGTCAAGAAAAAGGAAGGAAATATCCCAGGGACCCGTTTGTTAGATAACTGCTTCTGCATTGACCTGTTGTTGATTAAAGAAAACAAAGAGAAAACACCGAAAATGCACCCAGCCGCTAGAATTTCCCTGCAAACGGCGGCTAAATTCGACCTACTAGCTATCTAGCGAGTGTTGAAAATCCGCCATTGTCTGGTCTCGAACTTAGAACCTCCCGGTCAGAGTCGCTACAGAGCCAGTGGCAATGCTGGTTCTGAGCTAAACTAACCCGGTTTATGGATGGAGGTATCTAAGAAGCGGAAAAGTCGGTTCATGTAAGTGCGCAGCTGACGTCTTGTGGGGGTAGTAGAGGTTTTGGCGTGGGCCGACGGGTTTGAACCCTAAAACCTCCCAGTCAGAGTCGCTACAGAGCCAGTGGCAATGCTACTAGCTCTGAGCTATACACAGCTGCTTCCTCTGAGCCACCAGGCTCTCCGCCTTCTTCGCCGCCTCCGCCGCCTCCGCCGCCTCCGCCGCCTCCGCCGCCTCCGCCGCCTCCGCCGCCTCCGCCGCCTCCGCCGCCTCCGCCGCCTCCGCCGCCTCCGCCGCCTCCTCCACCGCCACCGCCCCCGCCACCGCCCCCGCCGCCTCCGCCTCCGCCACTCCCTCCTCGGGCCGCGCTGTCAAGTGCGGACGGCGGCAGACGGCTACTGCGCCCGGCGCACGCGGTAACCTCCACCTTTTCTGCCGGGCGGCGGCGGCGGCGCTGGCGGCCGACAGCTTCTGAGGTTGCTTCGCGGCGCGGCACGCAGACCCAGGTTTTATTCCTCCTTTCTCCGTGACGGCAAAAGGCGCTCCTATCCCACGCGAGGTGCCACGCGGGTAGACCAGTGGCCCTCGACCTTTGCCCGAACACGCATCGCCGTGCGCGGCCCCGCACGCAGAGAAAGTTCAGCAAAGAACAACTGTCACGCTGCCCGCCATTTCGGAAGTCACGCGTATTGACTGGGCGGTTGCGTTTAAACAAATTGCAGGTTTCCCTTGTGTCAATAGCGTTATTCGCCTGTGGACGTTCGCCATTTCCAATGAAAGTGAAAAATTCACATCAACATTTTGCAACATTTTTAATGCGAGAATCAGAAAATATAAGAATATCAAATTATTGCGTAATGAGTATTGGTATTCTTTAAAACAGTTTTCAAAATCCGTGTTTGTAGAAGCGTTTGATTAATTTATTTTCTGTTGATTAGAATTCGATAGTAGTTATTTTAGGTTGGTTGGTTGGTTGATTAGTGATTACGGGCGCGTCAACTGCTTAGGTCATTAGTCCCATAAGTGTAGTGCATATTTTTTCTTCTGGAGTTGGCGGTGATCTTCCCCCGTTGGATGGCGATATCGAACGCCAACCTACCATCGGTTAGTGGGGTTTCCCCCCTAACCAGGACTCTCCCATCAGTGGGGCAGCGTACCAGCCGGGACAAGCTGTAAGCTCCCGACCGGTCTTCCGGAATATGTGGTAGTGTAGTGCATGTTAGTCTAAGTGTGTGTTTAAGGGGAGAGGATAGGACAAGGAAGAGGAAGGACAGATCGCGCGCGGTCCGTGGCCCGTTTGATAGGGTACTGTTCCGGCATTCGCCTGGTGTTGTTCGGAGAAACCACGGAAAACTACCGATCAGAGCAGCCGGCCGCTAGAATTCGCCTCCAGAACGCGACTGATTTCGACCTAGCTCAAAAGCTAGTGTCCAAAATCCTGCCACCGTCAGGACTCGAACCCAGGACCTCCCGGTTAGAGGTGCTGCATTAACATCAGTTGATGCATTGAGCTACCGCTCCCGGTAGCTGTTTAGCTTTTGATGGAAAAGTGAATGACCCATTCACACAACTCTTTGGGAGATATTGAATTCTTTGACCAATCCTCTTGTTTTCACCTTCATAATTTCATTGAGCAGTAAACAATACGCAGACAGCACACAAACAGCAGACGGCGTTTGTGTAGACACACATTTACGCTGCCATTGCGTTTGGAACATGATCCCCGTAAATACACACCCACCTGCGCGCGCATACTGCACGCAACGCACCTGAAGGAAACTCACGACTCATAGCGTTGAAATATCCGAAACCAGCGAGCAAGTGAAATCAGAACTGTCCGAAATCCGATCTCCGCCTTCTCAGCCAGATTTCCACGCGCGCATGCGAGCTGGGAAATCGCCTGCTACTGTACAAATCGCGTGCTATTCCTGGAACTAGGAGCGGGAATTCGATCCCGCCTTGTTCTACAGGGCGAACCGGTAGCGACCGACCGCGACCCGCACAAGGGGTAAGAACGCGGCCGGCGCGGCCCCCCCCCGCCCCCCCCCCCCCCCCCCGCCTTCGCGGTTCACCACAGGAACGAAACCCGAGGCGCCACCCCACCTCACCCCGCCCCGCCCCGCGCCGCTCCGCCCCGCGCCCCCGGTCGAATGCCGGCCAGACCTCAGCTCCTCATACGCGCACGCCATCCCTGGGGACGTGGCAGGGGAGAGTTAACGTCAGTTGGAGGCTTTTGGATGACGTTAGAGGGCGTCAGGTGAATAGAGGATGTGAGGCCTTTTCGTTGCAAAGAGTTACTGCATCGGCAGGGTGAATCGAATCGGTGGAGGGAATCTAATCGACATAGGGAATGTAATCGATAGAGGAAACTAATGGATAGTGTGAGTGGAGAATGGATAGTGGGAGAACTAATGAATAGTTATTCACTTCTTTTAGAATATTCTGAAAGTCTCGGTCAATAAGGATTTTGATAATTTTATTACTGTGTGTAGTGGGATCTACCACTCCGAAGTTAGAACATACAGACTGTAATATGTAGAGACCTCTTTGAATTAAATATTTTCGTATATCCAGATGCCGACGTGTTTAGCAGATTAGTTTACTTCCAATATAAATAAGTTACAACGTTGTGATAATTTAATGTTTGATTAATAATTCTTTATCTTTTATTTACTTTGAAATTATGAAATTTTCCGTGGCCACATCACACTTATTTAATTTACTTCGTAACGAATCAATCGGAATAATTCTAGTAGCACTACCAATTGTGAGTGGCTAGTATTGAGTTGTCGAGCAAATAATGACAAGGCCAATCAGACGGTTATTATTTATCAATTGAATGATCGATCATTTGCACCGCTCTACACATGGAGCTGCATGATGAGCGCTTCTTGGAACACTCTCAGAACAGCGCTTCCGAGAAAAGTGACGCGCCAGTTTATAAATTGTAGAGGATGAAAGCACGAGCATCTAACGTAATTGTACACTGTACATGAGTTTACTTATTGCAGGTCCAGTAATTTCCGATTGCATTAATATGAAGCAGTGAAGACAAATAAAAATGCCCGTGAACCCTTTACAATTTCGTATTTCCAATGATGTTTATTATATTATGCATTTTGTCAAATATTTTATGTGATTCAAGCCAAATTTTTGTTCAATATATCTACTTCTTTAGATTTCTCCCAAGAAAATCTACCTTTTATTAGGAAACATTGAGATTCAACGGTTTACAGTCGATGAAATTGTATTATAATAACATTTTCATTTGATCATAAACCTACATTTAATTTTGACATCCTTTTTTCCTTTACATTACAACTAGCCTAACAATAAAAAGAATTCACTTTTCATATTGAAATACCCATTAACTGAAATCATCTGAGCGCCAGGGAGCAGCAGAATCAGTCATTCAATTGTACAATTCAAATATATTCTTATTTCGAATATCTCATATTTAATCCGAATCTCATTCTTCAATATCCTTTTATTTTTTCAAAAATTACAAAAATTTAATTTTTCTGACTTGTCTCTCACGTCGCTCATAATAACATTAGCAGCAATTAGTTCACAATATTGTATTTATGTATACATATGATTTAAATATCATATACAATTTATGGAAACAAGTCATCCAAATGAAGATTTTAAGAAACTTCTAAAATGATCACAGTTTGTCCCTAATGCACTGATTTAAAAAAATCTACATATCCTTATCCGATTACATAACATAAATCAAATTTTTACCGTAAACAATACACATCACCTTCCGTTATCTTCAGGGTAGGAAATGCTGTAACCCCAGGTATGGAGTCACAATGTTCAAAATATGTATTGAATGCACCGTAATATCTATGAACTGTCATATTAAATTAAAACCTTAGAAGTAACTTACTTTATTTTATTTTACCTTGGATTAAACTTCAACCCACCTTAGTTACGGAAACTTTCAATTTTTAACGTAAATCATAATAATTATCTATAAAAAACAGAAATTATTAAAAACTTTAAAAATAAGTTTATGGATAGCTTGTTTTGTACGCAGATTAATGCTCGGGGTCTTGGGCTTTATTTCTGGCGACAACAGATTCAAAATTTATAAGCTAAGTCACATAGGGTAGCACAGAACAGTCCTGGGATCATAAGTGTACTATTTCTTTTGTTAACATTTATTGGTTATATCCATATCAATTTATATTGTAACTTGTGGCGCTACAGAATGGCACAGACTTTCTCGTAGTAAACTTTTCTAATTTCCTTGCTGTGGACTGCCTTGGCGGTCTTGCCCCTTCCTCGTGCCTGCTGCCATCTATTGCAGCCAAAATTACATTTTTGACATTTTTTCAATTTTGGGTTTTCTGGTTCGAGAACAAAAATATTACTTTAAGAAAATTAAAGAAGAATATAATCTCGTTCTAAATAGCAATTTCCATTGACAGAATTAGAGCCGTTTTTCAGAAAATGGCAGAAAATTCTTAATTTAGAACTGGTTTAATGCACGTTTTCGTTACCAGAGCCCGGCAATAAAGTTTTTTCGGCCGAAAATCCGCCGTTTTTTTTCGTGTAACATTACATAACTTTCTCTATACTACGTATATTACTCGCGAAAATAAAACTGGAAAGAGAACACAACGATTAAAAGTTATCACTATTCCCGTAAAGATATCTGTAAAAGAAACGTTTCCACAAATTCAATCATTATTTTGCGATCACATTTCATAACTTCTTACAATGATCATTGGGTGAAGACATTAGCACTCATAATTGCCACTGTGGGGCAATATTTTACACAGATAATGGAAAATGAGGTGAGAGTCAAATCAGTACATAGTTCATCGCGTTGGCCATTATTATGAATACGATCGCGGTAATTAAACCACTGCGATATGTGATTTTACCTGTTTTGTAATTACGCGATGATATTGGATAAACATACAGTAATGATGGTCAAACATGATGTAATAAAGGCTTTTTATTGCAGGATACTAATATTGCTGTTCTGGTATGAAACAGTGGATTTCATTGGTACTAATTGGCAAAACGTTTGGTGTTCGATAATAAAGGGAAAGGAATTGCACATTTCGGAAGCAAGCAAATTACCATATCGTTTTCCGCCCATAACATTGTACCCATACATTTGTGCATTGAATCCGCGAATATGTTGAAGGTGTGTTAAAGGGTCTCATCTCGCGTATTTGAATATATAATGACAGAAGAACTATGTTCAGAATCCAAGAGATACACGTATTTCTAATTAATATTTTATATGTAACGTCAAAAAATGTAAAAACTTAATGCGACGTATAGGGAGAAATTCAAAATTTCCAATACTTTAATAGTTGAGGAGGTAATTAAAACGAAGTAGGGGTAGCCACGAGTTGGCTGCTCGTCTTCCTCTGCTGGAGCCGGAATTCATTCCCTGTCGGAATCCGGTCGAATTTATAGCAGGCAAAGCGGGCTCACCCGTTTTCCTTGCTTCATTACACCATCTAATTATTCCCCTCATCGCCATTATTATTATCAATACAAGCGCCTTGTCGACTCGATCCGACACTGACCATGCAGAAACGTCTGGTTTTGATTCTACGACCATTGGCTCTCACCTCGAAAATCCATGCAATACGATAAATAAAAAAAAGAGCGGAAATTGCGGTAAAAAATTATTTTTAACGATGACTTTCCCTCGTAATATCCTGCGTTCTCAAATACAAAGAGTGAGGCAGAGTATAACAATGAAATTTTCGGCACAAGTGAAGGGGGTGCATTTAAAGACGAACGTCGTATTTATTCACAGTCCATTTGACGTTTGTATAACAAGAATATCCCTGGAAGCTAATTTTTTACTGAAACATTGTAACAAGGACTACAACTCGCGAATAAAAGGAGAAAATTTGTACAGAAAATTCTGAGAAGTACATAGTGTTCATGCATTAGCATAAAAATTGAGTGTGTAATCTCAAATTATTTTGAAGAAGCTTCCCTTTGGATTGCAAATACCGAAGTTAATATATGATAGGCAATCCAAACACTGAATTTGAAAACATAATTTATGTTTTCGTTGTAAAGTATTTTTAACTGATCCACGTTTAGAAAACGTACGTGATGTGGAATTGAATCTTATACGATATCTTCTGCCGTTCAACTGCGGCAAAGCAAACTTGAGCGTTATGGTTTTGTTTCACCGTGATAAAACACAAAATGTTTCTGAGCACTTCTTTTATATAAAATTGCATGTAGAATCCCCGTATTTTGTTGTTAGATATACAATTCATATTTTATGGATTGCGACTCACCAAAATTGGCTTTCGTCTTCAACGCTTTATATCATTGGCCACAGAATGAGTTTATTTTTATATCTACAACTATCACTCGACGAGGCTCTTTCATTAATCATCACTCGATGAGAATCATTTTACAATGGATTACCATATTGTGTTTTTTTTATTATTTTAATTTGGTTAGATTCCGTTTTCAGTAATTGGAAAATTAATATGATTCATATTTTATACTTAATTTGACTACTGGATGTTTTCTGGAATACTGTCCTCTAAAATTTTCTCAATCGTATATTTCACAAATTTCCGAACATTTTCCATCATACATGGTTGCGACATCGAAAATCACAGTAGAAATAATTGATATTTGTTATACCAACACACGTACTTTGAGCTTATTATCGAACATCTACTTTTTTATACATGCAATCATGTTGAAAAACTAAGGATATCAACTACACAGATTTTCTACTACACACTTTCACTACAGATTTTCAACAACACACATTAATGCAATTACATAGGCCAACCAACCCCATTCTGAAGGTATTGCTTATGTTCTCAGCTCTTAGAATTTTGACTTATAATCAGACAAGATGCATAAACGGACCAAAAATGTTGGGCTGAAGTATCCTATTTATCTGAAGTTGATGGGTTTGAAGAGGATTTGAGTGAAACACGGGTTATTACAAAGTGTCTTCACTCCGGGGTGAGAAATGCGATTGGCCAGTTAATGAAGCTAGGTGCGTTCGTCATTGTAGGAACAGCGTGTTTCTACTAATTCCCATGCGTCCTCGTGAGGCATGCTGGCGTGGAAGGAGACCACTACATGACACACTGCGCTATTTGCATGACGCACATTCATTCTGTTAGAACGCTGCCTTCCAGTCGGTCTTATTAGCTTCGGGCTGCACATTCTCCATCGGTGATCGCCTACTGCCTTTCTGCAGTTGCAGTTGATCGTCGACCTAGATTTACTCAAAAGGGAGCGTTTCACTTTCGAACAGTAGAGCTTTGTTCAGTATCCTTTGCACGGATGTCGAGGCACAAAAAGCATGGCCGCGAGTACATATTACACCCTAGAGTGAACAAATGGATTAAATTTCGGACATATTACGATTTCCTCTGGACCGTTCTGAAAACGTTGAACAATACAAATATTTGCGAATGAAAAATAGCCAAGATAGGGATAATTTCGAACAAAACAGTGAAGTTTCTCAGCATGACTAAAAATGACTTGTTTTGAAGAAATTGATTTCGGTGTTTTTCATGAGATCGTAGACATTAATTCTATGTGTTGAAATCAATAGACCACAATGTTTTCCTGATTGTAACTTTTCCTTGAGAGAGTGCTTTATTTCTTGTTGTCCGAAAAGTAAAAAAAATCACGATAACCCATTCACATCATGATTGAAAAACTAGAATTATCTAGATGGATATAAGTTCTTAGGAGTGATTACAGTGTAAAAATATGAACATGCATGACACTAGATGAGATTACATCATGATTTTGTGAATAAGAAAACCAAACTACTTTCAAATGCTCCAACATTAGACTAAATTAACAACAGTTATAAGCTCAAAATTGGATTTTTTATTTTTTAAGAGTAGAAAATATAGTTTCTGGTTTTGAAAGAATTTATAAATAATTAATTCCATTTTTACAATATAACATTTAATATTATATTAGATTGGATATATAGGTAAATAGATGATTGATAAACAGGTCAGAACTCCTCAGTAAAGTTTATGACTTAATGTTTAAGAAAATTTACGAAGTTTATGAAAATAATTTATTTCTTTTTTCGATACACACACGTATATATAATATCTTGTATTAGATTAGATAGAGGGGTAGATAGATGATAATGATAATAAAGAAAGAGAGAGAAAATCCGAGGGAACTCATCCAGAACTTAAATTGGCCCCTTGTCAGAACAGTGACACTAGTTCTCTGGGGTGCCCGTTCGCTTCCCTCAGGTACCCAGCTCCGTGCCCCAGGTGTCCGAAGCAGAGTTCCCGAAATCCACCGGCCAGCGGGAGGCCGCTGCAGGTAGAGGAAATTAGCATCCTCAAATGAGAAGTGATTTCGACCTCGGCACCCTAACGCGGTGGTTGCCCCGACCAGGCAACACGGCGCATCCTCACGAAATATGGTTCAGGGCCCCTAATTCGGCGTTAGCTCTAGGTTATAGTTGCGACTCGCGTGGGGATTCGGTCATTTCGATTCGCTTTTCAGGCGAACTTTGACTGAACTGTGACCTTTAAAGCCATGTATTTCTCTCTGCTCTCTTATTTTCCCCGGTATTTCCTTTCTAACAAACTCATTATTTCTGCCTTCTTGATGGTTGCTGAACTTGATGGTTATCGTCTATTACCATTGATTCAGAAACAGCCGATGGTAGAAGCCTGAACTGCCAGCAAATGACCGCCTAATTAAGGAACTGAATGCAATGTTTTTGAAATATACGCAGCAGGAATACATTATTCGCGATCAGAAGGGTACCTTGTTTATTGAATTGCCAAACAAATGAAAATATATTCGAAAGCATGAAATTTAATTAATTGCGCACTGTTAAACATTAGCGAGTTGCAAATGCGACAGGATAGGCGCAATGCCACGAAAACGTTCTGAATTACTTTCCGTAGGAGAATTTAATAAATATTTTAATACATTTGAGAGAATGAGACAAATTGTTACACTAAACAAGCAATTAGCTTTGCAGGCAATGTCAAGAAATTTGATGAGTCATTACATGACGTAATGGATAGAGTTTTCAAATACGATAGTTAGACACAGTAACAAAGTTCTTGTTATTACTCTTCATCAACCGCATAAGAGTTGGTTAGCGGAGCTAGTTACACCGAGTTAATATGACCCTAATATGTATTTGAGACTTCTCTTTTCATCTATATAACGCCTGTATTTCAAGACATACATACCATTGAAGTGAGTCATATACTTTGAGGCGAGTCACTTTGAATCTGTTTATAATGAAAATAATGAAGTGCGTACTCAGAGTTTTCTTAATTAATATTTCTTCATATTTCATTGGATCTTAGTAATGTAGTTTTTTTGCTGTGTAAAAAAAGAACAGTATACAATAAAGTCTCTTTCAACACATTTACTTGTTTATTTTCAGGTTAATAATTACTTGTTTTTGAGAACTCTCCTCATTAGCTTGGAGAACACTTTCGCGTAGAAGTTCAGTACACAGTATAATGAGTAAACACTACGACATTTAAGTTAAGACTTTTAACAACAGTCAATTTAATTTTACTCTTTCACGTACCACTCGCGACTTTAATCAAGTGAAAATTTCTGTGAAAGTAATTTGTTATCTTTATGGTTTTCTTGTATGTTGCTCACTGAAGTATTTTTATTCGTGAGTGTAAAACTGTTCCTGAATGCATTTCCCTTGTTTTAAGTTTTGTTTCCAACGATCACTTTCAGAAATCAACGGTGCGTTTCAGAATACCTCACACGAGATATGCGAAGGAAATGCCTCAGTTCATTTGGGCTGGCGCAATACTATTTTAAGATTAATAGTACATTTGGTGCATATTTTTTATTGCGACACCTCGTATATTCCCCATAACGAGCCTGACTCTAAGCCCTCTGAGTAATAAACTAAGGTAGCAGTGTAGCTCTCTATCGGCGTCGGAGGATAATCCACTCGAGTTCGCATAATGATGAGAAGTTCACATACGCGTTTCCGACGTGTTCGCTATTGCGTAACGTGATCTTGACGTAACTCGTGAGGAAATGTTGGTTGGCCTGTTTCCCTGCTTCTACGTGTATCTGCCTGTCTCCGTCAACATTTCCCCCCTCTTTTTGTGAGGTATAGCACTTTATCATTTAGTGAGAATGTAAATTTCCGTGATTATGTAAGTGTAGTTGAGGATGAATTTCTGAGAATCGTTTATTAAGAGATAATTGCCTTTAAGAAAAAGTAAAGGGCTTACTAAGATGAGTAGAAACAATCACTGATGCAGTGCGACTAAAAATAGAAAATGATAGAGACAAATGTTCATTAACTCTGACATATTGACGTATCTTAACGGCCGATAGATATCCAATCATTAAGGACGATTTAAAGACTGTATTAAAAGTAGTTAAAAACAATTGTCAAGTCATTGAATTAAACTGTGCTCATTATTGACGAATCACTGCTAAAAGAGCAAAACACTGTGTGCCAATTCTCCGATACACCCAACACTTCCATCGAGAGTCGCGATTACAAGATCGCTAGCCGCAGATATTCGATACTCTTTTTGCCTATTGGCCATATCGGTAATTGGGAGAGAGACTGATTTATGAATAAATCAATTGGGCATCACGTGTATCGTTGTAGATAAACAATTTTATTTAAAACTAAAACAAACTAGATATTCACTATCCGATTTTTAATTTCAGTTAAAAAAGTTCAGTGTTACTAATATACAAAAAACGAAAGGGTTGTAACACTTTCTTTTTTTTTTTTGTATTGATGATATGTAACTATTGTAAGATACCTAACGAAGTCAATAGGCTTGCTCTGAGGTCACTCCATGACTGATTTTACAAGCCCAATTGTGCACACGGTAAGCAAATATACACCACGACGTCCCACGGTCGTCAAGGCCAGTCTGCAGACGCGGACCCGATCTACGCCGCCCAACTGCACGTGCGTTGCAGGAACACGGAACGCCCGCCCGCCCGCCGCCGTGGGGCTGCTATTTGGATGGGCAAGGCCTCCGTGAACCCCAAGGCGCCGCGTAGGCAGACGACCACGTAAGCGCATTGTTCTCGGCGCGCGGGGTCCGCGTCGCGACGCGTCGGTCGCGGGCGTGCCCCGGGACGCGGCCGGGCAAGGCGCCGCGGCGCCTCCGCCGCCGCCGCCGCCGCCGCCACCCACGCGCCGCGACGCCGCACGTAGAATTCGCACGAGATGTTTGAGCCCTCGACGACTGTTAAAGCGCGAGGGATGAGAAAGGAGACACTGCGCGTGCGTGTACGTATATTAACGCTTTTCAGAAAACATCGGGTAGATGTCTCGCAAGGTATCCGATGTATTCAAACGACAACTGTTAAAGTGCAAGGGAGACGCGGGACTGCGCGTGCGTGGTATACTATGACGTATATTAATGTATATTAATGCTTTTCAGAAAACCTAGGGTAGAGGTCTCGCAAGAAATCTCGACGACTGTTAAAGTGCGAGAGAGAGGCATGAGGAGAGAAGGGCGGCGCGTGCGCGGTATAGCACGCGCTACGCATATTAACGCTTTTCAGAAAACATCGGGTAGAGGTCTCGCAAGGTATCCGATGTATTCAAACGAATGTCCAAAGCATCGAATATTGGTCATTCGGAAAATAGCAAGTAACTCATTCGCTCCGTATTCGGGTAGAGGTCGCTGGTAATCAACCAAAGGAAACTGCAAATACTACAAAATCAATTTCTCAGAATTATTTCAAACGGTCTCTGGTATATCTATCTAGCTACCAACTTCTCAAATATAACCTAAATCCTTTCGCTATCAATTCACAGTCTAGGAAAAAATCCATCACATAGAACCAGAATACAAAATAAGTTTCCCTTTCACATTTTCC
This sequence comes from Teleogryllus oceanicus, assembly GCA_964035755.1. NCBI lineage: Eukaryota > Metazoa > Arthropoda > Insecta > Orthoptera > Gryllidae > Teleogryllus > Teleogryllus oceanicus. Next base: position 67,876,170 of record CAXIVR010000008.1, on the reverse strand, counting down.
TCAAGAAATCCTCCGAAATAGATCCCGACTAGAGGAGCCCCAAGGGTTACCTCAACCCCTACATTAGTGTTAATTTAAGTTAGCTATTAAGCCATCCAACATATGTGTAGTTAAACTGGGCTATGTATTCACCATCTGTGTAAATAAGTGAAAAAGAAAAAAAGGACAGAAAAGGAAAAAAGCTGAAAAAAGAAAAGGAAAAAAGAAGAGAAAAAGATAAAGATAAGAAAAAAGAAGGAAAAAAGAAAAAAGGAAGGTAAAAAAAGAAAAAAGAAAACTCTCCGACTAACAAATGTGTGGAGCCGCCGCCTTTAGCTGTGGGGGGGGGGGTGATGGGGCGGGGCGGTGGGGGCGGTGTGGCGTCGAGAGGGCGGGGCCGGGGCGAGCGCCACCTCGCTGCGCGCGGGAACAGGGCGGGCCCCGACCAGGCGCGGCGGATCGTGCGTTGCGCAATGCCTTCATCGCTAATGTCCAACGCGCGCGCAAAGTCAAAGAAAACTTGCAGCTCGGGCCCTATCAGAAGTCTTTATGATATCCAGCAACTCGGGAAAATAGAATAACAATGAAACAGCAGCGTTTTTCCTGCTACAGGGCGCTAGTTAACAAATAATCTGGCTATATCAGATATAGCTTCATCGATTTGGTTCAGTGGTGAGTACACCTGTAAAAACGTTTAGGTTACTCACATTTGAAGAGTGAAGTGAATAAACGTATTCCATTTCCATTCTGGTAATTCATTTTTAATCTGAATTTATTAAACATCAATACTTCCTCAATTAAACATTTATTTAGTTAATGACTTTTTTCCAATGAATTTAATTAATAGAGATAGCAATGTGATCAGATCCAAAAACACTGTAATCGTTGCAAAAATCTGTGGAATCGTGAAACTTACGTAAACATGCAACCCAATATTTCGTTTCCCGAGGAACTTTGAATTGTGAATAGGGAACTAATTGGTCCTCTGACAATGTCCATCTATACTGGCTTTACGTACGGCATACGAATAATACCAGCTTTATTTCTTTGCATATTTATTCGCTGAAATGCTGATCTAAATGTATATGATATTTCCATAACTTGATAGGTATAAATATTTGTAAGAAAAGTAATTATGTTTGTTAAATGTTTCCCATGATTTTTGATTGTATTAATCGTTCAAGCACATCCATTGGCATATAACTGATTCAAAAAGATGTCAGAGTTAATCAAAAACATATTTTCTAAACTTACCATAGTTCTCTGTACGTATTTGCCTTCGGCACGTCAAGTAATCGAGAAGGACACTCACCTGTAACAGAAAAGGTATATGGAGATCATCATTTCTTTCAGAAACTTAAAAATAAGTAAATTAAAGTTTTGAAAATCATTAGCATCGTAGACGTTTTGGATCAAAACTTCAATAACTTCAATTGCCGCATAATAACACTTAAAATAACTTTTTGAATCATGTTTCTGGTGCATTTATTTAGACTCCTACGTGTTGTTGAGAGAAATCAGAGAAAAAGATAGCTCTAACCACATTAGTGTACGATTTCGCTTGTGATGCAAAGTACCTGTTAAAAAATTCAGTAACCATTGCAGTATATAATACGATTAACTTGTGAATAATGAAGAGAAATCGGATTTTTTTAAAAATGAGAGTGGATTGTGAAATACTTTATCGAGAAATGTCATAAGAGATACATTCCTAAAACAGCAGGACGGCTGGACTCTCTTGTATAATTTTCTGTTACCGAAAGTTGTTGGTGTCCCTCCACTTCGTTCCAGGACATTAGATTCAGTTTTTATTTTCTGGTAGTGAGACTGACACAATTCTCTGGCATCACAGCAGTTGTGTTGTCCAGGTCAATTATACGGAAGGAGACACTTTCTTCAGCCACCATGATCGTAATTTAGTTAGCATGTCGTAATACAGTTTCCTAAGTCGGTGGACTTGAAACCAACGAGATTCGTTCGCTCAGATTTTGTAAAACCACGTAAATATTATATTTTTGACACTCAAGAAAAACTGTCTGTTTCTTTCATGAAACTTGTTAAGATTATTTTCATCCGGTGATAAAAAAGTAGCTGAATATTAGTTGTTAATTTTATTTCATTGTAATCTATTTCATTTCAAGCATATTTATGGAAGAATGCTTCTGTGAATTCAATTTGATGACTGGATTTTAAAAAAAGTGGTGACGTAGGGTATATACCATGGTGGTACCTGGAAACGACAACTCGCTATTAATTAAATAATTGAGAAATGTATGAAAGAAAGCAAATAAGTATATGATCACCTTGATGCAAATAATAACATTTACATTGTTCCCAACGATACGTTGTTCCCAACGAAATCCAAAGAAGTCCGCTCGACATAAAACATTTTTGAGATTACGAAAGCATTGAAATATGGTTGTGTTCTACCAATCATCATTAATCTACATCATTATGTAAACATTACATCATTACTCTAATGGTATCAGTATCATCATTACCTCACTACTCTGTGGTAATGGTAAGGTGTATTCGCAAATACCATTAACGATGATGTCAACAAAGAAAAATGCAAAGCGATCAGTGAAGAATTTCCTATGTCCTGGTCGTTGAGGCTGCGTGAATTCCGTGGGGGTCTCACTAATCCAGCTCTGCGGTTTAGCGCAAAGGCATTTATGCAAATGAAATTTTCAGTGATGCCAACGCCGAAAAGCGTAATGTGGGCGTTGTAAAACGAACAATCGGATACCGAAGTGTTCGCGGTGGGACTGTACCAATATCGACTTTTCTCTAATCGTCGTGTCCCAGCGGCTTAGTATAAAAGCGTTATCGGTGAGGAGTTTACCCTAGTTCTCCTATAAGTACTCTGTGACCGTTGGTTCAAGCTACGTTATCGTTGTGTCTGTCACTATCATTGTCAATGTAATATGTCGAGCTGAGAGTTTTATTGGAAAATAACGGCAGTCTCCTATCGCAGTGGCCAGTGGCTGCTGACGAGGGCAATTATGCTGTACTTTGTGCAATTGAAGAGGTACGTTGTTACTATGCTTTTACGCTACTAAGCTACGTATTTGAAAATAAAGACAACGCTAAACAACAAATCAGAGTAGAATTACACTACCGCTCTATTTATGTACATTATTATTTTGTCAATGTTAGTTAAATTTGTAGCATGGTTAGGATAGCTAGACCACGTTACAATAGGTCGAATATGATGTTCATTTACATTCAGCATCAGAGTTGCATCGCAAATGAACGTCTTAACATGGAAAAGTTGAATGCTGTAAAATTTATTTCTCACGGCGTGCATATTTAATTTGAATTATATTCCGTACTGTACTATATGCCATTTTCTAAATATAAAAATATTTGTGCCGGCCCGGTAGGCGGAGATCGCTAAGGCAATAGTGTCGTAGTGATCTAAGATGGACCGAAGGGTGGCGGGTTCGAGCCCAGCCTCGGGCATGGTTGTATTTGTGTTCGTCCTTTCACGCCTTTCATCCCCATTTCGTTCCATCTTCATAGTTACCGAACTGCTAACTCCAACAGTGGTCGCTAATGACCTATATGTTGATGCAACCTTATAATAACAAAAAAATATTTGTGCTAATAATTAACACTTTGTTGGGAAACCTCAACAGTAACTGACTAGTGCGGGATGCAAACAGGTATTGTGAGAGGGTTGCTCAAATGAAAGAGTTCGAGCCGAACTGCCCGCAGGCACCCACTTCATAGGCTAGCGTGCCACTCTCTATTTACTAGACTAGATTCCTTTACCCTTCCTTTCCTTTCAATCAGCAACCGGAGCATTTCGTTCCCTCTTCTGTCCACAGGCTGACTCGACAAGAAGAGGGCCACGCCGGTAGCCCGTAGATCCGAGACACGCTGAATGGGACAGATACTTGAACAAGAAGACAACACTCGCAATATGAAGAACGGATAGATTTGTGGCTGGTCTGTGTTCGACAACCTAGGCAACAGGTATGACTATAAATCTTTTTTAAAATAAAATTATCTCTTATTTTTATGTACTATTTCTCTTAAACTATGGTTCAACACTCCCAATTACTACATTTTACGTATCTCTTTTGTTTAAACATTTAATTATTCTACGGTTGCAAGAGTCTAAACTCAACTCATCAATGTACAACAGTAGGCAGGGTTTGCACCATCCCATCATGACATCGACCATTCACAACAAGAAAAAAGCCGAAAAAGCTCGGAAAATCAATCAACTAAAGTGATCACGAGCAGACTCCGTAAGGCAACCTGTGCGGGAAAACTCAGGGCGCGTCGTGTGAGCGTGCAGTCGTTGAGCCGCCCTGGACGTGCGGTTTGGCGCGGGCATTCTCGCGGACTTAGTCAAGCGGGCGGCGGCCGCGCGCTCGTGACGACCGCGTCCTCCCGTCGCGCATTCCTGCCTCCTTAGTCAATGCCAGCCTCATCCTAGGCCGCGCTTTGGCTCTTTGCTCCGTCTCGGACCCTCTAGGTTAGAGTCCCGACGGCGGCAGGATTTTCGACTCTAGGCCGAATTCAGTCGCTGTCTGGAGGAGAATTCTAGCGGCCGGCTGTTGATTTGATTTGATTTTTTCGTGTTTCCGGGCGCGTCAACTGCTTTGGTCATTAGTCCAGTTAGTGTAGTGCATGTTCTTTTTCCTCGGGAGATGGCGGTGATCTTCCCCTACTAGATGGCGAGATCCGGCGCCAACCTACCGTCGACTAGTGGGGTTTCCCCCTAACCAGGACTCTCCCACCACCGGGGCACCGCCCTAGTCGGCCCAAGCTCTAAGCTCCCGACCGATCTCCCGAAATACGTGGTACTGTAATGCATGGTACTGTGTGTGTGTGTGTGTGTGTGTGTATGTAAGGGGAGAGGATAGGAAAAGGAAGAGGAAGGACAGATCGCGCGCGGTCCGTGGCCCGTTTGGCACGGTACTGCTCCGGCATTCGCCTGGTATTGATCGGAGAATCCACGGAAAACTACCGATCAGAGCAGCCGACCGCTAGAATTCTCCTCCAGATAGTGACTGAATTCGACCTAGCTGAAAAGCTAGTGTCGAAAATCCTGCCGCCGTCAGGACTCGAACCTAGGACCTCCCGGTCAGAGGCGCTGCAGTGACATCAGTTGATGCACTGAGCTACCGCTCCCGGTCGGCCGGCTGTTCTGATCGGTACTTTTCCGTGGTTTCTCCGATCAACACCAGGCGAATGCCGGAGCAGTACCCTAACAAATGGGCCACGGACCGCGCGCGATCATTCCTACCTCTTCCTAGTTCTATCCTCACCCCTTACTTACACTAACTTGCACTACACTACCACACATGCCGAGAAACCGGTCGGGGAATTAGAGCTTATCCTAGCTGGTGCGGTGCACCGCTGGTGTAAGATACCGGGTTGGGAAAACCGCAGGTCGGCGCTGGATCTCACCATACAGCGGGGAAGATCACCACCATCTCCCGAGCAAAAAAACACGCACTACACTTATTGGACTAATGACCATAGTAGTTGACGCGCCCGAAATCACTGTCAATCGATCAATTAATTAGTCGGACGCTCTGAAAACAGGATTTCTCGGTGAGTTCGTCTGAGAGAAATGTTCTGGCCGAGGCATTAAACCGTTTTAAATAATGTTTTGTTTGTGTAATAAAAAATTCGAAATTTGATTTGACTTTGGTCTTTTATAAAACCATCGTCCTCGTCCACATTTTTGCATTTTGACGTTCTCGGACGCTACAGAAATTTTGTCCTCGATGTGTACTTCTTGGATGTGTTCTGGCCAAGACATAAATTTGATTCTCATAACGCTCCGGTTGGTATACAGAATGTTTAGGATTCTATTTCCATTTCGACCTGTGATAATACGGTTTCCGTTTGAATCTAATACTAGCGGTTGTATCATATTTAAGAGTATATTAAAATAATATTACCCAATGACGGATTTGGTCCTTGATCGGATCTTTGCAAATCTCTTTTAGTGGTCTCGGGTCGCAGAGTACTCTTCGCTTGAAAAGGATTTTACAATTTCACAATTTATTTATTTTTGTTTAGGAATTATGACGGCCATCATACAAAAAATGCAGATACTTTGAATTACTGGAAGAACACAAAGTGTAAATACATTTTATAGTTTTCGAAACATGAACTCCTCTTAACAGTTTCACGAAATTTTGAAAAATCGGAACCGGAATCTGTTACGGTTCCAGGAATATATCGAATAAAAAAAACGGTTTCTGCCTTTGTCTCAGCATTGACGGTTTTCAACGGTTTTGGTTTGAGGTTTTGGATCTGACAATTTGTGAGTTCAATGTGACTGTGACGTTTTAATTTGTAAATTAGCAGTGATTTCGCATTCGATGTCGTTTGAATTAGATCAACTAAGACGTTGAATTTCTGACTTTCACGTGAAAAACTTAAGGTTGATGGTTCGAAGCAAAGTAAATTAAGAACAATAGCTCACTTGTAAATAAATATGTAAATCTGTGAAAATACGTAAACTAAAAATGTTTCTTGAAATAATTAATTTAATATAAAAAGCATATCCAGGAAGCGCTACTCTAAATACCTGCAATGGAAGAGTCGTGGGTTCGAGTCATATCTTATCTTGGGTGTTTCTGCTTGTCACGCTAAGAAGTAATTTCATACCCCATAATTCAAATTTACAGTACAGTAGTTGCAATCATAGACACGGTTCTAGGAACAGTTACCTCTAAAGTATTCACAAGAACACGTCATTGGAATGGATTCATGAGCTCTCGACATTGAATTGGAAAGATAAGTCATCGTCATGGCGCTCGCTGTGTCACTTCGACCAAAGTTCACAGAAATAGAAAAAAAAGTGTAAATGAAGTTACACAAATGATACATATCGCAAAATAAATCTTGTTTTCCACACTTAGTATGCTTAAGGATGATGAAACATTCCACACTCGTAGTGTTCGTAGGGTTAAGTAGCGCAATGACCTTGGATTGGCCTTGACGTTTCATATGGTTTAATTACTGTTAACATTAACACTCCTCCTCAGATATTAAACCATACACATTTTAATACATAGAGAATTATTTTTTTCCGAAGGTATAGTGATGGGCGAAACATTCTCCAAGAAAAGGAAAGAGTTTACAATGCATTAAGAGCGCAGACTTTATGAATGCACTCGCTCTTTAAATTTAGTAGTCAACCGTCACGGACAAGGTCATGATCTATTCTTTGGAAGCGCAATTACACCGTGCACAGGATATGTAATAGAGGTTTAGATTTATATTACTGGTACTTTAACGACTGTCATCTCGTTCAGATGGTATCGACGCTCGAAACGAGCTTGAGATTGAAGAGCAAGCTCGTTTTAATCATGAATAAACAGGTCCAGAGTCCTACTGCGTCCGAGAATGGATTGTGTAAATATTCCTGCACAAGAAAGCATCCGAAGGTGCATTGCTCCCCTGCAATAACGTTCTCTCCATAATTGGTTCTCCCGTTCCCGGTAATTGAATTTTCTTTAAATTCGCACATGCAAGAGTTTCGAATTTCTGCTCCAATAACAATTTACAGAGATATTAGGTATTTTAATATCAATATATCATACCCAGTTTGTTTTAAGGCAAAACCTTACGCTTGCATTTTACTCTATGACCATACAATTAGGAAACCCTTGTTTTGTGAGAGCAATATTGCTCAGGGTGGAATTATTCTCCAAGCAGTTCGGTAAGCAACATTTATAATTAAGTGTAGCAATTACGAATAAAATTTTTATTGCAGGACCGTGTACAAGTTTCTCATTTAAAAGACTTGAAATACTAAGTAAGAAACTGCTTGTTCATTTCGTATATTGCGTGTTTCCTAAAAACAATATAGTATTTTGCGAAGTAAGAATAACCTTGTTACCATTTATGTAAAAAGACTTACATAGTCATGGAATTATTAATTTAAAGAAAAACATGTATTTTTGAAATAATACTATCATTTACAAATGTCGCCAAATTCTTACAATATTCGAGCTATTCGTGGCGCACGAATAGTTCTCTCTCAAGGAAAAACCCTCGGTTTCTCATTTTCCAACCACGTGAATTTCCTTCTTTAGTAGGCGGCAGTATCTTCCAGAGCAAAACAAAGTAAATTTTAATTAAATGAGCGCATACCAAAGCACCGCCCGCGGACCCAGCGTCTCCGTTTTAATTCTCACTTGCGTCACGTCCTTGCACCCCACCCTACTCGGAAGTGCGCATTGCTTCCTCACGTCCGACGCTCTCACTTTCTCTCCCCCTGATTTTTATTTCTTTTTACTCCTAGAGCGCCGGAGGGAGGGGAGAGAAGAGAACCTTTAATGAAACACCGGGGCGCGCGTCTCCTCCCAAACAAACTCGCCGGCTACTGTTTAAGTGGCGGAGCGGTGCCGTAAACTACTTGTCGCCGGTCACTCTCATTAGGCCTCGTCGACCCCGTTCCTCGCCATACAAATGGCTCATTAAGGAAGGACACTCGCGCCGGCAGAGTGACCTCGTCCCATCCCGTCCACCTAGGAGCACTCGTAAAGGCGCAACGATACCGGGCGTACCGTTCGTTTCGAAATGCGTTGTCGTAACGGGCCGCATCGCGCAGGCTGACGTGTTTACGAGCGGGACTCCAATGGATTACGACTGTTCGGTGTACGAGGTGTCGTACTAAGGCTTTTTGGTTGAATGCTGTGTGATGATTATATAATCGATGGGGAAATTCAGGTTTGTTCTAAAGTTCTTTGGTGTGTAAAATATGGACTCAGGGTGTTTTAATCATTGATGTGCGTTTGGAACGACATTGATACTTATTATCAACAAAAGGAATTAAGCATTTGTGATATAAAAAGAATGGGCAGAAATGTTGATGATTGGATGCTTAGTAGTTGCTCTGGTCTCTAGTAAGTGATATTTTGGGTTTATATCAGGAAAGATAACAGCACAGCATTGGAATTATTACTCGAATACTTTCATTGAAGGATCTTCTTCGAACAAATTATGGAATAGCTTACTAGTAGTTGGGTTGTGAAAGGATTATGTTCATATAATTTGCTTTCTACCCGTTTTCTATTCGTTTAAGATACAAGTAAATTGAATATATACCGTGCCTAGTCACAAATTCATATTTACATTTCTATCAAAAACTTCAACCGTGCGTGCGTGTTCATAATTTCTCTCCTTCTCATTCATTCGACATAGCTCACTAAGCAACGAACGAAAAACGAGAAATTTACAGGAGTACTCGCTTCGAACGAAATACTTCACCACTAGAACGTGCTTTCTAAACAAAAATTTGCATTGCAGAAGCATAGAAACACTCCAGAAACATGTAAATTGTTTATTATTTACAAAAGAAACGAATGTATTTGTTCAGAAAGAATAATTTACGCAAATAAAAATCGCCGTCGCATTGTGTAAATTGGGTGTTATTTTTAATTTCTGGGTTAATTTTTCTTTCCGACCGAATATATTTTTTCATTTTGTAAATAACAAACCATTTACACGTTTCTGGAGTGTTTCTATGCTTCTGCAATGCAAATATTTGCCTAGAAAGCATGTTTTCAAATCATTTTTTGAGTGTTTATTGTGGCTCAGTCGTTCAGAATATCTAAGTAGTTTATTGAAGAAAATATGCTTATAACTGTCTTATGAGCTTATTTTCGAATTTTCGACGTTTCTTTCCCGGACACCTGTATGAGTCGACTTCCAATGGGATACGATAAAAAGATTTGTCGGTTCGGTTTGCCCTTTCACGCTTGCTTCCGTCAGCCAGAATTTTGAGATTACACCGTGAACCAGGTGTTTTGCGCCCACCCGGACGCGTCCTTGCTGGCATGTTACATCGCCAAGTTCCGTGAAGAGATGATACAGTTGACAGATAACCCCGTAGAGTAGCAGACAAACAGAGAAGATGATCTTCCCTCGAACAAGAGGAGAAACGGATGCTCATCAGGACGATTTTGAATCGATTTGCCGTCGCTTAATAGTGTGCGTTGTTTAAATTTGGAATAATTTCAATTTCGTCGTAACTACCAACTAAAAAATATACATTTTCCCCTCAAACTCAGGTATTTTATTTGGTCATTATATCCAGAAGAAGAAGGAAACATGTGAGGAGGACTTTTCTCCCATCCCTGACCTGAGAAACCTTCCCCGGTTAATAACCATCTCTTTCCTCCACTATTTCAAAGCTAAATACCCCTCTGCGCAGAGCAGAGTCACACAAAGCAGCGACAACTCCGGAAAGCTGCTGCTTCTTCACGACTGCGCGGCGCAAAGCCCTTGGGGTGTGCAGTATCGCGTTTCCCAAGGGCGCTGCCGGCCGCAGCGCTGCGCTGCTTCCGAGAAGAAAGGGCACGCCGAGCTGGCGCCGCACAGTCCTCTGCAAAGTGGGCATGCGACATCGCCAACAAAGCATCCATCGCAATAAAACCTTCACTCAAAACCATCGATGTCAATAAAATCTCAACTTAAAACCATCGATGTCAATAAAATCTCAACTTAAAACCATCGATGTCAAACTCACTCAAAACCATCGATGTCAATAAATCTCCACTCAAAACCATCGATGTCAATGAAATCTCCACTCAAAACCATCGATGTCAATAAAATCTCAACTTAAAACCATCGATGTCAATAAAATCTCGAATCAAAACCATCGATGTCAATGAAATCTCAACTCAAAACTATCAATGTCAGTGAAACCTCAACTCAAAACCATCAATGTCAATGAAACCTCAACTCAAAACCATCGATGTCAATGAAATCTCAACTCAAAACCATCGATGTCAATGAAATCTCAACTCAAAACCATCGATGTCAATGAAACCTTAACTTGAAACCATTAATGTCAATGAAACCTCAACTCAAAATCATCGATGTCAATGAAACGTCAACTCAAAACTATCGATAAATATGAAACATTGACCCCAAACTATCGATATTTATTAAAAATATATATTTTACAAACTGTGTTCGTAAACACTGAAGTTCATGTGGGAGCAATTTAATTTGAAAGTGATATTATTATTCTTAATTTTTAATTGCAATGTATCAACAAAAACAAAATCAAAAAACAATTAGATACTGTGATTATTCTAACATGTGTATTAGCTAAAAGTGTAAATATAATCCACCATAAATTGTTTTATTATGTTGATTGTAATGCAAGTGAACAGAACTGATATTAATCTATTAAAATTTATCCGTAAAGATCCTATTGGCCTTTGTTGTAATTTAAAAATATTCAATTAAGGCATATGTCAATTAATTTTGTTGTTAACCATTTCTTGTATGTTTCTGTCGTATATACTTAATTAGATTGAAGTATTAGATACGCACTACGGTTTACAGCTCAATAATTCTTCATATTTACAAAAAGAATATTCACCTGCTCATTGAGGATTGAATATCCTTCCTTACAGTTCACACCATTTGTTCTTCGATTACTACACTAAGTTCATGTGTAGTGCATGACACGTTTCGAAGTCAAGAAGAGCTTTAGGTAGTTAGTAGCAGGGGAGCTTTAGGTAGTTAGTAGGGTAGTTAGTAGCAGTTTGCGTATCGTATCCGACTTCGTCCAATGAGCTTCCGGCACCAGTTTGTGTCACAATATTGGCGGGAATATTAATGCAGCCAGATACCAAAATTATCCCCTTGTTACAAGCCATTGAAACGGATATAAGAAGCATTTCTTTTAAATATTGCATCTTTTACACCTTCATAGCGTTATTTTTGGTTGATTACCATTAAAAATTGTCACTTTATGCCACTTTCAAAATGTTTTCAAACACTTCTCGCTCTCCATGCAACATGGCGGCCAGCGCTTGGTCTGGCTATTCAAACGAATTGCCCGTGCTGTGGTCACGTGGTTCGTGGCGCAAACTGATGCTGTGCAGAACGTGCAAAAATCGGTGCGCCGGAAGAAGTCACCCATATCTTTCCACCATAACCAACTGTACCGGACGTCGGAGGGCAGTGGTTGACGGGGCAGGCGATGGGAAAGACGGTCGTGCGTCGACCGCTTCCTTTACGCCTCTCTCCGCCTCCTAATCGCCTCCCCGATCCATGATTGCCCGAGCACCGCGGCGCTGACCGCAAACGCAGCCAGTGGACCACCGCCTGCCCTCCTCGCGTATCCGCTTCCCCTCGATTCTTTCAAAGTGAATCACGCACGGGACGTTATTTCGTCATGGATGACCTAAAAGCTTCAGTAATTTTTTTCCCACGACTATATTTCCATGTAGTTCATTTTTACTGCAGCTTCGTTTTTTGTAAGCCACACAGAAACAGGAGTATGAATTTACTTTTCTCCAACTTCTTATTTTAGTATTATTTCGCTGTCACTGGAGTTCAGAGTACCGATCATTAATTTGTCACGTATAATATTTTAATTGTTAACTTAGGTTTAGCGTCATACCCTGTCTATATTCTCACATCCAACTCTAATTTCTGGTCATATGTATTCTAGACTTCCAACTCTCTCAATTTCTCTGCCGTCTTTTAAAGTTTCGCATTCGTACACATAGATGTAATAGCCAATTATTATTTTTTAAAGAATAGTATACTTAGAGAAGATTTTCAAATAACACTTTTTATCTACGATGAAGTTGCAATGTTAAATTATCGCTGTCTTACGAATTCTATAAGAAGCCTCATTATACCACTAGTGCGCTAATGAATTTATGAAGCATTATTTACAGTGTACTTTCATTTAACAGTCATTTTCAAAAACCAAAAAAGACGTTTAAAACAAATAATACTACCATCTTCTATCTAAGACCCGCCGCTCTTGTTCACTGGTGCCCTCGTCCTCCACCATCCACGTCCTTCGCCGCCCTCGTCCTCCGTCACTCTGATTCTCCGCCGCCCTCATCCTTCGCCCCTCGCGTCCCCCGCCGCCCTCGTCACCCGTCGCCCAAGTTCTCCGCCACCCTCGTCCTCCGCCGCCCTCGTCCTCCGCTATCCTCGTCCTCCGCCCTCGTCCACCGCCAGCCTTGTCCTCCGCCCTCGTCCTCCGCCACCGTCCCCGCCCCCCTCCGCTTCCTCGCTGCAGCCCCTGCTGCCGACTTCCTTGCTGCCACCGCAACGCCGCTGATGCATTGCCGCTAAATTGCGTTCTCGCGGCGAATTTGCTTGAGAAATTAGAGGGGAATGCCGCGCGACGAACCAAAAAGGATCGAGAAGACAATTTTCCAGACCGCTCTTCGTGGTTAATGCAGATTAAGGTGGATCGTTTTAATGAGATTACGCCTAATTAGGCAAAATTTTCTTCTCGAGTTACACGCTTTATCAAATCATAAATATTGGGTGACGCTCTCAGAAAGATTGCATCAGGTGTTCTTTGGATTGAAATTAACCTTAGCAGCCTTCTTTGTGTGTTCCTCTTTCTGCCATTTCAGGATCAGATTAAAGTTAGTTTGATCAGTTGGGTAAATTTGCAGTAAATGAAAGGTCGAATATTTTCCCCCTTCACAAAAACGCCTTTTTTAAGCGTAAGTTTGCTAAACGTTAACAAGGACAATTCTAATTTTTCTCCTTTAACTATCTTTTTTTTTAACAAAATCGAATATAACTTGATTGTCCTTTTGACCACACTAGTTTCCTATATTTTCATAACATTTTGAAGTCGATCGGGACTTTTTTCGTTCATGTAGAAATTGCTTGCTGGGTATAGAGAAAACCCAACGAACACTATTTTATCGAAATCGGGAACATTGATAGAAAAAATGCCCAAAATTATTCCGTAACCATAGATCAGCTTCTTTACAAAATTGAGTCCGAAATCGAAATACGCCTCCCAGTGGCCGAAAAGTGTGTGCTATCGACGTCTTGGCAGTAGATGTATAGAGTCCGTTTGGACCATTTTCTGCCACTTCCACCATCCATCTCTTTCCGTGAAAACGTGCAACGATTCCAAGAGGCAATTTAAAGTGTACCGCGCCCGTAACTCAAGCACCGACTCCTAGACAGCTCAACGAACGTGACTCGATCGCGATCGGACGTGACGTAATCGGCGCAAGTCACCGCCCTCTACACGAGTGCGTTCGTAGCCAGAATAATCGAGCATCGTTATGTCTTCCCCGAAGGTCTTCGATCGAAGAGGGATTGCGATATATTGTAGTCCGTTTCCCGCTATTGTTTTCTCCGATCGCCCTTCCAAAGGTGCTGACCTCCAGGGGTTTCACATTGTTTTTCTGAAGGTGCTAGGAAAAGTGGCGGTGGGTGGGGGCGGGTGGGCCTCTACTCGTCGTGACCTGATCTGCCCTTCCCTCACGCTGTCTGCATTTCCTCCTTGGAGGTTTGCTCTTTATTCCGTGCGGAGCTGCCCTCATTTCTTCGCCGTTCGTGAGAGTGAAATGTATAATTCGATATCGATCAATAAGTCGGTTGAAGTGATAATTACAATTGCTTCTTGCGCGTTTGCGAATATGGAAAATTGAAAATGATATTGAAAAAAGGTTTTAGTTTCATTTCAGAATGTTTTCATTTGAATTTGCATTTATTTTAAGTCGAAAAGTAAAAGTATAAATTATATCTATTTTGCATAATAAAATTTTAATTTAAAACCAACATTTAGAAGACTTAATTTTTTTTAGTAGAGGAGCCCAGTGGGGTCATCCTCCCCCTTATTTTTGGCTATATTTTATTGTATAAGCAAACAATTCTGTAAAGTGGCTATGTACGCTGTATCAGAAAATTGTTGAATAAAAAAATGTTTTTTTAGAAAGCATATATAAACCGTCTAATACTTTATCATACTGGACTAAAATTTCACGGTTAGGCTAGACAACACGTCACGTTTGCTGGACGTACCCGGCATGATCATGCGAGGCCAACAACAATACATTACAAGAATACCACGCTTATTAACCAAATTAAGGAAACCAGTCCCTTCAATATATCACATTCGTTTGACTTCTTTGCACAGAAACAAATTCTCGCTATTTGATCATTTTACTATTGAGATAGTTGCAAAACATTTTCTAACATTTTTTAGTCTAGAATCATCCTTTTAAAAATCGTATACACGAATAATCTGCACGTGTGCGAGTGTTCCATCAACATTTTTTTTTGTCTAAGGTACATCTTATTGAAAAATCTTGTTGAAAAATTGTGAAAATGTTTACGATGTGAACTCGTTCAAGAAAGAATGTCCGGATCGTGAAAGGAAACTTGAAAAATTTAATTCTTCAGAGATAATCTTTCCGGACTTGATTAATTTCTTAATTATTCATTTAACACGAATTCCCTTTTTCACAGTTTTCATTCCAAGATGTTCCACGCATATCTGAACATTTAGAGAAATTCCAATAATGTGTTTGGAATAGAAAAGTCACCTCTGATTAACGAAGTAGGTTAAAGAAAACGAAAGATAAAGTATCTCATCAAGAACAGGACCACAAACTCATTGTATTTTCTTTTCTTGCTGACAAAGAAAACGTCTGAAACGAGTTTAAAAGTGCAAGACAGTCATGTGGTTTTCCCCTTCATTTCCAGAGAAGTCTCACTTTTTTAGATCGCATGGTTCTACTAACCTTAATGTAACCTGTTAGCTCTGCCAAAGGAAGCGTTGCATCTAATATTCATCAGAATCGCGTATTTCGAACATTGCTTTTGTATGTTTTTCCATTGCCTAAATATGGACTAATGACAAGGCTATAACTTGAACTTAATTAACCAGTTTTTCACAAAACGCGAAACGGACCCTTTGAGTCGGACGAGGACAATCGAACTTTGGCATTCCGACACACTTCCGTTATCATTCGCAGTGCTTAAATCCTCCGGAACTATTCCCCTCTTGACAGGTGAACATCGCTAACCCGCTCGCCGAGAAAACGAACAAAAGCCGAAAGAGTGCGTTGTAAAAACGTAACAACGTTTCGCGCGGTTTTTGCGGGCGGAGGGGGCGCAATTTTTAGAAAGTAGGAAGAGCGTCGGAATGTAGGTGCAACACGGGAGAGCTGCAGGGAGCGCGCGCTTCAGATTCCAGGAGCTGGCGGTTGCCCCCCCTCGTCCCCCCACCCCCGCGCCTCTGCGGTCGCTCTGCCACTGGCGTCACGCTCATGGGGAGAGCTGAACAGCAATCGATACAGAATGAGTGGGATGCTGGGCGTATGGTGTTGGTCTGGATATTAAGCCTGTTCTACACGGATAAATTTTCTGTAAAATTGTTTTATAAAACGTTTCATAAATCGTATATTTTTATTAAAATATCTAGCTTCCACAATTCTAAGAAGTTGAAAAGCAATCGATACAGAATGAGTAGGATCCTGGGCGTAAGTTGTTGGTCTGGATATTAAGCCTGTTCTACACGGATAAATTTTCTGTAAAATTGTTTTATAAAACGTTTCATAAATCGTATATTTTTATTAATATATCTAGCTTCCACAATTCGACAATTCGGAGTTTTATAAGAAAATATATAATTAAACGTTCTATTTTCATCAAATAATTTAGGTAACAACCAACCGTCACTCTCGGAGGCCGTTACGAGCAACGCTACTGACACGATAACAAAAAACAATAATAAATATTTGCGTCCAAGCGTACGCTTTATCTATTTATTTAGTCAAAAGCAATAAAAAATGTATATGATGTATGGGGGTGAAAAGAAAAGAAAAAGATTATGTTGGTTTCCTCGAATGAGGATAAGCTAAAGAGCATGGAAATGACATATTGACAAATGAGTCACGGAGCACTCGTAAGTTTGCCTCCCACACCCTTGTCACCATCATTTCTCTTTAACATACAGCATGTACTCCACTACCACACATGTCTGGAGACTAGAGGTCGACCCGGCCGGGGCGGAGCCCCCTGGCACAGATATCTAGAGGGGAATTCCCCGGCAAGCCGAAGGGTAGGTTCACAAATGGCAGGCGCCGAAACGCGCGTGCCAACGAGGAGAACCGGCGCCTCCCCGCTGTTATGCTCTAGACTTCGGAACTTACTTCCAAAGCAGTTAACGCGCTCGGAAACACTAGACAAGTCAATTCGCTCCGTTGCTCCTCAACCGCTTGCTGCGCAACATTGATTCATTGATTGGTGTTACAGGTGCGTCAATTGTCCATTAGTCGTTAGTCCCGTAAGTGCCATGCAGGACTTTTTACGGGAGATGGGGGGGGTCTCTCGCTGGAAGACGAAATATGGCGCCGCCTACACATTGGCTTCTGGGTTTTCCTTAGCTAGGTATCTCCCACCAGCGGGCCATTTCCCCAGCCGTAAGAAGCCCTAATCTACCGGCGTGGGTGATAGTGTAGTGCATGTAAGTGTGAGGAAATAAGGGTGAGTATAGGACATAGCGTTGGAAGGAAGGATCACGCGAGGTCCGTGGCCCGTTTTAGGGTACTGATCCAGCATGCGCCTGTTGCTAATCAGAGGAACCACGGAAAACAACCGATTAGAGTAACCCGTCACTACCGTTTTCTCCAGTCAGCGATGATGTCACTGCAGCGCCTCTGAACGGGAGGTCCTAGGTTAGCCTGACGGCGGCAGAATTTTGGACACTAGATTTTCAGCTAAGTCGAATTCAGTCGCTGTCTGGAGGAGAATTGTAGAGGCCGACTGCTCTGATCGGTGGTTTACCGTGATTTCTCCGATCAACACCAGGCGAATGTCCTTCCTCTTCCCTGTCCTATCCGCTCCTCTTACACACACACTTACACTAACATGCACCACACTACCACATGTTCCGGGAGACCGGTCGGGAGCGTAGATCTTGTCCCGACTGGGGGCGGTGCTCCGCTGGTGGGAGAGCCCTGGTTAGGGGGAAACCCCACTAGCCGACGGTATGTCGGCGCCGGATCTTGCCATTCAGCGGGGGAAGATCACCGCCATCTCGCGAGAAAAAACATGCACTGTACTAACGGTACTAATGACCAAAGCAGTTGACGCGCTCGGAAACACGATAAAATCAATCAATCAATCAATCAATCCAGTCAGCGACTGGCTTCGACCCAACCATCCAGCTAGTGTCGAAAACCTTGCCCCCATCAGACTCCAAAACTCTGCCACCAAAGGACCTCCATGACAGAGGCACTGCAGCGTTGTTGCCTTGGGCCCCCTCAATCCGCAACCAGTAGCCCACCCCGCACCCGCCCCTCTGTCTTCCTCCCCGTGGGGGCCGCTCCGTATTCATAAGTCGCGAGATGCTTTCGATTTCGTTACATTCAAAAGGCGCGGCCGGGCGGCGGTGCCGCGGCGCCTGTGAAAGGCGCATTAATTAAACGTATCTGGGACACTGAAAACAATTACGCAACTGTCCCCGCCCGCGACGACGGGCAGTGCGGGGCGGGGCGGGGCGACGCAAAATTCACAGTCATCCTGCATGATTAACGTCGCAACACGCGCTGGGGGTGTCGATGTTGAGGGAGTGATTGGTGAGAAGATTCGAAAGCGCAGTCGAACAGTGTTGCCAATCGCGGTAAATGTTCGGTCTGGTAATGCCTGAAGCATAAAATAACTTTCCATCTCGCTGGCAATATTTTGTGAATGCATCTTTTTTCGTAAAATGTCCGTTTATTGCGTTTAAAATTGGTCGTACAGAAACGGAAAAATGAGCCGAGGTATAAAGTATGTTTAATTCAGAGAACTGCGATTTTTCGATAGAAAAATTCGTATTGTGAGGCCTTGAGACTAAAAAAGTGGTAATTCCTGTTCTTATTTGTAGCAAAAACTTCCTTGAACACGTTCTGTAGTCAGAATCCACGTTTTGTGGGCCTTCGATACCGAACATCTGGTTTAAAGCAAAACGTCTAGATGTCCGTACGTCCGTCTGTGAACATTGTTAGCACGTAAGTCGTAAGCAGGATTTTCACCAAATCTGATATTCCACGATCGATCTGCCTGATAGCGTGAGCCCTGGAATTCGAAACGGATATTTTGATCTTGGGGGCTACTTTACATGAAGCTTTAATGACATTTCCAACATTTTCGCAAAAATGGCTCCAAATTTTTTCCTCTCTCAGCGCATGTTTGTTCGCTTATAAAAGTGTGACAGGTCCAGTTTTCTTTGAATTGTCTGATTTTTTTAAAATAAAAAAGTGTGACCTTTTTTTAGAGTCTTCCTACAACTATAACATTGAAGATAGAGATTTTTCTTCAGAATAAAATATTTTCTTCAGAATTTACAAAATCTTTAAATAAAAACATGCACAATTTTTTTAAGTGATTGTTTTAAAATGGTACTTTTAGCATAGTTATAGATGAACTCACATCAATGGAAAAACGAATTTTATGAAAACGGCTATTTTTTTCTTTTTTGAAGAGTGTGAAATAGGCTTATAATACTAGCGCGAGTCAAATATTCGTCGAAATCTTGGACTTTTCGAAAGTAGTAAAAGTTACAAGTAATACGATAATGAATTTGCCTTTGCATCACTACGAGATTCGCTTATCAAGAAGTATTGTATTGTATGTTTGTAATCTGGTACTGAAATTATTTCTTAATTTTCAAATGTTGAAGTTAATAGTAACGTTCTAGAATCCCTCAAAGCACCAATTTCAAAACCTGTTAAAAAATAAAAATTACAGATAAGTAAAACTTCAACGTAATACCGAGCTTGCCTGTATTCTGCAATGTATTATGTGATCATTTGAGACGACATTTACGCGTAATTGTAGTCATTGAGAGAGTGGTTAGTGCTTACACCATAACTACACAGAACCACGTATCATGCTTTTTAACTATTATCGCAAACGTCCCGAAATGAACGATGAATCATTCACTTCTACACCTCTGAAGGAGGTAACATTGCTGAATATGTGCGTAAATACATTAACTGTGGTAACATTACGATAGTTTAAAAATAATGTCCATTGCCTAAGTTCAAGATCAGCATCGATATTCAAAATAATGTGCATTGTAATAGAACAGTTATTATATTTGAACAAAACAATTAGTGTAACTCACCTAGGACGTTGACAACTAACATTTTGAGTTTTCTGTTTTACGGGAGTTCCTAACAGTCATAAAATATCTTGATTCCTTCCTCAAAAAAGTTATTTGCAGAAATGATGAACTGATCACTGAAATGTTGGTGCTTCGCAGGCAGTAGTGAAACTGAGGATTGCTGTCATGCTCGCTTTCACTTCCTTTATGGCTTTCCAATAAAGTAATTCCCGGAAGATGTTCTTTCATTCACGGAATGCCCGCCTTTCCAACGGAAGAATTGTGGATTTAGCACATGCTGGTGTTATTGTAGCAATTTTCCACTGCCGTATTGCAGCTTAATTGACTTCGACAATAAATAATTATCGTTGTGGACATATTTTACTTTCTTATTCATTACAGAGAAATTCGTGCTTCAAATAGTGGTTTTGCCTGAGCAAAAATCTGAACTGACACCGCAATTAGTTAACATGCTACTTACTAGGCGGTTCAAGACCGAAAACATTGCTGAACAGTTTGCAAACTAAAGTATTATGGGTTTTAATATGAGATTCTAGTAGATAACTTCATTGTTTTGTCACTAATTAATATTAAATGTAACTAATATCGTAATCAGAAAATAATTCCAAAAAGTAATTTTCAATATACGAAATAATTAACTAAAAAAAACTTATTTCATAATTAAATGTTGATTCAGAGTTGTGGTATTATTTCATCAAAACGCCTAAAAGTTCGGAAAACTATTCTAGAATACGCAACCTTCACCTTGTTCTTCATATGGCATTGGCGAAAGTAGTAAAATCAACATGTATATAGACAATGTCATGAATACATCCCACACGGTGTTTGCTATTCAATTACGGCATTGTCTTACAAAACATAATCTCATTTTGGAGGTCAGGGGTGAACAAACTGAGCAGTGCAGCACAAAAACTGCATACGGCACTGCATCTGTGAGTCACACCTCCATTGAAAACTCGGGTTACAGCCCCGTTGTATTTGTGAGTATATTGAAAATGCTCAAAAATGTTTCTTTCCCTCGCTATCAGCGCTACAAAACACTGCTATTTTTACTGTTTGTAGCTATTGCACATTTCTCGTGGCCAGAATGATAGTATACTATTTTAGTTCTACAGTTTATTTTGCGCCAGAAGATCTGTGTAAAAGTGAAGACTGGGTTTGCACAGTGCTTCGGGGTCTGTATAGCAATATTTCCTGCAACATTTTCACGCGAAGTATTCGGAAATTCAGTTAAGAATCGGGTTATTGCATTGCAGTATATTCGCTTTGCTTCATAACCAGCAAAATTGTGACTGGCGTAACACGTATTACGTTATTAGTGTTAAAATTTCATTGACCGAATTAAAATTTTAAGGAATTTTTCTTCAAAAAAAAAAAAGGAATTTTTTAATGTGTATTAATTAATGCACAACGGATTTTCGTCTGTAGCATGGCGACTGTTTCAGTGACTTTGAGATTTGATTTTCTACGTATCCCTTTCCCTTGCTTATCACCGTACCCTTCTCCACTTGTTTTTATTATGAGTATATTTATGCCTGCCAGCAGATTGTGACTCATTAAGATAGTTGCGAAACAAGACAATCTGATGTCGGCGTAAGCAGAGGGTACTGTTAGGTTCGCTCGGTTAGACATAAAGGAAGTAGTAAAGGAGTAAAATATGATGACAAGTATCAGTTTACAACGCTGATTTGTCTTGCTATTCTACTGCACATTGGTCCCCGTAATTTACTGTGCATCACTCTCTCCGTTGAGATAACTGGAGGTTTCTAATGTGGAAGCGACTACGAATAACGGGGTATCTCTAGCACAGGTCGCGATCACCGCGTTGTCCGTTTGGATATTTTGGAATGAGCCCTGTCCCACAGATGCGTTATTTAGGACAACTTAGAAGAGCTAACATTTTCATACTGTATATTTACAACTCTCTACTGAAAGACAAAAATGAAACATTTGAAATTTACAGCCCAAGAAACTCAAAGTAGTGGTTAATGCGAAGAACAGGTTTGGTGCTCAGAATTCCAACAACATCAGAGTTCTCGGCTATATGTTCAAGTAAAAGGTTTGTCCAAAAATTCGATGTCGATATTTCGGTGATAAAATACGTTTCTGAAGGTCCTTTAGACGAATACAGTGATTTTCACCATGATATTGGTACTGATGGATGAATCGATAAAAGTGTGAATGGACATGTGTGTCAGACACAACTAAGGATGATTAGACATTTTTGAGTTCTATCTTTGTACACGCGTCAGGTATAAAATATCCCCTTTCAGATACCTTTAAGAATGGTGCAGATACTGAGTAGATAAAGGCAACTGTGAACGAAAAATCATAAAAATCATCAGAATTTAGCGTAACTTTACGTGAACTGAGATAATGATATAAGTCCTTATGCCGACCCACGTGCCACCAATCACCTCCCACTCACGTTATCTGGTACGTAAAACTTACATGCAAACAAATAGTGGGGAAATGCGTTACGTTGTGAATGAAATCTATCAAAAACTGAAAATTTTTTATTTTTACTTAACGGTAGAAGGAACAGATCGTCCGCCTTTGGGAGAAAGGTATCATGCATACCCGCCTTTACAGGCACTGGACTTTGCTATGCCACTGTTAATGAATACCTTACCAAAATACCTGTCTTTCACAAACCGAATCTCTTTCACAAATCAAATGATAACGGATTGGAATAGATTGCCTGCAAAAAACTTTGAACCCTTCCTTCGAAGCGTCAAGTGTAGTGAATTAATTTAGGTTATTTCTAAGTTTATGAGGGAGTTAAATAAGAATATTAAGTTACATAGTGAAGTGAGGTGTCGTGCAATGTAGAGCAGAGAAATAATGAACGAAATGTTTTTAATGTTATAGTGACGTGAAGTAAAAGACAGTGCAGTCCCGTCTCATTGTACTAACACTCAGTGCGATTTTAGATGATGAACGTTTCTTTTCTTTTTATTCATGTAATTTAATGTTTTAAGAATCATCAGTTTTTATATTATTATTATTATTATTATTATTATTATTATTATTATTATTATTATTATTATTATAGCATTATTTGATTATTTGCATGACATTCATTATCTTATTTACGTAATTAACTGCCACCTGGTTACACCCAATTGCAGTTTAAATAAATTTATCTTTATTTTAAAATAATAACATTTCTAAATTCTTTGAAATAATTAATACATAAATTTTCACATATCCTCCAAATTATTACAATATCTAAATTATACATTTCATAAGACCAAGGCGAGAAATAGTATCGAAAAGTCACACAATCCGTCGTTTATTTAGGAATGTTCAATCGGTTGGTTTCAAAACTAACGGCAGTAAGTTACCTGTAGAGTCGAGGGGATTCAGTATTGAGCTCTACCGTCGTCCAGCGGCATTATTGCCCTCGCACGGACGCCCTGCCCTTGACCAAACGCACGCGGCCGTGTTGTGTTACGAGACGAGCGTGGGCAGTCGTGCGTCAGCCGCGCCAAAACGACCAGCGACAAGACAATATAGCGCAGGAACAAACTGCTGCACCAGAGGGGCGTCGTCCACAGCGAGCGCGGACCCTAACCGAAACGCATTGAGGAGTGGACTCCGGGTCGGCAATTCCCGCTACGCGTATATATCAGTTGCAGACGGCCCCCGTACTGCTCGGAGACAAGTGTAGGTCAACTCTGCCTTGCCTCACACCTCCGCGCTATTTCATTCTCTCTTACTGTTTCTCTCTCTTAGACCTCCGCATTGTAAGTGAATCCATCAAATTTTTGTGCGTGCACGTGTAATGCATGTCAGTAGAAAAGAATGTTTGAATGTCCACGGAAGTAATTATATAATTATCATTCGGATGGTAATGTGCGAACTCGGCGGTCTGTCATTTGCCTGAAGTGGGTCGCCACTCCGAAAATTGAATGATAGGAATAACCGTACCGTAACCGAATTCTCATTTGGAGAATGAAGCACAGCTATGCCACTCGGGGTCCCGTGTGTTGGTTTGATCTAACGTGTACTTTTTTTTCTTTTCTCAATCACATGAACTAAATATGAATTACACTGCCTTTGGAGGAATAATATTAATAAACTCTTTCATTTTGGACGAAAATATTTTGAATTCAGTTGAATATTATTTTAGTTTTTGGTTTTTTTATGCATCTGCATGTTGTTTTATACATCTTATCCTTTTAATATATGGTTTTCTTATAAAGTTTTGCCTAATCGTTAAATTAGCATGTTACATAATTTTATATATTTACAATTTTTTTTTCCTTAATAGTATATTTTTTGCCTCCATCGTACATACTGAGCGACTTCCTAAATACGCGTAATTAAACTATGAGGCAAGGGTATTTAAAAGCGGATAACGTGCCGGCGTATACGGTGGGATTGAGGGGACGCTGACGAGTGGCGCTGCCTGGTAGGACGGGGCTGCAACAAAGTCGGCGCTTTTGCCGAGAATGCCAAGGCGGTTGTGATGCTCGTTATCGGAATGGTGACGTGCCAACGACACTAATGATGATGACGCAATGCTTGTGATGTTGATGACAATAGTTGTGATTTTGAAACTTAGGAGTAATAGTGATTGCTAATAGTGATACCAGTTCCCAAAGGAGAGGTGATTTCTAATGATAGTGGCTATATCTAACAGTGCTGGCGGTTTTTAATGATGTGATGAGGCAGTTTCTAATGATGTGGTGGGGCAGTTTCTAATGATGTGGTGGGACAGTTTTTAATGATGTGGTGGGGTAGTTTCTGATGATGTCGAGGGGCAGTTTCTAATGTGGTGGGGCTGTTTCTAATGAAGTGCTGGGGCAGTTTCTAATGATGCGATAGCGGTGGTTATTTCTAATGATGTGGTGGTCACCACTAGTGATTGAAGAGTTGTGGTGCCTCCACCTCCGTTGACGGGTGATGATGTCCAAATTGGTACTGATGGGCTACTGTGCTGATGTGAGTGCGGAGTCTAAACGTGCGCGAATGCATTGCATCGCGGAGCAGATGGAAGTTGGGTCTTGCAGCTCTGCATTGAGCGGCGCAGAGTCCCACCCCATTGCTACGGAGTAGTTGGCTCACCGACGCGGATATCGCCACTGACAAACAAGGCCTCAGTTGTTTCTATCATCACCATTAACAACTCACTTCGAAACTTCTCGTAAATTTTATGTATTAAACTTCTCTTCATTGACGTATAGATGTAAAAATATTTTGCGGCAGAAGAAGTTTTATGAATGTAATGTATCGAAAGTCTATAAATTATTGAGTAGAATTGACTTCCTAGGTTTGCGACACAATTACTTTCCTTCACATGAATCGTTATATCTTCGCAATAATACTCATCATCTCAAATTATGAGAAAAACAATCGTTCGAAGTCTGTTTGTTACAATGATTTTCAATTGTCATTTCATTTTTTTCTATTTATTCTCTCTTATCTTCTTTTCGAATTTATTTTTATACTTTGGACTGTTTTAGGAAATTTTATGATAAGCAGGAGGGGAGAAATTTAAAAATGTACGTGCATACAAAGTGTCTCGTTTGTATGCAGATATATACAAAGAATAGTCATGAAAAGTGTCTCAAATGCGTCAAACACGACAGTAAATTGTTTTATGTTCTCTGCACAAACTTTCATTGTTTACATTACTGAATAACCTTTTGCCTGGCAGAGCAGATTTCGTAATATTGTGTACATACACTAAAGGCGATAGATTTTCTTCAAGAAATCGAACGAAGAAGTGTGGGTTTACGACAGCGCAATCTGTGTTTATGGTTTTGTTCACCGATTATCTTGACAGTTGAATGCTGCCTCGGTGTCCAGCACCACACATCAGGGTCATCTGGTGGCGCTGGCGGCTGGTCGCTGAGCGCCTAGGCCACTGCGCGGGGGCTTGCACCAGAGCGCCCACTCACTGCCACCGCCACAGCCACAGCCACAGCCTCCGACGCCACAGCCTCCGACGCCACAGCCTCTGTAGCCACCGCCGCCAACCCTGCTGTCCCCGGGGCCGCCGGCCCCGCCCCCGCCCTCCCACCACCTTCACCACCCCACGGCCCCCCTGCCCCTGCCGCCACTTCTTCCACCGCCCCCATCTCTGCCCACGTCACTGCGCTGCCGCCACCCACCACTGCCTCTGCCGCCACAGCCTCCGACGCCACAGCCTCGCCGCCACAGCCTCTGTAGCCACAGCCGCCAACCCTGCTGTCATCGGCGCCGCCGCCCCCCCCCCCCGCCCCCCCCCCCCCCCCCCCACGCCACACCCGCCGCCCCCACCCCCGCGGGCGCTGCGCGGGCAGATTTATCTGCGCGTTGGCGCGGCGGCCGGCGCGCGGCGACGCTAAGCGCCTGCGCCGGCGGAGGCGCTGGCTAATCTGCACCGGCGCCGTTTAACAGACACGTTGCTCACAGGGTGTATTCGGGTACGAAAACGTGCGCTCTGCTTTGCTCAAGTGCATCAAGTGCACTTGTTAGTTCATTCATGCTGGTTTTTTTCTTTCACTTAAATTTATAAATGTACCAAGTTTTGGGGTCAAAATGGCAGACTCATTTGGAACCTAGTCTTCGACGTTTTACATACGTGCGTATCACTATTCAATTATGATTAGTTGTTAATATAAGTGAGTAGTAGTAAATTTATATATTGTGTAAGTAATCAGTAAATTTCAGAATTTACTTCATAGGCACATGGAGAAATTATTTGAAATTTTTAGTTACAACTACTATTGGTCGTATTATTTCTCAAAACTATCATCAAACAGATATGAAATATACTTAAATGTGCCAAGCAATGCAAGAAATATAGCAAAAAACAAAGTAAGAACCGCGTATAAAACTTAAATGTTGCCAGACATGAAACGGACCGCCGATAATATTTTAAAAGTGCGCCGTTGGCAACCCAAGAAACCAGACTGACCTGCTTGTGATATAGCATGATTCAAAGCAGCAACAAAAGGGGCTGGGAAGGCACAAAAAACTCCCTGGGGAGAAATTACTTCATTATGGGGAGAAAGCCACGCCCACTGCAAGCGGTAGCTCGCGGTCCTTCGTCCATTCATTACGATCTGACTCAAAAAATACTGGGTGGAGTTAAGGAAGCCTTCAAAGTAAAACGCACAATTGAAAGATATATGGCAAGTACGAGGTGCCTACAAGAATCTGCTCCTGCAATGACTTTAGCCATAACATATGGCCTATATTTTACTGGTTATTCTTAAAAAAAAAAAACAGTGCAGGTAGCTTTATCTAATTATCGTTAGCACGTCCACGTAAGGCAAACTAATTTATGTTAACGACGGCTTTACGTAGTTATTAATACACCTACGCGTAATACAGAATGTTCCTGTAAACGACTCTTTATTTAATTTTCTATTTCTATAAGATAATCTTTAATAATTTAATATTTCTCTATAGTTAGTAATGATATGCACTGAGGTTTTCAATTACCTCTAAACTAAATTTTCATCATTTTCTTCATTAAATAAGGGTCGTTTTATTGAGCTCTGATACTCCAATGAAATTAGTAATATCCCATCATTTTTAATTAATTATTATTACAGTATTTATGTAGAACTGAGTTGCTAATAGAAAGTCAGTTATAACATTTCATGGCACATTTAACCTAAATTATTAACTAAATATTACCATTGCCTTAACACTGAAACCGATGGATGAGCTCGTACTTAACCCAACAGAACAGAAAAGCGTGCCTCAAGGGATTGAGAAAGAAACTTGATAATAGCACGGTTCAGGGACGATGCTCGGGTAGGGGTGGGTAGTTGCTACAATTTCAAGAGTTCTCGAAAGTAGCATAACAAGAAGAACTTCGGCTCTGTTTGCCAGTTTGAGGATGTGTATTCAGAAATTCAATTACTACTCTCGCGAACCACATTTGCTGATAAACTTTGCTACACTGCATATTGATCAAAGGAGCCTGAGTGGAGAAAGCATCTCTGCGCGAGCTAATACTACTAAAAAGCTACCTAATATTTGCTAGGGGAGATCTTTAGTTGCAGGAGTCCCGTCGTACTCGTTTGCCAATGTTTTCTTGTAGTTTTCCGTTTCTTTGAGGTTACGCTCCTATCGTTTTCTTTTTGCTTAGAACTGAACGTTCGGTACCAGATTTTTATGGTACATAGGAACCAGCTAAAGAGAAATTAAAATAAGTGATAGGATTGGTAATAACAATATTTGTCAATTGACAAATCACTGAAACAAAAATACAAAAAGACTAATACACATATGTAATATATAGATTGTTCGTTTTTTATTATTATAAATCAGTTATTTTCGAAAAGTCGATATACCTTATTCGATGAACTACCAGAAACTCTAACTAGATGATGAAATACCAAAGACTAATTACTTCTAACTCTACTCAGTAACAAAAATACTACAATTAATTAGGCAAGAATACATTAAGTGTTTTAATATGATCCTTCCCGTAGCTTTTACGGATGACCAGTGAGGATATAAAAGTGTGCCTTCTTACGTGAGGTGAAATAGAATAATGAAAATAGCTACATGTGGTCACGAAAACAAACGAGCTAGATCATAATGACGATGTTATGAGAGAGGGCTCCTGTAATATTAGAATCATTGAATACTGTTTACTGTTTACGCTACTTTCTATTTCGATTGGGATAATCATACCGACGACATGCAGTAGCAGTGCTCGCATGCCGTGTACACGTGAAACGCAGCTTTTGAATGCTCGCAAAAATACGTAAACATTATCTTCCGCCTTATATGAAAAGGCGCCACTTTTTTGCCAAGATATCTAGGGAAGCTTTTCAATGAAACTAATAAATTGAAACACACAAATTAACTATTACATATTAGTATGAATAAAAAACCCTGGGAGGCACGTGGATAGTGAGCTAGCTTTGTGTGAGGCGGTTCTGGGTTCGATTTCCGACCGGGGTAAACATAAAGCTATAGCTTTCTAACAGAGTCTCTATAGTTGAGACGAAGAAAACTCTGGAAGGCCAAATAGGGAATAGTCGCAATAATCGCAACATATCTCCCTTATCTCTAAGCGTGGATATTTAACGAAATACAGTACCCCAGCCTGGGATCACCGCTAGCTGGCAAAAGTCGGTTTGGTTCAACCCTAAAATGCCAAATACACACGTACGTACAATGTACAATGCATACGTACATACATATGAATAAACTTGGTTACGTAGAAATCTCGTGGAAATCCATATGGATAGATAGAAAGTAATCTTCCACAATAAAAGTGTGTTTACACTAAATACAGATCTTACATCATCGCAACATGTATGCGGGAGCGTATTATGTACGATGTTTCTTGTGGAGAACTCATGGAGGTAATGTACTCCGTATTCACCAACGTGAAACATGTATGCGAGAGTGTAATATGTATTTAGTGTAAATACACTTTCATTTTGGAGAATAATATATTTTTACTAATTCATGCATATGAATTAAAAAATTGTGTGAACCAGTGCATTGATTGATTGATTGATTGATTGATTGTTAGTAATTCCGGACGCGTCAACTAGTGAGATCATTAGTCCCGTAAGTGTAGTGCATTTTTTGATCGGGAAGTGTCGGTCATCTTCCCACGCTCAATGGCGAGATTGGGCGCCGACCTACCGTCGACTAGCGGGTTTTCCTCAAACAGGTATCTCCCACCAGTGGGGCATCGCCCCAGCCGGGACATGTTCTAAGTCCCCGATCGGTCTTCCGGTTTGTGTGGTAGTATAGTGCCTGTTAGTGTAAGTGTGTGTGTGTAAGGGGAGAGGATAGGACAAGGTAGAGGAAGGTAAAATCGCGAGCAGTCCGTGGCCCGTTTGTTAGGGTACTGCTCCGACATTCGCCTGGTGTTGTTCGGAGAAACCACGGAAAACTACCGATCAGAGCAGCCGGCCGCTAGAATTCTCCTCCAGACTGCGACTCAATTCTACCTAGCTGAAAGGCTAGTGTCGAAAATCCTGCCGCCGTCGGGTCTCGAACCTAGGACCTCCCGGTGAGAGGCACTGCTGCGACATCATCGCTCCCGCAGTGAGCCATTGGGGCATGCGTGCCTGTTGTGCCGTTGGACCCATTGTGCGGGGTCGGTAGCAGCGCCTCTGCACTTGACTGCCGCCGTACGTCACAATCAGGCTGCGATTGCGATCTGCGAAGCGTCGGGAGCCGCGCGCCGCTCATTGGGCGCCAGGCGCGGGGCGGCGGCGCGCATGCGCACGGCTGCCTGTGAGGGTTGCGGAGACTACGCCATTCGCGTTCTACCATTGGCCATTAAATATAGATCATTGCAAGTGAATGAAACTCACATTTCAATCCAGGTCTTTGCATCTGAATGAAATGTGAAAAAAAAAATATCATGAAATTCTTTTCACCGGGAGTGGTTGCTCGGTGCATCAACTGATGTCACTGCTGTGCCTCTGACAGGAAGGTTCTAGATTCGAGTCCTGGCGGTGACAGGATTTTCGACACTACCTTGTCAGCTTGGTGGAATTCAGTCGCTGCCTGGAGGAGAATTTTTGCAGCCGGCTCCTCTGATCGGTAGTTTCTCGCCATCAGTCAGGGGAAGAGATCCGCCACCTCCAGATAAAAAAACATGCACTACACGTACGGGACTAATGATCTCGGTACTTGATGCTCCCGGAAACAGTAACAATTAATCAATAAAATTATTTTTAATCCCGCTCATTGCAGGGAATGATATCAATGGTGGGCTACGCTGTTTCGCAAACCAGCGTTTTGTCAGCAGGTTTTGTCAGCTCCTGTTTCTCCTTACTCTTATTTAAGCATTGGTTCACCTTCGTTTATATTATATTTCCATTGTCACCTCAAATCATTGAATAGCTCTACGTACGGCTATAAGGATTACGCTCCGGAATCATAATAAAGAATGTTCCTTGACGTTAAGCCATAATGATAATCACTTAATAAGCATCAATACTGCCCAACTACATCTCAAATGCGAATCGGTGGTGGTGTTTGCATTTAGTAATAGTACCGGATAATATTCCTAGGCAAGATGTTCGTATCTTACTTCTAAATGCCGAAAATTCTTAAAGAAATAAGGCGTATGATTTAAATGAGTGCACATTTACTAAAAATGTTCATGGCCATGTTTATTTAAATTTTGCTTTTTATGTTTAGGACAGCGGTGTGTTCGTAACAGTTATTTTTAGAGCGAACGTTCCGTACTCGTCAAGATCTACACAACATCTATTCATCAGTGTTTATCCTCATAACAATCCCAAAATATATTGCCAATACGGTCACTGGCGTATTTATTTCAGATAAAGTGTAATCTTCAATGACAAACTATTAAATTTCTATAAATTACTTATGATGTTATTGCTTATATAATATGATTACATTGTTACTTATGATTTTATTTCTTATATAATTATGATTACATTGTTAGATACAATATTCATAAACGAATATGCACTTAATATTATTGCGCGTTTTAGTAAAACATTACAAAAAAATCTGCAAGTTATTAGTCGAAAGTATCATAACCTTTTACCATCTTACTATGATATACTCGTAGTAGTGCTACTGCAGAGCGTTTTCATATTAATCACTTTTGTATTCAATGTTGGAATAAACATTCGAATAATAATTCGAATTAGTCACCGCTTTGGTACACCCTATAACAGTTTTCTTCTTGTATTAACTCACCACCACGCTGCATTTTCATTCAGTGAATACCTTTCTTCAACTAGCACCGTTTCCAGGCGGGTCCTCTACCAGTGCTGAAGTTCCTTCCCCCGTTTTCTCAAGCGACCTGATGAAGGATAGGGGCCTGTTTTTAACGATTCAGGAGGAGAGTAAAATACGACCAATACTGCGCCCATATATCAGATGCACCTGTTTCACGCTTCGTATCTAAAGGATTTCAGGAGCCGTAATTACACTTTCACCGTAATTTTTACTCCGCACCGAGAACATATAAATCTAACTTCTCAAATAATATTCTTTTCCCTGCGGAATTCTGAGAAACTCTTTTTTTATTCGTCTCCAACCGAGCGAATATTAAAACAATAAATCAGGACTAAGGAATTTTTCACGGTACCTGGATGATGAAGAAAGCATCGCTTGTGGCGACTGTGGAGTGTCTGGAGTTTATTTCATCAAACAGGTTATCAGGGTGACAATGATGCCAACTTAGTCTCAAAAAACAAATTATTCCTGTAATCTTACGGAGCAAATATTTAGGACAGTGTAGAACAGTGTAATAACAATTATTTGTTGTCTGTGATTTTAGACTCAAGGACAACACCTGTAAAATACTTTATAATTGCCGTGAATAAGTATTTACATCTTAGTTACTCTTGGAAATATATGACACCCATGTTCAAAAGAAAATTAAAATTTGGAAACTATGTATCTAAGTTGTGTACATTTGGAAAACAGATGTGATATGAAAATGACAATTTGAGAGCTTCAACTACAAATGAATACTTATGAGACTTGATAAATGCAAATTCAGCATTTGTGAATTACAATTACGATCCTGAAAGGCACGTCGTATACATTAAAAAATCAAGATATTTTTTATTAATGTGCATTTCGCACGTTCCAAAATAGTGTGTCAATCGATTGTGTCTCTTTTTGTTGCTTATAAAATCCCTCGGCAGATCATCCTATTACGACACTGACAAAATCCAATGACTGAAACGCGTTTTTATCAAACGAAGATGAAAACGAAGAGACGCCATCAACGGTACCGCCTAAAAAAGACAAGAATAAAACCATTCCTAACAGCGCGTTTTCCTTTTTCGTCTCGTTTTTTCGTTGTTTTCCGCCGGCGCCTGCCGCGTGTGTGCGCTAGTTTGATTAAACCCGCCCTAATGAAGCGGTTTAATGCGATTGTCCGGCGGCAGGCTGCGCTACTGGTTCCCCGGGTCCGCGGCCGCGCGCCACAAGGTGTTTCGAAACCAGCGGCCGCTGGATCTTGACCTCGTTATGGCGCGGAAGAGGGTCAGGCGGCGAGGCGGCGCCTTTGCGCGACGCGTCTAAGCGGACGCCCCGCCCCGCCCCCTCCCCGCCCCGCCCCCTCCCCGCCCCGACCCGCCCTGCCCCGCCCAGCCCCGCCCCGCTCGACCCCGTCCCCTTCCCCCGCCCCGCCCCGCCCCGCCCCCCCCCGCCCCCCCGCCCCGCCCCGCCCCGCCCCGCCCCGCCCCGCCCCGTCCCGTCCCCGCCCCGCCCCGTCCCCGCGCCCCGCCCCTCCCGTCACCCCGCGCTCCCCCCCTCTTTGGACCATCGCGCGCGGCGGTCACGGCCGACCCAAGGACAGCCCGCAGCAGCGGTTGGAGATCAGCATTGCGTCGGGCTAACACTGCCTAGCTCCAGGGTCATGGCCGAGTCGAAAGAGGAAATGGATATTCGAAGTTATACTATCAGCAGCTTATAAGATGTAAGGGTGATTCGAAAAAGGTTATGGAATATTCTAGAAGGCTGTGCGAGAAATGGAGGGTTCTTGCGAGCGGACCAAGACGTCTAGAATGACACCTAAATTGTTCCGAATGTTTGGATTGAAGAACTCTGATCGTAAGTACCTGACGAACTCACGGATATAGACATACTTTTACACACGCAGGTTACTCGATTATCTTGTTTAATAGTATCAACTAGTGATTATTGGTTGATGGTAGCGGCGTTCGATTTAGCTGCCAGAGGCTAACGGCTGACGGCAGTGATTGCCACCGGCAGGGATCCATTGTGTCATGTCGAAATCCGAATGATTTTTTCCAGCAGTACTTAAGGTCACCTGTGGTTCATTTGCAAAATTTGATCTGTCGAATCACACTTGAAGTTAGATTTACGAATTATTAATATCGGGATTATTTCGAGTGGCATGAACGAGGTCACCATTCGACAGCACAGTAAAGGTTTCGTAACCCACCTCTCGTCTGGGCGACTGAAGTGTGCTAACTTTTCTCAATTACTATTTCTTCGTTTAGTTTTCGGTAACAACATAAGTTCGGGCTGCGTAAATGAAAGCGCCAAAAGTACATAAAAAATTGTCATTTGTGTATTTCATTAGGGTGTTTTTTCTTAGTACATTCCTTTATTTTGGCAGCTAAAAATTTGCATATGAAAATCATTGAAAAAATCAAGCCTGTTTTGGGCACAATGCAACAGAGAGTTCCTTGGTGAGATCACCTGCCCCGTAAAGTCATAAATGAGTAAACTTTCTCTCTCGGCTATGCTCAGTAATAAATAACTGTCACTTTTCATAACATTGTGCAGTATCAACCAGAATCAAGTCACAGGCATCACTACAAGATTTTGAGATGAATACAAGTTCATTTGTTACAAAAAACGTACGCAGTGAAACTTCGATTACGCTTAGTAAATTTCGTTACTTATAGTGGAGAAAAGAAGCGCGTTTACCTTCCATTGTTGGGGCCCGGTTTCGATTTTCGGCCAATCCCTATGAAATTTGTGGCGGACAAAATAGATATATTAGCAAATTTTCCTGGGATTATCCCATTTCCTTTCACTCACTGCACCATTTATCCGTTATCATTCACCTCATTCACAGTAACATTATTGACACATTACATCTCTCTTGGGCCTCCATGATCTTAGAATTTGAAGGATGCCTAAATCCAAATAAATATAATAGTTACACAGGGTATTCAATTTCATATCGTTATGCGAAAGATCTCGAAAAGTATCAAGAAAAGTGGGTAATGAAAGTTCTTCATATCGACGGGGCCTATCCAGTAATACCAAACTCGATCCCCCATCCCCATTTCCGGTGGCTGGGGGTGAGGGTAAGGAAAAATAAAAAAAAGGTTAAATGGAAACCCGGTTTTGTATTGCAGATTCGTATTCCCTGGGGGAAAATACGTAACTTTTGTATGTAACGTTTTTTTCTTTCCATGCGCTGCCAACAATAATCAAAATAAGCAAAAAAAAATAGTCTTTCAAGACAATTACACTTCGAATGGAAAAGATAAACAATAAGTGTTCAATAATTTGCAGGAAGCTATTCAATGATACCAAATGTGCTGTCACACAGCTTGTAACAGTATATTCTACCTGTAAATATGTATTTCTCCGCTATATTAGCTGTCCGGTTTTTCATCTTAAGTTATGGTTTAAAAATGGTAATATTGATAGTATTATGGTTTTACGTGAGTAGCTAGCACTACGATCACTTTTCTTAACACATCTACTTAACCCATATTCATACGGTTGTAGTCGTACGGTGCAGTCTGCATTCCCTCCATTGACATTCTTGGGCAGCATTCTCGAGATGCGGAACTCGGGACTATGGAGCGGTAGCGGCAGCGGCAAAGTGGTTGCCCGCTACTAACATTCAAACTAACATTCAGAATCCCGAGCCTCGTTATTACCATCGCCACATTGCCGCCATCACTAGCGTTCCCAGTTTTCTTCTTTGCGATATTCGCTGCCTCTGCCATATGCTTCGCCTCCTAGCTATCTGCAGCAAAAAAAAAAAATCCTCCAACACCGTCAACATCACTTCCACTCCTCAAACTCTACCTCCGCACTAACAGAAAAAACGCAACAATCACCAACCACCGTCACCATTGATTGTCTACCACCTTCAACACCAATCACCAGCAGAGTCACATCCACCAACATCAACCATTAACATCATCTCCAACACCATCGTCACCATCTCATAACTCCCCACTTTTATGGTCCCTGATACTCCATTTTCTCTTCATCATCGCGGGAACCACTATTACATCTGATAACACCCATTACCTTCCTTGCCTGCACCGTGATAACCACTATCACGACGAAAGAACTACACTCGTACTACAACCGCGACAACTTCCAGTTCGCAAGCTGTGCCTCTCCGCCGCCACCGCGGGCACCGCCGCCGCGGCAGCCGCCGCCGCCGCCGCAGAAACGGGACTTTATAGCTCTTAACTTACGATACTCCGATCGGCACTCGAGATGTGCCTCCCCCCGGGACGAGTATTCGTACTCGTGCGGCCGCCGGCGCCCGCGGCGCGAGTTCAATAACACAATGCTGCTAATAGATCATTCGCGCGCGCGGAATTGGTGCGCCGCCGCGCCGAATCGAACCGCGATCTGTATATCGCGCGGGCGATTTATAGGGCGATTCATATTTCTCGCGACGCCCCGTGTGGTCGAGGCCTCGACCGCCACTGCGTTTCCCTGTTCTATATGTGGCGCGAGTTGATGAAACGGGTTTTATGTTTTCTTCCTTCTCCTAACCCCGGGTATTGACTCCCGGCATGATTTATTTTGCGCAGAGGAGCTCCCAGCAGTCGAACATTTATCGCGGAACTGTTTTCTAGATAATTCAAGGCACTTGGTGTAATTCTTTTCAAATGTGCTACTGTTGTTTCTTGTGCGGTAGTACTGATTTACGTGAGCTATAATGGGTAAATAGCCTACTAAAGTATTACTCACTCACGCAGAAGATTGATGTAACGTCCGTATTGTTTACGAATTTCATTACTGACGTTCCTGATTTTACTGATCGAAAATACAGCTCAGAAAGATTTCTTTGTATCTAACGATCGTGACGTGTATTTTAGGAATATACGCTAGAGATTAGGATTTTATTATTGCGACGTATGAAACATGAAATAGAGGGAAAACTTGTACGTGTAAATAGAAAAAGACCTTAGGAGGCAGCAAAGATGAAATTGCAAGAAAGAAGGAAAAAGTAAAGTTGGAACTCGGAATCCCCTTTCTGTCCCAATCAGATTCATTCATCGTCGCGCAAACTCCAAGTTTGCTCTTGCTTTCGTCTGCCTCCGAAGTTACTCCTGTTTTTCCATACCCCTCAACCATGCCACCCAAACTACGTGATCCTGATGTTCAGAACATTCCCACTGGGACCTGTCCATTAAAAGGCTATCGATTTTTTTAGAGAGATTAATCGCACGAGTTACACAATTAGTCATCTTGTGTAATTACACCGCCATTGCCAAACTATATCGACTCCTTTTTTGCCGGCCTGAGAGTTTCTTTACGAACACAACCCTTCCCACTTCCTGTCTGCACCATTCAAGAGGAGCGGAGTGGAAATTTATGTCTCTATTTGGGAAGGTTTTTGCTACGAGAGTTTTGACTAAAGTATACAGAAGATCGATTGAGGCTGATTATAAGGGAAATTATATCAAATTAAGTAAGAGATATAATTTTGCTGATTTCGTGTGCGCCCTTATAACTTTTGGCAGAGAAGGGAGAAAAATTATGAAGAGTTAAACATTCGTATAAGTTAATGAAGTTCAGAAGTAATTTCAAATCAGAACACGTCATACGTCTTAACATAATGTCACAAATGAAGTGTAATGTTTTAATAAGATGCAAATTTTGTTATTCAGTTTCTCAAAACTAAGTTTGAAATAAATTGATGTTTTTCATTACACTTTTTGTTTTCGCTATGAATCGCCTTTTAAAGCCTTCTAGTTGTAAAAACAGTCATGACTACGAACGTTAAAATAATTATACTCTAATAGAATTTAAGGGAAAAATTATGCACTAAATCCCAGACGTTAACTTCGCACAAAAACACAATGACCAACTTCTGTAGAATTAATAAATTTACTACGACCTGCTCTATTAAAACACTTGAGCAGCTTAAAGGCTTTTTCTGCGCGGACGAGTAGCGTCTTGCGCGTTGCGTCTGCACCGTTCGCCGCCGCACTGCGCCAGCATCTGCTCTCAAAAGACGGCGCGCGTGAAAAGCTTCGGTGATGAATGCGGCCAACTCGAAGAAACAACGTCAAAAAACTTTGGCGTACTTAGCCCGCGCGCGTGGGAGAGGCGGCGACGGCGACGGCGAACGCTCGACGTCGGAGGGCGCGAGGGGGGCGGCGGCGGGACCTGTCACAGAAGTGGGGTTGGGAATGGTGGCGTGGGTCGGGGGAAGGGGATGATGCGTGGCTGGAGTGGTGGAATGGGGGGGGGGAAGGATGGGAC
This sequence comes from Teleogryllus oceanicus, assembly GCA_964035755.1. Lineage (NCBI taxonomy): Eukaryota > Metazoa > Arthropoda > Insecta > Orthoptera > Gryllidae > Teleogryllus > Teleogryllus oceanicus. The sequence continues at coordinate 67,838,366 of CAXIVR010000008.1, read as the reverse complement.
AAAAGGGGGGTGCGGCAGGGGGGGGACGGAGACTGGACAGGCTGCGCGGGGATTGGCCAGGGAAGGGAGGGAAATGAGGGGGGGCGGGGAGGGAGGGACGGTGTGCGAGTGGAGTGGCAAACACGATGCACGGAGCGGTAGGAGCCGAGACGGGGTTTGGCCAGGCTGGGCGGGGAAAGGAAGAGGAACAGGGAGGGGACAAGGACTTGTGTGGCCAAGAAGTTAGGAGGAGAAGGGATAAAGGGGGGAAGGGGGTGGCGTGGAGACGGGGGGGGGGGAGACGGGGGTGGGGAGCGGCGGTGGTGCGGCAGCCGAGCTTTATCAACGTCCACGCCCCGCCGGCAGCGTGGGTCTTGAGATACGGGCGCTCCGCAGGGAAGACAAATCCCAAGCATGCACTGACGTTTTCTTACGCACGAAGAGAAATGGGTGTTACATAAGAGTATTGTATTTTCTTTCAAGGTAATCCTGTCTGACTTTTTCTTTTTTGTCGTCTGGTCTTCCTTCTTTGTCAACTCCCTTGAAAACAAATGATTCATTAATATTTAACTAACTCGACAGAGTAAAAGTATCTGGATGCAAATGGTAAGAACACTTCGCTTTTTGTTGCGTGTGTTTCGTTTCCGGTGGAGGCGATAGATTCTCTGCCTGACTCAGAATCGTAGAAAAATATTTTTAATATAAAAAATAGGAGCTCGATTTGCCCTTTGTTGTTATAGACAGATTGAGACACATTTTGATTCTTTATATAATTTTTTTGAATATTTTCCAGAATTGAAACATCAATAATGTAAATATAAATATATCATGTAAATGTAACACCTGCTGGCAATACTATATAACTTAAGTAACACTCAGCTTGTTTCCAGCTTCAAAGAAACGGAGATTCCTGCAAAGAGTGTGATTTATCAAAGTTTTATCGCTGTAGTCCACAATGATATATTAAAATCAAGAAGAGGACACCTCGTATCCGTTGACGTTGTCTTACATTGAAAAGATATGATTGTTGCGTAACATCATTGTTGTTTCTTGAAGACTACTCATTTCCCATTACTATCATTTTCCTTGGAGAGTCGTCCAACAGAATTTCATTTTATGCAATACTGTGATAAAATGGTTGGTTTAAGAAATACTGTGATAAAATGGCCAGAGTAAGCCTAGAGCAACAATTGGCGCTGAAGTAACTTTGACGGGCAAGTTATCGAGGTCAGCCCTGACGGTGGCGTAGTTTCGACTCTAGTTAGGAGATATTACTATCGAAGCTAGTCGAGCCGTCTTGTGGAGGAGAATTCTAGCTACTGACTGGTCTAATTAGTAGTTTTTCGTGATTTCTCCGATCAATACCGGGCGAATGAACGAACAGTACTTTGACAAGCGTGCTACGGATCGATCAATCCTTCCTCACTTGCGTTCCCTCTTACATACACCTACACATGCACATACACATACATGCACTACACTGTCACTCATGTGGTGGCGTGGAGGAACACCGCCACCTCCAGTGATTTACATTGACTACATTTTGAGGAAAAAGACCACAGCAGTTCACGCGTCCGGCAATGCCAATAAATCAATAATTTAATTTCCCCAAAACAATGACGAACTTTAGTTAATCAGAGTTTCAGAATAAAAGTCTGATGCCATGTTTAACATTTTAACCTACACTGCAAGCTTTAACATTAAATAAAATAAAACATTGGTTAGAAGACTTTTTTTCAGGCAATCCCAATTATTTTCATGTATTCGATTATATCGTACTGAGCTTTTGAATGTAACATGTTATTCGTAATTTTGTTTTTCGTGTTTCTATTTAATGTTTGTAGAGAAAGAGGTCATTGGCATGTAATGAACAGGCAGCGAACTAAAATTGTAAGTATATGTAAACTGTTTTTCAAATTAGCCATCCATCGGTCAAGCCTGAATTCGTCATGAATGGGTGTGTTTTTCCTTTTATTTTAGAATGAAATATTTTCAAATATATTATTTCCATTCTTTTTTTTTATTTCTTTATTTCCGTGCGCGGCCGTCCAACCCTTTTTTCACATTAAACACCCCTACCTCGTTTCCCGTACTCCCCGGATTCTCTCCACTTTTCCTCGCACATAGAATGGAAAGTTCGAACGCAGTACTTCCGCGGAAACATTTCACACACCGACATTTCTCCCAATCTCCATATCTGGTTGTTGCGCGGGGACCCGCGACCCCAGCGCCGACCCCGCCGCCCGCGGCTGCGCCCGCGCCACGTGCGTGCGAAAGACGCGAGGGGATGACGGCTGTCGCATCCGCCCGCTCCTCTCCGGACACGCTCGCCACGTCGCCTGCTTCCGCTGCGAGCAAAGGCAGCCTTGGCGATTTACCGTCCGAGAGCGCTGATGCTTCAGAATGAAATTGACGGTTGGTTGTGAAGATTTCCACCGGCGTTTTTTTTTTAAATTTGGTTTGTTTCTCGGTCATCGAATTGTAGAATTGATGGAGTTATAGGTGACTGATGGGCCGCGTGGAAATAGTAGGAACTGTTTAGAAATCAGAATCTAAGGCAACGAAGGAAACTGTGAATAAAAAATGAAATGATTTGTAATTATAGCTTTGTAAATTATTAAAAGAAAGTTAACGACATTTTCATTCATTAGTCGAGTTCATCGAGTATTTTGATGGGTGAATGTAAAGAGGATTAGTTACGTGTTCCAAAACTAATAAGGTTTGATCAAATTTTAAATGTTTTTGCATTTACCAAACTTCTATTCGTATACTGAGGTGTTTTCATTTGTTAATTGGCACTGGATAAACTGAAAATCAAAAAATATTACTATAGACGTGATATGTTTATGCACATTTTTATGTATTTGAGAAGGTGCGGCCGTTGGACAAACACGAGCGAACGTATCTTGAGACGAACGGACGATCTCTTCACCTTCCCCCTTTAGCGGTCCAAAACGGATGTTCGCCTGTGACCTTTCCTCCTGTTGACATTTCGGCATCGCGTGAACTCCGGATCTCGCCGGAGTGCGCGAACCAGATTCCCAATGGGCCCGCGTGTCGCTTCAACTTGCACGACAATCCCCCGGAGCACTCTCCCTCATTAGCACGCGACCTCGCGCCAAACCTCCTTAAACTTCGCGCAAAATCTCCTCCTCCTCGCACCGGGAGGTCCTGGGGTTTGAGTCCCGATGGTGTTCGGATTTTCGACAATAGGTAAGCACCTAGACTAAATTCAGCCGCTGGAGGAGAATTCTAGCGACCTGCTGCTCTGACCGGTAGTGTTCCGTGTTTTTAACGATCAACACCAGGCGAATGCCGGAGCAGTATCCTAAAAAATGGGCCACGGGCCGCGCGAGATCTTTACTTCCTTTTGTCTTATCATATCCCCTTACACACTAGCATGAACTACACTACCACACTTGTCAGGAGCTTGGAGCTTGACCCAGTGTTAGGCTGGAGGGAGATACCTGGTTAGGGTCAGTCCCTACAAGTCGACGTAGGTCGACGCCGGATATCTTATTCCAGTGGGGGCGAACATTTCCTCGCGGTTAAAATACGCTACACTTACGGGACCTTAACAGATAATGCGTCCGGAAACACGAATCAATCAGTCAATCAATTCACGACACTCTCTTGGAGTATTCCGATCCCCCGGAGCATTTTCGCCCATCAGCACGCGACCTCACGCCAACCCACCTTAACCTCCGCACAAAATCCCCCCTCTCCTCCGCCACCGAGCAAGCTAAGGGCCAGGCGAGCGGCGCATTTACATCCCGTAACGCCAGGGGGCGTGGCGTGACTCAGTTGCGGGTCTCCTTTATGTTAATCCGCGCCCGCCCCAATTAGTGCGGGCGGGGGTCGGGCGTTGGGGGATTCAGCGACGTCCGTGGCGCGGCGCACGTCTTCAGCCCGCTAGCGCTGCCGCGTGGCGCGCCACCGTCGTTGCCAGCGCTCATTAAGGAACTTCCAGCTCGCGGAGCAGGGAGAATATCGGCCGACGTTGTTGACGGAAACGCTGGGTTTAGGCGCTCGCCGTGGAGGTGTGGGCGGTGCTACAGGGAGTGGATGGGGGCTCTTGGCACGACGGTCACGAAGTCGCACCCTGGTGGAGATACTAGGCAAAAGTACATGCGGTTTTTCATTCACTCATTTTCCACTCTTTCCTTCACGCAATCTTCTACTCTGAACTCATTAATTTATTAATTTATTTATTTATTCGGTCAGTAGTCGTGAAATTAATCTTTCACTATTTATTTCATTTTTGCGTTTTTTCTTTCTTAATTTCTATTATTGGACATTCGCAGCAATTAATTTTTAGTATGAGTGTGAAAGTAAATTATTTAAATAAATTTTATACTGTACCAACTTGTAACAGCCTTATTAAGAAAAGCATTCTTCTAATGTAGGATATTTCATCTTAATTTCTATTTTGTTCAGATATTTATATTGACAATACTCTCCTCACCTTCAATTTCTGAAATCTTTCTAGTATTTTTGACTACAGCATTTTGTATGAGTTAATAATGAAGAAATTTCAGATTTTAGAAATGTTTGAAAATAACGGCTGATTTTAGAAATAAAAGAATGAAAAAGAATAATTAATTGAGCTACATTGAAATATGAACTGGTTAATGTATATTATCAAAGTTAAAAATAATTGTATTCTGCTTGTAAAAGAATGAGAGTTGTCCTAACGGCCTCCTGCGATAATCTTTATACTTTCACAGAACGCAACGTCACTAATAAATACCTATGCATATTTCATGCAGATTGTTAATGTTGATTCTCGAAAAAAGCAGACCACTGCGAGTAGCGACGTACTGATAATTGTGGCGCGCCCTGAGGTCCGTCACCTGCAGCGTCGCGTGTCGCGGCCCCTGAGCGCTGGCGCGTGTGCGTGAGCGGGCGAGCGTGTGGTGCGTGCGGAGGCGGCGGGGGCCGGGCTGGGGCCAGTGCCTTGCACCGCGCCCGCGGCGAGGCAATCTCCGGCCGGTCAGCACCACTGGCCGCGTCGCCCGGCGACCTTGAGGACGCTTCTTGCGCGACGCCCCGCGGGCGGTACAGCGCCCAGCTGCAGCCGCCCCGCCCCCCGCTCTGCCTCGCCGCGCTGGGCCGCGCCGCTCATCCTCCTCCTGGCGGCAGGCCGCGCGGGTGGTTGTGGTGCCGCTGCGAGTGCCTTGGTCCTCTCCGCCACACGTCGCGACGGGTCTCGTCTCATTTCGATTTTTCGCCACAACCCGCCCCTACCACCTCATCTCTCTTCGTTCAGCATCATCCCGCCTCGTCCCGCCTCGTCCCGCCTCGTCCCGCCTCGTCCCGCCTCGTCCCGCCTCGTCCCGCCTCGTCCCGCCTCATCCCGCCTCGTCCCACCTCGTCCCGCCTCGTCCCGTCTCGTCCCGTCTCGTCCGTCCTCACACTCCCGCCTCGTCCCGCCTCGTCCCGCCTCGTCCCGCCTCGTCCCGTCTCGCCCCGTCTCGCCCCGTCTCGTCCCGTCTCGTCCCGCGTCGTACCGCCTCCTCACACTTCGTCCCGCGCCATCCCATCCCACATCGCTCCGTCTCGTCCTTCCCCTTCCCTGCTTTCTCATCCCCTCCCGTGCTGCTGCCACCGCTAGCACTAATTCCAACATGCAGACACTCAAGTGAATAGCTGAAGGGGACGAAACAATATTATGGAATGTGAAATATACTCTGATTAATATCTCTAAAATTGTCAGTATACTTGAAGTACAAACAGTTCATTACTAACATATTAAAAGTTTCTTATTAATTTTGAACCATTTTGACACAGAAATGCACAACTTTCTTCGAACCAGTTTTCTTTTATCAACTTTTTCTGGTGAAACACCATTCCGTTACACTATATTTCTAGGTAACTCGCTATTCTTATGTGCGTTTACATATAAATTAATCTGAGGCATTTATGAAGTTAATTTGCAGTAAATTTGGATCTTACAGTTCACAAATTCACTCCTGCAATTTTTAATCAAGTAATGAATTCTGTTTTCTAATATAGTACTAGTATTTTTCATAAAAATGTCCACAACTAAATCGATTATTTATTTATTTTACGTAAAAAAAACAGTTAAAAACTGCGTATGACGTGCTATGGGGAAAAGTGAATTGTGTGCACATTTTCAAAATTCTGTGATCCCTACACTAAGTCATATACTACTTAAATTTTGAATTTTTGAAAGGGAGAAAAAAAACAAAAACTTCAAAAAACAAAAATTAAGATACTCACTTAAGATAAGCTAGCAACCAGCAGAAATAGTTTATAAACAAGCATATCAATGTGACGCGTATTGGATTATATTGGGGGAATAAATACTGATTTGACAACAGTTAGTAAAAAAAGAAATAATTCATGCACCTGTTAATACTTAACATTTTGATTATGAAAATTTTCATGCTGCAAGAAAGATTTTATATTCAACTACTGCTCCTGCGTAGAATCGCGTAGATCTATCTGGATCAAGATCTTGGATATGTCCCGTTACACATAAGTGCAATGCGGGTTGCTGCTGGTGCACTGTTTCACCAGAGTGAATGATTTGGAAAACAAAAGTCGCAAATGTACTTCATGAACGCACCATTGAAGTATGTAAAATTAGCAGGGGGAATAAAAAGATAAAAGAATGAGTAATTAAAGGCGTGTATTTTGATAAGAACTCAATGTTTAAATCCTACAAAGTAATTAAAAAGGCAAAAACGTACTTGTATTCGAACTCCAAATAAAATATAAAATGTATTCGAATAGAGCTATCAAATGTCCATCTCCTTAGACTTATCTACAAATAATTCGAGCTGCCCCTGATTTCTTTTTGATTCCTTCTGCTTATCTCTCTACATCATCATACTATCTCCAATCTTCATCGCCTCTTGTGTATCTTAATCAAACTCCGTTTTTTTTCTTTTTTAAACTGAAGAACTTTGCAAACATATTATCCTCATCTTTACATTTTCTTTCTAGTAAGAAGATATCAGGTAAGTGGAGGTGATGAGATTATAGGTTCATGCAGTTGAACAGAGACGGGCAATGTAACACAGAACCCTAACAATTGAAATCCCATGACATCAATTCACTAAATATATTGTCTAAATCACGAGATTCTTTCGCAAAGGTTTTTGCAAGTTCATGTCAGTATTTTCATTTATACTTTGAAAATTTTACTTATACTTGAATTGCGAAACCTGAATTAAATATTTTTACTTAAACCTGTAATAAGAAATTAAGCGATAAGAAAACATGATTCGATAGCAAAAATGAAAGCAGTCAAGAAGACACTCATTAGAATGTTTAAAATGTTTGAAATGTTAAGTAAAATATGACGTATTAATAATTCTGAGAAAATACGTGCTTATTGTATCTGCGGAGGCGAGTGAAAACTAATATTAAAACTTGAATGAAAATTATTATCAAAAATATGATAAATAAATAATATTATGATAAATGTATTGTACGAACTTGCAATAATTTTTGGTAGAATTGAGAATACACTTTTGGTTTCTGTTAATTTGCAGTCAAGCTAATCTCTCTTGAAAAGTATCAACAAAGACGAAATGGGGCAGTATCCCCCCACCCTCTTTTCTCTGCGATCACAACATCCACCGTCATTTCCCGCCTTTCCCTTTCAACACACTCCATGCATAGCCCTCTCCCTTCTGCTTGTATGTCTACATCATCATACTATCTCAAACCTTCATCGTCTCTTGTATATCTTAATCAAACTCGTTTCTCTTATTGTTCTCCGCTTCACAACCGCCACATCACCCATCTCCTCCTTCCCGTTCTTTGTGCCAGGGCCACATGCTGGCGTTTTTCGTCTGCGCGCGCAGCCTGCCTGATGCGTGGGGGGGCGGGGGGGCGCGGGCGCCCTCTGCGCCTACTCGGCCAGTCGCGCCCGCCCGCTAATGACGGCCCCCAACATTGCCTCACTGGCGCGCTCTGTTGACAAATTAGAGGCGCGCGAGCGACCGAGCTCCGGGCGGGGAGGTGGGCGGGGCAACGCGCCACGCACATGGGCTCCAAAAGGCACGTATGGCGAAATATGAAATTAAAGAAAAGAAATAGTTTTTGAAACAATCTAATTTTGAAACGTATTATGAAAAGTGTAGCACTGTAATAGTAGTTAACGCAATTAGTTCATAATGTTAAGCTTTATTGTACGAGTGCATGTTTTGAAAACGTGCGACGTTAGGAGCGAATTTTAAAAATGTACGACTGCAATGAGGTATCATTCTAAACGAGTTGGATAGCCTAATTTTTGTATAATAACATTATAAATTTTTAAGTGAATCAAACATAATCTCACGAAACAAATTTCTTGTGACGTCTCGGGTATTTGACATTGTGCACGAAAACGGTGGTTTTCGTTTCGTTTACTGCTACCTTCCCAAGATTATTTCGTTCCGATTGGCTGAATGTGTGATGACGCAATCATTCGTGCCGTAAAATCTAATACGTCAACATTTGTGCATCAACACATATCACATATTATCCATATATATATATATATATATATATATATATATATATATATCCTTCATTTTTCATGTACACATTATTGAATGAAGCCAAGATTCTGTTCTTTGATCCAATGGTTTCTAACATTTCGTCAGGGATGTGGTATTAGATGAAAAATAACTCATAGGAGGAAATTGCTGCTATATTTGACCGGATAACGATAATAAATATAAGTGGTACATTGAAGTAAATACTGTCACTTTATTTTAATTATAATATAAATAAAATTATATATACGAGAGAGAAATTTAATTACTTGTTATAAATTCATAAACCTTTTCATGGTATATTTTATTCGAATGGCTGAATATTGGCTACAAATTATATTCAAAGAACGCTGGAAAAATTAAACATTAAAAGCACGCGTATATTACATAAACAAAACTCATTGATAATGAGAACTAATGTATGTATGTATGTTTTCTAAGAATTTATTATTTGTTTATTTATTTATATTTACACTTTTAGCATCTTTCTTAATTTCCTTCCAACGGAAATCAGTCTTGGCTGTAACACGAAGGGTATTATAAGGAGATTCCGTGGGTTTTTCAACCCACTGCCGCGCGATGGGTAGCAGCGAATAGGTGGAAGGAAGGAGCCCGACCACTCACGCAAGAGTAGGCGCCGTAGTGGACGGCGGTAATGACAGAAAGGAGCACGAAGAAGAGGAGAAGTCGAAAAAACGCACGCGCTAGCGGGTGCGGACCGCCTTTCGTCGCGTTCTCTCGTCGCTTTCGTCACGTCAGCCTCTCGCTGCCTCTCCGGCTGCCACGCGGAGAGCAACAAGGGGCCACCTCGCCGGCCGAAGCCTAATCAATGTGTGACCGCACAACGCGCGGTTTAATCAATATCTGACGAGCCCTGAACGGGAGGGAGTTGATGCTCGAATAATTAATTTGACAGAATATCGTACTTTGAGGGACATGACTGGAGGTTTCAGAAACAAATACACGAACACATGCACGTACCTTGACAAGTACCTAGAATTTTATATGCGACGACATTCAGCGTTTTTAAATGAGTATAATTTTGAGCATAATTATCTGGTCAAAAATAAAGTAATATTTTACATTTTTTTGCGAAATTTACATTCACGGAATTTTACCTGGATGAGTCAGACTTTCAGTATCAAAAAGTATAAATGATACAAGTAATTTATTTTTTATGATGCTATTTCAAAATTAAAAACCTTGATTGTATATGAAGTTCCACAAATTTGGAAGATGCGAATTAAACATATTTCATTACATTCATTCGCGAATTATACATTCGCTTTTCATTGAGTAAGAATAAATACTATTAACCAATAAATCATTTTTATCATAAAGCCGTTTTAAAAACTTGTTAGACCATCCAAACAGAGTAAAACGGTTCCCATCTTGTTTACACATTCTCTTTTGAGTTAACCGGCTCGTCGTATCCCATATTTTGGATGTTCTTCCACTGCGGGGAAGAGCAGCCTGAAGTGGAGCGTGGAGCGGGGCACGCCCCGGAGGCTCGCGTGCGCGGTGGCACGCGGCGGGGGGCGGGGGGGCGGGGCGGCTGGCGAGTGCGCGTCGTGTCCCGCGGGGCGCGTGCCGCCGTAATCGCCGGGCGCAGGCCAGGAATGCTGCGGTAGCCCGCGCGGCCACCGGCGCCCCAGGCACGCCCCTTGTGGCGCCGCCCCGCCCTCGACCCTGCGCTTCTCCCCCACCCACGCGAATCCCCTCACTCTACCCGCCCACGCTCCCGCCGCCCACGCTCCGCGCCGCCCACGCTCCGCGCCGCTCACGCCCGCGCCGCCACGCTTCCGCCGCCCACGCTTCCGCCGCCCAAGCTCCAGCCGCCCACACTCCTCGCCGCTCACGCTTCCGCCGCCCACGCTCCTCGCCGCCCCCGCTCCTCGCCGTCCACGCTCCTCGCCGCCCACGCTCCTCGCTGCCTACGCTTCTGGCCGCCCACGCTCCTCGCCGCCCACGCCCCCCCGGCCGCCCACGCTCCTCGCCGCCCACGCTTCCGCCGCCCACGCTCCCGCCGCCCACGCTCCTCGCCGCCCACGCTTCCGCCGCCCACGCTCCTCGCCGCCCACGCTCCTCGCCGCCCACGCTCCTCGCCGCCCACGCTCCTCGCCGCCCACGCTCCTCGCCGCCCACGCTCCTCGCCGCCCACGCTCCTCGCCTCCTCGCTCCTCGCTGCTCTGCCGTGTCCCGTCCCGTTCTGTCCTCTCCGCCTGCCTGCACCGCAGCAAACCGCACCCGCTTTGCCCCACTGGCCGCTCTCCCCTTCCGCAGCGGATTCCTCTGCCAATCGCAAATCGCGTTACAATAGGCGAGATATCGACTGTTGTAGCCTACATGAAACCACAGTATACTGTTAACTGCCCGCTCGTATTTCATGCTAAGAACTCAACGCTCTAAGCTCCGGCTCTTGTTTCGTGAACATCGACGGACGCTCCACGAGTTTCTCTGCTACTTGCTCTTGCTTTCACACTCGTGTGGTCTTCCCCACCACCTTGCTTCCATATGACCACTCCCAATTCTTGACACGCTTCACCAGTACGTCATTCTTGTCTTTCTACCCAGGCTTTATTAATCTCGTCTCTCGAAGTTATTTTTCCTATCACCACACCTAGCGTCCCTCCCTCCGTATATTTCCTTTTCGATTCTTTATTCCTACTACCCTACATGAACTACTCTCTCTTCACTATCTCACCACCAACATGAATTTTTATATCTGTTTTCCTCTCTCTTTCTCTCTCTTTCTCTCTCTTTCTTTCTCTTTCTCTCTTCTTTCTCTCTTTCTCTCTTTCTTTCTCTCTTTCTTTCTCTCTCTTTATTTCTCTCTTTCTCTCTCTTTCTCTCTCTCTCCTCACTCTGTTCGCCTCTCAATCACCACCACCTTATATACAATTCTCTCTATTGCCTCCATTCTCTCACCAAAACGATTTAATGTCTCCCAAGTTTCTCCCAAGCCTTATGAATCACTTCTTTCCCAGTTTCCTTTCTTATTTCTTCTCTACCATCATCTATCGCTCTGTCTCCCTCCATTCCTCTCCCCGCTCCGCTGCAGTAGCGTCAACGGCCCAGCGGAATTCCCGACGCCGTCCCCATTAACGCGCGTCAAATGCTAGGTGTCGCGCGCCGTCCTGTGCTTAATCTGTCCGCGCGCGGCCGCTGGATTCCACACGCCGCAATGGAGCTTCACGCCGTCTCCGCTCCCACCGACCGCACAGGGACGGACAGCGTTCCCAACAGCTCTGCGAGGATTCACATGTGTGCCATTAGGATCAATTGGCTTCCTCGTTGGGTAAGCTAGCAGGTTGATGGGTTTGTGTTCTGGATGGTGACTGAGACAGGGAGATTACGTGGGGAATGGCCAAGCCGATTAGTAAAGGAGAGAGTTTAGTGGCAGACAAAATAGCTGTCGATTTGGACTGAGAGGGAAGTAGATTTTGGGTCTTAAAATAATGAGAAGGCATAGACTAAAATATAAAATGAATGTAATCCTAACCATGAAACTATTTCTTTGAGAATAATAGTAATAAAATCAACGTTTTCTTCGCCTTCTCATTGGCAAGATAAATAAACTGTTCTGTTATTAATGTGTTCACTTCCCCGAGAGAAATTGTTGTCGTGTCGTGTAAGTAGGTAATCTTAGGGGGTATTGTGAATGCACGCATAAGTGAAAGAGATGTCAATCAGACACGAGATCTATGACAAAAGTAGAGGTGAAAATATTGATGGAAGTATAGATAGCACATAACTGCAATGGCGAACTCGCAACAAAAAATCTGAGATATAGATACGTGAATTGGGATACAAACCAAAATACTCGTAGTATGCTGCACGAAATAGTCTAAGGTTAGAATATACTCGTACCTAGATTGTGTAAGAGGGTTTGAATCAAGTTGATATGCACGTAGAGAAAGATGATGTCAGAATATAAAACAAAAAAGTCCACAACGCACAGACGCCAAGCAACTGCGGCAATAATATTGATGATAAAATACATTCGTTGACAATTCTGCAGGAAAAAAGACAAGGAAAAAGATAGGATAGGGAAAGAGATTGCGTTGGCGGTATTTGTGAAGGCTTTGACTCCAACTAACTACTAGCTACTGGACGAGCGACCGGTGCGGCAAAAACTCACATAACTTAACTCCGGGCGCGAAGTAGTTGCGTGCACGACTCGGCGCATAATATTCAAACTGTATGTACTAGCTACAGCGTTGGTTACTTCATGAATTACTCCGGGGTGGAGACAGTGTTACCATATTTACGCAAAAATAACCGAAAAGAAAATATTTAGTGAATGTGACTGTACATAAAAAGATATTTGATTCATTATAAATATAATGTGTCTGATTCACAATTGGATTCCAAATTAGTAGAATTAGAGCAATGAAATTGATAGTTCTTAATATTGGCATATTATTTACATATTAACTTTTATTGCAAAGGATGGAGATTCGCTTCTACACACACATGAGTCTATTCTTTCTATTCTTACCTCTACGTAATAAAAATACATGAATGAACGAACTAATGAATCTTGAACAATATTCTAAGAGTATATTATTCTGATTTCATTTATCTTTGTTGCATTATTACATATGTTATTTCTGAGAAATTTATTTGTATCGTATTTTCTCGAAGTTTATCAGCGACGTTTAGAGTAAACGCTAGTTTTATCTCTTGATTTTTCAGCTCGGCAGTGAGCATTATTTCTCACCTCTTTTTCAGTTAATACATATTTGGTATACTATTTTCTAGATATAAATTTAAAAATAAAATAACGAAATATGCCAACAAATGCAAAGACCAGCATCCAAGAACAATTCAGAAATTTTGATTGAAATAGTTCACCGAACCTAATGCCTTGAATGTATTTACATAAAACGACGTCCAATTCTATTGAGTTCCGCTCGAACAGATTGAATTCAATTCCAACATCACAAGTTCGATCGATACAAGAAAAGAGGCGTTTATTGAACGCGTCGTGTGGCGAGGCGTTGACAGCAGCTGCACCCAGAAAGGAACGGCTTGGTCGCAAACGCACCAGATACGGCGTCGCAGCGGCAAAGCGTAGTTGGGGGCGGTAGAAGAGGACCGCCCCAGGCCGAACTTTTTTTAGGGTGCGGCAACTTCACACAAAATAATAATATTATTTTGTAAAAAATTGAACGAATTCACTTCATGTTTTCGTCGCACCTACGATTCGCACCAATTGAAATGAGCACGGAATTTTTCATTGCACACACTGTGACGACTGAATGTATAGGGATTATTGTATTGTAAAAAAGATGTAGATAACTTTTTTTAACCTGTACGATACACAATAATAACGGTTGTTCTTGCCGAAAAGTTCTTCCAAATCTTTATTCTTCCTTCTTTTTTTATCTTTATTATGTATTCTTCCAAATATTATTCATCTACTTCCCATGTTTCAAATTCTTTGCCATCATCCTCGTTTCCTCCACACCTGCTTTCTTACACTTTCCGAACCACTGTGCGCCGCCGGCAGGAGGCGCTGGCGGCGCTCCAGGAGCGCGGGCGCCCAAACGTAGACGCAGACGGAAGTGGAGGCGTTGTGTCGATTCGAAACCGCTGTGTCGAAATCGAAGTCGAAATCGGTGTGCCGAAGTGCAAATCGCTGTGTCGAAGTTGAAGTCGAAGTCGAAATCGCTGTGTAGAAGTTGCAGTTGAAGTCGAAGTCGAAAACGCTGTGTCGAAGTCGAAAACGCTGTGTCGAAGTCGAAACGTGTGTCCAAGTCGAAACGCTGTGTCGAAGTGAAAAGTATGTCGAAGTCGAAAACGCTGTGTACAAGGCGAAGTTGCTGTGTCGAAGGCGAAGTTGCTGTGTCGAAGGCGAAGTTGTGGTCGAAGGCGAAGTTGCTGTGTCGAAGGCGAAGTTGCTGTGTCGAAGGCGAAGTTGCTGTGTCGAAGGCGAAGTTGCTGTGTCGAAGGCGAAGTTGCTGTGTCGAAGGCGAAGTTGCTGTGTCGAAGGCGAAGTTGCTGTGTCGAAGGCGAAGTCGCTGTGTCGATGGCGAATGCGCTGACGAGGGCGCAACGTTCGAGAGTCGGAGAAATTCACCTGCACTGCAGCAGTAGTAGCACCGCCACCGCTCGTATCCATGAGGCGGGGCGAGTGGGGAAGGGAGGGGGTCGAGCAACGATGATGCGGGGCGATGCTGGAAGTTTTCCAACTCGAGGAATGAGAAGGGAGTCGAGGACGTTTGTGTGTACTGAGCGGTTGAAATTAGGGAAAGGTAGAGATAAGCTAATTTGATGTCGTTTATGCAAATTTTATGGGCTGGCGTGTTTCTTTTTCTTGTATCTTCTGCACCATCTAACCATCTTTTGTGATAGGTACACATTAATAAATTGTAATTCGTCGGAATGATCAAACGTAATGCGAATGTAAAAGAGTAGAAGCCAATATACAAAGTTATTGATCAAAAACTCATGTTCCTTTAGAAATATTGATATTCTACTTACGTATTCTTTACCGATTAGGTTTATTTGTTTATTGAATACTTTAATAGTGTATCTTTGTTCATAGTCAAACACTTATTTAATATTGTGTGCCCCAAGCATATTTATGTTGGCTGGAACATTCAGTGCGTTCGTTGTCTTGCCCAATTTGCTATTATAAACACCTATTCTAATTCAGTTCGGGGCTCTCTGGATGTTTGAGTTTTACTGCTCGATTGTTCTGTAATTATTGCAATGGGGAGAATAGTATTGTATCAACTTGCATGAGTTATTTACTGAAAATATTAATGTAATGAATAAATGATAACACTAGAAGTATTTGCTGTAGGCGCGGTTATTTGCTTGGGATTTTAAATTTCAGAAGTTCACCTTGATTTAAATATATCTTACTAAACAAGATATTGCTACTGAACTGTTGTTTGTTTGGAATTGGTACTTTCGAAAACGCATGATATGTGGATCTGCAGAATGGAATTCGCTCAGAAAAGACACATTTACACGACGCTGGTGTATCACATTAAAGATCAGAGTACCGGCCTGTCGAGCGCCAGACTACGGCACACCTCACTAACAAGAAACGTATTCGGCCTTTCCGTTGGGAATCGCTAAATGAAGCAGTCACAAAGAGCGATTTCGTCATATTCCTCTGTGAAGAATAGCATTAAATAAATAAATTCCATCCATACGAGATAAATTTTTCGCTCTTGATTCTACTAATCAAAACGAAGACAGTAAAAGTGATGCATCTAGACCAAATGCAAGAATATACACTTGTCTGCTTTTGAGATAATTTCAGGGTATTTTCATGATATGTTTGTGTACAATATTGTCAATCAAACATTGTAGTTATAAATTCCGTGATTTGCGTTATTTTTAACATAGTATTACGTGTGTATTAAACCCTAAATAGCGTAATATATTTTTTCATAATCATTCTTTCTTATAGTACGTGTACATGTAAAGTTAAACGAAAGCTTTGTATCCAAAACGAACAACGGCGTATGAAATCAGTGACAAAGCGATACAAACCGGGA
This sequence comes from Teleogryllus oceanicus, assembly GCA_964035755.1. NCBI lineage: Eukaryota > Metazoa > Arthropoda > Insecta > Orthoptera > Gryllidae > Teleogryllus > Teleogryllus oceanicus. The sequence continues at coordinate 67,822,354 of CAXIVR010000008.1, read as the reverse complement.
GCAATCAAGTTTGCTTCTCACGTAAAACAACGGTCCCCGCGTCAATAAACGCTTGTAAAGGACGACTCATCATTAGGTTGAAGATGCCCACCTTAATAGAAAGCAATCATTTCTGTCATCTCCGACACAATTGTTAATAGATTTATTAGCATCCGGCCATTAAGAGTAACGATAGACCGGTCGTAATAGGTCGGAACAACTTAAGTGCAGCGTAACAGGTGTATACATAACCCTGCCACCGCTTCAACGAACACGCATAACTCTTCTTTCGAAGGTGACTACAACAATCACTACGGCGCTCGTTTAAGAAACCTAATCGATTTGCGAGCAGCGATTGCGTAATTTAGAGCTTAAAATCGCACGCCGATCATTGCCAGAAAATTATACGGTCATCTCGAACGACGTCGTTCTCAAAAGGATGCTCCAAACAAGAGGCGAAATTGTAGCATCCGTAGCTAACACGAACCTTCCCAGACGGATGTTCTGTATAACCTTGAATTATACTCATACTGTAAACCAGTTATGTGTAACGTTCCGCAACTTATATCTTTGTGTGAGATTTATGCTAAATGCATTATTCTATTCAATTTCATGAAAGCTGATCGTTACTCTAATTCAATCTGATTTCAGACACTTGATTCTTGGAAGGTTGTCAGTTTAATGAACGAAGAGCATTATTAAATCATTTATTTCAAATGAACGGTTTGCACTTGGAAATGAAAATCTCTCTTCACTTACAAAAAAATATATAAACGTTGAATGATTGTTTAGATATTGCAGTTCTTCAATGTTACTGGAACTCATGAAAGAAATGCATTATTTTCTGGGGTCTGATTAGTTACCTGATGATTCATAATTATGTCCACTTTCTTAAATAGAATACTAAAACTATTTCTCTACTCGTATTTCTTTAATCTTTCCATTTCGAACAATTATGAGCGCAGTGGTTACGCAATTTCTAACCCCCTGCCACAAAACCTTTAATTTTCAAAAGGAGAATTTCATTATGTCAAAGATATTTACTTAAGTTAAAGTTGTGGAGTTTGCCTTAGTCATCTATTAAATTTCCATGGTTTATCCCATCAATTCTAGGCGAAAGCCGGAGCAGTACCCTATCGGGCCACGTACTGCGTACAATCTTTCCTTCCTCTTCCTTGTCCTATCCTCTCCCCTTACGGATACACTCTTACACTTACATGCACTTCATTACCACACATGTCAAGAGACCATTCGGGAGCTTAGAGCTTGACCCGGCTGTGGCGGTGCTCCACTGAGAGGTGATACCTAGTTGGGAAAACCCAAGCCCGATGACCTGTCGGTCGCCGCTGGACGTCAGCATTCATTGGGGGATCAACGTCACACCCGCAATAAAACACGCACTGCACTTCTATAGCTGAACCGCTCGCAAAAAACCATCATGGCGGACGTACCTTTGGTAAAGTCTCGGAGGCTGCCCCCACCCTGCGGCATCTGAGATTTCCCCTCTCGGCGATAAGGGAAGCGCGTAGGCGACAAGGAGAGGCGACTGCGAGACGCAGCGATCGCGCTGACCGCCACTCGTCATCACTGCCCCTGTCCTCAGAAGAAGAACTCGCACTTCCAGGAGTGTCCAAAGAAATGACGGATTCATAGATGTCTGAATTACATTATCGGAATTATTATGTCGCCTCTATTCCCTACACATGCTCGCAGGATTTCTTCCATTGTTCAGCACTGTATTATGCAAACGCTTCTCTGCAAAACATTTCCTTTCCTTTTAAGGACGCACCAATAGTTTCTGCTGCCTCGCGCCCTTTTATAAGTCCCCAAACAAGTGCTATTGGATTTAGATCTGGATGGTACGGTGGAAGACGGAGAGGAATGTGGCCTTGTTCAATGATTATTTCATCAACGACCTATCGTTTTTCAGTGGATATACTATCAATTATTTGTAATAATTGGGTTTTTGTGAATAACAGCAGTTACTGTGTAAAGCACACTGTCACTGCTCACTAGCCACGGTCAAACAGGGACTATAGAACGAAACTCTTCTTCAGTACGCGGCTTATTTTCTGTTGATCGTTCGGACAACCCCTACTGTAGAAACACGTAAGCTGCCTTCCGTCTGATCCTTCTCACTCATCAGTTTGTTATCACCCAACTCGCAGTGTTGAATTACCGCGCGACCCACGAAAGAAAGACAGAGGGAGAGCTATGTTGTGACAAAGAGCGCAGGCAGGCGGGGAAATATTAGGAGCTTTGGAGGGAGAGGCCACGTTCGGGCATGCGCAGTGGAAGGTTTTTTGAGAGTGGTAGAGCAATAGGACAAATGATCGTAGCAGTTGACGCCCCCAAAAACGAGAAATAATAAATCAATCAACGCTCCAATCCCATCATTCACTCACACCCTCTGCTCATTCGGCTTCGCGAACTCGGCCTCCTCTCCAAACTCCTGCGACATTGGAGCCAAATAGACATCCATATAAGTAAGTACTCCTTATAAGCACGCGAATCATTATTCATCATTCCAATCATTTCACAATCGCCCCGGAAGCTAAGTATCAGTCCTCTGCGCCCAATCACCAATACCCCGTTAGGAAAACGTCACCAGAAGATATGTCTGATAAGACGTGTGTGCGTGCGGGGTTTGTAGATTCTTTTACGACTGTCCCTTCGCGCTGACGCCTTTCATTGAGGAGGCCGCTTACTCGCCGGCCGCAGCGCATATTCATAGCTTCAGAGAAGCGCAAGTGTGAATGACACGAGCGCGAGTGCCTGAGTGCCGAGATGGAGCCACTCAGCGCTTCGCCCATTCGTCCTGCGGCCGTTACCTGGCCCCGGCCGTAATGAATAGAGCACAGAGGCTCCCAACCTCTGTGACCCGCTTTTCTCTCAGCTGTGTGACAAATCTCCCCTGCTATTATTACCAATTGGTATTACAAGAACGGAAACGTACTATTAATGTGTATTTACTGGGTGGTTAAAAACTCATGGATAGATTTTTTTGAGTATTTTTCTTGTAGTTTTGCTTAAAACACTTAAGCCATCTCGGTCTATTTATTTATATTTAGAGAATGATTACGATTACATAACTATGGGAATACGATACAAAATTAAGAAAACTGAAGAAGTAAAATATTTAGGAGTACAAATTGGAAAGCAGAGACTTTATGACACAGAGGTTTTGGAACGGAATACACAAGACAGAAAACTCATCTGTTCCCTAAATTCTATCCATGGGAAAATAATATAAGTAAAAGAACAAAACTAATGATATACAGAGTAATAATCCAAAGTGTTGTACTGTATGGTGCTGAGATATGGCCACACTAAGAACAAATGAGAACAAAGTTGAGGGTCATGGGAATAGACTTTCCTATAAGATCCGCTGGTATTTCAAGAAAAGAGAAATTACGAAATGAAAGAATTAAAGAAATGATGGGCCTGAAGCATGATATACTGCACGAAATTGTCAGGAAACAACTGTTATTGTTTGGACACGTGCAGAGGATGCAGAGCAATAGACTTCTAAAGAAGCTTTTGGATTGGCAACCGCAAGAAAGAAGGAAAAGAGGTCACCCGCGATCTGGTTGGACGGACAACTTAGAGAAGACAATGGCTGGATGGCAGATACCTCCTGAGACTTGGAACAATAGACAAAAGTGGAAGAAGTTAGGCGCCGTAAGATCTACCTGAGGGTCAAGCAAACGGCGAAGAAGAAGAAGAGAATGATTACATTTTCAATTATGTTAAGAATCGGTATTAGTCTCATTATTTTTAATGCAAAAATATCAACATTGTAGGATGTGGTTGTTTCGGGGAGATTTCACTAGTTGCCCCATTGCATAAAAGATGAAGGGTAATAATATGTCTGGATATTTTTACAATGATACAGAACAAGCCACAAAACAAACTTTATTTTTTCAAAGTCATTTGCATTTTAACATTACGTAATTTGCATTTGTACTTGATATAATTTGCATTTAAAATTAATACTGAATGTGAAGGATTTCGAAACAAGACAAATTTTCAAATGTAAAAGATTGCTTTGAACCCTTTAAAAAGAATCCAGCTGTTCTTCACGATAGGAAAGGATCTAAAATTCTGACATTAGTCAATGGACTGCCGAATCACCGTTTCGATCTTCACGAGAGACAATTCGTTGGCAGTGATTCGAACCGGCTCGTGCACCATGACAAAACGGACAATGAAAAACCAATTACTGTGGGAAATGAAAGTTTCAATATTTTTGTTTGTCGTTAAGTGTGTAACTACTGGAGTTTAAGCTTCAGAAATCACTGAACCTACTAAAAATATCTCTAATAATTCCAATTTAAAGGTGCACTTATGAAATAACCCTCAGTACACGCAAAAGCACTTAGAACGCAGTTTTGAAAAGTATGTTGGTTACTTCGTCACGCTGTATTTGGTATTTTAATTTAAAGACAGAAAATCGTTTAGGTTAAGTGTTTTAAATATAAATTACAATATGATTGTAATATATTATATGTGATACATAATAAGAATAGCAAGGTTTCAGAAAATAATTATTTCCATCTTCAGAATTAAATGTCAAAAATAAATACCAAAAAAATCATATTGTAATTTATATGTAAAACAATTATCGTAAACAATTTTCTGTCTTTAAAATAAAACACCAAACACAATCTGACAAATTTGAAAAATTTGTAAACAGAAAAGTAACTAATAATGTTAACGTTGTGGTTACTGTGTGTTGGCACGCAGCAGCCGAGCTGCCGCTGTGTGTGAGGGGCGTAGGTGGGGCGGGGGGCATGGGGGCGTGGGCGGGAGCGCCAATTTCATTGCCGCGCGTTCTCTTGCATCGTCGCATTGCCGTGCGTGGGGGCTCCGCACCGCGACCGCTGCCCGACGACAACGCGACGCGACGCGACGAGCACAGCGCAGCGCAGCGCACTCGTTGAGTCGTTGAACCACCGCCGCCGCCGCGAACACGGAAGTCGCCCCCTCCCCTTGTGCGGCCGCTGGCGCAGTGGGACGTCGGCTTACGTTCAAGGACCACAGCGGGAATACTTTTTTTCCTTCTTTTTCTTCTTTCTTCTAGGGCTTTTATCCACCCGACAGACAGTTATACTCGTTTTTTTTTGTTAAGTGGCGAATGATGTTACGTCATTTTTACACCTCCTGCCTTATAAAATGGATCTTTATAAAAATGATAAGCACATGTTTGAGGCCATGAGCCCCGTTGAGAAGGACGTTCGCGAATGAATTGAAAAGATTTCTTTTATAAGGGGCGAGGTATAAAACTGACCTAATGTCATCAGCCACGTTACGAAAATCCAAGTAAGTCCCGATGGGACGAATATTCGACCATACATTAGACACCAACATACTTGCGGCCTCCTCTGATTTGGGATCAGTAGAACACAAGGCCCTTCGCGACACCACATACTTGACAAGGGACAAACAGTCATGCCCAAAGCGGGAGTCGCACCTATGACTCTTCGAATCGAAGCGTTAAGTCGGTACACGCGCTCAGTCACCTCGGCCATCAAGTCGGCGGTAATGCTTTTTCATAAACACAAAATAATTGCCACTTCTTTAGTGGCCATTAGCAGCCACGGCTAACCTAAAGCAATGTGACATCGTTAGCGAAACATCAATTTTCGAAATCATCGATGTTCAAAAATAAAACAGTGAAGTTAAATAATACATCGTCGAATAAAACATGGATGGTTTTTAAACATCGATGTTTTTAAAACTGGTTTTGTAACACCTGAAATTCCATGTGGAGGGTAATTTAATATTAAATTGCCATATTTATCAATATATAATTAAGATTTAATTGACTCAAAGTAAAAATAATAGTCAACCGAAGCCTGAGCGCTCGGGGTCACCCAAGAAGATCGGAGCTTCCCAGTTCGCCCAACAATGGTACGGGAAAAGGGAATCCCTAAGCCTACTGCGTGTGCATTGAACACCTCTCCGCTGCAAAATTGGAGGAAAGGCGGGGGAAGGGAAGGAAGGGGAAGAAAATACTAATCAATAAGAAGGAAAACACCAATCAAAATACCAATAGGAAGGCGTAGAAAATACCAATCGTGAGCATTCCTCGAGCGAGAAATGAGTCTGAACGAAGCAAACGCTGTTTGTACTTCATTCATCGAGCAAACACAAGAAATGGGAATTTCATTCATTTTTCAGTCATAAATATTTGAAAAAACATTAAGGTTATGGGACATTGGATTTCACAAATTAAACATCGAACACGTAAAAACATAGAGTTCAGAATACAAGTGTTAAAAAGCATTGAGTTTAAAAATTAATGTTAAAAACATCCATGATTTGATAACATCGGCATCGATGCCACATTCTCAGTAAGATGACACGGGAATGAGAAAATTGATATTTTTAATTGATGTAGTCAAAACCATAAGTTTGAGTAGCAATAAACTGTTTTCTCGGCACCCAGTATTTCGGCATTTGATTTGGAATTTTTCGGATCTGCACTTGATTATTGATCAAGAAAAGTAATTTATGTGATAATTTAGTTTCTACAGAACGATTTTATTTTGAGGCGCGTTGTACTTCATATTTCTTCATTTTACTAATAAAAATATACGAGTATCATTTTCTGAACACGGCTCACTAGTTTCGTGAGCATAGCTCACATTTCTTTACATGGCTCAGAAATCTCGTGTCACTGTTTTGATCACGGATGATCTTTGTCTTTTTTACCAACTTGTATTAACATATGAAAAATTGTCATCATTATCATTATTATTATTATTATTATTATTATTATTATTATTATTATTATTATTATTATTACTATTATTATAGATTCTTTGCAATACATCGAAAGAAATTATCATTGGTAATACCACGAGTGCTTTGGAAATTGTTGATAAATTCCGGACTCGCGATGAGAGTATTTATCTGAGAATTTCCTAAGCACGAGTGGTATTTAATAGGACTATTCCAGGAATGAAATAACGCCCAACAGAGTTTTCAAATGCGTCAAATACTGAAAATAACTGAAAGCTTGTTAAAATCAAAGAGGTTGTGTTACAGTACGTACGCGGTTTATTGCACATGAGCACAGCGATCAATACATACCGCCTCCTAAAGTAAATGAGTCGCAGCTTATTATTGGATAATAGGAAAGGTCGGTAAGAAAAATCAGGTAGAAAAATCGATATTTTTTTAGGTACAAAATTGTGGCATTTTAGATGGTAGTTATACACTATTGACTTTAATTTCACAATTGGATTAGTCGTTTTAAATACACCGGCTTTAATTTCACAATTGGATTGGTCGTTATAAACCACTGGCTTCCGGCTTTAATTTCACAATTGGATTAGTCGTTATAAATACACCGGCTTTAATTTCACTATTGGATCAGTCGTTATAAATACACCGGCTTCAATTTCACAATTGGATTAGTCGTTATAAATACACCGGCTTTAATTTCACAATTGGATTAGTCGTTATAAATACACCAGCTTTAATTTCACAATTGGATTAGTCGTTATAAATTCACCGGATTTAATTTCACAATTGGATTAGTCGTTATAAATACACTGGCTTTAATGTCACTATTGGATTAGTCGTTATAAATACACCGGCTTTAATGTCACTATTGGATCAGTCGTTGTAAATACACCGGTATTTGAGAAAAGGAGCACTGTGAAGGAGATTTAATTTCTCGGTGTGTGTCCCGGCAGACGGCGTTTGGAGGCACTGTGCGTGCGCCGGCAGCCGCCCCAGTGTTGTTCGAAGGAGGAAGAGCTCCCGCTTGGCGTTCGTCAAGGTCGTGGAGCGCACAGCAAGTCTCGACTTTACGCCGCCTTTAAAAGCACTGGCGCTGTGAACGGGCGGGGCGGGGCGGGTCGAAACACACGGGAGGTTTGCGGAAATGCATTGCTAATAGGCGCTCTACCTGGAATCGTGCGTTTGAAATGAAAATCAGCCAGACAGAGAAGCCGTTCCGAGTTGAAAACAGTTAGGTTCTTTAATTTTATTAGCAGCGGTACGTTAATGTAATATTGATTTAGCCTCGTTTGTTATGATTCTCTACAGTGAGTTACTTTTGCAATGTCCTGATTTAATTTTTAGACGAGAATCAATCAGGTATTACGATGAACTAGTTCTCTTTCAAAAAGGATATACAAGTGTCTTGTCGAAGAATTCATCAACTGCAGGTTTTTTTTTTTTTTATTAATTATACGTACTGTTATCGTAAACAATGTAATTGTAACAAAAATTTTAATTTTAAACAATAGTAGTTCATAAATAGGATTGACGTATTGGATTCTCACTACTCAAAATAGTTTCACAATTAAAAAGTAACCATTCTACCAATTCATAGCTCGTAAACGTGATACCAAGTGCATGTTAGCACATAAAAGGAAAATCTATTGATACTTTTCACTCGATCCTTATCCGAAGCGATTCTGCAAAGTTTCTCTGCACCGCTTTCACACTTTCGGATCTTCCGTGTTAACTGCCTTTGCCTTCGGCGGCGCCACCTCTTCTGCGAATCGTAGCTTCAGTGCGAGGCGAAAGGATCTCGGCGTACGCGTCACTAGCCAAGAAGCTCCTGCCCGCCGCTCCCCATTGCACTGCATGGCAACGAACATGCGAATCCAATCCCTGTCTGGAGGAGAATTGCAGCGGTTGGGTGCTCTGATCGATAGTTTTGCATGGTGTCTACTATCAACAACTTTCAACCCCTGCTTGGAGGAGAGTTCTAGCGGTTGGCTGATGTTGGCGGTTGGATGATCGATAGTTTTGCATGGTATGCACGGTATCAACACCTCGCAACTGCGAGAACAGTGTCTTAACAAACAGGCCACGAACCTCGCGCGAACTTTCGTGCATCAGTCTTTCGCCTTGCGCGCGCGCACACACACACACACACACACACACACACGCACGCACGCACGCACACGCACACGCACACACGTGCACTTCACTCCCACACATGTCACATAAGTAAGTGGTAATTATTATGCGTTTATAAAAAATCATTATATCCTTGACGTAGAGGTTCTTGGTAAGCAAAAGTTATTTCTCTGAAAGCAGCTAAAGAACGACGTAAACTGGAAATAGCAAATGTTTGTGGAGATGAAGTGGAATACAAAAAGACGACGCGCGGTGCAGCTCAGGGTAACGAGAGACGACAAAAGATAGCAAAGGTGAAAGGATGTTTCACGAGCCGAGTGGGGAAGCAGGTATTGAGTGAAGGCAGAGCCGAAAAGAGCGGACCTGAGGCGATCGGGTCAGAGTGGCTGGGCGGGCGCAGGGCTGAGTGGCACGATGCGAGCGCACTGCGGGAGAGTGAGCCGAGGCGAGAACTGGGGCGGCGGGGAAGCGGAAGGGATCCCGGCGGAGATGGGCCGGGCGGGACAAAGGGCGGTTGTGGCGGGGATTGACAGGGTGGGTCGTAGCCCATCGGTCAAGGTAGGGCAAGGACACTCGGGGTTGGATGCGAGAACGGGAAAAAAGGGAAAAGGCAGACGAAAGTAAGAGGGTGAGGGGGGGAAGATGGGTGGGGAAGGAGGAGATTAAAGGGAGGAGTGTGTGTGTGGATAAAAGGGAGGGGTGTGTGGAGAAAAGGGAGAGGTGTGTGGAGAAAAGAGAGGGGAAAAGCGAGGGTGTGAATAAAAGGTAGGGGATAAAAGGGCGGAATGTGTAGAAGGGGTGGGGAGGGGATGGGGAGAAGGCAAGGAGGGAAAAGGAAGGGGCATGGAGGTGTGACTCGGGCAGGAGGCATGCGGAGTGAAAGGAATGGTGCGGGAGGCGCGGGGCGAGATGGAGCGTGGCGGGGCGTTGGCGGGCGGGATAGAAACGGCAGAGGCAAAGAGAGGGCGCCGGCGGCGGGAAGGGGGGGGGGGTGGAAGGAGGAAGGGGGGGGCGCGGGGGTGGGGGAGAGCGGCGGCGCGGGTCCTTTCCTGTCGTAAAAAGCAGGCGATCACTTTTGCCGCGCGGGCGCATGCGCTGCCCTCGGGGCGAACAGAGAACTGCTCCGCAGGAAGCGAGCGCCGCCCCGCCCCCTCCCCTCCCCGCCCCACCCCCGCCCTGCCCGCGGGCGGTTCCGCACACCGCTGTTCGCGGCCTCGCCTCCCCACAGCCCGTTCCGCCTCGTCACCTCCATTCCCGGACCGACATCTTGCTCAGAGGGAATCTACCCCGTGACGTCACGTCCGTCTCGTCCCGTCACGCTCCGTCCAGCACTGCCCCGTCTACATCCATTACAACTTACTCTAGTTACTTGTGTCTCATCTCGCTCTAACGCCCAACTCCCTCCTGCACGTTCCCTGTCATGACGGAAGACGCTAATTGTGCGAGAGATGGGATGAGATCATCTTCTTCATAGACTGCTGACAATCCAGGCCAGTGCTTTATTTGTTGTATTCCATTACGGGTTTTGCTTACCCTGTTCTGAGGTCGCTGATTCAAGTGCGATTTCTGTGGTACCGTTGTTTGCCAAGTCGGCAGGAAGAATCAACATGTAAGCGTTGGGAGAACACAGGATGGCACTCCGGCTGGTCATAACCGCAGCGTCCGCCTCGCTCGTGCATCCGTCATACTCTGTGTACCGGATATTATACAGTTCTTCCTTTTTCAACCCTTTCTTTTTCTACCTTGCCTCAGCAGGTTGAAGTCTCTTCGAAAGGCGCATTTCATACTGTAGAATACATTGTCATTGCGTGATTTACTGAAATATCTGCGTCATATTAACACACTATCAAATCATTTAAACACACTGCCTCATTGTTGTTCCGAGGTACATGGAGAACCTTTTAAAAGAGAAAATTTCCTTTAAGAAAAACCCCTCTTTATCATAAGAGTATAAAACAAAATTACATAATATTAATATTATGTTTGTGGTCCCGTGTTATTATAAATCCACTTCTTAGTGAGATCATTCAGTTTTCCAGTGAGGTTGTTTATGATTTTGAACTTCAACAAATCGTTATCCTGCTGCTTCGTGCTAAAGGTGCAGTAAAATCGATATGTGTATTCCATTTTCCTCCCAAATCGTCAGCAAAATTTGAACTATTTCCGCATATTACACAAAGACATCCCCTCCTCAAAAAATACATAACGGCAGTTTCTATCTTACCGTCGTCTCATAATGCAATTCCCTATACTTTCTGGTCTACTTCTGTTCTATATCCAGTGAGTTTCTAGCGTAGTCATTTAACTATGTACGTGCTACCCCAAATATGGGGGTAAAATTGCTTATAAAATTGTCTAGGTTTAAATAAACATAATTTATGAAACATTCACAATTGTATTTATGAATAACGCATATGAAATATCATAAATCAGTGTATTCCCTTATTGACAACAGACATTCGTCTACGATCATCAAAATAGTCAGTCGCCATGAGAGTTGAATCATCCCAGAAGAAAACTTAATGGCTAAATCGATGGACTCGCTGCTGGCCCTAATGGACCCGCCCTCCGCGCCAGCGCCGGCGCCGCCGCCGCCCCGCCCCCTTTCACAGGCACTTGCGCTCTCGCGGCGCGGCGCGGCGCGGCGAGGCAGGCGTTCCCCAGGGCTTCGGAGGCAGCGCCGGCCGTGCGGCGCGCGCCGCGCGCCGCCCCGTCACGCGGGCCACACGCCCTGTTGCGGGGCGTTTGCATATCGATTGGCGCTCGTGATAGATTACCCTGGCCCACATGCAATGATAACTGGCACAGATACGCAGGCGCCGCAGTCGATTTGAATGTGTCTATGCTCCACGGTGACAGCGCGTTTTTAAACGGTAGATTCAATCGTCATTTTTTGTGAAAATTTACAGCAAGTTGAGTTTTAAATGAGAGTGAAACTTTGTGTGCAAATATTTAGTAGGCAGATTCGTGTATTAAATTACATGATATTTATGACTGCATGTATAGTACATAAAAATATTTTCTCTAGAATTTAAACAAAATACTTTTGTTTAAAATTGAAAACATAAATTATAAATGATAAATTTGTAACTTTTCTAAACGTGAGCTCAGTTGCATTAATAATTGTAGGTTTTATATATTATCAATAAGATGTAGTTTAAGTTGGTTGGTTGTTAGTGAGATCTGGATCCGACCTACCGTCGGGCAGCAGGGAATCGTCACAACCGGGACCCTAGCCGAGATAAGTTCTAAGCTTCCGACCGGTCTCCCGGCATGTGTGGTAGCGTAGTGCGTGTTAGTGTGTGTGTGTAAGGAGAGAGGATAGGACAAGGAAGAGAAACGAAAGATCGCGGGCGTTCCGTGGCCCGTTTGGTAGGGTACTGCTCTGGCATTCGCCTGGTGTTGATCAAACAAACCGGAAAACTGCCGATCAGAGCAGCCTGTCTCTAGAATTATCCTCCAGACAGCGACTAAATTCGACCTAGTAGACAAGCGAGTGTCGAAAATCTTGCCACTGTCGGGATTCGAACCTAGGACCTCTCGGTCAGAGGCACAGCAATGACATCAATTGATGCAATGAACTACTTCTCCCGGTGTGTAGTTTAAGTACAAATGTGAAGCAATGAGAGTTACGTTTTGACATTTCCATTGTGATAAACGTTTTTATTTAAACACTTGCCACGTCCCTTTTTAAAAGTTAATCCTTGCTCTGCAAAATGAGCAGTAATGTTTCTTACACATTAAAAGAATACTATCAAACCGTTTCTATATATTGTGGTCCCTTTACAATTTTAATGGGGTTTATCTTAAAGAACTGGGAAGTAAAGAGATTATTCTCCTAATAATTCAATTGCGGTATAAGCTTCATAATCACTTTTTGCGGGGCGTTCTAAAACATCTCACTTTTAAATGAATCCGCGAAATTAGCGGTACTGTTTTCTTAGTGCCTAAAACAACACGTTCCAAACCACTCGTTTTATTACGTGTGTCACTTGGTACCTTTCTTATTTACTCTCAAGTTGCCGGGCGAGAACGTTCCTTCGCACTCTCGTACTGTTAGTCATGCAGTAAAATGCGTGAGTCATTTCGAGTGGGAGTCTCATCCCATATTACTTCTAAACATCACATATCACTAAACTTGTAGACCAAATGCATTAAATAAAGAAAGAGAAATAAGAACTTTTAAGGGAACACATACAAATTAATTGAAAATAAAATATAATAAAAAGTATTCCGGTTCAAAATGCCATATTTCGGGATGTTTACATCATTTATATACTTTGCTTACAACTGGAGTGTTATTGAAAGATATTCTGCAGAAAATTTCGTTATTTTATTGCTTACGGGAAGAATTGTATTTTTAGATTTTGATGGTTATTAACCAATTTAAATGTTTTTAAATTTGGCGAATATAATAAAGTACACTATCAAACAAAAGTAATGTTAAGAAATTTTGGAATAATATACTTGTACACACATTTATTTTTGCATCTAAATTCAACTAATTCCTGAAGGTATCAAACATTCCTTCAGGATCATAAAGGTTGATTGAGATTGGTGTGAGCGATCTTTCCCTCACTAAGGGTAGCTCTAATGACGAGCAGTCGCCTGGTGTCTCCCGAGTGTATGAAGTGCACCTGAAAAGGTACGGTCCAAGGAAACAACTCGACAAAAACCTAGAAAATGAGTTTTATTTGGTAATTTCGATCGTGAGTGTTTGTACAAGAATGTTTGGTTCATGTTTTCGAAATTACGAACGCAAATTCATGTACTAGCTGTGCGTTGAGGCAGGCTTAGTTTGAGTATGATGTACTTGTACATCAAGTATGTGTACAGTAAACAGATGTACAATAGCATCTGAGGAGAAAGAAAACTGTAATATTGAGTAGTTGTAAATGTTATAGATGTCTGTTTGTTGTTTTATCATAAATGCTTGTAACTTCGGGTGCTATGCATTTTTTCATTGAGCTAGACTAGATATCACTGCTTCGTATTAAATGTAATGAATTTTAATATTTGCAATTTTGATTATCGTCTGCATTAGAATTAAATATATTCGTATTAACGAACTTTTTTCAACAGATGCCAAAATATAAACAGCAAACGAATTAACAATATATGAATGTGATAGTAAATTAATTGAAAGTATGTCTATATGATTTCACAACTTAACGTTTTTATTCATTTTAAGTAAACATTTTAACTTATAATTAGTTTTCTTCTTAGTAGACATTGTCTGTTGAAAAGAAAGGTAGTTAATATATTGACATTTCAAATGGGATATTACTGATACTAGCTTAATAACTAGTATAGAACAGTAGAGTACGATATAACGTCATGATAAGATCTGAAAGTTGAGAGCTTTTAGGTTAATTTTCTTTCAAATAACACAAAAGCCACATGCAGATTTCTACATCTCAACGATGTAAATAGATGTTTACCCGTTATGTTGCTATTCGTAATTTTAATATCATATTCGAAACAATCAGAAATATCAAATAACTTTATGTAAGAATATTGATTGAAATCAAATTACTTGGAAGTTTGGTCCCTGTTTTCGCCATTTGGTTCCAATGTGTATCTGAGGGGACGGGGAGATGTCCTTTGCTTCCGTACTCCGCAACGCGCCGTGCGTGCCTTGCAAACGGTACACCCCCCCCCGCTCCCCGCCTTACCCCGCACCGCCCCTCCCCGGCCCCGCCCCCCCCGCCTGCCCCGCCTGCCCCGTCCCGCTCCGTACCGCCCCTCCCCCCCCGCTCCCGCCCCCCCGCCCCCCTGCCTGCCCCACCTGCCCCACCTGCCCCGCCTGCCCCGCCCCGCTCCGTCCCGCCCCGCCCCGCCCCGCCCCGCCCGACCAGTCGGGCCGCATCACGGCGTCCGCCCAGAGCCGCGGTGTTTCGCGCTGTTTGCACATACTTCCATTACCTTCGCACACAGCGCCGTGCCGCAGCCGCCGGGATGCGCGTGACGTAGCCGCGAAATATCCCGCAGGGGGCCGTGGCCAGGGGGCGGGGCAGGGGGCCGCGCAGCTGGGCGGGCGGACGACGCACCGCCAAGGACTGCACCCCAAGGCGAACGATTGTTGGCCGGGAGCGCATAAACCGTCGGCGCACAAGGAATGCGACGCATCGAAACGTCGTGTTTGTTATTGTTTTCTAAAGGCTGATAAACCGTCGGTGCCAAAGGAGAGCGGCACATCAAACAATTTATCTTTTTGGAGTGTAGGTAATACGTTTTTTAAATAGTATATTTTTACTGGCAAACTTTTCACAGAAATGGTACACAATATATCCAAACGTTTTGTGTTAGACGATAGAGTCAATTACTTTGTCTTACACGGCGAAATAAAGGGCTCAGGATAAAACCGTTGTTTTGCAAAACAACGCTTTTTAACGTGTGTTTTATTTATTGTGAACCGCTGAAATAAACACGAATTTTATGGGAGAGAACAAAAAATAAATATTAATTAAACAAAATATTAGGAAAATATTTTTGTACTGGTTCTATAAATAGACATGTCCTGGATGTTCAAGTGTTTAGAGTACTTATTGATCCAACACCTCAAAGGGTCGTCGATTCGCATCCTCCTCTGAGTATATATGTTCGTCCGTTATGTTACGCCTGTGTGTATGTGTCGCGAAGGGACTCGCATTCTTCTGACTCAGGAGCTGAGGAGCACGCCAAAATGTTATTGTCTAGTTAACAGTTCAATACTCATCCCATTGCGGGTAAAGAGTAACTGGCATCGGTTAGAAAAAATCCACCACAACATTAATAAATAGTCGAAGGTCACAAAAAGCGAGAATACTGGTTGATGGGAATCGATTGTACTTCCCTTTAACAGAGAGCAGAGAGCAAGCCTTCAAGGAGCGTACATTATAAAACGTTGCCAGGTCCTGAAACTTGCAGTTTATATATGTAAATGTTCGAATAGGATTTTCCAGATTTCAAATATTCATGCGTCACGGCTAAGTACAGCGATGTAAGATGAGACGGCCAATTGAACTGTCTGTGCTGCTGCAAAGTCCGCGTCGGAATCGCCGCTCACTTACGCAGTGCATTTGTTTAGGGTTTAAGTGCGCTATCATTTTGAATCAGATTTGAACCAGTTGAATTTGTTTTACCACTAGTTTTGTAGACATTATTCAATCAGTTCTGAGGAATATCTGGACAAAATTGAAGAACGATTCTTCAATTTCAGTGCTTCATTTGGAGAGAAATATATCAGATTATTTAAATTGAATGAATTTCAAAATATTTTAATTACTGTAATTAAAAATTGCACTTAATTGAGATCATGCAATAAGCATATTATATAAAATATACGAGTTAATTTTTCAAACATTGGTGATAATCACAATTGTGATTCATCCTTTGTATGAATTTGTGACAAGTGTCATAGTCTCGAGCTCTCAACCAATTGAAAATCGTACGAGTAGTACTCCTATCACGACTATTGAATCAAAACTAAAAATTACGTGTTTGCGTTACTTAATGAGTAAATGTCGCCCCAATTATCAAATGTACGATGAGATAGTATTCTATTGTGATTATCGATCCTATAAATTCATTTCAATTCACACTTTGACTACTAGACTATGCCTTGACTAGGTGAATGAGCTTAATACATTTTTATTTTTTCTCACGATTCTAGCGTGGTATCATTTTAAAATGTCATGACCAATAGATAATGACAAAAAATTAATCATCGTATACCAACTGGTGCCAAGATATGAAGGGTCAGAAATGTCGATAAACGTTCATTATCATTGTGGACATTTGATTTATAGAACCTTAATCTTCAATTCTTACTTATAAATTATACCTTTATGAATCACAGAATATCCCATTTATTTGCAATGTTCCCATACACAATGCGAATGTAAGGCAGTCGTATATTTGCTTATTTAGAAAGCAGGAACATTTTTAAAACTGTGCAGAAAATGTAATCTATTCGATGTTTCCAATGAACTCACTTTACTTCTTGAAATTGGCACGGAACGTTCTCTCTTTTCCTTTCAGTTCTCGGCTTTTTAAGTCGTCGCTTGTGTATGCATAAGTTGGACGTAAACACACTTGAGTATTCGAGCATCCATGTTTTCCTCCGGCCATGTCTCGCTGCTGGTACGTGTGTATGTAGATGACTATTTACGAGAGGACACGGACTCTCAATACAACCAATCAGACTACTCCGATTCGTCGCCTACTATAAAGTGGTGATGCAGTAGTTCAATGAACGTTCAGTACAAACAAACAAACGTGAAATATGAATCAACCCAGCACTATTAGCGTAACATCAGAACTCTCTTAATAATTGTGATGTAGCATTATCTAGATGCAGTTATAATGGCAGAAAATGACACTTCTATTTATTGAATTATTGATGTCGTACTGTGAGGTAAATAATTTTCATTGAAACTCTAAAATCAGTTGTTTAGAAGACTATTGAATCAATTTTCTTTTTTGAAAAATTTTAATCAGTAGTTTTTGAATATTTTTAAGACAATCTTGAAAGTGATGAGTCTCCAATTAATTTTATAGACAGACAATTGCATAACTTTTTTTATTTTTCGGGCCTCGTCATGATTTGCAACAGTTTCGAGGATTGGTTGACCCCATCATCAGGCAAACACAGCAGAGACCATAATATGAAATTATTGTCGTGTATCGGTAAGAGGCCGTGTCAGACCATCAACATGGCAGTGGAGTGAATTTCATATTATGGGCTATGTTGTGTTTGTCTGATGATGGGGTCAACCAATTTCTGAAACTGTTTCGAATTATTATGAGACCCGTATAATGAAGAAAGTTCATGCAATTGTTTATAAAATTATTTGGGAACTTCTCACCTTCACGATTGTCTTAAAAATATTTTTTTACACATTAAAGACTGGTTCCTTGATTTCTTCCTTTTTCAGAACCATGAATGTATGTCATAATAAACCAGGTACTCACCATGAACTTCTTCAGGGTTGTGGAGTTACTGCCACAGGTGAATCCACGAAATCCTGCGCCTGGCGTGGTCGCTACGTGACGAGCGTATCCATGGCCAGCCTGCCCACGGCTCCAGGCGGCGACTCTCGCATGCGTATCGGCGGTCCAATCCGCGCGCACTTCCCGCACACGCGCACTCGCGGCACACGGAGATGCCCTCCCGCCGCGGAGAGCGGCGAATGTCGCGACGCGATTGTCTTGTCGCACACCGCGCGGCACGTGTTAACCACCACGCGATGGTTTCACCAACGTCGCCCCCCTCTCAGCCCCGACCAGTATTTAAATGAACCGCACACAGGAAACTTGAGTTTTCTCTTCAAAAACGAGTACACGCATCACATCGGGAAGGGGAGTCACCCGGTTCACCGTTAAATTCCCGCTGACCTATCGTCGCCGCGGGTTGTCGACGAAAGGAAAATCGACGCGGCGCGAAATAAGACGAGCGGAGAAAGGAGAAAATAATTGGTAATCGTTTTCGGTGAGGGAGTGACCTTTCAACAGTCGAGACAAAACACGACGCTCTCCTGGCCCCCGCACGCGCGGGAGGGGAGAAAAAAAAAAGACGACTACGAAACAGCCGACGGGAGAAACAAGACAGCAGCGACCGCGGACTTGCGAGGAAGTAGTGACGCGAAACGTTTTCACTTACAGCGGCGACGGAGATTATATACGATAATAAACTTTGATTTAATCAGCTTTACGCGGTATCCCGTTGTCTTTTCCCCAGAGGCGGGGAGGAGGGTAACCGGGAGGTCGTGAAGGGGGGTGGAGTGGGGGAAGAGGAGTTTCCTTAAATCTCGGACTTTATAGCGCGGGTTTTCACTTCCGCTGCGCGCCTAATGGAATAGCGCTGTCGCGCGACGGAGCGACGCACTACGGCGACACACGACCACGCACCGCACGCACACACCTCTTCTTCTTCTTCTCCTCTTCCGGCCGGGAGCGCCCGACGCGCATCGCGATAAGCGCCCCTCGCGCCCGCCCGGAAGCTCGCGTCCATTAACGCCACTCGCCGGGTGCGGGTGGGGACCGGTTCCCGGAGGGAGTGTGGACGCGGGGCGGTTGGCGACGAGCGGGATGCGCTTCCGGGTGGCGGCGCCAACGGCTTCCGGTCCGCGGGGAAGGCGGTCGATTCGATACGGGTGCAGCGGTTGGTTCACACGAGGGATGCACTAACTTTGGAGCGGGGTTTCTAGCTGGAAGATTTTTTTTTCTGGTGACAGATACGACTTGATATTTGTAACGACGTAAATTTGTTTACGAGAACTTTTCTTGAGTTAGAAGCACAATTCACTCGCTGGTTCTGATGATTACGCGAGCATCTGAAAAAGTGTTGTGATTGTTACGAAAGAACTTTTTTTTATTTCTGAATAGTGAGAAATTGTTGGAGATTCGTAACCAAACAAGCTTGCGAATAATATTGGGATTTTATTTCGCTGGTGTTCTGAAGAAGCATATTCAGGAGTCACTCGTGACACTCGCCGCGAGCACGTGCGTCGTGCGCCGCGCACACGTGGACGCGTCCGCCGCGAGCCGACCCGTTCGCTGGCCGCTGCTCGCGCGCGCGCGCTCGGAGGCCCCGACCAGTTGCGCGGGGCGAACACGTGTTGCTGCTACCGCTGGTGCCCGTCGGCGCTGTAGCGGGCCAACGTCTGCGGCGGCTACCGCTGCGCCACGATCCGATCACAATCAAGAAATTAAACTTGACCTTCCAGCTCGGCTTTCCACATGCACGAACACAATCCCCGCGGGTGGAGCCGGTGGAGGGGGCGCAGTGTCACGGCCCCCGTCTGGAGCGAGGAGGGGAACGGGGTAGGGGGCGGACGGACACACACGCCGGCCGGGCACGCCGGGGAGTTTGGCATGCACACTCACAAACACTCGGACACTCGCAAAGACCTGTTTGGCACTGTGGTGGCTTTCACGTGGAACCACACGACCACACGCCTGCCTGGCACTGAGAAACAATTCACGGTTGAGGACAGTCGGGGGGTACCGGGTTCGCTGCCACAGGTGTACACTTACGAGGAATGGTGGTGGACGGCAGGTGGTCTTCTGCAGCACAATAATCCAGTACGCGCGTGGTGAAACGGATTGGATTGTACGCCCACTAGGTTGAATCCACTGGCCGAAAACACACGTTGGAACGATTCGGTGGTCGGTGGCACTTCACCAACGGAGACACACACGCTGACTAACAATCCCCAGTTAAAGGCTCCGAGTTCGCTGCCCTGGGGGACGCCCGCTGTCGGCGGCAACGCGCGCTGCCGTTGCTGCTGCTGCCGACGTCGAGGGGCGGTCCGCGGTGCGGCGCGGACCACACACCCGGCCACGGGGGGGGGCGGCGCGGGGCGCGGAGCGGAGTGGCGGCGGCGGGGGTGGGGGCGGGGGCGAGCGGCGAGGGCTCGCGTCGTCCGTGGAACTTCGGCTGCGCTCGTGCGGTGTGCGCGCTGCCCGGGTCGGCCGCCTCGCGCCGGCGCTGCTCCTCGACTGCGGGGCTCCGCGCCGCGCGGAGATCCCGGCCGCCGCCGCCGCCGCCACGGCGCCTCGCAGCCACCTGCGTGACGTCACGCCCGCGCCGCGCTACGTCACCGGCGTAGTACTCCCGCCCAGGCGGGAAGCGCGGCGGCGGAGGCGGGTTGCCCGGTTGTTCATTCTTGTGACCGAGTTTGCACGCGGTGGCGGAGGCGGTGACGCGGGCGATGGGGGACCGCGGCAGAGATTTCGGCGGGTGAGGTGCTGTGGGAAGTCGTTGAGTGTGTGGGGCGGTGTTAACGAGGGGTTCTTCAGTGTGCGTATTCGCCGGTCCGTGTTTTGGCAGCGGGTTCGATGGGACGGTGGAGCATGTGAAGGTATCAGTGGACCTACATGCAAATGAACCCTTTATGGAGGCTTCCTGGATATTCAAATGTTTTGGATGCGTTACATGATGCAATATTAGACAGCGTTTTCGTGGATGAAGGAACCAACTAGTCGTTCCTTGACCCATATTCTTCTAATTTACTCCGTTGGATGTGGTACACGCAGCGAGAAATTAAAGACTGGAATGTCGAGAAAGGATGTATGTCGTAGGCAGTGTTTTTACTGCATCGTATTTTGAAGAGAACTCGGTTTGAGTACGTGTAACTCTCGGCTGTTATCTCTGACGAGTTTTGATTTTTCAAGAGTTCCCATACACGAGGTTTCTTTTAAAAAAATTGTAATAGTTTTTGTAAACATGGATCAGTTTCTTTGTCTCTGTGTGACGATAAATACTTGATTTATTTTTGTTAAGTCTGAAGTATTACGTCAGGATATTTGCTTTTAGAAAGATACTAGAAATATAACTAAAGTATCAATTACTTAATGTGTGTAGTTCTTTGAAGAACACTTCTGATAATTTTACATTATGGGTCAGTAATGGTTGATAGATTAGGTGAAATACTTCCAAAATCTGAATACGAGAACCTCAAGTACAAATGTTTAAGAAGCAAGAATGAGAGTAAATTTAATGCTCAGAAGTTGAGAAAGATTTTATTTCTGAAATGAATGTTTTGTGAGGATTGCCTCATGCTATTCAAGTTTAAAGTTCGGTTTTACTGATTTTATATTTCCAAGGCATTAAACACTATATTGAGCACTTCCACCACGATAATAAATAAATAATTATGTTATTGGGTTAAGATATAAATGTACCAATAAAATATGGAAACCAAAAGGACTTACTTCAAGCGGTTAATTGCAATCAACGTTTTCCATCAATTTCGAACATTCCTTTCTCGCCCAAATACAATTATTGACAACATCACACATGCATCGCCCTCCACAATTACGGGGACGGTGGTGCGAGAACAGTGGAAGAGCTCTCGTGTGGGCGTGAAGGTAGTATGTGTTGTCTACAACACCACAACTCTTTGCTTCGTCAGGAGTACACGTCCCCGGGTTGGGCACCTTGGCCTCTTTGGGCATTTATCTTCACCCCCCAGCGACGCGCGAACGCCGACAGGCTGACGTCCGAATCCAGCCTCCCCCCAATTCCTCCCTCCCCTCCCCTCGCGGCAACTTCCCCATACAATGCCGGGATAGGGGCGGCCCTGTTACCTCAGAGCTCGTACCGGGTAGTACCGGAGTCTCAACAATGCGCCACTCACATGCGCCGGGAACAAGTTCCCTTCTCTTTGCCCAGAGTATCGGGCCACTGCCACGACGAAGCCGAGAGCCCAACTGGGGGCCACCTGAACTAAGGCCCAGGAGGCTCGAAGCTCCCATCCCGTCTCCCCAATGCTTACCGCCAGCTTACGACGTGGGTAATGCCGGTACCGGAGTAACCTAACGGGGGTAACTAATTTCCCGCCGGACTTTAAAGTGGGATCCGGAATATTTCGAAAAGCATCCGAGTTCGACGCTCCATAGTCCCGTAGCCGGGCGAACCGGACTACCAAGAGCGTAGCATCCATCGCCTGCTCACTGCCCGCACCTTCAAGCTAACGACGTGAGCGGCGCCGCGAGACTCAGGGTGCGGGTGGTCGTCTACGACACTCCAGAGATCACGGCAACGTGCGCCCACGTGATCGCCCCCCCCCCTGCGGGTAGCGTAGAGGTAGCGGGTGGGCGCCGCAGGTCGATAAGCCGCCGCCGCCCGCGCTCGCCGCCGCGGCGCCGCAGCTTCCGCGCCGCGTGCAGATTAAGTGGCGCTCCGCCCTCGGGAGGCGCTGGCGGCGCCGGAGAAGCGATTGCTTCACGATGCTCCGCCAATCACCGCAGCAAAATCTGGACATTTGCGTTTTTTTGTTTGCTTTTGTTTTGTCTTTGTTTTTTGTTTCTTTTGTTTTTTTTTGTTATCGTGCATTATATATATATATATATATATATATATATATATATATATATATATATGCGTGTTTTTTGTTTAGAATGGGCTGATAATATCGTTATCAGATATACCAGTTTCTGACTTAGTTTCGTCATAATAATTTATTTCCGCATAAAACTTTTTCGACAGCATTGATTGCTTCAATAAGACATAAACTTTCTAAAATACTATTTTTTAAGAGAAGAAGAAATAGAAGTGAAGTAATTGATATAACTTCATTTGGACTATGAAGAGTAAATGACGAAAATTCAGTAAAAAATCAATACATTTGACGTAACATTTTGAAACTTTTAATATTTTTGAAACATTCATAAAATTAACATAAATTCTTATGCGAAAACAAAATAAAATTTTAAAAAATCGTATGTACAAACCGACATAACTCTTCTGTAATGTCTGCGTTCCGGTTTACACAAAGTAGTGGTAGCCAGGAGCATTTTCCTGCTGTTTAAGGAAAGGCTGGCAATGGAGAAAGGGGAAGGGGAGACACGGGTCACTTTCAAATATTTTATCAATGACTAGCTAAAGTTGTTGTCCGAGTGCTAATTTACCACAATCTTCTATTAGATGGGAGAAGGAAAGAATTGTATCTGCAGTGTGCAATGAAAGTGATTTTCTTTCCATCTCCACCATTCACCCCGCCTCCCGTTCAATCTCGCTCAGTTCTGTAACCCACCTCATCCCCCCCCCACCGCCCCCACTCCTCCGTCTCTGCTCACAGCTGCTTGACGACTTACTCTAATCTATTGGCTTCTTCTATCCACATAATGAAAGTGATGTGGCGAGTTACCTGTGCAATTTCATTTGTCAAACGTCTCAATTTACAGAACTCAATAAAACCCAGAAATTATCCCAAAATTTTCGTAATTTAAGACTAATACGGATTTAATTGTATATTTACCAAACACCATGCAAAACAATTTAAAATGGTTGTGAAATTTTCCCATGATGAAAGGTCAGGTTGGATGACACCAAAATGTAAATAAAATTTGATTAATTTGAAATACATAAAGAAACGCGTATTTGCAAAACATTCGTGTCATAGTCAAAATATGGCTTTGCTTTGCATATCCCTTCCACACAAATATCTAGTTTGCCTTTTAGAATTCTAATGCAAGCTTTCATATTCTGCAAGCTGATTTCACATTAAGCAAAAGAAGAACATGGAAATGCGCAAAAGATCGGTGATTTACTTGGTGAAGATACGCTTAATTACCTTTATACATGATTCTTATCTGCAATTAGTATTTATTCATAATTTGTTTGACACCACACAAACGTTTTAACTTTTGTAAACATAAATAGTTATCTTGCCAGTTTCAGAAGTATTGCAATGTTTTTTAATAGCTTATTCCCAAACATCGCTGGCATATTTCAATGGTGTGATGCACAACACTCCGTGTTTTTCGTGCACGGGATGTGTGAAAATAAATTACAGCCACCCAAGACGAAACTCTCGTCTTAGGACCCCAAAGTTTGGTGCATAGAGGAAAAGCAAGAGCATTCCGAGGCAAGAACTCTACGCTCCAACAGCGAACATGGAGCAGTTTCTGCATATCTTGAGAACTGCGTTATCCATGTGGAAACTTCGAGGCTGTCTCTGGCATTCGAATTATTTAGGTTGAAACTTGTCTGTGGTTTTCTCCTCCAAGTTGTCTCGCACCATTCATGGGTAGTAGTTGTAATACATGCGAACTCATTACGTCTAAAGTCAGATGCATCTTCTAGCTCGTTAAGCAGAACACTACTGTGGGAAGTATTGCTCGCTAAGTTGGACGCGTTCAGCGTTATAAATGAGCAAAAACAGACTGAAACGTAAGTGTTTTCAATTCATTCTATTTCAATTTTAGAATTTTCTTGGCATTTATAGAGAATTTGAATTTGTTACAATATCTTGTGGTTTAGGACACCGTGTAGTGCATCAAAATACAAGCCGTAATTATTTGCTTTATTAGGGGATTTTAATCAGATATTCATTTTGATTTTTTCCGAATACACTTCCTGATCTGTCTAGTGTTTTTTTAAATATTAATTCTCGTATTTTCCTGCTTTGAGATGCACTTACACCGTTTAACTCCAAAGTAGTGCACTCCCTCTACGAAACACGCGTTACGGTGTTTCAGCTATTCCTCCGTACGGTTTCTTTCGTCAAACAGAGGGTACTTTCAACTTTTTTATCTCCATCTTAGAACACAGACTTCGATTTCTCCATCAACCATAGCTTAATCCGACCCACTTACTTTCAACTTCTCGATGTTCAAGACCGCAAATTATAAGTCGACCTTTCAACCGATTAATTCCCCACCGGAGCAATCGGCGAGCAAGCCCAGCGCTCCAGCGTCTCATTTCGCTCTTAAAGGATAGGCGACTTTTACGGAAGTCGGTTGTTAGGATGAACCTTGCGTACCGGGATCTCCTCGATACGGTATGTGGTATCGCACTCGTTAACGAGCTCTTGGTGGGCCATGGAACGTTCCATGAAGTCCTCGTGGAGTCTGTCGTTCTTCACTGCCGACCTTCGCCGTCGCCATCAATGCCGCCACCTCCCCGCCTCCAGCACCACCACCCGCTCAGTAAACCACTACCTCTCCAACACCGTTTTCGTCATCGCCTCCACCGCAGCCACTTATTTACACCAAAATTACCATTACTACCACCACTCCAACACTTCCATAACTACCATAACCATCACTTCCACTACTTTCATACTACCATAATTTACCATAATACATCCAAACTAACACAACAATTCAGCTTCTCACATTTCACCGGCCTTTCACGCGTGATTAGAAAGTCGCGCACTTGATCGCGAGGATGTGACTGGAACGGGAGCAGAACAATTTCACGGTGCGTTTGCTTCAAGAGTTGACCGGCCTTTCAAGCGCGGCCGTTTAGCTGTTCTGGATGATTGAAGATGTGCAGTTTGGAGTTT
The DNA here is from genome assembly GCA_964035755.1 of Teleogryllus oceanicus. Lineage (NCBI taxonomy): Eukaryota > Metazoa > Arthropoda > Insecta > Orthoptera > Gryllidae > Teleogryllus > Teleogryllus oceanicus. The sequence goes on along the minus strand of CAXIVR010000008.1, from coordinate 67,796,711 downwards.
TTGTTAGACAACGATTGGCCACATCCGCGAGATGATATACGATTGCAATGGAAATAGATAGCACTTAGGCTGACGAGGAAGTACTCGTGCACAAAACATGCTTCTAAGTTTCGTAGGTTTATAAAGATATTCTTGTGCTACAACTTCTCACTTGTCACGTTCGGGTGAAATTTGGTATTAAATTCCTGAACATGCCCTCTAATTATTGGTGCAACTAGCTGCTTATGAGAAGGCTATGCATTTTCCCTCGTACACCATTGCAAAGAAATCGTAGCAAATGTGCCGTACAGAAAACAATTTGAATGAAATGTGAGTTAATCTAAGGTACGTTTCTATATATTATTATATTTTTGTAAATGTGAAAAGTTTTAAAAATGTCGGTCTTCATTTAAAATTAGAACGTTTAAAATCTAAACGTTTAGAACGTTTAATAGCGAGTTCCATAAAATATTACTTGGAAGTAAACATTAAATGCTCATGAAATTGAATAAGGATGACTATGAATTAATTATCCAGTTTCTGTGAGATGAAATATATTTATTTTGGACTCAACATTTTCCAAGCAGATTACATTTATCACAGAAAATTATTGCATAAACTATTTAATTGGGCTTCTTAGGCACATTATTTCAATAGCGTGTTTGAAGCCTGATAATTTTAGATTACAATATACCGTTATTTTATTGTTTCGCATGAACTGTCTGTCTGAACTTTTTTATTCTTTCGCATGAACTGTATAGTCTGCACATTTCCCGTCATTTACGTCACACAAATATTATCGAGTAGACTTTCACTGCAAAAGACTGTATTTCTAATTTACACAAAATACGTCTAGGCTTCTGAAATGAAAATAATTGAATCAGTATCTGACAGTACCTGAAACGTGGATTGAAGTGATGCACACCAGCTGAAAAGAATATAGACTCTTACACCATTCGGTAAACAAAACCTAAAATACTATTATTTACATATATTAAATGTGAAAACAAAATAAGTTTAGAACGTACAAGGAACCTTTTCGATTAATGAAAAACATTTGCTGTTATAGAATATAATATCATATGCTACTCGTTTATAATGTTGCTTTCTTGCATAAATTCACTGACATTAGAACAGAGTACAAATTTGTACGAAAGCATTCTAAATATTTATGTTTTAAGATAAACTATTATAATCTAATTGCATAATATACCATTATGCGCAAAATAACACATTGGCTTTATACTGCGATTTTTATTACTCTGCATCACAAATAAAGTATATCTTCCGTGGCATCATCCAAATAATCCGCGTCATCAAATCGAAAGGTTGAACGCCACCATACTGACGTCACCGTAGTGATGTGTAAGGTCCCGACTGGACGGCACGGTAACAGCTGATGAAATGTCTAACGCAGCAATGTAAAAACCGTAGTATATTGATGTTCCTCTATAGTACAAAAGAAACTTGTTTCTTTCGACGAGTTTGTTAAACTGTACGAGAAAAGCTTCGTTCCGTATAAGCACAATTAACAAACTGAGACGCTGAGGAGAGGAGCGGACGGGAGCTGCGAGTGGGACGGCTCGGTAACCTCTTATCGTCCGCCTGACGAGGCAGAGCGACCGAGGATCGGCCACGGCGCTCCCACGGGCGGCGCCGCGACGCTGGCGTCACCCGGCCACCGGAGGCGCCGCGGCGCCACTCCCCCCCCCCCCCCCCCCGCGCGCGGGATTGCCGCCTCTTGGGCGAACGCCTCCCGTCCCCTTCGACTTCGCTGGCGATCTTCACTTCACCCCGTCAGCCTGGCTCGTTACAGTTTGTTTCATCGTCGTCTTACTTATCCCGGTGAGGTACATTCACGTCTTATTTTGCGTTTGTTGTTTTTTTTTTATTTTAGCTGTTGCTCTTTTTAATCCCTTATTTTCCGTCGTTATGAATAGTTTGTTCGTTGGTTCCATATTGGTCGTTCCTATACTTGCCTCACCCTCCTCAACCGTCTCGTCTCGGGCGGCTCAACGCGGTGTTTATCGCTGTTCCGGCGCCCACCTCCGCAAAGAATAGTCGCCTCTTGGACGAACGCCCACCTATTCCCCCTCATGACTTTGCCCCCAATCGCCTCTTCACCCCCCTCCGTCTGGAGCATCATAACCCACGTCGTTATGGTTTATTTCATCTTCGTCTGAATCATACCCGTGTGATACCTTACGATTTCATTGTCTGTTTATTGTTTTCATTTTAGTTACTGTTATGTTTAATCCCTTCATTTTCAATGTTGTGAATACTTTCTTCATTGGCTCCATTTGATCTTGACCTTTCCTTTCCTCACCTGACCGGCTTCGCTCAACGCAGGGTTAAACGCTGTTTCGACTCCGCAAGGAATAGCCGCCTCTGGTGCGAACACCCACCCACCGTCCCATCGCCATGCTTTCGCTTGCAATCACCACTTTACCCCCATGGTCTTGCTCATCACAGCCCGGCTCGTTACACTCTATTTCATCGTCGTTTTACTCGACCTCGCGTGTACATTCAAGTCATATTTACTGCAATTGCTCTGCTTATTTCTCAATTTATATTGTTTCTCCGTTTATTGCTTTTATATTAGTTGTTGCTCTTTTTAATCCTTTTCTTTTTCAACGTTACTAGCAATTTATTCATGGGTTCCGCATTGGCTTTCCCGCCTCTCCTGTGCCCGACACGGTGTTTAACGCTGTTCCGAGGCTCTTCTCTCCAACATTTCGCCGCCTCTTGGGCGAATCCCGCCCATCGCCCCTCGTGACTTCGCCGGCAATCGCCTCTTCACTCCCCCCCCCTCGTCTGACCCATCACAGCCCGCCTCGTTACGGTTTGTTCCATTGTCGTCTTATCCACACGTCATATTTACTATCGTTGACCTGTTTATTCTCTTCATATACATTGTTGCTCTGTTTATTGCTTTTTTGTTATTTTTTTGTTAATTTTAACTCCTTCATTTTCAATGTTAGGAACACTGTTTATTAATTCTATATTGGGTTTCCCGTATCGTCTCGCGCAACCCAACACGGTGTTTAACATTGCATCATTTCGCTGTTCCGACGCTATTCTCCGCAATGATTAGCCACCTCTCGTGCGATCTCCTGCCCAAAGGCCCTTATGCCTTCGCTGGATATCGCCTCTTCACCCTGTCTGGCTCATCACAGCCCACCTGATTACAGTTTGTTTAATCGTCGTCTGACTCATCCCCGCGTGGTTCATCTGTTTATTTTTTTCGTTTCAGTTGTTTGTCTTTTTAATACCTTCATTTTCAATGTTGAGAATACTTTGTACATTGGCTCCGCATTGGCCTTTCTAAACTCGCCTCACCCTCCTCAACAGCCTCGTCTCCCGCGGATCAATGCGGTGTTCTGACGCTCTTCTCCGCAACGATTATCCGCCTCCTGTGCAATCGCCCCAACATCGCCCCTCATGACTTCGCTGGCGATCGCCTCTTCAACGCCCGGTTGGCTCATCACATTCAAGCTCATTACAATTTATTTCATGGTCGTCTACGCCGACCCCGCCTGGTACACCCACGTCATATTGACTGTAGATGCCCTGTTTATTCTCTCCACTTACATTGTTGCTCAGTTTATTGCTTGTATTTTCGTTATTGCTTTTCCTAATCCCTTCATTTTCAATGTTACGAGTACTATATTCATTGGTTCCATATTGGCTTTTCCGCCTCGTGTCGCGTGGCTCAGCACGGCGGTGCTAACGCCGTTTCAACACTCTTCTCAACAACGATTAGCTGCATCTCGTGCGATCTCCACCCAATGTCCCTCATGTCTTCGCCACTTCATTCCCCGGCTGCCTCATCACAGCCCGGCTCAGTACAGTTTGTTTCATCGCTGTCTGACTCAACCTCTTAGTGGTACCTGCCTGTCATATTTACGGTATTTGCCCTCTTTATTCTCTAAACATACATAGTTAATCTGTTTATTGCATTCATATTAGTAGTTTCTCCGTGTATTGATATTTTTCGTGTTAAGAGTGCTGGCTCTATATTGACCTCTCTTCATCCCGCCTCGTCTCGCGCTTCTCAACATTATGTCTGACACTGCTGCGACGTTTTCGATTAGCCGCATCTACTGCGCTCACACGCCCATCCCCCTACTGCCTTCCCTTGCATTCTCCACTTGGTCCGTCATTACTTCACCCCGACGTTTCTATTACGAGTACATTTTTTTAGCTTTTTTTTCACATTGTTGCCATATCTTATTCTTTTTTTTCCCAATAATTGTTGTTGTTGTGTTTTTTTTCAAATTCGTTTTTTTTTTCATGCATAGTTCGTTCATTTTTATTGTCTCTGGTTTGATCTCCCCTCGTCGCACGTCGGTGGCCTCGCCTCGAGCGACTCAACAGCGTTTAGCGATGCCCCGACGCTCCTCTTCCACAAGGCTTAGCCGCCTCTTGCGCGACGGCCCACCTTTCCACCACCTGCCTGCCCCGGCAATCCCCACTTGGCGCGTTCTTCATTCACCCCGTGCGACTCATCAACACCCTGCTCATTAACGTTCAATTCTTTGCCGCTTACCACTTGGTCCATCACCTCAATATTTGTTGTTACCCTTGTTATACCATCTGTATTCATTGTGGTGCTGTTTATTTCCATCACATTCTTCGTCACACTTTTCATCCTTGAGATGAAAACTCGCCTTGTTCACGTGCACCTGTCCATTTATTCATCTGCACTGTCCATCTGCGTGTGTTCATTTATTCTCTGCCCGTTATTCTTGTTCCTCCTACTCTTAGTTCTTCCATCCGCATTCTGGCCACCTCTAGCTTCGTTCACACTATGATTGGTGTATCTTACGTCTGTGATAGCAGGTGATGTCACCATTCCCTTGATTTTAATCACTCCCTTGCCCTCCGTTTGCCTCCTTCTCAGCCTTCCTTTGTTGCCACGTGGTACCGTACTGTAGTTAACTCCTACCTGTAGCTCGTTCACTCTGCCGCCAGGAGCATACCGCTCAGTTAAACGATCCGTTGGACGAACTAATGTGTGCTCCACTTACAAGCGTTGTCTCCTGCAACTTCACCTTCCCTCGTCCTGGAACTGGTCCTCGTCCTGGGAAGTCTTTTCGACGCTTCCTCACGTCACGACTCTACGTACACTCTCTATGCTATTCCTATTCCATTTGTTTATTGATTTATTTCCATTGGTCTCTTCATTCCAGCTAACCAGTCTTCATGCATTGACCGGAAGCGGTAGCTCAGTGCATCAACTGATGTCACTGCAGCGCCTCTGACCGGGAGGTCCTAGGTTCCAGTTCTGACGACGGTAGGATTTTCGACACAAGCTTGTCAGCTAGGTCGAATTCAGTCGCTGTTTGGAGGAGAATTCTAGAAGCCGGCTGCTCTGATCGGCAGTTTTCCGTCGTTTCTCCGATCAACACCAGGCGAATGCCGGAGTAGTACCATAACAAACGGGCCACGGACCGCGCGCGATCTCTCCTTCCTCTTCCTTTTCCTGTCCTCTCTCCTTACACACACAACTTACATTCACTATACTACCACATATTGCGGGAGACCGGTCGGGAGCTCAGAGCTTTTCCTGACTGGGGCGGTGCCCCGCTGGTGGAAGAGTCCTGGTTATGGGGAAACCCCACTAGCCGACGGTAGGTCGGCGCCGGATATCGCCATCCTGCGGGGGAAGATCGCCGCCATCTCCCAAGAAAAACATGCACTGCACTAACGGGACTAATGACCAAAGCAGTTGACGCGCCCGGAAACACGAAACAATCAATCAATCAATCAATCTTCTTGCATTGCATCATCGCGCTTCTTGACTTACGTTTCATTTTTTTTGTCTCCGATCCTTTTTAGGACCTCATTCTTTAGCTCGACGTGTACGGCTCCTCCAAATCGCTCTGCCCATCTGGGCGGAGGCACCCGTCGCGCTGGCGCCTCTCCGCTACGCAGGAACAGCAGCGCAGCGCCGCGCGGGCAATTAGCAGGCGCCGGGCGGCGAGTGGCACCGGGGCAGCGGGAGACGCGGCGCTGGTGGAGACGGCAACGGCGGAGGAAGCGACGAAGGCGCTGATGGAAGGGTTCAGAGGAGGCGGGGAGGAAGCAAAGTGGAGCGGACGAAACAGAGAGGAGGAGGGGCGAAAAAGGAGGAGATAAGAAAGGAAGAGACGAAGGACAGGAGGAGGAAAGGAATAAAGGAAGGTTTGGAAGGAAAGGAGGGGAAGGAGGAGGAGGAGGGGGGGGGGGGAAAGAAGAGGAGGCAAGGAGGACGAGGACGAGACGGAAAGGAGGAGGAGGAGTCGGAAAAAAGGAGAAGGGGACGGAACGGCGGAGGAGTTGACGAAAAGGAGAGGAGGCTACGAAGGTGCCAGCAGCGGAAGCAACGGTGCCGGCGCGGCGCGGCGGTGGCAGTGGAGGCGCCGGGCGCAGGCGGCGGACGCGGCCGATGACCGAGTTTGCGCCGCGTGCCTGCGCCTCCCCACGCGCTAACGACACTCGCGCCGCCCGCTGTTCTTGCGCTCACTCTCCCACGCGTGCGCACGCATCCCCACGCGCGCACCGCACCTTCTCTGCGCCCCCAGCGGCGGAACGGCCCGCCGATGGCCACGAGCCGACTGTTACGATGTTGGCAACACGGATTTTGGATTTATGAATTTGAAATATTTTGACGTGACTACTAGGATTAAGTATGTGCTACTTATGTGAGATTGATTGTGAAATGGCTGAATCGATATTTGAGAAAATGTCATTGAATGTTTAAAGAATTCTTTTAAGAACTATGGGGATATTGGGATTCATCCAATTGAAACTCATTTTCAAACAATACCGTCATTAATAATACTAATTTGTTAGTTTTTCGTACATGACATTTGGGAAAATCACTCAAAAGGGAAGTTGAGTGAGGAGAGTTGAGTGAGGAGAATGAGGTGGAAAGGAGACGAAGGATCCACTCCTTTCCACTTCCAAGTTAATTTTTGCTTGGTGCTGGAATTTTTCCACATAGTTGACACTTTGTATGTTCCTCGATAAGGGAAGAGGGACGCAAAACTCAGCATCAACGTTTATTTTTCAGCTCTCTCATATTATGTTAATACCATTTCAAGTTAACTTAAGAATTCTATGCAATGATTTCTTCTTCAGTAACAACATTGAAACAAATAAAATGTGGAAGTACATTTCAATAAAATGTCATCGACAGGATTTGACCATATTGGTTAAGCGAAAGTGAAATATAATGGAGGAGTCAAGTTTTTAAGTGATCGTTACTCTTTCCATATATTTTTGAATATTCATGAACTGATAAAATGACGCAAGTTTTCGAAAACCAATGCGCAATGTGGTGCATAAGCAGTTTTTAGACTTTAGGCGTTTGTGGATGTTTTAATGGAATGAATTAAAAGAGAGTTTGGCCACCTCAATCAGATAATTATTTTCTCGTGTACTTGTATATGGGGAGTACGAAAGTAATATGAAGAAGGCTATGGTGCAAAAAATTGATGTCGGGAAGGAAGAGGAAGTTATCAATTTAGAGATATTTCCCATATTACAAAACAGTTTTTACGTTTAAAATGTTTTATGCCCCATCCATTTGACTGCCTATAAATAGATCTAGATCCTAAGTTGTGCATATGATATCTATTTTTAAAAAAAGCTGATACGTCTGGCCAATATCTAGGCCTTACGGGTTTGAAACGAATCTTTTAATTTTAGAGGTCACTTACAAAAGATTTTCAGAAATTATTACATTACAAAAATTGCTCCAACGAAGCCAACCGCTGTAATAAAATGATTAAAGTTCGATTTTGTAAATCTGATATTTCGAAATTTGCGACAAAACACTACAACATTATTGCTACACACATTTTTGACATAAGATAGGTACATTATTCAAGCTAGATCTTGTTTAAAACCTTTAATTTTTTTAAGTTAATTCGTAATACTTTTTCAAAAATACGTAAACAATAATTTTTCAAAAAAGAGGTTCAAATATTTTCATACTTATTGTAAAGAAGGAGATTAATACACGGAATTATCTGAAATAAGTCGTCACAAGTCTGTCACAAAGAAACCATCGTTTGTGAATTGAAATTCCAGTGGGGACAAATGTTTTTCCTTGTTGTTAAGGTTGAAAACATTGGCAGATTCCCACAAAAACTTAATCAATATAATTTCTACGTGCAATAATTTAACACGGGTCCAACTAGTGTTATTAAATTACGCAATCGTGACAAATAATCTGATAAGGTTTGCGCTATTGTAACTCCAACAAATTCCGAATTGGTGTATTTTTGAAATGTTACAGTAATTTTGTCATGATTTCAAGAGGTTAAAGTTGTAGTGATTTCAGCTTTTTAAACTGTTGATTATACAGTATACATTAAAACTATAATGTTAGTATTGAACTGAACATTAAAATAGTTATCGTTGCTACAGAAATCGTTCTTTACTAAAGTCAACAAAAATAGCCAGCAAAGAGCCTGTTTGTCCAGTAAAAATTTCACAAAGATAGTTCACAAAACAGTCGATACATTTCTGTTTGGTCGCGAAATAAACGGCTCACCTTAGAATAAAAGTTACCCCGCAACACGAAATGTTTTTAAATGTCCCATTCCTCGTGCACCGACGATAAATTTTCATTCGTCGCTCGAGTGTACTTCTCAACTGTCTCCCCGGTTATTTTCTTTCTCTTTCCCTTCGGGGACAGACTTCAATAGCACACGTCAACGCGTCCCCCCCCCCACCCACGCACGCACGCAGCGTGCGACGGTTCGCTCAAATTATAAGCCGTGCGCCATTTTTGTCGTTGTTTACGCGCGCCGAATAATGGTGGGAAGCCGAACGCTTCCTGGCCTAATCTCATCCGCGCGGGAGTGGGTCGTAAAAACGGGCCGCATTAGGGCGGGCTGCCTTCCCACGCGACGTGTGTCGGCTTGCGGTGCTGACGGGCTCAGGGGAAAGGGCACCGCTTTTTTTTTCATTTTTTTTTTTGCTTCCCCCCCCCCTCGAGTTAAAGATCTCGCGCTCTAATGGTAACTTTCGTCAAGTCGTTGGTCTGAGTACGTGTTTGACGGCGTCTGTCTGCGTCCTGTTAGATGGTAGCCGTCGTGCGTCGTCCTGCGTGGGCGAGAGCACTTCCGCTGCGAAGGTGTCGCGTCCGTCGTCTGGGGGGAATCCCCCCCGTGTCGATGCGCTCGGTGACGCCCTCTGATGACGGGCGGCGGGAAGGTGTTTGTTGAAGAGGTGCTGTTCGTCTGCGTGCAAGCTGTGGTGTTTTGGGTGGATAAAAACCATTACAGGGGTTTTATAAACTACCTGTTGACAGGGGGGTCTTGGAAGGGAAAATGAAATACTGTACAAAAACGAGTAATCTAAGAAGTTTTAAATTTTAGAAGAATTTTTTATCATTTTTGTTTTAAAATGTAATTTCGTTGATCTCGTTAGATAATTCTTTATTGACGTTTTCATTGATTTTATTTATAAATTGAAATGCTAGTGAATTACGTATTATATTTTATATTACAAGAATTATTAAAATATTAGTATGACACTTCTGTTTTATGACATAACTTTGCAAGATGTTTTCCTAAACTGAAAAAATTCAAATATCTGTTATTTTTACCTCTTATGTTAGTATTGGAATTGTTGTTATTTCTTCCTGCTGATCCTATTCTAATGATGCAGATAGATGGTTCGTTTCAAGTAGTTTTGGATGTATGGTCCAAAACTACTTGAAACGAACCATCTATCTGCATTATTATGTTTGTAGCTTGTAGTTGGTTTGTTGTAGCTGGACTTTCTATAAAAGATAGTAATGATATTGAATATTTTAAAATAATGTTTAAGCTGAAACCACCCAAAAACACAAAAAGCATAGTGCAATTGCATTCAGATTCAAAATTATAAGTCACAATTTTGCCAACCAAATAAACATCTTCAAGAAAACTCCAAGAAAACAAACATGGTAGCCACTCGTCTCAGAAGAGATACCGCAAGATATCAGAGGTCTGGAAATATATTTTGTTTTTAAGGCCTACAAAATATAGCAAAATGCAAATTCAGATGCAGTAAAAAATATAAAACCACATAAAAGTGAAGGTGTATTGCTTGCTACTTTTCCATATTTCCAAAAGTCAATAGGGATTCCATTTGGTCATGACTTTGTTTTACTTCTTATTCTTATGCTTTACCTTTGTTTTTATTCTTTTCCTCGTGGCGCATCAGTCGAGGCTTGACTTAAAATTTCCTTCTTGCAGACCTTCCGCAGTCACTCGATATCAGGATAGGCCAAATGAAGATGGATTGCCCCATCGCTCGGCTCTAAAGATATAAATGCAGAAAAGAAAAGGAGGATCTCACGAGGTCTGAGGCTCGTCTTGAAGGTTCTACTCGGGCGTTCGCCTAGCATTGATCGGGGGAGAAACCTCGCAAACATTCCGTGAGATAAACCGACCTTCCGAATTCTCATCCAGACTGCACTATTGCATGACCTCGCTGTATTGCCTGTGTAGAAAACCCTTTCTCCATCGGAGCCTCCGTAGGCTGCGAATTGCGAATTCTCTAAAGTGACAATTTCACGACTTGAATGACACAGAGGGCGTCACCGCTTCCGTAGCTTTGTTTAACAACACACTTTTCAAAGGCTCCTTTGCAAATTTTCTTGATTTGAACATTTTGAAGAATGAAAACAATAAATGAACCACAACCATAAGTATAGTGTTCCTGACCGGATCATTATTTGCGAGTAGAAGACATCAAACTCTCTAGATGAGGATTATCCCCAGCTTCAACCACCAGCAATTTGCTTCTTTATTCATGGTCTACGAAGCTTCAGTTTCAAGATCGAAATGAAGTTTTCGCCTGTTGTGATTCTGTTGGCGATCTTATTTACCTTCTGGCTTTATTTATAATGCACAATTAACCACATAACATAACCTCCATACAACTTAAACAGAAAGAAAAAATAAGAAAAATGAAAGCCACATGTATTCCTAGTATAGCTAAAATTTAATTGTTATGCTTTTGCGCTCTTCAAATATTACCATAATTACAGTTTTGTAAAAGTTAAAATATGAGATAAAAACACATAGTAACACTGTCGTTTTACGTGTTCGAACGAAAGGAAGCTGAGTGTTCTACCTTCATTGAGCAGACTATCTCTCGCCCGAGATGACCCCGATGCTGTCCAACAGGGTTATTATCATACGTCTTTACTTGTATTTCGCACATGAAGAGGCGCTCAAAGCATATGGCATGGGCATAAGGGCTTTGCCCCTTTCTTCTCCGTACATATTTTCCGAGAAATGAGTGCTGACTCTTGGCGATTAGGGTTAATTTTGCCGGTTGTTATTATTTTTTTGCTTTATTTGCAGTTAGGTTTTACTTTTAAGTTAATGAACAGGGCCACATTCCAATTAAATTTTATTGTGCACTAATTTAATGTAAGAGGTTACTTCGATGGTTTCTTGCCCGATGTATTATTTACATCCATGTTTTAATTTTGAACGTCGATGTTTGGTAACATCGATGTTTTGTTATCGATGTCGCTTCACTACTTGCGAGAGGCAAAACCCTGTCTAGTAGGACCGCAGCTCCTGGGGATATGTCGAGTGTGACATTCAAACGCTTGGAGGCCCATTGCTGTGTGGGCGACGCAGAGGAGGAAGTGTTGGGTGATTCTGCGAGGTCGGGTTGAGCCGGTCGCCCGATGCCTCTAATGATACGGTCGGTGCATTTGCCGGGTGCGAAGGGGCTTGTGGGAGTGTGACCGCGTCGGAATCGAATCGGAGGTGCCAATCGCAGGTTTCTTAACCGCTCATTGGCGGCGGGCAGGTGATGAGCCAATTGCGGCTGTTTGCGTTTCGACTGTTAGGTGAGCGTGTGTGAAAATGTAAAAGAAAAAGTATGCGTTTAAGAAGCGTCTGGGTTGAATAACGGTTTGTTCTTCCAGACGTCGCTGTATCGAAAGGGCGCTTTTTAAGGACTGTTCAAAGTGACCTTTAAGGTAACTGTGATTTTCGCCGGATGATTATTGATAACTATCTGTGACCGGTAGCGGTAACTCAGTGCATCAACTGATGTCACTGGAGCGCCTGTGACCGGGAGTTCCTAGGTTCGAGTCCTGACGGCGGCAGGATTTTCGACACTAGATTTCCAGCTAGGTTGAATTCAGTCGCTGTCTGGACGAGATTTCTAGCGGCCGGCTGCTCTGGTCGGTAGTTTTCCGTGGTTTCTCCGATCAACACTAGGCGAATGCTAGAGCAGTACCCTAACAAACGGGCCACGGACCGCGCGCGATCTTTCCTTCCTCTTCCTTGTTCTATCCTCTCCTTTTACACCACACTTACAATAACATTCACCACACTATCACATATTTCGGGAAACCGGTCGGGAGTTTAGAGCTTGTCCCGGCTGGGGCGGTGCCCCGCTGGTGGGAAAGTCCTGGTTAGGGGGAAACCCCACTAGCCGACGGTAGATCGGTGCCGGATCTCGCCATCCAGCGGGGGAAGATTACCGCCATCTCCCGAGAAAAAATCATGCACTACACTAAGGGGACTAATGACCGAAGCAGTTGACGCGCCCGGAAAACAAAACATGAATTAACTAGAAATGTATTGTACTGCTAATATAATTTACATGTAAGGTAATATCTCAATTAATTGACCATTCCTTTACATCTTTCAAAAAAATCGGTTTAAGCAATGACATTTAAATATTTAATTTAAACAGTTTTGCCTTCGTTCTCATAATAGAGGATGATTCAATAGTGGAAATGATCCTTGACATCCTCGGCTGTGTGCTGCTGTGTTACTTCGACTTCTAAATTTTCTTAGTCTGTGAATAAAGTTCATTTTTTACTATCGTGTGCCATAATTTACTGTTATTGAATATAATCTTATTTTAATTAATTAAAAAAACAGTTAACTTGTAGTATTCGGCACAATATAAATCTCATTCGAGATTTTAATGTAATTGTGTGAAAGAAATTTTATTTCGTTAGGAATTGTAAATTAATTACATTCAGTTTTTAATTAAGTTTAGTTTCCATAAAAAGTTATAATCTAAAATTTTTAGTTTACTTATTCATTTCGTATCATTATATTTGTAGTGCAAAGAAATGCCTAAGAATTGCCTATTCATTACCTTCCGAGTTCCCTTCGATAGTCTTCACTTTTCCATTCCGTTACATTGGAGCAAATTCTTTCCATATTCTTTCGATCTTGGTATGTATCGGCATGCGAACAATGGCAAGCAATCTTCACGCGCCTGTGCAGACTTCCTATAATTTATTCTTGCGACAAAGATGGCAACTCCCGCTTGCTTTCCTGCTCCGGGTCCTCTGGAAGAATTGAATTCGCCTCGAAATACGAACTGGAACGCCCAAGGAAAGCTGAATAGAACGGATTTCAGTCGGGTCACGTGTCTCTATAAAGCAAGAAATAGGACAGTTGATTGAAAAAGGAAATGGAAAAAATGTCGCCGAGGGAAACGCCAATACGAATGTACAAAGGGATCTTCTGCCTCGTCTCTCGTCGTTTTCTTTCCCTATTCGCGATGCCGGTATCGCCGGTGTGTTGCGTGCGTGATTGCAGTCCCAAGTGTGAGGTTTTAAATGTCATTCCGATGTTATTAATGAAACTTTGGTAAGATTTACGTTAGATTTTTAAATGTCGACGTGAATTAAGAAATTGAAATAAATAAACTTCTTATTCTCTTGTGAGATATCACTATAAAATCGAAAGTACCCTTGACATTTTTAATCTTTTCGTAACTTCTTTCCGTTATTTACCTACTTACCTGGATATTTAGCTATTTCCACAGGTTTACTGTAGAGATTTATTACTATACCGCAGTAAGAAATATTGCACGATTCCCTGCTGGTGATTTGTGGTAAGAAAGAAGTATAGTCTTTCAGAGGAGTTGAGGACCTCTGCGATGTCCTCTGTATTAATTTAAGCGGTAAGCTTGGTGAATGGTGACACGTTTCTCATATATTTATACTTACGCATAGTCTCTCTCTTAATTTCGTTGGTTTTCGGCAGTTTCACTTCATGAAGTTGTAAGATAAATTAATATTTACTTTAAATATCAATATTACGCTGAAATTGTTGGTGTATTTGTCAAAAAATACCTATTCGGTCGTGCCGTTCACCAATGGCGACACGAATTTTAGATTGATATTTCAAATTTTGATCAAGATTTGCAGATACAATACGCAAAAGTTTTCTTGATATTGCACAGTGGGGGGATGAGGGAGAGGGGGGCTCTGGCGACGTCACGGCTTAAAAGGGCGTACCAACTGTGGGCATGAACTTAACGCGCCAAAGCGTGCCAAGAGAAATGCTACAATTATTTTGAAGGTATGAGGTGGTTGTTGCTACTTTTGTAAATTGGTATGTGCCGTTCCGAGTCGAATTAGTAACTCGACGGTGCTATTCAGCGTTGAGTGAGAAGTAGGAGCTCGTGTACCAAGAAAACTTGCGCAAGCAAGAGACGGTGAACCCAAAATATAATTATTGACTACTTATTTGAGCAAAATATCTACTAACTGAGACCAAAATTAAATTATAAGCGTAGTGTGTACATGCATAGAGTTTGTAGCTGGATAATAAATTTAAATAATTTTTAGTGCGAAAATTCATCAAAAAATAAAAATTCGTGTTTGGCACAAGTTATTGAATTTCGTTTTTTCGTGTGTGTGTGTGTGTGTGTGTGTGTGTGTGTGTGTGTGTGATACGTTGCCGTATGACATAACCGTTATGTAAACAATTCCAAAAATTACAAATAATTGTTCATTAGTCGTCCTAGGTGGCCTGTCAGAGAAATTGTGCAGAATTCCTTACTAGCAGAGGCAAGAATAGCCAAAAACAGGAGAAGAGACAACCACCCTTTTCAATTCCCTTTTCCATTCCAACTTTTTTATTCACAGGGAGATGTTTCATAAGTAAGTAATCAAGTATACTACAATAACAATAAAATTATTACTTCAATGATAAAATCAATTTCAATTATTAATCTATCTTGAACCATTTTCAGCATACCGATATCTGGAGAATATTAGGTATTGAAACTATTTATGCAAAGCAAGTGTTTTATTGTGTAAGGATACGGGGCACATATCAAACATTTCACAGACCTTGACCCCCAATTCTTGTTAGGGATTATAAGTGTGAAGCACCTGATACAGAGGAGGGTACGCAATACAGTAAGAGTTGATTTTCTTAGTTTGAAGGTATTATAATTCTATAATGAGTATGTGTACCAATGCTTACTTTGCTTTCATAGCACTTGTAAAATAAATGATCCGAGTTCGAAGCAACACGATGTACGAGTTGCCACGTTGCCACGCCCCTTTGGGGAAAGTCGAGGTTGGGTGTTCATGAGGTGCAGGGAGGGGGAGGGAGCAGTTGAATTGCTTTAGCCGTAGCAACGCCCACGAGACCCCTGGGGGCCACCTCTTTCGCCGCGACGCTCTCTGCGGCGTCTCCAAGCGTCCCTAGGGACCCAGACACCGCCACCGCCACACGAAAATCCTACTTCTCCTTCTGGCTACTGTTTCCTCCGTGTCCACAGGCTCCTCCGTGACTACCGTCTCGTCCGGTCTCCTCTGGCCTCCGCCATTTCGAACGGCTCAACCACATGTAATGCCTCTGCCGACATTTGTTATCGTCCTTCTATTCTGCTGGCTCTTCCCTGCGTCCACCTTCACCACCACTTTTGTCATCGCTAAAGTCTCTTTATTTCAGCCTTTGCCGATACCATTGCCGACTCTTCTCTACGCTACCTCGCAGACTCTTAATACGAGTCTAAAAGCTCACTACCCCGAGGTTCAATGAGGCACTAGCCTCTCTGCATTGAATTTTGGGTTATTTGTGTTGTGTAGGTCGGCCAAGTTTTCGAATTATTTTGATTGGGTAAATTGAAATATTTCTTCAGTCAAAGTAAGAAAATGTTCAGTTGCATCAGCGTTTTTGTTTTTGATTTTGTTTTTCAAAATACATAATATTTGTTATTTATCCCATTCAAATTCACAAGGATTTGGATTCGACTAGATTGATTGTGGAATAATCTTTTAGAAGTTAATTTTGAGTACCATTTAGGAACGATTGTTAGGAGATTGTTAGGATTAGGATTGTTTACAGACAGACTAACAGAAGTTATGAAAATCCTTGAGAGTTTTATAATCAGAGACCAGCAAAGCGTTCATTTATGTCACATTCTCATGAATGTTTTGTAAAGTTTCATAACTTTGGAAAGTTGTCCGTATATGAGTATACAAAGAAGCAAAAACTGAGAAAGTTCGTGGACACAATTATTTTAAACAAAGTAAGTTAAAATGAGATAAACATAAACACATGCTATGTTCAGTCTTCGAGAAACAAGGAGCAGAATGAATGAGAGCGGCTAATGCCAGCGGGAGAACTAAGGGCCAATAATCAGCGATTACTGCGAGGAAAGAGGGAGAGCAAGTGCAGTTAAGAAAGCGAAAGTGATTGCGGGTTTAATACTGATGGAATGAGTTGGCGTGGGCGTGATTGACGGTGTGGGCGAGGGCGAGGGAGGGAGGGCGGAGGCTTCAGGCTAGGACGAGGGTTTTTTACGGGAGAGACAAAGGGAGGAATGGAGCGAAAGTGAGGGTTGGAGGCTGAGGCACAAGGAGGCAAGCCAGAGCGAGGCAAGGGGCGGGGCGAGGGGCGAAAGAGGGCGAGAGTGATCCGCGCCGCGGGGCGTGTCGAGGGCGCGGGCGAGGCGTGGCGAGGCGTGGCGTGGCGTGGCTCTGTGCACGATGTGCGGGTCGGTGCCCTTCACGGGCAGGCCGTGCCCTGCCCTTTTGCGCCGCACCGCCACGCGTCGCGTCTGCCGCGTCAGCGTTTCCGCTCGCTGCCTCCGCCGCCCTTTCCTCCCTCCCCCCTCCCTCCCTGCCGCCTCGCTGGGCGCGCCGCGTACCCGTGCACCCGCTGCTATAGTTGCGCTCCGCAGCCACATGCGTGGTTTAAGGAACATGAAGAGGGAAATCTATCTTTAAGATTTTAGTTGTAGGAAGACCCGAAAAAAGTTTGCAATTTTTGGGAAATCAGAGATTTTAATCAACACGAGACCTGCACCGTTCACTTAAACGTCCTTCATCCTATCCAACAGCAAAATTTAATAAAAAACGATGAAGCCATTTTTTTTTGAAAATTTGGAAAATGTCGCAGGGGATTCATGTAAAGTATATCCCAAAATTTAAATATCGGTTTTTAAATTCAAGGGACGGTGACATGAGACAGATCTATTAGAGAATATCGATTTTGGAGAAAATCGGCTGAATGGTTTAGCTGTTAGCGTTCACAGATGGACAGATATGCCGTTAATCAAATTTTCGTGACAAGGACCCGCAAAAACATGGATTCTGGCTACATCACGTGACAGAGGTTTTTAAAAAAAATTAGCAACTAGGTTTGTCCACTTTTTCATTACGACGGGTCTGTAATAAGCGTTTTTCTGCCGAAAATTCCCCGTTTTTACGTGCAGCATTACAAAAATTACTCTCTACTCCGTTGCAAGAAAGAAAAAGCTATTTGTTCACGACACTTTCAGAACGATTTGAAATGTCAAAGGTTAAAATTAAATTGATGTTTAATGTTACACCAATATGGACTATAACGATGTAACGTCACTACATCTACTCTCTCGCGATAATTTTCAAAGCACGAGTATGCCATTATACCCGAAGAAAGAGCTAGAAAAATCGCACATCTTATCACTTTTCATACATAAATTGGTATAAATATTTCTATAATGTAAAATATTTAAAGAATACAAAATTGTTGATCTTTTATACAATTAAAATTCCACCGGTAATATTAACATTTTAGTCATAACATCACTTCGCAGATCATTCCTCATTGCAGAGCTAAAATGTTTTCGATGACGAGAACTTTTTTCAGAGGAATCATTTGGGCAATATTCATAGTTTGTGCTTTGTCTGCTGTGCAGTGCATACAATTTTCTGTCGTACATTAAGAAAAGAAGTATATATTACGTGTCCCTTAGTCTCTACAATTGTATGAATCTGTAAATAACATCATTACATAAATTCATATTTTTTGCCAATAACTTACTATTATGATTATTTATAGACTGAACTAATACGAGTAATGCGTAATGAAAACTAATTTGTAATAAGAAAAGTAACTGTATCCTCTTATCTCTTTTAATAATGAAACCTTCTCTTCTATAAAAAGCGCAACAATGAAAGAGAGACATTGCTTGTAACTATTGTCGACGCCCAGCAACATTCTTCTGAATGAAAATCGAACGAGCGAGACGTTTGGAGCATTCTCAAAACCACAAGAAAGCCGATTCCAAGAATTTCGCAGATTAGGCCCCACCGCGAACAATATTCCACGAGGCCCGGCGTCCGCTCCTTTCTCATATTACGTCGTCGGGGCTCATCAAGGCGCAGCTGCCGGCAGGAAAGTTCTGATGAGAATCTGCCCGCCGCCCAGCCAGAAGTTTTTCGCCCTCTGGAGGTCAACGTTCGGAATCGATTCTGGGATCTGGTCGTGCCAGACGCTTCGAGATGCAGGTCAGGCGGCGAAAGTCCGGAAGGGAGCCGCTCGGGGCGGAACAGACCTGCCACCCAGCGCCAGCGCCAGCGCCGGCGCAGGCCTTTTCTATCGGCCATCAGCCACTCGCAACCAGAGTGGGCAATTCGGCGGCTTGGGTGGTCTGCGGGGACTACTCGGAATGTGTCAGCTCAAGGCCGCGTGTTCGATCCCGCCCCAAGAAGCGTTCGGGCGTTACAAGTTCATTCAGCGACCTTGTAGTGGAAGGAAGGAAAGTGCATAGTTCCATATTGTGGATTAGCTCTCTCTAAAATCATGTTGAAGATATTTCCTGGTGTAAGCAAGCAACTTTAGTAATTGTTAGCTTTTTTGACGTGTATGTTAACGACTTTTTTTTTTCATTAGGTTTACTCAAGGCAGTTATCTATGTGAACAGTTTTTTGTCATGTGGCTAATTGGTTTTTGTCAACAACTATTCATAACTACAATTGAATTCCAGCAACAGGGCTTGTCTATAAAATAGAATTAGCTCTTCAATAAGAAGAATGCAATTAGCAATTTGCTTAGTAGATATTTCGTGTCATGAGAAGTTGGATGAGGATGATTGGTATTCCCAATAAAGTCTACTTTATATTACTTACAATTATTATTTTTTGTTATTTTTTGCAATATATATTCTTCATACTAAAATTAAATTTAAATTGTATTTAAATTAATTTTAAATCAATTTTTCGTTCCTTACCATCCTCCCCTGAAACTTCCATATTCAACTATTATTTTCTAATGAAAAAATCATATGAACTCCAAAACCACATAACGTTGCTTGTGGTGATAATGTACTATTTTTCATGTATGTTTTGAATAAAAGAATCTCAATATTTCGAACAATATTAGAATCAATCTATTCATTGATCTCCGTGAGTTCATTTTCAGGACATACATTCATACACATAGGTAGCAAAGCAAACAATTCAATGTGGAATAATTTTATTGTCATGTGAGGTTTGCAGAAACGTAGAAATAAAAGTTAGGAAATATTTTGTGTATGTTCTCAAGCGAAAGCCAGAAAAAAAAAGTTTTTCTCGACCAGAAGTGATCAGCTCAATATATTTTAATTGTTTGCATTTATTAAATATTACTAAAAGAGAACAATGTTATCTAATAATATTCTAATACCTTTGTGCATTTTGTCTAGTTTTAGAATTCTGATATACGCTTAGCATCTAACATCTACTTGCATGAATTCAGGTATACAATGATGTCATTTTTAGAAAAATAATTATCTCTACAAATCTACTAGCATATCTTACCTAGCATATCTAGCATATTTTCCCAATATTTATTTTCTAACAGTTACGCTCTCACTCCTTAATCAACTAACACAATTTTACTCGATAAAAAATCAAACTTATGTAAAAAATAAAAATATATAATGATAATGGTGAAATTCTAATGTTAATTTAAGGAATTTTAGTTCAAAGCAAAATAAAATGTATTACTGATACGCGAACTTATAATGTAAACGTAAAAGTTAGCCTAACGGTAAATAAATGTTAGTTTGATTTCAATAATTTAGTCTCGAGAACATCAACCAACCAAAAATTAAAAATTGTAAATTAAAATTCTAATAAAAATGTCCTTGCTGAAAAACTGTTCTTGATTGTGAATAGCTACTAAGATTGTAAATAGTTACTAATAAACTTAAAACACAGAAACTGATCATCAATAGTATCAACCATTAAATTCATAAAAAATAATGTGAGAATGTATTTGAAAACTGCCAACATCAGCTCAAATTTTGAAATGTGAACAAGGCTTATTTTTCTTTTCGAAAAATCCGAAGCAAATTAGACTTACAAGATGTTGAATGTCCATAAATTTCCACTCAAAGATGTTGAATGTCGAGAAAGTGTTTGTTGAAAGGGTTAATTTACAGGAAAAAGAGAGGTTTTTGAAAATAAATTACAGAAAGAAACTGGGAAAAAAAATTAATCGGTATTTACTGATCAGAAAAAACTTTATCAGATATTGAATGCACAAAAAGCTACACTCTCTTCGAAACCAACGCGAATAATCGACCCACCCGAAGTAGGTGAGTACTCTTTTTTTTTTAATACGATCACGTCGTGAGCGCAAAAAAGTATCGTGCACCTTCTTTTTAGATTTCGCCTCTCACGAAAGAAAACAAAACGTCTATTGCAGGGCTCCGAAAATTGAGGCGTCTTGTCAATTTCCCAGCACGTACCGCAGTTTTCTTTTTTCTCTCCCTCTCTCCTGTGAGGCAACTTCTCAGAACAAATTAAAAAATAATACAGAAGGCGGGAGGATTTCTGGTCGCCCAGAAAAGAAAGGCTCACTCTAGTGGTTCCAGATATTTTCGGTAAGCTATTTAAAAGTTTGATATGGACGTTCCCGGGCAAAATGCGATTCCATTCTTTCCACTAAATTGAGTTAGGAAGACATCGACGTTGTTTCGTGAGTGGAAGGGAGATTCGCTTGGAGTTCTACAGTTTTCCATCGCAGCTGCCTGTTAACAGAAGTTTCATTCCGTATTCGAAGTATTCTTGGAAACACTCAGAATTACTAAATTTCCTTCAGTACGTATAACATAATTTTCCTGTTATTTCAAAAGCAACCACAGTTTTGTTAGGGTGATCTTATTGTCTTTTGGCGACGACTTTGAATGTATCCTGTAATATAACTTTCGAATTGGATCATTCGATTTAATTGTACACGATTTATTATGAACCTAAGGTACAAGATTTTACAACATAAATTGTATGATTCATAAAAAACAGGAGTCTTTACCCCAATTTTAGAAAAGACAACATTTTTCAGTGAGTTGCACTAGTGAAGGAAATTATATATCTGTGAGGCGTAATAAAAGTATAAAATGAAGGAAAGGTAAATAGCAGTTTTAATGGTTATTGTAAAAAGAAATAAATAAAGCTTCTTATAGTTACAAGAAGTACAAGCGGTTGGGAAATACAGACGTACTTCAGAAAATATTGAGGTTGCATATTTCTTCCATCAAGCCCCATTCCTCAGAACAACTTTAAACTGAGATAATTAAAGATATTTAATTTTCCTGGATTCATAAAGTTCTTGATGATGAAAAAATAATTAAACTCTCATTTTTAATTTGAAATACGTAATACCTTGGAACATAAAGTTAAATGTATTGTCATGTACTGTAATTTTTAAATTGACAATGTTAGTTATCAAATAAATTAATAGTAATTCCATTATTATATTGCTGCATCCAGAAGATATGATGCTAGTTTGTTTATTATTAGATTATTTTCATTGTATATGTTTTATTAATACATCAATTAAATTATTTTGATTGTATTCATCAAAAGATCTTTCACTCGCATTATCCAAAAAATTAAATTCTGATATATTGGAATTATTGTAAAACGTTTTAATTAAAACTACTGTTAAATCAAGACAATAATGTTTACTCCTTAGATTCACCACTTTAACGAGATAATTCAATTCACCTCACGAATTTCATAGTTTTCCTAATGAAACGCCACAGAAACTTTAGGGTGATTCACCACCCTCTCCGCATTCGGATCCTTGATATTATACGCGCACGTTTTCTTTAGCCGTCACTTCGCTAGTTGCGGGTTGTGTGGGGAGTGTGGTTATTTTGACGAATAGAATTTTATATCAAATTTGTAATTTCCTTTTCGGTGAAAAATAGTTTCTATTACATGAGAGAAATCATCTCTGGTTATCAAATTTTGTCTACAACGCTCGTTGCTATCATGTGGGCAAAGGAGTGGTGGTAGGTATTCCGGGGTTCAAGAAATCGTGCGCGCATTATACTGCGAGCAGCGCTGCTTGGGGGACAGGGCAACATGACATACATATATACATAAATTTATTTCAACTGCAATTGGATATGGCCCGGTGGCAGTTAAATAACAATAATAATAATAATAATAATAATAATAATAATAATAATAAATAAAGGAGTACAGTACAAGCCGAGGATGCATAATCATACTATCCACTAATCTTAAGTATTATAACAATTGTTTCAACTCTGTCATGATATCCAATAATTATATGTTGGTGATGCTAAAATTTAATACAAGCTATATAAATATTGGCTAAATAAGATTTTTTTAAACTCATTGATCGCGTCCACTACACTTCACTGCGCTGCACTTCACTGCACTGTTTTTGCTTTAAATTACACTGACCAGCACTTCCCCGCACATCACAGCACTTCACTTCCCTGCACTTCACAGGACTTACTCATTTAATATCTATTACTCTTATCTTCTTCTAACTTATTTCTAAAACTTCGGACACTTAGAGGAAAAGCTTTGAAAATTGCTGCAGGTAAACTGTTCCAATCTCCAATTGTTCTGTTACAAAAGAAAAATTCCCCAAGATCTGAATTTTGTTTCCTTGTTCGAATTTTGTGGGTGTGATCACTTCGGCCGGAACAATTTGGTTTTTCTAGTCTAACCTGGATTTCGTTCCAAGCTGGTTGGCCTACGTACGAATGCGTTAGTTCTACGTTCTCGTATAGATAAACTTATTCGCTTTCCTCTGTATTCTATCTAGATTTTTCCGGAGCGGCTTCTCAGCTCTTCCGGACGCGCACGCTGTCGCGAAATCCTCCCGCTGCCGCCGCCGCCGCGCCGGGTGCCCCGTGGAAAGTATTGGGTTCTACAGCGCGTGACATTTGATAGCGCTCACGCCCACTGCGCGCGTAACAGATACCTGCTCTCTCTTTCTGCGGTGTTGAGTTCTCGGCGCGGCCGGCGGCGGCGCGGCGGTGGCGGTGGCGGCGATCACGTGGGCGGGACGAGGTAGGGGATGGGGAGCGGACGCTACAATGGATCATACATGGTTGTGGGCCATAGTACAGTATGGACGTGTTCGCTGTACATGACGCGTACTCTATGAGACAAGTTCACGTTATCCTCTTGAGTTTACAGTTACTGTTGTTTTTTGTTTTTATTTAGCATTATTGTTGTATTTTATATATGTGGGGTGCAAAGAAAAAAATGACGGGTTTGAATAGTTTTTAATAAAACATCTAAACAAAACTCCTTGTGACCGCTGGAGAGGGAATTTCACCTCCTCCAGTTTTGCATCAAAGAGAATAGCAAACGCATTGGAAGGGAGGGATATTAGGACGAAAAAAATAACAACTCCAAGATTATGATATGCAACTTCAAATACACGTTATTCTGCAACACATGGTACTATCATGCGTAACACGAAACGATGCATCGTATGCCTTAAAATCAGAGTTTCATATTCCAGAAGGGACATTAGTTCTTTCTTGTGTCGTATTTTTTTAAATTAATTTTTTTTACTTTCCATTACTTTTTGGAGGATAATACTCCCACACTGTAACATATGTTACCAGAAACGTTGAAATCGGGTTCGCCTAGGAATCTGACTTGTACACCGCTGAAGAAAAGTCGAAAGATTTACCAAATGTGAAACGTTTCCACGGATCCAACTAATTAGGAAACCCGATAGAAGAGCAATTAGGTCTTCTCCATATTGGTGATTATTATTTCTGATAATTTCATTGTCAGATACATTACATACATTTTACAGATGGAGATTCATTCATCAGATACATTTCATTGTCCATACATTATCGGTTTTCAGTTATTAAATACTCACGTTCATAATGTAATACATGAATTTATCCTGAAATACTGACGTTTACTACCATTGCATGTTTGTGAACTATTATTATTGTTCTGTCAGGAAGAGAAAATTAAAAGCTGAGATTCTCTTCATGAAATTGAGAAATTTAAAATTGAAAGAATTGTCAGTAGTGGTAAAGTTTTCGACCAATGAAGAAGCTAGTCACAGTGCTGTAGATCAAATACGTTATACTTCATTATTAAAGGTTATTTTATATTCAATATTGAAGTAAATGGATTGTTAGACTATCAGTTGGATACCAAGATAAACTGAGATCTGCAGGCATGGCTTTTGCAGATTGTAGCATTTGGTACCATACGTCAATGCTGTTGAAAAACGATAATTGACTCAACGGAAGGAAGTAATTTCCTTCCCAAATTATATGAAAAATCGATCCTTTATGAGAAATATTAATCTGTCTATTCATCATTTTCATCTTTCCCTACTATTACTTCATTTGTGCTACTAGAGACAAATTACGGGTAAAACTTCAAACTCATTTAAATTTACATTCATTTCTACTAGTCACTCTCAAATAGATGCAACTGAAATGCGATTTCTCTTTAAAGACACCAAAAAGAAACGACGGTTTGGGCCAAAACGTAAACATCATATTGTCACTGCCCAAGAAAAAGGTAAAATTCTTCTGTTGTTTAGATAATTATATATAAATATATGTTTGAAAATTAATATATTCCTGCTAGTAACAATTTCATAAAGGGAGTTTGCAAGACAGTTTGTGGAGTTGGACATTTCTTCTATGAATACCAAACAAAAGCTCCGCGCAGATTAAAAGCGTAATCCTGCAAAATGTTTTAATATTGTCACTTTTACTGCGCACAGACGATATGTATTTGTTCGTTTAGTAGTAGTAAGTTATTTGAAAGTAATGTTTGTTGAACATCTCAATACGAGTACAACGGACATCTGGCTCATCTCAAAATAGCTTCCAGATCCTTCTAAATTGCTGCTGTTTTCAAAAAGCAATCGTGTGACAAATTTTGTATGCCATCACTTCTATATCTGAGTCGAGAATGGATTATTGTTTAACCGCTAAAGACGTTTATTACCATTTCACCTGCACATCTTCTATTCTCTCTTACTTTATAGCTTGCTAACAATATATGACAATAAAAAACACCAACAGTTAAACTCCTGCGAGTTCAAATGGCTGATTGGAATCCTGACTTCACACCCCTACGCTCTTAACCCTTTCAATTACAGCCGCGATTATTACAAGAACGACGTAACGGCGAAGGCAGCGGTAGAGAGGGAGATTAAAGGGAGAGAGTTGGAGATGAATTTCGCGTTGGCGCGGCGATGGCGGCGGTCCTGGCGCCCGCCTGAATATCCGCGCTATTAAAGGCGCGTTACCGCGCCCCGGGCGAGAGGCGCGGCGCTTTCTACGCCCCGCCCCGCCCCGCCCCCTCCGCTCCGCTCGGCGTGCGGCGTGGCCCGCTCACCCACATACCGACGCGGCGGCGGCGGCGGCGGGCGCGTCGCGCGGGCGGCCGCCCCGCAGGCGCACGACGCCAACCGCACCATTTCACGAGGCACTTCCTACAGTTTTGTGAATTGGCTGCATTTCGGTTCAGAACGATGGAAATATTGGTGTTTAAGATATTTTGGTGGTTGGAATGTAATGTGGTGATAGAAATGTAATTTAGAGATTGACATGGTGATTGGCAATGTTGGTTTTTTGTGTTGGCATGTTGTTGGTGATTGTCATGCATGTTGGTGATTGGCATGCATGTTGCTGTTGATGTAAGCATGCATTTTGGTGATTAGAATATTGGCATTTCTTTCCTTTGGTACATTTGTGGCGATTAGCTCATTTTTTGGTGATTGACACATTTTTGGAGATTGGCACATTTTTTGTGATTGGCACATTTTTTGTGATTGGCACATTTTTTGTGATTGTGATATTTTAATGATTTTGCGGGAAAATATATTTTATATTCTAGGCAGATTCATTAATTATGATTTACTCAAAATTTGTAAGATTTTGAACAGTAGTAAGGCAAAGGTTTTGACACTAGAATAAACTATGTAGGTATTCTCGGTAACGGCGAGCATTTCGAGTAACGGCTTCTCATGTTGACATCACACAATCGGTAACACTATTAGTGCGTCGAGCTTAAAGCAACTGTCAATATTCGAAGGTGAAGTTCTGAGTAAAGAAAGACCAGAGTTCAATCCTTCTCTGTCTTTGAGAGTAACGTAGATATATAGCTTTTTGAAGTTGTTTAGAATAAATCGTATCACGTTGTGAATTTATTGAAACAGCCCAAAATGCAAATTACGACGTGAAAAAAATGAAATACTTTTAAACATATGTTTTAAATCTATTATATGAATAATGGTAGTTGACGGATGCTTCTATTGTAATCGAAGTTAATGGTTAGCAAAATTTCACTCCTCTCAATGTTGTTCTATGAATTTACACGTTCTACGAAAATCACAGTCACGCGCCCTTTGTCGTCGTTGCCTCCATTTCCTCCACTTCCAGCCCGGAAAATATGGAAGGGAAATGTGATGTAGGGTAGATATGAGAGCGTTGTAATGCCGTAAAACCCAAACAAACATCTATACCGGCGACGGGATTCAATGCCGCCACTCTTCCAGCCAAGACCGACAAGTCTCTCCCGCCGTAACCATTTTGGTTATCCAATTTGTAATGAAATATGTAGCAAAAGTATATGAGGATCATTGAAACATACACCGGAACATCGTTTATTTGTCACGCGTATTTACATGATCAGCGCTGGGTCCCCGGGAATGTGCGGAAAAATAGAGAAGAGAGACCCACGCACACGGCCCTTACACTCGTATCTGCTATCACTAGAATGAACAGAAAGTATCAGTGTGTGATGCAAAATGCGTAATTATTCATTTGCTCGCCAACGATGGGAGAGAAAATTAAATGAAATTTTGAAGAGACTCTGAGCACAGTTTGATCATGCTCCTCGGAGTAAAAGCTAAGTATTCTATTGGGGCCAGAAGTGACGAAATGATCGTAATATAGTGGAAAATGAATGCCATAAACGGCGTCCAGGGACCAGCCTCAATGAAAGCAATATTCAAGCTGTGCCCAAGCTTGTTGAGGCGATCGCCAAATTGTTGTTGTCAATGTTGCATCAGAGGTGGGTGTAAGTTTTGGAAGTGTCCACACCATTGTACCGGACGCTGACCACCGGTGGTTGACGGTGGATGGATCAGATATCGGCTACCGATTCACGATGTCATCATGCGTGACAACCCACTGTCCTATCCACTAGCTCTGAGTTTGATAAATTCGCGAAATTGAAATTACTACTTCTAAGACACTCATTATACTGTTCGGACTTGTTCTAATGTGATTACCATATGCTTGGTGTAAAGAAGGCATTAGGTGAAGAAAGATTTGAAGACGTCGTTGAGGTCAAATACTACGTGCGTAATCTACTACTACGGCAGCCCTCTTCATTTTTCCACGGAGAAATGAGAAAATGTCTTATGTAATGGAGAAAATGTATTTAAGGGGACTATGGTGAAAAACGAGGGACTCCATTTCTATTTTTATGTATCATCAATAACACTGTGTTACAAAATTCCGGTTCATATTTGAATGACCTAAGTATAACATGCAATCACGACTTCGCATTGTTTCAATAACCAGTTGCCTCGATTTGAATAATTGCAATGTCGCGACACGTCAAGAGTGAGTCATTGTACTAGATCTCTTAATAACAGCCTGGATAAGCTAACGGACAATCTCGCCAAGGATTTTCTTGTGATATTTGAAACATCATATTAGTACGTTCTCCACATTTGAGTTTCTGTTTTACTACCCGCGAAATCTATTCGATTTACTGAAGTGAAAACTAAGAGAGCTTCATAAAAATTGCAATTTGGAAATTTTGGTAATGATTGTACTTCACTGTATCAGCTTCTGGGGTGGAGTTTTCATTTGTACAAACGTGAATCAAAGTATCCAAGTAAACATTAAAAAGCTACTTCAATATGTACAGGGCAAAAAACGTCAATGTTTCTTTTCTGAGAACATGTTTTCATGGTTATCTGAGAAAAATGAGTTTCACGAAATGTGATAAATAATCTTCTGAGAAAATCCTTGAGAACAAAGATCGCAAACCTCTTGTTCGTATCACTTGTCACATACGCGGAAAGACACGGCCTTTATAAAGTTTGACGACCTTTTCCCAGCACTTGTTTAATATTCTTAAAAATGTGAGTTTGATGCCATGTCTTGTGAGCGCGTTACATCACAGTCTGATGTAAACGGTTACTCCACACCTGTCCATGTCCGTGACCGAGCTCTGCGAAATCATTAAACGTCTCCGATCCGCACAAAATTCTCGGGTACTGTCAACACAGGTGATCAATAGCCGTACTGTTCGAAACAACGCAAGAAGCAAACAAGCAATTTCCACTTCAACCCAATCATCACTGTCGCGTACGCGTCGCGATTGTGCGTTTCGCAAGGCGGGTCGGCGAAGATGAGACCAGAAGGTGTGAATTCCCTCCGAGCGATTTGAGCGCACATTCGGAACGGCACGACACTTTCTCCGAGGGGCGCGTTGCGTCATCGTCCTGAATTAACATTTTATTTTCTTAACAATGGCGCGACACGGGCCGCGCGCGCCGCGTGGTTGCGCAATGCGATCCCAGACGGCGCTGGCGCTGCTCGGTCCGAGCCCCTCCCCCACCCCTACCACAGCCCGCCCCTGCCCTTCTGGGCGGAGACACCCTGGGTGCGCAACGCCGTGCGCTGTGCGTCTCTGCGTGAAGTGGTATGTGCGTCCTTGTGCGTGTTAGGAAATGCACTGCTACTTAGTTTCAACATCTAGTAGGTCGTTACGTAGTCAGGAGTACGTTGCTTGTATTGAATGTAATACCGGGAGTGCTTCGGAAATTACCGATGAACCCGAGTGTCCTGGAACGGCTGGTTGATGCACCTGGAAATTTCCCAAGCGTGAGCGAAATTATTGAGCCATTGAGAAAAAGAAGTGATTTCGAAAGTAAATTTAGAAGTACATTTGACTCCGGTTATAGTGAACTCGGATATAGTGAACTCTAAGTCAATGGTTCCGTTTCACTTACATTACAAATAAGCATAATTCGGTTAAAGTGAACCTGAACCTCGGATATAAAGAACTTAGGAAAGAAATCCAAAATAAATTGGATCCTGGAAATTAATTAGGCAAGAAACGGGCCTTCGGAGACTGGGAGGTGACAAGACTGCTCTATCATACTTAGAGGCAGAGGACCATTCAGAATCAAGTATGGAGAGAGCACGAACTATGAAGAAAGATCCAATTAAATATGTTCGAGGCATACAATTGAAAATAATTGTTTGTTTACATACAAATGAATATATTAATTTTCAGTTCGTGCTGTAAATTAATTTTGCTGTTATAATAAAATCAATTTTTATGGAGAAATTCCATTTAATTTGGACATCTGGGATATAGTAATCTCGAATATAGTGAACCAAACATGTTAGTCCCCACAAGTTCACTGTAATCGGAGTTGACTGTAAATATTGATATCCTACAATACCATTGTGGATGGTCATATCTTGAAGAAACTGTCTAAGAGTCTAATTCATTCATGTTAGTGATGATTTGATTTAAAAAATTGCGTATCTACGTATAAAAATGAAACATGTAAAACGTTTGGTACAAAACCACAAGAATAAATCACATCAATTTCAGAAGGGAAATTTGTTGAACCTGAACCCTATGTTGATACCTTACATGTGAAATACAGGCCATTGTATCATGCATTTGAAGAATTGTGAATAAATGTATGGTATGTAGAATGACAAGTTGTTTATCGAAGGATTTTCAAAGATCCAAATGTATTCATGACTAATTTTTGAGTCAAAATAATGCATTTAATTGAAAAGTATTTCGTAATACCAACAGAATATTCTAAATTAAGAGTGATATCTGTACGACGAAATACTTAATTCACTGGTAAAATCGCGTATTTTGTAGCTAATATTCAACTGCACTGTACTGCAAAGTAAGATTTCTTTTGTCAGACATGTTTACAGTAGTTTCTTCATGGTCACACACTATATTTTATACAGTTTTGTTATTATTCCACAAATTTCTCGTTTCATAAATATTTTTCTCTAATTTTATGTTGAACTGTCAGCTAGCATTTTATCATGAGAATACAAGTTCGAGACCTTGTGGATTTCCACCTCCATCTATACGAACAGCATAAAAGAATGCGATGCCGGAACCTCTGAAGATATTGAACAATAATTTACAAGAGAAAGGTCATGGAAATACCAACTGAGCCACCTGTCTTACTGTCGAGCCGGACGGAGAATTAAATTCCAGCCTTTGTGTCTTCATCGCAGCGAGAGTAGATGAGAAGTGCTGTCGCGTCTGTAGTTTTATTGTGGTCTTTCTCTCTGTACTACTTCTTGCCACTCCCCTTGCTTTCGTAACATTTGTAGAGATCCTCGAGTCACTAAGAATACAGAGCCTCTTAGGTAGTTCACACTACCATTCGCTATTATGTTTCTTGGAAGATAATGCTAGCTTTCTGTACCACGCTACCTTTGTTTTTGCTTGTTTGCTTTTATAAGGAGCGTTTGGAAATGGACTTCTATTGAGTTCATATCATTCAGAATTTATTATCTTAACATCATAGAATGTTTGAGTTAATAGTAATAATAAATATTATTATTATTATTATTATTATTATTATTATTATTATTATTAAGAAAATAAAAAGAAGAAAACGTTCAACGTATGTTCCATACGGTGTACAATTTTTTGGAAGTGCATGTAAGAACTAATATACATTCTAATTGACTATTAGTTGACGTACACGATTTTGAATAATTCATGTAATAAATCCATTGAAACGAGCTCGGCTATTTATTATTTATTTATTTATTTCTGGAGTTTAGGATCCTGCAACTCAAGGTCTTCAATAAAGATTATTAGTGATGCGGTACTGAGTAAATAACAGCTTCAAATGGTTATTAAGAAAGAGTCAAATGAAAAGTAAGAGAAATCCGAGAACATAGAGAAAAACTGCTGATTCCTCGCTTTACCTACAAAAAAGTTCGAATACATTGCTCCAGAATCGCTCCTTAGCCTCAGAACGGTACTAAAACATTAGGGAGAGGGTAATGCACGTCTGCCATTTACTTACGTATCAAGTTACACTTTGCCTATGGTCCAATGAGAAAGGCTTATCATTGAGAATTTTCCTGCAGTACAGCCAATGTGGCTCTGAAATCGTGTACCAAGACGTGCAATTCATGAAACTCGGGGAAAACTGCAGTTCATACGTTGGAACTTTTTTCCAATAAGGGTTTCTTCATTCCATGATATCCTGTCAAATCACTATACTCCATTTTATTTTTAAACATTATCACTCGCCAAATTGGTGCTCCAAGAAAGTTGTACATATTGTTTGTCAGCCTGCTATTTTATTTACTGCTGACGTATCTGAGTTATGTTTCTGATGACGTATTTGGTCCAATATGAATCAGGCCAATAATTACGATTTCCATCGTCCGAGGTAGCATGCGCAATGCGGGATTAAACATCCCGTCTGTGATAGTGTTCGAGAATAATACTGTGTGGGATTGATCCCTGAGAGGTTGTAATGCCGAAATACTGGGTAGAATTTGCTGGCAGTAGTTATCAACACGGTTCGATCGACAGTCGTTTGTTAGTGTTAAACCTATTTCGTTTAACTCACACACATCGCACCAATCAAAAAACATCGACGAGAACTCCCTGAGCAAGTTCTACCAATTAAGGTTATCTAGTAAACGTAAAAAATAATCAAGTTTATTACTTCATCAATATCAGCTGATAATATGTTTTATAATACACTATATTTCACCCATCCTCCTCCTCCACTTCCTCTTCCTTCTCCACTTCCTCCTCCTCCTCTACCTCCTCCTCCCCTCCTCCTCCACCACCACCACGTTCAACTCCACTTCCTTCTCCTCCTCCACCTTCATCTCTTCCTTCTCCTCCTCCACCTTCACCTCTTCCTTCTCCTCCTCCCCTTCCCTCTTCCTCCTCCTCCTCCTCCTCCTCCTCCTCCACCTCTTCCTCCTCCTCCTCCTCCTCCTCCTCCTCCTCCCTCTTCCTCCTCCTCCTCCTCTGCTCCTCCGCCTCCTCCTCCACCTTCTTCTCCTCCCCCTCCCCCTCATATTGCATTCGAGAATGTCTCTGAACTTGTAGGGCAACCATCGATATCATGACGTCACTAACACATCAGTCGAACAGGTGTGAGCGGGCTCCGCCCAGAGCTCACCTGCGCGACACGCCGGCCGCAGTGCAGTGCGACGCCGTGCAGGCAGTTTTAAAGCGCAAAGCGCAGCGCAGCCCCAACGGCCCGCGCGCGCGCAGGTGCGGTGGCGGTTGAACGGACGTTCGCGGCCGGATGCCCCCGCCCCCCTCCCCCTCGCCCCCGCTGCGCAGCGCCCTGGTTCTTCCGCCGCCCCCTCCACCGCGGAAGACGCGCGTCGTCCACCGTCTGCCTCGGCGCTCCACTTGTTCCGAGCCTCTACGCCATTTGCCGGCCGGGTGCGCGTTCGCCTGCTGTTTACGGGCTAATCTACATATCAGTGGAGTTTGATTATAAATGGATATTTGCTTTAAACTGTGAATAGACGAAATGATAATTGCATTGTGTTTGTTGTGGTTTTGATTGTTGTGGTTTCAGTTCCCAACAAATAGACAAAAAAGTCGAAACACCTTGTTGAATGCATAACTAAATTGAAATAATTTTTCCGTCAAAATTTGTTGTTAGCTCTGTCGGTTTTGCTCAGTACCTGTACGAATTCCGCAATACGTTACAAGCTTCACTCCTTGTCGATGCAATGTTTTCTGCAGTTGATGACCGGTGTACCACAATTAGAAGTGTGTACATTGTTCGGACTGGCACATTGGGTGCTTTAAAAAAGACACTAGCCGGTGTTCGGATTAACGCGTGACACAGCATCCCAGATACGTTCTCGTGTCGGACGTTGCTGCCTATGCAGCGTCGCTGACCGGGAAGTCCTAGGGTTTACGTCCAATCGAAGGCATTTTCGACTGATAGCTGCATTGATTTCCACCACGGTCTAGACGAACATTCCATTCTAGCATTGACTGCTCTTCTCGGTAGATTTTCGAGGTTTCTTCGCTGAATAACATGCAAATGCCGCAGCAATACCCTACCAAACAAGTCATGTACATGCCGGTCTCTCGCCATGTGTGGTAGTGTAGCGCCTTTTAGTGTGTGTGTGTGTGTGTGTGTGTGTGTGTGTGAGAGAGAGAGAGAGAGAGAGAGAGAGAGAGAGAGAGAGAGAGAGAGAGAGAGAAGAGAGAGTAAAGGGTGATGGTAGGAAAAATAAGAGGAAGGAAAGATCGCGCGCGGTCCATGGACCGTTTGTTAGGGTACTGCTCCGGTATTCGCCTGGTGTTGAACGGAGAAACCACGGAAAACTACCGATCAAAACAGCAAAGAAAATTCTCCTCCAGACAGCGACCTAACTGAACTAACTGAAAATTCTGCCGCCGTCGGGACTCGAACCTAGCATCTCCCAGTCAGAGGCACTGCAGTAGCATCAGTTGATGCATTGAACCGCCGCTCCCGGTGGGATTTTCGACATTAGCTTTATAGTAGGAGGATCTCCGCTTCCCCCTGGGGAAGATTAATTATTTTTTTAAATAGCCAAATATAATGCGTACATGCATATTAGCATTAGAAAAATAATAACATTATCTACGGTTAAACATGTATTTATTGTGAAATCAGAACATTATATTTTGCATAGAAACAGAAAAAACATGAACTTACAAAAGAATACGGAAACTTTTTATAACTTAAAACAAGACTAATTGTAAAAACCTAATTTTACTAGTTACATAGCTTGGCTTAAAATAGAAATTAAATGATAGAGGACTTATTCAATAATAAGGCCCAAAATTTTTTGCTGTGTGAAATGCAACACATTGAAGTGGAATAAATATTTTTCTAAATTCCTCGCATTGCATGATGGAATTTTCAGAAAGTTGTAATGCTCTCTCTATAAAGCGTGGAATACGAAAACTCAGGTTTCTTCTCCCGGTGATCTCGTAACGCTTCTATTTCTATTCACATCGGTTTTGAGAGTGACATCGGTGAGTGTGGAGAACAAGGTTAGCTAAAGCTAGGTGAGACATGCTTGCGATCTGCCGCGCATTTTTGTGTGTGCCCAGGATTATTATACTTGTTTAGCAATTGTAATATTGCAGTTACTGCTTCAATAAGTACTATTAAACTACTCAAGAGCCACAAATATGATTCTACTGAGCCGCATGCGTCTCGCGAGCTGTAAGTTGTCGACCCCTTTTCTATCCTCTCCTCTTAACTACACACACACACACACACACACACTCTCTCTCTCTCACACACACACACATACATACTCGCACATTTATGCTTACAGGCACTACACTACCATAAATGTCGGAAGACCAGAACTTGTCCCGACTGAGGTAGTGCTCACTGGGGAGACACCTAAAGATGGAAACCTCACGCAAGTTGGCGTGTAGGTGGGCGCTCAAACTTACCTTCAAGGGGCAATGCACGCCGCCACTCGCCGGGGGTAAAACGTTTACTACACCAACGGGTTTGATGACTGTATAATTTGGTGCCGGAAACGTCAACATCAATGAAAACTAAAAATTCAATCAATCATCGAGCAATAAATCAATCTGTAAATATCAGCGGTCATCGTCAAAGACGGAAGATTTTGTTGGAAGATCCTCACACATCGACATTCGGTAAATTCCTGACGAAAAATATGAAGACTGCAACTGCAAAAGGTCTTATGCTCAAAAACCACGCCTGCACCCAAACAATCAAACAATAAAATGTGAGCTCCATAAGATGGTTATTTCTTGGCGAGCTTCATTTCCTAAGTCATTAATAATTTGGTCGTATCAGTATTTTTGGCCACCTGCGTAAATGTACGCCATTGTGAGAGGTAATTTTGTCTATATAGTCGTCCGAAACTCGATTCCTAATGTCGACAACAGGTTTAACGTTCGGTAAATCGCCAAAAGGTACATAATTTCTGGGAATGTCTGTTTTTCTAATTTCTTGCAAAAAATATTTTATTTACTCCGTCTGTGAACTATTCATTCAATTTTCTTCGACTTTTTATTTTATTTTTTTATTATTGGTGTAGAAATGCATTCTCTGAAGAATCTTCCTTCGTTGGTCTAAAACAACGCCACCAAAAGATTTGAATAGCAGCATTTTGAAAACATTATTTGTAGAACAATAGGCTAAAGATCGTGAAGGAAGTTATGGCTATAAATTTCATTAATTCCAATCTTAATGTCTTGCCACTTCATCAACTAGCTATTCATTATTTTATGTGGTAATTATTGAGACGATTATCGTATTACTGCTGCTTGACTTTTTGCTGGCGGGTTTCCGATTTACGCAAGAGCTTAAAACGATTTCTTATAATTTCACTTTCCCACATCTAACGCAGCAATTTATAGGGCAGACATTTGCGGAGGCTATTGCTCTTCGCTATGGTTGTGGATTGGAGTCGTTTAAAATAATAATTGTTTAGACCATTTCATTAGGATGTGAAAACCAAGTACCCCAAAACAATTGTCTAAATCCTCATCTATTAATATATAATTGCACAAGTTTGTTTATTTGTCGCAAACATTCCGTTAGCATAAGTCACTGGACAAAAAACGCTTAATGAGAATATGTATGCTTAGTGAAAGTGATGATATGCATTAAAAAAACGTAACAAAGAAATTTGGAATTTGGTGCTCAAAGTCTTAAAATTACGTCGCAGCCATTGTGCGAAGAATGAGCCATATGCTGGCAATTTCGATTTCATTTTCCCGCGTGCGTTAATGTCACCACGCGAAAGTTACGATAACGTCGTACAAAGGATTTCGCGGAAGATTGTACCAATTGTATTGAATGCGGTGTGACGCACAATTCCTTAGCTCGCTGGTAGCTCGGGAACCTTTCGATAAAATAATTGCCGAGCTTTCTCTTTCACTTACGACATGACATGCCAATGCGCCGTGGACGGTTCCGTGGATCGGCCGCTCACACTGGGTCCAAATAGACCGAAGAGGGACACTTGTGAAAACTATGGATGGACAAAATCTGATATAAAGAAATATGAAGATGATAACAATAATTGGGTGCGGATTCATTGCCTAAATCCTGAAAATATGATGCAAATATGCTTTAAAAATAGGAAAACATGCACTTAAAAGAGAAAGATGCTCAGAGAAAAGAGGGTGTTTTAGTCCCTACAAAATAGTGCAATTTAAATGTCGCGGAATTTCATTTCAATTCAAGAGGTTATAATTATTTTTTCAAATTTTATGGGATGAATCATTTTTTGTTACCCGTAGGAATGTTCTTATACAGACAAAGTTCTTTCAATTTCTCCTGGGTTTATGTGACAATAATTAAAATCTTCAATTTCTTTAGTTGTGTAATTTTCAACGCCATGCGTTTCATCCAATAACATCCCACAAAACATATTTACCGTTCTCAAACCACGATTTTTTCTTGAATTTTCTTCATTTCTTCTGTTAAGATTGCCCTATTGATCCTGGCAAATTGTTGAATGACTTTGCTGCAGAGTTCAGTCGGACATGTTTCGTTCCCACGGACATGTTCGGATCGACTTCCTGATTAACTGTACCGTTCTAGTCAGACAGATATGAGGCAAAGTCGAAAGCCACCTCAACGTTCCTCGGAAGTTTATGAAGGAATAAAAAAATAAAAATGTAAAATATGCAAATATATACTTTTAAAATGAAAATATGCTCATTCATCATAAACATGCAAAATATGCTATAAAACTTATATCGATCCTAAAATAAGAAATGATTTTGTTTCTTATAAGAACATGTAGTATAAATTCATCCTTGATAATATAGCGAATGTTATGAAGCTACCGTAATGGGAAATGCAGTTTTCTCTTGGAGTCATTTGCAACGCATGGAAGGTGTCTATAAATGAAACCGCATGACAATAAACGCTCTTCAAAGCACTAGACACTTTATCAATGACTCAGCTAGTAATGGAAATGAATTTTCTATGAAAGTCATTGAATCGCAGAAGTGTTTAAAGAAACGAGAAATAACGCTGCTTTCAAAGCATAACCTTTTTCAACATTAGATGAAAACATCAAAAATTCGTATGAGATCTGAGAACAGAATGAGTTAAACTTTCAAATTGATATCAATTCGTATGAGATCTGACGCTAAGAGAGAACTTCATGTCTAGCTGATATCTGATCTCTCCAAGAAGGGTTAAGAGTGTAACGGAGCCTATTATTGCTGCTAGGATCTGTATTTTGAAAGCAGTTCATACGAACATTTAATTCAATGTGAAAAGAAAAATATTGACCAACTGGACATCGAAAGAATGGAACCAGGAGAAAAACATAGAATTGTTTTGAGAAGTTGAGCGAGAACGCAATTAAATGTAATGTTTTAATAAATGAGACATTAATCGCGATTTTTCGAACCTCATGTTAATGTTCACTTTCCTGCATTGACTCCCGAACAGTTGGCATGTTCACCCCCTCAAAAACGTATTAAATTTATTGAATAAATATATAAAAAACTATTTGTTATTTAGTTTATTTTAATAATAATGATTAAAGGATTTAAAAATACACTCTTCGAAAGCTTGTCTACGGTTTTAAATTCAAACTATTTCTAATAAAAAAATAGTTCTAAAACAAAAATCTGTGAAAGTATCATATACTTCAATTGTGTTCAAATTGCTTTTATAATGAAAATTCCAATTGTATTAATTAAATAATTAATTTTTATTGAGTTCATTTCTGACATTATTTGCCTTCGTTTCAAAATAAGGTCCATAAATCGTTTCTGAATCCATCCGTCTTTCACGGGCATGTGTAGACGTGCTGAGCATTTCCTTCCGTGGTACTTGTGTATTCCGAGAGGGCGCGCGTAGGGCCCACAGTGCATGGCGTGTCGCATCGAGTCGCACCGCGCCGCCGGCGGGGGCGGCCGGGCTGCCGCGTGGGGAAAGAGCGAGAGCCCCCGGCCGCGGCGGGGGCCGGCCGAGCGGCGACAGCATTGGGTGAGCAGAGAGGGCAGTGGGGCCGGCCGGCGGCGGCACGGACCGGAAGAGACTGGCGTAGCGGCGCCCGGCTGCGGCGGCGGCGGCGCGCGTGGCGGCGGTGCGGCGGGTGATGGCGGTGGGGGCACTGAGCGATGGCGCGGTGGCGGTGGAAGTGGTGGTGCGACAGCGAGGGTGAGGTCAGTGGGCGCCCGGCGGTGGGTGATGGCTGTGGCGGCAGCGATGACGGTGGCGGCAGCGGTGACGGCAGTGATGATGACAGTGGTGGCGACGGTGGCGGGGGTGGCGGTAATGGTGATGGGGCGGTGGGGGTGGAGGCAGCGGTGATGGCGGTGGCAGTGGTGGCGGCGGTGGGGGCGGAGGCAGTGGTGGTGGCGGCAGGAGGGGCAGGTTTATCGCCCCGGAGGTTGACAACGACCCCCGCTTCCGGCCCCCGGGCTTTGCTCACTTTCGCTATCTACGCTGCGTTGGTTTTTGTCGTCACCCCCCTCCCTCTCCATGGGTCTCCGCTGGGTGGCCTTTACAAGTGATAATTGCTGCCACGACTACCTGATTGCATTTTACAGCCAGGTAGACACACAGTTTTTGTGGACAGGTCGAGAAGTTGCTTTCAAAATTTATGGTTTCTTCGTATCTTCTATGATCTACAAGAAAGTTTTCAACTATTATGAAAGAAACAATACATGCATCGTGCCCAAATAAAACATAAAAATAGAGAAAAAACGAAATGGGCTCGGTTTTCAGTAATGCTGTCTGTTTCTTTTATTTTAATATTTTTATTTTCCAATAAATAACTAATGTTTGTTGAATGAAGTGATTTGTTTATGAAATGTTACAGTTGCGTTGGGATTTGTTTCATTTGGAAATTGACTTCAAATTTTCATTCTTTTCTTTCCTTGCAGAGGTATTGTATATTCTTTCACTTCTCAAAATATTTCAGAACACCTGTTACCGACATGTCTGTGATTTACATCGCAAACTGGGTAATGTTTAGGAGATTTCAAGAGTAAATTGAAAAACTTTGTATTTTGGATTTGATCAATTCCCATCGCTTTATAGTATTTCCATGCCTATGCTATTTTCTCCGAAAATTCGTGTTACGTAAGAAAGATTGAAACCACGCACGTATAATTCATCTGTGCTATGTGGAGTGTAACTTGCTATATTATTTATCCTTTCATGATTTTAAAGAAAACGCATGTACAAATGAGAATCAATTCAATTATTTCCATTTGTAAACATTTCTTCTCTCATTTCAGAGAAATATAAAATTATTAGTGGCCATAGCAACAGTGATTTAACACTTACACGAGTACTTAACTTTGCAAAATATTTATCGAAAGTAAGTTTCTTTGAAAGACGCGTTTTGTGCCCTGACTTTTAATGAATTCCAAACCTCAGAATAAAAAAAATAGAGAAAGGTTATTTCAAAAACATAATTTCCATTCATTTATTCTCATAAGTCTGTTGTATTTTGAGGAAAATTGCCGACAGTTTCTACAGCCTTCTGGGTAAACAAAAGTACAGCAAAAACGAAAAGATGTTGAATCAAAATTAACTTTATTAGAAGCCGCTCTCTTTTAAATAAATGCGCTCTTTGACTACAAAATGTTTTATTCATTGTATGTTCTGATGAATGTAAACGCTTTGCGTGCCCATCGGAGAAGTGTTTTACATAAGTAAGTTTGCTTTTGAAGTTTTATGAATGAATCTTTTTTAGAAACACATGCCTGCATAATAACCTGAAATATCCGCAGAAACTTTGAAAAACGTTCACGCCCTGAAGCAGCAACCTTCCTCCTTTCTGTAAGTAAGCTACAGAGTTTGGAACTTGTTGATTTTCTTCTACGACCAGATGCAATTAGTAGTTGCCTGGTGTGTGTGTGTATTATATATTTAATGGATTTTATTGTCACAGCTATTTTTAACGTATGGTGCTAGAGGTACGTATTTTCATTATAAGACGTTAGAGAAATGTGCCTCACAATATTGATCTTCAGGAAGAAAAAAGTACGTAAGATATGGAATATTATGAAGGGAATTCAACAAAGCTTAAGTGCGAGAGCAATAGAAGAAGAGACGAAAAAATGCACTTACGGAGATATAAATTTGGATCCCAGGAAGCGAAAAGAAGAAGAGAGAAAGGAATTATTTTAATAATAACAATAAGAAAAAGTGTATTTGAAGGAGAAGAAGAAGAAGAAAAAAGAAAAGTTGAAAAAGAAGAAGGAGAAGGAGGAAAGAAGAAAAGTTAATATATTTGACGAAAAATGAGAAGGAAAAGTTGGTATATTTAAATAAGAAGGGGAAGAAAAAGTTGGTATATTTGAAGAAGAAGAAGAAGAAGAAGAAGAAGAAGAAGCAGAAGAAGAAGGAGAAGACGGAGTAAACTTGAAGGGAATTCAGGATGTACGCAGGGCCGTGTGAGGTGCCGCCAACGCCCAGGGGCCTCAGTCGTCTTCCCACGTATCGGAACGGGGCGTTTCCCCAACAAATCCAGGCGATAGCTGGCTGCTGGCGCTCGGCACGCACTTCCGGCCCACGCAGCCAGCGCCGCCGACGCCGGCGCCGACGCCCAAGCCCAGACGGCGACGCCTCCCCTTGCCGTGCGTGAAGACGCTCAACAGAGCGCCGGAGGAACTCCTCTGGTTTGGGCTGAAACCGGAACTTGAGGACATAAGCGGGGTTATACTACATCAGGCGTGACACTCCAGGCAATTTTCAGATTTCAGAATTTTATTCCATTTCATTCAAAATGAATATCACGTGAAAATTTCTGTTGACAGTAGATATCAATTTTATTAAACCGAACGACTTTTCATATAAATCAAAATTATTTTCAAAATGTAAAAGTAAAGCATTGTAAGATTAAGTAAGGTAAAGATTTTCGATAGCGTTGTTACCGCATGTCAACGAAGCCGTCCACTGCGAAAAAGAGTAATGTAGAGGTTAGAGACCCTTGACAGAGAGCAGTGCTTTCCCTTGAGCCGCCGAATCCGCCATTTTATATCCAGGTGAACTAAGCGATATTATGGGTAAGTTAGGAACCACCAATCTACCCAAACCCAACGATAATATACTCGAACTTCCTCATAATGCCTTCGATTGTTATCATTTGTTCTGAACTTCTGAATGCTGCCTGGCGAGGGATTTTGAGTGAAAGGATGTTAAATGGCGGCGACCGTTCGGTCTCTCTGTATCCATGGACTCTAGTAGAGGCGATCGCAGGTCTGTCGAGCGACGCTTGCAGCAACTGCTTGCCCGCTTGGGAAGTTCGGCGCTCCTGAGAGCATGGGCAACTTCCCGTGATTCCGCTCCCACTTCCTCTCTTCTTTCTAACCTGAACGTAGGAAGTTCCTGCAGTTTTTGTTCTCGTAAGTAAGCAGATTAAAAAATTGATATGAAAAAAAGACTTGTTGATACAAAATGTTTAAATTCACTCTCAGTTGATACTTTGAAATCTGACTGATGTATTATTTCATTTTAATGGAATGATTTGATTTGATTTTTCCGTGTTTCCGGGCACGTCAACTGCTTTGGTCATTAGTCCCGTTAGTGTAGTTTTTTCTTGGGATATGCGCGGTGATCTTTCCCCGCTGGATGGCGAGATCCGGCGCCGACCTACCGTCGTCTAGTGGGGTTTCCCCCTAACCAGGACTCTCCCACCAGTGGGGCACCACCTCAGCCGGGACAAGCTCTAAGCCCCCGACTGGTCTCCCTGGAATATGTGGTAGTGTAGTGCATGTTAGTGTAAGTGTGTGTGTAAGGGGAGAGGATAAGACAAGGAAGAGGAAGGAAAGATCGCGCGCGGTCCGTGGCCCGTTTGGTAGGGTACTGCTTCGGCATTCGCCTGGTGTTGATCGCAGAAACCACGGAAAACTACCGATCAGAGCATCCGGCCGCTAGAAGTCTCCTCCAGACAGCGACTGAATTCGACCTAGCTGAAAAGCTAGTGTCGAAAATCCTGCCGCCGTCAGGGCTCGAACCTAGGACCTCCCGGTCAGAGGCGCTGCAGTGACATCAGTTGATGCACTGAGCTACCGCTACCGGTCATTTTAATGGAACATTTCCTTGCTTTAATAGAGAAAAAGAGAAGATGATATAGCAACATTTGGGGATATAATTGTCAACTAACTTCTCCAACAGACTGTCATGGTTCGTGTATCAGTGATGTACCGGAATTTGTACAACCGTAACTTTTAGATATCGCGCTAGTTGCTTTGGACGCACTGCCCGAGAACTTTAGTAAGCTAGTTACTGCGACCCTAACATGTTTTGGCTGACGGTTCGGATGAAGGGGCTTTCCTCGTTTGAAACTTTCCATGACCTTTGCCTCGAGAACTAGTTCAAGAAACACTATGTTGCTCCGATTACGCACAATTATTGTCTACATCAGTCGATTCTAAAATAAGGTTGTCACGTGTTTATGGGCAAACCTGACTAAGAAATCACCGGGGCTTCCGTGAAGCGATTAAGCATGCCGACAGTTTCGAATTTTTTGTATACATCCGAAAAGCGTTGAAAGATGAGACCTAGAAACGATTATGGTAAAAAAAGTCTTAAACAATGACACAACAACTACGTCACTGAACAAAATCGGAGGATGAAACTACGTTGGGGTCCGTCGTTGACTATGCGATCGTTAATTTAATTCTAAAGAAACTGCTGCATGCGATGCCTGTTCCCTCCGTATTTTCATTCTGTTGGAATAGCAATCTTGGAAACATCAAAGATTGTATCTATGCTTTCAGTGTTTGCAGCTAACCATGAGCAGTGCAGCAGAACGAATCAACACCATTCACTTCTCCACATACCGGATTTTATCACACATCCGATAAGCAGAAGTTCAGATTCGCAGTAAAAGTAAAATCACTTTTGTTATCTGATTATGCGCTAGGTTTTGTGGCACTCTCCAATCTGTAAAAGGCAGACTTTTCTTCATTCAGAATCGCGAGAAGGATATTCTGTCTCCTTGGGAACATCGTTTTCATAATGTTCTTAGCGATAGACTCTGAATGTAAGTTCGGCTTTGTACTCGCGTTGGACGTGTCTTGTATACAACGTAAAAATTGAATTGGAAATTGTGCCATGGTGAGAGAGTTGGAAGCTGGAAAATTATGTCTTCCAATGAACGTGAGAAATACGGTGTAGAACATGAGAATACGTGTAGAAACTAACGAAGAATTCTACTCTCTGAGTACGCGACTGTTTCTAAGAACCAAGGACATTCAGGTAGACACAAGAAAACAAAAACTTCCAAATCGGGAGTAAATAACATGAAAATAAACTATAGTAATAATAATAATAATAATAATAATAATAATAATAATAATAATTTAATGTGTGAAGACCAAATGGTGAACGTTTATGAGTGATATATGATAGTCCAAAAACAGCCGAACTGCAAACCTTTTACAGTAGCCATTTGTGTACTGCAATATATCATGTAAAATAAATTATTATTTTTCTTTACTTACTCATTTTGTATACTAACGTTTTTACCCCATAACTGTAGTTTTATTGATTGGTCACCACGCATTGTTACGTGTCTTAAAGTGTAAAAGGGTTTTACCGACCTAATCCGAGCCGACAGTACAGATTTAGAGCTGTATTAAAGGGTGTGCAATACAAAAAAGTATTTTATGTCGAATGTTGTGAGGAACACAGAATGTAATAAAACTAATATCCTTATTATAATAATTCGTGAAAGTATTCTGTTGTAGTTGTTATGGATTAAATATTAGCCCGAATGGAAATATAAGAATGCATCTAATTGTAAATTATTGTAGTATTTCTTCCAACATGCTTAATTTGCC
Organism: Teleogryllus oceanicus; assembly: GCA_964035755.1. NCBI lineage: Eukaryota > Metazoa > Arthropoda > Insecta > Orthoptera > Gryllidae > Teleogryllus > Teleogryllus oceanicus. The sequence continues at coordinate 67,752,565 of CAXIVR010000008.1, read as the reverse complement.
CCCAACAAATCGGATTTTTTTAGTTCTACTCGAAGTGCAGTTTTCTCATTTGTAACATATTACTCCTGCGCACGAAATAAAGACATAATTACTGCAAAAGCTTTGAGGGAATTAATCATAATAAAGTCAAACAAGCATGAAATTAACTATTCTTGTGGCTCTCTTTTATGAGTTAAATTTGTTTCAGTTGATGTAAATTAGAAACTTTGCAATGCGTTGTTATTTCTCTTAAATGATGGATCCTTAACAAATTTCTCGAACATCGTGGAGCAAAACGACTCTTGTGAGTCTGAAAGTCATGCAACATCCGCAACCCAAAATTCTTTTAAAACTTTATCAGAACTTATTTCAGTAAAACCAAAAAACCTCTTTACGTCAACATTCAGTTTTACGAGCAATAACGTCCACAAATAACGGAAGAGATGTTTTAAACTTTCAACTACGCACAAATGAAGCTAAGAAATTTTGTGCAAGGACAAATTTTCAAGCTGTTTCAAAATATTTTTTTCTAACAAAAAGTTTGTTGTAAAATAGTGAGAGCATCAAGCTTTTAAAGAGACAATACGAGTATTTAAACGATTCTATGTAATATTAGGAGGCAGATGTTTGAAACCGATCGCCGAGCTCCAGCAAAGTGCGATTATTGCCGCAAACTTTTGCTGAAATCGACCAAGCTATCTCATGTTTTATATTCGTTAAATGTATCAGACATAAGCAGATGATTATTAAAACACTTGTTTTTCCTTCTACTAAGAGCGTTAATTACCCCTTGAAGTCTGAAATGAGCCCTCCAGACGGGCTCCTGTTGGTGTTGCGACGATCGCCAGGTGCGTTTGTGGCCTCTTACGCGCTGCCCCACTCCGCCTCGCATCCAATTTCGTGCGTGCCCGCACGCTTCACGGAAAACCAACACCAGAGGCGTGGGAGGTTCCCTCATTCCCAGCCACCTGCAGGGCTGCACGGGGTCTCTTACCACGCAACAAGCAGCCGGCGGACTGGGCTTACGTTGTAGCAAAAAACTCTTTGTTTGAATTGCAGGGATGAGAAATGCATTTGATTGACTGTGGGCTACTATCATCCACTTACTATTTGTTCTGGACTCTTGGTCAAACAATGATCCCAAAGGGTAGACAAATTACCTCTGAGAGTGGCGAAAAGTGTCGTTTGTTGGAATGGTACGTGAGGCGTTGAAGTTTTATTTTGGTAAATGTAGCTTGAAAGACAATGGCAAACAGTCATCTCATAATATTATCCTTATCACCTTTTACGAATTTTTTTCATGCTCAGAAATACAGGAAATATCTCAAACTATTCGAAAGGATGTAATTTTAAATAATAAACAAAACCTTAATGTCTCCTCAAGTTTTGGGACATAACTCCGTGGCTGTTCTACCTACTACGATTCCTTTATTGACGTTGATGTGATAATGTCATCTCTTTGATTTGATCTTTCTATGTTGTGAAAGGGATATACTTGGTTTGATAATATATATTTGATCCAGTTTTAATATTCTTCTTTCAAATTTTTCTGACTAGATGTTTCGAATGAGAAATTCACAATGGTGGTGACTATCGACTTGCTTTCTAATATTATATCAATGTTGTGATAGTGCGTAAAAAGTTGACGCTAGAAAGTATCTGTACCAAATGTGTACGTATGAATATCTGCACTTCTGCATCTCAATTTTCGCTTTGTTGGTCAAGAAACTGATTACTAGTCACAGAGAAACTTGGGCTCGGTGCTTCTACATACTGGAATCTTTCATAATTCCAAGCCGATCAAGACATGCGAATACAATCGTTCGAAAAAAACGTCATTTACAATTTGTTCTGGAAATAGATAAAAAGGTATATTGTACAAACCTTTATGCTCATGAACATTCATCGTCATTTAGGAAATGTTCTGAATAAAAACAATTTTGGCACTTTTGACAAAATAATAGAATTGTTCAACTTATGTTTGTCACAGTACAATACCGAAAATCTTTCTCTTCCAAATACCTCACAAATCCTTCATTCCACCTAATGACACACAGTCAGTAGAAAGAGGGTACTAACACATTTTCAACAATGCATCATGCACTTTTACTTTGGTATTTGGTATAGAGAACTCTATATTATTGCTGAAAAAAAATCTATGTCGAGAGTTTGAAGGAAATACACGTTTTATGAGTCCCTGATACAGGAAAATATGTGTTATTCAAAACGTTTGTTCGTCCGATCGTCTATCCACATTTGATAGTCTATACAGGACAGACAATTTTTACCAAAATAGATATACCAGAATTCGACCAATCAATGGACAGGATTTCAAAACAATGACGGTTTCCCTGAAAACAAAGAAAATTTACGTTGACTTAATTTTTAATATGGTCCACATTACAATTATTTTGGAGAGTTCCCTGAAAGTTGATTTTGATTGAAATTGAAGTTTTAACATTTTAATTTGACCTAATTTTTACAAATATTTAAATGGTTTCCTTTTGAAACCATATATTACATAAGATTTGAAAGTATTGTATGAATTGGAATTCTTCATTTTGATGCCAGTTTCTAAACCATTTAGGTATACCAGGTATGGTGCAATGACTTTTGGACTGGTGATTGTGATGTTGTGAATGATGGTGAAAGGATGGAATGAGCTGCAGCGGAAACGAATAACGTCCCGAGAAAACCCGACTCTGTTTTGTCCACTACAAATACCACAAAGGTCGGCATTGATTTGAACACTAGCACTCTACGGTACAAAGTGAATTTAATGAACACTTTCCTGAATAGACTGATGTTTATTTTGATCTTCATTCCCTAATTTTGCGGTCATACCTGAGATGAATGGAAGTGATGACATGATTTGAGTGATGAAAAAGCGATGTTGAGATAAGAAACACAGGAAACGGGAGAGACCCCCCCCCAAAAAAAAAAAAAAACTTGCTGCGTACCTGCTTTGTTCACCACAATTTCCACTGGGGTCGACCTGGATTCAAATTCCAGAATCTTAGGGTAGAAGATGAGCCGTGCAACTACTACTATAAGCATCGCCTCTTTTCTGAATTGATGTACGAAAGGTGCCTCTCATCGGGAGGTCCTAGGATTGGAGTAAGGGCGGTGGCAAGACATTGCTTAGGGTGCAAGACAAAGCTAAGTCAATTTAGCCGCTGTCTGGAGGAGAATTCTAGTCAGCTGTGATAATCGATAGTTTTCTGTGGTTTCTCTGATTCAAGCGAACGCCGGTGCAGTACTCTAACATACAGACCGTGGGTGATCTTTCCTTCTTCTTCTTCTTCTTCTTCTTCTTCTTCTTCTTCTTCTTCTTCTTCTTCTTCGTTGTCATATCCTCACTCTGCTACAGCTTGTCGCTGCTGGGGCGGTGGTCCGCTGATGGGAGTCATCTGGTGGGGGGAAACAGACATCTAGGTCGACGCCGGATCTCGCCATCTAGCGGAGGGGAAGGATCCTCGCTCTTCTCGTGATAAAACATGCTTCACATTTACGGGACTAATGCCCATTGCGGTTCGGAATCCCGAAATAATAAATCAATCAACTGTGCACTTAGTATAGTGTTGTCTGCTGAGCGATCTGACTTCTCCACGGAGCTCCCCTTTCCTGAATTGCAATATTTAAAAATTTGGAGCTTTTTTGAGAAAAGTTTGAAAATTTTCGAGGGGCTTCATATAAAGTACCCCAAGTTTTAAAGAATATTTTAAAAAAATTTCGAAGCTTCAACTAGAGCCGGATGGACAGGAGTTTCTTCAATTTTGAAAAATTCGTTTAGGCGCTAGTAGTGTTCGTAGACGGGCGGACGGACGGGCGTTTAAAAAAAACACTTTTTCGGTAACAGGGAACCCCAAAACGTGTATTTCCGTTGAAATACCGAAATCGATTTTCCGCAGCTTTCCATAACTTTTCTCTACTACGCATATTACTCCTGTATATTTTGACATACCAATATGTGGGACATTGTATTGCGTCACATTTATTATAAACAGGGTGAATGGTAAGGATAGACATATGTAAATATGGCGGCCTAGCAACGGTGGAGGAGTTGTCGCCAAGGTCAACAAACTTCATTGCTTTGAACCACGGGGCGCGGCTAGTTGATAAAGTAAACTGTTTGGGGATTGGCCGAGAAAGCAATGACAGTCTGGGGCGCGGCTAGTTGAATTTGTAAGTAATTGAGGGATTGGCTAGGCATGGAATGACAATGTATTTCGGCGGAAACGGGTCGAATTTTTTCTGACAGGAAACAGTAGAAAGTACGGACCGAGTTTTGAAGGGCTGAAAGAGGGAATATGGATTCATTCTGACTTATGCCGTGGTGCTGTGCGGATCGTGTGTAGATAATTGATGTTGGGAGTTTGGGAATTGTGAACATCTACTTTGGAGCGTATGGTTGTCGGACTTAGAATATTGATGTAATGTGCGGAAATTGGAACTTGGAAATATTTCGAGTGCAGCAGCTAGAATTTAAACGTGAATTTAATTTGTGGGGGAAAAATTAGCGGGTGAATTGACCAAGAGTGCGGAAGAAAAGAAGATAGTATTTGGACCTGGAGCCATCGACACCGAGAAAAATTGAAAATGGTTCTACGCGGCGACATCGACCAAGTGCGCGCGAAGACGGGTACTGCAACATAAGGTTCGAGACTGGTCATGACCGAAAGTTTCGAATTGTTACCGATGGACATTGAGTAAACTTACAAGTTTCTGTGAATAGAAAAGATGATTTTCATTTAGCCAATTCCAGCAAATGAGTAGCTAGAAATGTATATTAGCTTTTCAGATTCCTCGGCCACTCTGTACAGATGGCAGATCGAATAATCGGCTATTAGTAGGCAGGAGCGATTATTTCTTATAAGACCCATCGATTCAGTTAGCCGGATATTAATTTATTGGAAATAGCAGTTGAAGATTAATTTTAAGAACAGAATTAACGTGATCTTTTCCTGGCGCCCATATTCTTATATAAATTTAGAACGTTGAATTTATATTTAATAATATTAGAAAGGCAGAGGAGATATTTAATTTAAAAATTAATTGAAACAGTTTGTCTCAATATACGTACGTATACGAGAAAGTAAAAAGGCGCGGAGAGGTGCCGTGGGTGGGCTGCGCTCGTGGGGAGCGGCCGGCGCGGCGGTTGCGCCCGTGGAGCCGGGGGAGGAGCGGTGGCGAAGGGCGCCTCCGCTCGCGTGCCGCTCCGCTGCAGCTGCTGCCTCCGCGCCGGGGGTGAGTGGGGTGGCCGATCCGAGCGGGCAAAATATGCAAGAAAACACACTCGTCGCAGAGGAAAAAGAATGTGGTCGCAGTCATTCTTCGAGTGTGATGGGTGGTAAATAAGCGAGATGACCGACCGAGATGGACTGTTGCTGTGACGGGTATCAAACTTCCTCGATGACTTCCAATGTTGTGGCTTTTTGTATCATAGGAGTCTGTGCACGTGTGTGTATGTATGTTGGTATGTAAGTATGTAATTTTCGAGCACATTGGAAAATAGGAAATGTAATAACAATCCAGAAATAATTAGTTAAATTTCATAACTAAATTATACAGGTACACGAGTTAGTCGTCCACGTAATTCATGTTCGTTCCATGCATAAGTTCTAGTATCAATAAATTAGAGAAGCTAATTAAAAAAACACCAAAATTCAACCTCAGTGGCAACCGTCTTGAACTGTTTCACGCTATATGCATTTTTTGTTTCTACATGGAATTATTCACGGAAATGTACAGAATTACTAAATTTTCAACACGGTTCTTGCAATAAACGCGAAGACACGGGTTATAATGATGTTCGAGTTCATTTATTCTTTGCTCTTATATTTTTCTTAATGATATACTCCTTTTGCATGATTTTCATATAGCTTTTGCACACTATTCTAACAGTTACTGAAGAATGTATACTCCCTCTGACGTCATAGATTTTCTCCGCCCACATTGGGTGACCTGTTCACTGTGCACCGTTGCCGCCAGCCCGTGCCCTGCGAATGAGATATTAACGAAGCAGCGAACGGCTCTGGGGCGTCAAGATGAAAAACGGACAGCAGGTAGCGGGGAAAACGAGGCGTTGCTTTTTACGTAGGCACAGGCCGAGAAAGTTCGGCCTGACGAATTGAGCATTCTGCTTTAATTTGAATCCTGAAATTACGGTTGAAATTATACAAGTTCTACTGGAAACATGGCGGAAAAATGTGCATTTTCTGGTTGGACGATTTAAACTCAATACAATAAGTTGTGAGTAAACATTTTAAAGTGAGAGATAGCATAAGTTTATCAAAATTATGAAAATGCTAAAATACTCGATTTGTAGTGATTTTTAGTTTCAGACGCCACACAGCATGATGTGTAAATGCAATGTGAATATTATTTCAAAAATATTGTTGTTGTTTTTTTCATTGGAAATTTTTGAACATATCTATATTCTTATTTAGAATGCTTTTTTAAGATCATTTTCCGGTTTAAATTATTGATCTTTATTTCTAGCTTCTATATATTATTCGAATAGGAAAACCAAAGAAAGATCAATAAATTATTCGTAATAGTTGTCGGTTTGAGAGGTCGTTTGGGTCAATGGAAGAGACTAGTAAATCATGGGAGTAGTTACATTTAACTTACATTTTACACTCCATTATTTGATTTCTTGTAAAAAAGAAGTCATTATTTACTCGGATTCTTTGAGAGAATATCTATCTTCATTACACACAAACAATTAGAGAAAACGAATCGAACAGATCGGCCCAATATCGTGTTTTCATTTTTCTTGTGATGAAAAGATATAAAATACTATCTATCAATTTAGCAGATAGAAAAAATAACCAAAGACACATTTTCAAAAAACGTTGCTTTGATTAGGAATGTAACAGTACAAGAAATAATTAGTTTCAGTATTCACGGTCTAATTTTTTACGTTTTAATTGCAAAGACGTTATTAAACACAAAGACCTCCAACATTCACACTTAACGAAGCGTTTTTCCCCTTGAGAAGTACGCTGGATGTCGTGGGGTCGAGGCGGTGCGTGATTAAGACAGTGCCCCGCACAGTGCGTGCCGCCCCGCAGACCGCCGCCCAGGAAGGAGATGGTGACCGATAAATTGGAGAGGAACCGTTTAATATTAATTGGCTTTTATTTTACCTGCAACAAACTCTCGGTTCACTTGTGCCATGTAATGATGCGGTACCGACTCTGTTATTCCAACATAGGGTGGAGTTAATGTATGTTTTGAATTGTAATTACATGGAATTATTGTATCTTAGGACCTCTCTATACATGCGTGTAATAATGTTTTTTGTAGCCGCAAGCGTTGCGTTCCGTGGAAGTATAAATTATATACGGAAGAAGAATCCGTTATACGTTTGAATATCTGTGAGTGTATCTTACGTTCGATTCAAGATATATCAATACGGTTCAGGATTTTTCAAGCCACTTCCTGATGTTTAACATAATGTACAGCACTATACTACAGAGGAAGAATGATTATCGTCCATTCACAATGAACAAATTCATGTGGTTACTTCATGAATTTTCTGTGTGCACTTTACTAAAAGCATTTTTAGTAAAAGTCGTGTAAGTAAGTTTATGATACTCGATCCTGTGAACATGTTGTTATCTGTTAAATAAATTTTATATAAATTAATATTCATCCAAAAGAGATTCGATATTTAGATATCATCCGTGTAACTTACTGTTACAAATCTTCGTATATGTCATTGATAAATCAAAATTTTCGAGAAGTGATGATACGGTCTAAAGCTTTTATGAATATACATTTCCTTGATCGTACGTGGGAAAGATTTGATCTATTATCAGCCTCATTTACATATTCAACACACATTATTGAGTTTGTAGAATCATTTGTTTTATAAATAACTGCTGTTATTCCAGATAGGAAATATAGGATTTCTCATTTTAATAATTTATTCAAGTAATTTATTACATTTATAATTAATAATAATAATAAACCTAGTAAAGCCGAAGTATTGAATGACACAGAGTTTAGTCTTGCTAAGAACCGTATATCATCAAGGAAAAGTTTTGGGATCTACAAATCCCTAGAATTCATATTGAGAAAGTGCATGAGATGCATAACACTTTTAAACGTATGGGTATTATATTATTAGTACATGCGTATTTTCTAAACTACAAACTTTTACTTGGTAGTAAATGAGGTCAGGTTATAATGAGAATATTTGGGTAATACGAAAGAAAGAATTTGGAAATGGCCAACAACCGTTTAGTATTGCAATATCTGGTGTCGTCAACTGAAAAATTAGTATACAAGAAACACGTCACCACGTTTCCAATGGTTCTTTTTCAGAACTTTGTAGTGTCTTTAAGCACCGAAACTCCCAACGTTAACTACGTCTCTTCGGAGGTCGTTTTGTGTACTCGTGCTCTTTTAATCACACACTTTTCTAGCACTCTTTGCTGTATTGAATTATTTTACACACCAAAATGAAGCACTATAACTCTCGGCCTTCTCACCCTTCAAAAATGGAACGGTATACATACCGTGAGACCCTCAACCTGCCAGTCAGGACCTACTCACTGAATGATACTCCCTCGTTTCTGGTCTTGCAGCCAATAAACCTTGGAACTCTTTTAACGAAACTTGTAAATCTGTGCTTTAAGTTCGTTTGTTCGCTCGTTCGAGATTTGTGTGGTAATAAATTCAAAAATGCATATAATAAATTAATAGTTAATAGTTCCTTTGATCCTTTTCGTAGTTTTGTTGTTGTCCTTTTGTAGTGAAAAATGTTTTATAGACCAAACTCTCAGATCTGCAATCAGAGTCTCTAGAGTTAGTGCAGCTTCTTGTACATACATTTAACTAGCACATTGATGGAACTTTTAGACGTAGTTGATAACATTTCAAAAGTGCAAATCAAAGCATCATGACTCAGAATGCGGTACACTGAAGAAATAGAACCGCATTCGCACTGTTAAATTCTTATTCTGCTTGTTAGACCATATTCACCCAATCAAGCACGTACATTTCAGCTCAATTTGCATAGCTCACATGTTAATTTCATTTCACACATTGCTGAACTAGATACCAAGGACTTGCAAAACTCTAAAGAAACTTGAAAATATTGATAACTTGAATAAATGTATTTAAAAATAATATTAATTGAACTATCCGATAGGTTCTTTTTTCAAAACCTTTTTACGTTTTTTACCGGTACCCATGAATATTTCACCCACGCACAAAAAAAACAACGCATAAAACACATCCACAAACAAACGACTCCCATGCACAAGAAACACCAATCCAAATGAGATTCCCATGCATTAACTATACCAGTCACAAATTTTTTCCGCGCCAATATGCAGTTTTAGGTTTGAAGTATCTTCCAGTCATACACCTTTTGCGGAACGTTGAACGCAAGTGGATCAACAAGCTAAAACGCAAAACGGACCGCCATAACTCTCACGCCGTCACACACAGACATCGGCCGGTAGTCACACCGTGAGACCCGCAACCTGCCCGTCAGGCCCCCCTCACTCGCCGATGCACCTCCATCCAGCTCACCCGTTTCTGGAGCCGCGGATGCTAACGAGCTGCGGCCACTCGTATCCGCACACGGCCGGCGCGGTAATTGCCAGCCATAAAAGCCCGGGTCGTGTTTTCCCGGACCGCTAATCTGTCCATGGGATGCACTGCTACGTAACGCCCGGGAATCGTGACATTGTTTTGGTAACGCGAGGGAAGACGCGTTATTAAGCGAAAGGTTACACAGCTCGCCGTCTGAAGAAGGAAAGTTGGATTCACTGCTTGACGAGTGCATTAAGAATTCGTAATGCTCAGCTCTCAACTGACTGTGTAATCACGCTGAATTGTGTGTTGTTGTTTTTTTCTTTTCGGAATTGGCCTTACACGTTATGCGTGAAAAGTACCTTTCAGGTGAAAATAATTGTTTTTTAGGCAGTAAAGAAGCGAGTGTTCTCACGAATATTTCTTATAAAGTACCGTTCGCACACTGGTTTCACTTTTGTAATCCAGAAAAAGAGTGTTGATGTGAAAGTTTGATGATCAGCTAAGTTGTCTTTCTTGTTAGGCCTTCTTTGAGAAGGTGGTGAAAGATGTCGGTGCACTTAGTTTCGTAAATGTGAGTCCTCAAGTTTCTGAGGCTATACTCTAACGCGAGAAAGTATCCTTATGCCCTGGTGAATATGATTAATGTCAATCATTACTGTGGTTTTCGTTTTATGAATGATATGAAGGAGTATGAATTGTAATTAAATTCTAATTCTTTCAATTTGAATTAAATTCGTAAAATTGAAATCCACTACAAAGTAGGTTTTCCATCTAAGTTATTCTATATTTTTCTCTTTTTCTGGCGATACCTCTATGTTCTAACTTGCTTCACTAAATTCTGTAAGTTGTTTCTATAAGCAATTGCTCACGAAATTAAGTTACAGATATTATTTTGATTGATTATCTCCTAAAGCAAACATTGATTTTTTCTTTGCTTATTTCCGAATGCCTCCTTATTTTTACTACAAAAAACTTCTGCAGGAAACGCACTGAATGAAATTTCAAGCCTGGTTTTCGAAATGCGTACACCACAGTGCGCAAACACACACTTCGTGGAGTAATTATTGTACAGACGTATTAAAAATTAATAAAATGTTATTATCACTGTTTGCTACTAAGCTGCGTTACTTTTAGTATGAGAATTGAAAATTGTTTCAATTTCATGCTAAATTAAATGCTCTCAAAATCATTGTGTGTTTTAATAATTGTTCTTCACCAATGGATCAGAATAATGAGAAAGTGATATTTTGCAATGATATTACCGAACGAGTTCGTAAATGATAATTATTTTCACGTAAAGATATTTCCCCTTGTTCACGTTTTATTTCTTAAATATTCTTCAAAAATCTATGAAAATATACCTTGAAAAAAATCACTAATTTTAAAACTCGTTATTGACAGTATTTTGTAACTTTTATCATCATCAAAATAATTTATTTTCTTGGGGGCAATTTTAAAATTAATTTTCATTGAACTATGTATGTCTATTTAAAAGATCATGTAGTGATCATATTATTTACATGAATCCTGAACAATACATTCCGATTGATTTTGTTGCATTTTGCAGGGTTTTTTTCTCATTTGACTCTCCAAAAAGAAAAAAAATCTTACCTGGTTGGGACACTGCTATTAAAGAATTGTTTTTGACAAACTCATTTGATTCAGAAATATTACTTTTATTCAGCTTTCCGTTGAATATTCCATTTTAAACAGATTTTATGGTATTGCCCTTGTATGACTAATGACACTGACTTTTCTGACCTAAATAAAATTAGGACATGTATTTGAAGCAGTTACCAAGTGACCTTTTGTAGGTTAAAACTTCTATTTCTAATGTTTCTGATGCTCTGTGTTATATGTTGTTAACATTTTCATGGTATTGTTATGAGGGTAGTGGTGGTGAAGTGCCAAGGGCACAGAAAACGTGTCCATTGCATACAACGGCTATGAGCAGTGCTATTGAATATTTTCGCATTTGTCAATACCTGCGGGTCAACGTTTGCAGCTCTATCGTTATTAAGCTTATTCGATGAATAAATGTAAAACTCGGTGTTCCCGTCTGAACGAGAACTCGCAGGAGGGAGTCATGTGCCGTTTCCGCCTCCGTGAGCGGGGCTGGAAGTGGGTCGGTGCGCGCCATCTGCAGAGCCTGGGTCCGGCGCGGCTGAAGCCCCGGGCGGGGCGAGGCGGGCGGGCGGGCAGGGCGGGGCGGGGCGGGGCGGGGCGGGGCGGGGCGGGTGGGGCGGTGTGGGGCGGGGTGGGGCGGGGTGGGGCGGGGCGGGGCGGGGCGGGGCCGGGCGGGGCGGGGTGGGGCGGGGCGGGGCGGGGCGGGGCGGAGCGGGGCGGGGCAGGGCGGGGCAGGTGGCGTCGGCACGGTCAAGGGGCGCAGCGGGGCGGCAAATCGTGTCGCTGGCGCCGCGCTGCTCCGCTCCGCCGCGCCCCCTCGGACTCTTCCGCCCCTTCCGCCTCCGCGAACCCGCTCCGACCCCGTCGCTCACCGCCACCGCCCACCCCGCCCACCCCCCTGCCACCGCCACTGCCCACAGCTGGGTCCAACCCCCTTCGCCCACCGCCCACCGCCCACCGCCCACTCCCCACCGCCCACTCTGCCCCGCCGGCGCAGCCTTTCGGCCTATCCCTTTCCACCTGGGGAGGTTGCTCAGGGCATCTACTGATACCCCTGACCGGGAGTCCTAGGTTCGAGTCCGGACGGTGACAGGATTTTCGACACTAGCTAGACAGCTAAGTCGAGTTCTATCGTTGCTTGGATGAGAATTGTAGCAGGCGGCTGCACAGGTCGGTATATTTCTGTGAGTTCTCCGATCCACCACCAGGCGAATACCGGAGCAATGCCTTAGCAAACGGGTCGCGGATCTTTCCTTCCCTTCCCTTTCCCTTGTCCTATCCTCACCCATTTCACACGCTTACGTACACTACACTACTACACACACCGGGCGATCGGTCGGGCGATTATGTTCTCGTCTGGAAGGCTTATCCACTTAGCTGCCGACGCTCCCGCCTTTATCGCCTCCTGTTTCTTTCTAATACTCTTGTATATATCCTCGTTCCTAACCGCTGAAGAAGTCCTCTTTACCGTCGCGCCTTGTCGTGTTCTTCTCCTGTCAAATCACTGAGTGTTGAATCCTAGTCAACCCCAGATTTCTCGTCGGCACTGTCCATCTTCCACGGTAACCGGTCGGATCCCACACTCCTATCTCCTCCTCCCCTCATCCACCGTCATACAATCCCGCAACGCGATCCTCCGCCCACTGCCGACCTTTATGGTTGCCTCATTGTGGACTATGATCTCCTTGCACCTCTTCCACTATGTCAACCATTCTCGTTTTGTCTACCCCAGATTTTCACTCATACCGTCACGTCGACATTTGATTTCATCTTACACACAGTAAGTACCTTCGTTTACACTTAGTTGTTGTCAGAGATATAGTACTCGTAGTAGTTATTGGTTTAGGTGAGTTTTTCTTTCATTTTTTCAATCTTTCACTTCTTGTACTCCATATCGGTGACATTCCAAGCCCTACCAAATAAATCGTCACTTTAGTGTATTGCATATACTAGTGTACACATATTAGCTGTGACATCACAATCTGTGTATATTTGCTGATTAGAAAGCAAAGTACTGAAGCAAACTGGTAATTACTGGTTTAGAAGTACGCATAAATTGTAATTTTACAGCTTGCACCATGCACGTGCAAACTTCTACGAATATTCTGGTAATGATTTGAAGAATCATTGTCTCTGAAAGGTATTGCCTTTTCAGTGACTGCAATGAAGGTAATACATTCCCAAGTATCAGGGGATTATGAGAAATTGAGAGAATGGGGCGCTCGTACACTTTTACCCAAAAAAACAAAATTTCGAAATTCTTTACAGCATATTTGAATAATACTAGCCTACTTACTATAAGATTATAGAGTAAAATACACCAAAGGTGGCATATGTCCGATTTTTAGAGTTAACTCTGAATTGTTTTGAAATTTCAAAAGTTTGAGTTTTTTCGTGTCTTCCTTCAACTATAAAATTCAAGTCTGTGCCATTCTGTAGCACCACTAGTTACTTTCTCGTTGACGGAGGTATAAATGATGTAAGAAACGTTATTTAGAGAAAGTTATATAATGCTGCGAAAAAACGAATTTGAGATTTCAATGGAAATTCACGTCGGGGTTGCTTGATAACGAGAAATTGTTTTTTTGTTGTTGTTTTTTCAAAAAATGCGTCCGTCTCTTTGTCTGACCGCCACTGAACAATACTAGCGCCCGAACTATTTGTAGCATTTTTGGCAAAATGCATATTCCCCATTCTATCTGACCCTATCCGTAGCCCTACGATTGAAAAGAAAGTTCATCATATTTTGAAGTCATTTTCTTTAATATCCTGGTTTTCTGCTGAACTTGAAGTCGCGCCTGATTCTCATTCTCTCCCCGTGCTCCTCTATCTGCTTCAACTCTTCGCCGCTGCCGCGCTGCCTCCGCAGTAATCTCCGCTGGCCGCCCCTCGTTGCATCACGCGCCCACTGACCCGCATTTCGCTTCCCCGCCCCCGCCCCGCCCCGCCCCCTCCGCCTGCCTCTGCCCCGCCCCCACACCCACCACTGTCGCTCCGGCCTCCGTAATAGCGGCACTTTGACCACATTACCGCGGATGAGCGTCGGAAGGCTGCCTGCCGAAATTGTGGGGGGTCGCTCTCGCCCTCCCCTTCCTCTCTCACTCTCCTCTCCCTCTCTCTCTCCTTGCGTTTAGGTGGCTCTCCGATCTGGAGAGCGCTCTGCGTGTCGCCCCTTTCGCCTGCTCGGTGATGCAACATTAATGCGCCACGGGCGAGTGAAATCGCCGATGCGTGATCTTGTCACGATTCCAGAAAAGCGTTGGCGACTGTCTTCGCGGGAAATGTCATAAAAGATGAACGTCTCTTATTTTTAATGCAGCGGAACCTCGGTCGCTCGAGCCTCACCATCTCTGCTTCCTCCATATCTTAAATTCCTATCAGCCTACACATATTGTGTTTGGTAATTTGAACCTCGATTAGTTGAAAAATTATGTTACTCTATTGAGTTATATTTGAGATTCGACCTTCAGGTCCCACCTTGAGAAAAGTTCTGACCTAATGATCGGTAATTTGATCTGCGATCAATTGAAATTTTTAAAAAACTCAAACTTAATTTTCCTTTAACATTCAACATCTGGATATTTCACAATTTTAGTGCATTTTAATAGGTTTGTTTATTACGATTAGGTGTATTACGATGGTTTTGCGGCGAATGTCAAAGGAATTTTGAATGCCCAAGAGAAGCCACGTCCTAGTTATGGTTCCCAATTTAGTCAACCTTTTCAAGGATGCTGTGTGACGACCAAATCGTTGGAGATAATGCGGTCTCTCGCGGTCAAGTAAGATTCCATTGTGAACTTCAAAACAAGAAAAATCTACTCTTGAGAGGTTACTGCGTATCATAGATATTCCAATGGGATAAATGTGAAATAACCTGGAACAGAAGAAAGTGTGTGAATCTGCATATTTGCATTTTCAATTCATTTGTGGGAAATAGAGACATTTCTTGTTGTGATCATCCCTGCGGTGAAATTCTATATTTATGTAGAATGTTTTTGAATTGATATTTATTTTCAAAGTCAATACTGCCAGGTGATGATGTTCTTAAAAAGTGTAAATCACATTAATAAAATTCTCCAAAAAATATGTTTCCCTTTTGCAAATGTTTCCCCTGTTAGAAGTGCTTAGGGAAGCTGATGTTTTCTTTCATCATTCGATAAGAGATAATTTTGAGTTTCTGTGCATTTGTAGAAGAGACATTATCTTACTGTCAGAAGAGTGCCAAGAGAATAAAATGAAAAATAGAAATAAAATCAGTCAAATAGTCGTGAAACTCCCTCCCTCGAAACTATTTTTACAGGTAAAATGGCTGTAAATTTTTACCTGCATTGATAAATATTTGCAGTCAGTTCTTGAGGTATTCTGTTTGATCAAGTAAATTGCACTAAAAATGATTGCTAAAGAGCCTGAAAGAAAGGTAGTCGTTCGAATATGAAAGTTATTTATTGGCTTACAAAAATATTATGATAAATGTAGTTTCTTCACGATACATAATCTGAACACTATTACGAGTGGCTCTTTACTACAGCGCTAGGAAACAAAAATTAACTAATTCTTGAATACTGAAAATCAGGTGAAGGAAAAATAAAATAAATGCAAAATATCGATTTTTTTGCCACCACTTGTACGAACGTAATATAATATGAAGTTAATGAAAATATTGGAGCAGAAGACTCGTATACTCAGACTTCAACATATCCTATTGTTTTACGAGTATATGAACCAACCGAAAGATAGTTTGCAAGTTTTCATAAAATATAAAACGTATAGAGTAGATGAAAAAAGTGGGTTAATATTTCATGAAAGAGTCCGACATGCGGTGAAGCCAAAGTGAATTTTTGACAAAAAAAAGTCAAATAAAACAATAAACGAACTCTCGAAAGACATCAATGTCATGCATTTACAGCTTTCAAGACTCATTAAAAACTAATGATTGCACTCGAACGTTGCCTGGCAGCTGGTAACAAAACATATCGCCACAAACTGCATCCACGAATGCGTGAAAATGACATTAAACGCAGGTATAATTTTGCAGGCACTCTGAACAAAGCAAGTCGCGCTGCCGCACGAGCTTCGGGATTTACAGTGTTCACGCCCCGGTGGCGATTTCCCCATTTGCACTATTCCGCCCACAAAGCGGGGAATGGGCGAATTATCTCTCGCGCCGCTGCACACCCGCTCTCGCGGCGGCCGCTTCGCTGTTTCATTTACTCCTCGCGCGGTTTCTACCCTCTCTGTGATACAAGAAAAAAACTGAACATGTAAATTGCTTTAATAGTGTGTGTATAATTGTTGCCACTTGTAATATAAGCTTAAGCGAGTGAATCCACGATAGAGCGAAGAGTTGGACATTGTGCTGTAAAATATTCTACTTGCTGTCGGCTTCCTACGACAGAACGTGTTAAAGTGGACATATTAGTGAGGATGAGATGTGACTACTGTACTTTTAAAGATAAAGGAAGTTTTGTTTAAAAAATAAATCAATAACTATATGAAAGGGCTAACAACTTGCCTTTTAGAAATGAATGAATACATTTCAGGGATAAAAATACACACAAGCCAGCGAAAGTGAGGGAGAAACGCTGTAATAAATATAAAGTTCTGAATAATTACGAAAAAACAAAAAAGTTTGGCCTGGTTTCTAAATTATCTGACGAGTCTATAGCTTTCTATGAGATTTCCGGTCTCATTTTTCCCAGAGAAACCCAAGGCAATGATCTCGAGCGTTGTTAACATTCTTTGCTTTTTCCTCTCACAAGATGCGTTCACTTGTCTTCGCGGATATCCGTTGAAAGAAACCTACTCAAAACATACATACTGCTCTTAATATTCTTACATATATGCAAATGCAAACATATCTTTCGGTTGGTTCATATACTCGTAAAACAATAGGATATGTTGAAGTCTGAGTATACGAGTCTTCTGCTCCAATATTTTCATTAACTTCATATTATATTACGTTCGTACAAGTGGTGATAAAAAATCCATATTTTGCATTTATTTTATTTTTCCTTCACCTGATTTTCCGTATTCAAGAATTAGTTAATTTTTGTTTCCTAGCGCTGTAGTAAAACATACATAATACTCTTACATATTTCACAATTGTAGTTATCATATTAATACCACCCAAAACAATTTTATCAATCCAAAGAAGTCGCAACAGAACTCTTAATCTTTGTCGTAGTGAACTGCGAGTGTATAAAACACGCTGTCCCAATCGCTAGCAAGGCGCAAAACAAAAGTGCGAAATCAATGTTGTTGTTTTTTTTCATTTTAAGTGCAAATATTCCTTTGTTGAATCTTATAAATATACTGAATCATTGTATGAGGGGAATCGTGAGAGTAGATCCATAAAAGTCTCTCTTTTACAATGCCAAAAATTTCGACTATTCATTTGGCTTGTTTCAGGTCTATACAATAAATATACAAAATAATAAGTGCAACTGGTTTACACGATTTACCTTTACATAAGAGGAAAAGCATCCATTTTTAAACAGTTTGTTAGGAACAAAAACAAAAAATATTTTCCTCTAATTTTTGTATATTAATTGACTCATGTATTCTACATTATATGTATCCATTTACAGAAATTTGTCTGCTCCCGCAAAAGCGAACAGCGGTCTTTCATCATCTTTGACAACTTTGGTTATAAAGACTGTTTAATTAATTTAAATTTTAATTGTATTGTTATTGCCAACATCTAATAAGGTTTGCCATGGAATGATGATACGGGCCAAAATAATAAAATAATATTTAACCTTTGTATCCTCATTAAACCAGAAGTAAAAAAATCTTATTTTGAGGCTTTGTCTTTGCCTTCATTCTGGAAGAAAACCGGTAGTCGTGTATCGCGTCTATTCGTGTTTTCCGAGAAACACTCCATCGCTGACCGAAATCTCATGAAAATAATTTTTGCAAGTAGGTCTATAAAAGCGTCAGAATTTTTACGAGGTTGAGAACGCGCAAAGAATTTACCGCTTTTTGGTCATTGCGATTAAGGTTACTGGAGCGCCATTTCCGATCTTTAAGATCGTGAAACGGTAGAAAAATCAACAATATTTGAGCCAAGAAATCAAACTCTCAGGGCCTTCTCATTTTGTTTTTTACTTTGAACTAGAATAAAATAAATACAAAAATTTCCGTTGTGAGAACAATAAATTAACTCAACTTTACGATTTCAATTACGAATCAGAAATATAGATTATTTAAAAATTATTGTTTAATGGTTTGCCGAAGTTCAAATTACTCTGTTATGGAATCGCTTTAGCATCAACGTCATTTGCATCAATATAGCAAATTTGTGTATCGCATTTGCATCAATATAGCAAATTTTATTATGCTTCAACAGAATCTGTTTAACCCCTTTTTTCTAAACAAAACGTTTCAATAAAGTAGTTTTGTTGCTACATTGATGAATTTACTCGATGCGAGGCAATTCTAAACAACGAAATAAATATCTTGTGAGTGTATACGTAATAGTTTGAATTGTGTGATAGATAAGATTATTTCAATATTTGGGACAAGCTCTAAGATCCCGCCGGTCTCCCGGAACATGTGGTAGTGTAGTGCATGTTAGTGTAAGTGTGTGTAAGGGGATAGGATAGGACAAGGAAGAGGAAGAAAAGATCGCGCGCGGTCCGTGGTCCGTTTGGTAGGGTGCTGCTCCGGCATTCGCCTGGTGTTGATCGGAGGAACCACCGAAAACTGCCGATCAGAGCAGCCGACCACTAGAATTCTCCTCCAGACAGCGACTGAATTTGACCTAGCTGAAGAGCTAGTGTCGAAAATCCTTCCACCGTGGGGAGTGGGAACCTAGGACCTCCCGGACAAGGCGCTGCAGTGACATCAGTTGATGCACTGAGCTACCTCTCTCGGTCCAGTACACTCGTATGACTCAATGAAAAATATAAGCAGTGTGTATTAAAAATTTGGAAGCTTCTAATGACATTTTAAAAATAATTAGAGGACCACGTTCCTTCACCCCAAAGGAAAAATTTAGAAGAAAAAAGGAAACTTCGCCAACTCAGGAGCATTTGCTTATCAGAAGAAGTAAAGTAAAATTAAGATTGTCTTTTCCCACATAAAATAGAGAACTAGTAAGGAATAAAAGCAAGTATTTCTGGTATGACAGTTCGCTGAAGTCAGCAGAACAACTTGTTTTTGAATTCATTTATTAATATATATTCATCAATTGAGTTAACATTTTAAGCAAAATATCTTTATCTGCAATAATAAAAATAAATGCGAAGTGCTTAATTTGTTTAGAAATGTAATTTACTTTAAAATGTTCAAGTAGTATGTAAAATTTAAGAATATTTATCATCTTTTTTTAGAGTTCCTGTTGTCAGTTTGTCGTAAGAAGCGCTCAGGAAATTCATGGTAAGTACAATACTTTTCGCTAATTCTTGTTACTTCTTTACTAGTTGAATATGACGTCGCTGATGCGTAAACTGTTTTAAAAGTGTTTTCATGTGTTGGAAATTTCTTTCATATTTCATTTCTTTTATGCATAGCTTTATTTAAATATGATTTTACAGTATGTGCCATTGAACTTAACAATGAATCGTAGTAGCTGTAATGTTATACTCCCCAAAATTCCAAAAAATGGCCTTGTATGTTACCTCCGTACGGGATATGAACTGGTAATATTGCAATTTCAAAATTATAGTCGCCGTAAAGAATACTTGAAAAGCATTGATAATGTGAATAGAGTTTAGTACAGCTATATGTTTTACGATTTTTGCTAATATGCACAATAATTCAAAAAGATCATCTGTTAGCTATTCTTCTGGATTACTCTCTAATCTTAATGTAAGGCCATTCTCAATTAGTTCCAAAAATTCTGTTATAAAATCTACAATTACATTTGACTTTTTTTCAAATTTTCTTAACACTTCCATATTTTTCTCCCCTAGTTTTTAAAGAGATTAAAACTCCACAAAATCAGTCTAATTTGTGTTTACTTCCACTTCTCCAATTGCTCTTATTAATAGTTTCGTATTCGAATCTGTATAAACATTAAAAACCGACTATTTTGTATGTTATTGAATGATGTGGTAGTTAAGTTTAATAAGAATAAATTCTGGGTAACATTAATTTGAAAATCGGTATTTGTACTTTTAAGAACGTACAAGTTGAACGTTCATTCATTCTTCAACATTACTCATAATTTTCCCCGTATTCACCTGAAATTCGTGAAATATGATAATTTCCAAGCCAATACTGTTCATAGGTTTTGCAAATTTATTTTAAGAAATATGGGAATAGGACTTGTGGATAACTCTATATGAAAGAAGCAGCGCGTTCAATTTAACTTCACTTGTTCACTTAAAGATGTCAACAATTGTTTCGTCATTGTTTTGGAAAAAAATTATAACATATTACCTTTGGGTACTGGAGTTTATCTGGGTATCTGGAGCCACGTAAATAGATCTATTTAGATGGTGTTGATTGAATTTCCAGCTTACTCACTAAGATCGCAGCACCAGAACACGCAAAAATAGATTTTGCAAATTTATTTGAATTTTCTGGGCGGTTCAAAAACAAAATATCCCCATCAAGAGATTGAGACGCGTCGAATGACACTTCGTATGTCTCGATTGGTGCACGGGAAGTGCTCTAGCCGTGAGTGACGGAACCATACATCTACACATCTGCACACTCGAGGCAGTAGTTTCTCAAATACTTATAGAATTATTGGATAAGACCATGCTAGCGTTGAAAATTAATGTCACAAACGAACACTTGCTGATTTGCCTAATTTTCGTGCGCCAACATAGTGGAAAAGCTGTTAACGGAAATGTATTTTCTGTTCTTAAAGCTGTTGAATTTGGGGGGATCAAATAGGGGTCAGCGTATTTTGAGGTGGGAAAATCCACGGTATGCCGATTACGGCACATTAAAGGGCCCTTGAATATCACTTTCATATTCTTGACAAAATAAGCGCCACATATTTGTTTGGGTTGGTGTTGCTATATGAGACTGCTACACAGATCGCGATTCACCTCTCCCCCAAAAATGTCAAATACAATGGTTATGAAATCACCCTTCTGTATTGGTGTTCCTCGTACAACAAAGATGAGAAACGATTTTACTACTGGATGATGAGAACTGATAAGTAATAATAAGTTTAATAAATCTTATAGTGACTCTGAGAGCAATGTCCGGACACGAATGTCTGGCCAAGAACCATGGAATATTTGGGGCCAGAGAAAAAAGATGATCAAAGACTATTACATTCGTGCCCCCAGCTATTAATACTCTTCGTATCAACATACAATCGAGTGAGCTTTCATTTCCCACCCACTGTATCTTTTGGTGGCGTCAGGACATCCTGTCAATTTACCCCCAATGCTCTTAATTATCTTTTTAGGATCTCGTGCAATAAAGCAAAATGAAGCAATGGGATCTTTTGAAACACTGTCGAAAATCGAAATTTTTTGCGCAGCATTTGGGTCACTCATTTACGAAATGAAAGACCGCTGGTGGGAGGAAATTGGAACACCCAGTTCATTAAGCGTCGGTAATTCATGATCAGCGGACGCGTTAGAATTAAACGCTTCTTGTGATTAACTGCGCTTGCTGACTCATTTCGCTGCAAGTAGTTGCTTATATCGAAAGTAATCCTTCCGGATACGTTCCAGAGGTCAATGAAACGTTCAAAGAGACCTATCGTGTTGTTTGCTATTGAAATTAATTCTTCAGGATTTGCCTCTGAATGCAATTTTGTAAGCAAAATGTTTGTTTTCTCTTTCTGACAAAAAAGATCAATTGTAATGTCCGCCTAACTATGATGAAGATGTTACCTTTCTTTTCGATTTACGCTTCATCCTCTTCTTCTTCCGGTCATCATCATACGTGTTTCGTATGAATATAATTCTTTGTATGAGTTTGAGAATCCTAGAGCACATTTGTCATTTAATTTGTTTCTTTATTTACAACGGAACGACTAGTATTGCTGTTTAATTTTTAATATCATTTTATACTTCTCAATTATATTGAAAATCAACATCTATTTCGGGTCAATCTTTCTCATTTCAAGCTTCGGGTTTAAAAACTTGCCATCTTCCTGTAGTCCTCTTCATTAGTGGGAACTCAAGTTATCTCAAGCACCACCCTCAGTCTTAGGACGTATTTTCATTGTGAAAGTGAAAGGAGTTTTGAAAACGTATGATTTGTGGTTATGCTTTTTTTGCCTCTAGGCAAAATTGGCGATGATTTAATTTATTTTTTTGGGCAGTAATGTTACATGTCTTTGCAAGCTTCAAAGATCGAAAAGATAAACAAGAAGTTTCAAAAGTTTTAATAGTTGTTTGTTATAAGGTCATTGAGGTAATTCCAAACTTTTTATCAGAATAGAAACCTATTTGCGAAAACTTTAATAACTACATACTTCAATACTTTACAATTACATTAATACAGGATAGTTTCTTATAGCGAATTAATAAGAGTTGTAAAAGTTAACAATTTTACACTGAATGTTTAGAAGAAAAAAATATAAATAATATCGAGAACATGTTTTTTGTACCTTTGACAAAATAATATATTAAATTGGATGTCAAAATAATCATCTATTGGCCACTATAAAGTTGATGTACATTTCTCCAAAATAAGTTTTAAAAAATGCAACCACGATAAATACATGTAAATTGCATTCATCATCTTTGTTTTCGTACTGAACACCCTAGTTTTTATAAGTAGTAGTTGAAAGATATGAAGGCCATTATGATCTATTCTATTGTTAGTAAAAGAAGGAAAATACAACATTAATGGGCTGCAACGCGAAAGCGTGTTTTTCGGAAGTTACTCGTAGACCTCATTACCCATCAGTGGATACGACTTCCGACCCTAAATTGCCTTTAATTTTCACATTTACGGTACATCCTACTCCGAAGGAAATGCCACAGGTGTGCAGCAAACACTGCTCACCAGTCACTGTTGTGCAGGTGTGCGGCAAGTACTTAATCAGAAGCATTCAACGCCCTATAATTTCACATGAGAATACGACGCTTCCAGGTTGCCGTTCTTCTGTGGAATAAAAGAGCATGTGAACATATGCGAACTGTGCTGTACGAATATGGAGAGTATTCGGAGAGCACCGTAATGACATTTTTGCGTGACCTGCGTTGCCAGAGGGTACACCATATGTTGAACGTGCTCCAATCTGCTTTTTACGTTTGAGAATCGCCAACAAAGAATTGCTTTGCTGAAGAGCGCTTTGGTCTCTCGCGTATCCTCATGTCATCGCCAGTAATAGTAACTAGTAATCTGAAAATCTTCGAAACCGTACATTAGGTTTCTAATTGTAGTTTTGAAATGCCACACACGACGCACATTAGAAAATTCATCGGAGTTGATGTTCGTATGAAGACCGACTTCTTTGGATCAATAAAAGAAGCAGCATCTGTGAACGCATGACACGCTCAGTTTTCTAAAATGTTTGATTGGCCAGATGCTCTAATAGCTTTCAGAGTGAAAATCACAGCCAAACCGTTTTCTGATGCTATCGTCTGAAATTTGGTAATTCATTCCAACAAATTCACTCAAAACCGTTTGAACTTGTCAGTATTCAAAAAAACTTCCGTTGCTGCTACTGTGATGAGAATTTATGGAATAATTTACAATGCATGCTTTTACCGCTCAGCAATCTGAAATTATTGCTCGTAAGGAAAAAATGTTTAGACATTCGCATATATACTTCGTGGAAATACGGAAACCAAATACTTCAGCCAGGTCAGGTCACTAGCGCCTACAACCGTACAGTTCATATGGTTCCTCGCCTCTTCCGTGGTCACAAATATACGGACCTGCAAAACGGGTACTGATATTTTAACACCTGGTTTTGATAAACGTTCCAGGATTTACTACCTACAAAGTCAAATGTCACGTAAGTATCGGTAGCTGGGTCACGGGAAATAGGTTTTATTTTTGGGACACTCACCAGAATTTACGCGTCATTGTTCGGCGAAATTGAAATATTTGTCTTCCCTGCCGCCGCCTACGGGTTTTCGCCCGCCAACTAATAAAAGGAGACGCTGGCTTGACGCTCTTCATTGTAGCCGCGTTGACACTTCGCGCCTCGCGTAGCGCCCATTACTCATAGGAACCAACAGTTACAGCGGCGTAAATTCCGAGGCGCTGGGTGTCGCTCGGGCCGCGCCCGCGCGACCTGGCGGAAGGTGGCGCTGTCAAACAGTGGCTGGAAGCAGCGGAGTTAGGGGAAAAAGACGTGTTAACTGGGCACGGAGTTCGAGGACCTAATGATGTACTACTAAAAAGACGTATGATGGCCGTAATTAATTACTGAAATTGCCAGACATTTTTAGATGATAGTTTTGAATCAGTCTTTTCATTCTAAAATTTGCAATTAGAGGTCACCAGTAAACTTGTGCAAAACTTCGGCACACAAAAACGGGTGCCCGCGATCCACCAAACTCACAGATTAATTGATTGGTTGATTTGAATATCCGGGCGCGTCAACTGATAATGTCATTAGTCCTGCATGTATAGTGCATGTTTTATGGCTGGAAATAGTGGTGATGACTTTCTCTCGCTGGGAGGCGAGATCCGGTTCCGTATATGTACGTGGCTTGCGATGTTCTTCCCAACCGGGGGTCTCTCACCAACGGGGTGCCGTCCCAGACGAGGACGATTCTCTAAACTCCCGTCGACTCCCGACGAGTGTGGAAGTGTGGTGCATGTAGGTGTGTGTAACCAATGGGTGAGGATAGGACAAGGAAGAGGAAGAAAAAATCGCGTGCGGTCGCTTTGATAGGGTACTGCTCCGGCATCAGGGAAGGGGTATAGAAAGCTCTCCTGTTTTCATCGCGCTCTCGCTCCATGGGAGAGATCTAAGCTCTTAGACCACGCTGAAATAGGGCATATTGGAACAACGTGGATTTCTTATGCCCTTTCAACGGCATTATCGGAAAGCTGGCCCGTTTTCGTTGCTACCGCAAGAACAACGTGAGCAAATTTACGTCATTTTTGTATTAATTTCACTATTTAACAAATCCATATGTTTAAGCAAAAGGTTAGTGTGTTATCATCAACGTTGATAAAAAAGATCATATGCACAGATACTTGATTCATCGTCGTAGATTTCGTATTCTTTGAGCAAAAAGAATGTTGCCAATATAAATAATAAATACGATTATTTATGTCTTTTGAAAATGGAAAACGTAGCATATAAAAAAAATTCACTAAAATCGATTTCCTAAAATCATCAATTTTAGGAAAATTAGTAAAAAGTAAGACAAAATAAATACTTCTATGTTTTGAGGTCTCGAATCATCATGAAATATTTGAGCCATAACGTATTCTTCATGTGACAGACCAGAACTTAAATATTTGATTTAGCAAAGAATTTGAATAAATAATAAAAAGTTGTTTAATTGTACACACTCGGTGTTAATTCAATTAATTCATTTACTTTCATCAATAGTTTTGTGAAAAGTCTCTTTGATGCTGAAATATTATTTATTACTGTGTTCTGGAATCCGGTGATGTAATCGTCAGTCACTGATTAAGGCATTAACGATTTCACAGTGTATTTCAACGATATTGACAAGAGAGACAGAGAGAGACAAAGGGAGAGAGATAGAGAGACAGCGGTAGAGAGAGGGAGAGGCAGAGAGAGACAGAGAGGGACGGAGAGGGGGACAGAGGGAAACAGAGAGGTGTATGAACACAGAGGGAGTGAAGGATAGATGCAGAGAGTGCGAGAGAGAATGAGAGAGAAAGGGGTAGAGAAAGGTAGGGGAGAGAATTTGCCGGCAAATGTATTTTTTGTGCTCAACTAAAATCTCCTGAAACACTTGTTCGCGAATCGCCACCTGCCGCCTGCCTTTCCGCCCTTCGTCCTCTTTTCCGCACCCTGTGGGTCTCCGCCGCCGTCGCGTCGTATCCAATTTCCTGGGCGCGGGGCGGGGCGGGGCGCGCCGCGCGTGTCGGCGGGGCCGCGTTCTTGAACCCGGTCGCGGCGGCGAGACGTCTCCTTTCCGCCAGCGAGGTTGACGTCCCTGCGACCTCTTCTCCCCGCGTGCAGCGACGCTTTTATTGCCCCCGCGGCGCCCCGCGCGCGCGCACTCGCCAGAGGCCGCGCGGGGAACTGGCTGAATGGGCGTGCAGTTTTGCCCTTCCCTTTGTTCCCGTACCAAGGCGACGCATATAAAAATGGTGGAAAAGATCAAACGGGCTGGGGTGACGCTTCCTCCCCGAGGACCGTGCGCTGGAACGGCGGGACAAAGGAGTTGATTTGTTTGCGAGGGATGTGATTGCGTGTGTCGGAGAGTTTATGATTATGATCGTCTTTCGGATGTGGGATGCTTTTGGACTACTTTGGTGATAGCGAAACGTACAAAGGACAAATAAGATATTTTATCGATATGCTAATGTCGTTTTGCTTTCTTTAGATCAGCAATGTCAAGGACTGTTCTCCGCAACATATGTTCGAGTTTTGTAACTATAATATTAACAGCGCCTCTGATTGTAGAAAATACGAAAGTTTGCTTTTATTCTTCAAAAGTGGCGGGAAATTCGTTAAATATTTTCTAAATCTCTAATAAAGTCCTTTCCAATTTAAACGGATATCTGAGACGTTAACATTTATTTATTTATTTATTTATTTATTTATTTATTTATTTATTTTACGTCAAAAAACAGTTAAAACTGCGTATGACGTGCTATGGGAAGAAGTGAATTCTGTGCACATTTTCAAAATTCTGTGATCCGTACACTAAGTCATATACTACATGGATTTTGGAAAAAAGCTCTCATGTAATAAAATCTATTTTCAAAGATAAATAAGCAATACATTTTGGGCTCTTATCCATGATGTCCTTCGTCAAGGAATAATACTTCCTGCGGCAACAACACAGAAACGATAATTTGAATAACTATATTTCTCAATGAATTCTAGAAGACGTGCCCAGATAATGAAGTTATTTATCTTTGAATATAGATTTTATTACATGGGAGGTTTTTTTGTTTTTTTTCTCCCTTTCAAAATTTCAAAATTCAAAATTTATTGTTATTTATCCTTGAAAGTAGATTTTATTAGATGGGAGTTTTTTTGTTTTTTTTTCTCCCTTTCAAAATTCAAATTTATTGCTTGTTTATCCTTGAAAATAGATTTTATTACATGGGAGTTTTTTTTTTCTCCCTTTCAAAAATTCAAAATTTAAGTAGTATATGACTTAGTGTAGGGATCACAGAATTTTGAAAATGTGCACACAATTCACTTTTCCCCATAGCACGTCATACGCAGTTTTTAACTGTTTTTTTGACGTAAAATAAATAAAAATAAAATAAAAATAAAAAAAGTTACATTAAAAGTGTACTGTATTTTTCAATGCTATGATTGTTAGTTGATTTCGTATCATAGTGTTGTTCGTTACTTGATGTACCTACTATATTATCTAACCCTGGCATCCTTCCAACACAGATACGTGGTTTCCCAGACAACAAAGGATTGTAGAATAAAATACGCAATTATTGATTATTAGAACATTTTTATACATTTAACGTAAAACAGTTAAAACTGTGTGACGTACCATGTGGAGTAGTGCAATCTGCGCACTGTTTCTTGAGCTCTGGAATTTAAGCCTTAACGCATATACATGACAAATGTAATTATGAATGCAGGTAGCAGTGAGTGTTTTTAGCAATAATTGGTATGAAAATGTTTGATACCATGTAATTTAAGCTATTTGCAAAGGCAAATGAGCTACAGATTTTGGTTATTACCCCTCTTATCATGCCCTTCGTGATGGAATGGACTTACTGCCGCGAGAATATGGAAAACGATTATTTGAACATCTACATTCCTCACTGAGCTCAAGAAAACGTGCACAGGTAGGTATATTTATGTGCAAAACAGGACAAGGGGCTACCTCAGAATTTGCTCAAAGGATTCGGAGAACTGGTCGAAAAAATTGATCGAAATGGAGGCCATTGCCGCAGAAGTTGAGCTACATTACTTGTTACAAGCATATTTAGTCTTTTAGAAGTATTCAGTCAGAATGGTAACTAATACATTAAATATCATTGTTAAAATTAATTCTATTTTCCTTTCCGATGCTGCGGTGAAAGGATTCAGGGCGTTTACCTCTGTCTCCTTTCTTTTGAGCAGAAACGCGTCACAAATATCGCAAATGCGTAGCTCTACAGGATTCGTATAAACTAGTTATGTTCTCCTAAGGGCTGTACTTTTATAAATTATAAATTACGCAACCCACTTGATGTTTATGCATTAAATACTTATATTTTGTAGCGTCTCTTGCGGTTGTCAATGTTTCTTGCAAAACTAGCGAGGATTCTGAGGAGGGAGGGAGAGGAAGCAAAAAGAGGAGGGGGATAAGTAGAAGAAGACAAGGAAGAGAGGGGCGAAAAAATTGAAAGTAAAGAAGGACCTAAAGGAAAATAATAAAAACTGAAAAGAAGATGAAAAAGTGACGAAGATAAGTCCAGAAGAGGAATAAGGAAGATCAAATTTAGGTAGAGAAGATGAAGTTGGAGGGGAGGAATGAGGAGGAGAGGAGAGAGGATGGGTATGGAAGGCGGAGAAAGTGGTGGGGGAAGGGAGAAGAAGAAGACGAGAGCGCTTTGACGTAGGTAATCTGTATGTTGTTTTCACTTAACGAATCTTCTGTACATCATTTCCCGCTTATGAAATCCCGGTTGAGCAGAACCCCGACAGTTAGTCGAAAGAACAACTTGGAAGCACGCACGCAGCGAAGCAGCAGCGCCGGCAGCGAGGGGCGTGTCATCCGTTGACCTGTTGCGCCCCGAGCTGGGGGGGCCGCGTGCGCCGGCGGGCGCCCCCCTGGGGCCGGCCCCCGGCTCAGCATCACAAGATGCAGCAGACGCTCCACTTGGGTTCACGTATTCAACACGTATTTTGTAAGATGAAAATGAACAATTCTATTTCTCTTTCTCTCACTCCCTCTCTCTCTGTCTCTCTCTCCCCCTCTCTGTTACTCTCTCCCTCTGTCCCTCTCTCCCTCTGTCTCTCTCTCCCTCTCTGTCTCTCTCTCTGTCTCTCTCTCCCTCTGACTCTCTCTCCCTCTCTGTTACTCTCTCCCTCTGTCCCTCTCTCCCTCTGTCTCTCTCTCCCTCTCTATCCCTCTCTCCCTCTCTGTCTCTCTCCCTCTGACTCTCTCTCCCTCTCTGTCTCTCTCTCATTTGTTTCGTCTAGGCTAGGTTTTCGTTGTTATCCCTCTTCTTCCAAGCTACTACGTATCGGCGACATACATTTTCTCATTTTTTTAATATTTCGGCCTTCTAAATGTGGAATTGAAATGTGACTGTAAGAATATTATTAGAAGAGTAAATTAGTAAAATTTTCATTGAAAAATTAGGAGCCGTTTTTGAGAAAATGTCGTTGAAAGGTGTCTAAAATTACACATATTTGAGCTAATTTTTCCCTGAAACGTTTTAAATTTTTCAGTAACTTCATAAGAAATCATTTAAAACGCACACAAAATAAATAATAATGGTTTAAATTTGAAGAATAGTTTAAACGGCATTAAAAATAATGTAAGCCAAAAAATTAATTGAACAACTAGTTCTACTAGAAAATTCCTTCTCGTGTAAATTAGTTTCTTATTCTCTTGTGTCTGAGCTGTTTTTTTGGTTTTCCTCCACCTTCTTCCCAGCGTCTCTCTATCGGCGTCTCAAAGACCTACCATGGCCTCTCGCCGGAGGAAGCCCTTCTGCTCCTCTGAAAACATTCCCAATGAAAGACACCTTCACGACCCCCCCCCCCAACATTCCATAGGCTTATTTTGGTAGGCACTATACTTTTACATATTTGCCAATGGTATGCATTGGCAACATCTCCGGGCTTCTGCCATTGTTTTGAATGTATCTTGTTCCTCAATTATACACGTTTGACAAAATGTTTGAGTTTACGAGATTTTTCAGAAAGAAAGAAAGAAATAATTTGGGGATAAAGGATTTGGCGTTTTAGATTAGTCGTTTAATTTTTGGGTTCCATATGTTTTCCAATTGTTTCTCCAAATGTTGTTCCAAATATTCACCAAGTGTTCTCCCAAATGTTTCTGTGTGTTCTAAATGTTCTCCCAACAGTTCGTTCAAATGCAATACACTTGTTCTCTCAAATGTTTATTTAATTGTCAAAACATGTTCGCTGCATGATCTCGAAATTGGTAATCTGGAAATTAAACTGATATTTTAAAATGTTAATTAAGCGTTTTTATTACGAAATACTTTTAACAAAGACCAATGAAAAGTTCTGAATAGCTGGGTACCCAGAGATTCAAATCTCCTTCGTAGTAATTTCCTACCCATCAGTAATACATTTACGGGCCTTTTTGTTCTTGTTTTTTTTTTTTTTAAAAAGGGAAACATGCGTCTTCTTACCTTAGCGTAGTACTCAGAGGGGATTATTATTCTTGAACGTGCCGAAAAAATCATGATTTATTGGTAAACATATATACGTTAATTTATATGAATTGACAAATAAATAGGCTTTCGAACACTTAATAAAATGCAAAATACTCGAACTGCAATATTTATTTGTAATTATTTTCATGTACATCTATTGTAGCATCACTGAAATTATTTTACCACGTTTTAAATATAATCATACTGAAGGCTAATTGTATATTTTGAACTTTGGCAAAAATTCTGTCAGCACGTATAGCCAATAAGAACCGAAGCACAGTATAATTATGAAGACAACGCCTTTACAGAACTTAATTAATATGGCACATGGTCGGCAGCCTTTGAGACGGTGGTGCTTGAGCATTAAGCGAGTATTTACGCAATCAGAAGCACTGGATGTCTCTGTCATCGCTCGTTGCGCATTTCCTTGCGACGTTGTTTGCAACATTAAGGCGTTTGGGGTAGCTTCGACCTGCAATAAAGAATTACATGAACTATTTAATCAAAACGCAGTGATGTGTTGTATAATGCGATGAATCCTCTGTCCTCAAATATGTTATTCTGCACTCTTCTTGTGTACCTTGGTCACCTTGTAATGATGTGTTCTAATATGTCCCTTAATATGTCACCCACTTGAAAACTGGAAGAAATCACAGAATAGTTTTTCAGTGGTTTCAAGAGTAGACTTAGCATTGAAGTTAGATGCATTTATTAAAGTATAGCTAAAAGTTCAAATATGTTAGTAATATTGAGTTTTATTTACTCTGAGGTGACAAAAGTCATGGGAACGCAATATCCAAATATGCAGATGGCAGTAGTATCACGTACATAAGGTATAAAAAAGCAGTGCTTTGAAACAGCTTGCATTTGTATTCATGTGGTTCAAGTTTTGGGAACAATCAGGACAATTCGAGCGAATGCATTGGTCACCCACATCGCCTGTATTAATCCCATAGAGCATTTATGGGACATAGTCGAGAGGTCAACACGTGCACAAAATGCTGTACCGGCAACATTTTCGCAATTATGGACGTCTAAAGAGGAAGCATGGCTCTATTTCTGTAGGGGACTTCCAACGACTTGTTCATGCCTTATCCATGCCACGACAAGGTTCTGCACTTTGCAGGGCAAACGCAGGTCCGAAACGATATTAGGAGGTGTCCTATCATGACAAAAGTGCACTTTTGTCACCTCAGTGCAGGTTGCTTCGCAACTCTAATTGCTGTCCTTGCTCTTGAAGCAACAATCTTTCTCGCTGATTTGCATTGCACTTACCAAATTGTGACGCACAATCTTCGATATTCCTTGGAGACAGTGGTTTAGTGGTAATGCCTTGTAGTTTTTTTTTTTTTTTTTTACTTTTTATTAGATTTTTTTACCTTTTAGAGAGAAATTAAATTGATATTGTTGTTCATGTGGTTACATGTTTCGTTGCCATAGAAACATTAATTGTTACTCTCAGAAGTTTACTCGTTCACCTACTCGGTGATCGAGAAAGAAACTTATATCTGTACATACAAGAAAATGTAAGTAAATTGTGAAAACAGTTTGAGAGAAAAATCCCTTCAGTTACCTGGAAGTTCATTCGTACACATGCTTCATTAGTACAGTGTGTTTCCGAAAACCTTTTTATATCTTTTATATCTTAGAATTTGTCCCTTAGTAAACATCTCAAGACATATTTCCTGCTTATTCTTGCACCAAATTTTTGTATCCAGGTTCAACTCGCTTACCTCTAAAATAGCTTTGTTCACCTTCCTTGATATATAACACAAATATTCAACCAAATTTAACTTATTTTCTCGCTGCAAAATTTCACACCCGTGGTAGATTTCTAAAATGCAATGCATTATGCGTGAAATAACACACTAAAAATGTCGCGCTACAGGATACCGTAGTCTCTCTAGTTAGTTTTCTAATCTTTTTCGATTTTGCCCCACCCTCTAACCAGTTGTCATAAATTGACGTCAAGAAGCCATATTTTGCATTTTCTCAATTTCTCAATCCCCTAGTGGTAGAACTGAAACATTACTCTAAAGTATTAAAGAAAGCTAAAACCTGCTCATGTTCGCAAATTTACAAATATTTGGAGCCATTTTTGAAAAAACGTTTGCTTGAGTGCATCTGAAACCCCCCAATTTTGATCTCTTTTCCACAGAAAACATTTGAATTTTCGAGAATCTTTATTGGAAAGCACTTGTTAGTAAAACACATTTAAAGCACTTGTTAGTCAAAAGTCGAAACTGTGAAGTCTGTTTGATTGATAATGATTCCGGCCGCGTGAACTGCAAAGGTCATTAGTCCCGATCTTCCCCCGTTGGTTGGCGAGATCAGGCGTCGAACTACCGTCGACTAGCGGGGTTTGCTCCAACCAGGTATCTCCCGCCACCGGGGCACCACTCCAGTCAGGATATGCACTAAGTTCCCAACCGGTCTCCCGGTATGTGCAGTAGTGAAGTGCATGGTAGGGGTGAGGATAGGACAAAGGAAAGATCGCGTGCGTTCCGTCGCCCGTTTGTTATGGTACAGTGCCCGCATTCGCCTGGTGTTGATCGGAGAAACCAGGGAACCTACCAATCAGAGCAGCCGGCCGCTAGAATTCTCCCTCAGACAGCCACTGAAATCAACCTATCTGACAAGCTAGTGTCGAAAATCCTTCCACCGTCGAGACGCAAACCTAGGATCTCTTGGTCAGAGGCACTGCAATGATATCAGTTGATGTACTGAGCCAACTTTCTCGGTCTAAAGTTTGTTATTCTGTGCATTTAGCACTATCCATACGAAAAGTTTTAAAAATGGAGCAGTTTTTTTAGAAAATGGCGTTTGAGCGTTTCTGAAAATAAGGAATTTTGACATTTTAACAGAAAAATGTTTTCGATAAACTTTATTTGAAGCACTTGTCGTCACAAATACTACAATGAGCACAAACATGCGGTAATGTAAATATTAACAACGTGAGAAAGAGATCCGGTGGGACAGACGGTTTGAAAAACCACTTTTTTGGTGTCGGGAGACCACAAAACGTATTTTTCCGTTAAAATCTCGAAAACAATTTTCCGCATCATTGCATAACTATATTAATACTGCGATCACTATACCGTATATATGTACAAATATGAGAATGTAATAAACAATCAAATCATTGTATGCTGTAATTCAGAAAGAAAGAAATTTAGTGATTCTTGTATTTTCTTATGATGAAATTACGTCTCTAGATTACATTAACGAATTGTCCAATTTGCGTTTAGTTTCGAGGCCAATAGTGACCAAGGACATTAAGTTCTTGCTAGCAAAAACATTTGATCAAAGGGAAATGATGTCATTCAAATTACCGTTCATTTTGGTTTCCTGTCTCAGCAGTATGCTGAATTTCAACTGTGAATAAAATGTTGCCATGACTAAGAGAGGTCTGAGTGTTGATGAAGGCGAGAGTGTTGGTTTCTCCAGAGCGATCATTTAAGATTCTCAATCTCAATAACTCGGTGGTAATATTTCCAAAACATCAGTTTCAGGTTATAAAATTTAGATTGAGTCCGATGTTTTCTGTCTCTTGAGTGATCCTTACATATTTGTTATTGTCAATAAAGTGAAGATAAAACTATTTTAAAATAACGCTGTTTGAAAAGGGGAACAAAACAATCCGTACCCTTGATGTACAAACATTATTCTAAAAATACCTTTGGAAAAATGGATTAAGTTAAATTCAAAAAGAAAACACTAAAACGTAAAATCATCGTGAAGATGATGAAGACCAGGACATCGTTAAACAAATGTTAAAAATCATCGATGTTAAAAACTCGTTAAAACGCGTTGAAAAAGGCGGAAACAAAACAAGGACGTTGGAAAAGAACAACAGGCATTGAAAAAAACACCAGATGTTGGAAAAAACAACGGACGGTGGAAATAATCAACGGACGTCCAAGAAAATCAACGGACGTTGGAAAATCAACGGACGTTAGAAAAATCAACGGACGTTGAAAAATCAACGGACGTCGGAAAAATCAACGGACGTTGGAAAAATCAACGGACGTTAGAAAATCAACGGACGTTAGAAAATCAACGGACGTTGGAAAAATCAACGGACGTTGGAAAAATCAACGGACGTTAGAAAAATCAACGGACGTTGGAAAAATCAACGGACGTTGGAAAAATCAACGGACGTTGGAAAAATCAACAGTCCGACGTTGAAAATCAACGACGTTGGAAAAATCAACGGACTTGAAAATCAACGACGTCGGAAAAATCAACGGACGTTGAAAAATCAACGGACGTCGGAAAAATCAACGGACGTGGAAAAATCAACGGACGTTGGAAAAAATCAACGGACGTTGGAAAAAATCAACGGACGTTGGAAAAATCAACGGACGTCGGAAAAAATCAACGGACGTCGGGAAAAATCAACGGACGTCGGGAAAAATCAACGGACGTCGGAAAAATCAACGGACGTCGGGAAAAATCAACGGACGTCGGGAAAAATCAACGGACTCGGGAAAAATCAACGACGTCGGGGAAAAATCAACGGACGTGAAAAATCAACGGACGTCGGAAAAATCAACGGACGTTGGAAGAAATCAACGGACGTTGGAAGAAATCAACGGACGTTGGAAGAAATCAACGGACGTTGGAAGAAATCAACGGACGTTGGAAGAAATCAACGGACGTTGGGGAAAATCATCTCACGTTCGGAAGAAGTATTGATGTTATAAACTATGGGTGTTAGAAAACTACGATGTTAGAAAACTATTAGAAAACACGAAAAGAAGGACGGTCGAAAGATGGCCGAAAGATGGCCGTTGGTGTCGCGCTGCCGCCCGTATGCGCCGAGGGAATCGGTCTCTCCGCCTGGCAAACTCGTCGCGCGCCGCTGGAGATTCAGTATCGGATGCGAACATGGCTGCAGACAAACCGCTAGTTTCTCAAGCTGATTAGCTGTCGTGCCAATCAGCTCCACGACGGAGCTGAAACGAGCGATGAGAGGACTATTTACGCACGATTGAGGTTAGTATGCGTGTGTCTACGGTGGAAATTACGCTCTGAACGTTCTGACTGTTCGTACTGGTTGTGCCAGGGCTCTCTGGCATAGTTTCGCAATTTCGGACTGTTGTGGATGCAGAGATAAAGGGGAATATTTGTAGTCAGTAGAGTGCTTCATTTTCGGATTTCGTTGTAGAATTTTGAGGAAGTTTGTTTTCTTAATTTTATGACGCTCAAAACATGCTAATTATGCGAAAACATTGCTTCCATTTTGATTACTTAAAACTAAAGCATTGGTAGATTGATATAAAAAAGTGACGTAATTATGCGGAAACATTGCTTTCATTTTGATTACTTAAAACTAAAGCATTGGTAGATTGACATAAAAAAGTGACGTCGACAAATGGATATTATAGAGAAACTCTTTTTGTACTAATGAATAAATTGGGTCAGAGTCAGTTCAATAGTGCTTCTTTTCTAACTGGTGTAGTCGTTTACTTTGTATTTAAAGTTTCTTTTTTCAAAATCAATTCATTGAGGGATATCGTCTATGACCACGGAAAGTGAAACACAATAAATTGTCAATTTTTTCATTATTTAAAAAATATATTTAGAAAATAGAATATGGTTACTAGTAAATTTTCGTAAAGATAGTTCAAAAGACAACCTATTGACAGATTATGGGACTGTCTTTTGCCGAGAATTAAACGGATACGGTCAGAATAAAACCGTTTTTCACTCAGGTTCACCTCTTTCGTGACTGTCACAGAATGTGGCAGTTGGCGAACATTATTACTCTTTGTATGGCCAGAATACACTATAAAACATTTTCAAGAACCGTCGCATGACATTCTGGGCAAATAGCAAAGATGAATGCAGGTAATTTTTCAAAGATTTCAAAGAAATGAAAAAGGCACAACTTCGCAATCCTTTATTTCACAAGCTATGTCAGTTGTATAATAATTCTTTTGAACCGAATTCCTTTCTAAGTTCAGAGCAATCATCACCGTCTATAATGTACTGGCAATAAAAATACGAGTATACATTCCCTTTTAATTAAGAATTATAAATAATATTTTAAAAATTTTTAACAATTTTTTTCGCAATATCAAAATTATAGCTAATTAACTATAGCAAAATAACTTTAATTATTGTTGTTAGTATTGTAGCAAAACATTTTTGTAAACTTTACTTTAATAATTACAGTTGAAATTCTGAATGGAAACATCTCCGTTAGGTGTTCTACGGTGTGAAGGAATGCCGGCCGTTCTAGTGTTAAGTAACCCCTTCCTATATTTTATACGAACGTCATCCTCGCAATTTGAGCTTCGTACTCTCCGACATTTGAGTATCATGACGTGCACGTTTCACTTTAATCATGACGGCCCCTCATAGATCCTTAATGAGTACTGTTTCGTCGTACGGGCCACGTTCGTACGGTCGCCTACAAAACAGTCACGAAGTTCCTCTCGAACGCTGTGTCCCAGTCTCGCGAAAGGCGGTCACCAGCTGCCGTCGCTCCCCTGACGCGACGCGACGCGACGCGACGCGACGGGTCGTTGAAGTAGCCCCTTTGCTCCGCCCCGTCTCTCGATAGGGACTTCATGTGATCGTACGCATTGAGTGATCACACGCCTTTCTACCGGTGCACTGCTGTAGTCAGGTTTTTTAATTTTCTTTACATGCGAAAGCCCCCTTACAACTGAATCAAGAATCTGTGCAATAGCATCCGCATAACAAACCTATAAAATATCTAGGCCTTTTCTTAGACACACGTCTCAAATCACATCGGCAATAATGCTATACAAGCAACAATTAAATTACACCAAATAAAACAGAGCTGCTACATTAACCGACAATACTGCCTTACTTCTATACAAAATTGTAATACCATTATTATACGCATGCCAGTTTAATCAGCACAGCTAAATAAACATAAAAAACTGCAAGTAATCCCATATCAGTTCCTGCGCACCATTACGAATGCACCATGGTACGTCTCCAATGCACAACTCCATAAAGAATTCCAGTTAGAACTGATTACCAAGCACATTATTTTTTTATCCACCCACTTCTTCCAAAACATACCAAAATACCCAAACAACCACGCTAAGACTCTGCCAAAACCCAACTTATAGAACCCGCATTAAAAATAAATTTCCTTTCCATACATTCCTAAATAAATTCTCAGATCTGGATCCAAAGTAGAGATATTGTGCAAGGATACCTCTACCACCCTAGTAGTAATGCAACTTGTATTTTAAGATTATTTGTAAGATTATTGTAAGTTAATTGTAAGTAGATGTAAGCAACTATAACAAATGTCGAGTGTATTAACACTGGTCTTGTATTGTTCTATCCAAAAGAAAATAAATAATAAAAACAACATGCTTACGATAGTTTTTCAACTGCCAAAGTCATACAGCTACCACTGTAAGTAACAGTTGTTTTGTAGCTTCGGGGGGTAACTCGCTGCGGAAACAAGCACCGGATTCGAACCCGCAACCCTTCAGGCACCAAGTAGCTTCGGACCTCCAACCATAGCGACCTGGGCTATCCATGCCGGAGCTCGATTGTATACAATCAAGGCTAAACTGGTGAATGATGTGGAGGGTTTCGACGATGCTGCCCATTCCTACATTTCTTCCTCATTCACCTCATCATCGTCATTTTTGCCATCATCTCATCATAATGTGAACTACTAAGATCATTGAGGGAAGGGCCTCTAAAATCCAAGGCATAAACCGGCAAAGATGGCTCAGAGCATCAACTGAAATCCCTGCAGCGCCTCTGACCGGGAGAGACCGGGAGTTCGCCCCGACCTTGACAGGATCTCGCAAACTATGAACAATTTAGCCGCTGTTTGAAGGACAATTCTAGCGGTCGGCTGCTCTAATCGGTAGTCTCCCGTGGTTTCTCCAATCATTATCAGCGAATGCCGGAGCAGTGCCCTAACAAACGGGCCATGGACCGCGCGCGACGTTTCCTTGCTCTTCCTTGTCCTATCGTCACCCCTTACACACACACACACACACACACACACACACACACACACACACACATACACACACACACAGTAATGTGTGGACTACGTGTCACACATGCGCCAAGCAGCCAGGGGGAAGATCACCGCCACCTCCCGTGCTGAAGACATGCACAAATCAATTCAATGAATAAAATATATGATGTGAGTTAATGATGTGATTAATAAATAAATGACGAAGAAGATAATTTACTCATATCTGAGCGTAGGAGGCGGCTTACACATTAATGATCCTTCCTTTCCTCATACCCGCGGTTTGAAATTCTTTTCCATGGAATGGATAGTGTAAAGTGGTTTTGAGGTGTGAATAATGAGCTTAGATTATCGATTGTGGACGGGATGACAGTTCAAATGGTTTACGTGTTGATAATTGAAGCCAACATCCTCAGCGTCACGATCATAATGAAGACCTATTTTCTTAAGCGACATTGAAATGCGTTAGATTTTTGCTCCTCATTCTTGAACTCTGCTCCATGCCCTCGAGCAATCAAAGTAGGCAAACTGAATACTTAATTTACATATCAGAAACTATTTAACTAAATTATGTGACTTTTTTTCATTAAGAGGTATGGAAAATATATATATAATTTATTTAATATTAAATATTATAATTATTATAAGTATTAAATATAAATATAATTAAATATAATAAAAATATCAAATATTAATTATAAATATATTAAAAATTAATTATTATAAATATTATTAAATATTTTAATTTAAATATTAATATAATTTATTTATAATATTCATTTACACTGTTTAGATAAAGCAAGTTCATTTAATTTCCCCTACTACCCAGTGACTTTACTACGCGTTGATTCCACGGAATTACACGTAAATTGTATTTTATAAGAGGAGTTGAAGCCCTCTTATTGGCACGAGTCTGTACCGTTGTGTTGCCATCTTTCGTTTCAGGTGATGTAACTTGTAAAGTGTTATGGATGGAAAGAAGGTAATAATGCACGGTTATTCTTGACATCCGCGTCTGCCTTTGCAGATTAGTTTAGAAAGAATTTAAGTTGAAATGCGTTCATTGCTCAAAAGGTTTTTTTGTTTTTGTTTATTTATGGTCGCTTTATAACAGCTCAGGTCATCAGCGACCTCATTGTGTATACATCAGTACATTACATTTCAAGGCTACAAATAGTTGAATCATTACACCATAAACATTATAACAATATATCATAACAAAAATTGCATCATTATTATATCACATTCAACAATTTACTTATTTCTAGTAGTTTCAATTTTTTTTTACAACCTTCTTCTGATTTGAACAGTGAATATAAGCTGCCTTCTATGTTTAATGATTTCCTTATATTAACAAGTCCTTGGCAGTCAAGAATATAATGAGAAGTAGACACGGTAGCGCCACATTTAGGACAGGATTCAGGGTTGGAGTTTTTGAACTGATGACAGTAATTTAGGTTAAAGTGACGGATTCTTAATCTTGTAATGACGACTTCTTCTCTTCTTTTGAAGTTTGATTTCGGTAAACCTGGTTCCAGAATGGAGTTTCTTACTCGATGTAGCTTTGTAGATTCCATTTTCCATTGTGAATTCCAATACTTTAAACAGGAGTCCTCGAAAAGGTTTCTTATATCATTCTGGGTGCCATGGATTTGCGGTTCAGCAATCCAAACTGGATTATGGAGCAGTAATTTATAATTCAGCTCCAGAAAACATATTCAAAACACTGAACCCAATAATCAACAGTGCATGTCGATTAAGTCTTGGTGCTTTTAGAACTAGCCAAAGACAAATACCACTAGAACTAAGACGCAAGCTACAATGTCTGAATTATGCATATTCAACGTTTAGTATCCCACCCAATCCCACAAACTCAACCATTTTCCAAAATCCCAAAACAACCATATATGAAACACATCCAAAATCCTCACTACCTCTGAGAGAAAGACTCCTTAAATACATGAATGACTTTAATATTGTTAAACCACTCATCTTACCTAGACGTTTAAATCCCATCCCACCCTGGCAAGACCATAAGATTACCATACACACCCAATTAGTAAATACTCCTTGCCCTTCCTCTGAATCTAATACAAATGTCCAAGATGTTAACGCTCCAAAAATATGATAACTTCTACCAAGTTTACACTGACGGATCAAAACGAGAAGGAAAAGCTGGTTGTGCAATAATTCTAACAAATGATAATGAAGTCAATTCATATAGTCTCCCGGACTACTTTTCCATTTTTACATGTGAAGCATGGGCAGATCTTAATGCCATTGAAATCAGCATCAGATCTGCTAACAACATGCCTATTGTCATCTTTTCAGATTCATGTCAACCCTTAAAGCCATTGAAAACCGATCCAGCAATCCAAAATCCAAACTATCCAAGAACTTATATTTACCCAAAACACAAAAGAGTCAAAATAGAACTAGTTTGGATTCCTTCCCATAAGAAAATTACTGGAAATGAGAAGGCAGACATAGCTCGAAAGGTTTCTACTGTCATTTAGAGCTTTTTCTCTTCATACAGTTACCATATGGTTCATGCTCTTTGACTTCGTAGTTACGAAGAGTGTCGTGGGTAAATACCAGGATCCAATGGCTTTCGAATTCAGATTGTTATTTTTTTATCGCTTAAGGACATCTGTATTCTCCCTAGATTAATGTGGAGGATTAGTCATTGTAATAAATAGCTTACCAAAGAAATAGTCGACCAGGACCTATCATCAGGTTTCTCATTTCCTGCCTGCACTAAGAACACCGTTGCTCGCTTTTCATTATTTAAAGGTCTTGGATGAGTTTTAATCGGAAGGCAGTAAAGTTCTCTGTAAGAGACTCGAATATAATTTCTTTACTGATTTCTACTACGTAAGAAGTGAAATCCCCAATCTTTTTTAAACCGGTACGAAAAAATACTTTTCTTAATGAAGCATTCCTATCGTTGATCGCCTATCACATCATAATCATATTTACGTGATAATTTTGAGAAATTAGTAAACACATATCATTATATTTTCCTATTATGCTATTTCTTGTCAACCTACATCCATTTGGTACTCAATCAGCCCTGTTTGCTCCCACTTCACCTATTAGTTTCATTCCCGCAAGTGTGTGAGTATAAACCTATTAATGCTGGCCTGGTTATTCAAAAACCCCAATAACATTCTTCATTTTGTAGTAGACTTTTATATTAGTACTTATTATTCTTTAGTTTTCATTTTTCTAACTTCCTCATCGCAAATGCTATAGAATCAGCGTTCTTAATTCCTATCACCAAGGGATCGTTAAAGATCTTCGATCATCAATACATCGTTTGCATCACTTCCTCCCCACTGACACATTTTTAACTAAAACACCTTCAGACGACTTCTGTGTACCACTTGCGCCGACCCTCCAAACTTTAATGTCAGTGTCTGACGGAATGTTGAGGCCAAATTCGTGTCTGCAGTGCTCTGCACGACTTTAGACAACCTTAAAACAGGCTTAATATTGTTGTACCTTCTGTTACGAAAAGAAGCATTGACACCAACTTTTAGCATATTTCTTTGTTCACGAAAGTTTCATCGTTCTATATTCCGCTATTCACGACTGCTTACATCGGTGTATACTACGAGTATTTTCTAATCAAGCAGTAAACTGATTCTGCATTATCTGTAAGAGACATCGTTTTTTAGCTTCATTTGCCATCCTCCACTCCCAACCCCCATTTGTAAAGTACACTGCTTCAAAAAAGTGACCAGAGACTTAAGTGGAGGTGAAAATAAAACAAATATTTATTCCCTGGTCATGATAGCAATGCGGGTTCAGCGATAACAACTCATGCTTAGAACTCCCAATATCCGTGAACATATTGCAAACTGTTACAAGTTTCCTTGCTTCCTCTTTCACTTGCCATTCAACATGCTCTCTAAATCATTCATCCGCAGAGACAATAACGGTCGCTTCCCACTGCCTCCCCACTATTCCTTTCCCGCAATTACAGGACCACCCACTCCGCACTTGCCGCCTTCTCGCGCACCTCGACCTGCGATCCAGTGCCTTCCCCTCCCCTTGGCTGGCGCCCACTGCCCGTCTCCGCCCCCCGCCTCCGCCCCCGCCTCCACCACCGCCTCCGCCTCCGCCACCACCTCCGCCACCGCCCCCGCCTCCGCCCCCGCCTCCACCCCCGCCCGCGCCTCCGCCCCCGCCACCGCCCCGCCCCCGCCTCTGTCCCCGCATCCACCTCCGCCTCCCACCCCCACTCCCGTCTCCACCCATCTCCGTCCGCTGGCTGCTCCCCCCCGCCAACGCCCCTTGCGCCCCCCGCCTCCATCTTTCGCACCTGCCTCTTCCCCTTGCCTCACTCCCCATCACACATCGTTCACCGTCCCCAGCCCGACACCCACACAAGCCCACATACCCTCACCCACCCATTACAATCAAGTTCCACCCACCCACACCACTCTGTCTCCTGCCCCTCAACTCCGCCGTTCGCACCATCCTCGTCCTCCCTCCACCTCGCTCCCGCACCCCCCACCCCTCCGGGGGGCCGCGCCGTGCCGTGCTGCGACCGCCGCGCCCCGCCCCGGGCCGCGCTGGCCTGGCCGTGCGCCGCGCCTTTCCTGGTTGCGGCTCGCGTAATAATAGCACGCGCGTCGTGATCCACACCCAAACAGAAGGCGGCGGGCGGGGGGCCGACTTTCTCCTCCTCCGCAATTTCTCCGTTCATCATCGTTTAATCGCCCGCTGCACGTCCGCGGCGAAATTAATCCTGGCGCCGGCCGAGTAAAAGGAGGACGCGGCGGCGGCGTGCTGCACCTGCGACGCAACGCTCCAGTAACGCGTGGACTAGATTGTGCGATTGAGCAACGCCGCCCGCCCGCGGACACGGGGATGCGGCGCGGCCGCTGCGCGCATCGCGCCCCTCGCTTTCTACGCGCGATCTTGCCTTTCCTTTCGCCGCCGCGTTGGTGGTGCGAGTCTCCGCGGAGGTGCGTTTCCAACACAATCTACGTCGAAGTCGTACAGTCTGGAGGAAAATTCGAGTGGTTGAACGCTCTGAGCGTTATGTTTCTGTGGTTGTGTAACGATTTCCAGACGAATGCCGGAGCAGTATCTTAACAGGCCGTGGATAAAGTGCTATCTTTTCTTTTTTTTTCATTCGAGCCTCTTCTTCCGTTCCTACACAATCCGTTCCGTTCTATACTTGCCTACACTACACTACCATGTATGTCGGCTGACCAGTCGGGAACTGAGACCTGAGCTTATACTGGCGGGGGGAGATTCGGGAGGGGGGAATCCCCATAAGCTGACGTTTAGGTTGACACAGGATCTCGTGTTCCGGTGGGGGAGAAACTCCGCCACGCTCTCGAATAGAATATGCTCTAGATGTACGTTACTAAGCAGTTGACGTGTCCAATATCAAAGCTCACTCATTCACTATGTCAGATATGTGATCTTTTGTTTCTTGCCTTCATTTCTATGCCTTCATTTTTTCGCCAACATTTCTATGTTGAATAGTTATTGTATTTCTTCACTTATTATTTTTTTGTATTTTAGAAGTTTAATTTTAATACATGAATAGATGCATTTTTTTGTTTTTTTTCATTCTCAAAATTTTATTTAAATATTCGTAAATTATATTCGTTTTTCTCGAGAATTACATATATGCATTGAATTTTTGCAAAAAGGAACAGCAAATCAGCGTTTAGTACAATTGTCTATGTACGTCGAGGAAACGTGGTGGAAATTACTACCAAATTATGGGTGCAAGTCTAAGAAATATATTACATACTTCACATTTAATGAGGTACCCAATTTCTTGCAGGTGTCTTTATGGAACACTAGGGCAGAACGAGATATGGGAAGCATATTCTTGTATCTAGAACAGCACCTGTCTCACAGTTTCACTCCCGGCGAATGC
Source organism: Teleogryllus oceanicus (assembly GCA_964035755.1). Lineage (NCBI taxonomy): Eukaryota > Metazoa > Arthropoda > Insecta > Orthoptera > Gryllidae > Teleogryllus > Teleogryllus oceanicus. Next base: position 67,708,100 of record CAXIVR010000008.1, on the reverse strand, counting down.
GCTCGACTCATAACTTACAATAGCCGCTCTTAAGCTGCGAACTGTTCCTTGAAAACTGAAAATCATATTATATCAATTAAGCATAATTTAAGAGTTTATTTGTTGGAATTTAATATAATTGATCAACGATTATTTTTAATATCGTGATTTATTTACGTAAAATTGTTTACAACTCTCTTATCAGTGAAATATGTTAATTTTATAATGTTTATTTTCATAGTGTCTGTAACGTTGTTTGTACTGATGTGTTGCCTTAAGAAATCGACAACGATCTACACTGTCAGAGACATTGCAACTCGTGAATTTTTAAAACACAGCCATGAATACAGAAACTTTCTATATCTCCCCCCTATCTCCCGGCAAATAGGCCAGCCAACAGAAATCCCAACACCCCCCATCAACTATATTAAGACACAGCAGGCAACGGACATTGGCAGTGAAGGCGTCGTATCGGCGGCGACGCCCCGCCCGCCGCGTGTCGTACAGGCGCTTGAGCAACGCCGGGCGCGCGGCGCCGTGTCGCTGCCAGCGGCGCCTGAGTTAGCGCAGGTCGCTCGGCACCTGCTCCTCGAGAGCGCGGGCGAGAGTTACGGGCGGGCGCGGCGCGCACCGCGTCGCGTGCGACTGGCGGACGGATTTAAAGCCACGGGCTAGGCGGCGCTCGTAAATGGATGAAGGACGTGCTATATTGGCCGTTTCAGTTTTAAACGCTATGTTCGTCCTCCACGCAATGTTGCTTCAAATTTTTTTTTGGAATACTGTGTTGTTATTGTTGACTTATCGTAAGCGGAGGAAAGAAAGGGCACCCTTAACGGCCGAGTCCGTTAAGGATTGAACTGTCCGCCGTCCGTTAAAATCAATCGTTATGGGCGGGCGCGGCGCGCGGTACATCGCGTGCGACTGTTCGACGGATTTAAAGCGCCCCGCGCGACGACCCGACCCTCCGCCGCCGCCGCCGCGTCGCCACGCGCTGGGTGGCGCTCGTAAATGGATGAAGGGTATATTGGCCGTTTCAGTTTTAAACGCTATATGTCGTCCCCCATGCAGATGTTGCTTCAAACATTTTTTTTTGGAATACTGTGTTGTTATTATAGACTTAACGAAACCGGAGGAAAGAAAGGGCACACTTAACGGCCGGAGTCCGTTAAGGATTGTACTGTCCGCCGTCCGTTAAAAACAATCGTAACAAGTGTGTTGAGTCAATATGGTGTATGAGTATACTTATTGCAAGAAATGGTGCCGACAAACTGATGCCACTGCAGTGACCAGGAGATCCTAGGGTTCGAGTTCTGTCTGTGGTGGGATTTTCGACTCTAGCTTGTCAGCTAGGTCAAATTCAGCCAATGTCTGGAAGAGAATTCTAGCGGCCGGCTGCTCTGATCGGTAGTTTTCCGTGGTTTCTTCCGGGCGAATGCCGGAGTGCCCTAACAAACGGGCCACGGACCGCGCGCGATCTTTCTTTCCTCTTCCTTGTTCTTTACTCGCCTCTTGCATACATACACTTATACTGACATGCACTGCACTACCACACGTGGGAGACCAGTTTGGAGATTAGAACTTGAACTGACTAGGGCGTTTCCACGCAGGTGGGAGATACCTGATAGGAGAAGATCCCTTGAAGTCGACGTAGGTCGGCGCCGGATCTCGCCATCTAGCTGGAGAAGATCATCGCCACATCCCACGATAAAAATATGCACTACACTTACTGGACTTAGGATTTCAGCAGTTGACGCGCCAGGAGTCACTAATTAATCTGTCAACCAAGAAGTGGCATTTCTTGTTTATTTGATTTTTTTTCTTATAAGAATATAGTACTAGAAAAATTATTGAATCTCACACGGTGGTAATACAAACAACAGACTTAGTTTTAAATCTTGACTTTTGCCCAGATTTACAAACTTCAATCACGTCTGTTATTTGTTATTTCTCGGTCTATGGTTGTTAATCCGGGAGTGATCTCATTAGACATATGAGATCCAATCCACGGTAATTTTATGTTTCTTAATTATTGCGATGAATCTGTCGTCTGATGTTCATGTATTCCTTCTATGTACTTTTCTGAGATCGCCTGGTCTTTTATTTTTATCCTTTTGCTGAATCATTTTCTGTGGGTATGTTGAAACTTGATGGCTGCTCTCCGCGATATCTGTCATACACGTTGGGTGCAATACCACCAGTGCATTGTAGGCTCCTGGACTGAGGAGTACGTATCATGGCATTATTTTCAGCCGTGTACATGACAAGTTCCTATTCAGAAAATGTAATAATTTGTCTTATCAACTATTGACTGTCATAACGTCTTACCAAAGAGAAAAAAGAAGTGCAGGAGACGTCTATAGGAAAATGAAAAAATGCGAACCTTACAATATGGAAAAAAAAGCAAAGGCTTTCTAAATATTTTTGTGAAAAAGTAAAATATACTATATTTGTTTATAACATCCCAAAATAATTTGTAGTGTTGTATTTAATATTATTTAATAGGATAACAAGATGTTTAATGACTTTTGTGTGTATTTTTGTCAATTTTTACCTTTCGCGCCATAAATATTCAGACAAGAATTGTGCAGTATAAGATTCATTAACAATTGTATTGGGAAAAATGTACAAATGAATAAAATAAGTGTTTCAGTAAATGCACCTTAGATAATTCTATTCACAAACATTTTCCCTATATCGAGAGATACATTGTGGCACTCCTGGTTCTACGTGTTATACAACATTGCATTTCTGCCGGGCTGGGTAGCGCGGGAGGATGGACGGGAGTCCACGTATGCGGTGTCGAGGGCCGCGGATAGGAGTACACCGCAAGACGTAGGTGTTTCTATCAATGGTTCTGGCGCGGTTGATTTCTAATATAACCATGTTCCCTATGAGAACAATCACCTCATCTATAATCAACCTCATCAATCTCCCAACTTTGTTTACCCTTCACCGATATTGTAAACTATCCAGTGGAAGACAACGGCCGTCTGTCTTGGAAAAGGGAAAGTAGTAAGATATAAGCCTCCTCCCTCGCCGTCATGTTGGTCCACCAATCTTCGGCTTGGGAAAATTTATGCCCATCGTTACATTGGCGTACAATTTAACATTGCTATACATCTTTGTTGGGTTGTATTGCTTCAAAATTTTAACAATATCGGTTTTTATCGAACATTTTTACTGTTATTCTGTCTACTTTAAACAGTTTTTTGTGTTAACCTCAGTTGCATATCAGGAAAAGTTGTTTTCAGGTTCAGGTCAGATTTTTTCATAATATTCGTGGCTTCCTGTAAAGGCGTTTGTATCATTAACTAAAATTAATACGAGTATTGCGAGTGGTAAAATCTTTTACATCAGTGTAGTATATCTCAAGAAAGAAAGTAATTATAAAAAAGAATTATTAGGAATAAATAAGCATTAGGCGAGAAAGTTGCGCCAATATTTGAATGGAATATTGAAAATTCTAGGGATACAAGAAGTTTTGCCCATCGATATGGTGGGTCAATCAATTATTTACAAACTAATAGTTCCGTATTGTACATGTGAATGCATTTCGTATACAATTCACTCAATATTCGTTACTAATGAAATGGGAAATATATTTTCTTCCTTGTATCTACTATGTAGTAAGAGACAATAGATATAAGAAATAGAAATAATAGAAAATAGAATAAAGTGCCTATTCTTTGACACAAAAAATTTTTTTTCGGTCCCCAAATGTTTGCATAATATCGCATATAACCGATTTTCATTAAAACCTCTGGAATATCGAACCTGACCAACACTTTCATTATTGAAGCCACATATTTAGTCTTTTAAAACAATGTATTCTTCAGTATTATATCTTTAAAACAATTTACATAATTTTTGCAAAATATTAGGAGTTTTAGAGTAACTTTGAGTTAAATTATAAGAATTGTATTTGGTTCCCAATCAGATCCACATTAAGTACCATCATTCATGTATCAATGAGGTCGGTAGACGAGTGACTTTCACTGTGGCCTATCGATCTGAAGGTCGGGATTTTATTCCAAGGATTTCCAGAGGACCTGTTTTCCTATGATTTTCTTTCTCGAGTAGAGCAAAGTGCATTCAGAAATCTGGTGTAATTCCTATTTGCGTTAAAAACAGATATCATTAAAAATTTGCGGATCTTCGAAAATCAGAAAATTCGTTTCTTCTGCGTGAAGTTTGCGTCTGTGTTTGGGAGTGTGTTTCACAAGATGGTTTATGTCCTAATCGAATATAATTTTGCAATACGATAATATTAATTATCCGTTACAGAAAACACAAGATACTGTTTTAGCACAAACGGTTGTTAGTTTACATAACGACGACATAAGTTCGCAGTTCATTGGATTGTTGGTTTGTGCGGTAAAAATAAGGTAATGGATTGTGACCTTGTTTCTGAAGACTAATGGTAACAGAACTACCTCTTCCGCGCGGTCGGGTTGCGTTAGTGTCGGCCTCGCACATCCTTTCACTCTCCCATTCACGCCTCGAAGCCGCATATCACGCCATCCGGGGAATCCCTTCCTTTATCCGCGTGCCTGGGAAATGAAGTTGAAATATGGGGAGGGGGGATTCGCCCGGGGAGAAGCCATAGTCCGTGATGTTAGAATCATTTGAAAAACCACAGCTACAACTCTTTATTCGTTTTTGTTTTAAGATATGATCTCTTACCGCATTGCAATCCGCACGGTTTGTACTTCTCACACCATGCAAGTTATTTTGAAAAATGCTGAGCTTGTCAAATAAAAAATTGATATTATTTAATTTAGAATAAAATGAATGTGCATAAAGACGAAATGATAAAATATTGTAGAATACTAAGTAATACACGTTCGTTTTCATTTGGGAACATTTTTACAAATTCAGTGCTCATATTCGAACGCTTTATTTTTTATCGCTCTTTTTTATGTTTCTATACATTTTTACCGCAATAGTGAATAACCTTTTAAAAGTTTTGAAAACATAAAAGATTGCCTTTAACAAAAAGCGCGATTAAGGTCGATTATATAAACATATTTCACTAAAAAAATACCGTATTATTACATTCTGAAAATGGGATTTGTGTACCGCTTGTTCATGGAACGAAAGTGAGATTCGGAAAATAATTTCAAATAAAAGCAAAAGAATTTTGTAATATCTCTACAGCGACTAAACATTTAATTGTAGGGAATGGTGCATAACGTTTTTTATTGGTCAATGCATTAGATTTTATTATTTTTATTTCGCAGCTGCATTATCAATATTTCTTAATATATTCGCGAGGTGTTTCATTTGTCTGGATTTACTCTTTCATGTTTCATTTTAACATTCATTTCACACATGATTTATGTATATTTTTCGACCAACTACGATGCAAATTCCGTGGTCACAATTTACATTATTTCAGCAAGCGTGGAGTTCATAACAATTCATTACTAAGATCTTAGTTTTATTCTAAAGGAATTGTTTCTATCAGGACTTACTACCCGGAACTATGGTTTTCGAATTGCTTCCGTATTCCTCAATCCCTTTTCTGAACACACTCGTAGCCTGGATTTGCCATTACGCTCAAGGTCTTCCGGGCGCCGAGACAACCCACAAGTCCCGGGCGCACCTGTACGCACGCACGTGGCGACGGCCGCCGAGTTACGGCTGCGCGCGCCGCCAACATTTGATCTCGTTACAGACGGCGCGCAGTGGGCCCTTAACATTGGCCATGCTAACATTACAGTGTTTGAGATTTTGGAGCAGGCATTCGTCAAAAAACCCTCGCAATGGAATTATTATTATTATTATTATTATTATTATTATTATTATTATTATTATTATTATTATTATTATTATTATTATTATTCCATTCCGAGGGTTTTTGGCGAATATATAATTAACAATAAATAATTAATAATAATTTAAAATAATAATAATTATTATTATTATCATCATCATCATCTATATTTTTCCCAGTTTTGGGACATCCATATTATCAATTGTACAGATCGACAAAATCAAAACACTATTAAAATACAATATTAATATAACATAAAACATAATTAAAATGCATAATTTCCCAGAAATGTCGCACTGTTTATGTCGTTGCTGTCACACTGCCGTCTGTGTGAGGTTGTATATGTCTACTTTCACACCCAGATGTTGAGAGGATATCTGGAATAATGTCAATATTATTATGATTTTTATTATGATTATTGTGATTACTATTATTATTAATATTATTGTTATTATTATTATTATTTTATATATTAATGGCGAGGATTAGTTCATGAGGTCTCTTTGTCACCCTCATCACAACGGAGTTCGGTAATCTGAAAATGTACCCTTCACTCGAAATAATTTCCCCTTCCTTCGAGTAACGGGTACTTTATAATTTGCAGCATCCTCTGCTTGGCTGCCATCTATCGGTCTCTAAAAGGCCTTCCAAGCCTTGTCGCGGTAACTACTACTCCCTTAGGGACAATTCACTGTGAAAAGCGTCCTGATCTCGTCAAGGTAGATGATAAGTCGATTACAGTCCCCTTACGTGTGTGCCTGTTGTACCCCGTACTGAGTTCTTGTATCATTCTTCGGGGAGGAGGGAGCTAGATTCTCAATTACCCAGACAAATTACATACGCAGCTCACTCTCAGATATCGGTCAAGGGAAGGAATGATAGCAAGACTAGGATTTTGATGAAATATATGAGGAACTGGGATTGCTCCAATTCACTAACTCAATTGATAATATTCCTGCCTTAGGCGGGATTTGAACCCAGGACCTTGGTGATCGCCTACAGCTTCAAAGACTTATGCCACGATATCGGATTCATCGAACTACTCGTATTTGTAAATTTGTTATGGTTATGTAAAATAATAATATATTAATAAAAATAATGGCAAAGTATAAAACTGAAATTCTTAATTCATACGTAGCTTACAAGTATATATATATATATATATATATATATATATATATATATATATATATATATATATAACGGAATGTGTGTATCTCCATGACATTTGATTCCTTTTCGTTGCAATGACAACAATATAAGATAAGTACGGCTGTTCAAAAGAAATAACGGAGTAGTTTGGTTTTTAAACACAGTTACGATCTTGATCTACAATCTTCACCCGCACACCTTATTTGCTCAATATCCCCCTATTGATGTTAATAACTACCAGCCAATAGTCGAATCAAATGTGTTATAGCTGAAGAATACTTATGAGTAGTCCTATTCCTGAAAAAAATGGTATATCTTCCTTGCATGATTATTTCTTATAAGAAAATTATATTACAAAAAAAATTGAACGACACATGGCCGATAACAATATTCAGTTGCTTATTTGCTGTTTATTTGATTCAAACGTTAATAACATCAGGAAGGTATAAAAGATGTCATCTTCGTCAACATATTATATGATATATAATGTGAAGATGACCTCTTTTATGTCTTCTTATAAGAACGTCAACAACAGCAAAATCAGATTTTCCTCCAGGAAGGTATACAATAAATGTTTCATACTTATAAGCAATGCAGAATGATTGAAAATGATCCTTTTTTTTTTCAAATGAACATGTAGCGGAAATTGCCATATAACGGGGTTATGCTTTGACACAAGTGGCATTTCCCCTAGATTTTTAGGCAATTCCGTATGGAGAGATGTTCTGCAGAACATGTTATATACAATGAAGGCGATTTTATGAGCCTGCCGAAAAATATGGCCCTACAGCTTACCTAAAAATGCGGGCCAATGACACGTACGTAAATGCATGTGTGTCATACGCAATTCCCCAGTACTTGTTCTTGAGCAAAAAGTCACCATATCGTATCACTCTGCGTGCCCTAGAAGTTTGTAACATTTCTAACGGAGCGGGTTATTATTGTCATTTGTCTCTCCGTAGCAACGGGACTACATGACACTGGATAAACAAGCAGAACACTTTGTGAGGTGGTGGAGAGTGGATCGAGGACATCTGGGTTCTGTGGGTTGTCGATTTTATATATTAATATGCATGATTTGCGTAAGAAAACTTGTTAGTGTTTGGAGAAGTTAGTAGCACTTGTGAAACTGTTTAGAGGAATTTTTAAAATTAAAGTTATTTGTTGCTGAAGACTACATTCATAGAAGAACGATCGATGATCTGCTTATCTGAGACACGATTCAGACGTTACTCATTGATTGTGAAACAAACTGTATAACAGTCATGAAGGACGTTTGACATATTTCCACACCAGGCGAATGCCAGAACAGTACCCTTAGAAACGGGCCACGGACCGCGCGCGATCCTTCCTTCCCATTCCTTGTCCTATCCTCACCCTTTACTTACCACTCTTCCATTACATTAACAGTACACTAGCCACTGCCGAAGCTTGTCAGAGCTTAGCTTGTCTCATTTGGGTCGGTGCTCCGCCAGTAAAAATACCTGGTTGGGGAAAACCGCGCTAGCCGGCGGTAGGGTGACTCCGAATATCGCCAGCTAGCGGAGGAAGACCACCGCCACATCCCGAGGAAAAACATGCAACACACTTACGGAACTAATGACCTTAGCAGTTGACGCGCGGAATCACTAACAATCAATCTAACAAGCAATCAAGGCGTTGTCATTGCCAGCAATATTGTTTACTTCAATAACAGCAGCTTTCAATGGCTTAGCCATGATCATCAGCTGGAACCCTCGCCATCGAAAGCTGCTCTTATTGAAGTAAACAATATTGCTGACGATGACAACGCCTTGAATTACTACAAGTATGTACATGCCGACGATCATTTCCACCCGTGTGGTCATATTTCGACCCACTCAGACCCATTTCGACCCAGTCGCTCGCGGCGTGCGGCGCGCTCTCGTATGACGCAAAGCGGGAGCTGGAGCGGGCGCCGAGTGGCCTGGCGCCCCGCGAGCCCTGACAGAGGTGCGGGCGACTTGTTCGCCGCCGCGACAAGGCCTCCCGTGCCCGCGCGTGCCAATAAATTACGGCTTATCGGGCACAAAAGCGGCAGCGGGGCTCGCAGCGGCACCGCACCGCGCCGCGCCGCGAGCCGGCGCGAGCATTTGGCGACGCGTGACCGCGGGCTTTATGCCCGAGAAATACGAGCGAGCGGAGCGGGAACAATGAAGAGTGTGAAGTTATGGGGGGGAGTAAAGTGAATTTTCGGGCTCGCTCCAAAGAATGGGTGACCTACTTGGGCGCTCGTGTGTTGCTTTGTTGGATGCAAATGGAGTGTTGGTGGTGAAAATGTGCGCGGGTTTGTGTCTCGAAGGTGAAACAAGTGAGTTGTAAATGAAAGCTTCTTTGGCTGGAGTTTTATGCTCACTTGTGCGAGTGAAGGCAGGTTGTAGGTTTAAGTGGTGGCGTTTTCAACCTCTTGTGGTCTACTTATGGCTTAAACGCTGACACCTTACATTGTCAGTGAATACGATGACCGGACTAGTTTCATTTAGTGGAATGTGAGGAAAATGAGATTAATTTACCGAATATACATTATTCTAATTGTACAATTAATAATATTACAAAGAAGAAGAATTATTCCACAAATCAATGTAAATTACTAATGAATTGTTTGGGTCTGATTTGTTTTGTACATCGCCATGTTTTTTCCTTAATAAACATTTGACTTGCGATGAATCGATGGTTGTTTACGTTTCTAAGAATATTAAAACCCTTTGCTAAGGATGTTAAATTTCTTAACCTACAGGCTCATAAATGCACTGGCAGGGTCCCATGTTAACAGGGGTTAAAGACGCATGTGACGGATAAAGGTAATTAAAAAGTGTAGAATACGACCAATTGCAAATCGATCGAGACAAATCCGGAAGCGAAATGTAATTTCTTTGCAGCGCTTCATAAAAATGTTTCGCGGGGCGTTCGTCCATTTCCATGGAAGAAACCCTCCTCCCGTCCTCGCGAAGGAAGATGGCACCGCGGCGAACGACTGCTCCAAAGATGGCGGTTACGTGTTTTGCGCGCGTTAAGAGGCGCGGGTGTTATTAACTTCTTGCATCACCGCAGACGTCGTTGACCTGGCGAGCTAGAAGGCGGCGCTCGCGACCTAGAGAGCTAGAGATGCTGCTTCGGGTCGCCTCTTCCTGAGACATTTCTCAACTCCGCAATTGAAAGACTCCCCCTGCGAAAAAAAAATATGCAAATCATTGTTGTTGGTCCATCGTGGCCGTTTTTTCAGTGGAGTGCGTGCTAGGGACATGTCGTAAACGAATGGACGATGTATTACAGACCACGAAAAATCGTGTTAATGATATACTGGATGGAATATTGCTTTATAAAGATTATTTATTGTATTTATTTTTAAAATTTGAGATGTTCATTGCAACATGATCAATAATTTTCACAGTTAAGAATTGTTAAGCATATTTAAATTTGTTATAAAGAAATCCGTCATTTCTTTACTACTTTTTATATGACAATTTCATTCTTTTAAATATTACTAATATGACGTATTTACTGGTATTTTCGTTAATCACTTTTTTACCCAATGTTATTTAATATAGATTTCAATTAATTTATTAGTCAGAATCAACAATCTTAATTGCATTTATCGTTCGAAAGTAAACTCTTCTTCTTACGACATTTTGGTTTACATTCTGCTAAGAAGTTAAATCGAATTTCAAAAAAATAATCAATTTCTTTTTGTTAACGCGCCATTCATGTGCTCTACGCGATGAATCCTTTGAATCGCCGTACGCCATACGAGATGCAATATATGTCAGTCTAACTTCATCTTATATTGTAATTGAGTAGGTACGTATGTAAATTAGATTAAACGTCAAGTATGTGTTATTTGTCACGCAGTGCCAAACTGTTGAGTATCTGTGAGAGTAAGAACAGAAATGGGGAGTGTTTCATTCACATTTTATGCCGCTTAGTAATGAAAAAAAACAACAACAAAAAACTAGCGTACCCGCGCGAGGACTGTCGCATGTTAAATTCCACACTCTTCGCTATCTTTCCTTTTCTATATTAGTAGGGGAAGGTGTTAATGAAATGTGTTTATTTGTTAAAAAATTAAAAAGGTTTCTTTCATTGTACTTATAGAATTAAAAAAAAAACAATGAAATTGATGTTCCAATCAAATTTTGAATTTTATTCAGTGTTATAGGCATGTTCTTCAAACAATACACAACACTTCCTTTAAAAAAATTATTATAATTAATTATACAGTTAGCTTTTCGCTTTCCTTGATAGTTACAAAAATATACAAAACTCTAGAGCTACGTAAAGTTGACCATACAAAAATACAGGATTGGGCAAGCAAACCCCAACTCTTTGTAGATTATTGAACTTTGTTACTAAACTGAGAAGTGCACCCGTGAATTTAATCGCCTAGAATATCAAGAAATTAGTTTTAATACGGTTGCAAATTCCGCTCGTCTCTGACCCGGTGGGATAGTACCCGCATGGAGAAGCGCCGGAGCAGCAAAATGTAATAAATTATCCAAGACTAGCTTATCCTGTAGATTACGGTATGAGGAACGTTTCGTTGACACCTTTGGCCTCAGAATTCCAAGAAGAATGCTTCATGTAGGAGTTATTTAACTATATACATTTTGATAGTGCTGTCGAGTGTTGGGGTTGCATTTGACATGACTATTTAGCTGCGTTTTTTCAACAAATCCTTCAAGTATTTAAAGTCAAAATGAAGTTAGTCACGTCTACGTGAAATTAGGTTACTTTAGAGAACTCGTTTATAAATATTAATTGTCTCTGAGTGCCGCAAAATGTGACTATATTACTAAAATAATAGAGGAGACGATGATATTCAACTGTTACATTTAACCCATTGTTTGTATATGAGGCAGATATAAGAGTGTAGTGTGCAGTATTACGACGCTGTACACAAAAAAAGATAACTTAAATTAAGGAAAATAAAAACAGAAGAAGAATCACCATGGAGTGTTAAGCTGAGACCTGCAAATAGATCTAATGATTTTGATAACAATGATGGTGTTGATAATAATCGTTTTTAGAAGTCTATTAATAGCATGTTGCATCTTGTTGGACTGATATTTTGAACAAGATTTTACGAAAATAGTTCGTGACTAGTTGGACCCATATGAAATTCATCGCTTTGTAAACCATTTTTAACTTTACAAATTGCGTCATACGCAAACGATCATTCTGTGAACTCTGCATTTCAGCACAGACCAGGTGCTGCGCGTGGAGTGAAACTGCACAAAATATCAAATGGTCAGTTTCATTTCACGTTCACATAGATTTAGTGACTCTGCACTTTTATGACATCTTGTACTAGGAGTAGGTATCCTGAAGATCTACACACCTAAAATGCGGTAGTATGTTGCAATGTAAAATGTGCTGCGCATGGCCTGTTCACCTGCAGATTTCCGCATATTGTTACTTGTGGTTAGAAAGTTACAAAAAATTAACAACCGACCAGCCTTATTTGATGCTATTTGAACGGAATCTAGCTAATTTGGTAGTTTTTCGCAACGCGCAATTTGTCAGTTGGAGTGATTTAGTGGTTAGGAGAGAGGGAGTGAATTTGGGGCTTGGGAAATTTGTGAAGTACAGCAAATAGGCTTACCTAAATTGATTTTGATTGGCGGCTCCCATGATTTTATATGATCCAATAAAATTTAGTATTAAAGAAATTAAATAGTGTTTTATATTGATTAACATAAAACATTAATATGGGAGTTCGAATTCATCCCTTCATTTTTGACGGTATATCCCTAGTAAAGTATACAATTCTACGTATTTAGTAGTTTTTACTCAAGGTTTTTACCCTCATGTGAGGGGTTCTTCCTATCCAGCAGAACGACATATACGGGGTTTTAGGTTAATTGTATCTTATAAATCGTGTAAAACTGATGTCTGTTCTTAGCGTCTTATTATTTAGGTAAGAATAAATTCTTCTTTTACTGTCGACTATCAAAAAACATACATACTTGCAAACATTTTCATACTCTTACCTCGTTATGTGCCGTATAAATCTACAAGTAATTATTTGTTCATGAAATTTTAATAGATTGTATTTTAAATTTTTTATTTTTTGATTGATAATGAGGACACTTGTTTAAGATCAAAATGTATCCGGGAAACTTTCAATTTTATTCGTTATTTTAATTATGCATTCAGTTGTTTTAAATGTTACCCATCTCGATCAGGTTTTTCGTCCAGTTTCCCTGATCCATTGAGCCAATGCTGAGATGGCCCCTTGTTTTGCTTCTGGACATAAATGCAACTTCATTTTCTGTGCACGTCTTCTAGAATTCAGTGGGAAATACAATTATTCAAATTATCGTTTCCCTGTTGTCGCGGCAGGAAGTATTATTCCGAAGCACAACATGATAAGAGCCAAAATTTATTGCTTATTTATCCTTGAAAATAGATTTTATTACATGGGAGTTTTTTTTTCTTGTTTTTTTTCTCCCTTTCAAAATTGAAAAGTTAAGTAGTATATGACTTAGTGTAGGGATCACAGAATTTTGAAAATGTGCACACAATTCACTTTTCCCCATAGCACGTCTTACGCAGTTTTTAACTGTTTTTTTTTGACATATAAATAAATAAATAAATAAATAAATAAGTTAATATATTTCACGCGTACTGAGTCCGCAAATCTAATTTTTCTTTCTTTTTTAATTACCTCTTTCATATTCTGCAAATATTCCATGCCATCTTTTTCATGTTTTGAATGTCAATCTGAATATTTGATTAAGGACCTTTCATAATTATGGTTGTATACTGTAGTATGTTTTGTGTTTAAGATAATTCTTCCATTTCAATATCTCTTTTTGTTTTTTTAAACGCGGTGCAGTTGGTTGAATGTTTGTCATTTATCAAATATTCATGAATTTATAGCATCCCTCATAACATTTTGCAGACATTCTTGTCAATAATACTTGTTTCCCTTTGGTTTCAACTCGTATTTATCGTAAATATTTACTTAAATAAATAAGCGCATTAAAGTGATGCATGTTCGAAATTTGTTTTATCATCATTATCTACAGAATACGCCTGCCTGGGTTTTCCTTGATTGACACCCCTCGCATCACCATTTCAACTTAACAATAAAATATCTCTCTTACACGTTTTTATTGAATGATTTTGTTAAAACAAGTCTTAACGTTACACATGCCAACATTTTCTTAAGTGGTTTGGAATGCCTGTAACTGGGTTTCGCCTTAAATAACCTTATGTTAAAAAAGCATTTCAGTTATTGTAATTTTTCACTTGCGTGTTTTTAATTGTGATATTTTGCATCTACAATTTACATATCAAATTGTTTCGTAAATAATTGAAAACCAATTATACGAATAAATTACTAAACCAATTAACGTGCTTTTCACGTTTTTGTGAATATTTCACTAAACAGATCTCTTTCTGCACTATTACAATTGAAGAACAACTTTCTTCGGCCCTCTGACGTCTTCCTCCGTCGCCTCTTCGTCTCGCCCAGTGAACAAACGGCCGCTCGTCCTGCGCTTAAAAACGTTTATAGAGGATTTCCTTAGTGACCGGTATCTGCTATCTTTACAGCACTGTCGCACGGGGCACCTGCAGGGTGACGCCCCCGACGGGGTTTTTAAGTCGGTTCCATCCCACGGGGCGCGCTGCGGATGCGTTGCACCTGCGGCGAAGCAGGGATTTCATAACATTCTTAGGGCCGTGTCACGCTCGTCGCCCGTCGCCGCATGCACACACGAGTCACTTAACGCGCGTCGTAGACGAACACTGTATCTTATGAAAAACGACACACGAACATTGTTCATAACATTCTTAGGGCCGTGTCACGCTCGTCGCCTGACACTGAACCGCGTCGCTCCTGCACACACGAGTTACTTAACGCGCGTCGTAGATGAACACTGTATCTTATGAAAAAACACACGAACTTTTGGCGACGTGCGTTGTTCGCAAGCTCAGCAAGATGCTCAGCTACAAATTTCACGATAACGCGCGTTTTCTAGCTTTCATCGCGCGACGCTTACCAGGTGACGCCCGTTGGCAACAACGCACGCCGCCCAGAGAACTCTATTGTCGTTTTTATAAGATACTGTGTTATCTGCAACGCGCGTTAGGTGACTCGTGTGCACAGACTTCGACGCGCGTCGACGAAGCTGACGTCATCGGCGTTAGGTGACGCGCGTCAACGCAACGCTCGTGCGACACAGACAGGCCTTAATGAGTGTGTTTTTGACTTCACATTAATTTAAATTGTTTGTTCATGATTACATTGAGTTATTGTCGGTCATTTATTAACAAGTTAACATTTGTAATAATATGGCCTTACTCATAGTGAATGCAATCAAGAGAGTCAACTCTCTTCATACTCCCTTCGTTACCCGGCACTTGTAAGGTTCACTTCTGACCATACCATAGACTTCTGAACTTTGACGAGCGCCTAGTCGCATTGCATGCGACAAACATTTTCACATGGGAATTAACAACTTTAAATAAAGAAACGGGAGGCGTGTCCCCGAAACGTTGTTGTGATTTTCAGTAGTTTGACAAGATCAACAATATTACGCTTTTGTGTGTTTTTTAAAATAAATTGCTACTTTTGTAATTTGATACTTTAAATGACTTCTTACGTACATTATTCCAACTGAAAACTAGTTCATGCATTACTGTAAATAACTCATTAAGCTCATGAATAAATGATCTATATTTCAAAACTTTCCACGCTAAGGTTCTTTAACATTTTATTTTATTAAGGTGGTTAACAAATGGACGCGATTACAAAGATATTCGTTTTATAAAGTTTTGTACACCCAGAACTTTTGCAATAATTTGCATATGTATGCTTATATACCCTGTGCGATATGGTTTAAAGGATGACAACTATGGTAATTGTGAAAGTTGAAAGCCGAACACTGAAGTATTTTTGTAATGATATTAAACAAATTTGATATTTAGGGAGAGGCATTATCAAATGAGATGACAGTGACTGCATTCAATATCAATGTAAGCAAATACTACAATTAGACAACATGTAACGTCCATTTAATAAGTGCAGTACCTATGAAACGTATATCAATGACGTTATGTATAAAAATATTTTAATCTGAAAAAAAAACCACACAAAATACGATTAAAACGGAAATAAGACACCTTCACCACCGTTCACCTCACAACAAATGCCGGGTCATACAGCTGTTCACACTTTCAATATGGCGTCAATGTGTATCATATCGGCGCACGGCTTGTGGGTAGCTTTCAATTCTGTGTAGTACCTATTCTGCGGTAGTACCTATTCTGGGTAGTACCTATTCTGCGGTAGTGCCTATTCTGCGGTAGTGCCTATTCTGCGGTAGTACCTATTCTGTGGTAGTACCTATTCTGCGGTATGACTTGAACGTTGGTATCTGGATCTAGGACGATTGCGGACGCATATCTGGACGAGAACGTCTTGCGGACGTCCATGTCCCATTGGAAGTGCGACGCTAAGATACTACATTGTAAGCATCTTTATATTTAAAACACTAAGGGCTTTTATTTAGAAATATGTTTTACCTTTCTACTCAACTAAATTTCATTATTTTGCTTTAAGTGAAGGTTAGAGGGTCCCAGATGAGGTACGTTTGCTCTTATTATCCGATTTTAAATTAAAAAACTACTTTTTATAAAATCTGAAAATTAATACAATAAACTCTTATCTGCAGTCTTTGGGCATTACGTCGTTTAATTTGTGTGAGTTGCAATCGGTCAGAATGAATTGGGCGTGTCGTCGACTACACTAACAAGCACGTATGAGTATGAGGTTATAGTTAGCGAAGTAAAGATTGTAAGCTTTTTTAAATTCGTTTAAGATTGATTACCTTGATTCGTTTAAGATTGATACGAAGATTAGTGAGTGGATATAAACGCAATGTCAAGCAATCATTTGAAACGTGTGTTTCTTTAGAAAAGCTGCAGTGATTACATGGATTTCAGTGACAGTGATTACATGGATTACATTACATTTATTAGGATTTCGTGCTCCACACCACTACATCGTACATGTCCAGTACATGTTGATACACATGAAACATTTGAATTACATTTTCAAAAACATTTTAAAGTCTATGTCGACGGTTAATAGTTATTACATTGTTTGTAAACTACTTTCATCTCATTAGTAGAAGAGAATAGGTACTGATCGACAATTTTATCTTGGATAGAGGGTGCATTTTGCTTATAGTGTATTTGTTGTAGTTTTCTATTGTTACTTTTCCACAGTTCTTCCTTTTCATTCGATGTGTACGCAGGAATTCAGCTAATTTACAGCAATATTAATATTATTAAAACTTTGTCTTCTCCTAAGAGAATGAATCTTCACCCCCTAGTAGAATATCTTACTCAATCTCCATACCACTTCTGGCTACGCCCATGGATAGATCTCTCCCAGGAACTCCCACGAGCCCCACACTCCCGCTGTGGCATTCCCACCCAGCCTCGTACTCTTCCTCAATTGCGTGGTTCGCCCACGGAGGGTGTGAGTGCACACGCGCCCGCCAGAGGTCGGGCCACTCGCTTTTCGACACGCCACGAAGCTTGTGCCGATTTGTCGGAGGGAAATCTCACTTGCGCTTGTCACGCTTGTAAAGAACTCGTAACTTCTCGGTGTAAGTGGTTACTTTACACGGGGCCTTACGCCTTGCCTGGCTAAGTACTGAAACGGAGAAAATTGAGTTGTCTCTCTTGAGTAATTTACGTGCTGGGAAGAAACAAACGTAGGAATTACAATGTGGTATGAAATCAGGAAACACTCGTGAAGGTCGGGTGTGAGATAACGTCTATTTATTCAACCGCATTATGCAATATTATCTGCCTGATCTTTTGGGTACTCGGCGCCTTTGATCTTTAAAGCACCCAATTATCTTGATGGACCAAATGCCACAGTCCATTCGAACGATCGCATGGAAATTTTCATTTGTGACGTTTTAATCTCGTTTCTAACGAGATGCGATTGCTGGAGCGTTTCTCTCCTTTTTCAACGGTGAATCCAATTTCCTCTCAGAATTTTGTCAGCGTGAATTAATAATGGCTGCCATGCTTAGTCGTTACGTTCGTTGTCATTGTTCCGAAAACTCTGCAAACAGCGTTAAGAATTGCGAGATATCTCGTTAGGCGAGATCCTGTAAACAAACTTCCACCTTCTGGAGATAAGCAAAGGGCCGGAGCGGAGCGAGTCGTGCGAATGGGAAAGGTACAAAGGGCCACCCTCCGGGTACATGAGGAGAGTCCGCACCTCGACGTCAACGGAGACAAAGTTCTGTTGACCCAGTGGGTCCCGCCCGGCGCAAACGAGTTTAACAACAAAGAGGGCGTTTCTTGGAACATTTGAGATTTACAGGAAGTTGTTTGGCGAGTTCTGTTCATCACTTTCTCCCGAGGCGGTGGCGGCGGCGTTTGGGCGCGGAAAAACGAGCTCGAGAAACGACGCACGCTCGCTGGGCGAAAGGGACTGCGCGCACGTCAAGGTCCTCAAGGGAGAGGTACTGCCGCCAGGGTGCTCCTGTAGTCTGCCGATTGGAGTCCCTAGACAAAGTAACGCATTCCTGTGCACCGCCGATTCCGCCGTTTTATACCCCGTTGAACTGTGCGGTACTGTAGTTGCGATGGGAACTTCAATCTACCAAAATCATTGGTAATAACTAGGAACTGTGCATAATGCCTTCGACTGTTATATTTCTCCTTAACTCCTAAATGCTGCTTGGCGGTGAACAGAGTGAAAGAATATTAAATGGTGGTGGCCTTTCGGCTTGCGCTACTTTCTGTATCTAGGGACTCTGCAGAATACCCTAGATAAAATGTTTAGAGACTCTACTGCTGGCTAGATTGATTGATTGTTTTTTTTCGTGTTTCCGGGCGCGTCAACTGCATTGGTCATTATTCCCGTTAGTATAGTGCATGTTTTTTACTCGGGAGATGGCGGTGATCTTTCCCCGCTGGATGGAGAGATACGACGCCGACCTACCGTCGGCTAGTGGGGTTTCCCCCTAACCAAGACTCTCCACCAGCGGGGCACCACCTCAGCCGGGACAAGCTCTAAGCTCCCGACCGACCTCCCGGAATATGTGGTAGTGTAGTGCATGTTAGTGTAAGAGGAGAGGATATGACAAGGAAGAGGAAAGACAGATCGAGCGCGGTCCGTGGCCTGTTTGGTAGGGTACTGCTCCGGCATTCGCCTGGTGTTGATCGGAGAAACTACGGAAAACTACCGATCAGAACAGCCAGCCGCTAGAATTCTCCTCCAGACAGCGACTGAATTCGACCTAGCTGAAAAGCTAGGTCGAAAATCCTGGTGCTGTCAGGACTCGAACCTAGGACCTTCCGGTCAGAGGCGCTGCAGTAACATCAGTTGATGCACTGAGCTACCGCTACCGGTTGCCGGCTGGAGTCCCTACAGCATTTCTTTGCCGATTCCAACATTTTATATTCCGTTATTAGGGGAGTTCGAACTATAAGTATGTTGTGTATCTATTCGAACAAAAGAAAAAAAAATCGTGAAAAATTTCAAGACACTTTAGGAAGAAAGGCGACCTAATGCAAGCTGGATATTGAAATATCATATAAAATAATTAATTTCATTGGCCTAATTTAAGCCAGATTGGTCAAACAATATTCAATTTTAAGAAACTTCTGTAAACGGTTTAGGCATTAGTGAGGTTATCAGACGGGCAGATAAACAGACGTTTTCGAAAAAAAAAAATCACTTTCCGGGTTCAGGAATCGCCCAAAAGCGTCTTTCCGGATGAAAGTAATTGAAATCATCTTTGTCAACTCAGATTTATTCAGAGAGCCGGCTTTCGACTGCTTTGCCGTCTTCATGAGTTTAGTAATAATATAAATAAAATATAAAATAATCCAAGATCTTAAAAAAAATAATGAACAAAAAGCGTGCTTCTGTCAAAATCTCGAGATAGGTTTTTGCAGCATTACATAATGTGTACAGGACAGGAGTGAAAACGTGAAACCACCAGTAGAAGAGCGCTTAGTTTTTGTCGTTGTTTTTCGTTTGTTTTCAATATTCTGCTGCTTCAGACGGAGCTTCCCCTATCAATGTTCCGCCGCAGGCGAGCACGTCTCACGTGTTTTGGTTCGCGGATTGTCCGCTAGGCAGAACTTGCTCTCTTCGCGGGAGCGAGGCTGCGGTGTTTTCCGGGAATTCTTACGGTAAAACGCGATGACTGTTTTTTTATGACGTGGCAATACTCGTCAACGACTGGAGCAGCTGCTGTGTTCGCGAGGTGGTCGTGGATTATGGAGGACACGGGATCCCAGACAGGAAGTGGTGCGGATTCACTCGAAGGGAAATTGCTTGGGATGTTTCCAGTTGTGCGTACACGAACAGTCGCATTCAAAGTTTATGAACCCAGAAGAGAGAAAAGGTGCCTGAAAATATAGCTTACGTAAAGGATAGAAATTTAAATATAACACATATAATTCTCAAGTAAGACTTTTTTTCTGAAAAAAGTATAGAATGGAGGACTCCGAATAATATTTCGTTAATTCAGCCAGTCCCGTTTAAAAATGCAATGTAAAAGACAGTATAATTTAAAATATAACGAAGGTTTTTTCGCCTAATCAATACCAATCGTTGGCCAGAAAATACAATTCTGGAGAGAGCACGCACATTTTACATAAAGCATTGAACTGAGTGAATAGAATAATCACATTAATGTATACGAACATTTAAGATTGGGCCATGGTAATATTGAAATATGCACATAATTTTAAAAGAACTCTACAAGCTGAAATTATGAATACAACATTATTTGAATACTTTTAAAAACGTTTTATTCAGAGAGAGGAAATTGAAACATTTTAGAACAGTATCGATAATTGAGGGCTGCATAATGAACCCTTTACTATAATTCAGGATGTTATTCATGGCTCAGGGAAGCCAAGTATCAGTTGTCTGAAATGGAGAGCAACGACAGTGATTGACTCATTAATTTGTGTTCCTGGGAATGTCGATAACTGTGGCCATTAGTCCGGTAATGAACTGTGTGTTTTATACCGAAAGATGGTGATGTTCCTTCCCTGCTAGAGCATGATTTGTAAGTTACGTAGCGAGGCACCGACTCCGCCGAGACAGGCCCTGAGTTACCCACATGAACGGTAGTGCATGGAATGTATGAGTAAGTATAAGGAGAGATGATAGGTTAGAAAGATGTTCGTTCTTTAGGGTTCGTTTGTTTCGTTACTGCTCCTGTATTCGCCTGATATTCTTAGGAAGGTATTTAACTACCGATAGACCAGCCAGCTGTTAAAACTCCCCTCCAGACAACGGCTGAATTTGACATAGCCATCTGGCAAGAGTTATATCCGAAGACACCGACAGTACGTAATGGAGAACGCTCACCGGTGCGAGAAAGAGCGTACATATTTAATTAGAGCTGAGCAAATAACAATGTCCGTGTCCCTGATAAGCTGTAACTTGGAACTTCGTTCCTCTTTGCACTCAATAGTGTCCAATTTTCTGTCCATCCTGAGGTTTATGACTTTTCCGACCTCTCCTGATATCGAATGCGCTCTCTCTCTCTCTCTCTCTCTCTCTCTCTCTCTCTCTCTCTCTCTCTCTCTCTTTCTCTCTCTTTCTCTCTTTCTCCTCTCTTTCTTTTCCTTTTTCTTTTTTTCGCTCGCTCGCTCTCGCACTCTCTCGCTCTCTCAGTCTCTCTCTCGCTCTAACGCACTATCTCGCTCTCTCTCCTCTCAGTCTCTCTCTGCTCTAACGCACTATCTCGCTCTCTCTCGCTCTCTCAGTCTCTCTCTCGCTCTAACGCACTATCTCGCTCTCTCTCGCTCTCTCTTGCTTCTCTCGCCCTCTCTCGCCCTCTCTCGCCCTCTCTCGCCCTCTCTCGCTCTCTCCTCTCCCTCCGCACTCGCCATCTCGCTAATTGGCCACCTAACACGCGATTGCATAGGTGACGCAAGTACCGGGAGCGGTGGCTCAGTGCATCAACTGATGTCACTGCAGCGCTTCTGTCAGGGAGGTTCTTGGTTCGAGTTCTGACGGCGGCAAGATTTTCGACACTACCTTTTCAGATAGGTCGAATTCAGTCGCTGTCGGGAGGAGAATTCTAGCGGCCGGCTGATCTTATCGGTGGGTTCCCGTGGTTTCTCCGATCAATACCAGGCGAATGCCGGAGCAGTATCCTAAAAAACGGGTCATGGACCGCGCGCGATCTTTCTTTCCTCTTCCTTGTCCTATCATCACCCCTTTCTAACACACCTACACTAACTTTCAATACACTACCACACTTGCCGGGAGACCGGTTCGGGACTTAGAACTTGTCTCGACTGTGGCGGTGTTCCGCTGATGGGGAGAAACCCGTTAGCCGACGGTAGGTTGGCACAGGATCTGACTATCTAGTGGAGGAAAACCACCGCCACCTCCCAAGCAAACACATGTACAACACGTACGGGACTAATGACCATAGTAGTTGAGCGACGCAGGTGCCTCCCTTTCTTTCTGGGAACAGAAGTGAGAGAAGAGAGTATATAGTTTTTAAGAAAGTCCTGAAAGGCGTCCACTACCTGTTGAGACAACTCACTTGAAATTGTTTTCATTTGTAGTATATGTTCATTTAACAGAATAAACGTATTTTGTTTCTTTTATATTGACTTTTATTTCACCAAGTCTGTTTCAATACTATGCCTTCTAGTCATCGTCATATTTGACTCTATTTATTATCGAGTCTCGAACCCAAGAATCTCCTTTTCAGAGGCACTGGGCTGGCAGCACTTGTTGCCCTCAGCCATGTTAGCCTGTTCGACAGAGTGGCAGAAGCCTTGTTTTGAGCGAAGTCTGCTGCCCCAGAGAGCTCTTTTCGGGGCGACCGCAATGATTTGCATGTCGTGTGCCCCACTCCGCGTTCCCGGAGGCGACGCCCCCGCAATTATGATTCGCCCTGCGGCGTCGCGGCGCCGGCTTTGTCCCGCGCCCAGGACGCGAAGCACACAGTGGGGCGAATCGACTTTGGCACAAGACGCGCGGGTCTCAGCGAGGGACACTTCTGTGAGATTTATTAGATCTTAATTGTTTCTTGTAGATCGTATCGAATTGGATCAGTAAAATAAATCTTGATACTCGATATACTCAACGTGTATCGTATAAATTCTTGACTACATTCTTCGGTAAACTTTCTTCCGGCCTCGTAAAGGGGGCTTTAATAGGCACAAGGTAAAACCAATGTAAGTAATTTATTACTGGCTCATAGATTCCCTCATTATACGAATTTATTATTTTGTATTATAGGTGTAGTGTTGATGTCTCTCAACAAGGGAGATAACCTGTATTTTAAATAATTACATGTCTGGTTGCCCCATTCTTACTGGCATACATAACCTTTTTATATTCCGGTTTTCCCATCACAAGACACAAGTGCCTCTGATGATTCACAGCTCGTCCGCCGTATTCCGGATCTCCGGCGCTTGTCTAAGGGGGACTACGTACACTACGGAAATCACTGATCAGGCGGTTTACGAATTCGATTCCGTCACGCGCCACTAACTCGCTGATGGCAAATTTCTGGCGAAGATCGAACCCGTGACCTTCTAATCACCGGTACGCTCAAGCTGTAAAGATTGCGAGAGGTCGTTGCACTATTAAAGTAAGATTGAATGGCATTTAGTATATTTTCTGTATTTTTAAACCAGATATTGCAACTGTTATTTTGTTTAAAACAGTGAGATGTATAAGTAAAAAATGAATTACCAATTTATTTCTTTGTAGAATTTACAGCTGTTTTATAAAGTATTATCCTTCCTTATATTCAATTGTGTTATTTCACTTAGTAGTTCGTGCAGTATAGACATGCGCGCATCCGAGAGGTTCAAGTTTTCAAGACAAACATCGAAGAGTGTTTTCACATTTAAAAAGAAGTGTTTATATTTCATTTTCATAATTTTGTATACGTATAATTTTAAAATTGAAGAAGAATGTGACATTTTATGTTATCTAACTGTAACTTTTCATTATACCGTATTTAAAAATAATATTATCTTATATTTTCTTCTTTTGATTTTCTTTCTTCGTTTTACCAGCCAACTGTCTTTGTCGTCCCATGATCGTCTTTCTTTCTTTTTCTTTCTTTCTCACTTTCTTTCTTTCGGTAGAATATAGAGTAGACTTTATTTCTTACTGAATGCTTTACATCCTTATGGGCTTACTGAACTCTTCCTCTTCGGGTAAGTTATCTCTTGATGAATTTTTCATTCTTATGGGTGCATGAGGGCGACGATTTGATTGATTGATTTTTTCGGTTTCCGGCACGCCAACTGCTTTGGTCATTGTCCCATTATTAGTGCATTTTTTTTCTGGAGATGGCGGTTCCCCCCGGCTACTTCTGGCGCCTATTACTTCGGCTAGTGGGGATTCCCCGTAACTAGGACTCTCCCACCAGCGGGGCACCGCCCCAGCCGGGACAAACTCTAAGCTCCCGACCGGCCTTCCGAATATGTGGTAGTGTAGTGCATGTTAGTGTAAGTGTGTGTGTAAGGGGAGAGGATATGACAAGGAAGAGGAAGGAAAGATCGCGCGCGGTCCGTGGCCCGTTTGGTAGGGTACTGCTACGGCATTCGCCTGGTGTTGATCGGAGAAACCACGGAAAACTACCGATCAGAGCAGCCGGCCGCTAGAATTCTCCTCCAGACAGCGACTGAAATTCGACCTAGCTGAAAAGCACGTACGATTGGATCTCGTCTTCTTTCTACCCACTGAATCTTTTTCCCACTTCGCACTGTTTCCTAAAATCTTGAGATCTCTTTTTTTTTTTTTCCGACTATCTTATTCACCTAGGAATTCTTTCGAGTAAACACCTATCTACTTTTTGTCGTGTTTGGTCTGTTATCTGATGCACACCTATAGGTCAACAACCTATAGGTCACACTATATGGTCAAGCAACTGTCTTGCAAATATAATGCTTTGTGCCATGTTGGAGATAGTTATTGTAAATAATCAACTGAAGTGCTTTGGGCAGAAACCATGATGAGCCATACCAGCCACAGCGCGCTTTCCAGATATTCCTAATTGTCAATATCTCGACTTGGGAATAGTACTGCTTGATCATTTTATAATATAGGCTACGTTTTGTTCATATTTATGAAAAACTTGGCGTAGTAACCGACGACCCTAGTTTTTCCCACACTAGATGACGAGACATATTTAAACGAAAATAAAATGTTTAACAAATAGGTGAAGATTGCTGTCACTGGCGTAACTTAGGTTGTTACTTATCCAACTACTCCAATTGCAGTAAACAACACCGACCGAGGCGGCTCATGTCATCAACCATAAGGTCCAACGAGGTGGCAAGATTTTCGGCACTAGCTAGATATATATGCATGTACATTGGCGCAATAGCCTCTGACAAAGTCTGAGTCTACTAGTGCCGTCCAGGCCGTGGGACCATGGGTTACAGCGCGTTATAGGTCGAATTCAGCCGCTGAATGGAAAAGAATTCTAGTTGCAGGCTGCTCTGGTCGATAGTTGCCCTTGGCTTCATCTATCCACATCAGTTGCATGCCGGAGCACTTCCTTAACCACCAGGCAAAGGACCGCTCGCGATCTTTTTCCTTTCCTTGTCCCATCCTTACCCCTTTTAATACACTTAAATGCACTACACCACACTGGCACAAGACCAGTCGGGACTTACGCTGGTTCGGCTAGGACAGATCCCGCTGGTGGGAGGTCCTGGACCGCAAGACGAATGGGGAAAAAACACAAGTCAGCCTGTACGTCGGAGCCGGATCTCACCATCCTGCAGGAAGAAAACATCACCCTCTCCCGTGATAAAACATGCATTACACTAACGGAACTATTGACCATGGTAGTTGATGCGCCCGGAAACTCGAATTAATCAAGCACTCAAATGTCGTAATACATACAAAGAGATACTTGTCCTTGGTAAGCGCGTTCCCGGTGGGCCCATCGCGCGCGGCGCCGCGGCCCGGAAATGAGGGTGGCGTGCGGGGACGAAATTTCCGGCTCCGGGCATGACGAGCGCCGCGCCGGATCCGTCGGGCGGCGGAGGCGCGCTCTGGCGTCTCGCGGCGGCGGCAGCGTCTGCGTAATGGGCCGCTGAATAAGTAATAACGCCGGATTATGGCAATTGCCGCGTAATGGAAGGGCGCAGCGATGCACGCACAAATAAGCGGACCCCGCCGGAGGGGGCCTCTGCTGACTTTTGTGCCGTTGTGCTCGTTCGGGGGCGGTGGCCGTTGGTGATCTTTTGTGGGGTGGGACGTTTGTACTGCGCGAGGTGAAATTTGCGTATAATGCGCTTTGTACATCTCTTTCGAGTTCCATATTATGTAGAGTAACAATTTTAGTGAAAATACTGACCTATATATTTGTGAAAAGACTATTATTTAAAACTGAGTACATTAAATTCGTAACTATTCTTCATTCGCCGTTTAACAGTGAATTTATGAATCCAGAGCTCGTTCTAGAAAGTATAACTGTAACCTACTGAAAGTTGATGTACGTTTTTGGTATTTCAAAAAGTTTTTGTTGTGAAGTCTAAAAACATGACTGGTAGCATTTTTTAGTTATTTTCAAAAATGATTTGTAAATATAAAGCTCCGAGAAGGAAAAAATGAATGACATTTATTACAAGGTGAAATTTATATGAAAACATAAATAATAAAGTGTAAACATTTTTTCATATGTTGATTGAATTATTTTGATTCAATGCTCAAATTGTCTAAGGGTACATACTGCAATTCATGATAATTATTCCGCAACTTTATAAAATCTATTCTAACTGATGAACACACCGTGGCATCAAAGCTGTTCCTCTTGATCCTTAAAATTCGAGGTATGACTAACCAGTCGCTGGAGAAAATGTCACATCCACTATGCCCACTTCCTTCATTAAGGCGTGAAAATCACGGTAGCCATTGTTTCCAACATCCTCGCTCCACTACTCATTGCCATTAACTCGGACGTCTTGGGCCCCAGACAGCAGAACTAATCGCTCTATCCTGTGCAAGACGGGTGACAATTGCCCTTTCCAGCTCGAGGTGGCATGTTTCTGATTACCCACGTGACGTCACCGGACGGAGGCGACGCGAAGGTCACGTCCGGAAGCTGCGACTCGGTCCTTCTCTCCCTCGGATGCTTCCTCCCCCACCCGCCCCGCCACCGCCTTCGCGCCCCGCCCCAACTTCCTTTGTTCTCCTCGCGTCGTCCCCCGGTATTGTCCATTGTGTGCGCGGGCCTGAAATATGTGTTAGATACAACTCCCAGGATGTGAGTTCACGCGTCGGAATGTCCCCCTTACGGAGAAGTGATATTGTAAAAATAACCTTTCTCTGCAGCCGCGTCAGCTGCATTGCTGGTGTTCCTCAAGGGCCCAGACGGAGAAAGTTTGTTTTTTTTTGTTCGGGTTGATACCTCCTGAGGAAGGAGCGAGTCATTCTTCCAAATTATGAGGATTTACAGGTGGCGTTGGGCGTGTGCCGGTTCATGGTATCCGCCCCCCAGACGTCCTTTGCGCTAAGCCCTACTATCCTCAAATCTTTGAGACCTTGACACTTGTCGAGCTAGTCACCTAGCATAAGCAGTTCTGTACATTGACCGGTGGCTTTAACCATCTTGTTTAGTTTTTTAGCGTTTGCTGCTTATCCTAATACCTCTTAAGGACTGCCTCATGGGGCACAGTAATGAATGTATGCTGCGCTGCAGTGGAGCTATCACTACGCCAATCATATTCATCGCACTTGACGCGAGGTAGAAACTCGTAGTTTTTAAGATTGCAATCCACACATGTGCGACATCCATGACGAGTTGCTGAGAGGGTGCATTAACACGCATGTAATCCTGATCAGATTACGAAATCTGTTTTGATAGTACGATTTCACGAGAAGTGTAAAAACTGTTTGAATGGATGTTATCTCATTCTCTTCAAACGTTTTCTTGAATCATGCGTCTTGTCAGGTAGTAAGAAAAATGTGTTTCATCTTTTGAAATAAGAAATAATTAATGGAAATGAACATGAATATGAAAAATCTTTTCAAAGTAAATGACAATTTCCATTAAGTCCAATAACGTATGTATATACCACACATGAAAAATAATATGTATGACTGTGTAACACATTTTGATAGATTTAAACGGGTGATTACATTAAAAGTATTTATCGAATAAAAACTCTTAATTATCATTCTTTAGTTTAATAGAAAGAGAAAACTCTTACTGAAGTAACTGCTGTAAACGAATTCTTAGCTTTTAATACTACGTTGTATTCTCTTAAAGCTAGCCGACACAATCATACATTTACAAGTTTCAATTGATTTAAAACTTTGTTAGAACGGTATTGAGAAATAAAGAGATGAGCAGTTTGGAGAACAAACTTAGTTTGATTGCAATGCAGAACCTACTACAACATGAGTGATTTGACTGAAGAATAAGTATGACTGATCTCCCTCAGATCTAGAGAAGACGAATTCTAGAGTAACCTTACTTAGATTTATTGTGTTTGAATACGTACGTGTACCTACGATGGATTCAAGGTTTCACTGAGATTAACGGTGCCTGCTTAGAGCGAACGTGTTTACGAAACACATGACACGAACGCGATACAGAAGCTGAGTTCATTGAGCGGAGGTCGTGGACTACATTGTCCTGCTGCTTGTCAAAGCTCTTACCCTTCACACCGAGGTCGCGCTGGAGTGAGAGGCAGAGCTACTGTCGCTCCTAAGCAAGCACCTAAATGAGACAACAGGTTTAAGTTTTGTTGCGTTAAAGAGTGTTATCTGCAATAAAAAACGCCTTAGTGGAAAGTAATGACAGCTTGTCATGCTGACGACATAACTTAAAGCGAGATCAGGGCTTTCATTGTGTTCTGTTCCGTGTTTAGAAGTAAATGTTTGTATACCGGTCTTCACTTTCCTGGTCGCTTGATTCAGGTACTCTCTGATGATGGGCATTTTCTTTTTCTGTGTCATTCGGTTCGCCTACATTTGAGCATGACTCAGCATTTCATCGTACGTTTGGAAATCTTCCAAAAGTGAATAATACCATTATTTACATGTGAATATTGTAATTAAACTTTGTCTTTTGAAGATCAATGACAGTATAATGTCAATAAATTAAAATATGAAGAAAAACTGCAATAATCTGTAAATAAAATTTGGACAAAATTTATTCCTAATTTTATCGTTTGTCATTATCCACTTGATCCGAAAATTTAAATGAGAGAAAATATAAATTTTTACTTCTCTAGTTTGCACCTTATGACAATAATGGGGGAGCAAACATTTGTCATTTATAATCAAAAACAAATACAAAATTATTTACAAGAGGATTGGAGTTTTGGAGACGTTCAGCAAGAATTTAAAACTTAGATAAAAATTATAAAAAGAGAAAATGAGAGAAATAATGGAAGAAGAATGTAGATTATTAGATTTTATAAAGAAAAAGGTGGAAAGCTATGCAATGTTCCAAGAATATGAGACAAAAAGTCTGAAAAACCGGAAAAAGGAAAATAGAAAAACGACTGACATGTATCAAACGGTAAAAACACAAAAGAAAATAATTCAATGGAAAGAAAAGGTGGAGAGAAAAGTGTGTCAGAAAAAGTTTAAGTTAAAATAATAGTCCAACTTTAATCTAGGTATGGATATGTAAATTAATTAAATTTTTAAAAGAAGTTTTTTTTTAATTTTTTTATTTTAGGCCGCATCATCTGCAAGGTCATTAGCGACCACACCAATTACAATATCCAATACACAAGTTTAAATTTAGATCTCTAATACAACACTACATTGTTACAATCCACAGTTCTACAATAATACAATACAACTCTTCACATAATTAACATGTTAGATTGAGTTCAAATTTCTGGCATAATACCAATACTTTCACAAAGTTTAATCACTTGATTTTCATGGGCAAGGGGAATACAACAGTGCACCAACGTCCAGTCCCCGCAATAGGGTTTTTCGCTGTAAGGAAAACTTGGGACATGAATCAATGATGTCCAAAGTTAAGAGTACAAGTACATACACCACAAGTTCGGCTCAGTGCATCAACTGATGTCACTGCAGCGCCTCTGACCTAGGTTCGAGTCCTGACGCGGCAGTATTTTCGACACTAGATTTTCAGCTAGGTCAAATTCAGTCGCTGCCTGGAGGAGAATTCTCGCGGCCGGCTGCTCTGATCCGTTTTCCGTGGTTTCTGCGATCAACACCAGGCCGATGCCGGAGCAGTACCCTAACAAATGGGCCACGGACCGCGCGCGATCTATCCTTTCTCTTCCTTGTCCTATCATCTCTCCTTACATATACACACACTACACTACTACGCACTCCGGGGGACCGGTCGGGAGCTTAGAGCTTGTCCCGGCTGGGGCGGTGTCCCGTTGGTGGGAGAGTCCTAGTGAGGTGGAAACCCCGTTTGCTGACGGCAGGTCGGTGCCGGATCTCGTCATCCAGCGGGAGAAGATCACCGCAATCTACGGGGGGCAGGCACTACACTTACGGGACTAATGATCTAAGCTGTTGACGCGCCCGGAATTACTAATCAACCAACCAACAAGTTCGGGGAGGGATTCTAAAAGATGT
The DNA here is from genome assembly GCA_964035755.1 of Teleogryllus oceanicus. Taxonomy (NCBI): domain Eukaryota; kingdom Metazoa; phylum Arthropoda; class Insecta; order Orthoptera; family Gryllidae; genus Teleogryllus; species Teleogryllus oceanicus. The sequence continues at coordinate 67,677,600 of CAXIVR010000008.1, read as the reverse complement.
AATTTCTTCAGAAACAATAAAATCTATATGGAACGTAGTAAACTTAGTAAACCTGTCAATTCAAAATTAGGCAAACGACGTAGATAGTTATCCAGGGAAATTAACAAATTTGTGGAGTGATTGGACGTTTCAACCCACTTGTTTGTAACGTTGTATACACTCACCCTATGCCACCAACTGTTTTAAAAGGGCGGTTGAGGGCGAGCTGGAGCCAGGCCGGGCGAGTGTTGAGCGTGGGAAGCGAATCGCGGTGAGGGAGTGCGCGGATCGAACGGAATTCGAAGAGGGCGATTTGAATTCACGTCGGCCGGCGCGTGACTCACCGCCCGTGGCAACTAATGCCAAGTAGGTAGCGAGTACCAGCCGTTCAGTCCCCGGAGCACTGCTTCCATTTGATGTGTGTTTCTGTGCCATGTTTACCTTAACATTTAGTACCATGATTTAAATATGTGAATATTTGCTTTTTACCGTAATGTGAGGCTATGTGAAAGAAGTCACTTAGAATTAATGGAGATTCAAGTGGAGTGGATTAAGTAGGATTTCAGATAAGATATAAAATATACCTCTTTAGCATCTCGTATTGAATTGCAATCCAATTGATATACACTCAGAGTTTCTCACAGAGACGAATACAAAATCATGTTTATTATTTCAGTTTTTATGATCCTTCCGTTCTCAACCTTATTTTAGGAGTTCAATTAATATTTTACCCGTTTTCCTTAACTTTTATTAAATCTTTGCTAAGCAGTAATCAAATATAAAGGAAATAGAAAAGCGAATAGACTTAGATATAAAGGTATCAAACGCTAAGATGAATCAGGGAAAATATGGAAATGGAAGGTAGGAAGACAAAAAACAAGAAATTTTGTTATATCATTAAATATAACACAATTTGTCACAGTGGGTCACTTGCATCGCAAATTTGATGGATTGAAATTTTATCAGGTTTACAAGAAATCATACGAAATTTTCAAATCCTTTTATAAACAATAGTAAAAAACGATCATGAGTTTTATGAATGAATTCTCACAAGAGACATTTGAATTCATTTTGTGGGGTATAAATTTGCAACAGACTTCGTCAAACTCATGTCACTAAATCTCGGTTCCCAAACAAGAGACGTAAACTAGCTTGAATAATTCCAGAGGGTAATAACTACGAAGATCCGGTATCGAACGTGTTAAGTTCCCATGTAACAAGTGCCTTACAATACGGATCCGAATAGTCCTCGCTGGCGGATGCGACCTGAGTGAAGAAACCGAAGAAACGAGATCCGTTTCGACGCCACCCAGCGGCAGACAGACCAAGAGCCGCCAGACGATTGCGTAGGCGGCGGCCAACAGAGGGGGGGGAGCGAGGTGTGTGTGGGGAGGGGGGGCGGACGCGAGGACCTCGGCGCCAGCAGAGGCTCCTTCATTCCCACAGCAGGACAATGCGAGCGCATAAGACACGCTCGGCAGGCGCGCGGGGCGGCGTTACGCACATCAATACGCATAAGCGCAGGACACGCACAGTGGGGGCGGTGCGCATATCGGCGGCCGAATTCTCTCACCTGCGACGAGCGCCTGATTCGTTTGAGAGCGCGTGCTTAGGAGGAGGCTTTTATGACCTGTTTAATGACTCCTGACCATACTGGTGATTCGCGTTGCTTTCCACTCGATGGATGACATCGATTGTGGTGATTATGAATGATGAATGCCGATGAGAAATAAATGATGTTGATTAGATGAAGTCACTGCATGGTCACGTGATGGTATGCAAAGCCAATCACGCCAAATCCCACGGTAAAAGCAACCATCCCTTCCGAAGGATGCAAATCCATATTTTACGTCTCATAGATGTTGCTCTGAACCCGTGCTTCAACTGAGGCTAATGCTCTCAGTTTAGGTTAGGACTGACCCGTGAAAAGCAGTTCATGGAAGAGAAAATGCGACCCAAACTTCTGAACAGAATTAAGAGTATTATGAATATTTGAAGCTTTGTAAACTCATTTTTTCATGAAATTATTATTTGTCGACAGGTATACAACGGAAGCTTTTAGGGAGCTAAAGTTCACTCTTTATTTTTTTAAAGTAGAGAAGAGCGGTACGTTCATTTTTACATGTTTTGGCGTTTTTTTCGTGAATTGTTACAAGAGAGGATATCCTTTACGAGCTCGTGGCAGGATACAAGGCTCCAGTTACAAACACAGTGCTTAGAGTAAACATATTTGTTATTTTATTTACATATCCGTGGCAGCGTGGACACATGTCTTACGTGTCATCATGCAATATTATCAAATGTTAAACCAATTGAACTATCTCAATCTTAAAATAACCTTAGTGAGTGATATAAATAACTTTGAAATCTATTTGAAATATTTTAAATATTGGTAACGTGATTTTCCAAATAAAAGAGGAAAAAGGAGCAGTATTGAATAATAGTACTGACTTTGTGTCACTTGTCGAGTTCACTTTGAAAGAAAATTTTGAATTTTATAGTATTTTAAACAAAAATATAACGTTCACTTCAGAAAAATTTTCTCATACCTTTAAGATTTATGATAGGACGTGTCGCCCATGGTTTAACTTTCATTTTATACATAAATCGAGGTAAAAAAATAAAGTACGGAAACCCAAACATTAGCACCTTAAACACTTCATATTTCAAACAAGTATTGGCTAACAATTGTTTATAAAGTTACTCTCATATAAAAAACTTATGACACTGACTTTATGATGTAAAAAATGAAATCATTGACGTCTTTCAACAGAAAATTAAGGAGACTTGTTGAAAGTATGATCAGTGCAATGATGTCAAAGTTAGCATTAAGAATGAGGAGGTGGAGATGAAGTAGGAGAACAAGAAGAAGATGAAGAAGAAGAAAGTGGTGAAGCAGAAGAATGGAGAAGGAAGTGAAGTATGAGGAGAGAGGGAAGCAGCAGGAGAAAGACATGGAGAAAATGAAAGGAGGGGAAGAAGGGAAAGTAGGAGGAATAGAATCTGGAGATGAGAGAAAGGAGGAGGAGGTACATGAAGGGTGAGGAATTGTGGCACAAGAATAAGAATAAGAATGGAAAGGAAGAGGAGAATATGAGTAGTGAGGTAGTATGAGTATAATTGGGTTTATTTAACCTGGCCGATGACACTTCATCAGCTGTGACGGTGTCAGCCAATCGAGAACTAAAACGTCATCACTGTTGATGTTTAAGCTCCTGATTGGACGAAACCGTAACACCTGATCAGCTGCCATCGGCCAGATTACAGAACCCCAAGTATAGGGAAGGTGGCCGAAGAGCAAGAGGCGTCAGAGTGGAAGGGGGCGTGTGCGTGGCGGCTTTCGCCCCGCGCCGCGCCTGCAGCCGCCCAGTGTGCAGAGGCGCTGGGGCGACGTGCCTGCCCAAGGCCCCGCGCGGGCATTCCTGCGCGCGGCCGGGGGAAGGGATCACTGTCGCGGGGGCGGCGTCGATTGCTTGCTATGCCGCCCCGCGCGCGTATCGTGCTGATATTGCGAACCAGGGCCGCCCAAACCGCGCAGGTGCCAAATACACACTCGCGGACAGGTTCGGAAGTTCTTCCAAATCAATTACAATTTGTACTTTTTACGTTAAATGTGGTAATAAATTAAAGGGATTGAAAATAAAAACTTCAGAGAATAATTTTAGCTAAAGATAGTTTTAGACGTTTTAGTGATAATATAATAATAATAATAATAATAAAAGTAATTAAGGTTTAATAATCTTAATTGGCTTTTAAGAGCACACAATTATTATGATTCAACAAGAATAAGCTTCAAGAAACACTTTATAATACAGTTAAGTGTATCGATTTTAAGAGAATTGAAAGAAACAGTGTCACGAAGAATTGCAACGGTTCCTTCGTTCCATAAATTGAAAAAACAAAATCGGAAGCAAAAAATCTGCGTTTTGAGGGCAAAAAAATTGAAAATGTTACAATATTGCTTCAAAAGGATTACCAAACTTTTCTTTCATCGATCCGTTTTTAACAAATTGTTTGCTTCATGCATTCGTTAACATGTTTCTCCATAGTAAGCAACGTACATACTCAGAACAGAGAGAATTGAATATATGAGCCTTACGATAATTTTGTACAATAATATTTTCGTAAATATCTCAATTTTCATGAATTGAAGATGATTCTGCTTCTTAGTAGGTAAGTTTCTAAACTTAATAGTTGTGCGGTTGTTACAAAATGTTTAGCTTTTTTCAGAACTTGCCCATAACGTGTCTACAGTACGTATTGCGAAGAGTATTTCTTAAACCTTTTAATTTTCCCGTAAGATTGATGATGGATACGTAAGAATAGAGATTTTTTTATATTATATTGTAGTGAATTTATATCAGAAAAATTTATCAAGTATATTCATATTTTTTTTAATCAATGAAATCTGATCTTGAATATTCGCTCCTTCATTATCAATTGTAGACTTTGGGAATGCCTTTATCCTTCAATGTTGATCATCATTAACCCTCTAAAAATTTTAGGTTTGGTAGCGACCCCATCGGTAACCCCTTTTTTCTATATTTAAAATATCTGCGGAATGTTCTTTGCCTTTGACAAAATATTGTTTGTAAGATTTAAACGTAATTTATTAAAAGATAAAAAAAGCAAATTTATGTTTTCGACAGGTCGTATAACACGAGCAAAATAGGAAAAATCAAGCGAACTCGTTCTTCACTCAGAGTTTTAAAGCAATTCTGCTACATTTTGAAAGCTTTTCCCAACGAGCCAGAAGCAAAAATACGCTTATGACTCGGCATGAGCAAGAACACAGGAGCAGCACCCGCCAATACCCAGGAGGCTGCGAATAAACTCATGCGTCGGGTCATTAGCCCATTTTGTCCCGTTGAGCAATAATCCTGCTTTAGTGCTGTTCACCGTTTGATCGCGAACCGTTGGACAGCGCTCTTCCGTTGTCTCCGCGCTGCAATCGCCCTCAGTCTTTTGTCCCGCAGCGCAGGGCAGCCCGGAGTCCGACAACTGCCGCAAGCCCCTCCGCAGTGAGCTACTCGCCGGCGGCTGCCACAGTGGGTCCGATGGCAACTTTTTGAGAAGTCATTTTTGAGAGCTATCTTCAATGACGTTCTTTCCGCAATATTTAATGACGTCAAATCATTTTACGAGAATCATTAAAAACCTACGTGTAATGTCAAAATTTAGTCCCTTAAAGCGGCGAATATTTAAAAACGAGTTTAAAGGAATTAAAAAGTGTTTCCTCGTTTAAATTGTATCTCCGTAAATGTAGTGTATTTTTATCACTAACAATACAACTAAATCAATACTTCAGTAAAACATAATATTTCCTCTTTTCTGGTACGACTTATGAAATTTACAAACCCTTTGTGCTAAAGTTTACTTTGCTACTTTCCCTCCTCTCTTCACAAATGAAACTGCCTCTAGCTCATCCATTTAATCAGAAAAAATAAAATAAAGTCATATTGATGATGGCCCGCGCTCTGGGCGCTAATAAGTTTGTTGCCACACAATACGTGAATTCGATACAGATATGTAGCTAGTGATGAAGAGAAAGCTGAGTTAGGACAAGAATGTTTCAAGAATGAAAACGGAAAGATTAGTACAAACCAGCAAGGATGAGTAAGACTACAGAAAGAAAACGCCCAGAAACCAAGGAAAATAAGTTTAAGATTGAAATTGAGAAGGATGCTGTTCCCGAAGAGAACGCACATTAGCTTAGGATGGTCAAGCAGTGGCTTTAACTGATGTGAGTGCACTGCCTTTGAACGGGAGGTCCTAGAGTTCGAGTTCCGACAGTGGCAGAATTTTTTAGACTTGCCAGATAACTAGGTAGAACCCAACTGCTGTCAGGAGGAAAATTCTAGTTGCCGGCTACTTGCATCGGTAGTTTTCCGTGGTTTCTCCGATCACTACCTAGTGTGAAAGTGTCCTAACAAACGGATGCGATCTTTCCTTCCTCATCCCTGACCTATTCGCACCCCTTGCTTACGTACATACACTACCACACTTGCATTACATTACTACACAAGCATTACACTACATGCACTCCACTACCACACTTGTCGGAAGCTTAGAGCCTGTACCTGCTGGCGCGGTGCTAACTGGTGGAAGACACTCGGTTGGGGAAAACCCCGCAAACCGACATGTCTCACACCGGATATCACCTTCTGGCGGGCGAGATTACTACCACCTCCCGTGATTAAAATCATGAACTACACTTACTAGACTAAAGACCATAGCCATTGACGCGCCCATAAACCCGAAATAACCCTCAGTGCATCAACTGATGTCACTGCATCGCCTGTGATTGGGAGGTCCAAGGTTCGAGTCCTGACGGCGACAGGATTTTCGACACTAGCTTTTCCGCTAGGTCGAATTCAGCCGCTGTCTGGAGGAGAATTCTAGCGGCCGGCCGCTCTGATCGGTAGTTTTCCGTGGTTTCTCCGATCAACACCAGGCGAATGCCGGAGCAGTACCCTACCAAACGGGCCACGGACCGCGCGCGATCTGTCCTTCCTCTTCCTTGTCCTATCCTCTCCCTCTTACACACACACTTACACTCACATGCACTACACTACCACATATTCCAGGGAGATCAGTCGGGGGCTTAGAGCTTGTCCCGGCTGGGGTGGTGCCCCGCTGGTGGGAGAGTCCTGGTTAGGGGGACACCCCACTAGCCGACGGTAGGTCAGCGCCGGATCTCGCCATGCAGCGGGGGGAAGATCACCGCCATCTCCCGAGAAAAAACATGCACTACACTAACGGGACTAATGACCAAAGCAGTTGACGTGCCCGGAAACACGAAAAAATCAATCAATCAATGAATCAATCAAACCGAAATAACCAATCAACCGTAGGACTTACAAAGCCGAAAGAAAGAAGACGACTTCGTGCATGTGGTTTCGGCCCAGTGTGCGATGCGGCGTGTCAAAGGCACGGGCCGCTTGCGAAGACGGCAGCTCCCGTTAGAAATTTAAAAACTCGCGTCGCGGGAGCTCGACCGCCGCCCATGTCCCGATCTGGGGCTCCTTGGCGGCAGCGCAAGTTTTTATTCGTGTTTACTTCGTTTTTACTCTTGTCCGTAACACAAAGTGGTTTTTGCGCGTGTTTGCGTCGTTTCCTGTTTGGCGAAAAAATTGTCTCCGTTGAGAATTAATTAGCAGTTTAACTGCTGTGTTCGCTTCAACTGCTAATTAGTTCGTTGAACTTCTTTCAAATGTGTTCGAGTTAAACTTGCAAACATGGGTGGTGAAATTACTTTTTGGTACACCTCATGTAATGCCTCGTTAAAATATGAAAATTTTGGTAGCACTTGTTTAAAATATGTTTTATTATTATGAATATTATTATTGTAATTATTATTTGTTTGCTTGATAATTCTCTTCTTATTATGGTGAGCTATTTCTGGGTTAACTCTTTATTTAATGACACTATCACAAAATAAGGAAATATTTTCCTATGAGTAGAAGAGTAAACTTTTGCTCTTAAATCATCAAAGAATACTATTTTCTTCATTCTAATTGTATTATTTATGAAGTGTATAGACTTTAAATTTATTATTTAACAAAACCAGTGAGAATGAAATTAATATTTTTCATCACCTTAAAAGTATACGAATAAACATTTTCCGCGAAGCTTTTCCAATTTAGAACAACACATCTTACTTACGTGATTGTTTTAATCTGAATTTGTATGAATTAAAAAACTATCAAGGAACCTTCCATAAATCCCAGAACGTCAATACGGAGCATTTTGTTTATTTCTTCCCTGTAATGCACTGGTAACGCAAATTTTATCCTCTCTAAGTAATTATATAATGCTTTTTCATCGTTTCTCCCTTTATAAAATGCAAAAGAAAATTTTTTCTCTGTAAAACAGTTTGTACTAATTTTATCTCTTGTTTATCAAAATGTATAATAATTAAAGAATTTCAATATTTCATACATATAAATAAGAAACAAGTACATTCACAAGTACTCTTAAACTAGAATATTTTATGTATCTTTTTTGCAAGTCAAAACTTCACTTTCGATAATGATTGAATTTATTTTCTTTTAGCCCTTGAGTGAACAAAGAAGAGGGGATGAGAAAGGAAATTCGTAGCGCAGAGAACACAAACAATATCTCGCAAGGACATGCATTAATTGTGCACTCTCAATGGTTTTAGTACGGAATTTTGAGAGTTCACAATGACCTGTTTTCTTGCCTTTTGCTAGCATCTTCTAAGAACACACTATACCGAAAGGATCAACATATATTTTTAACCCGCAAAAATGCCAAATGTTATTGTGAAATATTGACAGAAATGTATATAAATATCGAAGATAGTGATTTAAATAAAGATACGGGTCCTTGATTTCACCCATCACATGCTCTACTGGTAAAAGCGAGACGGTGAATGGCTCTCACTATGCGGTACAATCCAGTAATTCGGTACTGAATGCAAATTCGTTCAGTTTTTATGAAAGACAGAACGCTTAAGCCAAAAGACGCTGCCAGCAAACCGGACATACGCCGTCGTGCATTGAATAACGACTATACTTCAGATATTTTATAGATAAATTACATTTCTGCCAACGTTCCAGAAATAAATCCAAGGAAAAGGCAAAAAGGAATTTTACGTCCATTAAAAAACGTTTCAAATAAGGAAACATGCAATTTAATATAACACTTGAGTTCAAATATGTAAATTATCCCCTAAAAGTAGGTTATCGCATACACCGTAACGTATCGTATTTAAAATCAATACCGCTAATTGAAATGGCTTAATGAAATTTTGTTCCTATTATCTGCGAGATGCCCCGGCGGAGGAGCGCTGCTGCCAGCATGACGCCCGGTTTTCCCCGGCGGGCGCTAATCATCCCGCGCCGGGTCGTTTCGATCGGTACTTGGGGCTCCCGTCGGAGGTGCAGCTGCAGCGCGTGATGGCGTCGCTGGCGCCGCGGCGCTCCGCGGCCGACGAGCGGATCTGCGCCTCTAGGGCTTTCCTCATGCCCCATGCGCGCCGCTGCCGTGTGGCGTGGCATTGGAGGTGGGGTTATGGTGTATACGAGTAAGAAAGAGTGTTTGAAAGGATAGAATTGGTAGAGGTTATCAGACGGATTGGGATAAAGAAAGAAAGATGGGGAAAGTAAAAGAAAGGTCAAATAGTACTAATATTTTTGAAGGAGGAACTGCATTCAGAAAATGAGAAGAGAAATTCCCAAAGACAAATAGAAAACAGAGAGTAGGAGGAAGAGGATGATGAAGAAGAAGAAGAAGAAGAAGAAGGAGAAGAAGAAGAATATGAAGAAGGATCGGGGTGTTAATAAAAACGTGGTGTTAAAACAGCACGTAAAGCACGTAATTTCTCCCTCGTTTTGAAAAATGCCCGACGTTGACCGGTGCCGATTTGAAACAAGCCCTGTCTTTCTATTTAAAGGACAAGCCCCACTTGGAGGGACATGAAAAAATAATTATTACAGATAAATGTAATTTGCGCGCCAAGATAAGGTTACACTTGAAACCTAATGATTCCTACGTAATTTAAATATCTCTCCTTCCAAAATTATGTTGTGCTACCTCGGTTAATTGGGGTTCGAAGTTCATAATTGTTACTACTTACTCTGTGACCAATTATTCAATCCGCCATCCTACGGAGTGGCGAGGAATCTGAAAATCTTATTAAAATGCTGGATTGCTCGTAACGAACAATGATAATCAGCTTTCTTTCAACTTAATAAATTAGAATTTATTATATTTATAATCAAAAATGAACCAATCTTTGGTCATGACCAATTTTCTCTATATTACAATAGTTATCAAACCTTGTTATTCATTCGTGGGTCTTCGCGCGTTCTCCACTTCTTCGTTAGATGTGGCCCCGTCTACGCAGCAAAATCTTGCTTCTAGATAAAGTCCTCGCCTAATGTCCGTGATATTGTTCCAAATTCTCCCGGCAATACTATTATTCTCTCACTTGCGTCATATAAAACTCGGAAACATCCGAGTTTTATATCTTTTTTCTTTTGTCTCACAAAACAATGCTTATTCCGCCTCTGCTCTGTCATTTCAACCTAACGACAATGAACCTTAACGCGGGTTGTTTATTTGTCCCCTTTGCGACCGTCTATTGACATCCCTATATTCTATGTCAAATAAGATGACATTTCCATAATAAAAATGGTCCGTCATTTTGGTATATCACAGTATTGTCACGCAAAAAGAAAAGCGCGAATGTACGCAATTTTTTAAAAGATTGTACATGACATTATTTAAAATTCTTCCTTTAATATTTTAGTTGTAGGAAAACTCCGAAATAATTTTGAAATTTTGCAATTTTCAACTAGGTATCTCCCCCAGCGTGGCACCGCCTCATCCGGGACAATCCCGAACGGCTCCCGACTGGTGTCCGTACATGCGTGGCAGTGTAGTGCACGTAAGCGTATGCAAGTAAGAGGCGAGGAAAGGGCAGGGAAGAGGAAGCACAGATCGCGCGCGGTCCGTGACCGTTTGTTACTGTACTGCTTAGTACTGCTCCGGCACTCGCCTGGAGTTGATCAAAGGAAAACTACCCATCGGAGCAGCCGGTCGCTAGAATTGTCCTCCAAACAGCGGCTGAATTTGATTTAGCGGGAGTCGAAAGTAGTGTAGCTTTCACATAGCTAGTGTCGAAAATCCTGCCACCTTCGGAATTGGAACCATAGAACTTCCCATTCAGAGACAATGCAATGACATCAATTTATGCCCTAAGCCGGTCGATATCTGGAAGTTTTGAAGTCCCGAGTTTGGACAACAATCACTTGTTTTGGGCTCTCTTGACCGCTTCTTCCAAGACGAACGCCTCATTCGAACTGGAATCTTCGATATTAGAACGCGAGCCAAAGTTTGGGAGGTGGCCCACTGAACCACCGGGTGGTGGCGATAATAGAAGGGTAGCGGTCCGCGCCGCGTCCTGTCCCAAGCGCCCCGCTGGGCGCCGTGGTGCCTGCCTGTGGCGCCTCTGGCGTCGGAGCGATGAGTCACCACGCGCTGACCCCATCAGCTGCCCGCCCCGCCCCGCCCACCTCGCCCCTCCCCCACCCACCGCCTTGCGGAGCTGGTCGGGAACACGGGAGCACAGCCGCGGGCAGGGCAGTGTAAACAGCGCGACGCTCGTTTCTTCTTCGTTTGCGCTTTCTTGCGGCGAATATTCGAACATGTTCCGATATACGGGTCTTTGCTGTACACGTAATTACTTTTTTTTTATTAATTTCTCTTCGACCATCTTCTTTCTCATCTGCATCGTTTCGCTCTTCTTTTTCCTCAAGATTTTTTAAATTCTTCTTTCTGTAAAGATATTTTAAAAAATTCAATTTGTTTCTTGCATATCATCCATCATTTCTTTAGCTTGATATACTATTTCTTTTATTTTCTTTTATTTCAAGCATGATCTCGCTCTTTATACTTTACGTACTTTGTATGCTACAAGTAGTCAAGATTGCGATTCTTATTTTTTCTTGGATCGTAGTTTACTTTTTATCTTTACATACTGTTTTTTAACGTTCGTTCTACCATTTTCTTCGATTGTTTATTTTTCGTGTTGTTTTCGTATTCTATTGATTTTCCGCTTTTTGTGTTTTTTAATTCCCTTTTTTATTTAATTTTCTTATAGTGTAATTTACAGAAATGAATTTGTTACTTAGTTTCTTTCTTTTTCTTAGTTTATTTTGCTCCGGCTCTCTGGCGTTTGCAGTGCGCCCCTGATATTATTTATTTCTCTACCTACCATTTGTTGCGAATTATTTATTTGTTATTCTTTCTTTCAATTGCTTTTTGAAATATAACTTAGATGAATCACAGGCACAACGTCTGAAGTGGATGATACCTAAAAGATTTTGATGAAACATATGCCTTAGGTGAAAAATGTCAGTAATCCTCCGTGATAAAAATGAAGTTTGGCAAATATTCAAGGTAAACAGAAAGGTTCTCAATCCTTAATACGCCATCCAGGGATATGCTGAGGCAGTAGACTTACACGTGTTACGAGAACAACATTCGTGGGAATATTTGAAGAAGAATGTATTCATTTAACTGAAAATACCAACTGTATTATGAACCATCAATTTTACAAGAAAATGAAACTCTGATTATACTTGTGGATGCAACTTAAGGCCCGACTAAAAAAGCAACACAATCATCTGAATTTGAAGTCATATTTTGCATGAAATTTTGAACTGGAGAACCAGAAATCAAGAAACCGCCTTAAGTCATGTATGCTTACTCACCATTTTTTAATGTTTTCCGCACCTCTCTCTTAAAAAAATACCACGATATTAAAATAAACCATTTTGAAGTGACTTGCAAGAGCATTATTTCTTGTAGAGTAATCCTTATTGCAAACTATCTAATACAATTAATGTCAAGTCATTAACTTGATGATAGAATAAAATAGTTTGAACGAGAATTTCTAGTTTTACTCGATACAAGTATCTTGATAATTTTCTTTATTGCTTTCCTTTTAGAATGCGATATAATGTTTGTTCTATTTGCTTTATATGGTTTGCTATGTGTCCTTGCTTTGAAGTCTCATTCATATGTAACGGTAAATTGCATTCTTGCGAAAGAGTAGTCTAAGATTTATTAGACTCTCTTTCCGAGCAGACGTGATTACGTCAACCTTAACTGTGTGAATTACAAAACCAAATCGGTAGTTCTTGAAAACAACCTACTTCCTAATCGACCCTCAATTCTTCTACGAGTTACTAAATAACTACATGTATATCTTTTGGCTTGTCACTCACAAATCACTGTTTTGCAAACAACTTATCCACTATACGAAGGAGCTATGAATAAACGTCGTACTGGTGGCAATCCGCCACGGATCAATTAAAATCATATGAACGAGACAAGTCACAGCAACAAACAGCGGGAACTTAATGGGTTGGGAATTCTTGAAAGAAGAGAAAAACAAAAGGTTACATTAAAATAATGTAACTTCGGTTTCACATGCCTTTTTTATGAAAATCTAGAAATTATCGTATGATACTTTGCTTTCATTTTGTAGTTTCATCATGTTGTTTTGTTGCATCATGTCATGTCTGCAACTCTAACGCATTTTTACCTCCTCTTCTCCTCCCTCTTCTTCTGCACATAATATTTCCTGCAATTATTTCATTGTTTCATTGTTCTATTAGTATTTCTTCTTTCGGCAAAATAAAGTATAATGTAGTAGTTAAAAAGTTATAAGTTGCTTTTGGTATTTGCAAACTTCATTGTACATAATTTTACTTACCTAGACATCAGGTTGCACTAATTCAGATGTTGATGTTGGAGAAATGGTAAGAGACCATATACGCACAGCCCTCCAACCATACGTGCAATTTTATTTCTGTGAGGAGCAGGTACCAAAGGCAGAATAATATTTAAACGAACTTCCGAAATTACAGTTAATCTTGTATCTTACGGTGAGAACGCGTGAGAATGTTTGAAGCCGTGATATGATAGAAGCATCAAATAAATAGACCTCTCAGAATGATGTCAATTAATGAGTGTGTGCTGGCGTCTGGGGGGCTGCGAAGATCCTCATTACGACCAACTGTGGAAAACGAAAAGCGCTATTGGACATGCATAAAAGATCATGCTAGAAGATAGCGTAGAAGAAGAATGCTTGTGTGAAGTGCCAATTCACAACGTTGGCGATGCTCTAATGAGTATTGTAGATATTATGCTTTTGCGACAGTGCAATCAGTGCATTTTATTTGTACCTAGCAAAACATAAATGGTAACTGACGGGTGCCGTTGGTTTTTCAGAGGAAACAGACAATTTTCCTTTCCTTGTGAAAAGCATGCATTCAGCTTCTATGTAACTCACACGAAAAACTTCAAGACAAACTTAAGTGCGTATAACGTATTTTATATATTTGTCTTTTTTTATTCTGGTAATATAGTATTCTGCTAATCTGATATCTAGGAATTTGACTGGTCTTTTATTCTGGTATGATATAATGTTTATAGCTTCTGTGACTCTCCATTATATTTTTGTTTTAAATTTTGGCCCTCAGGCTTCATAAGTGTTTGCGTTTTCGCTCAACCCTTCAAAAGGCTTAAGGGAATGAAGGTTGCGCGCACACCTGTTCCAGCGGGTAAAGCCTTATACACATTCTGATTCAGACGTGGAATGCAGAACCAAACCACAGCAGTGGCCGATCCAAGGGGCGGAATGCATTCCTCAAAACATGTTTTGTGTGCTTTTACTCAATTTATTCAAAATAATTACCAATGTAGATTTCATTGCGTCCAAAGCAGAATCCTCATTTTACATACACACGTACAATTTTTATTTCAAGGCCACAATGAAAAGAGATTTGAAAATATTTTTTGAGGTCTGAAAACTGTTCCCCCTAATACTTCTTAAATCTCTGACTTCCAGTACCTCGTTCTCTGATTAATCATCTTTCATTCACTGACAATTTACCTCGTAAATATCCGAAATGTATGACCAATCGCTTCCGGCTCGACTCAGAAAGTTCAGAACCTACATTGCCGCTGTCACAGCAGCGTCTCTGACAGAGAGATCCTAGGTTCACTTCTCGACGATAGCGGATTTTTGACATTGGCTAAATATCTAGTCGAATGCAGCTGCTGTCTGAAGGCGAATACTTGTGGCCGGCTTCTCTGATCAAAGTTTTCCTTGTTTCCTCCTAACAACACCAGGCGAATGCTGGAGCAGTACCCTAAAAATGGGATATGGACCGCGCGTCATTTTTACTTCCTCTTCCTTTTTTATCCTCACCCCCTTAGTTACTCACTATCACACAGGACGGGAGACCAGTCATGACCTTGAAGTTAGTGCCGGTTGGGGCGGTGTGTCGCTGAGGGAGATAGCTGGAGGGGAAATTTTCTGCAAGCTGGCGTGTAGGTCGGCACCGTATCTCGCCGTCTAGTTAGGAAGAAACACCGCTAGCTGCCGCGATTAAACACATGCTACAGTACGGGAGTAATGACCATAGCTGATGACGTGCCCGGAAACAGCGGTCAATCAAAGAATTGAGTGTCAAGTAAAAACTAATTTTAAGAAAGTCATCCTCCCCACGTGCATATCCTCGGGCAGCCTTTGCTTCATCCTTCACCTCCGCCGGCGCGGCGGCCGCGGCCCTCGCATTTGGCGCGACACAGTGACCCGTCGGTTGTCAACCCGCGCGGACGCTAATGAGATGCAAATTCGGCTTGCAAAACCGTAGAAAGCGCGGCGCCGCGCGGCGCAGCGGCTTTTGAGATGCAAAGCGCACGCTCAGCAGGTGGCCGTGCCACGCCGTCCCTCGTCCCGCCTCGGCAGCGCTCCATTGCGCCCCCGGGCGACGGCCCGGCTCCATTGACGGCGCGCGGACGCGCACACACACACACCAGCCAGGGTTTTTTAACCTCCTAAGGCGGATCCATACATTCGGCATTCCCCGGGTAGCCAGCGGCCGTTCGCAGAATCCGGACTGGTGTACCGGGAGTGGTAGGTCAATGCATCTGTTGATGTCACTGCAGCGCCTCTGACCAGGAGGTCCTAGTTTCGAGTTCTAACAGCGGCAGGGTTTTCGACTAGCTTTTCAGCTAGGTCGAATTTTGGTAGGTAGCTTTTTGGAGGAGAATTCTAATGGCCGGTAGTTTTCCATGTTCGGTAGTTTTCCGTGGTTTCTCCGATCAACACCAGGCGAATGCCCGAGCAGTACCCTAACAAACGGGCTAAGGACCGCGCGCGATCTTTCCTACATCTTTCTCTTGTCCTATCCTCTCCCCTTACATACATACTTACACTAACATGCAATACACTACCACATTTTCCGGGAGACCGGTCGGGAACT
Source organism: Teleogryllus oceanicus (assembly GCA_964035755.1). Taxonomy (NCBI): domain Eukaryota; kingdom Metazoa; phylum Arthropoda; class Insecta; order Orthoptera; family Gryllidae; genus Teleogryllus; species Teleogryllus oceanicus. The sequence goes on along the minus strand of CAXIVR010000008.1, from coordinate 67,661,812 downwards.
TACAGCTGGTCCCAGCTAGAGCGGTGCCCGGCTGGTGGGAGAGCCCTGGTTAGGGGTAAACCCCGCTAGCCGACAGTAGGTCGGCGCCGGATCTCGCCATCCAGCGGGGGAAAGTTCACCGCCAACTCCCGAGAAACAAATGCACTACACTTACGGGACTAATGACCTAAGCTGTTGTCGCGCCCGGAATCACTAACCAACCAACCAACCAACCGTCCGGCCAACAACCAACGACTGGTGTGTATGGATGGCTTCCTATTTGCCGAGCGATGAATATTCGGTGCTCACCCTATCCACCGCGTATCGGTCTTTACGACACATGCGGAGGACACAGACATTAGGAAGCCATAATTCGCCGAGCACATTAGATGCCCCGGATTGGGTGAGCAGTAGCTCGTTACTCGCGCAAGCCGAATGTGTGGAGCCGATTTAGAGGCAGTCTATTGCGCGGGTGTTAACAAAGGAATGAGCCGAATGCAGCACGTGCAGAATAGAACCGGATATTGTTGGGGCAGAGTGTTTAATACTGCATACCGCCTTATGAACTATCTTTATGGGATTTTAGTTAGTAAAAATCGATATTTTTTGTGTCTATTTTCTTGGGCTCAGACGATAAGGTGAAATGTAATGCACAGTGTAGACTCTCTTCCTTGAGATTGGTTTTGTCTCAAACCTAGAGAAAGCCTGACTATGTAAAGAGATCCGATCTTATTTCTAAACACAGGAGAGGGAGGATACTCCTAACATTCCTAAGAACGTGGACACTAGTGGTTTGACTTTGCCTTTCGCTGTATGAGGGACGTAGGGAGATGGTAAGGGAGAGAATGATATTGTTGAATAATCTTTCTGAGGGGGGATGAAATGCAGATGGTATCTTATATATTTATTGTCTGATTGTTTTCCTTGCGTTTTCGGGTGCATCAACTACTTAGGTCATTACTCATGTAAGTATAGTGCATTTAATATCACGTAACGTGGCTGTGTTACTCTCCGTAAAACGTGAAATCTGTCATGTGTGGGAGTGTAGTTCATGGTTCTCCGCTCCGGGTCTTCCGACATGTGCCTTCATGTAGTGCATGTAAGTGTAACTATATGTGTAGGAATGAGGAGATGATAGGACAAGAGAAAGGATAGATCGCGCGCGGTCCAGGCCCTTTTTGTTAATGTACTGCTCTGGCATTCGCCTGGCGTTGATCGGAAAAAGGAAGAAAAACTACCCACCAGAGCAGTCGGTCGCTATATTTGTCCTCCAGAAAGCAGCTGGATTCGATCCACCTATTTAGCTAGTGTCCAAATTCCGTCACCATCACGATAAAGGCCTAGGACCTCCGGGTCAGAGATGCTGCATCGGCAACAGCTAATGCCCTGAGCTATCTCAGCCGTCAGATGGGAACTGAGTTTGATGCCAGAAACCCAATCGTGTCATAACCACATGAAAAAAACACTAGCATTATGAACACCCTGCTGTCTGCATGACGATGCCCCAAGATCCTCTGCTATTGATGTCTGTGATTCCTGACCAAACAATGCTCTCGAAGGTTTTAAAAGTTACTGTAATGCAGATGAACCCACCCCATTTTTATTTTAAAATTTCGGTATGTCGAAAATTGAGGAACTGTCGGACAGATGGAGACTTCTTCAAAGCTCTGCCATTTTGCACTGGTTACCTATTGCAACCATACCAGCACTTTCTTGTTTACTTATTGATATTCTTCTTACGACTAAGGAAACCCAAATATTTAACGGTAATACTACAGAACAACTACTAAAATGACGCGGCTCTAATCGTAATTTATTGGGGATTATCGAATTTCTTATTGTATATTTTTGAAATTACATCCCTTGTGACCATTCGTCTGGCGTATGCAAACACTTATGTAGAGAAATCCTATTTAGGGGTTCATTTCTCAAGAAATGTTCACAGAAGTTACAGAAAAACATTAATTACTCATGTGGGAAGTAAGAGTTAGTGTTCTAATCACCCGACGTCTTTTAGTTGATGCAACCTGCCTCACTTGTACAGAACGTCTGATCATGAACCCCTGATTATACAAACGCATTTTAATACCTATGAGCATTAATTGTTTGATTTGTTGGTAAACACTACAGAATAGTATTGCCTATTCTGGTATAAAATAGATAGTTATTATACACGATAAATTGTTTTAAGTATATTTAAAAGCATTTTATCGAGAAAAACACTGGACTGATGGGCATGTTGAATAATGTATTAGTACTGCATTTGTTTAGAGAGCAGTTTGAAATGCTCACTGAAAGCTCGTGCATTTTCGCCACTTTTTAGATCACTTGGACCTATCACCTTACTTTTCTTGGAACAAACACCAATCTTTTGCGGTTTCTTGTCTCTTAATTAGATCAATATTGTGAATGTTTTTCTTCCAAGAACAAGTTCGATTGTCCTTATGTGGTTAGTTCTTTCTTCTACTGATGCGTTTGATGTGTTGTGACTGTTGATGCTGCTATGCCCTCGAAGAAATATTTACACGATATTCTGATGCTAGAATAAGAACATCTAATGAAAATGTACGCAGTTTAGTAGAGTCTCATCAATGTCATGTCAACGATGATGAAAGTCAAGTGTGCAATAGAAGTAGTGACTAGAAGTAATAATTCATAAAATTCAACGAACTGGTTATGACGTGATGAAACTGAGGAATACGGGCAGGTGCACGCACTAAAAAGTGATTGTAAATAAACATTTCCAACAAGAAACCGCGAATGTATACGACGTTCATATTGTTCATTCACTATAGCTTTATATTCGTTGATAAGTGGCTTCATTTGAAGCAAGCTGAGGTAGTTGCTTTTGAAACGAGCAGAGTATTTAGCACACTTTGCTGATTCTATAAATAATCCAATACATTTAAATATCGTTAACGAGTTTCACCGATCACCTCGAACGTGCAAATCAGCAGAAGTTTTAAATCCACACATTGCCTATTGCAAATCTATTTTTTTCTACACGCACAAATATCCACAATATTGTTCTTTGTGCTTTCTAGTTCTCTATCATAAATTATTCTATGACCATCCCGTTTTTCATTGATCTAACAAGCGCTTTGTCACCATCCAACTGGAATACACTTTTACACCACGTCGACCCAAAGAAAGTCAAGAAGCTGTCCTTATTCCATCCTAATCCGCAGCCGTTGGCACTTTCATGAAACACCTGCGCTGGACTTCTTGCGAGCCGCCGCGCGGAGCACTTCCCTTCCCGGAGGGAATATTTGTAGCGGCGTCTCTCCAGCGACGTGGCCGGCGTCCCCGACGAGTCGCCTAGTCGCGACGAGGCCCCCCGTCGCCCTCAGCACAGTGGTCTGCACAGGCACCGACGAGCAACCGGGCGCGGTAGCCCAGTGCGTCAACGGATGTCACTGCAGCGACACAGACGAGGAGGTTCAGTCCTGACGGCGGCGGGATTTTCGACACTAGCTTTGCAGCTAGGTCGAATTCAGTCGCTGTCTGGAGGAAAATTCTAGCGACCGGCTGCTCTGATCGGTAGTTTTCCGTGTTTTGTCCGATCAACACGAGGCGAATGCACCCTACCAAACGGGCCACGGACAGCACGCGATCTTTCCTTCCTCTTCCTTAACCCATTCTCTCCCCTTACACACACACACTTACACTAACATGCATTACACTACCACATATTCCGGGATACCGGTCGGGAGCTAAGAGCTTGTCCTGGCTGCGGCGGTGCCCCGCTGGTGGGAGTGTCCTGGTTACGGGGAAACCCCAGTAGCCGACGGTAGGTCGGCGCCGGATCTCGCCATCCAGCGGGGGAAGATCACCGCCATCTCCAGAGAAAAAAACATGCACTACACTAACGGGATTAATGATCAAATCAGTTGTCGCGCCCGGAAACACGAAAATGTCAATCAATCAACGAATGAACACAAGGGACGTAACCAATGCGTCCTTTTAAAAAGTGTGTAACGTTGGGAGCTGACTTGATTGCGAGGCTGAGGAATGCGCTCGGTGTTCTTGGAATCTGCCCTCTCCCTCCCCTCCCTCCGCCTAGTCCGCAACTAGTCCGCGATTAGCTATCCCAAGTATATTGCTCCAAGAGTTCATAGGCAAAAGTTAATACGGTAAACGAGAATAACTAAAATAAACAAGTCAAAGACACACCATTCCCCGCACGCAAACAAGTCAGCTCCCGACTATATGTATACTCCGATATAAACAGAGTTGCACTTCAAGGTGGACGGAGAGAGGGGCACTGCCATCCAATCGGGAGCTTCGTTACGACTTGAATTTTTATTGGAGCTCTTGATTGGATGACAATATACCCCTCTTCTTCCAGCTCGTGAACTCGAAGTGCCACTATGTTTGCATCGAAGTATATGTATGTGCTTGGCCTTTTAGGGCCCTATTAATCCGACGTTTTCCAGCTAGCGGTGTTCCCAGGTCTGGCCACTCTTTATTTATTATCCACGCCTGGGGTAAGGGAAAAATATGGCGAGGATGACATATTCCCTGTGTCGTATCTAGCATACTTGGCCTGCCTGAGCATTTCTCTCGCCAAACAGCTATAGGCACTGAACCGATTACTTTAGAAAGCCACAACACTGTTTAAACCCCCACTGGGAATCGAACCTCGGATTGCACCATGGAAAGCTAGCGCGTTGTCTACGAGTCACGCGAGAGGTCCGTTTTATAAATGTACAGTTCCAAATATAGCCTACCTCACTACTACAACATATTTTTAAACCAATAAGTTTTCTATTCTAATTAAAATAAATTTTTTAATATTGACTTTCATAATAGGTATCGTAATTTATAACAGTATGAGGTTGGAAAATAATAGAAGATAGCAATTTTTGATGTCTCTAAAATAAAATTTAAATAGTCGTCACATTTAAAAGGGGTGTCTTGTCTTAATGGAAACTTATTTATTATTGCGCAGTTTTTGTCGAGTATCGATTATCGACTAGGGTTTTTAAGACCGTCAATTCCTTTTCTGTGTCTATTAACGCTTTTTTCTGTTCTTTCTTACTGTCCATCTTTAATGGACAATAACAAGCTGCGACTTGTCTATCTTATGAGGAGGAATATATCGATCGCTGTGTTGACGTTCAATAAATCGTGTATGTACTATAACACAACCTCTTTTATTTTAACATGCTTTCAGTTAGTATCACTATTTGGTGCGGCTTGGAACTATGATAGATTTAATTTCATTGGTTGAATAGTCCTGTTAAGTACCAATCGTGATTTGGAAATTTTCAGATAAATCTGCAACTTGCGTCGCCAGCCGAGTATTTATCAACAATTACCAAAGAACTCGTGGTATTGCCTGTGATAAAACGAGATAAGAGAACAGAATAGTACAGTATGGTTTGATTAATTCAAAGACTACAAAGGATGTCTTTGAAAGTTGAATACATTTTATAAAGAATGAAAATTGTGCCTAACTTATAAAAAATATTTTTATTTTATTAGATAAAAGATTGTAAGCAATGGAAAATTAAGACTGTTTTTACATAAACTTTTGTTCCATCGATAAGTCCGTCTTTTACAATAGATATAAAAAGTAATATTAACTGTAACCTTTATTATATATATATCTGTGATTGAGATATCTTTGCAGAAGTAATTCTATTTTATATCCCTAAGGACGTACAAAACATATTAAAAATTGCTGCAGATATGGATATGTATTTAATTATATTATAAATACTTTTGCCAACAGCGATAATGGCGAGACTAAAATCAATGCCTAATGTTCGAGTGTATCAATAGTCGGTAGATTGTGGATTCTATCCCAGATACCAGAAAGTTACTTGATATATTCAACATCGGGGCGTTTTTGGCACCTGCTGGTAGCGAATCCTCAGAACGACTGCTCTGATCAATGGTTTCTGTGGTTTCCAAGGTCAGTTCCAGGCGAGTGCCGGAGTCACGCCTCAGTATAAGGACAACGGAGTGGTCCGAGGATCCAGGTATCAGACCCATGTGTGTGTGCGTGAGCGGTCCGTGCAGTGGTCCGAGAACGCAGGATCATCAGCGATTCTATACCGCGCTCATTCCCTTTCTCAGTGCCGAGCGATGGACGGAATCCTTAATCCCCGCCTATTGATCCAGAAAAAAAAACGACAAGCGTCGGAGATGAGGGAAGCAGGATGTATTTAGTGTACCTCGGCACTCAATGTATCTATTGGTTTGATATCATGAATAATAATATAATTGTTATATAAAGAATTATATATCATTATATTATGTAATACAATATTTTTTAACAAAACAATGTAGGCTTTCACGGTTGGAGTTGGAGTTGGAGTTGAAGTTTTCTTCCGGACTGAAGGGCCAGTCATCAGGGAATCATCAAAGAGGATTCTTCGTCCGAGACCACATCGCCACTAAAGATGTCTGCCGTAGTTGCGGACGAAACGTCTGGAAATATGTTTTCCAATGGACCACGGCCCTTCAGCCCGGAAGAAAACTTTGACTATAATATTTTATTATTTTATTTTTTATTATTTTAGTTTCTAATTCCTCGAAGTTTGTGGAATGAACATTGTTTCCCCTTGGGCCAAAGCGCGTTCCGGCCAGTGCGCCGCGCCGAGGGGCGCGCGCCGTTTAAGATATTCCCGGCGACGCGTCGCCCTGCGCCGCCGATGGCATCGCGGATCGCCTGGCCCCGCTCGTGCTGCTCCTGTTGCTCGACCTTACGTGTCACCTGTGGTGAACTAGGTTACGCGGCGCTCTTAGAAGACGCCGCGCCGCGCCGCGGTCGAGAACCGGCTGCTGCGACGCTGCTGGCCGCAGGAGCCCCGCGGCCGAGCTGTCCCCCACGGCCCCGCGCCCGCCAGAGCCTCGTTTGCGTTGCATCTAGGAGAGCTACAAGCGGTTTAGTGAGGGCGTATATGTTTTCTTTTGGCGCGATCAATAGATTGGTCGTTAGACCCGTAAGTGTGGTGCATGTTTTAGCTGGGATGTAGTGGTTTTTCGCTCCCGTTAGAACGTGAGAACCAGCGTCGGCGTACAGGTTGACTTGTGCGGTTTTACTTCTTCAGGTATCTCCTGTATCGAAGAACCGCCCTAGCTGTGAGTGTGATAATGTATGTGTGTGTGTACGTGTGTGCGTGCGAGTGTGTATTGTCTATGTACGTGTGCTTGAATGAGGGAAGAGGACGAGAATGAGGAAGGAGAGATCGCGCGCGGTCCGTTTGTTTGGTATACTCCGAAATTCGGTTCATGTTGATCGGATAAATTACGGAAAACTACCGATGAGAGCAGCCGCTAGAATTCATTTGCTGATTGCGAACGAGTTCGATCTAAATAGCGTGTTGCTAGTGCTTGTGTGTGTTGAATAGTGTGTTGTGAATTGTTGTGTTGTGAACAGTGCGCTTGTTGAATAGTTCGTTAACTGGTGTTGAAAATATACCGTTCTGGGGAATCAACCATTGGGGTTCCCTAACAGAGACACTATAATGTGAAGTTTTATTGTCACTGTCATTTCAGACATTTTCAAAACGTGCTAACGCTGATACCAGTACTTTAGCAATGCAATCCGAAACTTGTATTGTATATCATGTCGTTGACATTGAAAACTGTCCCAAAGAAATAATGGACAAGAACTTTCCACAGCTCTTTCAGAAATAAAACATGATCTTCGCTAGGATGAAGTCCCCATGTGGAAAATAACCAGTGTAGAAAATACCTTGAATAAAGTGGAAGATTTTCTCGGATTTAACACGTTTTACTATGTTTCAACACGACATTGCATCATCATTCTAATCATTTAGAGTTTTTTTATTGTATATTTTATCAAATAATTGAACATTCCGTACACTAAATACTAGTTTGCAACCAACCAATTCCTGTATGCTGCCTTTATTAAAAAACGGCCCAAACTGGTATTCGGTTTGCTACAGCATCGTTGGCGATTATTACATGACTGCACACTCCATTCACTTAATTAGGAACCTGTTCAATCTAATGTTTCCCTGTTTTCATCAAACACGTTCATTTCAACTATGCTAACGTTGTTGGAAGATTTATATTTATTTTTCTGTGCGTCAATAATATTATATGTAAAGATAATATATAAGCTTATCGAGGTTGCTTCTACAGTGAGGCTGTCAACGGTCTTTTCGCGTGCGTCATTAAGGCAGTGTGTCCGATAGGATGGAATCTGTGTTGAATATCTCCTTCTCTTCTACCTGATATAGAACTGCGGTTACTCAAAGTTGAAATTTTCTTATCTCAGAAACTCCGACGGAAAAATGATGCACAAACACGGAACGATATTCATTTTTGTTTACTTGTCATTTCACCATTGTTCCATCATCATTTATTCTGTATTCAACATTATCACTCACTAAATTATTCAGCATTAATGTATAAGAAAAAACTTGAAGATATTACTTACAGAGGCCGTTTCTGTGTCGAGTCGTATTCATATCATTTCAGATCAGCTCACCACCCCGTTCCGTTGGCGATATTCGACGTTCCGTTTCGACATTCTCAAAAACTTTTTCTTACAATTGCGGGAATTAACGAAAATTTTCATTGTCCGCTTTGATAACCAAAGCATCAATAAATAATACAAAAGCCAATCTTTCTGTAGTTAATGCAGTTTTTATCTTCTTTAATCTACTTACTCCTGTCTTTGCTTTGTGTTTTTAATTTGTAGGCCCTGGGAGGATATATTTTTTCCAAGATAAATTAAAGGACATTCATGCCGACTCCTGTCAGCGTAGACAGTTGCATCCTTTGAGGAAGCAACTTACATTCTCTTCACTCCACCATCTTTCCGCACTTTTCAGAAGTAATCGTTTGGGGGAACGTCGTCTCCGTTTTCAGAAATAGTTCCTGTTGCAGTCATTATGCAAATTCGCATGCAAATCTCATTTAACTCGAGTAAAATGAACAGCTTTCTTAGCGTTGTCTTGAGTAACGGACAGCCCAAGAAATCCATTAACGAAACAGGGAGTTGCTGAAGTTGGTTGTCGAAGACAGTTGTGAGGGAGACACGGAACTGAAACAACGGAGAAAGAGAAGCAATCCAGGAAATCGAAAATAACCGTTAAACTAAAATATGGGCAATGAATTTAAAAGGTTGTTGTAAATAAACTGAATATTGTTGGAATAAACTATCCAAGATTAAAGGAGTTTTTAACTGAGATAATCGTAGAAATGGTTTTATTAGCAGTGGCTTTGTTTTCCTTCTCGAAGTCATCAAAATGAACATCTTGAGTGTATGTATTTCTCAGAGGGTTCATTTGTTTGAAGGATATTTCATCTTTACTGAATAACTAGAATGTAAAAGTTTTGCACTTGTTGTCTCTAGAAGTATCAAACTTTAGTCAAAAGAGCGTCGAAGACAATTAAGGCAGCCTGTGTCACTTCATAGCAATTTATTATCATGATGTTCATGAATACGTTCATGAACATCATCAGACGGTCCCATTCTTTTGTATTAATAGTCCATTACATTAATTTTTCTATACATTTACATCTGTTCAATGTGCGGATCAACACATAGAAAGAACGATTCGTTCTTCTTCATTCTATTGCGTCGTCGAGTGTTCATTCAATGTTAACTATAATATTGCTAGTTCAGAAAATACGAATCTTTTTCTTCCTTCTTCCCTTTTCTCTCCTTCTCCCCTCTTCTTATACTTCCTATTCGCCTTTTTCTCCCATTCTTTCTAATCTTGTTGCGACGTACGAGTATTTTAGAATTTCTTCCGGTTTTGAACGACGGGAATGTGTTCATACAAAAGAGATAAGACAAAATCTGTAATTTCGAGATGGATCGTAGAAATGATTGACTCATACGATACGAATTCTTCCAGGTAATTGTCCAGGTGTCAGGATATGGCAATGTCTTGTAGGATGCAGCCTACCGTGTACACTTGTTTTACATTAAGAACAAGAAGCTTAGCAGCATACGGTATCTTTTCTAGAATTTAACTTTCGGCATTGTTGGGTAATTGATCGCATAAACCTAGAAATGAGTGTATGTAGTCGTGGGACACCCACTGAACCGTTTCAGAAATATGTTTTAACTGTGCGGGAGAAAATTGAATGCAAATTGTGGGGCGTGCTAATGGGTGAAAGGGAATATCTAAAAATTACAAACTTGTGTAAATAATTTATTTTCTTTCTTAGTGGAATATAATAAGTACAGAGGCAAATTTTCTTTAGAAACAAGTGGTTATAACAAGTGATGAAAAAAACGTATTTTTTAGAAACAGTTACAGTAGAGTCTAATACAAGTATTCCTTATTATGTGAAAAACTTGTAGTCTTACGTGGTAGTAAAAACTCGAAGTCCTACGCAGTGTTACTCGTTCATCATATTCTTATTTATTTTATTATTTCAGAGATAATCAGCTACAACTATTGGCGTCATATCCTCAATTTTTCTACCTTCCCCATTGCGACAGGTTTTAAAACGCCTTTTACAGTGCCCCATTTGCAACTTGTTTGTTCCCCAGTCGTCAACCAGGTCCTTGGGCCACGGATGTCAACTAACTGTCGCTAGCTCGTCTGCACATCTACCTGGCATGCCAGGAAATGGCGAAGCTACGTGAGCACGAACTCCATGCCAAAGTCACAAGAGGTGATGATTAAATTCCATCTCCTCGAAATCACAAGTCATATGAGGATTAAATTCCATCCCTTTAAGATTTGTTTTAAGAAAATATGAGTGTTATGAATAATAAAATAAACATTTCTGAGACTAAAAAATGACGTCACTGATGGTTTCTACAAGAGTTGCGGGGGAAGAAGTTGATCCATGAGAAGTGCAGTCATTTTATAACGGGCAAGTTCAAGTGTCATCAGTTTAAGCACATCCCATTGGCTGACTAAGTGAATGGCCGTCCCACGAAGAGCGTTTCTGGATTGGAAACCGAAAATACCTTGACGATATATGGGAGCAATGACAGATAAAGGGGAAACGTTATATTGGACGCCACTGCCATCACTTCCATTCTTCCTCTCCCAAATGCCATGTTTCCCCTTCCCCTCCTTCATGAGATTTTTCTTGTGGTTCATATAACAGAATTGTTTAGGAAAATATAATTTATGACCAATGGTACGATGAAACAAAGTAGGGTAAATGTTTTCACATGATCTGGTCTAGGGTCAGGTGTCTGAATCATGAATCAACTCGTCTAAGTGATTCAATGGATCTGATTGCAATCCCTCCTTGGACTCCCGTCCATCTTCGGTGAGAGTTGTCTGTCGAAGGAATAGGACATTATGATGAACGTTCATACGAAATGTCTCGTAATAAAAGTTATACGGAACGTCTACAGCTTGAAAAGGAATCGTAGGTGATTACTTTTTGCCAGTGAATATGTGGTGGAATATTTCATGTAATGAAGTTACGTATATGACCTTTACCCCTGTTTGTAGATGACCCATCTTACACTGGAGTTTGGCAGGTTCCCAAAATCTCTTTGCATCAGAACGTTACCAACCAAACACCAGTGCAAGGTAGTTAAACATCTTACGGAGTAATAGGCACACAGACTGAATAGATACTCTCACCCACACTGTTTACCAGGTTACAATATGTAGAATCCTACCGAAGAGGGGGAAATTTGAAGTTACTTTTACATTCGCCTCTTATGAAAAATATCACCGTTTGAACAGGCCTGGTCTGTACATCATCTTCGACAAATCGTCTATCTACAAGAGTTTTCATACATTAACTATAAACTTTTTCGGAAATATTAGAGGGCAAGCTTGCCTTAAATCCATACACGGTGCTGTTGCCACTACCTGGATGAGAGTTCAAGATATCAGTTACTTCTGTTGGTTGTTTCTCCAGTTTCCTCGCTAGTTTCTAGAGAGGAAACTAGAGTTTATCTGAGCAGTTCCTTTAACAACTGGCCACACGTATGAGAAAGGACCGCGCATTATTCGTCCTTTACCATCCTTGAATTGGACTGTAGCGGCATAGGAAGAAAAGAGAAGACGGCGAAGAAAAATTACAACCAGTACTACTTAACGGTCAATTGTATTTGTAACATGTTGCCGGCTCTCCTGATTGGTTCTCCGTTGAGTCTCTTTCGTCCCTGACCCAATGAAAGGTCAACCTTCAATCGGTTTTCTCCTTACGTACTTCTCGTTTGAGCTATTCTTTTTCAAGTTCTCTTTTCTTTATTTTCATCTTTTTATTTTTTCTTCCTCTCTTTTCTCATTCTCCCTCCCTTTTCTTATTCTCCCTCTAATTCTCCCTCTCTTTTCTAACTCTCTTCTCTCACTCTACCTTTCTCTTTATTATCTCTCTCTCCTTCTCACCCTCTCTTTTATTTCTCACCTCGTTTCTTTTTCTCCCTTTCGTTTCTTTTTCGCCCTTTCGTTTCTTTTTCCCCTTTCTTTCTTTTTCGCCCTTTCGTTTCTTTTTCGCCCTTTCGTTTCTTTTTCGCCCTTTGTTTCTTTTTCGCCCTTTCGTTTCTTTTTCGCCCTTTGTTCTTTTTCGCCCTTTCGTTCTTTTCCTTCCTTTCGTTTCTTTCTCTCTTCTTTTTTCTCTCACGCTCGATTCTTTCCCTTGGGCGCCGGCGCTTTCTTTCTGCTCCTCCCTCCTGGACTCTTCCTGCCCCCGTGGCTTCAGCTACAGCGTGGTCTCCGCGCCGCCCGCGGCGTTTGGCCGCACGTGCCCCGTTGGCGCCGGTGGCGCTCCGAGGCCCAATTTGTCGCAGCGCAGCTTCCCGCGGGCCGCTAACGGGCCTCTCCGCCCAGCGACTGCTACTCGCCCGCCCCCGACCCGCTCCTGCAGCGCGCCCTCTGGACGCGGCCCCTGCAAGATTACCTACTTCACTCATTTCTAATGCGCGACTCCAGCCGCGCGACGAGATTTTTGTAGTTTTGTTAGATGCATAAGAAGCCGAAAACAATCGAAAAATAGTGAAACACGTCAGACTGTGACTGAAAAAGGCAAAATGTGTGTGATATTTTGCTTGTTTTCGTACTGCGCCTGCTGACTGAATTCTCGTACTTAGTGCGGGACTGTGTACGACACACCTGGTGTCATACGACAAGAAGGCTCCAAGGAGGATGCCGCACCCCGTTATATTTTTGGTATTCATGAGTTGCGTTGTGGAAATGGAATAGGGTATGCAAAATTAGTTATGCTACTTATATGTTATTGCAGTATTCCTGATTGATGTTTTTCTCAAAAATTTATTGTATTGTAGTGTTATACCCTAGTATTTTATTTGTTCTTACTGAGCAGTGTGCATGCTACTTTTTTGCAAAATCATTTTGTGTGTTGTTGGTCTGCTGAGCTTTTGCTGCTGCGTGCAGCAGTCGTAATTTATTATTAAAAATGAAAAATTACGTATATCTTTTTATTTACATATACTGTAAAAAAAGCAATATTAGGGTACGTCGTATAAGCTTAAAGAGACTGAAATCATTGCAAGAAGTGCTCCTGAGAGTAATTCCCTCCCCTCATGCGCTCACGAAAGTACTTAAGGAATAATCGTCTGGAAATGAGATTTTAGCATGGTATTAATAGCTATTAAAAATTATTTTTTAAGTTCTAAGAGCTGTAGATGTTATTTACTTATTCATTGCGAAGTAAATGCAGATAAATTAATATTGAATTTCATTAAATGTATGATAATATACGAAAATATGTTTGTTAGTATTTTACAGGTTGTATGGGTAATAGGTCGAATATTCTGATAACTCTCTTGTAAATCGTGAAAGCATGAAATTATCTCGATAATATTATGATACTTTTCTCTTTACGGTCCTCTTCGAAGATAATCCGAAAAAAATTAAAAATCTGTCTTAAACTGTGCTCCAATGATCTTAGATGCTCAAAGATTATATGTGGACATTTTCTACGTTTCTGCGCAGACTCTAAAGACGCCCTGCGATCCGTTCGGCTTGCGATTCATTCGCTACACAACTCATTCGCGTTCTTTTCGTCCGGCAACCCACTGATCGAACCGTTCGCTTCACTCAAAGATCCGATCATCGTGCGATCCATTCCACCGCAACTCGTTCTCCACGCAACTCGTTCCTCCTGTAAACCGTTCCCCTTGCCCCCTTCCGACCGTTGTTCCCTTAAGGCCTTCCCGGACCCGTTCCTTCCACAACTCGTTCCCCAGCGACCCGTTCCTCACGCTCCGTTCTCCCTGCGACCATCCCCCTCGCACCCATTCGAGTTAGTAGGGCCGAGAACCCTGTGGACTCGTTCCGTGCTCACGTCCCCCAGGAAAGGCGTTGGCATCACGAGACCCGTGAGAACGACACAACCCTGCAACCCTGGTAAATGCTCGAGACCCTGCAGAGAGCAGTTTGCGTCCGGGGATGTGACTGCCGCAACTAAAACAGAAATGAGAATTAATTTTTTTGTTTCTTCAAATGTGTTTTGCGAATTACGTAAGTCGGTAAATTGTTAGAACTCAACTCCTGCTTTGAATTCTCATTACGTACTACAAAATATTCTTCTTTCAAAGTTTAAAATGATAGCTTTTTAAAGTGTTTCATGAGAATGAAATCTTTTTTTCTGAAAACCTGATCTCTTTGAATGAATGAATGAATGGGTGGTTGTAGTGGCTAAAGCCTTGCTGTATTTAAGTATCATTTCATTGCTAAATTGTACTCTATTAAACATGTGGCTCAGTCGTTACGAACGTTATGCTGGGCGGGAGTGTCTGTGAATTCTCAGAATACTTTCAAACTAATGCTGAAGCAACACCTAATACACAGCGCCAGGAAAGTCTCTTCACAGTGACACCGTGCTGCTTGAAACAAAAATTATATTGGTAGCAGCGAGAAACAAAACAAAACGTAAATACCGCACTCAACACAATCATAGCAGATGCTGGAAGTCCCCGTCACTTGTTTCCCAGCGATCTGTTTGCTACCAACACAAATTCAATTTTTAATGCCAGGCCCTGACGCGACCAGTGCGGAGAGATCTTCCTGGCGCTCTGTACTTCGGATTGCGGATCGGTCACGATAATTTTGTTTCTAGTTTTCCTCATCCCAATCCTTAGGGCTAAGTGATGGGATAATGACTCCAATCCAATTAATCCATCAAAATTTCCAGGCGTCGAGCTAACAGTTCATCAGGTCCTTGCAAGTATAAAAATTGTCATCAATAATGTCATTCAAGAACTTTAAAATCGTATACGAATATAGAATTACGATGTCAACGAAATTCTCAAGTTTTATAATCTTTGTGATACAAACAAATTCTAAAAAAAAGACGAATAAAAATATTAAATTTGAAAATGCTTACATTACTTCTCTATGGAAGAGAATCTTTGCAGAGTTTGAGAAAGAGCTGAACACAATAAATTAATGTAAAAAATAAATTTTAATTGTCATTGTACAATATCATATTAATTCAACATGAATGTAATGTACTATAGAACTATCAAACTATCTTAAAGTTTAATTATCATACTATAGAATAGTTCACGCATTTCCTTTTTCGTGTTTCACTTGTTCATAAATGTTTCATACTTGTTTGTTTTCAGCTCACTCGCATTTTTCCCTCGTTCAGAAAAGGAAGGACTTAAAAGTTTCAAACATTGATCGCACAAAAATTATACATATATATTTTTTTAAATGATTTGCTTTACAAAAAGTAGGTAAAATCTGTGACAGAATATCAAAGATCAAGTAATTAAATCGATTGAAGCTCGTAAAAATTTTGAAAGTATAATTGTATTCAAATATCAACTTGATGCTTCTTCCTAATTTCCTAACAGAGGATGTGAATACAAGGTTTACATCGATTTTTCAAATATTTCTCGCACTCGGTAGTCAATCAATCTCAGGTGTTTACATCTCATGGTTCCAAAATCAGGATTTAAATTCACGATTAGGTTAGAGTTTACATGCAGAAACAACATTACCTTATTAAAGATCTGGGGAGAATCAAACCACAACAGTAAAAATAAATTATATCTATTTATGCCCAAGGTAACTTTCGGGAATAATACTTTCCCATCCTCAGTGGGTCTTGCCTAAGCAACGTGGATAACACCTAAACATTTTAAAAAAATGTTTTTTGAGGGTGGGAAAATATTGTTCCCGAAAGTTACTTTGGGCATAACACAACATAACACACACACACACACACACGTGTGTGTGTGTATATATATATATATATATATATATATATATATATATATATATATATATATATAATACCACAAGATATCGGCTACCACCACGGAATTTAACATTTACCTCCCCCTCCTCCAAAAAGCTCACCACCTCCAAATAACGCAGCCATCGTGCCAAGTCGAGGAGGTCCTGCGTCTTCATTCTGGCGACACGAGATGCTCCACATAGACAAAACAAGCCTGGAAGAGGTCCACACAGAATGTTGCGCGGCGAGGGTTGTGTTCGAGTGGGACACGGTTGTAAAACACGCCGATGAAAAAAAAGCCCGACGTAAGTTGCATCGGGGCTGGAGGCTGGATGCACCGCGGAAGTCCCTGGCCTCCGCCGCCGGGGCAGTCGGCCACAAAACCTGTGTACCTACAACAGCACATGCTTTCTCGTGTTACGAAAACTTCTCTCGTACCAACACTTCAGCCATCACTTTAAAATCAGTTGAACTCGCTTGAAAATCGTCACGCAAGCCAAGCAACTATAAAACTCTTGAGGTGCTACAACGGCACATGCTTTCTCATATTATGAAAACTTCTCTCGTACTAACACTTCAGCCATCGTATTAGAAAACATATTTAAAAAAATAGTGTTCTTGAAATGATTTAAAGATTGCCAATACTTGCTAATGCTAATAATATCTATTGAGAAATAGATAATTAAAAATCACAATCAAACATTTTTCAAAAATGACTTTCATTTTTAAATAGTATAGAGCAAATTTCGCTTAATAATATGATATATGTGCGATTTTCATTATGGAGAACAAAGAATAAATCCAAAAAAGTTGTCATAAAGATTGATCCAGGTCAGGTTCGAATCCATGTGCTTGCAGATTTCTTTTAAAATATTTTTGTAAGTATGGATCACAATTTACTGACTAATTACTTCGTGTTTCCGGGCGCGTCAACTGCTATTATCATTATTCCCATAAGGGTAGTGGATTTATCTGTTACTAATGTGAAAGTCTTCTCCCCCTTTGGATAGTGAGATATGGCGAGGACCTACACGTCAAATTGTGGTGTCCCCCCCTCCGCCCAGTCAGGACAAGCTCTGTACACCTGACATATGTAGTAGCTCAGCGAGTTCTTTCTCAAACAATTTCATAATATTATTGCAATATAACGGAAGGAAAAGATATAATCTTCCACAAACAAATTTAATAACAAACTATTCGTCAGTTTCAGCAGCAGACATGTTTCGAGGTATTTTGCCTCATCTTCAGTACATCCAAGTAACATTGTTAACATGAATCATGGGGTGCTCCTTACACGGTGTCATTTTCTACAATGCTCAAAATGAAGATGAGGTAAAATAGCTCGAAACATGTCTGTTACTGTAACTGACGAATAGTTTATTACATTTGTTTGTGAAAGATTATTTATTTTCCTCCCGTTATTTTACAATAATGGAGTTCCACAATATTTCTGCGGAAACCACTGATTTTATTTAATTTCATACTATTTTCATTAAAATTCTGAATTTTCAAAAACTGAAGTAAGGTTTTCTTGGATAGTCTGAGGGCGTTGTTTCGTTATTACATATTTTAAAGAGTTAGGTGAAGTGTTGGTAGGATTGAAGGAGCAATACATTAGTATAACGTACACGATACAATCAGTATGAGAGTGCTCTGCTAGCGCCATTAGTTTGAATTATGCACGATCCATATCAACGTACAGCGCGTTAAGCGTACCGCGTTGCGGAATCGCATGTGCACCTGCGTGATTCAATCGTCCATGTGGTTTTCGACGTCCCATTTGTTGAGACTGATTGGATATGAAAGTATCAAAACCTAACTACAGAAGTAATGTAAAATATTGGTAAAGTAGGCAACGAGAATATAAATTCTCTTAAAAATCAGTCAAATGAAACTGAAATTAATCAACCTCAATTGGTAGTCCTACTCAAAAGAAAACAATACATATCTACGTGTTGTTTTGCTATTTTCTATAATTTTGTGGATACGCATGGGATGTTCCGTTTTTTATTTCCTACTTGTGTAACTATATAAATATGCAGTTATGTCGAAAAAATCGGCAGATCGTGTTTATTTTATATTTCACATTTATACTTATTTTATATCTTTTATATTACCGGCAGCAACTTTCGAAGCTTTTCCCCTAAGTGTGCAAAGTTTTACAAATAAGTTAGAACAAGCTGAGAGTAATATATATTAAATGAGTAAGTGCTGTAAAGTGCTGGTCAGAGTAATTCAAGTCTGAATAGTGTAGTGCAGTGAACGCGATCAATGCCCTTTTGTTTTAAAAAATGTAATTTAGCCGGTATCTATGTAGCTTGTATTAATTTTTAGTCTCTCCAACATAGAATTATTGGATATCATGACAGAGTTGAAATAATTGTTATAATACTTAATATTAGTGAGAGTATGATTATTACATTCTCAGGTTGTACTGTACTCTTTTTATTATTATTATTATTATTATTATTGTTGTTGTTGTTGTTGTTGTTGTTGTTGTTGTTGTAATTACTGTTAATTAACTGCCACCGGGTCATAATCAATTGCAGTTCAAATAAGTGTATATGTGTATATACATACACATTTATGTATGACTGTGTATGTTTATCATGGTTGGTTAGCATCGCGGAAATGCGCCAGCTTGGCCCTTGTGTGGGCGAGTGCCGCCCACTGTGTGTGGGGCCGAGGCGGCGCGAGCGGGGTATATGGCCCCGCCATTCAGCCGAGGCAGCCTGCCCTGTCGTGAAGTGCAGCCGCTCCTGTCGTAAACACACGCCGGAGCCAGTTCTGCATTTCGGCGGTGGCGGTGAGGGCAAGGAGCGGGCTGCGATGGGAAGGGGCGACGGTGGTTGTGGGTCAGGAAGACTTCTCCTTGAAAATAATAATAGGAAGAATAGTGTTGGCCGAGCGTCTAAAAAAACGTGCAGCAATGCAGAGTTCATGCGTAGTGGAATATGTCGCCAATTTGAGAAAACGGGAAGAACTAAGTGATAAATAAAAAAATACTGGTTCAGACCTACGTGATCAAGTTCCAATTCTCGCCCTTTCGGGTTCAGGAGAAAATGTTTCTTTTGTGGGCTGTGATGATATTACCAGCATTATTTAAGACGGTCAATGGCACCGCAAACGAAGATGAAATGAGATTGTGCGAGGTGATAAGCTTGATGATAGCGCAAAGAATTGTGGTGTGGACAGAGAAGCTACGACCAGTAGGGAAGCATCGATTATCATCAATAGGGAGCAGATGTCTAGGATTTTGCATATTTTTGTCCGCTGCTTCAAGGCATAGCTAAGTGAAATTTCTTGACATTTAATTAGAATTGAATGCTATGTAGATTAATATGCTAGTGCATATTTGACTGATTTTACTTGTTGGTGCATATTTCTGTTATTATAGGATCATATTTTGCATATTTCGTTAAAATACAGACTTATCTCTAAAGCGTTTCATGTTTTAGAGATAGAATATATTAGTCTTCCATATCATAGAATATATTTATTTGTGAGCGTTCATTCATTAGAAAGAGCTTGTCACAGTTTGGGTTCTTTTCTTTCTATATAAATGATACAATACTTGTGCATATGTAGGATATTCCTTTACATTATTTTTTTAAACGCGACAGAAAAATGAAACAATATATTCAATGTACTTCACTAAAAAGCACATTCACTGCAATTATTTGTCCCGCGAAGTATGCTAGGTTATGTTATGTTTGCATAAAAATATATCTTTTCATTCAAAGCATTAATCTGCTAGATTTAATAAAGGTTTGTACAGAAAATAAAATCATGTTAATTTTAATTGCATATTAAAATGAATATTTCAGAATTTTTAGGTCATAAATGCATATTTTTAAAAGCATATTTCAAGACTTTTTAGGGCGTAAAAATCCTCTCCCTAGTCACCAAGTATTTGATGATGCAGAGACTTACAAACGACACAAAATTGAAATTCTAGAAAGTAGATACAAAATAAATAAATAAAAATAAAAGCTAACCGACTCGAAAGACAAAGCAAGAAGACGATGATAACACAAATGTTGCGGAAGCGTTTAATAGAAATGCCTAGACGTCTCTGCATTTAGAATGATCTAAAATAAAAATTGAAGTGACGACAGACGATACTGAAGATGAAGAATATAAAAATCACAATTTTTGCTACATTTTTACATTTCCAAGGATTATTACTTGCAACTGATCAAGTGTCGGTGGTGTATTGTTAAAAAATAACAAAGTGCATGAAATGAAGTTGGGACCATTCTTGCCAGAAAAGGAATTGAAAATAAGAGACATTTGCTGGATTAAAAACATGCTTATGAGCATTTGTAGTATAAAGATGCACCTATTTATATTTAGCCCACACTGTTAAAGGAAAAGCATTCCCGAATTCTCTCACTTCCGGTTTTACAACTGTTACACACTTTGATCAAAGGTACTACTTCTAATCATTTTTATCGTATGG
The DNA here is from genome assembly GCA_964035755.1 of Teleogryllus oceanicus. Classification (NCBI taxonomy): domain Eukaryota; kingdom Metazoa; phylum Arthropoda; class Insecta; order Orthoptera; family Gryllidae; genus Teleogryllus; species Teleogryllus oceanicus. The sequence continues at coordinate 67,641,243 of CAXIVR010000008.1, read as the reverse complement.
GTACTGTTTTTAGTTTTCAAATTATCAAGAAATATTGTCACATTTCCTATCGATGATTTGCTTTAGAATTTTGAAACACACCACGCTTTTTGCATTTCTTCCAGTTTGTACCAGCCTTAGTCGTATTCTCAACCTTCTTCATTGCACTTCATTGGCAATGTAGATAAGAAGCACCGGTCGTTGATCGTCGCTAAGGAGGCTACCAGGGGCGCTGCATGTTACTAGCAGCGATTTAATGATCTTAAAATATAAGCATACACGCATATATCCATAAGCGCTCCGCGGTTCAGAGGTGAGTCGCCAGGGTCCTGTGACACTTCCATCTTCCCGAAGACATTCAAGTTCCTTCAACAGATGTCAAGCTATGCCTGAATGCATCAGCCAGTTTTGAGGTCGGGAATCTAAGTTTAAGACAGTTTAGAAAGACGTAACGTACAAACTCCATCAATGTTTAGTATTGACGTTGTTGATTTACAATCTAGAGGCATATAAATGAATCAATACCTTACAGGTACGTAGTCTCATTCAATATTTATTTGACTCCATTCCCATAATGTATATTTATCAACTCCCTGCATTACGAGGTGGAGTGAATATCATAGTATTTATCATTAGCGCATTTAATGTTTACAATTAAATGTGCTGCACGGTACTTCATCATGTATACATAGATGCAACGCCATGCATTCGATCCCTGCGGACATTTTCGTGTGATTGGCGTTCTGGGTGTAGAGCCCACTCGCGTCGAGGGATGAGTTCCGCCGCCGGCCGCCCGCCGCGCAGGGTCCGCATTCCTCGGAGAGGCGCCGTGCGCGGGGTGGCTACCGAGAAAACGGCTCCGCTTCCCGAGAAGCGCCCAACGGTTTTCGGCCATCCGTCGGCTTTATGGCGACGCGGCCGCGCCGCCGCGGGCCCCGCTGCCATTGCAGCCCCGTCACCACTGCCACCGCCACCGCAACCGTCACCGTCACCGTCACCGTCACCGTCACCGTCACCGTCACCGTCACCGTCACCGTCACCGTCACCGTCACCGTCACCGTCACCGTCACCGTCACCGTCACCGTCACCGCCACCGCCACCGCCCCCACCGCCCCGCCCGCCACCGCACCGCACCGACACCGACACCGACCCCCCCCCCCCCCCTCCCACCGCCACCGCCACCGCCACCATTCGGTCGGTTCAGGCACCAGCGGCACTTGTCAATGTCGTCCCTGTCTCCGTCCGCGCATCCGCGTTCACCCCCCGACCACCCCCGGCACCATCGCCGCTCCCATCCTCTCCCTTATTCCTGCCACCGTCCCTGTCGCCGTTTCCGTCGCCGTCGCTGCGAAGGTCATCAGTCCAGTAAGTGTAGTGCATTTTTATCGCGGGGGGGGGGATGGCGGTGATCTTACCCGGCTAGCTTTGCGATATCCGGCGTTGAACTACGTCAGTTTGTGGGGATTTTCCTCAATCAGGTATCTCCCACCAGCGGGGGCACCTCCCCAGCCGGTACAAGCCCAAAGATCCCTACTGGTCTCTTGACATGTGTGGGGTTGTAGTGCATGTGAATGTAAGTGTGTGTCGCCGTCTCCATCCCCATTGCCGTCGCCGCCTCTGCCACCACCACCTCTACCGCCGCTTTCTCGATCACAACCACCGTCACCGGCGCTATCAACGCCATCTCCAGACTAACTTCACCACCACAGTCTGGCCTTCCATCAGTCTTCATTCATTACCCTTCGTTGTAAAATAGAAATGCAGAACAGTAAAATAATAATTAAGCTTAATAATGTGTATGATGAGCTTTTATTTTTGTGTGTTCATTGTATTGATAGGGATATACATAAATGATCATATCGCGTTTTGAATGCACTGCCTTACAAATAATATGATTATATGAACTGAAATGAAGGTCGAATGGGATTAAATTTTATCAATACTCTACACATCGAGGGACCTCTTTTGGTTGGAAGCTTTAGCTCATTAAATAGCCTTGCGCATTAACAATGATTTTATTGAAATTTATCCCAGGCATTTTGCTTTTTGAAATCTTAGCCAATACCCCTCTCCTAAGTCATGATATACTAACGACATTGACCATTTTGGGAAGTTCCTACGGCAACAATAATGGAACAAAACGATGATGGAAGGAGAAGGAAGAAATTAACAAATTAGAATACTTTTATTTGTCTGTAGGAAACTTAAGTAACCAAATTATTTCTCGGATTTGCTCTGGACTTTATTAGGCATAATTTCCTAAGAAGACTCGCCCTCCCGATCCAGCTTGACCTTCGCTCCAAACCTCCGCGTCGTTTGTCGCAACATTTGATCATTTCATTACAGACAACATTGTTGTGTCGACTTTGAATCTTACAACCGATGAGGTGAATGGCGTCGAGATGTTCAATCGTTCATCGTACGTAAAGGCGTTGCTGTTGTGCTTTGTCGGGGAACATCAATCTACAGGCGCTGTCAGACCAAAGTAATATTAAATAGACTTTACAACTGATCTTTTGACTTGGACATTTCTTTAAAGATCTGTCGGAAACGTCTATCGCTTCGATGTGGCAGCAAAGTTGACTAAAGGAACCACCCAGTAAGGTTTCTATTAATAAGGGTTCGATTACATCTGAGCAACTGCGAAGTTTTGCTTGATTATCGAGCGTATAGAACGAGTAGCAACCTTACTCAAGACTTATTTCAGTCTATTGACTGATTGCTTTGTGATTCCAGGCACGTCAACTCAGATCAGTTCCGTAAGTGTAGTGCATTTTTATCGCGAGGGTGGCAGTGATCTCCTTCGCTACGGACCGGTAGCGGTAGCTCAGTGCATCAACTAATGTCACTGCAGCGCCTCTGACCGGGAGGTCCTAGGTTCGAGTCCTGACGGCGACACGATTTAGTTTTTCAGCTAGGTCGAATTCAGTCGCTGGCTGGGGGAGAATTCGAGCGGCCGGCTGCTCTGATCGGTAGTTTTCCATGGTTTCTCCGATCAACACCAGGCGAATGCCGGAGCATTACCCTACCAAACGGGCCACGGACCGCGCGTGATCTGTCCTTCCTCTTCCTAGTCATATCCTCTCCCCCTTACACACACACTTACACTAACATGCACCACACTATCACATATTCTGGGAGACCGGTGGGGAGTTAGGAGCTTGTCCCAGCTGGGGTAGTGCCCCGCTGGTGGGAGAGTCCAGATTAGGAGGAAACCCCACTAGCCGACGGTAGGTCGGTGCCGGATCTCGCCATCCTTCAGGGGAAGATCACCGCCACCTCCCGAGAAAAAAATGCACTAAACTAACGGGACTAATGACCGAATCAGTTGATGTGCCCGGAAACACGAAAAAATCAATCAATCAATCCTTCGCTAGGTGGCGATCGCCGGCGTTGAAGTACGTCAGTTTGCGGGGATTTTCCCCAATCAGGTATCTCCAGCAGCGTGGCCCCTCGAAGATCCCTACTGGACATGACATGTGTAGTGCATGTGAATGTAAGTGAGGGGATGAGGGAAGTATAAGGAAGAGGAAGGAAAGATCGCGCGCGGTCCGTAGCCGGTTTGTTAGGATACTTCTCTGGTATTCGTCTAGCGTTGATTGGAGTGTATCAGTCCGTATCAGAAGATTTCTCTGAAGGAGGATGATTATGTGAAGTGGAGGTTAGCAACGTTAGCGTTGTCGTAAATACAGTTATTTTCAGTGATAGTTATTCATTGCATCTAGCGAATAAACCTATTTCTTTTTTAAATCGATTGTGAATAAAACAAGAAAATAATGTTGACACATTTTTAAATTCCGTATTCGGGTATTGTACATTTTTACAAATCGCATTAAATAGCTCTAAAAATAGAATAATAATAATGTGTTACTCAAATAGTTAATACGCAGTGTACAATTTAATCTGTAAAGTTATAGATGAGACAAATGTTTGTTCCCAATAACACGGTCATTCATCGTTTATTTCAAAGTGACGAATGTAGGAATGTGGAAATAGTATTTTTAAGTGAAAGTTACAATTTATTATTGATAATACAATTAAATAAATTACTCAGAACATTCACATCAGGATGATACTTAGAGTTCCTTATATTGGAAATCAGTGTGTTGATTATTAATCGAACTAATATAATTTAAACTATTAATTGCACATTTTAATACTTTTAAATTACTTCTTTAGATAGCCATTTATGAAAGTGGTTCATCAAGGGCATACATAGCGTGCTAAAAGTTCAATTTTTACTACTAGTGTTAAAAGTGCTCAAATCAAAGATGTTCAAGTGTTCAAATAAAACTATAAGTGCAACAAAGAAAACAAAGTTTTTTTGTGTGACCGTATCAGCTCCTGCTAACATGAACGTATCATTTTGCGTACTTCAATAAAAATAAAATTAAAGTCAGTGGTTATCTAAAAATGGTGTACGACACACGTGGTAAAAGTAATTTTGTTATACTAGTAGGATTGCGCCCCTCGTCCTATTGGCCTTGTATTTCAACCATTTCTACTCGCAAAATTAAATAATACGTTTACCACTCGTATGATAAACATCTATTACAATATCATTTTAAACTGTGTTATTTAAATAATATTTTGTACTTGTTTTTTAGTTTAAGTAATTTGTGTGTAGAAATCGTGTAAACTTTTATGTTATACTATTTAAGATGGAAGACTTTCAAATGTAGTTCTAAGAGTTTGAAGGATTGTGTTGTGCACGTAAACCGAGTTGAGGGTCGACCAGGTAAGTGAACGCGAGTCAAAGAAACAATAAGGCCTGCTGGTAGGCAACCCGCAATAAAATTCGGAATGTTCTCCAAATTAAAACTATTTTCAAAATTATAAACAATAGAACCTAAGCTGATTAACATTCGGGACATGAAGGGGTAATTCTGACCTTTTCCGATCATAAACGGTCGAGTATAGTGAGCGCTGGATAGATACGCACAAACATACACTGTTCAAGCCAACCTATTTCCCGTCTTTGCTTTGGCGAAGTCGGGTTCAAAGGGGAAAGCCACTGCGCGGAGCTCCTTTAGAGGTCGAATGAATCCCTTCCCTTCAGAGGTCGAATGGATTACTATTGTAGTCCAGTCTTGATTTGCTGTTTACAGCGAGAATTGACAAACTTTTGGCATATACTTTTCAGTACCTTTCGTAGAAGCCCCACTATTGAATTATAGCAAAATATGACAAGTGATAACTACTGCACTAGCGATAAGTGTAGGAAAATCTCGATTCAGCAAAATCAAATTTTATGATTTGTGTTGATAGACTTGTATTAGAACAGTTGTAATTGGAATCTCGGACAAACACTATATATATAACGATTGCAGAATGGATGAAATTGTTTTGTCTTTAACAACTGATAAATCTTTCTGCGATTACTCTCATTTATAAATTAATCCAACAAATGAGAAAATAGTTTCATTTGATGTTAATGGGATTAACATGAATATACACCAAAACTAAAATTGAACTTCTTAAAAAAATTAAAAATTCTAGTTTTTCTCTCGTAAATGCCAACAGTTGCAGAAAAAATATTATAGAAGGCGAGCTGGTTTCACTGCTATCTTCAATTACAACCTCTGTACTTAATCACACAACCGACATTTGCATGTTTAAATGTTCATGTTAGTCACTACCATGTAATAGATCGTAATTTAGTCTGAATTACCACACTCATTATCTAAATTAGTTTGTTTAACGTATCGTCTGAAGGAATAATTATCTTCTTGATTTTCACCATGAACTGGAGAATAGGTGTAAGGTGACGCGGAGAACAGGAGGGTAACATAAAGAATGGCATGTTAATATGACGGAAGTCTGGAGAGTTCCTCAAAAATACTTAAGAGTCGGGGCTTCGTAGAATAACATGAAAGTTTTAAGGATGCGAGAAGAAAGAAGACAAACGGTGAGAGAACTGGAGATGATTATGAAAGAAACATAACACCGAGAAATAAACCTCAGTGATGGTAACACAAGACTATGAAATGAGGAAACTTTGCCTAATAAAAGTACACTTTCAAGAGAATGGAAAAATTTATGTGAAAAGAAAACTAGCATTTTATAGAGCACATAAACCTTGATAAATATGAGACATTTGCGACAGTAAAGATTATTCATCAGAAGATAAATTGCCAAAAATAAGTGCATATCGACGGATGTATTGTAATTTGAGAAGCAGTGATTCTAAATCAGGAACATTGTAGATAAAAGGAGAATGAAAGCAGATGAAGCGAACTTGGTAGGTGTTTCACATATAAAATACTAATAGAATTAGTGAAGTATAATCAAAGAGAAACACTGAGCTACCTTAGAATCTCATCTTAGACATGAGATAAGCTAGAACCTTATTCATACTTGCACAAGCGTATCAGAAGTAATGGTCTTTGTCTTGTATTGGTTTTTATACCTAATACTTGAGACAAATTTGTCTGTATGAAAAACAATATTTATTTAATTTTGAAGTTGTTATTTTTTTATTTGACTCACGTGTATTTGGGTGTAAGTTGACGTATTGAAAGATATTTTCTGTAAAAAATACGCATTTAAAAAGCCAATAGTAATGTTAATTAATTTTAAAGATAGAACATTTGCGCGTGCTCTTTAGTAGGAAAAACTGAGTCTAAATATCAAAAACAAACTAATAAAAAATGTGAAAGCTACTAATTATTAAAAGATGAAAATACATGAAGAAGGTACACTCTTCATCATACGGATATAAACACATTTTAAAAAATGTCTGTTTCTGAACAAACAATTCAGTTTGTCGTAAAAAATATTTATACTAATTGAAATATCATGCTGAAGTGTCTCTCTGACAACCACTCAGCACTTCTCTTAGCAGAGGGATATGGCCAGAGTGTATAAAACGACGTACCAATTGTCTCGCCGGCAATTCAAAGGAGTGCCACCCAGCTGTTCGGCATGTCCAAAATGTTCACCCTGCGAGCGCCGTCGGGCGAATGGGAGTGGTGGCTGCGAGGGCAAAAACCCGGCGCCGCGTGACACCGCGTAACGGCCGCGAGCTTGTTCCCGGCCGCGCATCTCGCCGTGAGTCACGACGCGTCCACACGACTGGGACACGCCGCCGCCGCGCCCGCCTCCACCGCCACACGCCGCAGCCAGCCTCCGCCGCCGCCGCCTCTGATAACAGCCAGCCTCCATCACCGCTCTCTCGACACAGCCGCTCTCCACCGCCACTCCCTCCGCCCCCATCGCCACCGACAACTGCCAGCTTCCATCGCCACTCTCTCCATCGCCGTCACCCCCTCACCCCCCCCCGCGTTTCCCGACAACAGCCAGCGTCCACAGCCTCACTCCGCTGCCATCGCTGCAGACAACCAGTCTCTACCGTCACTCACTCCGCCACCGTCGCCACCGACAAAGCCAGCCTCCACCGCCGTCGCCTCTGATAACAGCCAGCCTCTATCACTGCACTCTCTGATGCCGTCTTCACCGACACAGCCAGCCTCCACCGCCACTCCCTCCGCCACCGTCGCCACCGACAAAGCCAGCCTCCACCGCCATTCCCTTTGCCACCTCGCCACAGATAACAGCCAGTCTCAGTCGCCATCGCCTCCGGCAACAGCCGAACTCCACAGCCATAGCCAGGCGCAACCTTCGAAACCACTGCCACAGCTCCTTTTGAAGCCTCTGCGACCGCCGTCACTGCCATCGCCGTCACTTACTTCGGCGCTTCCTCTACTGCCTCCGTCGAAAGGCCGGCCCCTTTCCTCTGCCAACGCTGTCACCGTCTCTTCCGCTATCACCATCATTCTCTCCCACTTCCTCCTCCTTTTCTTTCTTTCTCCGCCTTCCGGTCCTCTGCCACCTTTTCCACCACCACTATCATCACCAAAAGCACTAATGCTACGATCTTTACCATTAGCATCACCACTTAAACCACGACAGTATTCATCCGCACTCCACCCCTTATATTCATCTCCTTCCACTTCCGTTCCCTCTTTTTCCTCTTTGGCGTCTCTCCTCATCCTCTCGCACCTCTCCCACATTCTTCACACCACTCACAATCTTCTCCAGAAACACCAGAACTACTACCATTCCACCACCATCCCCTTAAACCCGGCCGCATCTATCACCCACTTTTCTCCTCCCGCTTCCGTTTCGTCCTTTCTAAGCCTCCTCCTCCTCCTCCTCCTCCTCCTCCTCCCCCTCCTCCTCCTCCAGATCCTCCTCCTCCTCCTCTGCCAACCCCACCATCCAACAGCACCACCCAACACCATCACCATCAGTTCCACCGCAACCCCTATCTCCGCCAACGCAAATGTCAGGTCTGTTTCCAACCCTGTAGTCACTGCTATCTCTAACAGGAACATAACTTTTATCACAACCATTGCCGCTGTCATAACATTGCAATCGTCAGCAATGACTTCGTTATTATACATCGGATACATTATCTTGCTGTACCTCTGCTTTCATTCGTCACTGTCATAGTAACAACAGCTCCAGTAAAATCCCTATCGCCACCTATCACTCACAAAGACATTATTTAAAACTGTACGTTTTTCAAAACAATCCTACATTTATTCACGATCAAAACCTCATCTTACATCATCGCCTTCACTGTTACAATAATTCGAATAGCTTCTGTTGTCACTATGATCTCGCGTCTTACCCCGTTCTGTTGCTTTCAAAATCACCGTTTTCTTCGTTCCTGCACTTCTTCTATCGTCGTCTCCGTTGCCACCACCATCGCGTCCACTGCCACCGCCTCACCCGCCAGCGCACGCAATTATTGGCTGGCTGTGTACGAGTAAAACGCCCCGGCCCCGTTCATTCGCACGGTACACGGTGCGTGAGGCAGCTGAGTTCAGTGGTTCCAGTCCTCTGAAAAGCTGGCCTAAGTGTCCAGTTGAATTGGTTGGTTCAACTGGAAAGTTCTACATAGGCCGATTACATAAGTGAAGTGAAATAATTCAAAAACACAGTGGCGTATACAATAAGGCAAAGCATTAAAATATGAAATAAAACTTTCTTTCGAAATCGGTATTTTAAGGGGTTTCCAGATTTTTTTTAGGAATTGAAAGTCAGAAGTTTAATAGATAAAATGGTGGATCTAATACGGCAAAACATTGAAATGCGATACACACACAGTGGCAATTACATGAAATATGAATGAAATTGTTTTTAAACAGCATTAATATGCCTTAATTCAAACGCATTCCAAGAATGCAGTTGCAACAAATTAAAAAAAGTAATTTTCCAAGGTAATTGAAAGATTATTTCTAAAATGTGAAGCTGTCTGCAGAATTCTTTTTAAAAATTGACAAATTATTCGGTTTTGGCCGAGGTGACTTGGAGCGCGTACCGACTCCGCGCTTCGGTTCGAAGGGTCGCGGGTTCGAATCCCGTCTTGGGCATGGTTATTGGTCCCTTGGCTCTCAAGTATGTGTTGACACGGAGTGTCTCGCGTTCCGCTTATCCCAGATCAGAGGAATCCGCAAGTGCGTTGGCGTTTATGATCGAATAACCGTCCCATCGGTCTATAAAAAGGAACTGATATCCTCGGGACCAAAAAACTTAAAAGAAGATTCGGTTACTTCCCCTACAACAAATCGTATATTTTCTCACGGCTTGAGTTTATAGATTCCAATGACTTTCTTCTGTTCTTTTGTGTTCTTTGCTTTTGGAATACAACTCTGTCGCATGTGTCCAACTTTCGAACTGATCTATGGAGAGAAATACAATCCTGCGTATTCGAACTCCGACTCTATATAAATAAATAAACAAATAAACAAACAAACAAAAAATAAACACAAATAAATAAATAGAAGATGAGAATAAATAAATAAAACAATTAAACAAACAAATAAATAAATAAATGTTTTTGTTGGTGGCAAAGCTCAAGCCATTCTCTGTCAAGCTCTTCCGCCTGACAACTTTCAAAAATGTAATACATCAGAACATATAAAGAAGTAGGTAATTCAAAGAAATACGTACGCAATTAGGATGTACAATATGTAATATGTTTATATAATAATAATAATAATAATAATAATAATAATAATAATAATAATGATGACTTTATTTGGCGAGACTCGGGTCATCAGGCCCGCTCTTCCGCCTAACCACGTAATACATAAATTTATAGATAAGAATTGAAACATTATTCAGAGATACATTTGGAAAATAAAAATAGAATACAACTTACAGATGCCATGGCCTGGGATTACAAACACGACAAGAATATAGTAGAATGTTGTATATGCAATATGCTTATACGATATGTAGAAAGTATGGTATACGTACGCTATAGCGGTGTACAACTGAAGATAAAAATGCCTAAATAGGATCTTCTGTTTCGTTTTGGCCAGCGTTTGGAGGTGTGGGACCACTGTGTGGCCGCGCAGCGAGCGAGTGTGTCAGCTTCCGTGCGTGACGGCGTCATTTTTCAAAACGGCGGCCGGCGCGGCGGCCGGCTGCGTTCCCATGAGATCTTTGTTAGAAGAAGCGGCGCGTTCGGCCGATTAGCGCAGGATGCACGCGGGTTGGTTGGGGAGGGGGGAGAGGGGGGGCTGGCGACCTAGTCATCCACTTGGCGCGCTCAGACCCGGTTAGGCTTTGGTTGCGTTGGGCGGGTTTTTACCCGCGTCTTTTGAGACGCACCCTCGCCCAAGTAGGACTCCCTTTCGTCTCTTTTCCTCGTGGGCAGGTGATCGTTACATTTGCCCCGTGTTTCGGTTCGTTCCGGTGCGTGTGTGTTTTTTGTTGATTTCTTTTTACTTGAGTGTGAATTAAATACAGAGGTAACGTTTGGAAGTGTGTAAGGAATGGTCAGGAGGTAACAGGTGGTATAATTGTCCATGGGATGATGATGAGAGATCTTACAATTGATATTACTTTAGAAGCGAATTACAAATCGAGCTCTCGTTTCTGCAGTTCGGTAGTTTTGTCAGTTATCTATTGTAAGATGATGTCCCGTTCTTCAACGAACTAATTATTGCCATGTTTTTGTTACTTGTATTAGAAATGGTTTATATTCCCTGTGTACTTTTTAATTGTGATGAGTAGTGATTGTATTTGACGTTATATTTCCATTGTTCACGTTTCATGGCATTTTAACACTTCTTAACGACAAGCAGTCTAGGTGACCTAGTTAACTCCTTGGCGCGTTTAGACTCCGTCAAGTTTTTGGACGCCTTTTTGCCCTTTGTCTGTTGGGACGAACCCTTTCTCAGGACTGTCTTCATTTCTTTTCCTAGATCGTTTGCTGACAGGTGATAGTTACTCTTGGGCGATCTTTAGGCTTGCAAAGTTCGTTTTCCGCTCGATTCCCAATAACAAGATAAGTGTAGGAGGCGGTCGCTGGTAGCCAACTACAAGTATATTAGGCACATATGGATGTGTTAAGAGAAAGATGAATCCCAGCTGATGCATACAGCAAAGATGAATGCAGCTTGAAAGGCAGCCCATACCTGAAAATAGAATGAAGTTTTCTGGAGTTGAGAATGTTGCCAATCATCAAGGTTGCATTCTTTTTTATTAGTTGCAACAAAAAAGATAGCTGTTTCCTTACATTTTTTATTTCATCAAGAAGTGTTTGTCATTACAATTGCTTTGTTTTATTTGCAAGCAAATGTTGCAAATAGTGCATTATTTATTAGTGTGTGAGAGCAGTATTTAATTCTCTTAATCAAACATAGTCATATGAAGGAGTGTCTAGGCAAGTATATTACAAAGCTAATAATGCGATTCTTTAAAATATTTTTAAACTTAATATTATTTGTCTTATTTTAAAGTAATGTTATCGCAGATTTCTTTTGTTTCTGGAAAAATATATATTACAAATAGCCACAATCTCATCTCTCAGAAGTCGAATTTGTTTTATCCCTCTATCCTACTTCCATTGCTCGCACTTTCATGCGCACGTACTTCTCACACTTTTCTACATATAAATCACGTTTGTTTGATTTATTTATACCCGAAAGTTTTGTTGATCTAATTTTACTACTCGACCACAATACTTATTTTCATGGAACCTTTATTGGAGAGGTTTACACGCCTGAGCGAAAAGAACCGTCCTTTTCGTGAGCGTAAACGAAGGGGGGAATTCGTGTTTGGGTGGCGTACCTGCTGCAGTCAGCAGCAGGGGGTAAACAACGCACTTGTTTTACTCCGAGCATCTGTTGTAAACATGGAGAATAAAAGCGAAATGAGCGGACCTCGTTGCCAAGGAAGTATTTCCTACTCTTTGCGGATACTGCATAGTTTCCCTTAGAGGTTCACAACCGCTGTAATTGCCGTACGAATTTTGTGGGGAAAAGTTATCATTGTTGTATTTTACATTCTACTGCTAGAAACATTCCGTATCAAGCTGCAGGCAAGTTTTAATATTCTTGTAAATTGTTATTCGTTGAAAATCATCTACTTTTCTTATGGCTCCTCAATCTTTACATAATCTGTATTTGTAGTATTCTCAGCATGTCCAACACCGAATCATAAATGTTGCACTGTTTCAGCTACGGACGTCTTGTTTTAGGGCTCTAATGAGACGTTATCGAGGAATCTTGTACCATGATTAACACTTCAGTTACAAAATAACCAGAACTGTTAAATTAGACTAACTAACTTATACAAATGAGGAGCAACTAATCAAATCTAATTGTTCACTAGTGGAAAACATTGAGTTTGATACGAAATCGTGTAGTTTTTAATACGCTCTACACGCTCCTGCTTTCAGATTTCTTCAAAACGCATTTAAATGAATGTGTTGAAATGTGTTTTGAAGAAATCTGAAACCAGGAACACGTAGAACGCGTTAAAAACTACACAATTTCACATCAAACTCCTTTTTTTCCACTAGTGAACAATATACGTTTTGATTTGTTCTCAAATACTTGGGCATACGGTCCCATTCTTTCTATATGGAATAATGGTTCTTACATGAAATATTTGTTAAAGATAATTGGTTCCTTGTTGAATTGTACTAAGCAATATATTTTAATTCATGTTAGGAAAAAGATAATGACCCCTTCATAATTATTTTTAAGAATTAAATCTAAACAGAAATAATAACATTGTTCTTCAGTACCAGAGATTCATAAATCAAATGTAATATGTTGAATGACTTGAGTTTTAAAATGACTTGGAGAAATTCACAGCCAAGACAAACGTTGAAATTAATGGGTCAATGTATAATTTCGGTCCAAATTGTATACTCATCAGTACTTATAAAGAACAGTTGATTCATGAATTTCTGTAAATAGAAATATTTTACAATGGAATCTTAACGGCATGGATGAACAGTTATTTCAGGCACGTTTCATTCACTATTTTCCTTCAAGACATCAAGAATATCTTAATACTCGTTAGCTTCAAATTCCCTATGTTGTCGTACCACCCTAAATAGCCATTCACAGCAACGTGAAGAGAAGGTTGAAGAAGACTAGCCAATTAGATTACAGAAATAATGCGCATTAACTTAAACCTGACCTGTCAGTTGTTTCTTGTAGGAAAATACAGCACATTGTAGGTCTTTTACATTCCGCGGCTGGAAACATCATACCACTTTATGACCCTGGAACTTGACAGAACCTGATGTTTCTAGTTAGTATGCTGCTACAGTAGCATGTATGAGTCCATATCATAGTTAATTTGATGGTTGTAATTTCAAAATAAGAGCTACTAACAACCCGAACGCTCAATAAACAAATAAAACGCACTTATGCATTCCCCTGAAAGCGCACAGGAAATTACAAATAGCGGCCTTAGCTAGATCTCGTGCGGCTAGACAGCCTGCAATAAATCAGCGCCGCCTAAGCCGTAAACGCGCTGCGCCGCCTGAAAAAGCGCTGATTGCGCCGCGCTCAGTGCCCCACATCGCGGCAGTGGAGCGGGGCTGGTCACGAGGGACGACACGTGTTGTGGGAGGCGGGTGGGGACCAGGTGCATATGCAGTGCGTGCTAGATGCGTGCTAGATGCGTGCGAGGTGCATGTGGAGCGTAGTGGAGCAGAGGAGGCCGCAGGGGAGGAGATGGGGTGAGCAACGCGTGAGATGTGTGCGGGGTGTGTGGGGCGTGCGGAGTGCGGCGGAGTGGTGCGGAGTGCGTGCGGAGTGCGTGCGAGAGTGCGTGCGAGAGTGCGTACGAGAGTGCGTGCCGAGTGCGTGCGCGGTGCGTGCGCGCGGCGTGCGGGGTATGTGGGGTGCGTGCGGGGGTGCATGCAAAGTGCACTAGAGGGGAGGTGATGGCGAGGAAGGGGTGTGTGCAGGGTGCGTGCAGGGTGGAGGGATGGCGAGTGCGAGTTCGTATTGCGCAACGCGCGCGGTGCGTGTGGGTGAGTGCGTGGGGCGCTGCGGGACCACGCGCCAGTCGCATCCTTGGCGGGCGGCGGCGCGAGGGAGCGGCGCTCGTTCCTGGAAGTGTCTGAGGCAGCGCGCAGCGTAGAGCAGCAGGAGGGGATGACGGGGTTGGCGGTGGGATTGAATGCGCCGCAGTTGACCGGTGGCGGAAGGGTCGGTTTGATTGATTGATTGATTTTTGCGTGTTTTCGGGCGCGTCAACTGCTTTCGTCATTAGTCCCGTCAGTGTAGTGCATGTTTTTTCTCGGGAAATGGCGGTGATCTTCACCCGCTGGATGGCGAGATCCGACGCCGATCTACAGTCAGCTAGTGGCGGTGATCTTCCCTCTACCAGGACTCTCCCACCAGCGGGGCACCGCCCCAGCCAGGACAAGCTCTAAGCTCCCGACCGATCTCCCGGAATATGTGGAAATGTAGTGCATGTTAGTGTGTGTGTGTAAGGGGAGAGGAGAGAACAAGGAAGAGGAAGGACAGATCGCACGCGGTCCGTGGCCCGTTTGGTACGGTACTGCTCCGGCATTCGCCTTGTGTTGATCAGAGAATCCACGGAAAACTACCGATCAGAGCAGCCGGCCGCTAGAATTCTCCTCCAGACAGCGACTGAATTCGACCTAGCTGAAAAGCTAGTGTTGAAAATCCTGCCGCCGTGGGGAGTGGGAACCTAGGACCTTCCGGTCAGAGGCGCTGCAGTGACATGAATTGATGCACTGAGCTACCGCTGCCGGTCGGAAAGGTTGGGGATGGATGGGAGTGGATATGGTGGGTTGGGTGAGGGTGAGTGAGGGTCAAGCGGGACAGCAGGAGGGGCGGCTGGTATGCCGGCGATCAGGGCACAGGGGTGGGTTGACCAATGGTGAGGTGGTCGCATTGGGCGAGATTTAGATGAAGTTGGGGTGGAGTCATAGACTCGGTCTGGTTGGTGGAAGTGAGGCTGGTGGTAATGGGTACATAACAGCAGATGAGCCCTCGACCTGGGAAGCTGCAGCGGGTTTGGCAGGAGGCGGAACGAAGAGGTAAATAGTAAGGTCAAGCCTTCGTAGGTGAAAATTATAAAACATAGAAGATAAAACAGATGAAATTGGGTTAGTGTAGAAGAAAGGGATCAGGAAAAAGCAAAGGATGTCAAACGTAATAGCATTGTCAAAATAATATTCAACAATTTAGAAACAGAACGCCAAGTTGAAACCCTCAGGGCGAGATTATACTGGAAATTATGAAGACGCTGAGATTGAGAGGTTAAGCAATGAAGTGCCTTGAGAGCTTCATTGCTTAACCATGAGACGCAATAGTTTACGCGCAGGGGTGTGTGGGAAAGCGAGAAGATACAGATTGAAGTCGCAGTCAAGACACGTTGAAAAGACAGTCAAAAAGAAGTGTAGTAAGAGCGATGATACTGTAAACTTAGCACGGGAAAGAGGAGAGGAAACGAGTTACAATTGGCAGAGTTTCAAGTAATGCAGATGAGGCGGGTGGATCTATTGAAATGAGACATTACAGACTGAACAAAGATCATGCTGGAAGTCGCGAGAGACTGAACAAGTGGCAAAGCCGGGTAACGAAAAGCAGAAAGGAAGGGCGGAGATGAAAGCTGATGATATAAGTTTTGTGCGTGGACAAAATGATGCAGCGAGTCCGCATACGTTTCGAAGAAATATGAATCTGCTGAAGGGAGACCGCACAACTAGCGCGTGCTGTACAGACGACATGTAAGGTGAGATGGTTTTCGCTTGGTATTCGCGAGGCGCGAGTGAGAAGCGGAAAGGAGAGCTGACGTGTCGGGAGCGTTGTGACGTGGGCGGCGGCGGGCGTGGGCGTCGTGGATTATGTGGGCGTAGTCTGAGGTTGTGGTTTGTGGCGGAGGGAAATCCACAAGAATAATCGTTGCGACGTGAATAGTAAGGTATAGTGGTTTCGCTGAAAAGAACTAAGAAGGGTTCTACGGAACAATGTGTGACGTAAGTTCCCTTTCATCTTTGAACTGTCTGACCCTGCATTCTCTCTATATTACGATTCGTCATATTGTCTCACATTGCCAAATTCAACAATACGATTTACAACAATAATTGTAATATTTAAACGATAAAAATGCCAAGCCATTCTAATGTTTCTTAATAATATTGGATTAGAGATGTAAAGAATATGTAGAATATTTGTCCGTTGTGCATCGACGTACATTGAACCAAAGAGAAGAGACTTTTGTTGAGATAAAACTGATTGCAGTGGTCGCTACCATGCAACTATTTTCTAGAAGAAGAAGAATCACATTAGCTTTGAGGAAGATATTAATCACAGGTGACCTCGATAAAAGAGTTCGCCTAATGTTCTAATGATTACGATATACGAGGTATTGGAATAAAGATACCTAAAAATTTATAAATGAATACCTCGGAGACCTGTAATAGGTCCTTCATCTACTCTCAGACTTTACAAGACTCCCATAGCTCCCTCCCATTCACTCCCAGAGATCATGGTCTGCTCCCAGTGCCTCTGAAGAGACTTCTTAAAGTCCATCCAAGTTGCCTGTGGAGCTTTTTCATTTATTTGGTTCATTCCCTGATCCAGGGATAACTCCCAGTCTATGTTAGAAGTACTTGGGCCGTTCCCATTTCCTTGGGGCGAGTTTCAAGAACCGCTTACACCCCCTCAAAGATGTTCATAAGCTGTTTATAAATTCTCCCAGAAAAGCTAGGAATGCTTCCTAAACCTTTCAAAGATATACAGATCTCCTCTCCAAGAGGTGCTCTCTCATGCCTTCTTTAAAGTGAATGGATTGCTTTCAGTCCCGCGTGATGGTTCATGAACTATCTGGTCTCTTCTAGAGATCCATGAGCCGCTCTCAGAAGTTCATGAACTGATCCCCTCTGCAAGGTCCATGGACCGCTCCCAGAGAGGCCCATGAACCTGTTGTAGTACCGACAGGTTTGTATACTATTCTCAGACCCTTGGAGATGTCCGTGGGCTGCTCTCAGAACCCTGAGAGGTACATGAACTTCTTCCAGCCCCTCCGAGATCTCAAGATCACTCTCTCCTAGAGGTGCATTAACTCGTTACAGTCCCGCGAGGATCATGAATAACTTCCTGCCCCGACGAGAGGTCAATTCCCAGAGAGGTCCATGAACCAGTCCCAGTCCCGATAGGTGCGTGAACTATTTCCAGTCCCTCTGAGAGGTCCGTTGCCCGCTCCCAGAGAGGCCTGTTAACCAGACCAAGTTGACAAGTTCGTGATCCACTCCCAATCTCTCCAAAAGCTCCTTGCAGCGTCCCCAGACCGTACGAAAGGTCCATAGACCGCTCAGAGAGCCACCGAAAGGTCCATGGACCGCTCTGAGAGCCTCCGAAAGGTTCATGGACCGCTCTTAGAGCCACCGAAAGGTCCATGGACCGCTCTGAGAGCCTCCGAAAGGTCCATGGTCCGCTCTGAGAGCCTCCGAAAGGTCCATGGACCGCTCTTAGAGCCACCGAAAGGTCCATGGACCGCTCTGAGAGCCTCCGAAAGGTCCATGGACCGCTCTGAGAGCCACCGAAAGGTCCATGGACCGCTCTGAGAGCCTCCGAAAGGTCCATGGACCGCTCTGAGAGCCACCGAAAGGTCCATGGACCGTTCTGAGAGCCTCCGAAAGGTCCATGGACCGCTCTGAGAGCCTCCGAAAGGTCCATGGTCCGCTCTGAGAGCCTCCGCAAGGTCCGTGGACCCGCGGCGCCGCCAGCGGATGCGGCCCGTGAGAGCGGCGCACGCGGCCCCGCCCCGCCCCCGCCCCTTAATATTCATCGGAAGGCGGCGGCCGCTTACTGCCAAGCGTATGTGGAGCCGATATGGCGACGTGCGCGCGCATGCGCGTGCCGGCACGCAGCCCGCCAGGGGCGCCCCGCCACCACCGCCGCACCCGGAGCTGCCGCCTCAGCCGCTGGCGACGCCTTCGCCGACGATCATAAATAAAGATATTGAGGAAGTCGTGGGTCAACGACCTTCAGGGGGAATCATTGACGGAGACGTACACGGAGTTGGGGTGGGGGAGGGATTATAATAATATCTCTCTCCTCACGGCAAGTGTCATCTTTGAATACGTCAGTAGGAAGACTTTTCTGAGTAGATTGTTGAACTTGTCACCGTAAGACTCTCCCAATATACTACATATTGTGCTATTATATTTCAGCAACATCTCAATGTATACTATTTAGTTTTGTTTGTTTATTTTCGATGTGTGCTATCTGTGCGATCCCGGGTTCGATTCTTGGGCCGAGACAAAAATGAAGCTGTAAGCTTTCTGATACAAATTGTCTCCCTTTCTATAGAGGGGTGACGAAAGAAACAGCTCAGGCAAAGTAAGCTGTGTGTGGAGGATGGAATACGTCATGCTCAGCACATTTCTTCTTCACTCCGAGGAGTGGATATTAAATTAAAGCAGAGCCCAGGTCTGGATACACTTGTTGGC
The DNA here is from genome assembly GCA_964035755.1 of Teleogryllus oceanicus. Lineage (NCBI taxonomy): Eukaryota > Metazoa > Arthropoda > Insecta > Orthoptera > Gryllidae > Teleogryllus > Teleogryllus oceanicus. The sequence continues at coordinate 67,622,510 of CAXIVR010000008.1, read as the reverse complement.
TCGCAAAGTTCGGATTAATTCGACCCAAAAATGCCAAGTACACACTTATATAATATTCTGCCAAAATATTCCGTATTGAGCGGGCTTTATACATAAGCAATCCTTGTGAATGAGGAAAATGTCAATTTTACATAAACCTCAGTGTTTAAGATTAGCATTTTTAAAGTAATTACTTCAAATTTTAATAAAAAATACAATTTCCTTTAATGTTATTTTACAGAACATTGCTATTAGTCTAAAATTGTTTATCTTACGCATTGCTATTGCCCTCAAGTGAATCTATTAGGTAACAGTTGTGCCGCAGCGCTACTGCCCTCTGGCGGAATATATTAGGGATTCAATCTGCTGTTAGCGACTGGCCCAAAATAACGGTTGTGGTGCATGTACCAACATATTATTGACATTATGTGTTTTCCGCATTTATGTTGTATTAATCTACACCAAACAAGAAGACTGAGACAATCCTGAAGAAGAGCCAGTAAAAAATTCATATCTATTCATACACTTCTGTTTGTGGTATCGATGTCGATGACGACGTTGAATTCACTTTCATTAATATAGATTAGTATAACAATACCTTGAAGCATCATGATTTAGTGTGATGGGGTTAATAAACTTTAGAGGGTGAATTTAGGGATTTTAATGGCACTCTTAGCGAGGAAGAGTGATGAACTTAATGTATTTGAATGGATTTTTTGAAAAGAAAATCACTTTGCACTATATTTAGAACCGTTAACTTCCTTCACTTTAACAATAATCTACTCTCTACTTCTGAGTCTTGTCTTGGAAGTAGAAAACCATTTTCATTTCATAGTAGTTTATTTAATTTTTCCTTATTTCTAACTTCCAATTTTGTCATGAACAAAATACATTCTCTTTGGAGAAATAATCTTTTGCCCCTTTCCCTGCTCGTGATTTATCCACCTTCTGTGTCATATTTTCTGAGACCAGTTCAAGAATTACAAATATTGGTTTTGAGATTTACAAACTGGTTCTGCGACAATATTATAGGTACAACCTTGCTTGATTGCTCTTCAGAAGTATGAATTTGTTTCCCTCATATTTCACACTAAACATTTTGTCTGTTCTTTCCTCCTACATACCCTCCCTTTGTCATTCCTTTCTTCTTTTCCTCTCTCTCTCTCTCTCTCTCTCTCTCTCTCTCTCTCTCTCCTTCCCTCCCTCCCTCCCTCCCTCTCTCCCTCCCTCTCCTAATTATCTTACTCGTCAAAAGTTTTGTCATTCAACCTATTTCAGTGTCCATTTTCCTCTTCCAGAAACGCAAAGCGATAATAGCACTTTTGCGTGCGCATTCTTAATTAAGACAACAAAGCCAACACATACTGCATTCTCAGCCACAAACGCATTGTACGGTGTTTACATTTGAAGTTGCAAGAACCTTGCCTCATCCGGTATTCATTGCATGAACACGTGAGACAACATAACGAGTGTCTACTCTATACAACGAGTTTTCCCTACCTTTGCCAGCTTTTGGCTTTGATTGTGATGAGTGCTTTACGCGGTCGGGCGTAAGAAGGAAGAATGCATCTCTCTGCTACAATGATGTGACTTTTTCTTTTTATTTGTAAACCGAGGCACTTTTGTTTCATATTGAAGATGCTTAATGAATGTTAGAAAACAGCACCTTCTCAAATAATAGTAACAAACTATTGCAAGAACTGTTACATTAAAAAGTGATAAAAGCTGCAAATATATCGTAATTATTTTTTATTCGAGAATCTCGTTAATGCATTAAAAATCGAAGTTTCAACAAAATACATTAATGCATAGAAAGGTTGATAATTTCCTTCTATAACTCTTCCAGTGTCTCTCTTTATTGATACGTATTAAATACCGAGCACATTATTTACTTGCATTATTTATCAACATCTCTTGAATTAATAAGTTGAAAATAGGAGTAAAAAATGAAAAAGGTAATTTGAAAATATTATTTAGAAGGAAAGTTTTTAGCAGATTTTCATTTTTATTCTTTTTCAAAGGGTTTGAATGTAAATTGGATTTTATTGATTCATTTGACCTTCCGTTATTAATTGTAACCCTTAAATTATTAAATGGTTATTTCTGTTAAGATTACAGAATAAAAATAGTCGAAAGAACTGTATTTGCAATGTACCTCGCGGTTACTTTCCAACATTCAAGTTGATTGTAGCAGTAACTGGAGCAATTGGCTACATGAATTGGCTAGTTCAAGTTTGGTGAAATTATGGGTAATTACACTTTTACGTAATATGAAATACAGTAACTAACCAAATAATCTTGCATTCATGTACTTCATGATACCACAAAATTTGCAATCGTATAAACCAGGTCGTAATACTAAAAATATTTGTGTGAGCTACTAAATTACTGTAATAATACGTTTTTCTACAAAGGAACACTAATTTTATTGTAATTATTTTTCTCTCAAATGTGGTTTTTATTTTTGTTTCTTTTACACCTTTTTCAATTTTTTATCTATTATTTAATTACATGTTAATTAAGAAACAAGACTGAAACCTTGTAAGGAAGTTAACCGATATGGTGAAAGTGCGGAGGGAGAATATTGAATCTCCCCCATATAGGAGATAAAACAAATAATACGGTAGTTATTCGTAATCGTGACCAAGCTGAATCAAAGCCAACTATTGAGATATACGTGTTAGAGAAGAAGGTAAAGTTCCGACGTGAGACATGAGCGCCTCCCCCCTGAGTTTTTTCAGCCCCCTCTCCCTCTTTTCCGCCCGCCGACCCACCCACCCACCCGACCACTCGACTGCTTTTGATAGAATACTACCCGTAAAACAATTGAATTGCACATAGTTTGGTAGATTTAAAAAGATTTAATGAAACTACGAGACAAAAAGGCTTATTTTTATTAATTTCAATATTTTTTTTCAAAATTTAGTTTCAAAAATTTGTTTCAAAAATTATTATTATTTCTCAAGGGAAACAAACCCGTTATATTACCCACATATTTACTACATTCATGAAAATTTAGTTCTCACCCTATAGAATCTACTGCTATCCGTCTTTATGGTTGATTGAAACTGGTTGCCAAGAAACGGGAAATAAGAGTTACTATCCTTTATTTGCGGTATTCATTCGTTGACCGAATTTGAGATCTTAGATTCCAGAATTTAATTTTGTATTAAATTAGAAAATTTAATTTAATTTTGTTTAGCCATTGTTATTTACAAGCTGAAAATTTGATGTGACCATAGTGTATTAACGTCTCCAAAATTCATTCGCTGCGTCTCTCAGTACTAAACTTGTGCTCTGAGGACGAGTACTCACCAAAGTATGTTAGTGTACGTTATTGTAATTTCCACCTCAGTGTTTCGACCGCTGCCTCAGCCACTAACTCGATTCGTGTCCGTCTTAGTGCCCTCACCACATCCCGTCTACATATTTGCCTTATTATATTCTTATTATACTGCTTTCAACACTGTTTCTCCGTAAGTCACCTACAGTTTTTACTATTTGTTTTGTTTTGCGAAAAGAAATCAAATCGTTCATCATGGCTATTTCTATGATCACTGTGATCTCTTATAGAGATGCCACAAACATCACGTATACCTCTATCTCGAGGACAAGTAACATATCACACCCTCCACCATCACAACCACTCGCATTATAACTATCAAAATCACTGCTACAGACACGATTTTCACAATTGATATTTCCGTCGGACTCCCCTATCTTGGAAATAGATGCTAGGGCATTGTCATCACCAATATCTCCATTACCACCACCTGTAACGCCACCACGTCCATAGACTAATTACCTCCGCCTCACCACCCCCACCCCCAACGCAATCACTATTTTATCAACCCTTGCTCTACTTCGAATGCCATCACCAGGAGTACACCAGCTCAAGGCATCAAATAATGTTACTGCAGTGCCTAAGGTTTCTAAGGTTTGTGTCCCGATGGTGGTAGGATTTTCGACACTATCAAGATCGCAAAGTCGAATTGAGCCTCTGTGTGAAAGAGTATTCTAGGAGCCGAGAGCATTGATCGGTAGTTTTCCGTGGTTTCTCCGATCAACACCAGGCGAATGCCGGAGTAGTACCCTACCACACGGGCCACGGACCGCGCGCGATCTATCCTTCCTCTTCCTATCCTCCCCTTTACTTCTACGCACATACGCGTACACGCACTACCACATATGTCCAAAGACAAGTCTGGAGCTTAAATCATGTCCCGACTGGGGCGATGCCACGTTGATGGGAGATATATGGACGGAGAAAACCGCGCAAGCGGACGTGTAAGTCAGCACCGGATCTAACCTTCCAGCATGGAAGGAACCCCACCACCTCCCATGATAAATCATTGATTGATTTTTTCGTGTTTCCAGGCGCGTCATCTGCTTCGGTCATTAGTCCCGTTTGTGTAGTGCATATTTTATTCGCGGGAGATGGCGGTGATCTTCCCGCGCTGGATGGCGAGATCCGGCGCCGACCTACCGTCAGCTAGTGGGGTTTCCCCCTAACCAGGACTCTCCCACCAGCGGGGCACCGCCCAAGCCGGGACAAGTTCTAAACTCCCGACCGGTCTCCCGAAATATGTGATAGTGTAGTGCATGTTAGTGTGAGTGTGTGTGTAAGGGGAGAGGATAGGACAAGGAAGAGGAAGGACTGATCGCGCGCGGTCCGTGGCCCGTTTGTTAGGGTACTTCTCCGGCAGTCGCCTGGTGTTGATCGGAGAAACCACGGAAAACTACCGATCAGAACAGCCGGCCGCTAGAAGTCTTCTCCAGGCAGAGACAGAATTCGACCTTGCTGAAAAGCTAGTGTCGAAAATCCTGCCGCCGTGGGGAGTGGGAACCTAGGACCTCCCGGTCAGAGACGCTGCAGTTACATCAATAGATGCACTGAGCTACCGCTACTGGTCTATGATAAAAGAAATGCCTATCAAGGACTAATGCCCATAATAAAAGACTCGACCTGGAACACTAAATCATCAATCACCCAGTGAAGCAATATCGCTCTGCACTGCCGGCCATTAGTCCCCGCGGATTTCGCATTGTGGTCGCGTGGCCGCGCGCATGCTGATGCGGCGCCGCCTGAGGCGCAGCGAACGTCGCCTCCCATAGACGGATCCGCGCAGCCTCTCGCTCCGCGGCCGACTGCCCCCCTCGTGGCGACCTCTGCGCTCTCCGCATTCAGCGCTCAGACTGCCCGTATGGAGAAATGAGAGCAACTCGCACAGCGTTTGCGTAGATCTCTCTGAGACGCAAATTCTTGCGAGGGATTGCAATTATTTTTGTATGCTTGAATTTGGCATTTTGATCAACTGGTGTAACTGAAATGTCTCTGTCAGGGAGGAGGCCACAGACCTTGCGCGATCTTTTCTTCCTCTCGCATGTCCTATCCTCACCCTTACACACACACACACACACACACACACACACACACACACACACACACACACACTAACAAGCACTACTTTGCCACACATGCCATGAGACCACTTGGAAACTTAGAGATTGTCCCAGCTGGGGTGGTGCCCTGCTGGTAGGAAATACCTGGCTGGAGAAAATTCTCGCTAGCCAACGATAGATCGACGCCGGATATCGCCATCCAGAGGGAGAAAATCAATGCCACCTGCAGAAGAAAATGCATGCACTACACATGGGAATGTCTTAGCAATTGTCTCGCCTGGAAACATGATCAATCTATCAATCAATCAATCAATGGCATTTTAGGTCGATTGTACGTTTTTTCCGACTTGCTAACGGTATCCCCATGTATGGGCCTACTATAATTCCTTCTTGCATTTATTTTTATTTAGTTACAAATATACAAGTAAAGTACATTACTGATAACTTCTGGACAGGCTGGAGGCTTTTAAGGTTTTTCGAAAAATCTAATCGAACGTTTCAAATCGTGGTCTTCATTCTAGATGGTCTCTCCATCTCAAGTGATAGTATTTTATATATTTTATGAATTTTATGAAGTGTAATTTGGGTTGATCATTTGTCTAAATCCATTGCATCCTATGGTGAGAAGTAACACTAACACTATGCTCCAGAATTATACTTATTACCAAAGAAGTATTAACTTGTGGTGCTAAAACGGAACGTAATTTCTCGCCCGTATTTTTACGCAGTAATTATGCGAAAAGTACTAATATTTTAGAAAAATTGTACTTGATCTTACTTCAAAATCTATGTGATCTATCTTGATCTTACTTCAAAAACATGTGTTATTAAGGGAAAAACCTCTATCTTCAATATTTTAGTTTCAGGAAGTCTCCAAATAAAAGTTAAGCTTTTGCAATTTTCGAAAAATCAAGGTTTTTAACTAGTATGAGATCTGCACCATTCTCTTAAACATCTTTGACACTGTCAAACAGCAAAATTTAATAAAAAATGATAGAGCCATTTTTTAAAAATTGTTTTAAATGTCCGAGAGGCTACATGTGCTACATGAGGCTACAAATGTCCCCAACATTAAAATATCGGTTTAAAATTCAAGAGGCTGCGATATCAGCCAGATCGACTGGGAAATATCAATTTTGGAGAAAATCGGCTGAAAGGTTTAGCCCTTCGCGTTGTTCATTGCCGGACGGAGAGAGATGGACAGACGTTTTGTCGTCATTTGATTTTTCGTGTTCGAGGACCCTCAAACATGAATTCTAATTGCACCACGCGTTAGTGGATATTTACCCTAAATTGGCAAATGGATTTACCCACTTTTTCGTTACCGCCACCTGTAATAACAGTTTTTCTGTCGGAAATTTGCTGTTATTTCCCACAGCATTACATATCTTTCTGCTACTTCATAGCTAGAAAAAATTGAGACAAAACAGAATGTGTAACATTTTAGTAATTGGTGTGCAATTCATGGTGTAATTGGTGTGAAATTAAAATATTCACTGCATTTTGACATGATAATACTTTACTGCTCTTTTATTGACTTTTTCGATCGTATAGGTGCTTTTTTTCAGTGCCAGAGTTTAGAAACAAGAGAAATAAAAAAATTTAATTTACAAACGAGGCAAAAGAAAAATATCTCGGTAATTAGAATAAAAGTAATAAATAAATTATTAAATAGGGACTGAAAAAAAATGTTATATAAACAAAAATAATAAAGTAAAATTGCATGAAAAAATCAAGTAAATGAAAATTAAACTGAAAAATAAACAGGCAAGCTGATATGCCAACAGAAAATTGCTGAAAAAGCTTTCTCTAATAAAACATTGTGATTATGGCAGTAAGTACATTCCGTAGAGATGTACATGTTATGATTTTCTTTTAATAACAAAATCGGATCATGCTAAGAAGCCGAGATCCAAATAAGGTAGAAAAGAAAATATTTTTATTCTTACTGTAAGAAAAGTTGCCTTTCTCTAAAAGTCTTTCTTGCAAGATCATCTCAATAAAAATTGTGAAGATTGGGGGAAAGTGTTCACAAAGTAATAATAAGAGTAATATTAATGATAATAATAATAGTAATAATAATATAATTTTTTGCAAACTATTTGGAACGGATAGCATACTCAAACAAGCTCTGGCGATGAAATTTGCTTGCACAAAGAGTTCCAAGAAATTGTAAACTTATTTTTAAACATTTTGGCTACAAACACAGACGTTAGTAAAAATGTATGAGTTATACCTGATTCCTTGTTGGAATCTTATCGCTTAAATTATATGGGCTCATTTATTGACGCCGTCTTTCCTTGAAGCGATTCATTTTAAAGAGGATCTGCCAAAATGCCAACTGCATATGACTACTCTCCGCAATCTAAGCATGAAAATTTAAAAAAATGAACAAAATAACCTAAACCAAACATTTACATTATGTAGGCGAATTGCGATATGCTCGGTCGTTTTACTGACGCAATTTTTCTGTCGTTTTAATAAGTGCGACGTCCACATATTTAAATTTACAAGTCAGCACTCGCAAGCGAATTACCGACTGAGGTGGTTCAAGGCATCAATTAGAATTCGAGTCCCGAAGGTGGCAGGCTAGGTAGCTAGGTAGAGTTCAGCCGATGTCTGTGGGAGAATTCTTACGCACAAGCTTCTCTGATCGGTAGTTTTACGAGGTTTGTCCAATCAACTCGTGCAGAATAAGGGAGCAGAATCCTAAAAACGGGCGTAGGACCGCGCGCGAGCTTTACTTCCTCTTCCTTGTCCTGTCCTCGTTCGTTAAACACTCTTACTTTTATATGCACTACACTACGACACGTGATAGTAGACCAGTCGCGATCTTAGGTCTTGTTCCGATTGTGACGTTGCTACACCGGCGGCAGAAACCTGGATAGGGAAAATCCACAAGTTGATTGTTAGTCTGCGTCTGGTAGTGCCATCCAGCGGGAGAAAAGTACCACCACCCTCCTTGATAAAACATGTACTGCACTTACGGGAATAATGAAAATAGCAACGGAAACTCGAAAGAGTCAATCGAATGCGATTTCCGCTCCTCCAACGTACCCCTATGTTGTTATGAAACCTTTTTTCGCGTCCGCGGAACCTAAGTACAGCAAATTCGCGAAATAATCTGAACGACTTTTCATGTAAGATTTAATTTAGATTTCTACAAGATTAATAGACGTGGAAGAGAGAGAGAAAAGACGGAATGTGGTCTGCTTGATCCGCGTACCACAAGTAGAGGAAATTAATCTTGAAGAATGATATTTCTTTCTTTTCAGATTCCTTAGATTTTGTCAGTATGTCATCAGACGTAATTGATTACAAATGAAAAGTCGTTTATTGTATTACTTAAAATAATATTTTATACAAAATTAATTTTATCATTCTTATCTAGTAAACAGTTTTTCGTGTGTCTTTGAGTAGACTTTTTATTAAAAGCTTCTTTGGCGTAGGAGTCCTCTTTTAAAACTGACGTCATTTCTTGAGAAAAAAAGCGGTATTTCAAACCTTGAATGAAATTCTATATCTTTCTTAATTGAAAACAGTTTAATATATTTAAATATTATTCTTTCTCTGTATGTTGAATCGACAAATTTTTGGGAATCGCAATTGGTCCAATCACGAAGAAGCTGGGACAAACAAAACTTCTTAACAGTTATTTAATTAATTGGGACATTCGTTTCGCCAAAATGAAAATTTTCGTCGCATGGATGAACTTAAATTACGAGATGAAGTTCTGTGAGATTCTAGAAGTGTTCTTTCAGGTCATGGCGTTCTAATCGAAATGGAAAAAATACATTTCCAATGTGCCTAGTCTGTAGGAATAATTACCGAAGCTAATGTTATGTGGAAGAAACATGCAAATAATCTGTATGAATATTTTTTTCACTTTTGTGATAATCTATGAATTTCTATTTTTATTTTTTCTCACATCCCTATCCGCAGTTCATCATAATGAAGTTGATTGATTGATTGATTTTTTCGTGTTTCCGGGCGCGTTAACTGCTTTGGTCATTAGTCCCCTTAGTGTAGTGCATGTTGTTTTCTCGGGAGATGGCGGTGATCTTCCCCCGCTGGATGGCGAGATCCGGCACCGATCTACCGTCGGCTAGTGGGGTTTCCCCCTAACCAGGACTCTCCAACCAGCGGGGCACCGCTCCAACCGGGACAAGCTCTAAGCTCCCGACCGGTCTTCCGGAATATGTGGTAGTGTAGAGCATGTTAGTGTAAGTGTGTGTGTAAGGGAAGAGGATAGGACAAGGAAGAGGAAAGACAGATCGCGCGCAGTCCGTGGCCCGTTTGGTAGGGTACTGCTCCGGCATTCGCCTGGTTTTTATCGGAGAAACCATGGAAAACTACCGACCAGAATACCCGGCCGCTAGAATTCTCCTCCAGACAGTGACTGAATTAGACCTAGCTGAAAAGCTAGTGTCGAAAATCCTGCCGTCGTGGGGAGTGGGAACCTAGGGCCTCCCGGTTAGAGGCGCTGCAGTGATATCTGTTGATGCACTGAGCTACCGCTACCGGTTATAATGAAGTTCAATTATTGTTATTAAAGATGTTAATGATTGGGAAAGCATTTTATACTGTCAAAAGTTCGGTTCCTCACTTGCGAGTGAGGATGTCAGTTCTCGAGAATATTGAGCGAAATGATGCTCGCCCTCGTGTTCGATATGCCAAGTGTTACAAACGCCTGTTGCGCTCTCGAACACCTCTGTTGAAACCCAAGCACGGCCTCCCACCGCCTCTCGCAGTGATTCATGACCGTCGCACCGCGAATCTTGTAAGTATTCCAAAGACATTTTGCCTGCACTTAATTAGCGCACTAATGATAAATACCAGCCCTTTTTTGTCAGCAGGAGACGCGGCATGATTCCTACAGCAGCTTGCGATGCAATTATAAAGCTGCCTAATTATATACAATTGCCCTAATGAGGTGTATACTACCTCTTAGTGTTCTTAAGTTTGCCTTCGTGTGCGGGGGGCGGTTCCTTTAGCAGCCCACATCAGCGCCTTTAAGTATCGTGCTTGCGTTCTGCTGCACTGATTTAATAGCCCAAATAAGACGTTGCTCATAGACAGCTTCAATAAAAGTAATATCACATACGGAGCAATTAACCTGGATATCTGCGAGGGAAAGTGAAGTGAACGAAGGTTTTCTGGAAACATGCGTCGGAACCAGTTCTGCCTGTCAGTCCGCGCGGAGGCCGTATTTAATGCTGTCTTGGTGGGTTTGCGGAGATGTTTACAGAACGTTCAGCGTTAGAACGTCAGGATGGTGTTATGTAAGAAGAGAAAACATTGATAAAATTACTTTGGACGGTACGTTCTAAAATGATCTTCTTGTCCGGTAGATCAGTAGTCTCACGTCTGGTGCGTTGTTCCAAATTTATTAATATCTACGTTTTATTTTAATATTCTAAGACGTCAAGATAATGTATTGAACATATTTAAGGTTCGAGTATTTATGCTATTTATAAATACATCACACTTTTATGAAGCGACTATAACTTTTATTAAATATAGACTGAGTAGTGGATGCCACATAAAAGTAGGTTTATGTGTCATACACGAAACAGGATATTGACATCTCCTGCATTCTTTCAGAATATATAGGTACTCATCTGATTTTAACAAAGACAGCAGGAGGAGTTACATTCAGGATTTATAGCCGTGTCCCACAGTCAGATAATAACCTCTCATTAATGCCTAGCTTCTAATGTTTGACATTGTTGCACAATATTCCTCGTCTTGTTCCATTCGACACTCCAAGAAAGACTGCAGCAAATGTACTGAGCAATGAATATAAATGAGTGAGTGATTGCATAGCGGTTCTTTAATTATAAAAGGTCGGGACGTGACAGAAGTGGAAAGATCGATGTTCATCATTTTAGAATCTCATTTACGTCCCAAATTGCTGGAGGTCCCTTGAGCCTCATTCCATTTCTGGTCTGAAATTTCTCTTGAGAACATTGCAAACACTGTACTACTATGGCCTACTTATTAATTTAGCGAAAGAATGATGGAAAAACGTTTTGCTCAGCTATAACGAAAAAGACTTTGAATTGTAAATATAAATGTAAGATTTGCTACAAATCAGAATAAAATATCTCTTGTTTGGTTTTCATTTTAGAATATTTTTTCCACGTTTTCAAAAAAACTTATCTTGTTGTCTTCTTCCGCTCAGCTTAATAGTAGTACTATGCTTTTTCAAGACAAAAGTTACAGGATGCTCTTGCCCTATATCGCCCTCATTATTTCTATTAGGTTCAATTTATATTTTCTTAGAGGTTAGTGGTTGCAAATATTATGTATTTCATTTTGCTACTTTTACACACGACTATTTTATTCACTTTGCTCATAAAATCGCAATTTTTCTTTTCTTCAATTAACCCAACCGGAAGCAGGCGTCTTTAGCTGCGATTAGCATTTTGATTTCATGAGCCCTGGAGGTGCTCGAATTTAATCCCGCTCAAGGTTGGCAAATGTTTGAGATGCGATATCTACACCTCGCCGTGTTGCATTTACGACATGTTAAAGAACCATTGAACATCGCTTGTATAATCTCTGCAAAATTAATCCATGGAAGAAATAATTAATTAAAATCATGATTGAAGTGAGACAAAGGCAGTGAACACAGTTGACAATGAAATTTTAATGCTCAAGTAATTGTTTGTGAACACGTCAAACGAATTCCCTATTATAGATTTACCAAACAACTAGTTGAATTTTATAAAAACGAAGATGGTGCTAGAGACAATAGAATGGTTTAGTATTGTCAGAAAGTAAATTCAACATTGGAGGAGTCACACGAAAAGAAGTTCAAGATCGGGAAAACTCTAGAAAGAAAATTAATAATTGTCATATAGCACTGAAAATATTATGAACAAAACCTGAAAATTTTGGAACCGAAGGAAAAATATACACTACAAATGAATATAGGAAATTTGGCTCAAAAAATAGAGAAAACGCTTCTGAGTACTTCGCTCAGTGTCAATTACGCGTATTCGCAAGGAAAAAGAAAGATGATTTGAAATGCACGTATGCATACGCGTACGCCAGAAGAATTAACTGAACAAGTTGAGGCGTCATGGAAACTTGCGGTGCCAATTAGTGCGTAAGTCTTCCATCGAGTATGCATTACGCGTGTCGCGACCGACTCCCCATTTGCGGCGATCGTTTGTCGGACAGATGTCGGTCGGAGGAGATGTCCAACAGTCCAACTAGTTTCCCTAGACATCATCTCAGCAGATGGTTTCCCCGTTCCCTTTGATTGGCTGATTATTTCATTTTTCCAGGATCATCAACTTCTCTTGCCATTATATACATTCACTAATCATGGTAATTAAAACAATTCTTCGAACTTAAGAAAACTCGATATTTTGGTTTCACTGACCTTACACTCGCATATTTACTCGAATATGGAATGTTGAATGCTTTCAATAGATCGATTACAACTTGCACAATGAAATGATAAACAAACGACTGCAAATAAGCGTTCATTAAATTTATCTCAAGATATTATGAAAATTCAGAGTAGATTGTATTAAACAGTTAATACGTGTAAGTGTTAAAATACCTAGAGTCCTCTACCTTACAAAGCTCAAAATTCTCTCTTAAACGGAAACTTAAATACAACATTTTAAATATAAAGAATAGCTGAACCCCGTCAATTACATTCCACAAAAGAAAGAACTGTAGAAAGTTACTACAAAAAATAAACAGAAGCACTAAACTATTACCGTATGCGGAAACTCTCAACTAAATTGAAACTCATCCCCAAAATACTTTCTGATGGCGTTCAGTATTTAATATCGAAGATGAAATGAGGGACGTTTATCCCAAATTTGGAATTCATTATTAACTATAAACACATATTTAAACAAGTTCTTGAAAACGTAATTGAAATAATTTATACTTACCAAGATCTGGACTTACAAGTTGTAGTGGACTGGAGCAGGAAATCCTGCCATGCACTTTAATTTAAAATCGTAATGCATTAAACATAATTATACTCACTGATTTTTTTTGTAAAGGAACACATGTTTCAAATGATGATAGACATGTTTCTAAACTTTACATTTAAGGATACTCAAACTTCGATCGTAAAAATGTCGCTATCTTCGTTTTACTAATTACACACAACAATGCTCGCGCTGTTTCACGACCATCTTGAATTTTTTATTATTACTATTATTATTATTATTATTGCTTTATTATTGTTATAGTTGTACAACAATAGCATTCAAACCTGAAATTTATGGAAGTAAACTCCAGTTAGTCCAATTAATCAATCGCCGTTGATTTTCAGCGGGAAAATTTCATTACGGCATGTATAAGTAGTATGGCAAATGCCCGGTGAAATTAACACTCCGTCAATTCCAGATCTAACAATTACCATATTCGTCATCATGCAGCGGAGGATTTATTAATTGATTAATTGTTAGTGAGTCCGAGTGCAACTACTATGGTCATTTGTCCAGTAAGTGGTTGTTGTTTTTCATCGAGGGATGACTTATCTTCCCCCACTGGAAGACTAGATCCGGCGCCGACCTACCGTCGACTGGCAGGGTTTCCCCTAGCAGGTATCTCCCACCAGCGGGACACTGCCCCAGCCAGGACAACTTCTAAGTTCCTGGCTGATCTCCCGACGTGTGTGGTAGTGTAGTGCATGTTAGTGTCAGTGTGTGTGTAAGGGGAGAGGATAGGACAAGAAAGAGGAAGGACAGATCGCGCGTGGTCCGTGGCCCGTTTGTTAAGGCACTGCTCCGGAATTTGCCTGGTGTTGATCGGAGAAACCACGGAAAACTACCGATCAGAACAGCCAGCTTCTAGAATTCTCCTCCAGACAGCGACTGAACTCAACCTAGCTGAAAAGCTAGTGTCGAAAATCCTGCCGCCGTCGGGACTCGAACCTAGGACCTCCCGGTCAGAGGCGCTGCAGTGAAGCGGAGGAGGAACACCGCCACCCCTCGGGACAAAACCTTCACTACACTAACGGGACCAATGACTTTATCAGTTGACGTGCTCGAAAACATCAACCGAACAATTCCGTGATGCGACTGGCGAGGTATCCAATACCGCGTGGTCTTCGTGTGACGGCCGCAGCCTCCAGACGCCGCGCCGGCCTCGCGCATAAGGAGCGAATTGGCGCCGCGCGGGCGTCCAGCGGCCTCCGTCGCGGCGCCGCGACGCCGCCACGCAGCCTGCGTAATTGGCAGCAGCCGCGTAATTGATTCCCGATTCGGGGCGACGTTTGATCCGCTTCCTGCAGCGCCAGCGGTCGTTCTTCGGAAACCGGCCGCCGTTTCCGGCTTATTTTCGCGGAAAATGATCCTCATATGCATACGTTTTAAACGCGGAAAGATGCCGGAAGTTGTTTGTGCGGTGAATGCTGTACTAATATTTTTGTCCTTAAAAACTATTCTTGAAGTGAAAATTAGCTGAAGTCCAAATCTGAACCGTAACGGAGGGATCTGGTTTCTACAGTCGGTCATATGTTAACATTCAATCATAAGTTGGTTTTGCTTTTTTATTGTGTTTCGAGTATGTTGAGCGTGTCTTTTTGGTTATTGTGGTAAAAAATAAGCGGTGAGCTTTTGTAGAAACAAAAAATGTGAGATGTTCTTGAAAGAATAAATGAGCATGTTTCTACTCAATGTTTTTACTTTCTCGACATTCCAAGTACTTTGTAGGAAGAGAAAATTATGTTATCGTACGCCGGTACACAGCGATTTTTTCCCTGTTATCTTATTTTTTCAGTGCGGCTAAAGTAGAAAAAATTAAACTGATGTTATTACCTTAAAAATATCCAGCCTTGTTCATTTCTGGTCGTAAGAAACACTTGCCTGCTCCTCATGATATTAGCATTCAATCATTCACAGTTTTGGCTTCAGAAGTGCAGATTCACATAGAAAATGTTTATTTCTTTATTAATTTTCCACATTTGTCACAGTCTTTACATCACCGAAACTTTCTACGCGTTTTCAAGACTTCAGACATTGTTGTAGGCTTAAGAGGTCATTAAAGTCATTTGCAAACAGTGGGTGCACTGCTCTTCAGACGGCTTGCTGTTGGGCTGTTACTTCTGACGGCCTACGAGGATAATCAGGAGCAATCGCAGGGCCGTGGGCTATACAGACTGTCGTCGTCGTAATTTGCACCTCAATTACAATTCACGAATTTGCTGTTTTATTTCTTTTTACCCGAAAAAAGTGTATGCTTTCTTCGGTAAATCTTAGAGTTCTTCTCAGAGCTTCCGCTGACTACAGGCACGGCCTTGCGGACGCTACAGAGAAATAGTCACGAAACCGCTGTGCAGAACTGCTGTGTAGTTTCTCAGCAAAATGTCAGAGGGAACATTCACATGAGCAGAGGATAGTGGAGTGCCCTGAATTGCCTTATTACATGTTTAACGAGATCACTTTTTGAGTTGCCACTTAATTTGTCAGCAAGCTTATCTTATCATTTATTACATGATGTTTTCCGGCATATTGTACTATATGCGTAAAAGTTCTATGAGATTTGCAGATATTTACTGGTAACTTTTTTTAGAAGCAGGGATTATTAAATTAAAGGCTGGAAAAACGGTTGGCTCTTCTGGATATTAATTAGGGCATTTTTATTAGCAATTGTGCACATTAACAGGGAATAACAAACATTCTATATTCCAATTCAATTTGATGTTTTAGTTCTTTCATCGATGTTTTAACTCCTATTTGCAAGAATATATAAATATTTTATGTAGTTAATGAAGATGGAATGCAGAGTTCGATAACGATTGTTGACAAGAGACAAATTTGTACGTCGTAAACATATGATTAAAGTTTCAACAGACAAATGTGTCCTTCTTACTCGTTCATTAGATTGTCCGCAATATATCTGCAGAAGCAATAAATCTGCTGGTAATTTAACGTTCCTTTGAAGACTGAACGTGAGATTGATGTAGGTCTGCAACAAGGTTAGGACAAATAAATCTTTTCCCCGCACCTCTTGAGTCAAGAGAAGCGGGATATAACAACTAAAACAACCACGATTCAGTTTTTTAAATTTATTTATTTATAGTCGCTTCAACTACATAAGTTATTAGCGACTACTTAGTATCATTCACAGGTATAAACAACTATGTACATTAACAATTAGATACAATGGAGTTACATTGTGAAAAACAGGAAATTTGGTCATGAAATAAGTTACATTGTTCAAGCAACATGTTGCTTTGTTGAAATGCAATACCAACAACAAGAGTTAACGAAAATTTTGTTTTGCACTTCGACAGAAGTTTAAATTATCATTACATATCATTAAGAATATTACAATTTTCACAAAATTTTATTAATTGGTTCTGATATTCTGTCAAATGCATTGCAATTGCAAATGCAATTAATGCATCTAAAACTTTATTCTGTTTTGTAGATTGTCTTGGATGATTGAATTTATGGCAGTTTTTTATAATGTAGTATCGTTAAATTAGTGTTACAAATATCACAAAGTGGAGGGGATGTTTTGGCAATTAAAAAGAGATGGATTAATTGTTTGTGGCACTCTTTTATTCTGGGTCGTACGACTTGTCCTCTTCGGTTGAGCTTCTTAGATTTTTATTTTGGTAAAAGTTATTAATTTGTTTGGGTAGTTGAATAGCTTTTCATTCTTTCCATGTGCTGTTCCATTTTTCTGTCATGCATTTTTCTAAATTTTTTTTCTTCGAATTATCGAAGGCAGTATGCGTGAAGTGAATTTATTTATTTTTTATTTATTTTACGTCAAAAACAGTTAAAAACTGCGTATGACGTGCTACGGGGAAAAGTGAATTGTGTGCACATTTTCAAAATTCTGTGATCCCTACACTAAGTCATATACTACTTAAATTTTGAATTTTGAAAGGGAGAAGAAAAACAAAAACTCCCATGTAGTAAAATCTATTTAAAGGATAAATAAGCAATAAATTTTGAATTTTGAAAGGGAGAAAAAAAAACAAAAAACTCCCATGTAATAAAATCTATTTTCAAGGATAAATAAGCAATAAATTTTGGCTCTTATTACTTCCTGCCGCGACAACATGGAAACGATAATTTGAAGAATTGTGTTTCCACTGAATTCTAGAAGACGTGCACAGAAAATGAAGTTACATTTATGTCCAGAAGCAAAACAAGGGCCATCTCAGCATTTGCTCAATGGATCAGGGAAACTGGACGAAAAACCTGATCGAGATGGGGGTCATTGACCCGGAAGCTGTAGTACAATAGTTGTTACAGGTTGTTTATACTCATTTATACAGTCCAAATGGTAAATAATGCATTATGTATCATTGTTAAAATTAATGTTACTTTTCTTGTGATGCTCAGTATAGTCTCTAATTGTATAGAAACAGTTATGCAGCAGAAACGATTTCACTTGGGATTTAAACTTTTCTATTGAAGTTAATCGTTTAATGTCATCTGGCAAAGTGTTGTAAAATAATGTACATGAATATTTTTCTTCTTCCGTATGTCTACTAAGGTCGTTGTTGAATTGTTCCCCGTTATATCCTCGAGAATTTAAAGTTGAGGTGGAAACGAAGCAGCAATAATACTTCTTCCAGTAGATTTGATGTGGTGGTATTGTTCTTGAATCATTTTAGACATTTCATTATTTGTAGATTTTCTTGCAGGATTTCTGTATGACTTTTGAGGATTTTGTAAATAGAATGGGTTTAAAAGAGGATAACCTTTGAGTAGCTCTTAATGCAGACAGAAGGGCATAGGATTCTGATGAGTTTGGGCCAATGCTTTGGGGTACAAGGTACTTATAGAAAGCATCCCGGGGGAGGGTGCACTGCCATTTCAGTTCCATTGTTTCTTTTCCTGGAATTTGATATAAACTGGACAGTTATTTTTGTATTTGAGGGTTGTTTCATTAATTTGCTTATTCCATTCTTTGGATGAATTGGTGTTGGTCTGTGCGATGGTCTGAGTGATGTTGCTGTTTTGTAATTCAAGGAGAGTCAAATCAGAAGTGAGTGGTGGCTTAACCCATGGCGGAATTATGAATTTCTGCGTTTTTCCGTTCTAGTAATGTTCACCTCGAGATCGGGCAGAAGTCCTCTTATTCTGCAATTCAGAGGCTTATATCTGGAATTTGTATTGTTGATAACATGCTGATGTGGAAATATATCGTTGCAGATGATAAAGTTTGAGGAAGAAGAAGAGCTAATGGCGTACTTGAGGATTGCTACTTCTCTGAGGTTCGTGGCTTCAACCAACATGCTGCCTTTTGCGCTGGTGAAAAAGCATCCATCTCAAATTCGTGGGCACATGTGGTGGATGGATTCGAATTCCTTCAGTGTGGTTTTGCTTGCGGATTGAATCAGAATGGATTCAAATTCTAATTTGGACCTAGTTGTAGCTTTGTTGTAATTTGGATCTACTTGTAGCCGTAAGAAGCAGTAGATTTTTATCTGACCCCCTGGTTTTATGGTGTAAATATTTGAGAATACTAATTCTATTTTTGCATTCGGATTCAGGCTCCACTAGAACAAATAAAAATGTGGAGAAAAATATTCGTTCATAGATAAACCTTTCTTTCACCAAATGGCTGGATTTTCACTAAGTCAAGGCAATGAAGACGTAATTTTTCCCAATGCTAAATTACTGCCTACTGCCTCTTCTAAGAGACTGGAAAACGAATAGTAGGTGCAGAGCGATGATGGCAGCTATCATCGACTTACCCACTGTCATTAAGAAAATGTACATTAAACCGCACGAACAACTACGTGTTAAGGTATATTTCTCAGCCATGACTTCTTAATTTCATAAAAAATAATGAAGTTTAAATTACGCAGTGTTTAAAATTTTTAGTTTTATAAGTACTACTTATTCTTTGATCGCAGTATAATAGTACATGAGAATTTCACGAGTCTTTCACGCACCGGAAGTCATCCATATGAGGGGCTACCGAAAAGTTGAAGGTAACGATATCCGGATGTGTGTTCATGGTCCATGCCAAATGTCCCTCCTGGCCATACAATTATTTCCAGGGTTTTAGCTCCTGGAATTTGTTGTTTGACCTTCTGCAGATTTACTGAAGTTTTGCATATATGCTTCAAAAAGCGTTCCCACAGTTTGGGATGAACGAAGAACGCTGTTGCCAGAGAATGGGTTCCATTCTAGTGCACCTATACAATTGTCGATAAACAGATATAAAAAAAATAATTTGCTGAGTCCTTCCGTATTTTGCAGTGCAGTAACAATCTTACAATGCATCGAGAATTATATTATAATTATTATTAGTCATTTTTTAGAAAATAATAATAAGGGGCCTTACGAACTAAAAATGAGTTCACTGAATTTAAAAGGCGTTGATATACGCTCAGTTGTGGGTATGGAGAATTTTTGATTATTGTATTTCTAAATATTGCGTTGATATTGGGTTCATGATTGTAAGAGATTTAGTTAAAACTATTGGGAAGCATTTCATAGCATTTGTTGTTTTGTGATTGGTTGGTTTCATATTTACGATCTGTTCTAGTCGAATGTTAAATTTTGTTCATGAACTTTCGTTACCATATAATTAATAATACGATGTGATATATTAGCATAAATTCAATTACAAACAGAAAATTATATTATAAACATGAGTTTGTGACTTGAAATCATTTTGGAAGTGTTTTGGTTCCATATGATTTCATTTCACATCATATGATATCAAATAATTATCTAATAAAGAGCCGATGGACGTTTCTACAGCGAATTCCAGACAAACCAAAAAAACGTTTCGTTCTTATGAGTGACATGTTATTGTAACTAAAATTTACTAGTTCCAATAATAGATCAATTTAGTTCAAGAATGTGTGCAAACGCACACGGAAAAACATTAAATCTGTTAAAAATGGTTTACAATTTTTCATTTCTCCGTAAGCTGCTTCGATTTATAGTTTTTATCGCAATCTACGATCGTATATAACTAAGTTTTGATCTCAAGTATTTGTATGTGTCACGTGGTTTTGTCAATTTGGCACCCTCAGCGCAGTTATTACATATTTTCTTCCGTTTGCTACCAACGAAATCTTCAACACTCTCTATGGCTCTGCAAATATTCACATTACTCTTACTTTTCCGTTTGTGAATATTGGAAAAGACTGTACCTGTTTTCTTGAACCAACTTTCTTTCGATATCGAGATCAGAAATCATTGAATGCAAATTCACTAGATGTATGTAAAGGCAATTAACATGCTGTTTTGGAATATCGCATGCAAACCTGTATTATGCCAGTTGAAAAAATGTGAAAAATGCCAGGCATCGTGGGAGATCATGTTTACTTCTCACCGCCGACATGTTTCGCCACCCAGGCTAGGGAGGGAGATTCGCTTCTGTGATACAGTTACAGACAGAGTGCAAGATCTACTTATTTTGTAGAAAAGAATCTTAGATTTAGACTCAACTCTCATTTTATATCCTGGAATACTATGTTTTTCCTGTCTTGTCATTTTTCGTACTTTCACATTTGCTCCTTTACTAATTGTGTGAATAAGATGACCTCTTTTATTTCTTTCTTTACTAATGTCTGGAATTTTTCTAAAACGTGCATTCTTCTTTCATAAAATTACTTTTCTACAAGTATCGCTTAGACAAAAAAAAATCATCCGATGGTGATATCTATATTTTCCCGTCCCAGCAAATGTCACTCTCTGTGAGCCATTCAAATTTAAGACGGTGTACATCCAGTGCTCTCCATCGCCACAAAGCAGAAAAATTGCCTTCTGTAACCCTTCTAGCGAAAATTTACTTTCTTCAATAAAAAAGTGGGAAGAAAAAATATTTAATTGTAGTTAAAGTATTATTTACTTTAAAACTAAAAATATTTTATAATAAAAAAATACATAAGAGGGATTGTTTTTGTTTGAAATATTAGGCTGCATTGATTCTTCTGCCCAAGTCTTGTTTTATCTGGACGCCGCTGTCTATAACATCACTTGTCCAGAAGTTCGAGGATAATGAGCGTTTGAATGCCTCTGTGACACATCAAACGACCATTATGGAAAAGTTGGAAAAACATGCGCAAAACTGACGTTTTTCTTTTAATATCGTGCAATTTAATCTGACCACAAATCGTGAAGCATAATCATTTGCTGCGATCTATTTTGTTTGAAAGAAACATCAATAAAGCGCATTCATCCCATTATCATTCTGAATTTATGCACAGATTAGAAGTCAGAAACAATTCCTGTAAGTTAGGTGAGATAAGCAGTCATTAAACTTTATGTACAAATTCTTGGGTGAGATATCAACACCACATATTTTTCAAAACGTTTAAAGCTGTCTACATGATTTATACTTCGCGTTTGATTTACGGCATATATTTTAATCTTCTTTGGTTTGAGTGGTTTACAAGTCGTTCCTTTATTCCATGAAAACAAGCAACATAGTTTGCAAAGACGGAGTGCCAGAGCGTCTGTTTTCTGTGCGGTGGTAGCGGCAGCCGCCTCTCTGCTCGCTGCGCTAAGACACAGACGGCAGCGGCGCCCGAAGTGGGGGCGGAGGCATGGTTGAAGGAAGAGCTGCGGCGATGCAGGCGATGGAGGCGTAGACGGTGACCGGAGGGGGCGGGGGGAGGAGCGGGGGGCGGGGGGTGGGGAGGCGGAGGAGGCGGGGAGGGGCGAGGAGGCGGCGAAGGAGGCGGCGGAGGAGGCGGCGGCGGAGGAGGCGGCGGCGGAGGAGGCGGCGGAGGAGGCGGCGGCGGAGGCGGCGGCGGAGGAGGCGGCGGCGGAGGCGGCATAGACGGCAGAGGAGGCGGAGGTGCAGGTGGTGGCGGCGGCGGCGGCGGAGATGGAGGCAGCGGCAGCGAAGTTCGCCCCAGCGGTACGGTTGCACCGCAGGGAGGCGGCGAGCGACGCCGCGTGGGTTCGGTCAATTCTTGACCTGCAGCGAACGCCCAGCGGCCGGCCGGCGAAGCGGTCCAGCCGCGGCGGCGGCGGCGGCATCAAAGCCAAAGCGGGATTGCCAGCAGCCGCATAGCACCGCCGTGCCGCACGGGAGGCAACCCGCCCACGCGGCCTGGCGGGCGCGCGGCCCCGCCGTCGTCTGCTCCGTAATTCGTTTGTTCCAATTTGCGGGGCCAAAGCAGTGGCACGTGTTCCGTTAGCAAGATCCAGAGATCTATCGATTGCTGCTCTTAAAATAATATCATACTGCATTGCCTCTACTACAAGTAGTCTCCAATGAAAATGTTTAACTAGAAGTTCTAAAAAATCGTTAATTTTATAAAACCTAGTAGATGTTATGGCACGTTGATAACACAGATTATTCACTAAGTATTGCACTAAAAATTACATAATATCAACACTTAATTACAGGTCCTTTTTTATTATTTTTTTATTTAATTTTATTTTTTTTTTTTTTTTTCGAGAAAATTATGATCTTAAAGTTAGAGTTCTGGGTTAATTAGTTGACAACTTTCAAATTAAAAGCAATTAGATTGAACATCTCGAAAACTAAAAAATTCATCTACCTGTTTAGTAAAATTAATTTTCGGGACCAGTGTTTCCCTCTTCCTCGAAAGTCCTCGCATTCACCGTGTTGTCATCCACCCTATCATTCTGTTGTTGCTTACCTTGGAGACAACTGTTTGCTAAATACCCACCTATTAAGATGGGTACATCGACAACAAAACGTGAATGTTTCAAAACCTATTTGTTCAAAATTCAAACATCGATGTTATTATTCGCCTATTGCTCCAAAACCATCGACATTTTAAAACAAAATTTTAATTGATTAAGTAACCTCTAACATTTAAGTTCGCACGCGAGAGAAATTAATTTGACGTATTTATTCATGTATAATTCAGATTTCACTGTGAAAAGCGCAATAAGTACAATTAACAAATCAGCCTGAAATCCAAGGAGCTGACGGTCATCTAAATGAGTGGGAGCATTCTCTGTTCCCCGTAGAAGGGGAGCCGCTCCGCCTACTGCACTTCTTTCGGCCACTTCGCGTGCGAAATGCGAGCAAAGGCTACACAACACCAGGATATCAAGGCCACCTGTCGGGATAGAGGTGGCCAGCTGGATGAAGGTATTATAAACAGCGTTTGCTCGTTGAAGCGCATGAACTGACAGGCAAATTTTAAGTTATAATATCGTATTTTAATTTTTACAAAATTGTTGTTATAGAATTTTTTTCATTCAGAAACAAAACAACGAGAAATTAAAACGTCGAACATTAAGTGGCAGCTTTAACATAATTTTATAAAATCATCGATATTTTGAGAACATCAACATCGATATTATTAAGTACAGGAGAGTAGGCGTAAGTAATGACATTATGCCTACTCTCCTGTATTAATAATTTCGCTCCATCTCTTATTGTCATATATGTCAACTCGACGATTGCCTCCGCCACCGCCTTCCTCTTTATGCCTTTGCCTTCATTTCCATCACCACGCCCTCCCCCCCCTTCCACCATAGTGCCTTGCCACACCCTCCCAACCGAGACCACCGACCTTAACCATCATTTCCGACTGCTCCGCCATCGGCCTCTTCCACCGTTGCCCATCTCCAAGGGCCACCGAGTGCACCGGATCTTTGCCCCCCACCACCGCCACCGCCACCGCCACCGCCACCGCCACCGCCACCGCCACCGCCACCCGCCACCGCCACCGCCACCGCCACCGCCACCGCCACCGCCACCGCCAACCATCCATGCTGCCAACATGCTGTGTCCTGCCGTTGTGGTGACTGCTCATATCGATCTGCACCCATTGGTGGTGGCGGCTTCCTGAGAGCGGCACGCGCCACCGCCTCGGGTGCTCCTGCCACACGCGCCGAAGCCTTTGTCCAGACTTGAAGCGGGGCATCCGGCACCAGGCACGCCTCAGCGCGTGGCGCGGGGAATGCGAGGCCCGATTCCACCCGGTGCGCTCCACTGGGTGACCTCTTGAAACGAATCTCGATCAGATCCCGATGTAGCTGAGGTGCGCAAAGCGGAGCTTGCTGCAGATTCTCTAGATGTTCTCCCTCTTCATCCATCATCGCTTCGTCGTCATCCAAATGAAATAGTCATTTATGCCCCAAGAGTTCTAATCATCGACGGGGGCAAAAAGTCTGAGGGCCAAAGGCCCTTGGGCGTTTTGTCCCCGCGTCGCCCGTCGTACTATTTTATTTCTTCATCAATTTTAATTATTTGTATTTACTTATTCACTAAGTCGATATTAACTTGTCTCGGCTTGCCTTTTCATATGTTCCTCCCATAATTCCCTCTCATAATTTCCTACGTAAGGGAACTTTCAAGCATCATTCAACTGATTTCATATTTCCCTTACGGTCCTTTCAATCCAGATAATTTATACAGTGTACATCGAACTTCGTACTGAAGGAAATAACAAGCAATAACGAATCACCAAAAATAAAAGAATGAATATCATCTAACCTATCCCTATCACATATCATCTAAAGACTCACTTACTTCAGGTATGTTCGAATAGGCTTAACGTCATAAAACAGACACTTGTAGTTTTTACAATTAGACCGAAAAAACCCCCGAATCGAAATTACGCATGTTTGAGACAACCCTGGCTCTGCCCCTGGAGGCATTTTCGTTTTTAATGCAGCTCTTCTGTTGACAACTGTAGCCGTAATTCCGCAAGAGTTGAATTGGAAAAGAAATAGTGATATATTGTGTCAAATTGCCGGAATTTGTAACCCTTCTGAATTCCTATTTTATTAAAGTTCGTAGCGTAGAGTCGTACATTATTTGCGATGATCAACCTTATTCTTAAGGCGGAACGAATGTTCTTGGGCTGGATGAAATTTTTTTCTTCAAAAATGCAGTGCTCATCCTCAATATTTTTTATTGGAGTTCAATGATTCATTGATTGTTGATGACTCCGGGCGCGTCAACTCCAAGGTCATTAGTCCTGTAGGTATAGTGCAGGTTTTCCCTCTGAAAGTGGCTGTCATCTTCCCCTGGATGGTGAGATCCGACGCCGACCTACCGTTGGCTAGCGGGATTTTCCCCAACCAGGTATCTCCCACTAGCGGAGCACCGCCCCAGCCGCGACAAGCTAAGTTCCCGGCCAACTAGTCTCCCGGCATGTGTGGTAGGGTAATGCATGTCAGTGGAAGAGTGTGTGAGGGGTCAGGATAGGGCAAGGAAAACTACCAATCAAAGCAGACGGCCGCTAGAATTCCCCTCCGGTCCGCGGCTGAACTTGACCTAGCTGTCAATGTAGTGTCGAAAATCCTGCCACCGTCGGGACTCGAATCTTGGACCTCCCGGTCAGGGGCACTGCAGTGACATCAGTTGATGCCCTGAGCCACATCTCACAGTTTGGGATTTTAGATACTGTTTTCACAAAGTACTAATAAATAGCAGGTTAAGTATATGGATCTAGGGTAATTGTTAATATTCCTCGAATTTTCTAAGATATTCAACTATCATTAATGTGATTATACATAGATTGTACGTGCTTTGGAAATTTAATGGAAGAGAAATGTAATGATGTAAAAATTGTTCACCTGAGAAAAGAATTCTGCCCAAAGAAGTTGGATCATCGTAATTCTAATAATTACTTATTTCAAAAAATTAAAATGTTACAATAGCTCGGAAAATACGAATATAACCAAAAATTCCTCTTCGTCCAACTCCTTACATTGCTACTTACTATTACTTGGAGAAAACAGCATTTCTGTATATTGAACTGTTTCAAAAATATTAGGGGTGTTACTAATTGTCAAAGAAATGATTACTAAATTTCTGCAAATACAATGAATTGCAATTTTTTCCGCATTTTATTGATACGTAATTTCTCTTGTACTTAGAATTAAGAATAGACCTCACTGTATAGAAGTAATTTCATTGCTGCAACCGCTGCAGACATGACAAATGGCTGGTGTTTCTAAAGTGTTATCAATCATACGAAAGTCGTAATTCAAAATCTTACAAGTTCTCATGGATGTAATAATAGAAGAATCGGGATGTATGCCTCTCTCTTTCCACAACCTTCATCCGTAATGATGTAAGGCCATCCAGACTTTCTCTGACCGTTACCTTTTCTCCATCTATGGATCTCCCACTTCCAGACGAGTATTTCTTCGTAAAATGCCAAGGAGATTAATGTTACTGGTTAACAAAGAAAACATTTCTTTAGAAAAAGGTTAAACATTTCATCCCGTTTTAATTAATTTCGGTTTATAATAACTTTACAATTTTATATTCCTTTTTAAGGGATCTACGTACTGTGAATTTGAGATGTAAAAAATGTAACAGAGTGAAATATTGGTCTAAAGACCTTCGGAGGGAAATGTGACTTACTACTTGGGAAATAATAAGATAGAAAAGACTACAATAAGAGAGAAGCAATGGGTGCATTTTGGAGTGTAGTGATATCTTTCTTTCCCATTCAAGGATTTAAAAAATGATTTTTAACAAATCATATCTCTTCTCTTCTTAAGAATACTTCTCTCCAACCTCTCCTTTTTCCTACCATTTTTTAATGTACGTCTGATTAAAGTTAATGGGATTTTCAGAATATATTATTACACTTTTCTTTTACATACATGTATTACCATATATGATTAGACCCTTACACCTTTCGGTGTAAGGATCCATACAATAACCGCTTATGCTGCTCGAATATCCATAAATCATTTTCTGCAGTTTTCCTCAAAAATCACTACAGCACTGTAGAAAATTTAGCCAACTCAAGGTCATCTTTAAGGCGACTATTCACCTTTTCGCCTCTTTGCTAGACTGCAAGATCAGTGATGCAAGCAATCATGCATTCCAAGCATTCGATATCGGAAGTCTCGAGGCTTTTACCCAGCGACGCTCCATCGAACGTCTTCTCCGTTCTTTTAGCATACACATATTTTTAAAAAGCTTTCAGTTTCATTATTTAGCATTAAGATAGAAGACCAGGGTAAATATAGATTTAAGAAGGATGTGAATACGTCATGTAGTTCCTCCAACCTCAAGCCTCTTATGCGAGGTGCAAGATTCAAAAGTATCAATCGTCGCACAATTTTGAAGTTGGAGACTTTAAAGTTCAATGCTTTATTTCGAAATGTAGTCTTTCTTTTTTTCTTATATAGTAATTCATTCATTATAACATAGTTCAGTGTGTTTTCGTAATTAATGTACGATCATCTTATTTAAATATAATTAAATTGCCTTTTTTCCAACAGTTTGACGTTTCCATGAAAATTGTCCGATTTCAGCATATTTGTTTGGAGTTAAACTTATTAACATGCACTATTTATAGCGTTATGTAAAGGGATCCGAATGTTCGTGATTCAGAAGATGAGAACTATTCAACACTAGTATAATATTCAAATTTGGATGAGAAAAAATGTTTACATGTCTTGCTTCAAGTGTTGGAATTTAAAAAATTAAAATGAATTTTAGAAAATTCAAGAAACCAGATGAATAAAAATTTCCAAGGCAAATAACGAAACATCTGCTCCTGTCGAATGCATTGTAATTGGTTTGAATATTATTCTTGGCAAACTTTCAACTTATGAATTCCTAGAATGAAAATTCCGGTAAAACTCGTATCATTCTGAAAAACTCGTTCACTGAAATTCTAGTGACGTCTCAAGATTCTCCGTTCGAGAGACTTTCAGCGCTTTTCTCTCAAGCCACGAACGTATGCAAGTCTACTTTTTGAGATCTCTTTTACAAAGTACTCCAAGTCGAGAAAAGGCCTGTTAACGCATGTTTTACATGCGAGAGGGGACGGACACTGAGAAATCCCGCGCCGAGTACAAGAGCGCCACCGACTCTAAAAGGAAGACATCTTCGAGGAAGTGTATGAACGAGTAGGCGGTAACTTCACACAAGCCAGCAAACTGTATCTCAAGACAAAACGAGCACTGCGAATGAACATACCCGACTGTAAAGGCAAAAGGAAAACTCGCATCGGACGTGACAGCAGAACTCATCGAAGATCAGATCTGGACCAGATGAATTGAAATGTACACAGCGACTGATGCAGGACCCCGTTAAGGCAGATGCCTATCGCGCGTGCTCGGACCGCACTACCGAGGGGCAGACTCAGCCTGAGGGGCTGTGGAGTAGAGCAGGAGCTAGGCGAGGTCCTAGTGTCGCGTAGGAAATCTGAAACGGGATAGGGAAGGTACCCGTTGTGTCCCGAGATAATGGGTCGGTCACGACTACTTCATTTATTCACGATTCTTATCTGAAAGAGCCCAATTTGTATGGCTGCTTCTTAAATTGAATTCGAGTCGGTATGGTGCATATGTTAGTTGCATACGTTGTCTTTATAGTGTGCTGGATTGTAAGTGGGCAAGTTTGTGCTTTATATTTGGTAAAACATTATTCAAATATTTATTAAGGAAGAAAAATATTTATTAAGAACTGGGACGTTTTTTGTATTTATCATTTGTCTACCATTTTCAGAAATACTGATAGTATTGAGTATTTTCTACATCGTTTTAGGAAACGCTCGAAAGTGTAAAGATTCTTCAATTTTCAAGGTCTTAATTTTTAGGAAAGATGTGAGCAAAGTGTCTATTGTAAGTTTATTTCACATGAAATACTGATTGCACGTACAGTTGCATTTTATTAATTTGGGAGAAAATTTATGGTGTTAAACGAGATTTCTTCTGTACTTTTTTAAATAATGAAATATTATCTATCTACCTCAGTTCAAACGTTTTTTTACAAATTTTCTAATATTTTATCATTTTAAATCATTTTTTTAAAGAAAAAAAAAGGTTTTTATGTGAAAAAAATAGCTTTGAGGTAAACTATACATATTTTTTAATATATGATTAAAAAGGTGATACATCGAGTGTGGTGAAGATTAGTCACCGAACCTTTAGTTAAGTTTATTTCCAGTCAAATTTGAACATAGCTCTCTTTACCGTATAACATTTATGAGGTTCTTTACATACCCAAATTTCACAAACGGATAACTCACGCATAAGTGACTTGGAGCTTAACTCTTTATACCCACTAGTAGATTTAACTTTTTTATATTAATCTATAAAAAATCTAATTTTTGCTGTTTGATGACATAACAACCTGTACACGGCGAACACAGATAAGTTGATTACAGTTTAAGTACTAGAATGAATATCTTTTTTTCTGTAACTATTCAACACCTTGCAACTCCTTGTTACTAACTTTAATTATTATTTTGATTTCAATATTATTCTATATATTAAAATATCTTGGAATATACAAATCAAGAAAATCACTCTTTCACTTTGAATCCTTTTCGGTTTGCTTCGCAGTGTTCACTATAGTAGGCCATTTCAACTACCTGGTAGCCCAGTGGACAAAAAGCGGAAGACGCGAAGAAAATTAGCAAACAACCAGAACGATACCAATTAAATAATAATTTATGTTAATAACTAGTAATTGCGAAATTATCATCGAAACAAAGTCCCAGTGACCCATCTTCTCTGGCGTAGTACATTCAAGTGAATTGCGGATGTGTTCAAGCCGATTATGGCTCTGGGAAATGCGTGGACTACATCGCAGACTCGACGTGTCGGGTCAGATAATTCGAAACAAAAAGTTTTAGCCGTTCGTTTCTAGCATACTATGTTCCATCTCGTAATGCAGTGATTACATTTTAGAAATAGGCCACAGAATATAATTGCCACTGTAATAAATGGATTGTTTTCTGGTATTTTTTCGTCCCTTTCTTCTGTCTTCCTCTCTTCTTTCTCCTTGAGTTTTCTTCTCCATTTTCTACTTTTATGATCCTTTCTCCTTCTTTTCCACTTCTGTAAATTTTATATTTGTGTGTTTTGTTTTGCTCGGCCCCATGCCGCCACCCTGACTGAGGTTTTTCTGTTTTCTCAATCGTTTAAGACGTATGACGAGATAACTCCTTACATCCCAGACCCACTCGTAAATATTCGTCAAAATTATTTGGATTTTTTCTTCAGAAGAGGTCTTGCGTTCATAATAGGCTGTAAGAAACATAAAATGTTTTTATATGCTACAATTTAATTGCAAGGAGAGTCGGATTGATTCTTTTAAAATTCTGTAATCATCAACTAGATGTAAATATAGGTGAACAAGAATTGAATTTTTAAGTGCTCTCTAAAACCTGTTGCCCCCCCCCCTCCAGCACACTATTTTTGTATAAACGTTTTCAGCAGTTCATTATTATTCGTCCCTTGGTAGTTTTTCTGTTAAAAAAAGAGAGATTAAATGTGTTACAATTGCCATTGAAACGAGATCAAAAAGGACAGAAAATTGATTTTTTTAAAATTAGCCTGCATTTCAGATTGAACATATATTTTACTAAAACAATCAATACAAATATTCACATCAATGAGTGGTGGTCACTGTGCAATATTGTTTTTTTATCCATAGATTTAGGCTGCCTTGCACAAAAATTTATTTTGACTCAGTTTTAACTTCAGTTTTCAAACTATGGACAAGTTCAAGACTGAGCTATATTTCCGACTTCTAATTGATTTTCTTACCTTCCATTGAACATATTTCGTGTATTTACGATATTTCAAGGCAATTGAATTTTAAAATTTTTTTTTTTTCCAAATGCTCAATTAATTTTTCTCCCGAAGAACAAACACGGGTTCTTTCGAAAAAAAAAATGGATGAAGAAAAGTATATTCAATATCCTCAACGGCTTAATAGCCTCTCTAATAACCACGGACAGATCGTGCTATGCGTATGCAATTACATTAAACTTCCAGCACATCGATCGTGACTTCTGCGAATAAATTTCAGCCCATTGCGAATCCCAGCAGAGTCTGTGTGCGCGGGCCCTCTTCCCCCTCCACTCCCCTCGTCCCCCTCCCCCTTTCCCCTTCTCCCATCCTCCCCCTCCACCCTGCCGGCGCAAAGGCGCACAGAGGCTGTAAATACAAAGCCTCCCAATTCACGGAATGCAAAGTCGTATATTCCAAATCCGCCGGCTGGCGCGGCCTCCCACCAGCGTTGGGTTTGTCGGGCGGGTGCAGGTCGGGACACCTCCGTGTCGGAAATTAATTTTAATTTTATTGCAACGCAATTTGTTTCTGTGTGTGGCGGCCCGCGCCTCGTACGCGATCTCGTGCGCGATGCAAGACCACCGCACCGCACGGCCGCCCCCGCCCCGCCCCGCCCCCACCCCCGCCGTGGCGATCCCGTTGCTCCCTGCCGCATTGTTCCAGGCTGTCGGTTCGCGGCGCGATGCATATAATTCGACTGGAACAAACTGGACCTTTGGCCTCCGTGCGAGAGAACGGGAGGGGGGAGGGAAGGTGCAGGCGGTGCGGGAGGTGGAGGTGGAGGAAGAGCCACATGTGCTCAGGAATCCGTCCGACTGCAATGCGGTAGTTCCCGAAAAATACACGCTCTCTGGTTGCGTGCACAGTGGGTGCACAGCTTAGCAAATTCGGTCATCGAACAACATCGTGGTTTTGTAATGACGTGTCACTTTCAGCGGGACATCAACATTGAACTACTTTTTACTATCAGAACGAGTCCTATATTTCCTAAAGTAAATTATTCATAAAAAATTAACATTGAAAACGTTCCTGTTTTCCTCATATTATTTATTTTAGAATGTTTCTTCGATCAAATTCCTACAGTAATAGAAAAGATAATGAATTCAGTGAATTTCTAGGAACGTATAGCTCTCAATTAACAACACAAAAACTGTG
Organism: Teleogryllus oceanicus; assembly: GCA_964035755.1. Classification (NCBI taxonomy): domain Eukaryota; kingdom Metazoa; phylum Arthropoda; class Insecta; order Orthoptera; family Gryllidae; genus Teleogryllus; species Teleogryllus oceanicus. The sequence continues at coordinate 67,590,510 of CAXIVR010000008.1, read as the reverse complement.
TAGAACTGAAGTGTTCACGAATGAATCCCGTGGAAAAGACGATCTACCACTTGAGGCTGCACTATTCATGCCACCCATTTCCCAGAATAGACTCCCAGGGCGACTGGAGGAACAAGGATTTGAGAACGAAAGCATCGTCAGCAATGAGATATTGGTTTGCTTGTGAGGTGTAATTGGCATTTGTGTACGAGTAGAAATTCAAGTTATCTTTTTTTATTTAGAAGATGAGTAGTTTCATATGCCTTTGCCTATATCTTCATATCTACGAACTAAGTTTGATTTTGATTTGATTTATTTGCGGCAAAAAACAATAGAAAATGTATGTGATGTATTGGAGAGGAGGATAATGTGTATGTGTGGGAGAGACTTTTTACTCCACATAGTTGAATTATGAATCAAAGAATTAAAATATAGTCTGAAAGACTTGTAGTAGAAATTCTTCTAGACGGCAGATCTGAATACAATTGCGTCGGAAGACTATCTTATTAATCAATGTGTCGTTAAAGACAATTTTAATTTTGTAATTAACGACTTGCATTTTCTACGTAAATAAAGACACGTTTTATTTATATGTATTATTATTATTATTATTATTATTAATATAATTAATACATAAAGTAGCTGTAAGTTAATTTTCAATATCATTATACATTTGTAGCTTAAGGTTGCAGATTATGATTGGGGATGAACGGGCGAAGCAGAAGTGAGCGCCATGAGCAATACTTAACGTATTCATGGTTACCTAGGACACCATTCGAAGCTATCCTCACACAATAAATTATTGATCTACTAAACAATAATAAGCCCTATACGGATCTACAGCATACAAATTCGGGACACTGCAAGCAGGTCAAATCTTTCCATTTTACAAATATATGAATCAAAAACGCTTAGGATGATTGCTGGAGCACCATGGTACATCCCAAAAACAATTCTACACAGAGACTTAAAAGTACCGACAGTCTTTGAAAGAGTCAAAACAATCAGCTGAAGCTATCTTGGACATCTGGAAAACTACCCAAATGTTATAGCCATTAACCTGTTGGATAAGTTAATGGCTAAATCCTTCATTTCTTTACTATTAGATAATTGTGATTTAGAAATCAACCGTTTCAGACTTCAGGCTTCAACCATTACAACTCTCTCTCTCTCTCTCTCTCTCTCTCTCTCTCTCTCTCTCTCTCTCTCTCTCTCCTCTCTCTCTCTCTCTCTCTCTCTTTCTTTCTCTCTTTCTCTCTCTCTCTCTTTCTCTTTCTCTCTTTCTCTATCTCTATCTATCTATCTATATATAGGAACTGGGGTGCGGGGGGGTGCGGGCTTGGGAAGGGGCCCCGCTTGCGCCGTCGCCCACTGTGCCGCGCGCTTCCGCGAAGCCGCCGTCCGCCCCCGCGGGGCGCGCCACCCCTCGTAATCAGACGGCGCGGACTTCATAAACACCCCGCTGCGAATATCGAGCTCTTTGTTCGCTTCCCCGAACGCCGCCTGGTGATTGTTTTTCCGTGCGCGGCGCGCCCGCCCTCCCTGCTTGGCCCACCCCCTCGGCGCACGAAGTCCGGACGCTCATCCACCTATCGGCTGCTAACTCGTTCGGAGTTCCCCTGCTTGCTTGTTTCGGCCGGCCGTGCACGCCTGATCCTCGTGTTTCATCAACCTCCCGCTGGACCGTTTTTCCTTCTCATCGTTTTCCAGATCATCTCAATGATTATTCCCTCATTACGTCATCGGTGATAACTCTCTAGCTGGTTCAGCCTCCTGTTTGATTACCTTGCTTTCGACCACCCTCTCGATTGATGTCTTTCCCGTTTGTCTCACCCTCATGTTATATTTCACTCTCCAGCTTCATCACCTTACACCCATTCCCTCTGTTTCACTCTTTTCTTTCACGTACTCGTTTTTCTGAAAGACAGTCTTCTCTCGCGAAATTCTGCAGAATTGCAGCAATCTGCGCTGATGATGATCGTTACGCGATCGAAATTACCTTTACAAAATATTGATAACTAGACACATTTTTTAAAATTCCGATAAAAGCATATAAACACGTAAATAATAACAACTTATTCATCTACTGACATCGGGGGCGGTAGCTCAGTGTACCAACGGATGTCACTGCAGCGCCTCTGACCGGCAAGTTCTACGTTCGAGTCCTGACGGCGGCAGGATTTTCGACACTAGCGTTTCAGCTAGGTCGAATTCAGTCGCTGTCTGGAGGAGATTTCTTGCGGCCGGCTGCTCTGATTGGTATTTTTCCGTGGTTTCTCGGATCAACGCCAGGGGAATGCCGGAGCAGTACCCTACCCAACGGGACACGGACCGAGCGCGATCTGCCCTTCCTCTTCCTTGTCCTATCGTCTCCCCTTAGACACACACTAACATGCACCACACTACCACATATTCCGCTCTAAAGTCCCGACCGGTCTCCCGGAATATGTGGTAGTGTGGTGCATGTAAGTGTAAGTGTGTGTGTGTGTTAAGGAAGAGGATAGGACAAGGAAGTGGAAGGACAGATCGCGCGCGGTCCGTGGCCCGTTTGCTAGGGTACTGCTAAGGGAATTCGCCTGGTGTTGATCGGAGAAACCACGGAAAACTGCATATCAGAGCAGGCGGCCGCTAGAATTCTCCTCCATACACCGACTAATTCGACCTAGCTGGCCAGGGCTCGGATAATTATGCACTAAAAAGAGGGAAAATATGTTTGTGTATATATATATATATATATATATATATATATATATATACATATACATATATATATTTAATGTTGGTCTTTTTGCTAATGAAACAGAACAATATACACTAAAATAAAATAATTTTAATAGAATAGAATTCATTTAATATTAATATTATATATTATAATATACAGAAATAAATAGTAAAGAAAATGTACTAAAAGTACGAAAAAGTACTAAAAGGTAAGAAATATGTAATATTTATTAGTGTTATATGAATTCTATTTTATTAAAATTATTTTATTTTAGTGTATATTGTTCTGTTTCATCAGCAAAAAGACCAAAATTAAACATTATTCTCCTCATAATCTTATTATTTACATCGATCTCCGTAACAACAAGAAGGGTGCCTCTTGAGCTGGTGCGTGTAGATTCTGATAAAGGGTGTCAAGGTCAAGGGAGACCCCTGAAAGATGCGAGGTGGCTGCGCGACATCACCTGCTAAATGTATCATTTTCACAAACCGATCTTCCTTTCTGTTCTGTGCGTTACTCGCGCTGAAAACTAACGCACCAGAAGCTATGGACTGCATCGTCGCCTAGCCCTTTTATTTGCAATACGTCGGTTTTTATAGACTGACGTATGTCAAAGCGATGCATTAGCAGCATTTTAGAGAGGATGATACAGAGAAATGTTTCACAATGCTGAATTGTTTGTCTGAGATAGTCCTTATCAAAAACATATAGGAAAAACGAATTATTAAAAAATTGCATAATATGTAAAAATATGTTATTTTGGGTAAAATATGTAAATATAGGTTCTTTTGAGTAAAATATGGAAATATATGTACTAAAAATTCGACATTTTTGACACTAACCGATATAAAATATGAAAAAAAATTGTTGATTCGACTTGACAGAGTTAGATAAGGAAAATAAGTTATTACATAATTACCCGGGCCCTAGTGAGAACAAATGGACGAGCCAATAGCTTGTGAACATTCATCTATCGTATTTTTATTCTGAGTATAAAGTATGGGAACATTTTTTAAAATTTCACTTATTTAAGGTTGCTCTTCAATTACTAAGGTCACATAGCGACCACTGTAAGAAATGGTGAGGGTAACGGAAACGGTACACGGACACACAGAAACATTCATGCCCAGGGCGGGATTCGAACCTGTGACTCTTCAGGGACGAGGCAGCTACCGCTCCTCAGCCTTAGCGACCTCGCCTATTCAAGACGGCGCGCCGCGGCGTTTCCAAATGCCGCGGCGTTTGGAACATTTATTAGATATTAAATGAAGGTAAACGTAAAAGTAAAATTACATTCTATTATTAATATACAATAACTGGCAGATGCAAATATAATAGTATATTATGAAAGGATGATGGAATGATGGGTATAAAGAGAAGAATGTGAAGTGCTATTACGACACGCGCTATGAAAGACGAGGATCGTAAACTTCATACGAATGTATTAATACTCATTTCAATGATTTTCATGCAATATTTCTTCAATGACAAATTATAACTATTATAAACTGAACTTTAATATTCAGTGGTAGTTAGCATGTAGCATTCAGTCAATGACATCCAGCGGACAACCACATAGTGCGTATCTCAAGTGGCATTGGTTAAGTGCAAACAGTCAGACTTCAAATGACCACTACACGTGTTAAGATCAAATTTATTAAAGAAATGTTACAATATCAGTTCTTTTTTTTATCAGCTTCATAATTGCACAGTCCCCGCAGACGGCGTCAGTATTCTAACTCTTTTTAGAATTTTTTATTCAAGGGAAGGCATGTGTGGTTTACCGTCACCACCCCACGAGTTGTCTTGGCACAGAAATGTACATAATCTATCCAAATAATTACTAGAACGATGACCAATATAATTGATTTATTTTTCAAGTGTAAACTTTTCTGCAATTTGTCAAAAGCATGTACTATAATGAAGCCGAATCATAATGACTATCATTATAAAAAGAATAGCAGCCATCTTTTAAGAGAATTTTACAATGGGAAAAGAAAAATATATTAATTGCACACTTAATATGCATATTTTAGATCGGAAATAAATAATTAATATTCATTTTAAGTAGCATATAACACGGCATTCTCCATACCCTTACAAGTCCTATAATAAATGCAAATAAGGTTTTGTAACACTCTGAAAATTATTCACATGAACTCCTTTTAGCTATGCTATGTCCCTTATACAGTGAAGTGAAGTGTAGTACGGGGGGGGCATGGGAGGGTAGGGGGGTGCAGTGTAGTGCAGCTTAGTGCAGCGGAAGTGGAGTGAAGAGTTAGAAAAGCTATAAGTCAACTTACAGATAACTCAAAATTAATTATAACTAGGATATCAATCTCTAATTCTAATTGTAATTATATTTGTAAATATTCGTAATAGTTTTGTAATTGTCGTATATCTAGTTGTAATAATGTTTGCCCCCGAGCATTAGCTCAAAGCGAACTTTAATAAATCTATCTATCTATCTATCTCCACTTTTGCATGTGATGTAAACTTTTCAGTTTTTTAAAGTTTTCTTGGTTTGAAGTAATTTGATTTTTATACTGCTGGGGTCAGAAATGTTCCCAAACAGATTCCACGTTACACGTCAAAATTACAATAAAGATTCTAAAAAAGTGTTCATTTCCGTTTTATAATATTATATTGTGGTGTCTGAATGGTAATCTGGAATATTTGTCTATTATGAGTTCGAAGCCCTGTATCAAACAATCTCATGCTAGTGTGAAAGACATCTATGTGTAGTTATGAGGGTATGCTAGAACGTTTTTCTGAAAATAATATTATTTTTCGGTTTTTAGTACGATGTAGTAAATAAAGCAAATAAAAAGGATAATTTTCTTTATTAATAAACGTGGAGCGGTGGCTCAGTGCATCAACTGGTGTCACTGCAGGGCCTCTGAGCAGGAGATCCTAGGTTCGAGTCCTGACGGCGGTAGGATTTTCGACACTAGCTTTTCAGCTAGGTTGAGTTCAGTCGCTATCTGAAGAATTCTAGCGGCTGACTGCTCTGATCGGTAGTTTTCCGTGGTTTCTCCATTCAACAACAGGCGAATGCCGGAGCAGTACCCTAACAAACGGAGCGCGCGCGATCTTTCGTTCCTATTCCTTGCCCTATCCTCACCCCTTGCACTCACATGCACTACCCTACCACACATGCCGAGAAACCGGCTGGGGACTTAGAACTTGTCCCAGTTGCGGCGGTGCCCGCTGGTGGAAGATACTTCTTTGGAGAAAATTCCACTAGTCAACGGCAGGTCAGCGCCATATTTTGCCATCAAGTGGGGGAAGATTACCGCCACCTCCTAGTGCAAAACATACACTACACGTACGGGACTAAAGACCTCAGTAGTTAATGCGCCCGGACTCAGTCAATCAATCGATTAATAATTCCTAATAACATCGAGGCATGAAATATTTGTAAGGTACTGGCAAAAAACTTTTGGGACTCAAATCCGATACGAAACAGAATCCACGTAAGTAATGGAGTTAAGCACGCGCGGTGGTAGTTTGTCTCGACGCCGCTGACCCATTAGCGCCGTCCTCGGGGCACACGACGCTTGTGAGCTGCGTTAGCCCGCGGGCAAACTCGCAACTTTAACGCGTCGATTTTATGACTGCTATAATTGACAACGTACTGGTGATTGTTTTGTATTCCTAGTACTCATAACTTTCGTTTAGAAAATAAATCATCCGTCAGTAGATTGTTTTTTTTTTTGTGTTTCCGGGGGCGTCAACTGCTTCAGTCATTAGTCCCGTTAGTGTAGTGCATGCTTTTTTCTCGGGAGATGGTGGTGGTCTTTCCCCGCTGGATGGCGAGATCCGGCGCCGACCTACCGTCGGCAAGTGGGGTTTCCCCCTAACCAGGACCGCCAGGCACCAGCTCTAAGCTCCCGACGGGTCTCCCGGAATATGTGGTGCATGTTGTCCCGGCTGGGGCGGTGCCCCGCTGCTGGGAGAGTCCAGGTTGAGGGAAAAGCCCCGGCGGTAGTTCATCGCCGGATCTCGCCATCTAGTAGGGGAAGATCACCGCCATCTCCAGAGGGGAGAAAATGCTCTACACTTACGGGACTAATGACCAAAGCAGTTGTCGCGTCCGGAATCACTAACCAACCAACCAATCCATGTGTTCTCACCAATAGGACCAAGACCCAAATACCAAAATTTCCGCAAGCGTCCTTGGGATCCCACGCACTGCCTCCGCCGCCGCTGGAGGGCCCTCTCCCCCTACCGTCGCTTGACCCACTGTGGCGTCTTGCCCGCGCTGGCGTGCTTGACCCCGGGCGCCCCTCGTGTCCGCCGCTGGAAGGAAGCCCTCGTCCCCGCGGGAAGCACCGACTTCCTGCTGCCGTTCCGCGAAGAGCAGCTCGCGTGGACAGCTCTGGGTCAAAATCGCTTCACCGAATTTCGCTCTGCGATGAGAGGACCGCGAACAACGAGGTCCCGCTTTGAGCGATTTTGTCTTGTTTTTTTTTCTTCTGTTGAAGAAAACCTTTCTAGGAACCTAACGTGTTTCGGTAAGGAGATTCGGGTGGTTGCTTGTGGTCGTTTTATTACAATGATGTAATATTAATTGTTGAAACTTTCTAGCTTTCTAATTTTAATGGCTGTAGGGTTTGTGCAGGTCTCATTATGCCTCAACTTTATCACACCAGTAGTTACATCAACCGGAAATGTAAACTTCGAGCAATGTTCAAACGTATACCTGATATTAAGATATTCCAGGAGAAAACACTTTATAAAATAGATTTTCTCGCCTTTTTAAAAAATTTTGACGGTTCAATGAAGTATTGTATAATGTAGTACCTAGCAGTTTGACATTCCAGTCCCGACCACGGAACCGTTCGCATCGCAGAGCGCTCGTAATAGTCGGAACCCTACAGTCGGTGCGGGCCTGTCCGATACCGAAAAACCAGATTATATTTCTAGTGCTTCTAATATTAAGTATATCAAATAGTGAAAATATATTGTTAATCCAGTGCATCGAATAACTTTCACCAATGGCATTCGATGCGAATTCATGAACAGGCAACGTAGTCAGCAATGCTCTTTACGTGCTACACAACACCAGCAGTATTCCGCAGAGCAACTTCGCGTCGAAGGCTGTGGTGCCGACGTTTCGACCGACATATTGCGGTCCACTTCAGGGTTGTACATATGTCATCCTAAATAATTCTATAGAAGTTGACAACGCCGTAACATTACTAAACACCATAATACATACAGCAATAACAGAAACTCAACCCAAAAATACACAAACCCATAACAGCATCACACATTCACCTCGGCCGGCAGAAATTAGAAATTAAAATAAATATAAAAACAAAACCAAATAATAAAACAAAAAAACAAAAACAATTAAAAATTTACAAAACAAATACTTACAAGAAAATCAATTATTACACCTATCAACTCACCAAGAGGTAAGTTATTCACCCCAACCGACAAGGCTGACGAAATATCCAATTACTTTGAGTCGACTTTCACCCTCAACCAAACAAAACCGCACCCGGAACACAATACAATAATTCAGTCAATAAACCACCTAAACTATGGCCCTCACTACAAAATCCATTTTACAAAGCCTAAAGAAATAAAACAAATCATTAACTCTCTCCCGATAAAAAAAGCGCCAAGTCATGATAATATAAATAACTCAATTCTAAAACACTTAGCTGCCCCCTCAATTGCATACATAACAAACATTTACAATTCATGCTTCAGAACAAATCGCTTTCCGTCCACTTGGAAGCATGCCCTTATTCATCCCGTTCCGAAACCAAATAAAAATGCAGCAAACACCGACAGCTATCACCCAATCTACCATCTCTGTCTAAAATCTTCGAAAAAAGAATACTTCAGCGTCTGAAAAAACACCTGCATTTAATAAAAGCAATTCCAAGAGAGCAGTTTGGATTTACTGAACACATGTCCACACAACACCAACTCCTCAGAATTACAGAACATCTCAACACAGCATTTCAGAAAAAACATCATTCAATACTCATATCACTTGGCATATCACAGGCATTCGGTAGAGTATGGCACCAGGCACCAATTTACAAATCGGCACTCCACAGTATATCACCTCAATAATCGAAAACTATTTATCCAACAGAACCTTTGCAGTAACAATTAACAACCATCATTCAAACCCCAGGTTAATCAAAGCGGGATTACTACAAGGATACATAATATTCAAACACTCTTACCCACACTGTTCAATCTCTATGTAGCAGACATCCCTAAACATCCAACAGTAAAAACACCACAGTTTGCAGACGACACCCTTATTTTCGCTTCCAATCACTCTCTAATTAACATTAAAAACCACCTGCAATTATATCTAAACCTAATAGACCGTTGGTCATCCTAATTAAAAGTAGAACTAAATCCAAACAAAACTGCATCATTTTTTTTCTTTAAGGTCATAAACTTCACCAACCTAATTAACGTTAAATAACGAGCCCATCCCATGGTACCCCCCAAATAAACCCATTAAATATTTAGGACTGCACTTGGACACCAGACTGAATTCGAAACAACACATAGACACCAAAATAATTCAAACTAAAAACAAACTTCAACTAAAATCACTAATTAATAGGAATAAATCTTCCATACAAAACAGCAACAATACTCTACAAAACAATAATCAGACCGACTCTTCTCTATGCCTGTCCAGTATGGATTAATTCTGCAAAAACAAACATCAACAAAATTCAAATAGTACACAGAATCAAATTCCTACGTAGTACCATCACTAATGCACCCTGGTTCATATCAAATCATCCATTACATAATGAATTCAACCTCGACCTCATCATTCACTACAATACTTACCTATCCCATAAGTTCTTCTCTAATATTCACCATATTCAAACATTATCCTCGTTCAACCTCTGTAAAAATCCCACCCATCCCACTCGCATCAAAAATAAAGATCCATTCCACATATTTTTAAATTATTTTCAGACCTAGAATAATATCTACGAGGTACCATCATGGTTTTCTCAATCATATTAGAGTTAAGCTAGGTTAAGTGTTATGAGTTCACTGCATATGTATAGTTTTATAGGAACTGATCTATGTACAAAAACAATCAAATAATAAAACATAATTTTAAAAAACTAGCAGTTTGAAATATTTTGCTAACTATAAGTTATGTTTGAATTCAATTCGAAGTTGGATCATCCAGTAGCATTTTTATGAATTGAAGTTTGTGCGTGATTCTCTTCATTGACTTACGCTAACTACAGTAGTAATAGCTTGCTGCAACCATTTATTAGCAATATCAGGCTATTATTTAGTGTACGTTATTATTGTACGTATGAATATCAATGTACAAGGACATACAGTCAGTGTAAAATGTGAGTTGAAACTTGTATTCGCAGTATTGTTAATATACCAAAACCATTGCACTCTCCCCCTTATGGAGCAACGTGGAAACACACCTTAAAAAAGAAAATTGCAAATAAACAGTATGTCAAGAGAGCGTTAGGAGAAACGTGGAACATTTCTGACTAAATATGCGTGAAACTGGATAAATCCATGTCAGCTTGTTGTAGTCTGTACAAGAGCACAATCCTACAAAATATTAAAAGGCTGATATTTATATCACTTTCTATACTCTGAGCTGTATTGCGCCCTGTTCCGATCAGTGAGTTGCTGATGTGGCTCAATTCTTTAACTCGTGTTACTACAGTCCCTTTGACCGGAAGGTTCTGAGGGTTTGAAACCCCACGGTGCTAGGGTTTTCAACACTAGCTACATAGCTAAGTAAAATTCAACCGCTGTCTGGAGGAGACTTCTAGTGGCCGGATCGGTAGTTTTCCATGGTGTTTCCGATCAGTAATAGGCGAATACCGGAGCGGTATCCTAACAAACAGGCCACGAAGAGTTCGCGATCTTTCCTTCCTCTTCCTTGTCATATCCTCATTTCTTACATACAAACACACATATGCACTATTTATTTATAGTATTTATATTATTTTATTTTATTTTCAAATAGCCTACTTTCTATGACACATAATAACAAAGCAAAAGAATACAAAAGCAAGTCTAGGTTGCTTTCTCTAATGTGCAAATCGTTTTGAAAACATTATCTTATTTTCATGATTATTTGTACTGTTGAAAGATCGTTTTTCAAAATTAAAAATACTTGAAAACCGATTGCGTACGTCATTGACTCGGCATTATGTCAACGATCTCGGTATTTTTCGAAACAATAGCAATATTACGAGAGAAATAAATATTGACGATATGATTGAGGATTTGCGAGCAGGGAAAAGTGCCTCTTTAACACATTTATAATATATAATAATATTGCATGTATTATATGGTTTTCAAAATTATTAATTATAACACAGATAAATTTATTATACAGGGTGAGTCACGTAACTTTAGCACCTCCTATAACTTTTGAACGGTTGAAGATATTGAAATGCAGTTTTCACGGAAGTGCATGAGAAAATAGGGCTAACTGATACGTGTATTTATTTCTATTTTATCACTTGTATTTTACGAGATATTTGAGGGAACCAATGATATACATAATGTCATATATTAAATAAGGATTTTTTTGAGAAATTTTTATTGTTTTGCGACCAGTTCTTAACGGATATTTTGAATGTAACCGACCGCCACAGAAGGTCACGCAGCGCTCCACCAGCCAGCGCGCGCTCGGGGAAGGGAAGGGATCTTAGTATTTCAAGGCACAAAACATATTCCAAATATTCACTAAACTTGCCATTTTTTCCCTGAACTCTGCGTTCCATCCTTCCCCATTTTCAGCTTATTTTTAAGAAATGGAAGGGTTAAAATAAGGTTTCATTGTAAGTATGTATTGTAATAAAATTGTTTATTACTTCTACTCCAGTTAATGGGGTTTTATATTACAGGAAATGAATGGGTGGTACTGTGTGTTGGCCCGCGCGTTCCCCAGACTTGACGCTACTAGATTTTTTTCTTTGGGGTTTTCTTAAAAACCACGTCTACCAAGAAGCTCCATCTACATCACAAGATATGCGTAGACGCATTGTAGCTGCATGTTCTGAAGTTAAAAAAGAAACATTGGTCGCAGTTAAGAAATCTTTTCAAAAGCGCCTGCAGATGTGTTTGTCTGTGAATGGTGGTCATATTGAACACATTCTAAAGTAATTTGAATAGTAATGTATTTTTATTTAGTATTTTTGAATTCTATTTTTATTTTTGTCATTATCATTATCTTTCTGTATTTGTTTATTTTCACAAGGTATTGTTATATTATCATTAACAATAAAACTATTTGCTGAAAATATGCAATATTCTTTGTAAAGTCTTAATAATTTCTACTGTGCTAGTTTCCAAGATCCCATTAATATCCTGTGGTAGATATCCCTTTAAATTAAATTTAAATAACAATCTTATTTTTTTCCATACTACATATGACAAATCCATATTTTCAATCCTTAAGTAATAAAATATTTGAAAATGGGAAGGATGAAAGCAGAGTTCAGGGAAAATGGCAAGTTTAGTGAATATTTGGAATATGTTTTGTGCCTTGAAATACTAAGATCCCTTCCTTCCCGAGCGCGCTGGCTGGTGGAGCGCTGCGTGACCTTCTGTGGCGGTCGGTTACATTCAAAATATCCGTTAAGAACTGGTCGCAAACAATAAAAATTTCTCAAAAATCCTTATTCAACATATGACATTATGTATATCTTTGGGATTCGTCTTTTACGCTCTTTATGATAGACTGAAAAAATATGTATAGTTCCATTTGAAAAACAAAGTTCCCTCAAATATCTCGTAAAATACAAGTGATAAAATAGAAATAAATACACGTATCAGTTAGCCCTATTTTCTCATGCACTTCCGTGAAAACTGCATTTCAATATCTTCAACCGTTCAAAAGTTATAGGAGGTGCTAAAGTTACGTGACTCACCCTGTATATTGGTTAATGTTTACCGAAAATTAATAAATATAAATCATTTTAAAGCATTTTTATCACTTTCCTGAGATTCCATCAAAGAAGCCCCTTCCAAATTTTTATTCATGGACCTCCCACACAGTGAATCCGGTCCTGAAGCAGATTAGTCACCTCTGTGCAAAGAAAGCCCACATAATCAGAACATTTTTTAAAACTAGTATCGTGCAGCAACATGTGGAAATAAATGCAATCAGAAACTTGTAGACAGCAGTAACACGGCGTGCGTGTTGTTGAGATTGCCTCAGAGTACCGTTGATGCGAGGGGGAAGCTGTAGAACAGCCTACGAGGGGAGAGGCTATTGGCTAACCTCTTGACCTCCGAGATTTTCCTCGTCCTATAATTAGTTCTCCGAATCCACGCAGATGATGTGTGGAGAGTCACGGATTCGGCGTCATATGGTTGGCGGGTCATGCAAGGGGTGCCACTTTGCCGGCAAATGTAAAGGTTTACGTAGATTTATTGAGTACCACATGGGGGGTAAAGGAACATGGTCAAAGGAGAAAACATAATATTTGTATGTTTTTATTTCTAAGTGAAAGAATAGAGACCAGCGTGCATGCAGTGAAAGGATATTTGATTTTTCCAGGCGCGTTATTTGGTCCTCAGATCCGTAAGTGTAGTACATGTTATATCCCGATTGGAGAGATTTTCCTCTTCGGCTGTGGGAACGTGAGATTCGGCGCCAACCTAAACGTCTCCCGATATGTGTGTGTGCATACGTCTGATATTGATCGGAGAAAATACGAAAAACTACCGATCAATCCAGCCGGCCGCTAGAATTCACTTTCAGACAGCGGTTGAATTCGACTGAGTGTTATACCTAGCGGCGAAAATCCGTCATCGTTGAAACTCGAACCCTAAGACATCCCGTTAAACGATACTCCAGAGGCAAAGAGTTCTCATTGATCTAAGACAGACGTTGTGAAGAAACAATATATACAGCGACGTTGAAGACGGCATTCGGGTCAAAGGGAAAGAGATTCAAAGTTCGCGCCACTAGGGTTGTTTTTGTTGCATAGTAGGGTTATTGGTATGGAGGTAGTAATTAGAAGGTTTTACTGTCGAGTTGAACAATAGTAAGTGTCGCTGATGGTAGAAGAAATACCAAGTATAGCGTCAAGTTGTATTATAATTTCGATGGATGTGAATGGGATTGCAAGAGGTGAAGTGTTTGATGCGACAGAGGGGGCTGCGAAATGAAGATCATAATGCAATGATGTGATGGAGGTGACTGGAAAGTAGTGAAGAACGGTATAGAATGGAAAATCTAAAGATCGAAGGACTCTGGATAGAGACGAAGATCGCGGTGTTACGTGACGATAGTGACGGCAAACAAAATTAAAATTGCGGTGGTATGTGACAGAGGTGGCTGCGAAGGGATGAAGCTAGCAGCGAGATGAGCATAGTGGTATGATACGACGAAGGGTGTTGCTAAGGGATTAGGATCGAAGCAGAATAATTTTCGGAGATGGCTGCGAAGAGCTGAATGTCGAAGGTAGCCATAAAGAGAGGAATGTCGCGGTGATATGTGAAAGGTTGCTGCAAAGAAAAGAAGGTACCCAAAGGATGGTGGTGGTGGTGGTGATATGATGGGATGGAAGTCTTTGCAAAGACAGACCTGATATAATGATATGAGAGGTGGCCGTGAATAGATTAAGGGTCCGGAGAGTTGGTCGCAGTAGTATGATGAGACAGGAATTGCACGATTGCATCCTGCTGCCATAGAAGGCATAGGATTGCATCTCGGCCGGTATTTCCAGAGGGTGAAAGAGGAAACAATTTAGTTACGGTCCATTCATTAGTATCGCAAGTAGATGTTCTCCCATTAATTAAAGCAAAATCACAAACAGATGTAAACTTGCGTTGCAGAATGATCGGAAATATGTACGCTGTCTACCATATAAGTATTTAATTCTTGATATTGGAGGGAGGACCAAACCTCCTTGTCCTTCCATGGAGCAGCAACCTGTACACGTATAAATTACTTACAATAAATTAAGAATATTTAATAGATAGAATATTTAATATTTAATAGAATATTTAATATTTAATAGACGAATATTTAATATTCCGAAATATCAACCGTTTCTTACTCGATTTGAGTGTGTATGTGAGAGAAGAGGGGAGGTTGAGCAAGAACAGATCGCGCACGGTCCATATCTGGTTTGTAGGGTACTGCTCCGGCTGCAGAAGAGTAATGCAAAATGAAGAACGTTAAAAGGAGCATTAGTTCCTTCCTTCAAAGAAGAAAGCGAAATGCCAATCACGGATGCTCTGATCTCTAGGCGATCTCTTCCCCCACTCACGAGAAAAACCAAACGAGGTTCAATGGGGCTACGCTTTTTTGAGGAGGCAGGCAAAAGGCTTGGGAAAAGTTGAC
Organism: Teleogryllus oceanicus; assembly: GCA_964035755.1. Taxonomy (NCBI): domain Eukaryota; kingdom Metazoa; phylum Arthropoda; class Insecta; order Orthoptera; family Gryllidae; genus Teleogryllus; species Teleogryllus oceanicus. Next base: position 67,575,457 of record CAXIVR010000008.1, on the reverse strand, counting down.
GACGGGATGCGATCGAGGAACGGCAGATACGACGGCGTGGCCGCAAAGAAGTGAAGGTCGCAGCGAGATGGTAGGGTAGTGAGGTAGGAGCGGGGGGGGCGTCGGGGTTGCTGGCCCTCCTCACCGCGTGCAATTGGCCCGGCGTCCTCGGCCGCCCGGGTTTCTGCCAGGGCGCCGCCCCGTCACCACCACCGCCACGTCACCACCACCGCCACCGCCACCGCCACCGCCACCGCCACCGCCACCCCACCGCCACCGCCCCCCCCGCCCCGCCCCGCCACCGCCACCCCACCGCCACACCGCACCGCCACCGCCGCCACCATCTCCGCAATTGCCGCTACCACCACCACGGCCTCCGCCGCCGCCTGCATTGCAGCTGCCGCTGTGCTGCAGCGGCTTCACGAACCGGCCCTGCACCGCCCCGCCGGCTCGCCCGACGTGTTTCCTCGCCTGCACCCCCCCCCCCGACGGGAGGACTTTGCGTGACGCTACGCTGGACCCGCGTCGCTAATTGGGAGGCAGAATAACAGAACAAAGTTGTTTTGCAGCGACGTAGGCGTGTGCCGCGCTCGTCGTTTGCTTGCAGTGACACAAAGAGAGTGAGAGGAGTACATTTGATTGCACCTGTCATGGTAGGAAACATACCTGTCTTCTCGTTTTGGATTTTCATAATTTTTAGAAAATTTGGCCAGGGTTTACCTTTTATGATTTCATGATTTTCAATCACTAGCGTCATAAATAACTATTTGCAGCTTTTTCATGTAGTTTTCCGCAATTTAAGTTTTACATTTGTTGTCGATCGTTCGAACTAAACGCAATAAAAAAGTCATACAGTGTGATCTTTTTGCGGATGTTTTCTGACAACTTCAAATCTCTCCCCGAACCTTAAAGATTCGCGGAATATTCTCATTATCGTGCAAATTTTCATATTCAGAATTTAACGTTTTTAGCACTAAATGTGACGCTGAGTATGACCGAGGTAGTTGATGCAAGATCAGTCTTGACGGATCAGTCCGAAAGTATACGCGCGCACGCGTGTGTGTGTGTGTGTGTGTGTGTGTGTGTAATCTTCTGAAATTAGCAAAGTCTTATTTTTTTGTATCCCCTGGTTTAAAAAATTATCCCATTGATGTGCGAGTTCAAATTCTTTCCCATAGGATTTCCAGTCGAAGAAACGAAGGCATGGTTTAAGGTCCAGCCTTTTTATTCCAGCCTACATAATGACTAAAGGCGTACTTTTCCGCAAGAGATGTTGCTATTAAATATACTCACCAATCTTTGCATTTAAGAATACCCTTCGAACTTCAAAAATACTCGCTATTTTCGCCTCAGTTACTATAAATTCACACTCATATGCGTACTCACATTCACATCCTTGCATCTTTGTTTGTACTAATTGTTGACTGATTTCAATAGATTACAATTCACACAAGGAAATAATGAATAAATGATAACGTTTACCCTAATAATTTTAAAATAGTATTGACATTTTTACTACAAAGTCGGTTTATGCAACAAAATAGGCTAATGAGAGCAAGTGATGACAAATTTAGGGCTTGCTACCTTTCTTTTAAAAAACAATTACAAAATTTTGTGTAAATACAAAAACCCTTAGTGTTTCAAATATTTACATTTAATTTTGGCGATTTTTTTATTTGGTTCTTGTACATTGAGTTTCTAATGGAATCCAAAACGAATTATATATAATATATTACAATTCATATTACTATTATTTCTATTCTATTTGTATTTATCCTTTCGAAAATAAGTTTGTCAGTTGGGTGGTTTGATGAATAAAACATGATAAAAAGCTTGCCAATACAGTCTGTGTGATTTGCGAGGTAAATTCCCTTCGAAAACAGCCCATTGAAAAGTGCACATTAGCACGAAACATTCCCATACTTCAAAGGGCTGTCTGATGCAGTATGTCTTTATACGTTTGTAGTTTATCTGTGGAACACTTCGTGAGCGGCCGACAACCCCGCCTGTATTCACAGGGTCACGACTTCAAATCCCGAGCTGGCCGGTTTCACATGGGCTGTTTTCCACTGCATTACCTGGCTAATGGCAGACCGGTTCCTAACTGAAGACCAGGTTCTGTTCCTTTTTTCGTGTTTTTTTTCTTCGACGTTTCTTTACTTCGAGGATGTGTGACCTACTGGGAATCGCATCAATACCAATACATCAAAGTTGCCGATAATTTTACAAATATTTATTGCTAATGATCAATTTTAATGTCCAACTAACTCGATCAAAAGTTATGATCGACTTTTTTCATCGCGAGTTCGCCAGGAAAGAAATCGCCACAGTAGATAATCGTGCTAGGTTTTAGTATACCCAAGGATATTGATCGTATGTTAAAGTAAGAAAGTAATTTTAGTAAGTAAGAAAGTAAGAAAGAATACTTACTATAGCTATTTTAGGGATGTATTTTTATTCCCTTTAACGTGACGCTGTGCTTTCATAAAATACATTTATCGGAACGTCGAAGTTCCATTACAGAGACTATCTTGCAGTTCATAACTATGACAGCAGAAAAAAGGAAAATTATTTTGTAGTAGAACACTCATTTTATGTAAATGTTTGATTGGTTTTATTATATTTTTGTTCCACAACATGAAGTTCATATAACACTTCTCATTCCTTCCCAAACCAATTTTGTATTTTTAATCTCTTTTTAGATTGTACCTTTGAACATTACTCCGAGGCATTTATACTTAATACTCATATTTTCTTCCTGTTTCCTGGAAGTTCATAACTGCAATGCAATCTCCGTACCAAGGTAATAAAAAAGTACACTACAAATTTGCAGATTCGGGAAACAGTTGAAACAAAATTTGATTCTGCTCTTCTTCACCAGAACGCCCCTCTGATGACACGCGTTGACACATATATCTTAATAATTGTAAATGCGCGGTGTACAAATAATTGGATTTTAGGTGGCGTAATTTCATGAGTCATTCATAAGACCACCGTCGCAATCGAAGGAAGTTTACTACCACAGTTTATCTCATATCATGGATTACGGAGAAGTAGTCACGTTTACGAGACTGCGTTTATATAAAACTTGCAGTTGCACTTTACATTCGTGAAAATGTATTTTATGGCGCAAATATGTCAGTATATTCAATAATGTATAGCTGATTCCATTCTTGTGTTTTGGATCTATTTTGATCAGGAATTTCTTTCCTGCGATAGTTGGACAGTATTGCAACCGACAAAACATGAGTGCAAGTTATCATGTGCCACTCATGGATGTCGGGTAAGTTTCGTTTTCGAAGTTGCTCTCGATGCACTGTCTACTCTCACAAGAGATTGAACCTCAACTTCAAATCCGTACAGGCAGCAAGAGTAGTCCCCGACTATTTACGGAGGATATTTCAGAAATGACTTGACTAAGCAAGGCAGTTGATTTATTAGTTTTGTTTGTTTCTTAAGAATGAAAGAAATTAATTTTAGTTTTTATTATTATGATATCAGTAACTTTAGCCTGAACAACAATTATATGACGTGACATTTCTCTTTTCATCTTTAATCTTCTTCACTCAATATTTGACATTTGTCTTTAGGCAGATGGCGGCATTTTTGTTGCGGCATATTGTTCAATTGGAGAAAAATCTTTGAAGCGCAAAACCTTCGTCGAATTTTATTCGAGGGTGATAATTAACACACTTTTCCAATCTTGCTTAGAAATTATAGCATAAAAATTCTTGGTCTTATTTCTCTTATTAAGCTTAATGACAGTCATGTTCTGCTTTCTGAATCCTACTGAAGTACGTTTATGCGGGCAACTACAGGAGTCAGTATGATTTCACGGAAAGTTATAGAAAATTTGAACTACGCAAACTTATTCTTTGTTTAGGAACAAACATTCTATTTATAATGTGGAGATGTTGTGATGACATTTCATTGGATGCTAGCTAAGAAAATCAAAATCAGAGAAATTATCTCGGTTACGTTTATTTTCAGAAGGAATCTAGTCATCTTGTACTTTGCTTTTCTTCGTTATTAATCGTTATTTACTGTAGTTTTTAATAATTTCAAGCGTTGCGTTATTGCAACTACTACTGATTGATTGTAACTAGTGATTGTGTTTTGTGTTGGGAAGAAGATAGTTCTGTGCTGTGCTGCATACTGTGCTTCCTTCTACGGACAATCCGTTCTAGAAGCCATTCTGGCCATGACGTTCCACTCTTAGCTCTCTCAATCTTCCCAACACGTGCGATGTACTGTGCGTTCAATAGTCAAGTGTGTGAATTGGAAGGAGAGAAGGAAAAGGGCAAAAAAATCCACGACTCGATCACTTTTTTTGTCCACTTTCCCTGATCCATTGAGCAAATGCTGAGATGGTTACTTGTTTTGTTTCTGGACATAAATGTAACTTCATTATCTGTGCACGTCTTCTAGAATATAGTGGGAAATATAGTTATTCAAATTATCATTTCCATGTTGTTGCAGCAGGAAATATTATTCCTTGACGAAGGTCATGATGGATAAGAGCCCAAATTTATTGCTGATTTATCCTTGGAAATAGATGTTAGGAGCGGTTGTTTTGTGTTCAAAATTCAAGTAGTATATGGCTTAGTGTAGGGATCACAGAATTTTGAAAACGTGGCCAGTATTCACTTCTTCCTATAGTACGTCATACACAGTTTTAACTGTTTTTGACGTAAATAAATAAAAAGAATATCCACTGTATGTTACCTATTGCTGTTCAGCTCGTCTTTGATATCCTTTCTATAAGTAGGTATCCGTTCCTGATATTTATTTGCTCTGGACCAAATCCACCAAAATCAGAATTTTAATCCGAGACTATTCGAACTGAGAAGAGAACCTAATACCTCCGACGTAGTTTGTTTTACAAAATGCCTCCTATGACTTCTTTGCTTGAGGACCACATTTCATTGTCTTCCGTCGTATAAGCAGCAAACCTTGACGGAGCCGTGTTCTAATACACGGCGCATCTTAGGGTTCCGTTGCGAGCGTCGTTAGATCGAACGATTTCCCCGGGGCGCGGCGCTAGTGCCCGGCCGGCGGCGGCGGGCCGGCGCAGTACTTCATTAAGTTTACGAGGGGGCGTTGGCGCAGGGCCACTGCCGCGTTTACGGCTCCCTTTCATGGCGCGCGTTGCTGCTCGGCCCAGGGCGACGAGGCGCCGGGGCCCGTTTCATATGGCTCGGCTCCCTGCCACAGTATCCGTTGCGTTATGGCACGGCTGCATGCCACAGTATCCGTTACGTTATGGCACGGCTGCATACCATAGTACGTGTTGCGTTATGGCACGGCTACCTGCCACAGTATCCGTTACGTTATGGTACGACTGCCTGCCACAGTAACTGCTACGTTATGGCACGGCTGCATTCCATATTACCCGTTGCGTATTACAGTACACGTTGCGTTATGGCAGGGCTGCATGGAATAGTACCCTTTGCGTTATAGCCCACGTACGCTTGCGTCATGGCAAGTCTTGCCCATTACTGCGTATGATGCTGTGTGCCACAAATATCCATTGTGGAGGTCTCTTCATTGCGGGAAGGGACCTCTCTTTCGACTCCGTGGTTAATCCGGGCCCATGCCGAAATCTCGGTTACATGGCAAACAATAGTCCCTGTGGTCAGAAATGAAAGTGAGTATTTTCACTACTGTTTTTGCGAACCAAATGTGGAAGTCAACATCATACAGTTTTTGTTTTGGTCTGCAGAGATGTTGACGCACCTTATCGTAATGTGCCTCCTAGAGATGGTGTGGCTGTTCATAACTTTATAGAAACATGAGGTTTAATTCTTTACCACCTATGGAATCAATTCCTGAAGTTTGCTGTAATCTGAATCATGCGAGATGCTTTCGGTACTTCTGCAACCTTCGCCATGAATCAGCTGACGGAGTTATACCTTGAACCATTTAGGGAGAATTCGAAATTCATTTGCGGCGCAGACTTTTTTTTACTACTTCGTGAGTCTTTGGACATACTCCCGTTTCCATGTCAAATGCGAAAATTTCGTTTTGTGATATTTAAATCCTCCCCGAAGACTGCCTTCAAGTAATTATATCTTCAATGATGACTACTTTTGGCTGTTTGCCTTCATTCTCTAATTTTAATAGTGTGTCCTTTATAACAGATGGGAGTAGCTTAGCACACATCCGATGATTCAGATAGCATGTATGTAGACAGTGTTGTCTCACGTATATTGCGCAAACGTTTGATACCCAGAGCCTTCGACCGTCTCCCTTTCGGAGATTCGTTGCAATTCGCGATTTAAAGATGGATTCTGTGCTTGATGGCCATTGTCCAAATCAGAATATTTAGAATTTTAAGATAAAAATGAATCCAAAGACATACGCCGAAAGAATATGCCAATGTCAGAATACAACGTATGTTAATGTCATTAATTTTGTTTTTCACCATTAGTTTCAAGAACTTTGAAAGTTTTTTCAGGATCTTTGAATATATTATCTACTGATTATTATGTTTTTGTCAACTCAGAATTTATTCATTTCAGAATTTCTGCAACTGCTCGGGGTCCAGTGGTTAGATTGGTAGGATGTTTTCTAAGTCTGCTATTGCCGGAGACAATTGATCTTCTACGACTCGTACCACATAAAGCTCAGCACAATTTTTCACAACAAATATCATACATAACAACATAATTGATAATAAAATGATTTTACACAAAGGTTTACTTATGCATCTCATACATCTCATATCTCATGCTTATATTGCATGCTCAACTAAAAGCAATTGAAAGAGTTAAAATTCAAAGTTTAATGAGGTAATTAATTAAATATAAGATTAATTTAGATGGAACTAAGCAATATTATCGTTTTAAAGGAATGTGTCTTAATTGCCAATTAATGAGAACTGTGAGAACAGCGGCCAGCAGCTGACTGGCCAGTTCGCTTGTAGGCATTATCGTAAAAGGAAATCTGAACCAGTTGTATACAGTTCAGGATTTTGCTCCAAGAATCTCATTCGCTGTTGCTTTACGTAGTCTTCCATAAATTAAAAAGAATGTCATTGCATCATCTACTTTTAATGGAGCAATAAACGTGCCCTTACACATACTCCTATTGCATTCTTGACTTATCTGGTAAAATGCCGATTGAAGCTGTTGAATTCCTTTTAAAATACCTCAAGTTCTTTTTAGCTTCTGCTGTTAAACTGTTTTAAATTCTGGTCATTTTAGTTTGATTTTAAAATGCATCCGTAGATGCCGTATTATAGAGAGTTGTGTTTTGTGTAATTCATTTCGCATCTATTTATGTAATGTGTATGAATAGAAGCAGGCATGCATATGATGGTAATAATGATTTCCCTTCGTGAGAAAGATACCACTAATATACTACAATCGAAGTATGATTTTCTGTTAATGAAGTATGATGTTCTGTTTTTATTTTCACGTCGTATTCAGATATTTTCTCAAATGAGGTGTTTGTTCATCGTGTGCAATAGCATTTCAACTTGAAAGAAAAAAGACGTATTCAACCATGTAGAAATAAGCTACGTTTCCTCATAAACATTTTAGGCTTCTCTTATTTCATTTTCTATTTGAAGTATTAAATCAAAATTAATCATTCTGTAAAAGTCTACTTTAAACATTTCTATTTAATTTTAGGTTTATCCCTATTTTATGCATAACATTAATGTTTTTAGATCCTTTGGACGCCAAGCATTAGGGATTGAATCTTATGTTATTTAAAGATTTATGTCCAAGAAGAAAAGATAAAAAACTATTCGCCAAAAAAAGTGTTTGTAATGCTATTGTCCTCTCGTATGAATAAATGAAAGAAAATACTTAGCAACGTTAATAATTTGAAGCATACATATACAAATTGCTTTCAATTTACAAAGAAATATCTGCATTTATGTGATGGATGTAAATATGTTTATTAGTCTCCTTATCTCCTCTCCTCTCCTCTCTCTCTCTGTTTTCTCTTTATTTTTCTCTCTCTCCCTCTCTTTCTCTCTCTCCCTCTCTTTCTCTCTCTCTCTCTCTGTCCCTCTCCTTTATCCACCTCTCACTCGACGCACCTGAATGTTCAGTTTCTAGTGGCTCCGTCATTAAAAGTGAACCCGAAACTACTGTTTCCATTGCCGTTTATCTCCGGGCGGGCATTAAGTTTTTACTAGGGCGTAAATCTCCGAATCGAGTGAAGGGAGAGAGGAGGGGGAGGGAGGTGGGGCGAGAGCGATTACGCAAAACGGAAGCGATGGGTTGGAAGCACTGAAACTCTTGGGAGTGACCCGTTCCACAGGAAACTAAGTACTGCCGTAAAAGGTTTTGATCGTTTGCTGCGGACACGAGTACTCGAGTTGTAAAAGAGCACGGAGGTTTCTCATTTTTTTTCTTGGCGCCGGAATTTTCATTTCTTGGACTTTCATTGTGTACGAGTTTCATGAAAATCTGAAAGGATAATTGTTACTAGTCAAACTTTTAAGAGAAGATATGATTTGGTGTTCTGCTAAATATAAACCTTCGGGAGAATGAGTCGCACTTACACAAAGCGAATAAATGAAGTTAATTGTAGAACTGTTCTAACTTTGAACTAAAGAATGTCTTCTTCGACATCATTTTTTTAAAATTAAACAGTAATAGAAGAGAGAGAAGAAGAAAATGTGCAGAGCATTTACTACAGTTAACATAAAGTTATTTACGGACTACTTGCTGAAAGAATCATGGGAGGCAGTTTATAACGCTATTGACACAAATGAAAAATATAATTTATTTTTCTCAAAGCTTTCACTTTTTCTTTAACGCATGCTTTCCTATTAAAAAGAGAAAATTAAACATTTCACGAAAAAGTAATACTTGGATCACAAAAGGAATTAGAACATCGTGTAAAAATAAACGTACTCTCTACTTTATTTCTAAACGTCATGACGTATCTCAAGATTTCCTTATCTACTTTAAAAAATACAAAACATTGTTACGAAAAGTCATAAGGCATCCTAAATTCATGAAAAACGATCAGAATGTTTTGAACTCAAATAATAAAACAAAAGCAATGTGGAATATAATAAAAAATACTACCAAATCAACTAGAAAACCCGTAGAGAATGTTGTTTTAAAATATAACGATATAAATGTAAACGATCCGGCAACAGTGGCTAATCTCTTTAACCAATACTTTTCGAGAATTGCTGCCGATCTCACTAAGGGTCTTCAGGCACAAAATTCAAAAACAGACAGTTCACCCAAAATTTTAGACACAATGTTCGTTTCCGAAACTTCTTCCTATGAAATTCTCAAAATAATCGGTAAACTAAAAAATAAATATTCGTCCGGTTTAGATGAATTCCCGGATTCTTTGTTAAAGACTTGTGCGTATGCCATTATACACCCGTTAACTCACATATTTAATGCATCTTTATGCACTGGAACGTTTCAGATATTTTCAAAACAGCTAAAATTAAGCCGCTTTTCAAAAAGGCAACAAAAATTAAATTCAAAATTATCGGCCCATTTCTCTTCTATCAGTTTTTCAAAAATATTAGAGAGACTTTTTACGTACGAATGGAAACCTTTCTCACTAAACACGACGCGCTTTCAGATTGCCAACATGGATTTAGAAAATCAAAATCAACGGAAACAGCTATATTTTCTTTTCTTAAAGATGTCGCCTCATCATTGGATCAAAACGAGGCACCTATTGGATTATTTTTAGATCTCTCAAAAGCTTTTGACGTCATTGATCATAACATTTTACTTTCCAAATTACCTTCATATGGAATTCGTGGTATTGCTCTAGATTGGTTATGTTCGTACCTTAAACAACGATCTCAGAGAGTTGAAATACCTTACTGGAATGATGGAACATTACGTACGCACCTTTCCGACTCTTTGCCCATTGCATGTGGAGTTTCTCAAGGATCGATTTTAGGCCCTATAATGTTCCTACTTTACGTAAACGATATGCCCTCGACGATTCAAAACGGAAGAACGGTTCTCTTTGCTGATGATACGAACATCCTTTGCAATAAAGAAACAGTAAATAGCACAATATCAAATGTTTCAAATTGGTTCCGAAATAACAAATTAATAGTAAACGAAAAGAAAACGGTTGTAATGCAGTTTTCCATTTCAAATAAACAATTCTGTGCTCCATTGAAAATGAACGTGTACCATTGCCTGATGTTACATTTTTTTTAAGTGAAATTCTTAAGAACATTTTAGGTCTCTCAATTCAGTCAAACCTTAAATGGAACGTCCATTTAAATGAATTGAACACAAAATTAAGTTCATTATGCTACGCGTTCAGAATTCTTGCAAATTCAGTCAGCCTTCATACTGCTCGTTGTGTATACTTCGCGAATGTTCATTCCCGCCTGAGATATGGCATAATATTCTGGGTAAATACATCTTATAGCTCCCAGACTTTTAGATTACAAAACGAATTGTACGAATAATAACCAAATCCCACCCACGTGATTCATGTAAGCCTCTCTTCATTAATCTAGGAATTCTACCATTACCGTGTCTTTTTATTTACGAATCAGTGGTTTTTGTAAAAAATGACTTGCTCAAGGGCGGGAATATATTTTCAGAAAATGCCGAAGTCTATTACTATAACACTCGACGTAGAAATCATATTCATCAGGTGACAGTATCAACAGCCCATTACAAAAAATTCACATACAATACATGTTCATTTTTGCCAGATGACATTAAACGATTAAATTCAATAGAAAAGTTTAAATCCCAAGTGAAATCGTTTCTGCTGCATAACTGTTTCTATACAATTAGAGACTATACTGAGCATCACAAGAAAAGTAACATTAATTTTAACAATGATACATAATGCATTATTTACCATTTGGACTGTATAAATGAGTATAAACAACCTGTAACAACTATTGTACTACAGCTTCCGGGTCAATGACCCCCTCTCGATCAGGTTTTTCGTCCAGTTTCCCTGATCTATTGAGCAAATGCTGAGATGGTCCCTTGTTTTGCTTCTGGACATAAATGTAACTTCATTTTCTGTGCACGTCTTCTAGAATTCAATGGGAAATACAATTATTCAAATTATCGTTTCCATGTTGTCGCGGCAGGAAGTAATAAGAGCCAAAATAAAAATTAAATTTAAGTGTATATGACTTAGTGTAGGGACACAGAATTTTGAAAATGTGCACACAATTCACTTTTCCCCATAGCACGTCATACGCAGTTTTTAACTGTTTTTTGACGTAAAATAAATAAAAATAAATTAAAAAATGTGTAATATCGAAAATATCATTTGCATGACAAAATAATAATCGCATTTCGTATAAACTAGAATTCAACACTCTCATACACCCTCTATTCACATGCGCATGAGAATTATTTGACTGTTTTATTTGTCTACGGAGTATGTATTTAAAATATTTACTTCTTTGTAGACTTTTTCAAATTATAATAACTTATCACTAAAATAGTATGCATTAGATTAAAAAAAACACAAATTTGTACACAAGAATATCTCTTGCTCCCTTGCTTACAAATTATTTTTATCACTTTGCTACAACTTCATTAGATTCTATAATTCTCGTTATTCGGACTCACGTAATACTGCAACGGGGTACCCAAAACAAAACGGAAGTATTTTTTAAAAGATAGATATTTTCAATTGTTTTACTATAAAACCTTATCCTCTTAAAAATAGTCCCCATTACAACTAATACATTTGTCCTACCGGTGCTTCCAATGTTTAAAATAGTTTTATAATCATCTTTAGAAATGGTTGACAGTTTCTCCCTCGTTTTTTTTCTTGGCCTGTTCAATGCTGTCAAATCGGTGTTGTAACGGGTGCCGGCGGCGGCGTGTCCGTACACCGGCCTAGCCCGAGCCCACCGTTGTGCGGCCACTTGTAATACTTTCCACAAGCCCGGCACGTTAAACTGCTACTTGTAATAGATTGCCCTGCTCTATCCCTTCTTATAAACAAACAAACAAACACTAGCCTCGCGTTGGGTTGCCACATATAATAATCTTCCCGTTCTCCTACTCACAATTGCCCGTCTGCTAGCTTACCTGGCCTTTTGACTCACCTGGGCGTGGTCTGCGGTGCGTCTGTACAGACGCGAGCAAGGTACTGCGCTCACGTGCGTGGATCAGTTCTAGTGCTACGTGAATGACTACGAACACATATCGATTTTACAAATCATGACCCCAAAGGTGGCCATGAAATTTATTCAAATTCCTCTTTTCTCGTATTTTCCTTTAATTCACAATATCTAGTGCTGTAATAGCACTGGTGCCTCTGACGGCACACATTGACATAACCCAACAACAAAAGAAACAACAACAAATAGATAATTCTCTTCAAAATGGACATATACTTTTTTTACAACAAACAAAAAAACAAATGCCATTCACACATATGATTAAAACCCCAAACAAATGTCAAAATACTTGCTCACGTATGATGCTGCTTCCGCGAAGAATCCGGGTGTTTTGTGCGATTATCCACGCACAACAGCGCCTCCCGTTGTCGCCACCAGTTCCGGAACACACTCGCGTACGCATCACTGTTCACGTAACATGTCGGAACTCACGCTGCCACCTTTTTTCATAAATATTCCAAGTTATTTGAAAATCTCTGAGTCCCGAATTGAATTCCGCGCCACTAATCGTAAATGCAACGTCGCGCTCCCCACCGTTGCAAAATTTCTCATACGGCCATGCTCATTATCGTTTGCCCTCGCGAGTCCAACGGGCGTTGCCGAATTTCACAGTAATTCCGAAAACCCCCTTTTTTTATGAAATTCCTTTTCACGAAATATTAAATAATTTACATGAAGTATTCCCAGTTACTATTGCAAATTCTGTCCATTACTTCCGCACTTTAAAAAAAAAATTCCGAACATCGCCTACGCGAATACACGTCTTGCCTTCACCAAGTCTAGGCACGTTCTCTCAATTTTTTTTTCAACTTAGCATTGTTATTTTTGCTTCAACACTTTTCCCGATCGCTTGATAACTGACGATCGCGTCACTTTGGTTCTCACAAAATATTTAATTTTTAACGTTTCCCGAAACACTTTATTTCCGTTTTTGTTTTAATAAAATTCTTCCGGCAATTTCCTAAAATTCGATGTTTTCCTCTTGTTTTCTTTTGGTCAAATTCCTTTTATTTTCCGTATTTTCCGTTTTTGGATGTGAAACGGAACGCACTGCAATTGTTCGCTAATCGCTTCTTCTTGCTAAACTTTTGCTTGAATTAATTTATTTGTTTTATTAAAATTTTGATACTTCCCGTCAAGATATTTAAATGGGATAAATTTTGCATGATGCCGCTAATTTTCTTCTTTTTCGCGTTCTCTTGCATTATTCGAAAAACCCTCTTCTTTATAAACGTTTCATCGCTCCAACAATGGACTCCATTAATATTCTCCTTAACACAAATATACGAAATACGAAATTTTCAATCACTTCTTATTGCCTGACGCGATTTTACTGGGATAACTTTTAAAATGTTCCTAAATTAAAGCCGGATCTAATGTCTATGGTCAAAACTTGCACAAGTATCGGGTTGACTTTATTTTCTTCCCCAATCGGTTTTTTTTTTATTATGGCGCCTTTGCTGTAAATGTTTTCAAATTGTTTATTATCCAAACGCCTACAATCGGGGATCGTGTAAATCATTACAGTGTTCTTTCATGTTACTTTTTATGTGTGGAGATAGGAAGAAATCGAAAACAGCCAGGCTGAGGCCAAAAAATGGCTCACAGATATGGCTGCGTGTGCTTGTGCATTGTCGTGGTCGAAGAACCAGTGAAGGAACAAACTTGGCAACAACTCTTTTCATTCCCAAAGCTTCGGTTAAAATTCGCTGAACCGAGCTCCAAGATTACCCACTCACCTCTCTCAATTGACGGTCTATGAACACAAGCTCTCGAATTTTTTCAACATTTTCGTCGATTCGGGCAGTTAATGGATGTCCAGAACAAGGTTTGTCATCAGTCGACATGTCGCCATTTTTTAAACTGAGCAAACCACTCGTACACTTGAGTTTTTCCCATAGTGTCATCTTTGTAAGCTGTTTTCAACATTAAAACGGTTTCAGCAGCATTTGTTTTTTCGAGTAGAAAACAAAATTTCACAGCTGCACGTTGTTCACTTGAACTTGCCATCATAAAAAACGAAACAGGAACATAAACGCGCTAGCAAAAACAGTCACTGCAAACGAACAGAACAAGCCAGGTCGACAACACATGCGGTACTGAACTGGCAATGAGTTGCGTTATACATGCCTAGCGGCAGAAATGTGTACTACACAAGCTCCGCCCATGGCAATGCTATTACGATTATTTTTGGGTACCCAGGTGTGTATGTATAAATATTTATCGTAACTCCTTACATTGAATGACATGGAAGAAATTAAATTCTCTTCACTTATAAGATTACTTAAAATATGCACATTCTCACTACTTTGCAACGGAATTCGACGATGACAATTTTTCCCCATGAACAAAATTGTGTTTTCAATTTTGACGGACATAAAACTAAAACTAAAACTCTTTGCAAAAACTACTATCTACTTTAAATGTGTTAAATAGTCGAAATACCTGTGCTGCGGAGAAAAATGTTGTAAAGTTTAATACTGAGCGTCGTGAGATTAAGATCTGTACATGAGCAGCATCTTAACACATGATGGAAGATGTAATTGAGAAAAACATGATCAAAAAAAATAGCGGAAATTCCATGTATAACTTCGTTACTTTGCTACAGTAAAATGAGATGGGTAGTTGCATTCAACAAGTCTATTGTGGAGCCTCTAAAAGCATATGGAAGTGAAAAATAGAAACTGACGCAAAAGAATAAAGAATGAATGATAATAGTAGAAATGGATTTTCTCAGATTCTCTAGAATCTCCCACCGAGTGCATGTAAGCAATGACAGAATATGTGAAATGACACAGTCTGAACACGATGTAGTTGACTGAATTGAAGAAAGGTAGCTTTTGTGGCTCATATTTTGTGAATAGGAGACCGGGAGAGGTGGACCAGGGCATTAAATGTCAGTGCAGTGCCTCTGACCAGGAGGTCCTTGGTTTGCAATAAATAAGTAAACACGATTTTGGTTGAAGGTAGACATGTGCAAAAAAGTCTACGACGAGTGCGAAATCTAGATATGTGCAAAAATGTCGTCAATCGAATACTGATTTAAAAGTTTTAAATTAAAACTATCAGATGCTACAAAGTATGTCCAAAATCAAATCTCGAGTTATAAATGATTTTACCACAGTGAATGAACACTTAGGCTCATAAACAAATACTTACTGTAGCAGATAATAGCATATTGGCAATGTTTCGCGATAAACAATTCAAACAACACAATTTCAACAAAATAAACTTGTAACTCGATATCACAGATATCAAGCGTACTATGATAAAATCAATTCTTTACTAATTTACCGTAGATTAGGACACTCTTATAGTAATTCAGCGATCATAATTAAAGTTTATGGAGGATGTTTATGTACATTATAAGGTAATTACGGTATAAGGTACATTATAAGTATAATTTTCATTCGACTATTTCGGTTTTTTGATCAAAGAAAATACAATATTGAAGTCAGCTCTCGGCCAGCCCGTGTATTTCATTTAAATTTGCTCCAGCCGACTGGGCGGGCGGCGGCGGCGGCGGCAGCGGCGGCGGCCCACTGCCACGTCAGCCAGCCATACGGCCGGCCGGCTTAATTAATTGCTTAATTTTTTGCTTAATTAATTAGAAATTAAATTGCTCCATAAGAAGGCCTATTTGGTTTTGTGGTAACCGATTTTGGTAGTGCCAGTTTCATCTTAAGCTAGCTCACCATTAATTACTCGAAAGTTTGAAGAGCAATGAAATTAATTAGTCGAAAGTTTGAACAGCAATGACATTAATTTTTGCGTAATTAATTAGCAATTAAAATTTGTCTGGAAGCAAATGTTTAAAGTGGTGTAGAAGTGGTGTTGAAGTGGTGTAGAAGAAATCACCGCTAATGTAAATATTAGCGTCGTGACAGGCTAGTAAAAAAATTACATTTTTATTAGTATTGAAAAAAAAAGAGAAGCATGATTTTTGTGGCATCTTATAGAGTACATTTATCATCCCTATCAAAAGTTGAAAAAAATTTCTACCGTTTTTGAGGAAATCTTTTGTTATTGTTTTAAAATTGCACAGATTTCAGTCAATATTGCACGAAAACTACTTAAATTAAAAAGAATATACATGATGTTAATGAAAGAAGTAGTTATGGAGAACTTTCATAGAATAAGTTAGAATTTACTTTCATAGAATTATTTTTGGAAATTTCATTTGATGGAAAAATCTCTATCTTCAATTTTGTAGCTGAAGGAAGGTGGTCAAATACAATACTTTTACAATTTTCAAAAATTGAGAGTTAACCGTGAAAATTGGACGTATATCACCTTGATAAGGATATTTTACTCTAATCTTACGAGAAATTTAAGAAAAGATTTGAAGCCATTTTTGAGAAAGGTTTCGAAAATATCTCTGGGGCTTCATGTAAAGCACCCCAAAATTTTAAAGAATGTTTTTCAAAATCGCAAAGGATCGAGTCGAGCCAGCTCGGCCGGGAATATCCATTTTGGAAAAAATCCTCCGAATGGTTTATGTGCTAGTGGCGTTCACAGACGGACGGACTGACTGACAGACAGACAGACGGACGGACGGACACTTTGAAAGAAACCCCTTTTTCGTTATCAGGGGACCCCAAAACGTGTATTTCCGTTGAAGTCTTGAAATGGATTTTCCGCAGCATTACATAACTTTCTCTACACTACGTACATCACTCCGTGTAGGAGAAAGTAAGAAAGGTGAAAGTATATCTTCTCATTTTCGTGCACTGGTTTCTGAGTATCGCTGAAGAGAAAGAAGTGCAGGAGCGTCAAGGGGCATTGGTAATGCGAGGATCTCCGTTGTGGGAGTGCCAAGGGCAGAGGGGGACGGGGCGCGGGGGGTGGGGTGGGTGCAGTAGGAAGCTCGCGGGCGTGTTTCGGGCTGCTGCGCCACCGCGCTACACCACGCGGAGTTAATGACTCCCGACGCTCCCTCCCCACCCCACCCCCCCAGCCGCCGCAGCCGCACAGTGGGCACGAAGGCCTGCGTCGCGAGTGCAATTAATCGATTCGAGCGCAGCGGAGCGTTTGAGAAACTGTGATAGAAAACAATATTACAGGGTCGATAATATTTTATTCCTTTGGATTTTCTCCAACCGACAGCCAGTTACCCTTTACGTCCCGATGGGACGAATATTAAATAGGAGCAAACATTCAAAAGGTGACATGACCATTTGGCAAAAATTGAGTTCATCTGATGTTTTTACCTAGAATTTTATTTCCAAGAAAAATATGAGATGTCTTACAATACATTAAGCAGTACTCTATTCATTGAGTTAAAGACGAAGTTGAAAAATGTAAAATGTTTGAAATATTTTTAATTTTTATTCGAAAAGAGTGAAGTGGACATGTCACCTTTTGAATGTCTGCTCCTCATTTGACCTTATACCAACTCTCACGCGAGCTCCTCTGATCTGGAGTCAACAAAACGCGAGGCCCTCCGCAACAGCACAGACATGAGAGGCAAGGAACAAACAACCATGCTCGAGGCGGGACCCGATCCCTCGATCGCTCGGACCGAAACGCTGAGTCGCTTCACGCTCTTAGCCACCTCGGCCATCCAGGTCGGCGGATCGATAATATATTCGGTATGTTGTAGGTTCGATAAAAATAATGTACAGGATCGATTGTGTTCCACCGAGATCTCAAGGGGACACAGCTCATTGCTGGGTCCTGGTAACGAAAATGTGGATCAATGCAGTTGATATTTTAGAAAAAATTCCTCTGATACGCGGTGTAGCTAGAATCCAAGTCTTGTGGCTCCTTGATACCGAATGACGGCAAACCGTCCGTCGTCCGTCTGTCCGTCTGTCCGTCTGTCCGTCTGTCCGTCTGTCCGTCTGTCCGTCTGTCCGTCTGTCCGTCTGTCCGTCTGTCCGTCTGTCCGTCTGTCCGTCTGTCCGTCTGTCCGTCTGTCCGTCTGTCCGTCTGTCCGTCTGTCCGTCTGTCCGTCTGTCCGTCTGTCCGTCTGTCCGTCGTCCGTCTGTCCGTCTGTCCGTCTGTCCGTCTCCGTCCGTCTGTCCGTCCGTCCGTCTTCCGTCGGCCTCTTCGTCCGTCCGTCCGTGAACAACGCTAACGGCTGAAACGTTCAGCCTGTTTTATCCAAAATTGATATTCTCCAATGGATCTGCCTGACGTGACGTCTTGAATTTGAAACCGATATTTTAATATTTTTTGGGAGGGTTACTTTACATGAAATCCGTGGAACAGTTTCAAAATTTTTAAAAAAAATGGCTACATCGTTTTGGACTAGATTTTGTTGTTCGATTGTGTGAAGGACGTTTAAGATAATGGTGCAGGTCTCATATTGAAAACTCATTTTTTGAAATTAACCGAAATTCAATTTGTTTTCGGCGTGTTCCTACAATTAAAATATTAAAGATAGAGTTTTTTTCTCTTAATGAAATCTTTTCGCTAAAGATAGTTTTTTACTAAGGTCATGTGCAATTTTTCAAATATTCGAGTGCTTTTCACGTAATTTTGCGTGAAAATACGGGCGAGAGTGCGTTCTGTTTCAGCCCCGCTGGTTTTAGCGCTTTTGCTTTTGTGTTTGGGCCAGTGTGCGCCGCGGGCGGCATCTTCGCCCCTGGAAACGCGGCCGCACTTAGCGCGTGCGAGGCACGGGGCCGCCCATTAAAACGGATTCTTCAACCGTCGCCTCCGCCGCGCCGGGGGAGATACCTAGGGGGCTCACGCAGCGATTAAGTTACCCCGGGATGTTGTGAATGCAAGAAAGTTCTTCGTTATACGGCCTCGTTGTTGTGTTTCCACAGCATAACTAAAGATTTCATTTTCATTTTGACATTACGTCACCTTCCGCTTTACACATTTTAGAAAACTCTGTTTCATAAGAAAAATAAGTCTTTTGCTATTTGGAAGGACGGAAATCTAAAGTATGTCGTTTCACATATTTGGAACTATAAAAATCTGAAAAAAAATGTGTTCTGTGTTATCAACCTATCATGCACCTTACACGAGATGCCGTCGTCTGTTGTTAATCAGAAGTACGTATATTCCCACACACGTTTGAAAACTAGATCATACAAAATTATTTTAATTTGTATGGAAATGAGTTAGAAAACAATAATATAAATAGTAATATATCTGCCTGTCGAAGAAAAAATAATATACTCCTACATTCATGGTAATAGATCAAAGAGGCAGTTCGTTTAAAGTTCATTGATGAATCGGGATTAGCTTCTTTTTAAGTTTTTGACAAGGTTATCAAAACAGCAAACTAAATTAATTTGAATACGAAAACCATTGAAAGTAAAATATTCATTACTATCCATTTTTCATTTGGAATCCATTATTTTCACACTCGCGTGTCATGAAGACACATGTAAATTCGTAATGGAAATATAAATGGTGTAATCAGTGAACAAAAGGGCTCTAAAGAAGGAAGAATATTCGTGTCACGAGAGCAGAATGTGTACAAAATAATGCTGTTAAAAGAACATGATCCACATTTCTTTACAAAAATCAGTTTGAGGTTGTGAAAACCGCAAGGTCGCTGTTGTCAGCTCTGTTTGAGAAATGTGTTTAAACCTGCACCCTCAGCTAATTAGCCTATTCATCTCCCTGCAAGATTAATGGCTGCCTAATAAGGCATGATGGAGAAAAGGAGCCGTTTTGGCCGCAACGCTGACTCCCTTTGATTCGGGATCGCTGTACAAACAAAGAGCGTTTATTTTTAGTTTCGTTGTCGTCATTGAAGCAGATGATACCATTTTTTAGAACCCCAGATGGCGATATAACCTTCTGCAGTGGAACTAAACGAAAATATTTTCAAAAGATATAACTCCCTTATTTATTAATTTTCATATCATGTCATTGATTTAAAACTTCCTTCGTGTGGTAGTAACATGTTATAAAAGAGCATCACGCATTCTTCCTCTGTATTCTCCTTCTGCATTTTCCGACGCGTCGGCATGTGCCGTTCAAAAGATGCGCATCACCCTTGTGCGTAATTCATTGGCCAACTCGAACATACAGTCATTTTTGAACTTGATCACTGACCCACCCAGCTATATTCTTCGTATAGCTGGTATGTACATTGGCTCATTCACGCGAATTCTGCAATTACATAAGATCTTCCACTCTGTCTTGAACTTCAACGTTACTTCTCGGTCCCAAATATTTTCCCTCATCCCTCGTCGTTCATTATATTCCCCTTGCACTCTCACTCACTCCATCGCACTGTTGCTTTAAGAGTGCATATAACTACTGGAGATAACACAGACCATTCTTCCTCGCTCTTAATAATACTATTTTTACGTAATACTATTTTTGCAGCAATTTCTGTGTGGATTAACACATCGGTCATCATTTATTTGTAAAATCCATTACAAATCGTAGAACATTTGTTGCGAAAACTAAATATTTTCAAGCACAACACAAATTCGACCATTAAAACTGCATTTCTTACAGCTAAATCATGTTCCAATAATGAGACAGAATTAACAGAAGTAAATAAAACCCTCTTATCTTATTGCCGTTCAACAATGAACTTCTCAAATATCCATCGCTACACCGTTGCCCAAGGCAGCGTAAATTGTAAATTTCTGACACCGGACCTTTCTTGCGCCTGTATTTAGTGTATTAGTTTAGTTTATGCCTTATTTTACGTGGCGAGACTCGGGCCATCAGGCCCGCTCTTCCGTCTAACCACGCAAATTTCGATACGCACCTTTCACCACCTACCGGAGAAAGGAGGTATCTTGGGCGACGAAACTGGCGGATCTCAATTTTGCTCAGAGGCTTCTTTTGGGCTTGACTACATGGGACAGCCGGCTTTACTTCCCCTCCGAAGGAATGCGTACGAGGGATTTTTTCGCCCTTAAAAATCCTCGGCTTCGATCGGGTTTGAACCCGCAAACTCGGATACGCTGGCCGTTATACCACCGAATCTGCAGTGTATTAAATCTTCCAAAACGTTACTTTGTCAAAATTTAAGTTTAGGGGATTGTGGATACAAATAACGATGCTTTCAAAGCATCTGTAAACAGTAGCTACTAACTTAGTATCAACATCTGACGCGGGATTGGAACCACCGCACACTTCGAACTTAAAAACACATTCCAATTGTAGTTACGAGTTTCACGTAAAGAAACTAGTGTCGTACACAACACTGTTCTAGTATACTAGAAAGTTAAAAGACATAGTTTCTGAGAAAATAATTCAACGCTTCCAGCTCCCTAGAGTTCTGTTGTAGGCTATTCCACTTGTGAAATTAAAACCAGTAGTGTTTAAAAATACATATAAAATGCCCCAATCATGACGGTTATCTAAAAACATTTATTGCTTTTTTCATCCGATTTTTCTTACCACTACCTCTACCTCTACACTTACCTCTATGGGTCTATAATAATCTGCGGCGCTTCTATTTTAGGAGGCGGCATGTATCGATGGCTGTGTTGACGTGCAGTAAACCGTGCATGTAATATAACACAACCTGCTTTCAGTTATTTTCAATATTTGGCTCATTTTAGAACTCTGTTGATAAGCCCCGTAATCTGAGCTGCAAATGCAAAAGTGAGAACCACTGCTAAAATAATATCTTGAAGCTTCTCGTTTTGCACAAATTCGTAGCGTATATCGTAGACAATGAATGATTTATGCACGTTGATATAAAAGCTATAGTCCAAGCAACGGATATTCTACATCTGCGCAGGTTTCCTGAGTTTACATCGGTGCACAGAAGTGGAAAACCTAGAGCTGCCGATACCTACAGCAATGGCTTTACATACCGCACAGTACTTTTCGTTTTCCGGGATTTTATTTGCCTACTTGTGGACGCACCAATTAAACATAAAATTTTTGAGAGAACAACGATATTTCAAAAAGGGGATGAGGATGTTCCAACGATCATCTTTCCAACGAGCTACCCATAAAAACGAATGGTTATCAAATGCAGAGGTTTCTATACAGAGAGCGGATGTCCAGTCATCAGAAACCAGACTGAATACCATCGAACCAGGGGATGGTTAATGTAGGTAAAGTGTTACCATTTACAGACAAAGGGAGGTACGACATGTGTGTGCAACTCGACCGCACGTGCACCAGCGGGCATACTTGCTGATTATCTTCTATTTTTAAGGCTTTCTTCCGTGCACTCCTAATTACCTATATCTCCAGAGGGAATAAGCTCAGACGAAAGTTATACTGATTTTAATGAGTAAATTGTTATTTGCTCAGAAATAAATTTCGACCTGAGAAAGGTTGCAATATGACGGCCGAAAAGTTGGCACCTACGTCTAGGACGCGGATTCTCCCGGACAGTTAAATGAGGTTGCCAAGCCATCATTAGACTTCTCGTATTGTTCGTATAGTTAATGATGTGTCAGATGATATATTTTCGAAGGTACGGGTATTTGCCGGAGACTTCATATTATATCTAGTTACTTGTCAAGAAGACGACAAAGATATTTTTTTCAATATGCTCTAGATAGACTAATTTCTGGTCGGAAACAAAGTATGGCAATACATATTGCCGAAAGCAAAATCAACAAATTTGGAAGGGACTGTAAGTACACGGAAACGCGTTACCATTCAGACAAAAGGAATATTCTAAGAGTATATCTTGTTAGTGTCTGGAAATAATTTTAACAGGCAATCGTGTTGAGAAGGTTATGTAAACGTTATCATGGAGAAAAGTCTTCAGGTCTTTGCACTTCTCTGAGCGCGTACTCAAAAACAAAACAGTACTGCGACAGCTAGGGATTTAGCTTTCTTATCTCTTGTTCATCCATTAATAGAATGCGAGGCAATTTGTTGGTATCTTATAGAAAGTTACAACAGGAAAATCAGGTAAATTACAGAGAAGAGCGTGTAAACATACTTTCTGAGGAAGTAGGCTGAAAGAAAAAATATTCTTCCAAATTCGCTGGAAATCAAATAGGTTCAAGTAAATCTCAACCTTGTATAAAGTATATGACGGATATCCATTCTGGCACGATATTCACAACTGATTCTGTAGACTTGTGTACTTTAATAGATGAATTCACAAACACAAAATTCAGTTAAGGTCCCCGAGAAAAGATGTTTGAAAATTTTCCTTTGCAAACAGAACAATAACGGGCTGTGATGACTGTGACATCATTTGAAGCCTTTTCTCTACAATTTCGAAACACTGGAACTACAACAACATATGCTTTCTCGCATTATTTATAACTATTTTCTAACTATTATTCATTATTTTCTAACTATTATTTGTAATGCATTATTTCTAATTTCTCTTGGAAATATCGAAAATTCTGAGATCTAAATGAAACTCTGAACTTCGTCACTTTTTAAGCGTCCTTTCTCTCTCTAACAATAAAATTTAAAAATCAAATTTGGAGAAGTTTTTGAAATTTTTTACTTTCTCTATACTACATACTTACGTAGTACGGTGCTCTGCTGTGGTAATGCTGCTGTGGTAATCGGCGATGTTTGACACAGAAACTCGTATTGTTGAGCCCTGGCAACAAAAAGTCCTCAAACACAGAGGAAATAGTGGTAAAGGTAAAACTTTAAAGGTAATGTGAGTGTAAATTTTTTGTTGCAACATTAGCGCCTTGTAATGTTGTAGATTCATAAATAAATAAATTTTCATGAACACATATGTATTTACGTACATAATTTATACTTGGCACAGTACATTGGCAAAATATATTTATAAATAAAGAATGAATCATTTCATGTGAAAAAACACTTAATTTTTCTTTTTATATAAACGAAAAAATGTTTCGTATGACATTTTACTGACAAAAAATCTTCGTATCTGGACAACAGTTTCTTGACGATTTCTCTTTGTATATAAAGACAAGAAGGTTGTGTTTATGGCGTATCGAAGTTCTGAGAATAGTTTTCAGCATACAGAGAAAAAAAATTCGCAAGCAAATAAAGAGAAACACAAATTTGTGATTTTTCAGAATTGGGGTGGAATGTAGGACATTCCTTTATTACCCGGAGCCCTGCCATCGCGCCTGACTTTAGGCCTCGAGAACCTTTGCTCGCCAGCCGACCATCGGGACTGCAGCTCACTCATAGCTGATGCTATTGACCTTCCGAGTCTTCAACAACGCTTGGAGTCTTGGAAATACGCATACAGTTGCGGTGATACACGAAATCAAAAAGTACAAATACACTTCCTACTTAAATCCGTGCGTTTGAGGTCAAAACGTGACTAACTCTTAAATATTTATAGCGCTTTTGAGGCTAGGGATACTTTTTAGCTAGGATTTGAGGCTAGGATAAATTTGTTTTAAAATTTCATTTTCAAGTCAAAAACTACAATAAATTTTGTGACAACCAAAATAATGTATAATAAAACAAATGGAAAACTCCTTAGATTTCCAGCATATAGGGTCATACATTAGTCCTAAAATTCACACGATTGACTTCCCTTTTACTTGTAAAAGAATGACCAGATAGGCAAGGAAAGTGGCAAAGAAGGTGAAGAGCAGCTGCAGGTTGACCTCGAAGAAGCCGCAGCAGGAGAAGGTTGCGCGCGTGGTGGCCAGCTGCAGGGCGAACAGCTCCAGCTGCCTGGTGTGCCCCAAGGGCTGCGCCGTGGGCGCCTGAGTGTGCAGGCGGCCCAGGGCGAGGGACGTGCTCTGCGCTGCACTCACCGCCGCGTCCCCGCTCCAGCACACGAGCAGCGGGCCCAGCACATCCCGCGTTATCGCAATGAGCAGGGTTGCCACCGCCATCGGTTCCCGCCGGTCGAAACTGCACAAAAGTCATGTGTTGTACAGAAAGGCACCAATAACAAACTTTTATACAATATAGATACGATAACAACACTGTTTTCAAATAACTATCGCTTATGTCCTCGATTTCGCGAACTGAAACCCTTCGACAAGGTTGATTCTTGGACAAGGTAATGAAAAATCCTCTGAGTGAAACTAATGGTGCTAAAACAGCACATACTTTCTCACCCGCATTTTCACGGAAAAGTATGCGAAAAGTACTCAAATTATCGAAAAAATGTCCGTGGTCTTATTGCAAATTCTGTCTTTAAGAAACAGAATTTTTCCTTTATTGAAATCTATCTTTAACATTTTAGTTTAGGCGCCGAAAAAAGTTTGAACTTTTGCAATTTTTGAAAATTCAGGATTTTTTACAATTCTGAGACCCACACCATCCTCTTAAACGTCCTTCAACAACAGAAACAACAACAACAAAATTTAATCAAAAACAATGAAGCCATTTTTTTAAATTTTGAAAATGTCCCAGATTCTTCATGTAAAGTGGCCTCACAAAATTAAAAATCGGTTTCAAATTAAAGTGGATACGACATCAACCAGATTTATCGCGGAATATCAATTTTGGAGAAAATCGTATGAAAATGGAGCTAGCTACTTTGTTCACAGACGACCAGAAGAACCGTCAGATGGACAGACGTTTTGACGTCATTCAATTTTTTGGTATCAAGAACCCATAAAATGTGGATTATGGCTACACCGCGTGTTAGAGAATTTTTTCCTACACTTAGCAACTGTAGTTATCCATTTTGTTGTTAACAGGGCCCTGTAACAAAAGTTTTCCTGACGCAAATTCGCAGGTTTCTTTTTTCGCTGCATTACTTAACTTTCTCTCTACTCCGTAACCAGAAAGTAAAATTGTATCCCTCCAATACGTTTTCTCTTGACTCTCTTTTCCCCTCGTCACTACCCCTATTTCCCCGTCCCTTCCTCTTGCTCACTGCTCCTATTTTCTCGCCCGCTTTCCTTACACAAAGGAAGCTGTTTTTCTCCGCAGTTTTCCTTCCTAAAGCAAGATTTTCTCAAGAACTCGTTTTAAAAAAAATGTTTTGTTCAGGAAGTGTTTTTGTACTAAATCTTATGAGAGTCTTGATTCAACTTTTAATATATTCAGAAACTACACATACGTAATTTCTTTAAAGATCTCTCCTATCTATCACATACAAGTTTTCCGAACTGTCAAAAGTGTTCAGGTTTAAATGAGCCCCAAGGGAATCTATTTCAGGAAGTTTCAAAGGATATTTTTTAAAAAACGTCTTTACATTTTTAATATTACAATTTTGATAATACTAATAAATTTTGTTATTCTATGATATTTTGAAAACCTCGAATCGATTAAAATACTATAGTTTAGTTTGGTTAATGCCTTATTTTACGTGGCGAGACTGGGGCCATCAGGCTCGCTGTTCCGTCTAACCATGCAAATTTTGCTACGCTCCTTTCACCACCTAGCGGAGAAAGGAGGTATTAACTTGGGAGACGAAACAGACGGAACTCTGAGAGCGTAGGCGCTCTGCGCTAGCTGAGACGGAACTCTATTTTGCTCAGAGGCTTCATTTAGGCTGGAGGATCTTTTACATGCAGTAAATCTACTACATGGGACAACCGACTTCACTTCCCCTCCGAAGGAAAGCGTACGAAGGATTTTTTCGCTCTTAAAAATCCATGGCTTCGATCGGGTTTGAACCCGCAAACTCGGGTACAACAGCCCGGTACGCTGACCATTATACTACCGAATCTACTGTAGGGATTCGAATATATGGATCGATAAATTGAAAAGTTGTGAAAAATAATACCTTAATACCTTATTAGTACTATCTTATTAATATTTTATATTATTATTTTTAATATATATATATATATATATATATATATATATATATATATATAGTAGATTATTTAAATGAAATGTTAAGGGTCGTTTGCACATTGATGAGCTTCCCTTCGACTTAACAGAAAAATACATTCAGAATTACGTTAACAATTTAATGTTGGGAAATAATCTTGATTTACTTGAAAAATAAAATTATTTGCTAGAACAAAAATTGGCAAATATATTTTGGTATGAAGCCACTATCCGCCGCCTCGCGCGGCTTCACCTTGCGCTTGTACACACCAACTCTTTCTCGATTTTAAGGGGAAATGAGCGCTGAGTTAGGGGAAGTTGCCCGTGCCCGTAGGAGCGCCAGGCTCCCCAGTCGAGCAAGTAGCTCGTGCAGGCGCGGTTTGTCGTGTCTGACTTAAAGAATCTATTGCCTGAGCGATTTCTTCCTACATCTTGGTTATCACATCGAGTTCCGATTATGTTTGTGCTTGCTCTGTCAAATTGGCGGCCTCGAAAACACTTTGTTGGTCTAGAGGTTATCATCAATGCTCAGACGCTGGCAAGTTCAGCGGTTAAGGTCGTGGGCAGTTCGCGCGAAAAAATCAGTCTTGACCGTTTCGAATTGTGCCGCGTCGCTTGGTGTGTGCTCGTGTTCATAGCCAAACACAAAATTGTGTTTGCCGCAATGCGTCCTGTGTGTTGCTAATCTAACCCAAACATTTTCTTAAATTTCTAGTGAATAAACGAAATACATTTTATATTTATATATTTTCTTTTGTTTTATGATTGGTATATATTATCTTTTGCTTTGTGTTATTTATGAAAAGTATAAATGTGATTGGAATTTCATGTCTTCAAAACAGGTCTAGATTCACTGATCTCTTTTTGATGTCAGGTATGTTTTGTTAAATTCACCAATGTTAAAAATATATCCAATGTTATAGTTCACATTTTCTGTAAATGTAATGCATTTTGAGACATTATTTTAATAATGTGTGCTAGAATAAAATTTTTTAAACCTAAAGGATTTCTGGTCATATTTCTCAGAAGGCAATGTCGTTTAGATAGATGCAGCGTTTCTAAGCAAATTATTAGATATAAATGTAACAAAAATGCCAATTTCACTTATAAATTTTTTTAGGTTTTTGATCATATCCATTGCGCGCCACTGCATTCCAGAAGTTGGTGAAGACACATTTACCGCGTTAACTGTTATAGTATAAGTGAATAATTTGCTGTTTAATTGACGTTTTGTATAACTGTTACAAATAATACAAGAAAATACGGAAGAAACCAGTCATAGTGTTGAGAGCTAACATGGCACAGAACTACGTAACTACAGAACAATGTATGGTTATTGAAGATGATGATACGAGATGACTTCTTGTCTTCTAACCCAAAATAACGAAGATAAAGTGCCAATGCCTTACACAGAATTTGAATTAACCCTATCGCTGAATGCCTATTCCAACTGCGCATTTAGGTTGGAATACTTATAAAATATTATTTTCTGTGTAACACACATTCTTCAAAATGTAATAGAAACGAGTTCATAAAGATAAATTGCGTCTTAAAAATATAATATTAACTTACACCTTTGAATATTGATTTTGTCTCGAACATTGCTTACCTTGAATCAGAAACTAGGCTGTAATATGTACAGATCATTAAATCCGTCCATTGGTAGCCCAACACTGCAAGAATTGGTGCCCCATAAATAGAGCTGACATTTACGCAGATTTCTGCTAGCGTGAGGTGACAGCAACGAAGTTTCCGAAGATTTTCGTTCCGGGTGAAGTTGTCCGGCGTTTCATTTCTTCCATCCCACGCAACTTTGATGGGAAGAGTAGTCGTTCCTGTCATGTTCACGGAGTATTGTTGCAAAGCATAATTTCCAATCATATTATTGATAAGTATGTATCTATCTCTTATTAACAAGTGAATGCTGAAGTATTGTAGAGATAAAATAAAGTTAGAGATATTCCCCAGACAGTACATAATACAATAAAACAAATATTCATTAAATACAAAATGGTCGAGCACCGTTTCGCAGATACATACGAATAAAATACAAGGAATAATGAAAAAAATACTTCTTCGTAGCCTCATATTAATTGTCTGTGTGTCAGGGAATAATGTTTCGTCCACAAATTCCACTTGTTTAATCAACACCTTCCAGTTACTTACTTTCGTTGATGCAAAAGTAATAAGCCCGATAATTAGGGAAATAAAAGCGAAAATACGATCCATTGCCACAAGAATATCTTCAAGTTCATTTTTTTGCACAAATCTCTCGTGCAACACGACGACAATATACACTAGATATAGGATTAATAATACTATCATCCAAGCGACTGCTGGCATAGAACGATGTAGTTCTCCGGTCTTTACATTTACGCGCAAAGTCATAAAACCTAGTAGAGCTGCCAACCATATCAACAGTCTCAGATCTCGAACAGTGCCATGAACCATTTTAAGCATTTTTATCGTCTACGTCGTACATTCAATTTCTTCCTGTCAAATAAAAACAACTTACTATTTCTTAAGGAAAACGAAGGCGAATTGTATTAAATTTAATGAACATTAAATGCAAAATGTTATATTGTACTTCAATTATATATTATTTTAACTGCGACAATAGTCGCTTAGCGCTCTCTCAGGGATTCTAGAACAAACTTTATTACAGCACTAGTGCTGTAGAAATCATCCTCACTGCCAATCGATAGTAACTATTGTAATCGTTCAATAATCGATTGAATGACGTACATTTCATATCACATAATAATGAAACTCAAACAGTTTTATTACGATGACGATATAAAACTTTAGCTTCATCAATAACTATAATAGTTTTGTGACGATAATATTTATTATTATCTTATTTATATACACACGATACATTAGATTGCAACATAAATTGTTTTGGATTTTTTTTATTTTCTAGTGTTTTATGATTCAATGCTTTGTATACTTATATAAGTTTATAATATATACTGTTTATAATACGTTCAAACTCAATACATTGTCAATCACTGCTGCAATTAAAAGAATAGTTTTGCTTCTGAAGGAATTTGTAATGCATTTACAAAACAATTGATAAAAATAATTAAATCTTGGTGATATTTGTGAAAATTTCTCCAGAAAAAATTTTCCATTCATAAAACGATTAGAGAGCAATTTTGTAATAAAATTAAAATTTAATTTTTGGAAATTCTAAACGCATTATCAGGGCTAATTCGTAAAACGGTGAAACTCATACCAATAATCAAATTTTAACTACATACACTGGTAAATATAGCAAATATACCATTTATTTTATTCCATGGCGCCTATGTCACAAGTAATTAATTAGGAAATGTTCTGAGACCACGTCTGGTTTTCGGTAGTCTAACTACTTCAGGAAAATATGCAGAACATTAACGAGAGTATGCAATATTTTATGAGTTACCAATCTTCCTTTTTTCTTGTCTTCCTCCTATAAACTTCACGGGCAAGTTACCATCCACACTGATAATTTTTCACTGCAAGTATAATGACACGTCGTAGAACTTTATATTCTCAGCTGAAATACTGTAGACTTGTCTGTTTAAAAGGGTTTTTAATGGTATTGAATTTTCGGACAGTATAGCTTCTCGGTCCATTAAATGGGAATCAATCCACATGACGTGACTGTCTGAATAAGCGAGTGTCACGAAGGGGGAAAGGGTCACGAGTGGGGGCAGTTGGTGCAATTGACGTCATATGTCTGTTTTGTTACCTTTAGATGTTTGCTCAAAATGAAGCATCAGCTCTTCAGGCATCGCCACAGGCTAAATATAAAATTGAATTACATAAAATTACATTCGAGTTTGCGTTCATTTTAGACATCATAAAGGCAGTCAAATCCATTTAGTGGTTTCAGATTCCAAACACTTAATATGGATTTTTCTACAGCAATATTAATGGAATGAAACTAACCCAGTTATACGTGAAGGTAATGCAACTTAGTCATTGTCATCAACTACAGAATGTATCTATTCACTTAAACAAGGGCAATGAAACATTGGTAGAGGAGTCGGCAACCTTTATGTACTCGCGGCTCCAGCTCGCAGTCTGCACCTTACTTTATATTCAATGATTTTAAAATATTAAGTTACAATAATTCAATAGTTTTATCAAAAATATTAACCTTCGTTTCCAAAGCTAAATATTTTTCAAGTTTTACTGACTATGCTTACTATTTGTTTTTTCAAAATAATTACCTAGTTTTCAATATTTTATTAATATAAGATTGCTATTATATTGGTTAAGGATGTTATTGTTTGTATTGACAGGCAATGAAGATAATTTCTACTTTAATTAAAAATACTTAAGTCATCCTGATAATTCTGACAAATATTCATTAATTTCATTTGATCTTTCCGTATATTTGCAAACCTTTGCTATTAATACTAATATTTATATTCTTCCCCTTCCTTTTCCAAATTTAATTTTAATTTTTACTATATATAAACATATAGCTTACTTTGTCGCACATATGGGCTTTCTGTACAGATCAGCGATTAATGGAAGTTCTGTTCGATTAAATTATTCTTTGATTGTTGGCTATTAACTACAAAATATAAGCTTTGTTTTCAAATAATAAATAAAATATTTATTCACAATCCAAATATTAATATTTTTTAATGAGCTCATTAAGTTAACTGTTATTTTTCCCTAATTATCCTTCCTGCACAAATCAACTTAATTGTTCGTGGCTGACTTCATACCTGCACACGCACTCAAAAACTCCTCGGTTGAATTCCGAATGAAGAATATCCAATGTCCACAACGTCTTCTCTCTTCGGTCGCCGACTTTTTCGTCCTACAAAACACAGCATTACCCGATGTTAATTACTAACTTAACAATGTTAATCGCTATTTTGGCAATTTATTCCAGGTTCGTTCAATAATTATTATCAGTTGTTACGCGTACGCGAAACCCGTGTATTTCGCCTCGAGTGGGCGCCTTACTGCGACACTTCCTATATCCATTCAAATAATTATTCAAGTACTAAAAAATATACGACTTCTTCCGTACTCTAATAGCGTTCACAAATACAGGTCTGGTTTTTGTTCGATTGACAATTCGATGACAACATTATTCAAATTCTTACTATTAAAACTTTGAAAATAATAGTTATAATATCATTTGAATATCGTAACTGTTCTGACTCTATGGGTGCCTATTTTTGCCGCTTAAGGCATTCGTTTCATAACCTTATATATTCGATCGAGCTTTTTCGTGCTCTTCTTTTATGGCTCATTCCATGTTGATGAACTGACATTCTATACAACGTCTCTCTTGTTTCAGGCATTCCGCAAGGACTCAATCTGCGACCTGCCAACCAGTAAATATGGTCACAACAACATACGTCCTCTCAGTGGCAGCCATCGCAGAGTCCTCTGCCGTGATGTTTCCGCTGGAAGCGGTGTTTGTCCAAGAGGCAGCCCGGAAAGCGCGTGTCGCACTTCGCACGCCCTGGGCGCCCATGGCCCTGCCACGCTGCGCCGCGGCGTTCAACGCGCCGCCCTTTCGCGTCGGCGACCCGCCGCTCTGCCCCTCAGCGGAGGCCAACTGCAGCGCGGGGGCGGATGGCTGCTGGGAGCTGCGTCGGCTACGGATAGAGGTAGACAGGGTTGGGCAGTATTTAAATGCTTTTATTTAAAACTAGCTGACCCGGTGAACTTCATAACGCCATTTTTTTTTGTTCGTGAATATTTTCGAATATCCTGAAAGACGTGTTTTACTATTTATGCCTACTACCTCGGCTTCTTACGGGTGGTGTACACTCGCGGACCAAGGAAACTAATCGAATTATCAAGAATTGCCACGCCCCCTCTTCCGCCGTCCCCCTCCTGCTGTCTCCTCTCTGCAGACCCTTTCTAGCCCTCTCACGCCCACCTTGTCCACCACTCTCTCAAGTCCCTTCTTTCACGGCGCCCCCTGCCCCTCACGCCCCCTCACGCCCCCCTCACGCCCCCCTCACGCCCCCCTCACGCCCCCTCACGCCCCCTCTCACGCCCCCTTTCACGCCCCCTCTCACGCCCCCTCTCACGCCCCCTCTCACGCCCCCTTCTCATGCCCCTCTCACCCCTCACGCTGCCATTTCTCACGCAGTCCCTCTCACGCCCCCTCTTCAGACCCCTTCGACCCCATCACGCTCCTCTCTGCCACCCCACCCCTCTCAATCCCTTTCCCACCGCCACTCTCTCACCGACCCCTCTTTAGACCCCCTCCCACCCTCTCCCACGCCACTCCCTCTCACGGCGCCCCCTCTCACCCCCCTCATGCTGCCCCTTCTCACGCCACCCCTCTCACTTACACGACGATAAACCTCTAAAAACATATCGAAACACACGAAATACCATTTTGCAATCACCGGCTTCGGTGACTCAGGGAATAAATTGATGTCACTGCAGTGCCTGTGACCGGGAGGATCCAGGCTTCGAGTACCGACGGCGGCAGAATTTACGACACTTGCTAAATAGCTAGGTCGAAGTCCGCCTCCGTCTGGGAGAGAATTTCAGTGGACGGCTGCTCTGATCGGAAGTTTTGCGTGGTTTCTCCGATCACAACTAGGCGAATGCCGGATCAGTATGCCAACAAACGGTTCCAGGACCGCGCACGTTCCCCGTTTTCCTGTTCTCTCTTCGTACACTTATCTGTATTTGCTAGACACTGCCCCACTGTTGGAAGCTTAGAGCTTGTCCCGACTGGGGTGGTGCCCCGCTGGTGAGAGAGTCCTGGTTAGGGGGAAACCCCACTAGCCGACTTTAGGTCGGCGCCGGATCTCGCCATCCACCGGGGGAAGACCGCCACCACCACCACCACCACCACCACCACCACCACCACCACCACCGAGGAATCACATGCACTACATTTACGGGACTAATGATCTGATACGCTGACGCAATCGGAATCACCAATCAATTAATCCAATAACGGCTGAGATGAGTCTGGTATTAGAAATATTGCGACGTGGAGTCCTACACCGAATTCATCACAGGACAGGTGATTTCATGAAACATTCTGAGTACAAGATTTATATCAACAAAATCTCAAGAGAAACCCACACGCAGATCTTAAGGAGGTGTCTGTGAACTGTGTCTGACAGTCAAATATGGTTTTAAATTGTAATACATTTTCTTTTCTTGGTAAAGGAGTGAATTGAATGAAGACAAAAATTAATTTTATTATGATTGTTTTTTGTTTGTTTGCTTTTTTTGTGGTAAAATTTAGTGGTATCTTTCTCTTTCATTGCTTAATCTTCATTTAGAACTTTTCGTCTATTTTTATCAATCATTTAATGTTATTTTATACCATTCTCGAAGGAGTGATAACATTAAGCGTCGTCTGTGCATTTCATTTCTTAACACACAAAATTACTGGATATTAATCATGAGGTTCTATGAGAAAGTAGGATAGAAACTTCTTTCAACAACCAGGTAAATGAAGTACGACATGCGTAATATACATGATATTCCTAGGAGGAAGAAATGTTATTAGAGAAACTAGTAAACTTTAATTGCATGATTTATATGCAGTTAGAAATAATGTGCTTGTGTAATATTTGCCGTAATGGTTCAGAAACATTTAATAGACTACTAAATTACATATGCAATTTCTCATTCATAAAAGAAACTTTATGACAGGTAAACACATGCTAACTATTTCCAAAGTCTTGAAATTCCAGTTTCTTGCTTCCACATTATTCAACCTATTTATTAACGAGTTCAACTTTTTTCTAGTATGTGTTTAATGAAATTTCAAAATTAACTGTTTCTGTACTACATACAAATTTAAATTATTTTTAGTAATGATCAAGTTCAAACCACCAGAAAATAGTGAAATATTCTCGTGAACTTTAAAGATCATTTTTATTGTTGGCTTACATTTTCACACTAATTTGCAATGCTTCTAAGCAATGATATACTTCAATCTGGGAATGAGGTGGAGCAAGACTATAACTACAGGTAGTTTAAAATCTATCGATAATTAATGATCTCATATTTTATAGATGATGAAAACCATTTTCTATAACCCCATATTTTCTCTTCTTATATATTAATTTTTATTTCCTACACTTTTCCGTCAAGTGTTTCCATAAATGTATCATACATATGTGCAGGGCTTGATTTCTAAAATTTTAGGTCCAAGAACTATTAATTTAATAGAAATAGTTAGATATTTATAATGTAATTTAATAATTATTTCTGAGGTTTCGGAATGCCGAATCGTTGCGTTCTGCCCTAAATCAAACCCTGCATAAGTGAGGAGACATATTTTTAAGATATTGCTTTGACCTCCGCCAACAAACTTTCCCAAACAAATTTTAAACAAAATTTCTGATGAAGTATGTTGTTTTCTTTAATGCAAGTGTACACGTTAACTGTAATACATTATTAAGCAGTTTTTAGAGTCAAACGTTCATGAAATTGTTTATTGGGTCTTCTAACTTAATAGCAGTTTTATCGGTACACAAGAAAAGTGACACATCGCGAACATTTCAATTTTTGAGTTAAGTGGAGAAATGTTAAAGATTGCTGATAAGTAAACCGGTACATATATTCTGATTAAAACCTAGAGCGAAATGATTTTTGATCAGATGTGACGTATATCTAACTAGGAGATTCAATTTCAAAATTAAGTTGTATCGAATCTCCCGATTGGATAACCGGGTTGCAGCTTATCGCTGCCAATTCACCCACTATTTTAATTTTGAGTATAGAATTAAACGCACTTTATATCTCGGAAATAAACTGCTCCGTTCAAAATTAAACCACTCTATTAGAAAATGACAAAAACTATTTGTATGCTGTCACTTTCTTGTGCACTGAAGATAAACATTTTAGGAGAGGTCAGTAGCAGGCAAGTGGAGGTGAGATTTCCCCCTTTCATGAAACTCACATCCGCGTTTACGTAATATTTCGCCGCTGAACGGCTCCCGTAATCTCCAGCTCCCTCCCACGCAGGCCTTGATTCACGCTGTGGGCGGGGCGGCGAGGTGCCACCGTTGAAAATGGAACTCGTAATCGGCGCACGGGAGATTCCCTCTAATAAATTAACCGCTATAAATAAAGTGGGCGGCCGGGCGTGAACGGCCGGCTCGAGTTGCAGGCGGAGGCGGCAACAGCAACGGAGGGGACGGAAAAGACGAAGAGGATGAATGATGTTGGAGGGGAAGGGCGAATGGGGGGGGCGAGGTGGTTGGGAAAGAACAGAGGGCGTTCAAGCGTGCGGTTGTGAGTCCTCGGCTGACGCTGTATGTCCGGGAGGTCCTAGTTTCATTGTTGGTTATTCCGGGCGCGTCAACTGATTTGATCATTAGTCCGTAAGTGTAGTGCATGTTTTTTCTACGGGAGATGGCGGTGATCTTCCCACGCTGGATGACGAGATCCGGCCCCGACCTACGTCGTCTAGCTGGGTTTCCCCCTAACCAGGACTCTCCCACCAGGGGGGCACCGCCCCAGCCGGGACAAGCTCTAAGCTTCCGACCGGTCCCCAGGAATATGTGGTAGTGTAGTGCATGTTAGTGTAAGAGTGTGTGTAAGGGAGTAGGTTAGGAGAATGAAAGATCGCGCGCGATTCGTGGCTCGTTTGTTAGGGTACTGCTCCGGCATTCGCCTGGTGTTGATCAGAGAAACTATGGAAAACTATCGATCAGAGACGGCCGCTAGATTTATCCTCCAGACAGCTCGACCCAGCTGAAAAGCTAGTGTCGAAAATCCTGCCGTCGTCGGGAGTGGGAACCTAGGACCTCCCAGTCAGAGGCGCTGCAGTGACATCAGTTGATGCACTGAGCTACCGCTCCCAATACCTAGTTTAGTCATGAAGTTGAATATTGAGTAATGAATTTGAACCTACTCTATTCGTTAGCGTAGTTATCACGACTGAATCTTTGTAGACTTCTTAGACTAGTCTGAGTTTTATTTCATTTTGTTTTATTGTGTAAAAACTGTATGTGATGTATGGAAACGAAGTGTGATACACGCACGTTTTCTTGAGCTACTTCTCTTTAATATACATAGCGAAAGTATGAATGTAGGTGTCAACGAGCATGCTTTGAAACATTGGAATCCACACGAAAACGAATTTCGGCACCACAAACGTTGCTGCCACAAATTGCGATAATACATTGCTCTCTCTTCATTCTCATCCTCCCCGGTGGACTAATCCCCTATTTGCTCCTTTGGCATATTGCCCCTCGCCCGTCTCTAAAGAGACTCCAAATGGAGAAGAAAATTGAGAACGGATAAGCGAACTTTTAATAGAAAATAGGGATTAAGTAATAACATATGCAGGAACCAGAGTGAAGGCATCAGGTCTAGATTTAGGTTATTGGAGTCAAGAGAAATTTTGTAGGGGCCCTTTTCACTCAACACAAATACCTACAAAATATTTATTGGCTCAATTACTATGTATCCAAAAGGCATAATTCTATAAAAATTACAATATTAAGTAAAAAGTATTGATTATTAGTTACATAATAATTGTTAATACTTGACTTCTACTTTAGATTGAAACATGTACAATTTAAACTGATTTAAAATAAGTTTCTTTTTCGTTTGTTGATGTGTCTGCTTTTGGAGACGGCGTGACTCCGGTGGGAGTGGGAAAAAGTCGGGGGCTTTCCGTAATTGAGGGTTATGCATCACTTTCGCAGAGCAGGTGGGCGCCAGATGCTCGGCCGCGATAAGAGAGAGAGGGGAATCGGAGGGGGTACAATAAAGGTGGAAGGTGAAGTAAAATAAAAGAAGCTATGAAAGTTTCATTAAACAGAATTATCCACTTTCAAAATGGCATTAAAAATGACGAATTCTCGAAACTATTTTGTATGCAATAGAAAACTAACGTAAGAGAAGAAGTAAAGATAACCAACTTTTGCATTATGAAAATAAATTACGTTATTAAAGAAATGTGTGAAGATAAGGATTACCAGA
This sequence comes from Teleogryllus oceanicus, assembly GCA_964035755.1. Taxonomy (NCBI): domain Eukaryota; kingdom Metazoa; phylum Arthropoda; class Insecta; order Orthoptera; family Gryllidae; genus Teleogryllus; species Teleogryllus oceanicus. Next base: position 67,537,818 of record CAXIVR010000008.1, on the reverse strand, counting down.
ATTCAAGAATTATTTTGGGAAGATTAATTTTTTATCGGCGTTATACAGTAGTGGCGCGATTATTCAGGTAATTTGGACACACAACTCTTGGATTAAGAAAGAAATGTGATGTTCAGATTTGATTTAGTGAAGGATGGTCTATAGTTTTTTAGCAAAGAATTATATAAATTGTAAAAATACGTATACACAAAATAATACACAAAAAAAACTACCGGTGAAGTTGAAGTTAACCGAGGTGATAGTCTGAAATTAAGAAAAATATTTACAGGAATGTTCTGATACACAAACATTAAAAATTCAAATTTAGCGAAGTAGTATGGGTTGGGTGTTACTGTCTTAAGTAGTAAGTTGACAAAGTATTCGAAAAAATTTCAATAATATCATTATTTCTCACTATTAATACAAAACCATGGTTTAATGCATCACAAGTTAATAAACAAAATGGTGATAACTCAATATGAATTTTGATATTTTCGAATAGAAGTAAACTTAATGGTACGTCAGTACATTAATAAAGAAAATGAAGTATAACTTGTCATTGCAAAATATTTACAACTCATGTTCATCAGACAAAAAACTCGTAAACAAAGAGCAAAAGTTCTTTTTTAAGCAATACAGCTTCACACATCCAGTTTCCGTCCTCATTCAACGGCCAGCAATCAGATAGACGATTCAGAATAAAACAGCGGAACTGAAACAAGCCTGAACACAAAGCGGCGCAAAGTGCGATAATGGCCGCTATTGTTCTAATTTCCGCCAAGAAGCCGGGTGGAAAAAAATGCAAAGTGGGATTTCGCGGATCGGGCGCGTGCGATGCAATCGCGTCAAGCGCGAGCGCGCCCGCCTTTTTTTCGCACACCTCTTCCTTTTTCAAGGCGTCTCCCAGCCGCTGCTCCGGGGTCACCAGACTCGTCGCCGCCGCGCAACTGTTGGCTCAGAGGCGAAGGGCATGAGGTAGGGTGGGGGTGTGGTCTGCCACACCACACAGGACTTGTTTTCTTAACTCGGAGTGGGTACTTGTGGCTTTTCGCCTTTATCCGCACCCGCCGCTGACGCACAAGTACGTCGACAGGCTGGGATCCGGATCCGGCCGGAATCAAGTTTGCTGTGGCGTCATACGGGTGTAATCAGTACACAGACGAGAGTGGGTTGTAATAACAGCAGGTTTATTCACAATTTAGACCGTAGTCACAAATAACCAATGCACTGTATACAATTAACTAACTAAATAGACCCCACTGCTAGGAGAGATATTTACAACGGCTACCGCACCGCAACATACTACCTAATTTTTCGCCGTGCGTAGTACCGCCTGCCCTGAGACCGACTACATGTCTCACTAGTCACGACAATAACTGCCGGCTCCTTCGCCGCGAGCACGCTCGCACCTCTCACGGACGACCTACCGCTGCCGAGGATCACGAAGAAGGAAGCGCCATTGTTCTCACGGCCCTTAAATAGCCCTCGCGACTCTGCCCGCCACCTCCATTGCCTCCAATATAACAATGCGCACACCCAGTCAGAAAAAACCCGTGCGTCATCGCTTCCGCCTTTGTCTAACATCCGCTGCACACCACGCCGCATGCCCATGCTGGTTTTAGCGACATGACGCTACACCAGTTTGTCCTCACGGCAACCTCCCCATTCAATCTCTGGGTGGGGGTCACCCAGCAAGCTCTGAGCTTCTAGCTATACAGTCTAGTACCGGAGTGAATACAATGCGCTACTTCCCTGCACCGGGAACTAGTCCCTCCTCTTTGCTCAAAGTATCGGGCCACTGTCACGACGAAGACGAGGGTGCAATTGGGGGCCACCCGAACTAAGGTTTGGGCCGCTCGGGGCCCCAGCCTCCTCACTGCCTACACCTCTAGGATAACGACATGAGTATCTCCGTAACCTGGGCAATTTGATGGTAGGTATAAATTTCTCGCCGGACTTATCTAAGTGGGTTCCCAAGCATTCCGAAGAATCCCCTTCACCCAATCCTGTGCGAAGGTCGACGCGCCAGGACCCCAACCCTGGCAAGCCCGGCAACCAGGAGCCTACTCACTGCCTCCACCATGAAGCTAACGACGTGAGTGAGGCGTGACACGTAGGACCGGGGTGGTCGTCTACGACACCCCACCAGAAATCACGACAAACTACGTCATCGTGATGCCTCCCTGCGGTGGGAGTTTTGGGTGTGGCACCGACCTGGATGGCCGAGATGGACAGAGCGTCTGCTGACTCAGCGTCCCGATCGGACGGGTCCCGGGTTCGAGTCCGGCCGTGGACACGGTTGTTTGCCCCTTGTGATTCATGTAGGTGTGTTGTCAGGGAGGTCTTGTGAGTCTGCTGACCACAGACCGAGGAGCTCGCAAGTGTGTCTAGTCGGTAAAATGTGGCCCCATGAGAGACATAATACGTATCCGGCATGGATAGTCGAAATTGGCATCCCCTGAGAGCTTGAAAGAGCCCTCGGAAGAAAAAAAAGATGTTTCTGGGCACGTGTACTGCTACAGTCATTAACACTGTTAGTTTAGTGACTGTTTTTCCGCGGGAGTTGGCGTTGTTTGCGGGAGGGAGATGTTCTCTTCCCTCGCTGAAGGGTGAGATTCGGTGTCGACCTACACCTTGGCTTGCTCATGATTTCCTCTGCCAGTTATCTCCCCCAGCGGAACATCACATCAATCGAAGCAATAATCTAAGCTCTCGATGTGTGTGGTAATATAGTACACGTAAGGGTAACTGTGTAGGGGGAGATGATAGGAAAAAGAACGAAAGATCGCGCGCGGCCTGTGGCCCATTTGTTAAGGTACTTCTGCGTCATTTGTGTGGTATTGATCGAAGAAACCACGTAAAACTACCGATCAGAGCAGTGGGCCGCTAGAATTCTTCTCCAGACAGCGACTGAATTGGACCTACCTACATAGGTTCATGTTCCGTCTCTGTGTGGACCCCGTCCCTAGAATCTCCCGGTCAGAGGCACAATAGAGACAGCGGTAATGCACTGAGCTGAACTCATCCAGTTCAGGCTTAGGTAAATATGTCGCATAAACCGGGCAATGTTCAGCAAATCGCTTGCAAGGAAAGTGTTGGAAACCAAGACAATAATAATGTGCCATAACACGTCCCCTATCGAATGACAAAAACTGAAAATTGAAGTCATAAATGGCACAAAAATATTTAGGGTGTTAATAGTTGTTGAATCACTCTTAATGAGAGATAAATGATAGAAATGACGCATTATGCTGAAATGCTGCATATCTAAAATATTCCTTTCTCAATACAAAGTGCAACGTCACATCCAACTATTTCACAGTACGATCATGACATTCCTTTGTCAGTTTAGGTTGGTTTTGCAATTATTTGATCATTCTCAATTACTGAGAATATATTAAAAACAATTGTATTTCTTCATAATGTTCTAAATAAAAATACTGCCTTGGTTGGTTTATTTTTATTTACCTTATCAATTGAAAATTAACTGGAATGTTGTTACAATAAACCTTCATATACAGTACGTGTAAGTTAATAATAGCAAAGCAAAAATAATTATCACACCTAATATAATTTTTAATGTGATTATTAATGCATGACATGTGCGAATTATTAGGTTAGCCTTGGCAATAATATTATCTATTCTGAATATAAAATGTACATGCTTTCGAAACAGCACAGATTCGAGACAGCAAATTCAATTGAGTATATTGAAATAGCAATTCTCATTGAACACAGATCAAGGCAAATACAGATCATTGTTAATATAACAGTTCTGAAGTTTAAAATATTTAAAAATAGCTAGTTGGACTGTTCATTTACTTTGAAAAAATTACACGTAATTTAATTAAAATTCAGGAACTTCAATTTATACTCCTTAATAATTAAGACACGGAATAAATTACAAATGTATTTTTAAGTGATAAGGTTACAACAAACAATTATTTATAATTTATTTAATTGTAAATAATATATTATTTATGAAAATATTTTAAAATATTTCAATATAATTATTTATAATAAATTATTTATAATTTACATTTTTAAACTACATCTCAAATACAAATACCGTGAAGGACGATGGGATATTTTTAAACAAGACGATCATTACAAGAGCCGCGTTCTAAAAAAGAGCCAAATTTAGCTCCTGTAGGTCAGTTTGCACCAATCTCCACGTGGCTAGGTATGTGGCTTTGGCCATGAAGGTCGCAGTGTGCGCCGAGCAAAGTGCAAGCTGGAACGCCTTGACAATTATGTCCGTCGTGTTTGAGCAGAAACGTGCCTGAGCCTTTAGCGTTGGCGAAGAAAAGCCTCACAGTCCACTTCTACTTACGTGTTATCACTAGGGCGCGGATTTTAAGGAAATGGTCATTTTCTTCCTTTTCACTTTAGAACATTGCCGTTTGGTATAGAAATTTGTTTCATGTTATGACAAAAGGGAATGACCCTTTTTATGTGTAATTATTTTGTATTCTTCATCATTTCGACCAATAAGTCTTTTTTTTTACCTTTTTCGTCATTTTTAACGCATTTTTGCTGATTTAATTGATGTTAATGACTTTTTAATGATACTTATTTCAAATAATATTTACCAGATGCAACAAATGTTCTTCACAGAATTACTCAGTAGCGTATTCTGTTTGTTCACTCAGAAATTGTTTTGATAGCCATTGTGCGTATGTAATTCTTGTGGTGTACATCAGCGCCATTGCCAGTTCGGCCGAGCGCGGTTGAGCGCGGTCCGTGGCCCATTTGTTAAGGTACTACTCCGCCATTGGCCTGGTGTTGATGGGAGAAACCACAGAAAACTGCCTATCAGAGCAGCCGGCCGCTAGAATTGTCCTCCAGACAGCGACTAAATTCGACTTAGATGAAAAGCTAGTGTCGAAAATCCTGCCGCCGTCAGGAATCGAACCTATGACCTCCCGGTCAGAGGCGCTGCAGTGACATCAATTGATGCTCTGAGCCACCGCTCTCGGTCTGTACACCCGTGACGAACGATGAATGTGCAGTTAATTACACACCGTCTGACTTGCTACACAAGAAGTTATTACTGGAGGTTGCCTTACAATGAAGTGCGTACAATGGGCTAATTATTATTGAGCAAATTGAGGCTGTCATTTTAACATGACCTCCTAGGGATTTTGTAGAAATTAATTTAAGTAAGCAAGTTGTTATATAATTGTTGATATAAAACATTGTATATACATCTAGCACACACAAAACGATACATAAAAATATTTTTAGGAAAACAATAGTGAAATCAAAAATATGAAATACAATTAGAAAAATACTTAAAAACAAAAGGACCATGAATGTTAGCATTAAAGATTTAACTTCGACAGAGTTTAATTTGGGGGGGGGGAATGAAATTTTAAAGTCGTGGCTTATGATTATAATAGCTTTTGTTGTTTTTTTTTAATTTAAGTAACCTAGTAACGGAATGTTATTCATCTTGAAGTATGTTTTGTGTTCAAGTTTTATATCACTTGACCACTGTGTTTTTGGTCTTCTGACACTTCTATGGTCTATTATTTAACAGTTAAATGTTTGGACAATATAATCTACTCCATTGACGTTAGTATACAAGCGCATCGATTCTTTGGAGTATGCTTGTGCCTATATGGCCTTCTCTTCGCTTACAGATCACAGACGTACCTTATCATTCACTTCCATTTGATGTTTGATGGAAAAGGGTGATCATGAGAAAAATAAGAGGTAAAGCAATAGAAGAGATGATTTAGATATGATACGTGGTTATGCAGAAAGCAAGCACGTCACAGACACGTAGTGAAATCACCAATGCCTCACTCTAGGATCAAAGTTTCTCGTAGCTTTTATCGTAATAGCGTTTTCCCATTTCGTCTTCGATGTTATCATGTCTTGCTCCGCCGAGGTATTCAACTACATTTTACATGATTCAATTTTTCTTTTCGAATTTGTTTTAAGTGGCACATTAGTATGTTAATAACCGTGTAAGACACGCCCACTGACATCTCAACCCCGGAGCGTTCAACCATGGATGTGGCGCGTGGATTTTGGAATGATGGAAAATCCACTTCGAGCATGTCATTATTGCGGTATGTAGAAGGACCTTAGCAAAATGCCCGGCAAAAATCACACCTCCGACAATTCTCGTCGTATTCACTTCCCCAATTCACTTCACTGGGAATGTAAGTAATAGATAAATATCACACAAAAAATTCAACTGGCAAGAAATCAGTCCTTTGGAATGACAAAATTTTAACTAACATTTCAGTCTTTTCGAGTAAATTGATGTGAAGGTTTCTTTAATTCATTATTTAGAGATATCTCAGTCTACAGTAGTGATTTTTATAGTAACTATTTGTTCATAAATTGCGAGATAAGGAGTTTGTTCTATTTCTATCAGACGTTAAATTTATTTACATTAATTATCGACTAATTTTCTTTAATCTTGTTCGTTGGGACATTCTCATTCCGAAGGGTCGAATAGTGGAAGTCAAATTTACGACACTACCTTTTCAGCTAGGTCGAATTCCGTCGCTGTCTGGATGAGAATTCTAGCGACCGGCTCTGATCGGTACTTTTCCGCGGTATCTCTGATCAACACCAGTCGAATGCCGGAGCAGTACCCTACCAAACGGGCCACGGACCGCGCGCGATCCTTCCTTCCTCTTCCTTGTCCTATTCTCTCCCCTTACGAAAAACACACGCACACACTTACACTAGCATGCACTACACTACCACATATTCCGGGAGACCGGTCGGGAGCTTAGAGCTTGTCCCGGCTGTGGCGGTGCCCCGTTGGTTGCAGAGTTCAGGTTAAAGGGAAACCCCTCTAGCCGACGGTAGGTCGACGCAAGTTCTCGCCATCCAGCGGAGGAAGATCACCGCCATGTTCCGATGAAAAACATGCACTACACTTACGGAACTAATGACCTAAGCTGTTGACGCGCCCGCAATCACCAACCAACCAACCTATTTATCCCACGGTGTGAGGAAGAGATACATTTCCATTACCCGCCGTTACAAACGTGTTCATCCCAGATTCCACCGGTAGCGGTAGGTCAGTGCATCAACTCATGTCACTGCAGCACCTCTGACCGGGAGGTCCTAGGTTCGAGTCCTGACAGCGGCAGGATTTCCGACACTAGCTTTTCAGATAGGTCTGGAAGAGACCTCTAGTGGCCGGCTGCTGTGATCGGAAGTTTTCCGTGGTTTCTCCGATAAAAATCAGGCGAATGCCGGAGCTGTACCCTACCAAACGGGCCACGGACCGCGCGCGATCTGTCCTTCCTCTTCCTTGTCCTAACCTCTCCCCTTACACATACACACACTTACACTAACATGCACTACACTACCTCATATTCCAGGAGCCCGGTCGGGAGCTTAGAGCATGTCCCGGCTGGGCAGGTGCCCCGCTGGTGGGAGAGTCTTGGTTAGGGGGAAACCTCACTAGGCGACGGTAGGTCGGCGCCGGATCTCGCCATCCAGCGGAGAAAGATCACCGCCATCTCCCAAGAAAAAGCATGCACTACACTAACGGCACTAATGACCGAAGCTGTTGACGCGCCCGGAAACACGAAAAAAAAAAAACAATCAATCATCCCAATTTCTCACGTGTTTGGCCCATTTCGTCTAGTCCGGTTGCTGTCGCCTACTCTGGGATGTCCCTGCCCCGCCCCCTGCGCAGTGTGGCAGGCGGACAAATGGAGGCCGCGCGCGCGTTGACGGCCCCCCGCGGACGCGCAGCGCAGCGTTTACAGCGGGCGGCGCACGCCCACTCACTCACACACCCCTTCCGGCCTTGACGCAGGCACAAGGCCGTTGCGGGCTTGGACACTGCGGCGCTTTCCCTTCGCTGTTCTTTTTTTATTTTTTTTTTGTTTTTTGTTTGTGTGTATTTCTTTTTTCTTTTTAGATTTCGTTGTTCCTCTGTGAGCTTTGGTGATGATGATTTGGTGGTGGAGATGATGGTTTGATTCATTGTCTAGTGATTCCGGATGCGTCAACTGCTATAATCTTTAGTCTCGGTCATTTTTTCGTGTTTCCTTGCGCGTCAACTGCGTTGGTCAGTTGTCCCGTTAGTGTAGTGCATGTTTTTTCTCGGGAGATGGCGATGATTTTCCCCTCGCTGGATGGCGAGATCCGACACCGACCTACCGTCGGCTAGTGGGGTTTCCCCCTAACCAGGACTCTCCCACCAGCGCGGCACCGCCCCAGTCGGGACAAGCTCTAAGCTCCCGACCGGTCTCCCGGAATATGTGGTAGTGTAGTGAATGTTAGTGTGAGTGTGTAAGGGGAGAGGATAGGATAATGAAGAGGAAGAACAGATCGCGCGCGGTCCGTGGCCCGTTTGGTAGGGTACTCCTCCGGCGTTCGCCTGGTGTTGATCGGAGAAACCACGGAAAACTACCGATCAGAGCCGCCGGCTGCTAGATTTCTCCTCCAGACAGCGACTGAATTCGACCTAGCTAAAAAGCTAGTGTCGGAAATCCTGCCGCCGTCAGGACTCGAACCTAGGACATCCCGGTCAGAGGCGCTGCAGCGACATCAGTTGATGCACTGAGCTACTGCTACCGGTAGAATCTGGGATGAACACGTTTGATGCACTGAGCTACCGCTCCCGGTAATAGTCTCGTTAGTATTGTTCATGTTCTTTAATCGCTGGAGGTGTTGGTGATCCCTCTCCGCTGAGTAGTGGGATCTGGGGCCTATCTACCCGTGTATTGATTCAGTGGTGAGGTGTAGTTGACTTTTACATAATTGGAATGATTGAAGGCGTTGTCATTGTCAACAATATTATTTATTTTACAAATAGCAGCTTTCGATGGCTTAGCCATCATCATCAGTTTTCTGCTGTCTGGGAGCCACACACGGAAAGCTGCTATTTGTAAAATAAATAATATTGTTGACAATGACAACGCCTTCAATCATTCCAACTATCTACCCGTGCCTTGCAGGGTTTTCCTCTACCACGTATCTCCCACAAATGGAGCAACGCTCCAGCCGGGATAAACACGAAGCTCACGACTGGTATCCCCGTAGGTTGTGTGCTGTAGGTAAGTGTGTGTAAGTAAGGGGTGAGGATAGGTCAAGAAAAGGAAGAAGCACACAGCGCACAGTCCATGGCCCATTTGCTTCGGCATTCGCCTCGTGTTGATCCGAGAAAGCACGGAAAATTACCATCAGATCAGCCGGTTGCTAGAATTCTCCTGCAGGCAGTGACACAACTCGATCTAGCTGTGTAGCTAATGTTGAAAATCGTGCCATTGCCAGCACTAGAACCCCAGGACCTTCATTGACCACCTGCACCACCTACAGGATCTAAGTAGTCAAAGTCGAAGGTTGCGAGTTCGAGTTGTGTGTAAGGCACTCACTATGTGGTTTGCTGTCTGAAATCATCACGTATAAACTTCATCTTGTCCAGTACTCATTTATCCAACAATGCCGTTTACCCTTCAAGATCATCATACCATACTTTATAGAAAAAGCAAAAGCCTTGCCCCCTGCCTTCACTCATTAATGAGTATGAATCGTTATGTTAGTGTCTTTTTCTCCTTGACTACCTCCTCTTGCAAGAAGTTTGCTGTGTTTTGCTTCATCAACGCTGCTGGTTCCAACTTGCAGTTGATCTCCCATTTGATCCTTCATGTAGAATCAAGGACTCTCAAACCGTCTTTGCCATTTATGCGATTACATCCTCTATTTATGTTTCTTTTCTTCCATGTCGCTCTATTCTTCTTTACAATTGCTATTCAGTGATTTTTTGTTCTACGATTTGTCATTTTTCTTTGCTTTTTTGTTCTTTTTGCCTCTCTCCTTTGTTAGATTCTCTGTTTTACCTCATCAACATAAAAAAAACGTGGAGTACAGCGATCCTCCAACCAGTCTTTAAGAATAAAGGTAATACGAATTGCCCACAAAATTATCGCGGAATTAGTCTTTTACCAGCGCTGAGCAAGCTATTTTGTAAAATACTCAACGGGCGACTGAGTGAATGGGCGGAAAAGCACAGTAAAATATCAGAATTGCAAGCAGGCTTTAGGAGAGGCTTCGCGACTACCGACAATATCTTTGTGTTAGATACCCTAGTAAAGCAGGCGCTTGCGCGTAACGGGGCCACTTATATTGCAGTTTTGTAGATTTCGAAATGGCTTTTGACTCTATAAATAGGAAAGCTTTATGGCAAAAACTTAATGAGCTAGGCGTCTCACGTAAAGTTTTAAAAGTGTTGCAGAGCATATACGAAGACGTAAATTTCTGTGTCAGGTGCGGTGATGGAAGTACAACGCGAAAAATAAAATCGACAGTAGGAGTAAGACAGGGCTGTCCTCTCTCACCGCTATTGTTTATCTTGTTTATAAACGATTTATTGACGTGGTTACAGGATGCGGATACATCTGCGCCGGAAATTGAGGGCCTGAACATTCCCGGACTACTATATGCTGATGATTTAGTTTTATGTTCGGAGACTATTGACGGCTTACAAAAAAGTTTAAATATCCTAGAAACGTATAGTGAAACATGGGGATTAAAAGTAAATATTCAAAAACCAAAGTAGTTGTCTTCAAGAATGGATTTATCTGGGTAACAAGGAGAAATGGTTTACGCTCAGGAGGAGATTGACCGGGTAAAACATTTACATATCTTGAGGCAAAATTTTCCATGAATGGTGGATGGAGTAATCACATAGTGGCGGCGCACAGTAAAGGAAGAATTGCGCTCAAAGAAATCGTATGCGCAGTGCGCAGGGTTCCGGGAATTGCCTTTAAAGGTGTGCGAGACGATGTTTAAATCGCTAGTTCTCCCAGCAATGAATTATGGGCAGAAATTTGGGAGTGGATAGGATAGATCGACTAGAAAGCGTCGAAACAGATTATTTCAAATTAATTCTCGAGTCTCTAGATTCGCAGCAAATGCCGGAGTCCTAAGAGAGGTCGGTAGTGTAGGAATTTGGAAAGATTTTAAAATGAAACCCATTAAACTTTGGATTAAATTAGCAGGTGAACAGACTGACTCACTTATAAATAGATGTTTTCGGGTGCAGTTACAGGGAAGCAACCAACGCTACTGGTCGTATAAAATTAAACTGCTACTGGAACGTTCAGGTCTGGGAGACGTTTCTCCGGAAATGGTGGGAGATAGGGGAACACGTGACATAGAACGGTTAATCTCGGATAGACTTGCGGATATTAAAAGGCAAGAGATCCTGGCAGCAACGGCCGAAAAACGTTCGCTAGTTGCGCAAATTCACGCGAGTCCGTTATGGGGTTGCGAACGTTACGTAAACACACTGCAAAAGGACGCAAGAGGGGAAGGCAAGTTGTCGTGGGAGCGACGGTTGGAGATTAAAGGACTCGAATGGTAATGGCATCTGTGTGCTTTGCGGTGATAGGAAGACTGGATCCATATCCTTTTAATTTGCAGTGCGACCGAAACTTGGAGAGGAAAATGGATGGGAATGGAAATTACTACTTCCAACATAGGAACGTAACGCTCGCCCAAAACATTCTAGGGATAAAGAGCTAACTTCATGAAAGAATTAGGAAAATTTCTCGGAAAGGTTCGGACCACTAGAGAAACGGAAATTAAGGAGTGGGAAAACAGCAGTGGTTAGTACGAGCAGAGCCTAGACTGGAGAGAAATATGTAATAAATCAATAAACTAACAATAATTAAGTTAGTCAGTAAGTTATAAATTAATTAAAATAAGTTAAATAAATTAAAAATAAATTAAATTAAAATAAAATAAAGGAAACGGCTAAAATAAAGCACATTAGGGGCGAAGGGAAGTGGAATCGGAAATGTTAGGGCAGAGGCGTTGGTGCGGACGATTTTCTGTGGTGCTGTTTGTTTTCAGGTGCGGTGGAGGCCAAACACTGGAAGGAGAATGCCTGACGCCCGCGCCAAATAAATAAATAGTCTAAAAACCGGATAGAGTAGCATGTACTCGGCTTCTGACGGCAGGTTTTTCCCCCTTCAGGGTTTTTCCTCAGCCGTACCTATGGTCTCGTTTCCGCGGCTTTGAGGCGATGGAGAGACCATTGGGGGTGAATACCAGAAGGCGAAAGGTTAGAACTCGGTAGAATGTAGGTATTGTAATGGCTTAAAGGCCTTCGGCCTAGCCACATTGGAGCAAGTTTCTAATTTGTCTGTAATAATTACCTATTAAATAAAATAAATAAAAAAATAATCAACATAAAAATATTCAATTTTTTTTGTTTGCATTTATTCATGTGCTCTTTTCGTTTTTCACACAGTTCTAAAGACATTTCTACCTTCTGCATCTGTGCATAAAAGAGAAAATGTTATTGTACTGTACTCTTTATTTCTACATCTATTTCCGTCCGCAACTTCCTGCAAGATTTTTCGTTTACTTCGTGTATGTTGCTACTTCTTCTTTTTCTTCAGGTCTCCTTCGCTCGTTTCTTGCGTTGCTGAAGTTTCAAGGCCATATGTAACAAATGTAGGTCTTTCCTTTCGGTTTCCCCTGTTTTTCACTGAACCGTAAAGGTAAATTTTGCCTCCGTCTTTGAATCTGCACGCCTGTCACTCTTCTTCTTCTCTGCTTCTCGGTCTTTGTCAAATTTACCTTGCTTCAGAACCTTCACTTTTAATTTGAACTTCTTGTTTCGACCAATGTTTATTCCATGGCTCAACGATGCTCAGTCGTAGAATTCTCCAAAGTGAAAGAATACGAGAAAACATGAGGGAATTGACTCGAAAAGAAAAACCAGTCCAATGAAAAAAGTAACTTTATTATTTAGACATCTAACGAATTTATGTAGATATATTATTTTCTAATATCTAGAGAAAATAAAAAATACATAGTTTTATTTATACTTTAGATTTTTAAATATTTATTGTTTATGTTATTTGTTTGGTATATCGTTTTGGTGGAAAGTTCATCTCAAAATTTAATATCAATTTGTAGATTTCTCTCAACTTAGCGTTTTATAAACTACATTGGTTTTTAACAAGTGCATCATGACTTGAAAAATTGTAATATTACATATTTCCTTTAAAAGATCTTAAATAGGAAAAGTCTGCAAAATATGAAAATAAAGCTTCTAGTTTGTGTGTTTAATGATGACTATTTGTAGCATTACATAGGGTACTAATTATATTATCTAATTGTGTAGTCTAGAACAAGTTTTGGGATTATTTTATCACCATGCTTGATTTGAACTTCTTTCGACAGAAACAATTTATCGCTCTTTAAATCTCAGAACAATTTTGTGCATGGAATTCACTGACACTGTTTCTAAATTGCTGCTCTAGTTCCACAGGAACATGTCATTATGCAAGAAAATTACGCAATGTCAAACATGCACCGCATTTACATTGCAAGGAAGGTCCTAAAAATGTCTGTTTATCCTGCATGCTTTCCGATGAGTTTACCCGATACCATTAAATGTGGACCGTGGCAGGCCTCTCTCAGAACGCTTTTAATCCGATGCTGTTTGTTTGGCCGTAATTCCCCAAATTAAGCGAGGTTTGATCAAAGGTAAGCGCAACAGCACAGAGCTTCCGGCTTACCGGAGTTAATGATCTCCCGGAATCAGTGCGCCGCGGAGCTCGACGGAAATTCAGTTCGCGGTTTAATTTCCGCAAAGGCCGCCCGTGGCGCTGCTGTCGCAGACAGAGGGCGCCATGACACGCCGCCGCCCCCGCCACCGCCGCCGTCGTTGCATGACGGGGAAGACCCCACCACCCAATCTCGCGTCCCCTAGAGGCAGCAGATCTATCTACGCCCACGCAATTCGCAACGCTGAGGTTTACTGCGGTGCACAATGGAACTCCATAAACAAAGCAATTGCAGCACGCAATATTCGCTTGGTTTGCATTCACAGACAGGCAGTCCGGCCCGAATGACAAGAATGCAAGAATAATTGAACCGTATATGAATCCTGATGTATTTCTTGCCCAAATCGTTTTCTATATTTTATTGATTCGCAAAATAGGTTTTCCGAAAAGACAGAAATATATGAAACAAATAAAATATTGTTTAAACATGCTTTAAAATGTTGATATTAGCTCAATAGTTTCAATCATTACTACCATATCTTTTTTCAATCAATTCTCAAATATTTTAAATGAAGGTATTGACGTGTGATTTCTTGTTCTAATATTATTTGATTTGAGAAATAGAGGAACACACAATGATTATCTACTTGGCGTCTGGGTGATACTGCATTGAAGGCATTGACGCGAACAGTTCGACCTTTCTCAGAGCAAATGCATTTAATTGATACAAAATTACAAATGTAATTATTATTAACGAAATAGAACATTTTTCAAATAGAATAAAGAGAAGTAATTTTTGCATCAGTAACATAATTAATGAAAGCTGAACATTATAGGACTCCGTATATAAAAACCTGAACAGTATTTCATTCACTATCTGCTTTTACTAAGTTAAACATCAGCGTGTTCCGCGTCTCGATATCGTAATTCCAAAAGTTACAAAGACCTCTAATCACAACCATTCGTACTTCAGTAAAGCTTTAGAATCCCATCCTCATTCATCATAAATAATTAATTATTCCTTTCACTCGTGCTTCTCCCCTTGCCATCGGCATATCCATGTCTTGTACCAAAGTTGGTTATTAATAGTTAATATTTCTGATAACATTTGCTCAGAGACTTTCATAAGGTACTCATCTACTCAAAGAGGGTCATTTTCGTGTAAGCTTCTCGCCCTTACTTCGTAAGAAGACCAAGTATTGTAATCGTTTGCTGGGAAACGTAGAATTTTCGATAGATAAACTTACTATCGCGCCCTGCTAAAGAATAAGTGGATACATCTGCTCCTAAATACAGTAAATTACTTTATGTAGCATGTTGTATAGTCAGAATTCATCTTCTATAGTCCCTTTTATTTATTTATTTATTTATTTATTTGTTTATTTATTTATTTATTTATTTTACGTCAAAAAACAGTTAAAAACTGCGTATGACGTGCTATGGGGAAAAGTGAATTGTGTGCACATTTTCAAAATTCTGTGATCCCTACACTAAGTCATATACTGCTTAAATTTTGAATTTTGAAAGGAGAAAAACAAAAACTCCCATGTAATAAAATCTATTTTCAAGGATAAACAAGCAATAAATTTTGAATTTTGAAAGGAGAAAAACAAAAACTCCCATGTAATAAAATCTATTTTCAAAGATAAATAAGCAATAAATTTTGGCTCTTATTACTTCCTGCCGCGACAACATGGAAACGATAATTTGAATAATTTTATTTCCCACTGAATTCTAGAAGACGTGCACAGAAAATGAAGTTACATTTATGTCCAGAAGCAAAACAAGGGGCCATCTCAGCATTTGCTCAATGGATCAGGGAAACTGGACGAAAACCTGATCGAGATGGGGATGACGGCACGTCGGTTGATGGCAGAACGTCTGTCTGTGATCTAAGCTAACGCCCGAACTGTTTCGCAGATTTTCTCCAAAATTTATATTCTTCAAATTGATTTAAATGCGTAAAAGGCTCTCAATTTTGCTCAATGAAATTTTCGCATATTTTTAGTTTTTGAGAAATGTAATCATCTTTGATATTTTAAATGGAACCGTATATTTTTCTCGCCAGCAATGGATAGCTCATTTAAAGAGCAATGCAATTATGTGCCACATGCTAATATTTTGATAGAAATTTGAGTACAAAAATGGACTTTTTGACATGTGATTTTAATTTAAACAATGTTGCCTGTAGCAGCCCTTGCAGGTGTCGCCATTGGGCGAGTGGCCTTCTGGGCGCCGACGCCAATACGGGCGGTGGCACCGCGAAGCGAAGGCCACCTTCCCCAAAGGCGACATTTGCGAGGGCTACTAGAGGAAATTTCGTCGGTTTCATTTAAATTCACATGGCAGAAAGTATTATTTTATACTAAAACTGTCAAAGCATGAACAAATGCTACATTATTGTATTCCTCTTTCTATGATCTACTCATTGTTAGAGAGAAAAATCCTCGCCGTCGCCACCGCCCTCGCCACCGCCCTCGCCACCGCCCTCGCCACCGCCCTCGCCACCGCCCTCGAGAGAATTTATTTGACTCTACTGCATCTCCCAGAACCACTATTGTAGCAAGTGCCCGTGGCACGCCCCCTTTGGCGCACTTCCTTTGATCACTTCCTGCCGTCACATGACAGCCCCCCACCCACCGTCTTGGACGCGTTCCGCAAGAAGCCGGAGCTGAGCGCTGCGGGCGGCACGGCGCCCTGGAGCCACTTCGAGGCGAGGCGAGTGGCGTCTGCTTCCGATGTGCTCGCCCCCGGGAGACAGGTGGATCCGCCGCCGCTGCCGCTGACGACGATGACGTCGATGTCGCCGCAGATCCCGTCCCGCCATCCCATCTTCCACGCCCGCCCGCTCTCTCGTCTTCGCCTTTGGCACCGCCCTCGCCACCGTCTCCGCCTCCATTCCCGTCACCCCCCGCCCACCGCCTGGCCCGCCCTCGCCCCTCCCTCGCCCTCGCCCCGCCCTCGCCCTCGCCCTTCCCCGCCGTTCCCCCTTCTGCATACATCGCGCCGCCGTCACTTTTGCAGACTAAATTCAAGTCTTTCATACTCCGAAAAAGCTCACTGTTTTCGTCGCAATGTAAAGAGAACACTCCCATAGCACAGTCAGATACAAACTTTCCTGTTGGTTGATAAATTTGAAACCAGCGCAGAAAATGTATTTTTACCTTCTAATTATGATTTTTCCGAAGGGAAGAAAAATTACTCTATATTTTTAATCACGTAAGTAATCCTTCAAGAATCCAGCGACATTGCTTACGCGCTGCGGGCGAAGCGTTCTCCTAACAGTCACGTGGAGTCAGGGATGTACTCGGACATTGCGCGCCGCCGCTGTCGATGACGATGAAGATGAGGACGATGATGGTGACGACGACGAACATTACGACAATTGTTACGACGATCATTACGATCTTTCTCATTCCAATAGTGCTTGCGATTTTTAAGTGTCCTCTGAATTGTATGTTCTCTAAATTGTGCAGATTGCTGAGAACGAAAAACCCTCTGCGTTAAGGTTGTGGATTCCAATCCACGTAAAACGTGAATGTCTTCACTTTGATCGTAAGAGTGGGAGATCATGACGCATCGCAGGTCATAATTACCCAGTATAAATTGCCTGTACTGTAACCGTCACGTACCTACCTACTTCTTAGTAGTACGCCGAATTACGAAAGTAAATATATTATTTACTTATTTCGTGACGTGTGGTTACACCGTCACACAAACCTGGGAATACCTCAATTAATGGATAGATTCCCTATCGGTGGTGGGTTCGTCTTTGTTAAACTAATAATCACTTAACAAGCAAACACAATTTCATAGTTCTAAACAACAAATAACATGTATTCTCTCAAATAAGATCCTCTGTACACGCCAGTTTACATATTCTCCTATGTGCTCATTTTTTTTGTTTAAACCATGGTAGCTAGTTCCCTACCTAAACTGCAGTTTTAACTAAAAATAATAATGACTTTGATCTACATTTACACGAAACAAGCAACAAATACATATGTACACTTCAAAAAAAATTATCACTTAATGAAACACACAAATCACAATTCAAATAATCATCCTGTAAAAAAAAATACATACAAACAATATGCCAAAATTCACTAATACCTCTTAAATCATGAATAATATTACACTCAATATTTACATTTAATATTCGGCTCCTGCGTGACCTTTCAGTGCAAAATTCTGTTTTACAACGTCTCTTGACTGTTCATGAAATAATGTTTTATAAGACATAGTTTAACGGCTTTCACTCATGTTAAAAATTTTACATAGACAATTCCTCTTAAATGATTTCGAACAGCATTAAGTCAATTATGTATGAATTTAGATAAATACTTATATACAAGGACGACTTTTATCAATAAACATAAAAATTATTCTGATCTGATTTCTCTTACGACTGCAGAAAAGAAATAAATTCACTGGTTATCAAGACAAATGTTCAAAAAAACTTGCCCGATCAACGTCTGTTACTGAGGGAAGCTCACATTACAACATTTTAACTAGTGCAATCATAATTCTATCTTGAAAGTTTTCCAGGCTGAAATTTAGTGAATATTCTCTCTGTTTTTCTTGTGACTCACGACCGGCGAATTCCCCAAGCTGGTCCCGCGCTGTGTAGACGGCTGTCGAGCGATGTTCACGCCTCAAGGTCGTCGTTGTTCTGCGATGGTCTGTGCGCTGCCTACCGCGATGGTATTTCCGTGCGCCTTCTCCTCGTTGTACAGCAAAGTTTAATCACAGCTTACACGGAGGCGATGGTCGCATCAGAATGCGAGTCCAAAACTCCAAATTCTAACTTCGTTATAGCAAAAGTCGAGCCAGTTGTTGGATAAACCATATTTTTCAGAATTGTCAAAATTCTTCAATAGAATTTCCGAAATGAAATCCCAAAAATAAAAATGAAGTAGAATAAATAAAAGCTAAAATCTGGAACAAAGAAACAGAAACACGTCCTATGTTACAAAAAATCTCCTCTATTTTCCAGCAACGAGAATGCAGCAACGTGGTTTTATAAATTCATTTTGGTCTACTACCACTGTCGTTCTTTCATTCGTTGCATTCTTGTTTAATATTCATTTAAAATTTCACGTAATTTCTTGACATATCACAGTGAGTAATCCCATGAAAAATATTCAGACAAGTACCTTTTATTAAAGCTTTAGATTCCGGTATTTTCTTCGTGTCCCTCGTCGATTGTGTGGTGGAGTAGTAGCCTTCTATCTACCTCAGCGACTCGAACCAGAAAGAAAGACGAACTCTTCCGACACAAACTTCATGCCACGTCCGTATTTCTACAAAAGTTTCTGATTGGCTATAGCCTGAGTACGTTCAGAAATCTGTTTCTAGGTGACGCCATCTCTTCACTACTATAGGAACTATTTGTAGGGCATGATGTCGGGTATTGTCGCTTCTATATTTCTTTTGTCATGAATGTAGCCGACGACAAGCGGTTACAGTACTTGCTCGTACCTTTCATTATGTTCCTGGCACTAGTTGAAATCGAAGCAAGCTACCATACAACGTTTATGATGTAATTTGTATTATAGTTTTAATGATGTGTATTTCATAGGAAGCAAATCACTGGGTACAACTGTCTGACACAACGTTTCTCGTGGAAAATTAATAAGTGATAACTTAATATTGCAAACGGTTCACCTTTATTTCCTTGCCACAATCGCAAAATAAAAACATTCGAATTGTGTGTGACATTCACAGCCTCATTGATTTATACAAGATAGTTAAAACAATAGATACTGAAAATTAATAATTACAGTCATAAAATTCCACATTCTTGAATCTCTTTTATTTCTAAACACCTCCTCAGATGTTTATTTTGTACCATTATGTACTCAAATAATACTTGGGAGTTGACACCTGCCAATAGAATTGAACTCTTCTGCCATTATTTTCCGTCCCCTTCAATTTGCACATATTTTCCAGTAATTTACTTATTCAAGCTCGTGATTACCAATAGCCATCGCGTTGCGGATCCGGGTGGACAAGTTTGCTAAGGCAGTAGCGCCGGGGCGATCTCGGGCTAAGGGATTGCGTGTTGGAGTCCCGTCTTTGGCATGGTTGTACTTGTGCCACCCTCATCATCACCTATCGCTTTATTCAGTATACAGATACCCTGACGTTAAATCAATAGACCGGGAGCGGTGGCTCAGTGCATCAACTGATGTCACTGCAGTGCCTCTGACTGGGAGATGCTAGGTTCGAGTCCTCACGGCGGCAGAATTTTCGACACTTTTCAGTTAGGTCGAATTCAGTCGCTGGCTGGAGGACAATTCTAGCGGCCGGCTGTTTTGATCGGTAGTTTTCCGTGGTTTCTCCGTTCAACACCAGGCGAATACCAGAGCATTACCCTAACAAACGATCCACGGACCGCGTGTGATCTGTCCTTCCTCTTCCTTGTTCTATCCTCTTCCCTTACACACACACTTACACTAACATGCTCTACACTACCACATATTCCGGGAGACCGCTCGGGAGCTTAGAGCTTGTCCCGGCTGGAACGGTGCTCCGCTGGTGGGAGCGTCCTGGTTAGGGGGAAACCCCACTAATCGACGGTAGGTCGGCGCCGGATTTCGCCGTTTATCGGGGGAAAATCACCGCCCAGAAACACGAAAAAATCAATCACTTAAATCAATAAGGGGGTCGCTAATGATCTCGTAGTTAACGCGTTAACAGAAAGCTATCGGCGTGCTTCCAACTTCCCCCACAACCCCAGCCTCTGCCCTGCAGGCGCGAGGGCCGAACGCCCCGCTCGGCCAGGGGCCGCAGAAGAAAGGGTCCGCGGCGGACACTAAAGATCGCCAATTAGGCGTCCGCGGCGGGGACGCCAGGCAATTCCAGTAGCGGCCTCATACATCACTGTCGCGGCCCGCGCCGCCACCTCACTCGCGCGTATCATTCATCAACGTGACTTCTTCATTAGGCCGAGACGCGCGCCGCCCCGTGCCGCACGCCCCCGCCCCCGCCCCCGCCCCCGCCCCTCGGCCGTCGGCCCCCCGGCCGTCGCCCTGTCGTCGCCCGCGCGAGCGACGATTACTCGCATCCTGCGTTACAAACTCCATGGCACCTTAAGGTAAGCCGAGCCGAGCATTTGATAGCAAATGTAGAAATAAATAAGAACACGGTGCTGTCCTGGGAAGTCGACGTTGTTATGGGAGTTGCGCAGTAACTTTTTCCATTCGAAAATTCACGGGTTGAATTCCGCTTCGGGCATGAATGTTTGTGGTGTGGCTTGGTTGGGGCTCTAGCAAGTAGGATGTATCATCTTTCAACGATCTTCTTTCTATATTCAAAGTATTTGTCCACTGCTTAATTATATTGAGCCGAGGCGGTCCTACCGGCATCCAGGGTACCTCGGCACTAAAAGTAAAATATGTTAACTATCCCAGGAGGATGTAAGGAGTGTCTCCGGTAGCCGAGACTCTGAAGGGTCCCATCCCGACAAGCTTCTGCAATGATGCGCAAGGGCGACGGACTGAAAAGTCAAGGAAATCAGTAGTAAGAGAGGAAAAGGCTGGATGAAGCCAGTTCGATTCCGGCATAGCGCCGGAAATTTTATTGATATGTACAAGGTTAGTCAGTTTGTGGAGCCTTGCAGATTCGAATTCGTCGCCTGCTCTGATCGGTCGAAGTCGTGGTTTCCCTGATCACGTACAGGGGGAGTGCCGGAACAGCACCGAATACAATGGGCCACGGACCGCGTGTGAAGTTATCTACCCAGTTCCTTCCCTTCCCATCTCCGGGCCCAAAAACCACAGTCTGAAATGCGCTCTGAATCTGTAATCAAAATCATACCATGACTAGAACATTACAATAACAGATGAAACCTCACTTCAAGTTGATGTAGAAAAATCAGCATAGCTCTGCTCGAAGGCAGGTGGGTTCACCTAGCTTGGAGCGAGTACCTGAGCTTTACCAAGCTATGAGGCAAGGGCGCTCTACCCAGAGGGGAATGAGGACTCGCGAAGGCGGTCGGACTTCCAAAAAAATCAGCAAATGATATTTTATAGGGAGTACACGTTTCAATCGCAGTAAAATGACATTTCGTTGAAAACTACTGTTTATTTCGTTCATTTCTGTAGCCGTTTCTGCCTACATCGAGAATTTGCAGAAAAATCCTTATTTCTTCGAGTTCCATTCTCATAAATTGAACTAATAACGAAGCTTAGCGTTTCGGAAGAGCACCATTTGCTTTTACCTAACTGGAGCCTCGGTGGTTGCCAACTTTTGTCAAGGTTCATTTTCATTAATACGATTTGAAGTACTAGTATGACTAGAAAAATTGCAATGTTAAAATTGTAAGCGACTTGCGTTCGTTATGACTAAAAGTACAAATGAGTCAGACATTTCGTCGTCTCTCAGCATTGCATGTAATTTAATGTTTTTATATGAAGAATTACACTAATGCAAACACAAAAATTGTTAAATTAATGATTTGCTGTGTTTAAAAAAAATCACAATTTCAAGAAAATGATTAAGATATTTAATAATCTGTATTTGAAATGTACTTAGATGAATATTATTGTAATATTAAAGTGAACACAGAATACAATAATGAATTTAAATTAAGATTTACAGTACTTTACCTATATATCCAGTATTTCAAGATCGTATTTACAGCTTGCAGTCAAAACAAGAAAACAGTTAAACAATCGATCTCCTCTGTAGTACAATATCAGTGCAATATCAGAATAAGTCTAGAAAAAAAAAAAAATTAAATCAGTAATAATATTCAGAAGTCAAAAACATTTCACTTTAATTTAATTAATACCATCCAATAGATTCAGGTAAAAAATTAAATCGTGAAAAGTCGCCAGAGAAAATAATATTTACATTATTGCAATATTCCCATTTATGGAGAATACAGAGACTCATTTAGATAAACAAAAATCGTAGCTGATTCTATACAGCATTGAAGTATGAAAAAAAATAATTGATTACAAAATGCATGAAATCGAATATCAGCTTACTGGAAATTGCAACCAATATACAGTGTGAATGAAATTTCGAATTAGATCGAAAACGTACATAAATTGTATGTCATCGTAAGAATTGCGTCACTAACCAACCACAATGCAAATGTTTTCAAAATGAACTTTACGTAAGTGCTATGAAATTGCTACAAAGCAACACTGCCACTCAGAAGAAAACGTCTCCATTTAGTATACCTTTACATTTAGGTTACTATTATGAAAACGATTTTTCGCCAATCACTAAAGAAGTTTATTGATAAGCACGTGAGCTGTTGCTCCTTTTGCACTTCATATGTGCTTATATATTTATACTTCGAAAGAAATATTTCAACACAAAAATGTGTCATTGAGTTCTATCTGATAATACTGATCTGGATAGCACTGGGTTTTCTTTAAAGACTGTTTCACTAGTGTAACTCCATCATTCCTGTGTAAGCGCCCTACAAGCTGATCGTGTATTGTCGCAACAATTGAAAATAGAAGCCAGAAAGATGCGTCTCAGTCATTCACCTCTTACTCGTAAAAATGTGTGAAATTGTGTAGGCATCTATTCAACTTCTCAATTGGTTCTGTATAACATCAAATATAAAGCAAGTGGGTAAGAGACAAAATTATGTATTTTATAAAACAAAATTAGATTATTATTTTTCATTAGTAATACTTCCAAGTGCAATACAGTTGTAACATATTACAAAACTTAATGAAAAATAAATTTACCATATTTTTTTAATCTTTACAATAAAATGGTACGTCGTTTAAAAATTGAAATAGGCTGCTAGAGCTTAGTGACAAAAATCGTTCCCGCTCAGTGACACCAGCTGAAAGGTTCTTAGGTTTGCGTCCCGAAAGTAACGGATTAGTTTTCCGTGGTTTCTCCGATGAACACCAGGCGAATGCCGGAGCGGAACCGTAACCTACAGATCATGAATCGCTATCTTTCCTTCCTCATGCTTGTCGCCTCCTCTACCCAAACTACCACATATGTCAGAGACCACTAAGAAACTTAGAGCTTATCTCGGCAGGTGCGGTACCCCTGGAGGAGATACTTTTAAAGGGAAACCTCGCAAGCTGATATAGTGAATCACGTTTCAGTGGGGGAGAAACACAGCCACCTCCTGGCTAAAACATGAAACCTCGAGTGAGTAGTTGACGTGCCCAGAAACTCTAAATACTCACTCACTTCCCGCTAGATTGACGATTTTGTCCTGTACCTTTCCTTGCAGGGCCCTCTGTTCTTCAACTGCTGGACCAAAAAAAAAAACGCCTCGCAATGAAAGTGCTCTCGTGATATGATGAAAGCGGCACCACGAAAACCTATTCCTGCGAAATGAATTTATAAAATCGTCACCGTTAGCGTGCTCGCTTTCATTAATTTCTCGCGGAAGGCACGTCGTAATTCAAATGTAATAACCATTCACAGAACGACCCCTTTTACAGCCAGAATTCCTCTCCTAACAAAGGTACTTTCGTTACTAATTGCGAACCGCGTGGTTGTTACGGTCGTGTTACAAATCTATTACAAGAGAAACGATCATTCATTGGCGCGGTCAGGGCAGCAAGAAACAAACAAAACAGCTGAAGCTGAGGACTTTGTTAGTTGGTTGGTTTTTCGTGTTTTCGGGCGCGTCAACTGCTTTGGTCATTAGTCCCGTAAGTGCAGTGTATGTTTTTCTCTCGGGAGATGGCAGTGATCTTCCCCCGCTGGATGGCGAGATCCGGCGCCGACCTACCGTCGGCTAGTGGGGTTTCCCCTTAACCAGGACTCTCCCACCAGCAGGGCACCGCTCCAGCCGGAAAAGCTCTAAGCTCCCGACGGGTCTCCCGGAATGTGTGGTAGTGTAGTGCATGTTAGTGTAAGTGAATGTGTAAGGGGAGAGGATAAGACAAGGAAGAGGAAGGAAAGATGGCCCGTTTGGTAAGGTACTACTCCGGCATTCGCCTGGGTTGATCAGAGAAACCACGGAAAACTACCGATTCAAGCAGCCGGCCGCTAGAATTCTCCTCCAGACAGCGACTGAATTCGACCTAGCTGAAAAGCTAGTGTCGAAATTCGTGCCGCCGCGGGGAGTCGGAACCTAGGACCTCCCGGTCAGAGGCACTGCAGTGACATCAGTTGATGCACTGAGCTACCGCTCCCGCTGAGTTTGTTAGTGGATAAGTCTAGACAAAACTAGATGATTTCTCATTGTCGGCTTGTATTAAGCGTGGTATCATATTGGCCGCATTCCAGTTCCACGTCCCAGGAGAGTAATGAATCCATCTTGCCGTAATTACTTCCATTTATTTCTATTTGTACGTTCCTCATGTTGAAATAGATGACAATAATTAAGTTGTAGTCCCGTAGATATGCGCATTTTTATCCAAGAAGCCGGGTCGCTGTACTATGGGAGCAGGTGTCCATGTCAACGAGTTTCCAGCGTTTGCAAGTGCTGTGCTATACGTTAGCGTTGATGTATTTATTTAAACTACTAGTAAGTAATTCAGACTCTGTAGTACCCACTTGTAGGGGGTATAAATAATATAAGTTGTGGAGGAAAAGGTGAGTCACGGCGGCGGTGACGGTGATAATGAACACAAAGGCGATGATAAAGGGACACAAACACGATAACGATGTCAAAGGCCACAGCCGAGTTAGGTAAACAAAGGCGGTAGAGGAGCCGGGCAAGATATAGTAATTCCGCGAGCGTCAAGTGCTAATCATTAGTCCCGTAAGTGTAGTGAGTGTCCGTCGCTGGTAGTAATCCTCCCTCGCTAGTTGGTGAGATCCTGCGCCGACAAACGTCGACTAGCGGGGATTTTCCTCAACCAGGTATCTCCCACCAGCGGGGCATCGCCCCAGCCGGGACAAGCTCTAAACTTCCGACTGACCTCCCGTCGTGTGTGGTAGTGTAGTGCATGTGAAGTAGTGTGTAAGTGTAGTGTAAGTGAAGGGTAAGGATATGACAAGGAAGAGGAAAGAAAGATCGCCCGCAGTCCATGGTCCATTTGTTAGGGTACTGTCCCGGCATTCTCCTGGTATTTATTCGAAAAGCCACGGAAACCGATCTACCGATCAGAGCAATCGACTGCTAGTATTCTCCTCCAGACAACGGCTGATTTCGACCTAGCTAAGTAAGTATCCTTCCACCGTTGGGACTCGGACCCTAGAACCTTCAGACGATGCCCTGAGCCACCTTTCCTGGTAGTCAGACAAGAGTGAAGAGGAATGAAGGCGATTGAAATTGTAGGAAAGGATAACTAAGATGTTGGTGCTTGCTGTAACTATGGGGAGGGAAGAAACCGTTGGTGGTTTTTGTGAGATTTATATAGATTGCAGCGAGCTGATTTGATTTGTAAAACTACGGTAGATTAGTCCTTCCTAATTGTACGGAACCCTAAGAAGTCAAAACAGTTGTAAAAATTGAATATAACGTATGAATAAAATGAAAAATTGACTATGAGAATTATTTGTGGGAACTAAATTGCTCAATTGAAAATTGTGTTCTCCACCTTTTTGTTACCAGTGGAATTAACATACCATAAAGGTACATTAACAACATGAAAAAATTTAAAAATAAAAAATTAAATATTATTTTTATAATATTAATACTTGTACAATCTTGTTTTAACTATTGAAGACGAAACAGTGTATTCCAAATATTTTTATCGTCAGAAAAACGTGAGGACTTTGTAATAAGAATTCTGAAATGAAAATAGAATAAAACAGTTAATTTTTACCATCTCTATCGGATTTTCTTCGTACAAACTGGGTATTTATTTTTTATCATTGACATCTAATTTCCTTACTTCTAAATATTTTTTATTTATCTATACAAATTATTTATTTATCCCGACTAATAATACTATCTGTTCGACAAGGCTATGCGTCGTGAGAACATTTTTCTGGTAGGCTGTCAGGACCGTCCCTAGGGAGTTGCTGCGAAGAAAATTTACGTAATGAGTATAATAATTTCTCAATTGGATTCGAGCATTCTATTTATCACTACTAAAAATAATAATGCCCATTCTTCACCTAAACAAAACGGTATAATTGGCTGTTCTTCTGCTTTGAACAAAAACATTCATAGCACAATTCTGTAACACGTAAAAACAAATAATAATAACACATGAAAAATCCTTATATATTTGCATTCATTACATTTTGTACAATACACACATTCATATATCTTTTATTTCCCTGTGCATGCATGGCCATTTATCCTTATTACACTATTGAAATTATTAATACCTAACAAAACTTGATATTCCCACAATAAGTATATTGTTAATGTACGCTTTGTCACTTTCCTGGTTCGGGTCTCCTCTGCATTGTTTGGCGTCGAATTTAATAGAAATTCCCCAATTTTATTTGCAGTATAGTCCAAACACCATTGGTTATTACATACATCTTCTGCTTCTCCATAAATTAACCATCATGTTTAGTATCTTCTCCTGACAATGCAAATTTTTGTACTCATCCGACTTCATACATTTTACCATCACCGCGGGTAACCAGCGTCTACCCATCCTATCGTCTCCGTGTCGGGGTAGCTTCTGCTTCGCAGTTCATAAAGAGCGCTGTTCATTTGTTTATAGTTTTAAGATGCGTAGATCTGGCCCCATTCCCTTCTTCCTTCATTCGCCTGCGCTGATTTCCCCCTCCCTCTCACCTCTTCTCCTTCCTAATTGGCTACACATGCTCCAGCGTCTAATACTGTTTACTTCTTGACTTTTGATTCTTTCATCCTCTCATATAATTAATTAATCCCACAGAAATTCTTCACGTATCCGTATCAAATTTATTATCATAATAAATTCCACTACTTTCTTCACTTATTAATTACTCTAACTTCTCTTGAATTCTTGTTATTTACGTAATCACCGTGTATTTACTTCGAATTCCCCTTTGTTGACGTCGTTAATTTTTAATTCACGTTATTTTACTAATGTTTGTGGGACCCAGTGATGGCTTATCACACAACTACTTACATTTAACGAGAGAAAGTTATGTATTTTTGTAATACTGTCCTGTTAATATAACTGCAGAACGCAACCTTACAGTGGAATGAAAAGGTAACTTAAGGTTACCTTTTCATTCCACTTTAGTGGCCACCGGCCACCGGCCGCCGGCCGCCGGCCGCCGGCCGCCGGCCGCCGGCCGTTAACAAACCACGTGATCTTCAAACTATTTATTAAACTTTGAAAACAAAAGACAAACAACATAAAGAACATACACAAAAGAGATAAATAGCACATTTTTTACAGTTAATTTCGAGTATTTTTATTTTTTAACTTACAATTTCTCATTGCAGTAAAGTTGAACATATAATGAATAGTTATTATTATTGCTAATTTCTAGTTCTTCATAAACAGACCGAAGGTGCTGACGTAGATGTACTTGAATCTTTTGATGTTTATGCCATCTCGTCGGTGCTGACTGCTGAATAACTAGTTACAAATGTTAATTCTTTTCGATACCGATTGTTCAATATATGTTTCTGCTATTGAAGAAGACTCCCAACTTCAGAGTCCTTTCAACGATAGCTGATCACCGCCGTTTTTGACCAGTATTGTTTTCCGAATCTGTAAAATGAATTCGGATGTCACTTACTAAATAATGTTTCTTAAATAAATAGGAAACAATGAAAAATGTGGGATACTAACCTTGATACGTCAATTGATTGATTGATTGATTTTTTTCGTGTTTCCGGGCACATTTTTCACACATTTAAATTCACTACACTACCACATGTGTTGAGAGACCAGTCGGGGGCTTAGACCTTATCCCGACTGGGGCGATCCATGCTCGAGGGAGATACCTGGGGGGTGAAACCCGCAAGCCGTCTGCGGATGTCCCCATCCAGCGAGGGAAGAACACAGTCACCTGCCGGGATAATGAAAGGCCTAATGATGTTAATAACTGCGGCGTTAAATTGTCATTTCCTCATGAAACATTTTACTTTTCTGTTATTGTTAGAAATTTGTAATTTAAAAACCTACTTCTCTCCTATATTGTTCCCGGGGCCAGAGGATAAGAGCCGAGCATAAGAACCCAAACTAGCGCCTTTCAATTCATGAATTATCTTTGTATCAACTGTTTTTGTCTTTCAATAATTATGATTCATTCACAAATGTTTTTTTTCAACCAACTGTTCCATTTATTGTGTATTATTTGTACAAACATCTTAAACCAACTCCGAACATCATGATGATTTTTGTTTCTTTAAATACACTTTGTAATTATTCTATAGGAGTGAGTTCCTTCGAAACGTTTGTAACTGGGCGCGTGTCATTCAAAAGTCTCAGTGACGATCTGAACAAATTATGGAAGTCGAAAGTGAGAGAATAAGTTCCGAGACATCGACGAGTACATGAAGAAAAAGTGTTGTGGAAATCCAGTCGTCGCATTAACCTCTTCAAATGACAAAGGAGAGGGAGAAGAAATTAATGCTCATCCACTACTTAATGGGCACTTGAGAATTCTCTGAGGAGCGGCCCGCCGCTACCTTCGCGGAACGGGACATGCATGTTGGTGCGATTTAGCCTCGTGTTAATGTCTTCGCGGTAATCATGTATGCGCAGGTTCGTAGAAAGAGAATTCACTTTATTTCCTTGTCCGCATAAACAGGATTCTTCTTTTCGGTGGGAACCATTCATTTCGTCTTTCGTAACTTGTTGATCTGCACAGCAATTCCCGAAGGGTGCATCTAAAAAGAATCAGAGATACATTTGTTTGAATGCAAATAGTATGTTTTGGGTGCCGGAGTCGACAAATCAGTGTGTCATTAAGAACTTACCTTTTTGCTTTAAAGTAAACCGTGCTTGTTTACGAGATCTAATAACTGTTGGGTGAAAGGCTACCCTTTTGTGATGCAGTTGCTTTCGGAGTAATGGCGAGATGTTCAGAATAGATGTAAACTAAATGCTAGTGAAGATGGGTGAAAAATTTTAACCGAACGGAAAGCTTATGTTTAAGGTTAGCCATGTATGAAAAATGTAATGGTAAAGTTGTATTTCAAAATTTCAATATTCAAAATTCGTGAATATGCTCTATTTTCACGTGCTTGTTATGTTGCATTACCTCATACACCATTAGTCTTTCAAAACGCTCTTAAACAGTTCAAAAAGAATATTACGAAACTTTACTGATAATTTTTACTATTATTTTTAAAACGATTTATTACTAATATATATTACAAATAATAATTTCCCTTTAAAACAAATATTATTTTAACTGTGTCACATTGAATTATAATTCTGTGGAAAAGAAAATGAATCTAAAACTATTAAAAGTACATTACAAGCAACTGTAAAAAAACAGGTATTTATGTTTATCTAGATGAAAATTAGGAGATAAAATAGGTATACATGAATTTTTTTTGTGTATTTACGCAAATTAAATTTTCTGATAGAGAAACAAAGAAAATAATTGTAAGGTTAAACCCCATTACGAAGAAAAAGTAACCGCAAATTAACTTTAGATTAAACATAATTATTCCATAATGGGTTGTGAAGATGCGTGCTGAATTAACTAGTTTTAAAAAGA
Source organism: Teleogryllus oceanicus (assembly GCA_964035755.1). Lineage (NCBI taxonomy): Eukaryota > Metazoa > Arthropoda > Insecta > Orthoptera > Gryllidae > Teleogryllus > Teleogryllus oceanicus. The sequence goes on along the minus strand of CAXIVR010000008.1, from coordinate 67,507,804 downwards.
CACAGGATACAATAGTTAGTTTGCAAGTTCTTGAATTAATGCTACACAATGCGTGAGTAGCCAAAGCCAATAACTTGGCTTTCTATACTGAAGTTCTAGATGTCTGTATAAAGAAAGTGCCTGTAATAGCTGTGTCATGTCAATCGGTAGTTCATGTGCATGCAGCAGACACAAATCAAAAGTAAAAAGTTTTAAAAATGCTTTTCTCAAATTAAATAAAAATAAAAATTAAAGTAGTGGTGCAACAGAAGCTCATACTCTCTTGCAATATATGTAACTTTTGAATATTCATTGAGTTCTACAAAAATAGGTCCCATGTCACTTTTATAAGCGTACTTTGCACTATCCGAGAAAAAATTAAAGAAATAATGATGAGCCTTTTTGAAAAAATCTTTTCGAACGTGGTTCCTGCCAGACAGTCTGCACGCAAGTCAACCAGGTTTCAGAGAACGTACCGATGCTGCTAACCTTCATTGCCACGAGAACGTTAGTGGTCTTCATTTCTGAAGTGTTGTATATATCAATGAATGAATGCATGTCTTATTTTACGTTTTTCAGGCCATGAGGCCTGCTCTTCCGTCTGACCACGCAAATTTCGTTACGCTCCTTTCACCTACTAGGGGAGAAATAATGTATTACTTGGGTGACGAAACAGACAATTTGAATTCAGCCCAGAGGCTTCATTTACGCTTGAGGATCTTTAACATGCAGTAAATCTACTAACATGAGACAGCCGGCTTTGCTTCCCCTCCGAAGGAAGGCGCACAAAGGATTGTTCACCCTTCAAAATCCACGGCTTCGATCGGGTTTGAGCCCGCGAACTTGGGTAACAGTCCGATACGCTAACCGTTGCATCATCGCCGCCGCTCAAACTGTAACTGTAAACTGTGAGTTGTAAACTCACTAACTACGTTCACGACACTACGGAGAGGCCAATCCTACCATTTCAGAGATCTACGACACAAACGAAAAAGGTAAGTAAAGATATCAGCATACCGGCGCGCGCAGTGCTTGTGATTTAAATGCAAAAGTCTTTCTGTCTTAAGTTTCAGATTCTTTATTCTATTGGAAACTTCGTTCGACTATACTCATTTGAAGCCCAAAGTTCGGGCACGTACGGAGGGGGATGTTTCTCTGAAGGATATAGATGCTACCAAAAAATCGGACCTTACCTTCATTCGCTCCCTACAATTTGATGTATTTTCGTCAAACAGTAAAAACTGTACGTGACGTAAGGATAAAAAATATAATATGCGCACGTTTTTTGAGTTTCAGACACACTTTATCACCCTTTAACCATAAATTATTTTTCACTTCCAGTGATAGAATTTGAGTAATAAGCGAAGAAAGTGTGTGGGCAACAGGCTAGCTGTAATTAATTGATTCGCTTCTGTCGCATTCGTTTATTGCTAGCACTCATAACGCATCTTTAGACAAAAGTTTCATTATCATCGTAAGTAATTTATGATTTCCAATAAACGTCCATGACTCTGCACCAGAAATCACGACAAATTACGCCACCATGATTCTCCCCTGCGCGGCGTATTTTAACGGCCGTCGAGTTCACACATTCTGGTACACTTTGTACTCCCTTTAGAGAGTGCGGGCGTGGCTGTGCTGCGCCGGGCACCGCGTCGCGAGCAGGCGTCGCAGCGGCCACTTGCCCCCGCCCCTCCCCCACCGCCCCCCTCCCACCGACCCCGCCGCCCTCGCTCACGCCTCCGCCTCCGCATCCGCCCTCCGCCGCCTGCGCCGCCGCCCATTGCTCGCTGCCGCCAAAGGCGTGGGGGAGGCCACCAGGAGGTCGAGCGGATTAATATTAATCTGGCGTCCGCAGGCGGCGGCGACAGCCCAAAGGACACTACGCGCAGGCGCAGCGGCGCCGCCCGCCCCGCCCCCACACAGTGGCTCCTTGGACAAGGAAAGCGTTTTGCTATAATGTAACAAAGTAACAATAACATTATTATTGTTAATATTGACATTAACATTTGCATATTTCAACATTCTACCACCGTTGTTACTCTGAATAATTACGCAGGAAGGTTTCCTGCTTCGCAATTGCCAGTCACTGATACAACCTCATTTATAACTAGTTAACTACGTAATTGTGTGAAATGGTCAGATTAAACATAATTTAGTAATAGTCATATTACTAATTGATCTTATTATTATTATTATTATTATTATTATTATTATTATTATTACTTTCATAAAATATTTTTCCCTAATAACTCCTGAATTCTTCAAACATGGTTAGTAATACTGCGAAGTGATGTAGAGAACAGTAGAAAATGGAAACATCAACTACAAAAGTAAAGTTGAAGACGCACGCCCTCTTTAGAAACAAACCATAAAATATGATTCGACTCGAAATCTGTCCGCGAGATTGTGAGGAGCCACTCACCATACTTCTATGTGGAATTGAGAAGAAATCTACATCCTCATCCTTCGTTAGATACCAACAGGTACCAGTGAAGATTTCCCATTTAGTTCGCCAGAAATCAGTAGGCAGTGGAATGTGAGTATTAACATACAAAACAATACTAAAAAAACCTATGCAGATTAATTAATCTCAAAGGAATATGAAATGTCTGCAATAGTGTATTATGGACTCCTAGCCCAGATGATGATTTAACATGTTTAGGGGTCGCAAAATCCAAGTATACTGTAAAAATTTCAACTCTACAAACGACAAATCCCATATTTCAGGTAGCAAAATTACAAGAAGCAAATCTCAGTAAATGAATGTAATTAAAGATAATGTGTTTGGGAAAATTACTGATTTAGAATTTTGTCAAAATTAAGAAAAGAAAACTGAAATACGTATTAAAGTATAAATAGTAAAACACATAAAAATTGAATCATGTAGTTAGTAAATGTTCCAATTTCATTTGGTAACGTGAGAATTGACAAATCTGTACGCAAATGTCAAACAATCAATCAAATCCGTCCAAATTTTTTCGCAAAACGAGAAAAAGTTTCGATACCGTTTACAAACTATTTGCTTAAAATTCAATAGATTTCCTTCTTTTCAAACCAATTGTATCGAAATCACAATTTCAAAATTTGAAAAATTTTTCGAGATATTTAAATTAAACAACCTCGTATCTAACCCTACGAAGACATCTTAAAACGGTAATCAAGTACATACATACATACATTTATTTGAACTGCAATTGGGCAGGACCAGGAGGCAGTTAAATAACAATAATAATAAAAATAATAAAAGAGTACTATACAAGACGAGGATGCAATAATCATACTATCACTAATATTAAATATTATAACAATTATTTCAACTCCGTCAATAATTATATGTTGGTGATGCTAAAATTTAATACAAGCTACATAAATATTAGCTGAATTAGATTTTTTTAAATTCATTGATCGCGTTCACTACACTTCACTGCACTGCAAAGCACTGGACTGCAGTACACTACGCGCAGTCCCATTAATATCGTTTTGACTCATTACGCTTCAATTGGAGCCACTGTGCGCGGCGCCCTTTGAAGCACTGCCCTTATTCAAGCGCCGGTGACTTGTCCTCGCCAAGCGACCCCGCGCAGCACCACGTAATTGCCATGACGGCTAAGACCCTGGGCTACGACAGCGATACCGCCCGCAGTCTGTATGGAGATGAAGTGGCAACTTTATCGACAATTAGTATCCCTGTTGTTCGTTTCATTTTGTTATAAACGATTTCATGACACTGCTGCAAGGAGCGGACACATCTGCGGTGGGAATTGATCTGAAAATTTCCGGATTATTTTATGGAGATGATAGTTTTATGTTCGGAAATTTTTGTGGTCATATAGTAAAATTTAAATATCCTCAAAAGGTACAGTGAAACATAGGACTAAAAGTAAATATTCAGAAAACGAAAATTGTTGTTTCCGAAAAACGAGAATATTTGGGGTAATAAAGATATATGATATGACGTTCGGGATAAGCTCGACCGAGTCAAACTTTTTTTTTGTTGCAAAAGTTTTTGTGAACGGGGAATGGGTCACATATTGTTGACCCAAAGTAAAGGAAGAGGCGAAGCAAAGGCGAAGCGAAGTAAAGGAAGGCGATAGAAATTATTGGCGCTGTTTGCGGAGTTCCTGATTTGCCTTAAAGGTTTGCGATACAATGTTTATATCGCTAGTTCTTCCTACTTTGTATTGCGAAGCGGACATTTGGGGAATTGAAAAGATGGATATAAAATAATGACCAATGTTTATTACGAGTAATAATGTACTAATTAATGTAATACACATTATTACGAGTAATAATGTGTAAACTACCAATATTTAGTAATAAAAGTTTCTATTTCAATATATATTGAACGTTCAAACTACTAAGTCGTATTTATATATTTACCTTTCTCGAAGAACCATTTCTAGAAAATATTGAAGCTAAACTCCTTGCAAAGATATTCTTGACCCCTCCCACTGTCCAACTTTATTCTGTTGCGAAGAAATGTAAAAATAACTTTTTTTGATATGATATAGTTGAGGAAAAACTTCATCCATAAACATACTTTGGCATTTGGAAACCGTGAGTACATCTTCTTTTAAGTTTTATTTAACCAGATCAGTGGGATTTCCACTTTGCATGTGAATGCTAGTTTACATTTATATATTATAATGGATGGATGCACCACTGTGGTCCGAAGGTACGAGCAACTGCAAATTAGCGCACCACCATGCCCCTATTTCTGAGCGAGTACATCCCCGCTGGGTACCTCTATGACGATTGTCGTTACTTTTATCAAATTTAAGGTGAGGAAAGCAAGATATAGAGTGAGTGGTGAGGTAATTATTTCTCTACGTTATAGAGGAGGGAACGTATATTTTGGAAGACGGGATTTAATCGTCGGAGCAACGCTGGTTTTACTATGATTAAAGTGACTGATGCTAGGGGCAGTGTGAAGGTTAGAAAATAATTTGGACAACAATAAGGAAATGTTATTTGTAATTGGTTTTATTTCCAGCTGTCTTTGAAGTTTGCTGTTGGTTATATACTATGGGGCACTGGTAATTGTACGTAGCACTTTATTGTGGGACCGGTAGCAGTAGCTCAGTGCATCAACTGATGTCACTGCAGCGCTTTTGTCCGGGAGGTCCTAGGTTCGAGTCCTGATGGCGGCAGGATTTTCGACGCTAGCTTTTCAGCTAGGTCGAATTCATTCGCCGGCTGGAGGAGAATTCTAGTGGCCGGCTGCTCTGATCGGTAGTTTTCCGTGGTTTCTCCGATCAACACCAGGCGAATGCCAGAGCAGTAACCTATCAAACGGGCCACGGACCGCGCGCGATCTGCCCTTCCTCTTCCTTGTCCTATTCTCACCCCTCACACACACACACTTACACTAACATGCACCACATTACCACATATTCCGGGAGATCGCTCGGGAGCTTAGAGCTTGTCCCGGCTGCGGCGGTGCCCCGCTGGTGGGAGTCCTGGTTAGGGGGAAACCCCACTAGCCGGCGGTAGGTCAGTACCGGATCTCGCCATCCAGCGGCAGATGATCACCGCCATCTCCCGATAAAAAACATGCACTACACTAACGGGACTAATGACTGAAGCAGTTGACGCGCCCGGAAACACGAAAAAATCAAAATCAAAAGTTTATTGTGGAAGGTTTGCAATAGTTTAAGAACGAAGGAAGCGGCACCTCCCCAGATTGGGGCAGCGTAAGTTATTGAGAGTTTTAGGACTGATTTGTAGAGTATCAGAAAATGTTCAGTTTTTAGGGAGAATTTTTTTAATTAGAGGATATAGTTTCAGTAGGAGTTTTATTCAGCCTACGAATGATATGAGATTTCTTTGTGAGACGAGTATCCTGGAGGGCTTGGGAGACGAGTATCCTGGAGAGCGTTAATTTATTCGTTTATTTGAAGGGCTCCTTCTGGTCGGATAATTATTTACTTTTAAAAGGGCAGGGTTATTTGTTCTTCGCAAGGTAAACGTTTTGATTTCGCACCTGCTTAGGTAAGTTCGTCAAAACGTTTTCCGACTTCGTACATTTTCTTTACTATTAGTGCTGTCATCTATTGTAGGATAAAGATATTGTTCTTATGACAGATATACCTTTTATTCAGCAAATTTTAGACACCTGTGATGTACGATATTAGAGGCATTTGAGAATTCTCCGGTGTTCTAATAAGAACAGATGAAATGTTTAATTCATCCCTCTCCTAATACGAATCTAATTTGAAGCTTTATGTTACTATTCCAAAGATATTTATCTTTGTTTAATTACGTTTAAGAATATTTATTCAGTAAATATTGTATTCACGGCTGATAGATTGATTTATGAGTTACTATTCGTCACAAGTTGAATAGGTTTTATGGATTTGAAATGTTCATTCAACACATTCCTTTTGTTAAAAAATAAATCATTTAAAGCTTGCTTGGTATTTTTCTCTTTCTCAGAATACGTTCAATAATATGATGCAACAAGAATTTCAAATGCATCTTAAATCTTCTTGTATATAATTGACGTTATGCCTTCAATAACGTAAGTCATAAAAATGTGGTATTTAGGTAACTGGAGGACATTTGTCTTCCTCCACACAAGTTGTGTGTCGACGAAATAACAAAGGGAACAAAACTTGACATTCCTGGCCGTAGCGAAGTCCTCGGAGCGGAAGCCAGGCGCTGCAAAAACGCACTGCAGCTGCACTCTCCGCCGCTGCACATGCAGGCGAAATGAACTGGGCACGCGACGGCGCGCGGTGGGCGACCCGGGCTGTTGCTCCCACGGGCGATGGCGGCGGCGTGCGTGGCGGGGACGAGAGGCGGGTTTTGTTTTGTTTTCATTTAGCATTTCTTTAAACACTTTGTTTGAAAATGTTTGTGTTCGCAACAAGTTTACACAGATCATTAATCAAATACCTGCCAAGTTGCTGCAAAAAGATGTGTTCCGATAATTTAATTCATCCTAGGCTTCTTTATATCCTTATTTATCAATACCGTATTATTATTATTATTATTATTATTATTATTATTATTATTATTATTATTATTATTATTATTAGTTTCTCTGTTTACATTCCACTGAATATATCAACAATATTGAAGTATATAACAAGGACGATTTTTGTGCAATGTTCCACGTATTCTTATTATTACACTGGTTTTAAGGGGCCTTTTTTGTCATACAACTGACAAGCACACCTAAAAGTATACTAATTATTAATTAATTTGGATATATGTTGCTCGTACCCGTAACCGCGGACTCAGAAAACCGTCTACCCGTCGTGCAGTAGCAGCGTTGGTTCTCGTGCCCCTCCGCGACATTAATCCGGGCTATGTTGGGAAGGGTCGCCCTAGTGGAAGTGACCGAAGCGCTGGCCGGGGCGATAGGGGAAAGGTCGCGGTGAGCGCGCGGGGCTGGGCAGCGGGGCGCGAACAGCGGCGCAGCGGGGCGGGGCGGGTGCGAAGCCAACGGGTGAGCGCGCATTTTGCAGCTGACCGTCGCGCTATGAATAGAGTCGCAGGCGAGCGTTCACTGCAGAGAGGGCCTCGGAAGGGCGGGCGCGTGGCTGGACCAGACTGCACCGGCGGGAAGTTGTGAGTGTTTCATAAACTGCATTCGTTTTGTTGGTGGCTGGTCGTTAATTGTGTAATTTGGAAGGGTGTGGAATATGAATGAGCATGGACTCAACAAATGGTCGCCCTTCTCCAAACTCAGAATGGAAAAATGGTTATACTTGAAATGAATATTTTCCCGTATGAATCATGTATATAATGGTACTTTATATAACGAACAAAATAAAAAGTACATGTCTCCAATTATTTTTAGCACAATATTTACAAATTGTTTCACAATGAAACTGGGTGATTGTATACTAAAATAGCGTTTTCGTGTTCACTTGTATAAGATATTAATTTATAACATAAAGTCTGCATGTCATATATTTTTCACTTATTATTTGAAATAACGGTAAAGGATAAAGTTCTAAATTTGGTAGGATGAAAATTAAAATATTTTCAAAGACCCATGTTGGTAGAACATAATATGACAACGAAGAGTTTCTCATTTCAGACAATATACTTCTTAGTGTGCAGTTAGAATATGATTTTTATGGAAGTGTCAAATATTAATATGCTGTTTCAAATATATCAATTATCCATAATTATCACCATTTGCATTCCTATTAGTCACTCATTTCAAAGTTGGTTCATCTTCATTTTCAGACGAATTTAGATAGTCACATTATATACTTTCACATCCCTCCAGATGTTGCAGTCATGTGTTATGAGTAGAACAGGAAGAGTATACAAAGTTTTTATTCTAAAATAGGAAGGCAAATATGATACGAAATACATTGTTTTAAATAATTCAGCGTTCGTTTACAAAACCATGAATTTCACATTGATATTCACATATTTTTTCCACTTAAAAAAGAGTCTGTTCATATTAAAATCAGATTATCTACGTCTACAAATTTTATTGCATTAAGAACACTAAATATCACGACAATATTAAGATTTTCGATTCTTCTTTAAGACAGTTTCGTCTTGTACTTGTCAAAAGACCTTTCCACATTCTAAGATGTATGGAAGTATGTTTGTGTTCTGACACATTTATGCTAAACACACTCTGAAAAGCAGTTGCACATCTTGGATAATCATCTTCCCATTTTATCAATTACCCATTCTACATTTATTCGACATTTCAAGAAATCGTATTTTATCGGCCCTGGCTATTACTCATCTAAAAGTTTTGCTATATGATAATTTTAAACATCAAGAAATGTTATGCTCAGCATTAATTAATATTTTTTTTCTTAAAAATATGTTATTTTGGACAAATAAGTACATTTTATGCGCAAAACCTATCAAATATACAAAATATGCATTTGTGCAGAAAGTTTTACGTTTCGTATATCTTCTATTATATGTCAACTATCTTTTCATGAAACAGATATTAGGTTTCCGAGAAATACGACAGTTAACCAAAAAAGACACGCGACCCAGCTCTTTGCCTGACTCTCTTAACTATGATTTTGTATTTAAATAGAGTGCATACAGTACATTCCCATTAACACAAATTAGAAGGGATTGAAAGAATCAGCGTTCGCATGATAGAAGTTCGTGTTATTCGATTCTTATATAGTTCGGAATTCCATCTTCCCTGCCGGCACCGAAAATTCATTCGTGTTACGGCAGAATTCGTGTTTTAGCAGAGCAGGGCCGAATGGGGTTGGGGTGGGCGGTGTGGAGCGGCCTGCGCTTTCAATAAGGGAGCTGATCGCCGAGAGCAAGTTGTTGGGGGTCGCCGCGCCGTGTGGCGAGGGAGGGGACGGCAGCCAAGTGTGGTTTTTGCGTGGAGGAGGAGGTGGCTGCGTGCAGACGATAATCTGTTGTGACCTGCGCAGTTAGCGCCGCCGCCGCCTCCGCCGCACCACGCCCCCACTGACTCACCTGCGGGCAATCTCTTTCTTCTGCCTCTTCTCTTTCTTTTAGTTCCTCTCTTTCTTCTGCTTTTGCTTCTAGGTTTTCCTTTCCTTCTTTTCTTCTTGTTCTTCTGCTACTTGTCTTTCTTCTACCTTTCCTTCTTGTTTTTTGCTTCCTTCTCCTTTTCTTCTTTTTCTTTTTTTTTGGTTCATCTATTTTTCTCTTTTTTTCTTCTTGTTTTTCTTTCCTTCTTCTTGGGCTTCTTCTCTTTCTTTTGGTTTGTTTTTTTTTTTTGTTTTTTCTTTCTGCTTCTTCTTTTCTCTTTTGCTTCTTGTTTTTCCTTTCCTTCCTCTTCAGATTCTTCTCTTTCTTCTGCTTCTTCTCTTTCATACCGGGAGCGCTTGCTCAGTGCATCAACTGTCACTGCAGTGTCTGTGACCGAGAGGTCCTAGGTTCGAATCCCGACGGCGGCAGAATTTTCGACACTGGCTTGTGAGCTAGGTCGAAGTCAGTCGCTGTCCGGAGGAGAATTCTAGCGGCCGGCTGCTGTGATCGGTAGTTTTCTGTGGTTTCTCCGATCAACACCAGGCGAATGCCGGATCAGTACCCTAACAAATGGGTCACGGACCGCGCATGATCTTTCTATCCTCGCCCTTCACTTACACACACTTACACTAGCATGTACTACACTACCATACATGTCGGGAGACCGGTCGGAGACTTGAAGCTTGTCCCGGCTGGGCCGGTGCCCCCCTGGTGGGAGACACCGCGTTGGAGAAACCCCACTAGACGACGGTAGATCGGAGCCGAATCGCTCCATCCAGTGGGGGAAGATCACCGCCACCTCTCGATGAAGAACATGTACTCACTTATGGGACTAATGACATCGGAAGTAGACACGCCCGAAATCCGTAATTAATTAATCAATCTTCTCTTTCTTCTGATTTTGCTCCTAGGTTTTCCTCTCCTTCTCCTTTTTCTTGTGCTTTTGCGTTTTGTTCTTTCCTTTCCTTCTTCTTCTTCTTTTCTTTTTGTTTTTTGTTTTCTTTATATTTGACAATTACTATTTTTCTTTAGACCGTCTCGTTTCCGACTGTTCTCAATTGATTCTTCAATTTCTCTTCGAATTCTCTTCTATCGGTGACCCCTGTTTCTCTTTTCGCCTGTATGTACACTACATTTTGAAAATATTTTGTTATAAGAGTCTGATAATCTAAGATTTATTTTTTAATTTTTAATAGAAAAATCAATATTATATTAATATTGATATTAAAACACTACAATACTAAGATAAGAGACTTCTACATTATAATCTTATGACTATTCTAATATTTTTATTCCATAAAACGAAATATGACGGAAATTAACAAGTCCAGCTCCTCGCCCTCCTCCCGCTCGCTCTGCCCCCACTTGTCTCGCACCCGGGGCGCTGTTGGCACTCCCGCTCGACCCCTCATCACCATCGCCGCTAGCACTTCCTTTGCCGCCATCACCTCCATCACCACAATCACCACCTTACATCCATTACCGCCACCATTTGCGTCACCGCCGTTACCACTATCACCTCCATTACCGCCACCATTACCATCGCTACCGCCACCACCACTACCATCATCTCGCCAAAATCAGATGGCCTCTCACTACTATCATAGATCAGAATACCATCTCGCTCTCATTACTGCCAATAGCATCCCTTAGTCAAACCGTACTAAATGAATACCATTATTACCAGGACCCGGATTTTAATGACAAGGCATATATTTTTTCTGAACCTTCCAGAGAATTTTAAAACATTTTATACACGAATCAAGGTATTGTCGATTAGAAAAACCTATTTTTATTGTGCATATAAGTCATATTGACATCGTTTTTAGTAAAAGGCCATATTTTGACCCAATATTGTTCCAAATGCATACATATGTCTCATTTTTAATGACACAAGAATAAAAGGCTTGAGCATGTGTCTCGCATGAGAATGTATCGGGTGATATTGTCACAGATAAACTCAAAAATTGTATCACAAAGGATTATTTGAAACGTAAGTGAATTTGAACGATGTGAGTTTGGTCGAGATCATGTGACTGGAAAAGTTTACAACAAATTCCTGAGTGTTCTTCAGTAAAATCCTGGTTATTCTACAATGTGCAAAATTAGCGATATAATATCTGAAAATGCCGCAACATTTGAAGATAATGAACCAAAGTTGTCCTGCAGTGACATCGCCGCATGCGCTCCCGTGACGTCATGTGATGTGGAGAGCTTTCCCAGATATAAAACTTTGCTCAGCGACAACCGTAGGTCTTTTAAGATGAAAAACATGAAAATACACCTTGTGATCCAATACAACTCTCTAGAAACTGAAGACTAAGAGGAAATAAGAAAACATTAAACAAGAAGTATGCATTAGTTAAGCAAGACATTTTGTTTCATGGGTTTTTTGTACTGTACTTGATATGTTTTACAGACACAAGTATTTTTTAAATTACTAGTTAGTTCCAAAGACTAGAAACCGTATGTACCGTACTTACAAAATGTAATATGAATATTGAATATTGAATGAATATTGTATTTGTTATACCTCAAAAATCAACAGGAATTTAAAAAAATAAACTTGTATACCGTCATATTTTATTTTTAATGTCATATTTATATAGGTTTTAGGTCATAAATGCTTGCATATTTTGCTGGTCATTAAAATCCGGGCCCTAATCATTACCACCATTGTCGCACAATCATCACAACCATTCTTACATCCCTACAGCATTTCTTACGAATCATATACGCCAACAATGTTATTACGTCCTTCAAAAGTAATATTAACAATGCTATCCAAAAACATGACAGCGTGACATTACTACGTGGTATAATTCAGTTAATTACTTCAATTGCTATTACAACTTCTCAGTGAACACATTAACTCTTCTATTATCTCCGATATCCCATTACCACCGTTATAAATGAAGGTAATAGATGCTGTCGTATGTCATACTGAGTAGACAACATCAGTAATATTTTCTTCCACCCAAACCCCTAATTAAAATACCCATTATCATCAATTGCTCTAATCATCGTTGATTACAGGAATTAGATTTTCGTTATCCCTATGAATGGTCGCAGATCCTCTATTCGATTCCCGGCTCATTTGTATTTTCGATTCCCTATTCATTTTTCTATGCGATTACCAACTCTTTTCTTTTAATAAGATGTTGTATATGCATTTTTGTACCATTGATGCTACTAGATTCTCAATGACACCCTAACATTGTGACTCAAACTTGCAGGTACATCCAAACGTCACGCATATTTTCTTAAGTACCTTTTTATTTTATTATACTTGTTTAATTATGTACAATTGTTTAATTATCGTTTTGGCCTCTTTTGATAAGAAATGTTTGCTCTTGTTTAATTGAAATGGCCACGAGCTACAAACTTCATCATTTTGATCATACTGCCAGCGAAGTATCCAAACTATCCCACTCTTTACGTATGTAGCGACATGAGAGCTCAAGAAAACGCGCACGAACAGAACATTTCTATCCCATTGCCGTTCTTACACACGTCAACAAAATATTCATCTTCATCGACAGCAAGGATTAGACCTGTTATCTGTTCCGTCTCGAAATGGTTCATGGCATCTCTTCAAGGGACGTCCAACACTTCTTTTTCCTTTAGGTGCATATTAAAGGATAATTTTACTTATTCTATGTTCTGGCATTCTCAGGACATGACCTTTCCAGTTTTCGCAAAATTTGTTTATTATATCTATAACAGACTCAATATATAATTCTTCTTTGATACGGTCATACAAAAGAAGTGTAATACGAAGTAAATACTTCTCGTATTTACACTTCTTTTGTGGCCTAATAGTGAATATACTGCCACAAAACGAAGAAATCTCATTTCTGCAGACTCAGTTCTTGGCAGCTTATCTGATGTTTATGTCCAGCTCTCGCTTCCAGAAAGCAGTAATGGCAATGCAATAACTTTGTAAAATCTAAGTAGGATGAACAAAATATTACCTGAATAAAATCCGCCGCGTGTCCCCCTGAAATGACAGCCTCTGCGAAGGGTGTCGTTTTCACCTCTTGGTAGCTGCCAGAACATCCTCCGTCCGTCTCACCATCACCATCGTCACCACGGAGGCGGTGCATCCTGCAGAGTGTCATGGCCCCCACTCCCTCCCTCCTCCACGTTCCATCTCCACCTCCCCCGACAAAAAGCTCTCCTCTTCGCAGCCTCGACAAGAAAAAGGAGTGGAACTGAGAAAAATTAAAACGTGATTAGCACGAAGGACGAGAATAATGAAAGGAAACTCGCAGTTAGATGTAAAACGCTCTGGAAGCGAAACCGGAGAAAGAAAGAAAAAAAACATGTTTGTCGGGCGTTTTTTCCATTGTTCTCACGGTTTTCGGCCGCGATCTATCACAGGAGAAGAATAGTCCCTAATTCGCCTAGTCTGAGGCGAGCCCCCTTGCGCAGACGGCAGGTTGTTCTTCGGCCTTGAGGTTTCTCAGGAGCGTTACTTACTGGGTGACGTGAAATTTCGTATTCAGACGCGTCCACGCGACTTGGCGTGTTCTCCGAGGACGTGCTTTTCTTCAACGCTGTTCTATCGCAGGTTTTGCCAAGAGTATTTGTACACGTATCGAAGTACCCATGGGTTTGAATGCGAACGACGCCTCCGATACGCAAATTAGATGCGTGTATGATGCGGAGAATGTCGAGCACTGCTATTGTACAACCCCGTGAAAAAACTTTCAATTGGGTTAATTTCATGTCGGGTGGGACAATGTGCAACAAGACTTGAAGGACGAATGGTGTCCTCATAAGAACGGTGGAGACCGGACTCTTGAGTCTGTGTCCGGAAGTCGTTCATCCTGCTTAGACCCGTTCTGTCACTTGGGAGGGTAAAAAGAGACAGAGATAAATGTAGTACTTGAGTAATTCACCTACTCTTCATTTCTGAGAGTCCCGAGCGGCGAGACAGACCACGAATGTGTTGTCCTATGGCACACTGCCACGCTGTGACTCAGCTTTCTAGGTTACTAGATCGAATCTCTTTGAAAACTGTTTACCTGAAGTGCGATTGGAAATTTCATATTGAAACAGTATCTTGATTCTTGAAACAATAACTTGATTCTGAACATTGTTTCAGAGCAGACTTGGAGAACAAACGATGATATTATTTAATTTAATGTTGTAAAGTTAATTAACGTACATATAATAGGTATGTAATAAGAAACATTGTATTAACTAGTTTAGAAAGTGTCTTACAAATATTTGTTTAATTAATAATGTATATCTAATTATAAACCATTTATTGCTAGCCATTCTGCACATTTATACTTTTTCAAGGAACGTAAACAGTATCTTAAACTTATGAAAATCGTAAACTTATGAAAAATAGACTAAAAAGTAAGAAATCTAATTAATTCAATCATTCATGTCGTTCGAAGTGGAATATAATCATAAATTTATTACCATTTTTGAAAATTGATTTTTTCAAACAAAAGTTTGTTTTTGAAGATCATCATTAGTTTCATAAAATATGAGCTCATCAGAAACAATGAGAATTGAATGCTGTCTCTGTGGAGTAGTTTGCCAAGCGCCTTTCCAGAGCTCGTAAAACTTCCACCGAGTGGGTCGCCAGGTCGCGGAGTGCCAAGTGAATTTAAAGAGCACTCCGTCTCGAAGGTCTATTAAAACTTGGCACGTTGCTGACTAACATCTCTTCCAACACGTCTCCATTCGAACCTCGTGTCTTCCATTCTCGCTATTCCTTACATTTCTCCCAAATGATCAGATTACATACGATGCTTTGTCATTATTTGAAGAAGGAATGAAACATTTTCATTAAATTAAAAAAGCTTTTCAGGAGTAAACAATGCTGATATCTGACATATTTCTCAGGAAGTAGCAAAATGTGCCAAAAAGAGAAAAATGTACGGTTTTTTCTGTTTGAAGATCAGTGGCTGAATGGAAAAATGCATTCTGTGCTGAGGTGTATTTTTCGTTGTTGTTGTTGTTTTTTTTCACAAATACAATATTTTAGTGAGGATCACGTTGCGTAGACGTGTTTAATCGATTTTCTAAGCAATCAACTCAATAGTGTATATATTGTATTATTGTATATTGTGTAATTATATATTGTATAATCACAGTGTACACTTTGCAGTGTTAACTGCATCACAACCTTAACCAGTAACGCATATTATCTTCACTATTGATCAAACACTTTATACTACTGAAAAATAAATCATATTTTCATCTCGCTCTTTGTAGTCAAAATAATGTCGAGAACTGCAGTGTGAACTATTAGATAGAGCATAGACAGATGATTAAAAATAAATTAATCCATGAAATTTAGCAATTTGTTTTCATTGCCAAGGAATTTTTTGTCAAACGTTAAGAACTTTGAGATTCAATAGAAGGTCCTCAACTTGAGTATAAATAATTGGATAGTATCCGGAAATTAAATATTGATATCATTTACTTATTATTATTTATTTCAATTAGTTGAAATTAGAACGTATTCACGAATTTTCGAATACTTGCAACAATTTATTTTTGGCTCAATACCTATTTTAAATTCAATTAATACATCATTTTGCCTGTAGATTTTTGTATGTTCTTTCCCGTAATTACCGTCGCTAATTTCTAGTCTTTCCTTTAACTTCACAGCACGAACAATTTTTACAAAACATCAATATTTCTTACAAGTTTCAGAGGATCATAAGTGCGCGAAATAGCAAGAAATGCACATTAGGAAGCTCACTTTTTGACAAAATAAATTCTGAAATTATAGATTTACTTAACTTTAAAACCACAACGTTACATGATTGAACATGTTAGATTAGAATGAAATTCATGCCTGTATATTACATAACTCAAGGTTTAATCTACATTCGTAAATCGAGTAGAAAAGTAAATGTCGGATCAGCTCACATGAACTAAGCTTTTAAGAGGATGGAAAATAAAGTCTCGATAAAGAAATGAAAGGAGTGGGAGAGGGAAATTGAGATCAATTGTTGCGAAAAAAGGGTTACGTATATTGAAAGGTTTCACTGAGTGTCTGTCCCAGACCAAGGATGGAGAGGGAGCAGATGCATTGTGCAAATGTTTCATTTAGAATCTCTAATTAAACTTCATTTGTTCGTATATATTCGACAGAGACATTACAGGTTTTCATTAGCCGCTGCATTTGTTGTACTTTTTTCAATACAGCTTTAACAATGAAAATTTGTTGAATGTTTTTTCATGTCTCTTTCAAAATGCTAACACCTTATTATGATAAATAAAAACGTCAAGGGTGTATTAATTACGTATAATTTTGTAAATGAATATAAATTTTTTATCTTACACATATTAATATATAAGAACCAAGAAACATCTTTACAAAGTAATGCCAACAGTGAACAGAAATGTGTGTAATTGATGTGTGATTCTTTCCTCTACAACTTGCCGCCACCATTCCCATTAAGATCTTCGCTACAAAGATGTTTTACGTCTTGAGTCTATTGTCTCGGAATGAGATCGCACGAACTGATCGGCAGACGGTGTTCTAAGGCAGGACCGCGCAAATCCAAAAAGTACGGCTAGAATCCCCACGGTTCTCCGAAGCAGTGGCCCGGGTGCCACTCACCTTACACTAGACTGGTGCGATCGCGCCCGAGCCCCTTCTCATTCAGCTCGTTCAATTTGTCACTCCTCAAAACTGGTTCTAGTTCTCAGTAGGTTAGCCTTCAAGAGACAGCCGAAATTCACTGGTCAGATTGGCCGAGTTCGCTCAGACATTCCACTATCGCTGCAGTGACTCTGGCCGGGGGGTCGTAGGGTTCAAGTCCCGACGGTTCCGGGTTTTCCCGCTTGCTAGGTAGATTCTCCCTATACACCTGCAGAACCGCTCACAATAAATAATGAACCCATTAACTGGCTCCCTCCAAATAGTACCGTCAAATATCTCGGTCTAAACATGGATACTAAACTTAACGGGAACCAACGCATCAATAGTAAAATACATCAATCAAAAAATAAGATACACCAACTAAAACCCATCATTAATCGATCTTCACACCTCCCACTCCCAACCGCCATATCCATCTATAAAAGTATCATTAGACCACTCCTCCTTTACGCCTGTCCAGTTTGGATCTCCGCTGCAAAAACAAACCTAAACAAGCTCCAAATAGTCCAAAACCAGTTTCTTAGAACTATCACAAATGCTCCTTGGTTTGTCTCAAACTCACAGCTCCACAAATAATTTCAAATTGACTCCATACAACACCATATGACATATCTCTCAACCCATTTCTATGACTCCACACCTCAAATTCCACGCCTAGAAAATTTCAGACTCCCGAAAACTCCTCATAGAACCAGATTAAAAAATAGATATTCATACCAAGCATTCCTAACCAAATTTGCCGAAATAGATTTTTTTAGAGGTGTCTGGAAAAGATTTCCTCACCCGAATTAGTTTTTAGTTTAATTTTAGGTAATTTAGAATGTAAGCCATCAATACATATGTAAAATGTTATATGTACTGAACTATGTATGATCTGTAAAAATAAAATAATAATAAAAAAAGGTAAATTCTAGCGGTCGGCTGTTTTGGTTGGTAGTTTTCCCTGGTTTCTTCGATCAGTCCCTGGTGAATCCTGGAGGAGTACCTTAACAAACGAGACCCGCGCATTATCTTCCCGAACTATCCTCACCCCGTACACACACCTATATTCCCTTCTCTACCATACAGGCTGGGAGACCAGTCGTAAGCATAGATCTTGTCCCACATGGGGGGGGGGAGCCCTGCTGGGGAGGAAATCGAGCGAGGAAATCCCTCTTAAGTCGACGTGTAGATCAGTGTCAGCTATCAACATCCAACGGGGGAGTAACATCGCCACATCCTTGCATACCACATTTACTACACTAACGGGACTTAAGTCCATTGCAGTTCACGTGCCCGGAAACGTGAATCAATCAAACCAAAGGCCAGGTTTCCTTGTGTGAGCTGGACTTCGTTAGTCCACTGAAGCAGTGTGAGTGACGCTCTCCGGTCGAAAGGCAGTCGCCCGATCTGTCATTAGGCCCCTCGCGAAAAAGGGGATCCGTGCCGCTTCTAATCCTCTCGTCAGTCCAGCGCTCGCTCTCCTGGCCACGCTCTCGTTCGTCCTCAAAGAACTTCCTCTAATGCAAAGGTGGGGTCCTCCGATTGGACGTAGCACACGTTGGTAGAATGCAGACGTGAACTAAAAAAATATTTTTAAAGTCGAAAAATCGATCTTGAGGCGAAAAGATCGAATACTAATCTTCGATATTTCTTTGTCGAGATCACTATGAGCCTCAAATATCAGCGCCGGCAAGAACCGTGGCTTAAGGAACTGTAAGGTTCAAAAAAAATATAGCACATAAATAATTCCAGATAAAAAAATAAATCTAAAATTGAGTGTACTATTTATTTTATTCTAAACAAAAGATTCATTAAATTTCATAACAATAAATTAAAATAACATACCTTTCGAAAGAAAATAAAAAAAATTTGCTTGCAGATGTTTTCCTATTTACAGCAACAAATTATATTCGAATCACACTATTTACAAAATATTTTCAATTTAAACTTTCTAGACACTGTCAGGACTTTTACAACTTTATTTCTTCTCACAAAATTAATTTTTTCAATATATTAAAAACAAATGAACAGTTTTACTTCACTACAAATATATTATTTATTTTTTCTTAATTGACAAAGATATTACTTAATTTTCACAATTGCTAACACATTATTTTCTTACTCTCTTTTAAACAGCTGACATGGCATTGCATGGTGGTAAATTTACTTCAATTAACATTTGTGAAAAATACAAAAATTTTATCTAGATTAATAAACTGAAGATTGTGAATTGTCCAAATAAATATATACTATTTGATTGTAAGAATATGAATTAAGTAAGTGAAGATTCAAATGTTTGCAGATATGTTTTTCGAAACGAACATTCATTTGCAAGAGTCTCAAACATTTCATTTTTACTTTCTCGCTTCAGAATTGATAGAAAGTTATGTAATGCTTGGCGAAAAACTTCTAATATTCGGCAGAAAAACTCTTATTTCGGGGTCCTTTTAACAAAAAAGTGAATAAGAATGATGCAGGTTCCATGTTCGTTGAAGACCCTGATTTTTCGAGAATTGCAAAAGTTCAAAGTGTTTTTTCGAAATCTTCCCACAACTACAATATTAAAGATAAATATTTTTCCCTTAATGAAATCTGTTCGTTAAAGATAGATTTTGAAATAGTCACGTACAATTTTTCGAAAATTTGCGTACTTTGCTCCTAATTTTCAAAATATGAGCTGCGTGCTGTTTTAGCTCCACTAATTTCAATCACTACTTTATTTCTGTGTTATTTTAGTACAGACTGTCTTCTTTCAAGCCAATTTTCAGATATTTCTTATTTTTAGGCGCACGTCAAATATTTATGTTTTTAGATGGCTAGAAAATATTTATAAGTTTGAAAGATTCATGGCCTTTCCTTAATTGATTTCAATCATACATGTGTTTCGTATGTACTCTTGCAGTATCAAGTCACATATTTTTATTTCTCATTTTATAATCTCTTTTATTCCCTCTTTTCCGTCCATTAAATCCATATGTCGTGTTTTTAAAATTCTCAATATCAAAATCATTGAGTCGCATCATTATTAAATAAAAATTCAGTTAAAAAATTTTCCGGAAGTAAAATGAATATCAGATCTACTGTAGATGCCATTGATCCTGAATATTTCTTTGTTGCCTTTCTCACAACCGTAACTTACAATGGTGACACAGCGGTGAAAGGGATAGTGTCTCTACCTTTCGATTTTATACAGCATTCACATTACGATTTCGATTTGCGCTATCGGGTCAATTGCCAACCTCCAAGGTAGAGCCGCTTCCTACTCCAGTCCTGGTTCCATCTCCGCCTCGGCCGCCGAAGCTCTTGGCTTTGAGACTTTCTAAACTCGTTAATATAATGCAAGCTCCCGAAAAGGGCGGGCTTTTGAGGAGAGTAATACCGGAGAAGATGAATCTAAATGAATTGCACCGAGGGAGAGATGAAAGTGCACCGACGGAAAATAAAAGTAATTATGTATTTCGATGCTTGCCTTCCTTCTTGGCGAAACACAGAATTTGCATTTAGAACCTCTTAGGACTTGGTCAAAGAGACCAAACAGCTAATGAGTCAAAGTTGGCCTTTCATCCCGAATTTTAATGCGATGCAAGTTGCTAATGCGATTGAATCGAGAAAGCAGCTGGCCTTCCCAAGTTGGATGAAGGGATACGCAACGTTTGGAGAAGGACTTTGGAGAAAGTATCAAAAACAACACAAAGAGCTCTTGCTTACTCTAACTATTCAATTTCATCTAACTCAGTAGAATGCATATTTCTGTAAAAAATCACAAATTGAAACATTATTGTGTATAAGGGCAATCAAATGCACATTTGTATTACAAATTGTGTAATAAAATGAGAAATATTAAGGCCTTAAAGTAAGAAAGTTTATACATTTACCTTTGCTTTCAAAAGCAGCAATATTCTATTTTATTGAAATAGGATAAGTTTCGACTTTTTTCTATTTAGTATCTTTAAGTACTAGGGTTGCCAAATATAACTACCTTCCAAGACCTTTTTGATTTTCACTGGCAGTTAGGGATTAAATATAAGTGACTAGAATGAGGTTTCTAGAATCTGTTAGAAACTTACTGATAAATGAAAATAATCTTGATAATAGTTCGAAAAATAGCGATGCCGTTCCGTTGCCTTTTACGGGAAAATCGCTTGGTGAAACATGAGAATGAAACCGATCATCTTGTTTAATAATGTAATGAAATGAACACTGCAGACGTTACAGTGTGTGGGAATTATTGAGGAGCAAAGTAGTTAGTAAAAATTACTAACTAAAGCCGCTTGTAATTCCGTGAATTAAGCAATAGAGATGTTCCGGCAAGCTTGCCACTCTCCTTGCGTTCATGATTAGGGAGGGATATAGTTTCGGTAAAAAAAAAATACCTCAATGTGAACACTGCAGTTTGTTGAAAGGTCGAAAGAATTTAAGAAAAATTGTTTAAAATAAATCCACAGTTCTAAATTTCGTCTCTTTCTTCAATACGCGCCGATATACGAAAAATAAATGTTCGATAACTGAGAGAATAACTCTATATTTGTTAAATTTAAATACATTAAACTGGCGGCAATGACCTTAGCTGTTGAAGCGCCGTTAAACTCAGTCAATCATTCATCAATTCATACACCAAGACAGAACATTGGCTTAGTCTGCAATTGGAGAAACCAGTTGGAATTCATTGTGCACTGAAATGACTAATTGAAAGGCTGAGTAGAACAAGGGGCTATCACACATTGGCCTAGTTTTGAGGTATTGAGGGTTTTACTAGAAATTTCATCATGTAAGTTAGTAAAAACTCAGTTTCAAACACAGTTCATTTGCTTAAAAAGCCATACTGGATTGAAATAACACGTCATACCAAAGGAATAATATTTGAAGTTTTAATTAATGATAATATCTGAGTTTCAGAAGAAGGCGAGGTAGCACTTTGTTCTACTCGTCTCTTCAATTGTTATGTCTTTTATTTTGATGCTATGAATGCGAGCTTAAATTGATTTTATTAAAAACTCTTGCATCAGCAATATTTTCTTTATACACCACTGTAAAGTATGGAAATAATTTTTTGGTGTCTATACATCGATTGCTGTTGAAATAAATCACCTGAAAAAATTGCATGTCATTTGCATGCACTGGTTATGTGTGTGCCGAGTTCAATCCGAGGAGCAAAGTAGCCCGTCCGCACCCTCCCCCTCGCGATCCCAAGCGCCGACAGACGCAGCTGGGCGGCAACGGCCGCCGTAATGAATTCAGGATTTTAGCGAGTAACACTTTCCGTGTTTCCGCGAGGCGCCTTCGCGATGACGCAAGCCCCCGGCAGGGGGCGGGTGGAGAGGGGAGGCGCCCTCCGCCGCCGCCGCCGCCCTTTCACCTGGCGCCGCCCCCGCCCCCGGCCCAGACCTCCAGCGCTGGCCCCGTGACCCTCGCGGCCACCCACCCGCCCCGCCCCTCCCCCCTCCCCGCTCCCTGCCCATACCCTCACGCCGCGCCGCGCGCGCACCGGCCGGCGAAAGTTGCCCCAGCGCTGCGCTTTCCTCGGTCGCCCCCGCCTTCACCACAGTCATTTCTTCGGCCGCGGGATTCTGCGCGAGGGGAGCGAACGAAAATGCACGGGCAAAAAATTGTTTTTTGTATTTTTTACGCAAAACCTTTCTAAAACCGGTCAGTAGGGGACGTGAAGGACGTTTGGTGAAACTGCATATAACGAAAACATTTTATTCGAATATATATTATATAAAATACCATTTTATATTTTATAATAATAAGCCAACGGACATGCACTGCCAAAAAATTGTTATTTTTTCATTTTTTCATGCCAAACCTTTTTAAAATCGATCGGTAGGGGCCATGAAGGACATTTGGTGAAACAGCATGTAACGGAAACATGTTCTTCGAATATCTTTTTTTTCTTCTTCTTCTTCTTCTTCTTCTTCTTTTTCTTCTTCAAAATTCAAGTAGTATATGACTTAGTGTAGGGATCACAGAATTTTGAAAATATGCACACAATTCACGTTTTCCCATAGCACGTCATACGCAGTTTAAACTGTTCTTTTTTTGACGTAAAATAAATAAATAAAAATAAAAATATCTATTGAATAAAATACTATACTGTGCTTAATACCAGTAAAAATATATTATACAAAATTTATAATATGTAAGTATAGTAGCATAGTCTGGCGTCTCCAATACTTTAAACAGTTTGAAAATAATTCTCGTATTTATTCATTTGAGATTTTTCAGTAATCGGAACTATGTTATTACATTATAAGATTGCGAAATAAGTGGTAAGAACCCTACTTGCTGACTGGGATGTTTCAGTTAAATCGTTCTCTCAAAATGTAGAAGTTCTTTTACAAACTTTACTTTATTGCAATCCTTAATGTTCCTAAGCTTCATCTCTGCCAGCCAGGCGAGATGGGATATAGCGGGGGCGTGGTAGTTGGGCGGCGCAGAAAGAGGCGGGGCAATAGGAGCGAGTAGGTCGAAAGAAGAGGGCAGAGCGGTATGAACTGTAAGTACTCCAAGTAATCAGCTGGTCGCTCATATTTTGCAACCGTCCTACTTGCACTGGTACGATTACATTGATGTGACTTTATAGACAGAAGAAACAATTACTAGATAACAGATGTCTCGTGTGGAGATAGCCACGTTTTTGTGCCACTTTTCACAGAGTCCGAGCTGCATTTTGCGTCGCGAGCATTGTAACGGTGGTCTTACAAGGAATATGGACTAAAAATATTTTCACTCTGATTGATTATTTCGTGTTTCCTGCGCGTCAACTGTTGTGGTGATTAGTTTCGTAAATGTTCCTTTAGCACGGGAGGTGCAGGTGTTCTTCTCTCCCTGGATGGTGAAGTCCATTTCCGACCTAGAAATCGGCATGCATGGTTTCCCCATCCATGTATCTTCTACCAGCGGGACACCGCCCCAGCCTGAACAAGCTCTAAGCTCTAGACTTGTCACATGTGTGATAGTGTAGTGTAGTGAGTGAAAGTGTAAGTGAATTGCCTGTAAATGTAAATGTAAACGTAAACATATGTAAGGAGGGAGGATGGGACAGGACAAGGAAAAGGAAGGTCGCGCGCGATCCGTGGCTCTCTTGTTAGGGTAACGACAGTCACCGGTGTTGATTTGAGAACCTTCAGAGCAGACGGCCATTAGAATTCTCTTCCAGATAGAGAATGAATTCGACCTAGGTGACAAGCTTGAGTCAAAAATCCTACCACTGTCGGGACTCAAAACCTAGAACCTCCTCCCTGTCAGATGCACTATAGTGACACAGATGATGTCCTGTGCCACCTCGACCAGTTTTACACTCTTATAACATACGACGCCCACAGCTGTAACGTAAGTTCAGTATGTAACATGTGTAATACGTAAATACGGATGTTTTGTGTGTTTTCTTTCGAGTGTTGTGTGTTTGCTATCGTCATTTATATGTCCCAGTGTTCATACATCGTTTTCAGCACAAAAGAAACGAAAAGAACTTTCCACGTGCCCTACTGCACCTCTGTCATACATACTGCATTCAGTCGATTCATTCTATTCGATTTGGTTTCCTTCCAGGGAAGAAGGCATTCAGGACATTTCAGTAGACCGTGTGCTGTTGATGTCCAAACAAACATTATATCGTATGACAATCGTTAAACGTGTTATGCTCCCATTTTTGCAATCGTTTTTCGGTAGCAATATTATGTGCAGTCATAGGACGCGTGGGCGAACTCCAGGAAGAATATTTTCTAGAATTTTCAAACGAGCATGCAGTCGAGTTGGAAACAATTGAGCTATTGAGAATAATTGTTTCGATATATTTTTTGTTGATCGTTTATAACATTGGTTTGCTTTCCATACAAACATTCTGCTGAAAAAGAACTATTTCGCGTCCTCCCTCTGCTAATTTAATCCCAACTTTGGCTTCTCCACAGCTTCTCCACTTGGCAATAGAACGGGAAACAAGACTCTTCTTCCCCTCCTTCAATATAGTTCTACGAGTCTTTCTGTAATATTTGTTAGAAAGATTGATAATTGATTACAAATTAAAAATGCATTCTATGTATCTTACGCAGTAAGAAGGGTGAAGAAGTATTAAAATGTTTGAGTTAAAACAGGGTAAGATCTATTAATAATGTAGATAGCCACGGATTACTGATAATATCAGTCATTTTCATTCTTAATTAATTAAAATGGAGGAATTATATGAATTCTTTTCAGACTCTTTTTGGCTGGGATATTAATTTTCAAAGAATTAAAATATTAAAATTATTGAGCCTACGTGTACAAAGTGAAACTTAACTCTTCTTAAGACTTCTCCTTTTTCCGCATCCCCATGCGAGTTTGCTCATTAAATAATTTGAAGAAAAAAATTTTGTATGAAAGTTTATTTTAATATTGCGTGGTAGCAATGGAAAAAGATACACCAATTAGAATTTTGTAGACTAAGGGAATTGTGTCCTGGATTATTATGTTGTGTGGAATTACGATAAAACTATGAATAAGTGATTTTGAAAAATGAATATTCCGATTATGAATGACGATGATGATGATGATTTGATGATTTAATGATAAAACTGAGAAAAGTTTGACGCCCCTATTGTAAGTTTAGTTACGTTAATTGTCAAGTTAATCGTTCAATCCTTCAAAATATTGACTTGAACGCGACGTCCTTCTTGAGGAGTCTTCTTTTTCCCTGCTCCCAGAATTTGCGCCCACTGTGCGCGGTGCCTGCTGAGCATGCACAATGAGGATCATTGGTGAGGAAACCACAGTGATTACTCCGTGGCCGGCCGCGAGGCAGACGCCCTCTGTTTGAACTCCGGCTCGAGTTTCCTCTTTTTCTAATTTCTCCGTTGCGCAATAGTGCATCCTCTTCCCCCTTGGCTAGTCTCTGGTTAATAACAATCCCAAATCTCTATATGTAAATGATGGTTGTAACGAAAATGTCTTGGAACCTGTAATTCGAATTGAAGGACTTTCAATGAGTTGCGGATTGCGTAATGCAAGATGAAGGAAAGTTCTCACGTCTGCATGTCGAGTACAGAAGGTCGATGCTTGGGTCAACGCTTGTTGCGGGATCCTGCAGCTGGAGTATGTGTGTCGATTACCGAGAGCACATTTCTATAATAATTGAATCTTGATTTCGAGTTGTAGTCTATCATTTGAGGTAGATATTTTTTTTAAAAGGGAAGTAACTGGTGTTGAAAATTAAATGTTATGAGTCAACTGTAGTAAATGGTTATTTCTTGTAGTCGAAATATTACGACTATACAAAATTAAAAACTAGCTTTATTGTAGTAAATTACAGATTATTTACAAAAGTAACTGCAAAAAACAACAAAATACTAAACATATTCTGATATCGTTTCACAAATTGGCAGTTCGTAAATTGAATTAACATGAGTACAAGACACTTTTTCAGGCCTCTTGCAGCCTTAAATATCCTTTCAAGTAATCGTAAAAGTACTTGGGGAAGATAATCTAATTCAACTGCTGTACCCACAAAAAAAACTGCGTATTCTTAAAATTCAATTTAACATTATAAGTGTGTGCTTTTACACTTAATAGTATCTCATGAAATGCTTAAATATAATATTTTTAAGGAAAAGTTTAAAAAATATATTTGTGAAAGTGTTTAAAAAACACAAAGAGAACATTAATTAAGACATTTGTTAAAATGTAATATTACAGCATAATTAGACATTAGAGAGTGTTGAAACAATCCAGTACAGTAACTGTATCGCCTATCGACTCATTAAACATTCCACTCTTTCCTAACGATATTACATACCCTCGTACACACGTGTGTCCTGTTGAACAGCATTTTCAATCAACTGCTGCTAGTGTACAAGAACACCTACGAGCGGTGGCGTACCGGTTCCCAATGGAGCGCTCGTCAGGGGAATATGCGACAGTCTACAGATGTCCATCTTCTATGTGTGGTCGTTAACAGTAACGTACCTCATTGGCGTTGGGTTAACACACAAGATGGATGACCTGTGAGAAAAAGTAAGTGCAACCTCACAAAAACGTTGGAACAAAGTTAAGTGACAGTAAAGCAGTAAGAAAACTTGAGACACGAATTAGCGCGCAATGAACTCGTATTATATAAATAAATACATGCAATAAAAGAAAAATCATTTACAGATAAAATATCGCGTCGTATATTATTTCAGTAATATACATACATTTCGCGGCTCTCACATGCAACCAATCCGTATACATGATGTCTCAAAAGAAATAGAATTTCACGGAGGCGTAACGAATTGCACTTTGACTTTAAAAATATTAAGTATTTGTTAACGCATCTTAATATTCATATCAAATGTAACCCACAACAATCTGCCATATTTTTAAATCTATATTGAAACATGCCCGACGTTGACTGGTGCCAATTTGAAACAAGCCCCGTCTATTTAAAAAGAAGCCCCACTTGGAGCGAAATTTTGAAACATAATTATTACTGATAAATGTGATTTGGGCGCCAGGAAAAGGTTACATGTGAAACCTAATGATTCCTACTTAATTTAAATATCTCTCATTCCAAACTTACGTTGTGCTATCTCAGTTAATTGGGGTTCGAAGTTCATAATTGTTGCTACTTACTCTGCAATCAATTATTCAATCTGCCATGCATACGGAGTGGCGAGGAATCTGAAAATCTTATTAAAATGCTGGATTGCACGTAACAAACAATGATAATCAGCTTTCTTTCAACTTAACAAATTAGAATTTTGTATATTTGTAATCAAAAATGAATTGATCTTGGGTCATTACCAGTTTTCTCTATATTAGTATAGTTATAAAACCTTCGCGCGCTCTTCACTTCTTCGTTCGATGGCGCCCCGTAGAACCTTCTCCGTCGACGCAGCAGAATCTTGCTTCTGGATAAAGTCCTCGCCTTATGTCCGTGATCTGGTTTCAAATTCTTCCGGCGATACTATTATAATCCGTGACTTCCCTCACTTGCGTCTCGGGTGGACGCGTAGACACGTATTTACTTTCTACAAGATCTCACTATCCTAATATAAGAAACGATAGTTAATTTTATACAGCTGTCAATTACAGTCATTTCTCGATCTGTTAAAATATATCAGGAGCCGACCCGCTCATCAGCGTTTTGGTGAATGAATGAATTGCGAAGCATTCGAATTTTATGTGTAGGGGATGTATGTTCCTGGTATTAAAATAAATAATTTTGAAACTATGTTTTTATGTTGCAAGTTAGTTGGTGTTTTATTACGCACAATTATAATCTCAAATAGATTTTACACAAAACTTTTTCCGGAATTGATATTTGACATATATTTGAATATTTATTACTTATTGTAATTTTGAGAATTTGTAAAAAACATATTTTCTCTCTTTTACATGGAAAGTGTGGAGACGGCTCTCACAAAATAAACATTAAGAATTGTCACCAAAGGACATGTTTGCAATGTGTTGTTAATTCAAATCAAAAGCCTTAGTGTCAACAACTTTTTCCGCTACAGCGTCTCAGATCAGGAGGTCTAAAGTTTGTGACCCGACGGAGGGGGATCTTCGATCGTACCTTCTAGCTAGATTGATTGTAATGACTGTCTAGAGGAGAACTATAGCGGTCGTTCGACTGGCAATTCGGGGATCGTGGCTGCTCTGATTGGTGGTTTTCCATGAACTGAAATTCTTTGTAAAGTTATCCACCGAAGATATCTCATGATGAATCATGTACGTCATAGTGCGGAGGAACTGATTTTGGACTACTTGAACTTTGTTGGTATGCAATTTGGCAGCGCTGATAAATACTGGGCATGCATACAAAGTAGTAGTGGTCTTATAATGGTTTTGTAACGTAGACTCGCTGTTATATGATAATTTCACAGATCTGTTGAGTATTGGTTTAAGTTGACATCGTTCTACAGCTTTATTATTCACGTGATGTTTCGAATTGTGATTGGTGTCTAAGAAAGGTACAGTTACTTTATGGAATTATTGTGAGGGTGCCATTGTACAGGTTTTTGGATCAATATGAAGTGGATGGAGGTGCCGAAAACCTAAAGGAGATGTGGCCTCCAAAACAACCACACCTGTACAAGGCAAAACGTCCTAGCCCTAAGGATGCCCGTTCAATGTGGCATTGACGATTGCCGGCAGTTCGCGCTGGTCGTCGGAGTGGGCGAGGACGACGGCGCTGACGGGGACATCGCAGGTGACGGCTGCGACACGGCCGACGGTGACAGCGACGACGATGGCTGCTGGTCACGCACCGCTGCGGGCGCTCCGTCAAGGAAAGACCTCCAATTACCCAGTTAAGTTTAGAACGGGGAGGGGGACATCGTAGCGGGATTGCACGTGGTCACGCATCACCGCCCACCGCCAACGGACGAGGGACCTTTTGTGTTCATTTTTATTGTTTATTTTATTTTATTTTATTTATTTATTTTTTAATTTTTAATTTGTTGCGTCTACATTAACGCAACGCGTCTCAACCTCCCTACAAGAGCAGTAGTTTTAATCATCAGATCGTTCAGGAAGATTATCATAAATAATGCCACGAGCGCAGAGGAGATGATATTAAACTAGTGCTACAGAATGGCACAGACTTTCTCGTAGTAATGTTTTCTTATGTCCTTGGTGTGGACTGGCTTTGCGGTGTTGTTCCATCCTCTTGCCGGTTGTCAACTATCGAATATATTGAAGAAAATAAAACCTCGTCCTAACGTCATGGTCCTAATGCCCGGACGGAGAGACGGACGGACGGACAGACGGACGTTTTGAAAATACCCACTTTTTTGGTATCAGGGGACCTGGAAACGTGTATTTCCGTTGAAATCTCGAAATTGATTTTCCGCAGCATTACATAACTTTCTCTATACTACGTATATTACTCTGTATATATGCAGAGTATACATTCACAGAGGATATATAGTTGACTAATAAAAGTAAACAGGTGGACATACTAAACAAATTATTCTAACAGTAAGTTTTGATAATTTTTTTGCTGACGGACTTAAGAGTTGGTTAAAGTTTGATTCAATACTTTTAATCTTTGTTGTCAAAAAATGCCGAACGCTAAATATTCGATGTCGAACATATTAGAAAATATTAAGAAGCTAAAGATATTTTTTGAAATTATATTTTATAATTCCCAAATCAATGTATGCGAATGTAAACCCGAGTGAAGGCGATACACCTCCATAGAACGAAAAATCCACAGTGTACCGTCTTACACTGGGTGTCATGTTAAAGAGCTGTGGCAAATTGTGAAACAGAAGTAAATTATCCAACAATCCCCATTGTAATTAGAATCCATTTTAGCATAGCCAGGGAAACACTAAAATAATAAATATGACATAACGTTGTATGTCGGTCCGTGGCGACAAATATGGGAACAAAAACTGTTGGTTTGGAAGTATCAAATACGGTAGCATCCATGAGTGTCTAATTTGCAAAAACCGCAACACTACATTTCACGAGCGGAGTGTGGTACGGATAAGGTTCCAGACTCAGGGCAATTTACCATTCGGTGAAGTCGGTATTATTTTTCTGTGAAGTGGAGTAAAATTATGTTCGAAGCACAATGGCACATATTCAGGGCCGCTTTCAGTTTCATTTGTCGCCAGCTTTACTCCTTCCATCGTTTCCACCTGTCACTGCAACTGGGGTTGCGTCACCGCCCCCCCCCGGGCCGCGATGGCCGTCACCGCCTCCAACGCGTCGCATGCGGGGAACGGGTTCGGGCGGTAATATGATCAAGGCTCCGGAATACATATTGATTGAGCGAGTGCATACGTGCGGGGAATACGCGGAGGAGGCGGGGGGGGGGCGAGCACATCGCGGCTGTTCTTGCGCCGCGCTGTCGGACACCCGCCGCCCGCCCGCCCGCCTGCGCCGCCCGGGGAGGCCGCGACGTGCAGCCGCTGCCACATGCGGGGCGTGGTCCTCGCCACTCGCCGAGGTGCAGGTGACACTCGACGAATACGTCTTCGGACTAGTTTTCTTCCTCCGCCGGGAGAACCGGGACTCGAACTTCACTTCCATCGAAGATTTTATTTAGCGGCTTAGGTGGCTCGGCAGATATTGAAGTCACTGTAGTTACTCTGACTGGATGGTTCGATGGTTCGACGGTGGTAGGATTTTTTTGACACTAGCTACATAGGACGATTTCAGTCGCTGCCTGCAGGAGAATTCTAGCGGCCGATTCATCTGATCGGTAGTTTTCCGTGTTTTTTCTGATCAACACCAGTCGAATGCCGGAGCAATACCTTAACAAATGGGTCATGGACCGCATGCGATCATTCCTTCCTCTTCCTTGTTCTATCCTTACCTTAACTTACATGCACTACACTATGGCACATGCCGGGAGACCAGTCGAGAGCTTAGAACTTGTTCCGGCTGGGGCGGTGCCCCGTTGGTGCGAGATACCTGGTTGGGGAAATAACGCACAAGCCGACAAGTAGATCTGACCCGGATCTTCATGGGGAAAGTCACCGCCATCTCTCGCGATAAAAGCATACATTACACTTACGGCCAATAATGACCATAGCAATTGACGCGTCGGCAGTCAGTAATCAATGAAAGATATTTGATAATACATGAACACACCTGCGTGAGGGAATGACTGAATTTTGATTACGGGCACATCAACTAATAACGTCGTAGTTCCGTAAATATAGTGTATGCTATATCTCGATATGTGGCAGGGTTCGTTTCCCGCTGCAACGTGAGAACCGGCGCCGATATGTCGGTTCGTGGATTTTCCCTTCCAAATATCTCCCCACAGCCATACACTACCCGAGCCGAGACAGGTTCTGAGCTTCTGACTAGTCTCTCGACATGTTTGGTAGTGTAGTGCAAGTAAGTATGTGTGTGGGTAAGGGGAGAAGAAAGGGAGGAGGAAGAAAAAATATCGCGCGCGGTTTCTGACCCGTTTCTAGAGGTACCGCTCCAACATTCACCTGGTATTCACGAGAGAATAATGGAACACGAGCGATCAAAGCAGGGACACGCTAGAATTCTCCTTCAGACAGTGGTTCAATTCAACCCAGGTATATAGCTAAATAAGTCATTAATTCATTTTGGAGAGTTTGATTCCTTGGAATAATTACTAATATCAAAGTATTTGATGACTTATTTCATGAAGTACTTTTCCACTGAACTGAAAAAACGAAGTTCTGTCCAGTGTCATAGATTTAAAAAACATTGCACCCAATTCAGTTGTATTTACAAAAATTTTAATTGCAACCATAGTTTCATATTTCGTGAAGTGGCTAATTTCTGGTGGATGTTTATATTAATCGTGAATTGAATTTTTAATAAATTCTGTGGTGGCGGCAGAGATTTTGTGGTACTCCGTGATAAACTATCTGGAAATTTTTAATGTTTATAGCCGTCAGTTTACGATAACATTTCGTTGAAAAATAATATTTTTTCTTCTTTATGTATCAGTAAGTCTTCCTCCTTGGTTCTCATGAATGGTTCACAAGTTTGATTGTCTTAATTACCGGTTTAAAATATACTTAATCACAAAACACTCCAGAAGATATATTTCCCATTGGTCAAAAATCAGTAACTAGCAAATTTATCTCATTCGTTTTTTAAAAGTTCTTTAAGGATCACAACAATTCATGGCCAATTGCAACCACTTCATCAGATGAGACTCTGAAAATAATAAGATTAAAAAATTGTTAAATTAGATATGCTGCTACTGATCAGTACATGTTGTGATCGTTAAAAAACTTAAAGCAGACAAGTGAAATAAGTTCACAAGTTATATATTCATTATCTTTAATTCTATAAGGAAATCCATCCTAAAATTGTTTTAATAAATGAACAATCACTGTGGGTACATACAAATTAAATCATTCTCATTCATTTGATTAGTTTCTCCAAGATATTGATGTCTTTAAACTGAAATTAGGATATTAAGTTGAGTTGACTTATCCGATTTTATTGCTCTTGCACTGCGCATTCTGTAGGACAAGAGGAAATGAGGTCCATGGACAGAAGAGAGTGAGAAATTCTACTCGAGAAATTGGTCGAATTTTACTTCACTTTACACAACGCGTTTTAATTAGATAGGTCCCCTTTGGCTGTTAATAGAAGCGACTGGTCTTCTCTTCTTAACTATAATTTGATGGAGACAGTTTTGAATGTTCCAATGGAAAATAATTTGTACATGTGTTTATTAAATATTAAGGAAATAAGATGTAACCCTAATTCATTTTTCAGCCCAACTAAAATGTTATGCTCTTTGGCTACTCCTCCTGCATGGGTGGTCTGAAATTCTGCCTGACCTCTCTCTGTCTGAAATAGTCAACTCTTAGGATTCGTGTGTCGACTTCGGCGGGCGACAGGCGCTTTTGAAACAGCCCAGCTTTGATCCAGACTTTTGTCCAAGAAATCAGATAAGAAAACGTGAACCCGTCTACCTGTCCTCCGCGTTTTGCTACTTTTTTCTCAAGCATCGCTTATATTTGTATTCTTCGAAAGTTATACTCATTAGTGATATTATAGTGTGATTTATTAGTACAAATTGGTATTGCAATTCGTAACTTTTTGAGTTACTATATCTCCTGCTGTATTATTGTGTGAAAGTAAGTGAGAAACAGAAAGAGACATCTTTGGTGGCAATTATGAAATGATGAACGATGTTGTAAGGTACGTTGATTGCCTTTTACCTACAACGCCAAAATCGTAATGTGAAAACGTTCATACCTTGTGCAGGATTCTGTCCCAATATTTGTCATGGTATTTGTCTGTGAAATTTTGGTCGGATCATTTACGTTGCTGCTCCCCTAAAATCGTCTAGGCAACCCGTGGTACAGCGGCCAGCTCGCTTGGGTCGAGGATCAATTCAAGGTCGATTCATGTAGGATTTGTGGAGGACAAAGTGTGTGGCTACTTGGCTGAGACGCTGCATCCTAGACACACGTGCCAACCTTTCGGCCGCCATTCTGCAAATAGCATTTTGCCCTGAGGAAGCTCGCAGAACGGCGGCCGAAACATTGGCACTTGAGCCTAGGACGCGGCACAACCCAGAAGCTACTGACTCCGGCCGCGTAATAATTTGAAAAAAAAAATATCTGATAGGTTTTTTGGGGATTCTCGCGTTTCTACTACCTCACGTTTCAGCAATGATCCATCATCATTCATATCATTTGTGCATAGCGTCTCAAGCGTCATAAAACTGTTACTGAAGTGCCTCTGATCGGGAGATCCTTGGGTTCGAGCCCCGACTGTGGTGGATTTTCGACAATAGCTACATAGCTAGGTCAAATTCAGTGGCTGCCTGGAGAAGAATTCCAGCGGTTAGTTGCTCTGATCGGTAGTTTTCCGTGGTTTCTCCGCTCACCGCCAGGCGAATGCCTGTGCAGTACCCTGGCAAACCGCGCACGATTTTTGCTTCTTCCTTGCCCTATCTTACATTTACATTGACATGCACTACTCTATCCCACGTGTCAGGAGACGGGCTGCTTGACCTGGCTGGAGCAGTTCCTCGCTGGAGGAGATACCTAGTTGAAGGAAAAAGCCGACGTGGTGGATGCTGGATCTCGCCAGCCAGCGAGGGAAGTGCACAGCTACCTCCCGAGGAAAACACGCACAACGCTTACGGAACTAACGATAATAGCTGTTGACGAACTCGGAAACACGATACAATCAATCACTCCATCATTGATCAATCATTCATGTCCATTTTCATAATCAGTGTCGTTAAAATCCTTTACGTCTTCCAGATGAAGCGGAAGGATCAGGCTCCGCCGTCCGTTCCGGGCCTCGATTCAATTTGAAAGCCGCGACCGTAGCCCCGTGTTGGCTCCCGGCTGCCCTGGCGCCGCCGCGTCGTGGGCTTATTGGCCGCCTGTTCAATTTGTATGGTTTCCGCCGCCAGCAAAAAGCGGGCTTTTGTCCGCGGAGGCGCAGGACGCGTCGCACAGCGCCGGCGGCGGCGGTGGCTCCTTGCGATGCGGCGGGCGGCGCGCGCCCTCCGAGATTTACGGGCGCCCCGCCTAACAATGTCGCGGCCGCTTCTTGCGACGGCAGCGGCGACGGCGGTGGCGGTGGGCGTGGTGGCGCCGGCGGGGTCGGTAGGATGCTCTTGCTAGGGTGGTGGAGTTGGCGAAAGAAGGGGGGAAATGGCCCGAGACGACGCGGGGGGCGGCGTGGGGGGGAAGTGAC
Source organism: Teleogryllus oceanicus (assembly GCA_964035755.1). NCBI lineage: Eukaryota > Metazoa > Arthropoda > Insecta > Orthoptera > Gryllidae > Teleogryllus > Teleogryllus oceanicus. The sequence continues at coordinate 67,472,616 of CAXIVR010000008.1, read as the reverse complement.
GCTAAAGATGAAGGTGGTGACTGTGAATGGTGGTAGAGGTACCGGTGGAGTGGTAGTGCACACGATGGCAGTGGCGGGGAGTGCGCTTGCAATGGTGGTGGAGATGATGGTGGTTGAAGGCAGAGAGGGATGCAGGGGGGGGGCGGTGAAGAAAGTGAAGATGTCAGAAGGTGAGATTGGAGATGGTGACGGCATTGGGAATAGTAGTAATATTATCCGCTGAGAGGTGGCTGTGAAAGTGGAGATGGTACTTGTAACAGTTGTGATGAAGGCTGGGATACAGAGGGCGGCACTCACAGATTAGATTAGAAGGTGGCGACGGCGGTGGCGATGGTGGCAGCAGCGTTTGTGCATCGAGGTAGTGGCGGCGGAAAGACGTAGGTGGCAACGGAGGAGGTTTGAACGGACATGGCGGTAATGACGGCGGATCTGGTGACAATGGTGGCCTGGCTGGTAGGTGACAGGAGTTGGAGGTGAAGATGCCGAGTGACAGGGATGGCAGCGGTGTTTGTGGCGGCGGCGGCGGCCGCGGCGGTCTCTATGCCTCGCTCAATGGCCCGCAGCGACCTTGCAGTGCCGTCGCCGCCGCCGCCGCCCCCCCACTGCCACCGCCCCCACTGCCACCGCCGCCGCCTCCACCGCCACCGCCGCCGCCCCTACCGCCACCTCCACCGCCACCGCCGCCTCCAACGCCGCCACCGCCGCCGCCACCGCCGCCACCGCCGCCACCGCCGCCACTGTCGCCACTGCCATCGTCGTCCCCCGCCACCGCTGCCGCCCCACCGCCACCGCCACCGCTACCGCCACCGCTATCGCCACCGCTATCGCCACCGCCACCGCCACCGCCACCGCCACCGCCACCGCCACCGCCACCTCCACCGCCCCCGCCACCGCCACCGCCACCGCCACCGCGCACCGCCACCGCCACCGCCATCGCCTCCGCCGACTCCAGCTCCACCGCCACCGCCACCGCCCCCGCCACCGCCACCGCCACCGCCACCGCCACCGCCACCGCCACCGCCACCGCCACCGCCACCGCCACCGCCACCGCCACCGCCACCGCCACTGCTGCCACTGCTGCCACGGCCGCCACGGCCGCCACTGCTGCCACCGCCGCCACGGCCGCCACCCCTGCCGCCTGCCGCCACCGTCGCCGCCGCCACCACCACCCCCACCACCACCACCACCAACGCCACCGCCACCACCGCCACCGCCACCAACACCACCAGCGCCGCCGCCGCCGTCGCCGCCACCACCAGCACCACCACCACCACCGCGAACGCCGCCGTCGCGTGGCGCCTGCCCGGCGGGCGGTCGCGTGGAGGCGCGGCGGCGGCCGCTCCGCTTTGCTCAGGTCCTTTTCTTGCGCGTCGCCGCCGCTGACGTTCGGCGTTCGCGTTGCCGACTCTCCACTGCTCTGCGAGGGCTCGTCCCACGCTTTTTCCACTGGAGTTCTTTTTCGCTTCGCGTGTCAATACGAGCGATTTTTGTCTTCGAAAGTCGTCTCGTATCTTCCTTTATTCCTTTTTGTCTTCTGTCTTCTCTTTCTGCACCTCTTCCTCTCATACTCACACTATCCCTCGCTTTCCTGGAACCATACTCTTAATCTCTTTTTTCACTTTCTCCACACTAGTCTTGTATTTAATGTGCCAAAACGTTGAGGAAAACCGACAAAATGGGAAAATATTTCATTAAACCATTTTATTTAGTTTATTCGCTTGGGTACTCAGGCTCCGATTGTTTGGAGGTAAAATGAATATTATGTTGCAAATGGGGAATGAGCATATCCGGAGCAGGAGTGAAGAAAAAATCACGTCTCTTTACACCGTAGATAAAATGCATTATTTTACTGTGAAATAAAATTAAAAACTTGTACTGTATCTATGATACAAATGTAAGCACTTTATCTCTTTATTTACTCTCAATTGCTATTCTATGATTTGGAGCATCCAGAATTCATGTAAACATTCATATAATCGTGCTAATGACTAAGACAAATTACTTATTAATTGAATTAAATTAATAAAATTAATATTTGTTGGTTTATGATTCAACTATTTATCATAATAATCAAGGATGAGCCCCCATAAATTTTATTCTGATCATAACCAATATAAATGTTTCTTAAACATTAAAACAATATTCAATAATTAATTTGCCCGACTGATTTCTTTCCTACGTTGGCCGATCAATCGTCCGTACGCAGTTAAAGTTATCTTGGAAATTTATCTTTAAAATTAGGACGTGGAATTAGATTTATTAGAATTCATCAATTTAGTTGTAAAATTAACATTATTTATTTTAATACATAATCAACATTGACATACGACAAATTTATATCACACTTTTACAATATCACGCGTGTGTTTATTTGTTTGTTCTACTGTTGTAAATTGGAAACCATACCTACTACATGTTTTGATATTCACCCATTTTTATGATTAATTTAAACTACGACTAATATAAACCTGCATTTTTTAACTTTACCTTTAAGAACTCTTTTAATTAATTATGCATGAATTCTACCAAAGAATTAAAAAAAACTGAACATGTCTTCCTAAATGTTCATGACGTTATTATCGAATTTTGTTGATGAAACATTGGTTTTCGTGATCACTTCTCTTACGTTTCGATGTCTTGAAGTTTCCAGGCGGAGTCGATTACTTCAAATCCTATTGTCTTGAAATCCTTTCCTGTTCCACAGGAAATCTTCTCTTTTGTAATCACTCCCGATAAATAAAGTTGTTCACTCCCGATAAAGTTGTTATTCGACAGAAAAAATAATTTTCAAATTGCGTTTCCTAACATTAATTAATAATATTATAACTTTGCTATAATTGTAAATACAAATAGATCGATTGGAATTTGAAATAAAAATTACTACTGCTATTTGCATTTTGGCTATATTTCAACGGTTCGCAATGATGCGGATGGACATTCCTATCGCGTTACTTGTCTCGAGTTTTCTACACGTTCTATCCCTACGTTAATAACTTACTGTTGTGTAAAGGTCATTGAATTTTGGAATGAACGTTTGAAGCACCAACTACCATTTCCCTGTTACTTTCTTTACCAACTCTGTCTTTAACAGTCATACGCAGTTTGTAACTGTTTTTTGACGTTAAATAAATAAATAAACGGTAGGACGCACAGACTAGGGACATCCCAGCGGTGCAGGTCGAAATCTGACCTGATATTTCTACTCTAGAAAAATATTCAGTATTTATGTGTTCTGGGAATAAACTATGTGCCATTGCGCACAGAAAGTTACTAAAATAAATAAAGAGTCAGTTTTGGCCACGCCGTTTTCGCTAACGCCATGAACAACCCTTGCGGCAGCAACGAATAACGTAATGCTGTCATTTCTCACTTGAATATCTATTTACCGGTTATGCTTGGCAGTTCGCCGGAGAAAAGGGTAGTTAATTTCAGGAAACATTGTGTCCTGGTATACTAAATCGGTAGATTGATTTTGTTTATTCATTAGTTAATTTCTAGAAATTAATCGCAATTGCTAGGACAAATGATTATTTTATACTAGTAATAGGCACAATTAAATCGATACATTTAGTCTGAGTAATCTACGCATCAATTAAAATTTACGATTATCTAGTCCTATCATTTTAATTAAGACGGAGAAATTCGGCAGAACCGTTTAGCTGCTAGCGTTGTTCACAGACAATCTGACGGACGGACGGACGGACGGACGGACGAACAGACGTTTTGTAGTCAATCGATTTTTCGGAATCAATCACCCACAAAACATGGATTCTGGCTACATTACATGTTAGAGGTATTTTTCCTATATTAGCTACTAGATTTATCAACTTTTTCGCTTCCAGAGCCCAGCTATTAGAGTTTTTGTGTCGAACATTCGCCGTCTTTTCCCGCAACATTACATAACTTTCTCTATACTGTTTAAGCGGTAGCGAGAAAGTAAAAATGCTCTCGTTTCAGCACAAATCGAGTCTCATAATAAGCACCCACCGTCCAATATAACTAGTGATGCTACAAAGTGGCACAGACTTTTTTGTACTAGTTAGTTTTCTAATTTCTTTGGTCTGGGTCTAGCTTTGCGGTCTTACCCGATCCCCTTGCCAGCTGCTATCTACATATAGCCGCTCAAAGTATTTGTTTTTAATATTCTAAATTTTTCGGTTTTCTAATCGTAGAACCGAAATATTACTTTAAGAGTATTATAGAAGAGTAAAATCTGGTCCTGTATAGAAATATTCGTTGCAATACTTGAACCGTTTAAAAAACGTAGTTTAAGCGTTACAATAAATGCGAAATATGAAGCTCTTATTCCAGAACATGTTTTCAAAAAGCTTGATTGCACGTCATTTGAAGTACTTCCATTCACAAATGTAATAATGTAAAACGCTGCATTTCAGCGTATTAACACTGTGGGAGATATTTAAAAATAGAAATTTGCATAATTTTTGAAAAAACAAAAGAACACAGCAAAATAACTTTTACGTTCTCTTAAACACTGTATATAACACTATACGTGCAAAACGTTTGAAGAGAAAATTGGTTTTATTTTGGATAAACATGGTTTGAACGCTTATGAAAATGCAGAATTTAAAGCTCAATTTCACATAAAATTTTGAGTTTTTGAAAAAAATTTATCAGACGATTTTAAATACATTCACTTCTGAAAGCAATAAAGTGTACTAAATATTAGCGATGTGATTGTGATGTCAAAAAAAATACAATTGTGTATTTTTTGAAAAAGAAAAGAATAGAATACAATGGAAGTACGTTTAACTGTTTAACATTAACCATACCAAAAGTTTAAAGAAAATATTTGAAGTAATTTTGGAGAAATTCTTTTTTTATATTCTTTAATATTGGACAGATTTCACTGTATATTACGCAAAAACTACTTACGTTTTCAAAAAATGTGCTTAATGAAAAACCTTATTATGGAGGACAAATTTCAAAACATTTCATTTAAAGGAAAAATCTTTATCTTTAATTTTGTAGTTGGAAGACGACGCCGAAAACATTTCAAACTTTCACAATTTTTCAAACTTCAGAGTCAACAGTGAAAAATGAACTTCTTTGATTGATTTTTTCGTGTTTATGGGCGCGTTAACTGATTCGGCCATTAGACCCGTTAGTGTAATACATGTTTTTTTTTGTTTTTTTTTTTCGGGAGATGGCGGTGATCTTCCCCCGCTGGATGGCGAGATCCCGCACCGACCTACCGTCGGCTAATGTGTTTTCCCCCTAACCAGGACTCTCCCACCAGCAGGGCACCGACCCAGCCGGGACAAGCTCTAAGCTCCCGAAATTTGTGGTAGTATAGTGCATGTTAGAGAGAGAGAGAGAGAGAGAGAGAGAGAGAGAGAGGGGGGATAGGACAAGGAAGAGGAAGGCCAGATCACGCACGGTCCGTGGCCCGTTTGGTAGGGTACTGCTCCGGCATTCGCATGGTATTGATCGGAGAAACCACGGAAAACTACCGATCAGAGCAGCCAGCCGCTGGAATTCTCCTCCAGACAGTGACTGAATTCGATCTAGCTGAAAAGCTAGTGTCAAAAATCCTGCCGCCGTTGAGACTCAAACCTAAGACCTCCCGGTCAGAGGCGCTGCAGTGACATCAGTTGATGCACTGAGCTACTGCTCCCGGTTTGAACTTCTTTATAAGTGTCATCTTTGTAAGTGTATTTTAATCTTTTCTTGCCATAAAATTAAAGAAAAAATTGTAGCCAGTTTTCAGAAAATTTTGAAAATGACCCATGCTTCATTTTAAGTACCTCTAAAAGTAAAGAAATGTTGTTTCAAGATCGCAGAGCTTCGAATGAGGTCAGATACGGCTGACGGACGGACGGATGGTCGGACGATTGTTTTGGAAATTTCACTTTTTCGGTATCAACGACCCACAATTTCTAAAATCTGATTTCATAACATGTTAGAGAAAGTAATTTACTTAATTTGAGAACAGGTTTTATCCACTTTTTCTGCATCAGAGCCTGACAATACGAGTTTTTCTGTCGAAAATCGCCGCGTTTTGCCGTAGCATTACATTACCTCCTCTCTACTAAGTTTATTACTCCGTACGTATACGAGAAAGTAAAAATATAGTAGGTTGAGACACAATGTTACCTATACTTTCATGTCGAAAACACTTTGGCATCGTATTTGGTTTTTGTTTCTGAATGTCAAATATGTTGTGCCCGGAAGACAAGTAGATATTTTAATAAAATTTAAGATTGACGTAGGAGAAAATTACATAATTTGCAAATGAAATGTTCGTAAAATTTAATATAAAAATAGTAAAAAATTGAATAAGAAAAATAAAAAAAACAATAATTACATAATTGACCGAATTTGTTACTAAAATGTTTACAGATCAATGTCGCGTTCAAAAGTCTTAATTCCAGGCAATAGTTATCCTCAGTGGTCAGCGCATTCTATGGTATAACGGTTAGCATATCCAAATTTGCGGGTTCAAACCCGATCAAAGCCGTGGATTTTTAAGGGCGAAAAAATCCATCGTACGCCTTCCTTCGGAGGGGAAGTAAACCCGGCCCTTGTGGTTGATTTACTGCATGTAAAATATCCTCAAACCTAAAAGAAGCTTCTGAGCAAAATTCTACTGTTCACCTGTTTCATCGCTCAAGATAGTACCTCCTTTCTCCGCTGGATGGTGAAAGAAGCGTAGAAAATTTGCGTGGTCGGACGAAAGAGCGGGCCTGATGGCCCGAGTCTCGCCACGAAAAACAAAGCAGTAACTAAGTAACGACCTGCAAATACTACGTCAAAGAAGAAAGTATGTGCTATGCCATTGCATCACTCTCTCAGTGTACAAACTTTTCGGGTTGGAAACATGTACCACCCACTTCCTTTCACTGTGTACTTGTGGTCATTTGAATGCTGGTCGCTGCAGAAAGGGGCCTTCCCCACTCCCTGACCTCGCCGTCGCTGCACTATGCCGCACCGCGCCGCGCCGAGCCGCGCCGGCTCCTCGTTCAAGTTCAATGCTTTTTACGATCCAATAAAGTGATATCAGGTTCAGGTTTCTTGCGTTGCTTTTATTCTACAGTCCGTTATGGCGCGTGCGTGTTGGTCGTAAAATTATCATATATTTCAATACGTGCATTGTACCCGACTCGGACAAGGGACATGCAGGGAGGTGCGACCTCTTCACGCAAATTCATGTTTCCTCCGCCCTGCGGTATCGAGGTGTTTTCTCACTTACTGCTGCCTCTTAAAGCCACTTGAGTCGATCAATAGTATATTGCCGAGTGTCAGAGTTGAACACCAGATCTTTTGTCGGAGAATATCATGGGAAATCGTTAATATTTGAAACGTTTATAAGTGTATGACTACGTATTCCTCGATTTAACTTATCTAGAAATGTAAGGTCTTCGTCAGTAAGGAATAAATGTTTCTTTCTGTACTTGTTTATTGGACGTGTTCGAAAATTTCAATATGAAAGTTTCGGATTCTAATATAAACTGTATGTAGTTTTGATGTTAATAGATGTTTATTGAAGTTTTAAGTCTTTCAAATCTTGGAAAAATAACTAGATACCAGTTTCTGAATGAAACAGGGTATTTACAAGATTTCACAGAATATAACAAATATGCAATTGATGGAGTGATGTTGCTAACGGTTAAAATTCTTTATCTTCGAGTTCTAGGTAGTGTGTAGATTACTGGTTGGCCAATTTTAATAGTGCATTGTCATGATAATGTGTTTCTAGCAAGACACATAATGGTTTTATGAATTAATCAGATTAGGGACTTCTGCGGAATTGAACACTGGGTATTGCTTCAAAATTTTATTAATTTTTCAAAACTTTAAACATATACTGCAAAAGTTCTTTATAGACAATGTAATCTATTTAATAATATCACAGAGTTCACTCTTTATTTTTATGCACGTTTGAAAACTCATATTTTTTATATTAGAAGCATATAAGATTTGTTACAAATTATCTGCAATAGATTTGCTGTGATCATGAAATAAGTAGTTTACTGATAAAAATTAGGTTTGTATTTAAATCATAGTGTCATTTCTTGGTGGTGCATCACCTGTCATTCTTTCAATCCTTTTTTTTTCATTTAACATCGTCATACATCTGTCGACCCTTTTGACCCTGTAGATCTATTACTATCATTGAAATTGCTAACTCGAGTTTTGTGCAGGATGTTACCAACGAATAAATGCATTCTCAAATGAACTGAAACAAACGAAATGAACATTGATCTGCGCGCCGTATTCATTTTCACACAGAATTGTTAATAAGCTGTCTCTTACTTTGCTAGTTTAGATTATTGCAGTTATCGAATTGTATGTGATTTACAAATGGACATTAAGCAGAACACAATTCAGACGACAAAACTCTCATTCTCAGAATCATCACTGTTATCATCTTAACATTTTTATTCAGCTCATCATTTTCCTCACAGTCTCGTTCAATCCTTAGAGAAATCTGTGTTATTAATGTCTTATGAGCGCAGAAATTGAGAGAAAATGAAGCAGCCTAAGGTCACGTGAGAGGTTTCGATGATTTTGTTAGATAATTAGCATCAGAAGAAAGTTTCAGAAACAGTGAAATAGATGTTATTCCTAACATTCTCATACTGCGCGTACCGATTTCTTAAACTCGGAGCGTCATTGCTTACTACACCGCTGACGTCGTGCTGAAGCTACTCTCCTAGGAACAGGCCACCCGTCATTAAATATTTGTTATTTACGTTTTCCGTTACGGAGCGCCAACATTTTTTATATTCTTGATACCTAAAGAACTGTTGTAAGTATTTATACTACCTACACTATGTAATTGCAGTATTGTTTAGACTGTTTTTGTTAAAATATTGAATTTATTGCAGAGTTACACGAGAGCATCTTAACTGTTGTTCTTGAGCAGTGTACGAGCTACTTTTTGGAGAACCATTTTGTATGATTTTGCTTCGCAGCATTTTTGCTGCTAGGGACCTCTAGTGTATACTAGTTCTAACTGTAACGCGAATCCTATTGTTCTTCTACTCCGTAGTAAATTTGTATTCTATTTGAACCTGAGCAGTGCCTTTTTGAGTAACGCAAGAAGGAAACGCACTCGAAGTCAATAATCCCCTCAATAAAATCGCAATATGCCTCGGATGCTGTCGTAAACAATTAACAAATGAAGAGAAATAGAGAAGTGCATAATCGGGAATTAAAAGGACAAGCATTCATTCGAAGGGCAAAAATCGCGAATAGAGCACAAGGTCGCAAAGAAAATGTAAATCCCTAGAATGTAGAAGAAAATGCCCAATAGAATAAACGAAAACAAGGACAGAAGGACAGTTAAGGACAGTAAAGGAGACTTGTATAAGATGACGCAAATCACACACCCTGATAGTCAGTGGGACCATTTCCCCTCTTCGTTGCAACATCCTCCTCCTCAATCCATGTCTCTCTCCTCCACCGACTTGGGGGTTCAGGGCAACAATTTGATGTCATTGCAGTGCCTCTGTCCTGCCGAGAGGTCCTAGTGTTCGAGTCTCGGCGCTGGAAGGATTTTAGGCACCAGCTAGATACCTGGATCGAAATCACTGGAGAATTCTATCGGCTTGCTTCTCTGATCGGTAGTTTTTCTCGGTTTCTCCGATCAAAACCAGCCGAAAACAGGAGTACCCTAACAAATGGACCATAGACCGCGAACAATCTTTCCTTCTTCTTCTTTGTCCTATCCTAATCCTTTACTTACACACACACACTAACATACACTACACTGCCACACAATCCGCGAGACCGATCGAGAGCATGGAGCTTGTCGTGGCTGAGGCAGTGCCTTGTTTATGGGAGATACCTGGTTAGGGAAAACACCGTAAACAGACGTGAGGCACGGTGCTGGATCCAGCATGGAAAAACCACCACCACCTCCCGCGATAAACATATACACTACACTTACGGGACTAATGACCTTAGCTGAAAACGCTCCCGGAAACGCTAATTAATCAATCAATCAATCTCACCCCTCCTCTTTCCCTTCACCTCTTTCGTCGAGCTTTTCATGCTGTCCGACCCCTCCTTTCCCTCATTCCATCCCTCACCAATCCCCCTCCGTCCTCCCCGTTCTTTCCATCTCCTTTCTCAAGCCCCACCGGTAGCCGTAGCTCAGTGCATCGACTGATGCCACTGCAGCGTCTCTGACCGGAAGGTCCTAGGTTCGAGTCCTGACGGCAGTAGGATTTTCGATACTACCTTTCAATCTAGGTCGATTTCTGTCGCTGTCTGGAGGAGAATTCTAACGGCCGGCTGCACTGATCGGTAGTTTTCCGTGGGTTCTCGGATCAACCCCAGGCGAATGCCGGAGCAGTACCCTACCAAACGGGCCACGGACCGCGCGCGATCTGTCCTTCCTCTTCCTTATCCTACCCTGTCCCCCTTACACACACAGTTACACTAACATGCACTACACTACCACATATTCCGGGAGACTGGTCGGGAGCTTAGAGCTTGTCTCGGCTGGGGCGGTGCCCCGCTGGTGGGAGAGTCCTGGTTAGGGGTAAACCCCACTAGCCGACGGTAGGTCGGCGCCGGATCTCGCCATCCAGCGGGGGAAGATCACCGCCACCTCCCGAGAAAAAACAAGCTCTACACCAACGGGACTAATGACCACAGCAGTTGACGCGCCCGGAAACACGAAAAAACAAACAAACCAAACCCATCTCCTGCCCGCCCCGCTCCTCGGCGGCCGTCGCCCGCAGCCGACAGGAACCGAGACCTCGGCCTCGAACCTGGAAGTGACCCAGTATCCAGGCGCTGGCCCGCCCGCCCGCCCGCGCCGCGCCGCGCCGCGCCGCGCCGATCGCCGCGCTGAATCTGTAATTTGAGACCATGATTCATCGGTTCTCTGCGTTTGACAAGTCCTCCGCCGCGTTAAAACGGAGCGGCGGCGTGTAATGGTCCGGCGACGGAATGAACACAATAATTGCGCGGCGGCACGTGAAGAGACGGGCGAAGGCGGCGCGCGCGGGCGACCCGGACAGTGGGGTCGAACCCGACTTTGCACGCAGCTCCAAGTAAAGCGCACTCCTTCTCCCCTCTGAATGAAATAATTCCCTTTTAGTTTTTTAAAGAACATTAATAGTGAACGTTTTTTAATTTCAGTCTACTAACGGCAATGTTTTAATCATAAAAAAGATAATACAGTCGACTTCGGTTATAGTGAACTTCTGGAGGCTAACATGTTTGGTTCACTACATCAGATGTTCGCTATATTCGATGACGTCAATATTAAATAGAATTCTGCCACTATGATTGATTTTATGAATACAAAGGTACATTCATTAACAGCATCAACTGAAAATTTCAATACCTTTATTTGTACTTAAAATAAACAATTATATTCAATTGTTTACTTCGTACATTTTTCATTAGTAATTTCTCGAGATCATTCTTCAGATTTTGTGCTCTCTCCATAATTGATTCTACATTCACCTCTGTCTTGAGGCATCGTAATGCAGTCTTGACCTTTTAATAGCTTTCAATGCTTCTTGCATTGTTGAAACGCCATCCCACTCTCCGAATGCCATTTTAGTCACCTAATAACATATGAAATCCAATTCATTTCCACGACTTATTTCCTACATTCACTATCTCCGAGGTTCAGGTTCACTATAACCGAATCTTTTGTTTGTAATGTAAGTGAAACGAGACCAGTGACTTAAGTTCACTGTAACCGAGGGTTCACTATATCCGAGTTCACTATAACCAGAGTCGACTGTAACATGTGAATACAGACAGCCAATACGAGGTGATGTATAATACCTTGTAAAGGCCGATGTTGTATCGTTTCGTCTTCTTGTCTTTAGGGCATTGATCATTAGAAAGAAGTTAATTTAAGAATAGTATGTAAGTTTAAGACTTATAATAATTAGATGAAACTCTTATGTATATTTTACACTACGAATGTATGGAAATATTTACTTTTCGTTATTCTGACAAACAATTTTTCAATTTAGGGTTTTATTTATCCTATAGTATCTAACCATATTGCAGAAACAAAACGATATTTTTGCAGGCATTCCTTTGAGAGCGAATATTATCCGTAACAAGAGTATTTAAGGTACGGTACGCAGGAAACATTCACCCAAAACATTTTGTAATGAATGTAAGTTTATTCTACGACCGTAACAACTATACATGCAATATCAAAAGTTTAATATGTATATTTTTTCTAGCTGCAATCAAAATTTAAAGGTTAAAATTACTCCTTGTGTAAGGATAAAATGTAATTTGTTTTCCTTTTCATTAATTGTTAATTGGAGAAGTGCTTTATTTACCTGGAGGAGGTTCTGTATCAAACTGGAGACAAAATATGTTTCAACATGTATGGAATTAAATATTAATATGTGTCAAAAAATAGTTTTGTATTATGAAACTTTGATAAATATACAAGTATGAAGTAGCCTGCATTACGGCTGGAGCTGGGAGTAACCGAAGGCCATTCGAGCGTATACGTCATACGAGCGTGTGAATACCCTTTACACCCAGTTTCACACAGAACGTTTTCTGCGAATAAAGGTAACTGTTAGAAGTAGAAACAATAAACCTTTAAAAACCAGCTGGTATGAAATATTCAGCCTACACAATTTAGGGGGCACCTACTTTTTTTTGCTTTGTCGGTGCGCTTTACCGTTCCCAACTCAAGGAGGACTCAATAATACGGAATATTTCTTAGGACAATGACAAATGATTACTTATCTCTCAGTGCTTGGTTTGAAAATTTCTGTATGATTCGTCTAACACATGAACTACAATACCGTTTTATCAGTACGACTTATCAATCTGCAACGAGCAGCAGTCATCTAATAAGAGAAGTGCACATATTTATAGAAAAATGTATCAATACGACACTTGTTGGCCACTTTCAGTCTATCTATTATGTAAAAAGCATTGCCTAGTAGTTGGTTTCTAAAACCTTGGTTCTACCTTCTGTCGATTACTACTTTCTGTCGAGTACTACCTTCTGTCGAGTTCTACCTTCTGTCTAGTTCTCTACCTTCTGTCGAGTTCTCTACCTTCCGTCGAGTTCTCCACCTTCAGTGGCGTTCTCACCTTCCGTCGAGTTCTCTACCTCCTGTCGAGTTCTACTTTCCAGAAAGCACTGTCCGACCGCAGCAGCCTCCCAAATCTCCGACGCGGCCGTTCCGCATCCCACTGTCCGGGGCCAGCGGGCGAGGAGCAGCCCTACCCTACTTCTGTCGAAGCCAGCGGCAGGAGGCGCGGAGGAGGCGGCTGCCTTCCCGCTTGGCGCGTGCCGCGCGGGCGCCTTGCCCTTTCCCCAGCCCCCGCCCCCTCCCCGCCGCGCCACCCACGCGCCGCGCGCGCCGCCGGCCTCTGACGTCAGCCCCGAGGTACGGCGCTCGCGCCGGCCGCGCCAACCCACGAGTGGACGTTGCGCGAGGAATCTGTGCGCTCGGCCGACGCCACGCAGCAGGGAGACGGCCACTCGGAATGCCCCCCGCAGAGGGGGATGACGATGGCGTGGGTTGTCGTGGTCTCTGGTGGAGTGTCGAGACGACCACCCGGACCTGAGTCTCGCGGAGCCGCTCACGTCGTTAGCTTCAAGGTGCAGTGAGAAGGCGATGCTAACCTCCTGGTAGTCGGTTCGCCCGGCTACCCACCAGTTGGATCAATGGCGCGTCGACCTTTTGCAGGATTGGGCGAAGGATCCTTTTCGGAGTACTGTGGTTCCCATGTCCAGTGGGAAACTAGAAACCACCCGTCAGGTTGCCCAGGTTCCGATGTAAAAAGTCGATAGCTGGCGGTAAGCATTGGGGAGACGGGTTGAGAGCTTCGAGCCGCCTGGACCTGAGTTCAGGTGGCCCCCAGTTGGGCTCTCGGATTCGTCGTGGCAATGGCCCGACACTCTGGGCAAAGAGAAGAGAACTTGTTCCCGGCGCATGTGAGTGGCGCATTGTTTAGACTCCTGGAAAGCTAGGAGCTCTGAGCTGGCAGGGCGGCCCTTACCCAGGCATTGTATGGGGAGGTTGCCGTGAGGGCAAACTGGGTTCCGGTTGGATCTGGACATCGGCCCGTCGGCGTCTTGCGCGTTGGTGGGGAGGGGTGAGGATAAGAGCCGCAAAGGCCACGGTGCCCCCTCCGGGGGCTTGTCCCCCAGAAGAAGCAAAGAAAATGTGGTGTTGTAGACCACATGGGGATTCATACATTCTCTGAATGCCGTCTCAAAAATTTCGTCAGGCAGTCTCGCCTATGTTTTTTTAGGAGAGCACACAAGAGGAAGAAGAAGAAGAAGAAGAAGAAGAAGAAGAAGAAGAAGCACACCATAAATTATTCTGCGATTTTTCTGTGGCTACCTCTCAAGGTCCGTCTTCACAGTGACATTATGTCACTGCATTTCGCGTCTTTCTCGGTCGTGACGCTGGATGTCGCATGATCGCGACCGTATCTAGCACTGCTTGATCATGCGATGTCTTGCGGCACCACCGAGAAAGACGCGAAATGCAGTGAGGTAACGCCACTGTGTAGACACAGCAATAACTTTACTTTCGAGATCCTTTTACTTTACCAGAAAACCTATCGAAATAGAGAAAAAACAAATATAGAATATGCATATCATTCCTTGTACTGTTTTGAGCCAGAGGAATAACTATATGTAGTTGCACTGCATTTCCAGCGCTTTGATCCGAACGCCGATCGTATTAAATGGATTCAAACAGCAAACCCACATCATTGTGAAGTTCTGTGAAGCACGAAGCACCAAGCTCTACAGCGCGGCATTTCCGCAGAACGTCACCTGAACACTAATCAAAATAAAAAGAAAAAAATCAATTTTCTCCGGACACGGTGAAAAACTAGTCAGTAGCACCCCATTTTTAATACATTTTGAAAAGAAAATTGCTCTATGGTTTGATAGCACCAAAAATATGACACTATATGGATCAAGAGTGTTCTATTAATATGTTATTTAAGGTAATCAGTAGATTATAAGACTAAATATTATTGTGATCCCGAAATTTAGTGTTAAAATCTGCACATATAAAAAACAGGAATTGTGGCATGGGTTAGTAGAGGCTTTTAGTGTGTTATTCACGGCAATAAGTAGATCACTCCACATTACCAAATCACAATATTTTACATTACAAACACATTACAAACATTACAGTATTTTTGTAAGGGTTAAAAGTTACTGGGTAACGTGACGTTAGAAGAATTGCTGCAAACAGAACGCCTTAACGCCTCGTATAATGTCGTGAATTTAATAAACAAAGTGACACTTGAAAATGTTTTTATCGTACCAAAACATAATGATGAGGACATGGATCAGCAAAGAATTTTATTATTATTGTTGTTGTTATTATTATAATTTTAATTTATTGCAATTTTTGCAATACGTTTCTTAGCCCTTCTTGAGCATTGAGCATATCTGCAGTAATCCTCTGTTAAGTTTTTGTTTTTGTCTCGTCACATGGCCCGTTTCTTACCAGGATTCCCTAGTGATTATTCGGGATGTCTCGAGTTGCTTAACTATCGTGACTTCACGGTGCTTAGTTAAGAAGTTCTGCTAACAATGCCGGTATGAATTTGTTACTCAAAGTAATAACTACTTCAAAAGAAATAAATACTCATGATTAAATTTTTGAAGCATAATACATAAAGGTATTACGATACTTAGCATTTGAAGGAGCACAAGGAACCAAATAAGAATAGCTTTCATTTGGCAAATAATATTTATCGTCAGTATTCTGGTTTTAGGAACACTTCGAAAAGATTTTAAACTTTTTCAATTATCGAAAATTCAGAGACTTAAACAAAAATGAGAATACACCTTTTTTATAAGCGTTTTGTTCCATACGAGAAAAAAGTAAACAAAAAATTTGTAACAATTTTTTAGAAAATTTTGAAAGTGGTGGGGCCTAATATAAAGAACCTCTAAAAATCAAAATATTCATTTCAAATCCAAGGAGATCGATAAATGTCAACTTTGGTGAAAATACTACGTACGGTTTAGCTGGTAATGTTTGTTCACAGACGTGCGGACAAACGTTTACCACAACCCAATTTTTCGTAGGTCTCACAAAACGTGGATTCTGCCAACAGAACGTGTTAGGGAAAGCAATCCACTAAATATAGATACAAGAATTATCGAGTGTTTGGTATCAGGGGACGAAACGAAATCGTCTGTCGAAAAATTGTCGAGCTACGAGACAAATCTACAGTTTTCAAAAACGAATATGCAACGCAAAATTGGAGTTTTCTGCCCAAGCATCTCGGCTCTCTCTTTACAAAACGCACGTAGTATGGGAGAAAGATAAAAATCCAGCCTTAAAAAAAACATTTTACCGAAGTCAAATCGCAAAGCGCCTGCACCGAGGGGCGTTGGGGAGCGTTGAGAAGTGCCTGTCGCCGCATTCCCGGCGCACGTGGCCCATGGCTCGGCATGCAGCTGGGCGGCGCGGCGCGGCGCGGCCGGGCGCCGGGGGCAGCGCGGGTGGGCGCGCGTGCGGCGGAGGCGGGGGCCGCCACCGGTTTACCGGTCCGCCCCGCCCCTCCTCTCCTCCACCCTCCTCGCCACGCCCCGCCCCGCCCACAGCGCCGCATAAATATCCCCGCGGCGAGGCGCCGCGCCGCGCCGAGCGGAACCCCGGACCTCGCCCGCGCCGCGGGATGCCGGCCCGGCCGCGACCTCTCGACAGCCACGGCGCGGCCCGCCCCTCCCCCGGCCCTCGGCCCAGGAAGCGATGGGTTTGATTGGTTTTTTCGTGTTTCCGGGCGCGTCAACTGCTTCGGTCATTAGTCCCGTTAGTGTAGTGTATGTTTTTTTCGCGGGAAGTAGCGGTGATTTTCCCCCCGCTGGATGGCGAGATCCGGCACCGACCTACCGTCGGCTAGTGGGGTTTCCCCCTAACCAGGACTCTCCCACCAGCGGGGTACCGCCCCAGCAGGGACAAGCTCTAAGCTCCCGACCGGTCTCCCGGGATATGTGGTAGTGTAGCGCATGTTAGCGTGAGTGTGTAAGGGGAGAGGATAGGACAAGGAAGGGGAAGGATAGATCGCGCGCGGTCCGTGGCCCGTTTGTTAGGGAACTGCTCCGGCATTCGCCTGGTGTTGATGGAAGAAACCACGGAAAGCTACCGATGAGAGCAGTCGGCTTCTAGAATTCTCCTCCAGGCAGCGACTGAATTCGACCTAGCGGAAAAGCTAGTGTCAAAAATCCTGCCGCCGTCAGAACTCGAACCTAGGGTCTCCCGGTCAGAGGGGCTGTTCCAGGTGCTAATGGTTACGTGAACATTAACAGTACGCTTTTAGATATTAAGGCGATCGTGGACGTATTTTTTTGTATGAATGTAATCATGTCTCGCAAGGTTATTTCAAAATGCTTTCAACGAAAGCAATTAATTTGAATCGCAATATTACCTGCCCTAACACATCTATAATGCGCATTTATGTATAAAATATAGGGATCAATCAATCAATCTCGCGAGATTTTAAATTATTGTAATTTTAATAATATTTACATGTGACAACTTTCAAGTACACTTTTCTTTATGGTAAGAGAAATCTAATCTTTTGCATGTAAAAGTTTTGGAAAGTATATGTTATTTTGCCGTTAACATGTCATTTTTATTTTTTTCGGGTAGTGTGAGTTTATTCCTGTTATTATAGCAATGAAATGTATACTTAGCCCGCTAAAACATTAAATAGCACTTTTTCAGTTATTTCAACACAATAATGTGAGAAACATTGCTACTGAAGTCCATTTACTTTCTAAGCATGGTTTCACACACTCTTTGTCCAGTCGTCATTGACGTTTTGTAGGTTTGCAGTAAGATGTCATGTCTGAAAGACATAATGCACAGAAACAAAAACAAGGGTCGTTAGTTCCTTTCGTTGCAAAACCCCGTCACATTGGCGCTGCGACACTCCCACTTTTGACACGCAATTCTTGCAACTCGCTGCCATCGTACATAATTGCAGCGGCTTGTGTTTTGATGCACTCTTCGAGTTCAAACGTACACTTAGTCATTTCCTTTTTTTACTGTGTTATTTGCGTAACAACATTCCAAGTCTTTTTGGCGTTGAACGCGAGGAGTAATCCTCCTTGAATGTAAGTCAGTCCTACGTCAAGTCGTGAGTCATTGCATTTTATCCTCGTGACAAAGGCTCAACGCCTTTAGTATCGTGGGTTCTCGGCCGGTAGGTCACCCATCCAGGGACCCGAGTTTTCTGATGCTGAATAACTTCCGTGTCTTCACTGAACATTGTTAAGAAGTTCGGTTAACGGCGTTGGCTGTATGGAATGCAGTTAGGAACGAAAGATTTTTGAGAATTTTTGCAAGAATTTTGTGGACAAGAGCCACTTCATCTTTCTAACGCTATATCTGATAGTGTTAAAATTACTTGGAAACTGACAACTCTCGAGAACTTCTTGTAGAAAGTATGGTTAAAAAAAGAGATTCGTGTGATATTTTCTGGGCACTCTTCCCGTTTACTCCACCTTCCATCATTATTCGTATCATATTATTCAGTAGACGAAGCAGATTCGCCGCTGGATTGTCTCAGCGAAGTGATGTTTGATGATTTACATTTTTGTTAATACGTTTTATTAAGTAGTGAGCGTGAAATGTTGCCATTTTATGATGTATACTGAAAAAAATATAAATGTTAGCGAAATTAAAAGAATCGTGATCTCTTATCCGTCATTTCAGTCAGTAAACCAACGGGTCACACGGATTAAGACCAAGTGATGAAATCATAATATAGATGTGATAATTTTCTTGATGTAGCCCTCAGAGTGGTTAAAACAGAGGAGAAAAGCGTATTTCACTCACTCTGGCAGTAAATGAAATTGGCAGTTTTGTACTATATAATTCAATGTCCTTTTCTGCATGCAATTGATTTGTTTTTCAGAAATGGTGAAAGTGCTCATCACTATTATATTTAATTCATTCATAATCATTTGTCCTCTGCAGAATCGATTTAGTGAACCCATAACTTATATTTGGCACCCAAACTGGAGATAATATTCACTGCACCTGAACAGTTGTTATACTTCAAGGACCAAGTAATACATACCTCCATTTTACAGCATTCCTGGAAAATTTGTTCCGGCCATCGGCAGCTGTAGAGCGATCGTCAGGAAGTATTCCTCGCCCCCATGGGAACGGTAGCAACTGGCGGCCGCGTCGAAGAAGGAAAAGCAATTGCTTATTCCATGAATGTTGAAGGCTCTCGACGGGAAGGCGCTTCCGATAAAGTCGCCTTGCTTTTCCCTCAACAAAAACGAGCGAGAAAGTCGAATTTACGAGCAGCATAAACCCAGACCTGATCAGATCTAGGTTGCAGCTACACAATACAACATCGACTGTGCCTTTTTATGATCTTTGCTGTTTAGAGAGGAAAGGGAAAAGAAATCGGACGAACGTTTGAGGAACTGGTAGAAGAAATAGAGAATAGCTACTGTTTAGTCAGTCGAAGCTTAAGATGTACCGCTCTCTTTTGGCAAAAAAAAATCCATTCCTTGTTCGGGTAAAGATATCAGAAGTATTTTCATTTACTTTACTTACTCTTTTCCTATTGATCACTTTGCCTCTTCTCATTATCTTGCCTTGTAAAGTAGTTTGAAATTATCACACAAATGTCTCAGAAAAGTTTACAAATAGCTAGTTGTTTTTTTTTCGAAAACAAAGTACTCAAATAGAATTGAATTCAATAGCTATCCATAGTTGAAAAGTCATCTCATTTTATAAACACCATTGACTTTCATTATTTTTATTTTACCATTTGCAAGAAAAAGACTCCCTTTAATAAAATGTTAGTTTTTAAAATTTATTTGTAATTACCAAGTCTAATTACATAAAGGACAAATTTTTATTCGTCCTTGCTACTTTCTTCTTCCATTATTATTATTATTATTATTATTATTATTATTATTATTATTATTATTATTATTATTTCCTTGCTTCTCACGGAAACACTTCTTTGGAAGACCGGGCCGTGAGCTGTGCGTTGCATCAAACTGGCGAACAAGACAATAATATGAATACATTAATTACCCATTTTATTGTACATTCCTAAAAGACTTAATGGTTTATCTTATCTTCTGTGTTTCTGATCCCCCCCTCGTCTCGATCTCTTTTTATGTTCCTTCATTGAGCGTGCAAATAATGAAATGGCCCTTCGTTTTGCTTTCGTCCCTTTCAGATGTCACGTACTGTAGTTGTAGTTTTTGAATATAAATAAATCTAATAGGTCGAATGTTATGTATGTCTAACAACAAGCGTTTTTCAAAGAAATGAAAACCTTAAACCTAAGAAAGTTAAACCTAAAAATCTCACTTTGTAGATTGCAATCCAACATACACTAGAACCCCGGGGTCAATAACACCGCGAATTTTAAGAGCGTAGGATCCCTCATGATTGAGAGATGCCTGATGGTAATGTGTGTTGCACTGTAACATGAGTTGTGGATTGAATATGTTCTTCTTGCTTTCTTTTCAGCAATAAAAATTAAATTTATCTTATTAAGGCGCACTAAAGGAAAGGTTTTTGCATTTTTCGATATCTAATAATACCAGTTGGCGCACCAAGAAATACGAAATAATCAATTAACGAAAGGCTTCTGTTCTTTATTATTATTTAGATCTCAGCAATTGACCCCTTCTCGTTTCTTGCAGGCATTTTGAAATTACGCATGACTGATCAAAATAGGAGAATCAATTGCAGAATATTAAAAGTCGAAACCATTCACACGAACATAAAATCAATATGTCATATCGAACTGAGTAGTATTCCCTGTAGAAAACGACAACCATTCCTTGTCAACTTGTAAGTATCGACAAGGTCTCCAGTCTTGTGTTTCAGAAGAATGTGGAGTAACAACGAATTTGTTGGAAATGCCAGAAGACGGGTTTGAAATGTGTGAAACAGTCTCATCAAACTACATACGACATAATTGTTTTCTATGTATTAATAAGAAAAACGGGAATCTCTGATCAATACCTGGCGAATGCCGCAGCAGTACCCTACCAAACGGGCCAAGGACCGCGCGCGATCTTTCCTTCCTCTTCCTTGTCCTATCCTCTCTCCTTACTTATACTTACATTACATGCTCTTCATTGTCGCACGTGTGGCGAGACAGGTCGAGAGCTCAGAGGGGCGCTGCCCTGTAGGTGGGAGATACCTGGTTGTGGGAAGCCCCGTTAGCCTACGATAGATCAGCGCCGGATCTCGCCATCCAGTGGGGGAAGATCACCACCACCTCCAGCTGAAAAAACATGCACTTCACTTTCGGAACTATTGACCTGAGCAGTTGACGTTCCCGGAATCACCAATCAAAGCAAAGCACTAAATGTTATTATTTATATTACATGACGCATGGATTTTTAGGGAGATAGCAATATGTACTTTCAAACTATAGCGACTTAGATGACTCGTTGAGAATTATCATTGCCGCTGCAGTGCCTCTGACCGGCAAGAGCTAGTGTTCGCTTTCGACGGCGGGAGGATTTTCGACACTAGCCAGACAGCTAGGTCGAATTCAGCCTGAAGGAGAAATCTAGCAGCCTGCCGCTCTCATCGGTAGTTTTCCGTGGTTTTCCTGACGAGTACCAGACGAATGCTGGAGCAGTACCCATGCAAACGGGACACAGACTACATTTGCATTGCGATCGAATGATGAGGATGCTGCAGCTAATGATGTGAGCGATGACAATGAACAGGGAGAAGATTGTGGAATAAGAGGCTGGACAATCCCCAAAGACAGCACCCGAGTACTCACTTTCTTCACCAAAAACTTCCATTTAAAGTGGAAGGGGATTGAATGCCGATCTCAACAACGAAAATCGAGCAACGACGGATAGCCCTAGTACAATAATAGTACATTATGAATCGATGGTGTAATGATGGGTATTAATACACGAGTGTGATATTACGATACGAGCGAGGAACGAGCGGGTATCGTAAACTTCACACGAGTGTATTAATACCCATTACATCGAGTTTCATACGGTACTTTTTCTACGACTTTTATAAGTTAAACTTTCACATTGAATCGTTTCGTGGCAGTTGACATGTGAGATTCAGGCGAGGCCACCTAACCCTACCCTCGCATGCTGCCGCAAGTGGCTGTGGTTACCAGAGCTGCTGCGAGGGAGTACTGCGCTAGTCAAATTGGGTCAAAGTGAAATTACGATCCAATTTATTTTAAATAATATTCCACGTAATAATACTAATAATAAAAGAAATTAAAACTGGCTAACATAATATAATTTTAAATACCATTTTAATGTACTCAATCGAACGAAACATTTACTATAACGACTCCCATTAATGATTAATGAAGTGTGAGGTAATTGGTTTGTAAACTTCTGTGATTGTGAACCTGTATCATAACGAAATCTATATCGTAATGAGTATCATAATGCAATGGTTGCAGCCACAAATGCAGTATTATAAATGGAGTAGAAAAATGTTATTGTGATTTTCTAACTATTATTACAGTATTTTAGCGATTAATACTACATAAAGCCCAACAATGTCACGAGGGGGAAATTCATTTCGAGTGAGTTCCGTCCGCGAGAGGAACGGCCGCCGTTTGCGTCTTGTTCGCCTTCGCCTCCGCCTTCGCAGGCGCCCGTGCCACCCTGCCGCCGCCGCCGCAGATCCTGCTTACGCCCTGATGTACGGTGGGCGCCGGGTAAATTGTACTTTATACGTCCGCCAATTACAGCATGCATGTCACGTCTTTGACCCCTCGCCTGCTCCCGTGGCGCGACGGCCAGCGCCGACGGCGCAGGCGGCGACGGTGACCGCGACCCCTCCCAGCGCAACCAAGGGAAGGCACATTTGCGCTATTTAACAAAATATTAATTATTAAAAATTATTATTGGTTTGATGGTGTTTGGCGTACTTTGTGTTACATTATTCAGCTCTGCGATTTTTAATTTCAAAAGATATTTAAAACTGTGATTATGTGTGTTTTAAGTGCGTAATAAACGTTCATACACGTGTATGAATAGTAATATTATGTGATCATAAAAATAAACTAATGTGGCGCATACTTTCTCCTATTTACAACGGTTACTTTTATATTATATTGTAATTTATATACTAGTGATTCTTCAGCTGTCTTTTAAAAACACTTTAGAAAAATACATGCAGAAGATTTAATGCAACTTTAAAAACTTTTTCAAATGTTCAACGATTTTAATTAAAGTAGGATTTACGCCATACTTATAAGCACATTTTGCACTATATTAAGACGAAAATTGAAGAAAATATATCGAAATCCTTGGAAACGAAACTCGTCCATCGTGTTTAATAGACTCCAAAGAAAACCGCATATCTACGGGAACGTACAGACAGTACTCTTGTTACCTACTAATCACGAGAAATTTGTCTGCTAGAAAACATTTGAGATAACAAAAAACTCCCTTACAAATAACATTAAGAATTTGTACCCACAAAAAAATTAAATTATAAAATACATTAAAATAAAAATGAATATGGAAATTGCCTCAAAAAACAGAAATCTTTCTTTGTGAAAATTCTACTATTTAATGTAAACGGGACTTAATAATAATGGCCAGTGCATTTTGCTTTATTTAGAATGATGTTTACAGAAAAAAAATTCTGCCGGTTTTGAGAAAAATTTTTTTGTCTCGTGTAGACTAAAAGTTACACGAAAACTACTACTAGTACTTCATGTATTCTTTGAATACATGAAATAATTTAAATATCGAATATTGAAAATTGATTCCGCCTCAATTTTAAAGATTTAAGTCAGGTTCGCAAAAAATGAAACTTGACAATTTTTAACGTTTAAAAGTTTTTTTAAATATCACAAAAAACCTTGCTCTATTCGTGAAACAAGATTAAGAAAAAACTTGGGGTCATTTCTGGAAAAAAACTCTTTTTAGATGTCATAATTTCACTCAATTAAAATGTACGCACATTTTCAAGGAATTGAGCTTAATATGTAAAGATCTAAATTTTGAAAATAAATTTAACTAAGAGAGACTCAGTATCTTCATCAACTTAGTCAACTTAGAGGGTGTAAAAATTCGTACCAAAACAATGAAAACATTCCTAGTTATTTGTGATAAAAGTTTTGTCAACTCCTAGGTTTCATGACAAGTTCCCCCCGAAAATGGACAAATCGATTGAGGAATATCCATTTTGAAAAAATATTGTTAACGATTTAGATACTAGTATTATTCACATATGAAAGAACAGATGCACAGACGTGTTGAGAAAAAACACTTCCACGGTGTTACGAACTCCAAAACGAGCCCCTTGTGTCAGAATATAGACATCTATATTTTCAGCATTATAGTACTTTCTCTACACTGTGTTGCATAAGTAATACGTATACCTCGAGGAAGTAAAAATGAAACCATCTGTCTGCTCTCAACCACAGGGGCGACAGAAGGAAAATATTGTATTAATCAAAATCCACAATGAAGATTAATGAAATGAAATGTAGTTGGGCGAGCAGAGCGAACTTCCGAAATAAAGCGGTCCGTGGAGCGTAGTACTTGTGTGATATTACAAAGTAAGGTTCTCTCTAAACTGTTTAATACGTAATGTTTAAAATCCAGGAAGAAATATATTTAGAGTATTTGGTTTCCTCCGTTATTTCTGTATCCTACGCACACACACTTAGCAGCATGTACACTAAGCTTCATGTACTCTGCCGTGACAGTGTCCCCGACAAATCCTACTCGAATTTTTAATTAGAGCGTAGCTCATCGTGCAAACTCGTGAAAACGGAGAGTCAAAGGACAGTAGATCGTTTTCCACAAGCTCCTCTACTGCCAGGGTTAGTTGGCTGAAATTCTACTTTACCACTACCTATTTATTGCTTAATTTCATTTCTTTGTTTTTTGTCATATTTTTGGTCTTCATTTACTGTGTGTCCCAAGGCATTACTATATTTTTTTCTTTTGTATTTAATACGCAATATTACGTGATTAATTTTAACTTTTTATTCGCAAAACCTTTTCCGAATCCTTGGAGGTATTTTGTTATTATTTACATTCTTCATAATTATAGCAAAACGTGTTTTTGTTTTTTTTTTTGGTGCGTGCAATGCATTTGAGAAAATTTGAAGGACATTGTGATTTTCGTATCTCATATCCGATACTTCTCGAGAGATAATTTGATAGGCACTATTTTTAGCCGGATCCTTTTAGAATATTCTAGAAGAATTCTAGAAAAGAAAATATAATTTTGGGGCTTTTAAAGGGACTTACAGTGGTGATACACAGTGAATTACTATTCAACCTTGTCAACGTAAAGTGAATCCTTATCATATGATTTATAAATTTAACTATAAATAAACCTTATTATGTATTGACGGATTGAAAATATTTAATGTATTTAAAAGATTTAAAATTTTATTTTGATAGGTACTTTATTTGTAACTCTTGGATGTTAGATGAACCTGGCCACTGTAGTTTTTTTTATTTATTATGAATTTGCACACCCAAAAAAATGTTCAACATTAAAGTACCCACCAAAGGCGCCATTCTAAGTACGTTTTATATTTTTGTACATTTTGTTATATTCTCCTTTTAAAAATTGGAAATCGGGGGAGGAGTGTATGGCGAAGTGGTCAAAATGCTCGCCTTCCACAACTGGAGCCGACGTTCGATCCTTGTCCGAACCGAGAGGAATTTGTTGGGACGAAGTTGCTTTGCGGCAGGTTTCCTGGGGGTTCTGTATCTTCCTCTTCCTTTCCTTCTACACGCACCTTCTCATTATTGTCATCATAACGCATAACCGACGTCGGCGGAGTGAAGATTTATGGCTTAGTAACTACGACCAGAGTGCCATCTCCTCGCAGATTCATGCAATATGATAGATAATTAATAGGAAGAGGATTTTTAAGCCCTAAAAGTCTTGAAACATGCTTTTTAAAATATGCATTTATGACTTAAAAGTTTGAAATGTGCACTTTAATATGCAATTAATATTAGCAATATTTATTTCCTCTAGAAACCTTCTATAAATTCAGAAGCATGTTTAATGAAAAGATAATTTTTGTGCAAAACATAATATTATCTACCCTAGTTCACGAGAGAAATAATTGATGTAAATATTCATCTTATAGTACTTTATTAGTAGTAGTAGTAATATTATCTTAAGTACATTGTATGTCTTGTATTACTTCGGGCTGGTTTCAAGAAATATTTTATATTTGCGCAAGTATTTTATCATCTACAGAAAATTAAAAAAACGCAAACTGTGACAAGTTCCTTGGAAGCAAGGAACCCTCACAAATAGATTCTATGAAAACATGAAACATTTTAGGGCTAGGTCTCTATTTTAACGAAATATGTAAAATATGCGTCTATAATTACACGAATATGCATCAAAAGGAAAAATCGACCAAATATGCACAAATATGCATTATCTATTAATCTATGTAGCATCATATTCTAACAAATGTCAAGATTCGACTGCTACGCACTGAAGCACGGACAAAAAATATGCAAATCATGAAAATCCACTCTTTAAAATTAAAATTTTAAAATATAAAAATAGTTTTTAAATAAATGAGTAAAATCATACTGAATCTCTTCAGTGGATGATAATGTTATGCATTTATTCTGTAGGGCTTGAGTGCAGCCGCGTCACGGACAAAAGCTTTAAAAGCCTTCCAGTGAGCTAGGCGCGTGTATCCCCAGCTCGGTCCCGCTGCCGCCTGGAAGGAAGCGCCCGCGATGCGGGACGGGACGCGGCCGTGAAGCGTGAGCGCGGGCGGGCGGGCGCGGGGGCGGGGCCGGTTCCGGGGCTGGGGGGCGGGCCGGCTGATTGCAACGAATGGCCGTCGCCCGGGGCGAAGAGCGTTCAAAGCCATCTCGCCGCCCCCGCCTCGCGCCGCGCCGGCCGGTCAGCCGGCCACGTGTGGCGGCGCGCTCGCGGAGCACACGTGACGCCGCCGTTAACTGTTGTTTCCCAGCTGCTCCGGCACCGGTTTGCTTGGGACGTGCCGCGCCCGACGCCTGTCTCCGAGCATCTTCGCTCGCCGCGCGGCGAGTCGGGCGCGGAACACTACCCCTCCGTGCTTCTTGCTCTCGACCACCGCACCGGCGGAGGTGGCTCAGGGCATCAACGCATGACATGGAGGTGCGAGTCCCGACAGCGGCAGGATTTTCTACACTAGCTGGCCAGGGAGGTCGCATTCAATCGCTGTCCGGAGGAGAATTCTAGCGGCTGGTTGCTCTGATCGATAATTTTCGATGGTTTCTCTACTCGGGCGAATGCCGGAGTAGTATCCTTACAAACAAACCACAGGCCGCGCGCGCGATCTGTCCTTCATCTCCGTTTCCTATCTTCACCCCTTACACTTATACTAACATGCACTACACTACCACACATGACAGCTGTCGGGAGCTTGGAGATTCTCCCGGGTGGGGCGGTGCGTTGGTGGGAGATACCTGGTTGAGGGAACCCTGCTAGCCGACGGAAGGTCTCACCATCCATCAGGGAACGACCACCTCCACCTCCCGCAATAAAAGATGAACTACACTTACGGGACTAATGAAGGGAGATGAGTGAATTATAAATTATCTTTTCGTATATCACTTAATTACAAGATGTGTTTAAAAGGTAGTCATTTGTCTAAATCTTCAGAACGTCGTACACTTGTTTCATTTCATCCTGTACTAATAATGTATCAAATATTTTATTGATTGTTTAAAGTTATATAAGTATATAAATAAACTTATTTAGTTTTAAAGTTTAAAAAATATAAACCTTCAATTATTATTGCTGAATATTTGAACATCTTTATAATGCATGTAATTTCTGTCACTCTGTAGAAATATTACAATTTATTTTTAGTGTGGTACAAGTATGTGGCATTTTGGGTCGATTGTCCCACGTTGCTGACTAGTTATCGGGGTCCCCCAAGCCTGGGTCTTATATTAAAAAGTGCATAAAACATCCGAATTTAAGTAAAAATAAAATATGAGTAAAAATTTAGTAGTAATATTGAAAAAATACTGATGTAAACTACTCAATTTTATCTTTTCTTATATTTTAAACCACAGAACTATTTATTACATATAAGAAATTGTTAGTGATAATTTTGTGATACTTTAAAACGACAGTTACATGGAATTACTAATGACTGCGAGAACGAGGAGAAACAAGTTACCAGCTTGTTACCGGGATCAGAGGAGAGCAAGAGTTCATTACATTTGTTGCGGTACTAACATCACTGTATGTATGCGTATATACGTAGTAAGAGTCACTTTTTCAGTGTGTTTTTTGCATCAACTTTAAAATGATAATCTCTGGCATCAGAATTCTTCGTAACAACGTTTGTGTGTTCTTTAATAGAATATGTCGAATTACTTGGAAGTTATTTTTCTCAGAAGTTATAAATGAAGTAAGAATATTTCTAAGAAGTCATAAATAAAACTCTATTTTCAAGCAAAAATTTAAAAAGTTATTTGTTTTCAGTATTTAATCATCTAGAAAAACATGTTTATCACTTTATCTGTGAATTTATTGGTACCCCCCCTCTGGAGAAAGGTGTTTTAAGGTATTTCCCTCTGTGTTAAGGTATTTCAATCTGTAACTTTGTACTCACGTCCGGATTAAAATCTGTTTGTGCTCTTCCAATAACGAATAAGATTGCTGCAGAAGACATAGAGGTAGTTTTATACCCAAAAATTGAGATATCAGTATATATCACACATATCTGCCAGATTGGAATGTTTTGAATTCAAACATAGTTCTTTATATGAAGCATCTGTGACATTTCTCGAATTTTCTGAAAAAGTCTGCAATTTTTTCTTTCAACTGCTTGCCCAAATAGAACAAAGTGCGTTTATAAATATAGTACAGGTCATATATTCATTATGATATCTGAAAGTATGAACAGTTTGATAGTACAAAGGTTTTTTCTCTTCAAATTATTGTGCACTTTTTTTTAAAAAACAATGAGTATTGTTAGTAATAACACAACAGGATGAACAGTTTCGGTCGCCCGAAGTTTCCCACTACTTTGTGTTTGTTTAGTGAAATGTATTTACATTAAAAATATTTACTTTACAATAATAAAAAATAATATAATTTAATATAACATTTTCCTTTTATAATTATTTTCTAAAAAAAGTATTATTTGTTTATAATTGTATAATAATTTTAACTTATATGTATAAAGGTATTTTTATAAAGCAATATTTTAATTAGAAAACCGTGGTCTAATGAATCTTTTTCAAAAGCAACATGTCTGTTATCCCGTCTTCCAGTGCCCCCATTGATTGCGATCTAAGCAACTTTGCTTGCTATTTTGCTTTTAGTTACGCCTGTGTCTGCAATTATTTACTAGAAAAGGGGAAGTATTTGGCGCTTAGTGGTATTGAAATGTAATAACAAATGAAAGTGTGCATAACAATGTGAAAAAATCTACAAGAGATTTGACTCCTCCGATAGCAGAAACTATCTCTACAATTTTCTTAAACAACTCTCGCTAGCAAACACACATTTTTTGTAAATTAAATAACAGAGTACAACTATTGTGTTATTCTTTGCCAGACTGATGATAAACAAGAGGATGTGTGTTCATTTGTTCAGTAATATAATGTCTAGCAAATATCACTGAGCCAAATTATTGATCGATCGAAGACGCAAGTTATATTGGCTGAAATTCCATGCTCCTTAAATAATTATTTTCACAATTGTAAATTTTTAATGAGAGTTATTTCCTCTAAAGTCCACGTTTCGTTGCATAAACGCACATTCACAAACGCACAAAACCGCGCACAAACCACGATTTTTCTGCAGAGTACATGATTAACTGGAAATTGTTAAAACCAACGAATGAAATGGAACCGCTCATAAATATTCATAATTGAAGCCATCAAACCAAACACTGCAAAGCGTATCTAACCCAGCGTGGCCCACTGAGTAAGCAATAAATTCCTCACCCCCGCCTCGCCCCGCCCCACGCTGCCTAAACTCGCCCGCGACGCGCTAACAAGGTCGGATTCCGGTTGCTCCAGTGGCGAAGCGGAGGTGGCGGTGGCGGCGGTGGGGGAGGAGGAGGGGCGGAGGCGGTGGCCGCAGCGGAGAGGGCCCAATCAGCGGGGACGGAGATGGAGGAGATGGCAGTGGAGTTCACGGAGGTGATGAGGATAGGGATGCTGAGGGAGGGAAAACTGCTGCGGAGATGGAAGCGAGGGGAGGAATAGGTTGTGGAAGGTATTGTGGAGATGAAGGCGCGTGCGGCGTAGCAAAAGGGAACCAAAGGTGGTCGCTGTGGCTGTCGTGGTCAGGGGCGAGGGTGGGGGCTGTGACGGTGGAGGCGGCAGTGGAGATGACAGCAGGGAAGGAGTAGGGGTTCGATAATGGGGTGCGCCGGCGACGATGCGAAGGTTGTGATGGTTGGAGGGAGATAATAGTAGCAGAAATGACGAAGACTGTTGGGGAAGCGGATGATGTGGAGATGCAGTGACGCGGGATGGCAATAAAAACTGGTGATGGTGAGACTGTTTAGGAAGTGACAATGAACGCGGTGATGGTAACAGCAAAGCCTGTCTTAGCATACACGAAAGGAGAGCCTGAGCTATAGGCTATAGGTTGCCTGAGCAAAAAGGCATAAGCGGCGATGACGATGGAGAAGGAAGCACTGGCGATGGTAACTACGGAGGCCGACGTTGAGGCGGACGCCGATGGCAAAGTCAGCGGTGGGCCGGGAGACGGCAGAGTCGTGGTGTGGTGGCGACGGCGTTTGCAGCTGGCGTCCAGGCTGCGCACGGCGGCGTCATCCACTTTGAGCCTCGCCGAACTGCCTGTCGCGGCGGCTGCCTGTTGTGGTAGGCCCGCCTCCGCATTCCTCCACCTCCACAGACGCTCTGGCTGCGAGCGGCCGCTCCAATAAGTGTAAGCTAACGGTGCTTTATCCAGCCACTTAAGGCAGAGATCAAATTAAGGAATGTGATTAGTTACGTGCAGTTTGGAAAGATGAAATATTTTGAAAATTTGTAACTGTTATGTTCTTGTTACAACGAGATCGTGAATGTTCACTTACTTCCAAATGGTATTGCGTTTCATTTTCTGAGCAAGGTAATTAGATAAGTGCAATGATATCAACGAACGAAATTAGGATATTGTCTATTTGTGAATCGAGTAGTGTAGAAAAATTATATGGCCTCTCTTTTTCATTATCGTAATTATATTATGATTGTTATTAATCTGACACCAGTAACTTTACACTTCTCATGATTGCAGATCTCTTCATGTTGTAATCAACTGATGTTTTCTAAAATGATTTATAGAAAAGTCTATACTCCATTGACAAGAACGATTTAGCAAATGTAGGGGACAAGTGTAAATACTTGTCATATAATAGAGTAAATTAGTATCCTTTGTTAAAAATAAAATTCAATAAACTTTTAGGAAACATTACGCTTTTTAGAAAGTCAAAATAAGGAAACAGATTAATCTTGATGACATAGAAAATTATTTAAAAGGTCGTACAAATATTTCACAGATATAATAAGCAACCACTATAGAAGGGAGGCAGAGATAATATCGTAGTGTAAGCTCGAACTAAAATAAAACGGAAAATGGAAAACAGAAAGGTAGAGGATAACCTTTTCTTCAGATTGACGATGTTGAATAAAATCAGCGTGAAATTTTCACGTACGCCTCGAAATGGACACACAACACTTTTGAATGTATGTTGATAGCTATTTGAAGTTGTTGTTGTTGTTGTTATTATTATTATTATTATTATTATTATTATTATTATTATTATTATTGAATCAAGCGAAAATCAGTTTTTCAAATGATGAGATAAAGTTTGTTTAATACCTATTTGAAATTATTGTTGAGCTAAAAATATCACTAATCTTTAAAATGTTAAGATATGGGGGATACTATTGGCATTTTGAGAGAAAAATTTACGATTCGGGTTAAGTAATCGCACAAGACAAGTAAACAAAACCACATACGCAAACTTGCGATTGTTGAACGTTGTGGAGACAAAATTGGACATACAAAACAGTGTGGGTACTTGAAACTACTAGTATTTATCTTGGAACGCCATAGCGTCTCGGTTGAAAGCGTTGTGGATTCGTGTTTCACCTTTGGCATGAGTTTTCTTCTATGTTTGTGCGGTGTACAGGACACTAACGGAAAACGTTAAATTGCATCGTCCCTAGAATTTCGATGGCAAAATGCGCGATGCATGATTCCGGGACTTGCACATTAGCTTGTACTTGACGTGGTCCGTCGGTGGGTCAAGCGAGAAAAAACACGGGACAGCGCGAGAGGGGTTGGGATGGCGTGTGGATGCAGCCTGCTTCGAGAGGTCTCCCTCGTGGAAGCAGCGGCGGAGCCAGACGGCGAATTAATCGAACAAGAGCGCAGCGCTGCGCGCCTAATCGATCATCGCGCTTACGTAACCGGCGGGACCGGTCCCAGGGAGGCCGGCGACCGCGAGCGGTCCACGGGGCGAAGGTTCGCGCCCGCCCGGCGCTCCCAGCAGGCGGAAGTGACCACCGCCCACGCCTCACCCTCATCACCCGCCGCCACCATCGCACTCCCCTTTGCCAACTCGCTCACACTCTCGCCGTTTCCGTCCCGCCCTCTTTACACCGCACCGCCCCTCCCATTCCGTCTCCCCGCCCCCTCTCCACCCCTCTCTCCCCTGCCCCACCCCACCCGTCATGACTCGACCCAACCACCCTGTCTCAGCCGCTGACACTGTCCCTGATCCTGACCCAGACCCTGACTCAGACCCTGACTCAGAGCCAGACCCGACCCCGCACAGACTTCGCCCCGACTACGCCTCCATTGTCAATCCTGCCGCAGCAACCCCTGCCGCCCCGCTATCGTCGCCTCTTAGACCGCCGCGTCTGCATCGACCCACGCTCTCCGCTTTGCTCCCCAGGGTCAGCCCGGATTATTTTTGTGCAGATTGACCAATCAGGGCTTGAACCCGTCCAAACTACTCGTGTCTCAACCAGCCTGAAAGGGTTTTTCTCTCTCAAGTGCATTCCTACGAATCTTCTGTCTTCCGGCCAAATTGCCAACCGGCATTCAAGCGCGTGCAGAATTCTCGGTAATAATTTTCAGAAATAAATTAAAAAATTTTCCAGCGGATTTCTTTCTTGCCCTTAACATTCCATAAGTTGTTTTTCTCTAGCCTGACCGTCAGGGCTAGGCACTATTGTGCAAATATCAATTGGCGGACAAGCAGTATGAGTGTCAATCCTAACGACAGCATTCTCATCTTCCGACTCAGGCGATGGACTAATCTCCCATAGACTCCCTTCCTCCGTTCTCCATTGACAACTGACGGAGATTTGGGATGCAACAATCAAGTGGGTTCTCATCTCCACTGGGTTCTCATATGTATATCGTACCGGGGTAAATGAAATTAAGAAGAATAAAGAAAAAGCTCAGCCGTGAAACGTGAAATCGACACTGCAAGCACTGCGAACATCTGACATTTCTGAAGAACATTTTTCACGCGTAAAAAGATTCCCAGTCTTCAGGGATAGTTTGGTGGAATATATGAATTGAAATATTGTTTAAATAAAGAATTATCAAAAAGATTTTAGTATTAGGAGCCCTGTCGGCTTTCGTGTGCATTCGTATCGCTTTTGTACAGGTTGCTGGTGATGCACAGTGGATAATTGTTTTGAATTTGGCTCCACTCCTCTCCCGTCATTTCCTCTCTTCACTTTTCTCCCGAGTTCACGTTTCACGCAAACAGCAGATTGCAGGGGAGTAATATGTTAATGTATCTCTCTATAATTGACAACTTACGTGACATTAACACAAAATCACACCAAATTCGTTTAAATAATTTTCCTTTTATGTTCACAATGAAATCAATTATCATACAGTCAAAAACACATTTTGACCGTGTTGTCAGAGTTAGTAAGAACCACTATTTCGTATTGCAAAGCAATGTATTTACATTATGTGGACTGCAGTCTAATTTAGAGATTGGATAGAAAGTTTTAGATTGTAAACATCCACTATGGAAGAAAATGAGGCTTATTTTCGAGTTCTAGTGCTTGTGTCTCGTACATTATTTACTGAACGAGGAGGCATTTAAGATTCCAAAAGGTCAATGGAAAGAGAACTAGCTTATAAAGAGACAAGACGAAAGTTTTCAATGGACTATAGGGAACAAACCATCAAGAATTTTTGTTTAAAAATTATGTTTATGCGAAAACATATTTTACTTTGTTTTATTGAGAAACGTTTTCGTAATTATGCGTATCTTGTACGTTGATTTATGCTTCCAGTAAACTGTACATGGTCTTTCAACAAAATCTTGAATCATAATCTACAAAAATTTACTTTATTTGATTTCTTAGCGTTTCCTCTCAAGTGAACAGTAAATTATCAGAAAGCTGTTTCGTGTGTGCATTAACAATAACAATAATAATACTTTTAAGCTAAATTATATTTTAAAACATTACAGAGCTTGAAAGCTCCTACAGTACTGCTAGTCTTTCGAAAATGAAATTGCACTGAATGCGTGATTAACCTGCACATTTGTTTAAGAAGAATGATCAGATAATTTAGAACAGATTTCAATAATATTTCGCAAACTGCCAGTTAAACATATTTTTAACTTCGCTTAAAATATTAGTAATTTGAGTTAAATGACTTTCTTTTTTCTTTGAATGTCAAAATAAATGTAATATGATTTGCAATGACGATATTCTAATTTGTGTATTATTCCCTCGTAGCAATGATATTTCCAAAAAAGAAATTACGGCATTTCATGTTTGGTTTTTATTATTTTTTAAAATTTTGTAAAACTTTAACATTGTTTGGCCTTATAAACCGTTCAAGGATTTGAACAATTACATAAGTACATTATATAATACATAACATTTTTGCAATTAATTTTAAGTAAAAATAAAAAAGAGAAATAATTATCGAAGATTTTCTGGAAGGGTCCTCTAGTTTCCCTATAATTACTAC
Organism: Teleogryllus oceanicus; assembly: GCA_964035755.1. Taxonomy (NCBI): domain Eukaryota; kingdom Metazoa; phylum Arthropoda; class Insecta; order Orthoptera; family Gryllidae; genus Teleogryllus; species Teleogryllus oceanicus. Next base: position 67,437,673 of record CAXIVR010000008.1, on the reverse strand, counting down.
TTGCAATTTCTTGGTGCTCATTTTTCACAATAATATTTTTTATATTTTTTCTTTTTGATTATGTTTACTGTCGTGGGAAAATGAATTTTTGAAACAAAAGACTATGAATAGATTGTTATTGGCAAAATATAGTACATCCAATAGTGCGTGTTTGACAATTCTGAGATAGGTTGGGAACCCGGACTCTTTATCTCATTTGGAACTTCAATATACTACGATCCTGCAGAAAATTCAAGAGGCCCTTAGAATTTATCGGTGGTTTCCGTGATTTCCACATCAACTCCAAGTGATTGCAGGGACAGAACTCTTGAAACTTGCACTCGGCCTAATTGCATCATTAATATCCTCATCATCCGTCTATTTACTACATGCCCGCTTAAGAACTACAGTCACGTACGATGGGAGGCTACAGATGCACTGACAGAAAGATGAAGCCCCAAATATAAACCCGAGCGCAGACCACCCCGGCACAGACCAGCCCTGAAGAAGATCGCGAAAAGATGATCGAAACGTCGGCAATTCTGCCCTCAACGCGGAGTCACCCGGACAGCCAAGATCTTCATGACAGTCTTCGCGGAGGAAAGGCCCATCGGGTCGTGATATTCTCTGGGTGTTGGTGGTGATGGTAGGGATCCATTGAGCGAAGATCTAATAACTAGAAATTGGAACTCAGCGGAGCGAGTCTTGGTCTGTCTTCCTTTCCGTTGGAGGAGCATCACACAGACTATTAATTGTATTACACATTAAGCCCAAGACACATTGAGATACATCATCACGTTTCTCCTACTGTCTTCAGGTGAATAGAAAATTCTCATCCCGAAGACATCCCTGAGGCCATGCGAATCGAAAGCATAGTTATAAGATGTTCGAACAAATATGACATTTATACAATGTTGCGTTTTGCTTCATACTGTGTGTAATGAATGAAACTAACCTTCCATAAATAGTAATCAACCTCTTTTGAATCTTAGGCGTACAATTCGTTGCAAGTGAAGTAAACGCCCCGCAGCAAGTTTAATCATCGTATCTTTACATTTTCTACGCCCCTAACATAGATTCGTGTACGGTAATTTATAAAATTTGAAGTCAAGAATGAATTAAAATAATATAAAATACGAATTGCGAATTAAACAATATATGAATATGAAAATTTTAATCATATCCATCAACAGCTTCAAATTCAGGTTGTGATTAACAAATAAAAATTGTTTTTTGTCATCAGGAGCTTATTCAAAAGGACAAAAAGCTCTTCTCAGTAGTGTGAATTTGCCTTAGTTTTATGTCGTAATTAGTAACTAAAATTCTTTGTGCTGTATTTCTGAATACCCGATTTCGTGATAACCATGAAATTTTCTTACTTGGTTGGAATGAGACTTTCATGAGAACATTGTACCTGGGGATTAAATTCCTCTGTCACTTCAAAACCGCCTGATACGGGAATCCGAGACGGAATTAATTTCAGCTACCGGAAAGCATATCAAGTAATTACTGTCTCGTAATTAGGGAACAGTTCATACATATTTCTCTCAGATGATTCTTTTGTCAAGTCGTAGATAACCATGTTATCACCGATACAGTCGTTTTTGTCCAGAATATCTGCATTTCTAAATGGAGCTTTCTTCGCTTGACACACGAATAACAAATGTCTCAATTATTTTGTTTACTTTTCCAGAGTGTGGACTTTGTTACGTGGAAAACAATAAATGAGGCCCGTGTGAAGATAAATTTTATGAAAAATCTCGGGATACAGTAATTATCTTTTTATACTGTGCCATAATGTGGGTTATATTTATTATCGTATCATTTTTAACCATCTTATTTTGGGAACGAGCAGGAAAATGGCTGTTTTAAAAAGTGTACTCTTTTCAATTATTTATTGCTTTGTTTCATGATGGGAACATATATAAGTAACAATGGCACTTTCCAAATTCATGAATGTACATGGCTCAAAAATGTAAGTAGATATTTGCCAAAGAATAAGCACAAAGGGGTTCATCTCCATTTTCGTAATAAACCAGTTAATTCATCTTCGGAAATTCAAATTTTCTCGTTTCGAGCACACAATTTACCTTATTTTTAACATAAGGAAAATACAAGTAGTGCATAATTATACCGTTTTAGAATTTGTAATCTATTTATCATTCATGGACACTTCATGTTTGCACTTTTTCTAACTTCTCGTTAGGTCATCTTCAAAATGTCAAACACGATTACAACGCTCTAAAAAAGGATTCTCGTAGGAGCAGGTATCCTTGACGTCCCCAGACGGAAGTGTGTTGAAACGGCGATAAGAACAAACAGATGGCGTATCGCGGCGTGAGATTACGAAAAGAAGCGCTTGTAGCACGTGCGAACTGTGCAAAGGCCATTCGCACAAGTGTCGACAGCGGAGGAACTACACCGCCCCCCCTCTCACGCACACGCACCATCGAGGAAGCGGTTCCACTGGGTGCGCTTCCCACCGCTCGCGTAACGCCCCGCGCCGCCCCGCGCCGCCCCGCGCCGCCCCCGCCCCGCGCCGCCCCGCGCCGCCCGCGCGCCCGCGCCGCCCCGCGCCCGCCCCCCGCGCCGCCCCCCCGCCCCGCGCCCCCGCGCCGCCCCCGCGCCGCCCGCGCCGCCCCCGCGCCAGGTCAGGTGCTGAGGACTCGCACGTGGCGCAAGCGATCGAAATCATGGAACGCACATAGCGGTACTTTATCTTCGTGACTCTCTTTGCAACGAAATAACGGAAACTGTTTATTCAATACGAAATGCATGTTAAATATGATGTATATTATATTTAATCTGTTCAACATGTTGCAAGCTCCTCTGACCGGGAGGTCCTAAGTTCGAGTCCTGACGGCGGCGGAAGGATTTTCGACACTAGCTTTTCAGCTACGTCGAATTGAGTCACTGTCTGGAGGAGAATTCTAGCGGGCCGGCTGCCCTGATCGGTTGTTTTCGGTGGTTTCTCCGATCAACAACAGGCGAATGCCGGAGCAGTACCCTACCAAACGGGCCACGGACCGCGCGCGATCTGTCCTTCCTCTTCCTTGTCATATCCTCTCTCCTTATACACACACACACTTACACCAACATGCACTACACTACCACATATTCCGGGAGATCGGTCGGGAGCTTAGAGCTTGTCCCGGCTGGGGCGGTGCCTCGCTGGTGGGAGAGTCCTGGTTAGGGGGACATCCCATTAGCCGACGGTAGGTCGGCGCCGGATCTCGCCATCCAACGTGGGAAGATCACCGCTATCTCCCGAGAAAAAGCATGCACTACACTAACGGGACTAATGACCAAAGCAGTTGACGCTCCCGGAAACACGAAAAAATCAATCAATCAAAAAATCTCGTGAGTTGCCTGTCGTCGTAATGGTTACTGCAGACAAAACAGACTGCATTGGTTATTCCAAGATTATCTATCGTTACTTCAGCTATAACCGCAGCTGATCACTAGAGTCCAGAAAAATATGTAGTATAAATCTTCAAATTATGTACTTAAATATGTAATGAAAGCTGTAAGAAAAAAAAAAAAATATGAATTTTAAAATATTCTAATTATAAAACACATTAAAAAATAATTAAATTTCAAAGAAATTTTAAAGATAATACAAGCGTTTTAAAAAATAATTTGCAGAGCACAAATTGATGTATACTGAGCAACAAACAACTTTCCCGTCAGTAATAAAAGCTTCGTCTATTGTCATTTAGGACCGTTGTTTGGCAGCCAGACCACGGGGCATATAATCAAGGTTATTTGCACCTTGAAGCAGACTAGACGCATCATATAAACTGGCGATATCTATGAACAGCAAACAATCACTGCGATACAATCACAACGATATTTTCGAAAAATGAATTTTAAAAATGATTTACCAATTAAATCACGTACTTTCAAGTCATTTGAAAGTAACCAGTCAAGTAAAAAGACGTGAAATGCAGGAAGTCTAATTTGTGAGTGTGTGAGTGTTGTAAATGTAATAATACAACTAAAATGAAACGTAATGGGTACGCAAATGTGTTCCCATCCTCGTTGTAATTAGCATGTTTCAAAAGTACGTAAGCGGCTCCTAAGCAGGCTGAATTTCAGTGGCTTCGGAAGAAAAATAGTAACAAATAAGCGATTTCATTTGAAAATTTACCACGATAGAATGAATATTTCGGTAATCCCATAGGACAGCTGGAATTGCACAAATATTTATTTCTACGAGTGTAATTGCTCTCATTGAATTCTATTCAACTCTGTATTTCGAAAGTTCAGAAAAACCTTCAGTCACTTCTCACCAATGCGTAGATGTGGAGCAAGGTTTTAGCACAAATAACAAAAAGCAAGACTCGATATTTAAAATGCAAAACTCCAAAATCTCGTAGAATCATCTCAATATGCTTAAAATCGTTGCAGAATTGTGTTCTTTCACAGTGATTGCTTATTTCTGCAACGTGCTGCATTGTATTTGAATGTTAATGAAATCCGGATTTTTTCATTTAGTTCTGACTTTCCAATTTCAATTTTTTAGTCTCCACCCAGTGGCCGATTTCCGGTGGATGATGATATCGGATTGTGCCGCCTTTTCAAATGAGAGCGCGACCCTCGAACGCTCGCGTGAGCTGGATTAAAACGATTGAGCATTGGCGAAGACTTTGGCTCTGGCGAAAACAATGACCACACGCTCGGAAAGACGATTTTCGGCTCAAAACTGCTAGCCTTGCGAATGGATAAGTGTACATGTTTCAATATATACGCAATATTCATAGTTGTTAGATGAAAAAGAAATTGGATATAATGTATCCTCTCTTATGAGAGTGATTTAAGCGAATAATTGGAAAATTCTTTTATCTATGAAATGCATTTCGTCCTCGATAAATATCGGATTAGAAATGGTTCTATGAATTCATTTGAATATCTCTCAGTTCACATGAATAATGTGATGCCAACTGTAATTAATTATTTTTTAGAGAAAACGTGGAATAAAATTACTGTCGAGTAAACTCGTGTCTCAGAGATGAAGTCGTTTGCCTTTCACCACTGACGTCCGGGTTCGATTCCTGCCGAATCTCATATGAAATTTGTTCCAACAAAACGAGTTTGGCTGCTTCACAAGGGCTAATCCAACCCCTGTGAAGTGTCCTAAACCCTACCCCTCTCCTTATTCCTTCTCGATTTCGGCCCCGGAGTAGTCACGCAGGGGCGTGTGTAAAGAGGCGCGTACGTGGAGATGCTACTTGGCAACTGACAACTGACAAGTGACTACTCTCACAGGTACCCCTGACGTTAAATCAGTAATGTGGTTGCTAATGACCTCGTAATTAATGTGATCTTAAATTAACAAAACAATTACTGTCTGTATGTGAAATATATTTGAAGCCTTGCTACTAATGGGAAATTGTGATAGAAAAGAAGAATATGTAAGCCAAACACAGATGGTAACGTTTATTTTTTATCAACAAAACTATATTTAATATATTGTGTATGTGTTGAATCATATTCACTTGAAAAATATATCTGCTATTTAAAATTTGTAGCTTTGAAACAGTTGTCTAATGAATCGCATTTATATAATCGGTGGCTATAGTTTTGTAATCGTTGCATCACACATCGAATATACTTAATGCACCTACAATTTAGTATTCTAATTTTGATCATACCTTTGGCCGCAACACCACTGTGCTGCTTTTCCTGAAAAGAAACGTGTAATCTCCGCGGCATCGTCTTTGTGCTGCGAAACTAGAGACGCCGCTAATGCTTGTTATTACACAGTGGCTCGTCTTCGTCCTCGCGAGCGCGCGGTAGCCTGCTTCGAGATTAAGCACGACGGTAACCAGCACTGGTCATTTCCTATAGTCGATCGATTAAATTAACCACGAACACAGTCATTGGATAAGCTCCGAAGGATTCAAGTATCGCGATTATTAATCAAAGGCGAACGCCAGACCGCGTCATGTTGGTTTTTTGGCCGCGGACAGGAAAATTCGGCGAACGGCGGGGAAATGTAATTTCTGTGAAGCGCACCCGGATGTTTGGCGTCGTCGTGGGGGTCGGGCCCTGTTGCCGGAGGAGGTTAGCGACCGGTTCGCAATCGCCCCCTGCCGAGATTCGGTTCAATACATAGCAGGCGCCATCGACAAGCCCAATGCGAAACGAGTTTTTGCATGGCCCGAAGTAGGGAATTGCGCCGGTGCGCGGTGAATAAGGAATGATTTGCGTGTTTTGGGTCGGAGGTGTTTCAGAATATCGCGGAAATGTCACGTCGGTGTACGGGGTTGTTGTTCTTCGCGAGTTAAATGCCCGTAGAGAAGTACCGTTATTGTCATGTGTACGGCGCATTTGGCACTGATACCTTTTTGTAATAGTGCCTTTTTGGTGTCTTTTTGCCGGCGGTTGGTTGTTTGTAGTATTTACTGAGGAATGATGGTTTTACAAAACTGATTTTAAAATAAAGGAACAACTGCATTATACATTATTATTGTTTGAATTATTGTTACCATTGCTCAAAAGTTTTGTTTTGTTTCATTGATGCCTCCATTTGGATTATGATTTATGGCAATTAGAATAATCCATTTTCTTGTTAAATGTTTACATGATACTATTGAGTTTAATATTTTTTTAAATGATTCATAAAATATTAGAAAGCAAAATTTCCAAGCACATACCCACCACAACATATATTTGCTTATACGAGTTACTAGTTTACAAACCAAATTATGTTAACATTAAAATATGTGTGTTTTCATAAGAGCTGTTGGGTTATGAAGAGAATATTCTGTTGAGCAAAATAATAATCCATATTATCGTGAACTTATACAAAACATTATTTTCCAAGAATTTAACACGGTCAGTAGCTGAATTAATATACCATTTTCCCGGCAGATAATCATTTCATATATCTTTTTCACTCATAATTTTACCGCTGACTGCGACATAGTATTACCGTCGATATACTTCAAACACAATAGACTTTACATAATACTAATTTAGGCATTGAAAAAGGAGTTCATTTATAAGAAACAAATTTTGTAATATTTTTATTTTCATTCTGTTTTTCGTATATTTCATAACTTGATATTTTTTTTTCTCGAGAGATATTTATACATAAATATTTGTATAAAGTCGAAAAACAAGAGAATAGGTATTCTTTTTGTCAATCATTCAAGATTTTGAAACAAAATACAACAGACTATCAACTTATTTTAAATACAGAACATCTCAAATTTTATTCATACACTGTATATCATTATTTTAGAGATTTTCAGCATAGAACAGTTAAAATATATTCAGGGTTATTTATTATTACGTAAATATACAATAAAAATAGGTTAACCAGTTTTCCTTGCCTCCTATTCTCTCCAATACAACCTTTGAAACTGCTTTCCAAGAAAAGTTTTAAAACAAATGAATAAATACATTTCAATTCTTCGCTCACAACTAAAAATAACTTTCAATTTCACGAGCGAAAATAGAACGTTCCCCAAACATACCACCGCCCCGTTGTTGCATTTTCGCCTGCTGCGACACTTCGCTCCAACTCGAACTTTTTGCAGCTTCAATATTTCGCGGAGTGCGCCCCGTGATTTCCCGAATGGCGACTTTTCCCCCCGGCGAGCGAGTCGCCAAAACCTGGGGAGGATTTTCCGCACGATGCGATGGAAGATGCACGAGGCGCTGGACTGGATGTGCCGGGGGAAAGCTTTGCCCGACGACGGAGATTGAAAAGGAAGGTTCAGCGACGCAGGGGAGGGGAAAGTGTGAAGGCGACGGTGTCAGGTTCGCAAAGCATCGGAGGTGAAGATGTGTCTGTGATAAGTAGGGAACGGATTTCCATGGAAGTACATGTTTTTACAAGAACTAGATACCTGCATTCAATTATGTTTTTAGAGTTTACATTACATTCTGAATGAATTAAAACTATTTTTATTTTACGTATTTTTACATATTTTGGTATAATTATATTTTACATAGAACTTCATATTTCATATTTTGAAACGAACATTCAATACGGTTTGCAATATGTATGGATCATCTTTCTTAAAATCAAATTAATGCTTTTATTACCACTATATCTCCGCCATAATTTGTCAAACTTACCTCCCTCCCTCCCTCCGATTACTGCGTACTTGCGAATCAAGAATGAGCGGATTTTTATGAAGGAAAGTAATTTCAACCACCTCTTGCTCATGTTTGAAATACCAAATTCATTACGCTATCGAAAAGTAACAAATATTTCCAGATAAAATTGTTGGGTTGCTCAATTTCGAGGGTGCGGTACATAAAAGTTACCCCCACCCCACCCCCCCCACCGCGGGATCCTTCACTTGCTACACTGTACTACTATTCAATTGTACACCGGCTCCTCTTGAACATTGTATTACATACTATGAACGTATTTTATATTTCGAATAAAATTCTTGTATGTGGTGAAGTCTAGTGTATGATTACTCAAGTAGGGATAGAACTTACTTTCAACCACTCCGAATACTTAAGTTACGAACTGATAGGAGACGTTCTATGGTCGGAAAATGCTTGTTGAAAACAATTTTTAACCGATAATGAATTTTTATTTTACATATTTTCTATTTTTCTTGCATGTTTTGGAAAAATAAGTACATATATATGTACATATTTTGCATTTTTTATTACAATAAACTCCGTTCCCTAGTGATAAGAGGGGCGATCGGGTTGTGAATGCCGCCTCAGGGGCACAGAGAACACCTGTACGTGCGGAATGTGGGCTACTTGATGAAGAACTACAGTGTCAGTTTCTAAACATGTTTCACGTAAATGTAGTGCAGAGAAAGTATTGTGATTTTAAAAAAGGATTTATATTGATATTTTCACAAAAATTTGCATTTTGGGGGCCCATAGATATATATATATATATATATATATATATATATATATATATATATATATATATATATATGGGCCCCCAAGATCTTTTTACAAAGTTCTTTCCCACTGTGGTCAACACTATCACCTCAAACGTACAAGCATACCCAGGATTTTTCAGCCGAACATTCCTCCAAACGATAAATTTTACAGGAATATTACAGCAAAGAAAACTAAATCTTGTGTTAATTGCTATCTGTAAATATTAAATTCTACAAACTTTTCTCTACTGTAAGCGAAAACAAAAAGTATGATTATTATTCTGCGAGATTGGAAGTGTTTGAAACAGAAGAAACTTTCAAGCATTGTTGCTAAATTCATGAATTCTGATGAATAATATTCAGGTAAATGTATTCGGCTTTGCTAAGCACAAGGATAGAAGGACAGTAATCAGCAATGTATGTAACAAAAAGGTCAATTTAACTTCTAATGTGGATTTTAGAAAAAACTAGAAAAGAGTCACGGTGTGCTGTGGTTCAAGCGGCGTGATGACTGATTTGCGAACGATAAGTGGAATTATTGGAGGACACTAGTGGCCTGCGCCAGCGAAAATGTAGCAGCGGAGTGCGTTGAAAAGGGGCTCATGGAGCAGCAAAAATTGGCTCTTCTGAAAAGGCAGGTGAGAAACTACTTTCGTTCTCGTCGCATGACGTCAACTGTGTGAAAGGCAGTGTCGAATTGAGTATGTGATTAAGTCGTAACTTCAGGTATGAGAAATTGCGGACTAACATATTCAAATATTGCATTTTCAGTCACCGTCGAAATCGTTTCTAGGTGTCTAACAAATCCATTGACATTATCTCATATGGCCAGAGGTTGCTTAGTTTTGCGTCAAGTTATACATATATTCGGAGTTAGTAATATAGATAATTTGCGATATTATGTTATTATTATTATTATTATTATTATTATTATTATTATTATTATTATTATTATTATTATACAGTACCAGAATATACTACTTTTTGTCATTTAATTTTAACTGCGAAATGTGTTTCAGGATGAAATGCGCTCAATTACAAATTTAAACATACGTATCTCTTTAGTACTTTATTCAGAATAATCTAATTTTATGCATAGGTAATTATTTTTAGTAAATATTTGCCGGAAGATAATTCATTACATGGAGGAGGCATTGGAGCAGGAAAGGATGTTGGGAAGCACAAAGACCGGGACAGGGCTGAAGATTTGAAAACGCGGGACGGCAGGAGGGGAGTAGGGCGAAGTGAGAGTGGGAGAGGGCGAATATTGATTGATTAATTGGTTGTTAGTAATTTCGAGCGCATCAACTTCTGAGGTCAGTAGTCCCGCAACCTCCCCCACAGGGACAAGTTCTAAGTCCCCGATCGGTCTCTCGGCATGTGTGGTAGTGTAGTGCATGTTAATGTAGGTGTGTGTGTAAGGGAAGAGGATAGGACAAGGAAGAGGAAGGAAAGAACGCGGGCGGTCCTTGGCCCGTTTGGTAGGGTACTGCTCCGGCATTCGCCTGGTGTTGATCGGAGAAACCACGGAAAACTACCAATCAAGGCAGCCGGCCGCATAAACGCATAGATTCACTACACTACCACACATGCCGGGAGACCGGTCGGGAGCTTAGAGCTTGTCCCGGCTGGGGCGGTGCGCTTGTGGTGGGAGAGTCCTGGTTAGGGGGAAACCCCTTAGTCGACGGTAGGTCGGCGCCGGATCTCGCTATCCACCAGGGGAAAAATCACCGCTATCTCCCGATGAAAAGCATGCACCACACTTATGGGACTAATGACCTGAGTAGTTGATGTGCCCAGAATCACTAATCAAGCAAACAAACAAGGAGAGCGTTGGGCGGAGGCGGCAAGGCGCAGGGAGCGTCTGCGGCAGACGGCGGCCGGCGCCAGCGGAGGGGCGGAAACGGGCCGCCAAGCCGATTTGTATGCGGAAGCCCCTCGCCCAGGAACGGCCTCGGCGCGGCCAGCGGCGCGCCCGCACTCCGCTCGTCACTTTCTCCCTTTTGAGTACCCGCCCCCGCTCCCCCGCCCCAACCGCCCCGCCCCGCCCCGCTCCCGCCCCATCCCCCCGCTCCAGTTCCCCGCCCCAGCCCCAGTCCCCGCCCCCCCCCGCGCAAACCTTACACGCCCCGCTCCTCCGTCCGCTCCGCCCCACCCCGCCCCTACCCCACCCCATCCAGTCCCCCCGCCCCACCCCGCCCACGCGCATCACTCGGCGCGGACGGAATCGAAGGCGGCGCCGGCGCCAGGAATGTCGCCCGGCGGCTTCCTCTTGGACGCGGCGCCCGCTTTCTATGTGCAGGCGCCGTTTGGACGCCCGCCACGTGCGCACATTGGCACGATATTGAGAGGGCTGTTTATCATTAGGGGCGGAAAACATCGCCAACAATAAGCAATAAAAAGTTCTTCAAAATGGTTTTTAAACCCCCTAAATAGAAAGAAAAATGAAAGGTAAAAAATTTGATCAAACCCAGTTTAGAGGAACAACTCGGGCTGATGGATGGAACAACTCGGGCCTTCCACTCTCCCAGTATGTGTGGTAGTGTAATGCATGTTAGTGTCAGTGTGTGTAAGGAATGAGGATAGGACACGGAAGGGGAAGGAAAGATCGCGATCCGTTTGTTAGGGTACTGCTCCGGAATTCGCCTGGTGTTGATCGAAAAAAAAACACGGAAAACTACCGATCAGAGCAGCCGGCCGCTAGAATTCTCCTCCAGACAGCGATTAAATTCGACCTAGCTGAAAAGCTAGTGTCGGAAATCCTGCCACCGTGGGGACTCGAATCTGGAACTTACGACCTCCCGGTCAGAGGCGCTGTAGTTACATCAGTTGAAGCCACAGACACAGAGTTGACCACAGACATGGCAGGCCAAATAGGGTGGGAAAGATGGGCGAAGAAGCGAGGCTGGTTAATAAGTGATTGTAATAAATAGATGATTGTTGCCAATGTGGCTGATCCTCGTAGTTTAAGTACATAATAATAAACTATATGCTGGAATTTGCTTGAACTCGAATTGTGTTATTGAACTAAACTTTCTGTGGTCCAAGATAAACATACGAGTTTTAATAAGCACTATAAATGTACTGAGATTTAGTAGTAATTGCAATTAATTTCTGAACGATGTCATGTTATGAATTTTCACTTTCTTCTTTTATTTTTATATGTATTTTTATATTTATTCTTAAATGGCATTTGACAAGTCTTCATAGGTATTTTTCCAAATAGTAGGGGCGTTTTGTTTCAGAGTTTTTTCAGTTTGTTTTTTCAAGATTCAGGAATTTGTCGTTTCAGAGGACGAGCCTTTCGATCCCCTCTTGGACGAACGTTGGCGTCAGCGATGTGAGATGCGCTTTGAAGCTCCTCAGTGGTCTGGAAGCTTTGGTCTCCGAGCCAATTCTTCAGTTGGAGAAAGAAATATTCTTCACTCGGCTTTAACTCGAGGCTAAACGATGAGTGATCAATCACGTCCCATCTGCTCCAGAAGATGTTTGATTGCAGTGGCACTGTGAGGTCAGGCGTTGTTATGAATGAGAACATTTTCAGAAGTCAGTAATCTTCTGTTTGAAAGTTTACACCTTCTCGGCTCATTCTTTGGTAAATTTCTGCTGCGCTGTTCCCATCTTGAGTGAAGTAAATAACATTACGCTGCTCATTTGAAATTAACTATATGATGTTGGTAGTGACACAGATTATAGTGAGACGGGTGTGAATTTGCCTGCTGCACATCCTCTTAAGCATCCTAATTGTGTAGCAGTTAAACGGCTCGATCGATTGTTGAAACTAGCAGGACTACAGCAGCACATAGTTTCTCGTTTTATTTCTGCCTTTTTGAAAATTAACGAAAATAGACCTGCGCCATTCTTTTAAGCGTCCTTTGTTCTTCCATTGAGAAAATGAGAAAAAATTGGAGCGAGTTTTGATGAAACCTTTTTAAAACTTTGCATTAACTTCAAGCAGAAATTACGCGAAAAATGCTCATATTTGCAAAACATAAAGAATGTAAGGATGTGGCCGTTGCTGTGCCAAGGTGGCGTGGTATGTGAACATAATGTGTAAAAGTGAAAGCCAGAAAGTGCAGGAAATAATATGTGGGAAGAAAGGGTCGTTAGAATGTGAATAGTTCCGAGAGATTCAGAATTAAAATGCCCTGATGATAGCTGAATTAAAGCCGAAACGTTGACAATTTAAATGTTGTTTTATTGACTGAAACTCAAGAACATTCCATACAATTAATCAACATGGTAAAAAAATCAAACACGTGTTACAATGTAAGAAAGTATGTGCTGTTGTATCACCACTAGTTGATGAATGGATCCAGAATATTCCATTTAATGCCCTTACTATTGAAACATTCGAACAATTAGACATGACAATGAAAATATAAGTATGAACCAACATTTATTTTTGACCAAATAAATCTAAATCTAATTCTGAACCAGTGATTTCCCATAGCGAAATCCAATATTGTAACATTGATGTCCAGTTATTGTTGAGTAGTGAATCGAGCAACATCGGTGCTAATTCCGTGAATCGTGTTACAGTTATTTTGAATTTAAACGTCTACGTTTATAGTTATCATCTCTTAGTGTGTACATTTGGCCAATTGAAGAATTTTATTAGATTATTGCAAAATTAGAAATTAGTACTTACCCAAGTATCTATGAACTTATGTGTTTAATCGGTGTTACTTGGGTAAGTACTAATTTTAAAAATTATTTTATTGTTCATTAGTTTATATATGATTTTGTATTTAGGTTGATGTTGATACATGTGTTAATTTGTTTACGTACTTAAAACTGTAGAACCACTGAGGATGGGAAGAGTGTTCCCGAAACACGTGTTTGGATAAATGTAATCATATTAAAAGTATAATTAATACTGTTGTGGTAGGTACCTCATTGACCCCAGATAGTTTATCAATATTGAATTGCGTGAATAATATTGATTGCGGGAACAGAGAGAGAGTTTTATTTAAACCACCAAATTAGACCTCGACCGTGTTCACTAAACACAGCGATGATTTGAGAGGATAAAGAATATATAATGTTATTAAAAATAATAAGTAATCCCATAATATGCCAATATTATGAAAGAAGTGTGGAGAAGTTTCTGTAAAAAACGTTTTACATATTTAAATTTACTTATACTTTGCATTTATATATAGCGACATTAGCGCAATCATTACTGAGGTAGAGCCGTATACCTTCAGTGCATTACAATGAGAGAATTTTGCCTTTTGATCGTGTAGCATGTTTATATGAACTCATCTCCACTGGCTTTTGGGCTTCTGAAGTTGTTCATTTTGCATTAGGGAATACCGCAGCGCCCGGTGCAGCCTGACAATGAGCTGCTAGTGGCTCTATCTCACTGAACCTACAGAGAGCCTCGGGCGAGGCGACTCAATGCAAACTCAAGTCTCCAGGGCACTAAGCCGCGGTTAACGTAGTTGTGGGTGGCGTTTACATTCATGAGGCGGAGTTAATAACGGCGAAATGAGCCCCCATATGAGTATTAAAGACGGGTATTCTCTGATATCCGTCCGGAGGTTACGGCTGGCAGGCGAGGGTCGTATTGAGCTCAATCGGGTCGGGCGGTGTATTCAAATGAGGCATGGCTGGCGAGGGAAGAGGCGGTACGGGCGATGAGATAGTACGTTTCACTGGAGCGTATTGCGATTGTCTTTGGAGTACTGAACGAAACTCAGTATCAGGTTGCAAATAATAATGCCAAAAAGAGACTGCCCTTTAGAGGTCTAAATATAAATTTCTTCTATATTTTTGTATTAGAAACAGATTAGGAATATTAAATCAGATAACTATTAATTAATCTATTTATATACGTTACGAATATTCATTATTTTCTTAAATCATAATATATTTCATCGTTTTCAAATATTAATTTCGAATTTCCCAACAGTTTTATAAAAAGCATACATAAATCGACAGACATCAGGATATAAAAAATGTTTTGGAGTTCATTTAATTAGAAGCTAGCAGACGTCGCTAAATGTTTCGTTATACCTAAAATACGCGGTTAGAAGTTTACTTTTCTTACACCGTGTAAAATTCCAAATATTTGAGACACAAATGGAGAATATTTTCTCGTGACTTATAAAATTCGGTTTTGTTTTGAGTTTTTGTCATTTGAATATACTCCCACTCTAATTCAACTTGATTAATTTCTGCCATAAAAATATTTTTGTTGGTTTTAAAAATTATAAAAGATAATGTATCTTCAGATTATATTGCATAATTATTTGTATCGCATTTATGAAAATTGGTATTACATTGTACCTTTCTAAAGTTATAACGTAGATATAACAAAGTTGGAAAGTTACGAATATCATTTCATGAAACAATTGGAAGTTTAAAAGGCAATGTATCTTTGGAAACTTTGTCAGCTTTTTAAGTTTGCGGTCACATTGGAGAAACAGAGTCATAGAGAAATACAGAACCTTGAGTCACAGAAGAATCAGACGCAGCATCATTACATGCATTTTCATGTAGAATGAACTAAAATAACACAACATGAAATCCAATGTGCGAATGCGTTCTACTCAACCTACAAGTTTACTTTAACAATGTCGTGTATTTTATTTTTTCTTTGGAGAGTTGATTTGGGTATGTTGAAAAAATTCAAAATATGTATTTAATAGAGAAGTGTACTAAACAAAGGTCATTTACAAAATTACGTTACGTTAAAGTTATGTTTAACTTTATTTTAAAGTTGGTGTCTCCAGTCGATTTTTTGCCGCAAAGTTTTATTTTTATGTTGGAATGGGAGGAGATTTACAAGTATAATTTTTATAGCGTCTAAATGTTGTTTACACATTTTGTTACCGTTCGTTATAAAGTATAATGAAAATTGAGAATTAAAGTTTCTGGGAATACTGATCATTTTGACGTGAAAAAAATCGGCTCATTTTATCACAGTCATCATGATGGTGCTAAAAGATACGCTTATTTGGTTTCTGATGTTTTAATTCCCTTTTTTGAAGATAGCTTGGATCCGTATACTTTCATGGTCTTGTTTTTTCTGGGACCTTAATTAAATCTATTCCTGCTCATTATTTCTTCCCTTTATTGAAAAAAACTCACCATTGTCTAAACTTTTCTGAGCGTCTCAAAGAAAGATAGCGGAGATAAGAATGCAGTTTCTTTGTTCTTTAAACATAATACTTCAGAGGCGAGCATTAGTGTTAAGCTTTCTTCCTAGTTACAAAAGGTTTTCCGTAAAGGTGGAATTGCGTGGGAGATCTCCCTGAGAACAAAAGAACAATAACTCCCTAAAGTCCGAAAATGACTTGTTAGCGTGAAAATATGTATTCAACATGTGTGAAGTGGCTAGTGTGAAAATAACGCCCAGTAGCTGGACCATCATTTTATTCCTCTCACATTTATTCATATCTGGAAGATGATTTTATAATGCGCCGTCAACAAAAGAATTGTGAACATGCTCGAATTTTGATAAGACGGTGGGTGGAAGAAAGCATCAGTACGTAAACTCTGCGTAGTTTCGCGGATTAAATAACACATCTGCAAATATTATAAGAATTGTAATAACAAAATTTCTTACCTTTCTTTGACGATATAGTGACATTACTTTTAAATTTTAAAACGTGCTGAAAATTACACTGACATTGAAACAAAACGTAAAATTATAAAAAAAACATTTTTTCGTCAATTTTGGAATCGTATATAAATGTATTAAAATATAAATAATACACATAAATAATAAATAATAATACACATTTTTACTGGATTTTTAAAGAAAATACCGCAAAATTCCACCCAGAAGTGCTACTTGTTAACTTTTACATCTTTATCGTCACATTTTTCTCCGTCTCCGAATGAGATGTTCGCCATCTGAAACATTAGAGAGAGAACATAATATCTAACTATATACTAATTCAGTACTTTGCAAGCTTCCGTGTAAGTCGTCACCGGGCTTCCTTTTTCAAAGAAAGTAATACCGCCATATCAATGGATATATACATATACTGCCATACGGAACTAATACGGGGTATATGTGGTATATCCACATTCATGGATTAGCATATACTGCTCATACGGACCGCAGTAGCTAAAGGGCCCGGAATCCCGTCTCACTCACACATCCACATCCACAGCAGCTTCTATGTTGGCCTGTCAGAGAGACTGCGGAAAAGCTTCAAATGTATGTGTCCTCCTTCCAAGAAAGGGCACAAGTTCCTTGCTAATGGAATGCTAGCAATGAACCATCCAGGGCCTTTGTATAAAAAGATGCCAGCCAAATTGACGTCTTTTTCTATTCTGTTAGATGTGTATGGACTACCGGCTAGGGCGAAGCTCCAGATACAACCCATCTCGATACTTTACCGATCTCCCCTCGCTTTGCCTAGGTGGATCGTAAGCGCGAGTCGAATATAGTACCTATTTCTACGGACCAATGTGCCTCTAGAGCCCAGCAATGCTTGGTCCGGGTTGGTAGTAAGGTTGTTCCGAGAAAGTCGCACCATTGTGACACATCTCTGGTACAGCTATCGGTCGAGTTTAGCTCCGAGCCAGCTATTTGCCTCTATTTATGGAGCGACTCTGGCCGACCTTGGGTTTGAGCCCGACGGTGGAGAATTTTCGACATTGGCTACATAGAGGTCGAATTCAGCCGCTGTCTGGAGGAAATTCTAGCGGCCGGCTCTTCTGAGCGGTGGTTTTATCTGACCAATGCCAGGCGAATGCTGGAGCAGTTCACAAACAAACATGCTACGGACCGCGCGTTATCTTTCCTTCCTCTTCCTAGTTCTTTCATCTCTTTACACATGAACGTACATGCACTACACTAACACACATCTCGAGAGATTATCCGCGAGCTAAGAGCTTGCCTCGATTTAGGCATACCCTGCTGAAGGGAGATACCTGGAGAAGGAAACCCCCGTAAGCCAACGGTAGGTCGGCGGATCGCACTATCCAGCATCGATTGGTTTGTTTTTTTCGTGTTTCCGGGCGCGTCAACTGCTTTGGTCATTAGTCCTGTTAGTGTAGTGCATGTTTGTTTCTCGGGAGATGGCGGTGATCTTCCACCGCTGGATGGCGAGATCCGGCGCCGACGTACGGTCGACTAGTGGGGTTTCCCTCTAACCAGGACTCTCCCACCAGCGGGGCACCGCCCCAGCCGGGACAAGCTCTAAGCTCCCGATCGGTCTCCCGGAATATGTGGTAGTGTAGTGCATATTAGTGTAAGTGTATGTAAGAGGGAGAGGATAGGACAAGTAAGACGAATGAAAGATCGCGCGCGGTCCGTGGCCCGTTTGGTAGGGTACTGCTCCGGCATTCGCCTGGTGTTGATCGGAGAAACCACGGAAAACTACCGATCAGAGCAGCCGGCCGCTAGAATTCTCCTCCAGGCAGCGACTGAATTCGACCTAGCTGAATAGCTATCCAGCATAGAAATAATTACCACTCCTTCACTACGCGCGTTAACAAGACTAATCTTCATAGCAGTTAATGTGCTCCGAATAACAATCAATCAATCAGTCTCGTAAAACTTGACTCTACACTCACACTAAATTCCAGCAAATGGAAAGGAATTAGAGAAGGATTCGGGTAAGGCGCAATATATGTGTAATGGGACTGCACACTCTATCGCAACGCAATTGAGAACACGTACGTTGTTTGCGGGATTAGCAACCAGAGCCTAGGTACTTCCTAGGTACCACAAGCCCCAGAGTCACCAGGCCGGCTGCAGAGAACAGTATCAATGCCAAATTAAATTCCAAAAAGTTTTCTTTTTGCCTGAGAGATCTCGTTTGTCCCAAAAACGCTATTGGGAAACATTTTACTAGTGAAAATACTGAAAATCACTGTTTGCATGAGCTTACATGAACGCTGATAGTGTGCCACTTTGTCATTTGAACCTGCATACTTTGCGGAAGCGTCGTGGTTTAGAACTTTCTAGAAAGTAATAATGCCAGGTTTACGCAATCTGGCGTTAATTGATATTGCATGAACTGTGCGTAGCTCGCCCCTGGAATGGGTCTCGCTTGCCAGGTGTGTTTGCATGAGTAACGCGCTGCTGGCCACCGACTACTTCCTGGCCAGTGGGTGGCGTCTGGGCACTAGGGAATGCGAGGACAGCGTTAGGTATTTTGGAGATGCGCCAGACGGATCAAGTATTCGAATATCATCTTCTTCAACTATGTAGACGGGCGCCAATGGAAAAGCGACCCTCAATTCGAGGAGCAGCTGAAGCCTAGTGTCAGACCGGTTGCTAATATCTCAAGAGATTTTTCACATTGTATTATTTGGTTCTCTTCTTTTTTCCTATATATTTCCACTAGTCTTGCTACTGTTGTAATGCTTTTTAACATTAAAAAGTAAGTTTGTTTTAGTAGATAATGTCATAGTGGAAGTTCCACAAACATGAACAAGGGTATTGCGTCTGAGTATATGCTGTACTATGAATTTAGCACAAATTAATTCTACAAGGATCTGGATGAAAGTTAATAGTCAATTTAGTCAGCAACTAGGTGGTATTATTCAATATACCTATACATGCATGCTCAATATAAATGTGGAAGATTTACTAATTATATTTTCTCGATAATATTTATAGAATCTTTATACTTCTCATTTTCCGTCAGTGTAAATTTTCTTCAAGGTAACACAACTGCACTTTGTAATTAATCTAAAAAATATTCTAAAACACATCTAAAGCCATACATCAAAATATTTTCAATACTTTAATAACAAAATATCAATTACCTTGGGTAATATATTTTCTTTTCAGATCATTACACCAGTTTTGACATACGAACCATCTTCTTTCAGGTGTGTGGAATCTAAATCTCTATTCAGTTCCTCTGCATCACATTAGGATTTGGGGCAAAGAGGAGTGAATGGAAACTAGAGAACATTCTACAGGAGTTATGTGAGTTCGAGTTTCTATTTTATATTACATTTACCCACAAAATAAAATATATTCATTCATAATGTAGAAGTTCATCATACCAATCAGGTGTTCGATCATTTTCCATTTAAGTTGTTAACTGTTTATGTACTAACCAATTTATGTATTATCCAATTAACTGTTTCTGTACCTGTTTCTATACAATTAGACTGAGCATCCAAGAAAGTAACATTAATTTTAACAGTGATATTTAATGTATTATTTACCATTGGACTGTATAATTCTAAACAATATGTAACAAGTATTGTATCCATTGATCAAATGCTGAGATGGCCCCTTGTGTTGCTTCTGGGCATACATGTAACTTCATTTTCTGTGCACGTCTTCTAGAATTCAGTGGGAAATACAATTATTCAAATTATCGTTTCCATGTTGTCGCGGCAGGAAGAACTATTTATGAATAATAATTATTTATGATACGAGTAAAAATTGGTATTTTATTTGTCTTTGATTCATTCACAGTTTTGTACCAACATTTTCATCGTCTCACTTTGTGCTAAAAATTGAATTTTTGCTAAAAAAATTTTACACGCTGTGAATTCCTTAAAAGTGACCTTTTCCAGCGCTTTAAAAATGTTCTATGAATTTAAAGAACTGTGTTCAGAAATTATTGAAGAAGGAGGCCTTCACCGCTATCCATCTGGCCAGACGAACTAAATGAGCATTTATAGTAAGCTTGTTGGTAAAAGTATCTCTCCGTTGAAACGATCGGGAATGGGTCCACCTGAAGTAAATTTCTGTAAGTCTGAACACTTATTTTCAAAGAAAGGAACAAATCTACATTAGTAGAAGAGTGCAAAAATGTTATAATTGCTACTACAATAAATATACGAAAATTTTCTGTGAGAAGAATTTTGTGAATTAGAAATGCTCAGATGCAATTTCATGTCGACACGATTAAAAAATTCCGTGCAATGTAACTTATTGTCCCATTGTTAATCAAATTATATATGTCTTATAAATTCGGTATTCCTCAAATTCCTGTTAAAATAAATTTCCAAAAATATTTGTATAATTGAAAGTTGGAGAGAAGAATTACAATATAGATAAAAGCTTGTGTTTCTCATATACTTCGTCTCTCAATGCGTGTTTGGTAAAGAAGTGTGTGTAAAATTAACACCTGGCTTAATCTAGTAGGTTAATTGCCCATCGTCGTTACAGGCGCAAGTTATTAGTTTCTGCCGCAGGTGGCGTAGTGCGTCGGGGGGAGGAGAGTAATTATCTGGGAATTTGGTCCTCGGGCTTGTGTGTACGCACACGCACTAGCAGTCTGCTAATTGCACTAACATGAGCGTAATAGTTGGTGGAAACAGAGCTATGATAATTGGATATAATACTACGAGGGGAATATGTATAGGTACTCGGAAACGATGCATAGGCTACGATTAAACTACAAGAAATTATGATTTTTTATGCGATGAAATATACAGATTTCTATTAACAAGAAGAGAATTAGAGGATTGTTATAACTTCGAACTCTTCACAGATGTCCTCTAAACAGATAAAAGGAACATGTCATATTTACGTATTAATTCAGGAAGAAAAGGATTTCAAAAGCTACATTTAAAAAATCCCGCATCCATTTGCTAATTTTTATCACCAAAATTCCTATAGTTGCAATGCTTCAAACGCCAAATTGTTCTCTGGAAAGTATTTCACTTAGCGTTGAAAAAACAAGCCTTACCTGTTTTAACAAATAAGCAGCAGCATTACTTAATTATTTTTATATCTATAATACAAAGACAATTAATTATGTGAGATTCTAAAAATGTTCTATGAATATTGCCATCCAAATGGTTAAGAAGTATTATTCAATTTTTGTATGAAGCTAGCTAACTTTTGTGCAACTTATTCCTTAAAAAAAATTGTGTTTTTAAAGTGAATTGGATAAGATTATTTTTGCAATTAACGTATTTTATTCTTTTAAATTAGTGTTTATATTCCTAAAACGCTTGACTGAAAATAAACCCAACCTCGTAATTATTACTCTTAAACTCAATTCTTGCGCTGATTAATTCAGTCATTTAATTTTTCCAATACATCATTATTAATCGTCTCATTATTAGTTGTCAACCCCTGAGGCTATCAGAGGCCAGGAAGAATCTAGGTTATCGTCAAACTCGTGACTTACAATCAATGAAAGATTCTTTCGCGACGTACTTGTTGTTGGTTTGAACGACAGTGACGTGTCGTTAATCACTGACACGTTTGCGCCGCGTTTCCAAGTAAAAAGAACCAGTACCTGAAGCAGTAACATTAAGAACAACAAGTTTATATTGTTAGTTTGCTAGAAGCCGTGGCCTTCACGAGAGCAGACAAAGACGCACGTTAAAGTCTGTTATAAGCGAAGACCATGTATTATTTGTTTTTGCCTCGGATGGCACGTGAAAGAATCGCTGCGAGTTACATAAACACACACAGCCACTATTTGTTAGCCAGCAAGCATCCTTTATCTTACTACCGAGGCGTACTTGTAAACCAATATTCAAGTATCTTGATTGGATGATACAAGACCACGAGGAAAACGCGCGAACGTGAGCGAAATTCTGCAGGAGGCGTAATTTTTACCGGGCAGACATTGTATTTGTTTTTAATTAAAGGGCTAGCGGTTCGGCGAGCTTCTTGCGAGTCTGTCGCCACAAGGACGGCGCGTGCTCGCCCGGGCAAGGCCGCCACGCGCCTCGCTCGTTCGTCTCCACGCGGAGGGCGGCGCGGGGCTCCGCGTCAGGGGTTCGCAGATGAGTTGAGGCGGTCGCTTCTAAAAAGCGCTGTCTGACATTGACGGCGGAATTATTATTGTTCGCTGTGAAGGAGAGGCAGTAGTTCTGGTTATATTCAGCGGCTTAGTTTAGGTCAGAGCCACCGGGAGCGGTGGCTCAGCGTATCAACTGATGGTACTGCAGTGTCTCTTATGAGTAGTGCCACTGCTGTGCACTGCAGTTCGAGTCCAGCCAATGGCAAGATTTTCGACACTAGCCAGGTAGGTCGAATTCAGTCCCTGTCTGAAGTAGAATTCTAGACGCGATGTGATTAGTTTTTCCGATCGACACCAGGCGGATGCCCGATCGGTACCCTAACAAACGGGCCACGGACTGCGCGCGATCTTTCTTTCCTCTTCCTTGCTCTATCCTTACCCCTTACACACACTTACACTAGCATGCACTACACTACCACACATGCCGGGAGACAGGTCGGGAGCTGAGAGCTTGTCCCGGCTGGGTTGGTGCTCCGCTGGACGACAGGTCGGCGCCGGATCTCGCCATCCAACGGGGGAAGATCACCACCAGCTTCCGATGAAAAAACATGCATGACAGTTGCAGGACGAGTTGAGTAATGATCTCACGAGTTAACGTGCTCGGAATCACAACCAAGCAACCTACTTCAGAGCCAGTATCGCCGCTCTCTCTGCAACGAACCTGACCGGGTGATCAGAGGGTTCGTCTCGAAGATGGCGAATTTTCGACACTAGCTAGATAGTTAAGTCCGATCCAGATGCTGTAGAATTCTAGCAGCCAGCTGCTCTGATAGACCGTCATCCTCGGTTTCTCCGCACAATATCAGGCAAATGCCGGAGTAGTATCCTAATAAACGGGCCACAGACTGCGCGCGATCTTTCCTCCTTCCTTTTATTATCATTTTCCCGTGCACACACATACATCTTGATGCACTACATTTCCATACATGTCGGGAGCTTAGAGGTTATTCCGATGGGATGAGGGAAATGCAATGGGATGAGGAAAATGCGCTCACGGAGACGTGTAGGTGGGCGCCAGATCTTACCAACCAGCAGGGGAAGAACACCGCTATCTCCCACTATAAACATTCACTACACTAACGGGACTAATGGCTGTAGTAGTTCATCAATCAATCAATTTCGAATAATGCACCGGGAGCGGTAGCTCAGTGTCAACTGATGTCACTGCAGCGCCTCTGACCGGGAGGTCCTAGGTTCCCACTCCCCACGGCGGCAGGATTTTCGACACTAGCTTTTCAGCTAGGTCGAATTCAGTCGCCATCCAGCGGAGGAAGATCACCGCCATCTTCAGAGAGAGAAAACATGCACTACACTAACGGGAATAATGACCAAAGCTGTTGACGCGCCCGAAAACACGAAAAAGTCAATCAATTAATCAATCAAATCAAGAACTTTTTCAAGAACGTTAATGAATGGCAGAAATAATTCGCGCTTAAGTTATAGCTTCTACTTCTCGCTGTTTCCATTGAATTTTCCTGAGAAACGCTAAATGTCAGATACGATTAATTGATTACGAGAAACGTGAAATGTCAGATACGATTATCTTACATATCCGTGGGGTAGTGACATATCCGAGGGACAATACCACGTTGAATTGTTCCTTTGCTGGTAATAAGGGTGACTGTACTGAAAGGAGCAAACTTATATAAGAAATCAGGAAGAAACATAAGTTGTTTCTTCTATTGAAGTGTCTTTTTTTGTATAAAAGTACCCATAAAAATAAACACTCATTTCTGTAATTGGGGCCATACACAATTGATTTTCGTGTGTTTTAAAAATATTGGGATAAATCAAAGAGTCGCGAATCATCTCGTGGATATATTGACAATTCTCCAAGAAAGTGATATTTAATACGACTGTTTCAAAAATAAAATCTGTAATGCATTCAAAATTATGTAAATTCAACACATAAGTGAATAGGAGAACATAATGAACTAAAAATAAAAAAAATGTTAAATATATGTTACGGATAATGGCGAATGGTCTACTTTTTATAAGCACATTACTCAGAATGAGTGCATAAATATGGATGTAAACATCGATACTACTTCGAACTTGCGCCGAATAAAGGCACCCTTAGCACACTGTCCCCTGTCCACAACTGTGACGAGGAGTAGCGGCTAAGTCATAAACAGGGATCGGACTGTTGGTGGGAATTTTGTAAGGCTAGAGAGAGGCAATGTTTGGATCTAGTATTCCATACACAGTCGACTCTGGTTATAGTGAACTCTGATATAGTAAACTCTCGGTTATAGTGAACTCTGATATAGTGAACTCTGGTTATAGTGAACTCTGGTTATAGTGAACTCTGATATAGTGAACTCTGATTATAGTGAACTCTGATATAGTGAACTCTGATATAGTGAACTCTGATATAGTGAACTCTCGGTTATAGTGAACTCTTGGTTATAGTGAACTTCAGTCACTGGTCCCGTTTCACTTACATTACAAATAAGCATAAGAAGATTAGTTTATAGTGGACGTGAACTTGGCTAATAAGAACCTAGGAAAGAAGTCCTGGAAATTAATTTGATCTCATATCTTATTAGGCGATTGAAAGAGTTTTCGGAGAGTGGGGTGGTGTTTCGACAGTGAAAGGGACTTTGAAAGCGCAAAGACTGCATTACAATACTTAGAGACAGAACAATGCCGAATCAAGGATGAAGAGATCCCGAACTCTGGATAAGGATCTAATGAAAAATGTACGAAGCAAACAATTGAAAATAATTGATTTTTTACGTAGAAATTAAGATTTTAAAATTATCAACTCATGCTGTAAATGAATTTAGTTGTTTATCAATAAAATCAATTATTGTGGAGAAATTCCTTTTTAATTTTGACTTCATCGGATGTAGTGAACCTCTGATATAGCGAACAAAAACTCTTAGCCCCCAGATGTTCACTATAACGAGTCGACTATATTTTCAATGTCCGCATTTTGATTGTTCTTTTTTTTTTATTTCTTACGTTTTTCCTCACCTTCATTTCTGCAATTCTGTATTCTCTCTCTTCGTCTGCAACTCAGTCTGCCATCCCCTCCCCTCCCCTCCCCGGCGACCCGTCTGCGCTAACGAAGTGACCGCCGAGACAATCACGTGCGCGGGGTGCGCGCGCACGTCGCGGCGGCGTCATATCGCATTCAGAACGTAACGATTTAATTACGCGCGCGGGGCGGCGCGGGGGCGCGTGCCGCTACTCCAAGTGGCCGCTTGCGCCGCCAGGGGCGCAAGAAGCGCCGCCGCGGGGCCTTGGACGCGCGCCGCTGCCCCCTCCGGCGGGACAAAGGAATCAGCGACAAAAACAGGAATACATTAATAAGGTAGAAAGTGCATGGTTCGATTAGTAAGTGGTTGAGAAACGAATTAGCGGAATAATAATTAATAAATTAATAAAATAGTAAGTGCTTGATTGGATTAGTAAGTGGCTGAAAGAATGAATTAGTGAATGAATGATGGGAGTGAATGAATGGATTAGTAAGTGAATGAATAATCAATGTGAGTGAATAAATTAGTGAGTGAATGAATGACCAAGTTTGTGATAGATGAGCGAGTGAGGGAATGGATGGTCGACCGAGTGAGTGGGTGGAGCGAACGAGTGAGTGAATGAATGAGTGGATGGAGTTTGTGAAATGATGACTGACTGGATGAGTGTGACTGAATGGATGAGCGAATGAGTGAATTGATTAGGGAGTGAGTAAGTGAAGGATGAGCGTTCGATGAATGGGTAAGCTTGCGAGTGAATAAATGAAAATTGAGAGAGTGAATGGATAAGCGAGTGAGTATAAGAGTGAGGAGTGCCGGAATCCTGCAAAGCTTAAGTATAAAAATGAATGAATGAATTCCTAAGAAATAATCGTACAACACCCACCGTCGTTTCTCTATTTAGTTGCCATTTAATGAGTAAATATCGCTGTCAAGAAAATTGTAGATTTGTTGACATTCATTTCATAAAACAATTCAAATAATTTCATTCAAGTAAAAGTCACTTTATTTTCTGCATTATCTCTCTATATCCGAAGCAAAAAAGCGTTATATGAATGAAGTACTTTCATATGCAGATGTGTATCAGATTTGTTCCATTGCTAATCATGAAGATTTGTGCATTAGTTTACCTTCCAAAACTCTTGTACGAGATAGGATACCCCCTACTTACAAGAATACCTGCAGATCTGAATTAGATTAAACAGGGAAAATTCCCTGACGGATGACTAAAGAACGAAGAACGCTTCGCATTTATCGTACATAAGCCTAGTGAGCTCTATTTTCTATCAAAATATTGCCAATTTCATGGTTTCCTTGCTTCTTTGTAACTTAAACATTGGAGATTCCAAGTAAATTACTCTTTGCGTCATCATTTCAAATTCAGCATATTATAATAACAGAAACTAAATTAGCAAGTGCACTTTCAGTCATCTGAATTCCTTACCTGCTCCATTTCGAAGAGCAGTCTTTCCCAACGTTGGCATCACAGAACAGGTGTAACGCCGTCTTCTCTTTTCACTCCGAAATGGGATCATCAACTCTTTAATTCTGAACAACTTTGCTTTAAACGTGTTTTGTCCATTAATGACCCATAGCTTCTGCTGGCCGGAGATACCAACTGCACGTGATGTAGAAGATCATAAGCTAGTCTTCCGGTGTAACGTAGTTGTATGATGCCGGTAGATAGTCTCTTCTGCCACTGTGCCATTTGCCCAGCTAGAACGCGGACAGCGCCCAGCGCGTGGCGGGCCTGCGGCGCCGCCGGGAGACAAAGAGCGCAGCTCGGGCGCTTCCAGGAACGAGGCGGCGGCGCCACCGAGCGCCGCTCCGCGACCACAGGCGGCTTGGAGGGGCTGCGCGGATACGCCCAGAGCACCATCATCAGGCAGGGCGAGACGGGCAGAGGCAAGACGGGGGCTGGGAATGAGCGGGGACGAGAACTGGCCGGGACGAGGCGGGGTGAGAAAGGACGGGCGGGACGAGATGGGCTGGGAGGAGCCATGATCAGGGGGAGCGGTGAGGAGCGGAGTGTGGGAGGTAGGGCGAGACGGGGAGGGACAAGACGGGATGATGGGAATGAGCGGGGACAAGAACTGGCCGGGACGGGCGGGACGAGGCGGGACGCGGCGCGACGAGGCGGGGCGAGGCGGGAGACGCGCGACGCGGTGGGACGAGGCAGGACGAGATGGGCTGAGAGGAGCCATGATCAGGGCGCGGGACGAGGCGGGGCGAGGGGGGGGGGGGAGGCAGGGCGAGGGAGGGAAGGACGGGATGGGGGGGCGAGCGGGGACGAGAACTGGGACGAGACGGGACGGGGCAGGACGGACGGACAGGACGGACGGACGGACAGGACAGGACGGACGGGACGGACAGGACAGGACAGGACGGACAGGACAGGACAGGACAGGACAGGACAGGACGGACGGACAGGACAGGACAGGACAGGACAGGCAGGGACAGGGCAGGACAGGGCGAGACGGGCAGGACGGGCAGGACGGGCAGGACGGGCGTAACGGGGCGAAAGCGGGGCGGGACGAGGCGGGACGAGATGGGCTGGGAGGAGCCGAGAGTAGCGGGAAGCAGGGCGAGGAGGCAGGGTGGAGGCCGGGAGGGCGATGCAGAGCCAGGAGTAGCTCCAAGTGGAGCGGGGTGAGCGGGGTGTGGAGTGGGGTGTGCGACGGGACGGCGCGGGGCGGGGAAGGGGGGGGGGGGGGAAGGGAAAGGACGGCGGGGCGGGGACGAGGGTGTTGCTTCCTAAAGATGCGGCGCCAGAGGGCCCTACTTCGCAGCGTCTGCTTCCCGGAACTTTCACTGTTACTCAGAATTCTCTTAAGGGCAAAGGGGAGAGCACAATTTTGAGTAGATTTGAGGTTCATTAATGCTTGATATTTCAGTTTTTCTTGACTTTATGTGTAAAATATTTAATAATATCCGCACAAATTTTGAAGTCTCTAATTGTTGAACCTACATTAAAATTCGACTTATGTTACTCATGCTGTCATCAATAAAGAGTGTTTTTTTGAGCCATCTTAAATTTTGGGGGTCCGATTCCTATGGGTACTTCCACTCCATTACAAAGAAAGTCCTGAGACGTGCAACATCTTGAACTCTATGTTAAATTAAACTGATTACCTCATATTCTCTGATGAGGAGCGAGGGTTTGGTTTTCACTTGCGAAAATTCCAGAGAAAAGATCACCTTGGCCAAGAAAAAAACATTCGGGATCCCCGATTTTGAACTGAATTTAATTGAATTGATGCCTTATTTTACTAGTCGAGACTCAAACCATGAGGCCTGCTCTTCCGTCTGGCGCAAATTTCGCTAAGCTCCTTTCACCATTAGCGAAGAAAGAAGGTATTTTGGGGCTACGAAACCGGCGATTTAAATTTATCTCAGATGCTTCTTTTAGTCTAGAGGATTTTTTACATGCAGAAAATTTACTAACATGGGACAGCCGACTTTATTTCCCCTCCGAAGGAAGGCATACGAAGGATTTTTTCGTCCTTCAAACCCGATCGAAGCCGTGGATTTTTAACTCGCGAACTTGGGTATAACAGTCCCATACGCCAACCGTTACACCATCGCCGCCGATTCTGCATTTCGTCGAAGGCGTTATGAAGTTAAGCGGAGTTGTATGAAGCTCACTGTCGGTGTAGAAATGCGTTGGCTCTGGCGGACGTGGAGGCCCGTTGCTCCGCCGCTGCCGTCTGGGAGGCGGCGCCAGGAAATGCCGCGGATGCCCCGCGACAGCCGACCGTCCACGCGGCTAACGACGCCGACGCGACGCCGACAGTAACAGGCCATCACACGACGCGGCCGGGGCTTCGCATTACGCTCGCGGCCCCGCCACGCCACGCCACGCCACGCCACGCTCTCTCTCGCGTGAGGCGCAGTTCTTCTTCTTCTGTGGGAGATTTCCCGAGGCTTATTCTTGATACGTTGTTGAGATGTAGTGAAGGATATCCTTGGGATCAGTTCATGAATGCCGTATTTATACGAATCTAGTGCGCATCTTTTTTTTTTTTAACAAATGCTGCACTCAAAATCGTGGTGCGCAATAGATTCGAGTGCAAATCTGTTCCGTAGAATGTCGTAACTTCATCCATTTTCTTTTTATTAACTGAAAATTCATAGCTGAATTTCTGAAGTTCAACTTAGTTTATTTTATCATTGGGCTATTATTCTCTCTTGGGGATTGAGTTACGATATGCAGGACAAACAGAGAACATCTTATAATACTTCTTTAAAGCGTGAAGCTGTGAACTGTAAAGAAGTTAGCAGTAATGTTGTTAGAATGCTAAATAGATATACGATAAATCCATTGTTGTATTATACATTATTATATATATATATATATATATATATACACATATATATATATACAGTAATATACATACATATATTACCATACCTATTATTCTGTCATTGATGCGCATTACGTTCGATACAAAACCTATTTTCATAATTTCAAGTATGAAATATTGGTTTGCGAATTAGATTCGATGGCGCATGACCCTCGTGTAAATGCGGTAAATTTATTAATTGTACTCGTAGTTTGCCGGGATTGATCGGTATAATTCTAATAATAAAGATTTTCAGATTTTTATATCCCAAAGTGTTATGCTTCAACGCCGGAGAGTGCTATGTCTCGCCACTTCCTTCTCGTCACATTTCCTCGACCATACGTTGCATAGAGGAAAATAATTGGAATAGATTGAAAAGATTCGAGATCCAGATATCCGTGGCAAAATACATTTTGACGATCCCTGAGACGAAAAAAGAGTTATTTACAACCGTAATTGGATCTAATTATGTGTGGACAGATGAATGAAAGTGTGACTGATTGTGTTTCACGCGACACTCGAACAGAGTATATTTTCAGCTTTAACTTTGTACATTTTTCAGGGTTAAAATCTCTTGGTTTCGTTCCAATAATCTAAAAGATTGATGCAGGAAGTGAGGTGATTCACGACGATTGGTACCAAAAAACTGAAAAATCATAAACATTTCTTCATCCTGAAGTATACGATTGATTGATTGTTAGTGATTCCACGCACGTCAACTGCTAACGTCATTAGTCCTGTAAGGGTAGTGCATTTTTTCCACGGGAGATGGTGGTGATCTTCCCCCGCTGGAGGGTGAGATCCGGCGCCGACCTACTGTCGGCTAGTGGGGTTTCCCCCTAACCAGGACTCTCCCATCAACGGGGCACCGCCCCAGCCGGGACAAGCTCTAAGCTCCCGACCGGTCTCCCGGCATATGTGGTGGTGTAGTGCATGTTAGTGCGTGTGTGTAAGTAAAGGATGAGGATAGGACAAGGAAGGAAAGATCGCGTGCGGTCCGTGGCACGTTTGTTAGGGTACTGCTCCGGTATTCGCCTAGTGTTAATTGGAGAAACCATGAAAAACTACAGATCAGAGCAGGTGGCCGCTAGAATTCTCCTCCAGGCAGCGACTGAATTCGATCTAGCTCACAAGCTAGCGACGAGAATCATGCCACCGTCGGGACTTGAACATAGGACCTCCCGGTCAAAGGCATAGCAGTGACATCAGTTGATTCCCTGAGCTACCTCTCCCGGTGTGAATTGTCAGAGCTGGGGTAATGAGATGTGTCACAGTCCGAACTATAAAAAAAAAATGTCTGGTCCATTACTTTCTTGGTGACAAATGGCGGGAACAATAATTCCATTTTAAATGAAAATTAATAAATACTTTTTTTTAGTTTTTTCTATCCTTCTGTAGATTGAACAGTGACATAGGCTGTCAGCGGGTGGGACTTTAATAATTTCACGAGACTGAAGAGACAAGTGAAGAAGGTATGCCGCGTATGTTGTAATAGGCGTCAGTAGATGGCGCTGCTGCCAAGGCCAGAATTTTCCCATTTTCACGAAGCAATTTTTTTTTTTGCATTGATTGCTTGGCCCATCTCTCTCAAATTATTTACAATGATGGTCGGATTTCGTTGTTTTGCGGTCACTATTAGTCTTTCAAAACAAAGATTGACTTCGCTTTATTTATCTTGTATGTTTGCTTTAATAGAATGAGGTTGACGGCAGAGTTGTAGAAATCCGACTCTCAATAATTAATACATTTATATTGATCATGAAGGAAGGTTTAATTTCATTTTTATCGCCTATTTTACTTCTTCTCCTTATTCTCTTTTTTTCTTATTTTCTTCTTTCTTTACTTCTCCTATTCTTCCTTTGCTTCTTCAACTGCTGCTATTCCATCCGTTACTTTTTCTTCTCTTCGTATGCTTGAAGGGATGTTTCCGGCCAGCAATTGAATACTGGTTGCCTTAACCCGCATTAGGCTGGACCCAATTAACATAAGAGAAAGCAACAAAATAATCTGCTGAAATCAAAACAATCTTCGTGACCTATGAAGTAAGAAGATTTCACAGAAGATTATGAAATTTTTTAAAATATTTTGATAAAATTATTATTTATTTAGAGATGTAAAATATGTTCATTTTTGCTGTTTATTTGTTTTTTATTCACAAACACACACTCAAAGTTGTCTAATACCAAAAACGTAATTTTTATCTGGTTCTTTCACGGTATTTTACCAAACTCTGGATTATTCGAGAAATTGTTCATATCCGAGACAGTGTCGATCCCAATTTCCTCGGAGAATGGCGAGTCTTGTGTAACGAAAACCGCGAAGGTGGAAGCGACGGGAATCTCGGCCGCAGAGCTGCGTTGCGGTGGCTTCGCCAGCGACGCGCTGTCTACAAATGAGTGCGGCGCCTCGCCTGGCTGCGCGTCCAGTGCGTCGTTAGGTCTCATCCCAGCGAGTCGCCGCCGCCGCCGCCGGCCCTTACGCCGATTCCTGGAAGATCGCGCGCCGCCTCGAGTCATCGTATTATAGCGGACCAGCCGCCTGTTGTGCGTTAGAGAAGGGATGTCCAAGAGACCCCACCTAGCAATGTTTTGAATAGCACTTTACGCCGTCTAGCGTTGCCGCTGGCTCTGCAATGACTCTGATCCAGAGGCCCAACGGTGGAGGATTTTCAACACTACCTCTATAGCCCCCTCGAATTCACCCGCTGACTGGGGGAGAATTCTAGCGGCCGGCCGCTCTGATCGGTAGTTTTTTCGAGGTTTCTCCGATTAGCACCAGCAAATGCTGGAGCAGTATCCTAACAAACGGGCCACGGGCTGCGCGTAAACTTTCCTTCCTCTTCTTTGTTCTGTTCTCGTCCCTTACAAACACACATACACTACAGTACTACACATGTCGGCAGGCTACATCTTGTCCAGAAGGGGGCGGTGTCCCCTCTGGGCGAAATACGCGGGTTAGAAATCCCCTGCAGGCCGACACGTATGTCGGCGCAGGATCTCACCATCCAGTAGGGGAGAAACACCACCACCTACCACGATAAAAAAAAACATTTACTGGTCTAATTTCCATAGCAGTTGGCATGCCCGGAGACGCCATCAGTCAATAGTACAATAACAAAAGAAAGTGATGTGGAAAGTGAGTCACACCGACAAAATCTAGATAGAATACAGAGAAAGGGACAGATTTCCTGAGTTAAAACGGTAAAGTTAGTCACAGGAATCGCTGGGTGATGATGATAATAATAATAATAATAATAATAATAATAATAATAATAATAAAAACAACAATAACAATAGCAGCGAGTCTTGGTGATCTATTGTACAGTTCGCCAGGAAAGTCTCTCCGCACCGAGTCTAATCAAGGCCTCCTAATACAAATTGTATTTATGTTGGGAGTATTGCGATCACTGACAAACAATTGAAGGGGACAACATTTCCGTCCTCTGTTATGATTGTGGCCAGTACGCAATTTATGTTTTCTCTTTTCTTTTATTACAAGCTGCAGCTCGTGCTACCAACATAATTTCTGTTGCAAGCACTCTCACCAGCAACATTCCTCTGCGTAAAGACTTTCTTTGCGCGCTATATTTAGTTCAACCGGCTTAGAAAAAATTCAACTCAATTTTTTTTAAAAAAATTAATATTTTGACGGAGCGGCAAAACTCACAAAATTTGGTCAAAGAAAAAAGAGATGTTTGAATGAAAAAACATATGTAGCGAATACGCTAAATTTCGTTCTGATTTGGAGCTAAATAACAGCAATTATATCTTGTATTTATTGATCTATTTATTATTATGTACCACTATGTAGTTTATAATGTTTTAATAATAGTATCTGGCAGGAAAATTACCCCTGGGATTTGTTCAAATGCTAAAAGAGAAATATATCATGTGTATGACGTCAGTTTCTACAGTGGTGACAGATCATCAAGATATTTTACTTTACACGAAGCCCCTATGGCATTTTTTAAATTTTCTGAAAAATGGCTGTAATGTTTTTTCTTTAATTTTATTGAACGTGAATTGATGAAAGTGAATTGATAAATGTACTATAATTCTGATTTTCATTAGGAAATATAAAATTTTGAAAATTTCAAAGGTTGAAATATTTTTCAAACCTGCCCTAGACTAGTTGTTGAGTACTAAGTAGTGATACCAAGAAAGGAAAAGCTTGGGTATCCCAAGCATTCCTCCTAGTTTGTAAAGGAATATATTCAAACAACATAAAGTTTCACCTTAAAATAACACGTGTCATATTTCATTTGAGAGTAAGCTTCTCATCCCTCTTATGGAGGCATTCTGCACTCATATCTCTCGCCAATTCAATGCGATAGCTAACACTGCACATTATTACGGATATGTAAAATGTATTCTCATTCTCATCAATCGTTCTTTATAAAAAACCGGGAGCGGTAGCTCAGTGCATCAACTGATGTCACTGCAGCGCCTCTGACCGGGAGGTCCTAGGTTCCCACTCTCCACGGCGGCAGGATTTTCGACACTAGATCTT
This sequence comes from Teleogryllus oceanicus, assembly GCA_964035755.1. Taxonomy (NCBI): domain Eukaryota; kingdom Metazoa; phylum Arthropoda; class Insecta; order Orthoptera; family Gryllidae; genus Teleogryllus; species Teleogryllus oceanicus. The sequence goes on along the minus strand of CAXIVR010000008.1, from coordinate 67,403,288 downwards.
CAGCTAGGTCGAATTCAGTCGCTATCTGGAGGAGAATTCTAGTGGCCGGCTGCTCTGATCGGTAGTTTTCCGTGGTTTCTCCGATCAACACCAGGGGAATGCCGGAACAGTACCCTACCAAACGGGCCACGGACCGCGCGCGATCTGTCCTTCCTCTTCCTTGTCCTATCCTCTCCCCTTACACACACACACACACACACACACACACACACACTTACACTAACATGCACTACACTACCACATATTCCGGGAGGCCGGTCGGGAGCTTAGAGCTTGTCCCGGCTGGGGCGGTGTCCCGCTGGTGGGTGAGTCCTGGTTAGGGGGTAACTCCACTAGCCGACGGAAGGTCGGCGCTGGATCTCGCCATCCAGCGCGGAAAGATCACCGCCATATCACGAGAAAAAACATGCACTACACTAACGGGACTAATGACCAAAGCAGTTGACGTGCCCGGAAACACTAAAAAATCAAATCCAATCAATCTTTAAAAAATACCAGCCTGTAATATCTCCTTTATGTTGACTCTGGCACTCTCACTAGGTTTTGTTACTGGGTTAAATGTTAATCACTGATTTCGATCATGTCTACCATAACCCTAGACTAGCAATAGACATTACCTACATTTTCAGTATCTATTGCAGGAATTATGTTAAGAGATCGAAAGTGAATCAAAGACATTAAAAACTCAGTCATTTTAAATTATGTGAGAGGAGGAGATACATGGCTCATTCTCAGAGAATACATGAGAAGCGTCTCTCAGAATAACTGTTGAACTACAGAGCACCTGGAGAAAGAGATTTGAACTACCTAAGAAAGAGCTCGGATAAATGAGTGCTAGAAGCTCGTATTCCTAAGCGAAAGCAAAGACTTATCATATTATTAACGTGATTCTATAAATAATAATGAATATGTAGTGAAATTTTATGATTTTTAAAAATTGATAACAATTGAGCAAAAATTCTAAATTAACTAAATGCCATTTTCCCCCTTGTAAACGAACATGAAAACTTCAATAAGATCTGAGAACATCTTTTTGGAGTATCATTCTTTACCCTGAATCTAAAATTATATTTGTTTCTGATTTTCAAAGATACGATGAACAGCATATTAGGAAATAATGAATTATTTTTAGCAAATGCTATTTATTACAGATTTGCAAATACAAAATGATGAGCAAGTCACAGGAAAACATCGTAGAAGTCCATATTTTAATATTTGAATGAAAGTCTTGTACCACATTCAAAATATTGGAGTAAGGTTAGGATCAAAAGTTTGAAGAATTCCAACCTTCATCTTCATTATATTTAAAATACTGAATAAAACTGCGCGTTTAATAAAAGACGTAAATCTGCACTTGTAATAAACCAAATAAGTTTTACATTTTTGTACTGCACAAACATCACAAATTTCTCAAATATATTCTTAATATTTCGCTGAAAATCACGAAAAACGCCATTTAAGAAATAATAGCTGTTTCATGGACAATGATTTCTAGAGAAATGCAGGTTTTGCCATTTTACGACATTCTCCTCCAAGTATAATGACACAGTTTATCTTTTCAATGGTTTTTTATCAGTGGTTTATAGCATTGTTAAATAAAAATAAGAAAGGGTAGATACCGCTCTCCATTTTGTACCAATGCAATGATTTAAGTGCATGTCGTTTTGAACTGTCATTAGCGCCCGCATTTTTGTTACAAATAATAAACGTTGCCCAGTGACATTATCTTGTTTGATTGGTTATTCTTTATGACACTACATCAAATATAAAATATAATTAAATTTCAGAAATATATTGGATCAGTGTACCCTTTCTTTCCGTTTTCATTACTTACACAAATTTCCAAAATTCTAGTAATGAATACAAAACAGGAAAATACGTATATTTTTTCATTTTTTCAAACATTTTAGCTCTCTTAAAATTGTTTTTGATGAACAACGTAAAACATGCCAGAATAGACTAGAGCTATTACTAACTCTTGACTGTCGTTTATATTACAAATGCTTTTTACACACTCTTAAAAAACAGTTCTGAGAATAGAACAGAAGGAACATATTGTACATTGTCTTGATTTAAGAACACCCTTGTAAATGTCAAAAATAATTTCTAGCTCTTCGAATTATATAAGATTTCTTTACTTTTACTTGTCAATCTCTCATTGGTTTTTGTTCAGACATATTTAATTATCATTCATGAACAAATTCATGAAACGCTTTTTATGGCTTTTGAATCACACATTTGGACCACTAGTTGCACTGGGCATTCGTATAAATGTGTACTCATCGCTATTCTCCGATAACTCACTCCTAGTGTTTATTCGTTTGGTTCTAAGAGGATCTCTTCAATTCAAACGGCTTTCGCGAACCGTACCAGTGCGCCCAAAACAACTTAAGTTCGCAAAAGCAGCACCAGGCTTTTGATAACCCCACTGGACTCTGCTTCCCCTGGAACAATCGGCCGCCAGCGGAGTGCGTCGGTATCCTCGTGGGCCGCTCCTGTACTTCCTTCCGCGCCCATCCCAGCCTCCCCGGGTCCCGTGGGAACGGTGCGGCTGGCGGCCGGAAATTCCGGAATGAGGGAGCGGCATTTGCCAACTCGGAGCTGCTTTGCCATTCGCGATCGAACGCGCGCCGGACAGAGCTTTCGGGAGTACCCCAGGGGCGGAAGCAGGGGCGCATTTAAAATTTATTTTTCGAACGTCGTAAACCTTTTCAGAGGATTAAAAGAATTGTGCACGAATTACTTCGTTTAAAACATTTCTATTAGTTGGAAAATAAAAAAGTATTGGAAATGCTAACATTCGGTTTTTGCATTTTGTTGCATCATTGGTGATTTGTCTTTAAATTTGTGCTTGAAAGTGAAAAATATGTAAGTTTTAGGCAAAAATTCAAATTAGTATATTTTGGTAATCACATTATCTAGCATCAATGTATAACAACGAAAAAACTATTTTTCAATCAGGTTCATTCCGAAACATATGTACATACATACGTTAAATCTGTTTTTCGATGACACCCTTCTCTCTCTTTTACTAACAGTTTTGATTTTTGCATTAAAGAAGTAGATTTGAATAAAAAAGTTAATTTAATTTTTCGTGAAGCGAACAGTACGTTTAATTTCCTTGTATTTTGAAACAATTCGTCTATGAGAATTTTTTTCTAAAGTATACTTTTTCCACTAAAAAAATATTTATCTGTAAAATAAATATTATATTGCATGCTTTGCATAATGCACAATTATTTCATTGAAAACTTTCGATGTGTTATTACTGTAAAATACAGTACTCGCCACAGTAAGTCAAATTGTTCTGGCGTATTGCCTTTTCATTTCTGGCATGTTCACACGTACGATTTGTTGAAATACATTTTTGTGAGCACTCTGGGAACTCCACATATAATATTCTGTGCGAAATTATCGAATAGAAATAACGCTCCTGCGAACGAGCGGAAATGAGTTTTTAGACATATGGACTGCATTTTTTTTCTGAGTAATACTCTATTGTGTGAGTGTTCTGACCTGTGAGCTTTTTGCCAGAATGGGAGTAAAAACGTTTCTCGGGCCCTTCAATATCGTGCCCGCGAGCGTAAAAAAGTATCACGTTTTGTTGAAGAACGGGTTTCCGACTGCTTCCCATTCCCATATTCTAGTTTCCAAGCACTTGTAACTTTCTTCTTACATCCTTTCTTTCTTTCTTTGACAATGGAAGTTGACATTGTCGTCACAAGCAATTTTTACATCGTTGGAATGATCAAATCAACGAAATGTTGTTTTTCAAATAATGGTACATAGAGGTTATACAGAAAGGCATCTCGTACTAGTTAGTTTTCTAATCTCTTCAGTCTGCGGTAGCTTTTTGGTTTTGCTTCATCCTCTTCCCTGTTTTTTAACGGCGCCTAAAATATATTTTTTCACATTTTCTCATTTTTTCACTCCCGTAATGGTTGAATTGAAATACGACAATCACCGATATGGTATTTGTAGTCTTTGTTTACGTAGACATCTGTTCTACTGGCGGATGAAACACATCCGCATTCGAGGCAGTTTTTTCTGGTCTGAGAGTAGGAGTGTCGTTTACCGAGAGACGAAACACAGGATGCCTGCAGGATGACTGTGGTAACTTTAATATTACGAAGACATTGGCTGTTACAACATTTCAAAGTTACGCAAATATAGACTGGGTATCGACGTGCCCGCAAGTGTACTGGAGAGTTAAAACTTCGATTTTAAAGATTTCATGAGTTGGTTTAGGTAAGTATTTTGCAGGATTAAAATTGCAAATTTATATATTTTTCATAACAAATTTTCCTCCGGCCTTATTAGTGATTACGTGCTTACCATTTTTTCCTGTTTGCATCAGTCGTATAAAAATATTTGACAACGTTGAAAAAGTTAAGATTAGAAAAATGTTTGAAAATATTTTAATACATATATGGTATCTAAAAGCAAATTTCAGAGCAAACTGAAGTGATCAGATAGACATAAAACATAAAGACAAGAAAATATCATGAATTGTTTAGTAAAATTAACAGTACTTCTATAAACAAACAATTCCAAAATAAAAATTAACAGAACCCTTATTCATTGCAGTCACCAGTGACCTTGGTAATATTGGCTAACGAGTTATTTATTACTAGTATTTAATTTTGTTGCAATGATAAATTACGAACCTTTACAATACATCCAAAAAATTCCTCCTGGGACAACTGTATATGTTTTGTTGATATTTAGAAGGGCTTGGGTACTGTAACAAGAAGAGTCACTGCGGTGAAAATCAAGATATTTACAAGTATACGTATTTACATACTCAGGGAAGCGTGATATAGCCGGTGAGACTAATTTTCTTGGTGGTCCAAGTCCTTCAATTGAAAGTTGTTGTATTTTTTCATTTGTAATTTCGACTGTGACTTCTCAAATCTCACCTTCTTCTGGATCGTCAAATAGTTATGTCATTTTTCATTGAGGATCTTTATTTATTTATTTAAAAATAAATAAATAAATAAATAAATAAATAAATAAAGATCCTCAAATCGCAACCCATAAATGTCTTAGGAACAATTCTCTTCAAAACTTTTCACGCTTTGCACAGAGTGCGCAGCAGAACATAACTTCCATTTAGTTTCTTTTAGCGCCGCGTCCTGCTATGTACAGAGCTAACGGAACCAAAACAAAAACATCAGCTTAGAAATTCTGATAGAGTACAGTACTGTACGTATACGTGTCAGTACTGGCAGAGTTTTGCTTCGTCCGCGAAATGCATTTAACATGGGCAGGAGAAGAGACCGGGCTTACACGCGGTCGGAGTGAAAATGGCAACGATGGAAATTACGTTAAAAAACTGGCTAGTGCGATGTGTGGCAGCCATAGAAGAGGAACTGGGAATATCCGATCCGCACCTGTTGCGATCAGCAGAGACCGGACTTTTATATAATTACATATTTTTTGTCTTTCTACTTACCGTTCTTAAATTGTAATCTTGGCGAATCGTCGCTCTTCTAACACAAAGTCCAAATTTTTCGTTAGAGATTTTTACATATTTACATAAATAGCACATTTTTGCTATTTTCACAAAATATATTTTTTATTTTATCAATTCCTTCAATTTTATTACATTTTTCTATGAGAGGAAGTAGTTAAAAAAATCTGCATTTTTTTCTACTTAGATGATGTGAAAATCACTAACGCCGTCTTTCTGGAGGGGAATGTTACACGCTGCAGTGATTGTTTGTTGTTCACAGATATCGCCGGTTATATGATGCGTCTAGTCTGCCTCAAGGTGCGTATAACCTTGATTATATGCCCCGTGGTCTGGCTGCCAAACTACGGTCCTAAATGACAATAGACGAAGCTTCCAGTAAGTCTGCCAGTAATAAACTGACGGGAAAGTAGTTTGTTGCATAGTGTACATCAATTTGTGCTCTGCAAATTATTTTAAAACGTTTGTATTATTTTAAAAATTTCTTTAGAATATTTATTTGTCATTTCGTGTTTGTAAATGTGTTTTATATTAGAATATTTTAAAATTACATATTCCGATTTTACATATTTATTACATTTTCTTACCGTTTTCATTACATATTTAAGTACATATTTTGAAGATTTATACTACATATTTTTCTGGACTCTAGTGATCAGCTGCGGTTATAGCTGAAGTGACGATAGATAATCTTGGAATAACCAATGCAGTCTGTTTTGTCTGCAGTAACCATTACGACGACAGGCAACCCACGAGATTTTTTGATTGATTTTTTTTCGTGTTTCCGGGCGCGTCAACTGCTTTGCTCATTAGTCCCGTTAGTGTAGTGCATGCTTTTTCCGGGAGATGGCAGTGATCTTCCCACGCTGAATGGTGAGATCCGGCGCCGACCTACCGTCGGTTAGTGGAATGTCCCCTTAACCAGGACTCTCCCACCAGCAAGGCACCGTCCCAGCCGGGACAAGCTCTAAGCTCCCAACCTGTCTCCCGGAATATGTGGTAGTGTAGTGCATGTTAGTGTAAGTGTGTGTGTGTAAGGGGAAAGGATAGGACAAGGAATGGCAAGGGAAGATCGCGCGCGGTCCGTGGCCCGTTTGGTAGGGTACTGCTCCGGCATTCGCCTGGTGTTGTTCGGAGAAACTACGGAAAACTACCGATCAGAGCAGCCGGCCGCTAAATTCTCCTCCAGACAGCGACTGAATTCGACCTAGCTGAAAAGCTAGGGTCGAAAATCCTGCCGCCGTCAGGACTCGAACCTAGAACCTCCCGGTCAGAGGGCTGCAGTGACATCAGTTGATGCACTGAGCTACCACTCCCCGTCAACTCACGAGAGAGCAGTCAGAAGTTTCGTAATTATTTTGATGTAATTGCATTATTTGATTACTGTGTTGATACTACGAGCCAAGCGAATGTACATAGTTTTGACAATGCTGCGCTGGCAAAAGTGCGTTGCTCACTTCTTGGTTGAACTGGACGTTTTGAAATAATAGCTGAAGTGTTAGTACAGCAGAAAATGCAATATTGTAATATTACATTGCTGTTTTTAATAACGCGAGAAAGTATGCGCCGTTGTAGCAACAGTAGTTTACTCACTACTCTAGCAATTCAGTAACATTTTAAGTAAGTTATTTTTCAGCTGTGGAGATATTAGAAACGAATCCATTATATTAATTTAAATAATGGTTGCTGTGAGAGACAAAACTAGCAATATGTAGGTCAACTTCTGTTAAAATCCCCTTTAGGTAATTATATGAATTTCACCAACTCTTGTTAAATCCATCTCTTTGGAATCACAATCAAAAGTAAGATTAATGAAAAAACTGCAAGTACTATTACTTGTAAGTACTGGAGCTGTAGAAGAAAGCAATTAGTACGCCACAATATTTTTTTTCACCTTCTTCCTTTAACTGAAATACCCCTTCCTTCTTTCGTATTTCTTTGATATTGTCAAGATCTTAATTTCTGCAACGCTGACGTAATTTCTTTTTTGGAGTCTCTCCAGGTGTTTGAGCAACAACTCTCTTTAAGGTTTTTATCCGCATTCAGAATTTCAATATTAAACTCGTTTCATATTGTATCAAAAGAAAAGAGACAGTTTTGGATAAGTAAATGACAAGCCATACTCTGCTATTAGTTGTTTATTTACCTCCTTTAACAACGATGATTCTGGTTTTGATGTCACAAAACCCAAGTCTATATTTCTTTTAAATGTTAAATTGTGAACGTCTACTTTTATTTTATTAATGTTTACTCAAGAAGACTTTTCCACATCACAATCTACGAACATCTTACGATCTCTGTAAACTTGAATAGGCTTCTTTGGTTTCCATGAGAACTCTTCTGCTAAAAGAGAATGAATTACCTGGTGCTGATTAAGTCGTCCCATCAACTCATTAACTGTTATTATAGGAACAATTTGGTAATGTTATCATATCGATTTCCGACGAAATATAGAAATCTTCTTCTTCTTCAATGTAAAAACTTGCTCCCATCATCATGTACTACCAAAACAATGCAAATTCGTATGTTATTATATAGTTTGCAATGCAATGATATCACTGAAATAAAGTTTAATATTTGGAGTTAACGCATTTTTTTCACCAAGCTCGTACGAAGTAATACACTTTTGCTCTCTAATCTTCCACCGTTAGATGATGAGATCCAGCGCCGACCTACCGTTGGCTAGCGGGGTTTTCCTCACTAGGTATGTCCCATAATTGGGGCACGGCCCTAGCCAGGCCAAAGTCTAAGCTCCCGGCGGTCTCACGGCATGTGTGATAATATAGTGCATGCAAGTGTAAGTGTGTGTAAGGGGTGAGGATGGGACAAGGAATGGCAAGGGAAGATCGCGGGCGGTCCATGGCCCGTTTGTTAGGGTACTACTCCAGTAGTCACCTGGCATTGATCGGAGAAACCACGGAGAACTACCGATCAGAGCAACCGGCCGCTAGAATTCTCCTCCAGACAGCGAAAGAACCCGACCTAGCTATCTGGCTACTGTCGAAAATCCTGCCGCCATCGGGACTGGAACCCCAGGGCAGAGGTTTTGCAGTGACATCAGTTGATGCCCTCCCGGTGGTTGCCTCGGGTACAACCTTACGTCGTCATAACTTCCGATGCACACTGCGAGCCGCCGTCTACCTAATGAGCAATTCCTATGTGGACGCGGATTTTTCGCGCAGCGTTTTCCCGCGTCCCTGCGTCGATTGTTTCTTGGCTTCGAAATACGTTTATCGATAACTGTCGTGGCTCGTTGCTCGTGTGAGTTACGGCGATTGTCGATGTGTGTCAGAGGTATCCCATCGATGTGTCAGAGGCGGGTTTCGACGAAGTGACGTCAGGTGCAGGCTCCAGGATGTGTTCCAAGTAACCTGGCTATTACAGCTGTTGTAATCGTACCTCAGGAAACACCCCCATAGCGAACATACCATACGCTTCACACCTTTCTATTCATAGCCAGGCTATTTGGAACACACCCTGCAGCCTGCACCTTATATTGTTATGGGCCCACCGCAGAGTATACTATCAACTGATGTCACTGCAGCGCCTCTGACGGGAGGTCCTAGGTTCGAGTCCTGACGGCGGCAGGATTTCGACACTACTTTTCAGCTAGGTCGAATTCAGTCGCTGTCTGGAGGAGAATTTAGCGGCCGGCTGCCGTGATCGGTACTTTTTTCGAGGTTTCTCCGATTAGTACCAGCAAATGCCGGAGGAATACCCAACCAAACGGGCCATGGGCCGCGCGCGATCTGTCCTTCCTCTTTCTTATCCTATCCTCTCCTCTTACACACACACACTAACATGCACTACACTATCACATATTCCGGAGACCGGTCGGGAGCTTAGAGCTTGTCCCGGCTAGGGCGGTGCGCTTGTGGTGGGAGAGTCCTGGTTAAGGGGAAACCCCACTAGCCGACGGTAGGTCGGCGCCGGATCTCGCCAACCAGCGGGGGAAGATCACCGGCATCTCCCGAGAAAAAACATGCACTACACTAACGGGACTAATTACCAAAGCAGTTGACGCGCTCGGAAACACAAAAAAATTAATCAATCAATCAGAGTATACTCTACGATGGGCCCATAACAACGTAAGTTTCTATACGAACCTGGGGCGAAATACTTTGTAACGATGCAAAACATAAAAAAAAGTTTACCAAACTGAAATTTGCCCCTTTTGGTGCCACCGAAGGAATGTTATTTTACGAAAAGTAATCATGGAAGCCCAATACAAATATAACGTTACAAATAATATTTCATTAAAAATATCTATATTATTTCCTCTAATTAATATGGAATCCACAATAGTGTCGTTGATGTCGACTTTTATTATACAAATCATTCACTTCATCTTCCACAATGTATTGATGACCTCTGTGGGAAAACGCTTTCCTTAACAACCTTAAAAAAGAGCAATAATCCAAAATATAGTTTTAACAAAAAATCTAAATGCTCTGAGGTATATTTCTTTTGCACATATTCATAGAGACCGGAATGTACCTCCGTTAATCGATCACATGTTACAATTAGCGTGTCATTACTACCAAAACTTAACATACCTGTTCAGTTATTCAGACTAGGAAGAAAGGCAGTATGCCGGTGCGTTAAGTTGATTCCCAAATGACAGATATAAATCACCGTAATGTTAAGGGACTGTTAATTATACTGAAATTAATATATATTTGTAGAAAACTTCAACTTGAATTAAGTTACCGTATTTATTGTACGAGTAAATATTTAACGCAATCGTAATTTCTTAGAAATAGTCGTGAAAGTCTTTGATGGCCATTCCAGAACTTTACATATAAATATCTGTAAAAATCTTCCTCGAAGACCAAAACGATTTGTGTTTTCTAATTAATAAATTACTTCAGTAGAGGAATCCAGTAAATGTACTTGGACCCCATCTCGATCGGGTTTTTGTCCAGTTTCCCTGATCCATTGAGCAAATGCTGAGATGGCCCCTTGCTTTGCTTCTGGACGTAAATGTAGCTTCGCTATGCGCACGTTTTGTTGAACTTTCCTTTTGCTTCTAGTGGTAGTAGAGCTTAGGGTGAATTTCTATTTCGTTAACAATACAGGAAAATCTAATCTGTTTGTTCCTTTACTGTTAAAAATAAGTTTTCTGTAATTTTGCAACGAAAATATCAAGTTTTTGAAATGTTAATCCCTCGCTTTTTTAAATTTATTATTATTATTATTATTATTATTATTATTATTATTATTATTATTATTATTTTTATTATTAATATGATTTTTCATCTTTCAACTATTAATAGTTAAATTGTTGGGAAGGGATTCTGAAACTCAAGAAAGCGTGCGCAGATGATTTTCTCCCCCATACTTCACATACAGTTTTTGACTGTTTTTGACTAAATAAATAAATAGATTACCGTACAGACATAGCATTATACTATTATTAAACCACAATTATAATAATTCGCAAAAATAATTTATGAAGTTCTTGTCAAGAAACGGCATTTGTGAGCTGACTCAGGTAATACAAAAATGATTTGAATCATTTAATTGCAAATATTGCATTAAAATCTGACATATATACATTTATATATCTTATTCTTACCATTTTATAATGTTCTTGAATCAATTAAATTTGATTTTTAATAAGTTAAAAATTTAATTTCATAATTATAAAGCTTCATTTAAAATTTTATAACTTTGTGATAGCACGGACTGCTCGAGGCATCTAGTGGGTTAACTTCGAACTTCTTTATACAGAGCTGCTCTCTCGTGGCAAAGCGTGACTCTGCCAGACTTATTTTCTCAATTATCTCATTTGGTTACAGAGCATCTTGTAAATTAAAAGCAGAAAAATAAAACCATACAATGCAAGACTTCAATACAAAGAATAGGAAGTAATATTTATTAATGACGTGTATTATTCAAGTCAATAAAAAATTAACAAATAAAGTAAATTTTGCTATGATCGATTGATCGAATGGACCTCCATTTCGACAAATTAAATGTGAATAGTTTCATTTCAAAAAAAATTAATTATGACAAAATATCTAACATAATTTCATTCGTAATTTCAAGTTGGAATAAACGGCAGTGTATTCCTCCAGTAACCAGGGTAGTTAAAAATTGAAGAATCAACATCAAATGTTGGTTAACATAAATTAGCAGACACGAACTAGAGTTACACTACAAATTTAGAACTACATATCTCAAATTCAATCGAAAAGAAAGAGAAGAAAATGTTAATTTTAGTAATATTAAAAGAACAAACACTGCTAAAGGCGTGAAATATCTGAAAAGAAGGTATAATGCAACGATAGACGTCGATGGATACCCAGAAAATTACGAAGTTCCTAGTAAGTTATAATATGGGTTAGAACTGGAAAACAAACTTCAATTCCTTCAAACTATTCAATTGTTTGTATTTATGAGTACATGCGCTTTAAATAAGTTATTTAAAGTTTCTTGAAAACTCAATAGTTTTCTGTGAAAATAAGCTCAAAATTCCATTTTTAGAAACTCTCAAAGGCCATTTCCTTAAAAATGGCTCCAAATTTTTCTTCGAAATTTTCCAACGGATAGGGGTAATTACGTTGTTTACTATGACGTGAAGTTCATTTTGGTGTAGTATTTTGTTTCTTCACATATTACAAATATGTATTTTTCTAAAATATATTTTAGCCGTTAATAAGCAAATTTTCAGCAATGTGTAAATACTATTGCATTTGCGAGTTAAAGTGCTTCAAATTAAGTTTTCCAAAAACTGAAAGTTTTCTGTGAAAAATAGCTTCAAATTACGCGAAAATTGCTATTTAGGACGAGATTTAACACTTCTTTAATATTCTTAAAGTAGTATTTCTGTTCCATTATTAGGAAACCCAAAAAGTTGAGAAAATTCAAAAAAAAAAAAAATGTTCTTTGGGCAGCGATAATGACAGCTGGCAAGAGGATGGGGCAAGACGATAAAGCCAGTCCACACCAAGGAAATTGGAAAATTTTACTGTGAGAAAGTTTGTGCCATTTGTAGCACCACTAGTTATTTCATCTAATGTATGTTGAAGATAAGTCATCCATGACAATTTTTAAGAGCATTTTGTTAATATTGTAAAAGAAATAAACATTTGTCAAGTTAAATGTTATCCTAAAAAAAAATGGTAGTTTAGAAATCTTCAAGCATAAATTCATATATTTATACTTCCTCCTTGAAAATGACAAAAACTGATTTTCAATTCTTTCAGTGACATACTTTGTTGCATAACATAATAGAGCATGTTGAATCCCAGCCCAGGAAAATATTTTTAAGGGTTGGAAGAACTTCTGACTTCATCTAGGATTATAAGTATTATAGTATTAGTTTTATAATGTTACCTAACTGATGCAAATAATGTGAGACAGTATGTGCTGTTGAAGTACCTCTAGTTTAATTTTGCAACTGCACACCTATCAAGATCAAGAAAGTCATATAACCTAAGGGTTATCAACAAATATATTAATTTTACTTTCCTGGCATATTCTGGAGACAGACAACCAAACATGCTCCTTCCTATAAACCTATCCCATGAGACAGTCCATTTTTAAAGATTTTACTATATTCTTATTTTTATTGCCTTGTTACAGATTTTTATATATTCCAAACTGAATTGATTTTTTTTAGGTTTAGGGGTTGAAAAAACTTCATTACCTAGAATTCATTTGCAATAAGAAATGAGTTGTTTAATGACAATTTTTTCTTTAACTAACTTAATGGGCTAAAAAGCATGCCACTTGTTTTTCCTACTTTAGAAACACTGTTGTGGAAGAAAGGGGAAACTTGGAAAGAATATTTTTGTAAATTAAACAGGAATTTTAAAATAAATATAATCAAAATAAATTGTCAAAGTTTTATGTTACCATTTCATCAATTTTGTGTTACCATTTGGAAAAACCTTTAGAAATGAAATCCAGGACATTTCTTGTCCTTTTTGATTAAATAAAATCCAAAAAATATTGAGTTCTGCAATATATTTTTTAGTCCTAGTGGATGAAGTCTCAAAAAGTGAAGAATTTCCATTGAAAATGTTTTACAAATAGGACGTGATAACTCGATCACCAACGAGATGATAACTAAGCCACTAGGTTATTGTTTATCTTAGAGTAATCATTCATGCACAAGTGTGCACATGCTAAACTGTTGATGTACACATGTTCCACATCATGACACTGTCTTATTTTCACTTGTAAAAATAACATTTTAGGTTGGAAGTAGCACCATATGTGAATTAAATACTAAGTTACTGTATTTCATATTAGGAAAGATTTAGTAATCACTATTGGAATATAATTCCATTGAAACATATAGCATTTAATTTTTTTAAAAAAATTTTTAATTTTAGATTAAATTAATTTAATTTGATTACAAATAAAACATTAAAAAGTACATCTTTCCTTTTATAAGATTAAGAATTACAATATTAAGAATTTTAATAGTATTTAGAAGGCAATTCTTGACTAGTTTCATTATAAATATTATGAAGAATGATGATATTTTGAACTAAACTAACTATATGATTAATACATTATAATATCTATTTCAAATTTAACATATTCATATATGTCCCTCTTCTAGGCATGTATTGTGACCTTAAACCATGAGCCAATATATTCATTTGTCATGATTGGTTGATAAAATGTAATACATTTTTATACCAGTTGACGAATGTTAAAATAAATTTAAACTCCCTAAACAAATACTAATAGCTTATGGAATGTATCATGTACCTGAGCCATGTTTTCTGCTTTTAGAATTCACAAACAGAATAATTCAAGACAAAAAAAATTATTCAATGTTCCATGTCAATCCAAAGAATAATTCATCATTCTTACTACCAGGGACACATTTATATACGTCGCCGCACTGGGCTCCATTAATTTTGCCTCCCCTTGAGAATTTATATCTATAAGAAAAGAGATATGATTTGTGTGATACTGATATATCTAAACTGATTGGGAATAAATATTTTCTAAATATTTTATACATAATAAAAAATGTACATTATGACTAATGCCGTGTCCAATTCTGTTTCTTTAAAAGCAACAACTATACTGAAACTGATTTCTCACTCTTTCATAAATAGGATATGTCTAAGAAAAAGATAGAATATGGATTAATTTCAGTTTTTGTTTCAAACAAACATGATGTTAAAATTCATGATATTATATATTTTTTTTAAAGTTTCGACCCCTCAACACGTGCCACCCTGGGCTATGTCCCATCGGCCTATATGTAAATCAATCCCTGTTTACTACAGATTACTAATATCATCCTAATCACTAGTTATACAAAGAAAAAGAGTAAGTAGCATTTAATAGTTACAGAGAAAGTTCTAAATAAGTTGAAGACACAACTTTATCTCTTCAGTACATTAATAGGACATGAAACAAACCTTGTTCATTGTAATGTAGGAAAAAGCACTGATAGGGAGCAAATCGAGAAAATACCTGTAATCTTATCAAAATTTTTGTGCTAGAGTACTAAATTCAACATGTGAAACTCAATGGCTGATGTACATTTATCTTTCTGAATTCCCTTGTCTGAAAATCAATCCCTTGTCTGAAAATTGTTTTATTTTATATTAATTTATTTTAAAATCCTAATTTTGTTCCAATAGCAGCCAGATGAAAATTACAAAATTTCGGTTATGCTCAATTCACAATGAACAATGTTATTCTAATCTGGAATGTGTTTGAGACCAAAAAAATCAAAACAGTCCTAGTTCATTTTACATTATTTCAATGCCAATATTAATAACATGATTTCTGCTTGTTATCTATTATATGAAAATGAAGTTGTTTACAACTGTTCAGAAAAAAATTGTATCATGAAGTGATTGCTCCCAAATTAGTATGACTGCTTTTGAGCACCAAGAATCACCCTTAGCATACTAGTTTTCAAACCAAAATGTTACCGCAAAATGTGTTGTCATTTATTATAAAAGTTCTTTAGAATTGTTACAGCTTATTATGGTAGCATACCCATTGTTAAAATCTGCATCTGTGTGCTCAACCTGGACAACATCACGTAGGCAGCTATTTAAAAAATGTATGTGGTAGATAATTATCTGACCAATAATGGATATTTAAAGGTAATTTAAAAATAAAATGAGGTAAAACGAATAAATTATTTTCTTTCTAATCCACTTGAAGGCATGGGTTTTGAAATTTTGAAGATAATGGAATTTTCAAATTTTGTTCTTGAAGTAGGTACCAATAGGTCCTACCTATATGTCCTTGAAGTAGGTTCTACTGGTGTTCTTAACCTGTAACTTCAGTAATTTTCATGAAAATACCTTAAAATTGCCATGCAAAAATACAATTAGGTAGTATTTTTATTTGAATTTATGGATAATAATTCATTTCAACATAAATTACCATAAGATAATACTAAATATGGAAGACAGGATTTGTATTGAGGTTAAAACCTTAAGACCACTTAAGAAACTAGTCAGCAGTTTATTTTTTTAAATTTATTTTATGTCAAAAACAGTTAAAACTGTGACGTGTTACTGGGAAAAATAAATGCTGTGCACGTTCATGAAGTATTATAATATAATTGTATTGATTTATTATTGTATATAATTTTTAATTGTTATTATTTAGAAAATAGGTTTACCCTTGACTTTTCTTCCTTTAATATTTTTGACAGAATACAATAATATTTTTGTTATCAGTGAAAGAAATATAGAACCTAATTATCATGAATGTCTGATATGTAAGTAATGTTGAATTTCGTGGAAATGATAATACACATAGAATCATACATGATATATGTTATTCCTGCACATATTATTATTTTCAATCATGCCTACGGAATATAGATGTATAATATTTAATATATTTTTGCGATAATCAAAATATTTATTTATTCTGCCCAATATATTAGATAAAAGCAAAATACTTTAAATGTAGTATTTAAATACTTTGCCAAATACTTTAAAGGTAGTGGAAAAATACTCAAAATACAGTAAATATAATGATTTCATAATAATTCTTTTTATTGCAACTATATATTTTAATTGTGAATTACAATAAATTAGTATTAATTATCAGTCATATAAATTTTATTATTGTCAGAAATGTCTTGAGAAAATAGTGAACCCAGGGGGGGGGGATCTTTGAGTAATAATGATACTTTCTCTTTATTATTTAAAACACAGCCAAGTGTGATGTTGAGCTTTGCTTTTACATAAAATAGAATAAATCTTTTATACATTCTTCAAATCTTCAAATAAAATTCTGTGTGTGCATTAGGGCCAGCACTTGTCAGAAGGTCGTTAAAGTAGTATGTGCATTTATGAATCACACTTTCATTTGCAGTACTTGCACTTGAACAAACATAACTATTATGAATACTTACCAAACTAAGACAACTGCATGGACCTGTGTAATAGCCAGAATGATCAGAGTAATAACAGCTCTAATCGAGATTAAAAACTTGCCATCTCTACTAACACTTGTTAAGTCATAAACTTTTTTTTCCATCATTTGATAAGATCTTTTTAATGTTCACTATTTTCATGTTTTATTTAGTGTATCAGAAATAGAAATAGTGAACCGTTCGCTCAAATACTGAACATCTGGCAACACTACATACATTTCTGAACAATAACTAGCTCTAATATCCATATACGTGTAAACACTTTTAAACATAAAATTATTTTAATATATCTAACTCAAGTAAACAGAATATCCTTTCAAAAAGGCTAATGTTTTAAACAAATTATCAGGCAAAATACCATTAGTTGACAGATGTATAAAACCCAGAAAGGAAAACAGTTGTTCAACTGGCACAGATGAACACAAACTAGTGTTATTATTAATAAACGCATTTTGTATTGTCGGAAAATTGTCCAGCATTTTTAATGATTTAGATTTTTAATTTCCAAAAATTTTCTTCATTGTATAAAAATGAATAGAATTCAAATTTAACAGTGGGAAGGAGCTTTTACATCTCCCAAATACACGATCAAAAACCTTAAAAATACTGTTTCTCAAATACAAAGTGTATTTAAAATTATGTAGCATTTAAATACCACCCAACCCTGTAAACATTTCCACTATATCACTCTGACTTAGAATTGATATATTATTAATTCTTAATTAAAATGTTGTCGACAGTATTTATTATGAAATTCATGAACAAAGAGCAATTGTGAGCTGATGTTAAGAAAAAAATGAAATGAAATGAAATAATGTTTCAATAAAAAAAAGTATCCTGACCTAACAGTTTTATATACATTTATATCTGTTACTCCTAATCATTGTTTTATAATATTCTTCATTTACATATTTAATAAGTTCAAAATCTAATTCTTCAACCATAAAGTTTCATTTAATTTTGTAACAACTTTGTACCTGCTTGTGACTTGCTATTATGGACCACTAGAGCCATCTAGTAACCAGAATACCGAACTTCTTTACATGGTGCTGCGGTCTAGTGATGAAATTTTAACCCGCTAGTCGGAACATTGCAGGTTATCTCATTTGCTCACAGATCACGCGCTTTCTCACTCAAAATAAAAGAAATCATCACAATTCATATAATTTTCTTCTCCGTGGATACAGTAATTGAGATTTTCTTGTGAGTAGAGGACGAAGTGCGAGAGGGGGCGTGTGTTTGATTGTGTGTATATGTGTGCGTGTGTCGGTGTGCAAGAGAGAGTATGAGAGAAACAGAGGCATAGAAAGGAAGCGAGGAAAGACAGACGCAGATGGAGACAAAGAAATAAGAGTAATGTCTCTCCCTCTCTGTAGCGTCGCTGATCAGGAAGCCCTAGATTTCGAGTTCTGAATTGGGCAAATTTTCGACGGTAACTTTAATATAGCTAGGTCGAATTCAGCCGTTGCCTGGAGGAGAATTCAAGTGACCGTTTGCTCTGGTTCGTAGTCTTCCAATCTTTTTGCGATCAGTACCAAAGGAATGCCAAAGTAATACCCAAACGGCCACGGACCGCGCGAAATCTTACCTCCCCCTTCCTTGTTCTACCCTCTCCCTCTACTCACACATATGCACTCTCATTAACCATTTTTTAAATTTGAAAATGTTGAGGTTTCATATAAAGAATCTTCAAAAATTTAACTATCAGACTCAAACTCGCAGGGTCTCGAGTTCACCCATCTCGATCGAGGAATTTCAATTTTTAAGAAAATCGTCTGACTACAGTGTACTATTCTCTACCGTTGACCATACACGAACAGACTTAAGAATTGCAGTTAATCAATTTTGCGCTATCACCGTCCCACAAAACATGGATTCTGTCACCACAACGAGTTAGAGGAATTAATTTGCTAATTACAGGGACATTTATTTCCTTATTCGACATCAGAGCCACACAATTTTCTGACGAAAATTCACCACTTTCCGCTGTAGCATTTCAATACTTCTCTTTACTGTACATCGTAGGCCGAGAATGCAAAAGTGCCAGATTCCGGTTAAAGCAGAACTGAATAATTGAAAGAGAATGTAATTTGTTTTATAAACAATTAACATTCGTGTGGTGATACAGTGCAAGCTATTGAACCGTGATTCAAGTGGTAATTTAAGTGATTGGAGAATTATGCATAACGCAACACAATAGCAAATATGTAATGGGGGAATGCCTTTTTCTTGGAGCCTTGCTGTCGTATGACATAAGCAGTGACGCTCTAGAGATGAAAATTCAATCAATATGTGCAGTATGAGAATAGGCGGAATTACTATGGTTGCCAGATGTGTTCGAAAGAAAACCGGACAGCTTTTTAATTGTTTTATTAGCTCATAAAAGTTACTGAAAATGGGATAAAACTACCTACTTTTTTATATATTTGTTATTCAATGCTACTGTTTTTAATAAAGGTTTATTGCATCATGGTATCTTTGAATTCACGCAACTATAGTTTATTGAAGAAAACACAATTCACTTTTTACAGGTTTACGGCAAGATTTCTTTTATCTGTCCAGATGGTACATACATTTCCATGACGCTAAAGATTCGTTCCACGAAGCATTGGATTAGGAATACACGGTGTAAATATATATTCCTCCACGAAATAAATTACAAACTCCAGAATTTTCAGTAAGATATTTTGAGTTAATATCTAGCGGTGCCAGCCAGATAACCGAAATGTCTTTAAAACCGAACAGTTTTTTTATCCGGTGTACCAAGTTTCTCTTGACCAGAGAGTCATGAAGAAAACCCGAGTTTTTGTGTTGTAAATTCCCACTTTTTCCAGCAGCATTGCAATTATTACGTCAGCTGTAGCGAGACAGCAAAACGTAAATAAACGGCCCATGTTGCTTTTATCTTGATACACATATTATTATGTAAATGTCTGCAAATTATAGTACTATATCTATTTAAATGACCAATTAGTTTTACTGACCGTATATTTCAACTTTTAAATCTGCATCAGGATTTTTTAAGTATTACAGTAGGATGCCATTCCAAGATTTTCATATTATTACAAAACTCACGTTTGGACAATAGCCTACATTGTTGTCTATCAGGTTAATCGATCAAAATTTGCGGCAATACGATTAGTTGCACACAAATGGAAATATTTGTATATAAAGTAAAATTCAAGTGATAATCGTTACGTGCCAATCAAAGAGAAGGAAGAGAAGGTATATACTTTCTGGGAAGGAATATAAGTCATTTCTTAAAGTATCTGCAAATGTAGGGAAAGTTATGAGACCAGAGCACCGGTCTGGTATAGAACTATATTTCTGTGGGTCAGATTGGCGTAAATGAGTAAACCAAAGAGTAAACAACTGTGTCCAACAAAATTGCTATTATATTTAAGAAAATACATTATAATATTTACTTTCAAAATGAGTTAATTATCATTATGGTATAATATACATTTTATCATCAAATCGATAGGTAGAGCAAAGAGTAAATAGGTAATGTGCTCTGAACATAGAGTGGTTTGAACATAATGATTTACAATTACATCATGCTAATAGCTATGTGATTGAAAGTGTGGTTGACATTTGGGAAACAGGAAATGCGTTCCTACGTAAATGGTAAACTTACAAAAGGCTAGGCAGTGAAATGTATAGTAATATATGGTTTTCTTGACCTATCGGGATTACGTTGAAATATCGATACGTTGAACACAGTAGTTTACTCTTTGCTTTACTGACACGATGCACTTGTAATAGACAAATCTTTTGAGATATACCACATTTATTATCCACGCCATTTTTCTTGAACGACTTTGCTTCCCCCTCCCTAGAGCAATAAAAGTTGAAAACCAAAGCTTGCAGCAAGCACTGATGACAGCATTCCAAACACAACTTTATTGGCGCGTAAGAAAATATATTTACTGTTGAAACTCAGAAATTGTGGTTGTATTTTTCTAAACAAGATCTAAAGAATTGGAGAAAACAAATCCATCACAGGAGATACCTCGAACTCCTGAGAAAAGTAGAACTCAATTTATTGAGAAAGTTAGGAAGGCATGACTTATATTCCAGAGATTGGTATTGCTTCATAAAATCTAGTGGCTGATGTCTCTTGGCTGTCCGGGACAAGCCGCGTCGATTTGCTCGTAGCTGACGTTTCGGCCAACAATTGTGGCCTTCCTCAGAGCGTATTGCTGTAATCATATCTAGTGGCTGATGTCGTAACTAATACCTGTACCCCCCACTTCATCGGCATTTCTCCGTCATCGTTCAAGAAAATAGGGATGAGCAAAGTCGCTCTTTTATGTGAACGGTTCTTTATACGATCGTTTTTTTTTTTAGTGAACTAGTTCAAAAGAACGAGCTAGTTCACTTCTTTTGGTGACGTAGACAGGGATGCCATATTGGGCGGAATGCCGCCAATTGGGGAAAAAGCAAGAGTCGACTTGCGGAAAGAAATGCATTTTACGGATTCCGTTCATTGGGGGAATCCGTTGTTTCCTGAGAGAATTTTGGGCAGTATGCTTATTTTGCTTACTTAAATCGTCAATAGTACTCACATTTTCCAACAAATTAATGAATTGACGGTTTCTGAAAGAAATGACATATGCACAAGTGTTTCGGTTTTGAACAGCTTGTAAATATGCAGCTATTATGAAAGTGCATCAGAGCCCTCTTTTTTAGTTTTAGACATCATTTGCTCTTTTTTCTAGAAATTGTTCAAGTTTTTAACGTAAGACTAGACTTATAGGTAGGCTTTGTGACAAGAGTATTTAGTTTTAAACTTTTGTAATTTTCACTTTTCGTTTTTGAACTAGTTATTTGGCGGAATTGGGCGAATTTTTATCCTTTCGATGGTGAATTTTTCCAGAAGGGATCTGGCAACCTTGGACGTAAGCGTTGTTTCACCGTTGAAATTGGAATTTTTGTCGAGAGTTGGTCAAGGCCAAAAAATCAACCGAGACCGTGGAAAAAAACACACACACACTTGCCCACGAAATATGAACATTTTTTCTACAATTGTATAAAAATTATAATATAAAATATATAGAAAAGTTCGTAATTTTATATTGCAATAAGGTGTTTGATATCTCTTGGAATAGCAGTAGGTTATAGAGGGTTACTAAGGGATACTTCGTTCAATTTCCACGAATGAAGTTCTTTTTTTAATGGATATGAACGTGCTGTTAACGTCTTCTTGACGTGCTGTTAACAATGCGCAGAATATGCCTTTATTATAAAGTTGAAGAATTAGTTATTTATGATACGAGTGGTAAATTTTGCATTTTATTTTGCGAGTAGAAAATGTTGCAGCACGATGCCGATAAGAGGAATGGCGCAATTCTACGAACAAAATAAAATCACTTTTAACTCGTTTGTCATTCACTATTTTTAGTCAGCCTTTTTTACTTTCATTATATTTTAATTCAGACATACAAATCGAATCTATGTTGTATGAAGGTCAGTAGTAGCTCATGCCATCGAAGAACGTATTTTGTTTTCATTGTTACATTATCAGTTTTATCTGAATATAATGAATATTGTCTCACTTTAAGTGCTAGTGCTAAAAATTATACTATTACAACGCTTTGCGTACCCTAAAAGAAGCTTTTTTTGTAGGGGGTTTATAAAAAACAACATGTACTATATTAAACATGCATTTCATTTTCATGTGGTGTAATACCCTTGAATGACAATTCCACAAAACAATAAAAAACGTTTGCCTTCATTTTATTTTCTATATAAATACTTTGAATTACCCAATGAATTGTTGAGTCATATAATTAATAAAAATAACATATATTGAGAAACATGGCCAACTGAAGTTGAACTAAAGTGAACGAGGAGCGGTGACTGCCGAACTACGGGAGCGATCAGGGGGTCTCAGAACTTAGGACGAACGAACGATGACCGGTGATCTAGAGAACGACCGGAGAAGTCTGAAGTAGGTGAACGACGACCGCGACGAACTACGAACGGTGACCGACGAATTACGAACGATGACAGGTGGCAGATGTATGCCACTAAATGGTCGTTCTGTATCGTACCGTTTCTTTTCATGAATAGTTCAATTGGACTAGTTGTTCGCGATCCCCCAAGAAAAGTGCGAAATTAATACGTATCAAAGTGCTCTGTTTAAATATTTTTTATATGAAATCTGTTGAATTGGGGGTAAAATATTGAGACAATTTCAGACCAATACCCGAAGAAGACTAAATAAATCCCTAAATGGCGTAATGTTTTAATGTGAAGTTGGTGGGCAACAATTAGTTTCGAACTGCATGTACAACGTTGGTAGTTAATAAAATAAAATAGCATGTATTCGAGACATGAATTATATAAATAATAAATAATAAAATAATAAATTATTCGATACATGAATTAGTTCTTTTAAATGATACGTGATTAGAAAATTTCAAGATATCAATATTTTAGTATACATTTATTCATAATACACAAATCTAAAATATAAATTCTTGATAAGGGATTTTAGATTCCCATTTCGATCAGGTTTTTCATCCAGTTTCCCTGATCCATTGAGGAAATGCTGATATGGCCTCTTGTTTTGCTTCTGGGGATAAATGTAACTTATAAATCGGTGCACGACTTTTAGAATTCAGTGGGAAATATAGTTATTCAAATTATCGTTTCCATCATGGTGGAAATAACCATGGTTATTTCCACCATGGTTTCCATGTTGTCGCGGCAGGAAGTATTATTCCTTGACAAAGGACAAAATGGATAAGGACCCAAAATTTATTGCTGATTTATCCTTGAAAATAGATATTACATCGGAGCGTTTTTTTAATTAAATAATTAAAAATTCGAGTAGTATATGACTTAGTGTAGGGATCACAGAATTTTGAAAACGTGCACAGATTTCACATCTCCCCATAGCACGTCATACACTGTTTTAACTGTTTTTTGACGTACAATAAATAAATAAATAGATTCAACATGCACTGTGGTTTTACGGTTACGCACGGTTTTACTGCACGGAAAAAAATAGAAACTCTCATATTCAGTTCTTGATTTAAACATGCATGGAGAAGAGATAAAAATGGAATTTGTCGCCTTCTTTCCGCCAAACACTTCGCAAGCAGCTGACAATTTTTGTATATGTACTACATTTCATGTGGAACTTTTTGATAGTCTTTGCTTTGCTACCTATTTGCGCCACCGAAAACTAATGAGTGTGAAATGTGAAAGTGCTATCAGGGCCAACATAGCATGGTGATAAACTGCAGTAATGCAAAAATTAAAGTCTTATAAATATTTTTACCAGTTGAAATTCTGCTCATGTTCACATACCAAAACAAAACGTAACCTTGATATTGTGAAATCACGCTCATGTGGCCCAGTGCTGAGGGGTTATGATAACTATACAATCAATAATATTGGTAACATAAACACCTTTATAAAATTATTTAACAAGATTTTTCGTTTTCTTTTTTAGTTTTTTCTAAATCTAATTGTCTTATGTTAGTGTATTTTTGTATGTTACGTGTAAGAAAATTTTTATTTCCATAACTATATTTTAATAATAGCATCAACGTTCAAAATTTCTGCAGGGTTTCAATTTATTGCGTGGACGTTCGAAAATAAAATGAAATGTATTTCTTGTTTGTCTTCTAGAGCCATTGACAATATAGAATATTTATATAATGTTTGACCAGTGCAATCACAATTTTATTTTCTATTCTTAATTTCACACATCCGTTTCCAATGTCCATTTTGCTGATCCTTCTGATCATCGCTGTCTGATTTTTACTTTCTCGTTACGGAATAGAGAGAAAGTTATGCTGCGCGAAGAAACGGCGTATTTTCGGCAGAAACATTCTTATTAAAGGACTCTGGTATATAACGAAAAAGTGGGTAAATTCGGTCCCTAAATTTAGGAAAAAATCGTCCTTGATATCAAAACATCGAATGGCGGCTGTCTGTCCGTCCGTCCGTCAACAACGCTAGCGGCTAAACCGTCCAGCGGATTTTCTCTAAAATTGATTTTCCCAATAGATTTTGAAATCGCGGCTCCTTGAATTGGAGACCGGGAGCGGTAGCTCAGTGCATCAACTGATGTCACTGCGCGCCTCCGGGTCCGTTGGGCAGCGATCCACTGACGGGATCCAGGCTCTTCCTGACGGTCAGTCCTTCCCGCATCCAAGCTATGACTTCACTACCACATATCCGGAGCTTGACTGTCGCGGCTGGCGTCCCCGCTGGTAGGGAGAGTCCTGTTGGAAACCGCACTAGCCGACGGTAGGTCGGCGCCGGATCTCGCCATCCGGCGGGGGAAGGTCACCCCCATCTACGGAGAGAAAACATGCACTACTCTAACGGGACTAATCACCAATCCAGTTGACGCGCCCGGAAACATGAAAAAAATCAATCAATCAATCGAATTTGAGACCGATATTTTAATTTTGAGGGGTATTTTACATGAAGTCCCTGGGACATTTTTCAAATTGCCAGTGCCAGGTTTCGTTCTAGCTCCACGATGCTATTTCACCGTAAGACCATTCTCGCCGAGGATTCTTCAACGAGCTGCCACACCTCACGTAAGGACACAGCGCTCCGTTAAGCTGTCGCAAACGGTGCCCCAGAAGCGCTGGCAGAGCAGAGCGCTCCCAGGGAAATAGCGGCGCAGTCGCTTCGGCGGGGTAAGGACGAGCCGCGCGCGTGATCCATTTAAAGCGATGAAGGGCCCGTGGCAGGCGCGGCGGAGGAGGCCCGACGAGTGGCTGGGGAGGCTGACGACCGAGGCCTAAAAGGGAGGAGGCCATGCTTAAGGGAAAGAAGGGAAGGGGAGAAAGCGGGAGAAAAGGACAAAATACTGTGAATAGATAAGGTGGTATGGTGTATATTTTAGCTACTCGTTTACGAGTTACTGTTGACTGAACTTGTTAATCGGTAAATGAATATCTTCATAGCTTTTGGAAGATTTTAGTTCAATGCTTAAAGTAGAGGGCTTCAACTGATGTCACTGCAGCGCCTCTGACCGGGAGGTCCTAGGTTCGAGTCCCGACGGTGCCAGGATTTTCAGCACTAGCTTGTCAGCTAGGACAAATTCAGTCGCTGTCTGGAGGAGAATTCTAGTGGCTCACTGCTCTGATCGGTAGTTTCCGTGGTTTCTTCTATCAATATCACACGAATGCTGGAGTAGTCCCTAACAAAAGGGCCACGGACCGCGTGCGATTTTTCCTTCTTCTTTCTTGTCTTATCGTCACCCTTTACTTATACACACACACTGACATGCACTACACTACCCCACATGCCGGGAAACCGATCGGCAGCTTGTCCCGGCTGGAGCGACGCCCCGCTGGTGGGAGGTACCTGGTTAGGGAAAACTCCGCCTGCAGACGGTAGGTCGGCGCCGGATCTCATCATCCAGCGGAGGACGATCATTGCCATCTCTCAAGGGAAAATGCTCTGGGACGAGACTAATGACCCTAGCAGTTGACGTGCCCGAAATCACTAACACTCAATCATCTTAAAGTACGGGAAAGTAAAGTATCAAATATTCCACAAAAAGTAGATCTACTGTGTGAAACTTTTTGCCCTTTATCTTCGCAAGCCGTCGCTGAATCTACAGGCTAATAATGTTATAACTAACGGATGACCAAAGAATATTGACTTCCCACCACACGATTAAACGACAATTTTGCGACCACTAAAAGCTACTGAGAGGATTTCATGGCGGTTGTTGCCATTGTTCATTACATGTATTCCAGATGGTTACGGCGTATGAGACCAAGCTCTCTCAGATGAAGATGTCTGAGTGACAACTTTCAAAAAATGACAGTGCCAAACACTCACAAATAGTAAACTGAGTCAGTGCCTTCTGAACAACTGTCTGCATGTTCTTGGTTACGTTGACAACCATCCAAAGTGTTATGGCAACTCTAATATTTCATGAGATCATTTTATTGAAATGTAATTTAACTTTCAACGGGGTTCTGTCTAGAAACACATGACATTCGTCAGTTTGTGATACAACTGTAAGGTTCAACAAGCATTCCCCTGCTTGAACTCTCGCATGTTAAACACCTCCCTCTTCCTTATTTTTCCGTTTCCATATTAAGCATCTTTTTTCAAGACCCACTCATCCTCCATTATCTGTTCTATATGTTTCCTTATAATTGATAACAAAAACCCTTGTCTATACAAACTATTCTTATTTAACGTTATTGCTGTGCAGAGAGGCACACCCGTGTAATTCAATCGCGTAGAATATCAAGTATTTATTTTAATTTCTCGTACAGTTGCAGATTCTACAAGCTCTTAACAGGTGGGGTAGAATAGAGCGTGGAACCAGCAAAAATGTAAAAGAATTCGGGAAGATTTCATCCTATAAATTACAAGGGATGAACGTTTCTTTGAGGTCTTCGGCCTCAAAATTTTAGATTTTAAGGCTCTAAAACTCTTCGTTTAGGAGTTATTTAATAATAGAATTTTTAAGAAAGCGGCAGAGTGTTGCGGGTTACAATTGATATGAATATTTAGTTGTGTTTTTTAAACGAATCCTTCATAGTTTTAAAGTCAAAGTGCAATTCGTCACGTCTCCGTAAAATTAACTTTCTTTGGAGGCCTCGTTTATAAAGGCTGGTTGCGTGTAAGAGCCACAAAAGTTATGTATACTACTGAAATAATATAGGAGACGATTGGTGGATCCTGGTATCTTCTCGAGAAAACACAAGACACTAAAACATGCGACAAAAATTTCGACAAACCGAATCGGTTATTAACGTTAACAGGTAATTCTATTGGAAAATAAAAGAAAATAACCTACTACCAGCAAAGTTCTGCGTGTGAAATATAATTAGGGACAGGAAGGTAAAGTGAAACTTAGAGAAAAGGTCATTTCGATTAGGCGGTCATTCCAGTTAATGGCCATTTCATTTTTTCTTGGAACTGATTGATTTATCCACAATGCAACGGCAAAATTATTCCCACTTTAAGTCGTAACCAGCCTGTGCCGTCATCAGCCAGGCAAATTTCCAAATAGGTGCCGTAAGTATCAATTTGCCGCGGATTGGTCCTAAGCATGCGTCCGTAGGCTGGTTGGTTGGTTGTTTTTTTCATGTTTCCGGGCGCGTCAACTGCTTTGGTCATTAGTCCCGTAAGTGCGGTGCATGTTTGTTCTAGGTAGATTGCGGTGATCTTCCCCCGCTGGATGGCGAGATCCGGCGCCGACCTACCGTCGGCTAATGGGGTTTCCCCCAAACCAGGACTCTCCCACCAGCGGAGCACCCCCCCCAGCCGGGACATGCTCTAAGCTCCTGACCGGTCTCCCGAAATATGTGGTAATGTAGTGCATGTTAGTGTAAGTGCGTAAGGGGAGAGGATAGGACAAGGAAGAGGAAGGAAAGATCGTGCGTGGCCCGTTTGATAGGGTACTGCTCCGGCATTCGCCTGGTGTTGATCGGAGAAACCACGGAAATCTACCGATCAGAGCAGCCGGCCGCTAGAATTCTGCTCCAGACAGCGACTCAATTCGACCTAGCTGAAAAGCTAGTGTCGATCGTCCATAGGCATTCGTGGGGTAACCTAACCGATACAATTACTTAAATAGCGATAATAATATCTTAAAAATTGTCTTAAATAGCGGGAAATCGGTAAATCTCTATTAGTTATAGCTGGTTTTTGTAACAGTTCTGTTCTGTTTCTATTCTGTTCCTACTTTACGTAAACGATATGCCCTCGACGATTCGAAACGGAAGAACGGTTCTCTTCGCGAATGATACTAACATCCTTTGCAATAAAGAAACCGTAAATAGTACAATATCAGATGTTTCAAATTGGTTCCGGTTTTAATACAGTTTTTCATTTCAAATAAACAATTCTGTGCTCCATTGAAAATGAACAGTTACCAAAACATGTATTATCCGCGCACGTTTCTTTGAGCCTTCGCTTCGCTAGTTGCGTAGGGAATTTGGTTATTTTCACAAAAGGAATTTGATATGAAATTAGTAGTTCGTTTTTTTGATGCAAAATAGTTTCTATTATATGGGAGTGAACATTTTTGGTTATACCATTTTTATACACTCAGTAAAACGATCTCTTTTCTTAATTTTATTTTTATTTTTGTGCATTTCTGGAGGGTTTTACCTATCACGTAAATGTAGCTAGTTGAGACGAAGAACGATACCACCATAAAAATTCTTATAATCTTCAAAATCGTAGACTGTTTCCATTTCTTTGAAATTACGACAGTTTTCAATCCACCAAGAAGCGGCTCACTTACAGCTGTAAGTGGTAAGGTGTTTCAGTTTGTACTCGATTCCCGCAGTGGTGGGACTTTCAACACTAGTTAGCTGGATTAAACTCAACAACTGCCTGAAAGAGAATGTCGGTATCAAGATGCTTTGATTGCTAGTTTTTTGTGTTTTTTCGTTGATTATCGGGGGAATGGCAGAGAAGTTCTCTAACAAACAGGCCACGAACCGCGCGCATTCTTTTTATCTTACCTTTCTCATCCTTGTCTCCTTCTCTCGCCTTAAACACACACAACACACACACACACACACACACACACACACACACACACAAAACACACACACACACACACACACACACACACACACACACACACACACACACACACATATATATATATATATATATATATATATATATAATACCCCACTACCACACACGTCGGAAAACCAATAACGGGCCTAGAGATTGACCTGGCTGAAGCGGTGAAGCGCCTTGCTGGAGGAAATACCTTTCGGGAGAAACCTACGCAAGTCGGAGTGTAGGTCGGCACCGGATTTCACATCCCAGAGGAGGTGGCACACGCTCACATCACAGAATAAAACGTGCGCTACATTACGGGACTAATGCCTTACGTAATTGTCGCTCTGGGAACCAATACCTTCTAATTCTCCCCTGTAGAAATTTTAATCTTTTATGTTCTGAAACACGTCCTCATTTTGAGGTAGCAGTTTTTTACGAGCTTTAGTTCTTTTTTAATTTTTTTCTATAGTGCCTTTTTTGTGTGGTTTCGGCTCTGAGCGCGTTTGAGGAGAGCAGGCTAAGGTTGGGAAGCACCGGAGGGCGGGCCGGGGAAAAGGGCCTGCGGCTGATTAGGTCGCCGTGCCCTTCGACCGTTACCACCGTAACCGCCTTTTGAGAGCATCTTTCGAGACTTCCTGGTCTTTCCCAAGCGTGGTCACGAAAAGCTTTCGGAAGTATTGGAAAGCCTTAATTTTTGAGTATGCTATTCTTACCACAGGTATCTTTAGATGATGAAGCTTGTATTCATAATGCAAAAAGTCATGGCTCTGTAGACATTTTGTACATAGGTTGTGCTATGAAAATGTAAAGAAATACATTTGTGCATTTTAGGGAAGTTCGTTTGATTTATTAGCAATAAAATGAACGCGAATTTCTATTATGCGGTGCACTATTATACGTAAGACAAAAGACACAGAAATATTATACTTCAAAATGTGTTAATAAAGATATATTAAGTACCCATCGTCGTGAAAACATAAGGGGAAGGTGTATGCAATGGGAGGTAGATAGACCCCGGGTTGAATAGTGTATTCTGTGCCAGTGCCCGAAGGCAACCTTCGAGAGGGGCGCTGACAAACACTACCTGGCCCACAAAGAGGGGGAAACTAGTGACAATTTCTGTGGCCGTATGCCAGGGGTGTCAAGGTCTCGGGCTAGGTAACAAGCTTACCCCGGAAGCGGTAGCTCAGTGCATGAACTGGTGTCACTGCAAAGTCTCTCACCGGCAGGTACGAGGTTAGAGTCCTGACGGCGGCAAGGATTTTCGACACTAGCTTTTCAGCTAGGTCGAATTCAATCGCTGTCTGGAGGAGAATTCTAGAGGCCGGCTGTTCTGAACGGTAGTTTTCCGAGGTTTCTCCGATCAACACCAGGCGAATAACGGAGCAGTACCTTAACAAACGGGTCACAAACCGCGCACGATCTTTTCTTCCTCTTCCTTGTCTTATCATCTCCCCTTACACACACACACTTATATGAACATGCACTACACTACCACATATTCCAGGAGACCGGTCGGGAGCTTAGAGCTTGTCCCGACTGGGGCGGTGCCCCGTTGGTTAGGGGGAAACCCCACTAGCCGACGGTAGGTCGGCGCCGGATCTCGCCATCCGGCGGGGGAAGATCGCTGTCATCTCCCAAGAACAAACATGCACTACACTTACGGAACCAACAACCAACGCAGTTGACGCTCCGGGAAACACGAAAAAATCGATCAATCAATGTAACAAGCTTACTAGAGCTCGCGGGCACTGCATCCCGAGAAATTGGCGCAAGAATTAAATGAAAGGGTTGTACAAATTCCTCCGGAGTGCCGGTACGTCACTGAAACCTGGCCCATAACAGTCTTAAGGAGAAGTGACTTGGCAGTTATTGTCACACATTTAGCTATTTTAATTCCCATTTTCTCTTTAAGACAAAGAAACGATCCATTAAAATGAAATAATACATCAGTCCGATTCCAAATTCTTAATTGAAAGTGAAATTAAATAATTTGAATGAAAATAATTCTGATTTTGTAATCCTGTTTACTTAATAGGGATATGAAAGCATAAACTTTCTATTTTCAGGTTAAAAAGTTTAACAGACTAATATTCTTGTCTGTTAAGGCATTGTCTCCGTAAGAAAGAATTGTAAATTTATAGAGACTTTATTAATTTATTTTACATTATTGCTAAACACAATAAATAATTGATTAATAAACACACAAAACGAAAACAAGGAAAAATTCGCCATTCCATTTTTGTCACTTAACAAAGATTTTTATATTAGGGAGAATTTAGTAAGAAAATAACCATCAACTAGTAATAAGTAGTGAAGAATATAAACATAATACAATTCACAGTTATTTGGTAGAAAAAAAAACTGGCAAACATATGTTCGCATGACGCCGCTATTCACCGCCTCTCGTCGCTTCAGCTTATGGTTATTTGGTGGAATATTTGATCGATATTTGATGGAATGGTCTGATAGAGCAGTAATGGGCACGTGAGATTTTAGTTTCTCGTGGATGGTTCCTGCAATAGTTTGGACAAAGAACAACAGGACAACAGTTTGGTAAACCATGCCGTTGAAGGCACCATTTATTTCTTTTTCGTGTAATTGTTTTTTGTTAATGAAATTTTTTTTATTGATATGCTTGAATAATGTTGCAATTTATTTGTGTGATGTAATTTTAATGTTTTTTCTCCATGCCACGGAATTGCTCGTCAAGGAAATTTGTTTCTTCAATCTTATTATAAGTTTAATTCCTTGGAGTAAATATTTAAATTCATACCCTTTTATTTATTATTGCACACGTTTGTGTGAATGTGAAGTTCCATAGGAGAACAGTCGCCTTCGCAAGGTCATTGATTACACTTGTTAATATTCCATGCCTGGGGTGAGGGGATGTTGCTATGGCGCAAAATGGGTTTTTGAAGCTGATATACTACTCGCTCAACTTTTCTTGAACGAAGGATTGGGGAAATGCTGGCGGAGTGGGGGTATTAGTTACAAAGTCGGCCACTAGAGTATTTACAGTAATGCCAACCTCTGGAAAATCAAAGTCAAACCTGCTACGTCTGCGGCCAGATCATCGCTCTGGGTAGGCAACAGCAGCGACACTAGATAGGAGTGTTAGGTGCCTCCCTTGAAGGTCCTGGATCTGCCTCAGCCATTTCTTTAGATAATGGTAATAAAGCTGATCAGAAGTTCTCGACTATGAAAGCCGCGAGCTCTAACTAGCTTCCGTTTCGTGCCAACGAAGTTTTAATGCTTGGAATGTTGTCATCAGTGCTCGCTGCAAGCTTTTGCCTGCAAATGTTTATAGCTCAAGAGAGGGGGGAGCAAGGTTCATTGTTCAAGAAAAGTTGCACGAGTAGTACTAGTATTTACTTTTTTGAATATGTTATTTTGGCTCTATAAATCAGCCGAAACCATATTAGTTACCAATATGTGACTTGTAAACTTATATCTCACCACTTAATTATTCTCTGGTATAAAGTATCAAGTAACGAAATATCAAGTCTGTTTTAGTCGTAAAAAGTTCGAATTGTACTCTTCGATTTCATTTTCAGAAACGTACAAAGGAAACATCTGTACAATACCGACATCTACATACACAATTTTATACATAAAACTATGAAATATATTTACTATATTTTCGATTGCAGATTAGTATTAAAATAACTGTTCTAATGAAGTTTTGTTTTGACTACTTTACCTTTATCTGTCATAAAATGCGAGGAATAGTGGTTAAAAAAATTAATCGAAATTTAAAATGTACACGAATATATAATAAAGTATAAAAATAAAAGATAAAAGTTGTCTTATAAGGCACCAAAATAATATATTTGTTTAGCAAAAGAAAAAGTAAATAAACCTAGGAAATTAATTCTAAATGAGCACAGTTATAAAGCAAATTTTTACAACGACATTTATGTACGAGTCGCGTAGCACTGGAGACTTACAGCGTTTGACTATATAAACTGTGGTAGCAGCGTCGCGTCAGCGGTAGTCAGGGGTGATCCTGCATCAGGGGCTCACCAGCGGAGCACGCGTTGCTCACCCGCCTCGGGAAGGTCTGAGTCAGGGCCATCAACGCTCTAGCCGGGCGCCTCGATAATACGAGGGCAGGGAACTAGAAAGCCTTGGGCGCAGGCAGGGGTCTTGAGTCTGGGAGACCGTCAGGTTGAGACCACCTCCATGCCGTTGGAACAGCCTTGTGGCCGGCCGTTTGAGTGTAATTTGTGGGGAGGGCTCTGCCCTTAACTCAATTCAGACTAATCCGCCTCTGACTACCCTTTTTTCCTCTTGATGAATATAAAATGCATACATTATATTTTTATTTTATATTGATTTGTACCGGCGAGAGTACTCCGGTACTTCCGGCGAGAGTTTAATATTCATAAATCCTTAACTTTTCCCCATAATGTCCTGAAATATTTTTCCAATTTTACCTTTGATATAATATGTTGCACCATCTTAACTTATAATGTTTCGTGATTTGTGATAATTTATCTTGTCTTCAGTAATATACTAAATGCTAGGACATTACATAAATAAATAAGACTCTACACGATGTACGATACAGTTACAAAATGTAATATCCAATTCTATTTTTTATACCAAATATAATCTATTATGAGAATTTTCCTTTGCTCAGATTTTCAGGAGTACTTTAATCGGTTTGTTTGTAATAAAAAATCATGAATGGGTATTTTTCATAAACTAATTATTCATAAAATAGTGCAATGATTCAATGATTTTTCATAAGTAATCTTCACAAATAAATAACAATATAAATTTCCGACAAATTTTTGCAAGAAATGGTAAATTCTGTTCGAACAAAATGTTAGCCGAACGTGAAGCTCTGATTTTTAAATAATTAAAGAGTATTGTAAGACATTTTCATTGTTATAGTGGAAAACTACATTCTGACACAAAAATACTAAAAGTTTTCATAACCGTACAATTTGATTGAAATTATCAGAGAAGAAATGATTTTCATTGACAATTAACTACTATTGTAGTAAACATTAACGAGGTAATTATTGTAATTATTAGCAGCATTAACTTTAAGTAAAGATAAAGAAAGCTCTAATTTGAGTCGTGTGCTTCAATTGCGGATACACTTGTACCATGACATCCTACGGGAGATTGGATATTGATTGTCCAAATATCTTCGCTTTCGTAATAATAAAACTTCAGGTAATGACTTTTGCAGATATACAAAAAAATCTCTTTTTCAGGAATTAATGGTATTGAATACCAATAAAATACTGCTATTATTCCGATATTTTGATAAAATACCTTTATCAATACTTTTATTCTTTTAACCGGTAAAATACATTATAGGACATTATACCGGTATGGACGTCCGATGTTATACTGGTATTTTAATGGAAAATAATTCGTTCCCACCATCCATTTCGATACCGCACTTGGCAATTCCCACTGCGACAGTCCGAAGGTCCAATACCAATTATGACAAAAATACTGCAGTGCTTCAAAAAACTTAAAAATATATTTGTGAGTTTTGAAGGATTTGAACAAGTTGGTGAAATTTCATGTCAATTCTGTAAATAATTTTCTACATTATTACTAAATAATACCATCTCTTAAAATCGAAATTTATAATAAAAATTACTAAATACTTATTAAAATCTAATTTTACCATAATTATTAAATTAAAATCATAATTACAATAATTATCATGTGAATTCTGCATATCCAGAAGTTCTGTATAATTTATTAACATCCTGAAAAATTGTAAAAATTGAACAGGAAATAAATATATTTTTTAAAAATTCCTACCAGCACGCTGAGTGTTGCGTGTTGGTGTTAGACTGATCTGCCAAGCAGAGAAAAAAACATTGTAAAATTACATAAGACGTGTAACTATTAGAGAAATCATAGTCGATGAATAATTATTTTTCTGCGCGACAACTGCTATGATAATTAGTTCTTAAGTGTAGTGCATTTGAATTTCAGGTGGTGGATTTAGTTATCTTAGAGCAAGCAATACCGCTGTCTCTGCCGCAACTCTGACCGGGAGGGCTTAGTGTTCGAATATCAACGGAGGCTTTTCCCACAAATATCAAGACTTTTAGGTTAAGATTAAATTCTAGTAATATTATTGTAAGCGATACGATCAGCGGTCTGTGAAGGGCTCTGCATTTAGTAGGCATGCCTTAAATGAAATAATATTTACTATGTATTGTATTGTATGTATTTTAGTGTTCTTATTGTATTTTGTATTAATGTAATAAGTGAGCAAAAAAAGCAAATTAAATAAATTATCTATGTTCCAGCCTAGCTACCGCATCCCCCTTCTTGCCTCGCTCAGCCCGAAAAGACTCCGGCCTTTCAACTGGTACCTGAGCGTCAAGTGTTTGATTGGAGAGAGAAAAAAAAAAGGAACGTCGGTGTAGCTTATGTCTTGACGTTCGCCTCTTCCGCCATCTCCAGGTGCCTGCTATGGCTGCGGTGACTGGCAGGAAGGTACGTGGTTGCCAAATTATCACAAGAACACTTTGTCCAGACAGAGGTTTCAAAATAAAATGAAGATTCCGTATGTACAGATATAACTATACTTATGTTATTAGTAATGTACTAGAAAATTTTATTTGTGGTTTTGAGCAGTGATCGTGCTACTTTTTGGAAAGCGATTTTGGATGGTTTTCTTCAACCGCATTTTTGCTACTCCAGACTAATTGTTTCCTTTTCTACGTACAGTGACCACATTCATTCCTGTACTATTTACTAGCTTTTACATTTGATTTTAGCTTCTATTTCTTTTCCAGAAACAACGAAATTCATGAGTGCAGTTAAGATCATAAACATATTCAAATGAACCGAAATATGTAATAAATGATGAAAATAATCTAATAAATAATTCAGTGAGGCAGAAATTGTTTAAAACAAATGGTGTAATTCGAATACATTTCCTTTTTCTATTCGAGATTATGATACAGAAAATAAGCATTGAAGTTAACGGGACAATTTCGGATACTTTCAATACTGGAATTACTGAACGTGCACGGGAACAAATGTTCAATTCTGTTGTTTGACATTTTGTGTCAATGCAGATTTTTAGCATGAAGAGGAAGAAAAGAAAATAATTTACATTTAATAATTATAATAACAATATTGAGTGAATATCCTGCACTATTAAAATCGAGGAAAAGAGTACAAATAGGAATTTTTTAAAATTACATTTTATGAGTCTACTCAGATTTGCCATTGCACTGTATTCTTTTCATTTCGAATTGTTCAATCTGTAATAGGTTTTTCCTCTTGTGAGATGCATTGCCGTATTTCTATTTGAGATGCATTGCCGAAAATGCGTGTCACAAATAAATATGCAGAAAATGGAAATGGTATATCGTCTTCTGCTACTACTCCTTCTCTTTGCCCTTCGCTTTCGTCATCCCCATCATCATGTTTTTCTTTGTTCTTTTCATAATTAATGTAAGAGTTGATATTTTTTGTCTCATAATATGTTAAAATATCGTTCTTTCTTTTCTTTATTGTGAGCAACATTTCTTTTTTCTTTATACACTTAAAAATTGCAAATTTTTTTCCAATAATTTGAGAAGTCCACTTATATGAATAGTTCATATGGAGTAATGGTCTGCTTGTACTTCAAAAGAATGTATTACATCTCAATCGTGTTTGAAAATGGCGTCATCAGAGTTGGTCTACTCGCTCTGAAGCGCCGTTCACCGTCTTACAATAAAAGTGTTGTCTCGCGTCTTTGTCATGGCTTGCCCCTACCCCCACCCCCACCCTCCTGGCGGAGCAGAGTAAATAGCAATATGCATGCGAGGGCACAATATGGGGGCGAAGAGCGCTTTTCGCCCGCGGGAGAGGAGAAATCCGTCGTACCTTCGATATGAAAGGCGGGACGACGCACGTCAAAGAATAGACGTTTTGTTGGATTTCGTTGTTGTCACTTCTTAGTCATCTACGATTCATTTTATGTCGTAGATATGTGAAAGCACGTTTGTAATGCTGAGCTAGGGAGGGCAGTACTTTAGTTGGATTTTGAAAGCTTTTGATGTTTGAAATCCTCGAGATTTGTTAAAACGCTTTTCACGTTATTAGGAACTGTTTTTGATACATAGAAAAATGCGCAAATACCTCCTATTATGAAATAAAGTTTGAATCATTGAGAAGTTTTGTTGATGAAAGACACCTACATTTTTATAAAGTTAATTTATTGTAGGTATTGTGAAAAGTAGTTTGATATTAATTTTTAAATTTATGTTGTAGAATTATATTGCAACCTTTAAAATGACAAGGATGATAATATGTATTTTTAACAAAAATTTTGTTTGGTATTCTCAAAACCTATTGTCAAAACTACAATATATTAAAAATAGTTCTGAAATCGTACTTATACAGTTCTTCCATGAGTAAAATACATTGCATATTTCATTTTTTATCTACACTTATTAAAAAAATATAAATGCCTTAACCGAGTACTACAGAGTTATATTTAAAGATATCTAGTCAAAAAGCTAAGGCCTTGGCATACCAAGGTAAACATTTGAGGAGAATAAAAAATTGTTATCAACAACTAAATTATTGAACAAGTTTCCAACTTCACTTACCTTGGCCGCAAAATATCAAATGACATAAAATGAAATTCCCTGAAATGGAAGAGAAAGTAAGCAAATGCAATAAGTTGAATGGCTTTACGAAGAGGTATTTTAAAAATAATATGTTGAATAGCACCCAAATGAGATTTCACAATGTGATGTGTCAACCCACACTCTGCTTCACAAGTGAAACGTTGACAATGATAAAAAATGATGAAAGAAGATTATAGGCTTCCCATATGAATTTCTTAAGAGGTCTACTTGGTTTAACCTTGAGGGACAGAGTTCCAAACGAAGACATAAGATCAAGGTTAAATATTGACGGTGTAGTAAATGACATTAAAAAATACCAACAGATATGGTCAAATAGACTACCAACGTTTGCTCTCTTGTATAAACCTAAGGGCTACAGAGATGTAGGTAGACCTAGAATGAGGTGGTCAGAGTAGTTCTGAGTCTTGGAACGGGCCGTTGGCTCCCAACCCTTGTCACCGGTAGCGGTAGCTCAGTGCATCAACTGATGTCACTGCAGCGCCTCTGACCGGGAGGTCCTAGGTTCGAATACTGACGGTGGCAGGATTCTCGACACTAGCTTTCCAGCTAGGTCAAATTTCGTCGCTGTCTGGAGGAGAATTCTAGCAGCTGGCTGCTCTGATCGGTAGTTTTCCGTGGTGTCTCCGATCAACACCACGCGAATGCCGGAGCAATACTCTACCAAACGGGCCACGGACCGCGCGCGATCACTCCTTCCTCTTCCTTGTCCTATCCTCTCCCTTTCACACACACTTACTCTAACATGCACTACACCACCACATATTCCGGGAGACCGGTCGGGAGCTTAGAGCTTGTCCCGGCTGGGGCGGTGCCCCGCTGCTGGGAGAGTCCTGGTTAGGGGGAAACCCCACTAGCCGACGGTAGGTTGGCGCCGGATCTCGCCATCCAGCGGGGGAAGATCACCGCCATCTCCCGAGAAAAAACATGCACTACTCTAACGGGAATGACCGAAGCAGTTGACGCGCCCGGAAACACGAAAAAATCAATCAATTAATAAATCAATCAATCCCAACCTTTGTCATAGAGTAAAGATACCTCTTTAGTCTATGTCCTTGTCAAGGAAGAGGAAGAAGAAGAACTACATTTATTAGAATCTTTCAAAATGTTCTCCTGTAAACTTCACTCATTCAGGTGGAATATTGTCATTCCGATTGAAAGAAATTATGTTATAGCAATATTCATACGTTGCCTCGACCGACACAATAACGTCTCCAACCTACCTTTAACTGATGGCTTGCGTTATTTGGGTGAACAAAATTATATCGCCAAACTTTGCGCATCTTTTTCATCCCGGACGAAAAAGACATTTGAAAGTTCTTCTACTTATCACTTTATAAACGTGTTGCAATGTTTTAAAATTTGGCAAATTATTTAGTTGCGAGGGTTTTGTTAAAAATAAATTATGTGAATAAAGTTTTGATGTGTAGAACAGGAACTCATTCTCAGTGTCAGATGATATTCATAGGAAATATTCACAGATAATATTCACAGATGATAAATTCACAGATAATATATATTCCGTTTTTTTATGTAAATATATAAATGAAATAAGATGAAACATACGAGCTAATACTTTAGCTCAATTTTGCTTCACACTTTCGACGTTTTAAAAATTTGTTTGACTGTGTTAGTGTGTTTTTATTCTCACGTGATAATTTTTTTACTAAAGAACTAATTTTTGAGAATTCATTTTTTAAAATTTTTGAACTTCTGTTTTAGACACTGCACACCTTACTTAACCACCTACTTTTATATTAAGTGAAATTAATTGTTCAATGCTCCGGCGAGGCTGGGATTTCTATCGGGTGATGTCCATACAGGGTGGCTCCGAGGTCGACTCAGCTCCCTTTCCAAGTAAGGACCAGGATGTTTCATGGGGGTGAAGGCGGCCAGAGCGTTATGCTCGCCACACAACCTCCTCCTTGTGGCTCCTTGCGGAGCCTACCTTCGTCTCCCCTGTGGGCCACACGGGGATACCTTTACTTTTCTTTACCTTTAATTGTTCAATGCATTATTGAACGGTTTCGTGTGATTACAGATTACTTGAATAAGTCTTCGCAATTACTTGAAAGAATCCAGTTATTTAACATTTGTCCATTTTTTTTCCTCTTTTTAGAAAATGTTTTGAAAATATTTATTCTTCAGTAAAATATTGTTTCATTAAATTAACGAAGAGCTAACTACTTTGCAGGAATAAATACAGCGTATTCATAATAAAATATCCTTCTGTTTTTGTTGTTTATATGTCACGGCTAATGTCCTAAATAAGACTAAATCTGAAAGGCGGTGTGCATTAGACGCTATGAATAAAGCTGTACAATAGACGATGAGCGAACCATATCGAGTTTTGTACTGCTAATATTGATAAATGTCAAAGAACGTTAACTTAGGTAAGATGAGGTGTGAGTATGAGGTGTCTTATGTCGTCACAAGAAGTATTTTGGCATACATATGCGTTGAAAAATATGAGTTTCTCGGAATAGTTTTATGTAAATCGTAAAGGCCAAAAGACGGAATCTCGGCTTCAAATTAGAATTGCGTAGCAAAGCGTCAACGGATGTATAAAGTGAGGTTAGGTGGCATTGTGTAAAAAGAAATTTACAGCGTCAGATTGAAACTCAAAACTACACACTTTGTCTCTCACTATCCGTAGAAATTTCCCCACCAGCAGTATGATCTCAGTTTATCATAATTCTGCTAATCCTCGTCATTGTTTGAACTTCATCTACCCTAGCCTCTTTGTGTTGACCCATGTTAACTTCATTTGGCTGAGATCTTAAATATGATTCGAAGCTTGTTTTACTTCTTCGTATTTTATCCCACCTTTTTTGATAATGTTAAAATGAACCGCATAATTCCGGAATTAGCTAGACTCGCATTTTTCTTGTAATACACTCACTTGTTGTTCTGCAGTATTAAATAACCAAAATAACCTGCCAACAAATGCCAGGCACTCACTTTGTAATCTATTTCATACAAAATATGGTGTTGGAAAGATAATTGTTTTAGTGGAGGTTGTGGTAGGAATAAGGAAGAGTAACCGACACTGTACTCTGAACATTATAGAGCTCTCTTTACTACACAACAACGTTACAGGGGGCAGGAGAGACGGGAAATAACTTCAATATAACCAAAGTGGGTTCTCGCAAATGACACACAGACATCAACTGATTATGTAACCTATAATTCAAAAATATGGCTTATTTTTATTATTTACATGAATTCATTTTAATAATAAATCAATTTCTTTGGCCAACAAAATAAAATTCATTTAGAAAAACATCCATTTCTGTAGGTGATATGCTTGCATTCGTAATCTGGCACACCAAATTTCCGTCGCCAATAGTTTGAGTCTGGTGTCAGTAGACTCACAGACATGTACTTTCTTATTTTACAAACGGATGGTTAAATTTCTACTAATTGAAAAAATTAGCTATAGTAAACAGAAAACAATACTATTAAAAGTAATTTACTATTGAAAACAATAAAATACTCTAATAATTTCAGACATTTTGGAGAGAATTAAGCAATAAGAAACTTATGGCGACTAGTATTAACAGTAAATACGAATGCGTATAAGGTAATAATTACATAAGATAGCAAATAATTAAAATCATAGTTTGAATCAAGATATACTTTTAATTGCATATTAATATACAATCACAAACCCATATGGAACTTGATAAGATTAGATGTAACTCGTATATTGTCTGTCACGGTTGAAAACTCGATTATGGACTAATACAGACAGTGGTTTCCAAAGAGATACACCAAATGAATACGAATAGTATAAGAATAGTACATCTTGAATCTTGACTTGGGAGAGATCCTCTCAGAAACAAGACGAAACGGCTCGAAAAAACAAGGAGGTCGGGAGAGACGGCGCGCTGGCCGTGGTTGGGCTGCCGCCCGCCAGGGTCGCGATCGTCGCGCCGCGCCGTCAGACGGAGCGCCGGGCGCAACAGGTTGGGGGGTGGTGCCGGCGCCGCCGCGTCGCGGGGGCGGGGGCGGGGGAGGGGCAGTTACTCTTCGGCGCTGGACGCGGCCGGCTCCTCCTTCATGCCCGACGCATCTGCAACACCAACACAGCGCTCACAGTACAGGATTTACTCACTAGGCGGGAGTTACGCCAAGGCGGACATTTTGGCTAGAAACAACTAGAGGTTTGTGCTATTATGAACTGTCTATAAGTTTTAATTTCAATAAACTACAGTTCCCAATTTGTTATAGACA
This sequence comes from Teleogryllus oceanicus, assembly GCA_964035755.1. Classification (NCBI taxonomy): domain Eukaryota; kingdom Metazoa; phylum Arthropoda; class Insecta; order Orthoptera; family Gryllidae; genus Teleogryllus; species Teleogryllus oceanicus. Next base: position 67,361,029 of record CAXIVR010000008.1, on the reverse strand, counting down.
GTTATTTCCTTGTTTTAAAATTTAAAAACCGTAGTAAAAGTTTACACATATTTCACTTCTGTTTTTGTCTAGTACAATGTTTGGACGACATTTTCTCATCATCTTCAGGTACAGATATTTTTCTAATTTTTTAAAATTACGAAACTATTAATTATACATTATTACTTTTTGTCCTTTTTAGTCTAAGAAGAAAGCAAAAACGACTTTTTTAACTTTTAAAATTTTTTCTGTATTCTCTTGTTGCTGTTTTTAAAATAAGCATTTTTTTAGAAATATTTCTCACTCCGTTAATATACAATTTTCCAGCCATTGGTATACATTATTGCATTTGTAAGTAGGAATGCATGAAATGGCTTCCAATGAAATTTTTAAAAACTCAAACGTTTTCTGTGAGAAAGAGATTCAAATTTCACATTTAAGGCATTGCTTAAAGGACATAATTTCTCAAAAACGGTTAAAACATTTTTAACAAAGATATTCCCACAGGACGAGGTCTTACTCTTCCATAATTCTTTTATAGTAATATTTCGGTTTTACAATTAGGAAACCGAAGAATGGAGACAATTTTTCAAAATATGTACTTTGGGCGGTGATAGATGGCAGCTGGTAAGAGGAGAGGGTATGAACTAGCCCAATTCAAGCAATTGCTTGGCATTCGCTTCCTCATATTACCACCGTTTTCTATACAGAAGCTAAGCGGCGACGAAGAATCAGTCCATTGTCTGCCTTTAAGAATTGAAATTTACACACTGCCCCGGCACCATCATTGAATTGATTGCAGGAAATGGCGAGATTAGAGTAGCCGGCCTCAATAATTCTCATGCAGGCAGTGGGATTGTCTTCGCGACAGTGGGACCCCAACCTGTGTTCTTAAGTCCGACGAAGTTTTAGATTTGCACTGCAATTAAAACTACATAGAAAGAAAAGGTCCATGAGAATGCCGACACCAGTAAAACTCATGAGAATCATGCTTTAATTTGTTTTATTAATGCCATGTCAGGAGTTTGCCGTTCTTTAATTCTTAGCAAACTGCAAAAGAACATAAACACTTTGAAAATTTTCGGATGGCAGTTTAGTCATATGTCGTACAGCTTTGATTTACTCCGTAGTCTTTAAGTCATCTAGAAACCAATTGAGTGTAGTAAGTCTGTGTAAATTCAGACTTGAAAATAATTTAATTTGTGCATTTCTTTTAAAGTCTTAGAACTCCAACGGGTATTCAAGGACTCAATAGCCGAGCCGCTTATTGAGCTTTTGAATTTATTGTGGTAATTATTGCATTGTACACCTGGATTTTATTAATCATACTTTAAGCATAACAAAAAAATAGATTATATCGGTTACACGACGAAGTTCATGGATTAAAGAATTTTTTTTCAGTTCTAAATCAACTACATACACGTATAGCTTGCATCTTCACTACTACACATACAAACTCCCCTGAATTTAAGTCGGTAAGCGCCTTCTGCTTAACATGAACCTACAAAACTTTACATGTTGAGGCAGAACGTTTAAAAAGATTTCGAAACCTTTTCCAGAGCTCGTCCTTTCATTTTTGGGGAGACGTCTGCAAATAGTACGACCGGGCTCATTCTGATTGCTTCATGATTGCAGTTGGCTTGAGTCAAAATGACAGCGGGAATACTAAACTCAAAGGCATTTTTGTAGAAAACGGAATACTTTGCAGTTATTCGCTCATTAAGTATTTTGATGTAAATTTAATTATATTGTAAAATAATATTTTAAATACGTAAAATCGATTTCAAAATAAAAAAAAACACTTCCAAGTAAAAAAAAACAGTACAAATAGTCTTTTGATTAGGCTACATTGTTACGTGTGAATTTTTGAACCTTTCGCCATTATTATTTTTTGTTACTCCTTCATGTAGTCGTTTAAATATGAAATTACATTAAATTAAGGACTTTCACATGAAATATTGGAAATTTTATTTCACGATGCGCTGACATCGGCATTCATCAGAAGAGCACTTGGCTCATTATTTACATCGATGTAACATCCCCTATGAAAGCTACTAGATGATCTGTTTATTCGGAAATCCACAATCCTGTTATTTATTTGTGGTACTGATCCAAACAGCTGCAAATTATACAAACGAAAAATATATTGTACGCAACCGCTCGTCGATATGTCCACCGCCTTCTGTTTATTCACAAACAGTTCATATTCGTGTGATGGTATTAGTCCATACAAGCGTGAGATCAAATCAGCACACTTTTTTATTTCAATGAAAGTTGAAGTCAGGAAGAAATTATACTGTACTCAAACACTTCTTAGAATGTAAATTGTGAATTCACTATGAAATTTCAATGGTACAAAATACCTACCTGTAGATTATTCCCTAAACAAGCGAAAGGAGGAAATTTTAAATGAGCTAAAAGTATGAAATGCCTGATTGACTTCGTAATGCCTTCTATTTACTTTAATTGAAATAAAAATATGAAAAGTCAGTGAAGGTCGTAAAAGTTAGCAATTTAAAAAATAATTAGCAAGCCTCTGAATATTTCACCCTTATAATTCTACAACAGATGAAAGAACATTTTCAGGAAGTAAAGTCTATTGATGGCAAATCAGATAATGAATTGAAAGTTGTGTATCAAAACTATTTTCCTGCCTTTTTGTTATGTGTATGATAAGTGTGAGCTTTGTAATTACAACAATATAAATATTACTTTGGGGGAAGTATTGTTCTGAAATAAATCTTCAAAATCCTCGACTACGTAAATTTAACCTTTTCTTGAAATACCAGTTCCATCTCAGTTCTAATTGTCATCTTTTTGCCCTTCCAACATTACGGTAGCCTATTGAACTTTAGATCAAAGCGATTCTATTTAGCCGGGAACCTTCCATCCCCTCCATTAATGTGATTTGCGGTCTCACATTGGTTTTCTCCAACTTTATTACCACGTCAGACATTTTTATAAAACTTATCTCCTTATTAGGAACGTTTCCTGAGAATCTGGGCTGTTACGCTTCGTAAAAAATAGATACATGCCTCGAATTTGTGATAACTCATCATAATTGTACCAATAGGTGATTTCAACAAAACTGAGCACTGGAATATTTAATATTCTGGGCAATATTATTAACATAATCGTAATTGCTAATATGACGTACTTTTACTGCCATTTTGAACATCAAAAACTTGAAAGAGTAGGGTTACAATTCCTTCTTCACAAGACCGCTATTTAATATTATTACTCTGGAACTCCGTTCGCGAGGACACCAAGTCCGTCGCCCGCCACGCGGCTGCGTAAGCTCCCGCCCTCCCACTTACCGAGATAAGCTCCGCGGCGCTGCGTGCGGGGAGTAGCGTCGGCGCAGCGCGCGGGTCATGCGCAAATTGAGTGCGAAGCCCCGCACTCGCGGAGAGGGCAATCCGCGCGCGCCTAATCCGCCGGATGGGCCCGCCGCCCCGCCACTCCCCGCCACGGGGAAACCCGGCCTGCCCCCCGGCGCGCGGCCCCGCGACCCCCCTCGGAGGGGGGGGGGGCGAAGTCGGTAAAGCCAACGGCGAGATACGAAATGAAGAGGTTCGAAGACTTTTCTGATTTGCAAGAAATGTCAGCGTGAAATAGACGATGTTCAATGATTGATTTCTAGTGATTCTGAGGTCTTCAACGTCATTAGTCCCGTAAGTGTAGTGCATGTTTGTTTTACTCTGGAGGTGGCGGCGTTCTTCCTCCGTTGGATGGTGAGATTCGGCGCCGACCCACCGTCGACTAGCGGGGTTTCCCTATCCAGGTTTCTCCCACCAGTGGGGTACCGCCCCAGGACAAGGGAGGCCAAACTCTAGGCTCCCGACCGGCCTCCCGGATATGTGGCAGTGTAGTGCATGTTAGTGTAAGTGTGTGTGTGTTAAGGGAGAGGAGAGGACAAGAAAAAGGAAGGAAATATCGCGCCCGGTTCGTGGCCCGTTTGGTAGAGTACTGCTCCGGCATTCGCCTGGTGGTGATCCGAGAAACCACGGAAAACTGTCGGTCACGGCAGCTGGCCGCCTAAATTCTCCTTCAGACTCAGATTCTCATTCAGACGGCTGAACTCGACTTAGCTGAAAAGCTAGTGTCGAAAATCCTGCCACCCTCGGGGTCCGAGCCCCAAGACTTCCCTCTCAGGGGCACTGCAGTGAAATCAGTTGATGCCCTGAGCCACCTCTCCCGGTAGGATGTTCAAATTAAATGGAGTTTAATGGACGATGACAATCACAAAATTATTGCATGTCTCATAATTAATATTTTCTTGTTTATTTAAAAGGACCAATTTTTATAATCCTTTCCTTGACATTGTAATTTACAGGAACTAAGAAGATTTACATTATTTCCCAATTACTATGATATAACCTACAATGCAATACGCATTTTGTTACAGTAGTGTATACAAAAATCTTCCATGGCTTTAGGTTTGCTAAACGCGCAGTTCGTTAGTTTAACTGTTCTATGCTTTAACAGTTTCAAAAGAAAAACAATGAGCAGATGTCCCTCTCATTGTATTGAACAATTTAACATCATAATAGGTATATTTGTCATTTTTAAATCTATCTAATAAATCTGGCGCACTATAATTTGTTTTTTAAGCTAATCTCTAGAATTCTTTAAAAATTGGTCATTCATTACCCATCAGTAGTTATCTTGTATTTCTGGCATTTTAGTACTTTATACTGTGTACGAATTATGTGAGAAAGTAACAATTAGCCATTTTAAGGCAAGATATGTATTCAGAAAGGGGTATGCTAATCGTCCATTAAGTTTTCAACTGTTTTTAACAATTTGGTTCAGTAATTCAAAAATGTTTATGTTGAATGACGATAATCTTGTTTAAGAATCTACGTTCAAAGAAGAATTCAATGTAGATTCACCAAGGATAAATTTTGATCCCTTTAATAACCCATTTCCTCTTCTTACCTAACGGTATTCATTCCTAACCCTCTACCATTCCTACAAATCAGCCCACTACATAATCCGAAAATTCAAATTAAGAGCCCCATAGGAAGCGGCCTCGCTCTTATTAAGGGTAACACTAAGTAAACTGTATATAATTAATGCAAAAAGCCTTTGCAAAGCTTTGTAAAAAAATTGTTTAATAAAAAGGAGTTTAAGAATCTGGATGTGTAATACATCATGTCCGCATTGAATAATTGTAAGTTATCTATCAGAGTTCCTTTATATGAATCCTTTAACTGAGTTTTATCTAACTCCTTTTACTGTTTTTAAGAGATTAGAAAACAGTGGAGGTATGAATGGCACATACTTTCTCCCACTAGTTAATTTCTTATTCTCTAAATTCAAGGGAACAGGAAAAATAGACCCAATAGGATCCAGCCTCCCTCGTTACATCAAAAATAATTCATACGTATTTATTGACATTATTAGGAAATATTTTATAGGTATTACAAATATTGATTTAAATAATTTTTTTAATTAAAAAATTAGAAGATTTAAAAAATTACGATTTAAGCAAATTTTATCCTTACATAAAAAAATTCCATTACATTAACAAAAAGCATTTAATCATATTTTTTTTTTAGAAATTTAAAGAACGATTATTACATGAAATTAAAAGAAAAAATTGCCAAATTAGATAATAGTTTTAAAATAAGTATATGTCCTAGGGGCTTCATGTGCAATACCTCCGAAATTTAAAGATATTTTTTCAAATTCGCAGGGCTTTGAGTAGAGTCAGATCGATTAGGGTGTATCAGTTTTGAAAAAAATCCTACGATTAGTTCAGGCGCTTGTGTCGTTTATAAATCCACAGACTGAAGTTCTATATACACACATTTTGGGCATGAGGGGATCCCAAAATTACAACATTACATAACTTTACATACGAATATTACTCCGAATATACGTACGTATATGAGAAAGTAAAAATATCTATATCATATCTGTACGCAACGTCGCGTTGTCATATTTTTTCTAGAGTGGGAATACAATTTTAAAATCTGGGATGAATGAGGTATCAAACCACAATAAAGACTAAATAATTTTACTTCACATAAAATAGGCCATACACGTGTTTCAGGAGCGTTCTCCCATCATCAGTGGCTCTATAATATATAAAATGACATAAACAAATGAACAATAACATAAACAAACGCTCCTGAAACACGAGTATGGCCTATTTTATGTGAAGTAAAATTATTTAGTCTTTATTGTGGTTTGATACCTCATTCATCCCAGATTTTATCATGGAATACCACAAAATCTCCGCTGCCACCACAGAATTTAATACAATTTTACTCATAGTTATATGCCTTGAGAAGTTTAAGGAATATAAAATTAGAGACATTTTTAATGAATGACTCATACATTTCGGATTTTTTGTTTAGAAAGTATAATAAAAGTTATTAAATTGTTTACGTTTCAAAGAACAGAACTCTGCGGTTTTAGGTAGGTGAACCTATAGCAGTATGTTTTTAATATTGTGCCAAATAGAGATAATTTTGACGTTTATTATTGCAGTCTTCTGCAATGAAAATAAATATGTCTCTGAGAAGAATACCTATCTTTGTACGCGTATCTCCTTGACGCGACTCTTGATGAGAAAGAACGAAAACGATTCTCGGAGCATTTAAAATTTCTTGACAAAAGATGAAACTTCTTGAAACTTCTTAAGCGAGATGTACTATTAATTTTCTGGAAGTGAAGTGAGAAGTAGGGAACTGCAGAACTAAGAAGTATTTTGTCGCTGGCATTTTAATGCATACTGTTTAAAATGTTTCGTTCACTATCCAATGATCTTCGAATACAATTGCAAGAATGCAAGTTAGTAGAGCAGTAAGTTATTAAATAGACATTTTAGGATACATTTCCTTGTTGGAAATTGAAATATTGCACCGGAAAAGTTAAAAATTCTCAGAAAATTGAAATGTGTTTGCCACAATTCAATTTTACATGATAATCTTATGTTACAAGTGTTTTTCTTCCTATTTCAAGTTTATATGATCTGTTATTTCTATAGATCTATTTTGATATAAATACGTAAAATTACATATAATCACTATAAATATAGTATTAGCAGAATTTATTTCTGGTGGAACGCGCCGAATCGGTGATTCAGTTCTTTGGGAAGAAAATAGAAAAAAATATAGGACAAACACTTGGCAATTTCTATTTTTTTTCCACCAACTTTCGTTAACTGAAAATTAAATAATTTTCCATGTATTAAATTAATTTCAGGCGCGTTCCGGGACCCTAAAATGTTATAAATCAAACAGTATTACCATTTGTGTGTTCATGCCTACAATTTATCAATCACTCACATAATATGAAATACAAGCAACATAATATTGTAAATATTTCTTAAATTCAAATTTTGTGTGCTGGGAGCTTACTATCATTGTAATGATGCTATAATATAAACTTCAGACTATAGTCACTCAATTTAGTTTTCAGACTATATTCATTCAAATGCATATCGTAAAAATGATTCATACATAGATTTAAATCTGATTAATAATTTACAATGCATTAAGTGCATCAACGAATATAAAAAGCACTAAAAACTCAGAATATAGCACGCTTCTTCCTTAGTGGGATTTCGTCATACTCATACATTAGTAACAATAAACAAGGTTATCTGAAAGTGAAACGCATGGACTTTGCGTCACGTTAATGCATGCCATATAATCTCGTATGCATGCTCCAATAAAATGGAGCTATTGCCCTGTTGTCCGTGTCGACATTTTTCTACTTTTGAATGTGAACGGCATTTTGAGCAATAAATAAAATAATGCATCAAATTTTCAGAATCTTTAATTGTGTCTACATGATATTTACAATATCTTTCCATTATCCAGATGGTTTTAACCCTTTTGCTGTTGCATGGCATTTTATAATAACTCGATTTCTCTTTCTATCTAAAAAGAGATATTCTTGATAGTTCAGGAATCTAAGACAGGTTCTTAGAAGATTTCCTTTCTAACCGCAAGAGAATATACCGCACGCTTCCGTATAATCCTTTTTGTCTGTGTATTAAGAATTTCTGGCTGTCCCACGACTGTTTCAGCGCTAAAAATACGGCGTAACGCATTAGCTTTAGTTTTTAGTTTTTTTTAAAATCACAATTTAGTTTTATTAATTTATTAAAAATTACAATTAGTTTTTTAATTTTTTTCCTGTTTTTTCAAAATCACAATTTGAATTATAGAAACTCGAAGAAAACCTTCCTTATTATTTTGACTAGATTGATGATAGTGACTGCCTATTTAAAAAAGTCATGTCGCAAAATTACTCCGTTTATAACAAACAGACAAGGGGATTGACAAAAAATATCTCTACGGTTTTAAAAATGTGTCTAAAAATCTAGATGTTTAAGGAGTTGACCCCCAAAAAAACAAACAAACAAATGACTTGAAATAATATGCATGGCATTTAAAGAAATACAGACAGCTGAAGAAACGTAATTACATCAATGAAAAAATAATTATTGAAAAATATAAAAATGTACGTAATAAAATGGTTTAGAATGAAGTACTACAATACAATCAATGGTACATTTATGCATTAATGTACCGTGAGTTGTACCATAAGAATTTCTGTTTATCCGCAAAAAAATGAATCAATGTGTGTTGCGAAAACATTTCTTTATTACACTTTATTGCTTTTATGTTCTGATAATATGCAGTAATATTATATTTGAAACTATAAAAAAATCTTCATACATCGAAAATGGACTTAAAGACTGATAAATGGCGAGTTCTTTAATGCAAAGCACCCCACGAAACCGTAGCGCACTTTCTGACGATTGCTGAACGGTTTGCCTTAAATTATAATTGAACTTACCAAATATATCACGGTTTAAAAAATAACAATCAACGAAAACACCATTATTTAATTTTCAATATTTTTAATTCAAGGGTTGGTAGATCTAGAAGTAGTTTAAAACGTTATATAGAAGACGACATCTACAGTTCAGACACATGCGGAGTCAGTCATGAAAGTTTAATCTCACAGCTTCACCCAAAGTCTACCACGCGCATGATTTGGTTATCCGCAGTGATTGATTCCAGTGACGCTTGAAAAGTAAACAATGCGATCATTTTATTCCCCTGAGAGCGAGACGGCTCACAATCGACATTCGTTCAGCATGAGAGGTGGGGTTGGTCCCAGCTGTTGAGAATGCAAAAGAGGAAGAGAGGCCGAGGGTGGGGCGGACGGAGGGATAGAGAGAGACGGAGGCGGAGGGAGTGATAAAGACGAGAACAAGAGAGGAGAGAGGAGGGAAGAAGAATAGTGGGGAGAGAATGAGAGAGAAAGAAGAGGAGGAAAGAGAAGGAAAAAGAGAGAAGGAAGTGTGAGGAAGGAGGACTAAAATGAAAGTGCGAGAGAGATAGGAAGGCGGGGGTAAAGGGAGGGGAAACGTAGACAGAGACGGGAGAATTTGAAAGGGAGAGAGGAAACGAGTGGGATGATGACTGACATAGAAAGAGAGAGACGGGGCAGTACGAAAGGAAAAAGGGAGGAAAAAAGGGGGCTGGGAGAGGAGGGGGAAACCCCCGGGTTGGCGACGGGACGGAGGGCAGAATAGCGAGGCAATTGCTTTCGCTGGACGAGAAATGAATTTTTAGGGAGCGCCCGTTTCACTGAGAGAACGCTACCCCTCTGGCGAGAAGGGATGCCAGCTTTACCAACCCAAAAGCCAGAAGCTCTCGGCACAGGTAAAAACGCTTCTGCTGAAGATGCGAAAACGTGCTGTTTTGTGACTCATTGGAATTAAATGTAAAAGTAATATGCGAATTAATTTGTAAATTAATGAGTCTTCCGTATAATAATTACGCATATTTCACGGTTTTGTGTTATACCAAAAGTTCAAATTCCATTTTTTTCAGATTTCAATAAAATTGGATCGTTATAGTCACGCGATGATAACATATATTTGTTAATATTTATGAAAATTGTTAATCGTTTTAGATAACAAAACATTCATTTTTATCAATATTTCAAAATAGCAAAAGTTACTTTTAAAATATAGGAATTTGTTTATGTGTCTGCATGAAAAGTGATTCTTAGATTTCGAAGTAAAAGAATTTAAATAAGTCCAGAATTATGTAAAATATCATGGTATTATTTCATTTCATAGCAATGATCTAGTTTTGATCATTGGTTAATATTACAAGAGATTTTCTAGAAAGTGGACTTTCCTTTAAATACAAGTACAATTTTAATTGACAAAATATCTCTCAGAAATTAAAAGATTAATGACCAAATTTTGAAAGCATATTAATTAATTATTCACTTTCATTTAATTCTTTGGGAGGGGAGGGAATGAATCTGTAAAATTATAGGGTACTGATTAAAATTCTCTACTGTCGAGGGAAACAGAAACAACATATAAATATTAATTCTTGTTTAATTTTACAAACATTTCGTTAACAACTCAAAGAATAATAATTTTTTATTAGTTCCCTCAAACGTAACTGTTTTAACAATCGCAAGGCATTTTATTTTAACCATAATGAAAAAGAAATTTTTTAATTAAGGACTAGTTTAAGCTACAATGACGCTGTTTTACAGCACTTGCCGTAAAGCAGCGAAGTGGTCTACTGTCCGGTGCCCGCTTATCGCCGTTCCCTGGGGCAACCACCACTTTGTCCCCGCCCGCATTCACCATTCCGCCCGCTTCACCAGCCCCCGCCCGTCCCCGCCCCCGCCCGTCCCCGCCCCGCCCCGTCCCCCCGCCCCCGCCCCGTCCCCCCGCCCCCGCCCCCCCTCCCTCGCCTCTACCACCGCCGCCGTCCCCACGGCTGCCGCCTACGCCCCCGTCACCGCCATCGCTCCCGTCCCCACGTCCACCCGCCCTCTGAGAGTCCCCAACGGCTGCTGCCGTCTTCCAAAGCCGCGAACATTTTCTGGTTCTGCTCGTCGACAAACCAGGTTATTCCGACGATTCTTTGAAAGCTATGATGCTGATCTACAAAACTCACCGGTTTGTTAAAAATATTTAAGGAGTCGATAGAAAATAAATGTATCCCTTCCAAATATATTAGTAAATTATTTGATCCGTTTAAAGGCCTAGCTGAACAAATCTAAAAGGCAGGATCGAATTTTTAGTGTTTATCCAATTTTTAGTGTTTATCCGCTGTCATTTCTAATAAAGATAAACTCTTCGAAGGTTTAATGTAATCCATTCATATTACAGTACAACTTTTAACATCGGGAAGTTACATAAATTTGTTAAATAATTTTTCACTCCTTGAACAATTAAATAAACATTCATTTCGGGAAGAATATGATTGCTTATTATAATAATAATAAAAATATAAATATTTACTCATTATTCATATTGCAATATTTGCATACTTGTTTTCAGTCATTGAAATTTTGACTTCAAAGCTCATCACAGCTTCGTAATAATTCGGTGTATGTCGAATTTTAATTACCTACAAAATAACATATTTAAAAAGTTGTTACAATGTTTATAATTAATTATAGCTTCGTCTTTACCCTGTCAAACAGTCACATTTTTCTGACGACGAAATAGTAAACAATTTTCAATTGAGTTGTAACTTTCCATTACGTTTGTTCGTGAGTGTGTGAATCGAAGTTTTTCTCACTTTTAACATGAATTTAATACTTAATCCAATTCATAATCTAATTGCGTTTTGATCCTTCAAACAGTCGCGTATTCCAGGAGCGTAATATCCAGCTGTTGTGTAGCTTTCTCTTGTCTTTCCCCGAGACGCTGTGGGTCGATGTTTCCCCCGCGACTGGGAGTCGTTTGCCCCGGCTGGACGTCCCCGCGCGGGGGCGGGGCGGGGCGAGGCGGGGCGGCGCCCGCTGTTTGGAGCCTCTTGGCGCCACATGACGTTACTCTGCGGATTTAACTTCCAATCCCACGCGCTTACGCGAGGCACAAGTTTCGTTAATTCGATTACGTTGCGGATCAGCGCAGTAATTTGTTATTTCGCGGGATTTTCCTTTCAGCTCGTTGCAATCAAAGTTATTGTATTTTTAGGTCCACCTGTGCTCTAATTTCCTTATCTAAATACGCTCTCTCCCCGCGGGTGAATAAAGTGAACGTGGAAGTTTTGTCCATGCGGGGCCACGCTGTTTGATTAAACTTGTGTGTTTTACCTTCGTCGTAGTTGGTCAAATGATTATTGCATTCATGGGGTGTAATATAAAGGGAGTATGTCGTGGCTCGTATGCTAATTTTAACATTGGCGAATTGCGCCATTTAAGAACTCTCTGTAATGGAAAGAGATAACGAGTCAAAAGAAATGGTCTATAAACACTGTAAGATTAAATTGCGAAATTGTACCGCAGGGCGTACTGATTAGTCCTGAGAAAACCGTTCATAGTCGATCTAATATGATAACATTCATGTGTCTATGAATATTAAATATACTTACAGCTCGAACCAAATACATTAAAATGTGCATTAATTTTCTTTACTTTTTGTTATATTTGAAAGAAACATACCTATTCGAATAATTACAATTTAAAATGGTTGTGTTATTAGCGCCAGTATATAAAACAAATAAAGATCAGCATCAGATCAGAAAATAAAAACGCTTTAGAAGCATGGAATTTCATGAAACACTTCCGAAATTGTATTTTTTTAAATGATGTTTTGAATTTCGTGCAAACATTTATCACTGCATTTTCTTCATTTGTTCAGTAAACATGGAAGCAAACGAGTAATTCGCGGGACGGAAATACATTTGAAGCGGGAAAATGTACGATGAGAATAATTTTACTAGTTAACATTTTACATTGCACAATCATTTCTAAGTTCATTTTAAACTAAAGCTACTACATTATATACTCAGAGTAAGGCATAACTAGTGCAAAAACTGTTTTGTCTTTAAAGCGTAAAATGGCAATTGGAGTTAAATGACAGAAAAGCACAGAGACACAACATCGATTAGCTTTTCTACAAAGAAATACAAATATAACATGTATTACGACAGTGAATACTCTTCATCTTACCCTGCGGTCTTGTGCACAGGTAAGACTTATATCTCGGAAAGATATCTAACTTCTTGCGTGCAATTACCACATAGAATGGAACACCACAAGTTACACACACTACAAGACAAACATGCGAAGACAACGCAGACTCCTGATTACACAGACTTGTGCGATGAACAATAAGAGACCTACCTCCACTTTTTTATAGGTATAATGTTTTTTAATCTAAAAAGCCAATGTTGACTACTGACAACACAACACCAAATACGCCAACAAAACATACAATGAAACACAGACGAACATCAAGTACGACGCAACCTAAGGCAATACTTCCAGACTGTTGTGTAAAGAAAAGTATGTCGTAAATGTTATGTAGCAGAATGTGTAAAAATTTCCAATTGAGACTTTGAATAAGGGAGGAAAGGTTTTCGTGGTCTGCTCTTGACAAAACTTAGAATCAAAAGAACATTGTATAACCGGCAGAAGATGTAAATTGAAACATAAGTTAAGAATACCAATGAAATTATTGGGAGTTCTTTATCTTTTTTAGAAAACAAAACAAAAAGAAAACCATTATCTGCTTAAAGTAGGGTTACTGATGAAAACGAGTTATTGATAAACAAAAGCTTCAGGAATCAAAAATAAATGAACACAATTACCAAAGAAAGAAGTGAAAGAAGGGGCTCGATATGTTAATAATAACTGACATATGAAAAATAATTTCCAGATTATCCTACAGTGCAGTGTATACGAAGAAAACATGTTTTTAAAACAAGAAAAACATGTATCCTGAACAAGTGGAAATAAATTTAAAAAGTAATTAATGTCCTAGCCAAACGTTGACTCCAAAAACGATATAAATGTGTTCATAGAGAAAGAAATAAAAATAAAAATTGTGCAGTAGTTAGCTTGAACATTTGCTGCACCCAAAAACGAGGTGATATTCACCCAAATTGAAAAGGAGAAACAAAAGGAGGATGGGTATGATTAATTAGGAACTGTTTGATGTATGCTGCACGCAAGGTATAAAAGTCAGTACATGTTTAGTGAGTATGCTATGTAATGTGTGTGTGTATGTGTGTGACAGAGGGAGAGAGAGAGAGAGAGAGAGAGAGAGAGAGAGAGAGAGAGAGAAAGGAAAGGAGAGAGAGAAAATAAAGGTAAATAGAATGGGATAGATAGATGGAGGGTGAGAGAGGGGGAGAGGGAGGGAGAGAGAATGAGAGGAAGGAAAATACATAAAAAATAATTATTGTATGGCTGGATGTTTGAGTACGAGAGAGTATGAGTGCATGTTTTTCTACGTCTGTTTGTATGTGTGTGTATGAGAGATACAGACGGAGAGAGAAAGAGAGAGAAGGAAAGAAGAGACGTAGAGAGAAAGAAAAAGATGTCAACTAAAACCAGAACGTGAACGTTCGAGAAAGGAAATGCTGCGTATTGAGTTTATTGAAGTGTGTAAGCGTAACTGTGATGAGTGGTGTCTGCGTATCTATGAGTGCATGAGTTCGTGTGTGTGAGTGAGCCGAGTGGCAAGGACCTACCTCCGGCGGAGCGCTTGCCCCACACGGCGCTCAGCCTGTTCCACTTGTTGGCCTCCACCCGCTTGCCCCACAGTCCCTTGAGGTTGTTCCAGCCGGGGTCCCGCTTGCCCCACGACCCTGCAACAGCCGCCGCCGCGACGCCCACTCACTGCCTCCGCCTCCGCCTGCAAAAGGAGCCTCGCGCCTCCGAGACGAGACGGGCCGGCAGACACACCTCGAGCCGACCGTTTGTGTCTGGCCATTTTATGTCTCATGAAGGCGGTTTAGCTCATTGGTTAGCGTGCTCGCTTTCCATGACCTCGGGTGCGATTCCCGGTAGGGCAAGATGTGCGTTTTCCTTGTAACATCCCAGTATGTGTTGCTGTTGACTAAACTCGCTTCTCAGGTTGAGAAGACCAGAATGCGGCGTGGGGATGTCTTCGTACTAACCACACGTATCCCATTAAACCCATGGCGACGAGGTCAGGACGCTGCAGGAAGGTTTGGCCCGTACATACCAGACCATACAGACAGATGTCTCATAAAGGACAATTGGCCTCGACACCGTTAGATCCCGGGGTTACTAGTCGGTCACCCAACCAGGAACCCGCGATATCTCGAATTCGCTTAACCTTCATGACTTCACGTAGTTAAGGAATTCGGCTGGCGACGCCGGTTCGGGGTCGTGACCTTTCTCACCAGCCTAGCATTTGCCTGGATGACTGAGGCAACTACGAAAACTCCGGCTAGGCGGCATGGGGATTGAACCCAGACCTTCCGAATGTGAAGTCAGCGCATTACGCTCCGAGCCACTTCGCTCTGAGCCACTTAGCAGGGCGAGCGGTTAGTTAGCACAGTGGGCGAGTTCGGTCCCGGCAGAGGTGCGCGGATTTTGGAAGGTTGGAAAATCCGCAGCAGCCGTGTCATGCTCGTCGTAGGTTAGAGAACCCTGGCAGGCGTCCTGCAAAATTAAATCCCTCTAGAAATTTCTTTTCCTAACGAGAAATCACGTCCTATCAATCAGTTAGCTCAGGTGTAGTTAACTGAGATCGATATCTGGGGAGATAGTGCGAGTGAAATCCCAGGCGCTTCAGGGAGGCACCCGCGAGGACGCGCATGCCCGAAATAGGTTCCCTAGACCCATGCCAGGGGCAGGTTTCAAAGAAAAGGTGCTGAACATGAGTGCACGCGCTTGAACTATTGATAATGGCCGTAATAACGCAAAATAATCCTACAATAGACAAAATGAACAGAAAAAGATTTTGAAAGCTCACCGCACTACCGCCTACGTCAGTAACTTATATGAATATGTGAATCTCCGGAAGATATGTTACTATGATGTACAAATGAATCAATCGTTGTTTACATATCTTTATTAACTTTCGAACGAATATTGTATTGAAATTAAAAAAACGTTATTCCACAATTGGACAATATTTTTGCACGAAACGACATTGATTAGGTCACACATTTAAAATACTACACTTGCACTTAAACAAAATATCCTGAGCGTTTCAGGGGACGTGAGTAGTAAAGACTTATATGTCTCTCTCTTATGTAATGATTTCCTGTGATGATAATCTCAGCTCTAAGTAACGTGAAGCAGACTTTGCTAACATTTGTCTCCGAGCTACCTAGAATGACTTGATGAGGTTCCTGTCGATCGCCGGCCATTGCGCGGACATCGCGTTGCGAACTGAACTACCGTTTGCGACCGACTATGAACACACCTTGGTGTCCATAAACGTGAGAGTACAGCTGGAGGAATTATCTAATATGGGACGAGAAGTAATTATTTAACAAGTAAAAGGAACTCCTCTAATATATCTTCGTAGCGTCTGCACACTCTCGACAAACCGTACTCAGACTGACCGAAAACTTCTTGGCGTGTGCTGCATTTCGATATGTTCCTCACAACGTAGTATGTAGTTAACGTAGAATTAACTTAAATGACGCGGTGGTTATTGCATTTTGTTTGAAATACTGAGCTCCCGTTGGTCCAATTGACATTTTTTACAATATTAATAGGCTAAAAAGAAGTACAATAATAAATACATCTGAATGTCTAAAATTTGAAGTGGAACTGTTTGTTTTAATTAATGAAGTTTGCTAATTGCGCATTTCCAAAAACGAAGTCGTTGAAAAATTTGCTATGTCCCCGTCCACTATTTTCACTTGAATGAGGCGTAGTCGGATGAAAGCAAAAACCTTCCTTTGCCATTCATACGCATAAACCGTATTAAATGAAGACAAATCGGAAAATGTACATGAAATGCACAAAGTGTACAGAAATAAAACAAATCGGAAAGTGTACGGAAATTCACTTTAGTGAAATAATTTTATATTCTTGTTGTAATTACAAAGCAATTAAATGAGAAATATTACATAATAAAAATACCATATATTTTTAGAACCATTCACATAAAATAAAATCGTTGTGAAAACACACTTCCTGAAGAAAATTAATTTAAAATTTTTTTTTTTTTTTAATTTCCTACCAAAAGCTAGATTATGTCTATTGATCCATCGGTCACCTCTTGAACCAGTTATATGAAAGTGGTATTTTGATAATTCCTATTTCCGGCAGTTTGATACACTGGAGTTTTACAGGTTTAAAATTGTACTCGTATTTATTTTCGTGAACAGTAGATCGATATCGCACAGAAATTAAAGTATCGGAAAATATGTGTGAGCTTTGATATTATACGAATTACATTGCTTAATACTTTGTGGCCTGTAATGGCGTAGTATTGATACATGTTGTGGTAGTGGCGGTTATAAAACCCATCGGAAATCAATTTTTTTGCTGTGTTTTTCACACCGTGGTAACTGAATACGGTACTTTCATTAACAGTGCCGAGAATCGCGTGTGACATTAATTAATTGAATTTACGAGCTCTTGTGAAAGGTATGAGAGAATTCCAACATTTTGGGCTTTGACACTGCATTGCACATTTCAAAGAACTATATGATGCGTGGATGTAATTTCATTAACTTAACTTGTTCTATTCTGCCTATAAAGTCTAAAATTACGATCACGTAGCCAGATGTTGGACTGAACAAATAGGCATATATTCAGGGCCTTGAAATGAATCAATGATGAGGATTCCCTTCCCTTGCCGTGGGAAAATAAATACATTTCTGAATATTGCAGCGATCTGAAAAATATAGTTTTTGTCCTACTTACATAATGTTTGAGGAATACGGTTTTTCATTTAGTTGCTTGTAATTTTCTGAGAAGCTCTTTAAAACACCAGAAATTCCATTTTCAGGAATTCATGCGAAACTATATTTTCAGAGTTTGTTGGTCTAAAAATGTTTAAAGCTGTAAAACGCCGCATTAAAATAACTCGGAACCTCTCAGAGTGTATATATAAGTACAATGAAAATTAAACGTACATAACTTTAGAAATTTTGCTAAATATTCTGCTATTTATAAGTCCCAATTTTATTTCCACATTAAATTAAAATTATTTTTAACAGTTATTTAAGAGATGCTTTTATATGGCCCTTTTATTATTTATAAAACCAATGTTAAGCACACATCACATGAACAACTACATTTATTTTCAGGATGACAACAGATTATCTGTAGCAATTTGTCGTGATATTGCAGACATGAGATGGGTTTCCAGATTCATTTTGCTTAACACTTGTATTGCCACATTGATAATTATTTCGGCTTTCAATTTCATTTCTCTGTAAAATGCCCTAAAAAGCATTTCATGTTTTGAAAATATTATTAAAATATCCTCTCTTATAAAAAAATCCCTAGTGAGTGCATCATTATAAAATTAAAATTAGCTATTGAATTTATATAAGAGTATCGTTTTTCGTATTTATTGTAACAGGATAATTAATTTACAACCCTTTTTTTTAATGTAAATGGTTTGTCTATAATATTCACCTCACTGGTGTGCATAATTTATTTGGCGTTGGATTTTTATGTCGCCTGCGGCTGCCAGACCATCCTTTGCTATTCAATTTATTGTGGTCTTTCCCAGTAATTTGACAAATGATTGAAATTAACCTGAGGTAGACTCTGGGAGTTGTGTGGCATGACAAAAATATAAAATTTCGAAACGAAAATAGATTGGACATGTTTCGGTCTGTCGGTGCGGAACAGGTCATATTTTCTTATTCTTCGAATACATTATTGTTATTATTATTATTATTATTATTATTATTATTACTACTACTACTACTATTATTACTAATCTTCGTATTTAAAAAAATTTTGATAACAGTTTCATACAGATGGAACCGTGGGGAAGATGAATCATGGAAAGAAATGATTGTAGTATAGATTCCTTCTGGTCCACCGTTTCAAACAAGCGAGTTGTCTTGTTCAGCTAATAGAAAACTGGCAACTTTTGTTCCTTCGTATCGTCTTTTCGTTTTCTAATATAATTTTAAACGAACTAAAAATATAATTAGTAAATGTGAAAATCCTTTTTAGAACTAAACGAATTGTTAGAACACAAGTACACTAATGTGATATTCTATTAACTACTATCAACATCAGAATTCCATCTTCTGCAGAATCGGAGTAGAAATGGTCAAATTCAAACCATTATAGTGTATTGAATTTTTTACAAGTAGGATAAAACGTTGTATGATACTTAAGTCGAAACATCTTTTTATATTACTCGATTGATTATCAAATTAGGTCTAACGGCCTCAATAATTTGATAATTTACGATACTTATTTCTTAAATACTATTATTTATTATTATGCTGTCATTGTAATGGATGAATTTTTACTAGTTCCCGATTTTCCGTAAAAATGACAACTTAGTAATGATAACACATAATTGACTCCTGGAGGAGATAAGATGTATAGACTTTTTTCGCAATCAAGTATCGAATCGTATTCTTTAGCTGAGTCAAAATAATCAATGTGTGAAAGTGAAAAATATGTACCTCAAATTTCCTTTTTTGAAATCGTCTACCGTTTGTCTGTTTCTGTCCATCTGTCTATACTTGTATGTCTGTGACAAATAGACACATAGCAGACATACAGACATATAATGCCTAAACTAAAGTAGAAGTTTTTTCAAAATCAATATTCCTCAATTGATCTCGTCCGACATAATGCCCTGAGAATTTTCAACTAATTTTTTGAGTTTTGGGATAATTCGAAGCACCTGGGATATTTTCAATTTTTTCTCAAAATTTACTTCAAACTTTTTCTTTACATTTCTTTTAAACATAGAGTAATACACTTTTAAATATACCATTTTTTACCAGTAACTGAATTTTCGAAAATTGCAAACGTCTGAAAGCTTTTGGACACTTCATATAATGATTATATTATTCAACACAGATTTTTTCTCCAAACAATATTTGTTCTTCATAATTTATTCTTTAATTACACTTACATATATTGAAATACTAGTAGTTTTCGCATATTTTTTATAAAGTATGGACAATTTTAAATGATGAAAGTCAATTGTTGATAAATAATTTTATTTTACTGCACGTCTGACAGAATTTGAATAATAGGACACACCTATTTTTTAAACAGTATAGCTACTGCTTTTGCGATTTTTGGGAAACTTTTTATTTTTATTACCACCTCTTCGTTCAGATATTAATGTAAAAGATGTTCTGTTGAAAGAAACAGAATCGTTTATATCGTTATATCGTTGATATCGTTATGCTCTGTTCATATTAAATCTGCACTTATATTTAACTCATAAGTATAATATTTCTTGCTGTGACGAATATGAACAATAAGGGTTCAGTAAAAATAAATGTTTTAAGGAAGTATGATCGTCTGAAGGTGCAAATATGAATTATCCTGAAACTTATTTAAATTGAAAGCAAATATACGCGCTGAAAGACTCGGGTAGACGTTTCGCCCCATAGAGAAGATTTTGGAAAAAACTGTTTAGAATTGTGCGTTGTAAGATCTTAAGTCTCGTATTCTTTGAAATACTGAATTTATTTTCAATTTAATACAACTAATATTTGTACGTAGTTTTGAGTAAATTTCTTTTGAATTGTGGCATTAAATATAGTATTGGCACGGTGCCTTTTGAAAAATAATGACTCGTAAACTTCAAGGGACACATAAATTGATGGTATGATAAACATTGTATTTCCACTCATGGTAATTTTTGAATAATGTAATTTTGGGAATTTTCGTTCTAACTAATCATATCTACTTAGTGTAGAAAACGTTTACGGCGATGTGAGAGGGATCTACGGACACTTTGTCGGTCCGTAAACAACTGCACATTTGAAAACTGTCAATCTTGATTTTCTCGAATTTCTGGCTGTTCCGGAATTACAATATGTGAGCACAAAGACATCGATATATGTAAGTGACGGCTGAATTATTGCAAGGGTCATCTGGTAAAATGGCATTATAATAATTTGTTTCTTACTTATTGAAAATCATTATTTGCATAATCCATTCCAAATCACGAGTGAATGTTTTAATCCATAATATAATCAATAATGATGTACCTCATAGTGACACGCGAGATCTTCCAGCTCCCGCTTTTCTCTTTTCCCAACTGCCTGACGTGGAGTTGGTGTCCGAATGCGAGAGCGATTGGTTACTAACTAGCCAACGGTTAACTAATACCACGTGATTGGCATCCTTCGCTTGAGACGCAGTCGTGATCAGGAGTATCAACTGTCACCGATACTGAACATGAGGCGACACTACATTGAAGGGCTGGGGGGAATTACAGCTGGTCGCTCGGCGACAGACGATGGCTGAGGTGAGGATTCAACTGTCAATTGAGAATTTCAACGCATGACCAATGGAAGGTTTAAAATGAAGCTTTTTTTCTTACTGAAGAATAAGTTGACTCTTTAAATCGCAAGAACGAAACGAAAATTTCAGGGCTTATTTTGTGGCTGAACGAGTCGGAGACAAAAATGTACGTGATCATTACATTTGTCTTAGTGAGATATTCGCACATATGAAAACCACAATTAGTCTATTTGCTGAAAAATGAAGAAGTAAACATATTTATTCCTGTGTCAGCAACGGAAGTGGTTGAGCGCTATCTTGCAAATGGAAACACTCGTAAAAAAGTGAATCGTAGAGTTTCATGCAAAGTTTTCACAATTACAGCTGTTATAAGAAACGTGATGTAAATAAAAGCAAACACCATTGTTCTACCTCCAAAAGTAGCAACAGTACATCAGGCTTTTAAAAATACACTGTAGAATGAGTGAAAAATCGATTTTAATAAAAAATTCATTGTACTCATAACTTGTAACCATTCCATGTATAATTAATGAAATATTTATTTTACTATATGTTTTATCAATATTACCAATTATCAATGCTCCCCAAAATTGAAATATACTGCCTCCATCGTAGAGAAATGTGTCTATAATTTTATTACAGACCCACGATCTTGGAAAAACTCAAAAAATTATGAAACGGTTTCAATTTTGACTGGAAAATACAAATATTGAATTGTGTTTTTCCGTCTGTTCTCATACTGTGCCTAGCGACTGAATTATTATATTCAGTGTGCCTCTGCTTACAATACAGCTGACATGATATGACAGCAAGGCTCCAAGTAAATGATAGTGCGGTGTTCAATGTTTGTAATTTATATGTTACGTTATAGAAAAGCGGGATATAAATATTATCGGGATATAAAGGACTGTTGTACTGTATTTATGCAATAATTTATTCGTAATGTACTTCATTATTGCAATATTCGCGAATATTATTTTTTTAAAATATGGATGGTGAAAACCAGAGTACAAGTAACATTTTCACATTCTGAGAAAAACGTGTTTATATTAGGCTATATTTCAATGCCAGTGTAATTTCGTGTTTTTTATGAAATATTGAAATGCCAAGTTTCAATGAAAAAAGCACCACGAATTTAGGTTATATTGAACTAAATAAACGGTTTTCCCGGAATTTATAAAATGTCACTTATACCATTCTTATCTTCACTTATTCATATTTAATTTAATGCAGGGTCACTCGAAAGTATTTTATTTCTTGTTCTCGAACAGTGTGCATGTTATGACTCCAAACTATTTTGTGTGGTTTTGTCCAGCAGCAATTTTGCTGCTGCAGAAAACTAATATTTTTGCAAATATTTTATTTGTAATTTGTTTTTTGATGGGTGAAATATCAATCAAATTGAATAGGTTTCCCAATACTGCTTGGCATTTTCCCTGCTACCCGTATGTATGTACGTATTTCAAGGCAAAGCGTTTTATTTATTTTTTTATTTTATTTTACGTCAAAAACCGCTAAAACTGTGTGTGACGTGCTATGGGGAGAAGTGATAAGGGTCTCAACAACTGAATATGGTATAAACATCTAAAACAGGACTCGAAGTTTAGAATATATCAATCAATAATTAGACCAATATTAACATTTGCAGGATAAACAAGAAGCGAAAGAAAACGCAAAAATTAAGTTGCAAATGAAGTTAAAAAAATACGAATCACACTCTACTGGATAAGAAAAGGGAAAACCCAAGAAACACAGACAAAATGAAGCCCATCACGGAATGGGTAGTAGACCGAAAAAATGAATAGAATGATCATATGAGCGAATGGAGGAGAAAAGAATAGAGATGAACGGCCGAGGGGTAGAAGTGAAGCGAGGAGAAATCCTTGGTAAGGAGTGGCGTAGCTAGGAGGGAGGTGAGGAGCAGCATCCTACGTGGTGGGAGCGCCGCTGTGCGGGGTGGGCGACGTAGCTGGGAGGGAGGTGGTGCAGCATCCCACGGTGGGAGCGCCGCTGTGCGGTGGGTGACGTAGCTGGGAGGGAGGTGGACGCGCATCCTACGTGGTGGGAGCGCCGCTGTGCGGTGGGCGACGTAGCTGGGAGGGAGGTGGGTGGGGCGAGCATCCTACTTGGTGGGAGTGCGCTGTGCGGTGGGCGACGTAGCTGGGAGGGAGGTGGGGCGCAGCATCCTACTTGGTGGGAGTGCCGCTGTGCGGGGTGGGGCGACGTAGCTGGGAGGGAGGTGGGGCGCAGCATCCTCGGTGGGAGCGCCGCTGTGCGGGTGGGCGACGTAGCTGGGAGGAGGTGGGACGCAGCATCCTACTTGGTGGAGCGCGCTGTGCGGGTGGGTGACGTAGCTAGGAGGAGGTGGGGCGCAGCATCCTAGGTTGGAGCGCCGCTGTGCGGGGTGGGTGACGTAGCTGGGAGGGAGGTGGGGCGCAGCATCCTACTTGGTGGGAGCGCCGCTGTGCGGGGTGGGTGACGTAGCTAGGAGGGAGGTGGGGCGCAGCATCCTACGTGGTGGGAGCGCCGCTGTGCGTGTGTGGGTGGGTGGGCGGTTGCGTACCTCTGAAGCTGGCCCAGTCGCCGCGCTTGCCCCAGGCGCTGCCCAGGTTCTTCCAGGCGCGCTTGTCCTCGTACTGGCCCTCGATCTCGCGCTCGGGGCCCGCGTCGCCCAGCGCGGCCAGCTGCAGCGGGCGGAGCCGCCCTCGGCCGCCAGGAGCGCTGCTGCCGCCGCCGCCGCGGACGGGGATGCTCTGCCGCAGGACACACAAGTTACAGAACGAGTTTCATAAGGATGAGCCAAAGTGATAGCTAATGCTGGCAACATAACTGAAGGTTCTGTGGTCGTTGTGCCCTCCAGCCCATTGGACTCCCTTCCTGCTTTCGTTCGTGTGCAGTGGGCTAGCTTGTAAATGACTTCGACGCTTCATTTTGTGATGTGGTTTTTTAAAGTGTCGGATGACATTAGGTCATTTTAACATCTCCTGCATTATAAAATGAATCTTTTTAATTCATTTGCGAACGTCCTACTCAACGGGGCTTATGCTCTCAAACATGTGCTTATTATTTTTATAAAGATTCATTTTATAAGGCGGGATATGTAAAATTGACCTAATGTTATCCGACACGTTAAAAAAGAAACAAACATAAGGCGGCTCCACACATTCGTTATTCGGCGAACACCGAGCAACCGCTTGCCGAATCCCGTGTAATGTGGATGAGTTGCTTGCTGTACAACCTAAGGGCTTGCTTACGTGTATAACCTAAAGGCTTGCTTACGTGTATAACCTAAAGGCTTGCTTACGTGTATAACCTAAAGGCTTGCTTACGTGTATAACCTAAAGGCTTGCTTACGTGTATAACCTAAAGGCTTGCTTACGTGTATAACCTAAAGGCTTGCTGACGTGTATAACCTAAAGGCTTGCTTACGTGTCTTCGTCGAGTCCGAGCGCGCGCGCCACCTCTGCCTCGGCTTCCGCCTCGAGCGCCGCCGCCGCCGGCCCCCCCAGGGCGCCCTCGCCGCTCAGCTCGTCCGCGCCCACGCCGTCCCGCTTGCCCCAGGAGCCGTGGAAGCGCTCCCAGGCGCGCTTGCCCCAGCCCGGCCGCAGCTGGTCCCAGGCGCGCTTGCCCCATGACCCCTGCAACACACATGCAAACACACCGCACAACGATTAGAACAGTCGAGCTCGTACTCTCTCTTTTCCAGGGGCGCTGTGACACACACACCACCGATTCAATTGGTTTTATTAGAGTTTTCGGGACGCGTCAACTCCTGACCTCATTAGTCCCAAAAGTGTTGTGCATGCATATTTTGTGGGAGATAACGATGTTTGTCCCTCGATGTATGGAGAGATCCGGCACCGACCTACACGTGAGTTTGTGGGGTATCTCCATCAACGTGGCACCACCTCAGTCGGGACAAGCTCTGAGCTCTCGACTGCTCACTCGACATGTGTGGTAGTGTTGTACATTCAAATGTAATTGTGTGCAAGTAAAGCTGAGGAAAGGATAAAGAAGAGGAACGAGGGGTGAGGAAAGGACGAAGAAGAGGAACAAAAGATCGCACGCGGTCCATGGTCCGTTTGTTAGGGTACTGTTCCGGCATTCGCCTGGTATTCATCGGAGAAATCACGGAGAACTTCCGATCAGAGCAGCCGGCCGCTGGAATTCTCCTCCAGACAGCGGCTGAATTCTAACTAGCTATCTAGCGTGTACCATTTCTGTTACCATCGGTTCTCCAACCCTAGGACCTCCCGGTCAGAGGCACTGAAGGGAAATCAATTGATGCTCTGAGCCGTATAAGACAGTCCGCCGATTTGAACTGTCTGGATCATATTGTCTTACTCTTCAGTGGCGCCGCAACAATAATTGGTAATTCATCCTGCAAAGGAAGATGTATTCCAAAAGGATGATAGTCCATTTGTTTACGGAAATTAATAGTTATTTACTAAAGAAATATTGTAAGATGATCTGAAACGAATATCGTGCAACTTACACGTAATCGTTTCAGTGAAAAGTAATTCAATTTAAATTTATTCTTGAGAAACACGGCACATCGATGTTTGCAGTTGTTAATAAGACGTCAGAGATGATTAGAAATGTTTTCTTATTACGAAACTGATCTCAGTCTGTGATTTAAATGATCATGATAAAATGATCTCAGTTTACAATTTTTTCAGTAAGAGCATTTAATGAGGAGCTGATCTCAGTTTGACTTTTAATCAAAGTCGATAAAATATTCTACATCCGTTGCCATATTATTGTCATACAATGTAAAACGCCCTCGAATGCAAACATTCTGTGAAAAAATGAAACAGCTGTCCAGCCTTTCAAAAGAGCATATCTCTCATTATCTCTTAGTAGTCTAGGGAGGTTATAATTGATACAAAGTTAGTGAAGTCTCCCTGTAATGCTTCCCGGCATTTTGTACTAGGTGGGGATCTTAATTTAGGATAGAGCCACTCCTCAAGTTTTCCATTGAGACTTCAACCATCTATATACAGTGGTCTCACGTCTTCACAAGCGAAAACAAACCTAGGGCATAGCTGTTCATATGCATGTTATGATATTTTATATTGGCTGTTATTTTTGTGTCGTGTTACAATAAAAATATTATATTCGTACAAATAGAATATAAAACAATATGTGGGGAGTTTTGGCTGAGAGATATTGCTCTACCTTCTGTTTTAACTACGGCTCCCCAAAATGTTTGTGCTAATCAAAGGAGCAAAAAGTCTGAGAACAAATGAATTCGACAATGAAGTGATAGAAAGAAAGTGAATTAAGTATCACTTTCTGTCCCCTTCGCTGTGATCCACAAATTTAAAAGAAGTCTATCTAACCGCACAAATAATCTGTCTTGTATCCAGAAATTCCAAAGTAAATTCTCAAAATTACATTATTGTTTTGGATTAGTGCTACAATAAGACATCAATTAATTAATTT
Source organism: Teleogryllus oceanicus (assembly GCA_964035755.1). NCBI lineage: Eukaryota > Metazoa > Arthropoda > Insecta > Orthoptera > Gryllidae > Teleogryllus > Teleogryllus oceanicus. Next base: position 67,334,398 of record CAXIVR010000008.1, on the reverse strand, counting down.
TTTTGGTTGATTATATTAAACTCTGATGCATTTTCCGGAAGATGGCTAAAAAACGCCAATATTAAGTATACTTTCTTCTGAGTATTCTGTACATAACTATTGTCTTTATTGAGATTCAAATTTCAAGTAGAAGCTATTTTATAACAACTTTGTTTACATATTACATTCTTGGCTGTCCGGGTGACGCCGCGTTAAGTTATCTGGTGCCGACGTTTCGATCATCATGTCGTGATCTTCATACGGGCGTCACCCGGACAGCCAAGAATGTAATATTGACTCTGGCCGCGGAAGCCTACGACTTCATTTAACTTTGTTTACAATTGTTTATCATTGTTTAGACACATTTGCACAACTAAGACTTGTAACACAAATTTACGTTTATCACAGCACGTTTCCGATTGTACAACTTATATACATAGTATTTTTTGCTCGAGGAGACCGTTATGACAGCAATGAGTATGATTTATATTCTAATGTGAAGTTACAAGACATTTGTTCATAAGGTTTTTGAGAACTTCGGTATCACCATTGTTTATTTTTTGTGCATATCAGTCTTTACAAATTCCAGATGTTTATCAATTATTTTTTCTCCAAAGCTCTCTAATAGAAAGATCTATGGAATATCAAATATGGTTTGACTACAGTTAGTGATAATATTTTCATCAAAGAACGATTCCATCGAACTAATATTGATATAACAACTTTCTCGTAGTGAGAGTTTATTTTAGAAAATACGTATCTCTCTCTGTTGATTGAAGTAAATAAGGGACTTAAATCAACATTGTGGGTTTAAAATTTACCATCTAAAAGGAGTAAAATAGTAAAAACAACTTGATAAATTTGGTGAAACTTAAATTTAGTTCACGTGTTCAAGAGTGAAATATGTTTACGATTCAAATAATAGACAAACTTGTTCATTACATCGCTTTATGAAATATTAAATTATCTCTGAACGAATACGTGCTTTAAATTCACTGAGGGAAGAGAATTTTACCCAGTATTAATTTCATTCAATGATGCTCTATCATGGTCGGATATTGAATTCATGTGAGATCAATGTATTTTTTCCCTGCGAAATAAAACAACACGTACTCCGGTTTGCGTTCCGTAATTTCAGAGTTAAAATAATGACAGATACAATACGAGGTGTCAATAAAAAGTGAATGAAATCATAACTCATAATTTTTGAGATGCGCAGAGTTCGTCAAACCTTTCCAATTTGTCACTTTACTGCGCGCCAGCATTTTCGAAATTCACATGGTATTATGTTCTTTTACTTAATATACGGTAAACTTAACGGGGAATGAGTTTTTAGGCGAAAACAGATACACCATTATCATGACAAGTTATTCGTTATTTGATTTTAACTTTTCCGAGTGTTGAAAAAAGTGGACTACCTTCCCAAATGACTTTATTTTTTCCATGTGATTTTTTAAATTGTATTTCATTATTTTGAGATGGTACATTTCGTTATGGGCGAAGACGTTCCGTGTTCGGAGGGAAAGAATAAACACCTGACATTAAACTGAGGTTGTCGGCTGTTGTTTATACCAACTTTCCAATTTACAATAACATAATTTATTGACCTATTCTGAATGAAATGTTTCTGTTCATTGGCTTTTTATCAAGGATCGAATTGCTGTTTATTCCCGTCGAAAGGTAATTCTTTTATTGAAACACAAATAGAATGTTAACTCTTGACACTTTAAAATATTTCACTTGAACCGTGATAATATTAAGATTTACCATTATTATGTGCTCTCACAGCTCCTCAAAGCTTGCGCTCTGGGGCTTCAGCTTGGCAGAAAGCAGCGAACGCAAACACCGCCCCGCGAAGAATGCAACGATTTAATGAACGCCCTCACGGCGGGGTGGGGATGGGGGCGGGGTGAGGGCAGGGCTGGGCGGGGGCGGGGCGGGGGCGGAGCGGGGGGGGCGGCGGGGGGGAGGAGGCGAGACGGGGACGAGGAGGGGAGACGGGTGCAGGGGGGAGGGGGTGCGGGGAGGGGGTGCGGAGGGGCTGGGAGGTTTCGGAATGCAAATGCGACACAGAATGGAAATGACCGGAACGCAACAACAGTACAAACACACGCCGCGCGGCGCAGCACTTGCGCGGTGCGCCGCGCGGCGGGCGCCGTTTGCAAGATGGAGCGCTGTCGGACGCGCGCGGCAGCTGCTTGTCACGGGGCTTCCGAAAGCGCTGCCTCGCGCCGAGTGCTGTCTTTTCCTCATCCGGGAGCTGCCCCGTTCATCGCCCGGAGTTATGCGGGGGCGTATATCGTGTCCATTGCCCTCCGCGTGGGGGTTTTGCTGGCGAATGACGGCGGGGAGGCGCGTTTGGTTTGAGCTATTGGGGATATGTTTCATAGCTCACTTCGTAAGCCTTTGGTAAAGAGAAGCTGTGTGCCATATACTTAATTTGTGTGAAGTTGTACTGTTTAATATGAGAACTCATTGTGTGGATAGCGATTCTTTCATCAGGTAATCCTATTAAATTCAAAGAGAGGCACAAAAAAATCAAGTAAATTTTACTTTTGTGTTTAAATAAAAGACATAAACATAATTCTGTGTTAAGATGGCAAATGAGTACGTCATGTTTTTTTTTTAATTTCACGTTAGCAATTTTGAGCAACAATATGTCATGAAAAGTTTGTTGCTTTTGTCTTACTGGAATTCGCCACCATTTTATTTTATAAACTAGAAGAGAAATGCAACTTTGCCTACTTCTAAACATTAACAAACAAGGTGACTTATGTCATTTTGTTTCGCATGTCATGACAATTTGAGTTATATCATTTTGCCATCTAAGAACAGTATTTATTGTTAGATTTGATTACAATCCCCGCTGCATCGTATTTAATTCTTAATTTGCATCAATATAATATATCACTGTTTAATTTAAAATCTTACTTTTCTTCTATTGTTGAAAGAAAAACAAAATACGTTATAAAAATGAAATATAATTTATTTTCCTTTGAGTCGAGCCGACATCATAGAGGGTGAAGCACGGTTAATACACCATCACGAAAGATCTACTTTGTGTGACCGTTAGTTCCATTTTACAATACGCTCACAAGAATACGTTCAATGCTGTTAATGTTGTATGTTTATTGTTTCTGTGGTATAATTCGCATCTATGGTTATCACATCCAATCATTCTAAACAAATAGATCGGCAAAAGAAAGCGAATTTAACCGAGAAGTGAGAAATTGCAGTTTTATTTTATCAGTATAAACAATTTTTTTAATGCATGTAAACAAGCCTGACGCAAAGGGAATTCGCATGACACGGCTGATGATCGCTCTGTACGATGAATCCTCTCACAGCGACCGTGCACAACTCAAACATCGCGCATCCTGTAGTCGTAAAATCTGGATTGCAGGTCCAGGGGCATTGAGTCACGCCGTATTCTACAAAATGAAATCTTTTGTCATCTTTTATAACATGGGGGGGGCGTCCGGAAATTATGAGCATTCTCTGTGCATAGTAGGGGTGATGAGAGACGTACTGAATATCTCAGACAGAAAGTAATTATTGTACATATTTTACACTAATATATTTCGCTAACGTCGTTTCCTCATCTTGTGGATGCGGGATGAAAGAGGAGGGGAGTCGAAGTTTGACACGCGAGCATTCTCTCATGGATATTATCTGAAAAAATGTCCATTTTAGTACTAATAGTTTTTTAATGGACCACAGTAGATTTGAAATGCGTTTGCTACAAAGTGCACAGGCAAAGAAATAAAAGAGGTCATCTTCGTCAACATATTCGGATAGCCGGCTTTCGACGGCTTTGCCATCATCATCAGTCTAGAATGCACAGAAAAATATAAATAAATCACAAATAAAATACAAAATAAGGTATAAAATTAAATTACAATGTATTTTAATGTCACAATACAATGTATTTAAAATAAAATTACATCGTATTTTTGTGTAATTTATTTATATTTTTCTGTACATTCTAGACTGATGATGACGGCAAAGCCGTCGAAAGCCGGCGATATGAATAAAAATTATATGTTGACGATGATGACCTTTTTATTTCTCCGCATAAGACCGTCAACAACACCGAATCACAATGTCTTAGGCTTCCGCGGCCAGAGTCATGTAAATGATCTTGGCTGTCCGGGTGACGCCGCGTCGAAGGCTGTGTTGCCGACGTTTCGACCATCTTTCCGTGGTCTTCCTCGAGGCTGGACTCCCACCCAGCCCTGCAGACCAGCCCTGAGGAAGACCACGAAAAGAATGTCGAAACGTCGGCAACACAACCTTCGACGCGGCGTCATCCGGACGGCCAAGATCATTTACCGAATCCGAATTCCCACCAAGTGCGCCGGTCCAAATTAGCCTACTGAGGACGGCGCGTCGCGGCACGAAGCGCCGTTCCCCTTTGGCGGGTGACTGTGCCCGTTCGCGACACATACGCGCTGCATGTGGGGACGCAGTAAGTGGCGCAGACTTGACGGATGGAGTACGTAAGTGGTGAGGAAGCTGCGGTCTTTGAGCGGTCGCTGCGCAGTGGAGTCGCCAGGAGGGCGGGGGGGGGGGACTCGCAGCGGGGGGGCAGGGGGGGGGTTGGGAAGGAAGGCGGGGGGGGAAAGGGGCGGCGTTGAAGAGGCGGTGGCGACGTAGGTGATGTTCGGATGGCATCGGTGGAGCGGCGGCTTAAGGAGCTGGTGACATCATTGGTGATGGCAGTGGTGGCTGCAAGGGGGAAGAAGAAGCGGAACCTGAGTGGAGGCGACGCAACGGAAGTGGCTTGGCGGCCCTAGGACATCGGAAACGGTGGTGTTGTTGGGGGGCGGTGACGAAGCGGCGGAGGCTAAAGAGACGGTCGGGCGGCACGAGGGGGGGTGGGAGGTGGGTTCATTATGGCTACGGCGGCTACTGTCATGGTGGTGGAGGAGAACAAAGTGGTGCAGGTGGTGGAGTTGGTGCAGGTTGATTGATTGATTCATAGCGATTCCGGGAGAGTCAACTACTATGGGCGTTAGTCCCGTAAGTGTAGTGTACGATTTTTCTTCGGGAGGTTGCTGGGATCTTTGCCCGCTGAATGGCCAGATCCGGCGTCGACCTACCGTCGGTTAACGTGGTTTTCCCAAACCAGGTATCTCCAAGGCAGGGCACCGTCCCAGTCGGGACAGTTTCTAAGCTCCCGACCGGTCTCCCGGCATGTGTAGTAGTGTAATGCATGTTAGTGTAAGTGTGCGGGGAACGTGTGAAAATCGAACAAGGAAGAGATAGGAAAGGTCCGTGGCCTGTGTGTTAGGGTACTGCTCCGGCAAACGCCTGGTGTTGATCGGAGAAACGACGTAAAACTACCGATCAGAGCAGTCAGCCGCTAGAAGTTTCCTCCAGACAGCGACTGAATTCGACCTAGCTGAAAAGCTAGTGTCAAAAATCCTGCCGGCGTGAGGAGGGGGAACCTAGGACGTCCCGGTCAGAGGCGCTGCAGTGACCAGTTGATGCACTGAGTGACCGTTCTCGATATGACGAAGTGATTGAGTGATACAGGTTGTGCAGATGGTGCAAGTGAAGCAGGTGATGGAGATGGTGCAGGAGGTTGAGGTGGTGCAGGAGTTAGTGCAGGTGGTGGAGGGAGTGCAGGTGATGGAGATGGTGCAGGAGATTGAGGTGGGGGGGGGAATGGGTGGGGGGGGTCCGAGTATTAGGGGCATCTGGCGCCGCCGCTCGTTAGACGAGTGGAGGGAGGGGTCCAAGAGGCGGTCAGCGGCGCGCGGGCGACCAGAGTGGACGGTTCCTGGAAACCAACTGATGGGGAGTTGAATACAAGTTTCCCGGTTTAAGTTCCGAGTTCAAGTGCCAAGTTAAGTTTAAGTGCCGACTTCAAAATTACAATTCAGTAAGTTAAACGAAAGAAGTACAGTTGCATAATATTTTAAATTATTAAATCATTACAGTAAACCCTCATTAACGCTCAGTCCAAAACCCGAAATTATTGAAGTTATAAAAATTTGTATTATCCTAGTATTATAAATGTCCATATTACCGTAATTCCATCCGGGAAAGAAGTTTTGTTTGTGTTACGACGAAATTCGTGTTACGAGAATGCGTGCTAACGAGGGTTTACTGTATTTGATTTTAATCTCTGATTGTATCTCGTAATATAAGTAGCATTGAACAATGTAACTTGTCATTTCGCCGTTCTTGGTCAGTCAATGAGCAATATATGGGGCGAAAAATTCAAAACACGCCCTCCGAAAAGGAAAAACAATTATTGCAGAAAGTTGGGCTGAATACAGTTTTTGTGATGCAAAATTGTGTGGGAGGCAGAAATGGATACAAAAATAAATATTTATCAAAAGACCGGAATGTAAAAACTCTTGCATATTTAAAACACATTAATAAGTAAAACATTTTACAAGCGAAATCAAATATGTATACAAAAACGGGTAATAGGGACAGAATATGCTCATTCGCTTCAAGCAACGCAATTAAGTGCACAGATTTTACACCAAATTTGTTATTTTGAAATCACAGATTACTATCTTCTAGCATATTAACTAGACTATAAAGTGTAATCATACCACGTAATATGCAACGTGTGGTAACAGAAACTATATTTTTATAATTCGTCTCTGAAATTATTAAATATACCTCAAAAACCAAAAGTCACATATTTAATCGATTTAGAAAATAAACGACACACATAGTAAAATAATATGACGTCATGATTATTGTTAAACAATTTTATTCTCTAAAAATATTTCTTCTATTTCTTGATCGCGAAAGAAAACTTCACTTCATGTTTACTGAAAACTGATATGATGTGTAGAAAATTGTGACGGATGTTTTCTCATTATTTAACAATTTAAATATATTAATTAAAAATAATTCATCTGTTATTAGTTCCATGGAATAAATGTGTTTTTTAGAAATATGCAGGGAGATGACAAGTTAAATGGAGCATCGTTTTGTATTGAAAATCACGACATATCAATTCTGATAGGAAGGATCTAGAAGGCGGATTCTTGTTTCGTGGAATGAACATTGACAAGTGTGCCATCAATGCTGTCTGAAGTATATCCAGAAACAAAGTTCCATGAAGCCACACTTTGCGTCGAAAACCATAATATCTCGGCTCTCTTCGTCTTTGAACTTGGTAATTTGGTAATACTAGTTAGCAGGGCAGGCAGTTTACTGTACTTTGCGTCGCTTTTCGTCCCCCACTTCTCATCCTCCGGTTTCCGTCTTTCCCTTCGTCCTCTGGCTCCGAACATAACGTCCCTCCTCTCAGGACCCATGCACTCGCTGCTGCCGGGTCATTAGCGGGGGAGAACGAGGGCCGGGGCCTGCGACCGTAATGCTGGCGCGCTCTCCATTGCGTTGTGCCTGTGTTCGCGAAATGCTCCTCCCCCAGGTTTCGAGAATCCTCGACTGCGCTTGAAATTTCAACTGAAATTCTGTCCCGGGTTCCATGGAACCACGCTATGATTAAAATTCCGCAGTGTCGCGATACACCGGGAAGAGCAATGTATGCGTGCGGAGCGATGTCGCACGATCAGTTTTCAGTTTATTTTTTTGGATTGAAGTATTTGCGAATGGCAATGCGTGGACAAATAAATTTTATCAGTAATTTGTCATTTTACGTATGAAATAAATGTAATAATCATTTTATTTATTGCAGAAGAAAAGGGGGTTCATTTGAACTCGGGGGAGTGTAAGAAGAAAAGTAAGAAGAGGTTTAATAATTTCTTTTTAACACTTTTCCGATATTTCATTTCAGTTCGAAAAGAATTAGAAATCGGGGAATAAATACTGAAAGGTCAGTTGTCACGTACAAAAAACCTGAAAATAGTCGCCAAGACTCAATAGAGGGCTGCGTAGTTAACGGGAAACAGCTCACAACAGGTGTCTAGATGAATTCGACGTAATTCAATGTGGCTACGCTGTTAAGTAAAAGTAGACGAAAGTGGTTACAGATGAAAGTCTTATCTGTGCTCGTGTAAGACAACTATACGATGGTTCTTTTCGATTTTTCAGTTACAACTCGCCCAAACAAATAAAGTTATGAACAAATGACGGAAGATAAGCGTGCACTTTCATATTTTTTGGATATTATTAAAACATTGTGTTCTAACAGATCAGAGTAATAATATGTCAAAATACTAATGAGAGTAAATAATATATATATATATATATATATATATATAATATATTATATATATATACACATACTTAGCTCCTAGTTTAAAGAAAACAATCTCGAAATTTGGTTAAATAGAAAGCTCAGAATGAGAAGCAGAGTCAGTGATGAGTACCTTATCAAGAATTAGCCTCCGTTATGTTATGAAGGAACTCAACAACCAGTACACTAAAATATAATCCTCCCTTGGAATATCGTCCATTCCTTAGCAACTACTAAAAATTATAAATGTTTAAGAATTCATGAACACGATTCCCCATTGTCACAGACATACGTAATTTTTCACTTATGAGTTAATACGCACCATAATCTTTTTGCAAGTATAAAATGTATTAATCTATTAAAAAATTACGTGCATCAGAAATGAAAATTTATTGGATTTAATTTTTTTTATCTTTCTCTACAAATTCTCCTTTGTTGAAATGACAAAGAAAACTTTGAACAGTTGCTTTTCGATTTTATGGGAACAAATATTCTTCTGTTTCAAAACATTGTACGTTTAATTTGTTGTTAAACTCAATTTAGCTTTAAAAGCATCGAAAATGTGTATCATTGATATTTCCGACGTCATTGTTTTCTATCACGCGTATTTCATTTTGATCGTTTGATTGAATTCTGTTGGAGTAAGTTACGTAATTTTGTAGGTGATATATGGAAGTAAAAATGCATCTTTGAATGAACCTTTCATGCTTATTTATAGACCGATTAACTGTAGAAAGTTTCCCCTTTGCCCATTAATAAACTTTTTTTTGCCTTTTTCTGGAAAATGCTGTTTTTAATTTGAAAAACAAGCTTTTTTATTATTGATATTTCACTCCCAAATATTTTTCTTGAATAAACATTTTTGTGATTCTCTTGTGTTCTGCCGTTTTCCCACAAAAACTTAATGAATGTCCAAATTCTCACGTCAATATTTCCCCGTCAGATTCCTTGCTCTAAAAAATTATTTGTTTTATCTTCTGGTATTCGGCTATGAGGACCACTTATACCCTATAAACGTGAAAAATCGTACAACAACAATGTTGTGAATTTTACATAGCTTTCTTATATTGGATACGTCATCAACGCGTGTGATTCTGATCCCGGAAAACGCACTTCTTGGGCCTAAAATTATAATAAAATTTTGGCAGAACTCATTTCTTTCCACATTGTTCTACCCGATTTTGTTTCCTTTCTAAGACTTATCCCTTCGAATATAGCCTAAAATAGTTTTTTACGTATGCTATTGTTATTCATTTGTGTCGTGTATATCTTCTTTGGAATGACATTTTCGCCAACAATGTGTTCGATTCCACATTTTTATCATAAATCCGTTTCATTTTTATGGTTGCAAATCGTAAAATTTAATGATGCGACGATTCTCTCTATGGTTACTTTTACTTTTTGATTCATAATATACTATTCTCATACATACTTTTTGACGCATATTGTTTACATTAACATATATTTCTGAAAAGACAAAACGCAACTGAAGCTGCTTAGCAACGATGTGTTCTCTGTCAGGTTGTCATATTACCTCCTCAGCGTTCGCATGTGCCAGTGTTTTATGAACTGTGGCTATTAATGAAAACCGCAAAAGTAAAATGATTCGTTATAACACCAGTTTTAATTTACAAGTATCGGTGAAACAATATCCGCTGAATATTAAATTTCATTATATAATTTATGACGACATTTTATTTACATTAAATTATTTTCGTAACATTATACTTTCAGCGATAAGCATTTATTTTATAAATACGAAGATATGAAATCTTAACCAAGCAACAAAATGAGATCACTATCTACTGGTTGTCTGGGAGATGTCGCGCCCTATGCACAGATGGCAACGTTTCGGCCGTCATGCACCATCCTTCCTCAGGGCTAAAATGCATATTCGGTTGCAGCACGGCGTCCAAAACGTTGGCAACTGTGTCTACGACGCGTAGACACTTAGTCCGGTCGCGGAAGCTTCAAAAATGAGATCAAAATGCCCAAAACCCGCAACGGGCCCTTAGGACACCTGCTCCGTTCCCACCGCGTGCGTGGTCGTTGGTATCGTTTTCCACAGGACGGCGCGGCTCGCCACCGACCAGCGTCCGATTTCCGCGCGTCCTCTTGCCCGTGATCGTGTTTTGCGCGGGCGCGCGACCGAGTGCGTAATTAGTGCAAATGATATGCGCGCGTCCGGCCGGCCGCCGCCGCCGCCGCCTCCGCACGCGGTGCAAAACCGACCCGCGCGCTCGCGCTCTCGCCGGGAGGTTGGTAAGAACGAGGGTCACGTGGCACGTCGGTCGGCGGCACGCGTGCGCGCACGTGGGCGCTGTCAATCACGCTGTCAGCGCCACGCACGCCGCGTCGGGTGTCGGCCGGGGCAGGCCTCACGTCGCCCGCAGGGTGGGCGGGGCACTCAGGCCCACCTGTTGTGCGCGGCGGGGGGCCATGGAAGAGGGTGCCGCACGCCCCCAGCCGCATTGATGTAATTAACGCCGCTGTTGGGGTTGAGGGTTGGCGTGAGTCTGGGAAATGAGGCATGTGGAGCTTTATCATTATTGTGTTGGGCTTATTCATTATTTTGTCACAAAATTTCATTGTGAAGTTGTGACTGACCTCATAGAGGTAATATCAAGACATTCATGGAAAAAGTACTTCTCTGGATGAGGTATTATTTGTGGTCGATATGTTGTTAGTAAACGTAATAAATCGGGAGCGGTAGCTCAGTGCATCAACTGATGTCACTGCAGGGAATCGGGAGGTCCTAGGTTCGAGTCCTGACGGCGGCAGGATTTTCGACACTAGCTTTCAGCTAGGTCGAATACAGTCGCTGTCTGGAGGAGAATTCTAGTGGCCGGCTGCTCTGATCGGTAGTTTTCCGTGGTTTCTCCGATCAACACCAGGCGAATGCTGGAGCAGACCCTACGAAACGGGCCACGAACCGCGCCCAATCTGCCCTTCTCCTTCCTTGTCCTATCCTCTCCCCTTACACACACACTTACACTAACATGCTCTACACTACCACATATTCCGGGAGACCGGTCGGGAGCTTGGAGCTTGTCTCGGCTGGGGCGGTGCCCGCTGGTAGGAAAGTCCTGGTTAGGGGGAAATCTTACTAACCGACGGTAGGTCGGCGCCGGATCTCGCCACCCATCGTGGGAAAATCACCCCCATCTCCCGAGAAGAAACATTTAATACACTAACGGGACTAATGACCAAAGCAGTTGACGCGCCCGGAAATACGAAAAAATCAATCAATCCACCAATTAATCAATTAAACGTAATAATAGTTACAATGTTTTAATATTTCTTTCTGTTTTCTATTTATTACATTATAAGTCTCGAAAACCGGATTCTGAGGGCGTAGAAAGCCTGGTGGTCGGGTTGTGGTTGATCAAACGCATGTGAGACATTTTAACTTCAATTTCTTAATGAATCAACGTGTTTTAAGGTGTGAGTGTAGTACGTAATAATCTTATTGATTTTTTTTGTTTCACACCTTATTAATTGTCCTAAGTTTTGTATTTGTAAGGGAGAGCATTTGCAGATGTTGACGACTTACGAAAGTATGCAACCCGTCCTACTCGTCTGTATAACATTTTTCAGTTACCCCAGGCGCACACGTGCTCAAGCACTGTAGTGCGCGATGCGCTTTCGGTAAAGTGATTCCCAGTGAACGAGAGAAAATTAAATCCACACACATTCGACATAGTATTATCATTACTGTATTACATAAAATTGGTTTAGAGGAATTCGGTGCGTTTAATTTAATTGCAGAATACATCATTTCATGTGTGCGGGATTGTGTCATTTGAGTATTATTGGTATTTAGTATGATGACAAAGGGTATTATTTTGGTGCATTAATTTTGATATATGAAATATAAACTTTGATTATTGCAATCTACTATTATAAACCTTTAATTTTCTCATTGTGTTGAAAAATTATGATATATTTTCGTTCCTTCAAATCCTTGTACACCAATAAAATAAACGGGAAATTCTCGAAAAGCATTCGCTAATAGATATACTCAAGGCCACAATATTAAAATACATTATCAAAGAAATAATAAATTGACCAATTAAATCAATTTATCATAACCAATACAAATTTTTATCCTAATTAATTATTTGAACTAAACCCCATTTTACAAATATTGGTGAACTAAATTAAAATAAAATATCGATTTCAGACGTTCCTTCGTTTCATCTTTCATTCTTAGATATACATGAGTCGTTGTGTGATATATTTTATTATTCGCCTAACACATTTGGAATTCCTTAATTTTTTTTTTTGGTCTTAAGATTTCTTATTTCATTCGTTTGGTACTGAAAGGTTTTATCAGTATTCCAAATTGAATATGCCCTTTACAAGGACTATGGATTGTTGTTTATGTTATGTTATTTTTTAATTCAAATTGACCAAGTTGTTTATATTCCTCGCCCATCTATTTCAATTGGTGGGAGTCAGATGAGCCATCCATCCATGAACGTAATCTTCGCAATTATGAACCTTCACAAGACATTGATGGACATTCTGCCGACTCATTTGCACATCTCTGTATGCAGATCTCTGCATCCATGCAGCGAGCGGTCCAGTGCCCCACATGTCCGAGTAAGCCATCGCTCTGCCCCCAGGCTATCAGGACCTGGATGTCGTACTCCGCTGCAAATTACCTCGCGATGACTGATGATTATGTGCTGTCGAGCTCATTTTGTTTGCCCCGTTTTAAATAATGAGCGCAGTGCTCCAGGTGGGCTCACCGCTTGCGACTATTAATCAACCCTAGCAATTGATATATTGCGCTGCGTTGGTACTTCACGGAGGGTGTCACCGGATGTCACATAAAACTATTTGGCCTATACAGACTCTTATGTGGTTGTGTCATGGAGTGAATTAATGCTGATGGTAAGGAATTGGAGTTATAAATCGAATACTGAAAAGGCTGTTAAGAACCAAAGTTTTAGTGCCAGCCAATTGTGTGTGTATTGTGTGCCATATATATATATATATATATATATATATATATATATATATATATATATATATATATGAAATTTAAGATTTATTGTGTTTAATTTGCCCTTATATCTTGATTATATTTCATTAATAATCCATTTTACAAAAGGGTGAAAAAATATCGTATGCATTTTTACAGTTTCATTCAAATTTATAAAAAAAACCTCTATGTAGAAAAAACCTTTTTCTGAAGTTCTCGTCAAGAATTTTACGGGAAATTGTTTTTAAAATACGTTTTGAAAGATTATTGCTTTACAAATCATTAAGCATATGCAAACTTTCATTTCAGATATTTATTGTCAGGCTTGTTACTATGTCGCTTATAATATCATGATTCATTGTTGATATCAATCATCCTGTCAAATTTCCAATATAGGCCTATACGTTCATTACTTCTTTTATACGTGGTCAGCCTATTCACTTTTATAACCTCATTGACTAATTCTAATTAAAATTACACCGTAATGTTGCTGTTTTTACTTTGGTAGAACTAATTAACTGTCGTTTTAACTTCGCTTGTAGTACGAATCCGATATTTCCTCAATTATTTTGTGTATGAACTATCACCTCTGGATGGCCGGTTGCAGCAGCGCCGGTGTTCATTAATTACGCTACGAGCGCTTTCGGATCTGAGGGTTACTCTCGAAACTTCCGACTTGTGCTGTGTAGGCCACTCATATCAAATACAGCTTTGTGTTTTTCTTCCTGCTCAACATGCAGAGAGAGCTGTATGGAAGTTTGCGCCAGAATTTGCATCTCAATGCGCCATCTTCCTTTTGTTATTCGCCAGCGAATCTGACGCAAGTGTTTCGGACAAAATATTTTACGAAATTCACTGTTGAAAAAAATACGTATTTTCGTTTTGAGCGTTTTCTTTATATTTTACATACCACTTCAGTTAGAATAGCAGCTAAATGCCTCCGAGAAAAGAATATTAATTGTCAACATATCTTTCATTTTAATTCGTTTTGCTGTGTGATTCCTGTATTTAAACATACTAAAATATATATTCGAGCTTTGAAGCACAGTAATCCAAAAGTAAAACAAATTCGTTAATAGAAAATATTAAACTGCATTAGAGGTACGTTCATTATTTATAAATAATATTTTTTCTTTCCCTGTGGCCCATTTCATTCCATAGTGCATGTGTGGGAATACATCTGGAGCGTGAATTAACTATTGGGCGGGTACATCACTACGGCTATACGGCAGCTGAAGCCGACATAGCTCCAGTGGATGTTCGAGCTGAAAAGTGGTGCAAACCTAGAAAGTCAACCTGACTCCATCATTAATCCATTGCCCCAGATCAGATCACCTAGGAAAAGGAATGGAAGGCGATCACACGCCTTTTAATCGATTAGGTAACATAGATAGGGGAATTTACCCGCTTACATGTGTATGTAGGACTAAAGTGTACATTACTGGCTTTACTACAATGCTCATGTGACCCAAAGAATGAATATCTGATGTCAAGATAGTTGAAGTTACTGTTGAATTGTTGTGAAAGTTGCAGTTGACAAGCTGTGGATAAGTTACAGAACTCTCTTAATATTATGTTGGATTGGGTGAAGGAAAAAACTTTGAACGTGTATACATATGGAAGCCATTTTATCAAGTAAATAAATGTAATTCAGTTTAACCAGTAAGTGATTGTTACTTTTATTGCCTTTTCTTTTACTGATTTTTGGGATTTTGATAGTGATATAATCTGACGCCTTATTCCCCCACCTTACCCACCCTCTCCGAAACCCTCCTACCACGTTGGGGCCTTACCCGAAGGGATTCGGAAAACCCTCCTCGACAGTTTTTCTTTCGAGCGCATTTTCTCTCCAAGAGTGCTGCTGGCAAGAAAGCACCGCCGGATTTGGCCGAGCAACGGCTTAGCGGTTAGGGACCCGTTGCCCCTAGGGCCTAAGAACTCCCCATTGGAACTGAGGACAAAACTGTAGTGTGCAAGGATGGGAGCGGACGTGTAGCTCGGCGCGACTTTGCGTAACATAACGTTCGCCAATTCTGCACGATAAAAGTTTGACGCATTTGTGGGAAATATGGAATGCACGGGAATAATTAATTATGAAGCTTAAATATAATCAATACAATGATAATATGTATTACATGAATAAACCGCGGTTATACAGAATGCGAACATTGGCGTGGTCTTTTTCACTGGGCACTTACTTGTGACACTTGAATCAATTCCTCGCCTACGCACCTTCTAAATAGTTGGCCACAGTTTGCCACAAGGCACAAGGCGGAACATGATCGAAGATCCATCAAACAAGACCAGAACATGAACGGTGGTTCACGGGACAAGGTGGAACATGAACGATGGTCCACCGGACAAGGCGGGAACATGAATGGTGGTCCACGGGTCAAGACCGGAACATGAACGATGGTCTACGTAACAAGGCGGAACATGAGCGGTGGTCCACGAGAAAAGGCCAGAACATAAACAGCAGTCAACGGAACAGCTAGGTAGCAAACGGATTACCCGTCTCGAAACCTAGAATGCAAAGTACGTACGTACATATCATTTTTGCCGTATTAAAAAAATGTTTAGATATCTTACTGAAGGTAATTTGAGTCAAGCGAAAGAGAATCGTTAAAAGTAAACATCCACATGTATTCGTAGCTCACACGCATTTACATTTCCCATGACCTCCCATACACCGCCCTCATTACCGCAGGGCCCGTGTTATCTTCTTTGGCTGCCGGTCCGCCCCGGCGCGCCCCCCCCCCCCTCTGCTGGCCACGCAGTAACAAGCGCCCGCCACGCCCCCTTCCTTCTCGTGGGCCTGCCCTTTGCCAGGGGCCCCGCCGCTGTCACCTTCACGCCGCCGTTTTCTTGCTAACGCCTCACACCCCACTGTTGTCACAATCGCCATCTCTAAAGGCGGGTCTCCACATTCGGCATTCGCCGAGCAGCGAGTTACTGCCCGCCCTATGCCGAACAGCCGATGTGTTCGGCGAATGTTCGCTCCCTAAAGACCCGACACGCGGTGGGTAGGGCGAGCACCGAATGTTCGTCACTCGGCAAGTAGCAAGCAACTCATCCACACCACTCACCAAAAACAAGTGTGTGAAGCCGCCTTTAGACTGACCGCCAATGTTGCAGCTCATGCATTGGTTCGCGAACTGTCTACTTTGTCGCCTTACTGTACTTAGTAACTACAAACTAGTGTTATGCTGTGGAAAAAATCGAGCAACTTTTCCACGTTAAAACTCGTATTGTGGGGCCCTAGAATAGAAAAAGTGGATAAATCTTGTTAAAAAATCTACCCCTCACACGCATTTAAATTATTAAATATACCCCCAACGTTAATATTTTGAGAATGACGGATTGTAAATTATCCAGCACAACCATCACGGCATATGAGTATTTACTTAACTTTTTTATTTTAAAGTTATGTTGTAAATAATCTCAAAAACAGTTAAGAAACTAAACTACATTAACCATTACAAAACCCTAAAGTGTTTCTGCTTATTCTATTATCAAGGGAATAAAACAGCTTTCCAGATTATTCTAAGACTTTGCATTTAATTATTTTCTTCTTCTTTTACTCTTTTACAGTTCCTCATAGAAGATATTTTCCTATTTTTTACAAACCCTACCACAGTTCGATACCCATTGTAGATACCGGTTACCTGTCACCGACATATGCTCTTGTTTTACTAAAGTGGAGTTTCGAAGAGATGCTGCTGTAATTTCCTCTGGGATGAACGTCATTTCCATTGTTGTCACAGCTTTATTGACCGTTATTCCTGGAGCAATCAGTATTCAATCATTATACGATCTTCAATGATAAACGGAAACGATGCATTCGCTTCGCCACGCGGTTTATCACTTCCGTCATTATCAATGTCTTTTCTCAATTCACTCTGCTATTACGTAGTACAACACAATCGTCTCCACGAAACTGGACGTATCGCATGTTTTGTTTTCTGGAATTATCACCGTGTACACAACGTAGCTATTTGTCTCCTCACAGTCAGTCCATTCTGTACATGCACAGCAGTGGCAAATTCACCGATACACTGCGTATATCGCCGGTATACCTAGTAATTCGTAGTGTATAAGAAAGATTTTATAATTTTGGTAATCCTCTAAAAAAATTGTGGTTTTGAAAGCTTTAAAACTGATGCGAAAAAATAACTCGGTTTTTACTACCGAGAGCCAGTCAGTCTTCCGCATCCGTAAGCGCTGTGAAGTGCGGTAGAATGAGAAGTTTCACACAGTTCTTAATGCTGTCTAGAGAATTCGCTAGCGCAGGCCCAGGCACCTCATGCCAGCCGCGATAACCTAGGGCTCCTCGTGTTTCAAGGGCGGGGAGAGGGGAGGATGCGCGTCTGGACGGTCGGGAGGCACCGCAAAATATTGCGGTGAACAGTCCCTCTTTGGTCGTTTGTAATTTACGATTATCTCAAGTTTTTGTAACAATGGAGTGTGTTAATGACCCAGACGTTCATGATTTCTGTATTTGTCTTATAGAATAATTATTAAGGCCGGAATTTCATTGTATATGGATTTCATAAAAGCTGCAAATAAAAGAACGTCAGAGGGAGATTTCATAAAGTTTGGTATACTTAAAATAATGTCCAGGATTCGTCACTGCTGCACAGGTTTTTCAAATTCACGCCTCAGTCTAAGTGAAGTATCTTGAACATATCTGTACAAAAATAATTTGCCAAAACTATATCGCCATTGTTGCTTTTGCAACCAACCGAAAAACAGGCATCTTGCCTAAACTGGAGACATTGATACAGGCAACCAATGCCTCAACACCCGTCCTCCCGTACACTGTATACTGATTCGAACATCTCCAGCATATTACTTCGCAGATGGTCCTTTTCCAAAATTCTTTCCATTCCTTACATCACCATATCTATCGCCAACTATAAGAGAGTGCCGTTATCCGTCGCACCAAGTAAAATTGAGATTGCTGAAAGTGCTTAGGATCTATATTCAGTATTGCCAACACCTCCGCTTACACTACAATGGGACACACCAACCAGTCGCTTATTTTGATTGTCCAGCGCGTGAAACACCTCTACTATTCGGTTCCCAATCGCAATCGTTGCATTCATCTCACTGCCTTTAACTCCTCTTTGAGGAGTATTCCATATCGATCATCATCAATGTTGCTAGAGAAGCGCGGCATCTATCTTACAAACCATTATTATCACCGTATCCACGTCCACGCCCATTCTCCGTCCATCCGAACTAATTAATACTTACTCCTCTTCCATCGAATCTGTGCAAAAGGTCCCATGTGTCGCGATTGCTTCATTCACCACACCATCGCCTCTGCGTCTCGAGAATCATCCTCCACAAACTTTACTAGGCGCGCAGCATCTACCTGAACACACCATCATCACCATTTCCTCCCCCACCTTCCACATGACTACTCATCCTCCACTCTCTATCACGTGCCACTCTTCCACTCTATAAGAGTCGCCTGCCAATCCCCGTCGCCGGCTGCCCCTCCGTTGTTCCCTTCTGTGCGAAGAGCCCCCAACCCCGCCACGCCCCCCTCCCCGACCCGCCTTACCTCGTCCAGCCTCGACCGGCCGCGCCCCGACCCCCTACCCCCACCACACGCCCCGCCATGCGCTCCGCCACGCCTCCGCCAGCTCAACGCCGCGCTCCTTGCCACGCGCGCCTCCCCGTACCCCTCCACGCTCCCCTTCACGCGTGCCTCCAGCCCCCCGCCACGCCCTCTCCAAGCCGTTTCCCGCGCCCCGCGCCCCGCCCCCAGCTCCACCAAGCCCCGTCACACCACCCCTCCCGTCCCTCTGTGCCTCGCCTTGTCCCGCGCCCGAAGCCGCCTCTAATTAGGTCTATGTTTTTTTCAGTGGACTGGATTCCGACCGACTCTTCAAAACATCTGTCGCCCGCCCTTGCGGAATCTTCACATGCATTCTCGATTTGGAAATGAAAGTATGCGCCGTGGCTTTGACGGCTTTCCGAGGATTCAAGTCTATTCACGCTAGATTCTTTTTTTCTTTGTTGCTTAAAAAATAGGTTAAACTGGGGGTGCGTTTGCGGGTTTAATCTAATGCATCAGTCATATGGCGTTGATTTCAAATAATGTATAGTACATGTCAATATGATGCTGGAAATACTAGAATTGTCCATCTAATACTGGTACCACCAGAAACCTTCCATCATATGGAAGTGTCAAGTTAATAAAAAAGGTGTCTAATTTGAAAGGTTTACTGTATCACTACAAGTCTTACCAAAATGAAAGTAAGGTTTTTGTTGCAGCGTCGTTGCATAATAATGAGGAACATTGCATTCACTCTAGTAGCCGAGGTAGAATAAAAAAAGAACCAGCGGAATAGTACGGTTTTCTTGTTTATAAAAGAAATGAACTTTCAATTTAATACCTATACTAATTGTATTCGTCAATGCAGACTAAACCAGTGTTTCTTTAATTATTAAAGACAAGTGTTAGTGAAGGCAACATATATCGTTGAGGTAAATGGAAATGAGTATTTCTTCGACGATAATGGCGGATTGCAACATTAACAACCTCATATTGGCCATTATATGTAAGCATCCTGACATGGCACGTGTTGCTTTGTCACGTGACACCATTCCAGTGTTGTACAGGTTCACCGTTATCTGCTGTGAAATTTCCGTTGATAAACGATCTTCGTTGGAAAGTAACAACCTTAGGACGCGTTAGGACATTCGCTTAATTAGGCAAGGATACTGACGACGCTGTGGCAGCAAATGTCACCCATGTAATACTGATTACCTGTGAATGTAAATGCTTGAATAAATTATAACAGAAAAAATTAAATCTACCTTTAATTTGGGCAACACTTAAAGTTACTTGCCAGAAGGTAGTGCTATGACCGTACTGTGGAATGTTGGTACGTAACATAGCTCATTATATAGAGAAGTATAAGGGTTTCTGATACCCGATGTCACTTTCTGCCATAAAGGTCATTCCTACCACCTCTACTACTTTTTCATTTCGATGTGATTCAATAACTATTAGCGCCCAAAATATTTTTGTATCATTTAAATTTACATAGAAATTCTGTTTTTTTTTACTTTCGATAGATGACATAGGGGCTCACATAACATTTTTGATTGATTTTCAACACTTTCGCTGCTTGCTCGTTGTTTTTTTGGAATCTCATTTTTTTTATTTTTCCTCCTATACTACACAAATAAGTATAGTATGTAATCATCGTAGCAATGATCTTCCTCAGTATACGATCTGTAATTTTCCGTGAAAAACTCAGTTGAGCAGTCACAGAAAAAACACTTTAAGATGTAATTTGGCCCCCCCTCCTGAATTAAAGGATTAAATTAGCGCTGTTCCAAAATGGTTAGATGAGTTTAGGCGGCGAGGAGATACATGCAATTTAGTAGTATCCGAAAATCGGGATGGCTGGATGGTTACGTGTTACGCTTAACTCGGTGAGATTAGAAGCTTTTGAGCTGAAACTTGGGAAATATATCAGGAGTAATAAATAGTTGTACTTCTCCGGCGATTAATGAGATTTTTAATGTATGGGGGTACTTCGAGTTCCTTGATATTTTAATTTTTTTTCCTATTTGTTGAAACTTACGAAATTCTTATGAATTGCGAAGTTCAAATGTATTTTTGAACCTGGCCTACTCTTCCAATATTAAAACCAATATTCTTTATCTCAATACAACTTATCTTTCAATCTTAGATCATTATATGAGGTCATGTACTTTTCCTTTAAAAAAATGAGTTGTTGAGTTCTAAGTAATGATACTAACAGGAGGAATAATTCCGGCTAGTCGCGTCTTCACACTAGTTTGCATCGAAACCATTTTTCATTTCGTTATAATTGTTGCAGCAAATGTGCGGCTTTTTCTAAACAGATACTTTTGCGTTTTTACGCGAAACATTTCACTTCGAGTCGATTGTAGGGGCAATTCCTCACTGCACGACGAAGAGCACTGTATAGCGAAAGAGGCCTGAAGAACTGGTTCAAATTTAGCGACACACATACCATTTAAATCATTGTCAGAAATTGAACACTTTTTTTTCTAAGTTTGGTACTATTCAACCAACAAATTGTGTAGTCGTAATAAAAAAAATAGCATTTTGGTCTTAAAAAAACAAAAAATGTTTGGGTTGCTAGCAATTATTGTATGAAGACATGAATGTATATTCAATGAAGACATGTCAAGTAAAGATGATATGTTCACAGAATTTTATATCGAATAGGTTGTTTTTTTTACACATACGAATGTTTTTTTACACATTACGCTACGCCACACACCAAATTCTTGTTAGTGACACGTATCTGTCACTTTCCTCGTCACTTTGAAATCAGATACGAACAACGTCTGCGACGCCTCAGGCACCAGCTGTGTACATCTTCCCGAGAGCCGTGTCCGCCGTGTTAATAGACCGTTTTAGCGTCCGAGATTACCCTCCTCGCCGCTGGTCCAGATGCTTCTCGCCGGCGCCTTAATGATATTTCTTCGTTTCGCTCCGGCGCCTTTAATGGGAAACGAAAGTTTGTCCCAAGCCGTAATTTTATCTGCGGATCCCGCTCCAAATGGAAACGCAAACGAAGGCGACAGCGGACGAGCACGGAAATGAGAACGACAGGCAGACACACCCACGCCCTTATTAATACGCAAGCACGCGAGTTGCTGCGTTCGCAGGACAAGACGTCTGAAGAAGAGTGGTGAGAGTCTTGGGGGGAGGAGGAGAGAAAACAAATTGATGTGACGCGTTTTGTTGCTTTCGGAGTGAAATGTATTCATTAGCTTTCGTCAATAATTCTCATTTAGAGAGTCCTCGGTGGTGTGGAGAGCTTCGTTAAATTGAAGTTTTAATTGTCAAATAATCGCGTATCTAATGTATAAAATTCAGAATGCGTCTGTAGACGTCTGGCTGCCTTGGCTTGAAGGAGGAGCGGAAACCAAACGAATGAATCTGATGTGCTTCATTGCCCAGTGAAATGTGTTAATTGGCTTTCGAGAATAAATCTCATTTGCGTTCTTTGTAATGAGAAACTATAATGTGGAGAACTCGAGAACATTGAAATTTCAAATGTCAAGCTCCCTAAATCGATAATATCATGAAGTGTAAATGCTGTAATACGACTCTTACTAGAAAATGGCATTGATCTTGTATGAGTTTACCCATTACAACTATTCAATGATACTCATGCACTTAAATTTCCTTGTTTGAGCTTAGTCAAAGCGCTTGAAAACGTTGCTTAGCGAAGGTGAGGGGTGAAAACGGAATGATGTGATGCTCCTGATCATCTGGTGAAATGAACGTATTGGCTTCTGGGAACAAATTTCATATAACAAATTCTAAAATATGGATAAATGTAATGCAGTGAAGTGAAGCACATTGTACGTTGTTCTTGTGCTTATTTTTTCTTCCCTCTGTCTGTCTGTCTGTCTCCCTATGTGTGTGAGTATATATTCAATCTTATCCATATGTTTAAGAAATATTGTTCTTGGATACTGAGAAATATGCTAATAAAAACGGAGCAGATACGATTTTTGTTCAAATTTCTGATTTTTCAAAAAGTGGAAAAGATGGAAATAATGCCAGTAAGTATGCGTTATTGTAGCACCTCTAATTTCTCTTTGTTGAAGTTGTAGAACTACTAGTTCTGTTTATTCAGGGTTACTACAAATTTGAATTCCACAAGCTGGACCCAGCCAATACTCTGCAGTTGGAAAATCATACTTTTAACAATAAAAATAGCTTCACACTGGATCCATATCGAACCACCAACCCCTGAATTGCGAGTTAGAGCATTATTTGAATATCCGCTTATACATAGATTTGATACATTCTAATATTAGAAGAAGAAATAAAAGAGGTAATCTTCGTAAACATATTAGTTTTATTAATATAGCCGGCTTTCGACGGCCTTGCCGTCATCGTCAGTCTCGCTGCCATCGGCAAATGTCGGTAGATTGTTCAATCTTATCCATAGCTTAGGCACAGTATACCGACCTTTGCCGATAGCATCGAGACCGACGATGATGACAAAGCCGTCGAAAGCCGGATATCTTAATAAAACTAATATGTTGACGAAGATGACATCTTTTATTTCTTCTCATAAGAACGTCAACCACACCACATCAGAATACCACAATTCATTCTAATATTGCTAAAAGTATATATTAAATTGCCCAGAAAATCAAATAGTCATTTAAATTTTATTGTAAAAGATTATTTCCGTTTCTTTTCCTGTAATTCAATTTTAGATAGATTTCGAAATCGTTCTCGATTCTACTCACCAACGATTTGGAGTGACAGTATTCAGAAGACATAAATATCAAAAAATGTAAGAGACTCTTCAAGAAACTGATTTATGGTTTTTAGATGCAATCGTTTCCGCGATAAGCGCAATGGTAATAGCAGTAACATGTTGCATGTGCGCCTGATTTACGTAACACCAAAATCTACGATTTTTTTTTTTTCGTCTTAAATCTGATTGATGGTGGAACTCAGATTGGTGGTGGTATTGATGGTGGATACTCAACTACTTTCGTATCAAGTAGTAGAGGACAAGGAAGGCGCGAGGTTTTGTGTTGACGGTTCCATATAAATGGTATGAAACCGTCATCTTCCCGTAGCGTGTTATTTATAGAACAGATGTTGGTCTCTATCATAGTTGTTTACTGACGTGTGTCTTGGACCATGTTTACGTTTGCATTCGTAATGCACTGGACCGAGATAGCAAACAACTGACATTAATTCAAAAGAAAACAGTAGTATTGTAAAACGGTAGATCTTGTCGCTCAATTAATACGTATGTAGTGTTGTAATTGCGTGCATGTTATTATGTTATTGAAGGGTTAGGTCCGGCTAGACTTTATTTAATACTTCCTTACTGGGAATCACCGGGGGATCTCAATCCCTTTCCCCATTTACACTTATTAAGATTCCAGATTTTTTAAGAAAAATAATTCTTAATCGTTCAAGTTTTATTTGTTGTTAGATTCTTCAGGTGGGGAAATAACGTCTTAATTACGGTGCATAATTCACAACAATGGAGAATCTATCGTTAAAACGTATTTGCCTCAGGGGCGAAGAATATTTTTATTAAACTTCATAGTGTTTGAAAGGCACATAATACGCTGCTAGTGAAATTTCCAGAGAGGCGCCAAAACTGTTCAATAATAAACTTCGAAACTTTATCAAGTTTCTCACAGTTGAAGTTTTCAAGATAATGCTTGTAAATGGCTTCATAATGGCGATATGAAATCAGAACTGAAGTTTAGGTAATTACGTTCATGGAATTGTGTAACAGTAGTGATCAATATTTCGCGTGAACGCTTTAAATATGTACAATTTTTAAATCTAAATTGTCATTGGTTGAAATGGAAAACACGTTCAAGTTTCAAAAGACAATTGAAAATGTCGATCTACTGCCCTTCCCCAAAATTCAGATTGAAATAAAGACTTGACAACGATCGTCAGTTCCGACTGTGCTCGGAAAGCAAAAGGCCATTTATGAAACCAATAAAGGTAACAACCAATCGTAATAATCAGAGACATGTCAGAGGGAAGAAAGGAAAGCACTTATTCTACCCAACAGCAAAGTTATCAATGAATTAACTCAAGCAAAAAACTCAATCTCACTCTACAATACTCAAGTTATTCCAACCGTTCGTGTGAGACGTGAAGACTTTACAGGTTTTCTAGAAATATTTCTAAAGACTCTCCAGTTTGATGATATCGTAAGCTTCCGCGGCCAGGCAGTACAGCTCTGAAAGACCGCGACATGTCGTCGAAACGTCGGCACCTCAGCCTTCGACGCGGCGTCACCTGGACAGCCCAGAACATGACTCTCCAGCTTCTCTACAGTTTTTATATAATTTCTATTAGAAGTGGTTATTGATAACATATTTGATACAATCAACCACACATGCTCTTCAAGACAAAGAAAATTATTTCTAGGAGTTCATTTAATTCAACATTAAACATTTCTAAAAACTCTTGGGTACTGTTATCAAGCGCGAGTTTTTCTTAGATTTTTCCACACCGCCCCCTATTTATGAGTAATCTTGTTGTTGAGTGTACGTGGGGAATATATTTTAGACGAAAAAGAAATATATGTGTATCGCTTTCAGTGATCTCAAAAAAATATCTCTCATTCAAATTTCAATAAGTACCAATCCGACTCCAAAAATAAATGTATATTTAGAACGAGAAATTATCTATTCTTCCGTACGACCTTTTTGAACCGTCAAAAGAGCTTGAACATACGTCAACAAGGAATGGCGTTGAAATGATGTCTTCTGAAGCAGAGGGAGTTTGAAATATAATTACAAGGAGTTCTGAGTAGCGCGTGAGTTCAGAAGAGAAATTCAGTGAACTAATTTGAATACTGTGGTTCACATCCACCAAACCAAAGTCCTTTGAGAGCTCACACTTGGGAATTTTGTAAGAATTTCCAAATACCGACCTAACAGACAATATGGTAAAACCTGTGCAAAGCGGTTACTATTGGTTCCGCGTAAAAAATTTGCTGTTAGTATTGGCTAATTATTATTACAAAAATATTTGAAGATGCAATAAAAAAATGGACGAGTTGTACATTCGGTCTGCTTGCGCAGAAAGTAGTTATTTATCGTACACTGAAAGTACTCTTTGCATTCGAAACATTCTTCAACTACAATGTACCGGAGATAAAATAATTTTCTGATTTTTAACCTGTGCGTACTTAAACAAAAGAATAGAATTCAATAAAAAACTCAATTTTACAATATATCTTTTTCGTAAACTATTTTTTGCTAAACTTGTAGATGCAGTACATAGACTTGAGAAAACTCCAGTGCATGCATAAAAATCATTTATTGTTCTGAAATAATAAATGTTCCTGCGAGATATTTCTCTCTGTATTACCCTTCTATGCGTTTCTATGCAGGAAGATAATGAATAAATGATAATATTTATCGATCTTCTGCTTCTAAAATCTTTACGTTCAAACTCTCAAAATCGTCAGAAGAAAGTGACCGTCTAGTACAGCCTGTGACGTGTTTAACCGCTGGCTCCACTATAAACTGACCGCTTAAAAGAGGGAATATTTACAAATGTCCCATGGAAATTAGAAAGTAAAATTAATCGATTTTGAGAAAAAATGGTAGTTCATGAAGGTAAAGCTTAAGTTATAACAGTTTCACCAGGTTTTACAGCATTTAATATTACGTACAAGTACATACGTGAATCTGTATTTTCCGAGTAGGATCAATCACAGTGATTTGGAACTAAAGGAATTAAAAATTATAATAAAATACTTTGGTGTTTGTTATAAATAAAGTCGTTCATATATTACATTATTAATAAAATATGATAAATAAAAATATAGGAAACCACTCTTGCATTTGTTTTAGTTTAGGAGCTATTTGCTCGTGATTGTGCATTCAAGTGCCTACACAGCTCGGACTGACTGAATCAAGCCACGCTAGCGAGACTGTGATTAAAGTAGGAATGAGATCGATTGTTGCGAGTGAAGTGGCCAGAGAAAAAGAGACGCCCGATGATAGAGTGTGGCGATGAGAGAAAGAGGATGAAAGTGAACAGTGGCGGGCCACGGAGGGGATGGGGGCGTGGAACGGGAAAGAGAGTGGGACGGGGTCCGCGAATGGAACGGAGACGGAGAGCGGGGGGGAGGGGAGGGGAAGGGGGAAGGAGTAGGAAGAGGGATGGTGAGGCAGAAAGGGGAAGGTAGGAGGCAAAGGAGGGAACGGGAAGGATGCGGAGCGGGAGGTGAGGACATTGATTGATTGATTTTTAGTGATTCCGGGCACGTCAACTACTGAGGTCATTAGTGCCGTAAGTGTAGTGCATGTTTTTATCTCAGGAAGTGGCTGTGCTCTTCCTCCGTTGGATACCGCGATCAGGTGCCGACGTACCGACATGCCGGTCTCCTGGCATGTGTGATAGTGTAGTTCACGAAAGTGTAAATAAGTCGTAAGTTATAACAAGGAATGGGAAGGAAAGATCGCGCGCGGTCCGTGGTCCGTTTGATAGGGTACTGCTCCAGTATTCGCCTTGTGTTGATCGGAGAAACCACGGAAAACTACCGATCAGAGCAGCCGGCCGCTAGAATTCTCCTCCAGACAGCGACTGAATTCGACCCAGCTGAAAAGCTAGTGTCGAAAGTCCTGCCGCTGTGGGAAGTGGGAACCTAGCACCTCCCGGACAGAGGCGCTGCAGTGACATCGGTTGATGCCCTCTCCCGGTGCGAGGGCATGGGTGGGGTGGCGTGAGCCGGGTAGTGGGTGGCGGGTGGGAAGAGAGGGACGCGGAGGGGGAGAAAGCGGCAGGGGGGGCGGACGGGCTGCGTTGCACGGCGCCGAGCGCCAAGAGCGTCTGCCAATATTTGCGTCCCCACTCGACCGGGTGTGACGAATCGGCCGCGTCTTCTTTTCACGCCTTTGTGAAGCCGACGCGGCGCTGCGAGACGCCTTATAACACCGCTGCCGCCTCCTCTCCCGTAGGCCGCGCGCCGTAACCGGCCACACGCGACTGGCGAACAACTTTTCTTCTTTTTTTTTATTTTCTTGTGTTTTCCTTCTCCGTCCCGTCCCTTCACGATGCCAGGTGTTACTGCATATTGGTTTGGTTCGCGAAGGCCTCTTTCTGGCCGGAACTGAGCAAAGTTTTAACGCGTTTGATCCACTGAGAATATCAGGCGTAGGATTTTTTAAACCTTTGGTGTATATCATGTATAAGAGAGAGGGTAACTCTAGTGATATTATTAAATTTCAATCCTAGATATAACTTCATGATTATTAGAATAAGAGGATTTAGACTTTGAGCGTTTGTGACAATATATTTCTATCATTAAAGACGACGTCTCGCAATGAAAATAAACTCAGACCATGTTTTATAAGACTCATGCCCACATATTTTGTTGCTTTAAAAATGATTTCAAAGAAATTTTTGTTTTAGATACAAAATGTATATTCCTAATATCAGAGATATTAACTACAATTACATACAAAACGAGATAGTTTTGTGTCAGAGATACTGTTTTTCATTGTCCATTTATTCGTCTCTCACTGACTAAACCAACATTCAAAAAACACCTCAAATTTATTTTCTTTCATCGTTTCATTCCCTAATCTCGTTCGAGACCCTTCTAACAGGAATGTTTTACAAATGTGAGTTGAATAATTTAAAATTTTACGAGGCTACTTTCATGTCTATGTTATGCTGCTTTCATGAAGTTAAGAGGAAAGACCCTGTTGCGGACATCAGAAGTAAAAGTTTCAGAATGTTTGTTTCGCCAGTGGGAGTCAATAAGAATTGATACAGATCATTAATTAAATAATTCCATTTATTAGTATTTCTTAATAAAAGTCTGAAATGAAGCAGGTGTTTTTATCAACATTTATAGTTATTATCCCCTAGCATTATCCCTTAGAAATATCTTTTATCAAAAACACTGGCATCAGAATCAGAAAACCCATTTTCTACCTCACCTTGTTCCAAAGCCCGTAAATACTAATAAATCTGTCACAGAAGGAAGAAATTATTATCTTTTCTGAATTCCTTTTTCATAAACTATGTACGATGTAGTCCACCTCGTAAGAGATTCGTACTAACAAACATTTCCAGTGTAAATAACATAATTTTATTTTTCTTCATATTTTATTTTACTTATGAACGACACATTACTCCCGGATCAATTTAATGCTAACATGAAAGTAGGCACGAAGTGTCTCAACAAATATGGCCCGGAAAATACACTGCACAAATAATGATTTAGCTTCATCAGTTAATTTAAGAAAAACCACTATTTGTTGTGCCTTTCGTGAGAAACAATAAGTTGGTTTTTAAATATTCAAATCACTTCTTATGGCATTCTGACATATTTATCTACACAAAGAATGTTTACAATGTTATTTACATACAAATTGGTTTTTTCCTTATTTTACTTTACTCCTTTTTCACATAAAACTTCATTGTTACGTGAAAAAACCCCCAAACGACTTTTTGGAACGGGGTGAGCGACCCGCGACCTTTCGCGCTGGGCTGGCGCTCGGACATTCTGGCGGCCTTCCCTCCCCCACAGGACGAGGCCTGGCGCCCTCGATCCTCCACATCGCACCATTGGGCCCTTCCCTCTCGCCCCACGCCTCCCCGCGTCCCATCCCCCAGCGTACATACCCCGGCCCCCCCCAACGTAACTTTTCGGCCCCCCTGCTTCCCCCCAGCCCCGGCCCCGCCCCCTTCTTACCCAGCCCACGGGGCGGGCCCCGTGGCTCGCTACATTCCCCCTTCCATCCCGCAGCCGTCCCCCGCCCGCCCCCCGCATCCCGAGACTTGCTCTTCCCGTCCTGTGCCCTGCCCTCCCGTCCCACGCCACCCCGCACTGCCCCTTCCCGCCCAGCCCCACAACCTCTTACCCCATCTCCCCCCCCCGCCGCGTTCCTCATGGCTTCGCCCAACCATTCCTCCCATCCCCCAACGCCACACACTCCCGGCCACACGTCCTGGCCCTTCCCCCCCCGTCCCATCCCCTAGCGCCACATACTCCCCCGCCCGCTGTGCTTTCCGGCCCCCGCCACGCCCCGTCCTCTTTCCAATTCGCCCTGTTTGTTTGCCGAGGTCTACAGTGAAAGGGAAAATGCGTGTTCGCAGAGAGTTCTTTGCTTTTGGGGCGAGCTCCGTATGGTGCGATCTGCCTACCCGTTCCCCGCAGTACAAAGAACATGAGATCGTTATGCTTCCGATGAGTCGCTGTGATAAGAATGGACGTATGTATTACAGTGGCGGAGAGCTTTTGGATCGATTCTTCTTCACAGACAGGCGTGTGACGTGACAGTTTCAATCTAAAGTTTTGCACCATCAGTTGACTTTGTGGGAATTTAAGGATACGCCGATTTCGGGAATTCGAGATCAGTCTTTAAGTCGACTAAGATTGCATGAAGTTTATATAGGATCATAAATATTTCCAATAAAGTGATATAAAAATATGACATCTATGTAGAAGTCAGTTTGAACGTTTTAATTAGTTCTAGAATTTAGATTATTAAACTTTGCGAATTGTAGCTCTAGGAAATTGCAGGATTCTCATGAATACTGTTTTCATTTTGCAGAGTTCACATTAATTAAAGATAAATTATTAGAGAAATTAAGTGAAAGATGAATATTTTCCTGTCCTGAAGTGCTGTCATATTCAATTCCACAAAATATAGATGCTCTTTACTGGAATACTCCTTTGTAAAGACACTCAATTAATTGTATAATCAAATAATACGTGAAATGTATCCCCTCATCTTCAAATCTATTACTTTTCATGTAGTGTGAATATTTAGTTAATATGCATACGTTTTTAAAGACACTATTTAATTAATAAATTATACTGGTGAACTTCAACTATGCTGCTGAATATTTAGTATATTCGTATTATTTAACTTAGCAGTGACTCCACATGACACCATAAACTAACAGCGTCCCTTCATTTAATTTAATTAATTTTTCATATTTTCAGACTGTATGTGAAAACCTAAGACTGATTTATTGTGGCAAAGAAATTTCAACATGACACTGTAGTATCACAGTATCATACTCATTAAAATACTCGTAAGAGTCTCGAACCACTTTGCTGATAAGGTAAGTGGTTCAAGACCCTTGCGAGTATTTTAATGAGTGTTTCTGAGAGCAAATTCTCCCAATTTAGCCCAAAATGTCAGGATATCATTATCTGAAACCAAACGACTCATTTGAATTTCACAGTTTCCAAAATGGAAAACTATTTCCCAATACTTAATAACTAGTTTCGCGCACAGTTTGTCAGAAACACACTGGATTCTCAGGTCCGTGCTTTCGAAAACAGTAAAACGTAATATCGATTTTTCATTGATTTTTCGTGTTTCCGGGCGCGTCAACTGCTTTGGTCATTAGTTCCGTTCGTGTAGCGCATGTTTTTTCTTGGGAGATGGTGGTGATTTTCCTCCGCTGGATGGCGAGATCCGGCACCGACCTACCATCGGCTAGTGGGGTTTCCCCCTACCAGGACTCTCCCACCAGCGGGGCATCGCCCCAGCCGGGACAAGCTCTAAGCTCCCGACCGGTCTCCCGGAATATGTGATAGTGTAGTGCATGTTAGTGTAAGGGGAGAGGGTAGGACAAGGAAGAGAAAGGAAAGATCGCGTGCGGTCCCTGGCCCGTTTGTCAAGGTACTGCTCCGGCATTCGCCTGGTGTTGATCGCAGAAACCACGGAAAACTACTGATCAGAGCAGCCGGCCGCTAGAATTCTCCTCCAGACAGCGACTGAATTCGACCTAGCTGAAAAGCTAGTGTCGAAAATCCTGCCGCCATCAGGACTCGAACCTAGGACCTCCCGGTCAAAGGTGCTGCAGTGACATCAGTTGATGCACTGGGTTATCGCTCCCGGTCGCAAAATCGAAAACATTCATTTTCGCAGCCCTGGAATGAGCGAGGCGAGGCATTGCAAGCGTGTCGATGCGTGTGGCGGTGCGTGTACGAGGTCACACACAAGCGGTGCGCATCCAGTGGGGAGACCGCACGGCGCCGGCTCGTGAGCGATGCCCGCCGCAATCCGCTGCCACCGCCCCCGCCCCCGCCGCCACTGGCCCGCCAACGCCCACGCCAGCGGGAAATGACCCGGCGCGGAAATAAGCGGCCGGGCAAGGGATTACCACCAGAAGCTTCTTTCTCCTTCGGCGCCGTCGTGTCAGTTTTGCTTTGGGGTCATCCATAAATTACGTAAAGTAAATTTGCGGTATTATGAACACCCCCTCTCTCCCCTGTAACGCACGCTACAACTTCCACTAAATAATTACTTAACACTTGCCATACCCCCCATTTACAATAAGTAAAAATAAATGAAATAAAGTGAAACAATTTGTATTAATTGCATTTCCGTTGTTTTTAACATATGATCTATGATAATTAATATCAAAATTATTTGGCGATGCTTATTTCATATAACACTAAGTTTGGGAACATTGTTTAAGTCTTTGGGTAAAGGAAGAACGCAAAGGCGAAAACATTTCTGAATAGCAGTGAACATTGGGGATGAGGCATTGGATGGATTCAACTCCGCTAATTTAATTCGATTGTAATATATATATATATATATATATATATGTATATATATATATATATATATATATATATTATATTGATTCGTGATTCCGACAGCATCGACTTCTAAGGTCATTAGTCCCATAAGCGTAGTGCATTTATATATTGGGAGGTGGCGGTGATATTCCCCGCTGGCTGACGTGTTCCAGCGCCGGCCTACGTTGGCTTGGGCGAGTTTCCTCAACCAATTGTCTCCCATCAGCTGGAAACTGCACGATCCGGGACAAGCTCGAAGTTCCTGGCTGGTCTCACAAGAAGTATGGTATGTGATGCATGTAAGTGTAAATGTGTGAAAGTAAGAAGTGAGGATAAGAACAGGAAGTGGAAGGAAAGATCGCACGCGGTCCGTGGCCTGTTTGTTAGGATACTGCTCCGGCATCCGCCTGGTGTTGATTGGAGAAACCAAGAATAACTACCAATAATAGCTGCCAGCCGCTAGAATTCTCCTCCAGACAGCGACTGAATTCGACCAAACTGACAAGTGTCGAAAATCTTGCCACCGTCGGAACTCGAACCCTAGGACCTCATTGCCCTGAGCCATCTTTGCCGTTAGATGAATATACTATAGATCAGTTTTAAATACTTTTTTTTGAAATCTGAGAGATTCTATCAGTACACCATTGACAAAAAATATTTGTATTTATTGTAACAATTTATTCACCAAAACGTATTTCTATTTAAATAAAAATAATTTGTTATATTTAGTGTTTAAATAAATTTTTTTCTGAAAATTCAGTAAAAATTTAAAAAAAGCAAATGTCAGCATTCGTAAAACAAAATAACACCCCCTACCCCTGTGTAACGCTGCCCAAACTCTCGCTCCCCTCGCCATGAAATTTACAGACGATCCCTTATTTTTTTAATTTTATATACGTTACATACTTTTATCACTGATTAGGCAAACAAAAAAACTCCGTCGTAATCTTCAAGTTCAAATCCATACTTTTCGCCTTTACACCTTTTAAGAAACCTTTACTCTAAACAGGTGATAGGCAACTATTACTTGGTAACATAATCCATTATTCGTTAAATCGATAGTTCTTCGGTCTTTATTCCTCAATACGTTTAACAATTTCGATTGTCGCGCTGCTGCGCCATGAGGGGCCTTCCAAGGTCGCGGGTCGCTCTAGGTAGTTCTCACTGCAAGTACTTTTTCAGTATCAATGAAATTGCGCTAGTAAACGCTCAGAAAACTATCGGTACTCTCGTACTGGGGCGCAATTTCATCAATGTACTAGATCACTTCGGACGTTTTAGATCATACGTTTTCCAAAGCAAAAACGCAGGGAGGTAGTGTTGACTGGTCAGGATACGGAAGAAATCAACAAATATCCCCCAAAAGCAAAAAGATTCACTTCGTTTCTGTACTAGGCATTCAATGCTTACTGTGTAATTTGGATATGAGCGCTAATATTATTTGGTGCCTTTTGGATAAGTTATCACGTATTTTGTTTCCACCAAACACAGTGTGAAGGGATTGACCGAAAATGCATTTGTTTATCATTTTAAGTTAACGTAATGATTGCCCAGAGGGGTTTCCTATGTTTCCGTACCTTTCTACGGTGAAATGAGGAAGCGCTGACCCTGGAGATGACTTAGGCTCAGTTTTGTTAATTGTGCTAATTTTTACTTGGTTTTGCCAGTTAAATATTATTTACAAATTAATAAAGAAGACAGTTGTCAAATCAAATTTTCTTCACCCCAATCATTGAATATTAGAAGTTATCCCCTTTAAAAGTATCGTTTGTTTTTCGTAGACAAATTATCAACATCGTTCTTTCGTAACATCAATGTTTTGTCTTCGATGTCGCATCACAAGTGGGTGATTGGGCACGTGAGTGAGTGAGTCAGTGAATATTGTTTCGGGACATGCCAACTATTGAGCACATGCGCGTGATGTATATTTACAATATTAAATATTTAATATAATTTTATCTTTTTTGAACACGTCCGTTTGTATTTCTATTTTATTTTTATTCATTTGTTTATAATATTTATTTCGAAGTATTTGTGTGCGTTGTATTATTTATTTTTTTTTATTTTATTTTTTTTTTTTTAATTTTTTTTTTTTATTAACTCCCCCCTTTCTTTGCAGAAATAAATATGTTCGGAGAGGTGCTGATGTTCCTCTCCACTGGAACGAGAGTTGTCGACCTCTACTTCATCGCGTGGGATTCTCCCCTCGGATGTCCAGATGTTAAGAGAGAGGGAGCTTTACGATAACAAATTGCATGTTCTTCAGTCGCTGAGTTGCGTGCCGGCGCTTCCACTCACCCGTTAGAGCACGTGAATGACGAAGACTAGACACAACGCAACCAGTTGCAATATCATATGGCTTGCGATCGCATACTTGTCGCCGGTATTCTTGTGTCAGTGTAGGACGAGTAAGGCGAGAATGGGGGAATAGTTCATCGCCCGGCCCTCAGGACGGGAATACAATACTTGTAGGGGCGGGATTTGAAAGGAAGGATCACGCGCCGTCCGTATGCTGTTCACTTTTCTGGCATTTGTCTGCAATTCATCAGAAGAAACAACTTAAATGGACAGATTAGAGTAGTCGACCGCTAGAAAACACATTCATGCACTAGTCAGCTTTGAGGAAGCTATTTAGCTGGGATAAAAATCCAACCGCCGTCGGAACTCTAACAAGTCCCAGAACCTCGCGCACTGCGAACCTTGAAGGGCAGTCTTGCTACAAAATACGCTCCCGCAGTTGGTTGCAACATATGTGCTCTTCATGATGTGCGTTCTCTGACAGGTGGATGGACAAGCTTCTCTTCACAACTCATCGTTTGTACAATACGCAGTTCTTATTATTCGTTTCTTTCCAATTAAGAACCTTTCTATCACGCGTCCTGGTGCGCATTGTATATACTATTTTCATATCCCATGAGAGGAAGGGATTTGAAGTTGGTACAACATGGAGTATAAATACTACATGGTTAATAAATTCGTTTAATTTCGATATGAAGATGGCTAGAGAATATGAAGTTATTTCTATTGGATGTGCTCTGTTATAAAATATAACCTCTCTTTCCCCATCATTGACCTTTGCAGGAATTGCAATTTGAAGTGAGGCGTGTCTGAACTTGCCCTGAGCGAGGTGGCCTCCCGCTAGAGGAGATACCCGGAGGGGGAACCCAACCTGTAGGTTGGCGCCGGGTCTTGCGTGACGGAGGGAGAGGGACACCCTCACCTTGCGGGATGTAAGAAAATAGCATGCACTATACTTACGGGTCTAATGACCGTAGCAATTGACGCTCCCGGACATTGGCATATCGGCGGAGCTTCTTTTCATACATTTTTAAAGGGTTCTCCCATTCACCTTTCTGTTGTAATATCGATACTGTACTATGACGCAGCTAGAAAGGGGTTTGCGGGGTGGGGGTGTAATGACTAGCGCATGATTTTCTATGATCACAAACCGAACCCCTCCTTTCCGAGCATTTCCTTTTCCGTTATTAGTCGCAGTCTCTTCTGTGAATGCAATATCTGTTCTCACTGCTCATGGTGAACTTTACGACGATTCAGTTCGTAATTGCTTCAGATGGCTTTCATATTCCATTCAACGTATAAACACTGACCATTGATCGGCATATCCACTATCCTGACTTGTAAGAGGTTCTTTCCTCGTTTGTCATATTCACGCAAAGCACTACCTCTCGCGTGATTGTAGTGCACTGATGCAAAGCAGAGCATTAGCCAGGGATATCAAACCTGTGAGGCATGCGCCAAACATGGCGCGTTAGATGATCACAGGTGACGCAGCGACCGGGGAAGGGGATCAGGGCATCAACTGATGTCACTGCAGTGCCTCTCACCGGAAGGTTCTAGGTTCGAGTCCCGCGATGGTCGCAGGATTTTTTATACTAGCTGGATCGAGTTCTCTCGTTGTCTGAAGGAGAATTATTGCGGCAGGATGATCTGATTGGTAGTTTTCCGTAGTTTCTCCGATCAATATTAGGCGAATGCTGGAGCAGTACCCTAACAAACGGGCCACGGACCGCGCGCGATCTTTCTTTCCTCTTCCTTGTCCTGTCTTACCCCTTACTTGCACACACACATGCACTACACTACAACACATGCCGGGAGACTGGCCGGGAGCTTAGAGCTTGTCCCGGCTGTGGAGATGCCTCTCTGGTGGGAGATACCTGTTTGGGGAAAACCCCGCCATCTGACGGTAGGTCGGTGTTGGATCTCATCATTCAACGGGGGAAAATCACCGTCACCTCCCGAAGTAAAATATACACTACTCGTACGGGATGCCACTGCAGCGCCTCTGATCGGGAGGTCCTAGGTTCGAGTCCTGACGGCGGCAGGATTTTCGACACTAGCTTTTCAGCTTGAGAATTCTAGCGGCCGGGTGCTCTGATCGGTAGTTTTCCGTGGTTTCTCCGATCAACACCAGGCGAATGCCGGAGCAGTACCCTACAAAACGGGCTACGGTCGGTGCCGGATCTCGCCATCCAGCGAGGGGAAAATCACCGCCATGTCCCGAAAAAACATGCACTACACTAACGGGACTAATGACCGAAGCAGTTGACTGCGAAAACACGAAAAATCAATCAATCAATCGTACGGGACGATGGCCTTAGCAGTAGACGTGTCCGGAATGACTAATAATGAATCAATCATTTAATCAATGTGACGCAGCGCGTCCTTGCTCCTGCTTAATATTTTAAAGTAGACGCCATAACATAATTGAACCCATCTTTATCTATAATGATGTCAGTTTAAAATATATACAGTCTTCCTTTTCATGAGTTTGTTGCGATTTTGTTTAGTACTCTTCATCAAACGAGATTCTCCATAACCTATAATACCATCACCGGGGACAACGACGGTGATCGCCTTGGTGTCCATGATTGGCACTCTCACTATTGAGATTAGTGCTCCAATAAACTCGTGCCTTTGCACGGGTGGACATTAATTAATTGAGTTCTACGATTGGGTTATCACTTTTCCTCTT
This sequence comes from Teleogryllus oceanicus, assembly GCA_964035755.1. Taxonomy (NCBI): domain Eukaryota; kingdom Metazoa; phylum Arthropoda; class Insecta; order Orthoptera; family Gryllidae; genus Teleogryllus; species Teleogryllus oceanicus. The sequence goes on along the minus strand of CAXIVR010000008.1, from coordinate 67,297,163 downwards.
CTAAGCGAAGCAGGTCGTGTTGTTATCGCTATCCTTAACCTTTGACTGTCGAAATATGCGAAGAAAAATGGGCTCGTGGAATGAAGAAGATCGACTACCTCAAGAATAAAATAACATACATTGTTTGAAAAAAAGAATTAAAGATGAATGATTGTGCTTCCATGAATATTTTCCTCTTATTAAGATTATTTTTCCGAATATACTCTGTAGAGTTACGAGCATTCATTGTTTATTGCGAGCATTCATTGTACAGCATTGCAAATATGCAAACAAAAATTTGGCCATATTTAATATAAAGACACACAACGTGCTACATTATTTAATTAAAACCTTCAGGTAAAGCAAAACAACAATTACGTTCATTTTTTCTCGCTAATGTTGAAACAGTAGGAGGTCATTCAAGATTCTCTGCTTAAAATTATTTGAAATGATTACGTCAGTTGATACTTATCCATTTACTTTTACTATATATTCTATCTTCTATTCTAAATACACGCTCCTACTATACGCCTCCCATACTGATTTATAATATCATAATCACTTTTGTCAGTGTAAGATCTTGGGTAGCTACTTCTAATCCATTCGACAGCAAAATGCAAGACGTCAGTATGGAATAAGAAGAATTCATTTCTGTTCAATTATTAGGGCAAACCTATCTATCAAGCAGAAAAACGCAAGAAATTCTTAAATAAAATCTTAAATCATATCTCAGAGGAAATTTTTCAAATTCATATAAAACTTTTTATTCATTATTTATTTGTATGAGAGAGAAGTGCAAACGGAAAAGAGCTGGACTGTGCAGAAATATCAGCACTAAATTCTAGGAAACCATGCTGTTAAAAGTACTCTTTGATGAAGTAGGCTGGGAACCTCGAAACGTGAGTTTGTATTTGGTTGTCGCTTTTATACTCCATTCCGTAAAAGGTGATTTCTGGGGACATGTTACAAAGGGAGTAAGGTAATTCATGACTGTGAATGGTGTAAAGAGGACGGACAAACTCGATGTATTTTCAATGATCTCAGCTCCAAATTAACATTTTATACGAACCCTAATGAATAAGTCAATATGTTAAAACTAAAAAAATATACAAAACGATTGAACACACGAAAAAGTTGTCTTTTAAAGTCTGGTTTATTCATCGCCTTTTTATTTTAGGGTAGGCACACATACTCGGAAACATTTTCAGCGAAGTTTTCATTCCAGAATTGTTTTATGAAATACACCCGATTTAAAAAGTGAAAATGGCATTTAAACTTTCCTCCTGGAATTATGGATGCGCTTCTTTGTAAGGTTAAAATGTCTCCTACTGTAAGCAGTCTTATTGATACGATGTTATAATTTAATGAAAATGTGTATGCGCTTCAGATACACTTATTTTCGGACGCTACATTAAATAGACTTTTATTACTGATCACTTAATTCGGAGAGATTTGTTGAATCCTATATCTGATTGATCATTTATATATTTAAAAATTTGTAGAAACCACTGCGATCCTTTTATTCTGTGACTCCTCGATGCATTATTTCTTATCCCTATTCCTAACTTTCGCAGCCATTATTAGCAGACCATAACAATCACGAAGGTCTGGGTCCTTACCCCCTCTCCTGGGTGCCTATATGCCCCCACCATTGCCATCACTCCCACGTCCACCGCACCCAACGCCATCCCCCTACTTGCCGCCGCCTACTCGCGTCAAATGTCAAAGGCGAAGCGTCGACCAGGGGTCACTGTCATGTGAGCGTCCACCCACGCTCCGCGCGCGACATGGGATACAGCATTTGACTGTTCGCCAGCGGCACGCTCCGGTTTAAGTTATGCATCGCTTCGATTCAGAAGTGAAGTGCTAGTAGATTGTATGAAACGGCTCTGCTATAAAATGCAGGGTAAGCGAATTATTTCGAACGTTGTTACCATGGAAACGTTATATCAGGGGGAGTTGAACGCGGCGTTTTTATAACTTGTGATACGGACATAGAAAAATTGTTCGCGAGATGTATGTAACTGGCTCTCCAGCGTATGCTGCGGGTACTTTTAATAGCAGGGACACTCATTTCGTCTGAGAGTGAAGGAAATTAATATGCTGATGTATTGTTTTAGAGTGGACAAGCGCACTTATTGGAAATCAGCCCAGAGATTCAGTGTCTTGGATTAAAAATTTTATTTCGTTCCCGCTCGATTTATCCTACTTCTTTTTTCTTCTGTTTTGCTTTACCGGATGACTCCTTTTTAATTACCTTTCTTCGCTCCTTATCTTACACACGAATAAATGTTGTGTTTCAAAAAAGTAATTTCTTCAATCATGAAAATATTTTGTACTGAAATTTGGTTAGGTTGACATAACTTTTGCAAAATTGATCTGATTTATGACCGCGACTGAAACCTCATCGTGTGTGGTGATGATATGCCCTTTTCTAGAATTGTTTTTGAAGATTTTAACGAACTACAGTACGTATTTAATATTTCTCTCATTTAATTGGAATCTCAAGTGCAACCTCCATCTAATTTCGATTTATCATAGATCTGGAATGTGTTCTTTGTTTAGGGTGTGTTTTAATTGGATTTGATTGATTTTCGTCCCAAAACAATGAAAACTCTGTATGGGAGAAAAGCAATCTGCAGAAGTTTTTTGGGGCGCCAAACTTGCTACCCTTGCCAATTACAATTGAGAGGTGAAAGGCGATGAAAGTACCAAAAAAGAGTGGGAAGCAACATTTGATAATTAGCCATTTTTGTTTCCGAAATAGAGAAATCTTATTTGCATACATCATTGGTAAAATACATATTATTTTCCTTTTAAATGCTCAGTATAGTTTCTAATTGTATAGAAATAAAGAAAATATTAAAATTTTAATTGTTTTATTTAATTTTCTATGAAGACATGGAATTATGGAAGTTATGTTAGTTATAGTTATGTTAATGGAATTATTATCTTTTCAAAATTTCATATAATTCAACATAAAAATGTTTGATACCAACACTTTTGTATGTGTTTTTAGAAGCCTTTTTATTAACAGAAAATACAGTTTCCTTAATAGAAAAGGGTTATTTTATATAAAAAAGGTAGTTGAATAAACAAAATATTTAGTTATAAATGAACTGCTGCTTAAAGTTAATCTGGCATTAGATCGGAATCATTCTTCAGAAGATTTGGATATAATTACAAATGAAAGGTTTGAACACGCGTGTGGCGGGGAAAGTGGAAAATGTTGGGTTTATTTACAGTAATTCCTGGATCTTTACGGTATAGATAATTCAAACACACAGGAATGAAACATTGGAAAATTTGCACCCTTTTGTTCCAGAGACGCAAGATATAAGAACTCCGAATTTTTTTATCTATATAGCCTGGAAAACAACATATTCACCAGCAGAGGCGCACCCAGGATTTTTCTGTGGGGGAGACACCAGATACATTGTCTAGCCGACTTGAGGTTTTCATATAAATTAATTTTTATTTATGATTAATATAAATCTATATTTATATTTTTTTGGCTTACGGTTTATATTTATAACACTCAGAGCTGATGTATTGAATGATTTCCGTTAGAAGAGAAAAAAGAACGAAAGCTATAGTTTTGACAGTGTATCATTGGCTTCTGGGAGAGGAGGGGATCCCCTCCCCCGGGTGCGCCATAGTTCATATGTCATTATACTTGGGATTTTGTTACATGGCGGCTGAGGGTAGTATCTCCAAGATGGAAATCAGCACAACGTTTTGAGTTATTCTCAGTCCTGCCGCTATAATCGCCTGATCTACAGCACTGCTTGATGCGGTCATCTTGCGGTAGGTACCAAGAAAGACGCAAAACGTTATATCAAATTCTGGAGTGTGGAAAATTGTGGAAAATCTTGGAGATACTGCCGTCAGCCGCAACGTTAGAAAAACCCAAGTATAGTGAAATTTTCTTTTGCGTTCGAAGGGATTTGTCACAGCCACTCACCTGCAGGTTCTGCCATCCTCGCTTGCCCCATCCTCCATTCAGGTCTTGCCATGATTTGTCACAGCCACTCACCTGCAGGTTCTGCCATCCTCGCTTTCCCCATCCTCCATTGAGGTCCTGCCATCCCCGCTTGCCCCATCCTCCGTTGAGGTCCTGCCAGCCCCTCTTGCCCCATCCTCCTTGAGGGCGCTTGCCCCATCCGCCGCTGAGGTCGCGCCAGCCGCGCTTGTCCTCGTCGGCGGCCACCACCGCGTCGGAGGGGGCGGGGCCGGCGGCCGGGCCCGAGGCGGGCGCCACGGCGCCGGAGGACGCCTGGCCTTCGGGCAGCGGGTCGCCCTGGCAGCTGGGGCCGGCCCAGGCCAGCAGCAGCAGGCCCAGCACGCCGGCGGCGGCGGCCGACGGCAGCATCGTGTGCGGAGGGCTGCGGACACACACACGGACGGCCATTGTTAGTATACATGCCGTTTAAAATCAACACAACATAAGTACAATTAGAGTGCCCGTCAAAGCACCGGGAGCGGAAGCTCAGTGCATCAACTGCAGCGCCTCTGACCTGGAGGTTCAGTCCTGACAGCGGCAGTTTTTCAGCTAAGTCTGATTCACTCGCTGTCTGGAGGAGAATTCTAGTGGCCGACTGCACTGATCGTTAGTTTTCCGTGGTTTCTCCGATCAACACCAGGCGAATGCCGGAGCAGTGCCCTAACAAACGGGCCACGGACCGCACGCGATCTTTCCTTCCTCTTCCTTGTCCTATCCCCTCCCCTTACACACTCACTTACACTAACATGCACTACACTACCACATATTCCGGGAGACCGGTCGGGAGCTTAGAGCTTGTCCCGGCTGGGGCGGTGCCCTGCTGGTGGGAGAGTCCTGGTTAGGGGGAAACCGCACTAGCCGACGGTAGGTCGGCGCCGGATGTCGCCATCACTAATGACCAAATCAGTCGACGCGCCCAGAAACACGAAAAATCGATCAATCAATCAACCAACCAACCCGTCAGAGCAGCCAACTGCTAAAAATCTCCTCTATACAGCGGTCGAATTCAGCCAAGCTAAGTGTCTACCGCGACCTTCTGGTCTAGCATCTTAGAACATCCCAGTCAACAACGCTGCCGAAGCAACAATACAGCTAATGAGCTATGGCATTGAGAAATTGAAACAGCTCCACAAGCATCAAGTTACGTCTCTTCCGCCTCGCTAGCAGCTCTGTAGGTATTACGAGTACAATCAATGCTAAATGTTCCCGACAGATCGTAGTTATTATTTCAATTGAAGAAAAATCGATTCGCAAGCTTTCAAATGACCCATCGATTATATCTGGGGATTGTACAGGGGCCTGACAATTGCAACCAAACACCAGCAGCTTTGATCTCTGTATTTTGTTTCTTAGCCGGTCGGATGCTGTAACGAGTATAAAAACACACTCATTCCATGGCAACCTAGCTGGTTAATGTAAATATACCTAAATCTTTCACTTTAACCGTTCTCCATAATACAATTTGGATTGTATGGACGGTGACACCTTTGGTAGTATGCTCGAGACCACACTTCGCTCAAACATGATAACACTTATAAATTAAAAATTTTGATATCTCTTCTTAAGATTACAATGATCAACTGCAACAGCTGACAACACTCTTAGTGATATTTACATTTACATACTTCCATACGACGGACATACAACATGCACGAGTGTTTTAACACAATTATTTATTTTTTCATCTTATTATCCCAGCATACGCTGAACGAGAGCTTAGAAATCGTCAATTCTTTTAATGATAAAACATTTTTTTCTCGTTTCATAAAAAACACTCTTCAAACCTCTAAACTGAAATGGAACAAATAGAAGGAAATTAGTAGTATTCTTTACTGTGATGACCTAATCCACGCCCAATGAAATTAGTGTACCATTGAGCAGATGTGACAGGTCAAATATCATGGTGAATGAGAAACGGAGATAAACATTGTACTACTCGAGTAACCTCGCCAACTCTAGTTACAGATCGAGAAGGCATCTACTACTCTAATGACAACCTCTAGAAAATCTAAGTCAAACCTATTACGTGTGCGGCCAGGTTACCGCTCTGGGTAGGCAACAGCAGCGACACAAAATACTAGCTTCAGGTGCCTCTCTTGGAGGACCTGGACTTGCCACAGTCATTTCTTTAGATATTGATAATAAACGTTAACAGAAGTTCCTTTCCATGAAAGCATCTAGCTTTGACGAGTTTCTGTTTCGCTCCAACGAACTTTTAATGCTTGGAATGTTGTCATCGGTGCTCGCTGCGAGCTTTTGCCTTCAAATGTTTATTGCTCAAGGGAGGGGGAAGCAAGGTCATCGTTTATGAAAAGTTGCGCGAGTAGTAACTCTCGATTGCCCAGGTAAGCCAATGAGAAACGAGCAGAGAATCGCCGTCGCGCCGATTCGGAAGGGATCGGAACGGACTTGCATTCGTTTTTCGGCGAGCCACCAGTTCGGAAGTGCTTTGGAGTTCAGATGTGTGCGACGCAATATTCGGCTGAACGAGCAAACGAATGGTATTGCATCTTCCAAAGTAAGAACTTGCTGTGCTGGAAATATGAGGTAAATATGATTTTATATAATCTAGAATATAATTAATGATTCATTAATCAGAAATGTAATTAAAATAACGTGGAATGAAATAACACGTGCACCATACAATAGAAGCACTAATAATTGGAGTTGTATATCTTCTTTTAGCGTATAGAATTACAACTGAATTTTATTATTATAATTGGATCTTATAATTAAACTTTGACTCGTAATTTATTGGTATAAAAGTTGTGACATAATATAGGAAACTGAAGAGAAGAGTTGATTCTCTTAATAGAAAAAAAAGCGTGCTACACCAACATGAGAATCTGCATGAGGTGACGGCAATAAATGTACAACGAGCAAGTCACTAAATCAGCAGTCAAATGAAGGTAAAATAGCCCATTTTCAACTATGAGCGAGTAGGTAGTGCTGGTCTGCAGCGCAATCGCGTGGAAGGAGGCAGAAGGCAGGCGCTCAAGGTCGTTTAACAGGGGGAGAGTGCGCGAAGCTAACGGCATACTATCGCTGGACGGGGGAGTCGGGAAGTATTCTGAAAATTTTATTTCAAATCTTAGAAGAGGGAAAAACTATTAGGTATTTTGAAAGGAAAGCTTTGGACGTTTTTGTGTTACGTGATTGTAAATAGTTAAGTCTGATTGACTGTTTTTAATAGAATTAGTAGCGTTAGTAGTTTTTTTTAATAGAATAAAGTCAGGCATTGTAATGCTTACTTTTTGGAACCAGTGTAAATAATTGTGAAAATGTCTAAAGGGAAATCGAATTTTTTATGTAAAGCAACATGACGTAACCAGCCAATTTATTTTCAAATCATAATGACACCACTTTTCTGAAGCAAGTGACAATTTTTTTAACTAAATGACACATAATATTAACACTTTCTGAATAACCAATCTCATTCTTATTTACCAATAGCGAATAAATATTCTCTATAGAGGCCAACTTTCATGTTAATTAAAAGACGTTACACTATATAAGGATAATATGAAAATTGATTTTAACAATATACGACAAGAAAATCAAAGAAATACCTTGCGGTCAAAAAATACCTGGCGGACATGACATCCAATTATGTTCTTTAAGTAATATTTCGTCCACGATTTTGCTGTTTAAACCATGCTGTTCATTAGAAATATAATTTTAGAAGCAGCATTTATTTCATGTGTGTAAACATTTAATAACATTCCTTTTCTATGATTTTACCCTTATTTAATGTACTGCTGCCAAGGTCAATATACCAACTTCGCGCGAGTGATGTAATGCAAACGCATCAAAATGCAACAATAATAGTTTGAAATTAATTTTTGTTTTGCTTGCAAGAATATTGTGAATAGTTTATTTAAAATTGGACCATCGTTTAAGTAGAGAGTTGTTAAATGGTTTCGGACAAGAGAGCTAGACGCCTCAGGCGAGAACATTTTTAAATGGATGTTGGTTCCTATAAATTCTTTATTAAAACTTTCATCTGTGTTAAATTGCGCATGCTACACAAAAAATGGAATTGAGGCAAATTAGAAAGATACCTAATAGAATTGCTTTCAAAAGTACTTTGTTCAAGAGTTCAACCTTCTGTGAATTTCGTTGTTTTGGATTATTTTCAGTTCTCACCGCGGGCGCTAGTGTCGCAATGGGATTTCTTAGTACTTTCCCTCCCGAACAGACCGATCCGTTTCATCCAGCAATCAAATTTGCTTTGCTCTGTAGTGTCGGGCCTGACTTGATGATGAATTCAGTGCGGATTGCTCAGAATCTGAAACGTAAAGAAGACCATAGTGTATAACGTCAAGCGTCGCATGCTATACTGATGACTTGTGCTCCCTGAAAAAGTCATTCTGCCACGAGGATCTTGACGTATGAGAAGTAGAACTTACAAAATGATGCCAGGTAAGACAATTTGTTTATTTGTGCAAGATGTTTGGAGCATAAGAGATGCCTTTCACTGCATAATGTTTTGTAAATAGTGTTTCACAGTAACTTCGTTAAGGTCAATTTTTTATTTCGTCGCTTAGATACTAATTAGCACAAGGAAAACGAAGGAGAGTAATATTTCAAGAAACAAACATTTTATAATACAAGTGTAATAAGTAAACTTTAGTTAATAGTTTAAAGTTATAAATAAAACTTGTTTAACATAAATATTCTGCCAACATGATACTATCCTGATTTGTATTGAAGTTACTACAAATGGATGGTTCTTAATTTTAAAAAAATATTTCTGTTACTTTATATTGCCTGGAAATAAGTTAAAATTTCTCTTAAGTACTTGTTCCCCAATACATGCTGAGTTAATGTTTAGAGTATGCCATGTCTAGAAACTTCAAAATGCATTTCTCACAAAAAATGTTTTAATTCTTTTTATTGTTCTATGTAGTATAATAATTAATATTATATTAATTTTAATTTTTATATTTATTTAATAAGATGAAATCAAACAGTTATTCATTGTTATAATAATTTCACTTTATATCATTCCTTCTTTATTTATTTGTGACTTTTTTGATTATTAAAAATCCTCTGAGAATCCTAATGGTGAGGTTACCTGCCATAAAACTGTTTCTGTTCCAATAATTCAGACTCATTCCTTGCCTTGTCAGTTTGTTATGTAGTTCAATATTCACATATGTCATTGTTTGGAACCCCTGCTTTACATAAAAAATGAAGAAAGAAAAAAAAGATTTGAGAAGCTGCCCTCTTCTATTGAAATTTAAACTTAGTTCTCTAAATTCCCATGGTGAAGTCTTGGTGAGCTACTTCATTTTTACCCTTAAAGACCTGCTAACACATACAACGTGTATACCACAGATCCATTACCTTTATCCTCCTTTCTCTTGCAATATTGAAGAACATCTCTTTTTACGGAAAATGAAAGTCTCGCAGAAAGTGCTCTTTGAACTGCACCTCTCGTATTCGAGACACTATGTATAGCTCAGCAGGGGGAAGAAGCTCACGAGCTACAAAAGGTCTTCGGCCAACCTTCGTCTTCGAGTCTTCGGAGCGAACCTTGTGCTCCTTAGATTAGCGATTTCATCCAGATGCCCTTTTAAAGAATTTGCGCGCAGGAAAGAGTTTCCAGCGTAAGAATGAAATATTCACTTTGTCGTCGCCGTCAAGATGAGCTCGGAGCTCACAAAAGAACTCTTGCATAGGGGGCGCCAGGGAGGCAGGCTGGGAGCGGGACGTGAGCCCAAGGCGGGGCGGGGCGGGGGGCCGGAGGGCACCGCCCAGAGCGAGCCGTGGGCGGGGCGGGGCGCGGGCGATGGGAGTGTAATGAAACACCCACGCCCCAGGGCGTGCGGGAGCTCTTTCGCAAATGGGCTGGACCCGTAACCAGCTCCGGTTCTTCTTTCAGAGTGCGCAAGCAGCAATACTTCGTACTTGGCGCCGGGGGCAGAGGAGACCTCTCGGAAATCTGCCAGATGTCCCGCGGCCTCCGAGGAGACCATCGTTTGGAAAAGACGGAGCACTGGAACATTCTGTGCCCGGCAATGACCGTACATTTTGTCATCTTGCTACGGAAAGCCGTTGATGTATTTGGCTATGCGAAGATTATTAGTTTGAATTTATAATACTTCTCACGTTGTTGATTGAACAGTAGTATTGTCTTCGGTGCAGATATTTGTTTTGTCTGCACCAACTCTTACAGTAAGACGTTAGTTGCGTTTAAATAACGTTAAGATAGTGGCAAGAACGTTCCAAATTTTTGGGTAACAAAACGCAGATGACTTTATACAACCACTTCATAGAATTTAAAATTACTCATTTTTCAAGTTGGTTGTTGCTGTCAAAGTGTTGATGCAAATACTTTTAAATTTATTACTGTTTCCGAGCTTTGATAGTTTCTGTGTGGAGTTACTGTGGCTGTGTGATTATATTTTTGGAAGGGAGAATTCAGTACGTGGTAGTATTCAATAATGCAGTATATTCTCTTCAATATATTTTAAAAACTTCTGATTTTAAGTTATTGTTTTTTTTTTAACTGGGTAGACGTGTGTTGGGATAATAAGATGCATATGGAAGTGTTTGGAAAGAAGAGTATTAAATATCCGTACGAATTCATTACGTAAAGGAATTGATTTGAATAGTTAACCAGAATTATAACGAAATCTAGGCAAAACTTGTTTTTTGGATCGTATTAATTACTTGTACAATTGTAGTATATAATAGTACACGTAAAGTTATTGTTTATTTTATTTACAAAGTGTAAATAAGGGGTTTTTTATTTTGTCAACGATTTTATTCCGTAAAATTTTAAATTATCATTTTCCTGCATTTTTACTGTTGCCGTAATTGTTTTCTAAATAAATGAAAACAACTGCTGATTTATTCCCATTTCCAAACTTTCGATCGTATCTTACGTTATTGAAATGTAAGTTTTAATTTACCTGGTAGAAGCCGGAGAGTTTATAATAGAATAACCCCAAGTCGTCCTACACGCAAGGTCACGCCCTAGACGCGTACAGCGGACAAGAGAAATTCCTCGAATCTGCTCGAAATGCAGCATGCACAGCTAGCCATTGGGGAGACAGGCGTTGTTTGACGGGGTAAACCGGAGACACGGGTTAAACTGAAGTAAAAGCCTGGAAGGCAGCTAAGTGGTTGTTCTTTCTCTAACACCACAAGAGAAAAATTACGTTGGAGGAGCAACGTATCAAAATTCTCGTGATCTCCAAAACAAAAATATTATTTTTCGAGGATATGGCACGATAATTAAATTCTGATATTTGTTTCATTTTTGCAATAATATTATTTTTTTTATCGTGTATCTTTGGTGTGGCTTTAGAAATTTAACAATATAAAGAAATTACTTCCGCACTAATTTTAAATGAATTGTGAACTATATATATTTCCATCTTCTTTTTCGTTTTTATTCCCATGTAGGATTAACAGAGTTGGAAGCGGTAGTGAGCTGTGAAGTTACAGGTTCGCAAGGTCGTTCTTGACACACACAGCGGAATAGGGCCGAGGAAGTAATTCCGTGGGCGAGCGCCAAGTGTAGCTTGTACAGCCGTTGGTCATAGGACCGTCGCGGCATCTGAAGAAAAGGGGTGGGGTGCTGAGGGGAGCCAGGACGAGGCCGAGAGGTCGAGATTCCACGCTTCGTCTTTCCCAATTTCCTAAATGTCGACTACGCCGCTCGTGAAAAATTACGCTCAAGAAAGAACATTAATATGAATTGGTTCAAAAAGAAAATATTATTTTCACATTTTTCTCTCACTGGAGTAAACATCTGATTTTTTCCATTCTTCCTTACAAGTCTTCTTTGATAAGGCATATACAAATATTGAGAACTCGCTTCAAATTAAATGTAAATGAATTTTGAAGTTAAAACAGTAATTTGTGGTCTCATCTTTTTTTATGAAACCGGTGTAATGTCTGTTTAAATTGAGCTTTTTACACTTCCAAAGAAACATAGTTGTTTCCTCATTCAATTGCAGCCCTTACTTTAAACTATTGTAAACCTTAGACAGTTTCGTTTATTTTCCAAATAAATTACTGTGACATACTTTGTGATTCTGTTCGAACGAATGAAAATTACATTTAATTTACATTAAATGTTTGTTTTTGTTTCGTGAAAAAATGCTTTGAAGGAAGCAGCTCCACTTGAACAGACACTACACATCTAAACTTCTTAGAGTGTGTTGTGAAATAACCGATAAGCGTAATTGGCCTTGGCGTCCACAGACGAATAGCGCCAACAGAAGAATTTCTCGAGCGAGCGCCGAATGTATACTTCGATGTTCCCAACGTGGCGGAAGACATTAGTTCATTTTTACACCTCCTGCCTTATAAAATAGTGATAAGCACATGTTTGAGGCCATGAGCTCCGTTGAGAAGGGGAGGTGGCGGGATAAGGCGGGAGGTGTAAAAATGACCTAATGTCTTCCGCCACGTCACGAAAACCCAAGTACTACTAGCGCAACTTTCCATGAACGATGACCCTACTTCCCCCTCCCTTGAGCAATAAACAGTTGAAGGCAAAAGTTCGCAGCGAGCACTGATGACACCATTCCAAGCATTAAAACTTTGTTGGCGCGAATCACAAGCAACAGGGCTAGTTGCTTTCATAAATAGTCGAGAACTTCTGCTCATCTTTATTACCATGATCTAAAGAAATGTCTGGGGCAGGTCCATGACCTTCAAGGGAAACACCTAAATGTCCTATATACTATCCCTCGCTGTTGCCTACCCAGAGCGATGACCTGGCCGCACTAGTGGTAGGTTTGACTTTGATTTTCCAGAGGTTACCATTACTGTAAATACTCTAGTGGCTGACTTTGTGATTAATACCCCCAGTCCGCCCGCATTTCTTCAATCTATCGTTCAAGAAAAGTTGCGCGGGTAGTATAGCTTGTGCAGCCAGTCGTTGGACAGACGGAACGACGAGGCGTCTGAGGGAGGGTGAGAAGGGGAACGTGTTAAATATGACAACTCTGTGATTCTGATCAAAAGAATAAAAGTTATGTACATTTAATTGCCCTATGTTTTCATTATCTGAAGAAAAATGCTGCGGAGAAAACGCCTCCGCTTGAACAGACTCTGCACATCCAATATTCAGAGTTTGTTGTGAAGGAACCCAATACCGAAACGCGTTATTGCTCTTGACGCACTTACTGACTAGACACAATACGTGACTTACAATACGTATTCAGACACTACACATGTAACTTAAAAGTTTCTTGTGAAATAACCCAAAACCGATAAGCGTTATTGGCCTTGACGAACAGCCCGACAAATGAAGCTTGCACAGCCAGCCGTTGGACAGACGGAACGGCGCGAGCCGGAGGCGTGTGGGGGAGGGGGAAGGGGGGGGAAGGGGCGCGGCGCGGCGGCGCCTGCAATCACACGGCCAATATGAGCGCCCCGCCCACCCAGCCCCCCTTAGGGGGCGCGCGGGCGCGTCATTGTCTTGTGCACGCATCGCCGCCGCCATTTCGCCCCCCGGCCCGGCAAACAGTCCTGGCCGGCCCCGTGTGCGAGGAGCCGACGCCGGGCCGAAACAGCCGTTTCCTGCACGTCTGTTCTCGCTCGTGTCACTCAAACCCTTTGCTCAACCGTTTTGACCTAACCTTGACGTAACCTACTATCTACTTCTACAAGCAACTCTGCCCTCCAATATGCATCTAAATACCGTCAGTACAACGATTTTCATTGCTTTAGCGCCTGCACTTGACACATTTTTCTTTTGTAAACCGTCTGTTCAATTTTTCCTTTTCGCCTCTGAGTTTCTTCGTCGAATTTATCTACTTTTCGAATCTCCTTTCGGTGAATCCGCCGCCGATACATTTCCCGACACGTTGCTATCCGTTCCTATCATGAACTTTCCTAGCTTTCTTATTTCGTCAGGTCCCATCTTTTTGTATATCAGATCTTCTATACTGTCTATTCATTCTACGATATGGTTATCTTTTTCCACGTTGTTCTCCAAACTTTGGAAGTGAGTCGACGAATTTTTCAGAGCTTTTGGCGTTAGTAATTACTGTCTGATTTTCAACAAAATTTTGATTTCTTGTGTATGTCGATCGCTGGTATGGCAGTTTTCGCACAGTTGTTTCTCGTTCCTGCCAGTTTTGTCTAAAAATACTCTTCTTGAACTGAATTTGCCTCAACGCCGATTCCGCAATTTGTGTGCCTTTCCATCACCACTACCTGCATCTTCTCCACTTTCAATTTCTACATGTTAAACGTTCTGCTATCACCGTACCTTCTGTTAACATCTCCAAGTAACCGTTATTCCTGTTCCTCTGCCAATCGCTGTATTAGTCGTCGTCGACACCCTGACTTCCGCCACAGCAGACGACAGCCGCCTCCTTCCCTGCCGTCGCCGCTGCTGCCGCCGCCGCCCGGCACCATCGCCACCGCTGTAGCGGCTGTCTCCTCGGGTGAGACCACTAATTAAACCCCAACCGTCGTCAGCCTGCTCGTTCACCGTTTCCTCAATCTGGGTGGCCTCTCCCTTCTACCCGCTGATTTCCCGTTCTCGTCCGCTGGTTGGACCGTTGGCTCCGCCCTGCTATACCGAAAGGGTCCTTCGACTTTGGATTGCCTCACTTGGCTACAAGGCAGTAACTCCAGGCTCAATTTCACTCTCAATGTGTATCCACCCAGAGGTTTTTGCTTTATAGTGGAAGTTGGTAGCAAAGTTGGTTGGCTCGTGTTGCACTGGCAATGTGTCCTCAAAAATGTTTTCGAATGAGCTCGTGCTTCATTTATTTACAGTTTTATCTTGTAATTTGAAAAAAGTAAAAAAAAATATTCCAATGGGAAATTCAAGAATAATGAATTACCTCTCGACGTAGCAATGGCCTCATTGTCGAGGTGAGATCCAGAGTTGCCTCCAAGTAGGGGACAACGATAAATTTAAAAGTTGATTTTTTAACGAAACTGACTATAATCACTATAATAGAAAAAGAAATATTTTATTTTAATATATTAAAATGTAATTTTGTGTTTTCTTCTTGATTTTTTTCATTTTAGAATTACGAACAACTGAAAATTAATGCACTATACGAATACATTAAAGATATTCTATCATGTTTGAAGAAATAATACGTATGATAAATATAGATCAGAAAATGTGCGTGAATCTGAAGTTTGTGAACAGTCTTGCGTAGGTGTTGAGCAGGTGTCTAAAAAAGTTAGTCGACAGTTTTTGCTTAAACAATTTTCGTAACCCTCGGAGGGCTGCTTAAATGACGTGCACGGAGATTGAATTTCGTAACTAGTATCCGCCATTAAATTATGCTGGAAATTAGAAAATACCCACTGGTAGCCATTTCATCACCATCTCGACAACGCTGCATCTGAGCTCCTGCCACAATTTCCTCTCCTTTCATCGTATTTTCTCTACCTTTTCCCCAACTCTCCCTTCTGTTTCAACTCTCCTTTTCCACTTTTATGCGTTCCATCTTTAAATTTTCTGTGACTCGGTCCATTTTTTTCTTCATTTCTAACACTTAATTTTATCATTATATCTCTAATTTTAGTTATTTCATTTCATTTTTCTAGCGTTTGTATCTCCGTAACATATTAATCTTCTTATCAGTTTAACTTATTAATGCCTCGAATAATATACTACACGTAAAATATTATCTTAACAACACGTGTCCTAGTGAACCGATTTGAAATTTATACCATCTGACTTCAAGAATTTCTTCCACGTTTTATCTCGATCTCTGTAGCTTTTTCATATGCTAGCTTTTTACTTGTGTAACGTACCACTCATTACTTTCTCCGTATTTTTGACCCAGTATCTCGCTGTTTAATTTCCGACTTGTATCATAAGTTCTTTAACCCAGTGAGTCGTATATTTTTCTCTTTGTATTTCCACATATCTCTTTTTCTGTTATATATCCCTACAAATAATTTAATTTCGACATTCCATATTTATTTATTTTAAATAGATTTCTCCCAGCCTTGTAAATCAGTTGACTACATTACGAATATATTTCTAAATACTTATTTATTTAAAAATCTATTGTCTTATTTTTCATTATTTTATAAGTCATTCTCTTCCAATAAATTAAAATTAAACATTTTATCCTTTTCATTATGTATTCTCCGCTGTCCTTTTCTGTCCCCTCTCTTCGAGTTACCCCGAATAATTAGATTTTGGATAAAATAATTATTGCGATCCTTAGGCCGATAACCAGCAAATAAAAACCTGGTTATTTGTGTACCGGTCGTATGTCGTTACATACTTTTTTTCATTTCACAAGAAAAAAAATCATACTCTTACTCGACTCATTTATTTCTATTGTTCTTAACGGACGGTGAACTGTTAAATCCATAACGTGCGCCGACCTTGAAGAGTAGAACTTCGTTCTTTTGTTTAGATGCGTTAAATCCGTATAACACTACAGGATTACGAAAAAAGTAGAAACACTGATTGCGTTGAACGTTAAGCGCGGTCTCCCCCCCCCCACCCCACTTGCCGCCCTGGCCATCACCGCCCGCTCTGCCTCCGTGTGTCTCCGCACGTGGGAGGGCCGCGGGCCGCGGTTTCTTCATCTGCTCACCTAATCAATGCTAATTGCCAGAAGGCTCCGAGCGCCCGCCCCGCCCGCCCCGCCTCACCGGGCGCGGCCGCAGCCGCAGCGGCAAATTAACGAGCTTCGTCGCCCGATCGCTTAAAGCAGGGCTGCACAACCTCGGCGCGGTGGATACCGGGAGCGGTAGCTCAGTGCATCAACTTATGTCACTGTAGCGCCTCTGACCGGGAGGTCCTAGCTTCGAGTCCTGACGGCGGCAGGATTTTCGACACTAGCTTTTCAGCTAGGTTGAATTCAGTCGCTGTCTGGAGGAGAATTCCAGAGGCCGGCTGCTCTGGTCGGTAGTTTTCCGTGCTTTCTCCGATCAACACCGGGCGAATGCCGGAGAAGTACCCTACCAAACGGGCCACGGACCGCGCGCGATCTTTCCTTCCTCTTCCTTGCCCTGTCCTCTCCCCTTACACACACACTTACACTAACATGCACTACACTACCACATATTCCAGAGGAGCTTAGAGCTTGTCCCGGCTGGGGCGGTGCCCCGCTGGTGGGAGAGTCCTGGTTAGGGGAAAACCCCACTAGCCGACGGTAGGTCGGCGCCGGATCTCACCATCCAGCGAGGGAAGATCACCGCCATATCCCGAGAAAAACGTGCATTACACTTACGGGACTAATGACCAAAGCAGTTGACGCGCCCGGAATCACGAAAAAATCAATCAATCAATCCATTCGGAAACTTGAGTTTGTCGCACTGAAATGGTGACCAGCTGATGGAGATACCTTTAGGAGGTAAATCTCCGCAAGCTAACGTACAAGTCTGCACCGGATCCCATTATCTAGCTAGGGAGCCTTCGAAATAATTAATCAAGTTGGAGGTTAGGAGTACACGGTTCCTCCCTGGCATTAGGCTGCTTAATCTTTTTTGATGAGCGAAAGTGTGTGTAGATGGCTGCAAGTCCCTTCTCGTCTGCCTCGCCTACGCTTTAACATGATGAGAGAACATTATAATATTGACCTTAATTGTTGGTATCACGTTGAAACATATTTCATCTGAATTTAAAATGATTATTATGTCAGCATTTATATTGCTGACATATAAGTTAGCTGACAAAAGTTAGCATATAAGTTTGGATATTCTGATCTATATTAATTCAAATTGAAATTTTGTTTTTGAAAAAATACATACATGTGATGAATTTAGAATGAAAGAAACATTACAAAATTGTCGAAAGTTCTCGGTAACATGGTGAACTAAAATACCAATAAAATGAAAACAACAATGAAATATGTTTCAATATAACAACAATTAAGGTCAATATTATAAGGTTCTCTCATCCAATACCTTATAAACTGGCACAGTGTTAAAGGCCTGATGATGGAGGTACAACTAGACTTCTAAAACGTATTCTTGTACAAGATACTACTTTTAATGTGATAATCATTTGTGTTTTAATATAAGTAATGTAGACTGTCTATAAACATAAATATTGGAACTTTTAAGAAAAAACTTAGTAGCATACAGCCTAGGTTTCATCTTTATACACTTATGTCTTGCGAATATGCTTTGAAGCAGGGTACACCATCTCAGCCCTTCTGACGAGCAACACCGACGCCACTAAGGAGACCAATTCGGTGTGTTCTCTGTCGGAGTGGAGAATGACGCGCCGGACTTCAAATCGCAACGCGAGGCTTGAGATAATATTTTTTTATTGTAAATGTTTTACTGATCATACATAGTTCAGTACATAATACACTTTACAGATGTATTGATGTCTTGCATTCTAATTTACCAAAAATTAAACTAAAAACTAGTTTGGGTTATCTTCTCCTGACGCCTCTAAAAACAATCTATTTTTGAAAATTTGTCTATGAATGCCTGGTATGGATATCTATTTTTTATTCTGATTCTATGAGAAGTTTTCCGGAGTCTGAAGTTGTCTAGGTGTGGATTTTGAGGTATGGAGTGATAGAACTGGGTTGAGAGATATGTCATATGGTGTTGTATCGAGTCAATTTGGAATTCTTTGTAGAGCTGTGAATTTGTGTAAAATTACGCGCTCACGCGGTTTTCTGGCGGGAACAACCGCCCGGTAAGGCAGCATTACATTGCTCCACACGGTGCACCGGTAAGCAGTAAGCACAGGATGTATACAGATGAGTCACGTAACTTCTGCAGTTTTTGAGCGGTTGAAGTTAGTACAGTGCAGTTTTCACGGAAGTGCATGTGGAAATGGGGCTTAATTTGTTCATTCCTTTATCATTTTAATTTACGCGATATTGAGGTATCTTTGTTTTTTTAATTGGAACTATACCGATTTTTGGTCTACCGTGCCAATCGTAAGAATTCGAATTAATGATATACATATTGTTATGTTATATAGAGTTATATATAGAGAATTATGTTTTATATATTATTATATAAAATAGAGAGTTTTTAGATTTTTGAGTAATTTTGATTTTTTACCTAAACTGATTTTAAATTTAAAAAAAACAATTCCATTTGAAGAAAACAAAGTTACCTCAATACTCTAAAATAAAGTGATAAAATGAAACGAATAAATGTATCAACTAGCCCCATTCCCTCATGCACGTCCGTGAAAACTGCATTGCAATACCTTCAACCGTCTAAAAACTGCAGGAGGTGCTGACGTTACGTGACTCACCTGTAAATAAACCTCGCTTGAATGTAGGACGCCCAGCCTAAGAGCCCTGAATGCGCACCGCCGGCAGAAGAAGGGCTGTGCGCTGGTGCTTCGCCATCACGGGCAACGCATCAGAACACCATACGGATTATTGCGCGTTATCACAGTGAGAGTGCTGCTGTACTTGCAGCTTCGGGTGTAAACACAACGCCACAATTTTCAGTGCCCCATGCACCCTATGCTGACGCAGGAATCAGTGCTCTGATATATCAGCACATACAACGCGCTGTAGTGTGCGACCCAGATACGCGCGGGGAGAATTGAATTTGTATCACTATTATAAAACAGGGCTGTAAAACTTGGGTGCTACCTGTACTTTTATGAAACAGGGCTCGTTTGGCGAGGGGACAGTATGTTGACTCCACTGCTTCTCGAAACGCCGGAATGAATTTTGACACATTTTGGCTCTATTGCGAATGCATCGAGCACGGTGAATTTCGCTTGAATAGACCTGCTTCCGAAGTTCTTTTCTGATTCATCTTGCTGACGGTGAGAAAAGCGATTGTCTGTTATCGTTCTAATCTCGTACAACCACCAAGAAGAGAGACCGGGAGCGGTAGCTCAGTGCATCAGCTGATGTCACTGCAGCGCCTCTGACACGGAGGTCCTAGGTTCGGGTCCTGACGGCAGCAGGATTTTCAACACTAGCTTTTCAGCTAGGTCGAATTCAGTCGCTTTCAGGAGAATTATAGCTGCCGGCTGCTCTGATCGGTATTTTTCCGTGGTTTCTCCGATTAACACCAGGCGAATGCCGGAGCAGTACCCTAACAAACGGGCCACGGACCGTGCACGATCTTTCCTTGTCCTATCCTCTCCCCTTACTTACACACACACACTAACATGCACTACACTGCCACATTTTCTGGGAGTCCGGTCGGGAGCTTAGAGCTTGTCTCGCTTGGGGCGGTGCCCCGCTGGTGGGAGAGTCTTGGTTAGGGGAAATCCCGCTAGCCGACGGTAGATCGGCACCGGATCTTGCCATCCATCGGGGGAAGATCACCGCCATCTGCCGAGGAAAAACACGCCCTACACTAACGGGACTGATGACCTTAACTGTTTACGTTCCCGGAATCACCAACCAACCAATGAGAGAGCGGAAGCCGGCGCGCCGTGTCGCGCTAATGTGCTGAGAGCGTGTGCAACTCTGATTTAAAGTGCTCGTATGGGCCCTGCGCTTAAAGAGAAAGAAGCGCGAAAGCCCTGGATTGAAATTTACTGATCTTACGCCGCGGCATCCAGCCAATATAGGGAACAGTGCTATGTTAAAATAAGTGGCAACTTGTTTGATATTGGATGCGTTATTCATTTTAACAATTTAACTCGCTAATTACTTCCATAACCCAAGAGGGTTGGTGCATGGCAATAGGTGCTTTAACCTTTTAAAATGTTTATTTGCATATTTTTCTTGCAATGTCAGAAGTTTCTTTCAAATGTATGAAGGTGTTAGATATAAAATGAATTTTTCAATGGGAACTGAATCACGTAGTTCATGAAAAATCCAATTGTTTAAATAATTTTAAATTGTACCATATATTGGGTAGGTAGTGCGAATACACTATTCATTATATAATTGATTCGCTAAATTTACTAAATCAATTATGTTTTGTGTCTTTTAAAGCCTTCAAAATGTAAGGTACCAGTTTATTCGAACATGGTAATTAAGTGTTCCTGAGCCACAACCACTTCTGAATTTGAAATATTGTTTTGAGTACTTTTTGATTATTTTTTGTGCATTACATCGGATTCTAATTATGTAGAAATTATATTCTTGAGCCCTTTAGAATACAAACACTATTGACATGTTTTCGCGAATAAAGCCATTCATTTCTATAGTACGGTATTATATGATATCCATATTATATTTTATGAGTACCGTGTTGAAAGCATATGGACTACATAATATTCATAACTATGGGCACAATTCCCCACCACTTGCCGATTTGTAAAATGGACCAGTACGACATCAGTAACGATGTTATGATGGAATGAGCATTTCCCAGTTCGTCAAGGGGAGCTGTAAGCGAAATTTTTAGAGGTGCTTCAAAACCCGTTGTGAAATACGACCCAGAAAACGCTTCGATACCAGCGGATCGCAATATATTCTCCGCGACTTTATGATAAATTTTTTATGGGGCGACCCTCTCTGGCGGCGTGGATTTTGTACGACAGGCGGTAGCTTGTCGGCGTCGATAGTAAAAAGTCGCTCATCAACAAAGCCAGGTTATGGATACGAAGGCTGTCGGGCGTCGGGTGCGATAGCACGCTGGGGGGGGGGCGGACGGGGCGTACCGCAGGGACGGGGAACGCGCTCCGCGCCCCACGCGCGGGGATTCGCGAGCGCTTCATTGTGCGTGGCCGATTGGACACCTGCGGAATACGCTGCTCCGGTGCTTTGTGCGGCGCACCTACTTGGCGGTATTGTTTGCTTGCATAGACGTGTGAAAATGCCCGGGGGCGACAGGTTTATTACCGGAGCTAATTGGAAAGTCGCTTTATTTCAATGGCTGTTCGTGCGAGCGTGTCAAAGGAACCTTTTTTTTTTTTTTTTTTTACGGAGGCACAACAAGATTGTGAATGGCGAATGGAGGAGATAATGAAAGGTAACGTTTATTGGGGAATTCAAATTACTCGTTCGCTTAACACAGCAACTACTAATAAGATGCCGATATGTAGAAAAAAAATACAAGCACAAGAAAAACGACAAAATATTATATTTGAGTGAAGAAATATTAGAGTTGGGATTTGAATATTATATTTGGATGGTGCTGGGATGACGTTCCGAAACACGTGTGTGAGTGAATTTTCTGTATATTGAAATTCATATTGTATATACTACGTGTGGTTGATACCCAAAGGCATGACGTATCCAGTCATCGAAAAACAAAATGAGCACAAGTCATTAAGTATTATGCTTTTATATTTTATTTGAGCATAACTTACCTTTATTGAAAAGTTGATTTACAACTGTATACATATTATAGCGACGAAAGTTTTTCTCGGTATGCTTTCTATAATTTTGTATATCATCTTTGCGTAATTGATGTATTTAATGCTTTGGCATTTCATTCCTCGTTTCGGAAAATAAATAAATAAAGGTATTTTTATTTAAAAAAGTAGTACTTTCAATTAATAATCAAAATTCAGTCAATAATCAAAAAAAGGGATTAACACTTCTGAGGAAAATCCGTTGTCAAAATTAGAACGTTGTTGTTAATAATTGAATTCGTAATATGCTGTGTAATTTTCTTGAGATAATGAAATGAATAGTAGTAACTAAAAAAATCGGAATCTTTTTCCATTGCCTTAATTCATCATGAAGATTTCGAACTTCCTGGAGAAAAAAATAAGTTTCTACAGAAGATTAACTTCAAACAGAGTATTATCATTTGAAAAACAGCTTTACTTTCTGGAATGGTTAGAAATATGTTATACCACAAGGCAAAACTAAAATACCCTAAATCGAGTGCTAATACAACAGAACCGTAACTGACGTTCATATACCGATCATATACTTATATTCAGTTTTGCCCATCACCGATTTTGTATAATTTTTGTTCTTCGGAATTTTATGCAACCGTTTTACTTGCGTTTATCTCACGATATTAGGCGATCACAATTCTAACTGACCGCCTAATTTCGTGAGATAAACGCAAGTAAAACTGTAGCATGAAATGCCGAAGAACGAATATTCAAAATCGGTGATCGGCAATTCCGACCACATGTATATTAACGATAACAAGTCAGGACGGCTATCATGAATGCACGAGTTTCGCATTTGAACGTATGCTATATTAAAGATTTTCACCTTAGCGATGATTATGGCCAGGAACTATCCGCCAAAATATGAGACTTTTGAGACTAGAAAATCCTTAACTCACACGCCTTACCTTGGAAGGGAAGTTCAGTAGTCTGGCTCATGCCGTGCAATTACAGTTCGTATTTATGAAAGATTTTACACTCCAAAGTAATATATTAGTTGATGGGTAGATTTCTTATGGGAAAGCCTGCTCCATTACATGATGTAATACTACAAAACAAAACTGACGAAATTAATCAATATTTTCCAGGAAGATCGTCAGCTCCTCCAGGAAAACGTAATTCGTGAAGATAATTTTAGTGGAATACAAAATAGTTAATTTGGAAATCAAGCTTGAAACTCATTCAGTCTTGCTGACTATTCTTAAATAAAACGAAACATGAGGAAAACGTGAATCCGCAACGTTGCTTATTCGCATATAAATTACACTTCACTTCAAAACTTCATTATTTGTAGTATTCATGCATTTAGGATCAATACGCTAAGGATTAAGCACAGGTGAAAAATCATTTAAGGAAATGCTTATGATTTGATGTAATGCTTATTATATAATGAAATAAAAGATCGGGGCAAACGCATTCTCCGAATCGGGCAATATTGCGAACAGCTCGATCTGCGGCCGGCGCGCCCTATCGGCGAGTGCCGTGCGGTTGGGGCGGGACAATTAACGCTCTTAGGAAAATCGGCTCGGCTGGGCTCGGTCAAAGCCAATTAGCACGAGACACAGAGAGGGGGAGCGAGAACGAGGGATCTGGGGGTCCGGCCCCCACCTCCGCCCCCGCATGCCTCATCCCCGTGCCTCATCATCGCCTCATCCATCTTCTCGTTTCTGGTCTTTCTGGGCACCACCGTCGCCGCCGCCGCCACCGCCACCGCCGCCGCATCCGTTCCAGTTAAGCGCGGCCGATCGCCTCAGGAACTTTTAAAGAGGACGCTCTCAATGGAAACTGATTTCTGTTCTTTCTCACACAAGATGAGCTCTTAATTGATTGCGAGATCGGTGGAGGCGTTTCCTTTGAAGGTGGAAGTTAAAATCGCGGCGGTTTACTGAACGGTGTAATTTCACTCGGGCAGGTTGGTTGGATTGTTTGTTTGCTTCCTCCTTGCAGAATTGGAATTTGGGGGAAGAAAATGCGCCATTCAATGCGATTTTCCGCCACGCGGATTTGTGGCTGAGGTAAATTTATCTTGGCTTAGATCCAAGTTTCGTTGTCTACCAACGGTCTACCTGGAGTTTCAATTCATTTTCATTACAGTCAAAGTGCGGGAACATTTGAAATCAATTATAGGATAATTGTCTTGAACCTGTGTATTAGATATTCATTAAATAAGAACAAAATACTTATATATGTAAGTAATAAAATATATGTATGTTTATCACGATTTTAAGAAATAATTCTGTAACGTGAACTAACAAACTTATTTGTGCAATTTGTAATATTTGCATAATTTTTACAATTTAACACGGCACAATAATAGACACGATGAATCATTATGTCTAAATGCTGACTTGTGCATATCCTGAAGTAACAATTATGGAGTACTTATCCTATAGAATGTGTAAAACGGTTCTTGGTCTTTTAATGGAGGTTCTGGGGCCGTGATACGAAAGTATGAGATTAGTCTTGTATAATTATTCTTAAATATCCAACTAAAACTCTGAAAACTATAAATAACGAAAAATAAGTGATCTCATCATTGAACCATAGCGCGAGTGCGATTAATTTTAAATAAAAACTTAATATTAGGGAATATCCACCTGGTTGGCAATGTAGAATATCGACATCAACAGAGGGCAACAGACTTTTGGAATTAAAAAATGCCAGATCGAAAACCAAACTGAAAACTCAATTCAACTTTCTGAAAACAGCAACCTAATGGAATTTGCAACGAACTCTATTCCCTACAGACACCACGGAACGGTTGTCCATATTGTTCCTGGAGTCGTGAAATATGAGTGCAATCACCTTTTATTTTCATAGAAAAACAGTTTTATAATACTGGGAATTAATTTGAACAAATTCCTATACAGTTTTCCGGAGAAATGTTGAAACGCAAAATATATAAAAACGAAAAACCGTAATTATGACCAATAAACATGCAGCTTGAGGAAGAAATTCAACGTAAACAACATACATGTCAAAATTTTGCAATTAATTTACAATACAAAAATATTTATTTTCTTTCAATGGAAACTGTACTGAACCCAATATGTTTAAACATAAATTTGGCGTAGTTCTTTATTGTCTTTTTTTCACAGAGTCAAGGTTCAGATATTCGCTTTGTTCGTCGAAACGTCAAGCAACGCCCGGAAGTTCTTTGAAGTTAGATTGCGTCAATTCTTTTAACGAAGATTTTTTGTAATAGACGAAGAGTGCGTACCTTGCCTTTATTTTCTATAAAAAAAAATAGTGGAGTCACTAGGTATCTTACCAAGGAAGAAATTCCGGACAATTTTCTTCTCAACAAATCGATATGGTTTTTGAGGTGCTGAATTTGAATTTTGTGATTATCACTTCGAAAAAAGACGGCGTGACAGAGAAAATTGCAAAAAACAACAACTAAACAGCACCTCAAAAAAGTACAGCACCGTTGAGAGAAATTCTGGAATTGTTCTAGATACGACCTTTTTGAGCATTGTGGAGAAAATTTGATTGGGTTTTCAGTTCCTAGTCCAGTTCAGATCGAACTGTAAACTGAAAACCCAATCAAATTTCTTAAATGCTGAAACCGAGGCAATTCAGAACACTCCCTTTTGCCTATAGACTTGGTGGTCGGGTACCCACATTGTTCGATGAAACGTCAAACAACAAGCGCGTAAGTCGCTTTGACTTGGAGCGCCTCAATTGATTGGACGGCGCGCGTCCTTTGCCGTCGCCGCGAGCTCCGAGCGTGCGTTCTCCGGCTGCCTGATCACATACGATCGAGTGCGCAGCCACTCACATAAAAAGGTGCGCCGCCCGCGCCCCGCCCCCGCCCCCGCCCTCGCCCCGCCCCGCCCCCGCTCCCGCCCCCGCCCGCCGCGCCCCGCCCCGCCCGCCCGCGCGCCGCCCCCGCCCCGTCCCCGCCCGCCGCGCCCCGCCCGTGTCCCCGCCCGTGTCCCCGCCCGTGTCCCGTCCGTGGTCCCGCGCCCGTTCCCCGTCCCCCGCGTGCGCTCCCGCCTCCGCCCCGCCATCACATCCGCCCCCGCCCCCGGCCGCGCCCGCCCGCGCCCGCGCCCGCGCCCGCGCAACCTGGCGCGCGAATCCCACAAAGTGCCTCGCCCTTGCGCCACGCGCTGCAAGTTGCGCGAAAGGCCGCAAATCAGCTCCTGCTCAATTTACGGCGCGGGTGGAGAGCAAGTAGGCGCAAGTCTGGTGAGGCACGTTTGGCAAGGCAAAGGCTGATAGAGCTGTTAGTTGGTAGGGTTGGTGGGGTGATCGCAACGTTCACCACGACAGTTAAACATAATTTCGGTCTATATTTTAAAATATTGTAAATATTTAATTTTAGATGCAGCACTGTCAATAAACTCGGTGTCTGGTGTGTTGAGTTTTAATATTGCATAAGATGTGGGGAAAGGCAGAACTTTTCACCTTACGTTTGTTGGTTTTTTTCGGACAAACGTGATAAACATCATGTACGTATTTGATTTTTAATTAAGAGTTGAATTACGTGGATCATATTTAAGCTAAATAACAATAGGATAAATTCAGTTTAGGACTAGGAATTGCAAGGTAAAAACGAACGTAAGTGAGACAGGGTAGAGGTTGTCGAAACTAATTCATGTAAGAGTAGGTATAGTGATGAAAAAGGAGGAAAGTGAAGGTTGTAAATTGCCTACAGTGAGGCATAGGAGGTGAAAACGTATTGGACAAGTTACGAAGGTGAAAAGTGAAAGGAGAAAAGTCAAATCGGAGTAGATAGGCAGTGTAACACAAACGAAACACGTCAGAATACAATAGTGAAATAAAGAAAAGTCAACTTTTTAGAATGATGATTGATGAAGAGGGAAAACTCTATAAAATAGTACCAAAGTGAATTCCATAGTTTTATATGAGTACATATAATTTGTCATTTTCCGCCCTTCGCGTCGATTACATCTTTTAGTGGCTCTTCACTTAAACTACCATCTCAACGATTATTTGATTCAGAACCAAAATATTCATGAACGCGTCATAACTACGATTAATTCCTTCCAGTCCGTCATTAC
This sequence comes from Teleogryllus oceanicus, assembly GCA_964035755.1. NCBI lineage: Eukaryota > Metazoa > Arthropoda > Insecta > Orthoptera > Gryllidae > Teleogryllus > Teleogryllus oceanicus. The sequence continues at coordinate 67,269,943 of CAXIVR010000008.1, read as the reverse complement.
CTCAAAATAAGTGTAACAACCTATAACAACACCTACCGCCGCCGCCAAAATTACCTATCAACATCGCATTTATTATTTATACGTTTCTGGCGGTTGTAAATCTTGTTCGCAATAAGTCTTCAAAAAGTCAGAGATCGATGACCTTCATTACAGAGAACTTAGTTTTGGCTTTACACAATAAATTTAAAACTGTGATTTCAATTGAGAAAAGAAATTCTTAAAATAAAGTAAAATTCAAGGAAGTCGAAAAAGTAAAATATTGGCCAAAAATGTTTGGAAAAATAACTTAAACTTTTATGATTCCTGGAGACGAGCGTCGTCGAGCTGCAAACCACAAACGTTATATGCTTTTTAATGGAATTTTCTTGTAATTTAACATGTTATATTTCTGAAGCGAAAACGGTTACAATCACGTGGTTGTGAAACTTAGTTTTTTTAATGTCATAGAAATGTAAAGGTAATTTTGCTGTTGGAAGGAACGTTCCTATGTTTTCGTTATAAGAAAGTGCAAAAATTGGCTACGACTTTGAAAACAGTAGTAACAACAGCAATTCATAACATTGCGATGGGTATAGGAGAAGAGGAATTTAACAATGAAATTGTGTAGTTGGGAGTTGAGGCAAATACTGTTTTGGACTCGTGAAATCATTCAACCCCATGTTTCATAATTATTAATATATAAAAACAAATATTCCCTTTTTTCATCTTCAATAACTCTTCATTATTTGTTCGCACTCTCCAAGGCAATATTGCCTAAACGATTTCCCAGAGACGCATGTTCAGAACACGGCCTCATCAGAATTAGTTTCGTGCCACGGTTCAAGATGTGGCTTCAAATCTACCTCCAAAATCTCAAAATAGAACATCAGTTGACCATATGCTGACGATAACATTAACCGCCACCCCAACAACTGGAAAACTAGCTTCTCTAAACTACTTCATCGGATCACGTCCCAACAAGTACAAACACTCACACTGATATCAATTCGTACTAAGTTATCCGTAGCAGGCCGTTCTCTCTACTTTACATCCACAACAACGACCTCAACCACTACGCCTCCGCCGCTGCAGCTGCCTCCTCTCCACCCCTGCCAGCGTCCGCTGTCCCGCCGCCACAAAGCAGGGAAATTGCGGGCGGGGCGGCGCGCCCGCGGCTGGCTAATAGCGCGCCCTATCTGCGTCGATCGGCGCTTGTCGAAGAGCGCCCGCTCCTAGGGGGGCGGCGCCCATTGTCGACGCGACAGGCGGCGGCCGGGGCACCACCAGCAGCAGCGGGGGCGAGGGCGATGTCGATGGTGATGACGAGAGCGATGGAGATGGCGAGAGTAATGGAGATGGCGCGGGCCAGGGCGATGGCGATAACGAGTTCAAGGGGAGGGGACGAGGGGCAAGTGCGAGGGGCAAGTGCGAGGGGGCGAGTGCGAGGGGGCGAGGGCGAGGGGGCAGGTGCAGGGGCGGAGGCGGCGTGGACGGAGGAGGCTGGTGCGAGGGCAGTGGCGGCGGCGCCTGCGAGGGGGTGCGGGGCGGGGAGCGCGTTGGGGCGGCGCGGGCGATTGTGGGCGCGCCCCGGAGCGCGGCCGGACGCCCACTCGCGCGCGCGCGCAGACACGAGCCCTGATGGAAGGGCGCGCCCGCTGTGGGGCGGAAGCGCCCCCTCCCCTGTCATCTCTCGGCTTCGCAACAGGTGCGTTCACAAAGCAACAAAACACGCCAAAGATGTTTGAACATAAGCATCAATGAAAATAATATTTCAAACCTAACAGTGTTGGTCGGAGATAAAACATGATATTTTGAGATTTGCTTCTAGCCCAGCTATTTTCATTTCGAAAGCATCAAAAGAGAAACAAGAACCTTCTTGCGTCCGTACGCTGTGCTTTATCTGGATAGAGTGTATTCTCGAAATATTTCTGTAGGAGTAAGCTATCCTGGAACTGTACTATTATTGAGTTTATGAAGGGCGTTCTAAAGTTAGCAAAAATGATAAATTTGATAAAGCAATAAACTAGTTTTGTAGCAAACACCTCATCAAGGTTATATTTGTACGAAATAACGTATTTTTCATAGAATGTTCTCTTCTCAAAGAAAATACTGGACACCATGGTACAATTCTTCACGATTCTGCTCTCAGTATGGTAACGTCGGGATTTTTAACCATTTAATGAGGTTCGAAAGTATGTCTTTTTTCACACAAGATCACGTGTTCTAACCTTGGAATGCAATATAAAGTTCCACTTATTATGTTGAGTGGAATAGAAAAAATACTAGATTTTAATGCTAGAAAAGAATTTTCTAGCATTAAAAATAGTCTAGATTTGAGGGTCTTTTGGGCGCGACGAAGAGCTTGATTTGAGGAGCATTTTACACAGCAGACCTTCAACATATGACTTTCACTTCGAAAATATTTCAGGCCGATTATTAATCGTCCCTCCTTTAGAATTGTATAGAATGTGCATGGCAACTTTGGATAACACATTGTATAGAATGTGTTTTGCAACTCGTTAACATGTTTTCGTTACTATATTGCGGTTACAAAAAGAAGGAATATTTTGAAAATCATTGTACCAAATTTAGTTATCTAACTGCACATTTATTATCATGTGATCTCTACTACTACAACAAAAAACAACAAATAGTGAGTTGACGAAAATTTTAACCTGAACCAAGAGTGCGAAAGAAAATAATTTAATATTAGAGTAATTCTCTTTAATGGGAATGGGTAAATCTTGAATAAAATTATATTTCGTCCTTGACAAATTTTGCAATGCCTTACCACCTAGCAGTTGGACCGCTCTGAAGCGACCCGTCCCGTCCGTTGGGTGGCCGCGCGTCAACCGCCGAGCTGCCAGCCGCCCTGCCCCCCTCCCCGTCCCCCGCCGAGGCTGTTTGCGCCGCGGGCGGGCGGGCGGGCGCCACGCCGCGCCATTGAGGGCGGCCGCGGGTTTGTTACGCGCCTTTGTGCGGCGCGCGGCGCTTGAATCCGCGCAATCCGCCGGCGCCACCGCGCCACGCCCCCGCGCACACTGGGCCGCACGGAAGGCGGCGGCAGCGAAGTCTCTGATCCTAGGGGCGAAACCCGACGGTCACGGGATTTTCTTCACTAGCTTCCAGCTACGTCGAATTCAGTCGCTGTCTGGAGGAAAATTCTAGCGGCCGGCTGCTCTGATCGGTAGTTCTCCGTGGTTTCTCCGATCAACACCAGGCGAATGCCGGAGCAGTACCCTAACAAACGGGCCACGGACCGCGCGCGATCTATCCTTCCTCTTCCTTGTCCTATCCTCTCCCCTTACACACACTTACACTGTTTTCTAACCCGCATCGCTAGCGTCCATAGGATGTCGGAGGACTTAGAGCTTTTCCCGGCTGGGGCGGTGCGTTGCTCGTGGGGAGATATGTTTGGGGTATCACCCACCACAACTCCGCTAGCCGACAATAGGATGGCGCAGGATTTTATTCTCCAGCAGGGAAAATTCTCCGCCCCTCTCGAATGAAAAACATGCGCTACACTTACGGGACTAATGACCTGAGCCGTTGACGCGCCAGTAGCCACTAACAATCAATTAATCTAAACTTAAATCCATGTAATGAAAACACTAAGTAAAAAAAACAATTGAAATTGTAAAACACACAGTAAAAAAAACTGAAATCTGTATATAAGGTGCTGCAAGGTAGAGTGATATCAGTCACTAAAATTCCAATTTTGACTTATTTTATATTTGGATAGTACTGAGTGACATCATCAGGCAAAGGGATGTACGTCTTTCGTAGTGGCCGCTTATCACAACCTCTTCGAAGAGAACTAAATCGAACGACACAACAACAAAAAACGGTGTTCTGTAAAATTAAGGGTAAATAACTTATTTCGGTGCTTAGTTGCTCTTTCAACCTCTCAGCAATTCATATTGAAACACAAGTAAAAACAAGAAAAAGTAAAAAACTATTTTATTTCATACAGTGATATCCTCCGGACAATCAATACACTCATTTATTTAAAATTTAAGGATTTTATTATAATCAGAATGCACTAAAATACAACTTTTTCTACGACTCTCTATGGCCGCATTGTCAGGTAGGCTGAAATTATATGGATATACCAGTTAAAACGGTTTCTTTACAAAATGAAGTAAAATTACAAAAACAAAAGAAGATTTAAAAGTTAGAATTAGAAATTAATTTGAATACAAATATCAAAAATAAGAAATATAAGAATAAAAGAACACGATTTTGAATTTTGATAAAATATTTCTCTTTTAAACCAGTGAATATATCTTTAAATATTATGAGGATATCTCTGTCCTACAACACACACATAGATTATTGATTTTAACCAAGGGACTTCGTTTAGAAACAAATTTGAGCTTTCCATTCAACGAGATTTCCCGACTTTGGTTTTCAATAAAAGTTTGTGGGTCCGAGTGCTGACTACAATTAAGCGGCTTTGTTGCATAAAAACTGACAATCTTTTTTTTTTAATTAATACATTGAACGCGTATTCACCATTGTTAGTTTCTTCCGTCGTTTATTCATTATTTTGGTTGTGTGGATTTAAATTGTTGTATTGATAGACTTTGATATTTCTTCGTCTAGTGCCGAATGTGTGTATGTGTATGTACTTAGCAAAGCAAAGATTGAGTCTTCAAACACAGAGATTAATGAATGTATATGAAGACAATGCCCACCAATATTCTGACAAATGTATTCCTTCACAAAAAGGTCTGGAAATATATTTATATTATGGGAATAGTGAGAGATTCTTGCTAGCTTAGCTTAAGTCAATTATCTGTATTTTCTGCGTGATATTCCAAAAAATGATTTCGTGATTAATTCCTTAAATTCATGTATTTTTCTTGGCGATAAATATTTATTTTCCATTAATGAAGATATTTCTCATGTGAAAAATATTATATAAAAATATTCCCCGGGAATACTTTAACTGTAAACCCATGACATGATTTCTTTGTCACTGAATTCAAAAGCATCGAATGACATTATCCATGATCCATGAAATTCATTGCAAACAATGTAGGAATTACCGTACTTTCCTTACATCCTTACATTGTTTGCAATGAATTATCATACAGTTTTTAGCGTCATTAGAACAATACAGAGTAAAATAATGCACGCAGTTGAAGTTCGTAAAACAAAGCGATATCCTAGCCATCAGTTTTGAGTTATGGGTTTAAATGCTTTCACCTCATATTAAAATATCCATCTGTGCAAAAACACTTTACACTAAATTCCTGTGTAAAACTGTATTTGCTTCTATCAGTACATTAACACGCAGTTCGTTATTTCTAGCAGTGAAATCAGGAAAATGACAGTAAAGAAGAATAGATTGTTGATGCAATGTTTTTTGAAAAATTGTGGCAGGATTTTTGTTTTTAAAAATGTAAAGGGGAAAGAAGAAGGAATAAGTAGTAAAAATTGTGGCCACATTACCATCAAAATTATTCAAAGGTTGCTTTTTTAAAAAGAAAGAAAATTAAAGAATTTTTAAAAATGAGAAAATTATTAAGGTAACTATATTGACTGTATTAAATGTATGGGATTTATTACCGATTTTTTCAGTTTTCCTTAATTCTATTGATATCTTAAAAATAAAGAATTATCGTAACAAGGTAATATCGTAAATGAAATATAACCCTGTAAAATCTATTTTAAGTATCTACAATAATGTAATTTTGTTTCTAACAATATTATATGTTTGTATTCTGTCATTTTTCTGTATTTTCGTTATGTTATTTTTTTATAACTGACGTAATGTTTGGTAAGGTCTTTCTGGGTTGTCGCTAATGACCATAATGTCGATGTGACTTTAAAAAGTTAAAAAAAGAACCTAAATCATATTCCATTAGAAGCAGGCGTCTAATATGTTTAAGAGGATCTTTAAAGGGATGGCTCTCCCAGTTAATAAGGTTGACAAGCGGGGTTCTGATCTTTTGCACTTGCATTTCGGGATATGAAATTCGTGTCATTGCTAATCGAAGGTCGATTGCTTGAATTCATGCTTCTGTTGACTGCTCGCTGCAGGTAGAGCCAGAATAGATCTGCATTAAATAATTTGTAAGTAATCATCTCTATAACAATATCCAGCTAAGTTAAACACATTTAATTCAAAAATATTTAAAGTTGTGTTAGTGACTTCATTTGTTAAAAATATGCTATTACATTACCTGAATATCCCATAAATACAAATATCAGAATAAATGGATAAAATTTGCTGTCTGTCGCATTAATATTAGTATGTACATTGTGAAAACTGAAAACGCGAACCTTGTTTCTTTTGAAACTTGTTTCTTTCGATCTTTGTCACGAACGAGTAAGACTCTAGAAGTGTAGTCTGGCCTTCACTATTCTGTATAATCTTTTATAAACATAAAATGCTTTTTATTATATTCGAAGCCTTCAACAAAAGCTTTTGTTATGACGCTTTCGGTTAAACTAAAGACCGCATCATTTAACGTTTTTTAAAAAAAAACTTTTTGTTGGAAGTTTCATTCATGTTACTTATTATTCCCGATACTTCAGAATGGGAATTCTCTTTTGGGGATGGGAATACTCTTTTGCCATCAGTATTTTAGATGCCTTTTATTATATTTTTCGATGTGTTCATCTCTTGGAGAAACTAGGATAATACTAGGAGAAAATGTCGGCATTTAATTATGTAAATAGCCAAAAAACAAAGTTAGTCTAGTGACATCGCTAGTGAATGTGCTGCATACGTACTCCAATCCAGGACGATATGAAATCCAAGGCGTTTCATCATACGCATCTACGTGAAAGTCGAAAAAAATACGTCTTACAAAGGAACACGGAAATTTTCGTAAAAAATGAAAGTGAAAAATGACGGGATGTATATTCCGTGCTTGGAGAGAAAATGTAACACGCTTCCCTTTGGAATGCAGCCGAATACATAAAGCGACGTGATGTTCGTGGAACAGTGCTCTCCCGCGATTATTTTCCGCCGGCAGCGCAAAAGCCGTGATTGCTGCTCTTTGGGAGTGGCTGCTGGAATGGCCCGCCGGAGCCATCGATTTGACCAGCAGCGAGGGAGAAAGGCTCGCGGGCAAGCGCGCAGCTCACGCGGACTCGACGCGACGTGATTGCACAGCGATAAAGTCACCTGTATTAATCAGTTCATTATATCCTTTCAGTGCAGTTCTGGAACGGTTTAAAAACATTCAGATTGTTTGATGTTGCGTTGAGGCCAAACACGGGAACAGTTGGTATTGAATACGCGTTTTTAGTGTTTTACTAGTTTCGTTGGTACATTTTCATATCTGCTCGAAGGATAGTTTGTAGAAGACAAATAACTGGTACTGCAACTAGAAAACACCGATTGAAAATTTCTTTTTACTTAATTGGCTGTCAAAGGCCAACAGATGGTGATATGCATTTCCTTCTGTGCTCACAAATAATTGATTTACGGTAGCTAAGCGGAAACACCTTGGCCACTGAACATTATTGAACGAGGGGCTTTAGGATTCAAATCCCAACGCCTTACAGTTAAAAAAATTAAATAGCTGCATCGAATTCAACCACTGTCTGCCGGAGAATTCTAGCGGCCGGCTGCACTGGTCCGTACTTTTACCTGGTTTAGTCGACCATTACTAGGCGAAATTCGGAGCAGTATCTTACGGGCTATCGATCGTACGCAATCTTTCCTTCCTCAATCTTGCCTCTTACCTCCCCTTCCTTACACTTACCTGCACTACACTACCACATCAGTCCAAAGCTTATACATTGTCCCGTCTGGGAATGGGACCTCTTTTGAAAAAACTCCGCAAACCGATGTGTAGGTCCGCGTTGGATCTCTGTTTTGGGATGAAGTGTTACACTTACAACTCGAATAGTTTCGAGATAAAAGAATAGAGCAGATAAGCCGGCATATTTTTCTCCTAAAGTCGACGTACACAATTCATGGTATGAAAACAGGACGAATGTAGCCTGCAAATAATTGGAGGTTGTATTGGATGACCACTAAAATGAGTAGCCATTATTTTTCAATATAATGGAAGTATTGGGGAACCATAATAAAATGCAGGAGGATCCGCATGGAAAATGTGGACGTGAACCATGCATGAAGATACAAGGTACTAGTTGATCGAACGAATGGGGAGTATGGAACAAATGCATGAAAACCGGCGTTTTAGCAGAATTCGTTTACTACGCTCTGTGAAGTCACGAAGGTTAAGCGAATTCGAGACTCGCGGGTTCCTGGTTGGGTGACCGGCCAGGAACCCCGGGATCTAACGGCGTCGAGCCCCTGGCCGAGGGGATAAATGGCACCGACTGCGACATGACGAGACATGACAACGGAATTAAAGAGGATTACTCCATGCAAGCGCTCAATGCTCAACACGTTGCGTCAATGACGCTACAAATTAAAAAACAACTATTGTCTGTACTGTTTTGGATATTCCAACCAGATACGTTTATACTGTATAAGGAGTCATATCAGTAACATTAAAAGTAAATACAATGAAAACCCAAACAAAGACTGAGAAGAGCAATTAACAACTCATGTTCAATGGTTTTAAAGATTGCGAAATGTAACACATCAAGTTCCTATCATGCAACAATCGCGCGGCTGTAGTATATGGGACATGTAGGCCATATGAAAAATACTTTTGTAATACATGCATTACCAGTAGTATTGTTTAAAATTAAATATTTATAACAATTTTATATCGTACTATTACTTCAATAGTACTTATAAACACAACTTTTCTTTCCAATATTTTCTTTTTTCTATTCACCTGCAAATTGCAGTCCATATGTTCCTTGCACTTACACTTCGCAGACCTTCACTCTTCTATACCATACTTAGCCAATTTCAGTAATGTCAAGAAATAAAACAAAATTAAAATGTGACATAGTTAATCTTTTTCTTCAAATGAAATTTGTTCTCCACAATGTCACGTAAGTTTTAAAAACATATTCGTAGTTTTCACATAATTTGGGACATATGGGCAATAATAAAAACAAGATTTGCTCATAAACGGCCCCAAATTTTCTCTTTAAACGTTTTGAACTTGACAAAAATGCCATTTGGGATTTTCTTTTGATTTTTCAAAAAGTAAATATATGAAATTTTTATTGAAATATCTCCCACGTCGTTAATATCTACGATCACATTGCAGTCTCTTTTAATACATTATTGCTTTTGTGAGTACTTTTGTAAATGATTAATGGTAAAGTTTCTCAAAAATGTGAAAATGAGCTCAAAATTGTGCCTTTTCAGAAAAACTCAAACATTTTCTTAAAAATGGTCCCAAATGTTTGAATGAAAATTGCATTATGACCAGGTTTCATTGTTCTATAATATACTTAGTCATGTTTCAGTTCTACTATCAGAGCACCGAAATTGAGAGAAAAAAAGTATTTTAGTGGACGTAGGTAGAGCTGGGTAGACGGTGAGACGAAACCGAAAAGCTCTCCTAGAATAAGATTAGAAAACTAATTAGTATGAGAGAGTCTGTCATTCCGTGGTATTACTAGTTTTCTTTCGTCTCGGTTTGGATAAGAACCTCAAACAACAATGGTGTAAGAGTCGGATCGTGTATTTATTTGTCGTGTGCTCAGTGTGTTGTCAAGGAGGGGTGCGTGCTTTCTTTCCTCAATATCTTCACCCTTTTCTCTCTCTCTCTCTTCTCCTCCTCTCTCTTACGACAGATCGATTCAATTCGTCCCTTCGCTGACAGAGAAACTAGACTTGGAGAAAGTCGATAGAACACGGCAATTGAAAGATTAGATGGGAGCGCTTCTTAAAATATTTAAAGAAAAGAATCGATGGCATGGCGCTCTGACGTATATCAATAAAAATTACCACATACATTTTTCTTGGCTCTTCAACTACGTTGTAATAGTCTTTTTTCCAGGAAAAGAGATTGAGAGTTAAAAGAAATGGAGACAGAAAAATATATTTTCCCACATTTTTCTTACCGGTAGCGAAAAGTTCACTCCAAACTCACAATACTAAAAATACAATGTTATATGAATGATATCCAATATTGCGAGTTCACTGTTTATTTATGTTTTCTTTCAGAAGTTAAAAACATTATTAAAATTTAAAAATTATACTAACAAATAATTCAATTTGCCTCCGTGTTCATTTTCGATATGTGTGACTCTCGTCTATGAACACGAAAGAACGCCATTCTCTCTAAGGTCAATTTCCCACACCAGCATAAAAGTAGTTGTTTTTTGAACTATATTTGAACTTCTAATTCACAATTTAGATGGTATCTCGGATGACCGACACGATGGCAAAAGTGTTACCACCCTACATTTCAGGTGTTCCTTTGTAATTACGGTCAACCTTGGATCGTAAAACTGTGTGAATAATACAGAAGAATAATGGGCAAATTCGGGATTCAAAGTAGCATTTTCAGGTTTTCCAAAAGCAGCACCGTAAATCCCTTTTCTTACTTCATCGATGTGTGAAAAATACAGGTTGAATGTGGCGCAGAATCTACCGAGAGGTCAAACGGATCCGGGAAACGAACGAAGGCGTCCTGTAAATCGAAGAGGTCGTTGACTTTCATGAGAACGTAAAAACCCCAGGACGGGCCCGCTTATACACGAGCTTCCCAGTCGCAGGCCTTATATCTTGCCTATCAAAGAAAATATTCGACCTTTTTTGCGATTCGAACGCCTCTGCAAACAAATAAGTTTTCTTTGGATCGTCTGGCAAATATGCAAACAAATGGTATTCTGATTCGTTGCGACAATCTTTCGGAGTCTACGAGCGAATATTTTTCTCGTTCACAAACTTCACTTCTTCTCAAGAGAAGACATAAACACTTTAATGGCCTATAACTCGAGTCAATATCTCTGTTATTTCCCAAAATAAGCTGTTGTTGATGGTTCGCGAACAAGTGGCGTCATCTCGTTAATGTCTTTGTGAAGTATTCCCTTGTTCTCTTTTGTTCACTTTTGTTCGTGGCGATTTACGGGTCATTTCTTGTTCATTACATGGCCCGTATTCACGGTTGCGGCATAAATATTAAGGTAGAGCTGTAAACACATGTATTGTCTTATGTTCTGCAGTGTTTTGTTTTTATTTACACTTTTTCTTAAAGAAATTATTAAACCTACGCAGAAGCATCCCAGTAAGCGCATGTGCATTTTATTGTAAAATTTTAAATCCATTGACACAGGTCATTTTTATAATTAATCATCTTTTCTACAGTGTTTTTTGCGTGAATAATATTTCATTTTTTGGATTTGTTTTCTTTCTGTCATTGCGTTTGGTAATTTATAGCCCACGAAGGATATAACATTTCGTAAATTTGCTGCTGCTGGTTAAGGAATTTCCGCCAGGTTTGCATTATTTGTGTTTCAACGAAAAGAAACAGAATTTTGCACGTATTCGTGAAAAGTAATGAGAAGCAAATCTGCAACAAAGGGGTACGCTACGATACATGACTTTCATGTGTAACTGGGAATTGATGTGTGCTTACCGATACACACACTGGTTATTCTTCATTTACATGTTTTTTCATTTATATTCATTCATTGACTTACACATTCACTGATTATATTTCACATGCCATAATCTACAAGAAGTTTTTTTTAGACCTTCATTTGAAATTTTGGAGGTTTGATTCCTGTGGGAACCCCTACTTTGAAGCAAGCAACAGAGCAACCAGCACGTTTGAAATTGGTTTCCAGTATGAAGACATTTTCACTTATCAAACAGTGATTTAAAAAAATGCGGAATACAGAACAAACTAGTAACTACCTAATTTCTCAACTAGAGTTGTAAAGACAAATAAATTAACACCATATTGCTTATGAACAAGAACAAAATTAATTTCTTTTTCAATTATCGTGTACTCATTTCTCAGAAGTGTCGCTTAGAACAGTTTCTCCACTAATGCAAATAGGTTAAAAATTTGACACGTACATTACAGTAGACATCACAATTCATTCTTTTTGTTTAGTAATTTCCTCAAACAATGCTTTGACGAATAAGTACATTATAAAACGAGTGAACTGATGAAAATGTTTCACTATGTTGCTGCAGAGAACGTGACTAATTCAAACTGATTCCATCGTTCTTCTTCATCCAAACAAGAGGGAAACGAAAGAGACGTTAGCTGCAAGAGGGAATCCGTAATTGCATGGCAAGAAGCCGCGTGGAGTTATCGGAATGGACGCGTAAATAAAACAGGCGCTCTTCTGCGACCTCCGCGAGGAGCCTTCATTGATTGGAGGAGGCCAACGCCGCAGCGAGGAGCGTGGTGGCCCAGGCAGGTGGTGGGGGAGTGTGCGATGTGGAAAACGCATAATGACTGAATGTGCACGGAAATGATGGTGATTATCTCCTTGATTATGTCCGTTGTTTGCGGTAACACTCGCAGCAGTGTCGCTCGTAGTTTTAATAGAAATGAAAATGTGTCTTTGGATCAGTGGGGCATGCATGTTTCGTTAATATTTTTTTTACTTTAGGACACGATTTATGTTTGGTTGTATTGTAATTATTTCATATATGCCATATAGAAATATTTTATTAAAATACGTGTTGTGAAATATAGACAGAAAATCGTTTTTTCTTCGTTATTTGGCTTTTGCTGCCTCTACATTTATATCATTTAACTGAACGTCAATAGAGATTTTGTTAGACATGAAACACATGAATCCTAAGTAAATGTTATCATTATTAGTAAAAATATTGTATACCATTTGATAATACCTCCAACTGCGACGGTTGTAGCATACCTTTATCTATACATAAATAAATGAATGTTGTGACTAACGATTGGGACATCCAAGATTAAATTGACCAAAAATCTTTACAATGAGGAGATTGCGAAATGAGTCAGAAATAGTGCTGAATACGAACAGTAATCACACATTTAGTTTTTAAAGCTGTTCATTGCGAATAAATCACCAACGGAAATTACGTGTGCATCAACATGTGCCGTATGCAGTTTTCATGAAGGAGAAACGGAAACTATTTCCAACTTTCTAAAAATAGAAATTTTCCTTACCTTTTATAAGCATCGACACAACATGAACCCAAGCTCGAGAGGAGCGTCAACAACCACATTTTAAGCAAGATACGCAAAAACTATTTCCGCGAAATAAAAGCTTTCGCTTGCCTATGTGGGGATGCTAAAAATTAGTGATCCACAAAGAGATTTTCACAACAATCTTTTTCACAAATTACTGGGAGCGGTAGCTCAGTGCATGAACTGATGTCACTGCAGGGCCTCTGACCGGGTGGTCATAGGTTCGAGTCCTGACGGCGGCAGGATTTTCGACACTACCTTTTCAGCTAGGTCGAATTGAATCGCTGCCTGGAGGAGAATTCTAGTGGCCGGCTGCTGTGATCGGTAGTTTTCCGTGGTGTCTCCAATCAATACCAGGCGAATGCCGGAGAAGTACCCTATCAAACGGGCCACGGACCGCGCGCGAACTGTCCTTCATCTTCCTTGTCTATCCTCTCCCCTTACACACACACACTTACACTAACATGCACTACACTACCACATATTCCGGGAGACCGGTCGGGAGCTTAGAGCTTGTCCCGGCTGGGGCGGTGCCCCGCTGGTGGGAGAGTCCTGTTTAGGGGGAAACCCCGCTAGCCGACGGTAGGTCGGCGCCGGATCTCGCCATCCGGCGGGGAAGATCACTGCCATCTCCCGAGAAAAAACGTGCACTACACTAACAGGACTAATGACCGAAGCAGTTGACGCGCTCGGAAACACGAAAAATCAATCAATCAATTTTTCACAAATGAGTTATTAAAAAACTATTCCCATCACTTTCATAAAATAAAAAGGTTTTGCTTGGTGTAGACGACGCTACAAAACACGCAGAAGGGAGAAGATATGGCGGAAGGCAGGACAGCGAATCGTGTAGGATGCGTCCGCACGGCCACCGGAACCAGCTCCCATCGCTTTCCATTCGCTCGTGTCCGGCGACTCTTCACCTCCCCGAGGGCGCTCCTCTTCATGCTGTTTGCCGGGCGAACTGACGCACGTACAACTATTGCCCCCCAGGACGGCGATAACGCCTCGGGACAAACGAGGACTCAAAGGTTATTTAATTGGGAACGGCAGTTTGGCGCTCTTTAAACAAGAGAATTCTGTGTGGCCATGTACTGTATTACGAGTGTTTTATTATTTGATACGCCGCCGAGGCAAAATTGCCAGGAGCCGTAATTTTCTTTCGTGATTTGGCTGCACTAGAATCGAGGGTGAATGAATGTCGGGGGTTGTGACGCAGGAAATTAATTGTTGATGCTAGATATTGAGATATCGACTGCATTTCGTACTTTGTGCAGCGTGGTCAGAGTATATTTTTTCAAAATCAATAAAATGTTACTGAAGTTATATGCGCAAGTGGAACTGAGTTAAGAATAAAATTAGATAGACTGAATAGATGAATAAAATTTATATCTCACTTTTATTTTCATGCAGAAACGTAAATTCTGTGTTTACTGCAGGAGTCAGTTAACGACATTGATTGAAGCATTTTGTAATTTTATAATTTTCAAATTTCCTGTACTCGTTCAGCTTATTTGCAATATAATCCTGTGTTTTCGGGACTACTTTATATTTACGATTGTGTTTACACGTTTTTTAAAACAATATAAAACGTTTTATGTTCTGTTTGAGAAGGTTCATTGATTTCGGTTAACGTGGATTGATTATTTGGAAAGCGCAGATGGAAAGATAAATGTTGCAATTACAGAACGTGGCAATTGAACGCTGACATGATATAATTTCAAAAGCCGTAAGCATAAGCGTACTGACAAATGTTTAAATAAAAGATACCTGATTTTAAAAAAGTAATTATTAAATCAATGAATGTGCGATAGTAATGTAGAAAAATCTTAGCGATTCTAACAAAAAATAATCATTCAATAATGTATTTAAAAAATATAAATGTCACTCAGAGATGTATGCTTTATTCCTATTGCCTTCAAAATTTATGTTCATTAGTCTAAAGTACAGGCAATGTGCCATCCTATTTCTCAGTTAATAAATTCGTATCTCTGGCCAGCTAAATTGTTGTATATCATGCTACTAAGTGAATCTCCGAAACGTAATATGCTTCCATTGAAATAGAATGGTATAATTTGGCATTGAGACATCGATTAGTATAGTGAATTATATGGATACTAATCTGTGGAAATTGGCTAACGTAGTTTTCAATGTAATTAAGTTGTTGAACTGCCTCTCAACATACAATTTTATCTGAATTTTCTATTTCTTTTCCTTTTGAATCTACAAAAACTTAAAATTCTGATTTTCAAGGGACTGATTTTGTGTTTTGTAAATAAAAATATGACGTATTGTAATTCTTTTGGAATTACGGGGGTAGAATTCTTTGAAACGTAAATTATTCAGGTATTCTATAATCCAACAAGCGCTATTTAAGCTAAATGGAATGCAAGAATAACATTTTTTATTATTTTTATTCTTAAGTATTTTCCCAGTCTGCAGGCCCTGACACAATTACGAAAACATTGCCTCATTAATATAAGTTTCTTCAAAACCATTTTATATGAGACGAGTACGTACCACTAGCATTTTTAAACTTTGAGCTATTGCAAGTGTTCAGTATTTAGGGAACCCAACGAAAGGCTACGAACCTTTCAAATGCCGCACGCGAATCCACCCTTTCTACCCGCACGCACACACGCCCTAATCTCCGCTGGCCACATCCTGCCCGCCCTTCATCCCTTCCACGGCTGCGCCCCCTCCCCCCGCCCCTGCGGGCGTTCATCGTCGGCACGTGACACTTCCGGCGGCAGCGCGCGTCGCGACGCCCGACGCCATCCGGGCAATTCTTTTCACGTCACGAGCGCCGCCACCGCCGGCCGTCGAATGGCCGCGCTTCGAGAGTTATCGACGGCGCCGCGTCGATAGCACGCCGTCGAACCTCGCCGCCGCTTCATTCACGGAATAAAACTATTCAAACCGCGGCCACTACAGCAGCGCCGGCGGTGGTCGTAACAGAGGCACGCGCTGTCCGTCGGGGAGAGTAGCGGCTCCCTTAAATAAAACGCAATCTCGTCGCTCCATTCAAGGGATTACAAGAGTAATCCATTCCCTTCGCAAATGCAATTTCCAGGGAACTGTATCCGTCGCGGTGCCTCAACGCAACACATGCGCATTCCGCCCGCCCCGCCCCGCCCCGCTCCCTACGAGAAGCGTCGCTCCCGCAGCGGCCACCGTCCGAACCCGCTTCCATCTGCCTCATTACACTCGCCGATATCGAGCCTTAGCTGCCTGCCGTTGAGCTCCGTGTGGAGGCAGAGGGAGGGGCCCGATGGATCCTGAAAAATTGCAAGCGCTTGCAGCCAGAGCGAGCGGATTACGTCGATGTGGGGTCCAGCGGTTTGTCTTCCTCGCGAAGGACACAGGAACCATAGCCGTGTTTTTCAACATTTGGTTTCTAAGACCCTTGATCTTAATTGTCTTCGTTTGGAATTTTCCAACTTTGGTTCTAGAACTTGATCTTATTGTCTTTCTCACGAGTTTGGAACCGAAACTGTGTTTTCAACCTTTTTGGTGACAGAGAACCTTGATTTTCATTATCTTTCTAAATGTAATAAATTTTAACAAAAGTTATGTTGTCCAAGATTTTGGCCATTGTGACCTTGATTGTCGTCATCGTGGATATGATTCAAACTAAACGTGAATTCCAACATTTTGGTCTCAGAAATCCTTGATTTTGATCGTCTTCACTGTAAAGAAGATTGCGTCCAAAGCTGAGTTTTCCAATATTGGGTTCTTCGAATGCTTCACTATACTCGTAGAAACTCAATGTATTTTTGAAGAAAACATATTAATTGCGAAAAACGAAAAAGCTTTGAGTTGCTATCGGTGAAAAGAAGACCGTTCTTGTAAATCTGTTCTTTCCCCTTAAAAATGTATGAGATATTTCAAAAGTGATCATTGTCTTGTGAACATTCATTACGCACAGTTTATCTGTAGTTTTTATTTACATTTCAATCGACATCATTTAAAAATATAAAAGTATTGCATTTTATTAAATTGATGTTAATTTTATTCATATATACTCAGTAGTTATTCCTCTATAGTAGGTATTTAAATATATTTTAGGGAAATGTAAACTAGTTAGAAGTCTGTATTATGTATTTTAATTTTCTCCATCACTTTCTATAATCCGCATTCAATACATGTTCATGCATTAAATTGTATTTTTAATTAGAAACGTACAAAAGTAAATTTGTTTGATTTGTTGCAATGAACAATGTTTACGTACAACTAATAGTAATGAAAGCGAGCCGACTACTATGATAACGAGACTTTCAAACGTTGGAAATCAGGCAACGAATTTGACTCTGGGATATACGGCTCAAAGTCTCACACAGTGGCAGTTGAAACAGTGCATGGAACACCAAACCACATTTCGCGTCGGCACACGCTATGTCCAACCCCCGCTGCCAACTTCCGCCACACGATCAGCATCCGGCCATGTTTTACGTTGAATAATGCCCCTCTTTACCAGGAACGTTGCTGTTTCATTGCCTTTTCTCCCTAGAGTGACCTACTCCATCGGAGCATTCATTATTTATGTCAATAGACTAGTCTCGCGTTTAGCGAGAAATCGCCGTTATAGAAATTAAAAATCTCGCGAATAAATGCACTTGTTCATTATCTATAACGCATTGTTCAAATGTCATCGATTTTTCAGGTCTGTGGAATTACGTTTCGCTCGTCTCCAATTAAACAGAAATAAAAATCTCAAGAATAATTATTTAAAATAGTTGTCAACTTACTGTAATATTTAGACTAATATTATTACGTTAATGGTTGGCTGGAGGTGGATGAATAAAGATTGAGTTGAGTAGTTTCTGTAGACCTGCGAAATTAATTTGAAGAAGAAAGTTCACTTTTCTTTTGATTCAATTATCGTACCACATGCACACTTACAATATCTGAGTCTATATAATTTATATCAAATCAATCATAAGTACATTAAACAGATCAGTAGTACACAGGGTGTGTACAAAATATGCTGATTATACTTCCGAAAATGTGATTGAACATACCAAACTTAATAGCCAGTCATGAAATTTATACTGGGATCTTAATAATTAACAACTGCCAATGTTCATTTTTTTCGCACTCATTCAAAAGGCACACACTTCCACAAACAAATCCCAGTAACGAAAATCTGCCATACGCTCCGCTCGTGCCGTGTATAGAGAGAGAGAGCGAACAACCAGTAATCAATTTAGCTTCGTCACTAGGGACCGCAGAGAAGGTGGAGTAATTCAGAGCGAGCAGGAATGTGTTCGTTGGACATTAATTTCGTTTCGGCACGCTTCGACTCGAACCCCTTTCACGTATTCTTTGGGATATCGATACGCGCACGCATCGGCATACCAAGCAATACAAAAGCTCGGCAAGTGGGTTCTCCGTATACAGGTGATGCACGTTCAGAGAAGGAATTTGCATAATTAAGTTTTTGGAATGAAGTTGGTCCAATTTGCTGGTTTGGAGGTGAGAGGGAAGGTCACGTATGATAAAAACGTTCCTTGTAAAATATGATTACCTAAAAGTGTTATTTATAAGTTTATCGGTAGAAATTATAAAGTTGTGTGTATCAAGTGATGATTACGTTGCAATTACATTCAAGTGTTCGTTAATTTTTTCTAACAAGGGATATAGATCACGAACATTTCTTCAAGCGTTTACCGTTGTTAAAACATCAATAATTAAAACTAATTATTGACTAAGAACTCAATAATGAACAATAATTGTTTTAGAATTGTAACAAATGTTATTTTTCTAATAAATTGTGTGAAGAGCATCTGTTGTATATTTCATTGACTTTATTACACGCTAAGTTATATCAGTCCAGATATTTCGCCTCAATTAGTTAATAGAAAACTTGTAGGTAATTCAGTTGGCGACGGAAATTCATTGCCACATTGCTCTGGATCTGTAAACACATCAATGGAAACTATATTCAAATGAAAGTCTACACTAGTCGTTTCCACCGAACGTGCGTCCTTTATAACGCTTAGTCCGTGGAGATGCGTCCAGCTGTCACGATGTGCGCCACAAGGCCACAGTCCGTAGCCGTGCCCTGGAGAAAGCTGCAAGCCCCGCTTTATGCCCAGCCCTCCGCGCGAGTAATTGATCGCAGCTGCTCATCTCTCACGTCTTTCGCACGCGTGGGTGCGGTCGCCGCTGCTCCGACGGACGAGTCACTCCGCGATGAATCGGAGGCACCGAGTTATTCTTTACCCGTTTATGCGTTCCGATTTACACGCCCGGAAAGATCAGAGCACCTTCGCTGACAACTCCACGCATAAGACATTCATGAACCTCGTCAGCTCCTGATTTTCTTGCCTTTTCGTAAATAAATAAATACGTAAAGAAATAAACCTCTATCAGGTTCTGTTTATTAATATTAATTTGATTCCACGGTCCCTATGTATAGAAATTTCTTAATCTTGAGCTGTGAGTGTGCTTTTTCCTAAATAAGATAAATACGTAAAGAAATAAATCTCTACCGGGTTCAGTTTTCTTAATATTATATTGGAGTCCATCTTCCCTAAATATTGCTTAAATAAAAATATTCTTAATTTTGAGTTCTTGATCATATACAATTTGTCAGTGAATGTTGCTATTTATTGTCACGTTTACATCAAATTAACAGTTTCATTCAGTCTGGGATGGTGAAGATTATTTTCTTGAGGTGGAGAAGTGGGCGACTGTGAGTGGCTTCCGGGTGCGTTTAAACTCAAGATGTGGAGGCCGGGGTGGGTAAAATTGTCACACATCGCGATCGAGTGTGCACATTTTAAAACGATGAGCATTTACTCACGGTACTTCATTTTGGCAAACATATTGTGAAAAGAAACTGCTCCAGTATCGTTTCACTGCTTTATCAAGTTGATTGATATTGCGCTTTCAAGGTTTGTATGAATTAATCAGATGGAAAAGTATATGATTCATAGACGTTAACACGCAGGTATAGAACAGATGATTCGGTAGTGTTTTAAATCGGGTATTTTCCCCTTGTTTGTAGAAATATAGTCCTACACAATTAGTGGCGGTTGTGACTGAAGTATTTCAGCAAAACAACTAAGAAGAAAATAGGGTTCATTTGCATTCAAGAAAATATTAGAAAACGAAAAGCTATCTAAGCACATACTATAATTCTTCGATAATAAGTCCAAGCATTTTATATTGATAGTGACAATGTTTTTAAGATTTATTGCTTTAGATTTTGTTTTAGAATTTGTATTGTTCTTTATTAAAAAGCTTTTTCTAGAATTAAAAATACCTAGTTTGATGATAAAGATAATTTGTGATTGAAATATCTCTCTCTCTTAGGAATATTTTTTGTCATTTTAGTGAGTAGGTTGATATTTTCAGGGAAATTGAATTATGGACCGCTTATATCAATAGTTGACCCATTAATGCTTTTTCCAACAGAATATGCCGATGACATTGCTAGCAATTTCTTAATGCTCCGAGAATAACTTTTTTGTTTTCAATTTAATTTCTGCGAACAATTAATGACGTTTACTCTACTTGTAATTGGCGTAAACATTATTGGTGGGGAAAACACTTGTCTCTATAGACTGTCGTAGAAATCAATGAAATTAGAAATGTTTTCAATCCATAAACAGCTCGTCTTTAAAATGGAGATTGAAGAGCACACGTGCAGCGAACCAATAGCCGCAGAGGCTTCGGAATTTATGATATCACACGCATATTATTCATTGAAATCCACAATATATACTACACATTTTTTTTACCGACATCATTTGAATTATGAATCAAAAATAGCAACGAGGGTTGTTGACAACTGATAGCATAAATGTTTTGCTCCCGCCTAATAGAAACAACTCGTAAAGAAAAAACAATATTGCATATTTAATATAATAGTATTGACGTCGAAATATCCAATCTTCCCTCCTGTCTAGCGAAATGAGAGCTCAAAAATACGAGCGTGGATTTACAGCAGTCTTCGGGTGCATTCGCGGGATATCAATCGCGTTTGAAACTTATTTATATACCATTAAAAAAAGCATTAAAATAGTGTGTGACGTATGATGGAACTACTATCTCTTGTTTTCTTGAGTTTCGTAATCCCTTACTCGTAGTGTGCGCGAAGTCGGAAGTTGTGACGACCTCGATATTGCAGGAGAAGGGTGCGCAGAGTTCGTCCCGCAAAGGGCTGTGATTGGCTTGGAAAAGCTGTGCAACGTGGTGGTGGTGGTGGTGGATGAAGGTTTGCGAAGCAGTGACAGAGGTCGAAGCAGTGAACGATTGCGAAAACGTCTCTGATCGAAGCCTGCTAAGGTTCGAAGGGCGGAAAACTGAGGGAAGGGAGAGACGGTCTTGAGTCGTAGAGGTAGTAGAAAATCAAAGAGTAGGGACGATTTTTCCTCAAAAGCTGTAAAATTAATTACTCAAAGAATGAATAACCCCTATTACGGTAAAACACTTCATGAAAGTAAGCAAATAAGCGCGGTATAAATTAAAAGAGTACTCGGGCCATTGAGTGATATTACTGTAGAGTCGTGTCGCTAAAACCAGCGTGGACACGCGGCGTGGTGTGCACGGATGCGTAGACAAAGGCAGGAGCGATGACGCACGGGGTTTTTCTGAAAGGGTGTGCGCATCTCTAGGGTGGAGGCAATGGAGGCGGCGGGCAGCGTCGCGAGGGCTATTTAAGGCCGAGAACAATAGCTCTTCCTTTTTTTGTGATCCTGCAGCGGCAGCGTAGGCGTCCGTGAGAGGTGCGAAAGTGCACGCGGACAAGGAGCTGGCAGCTAGTCGTGACTAGTGAGACATGTAGTCGGTCTCAGGGCAGGCGGTACTACGCACGGCGAAACATTAGGTAGTATGTTGCGGTGTGGTAGCCGTTGTAAATATCTCTCCTAGCAGTGGGGTCTATTTAGTTAGTTAATTGTATACAGTGCATTGGTTACTTGTGACTACGGTATAAATTGTGAATAAATCTGCTGTTATTACAACTCCCTCTCGTCTGTGTACTGATTACACCCGTATGACGCCACATTACCAACAGTTTATACTTCATTTACAGGTCCTTAACTTAATGGATAGTAAGAATGTGATAAGAGAGGATTTGATATGAAAATAAAACTAATTGTAAAGGAAAAAAGAATAGAATATCAATTTCTTCTCACATACTCATAAAATAATGTTATTAAAAGAAAGATAAACTCCACAAAAAGTTAATTTTTCAGAAAGTAAAGAAAAATTAAAGAGAGAAACTCTTAAAGGGGAAAACCCGAAACAGAACAAAGCCTTTTAATATATCTGTCTGAATTATGAATGTAAAAGAAAAACATCAACAAGTTTAGCAATAGACATTTCGCATCTTGAAAACAAGCGTTAAAACAATCGAGAATATTTAATGTAAAATGACATTGTGTTAATTTTATCGCTTTAACAAACTTCCACAATAGACATTAATCGCGTCCAACAAAATTTTGCAAGTGACTCATTAATGGTCGAGAGGAGTTCGATTTCTTAAGCCTTTGTTTTTATTACAACAATCGACAATTGATAGGAAGTACAGTCATAGACATAATTATAATGAAAGGTTAATGGTAACAAGTACTGAAAACGAGTATGCCAAGGAATTCGGCCGCTTATTGTTTCTTCATGTACAGTCGTGTTCACGTTGTGTACAAGTCATGTACACGTCATGTACATTCATGTACACCTCCTGTACATTTCCTTGGGTTCAAATGATTGCATAGTCACATTTCTGGCATATTTATTTGTTTATTTATTTTACGTAAAAAAAGTGAAACTGCGTTTGACGTGCTATGGGGAGAAGTGAATTCTGTGCACATTTTCAAAATTCTGTGATCCCTACACTAAGTCATATACAACATCAATTTTGAAATTTAAATTTTAAAAAAAAGCTCTCGTGTAATAAAATCTATTTTCAAGGATATAAAAGCAATTGATTTTGGGCTCTTATTCATGATAAGAGCTTCGTCAAGGAATAATACTTCGTTCCACTGCGCGCGGAGCGCCGGAGGGAAGCAGTCAAGGGCTGAGGCCGCGTCCGGAAGGAGGCGCGCCGGTGGCCGAGTGCTTCCACAGCGGCGGCGCGTCCTCTCCGGCCCCCGCCCCTCCGTCCCCGTCCTCGGCTCCCTCGCAGCCGCCGGCGCCGGCGCCGAAGGTCCCGCGGGAGTTGCGACGTGTGTCCAATATATAGCCGCAGCCCTAATACCCGCGCGCCGCAGCCTGCGAGGGAGCCTCCGGCGCCCGACGCTCCCGTCCCCCCCCCGCCAGCCAACGCCCGCGCTAACGCCCCTCCGTCAACGCCCGCGCCCACGCCCACGCCTCCGCTGCAGTCAGTTACTGCCCATTCCTAAGCTTCTTCCTCTCCTTCTCCGCCTGCGTATCTTACGTCTGCGTCTTGTGCTTTGCGTCTCGTCTGTTGTATCTCTCCATCTGCTCTCTTCCGTCCGCTGATATTCCGTGTGCGTCTCTTCCATCCCTCTATTTTCCCAGTCTTCCCTCCGTCTCAGCCTCCAGTTTCCGTCCCTTCGTCGTGTTCTCTTCCGCAGTGTCTCGCCGACTTCGCCACTTCCACACCTCGGCCTCTCGCGCCACGTCCATCGCTGCCAACGACTTAGCTGCCGCCGGCCTCGCGTTTTCATTGCCGTTACGAACCCCGTCACTGTCGTTATTAGCAGTCATCATCGTCAGCATTGTTACGTGTAATCATCCCCCTCGGCGCCAGTCCGCTCGGAGCTGCCTCTCTTTACCATTTCCAGCATTTCGACCCTCCAATCTTCTCAGCCCCTTAGCCTGCACGTAAACGCTAGGCCTGTCTCTCTTTTCTGATTGGTGATCTTGCGTACGTAAGAGATTCATTAAGCTTTCTCGTTTCTCGTCTTTTCTACCTCTGCAATTAATTCTATTGTTTGTTCAGTACTGTCAGCCAACTTTGGAATTGAGTCTTTTAGTACTTCCCTAAGTCTTTATGAATTTTTCTGCTTATGTAATTTCTTTGCTGTTTTTCCTACATCAAGATGTGTTGACGTCTCTTCGCGTCCGTCAAACTGTCTCTAACTTTCTCTGCTTTCCAGGATTTTTTTACGCTTACCTTAGCTTCTCAGCTCATAAATTCCTCAACCTCCCCGCGTCAGGACTTACATCTACCTCCCTTCTTGCGTACTCTACCTCTCGTTTCTTCGGCTTTTCTTTCTAAAGTTTAGTCAAAGTATTATTGCGTTTTCTTATTCTCTACAATTTTATATGTAACCTTCATTTGATTTCCTTTCTCATCTTTCCGTATCCACCTCTCTCTGTCCTTCCTTTCTCTCTCTCTCCTCCTCTCTTCCCCTTCCTTCCGATTCCTTTCTTCCTTCTCTTCATCACTCTCGGTGTCTCGCTTCCACTTAATTCCTTCCTTTCCGTTCTTTATTAATCAATCCAACTTTCGCTCAGTATCTGACTTCTCTCACACGCCTCGCATTCTCCAAGACCCGCCCCCTCCTCGCTACCCTGCACACTCGCTGCCGGGCAGAGGGGTGTCGCCCACCCCCCATTCCCGCCGCAGCGTGCGTGGGTCCCGTCCCCCCCCGTTCGCGGGCGGGCCGTCCCGTCCCGCTCGGAAGGCCCGGCCCGCGAATACACGGGCGGCGCGCCGTCGCCCCGCGCGCCGCGGGCAACGCGGATTATGCAAGTTAGATAGAGGCGTGGCCCCGCGCGCGCGGCCGCCCGGGAATGCCAGATTACAGTGATACGCGCATATCGATGGCGCTTTGCGCGGAGCGGCCGCCTAACGAGCCGCTGCCCACCCGTGCGGTTTCCCTGCGGTCCGCGCGTGAAGGTGCGGAGTTGAGGACGTCCAGCTCAGAGAGGACCTCGCCGCCACGAGCGCCGTTGCAAAGAGAATGTCTTCTTTTTACCCTGGGAATCATGCCACACGGCCCAAGCACCTGACGTGAATGGGCGAGTTTGGCGAGGTAGAAGTGAATATTTTAAAATTTGTTTTTACAACAGAGAGGTTTTTACTAAAAAGAAATGAGTAGGTGGTGATTTCCGTTTAAAGGTGATTATCAACCTGAGACATCAACAACCGAATTAAGTGTTCTTATGCATTCGTTTCTACAATACAATGTTTTGAATGTAAAGAATGTGGCGTACGTCGGGTTTCGTACTATCGTATATCTCGAGTCAGTGGCGAAGCCAAAGAGTAAACTGGGAGCCTTATAATACCCAAATTATTTTTCAATAAAATCTGCCGTTAGGCTGAGATCCCTAGGCAGTAGTGTCGTAGTGATCTCGGACCGAAGAGTCACGGGTCCGTGTCCCGCCAGGTTGTATTTGTGTTCGTCCTTTCACTCCTTATCATCTCCATTTCCTTTCATCTTCATAGTTACCATAACGTTAACTCCAATAGTGGTCGTTAGTGACCTAGATGTTGATGCAAACTTAAAAAATCTGCCGTTGTGTGTGCTACTTTTTCAATATTTTTTACTTAATCGTTAAAGAAAATTAAATGTTTTCGACTTCTTTTCCCCGCTCACGCGCGAGGGAATTATCAGGGCCGCAGAGATAGACTCTTTGAGACCGGTAGCTGAGCGAGGAGCCTGCCAGTGGACACCGGCCCGGCTGGCTCTGCCGCGCATGCGCACCAGAGGGCGCGCGCTATCTCGTACGCACTGGGCAGAGAGCCTAGGCCCCGGGAGGCACGGACTTATACCGCGATGCACGTCCCCGTCTCGGCCGGGCGAATTCACCTCGTCACCTGACGTTGTGGGAAAGTAGAGTTATTTGTGTGATTTTTTTGTTCATGTTTTCTTTATGAAACAATTAATGAAGATAAAGATGTAGTGGTATGAGAATGTCCGACTGTCTTTGCGTCAGTCACATAACTTCTAAACGGTTCACGATATCGAAATGCAGTGTTCGCTCAACGATTTGAAATCATGAGGCAAGTAATTTGCCGTAGAGATAGAAATAGTATAAATACGTAGAAAAATACCTTTTAGATAAGAAGAGACTATTGAAATCTGCATCAAAGCAGTCACGACTATGAATTAACTTTCAGTATCAAAATTATAACCAAGATATAAAATAGTTTCTTTTAAAATTGATAATTAAATTAAAATTATTGATACAATAGTGACTCAGATGAACTATAGGTTTCAAGATTTTTAAATATTAAATTTTATTGAATTTCTTAACGAAAAGTAGTGTTACACATACAAAACGTCCTTTTGTTCAGAAAAGTTTTCTTTGCTAATAAAAGAATAACCATTCTTTGTTAGTGAACAAGTTCAAAATGAACTGACTAATGTATACACTATTATGCAAGATATATGGCTGCGGATTTGTTGGCTGAAGTATTTGTGAGAAAAATTGGTGTATAAAAAATTCAAGAGACGGTTGATTGATACACCTGAGTCAAACTTTCTCTTTATCTAAAGTATTATGTGAAAGGAATATGATTACATTAAAGAGAGTAAAGACCTTCCTGAGAAATTCCATGGGAAATACCAGAATCGGTCGTTTCAGTACACTGGCTATCGAGAAGTGTCTGCTAAATTAACTGTGCAGAGAAGATAGCTTTAAAGAACAAATAATCGCCTTTTTTGTTGAATGAGAAAACCGATGCATGGAGCTAATTTACAAAACAGTTTAAGATAAGATTTTCTGAAAACTCAACTGCAAAACTTTAGCTTCGCCACTGGCTCGAGTGCTATATTTTTTTGGAGAGAGCAAACACCATTCATTAATAAAATTTACATTCACTCGCTGCTATTGAAAGTTATTTTGTACAATAATATTATTATTTTTGTAACACTCATTGAGTCGAGGATATTTAATAAATTTGTTGTCTCATTTACCCACAATAGTGTCTCTGTGTCCATCGATGTCCATTTAGTTTTTCTAATCGACTTCATTTTCATTACTAAGAATACATTGCTAGTAAATCACTCAGTTCGTTGTATAGTACTAGCCAGTATAGAGTGTTATGTGTTGTGCGTTATCCGTATAACATAATGCCATGTTATAGTTGAGTGAATGTCTATCTAATCAATTCAATGTTGCACGTCAGGTAAAAACGCTAGTTTTGCAATCTCTGTTCTCGTGAAATTCAATATGATCTGTTTTAATAAGTTATTTCAGATATTTAAAAACAAATTGAGATTTTGAGAAAATAATTTGATAAACATGTGATAATTTATTTTAATGGTGTTACGATGTAAAATGAGACTTAAATTTACGGTTTCAAATTCAATGGCGCTGCCCTTGACTCTTTGAATCGAACATCTACTTCTCCTTGTGGAGGCTTCCAAATTTACATTTAGAAAGGCTCCGAGGGCGGCAAAGGGTGAACGAGAGCGATCCTAAGAGCCATCAGTTCGATTCCAACTTCTCCAATAGAAATAAAACTCTTTACTTCTACATTCTATCTGCCGTTGGGAGTTATGAGAAGTCTTATACTTTCAAATATCGATATTCTTTATCGTTTCAGACTATCCTAAACTTCGTTTCTGAGAAAATTCTTTTATATTATTTTGTTCCATAAACTAAGGTTACGCGCTATAATTTATTACATTTTAATTTTATATTCAACCGAAACTTAGGAACCAACTGAACATTAAACATTTAGAAGAGTATAATTTTCTCATAGAAACTGTTCGT
The DNA here is from genome assembly GCA_964035755.1 of Teleogryllus oceanicus. Lineage (NCBI taxonomy): Eukaryota > Metazoa > Arthropoda > Insecta > Orthoptera > Gryllidae > Teleogryllus > Teleogryllus oceanicus. The sequence continues at coordinate 67,242,284 of CAXIVR010000008.1, read as the reverse complement.
TAAATTAAGAAAAAGTGGACACAGAATCGTAATTAAATATATCTTATTTATCTGGTATTGTAAATTTTAAATCTACGGGATTTATGAGGCCTACGAGATTCTTCACCTTTTATAACATATTACCTTAAAGAGATAAAGCATGAAAATGTTAACCATTCCTGACAGGACGAGATACACCAACCGCACCCTTTTGCTGCTACAAACGTTACGGAATGTAATCGTATGAACTTTAAATGCAATTCATATGGGCCTTCGAAATGAAAAATAAGAATAGTAAACTACAACTTTGTATTGTAACATTACATATTGTTAAATTAAAAATAAGACACTGATTACATTTGATAGTTTTGAAAAATTCGAATGACATCTAGACATCTACAACATAGAATTAATTCTTTCAAACGTGAAAAATACTGTGTGACAACGTGAAAATACTATTGCGTAAAGCAAATTCTAGTGTGCTCTCTTGCCAACAAAGCATATTTCACGAGTAATCGACATTTTTATGACAAAGTTATATCTGTTATTTATGACAACGAAGAGGAACGCGTGATTTTTAATGCCCGCTGCCAGTTTGCAAAAACTTGACAATGGAGCAGTGGCATTTGAACATGAATAAAGTTCTCATATCTACACTGCAAAAACAGAACGCAACTCTTTTGTGATCTACAGTGCTTGCCCGAAACAGCGATGCCCGGTTTCCTTCCTTTTCGCTATGTTCTTGCTTACGCTCATGCATGTTGACGAACTGAGTTTAAATAAAAGCGTAATTTCCTACGAGATCGCGTATCTCCCACGGGAGACGGCTTATCCATCATTACTGTGTGTCACTGCTAACTTTCTAAATTCTAAAACAACTTTCTACGGACTACCGACATTTTAAATCGTTCTATTTTACGCTCGTTCATATTAGGGATGCTTTTCTTCCTTGGCAATGGCGTTTCGATTTTCTTCTGTCTTAAGTGTTAAGAGTTTCATGGTCTACAACGTCCTTTTTATTCTATGAATAACAATATTGAAAGACACACACAAACAAGAAACTCATAAAAAAATGAACGTAAATAAATGGAATGAATAAAATACTGAATAACAACTACAAAGGAAGAGTATTTAAATAAGAATTGGAGTATTTTTAATGTGCGCCAGTTGTTAAGCTTTATAAGCATAACACACATATACATGGAACAAGTGAATAATGTTGCTGGATTGGTGATCATGATGTGATATGAAGGAAGATGGAGGGAACGGTAGAATAAGACAGAGGACTCACAAGAAGCCCGAAAAACCGGCCGGAACTAGTTTGATCCTCTGTGGATCGACCGTTGTTTTAATCCCGATCCACAGGGAAGGACGAGCTGACTTTCCACTACTCGCGAGTCTTCCACATAGAACAATAATAACTCTGCATTGTTGGTTTGTACCAAGTTATACGACTCCCACCCAGCAGCATGCATCAAAAAAAGAATCACCCTACAGAATGTCACAGATTCTCCTTCATTTGTTTGCTTCAAAGACTTGTAATACTGTGTAGTTTATACTAAATATAATTTATATAGTTTGACTCGAGTTTTCAATAATTTTAATAATGAAAAATATTAATTAATAACAATAGTAATAATAATTACTAAATAATAATTCACAATTCTTGTGCACAATATTTGAAAATATTATTGTTGCTGGTTGGGAAAATATAAGTATCATCACGCGACTTAATCGTATAGTGAATTTCTCATATGATATGATTAATTACTATGTCAGCCTTTCGTCATTTTATAAGTAAAAGACCGTTCCAAACAACTGTGAATGAATAAACATGAATGATGCTAAGAGAATTCTGGTGATTACTTTGCCTTCCTCTCTACAACCACAATTGGAAAACATATGTGTACATGCCGTTTACGGGATTCGAAGCCACAACTTAACGTAGAGTCACACATACACAGTGTGGTTGCCGCTGCGGTCGTCTGCGTCTCGTAGGTTGACTAAATTCCCCATTTCATAACTACAATTTTAGAGAGGTTTGCGAATTTGTCAGGAAACCACAAGAGACGTCACGGATTCCCCGAACCCTATTCGCAATGCGTTAATGTCTCGTGATTAACGCGGCGACCTTTGCCCTTATGGGAAGTGCCTATCCATTCCGCGAATATCTCTCGCTGAAATCCTTCTTCCGGGAGAGCTAGTCATCGGACCTTACCTGGGCGAAGGGCTGTCATTAATCTTTCAGCCGGCAGCGGGCGACATGCGACACGGAACTTTAATTGACTTCGTTATCTTCATCTCCTGAAAATTAACTTTTAAAAGTTGAAGAAGGTGAAGTTCATTATAAATGCAAGTGAAGATTCTCAGGACAAACATCGTCCAGCAAAGTTTGCGGCTGGCGTCTGACACGGTTATTGTTTGGACGGCGTGAAATATGATGTAAAACTCAGCCGTCCGTGATGCAGTTCTTTTGTGTTTGGATAAATTCAATAATGTGGGGTGCTTGAAAAAGTATAAAGTTAAGGTGTATTGGTTGATTACACCAAATGTTTGTTGATATTAATAATTTCAAAGATTTTTAATAGGCAGCATCACTGATTTATAAACGTGTGTACAGTATTCTTTCCATCGTAAAAGTAAGTTGCATTGAAATAAATGACCTGGTTCATCAATATTTGTTTTTTTCCCTCTCGTGTAGTATTTCTAATTTCCTCTGTTTGAATTTGTATGGAATGACTGATTTAATGCCTTCCTTGTAATTGGGAATTAATCCCGACTTAAATGTATCATTTGTATTCAAATCCATTTCAGAATATATGCCAATCGTTTTCCGCATTTGAATTTAATTGAACTTAAAAGATTGATAAACTGTAAGATTGAACTAACCTATGGATATAGACAAAATGTATCTCATGTATGTGACCCGATGAGTTCTAAAAGCTATGAGGCGTACGCGACATGAAGAGATATAAATTCCATTAACCACTTTGCTACTACTTCTATTTGGTAAAATTGTATTTTTGCTTGCGCTTTTTGGAAACTAACGAACGTTAGCATTGAATTTTCGTGTATAAAAGGTCTGCTTTCTCTTTCAAAACTAATGTGAAATGAGGGAAGATGATTACACCATAAGAAAGCGTGTAATTAAAAAGATTACAACTACAAATTATAAAGAAAGATAATTAAAACGAATTCTAGTGTTTCTAAAAAAAAAACAAATCTTTGAATAATGCACTCCAATTCTTTGCTTCCAAGACTGGCCCGAGTCGCACTTTCGAATAAACTGATGTATTGATGTTCCGAATCTTAAAACAAGTGTTGATATTTAAGAGCATTGGAAGGTCTTACAAGCTACTAGGCTAACGATAAATTGCAAGATCAAAGATTACGAAAACATGTTGATAGACTATTCCAAATTCTTTCTCTGGAAAGCCTGAATAACCTGCTTGAACCCTAAATCATGTAATAGACAAATCCAAGAAAAAATATAAAACAGAACATGCAATTTCGTAATGGATAATTGTAATTTATAATCGTAATTGTTTGTTTAGTTTACTAAATCTAATGCAAAATTCGTGATTGAGATAAGAGAAGTATAATATTTTTTTTTAAAATTTGCTTTCGGATCACGGTGAATTACAAAAAGAAAATAATTATATCACGCCACGTCCGAAAGCATAAGAAGAATTACGTACACATACTAACTACACGATTAAATGATGCTGATCACAGCAAGTGAATATACTAGCTTTCAACTCCTATCTTTTCACGCATTATCCTAACGTTTGTTTTGAATGCGTACGATATGTTTGAATCTTTGCATCTCAAAGCTATTTCCCTCCCCTTTCTTGTTTCAAATAACTTGTCCTCAATGTTTTTCACAATTTGATTCATGTAGTATTTAAACGAAAAATCCCATCAAATGGGAGAATGCATGCTAGTTTTGGTGGAACAGGTTGAGGTTTTTGAAAACTTTTGTCATTTTTTTTACTTTTTCTCTGTTTTAAATGTGTTTATTTTCGAAATTGTTTCGTTAAAGAAGTTGTCATCTAGAAAGGCAAACTTAAAGAATGTTGCTAAATAACGTTCATTTCTGGATAACATTTGACAAACATAGATGTGAAATGCCTCTTAGTCATGTCTTCTGAAGCTTTTAGGGAGCACTCGCAATATCCATGAGGTTCCTTGACATATTTTTTTACAAATTCTTGAGGCGTAAGTTAAAACTGATTTTGTGAAAGATTATATTGAATTTTTAATCCATAATACATTGAACATTTGTGATTCCAATTTCAAGGGAATTCCTAAACCATTGAAATGTAAAAATTAATACTAATTGGAAATTAAATAACAATTTTACAACAATCAAAAATTGAAATCCAATTTTCTCAAAAGTTGCATCATTACTGTTGTTTCTGCAGTTACAATTGTAGATACAGTTACAATTGACTGATTTCCTGATTATTTTTAACGTATGAAAAACTAATTCCGAGTTTTTCGATATAAATATCAAAACGTTAATACATTAGACCGTAGGATGAAATTGTTCATAAATACATTAAATGGTACATGAATTAAATCTCTCTTCGCATTGATTCATTGTAACAATTTCCACTTGCGTGCACTGAAATAGAACCAGGATGGAAGAAGCCGGATTCCCAGGTCGTGTTCGGATTCGAGGCGGCATCCTAACGACACGGCTCTGGGAAAACACGCGCGCACGCCACATACTCTCCACCCCCGCTCACTCCCGTCTCCCTCCTCGCCCCCGACCTGGGGAACCCCACCCCCGCCACGCCAATCTACGCCGCCCCCGCCACACCCACCGCCCCGCCCGCGTCACGGCTGCAACGCCTCGCTCTCGCCCCCACCCGCGCCCCGCCCCACCCTTGCCAGTTCCCCGCCACTCCTCCCACACCACCACCAGCTCCATTTACACCCGCTCTTCCCCCCCCGCCCCGCCCCCGCCACGCACGCCTCCTCAGCCTCCCCGCGCCCCCATCCGCCCCCGCCACCCCGCCACTCCCTCCCTCGCACCACTCTGCCGCCGCCACCGCCCCCGGGATCGATCGCGCGCGCGCCGTTCCTCTCCGCTCCGCGCGCGTCTATGCGACGCCGCGGCGCCTCCGCCCCGCCGCTCGCCACTCGGCGCGCGGCGCGCTCCGCCCGCGGCCGCGGCACCGGAGGCCGCGCACTCGCCCCACCGGAGCACGCGGACCGCCGGGGACGAACGGCAGTCACCCTACTTCATTCGTCGAGGTGTGCCCTCCGGGACCGGGAGCGGTAGCTCGGTGCATCGAATGATGTCACTGCAGAGCCTCTGTCCGGGAGGTCCTAGGTTCCCACTCCCCACGGTGGCAGGATTTGCGACACTAGCTTTTCAGCTAGGTCGAGTTCAGTCGCTGTCTGGAGGAGATTTCTCGCGGTCGGCTGCTCTGATCAGTTGTTTTCCGTGGTTTCTTCTATCACCACCAGGCGAATGCCGGAGCAGCACCTAACAAACGGGCACGGACCGCGCGCGATCTTTCCTTCCTCTTCCTTGTCCTATCCTCACCCCTTACACACACACACACACACACACACACACTAACATGTACTACACTACCACATACTCTGAGAGACTGGTTGGGAGCTTAGAGCTTGTCCCGGTAGGGGCGGTGCTCCGTTGGAGGGAGAGTCCTGATGAGGGGGAAACCCCGCTAGCCGACGGTAGGTCGGCGCCAGATTTCGTCATCCGACGGGGCAAGGTCGCCGCCATCTCCCGAGGAAAAATCACGCACTGCACTTCCGGGACTAATGACCTAAGCTGTTGACGCGCCCGGAATCACTAACCAATCAACGAACCAATCAACAATGACAAAATTTAAAACCGATATTCTTTTTCAATAGAATAAAAATTTTAAATATTGTAGCGATCGTACCGCTTACTTGTCGTTACGTCGTCTTTGGAAAGATACTATTATTTGTTTAAATATAATTCTTCCCAAGTGAATCCTCAAGTTCAGCTCCTCCCAAGTGAGAGTGGACAATAGTTGTTTAGGTTCCATTTCGTTCATTTTACCTTTGTGTGTTCAAGACGAGCCGCTAGCTGATGAGCGAGAGATAGAAACGTATTTGATGCAGCTTCGGCAACTTTTGCTAGTTATTGCGTAGCTTTGTAACTCCGTAGTCTGTGCCCGCGAATCTCTCCGCGGCTTTGCAACGCTGGCAAATATGCTGCTCTTATCCGCTATCTGCGGTCGTGGTCGCTTCTTGTTTAGTCGCATCTGTCATTTTCTAACCGCTATCTTCCGCTTACATAAAGCTCGCAGGTACGTCGCGACATCGGGCTAGTACCTTATGTTATTTAAAACAAATGAATATGCACGGATGTAGGAAGCTTTGTTAGATCAAATATACAAAGGGATTGTTCACCTTGTTCGTCGTTGTGCTGAATCTGCCTTCAGTCTGGAAAGCTTCCGGTCAACTCCGCGACATTGTAGCGCTCGCACTGTAGCTCAACGCTGTAATTCCCAATTTCGAGATCTTGCTTATTAGGGTTTCGAAAATCCGTCTGAACCGCATCCGGGTATTCACAAAACATAGACAATACTTTTGGATGACCAGTTGCAGCAGTGGTAGAATTCATCGCAACTACGTCATAATGTATCCATTGTGTGGTGGACGTTACAAAAGACTTAATACCAATTATCCTATATTATGAAAAAAAACTGAGGTGACCTCAATTACACAATTTGCTGCTGGAAAACATTCACTGTTGTTTATTTCACGAGATTCATTTCTTTCTTCTCTTTTCTTTTCAAGTCATGATGGAAAGATTTTTGTTATAACATTGACATATTATACTCACATATAGGTTAAATAAACATGCGATAAACAACTCCAATATTTCATTTACTATGTGATAAACTGCTTCAACTACGCAATAAACGTCTCCAATAAAATGGTAAACTGGAAACAAAAAACAACATAAAAAGCAATCATCAAACGAAATAATTATCACATAACATTAGTTTTAGAATACTGAACAATAGTTATTGAGTAAGATAATGAGTAAATATGTGTATGACAATTCAAAACTTATGAAAAAATCAAAATTGGCGAACAGGAAAGCGACTCGTTTTTAACATCAACTATTGAAGTAGTCTTTTCATTTGTATAGATATGAGAAATTTATCTTATTTGCTCTTCTGTGTGTGATTATATTTTAATTCTTACATTTTTTGAATAAGTTATTCCCTTGTATTAGTGTTTATTTTTTATTTTACACCTACAGCAACAGAAGAACATTAAAACACTGTATCGTAGGATGACGATCAGGATCTTTTCTGAAAACCAGAATTTACCTTATGCTATTTGCATTTATTAATTTGAATATTTATTTCTATATATTACAAACTATGGAATTAAATAACCTCGACTTGGTCGCAGGCTCCTGGCTGGGAATGTTATAATTTTATAACCCCGAAATCTACGATTTGTTGTATATATCAAACAACTTTTTTTGGTTATTTAAGGTCGCATCAACATCTAGGTCATTAGCGACTACTATTGGACTTAACGTTATGTTAAGTGTGAAGATGAAACGATAAGGGACGAACACAATTACAACCATGCCCGAGGCGGGACTCCAACCCGCGATCCTTTGGTCGGAGGTTGCTACGACACTACTGCCTTAGCGATTTCAGCCACCGAATGGGCAAAACAGAACATTAGGATACACATGTATCCGTATTCTAAAAAGCGTCTTCTCTAAGCGTGAGGTGCGGCCGCGCCATTGGCCTTCCTCGCCCACGGGGAGGTCCGAGTGGAGCTGTGCCGGGCCGTGCCCCGCCCACGCTGTCCCCGCCGGGGAAACGCCGCAATCACCGCCCGAGCGTATGACGCGCCCGGGGCTCCGCGTCGCGCGGGCCTCTCCTCCCAAGAAGCTCCGAGACGCTCGCTCTCCCACGCGTAGCTCAATATTGCTTAGTGTCGCCATGACATATTGAATGTGTTCGGGGCTGGGAAGTAATGGCTACTGTGTCTGTCATCCCCCGTTGGCGTCGCGAGCTCGGTCTCCCGCCAATCCATGCGGAAAATTTGGGGTGAACGAGGTGAGCTCTCGCTAGATTGTTTGGAGCTCTTCCGTTTTCTGTGCCTCTTATTCCCTCATTGTTTTATCACCATTGACCTCTTGTTCATGATCACCTCCATATCATCTACTGATTTGATTTTCACTCTTAGCCTTCAATGACAGGAGTAGTTTAAGGGTTCTTACACCTAAATAAATAATTTAAAAAAGTAAATTGTAAGACTTCACAATATGCGATTACTAATGGGTTACTAATTTCTGTCAACTATAGATATATTTGATTTGTATAAGACTGAATTATGAAAATAATTTAAAGGATTTTGTCAATGGATACTTGTACTTCAATGGCAGTTCTTAAATCATCTCGTTACACTCTTGCAGTATTATAAATAAAATATTTTCGAACACAAAACATCTGCCAGATGAACGCCGATCTCAAGTAAATGTATTTCACTTCGATTGCCTAAGTGTTTGAAGTGTTCTAGATTTTACATCAAAATTCAATTACGTAAACATTCTTTGAAAAAGATAATTAATCAATGAAAAGTTATGTAAAATTAATTTAATATAGTTTGTAACATTGACACATTTTCAGGAATTTTTGAATGATCGTTACCCCAATAATTGAATCGAATTCACTATACGTAAATTGTGATCTCTATAAGAGACTGCACATTTTGCCAATTGCTTCTAATATGCTTCTAGTGCCTTGTTTGCTACTGTGGTGTTAGTTTTCCCTCTGTGTAATTCGGTTTTACATCAATTTAATAATTCGCTTTTGGTCTGTAGAACTCACAGAAAGTGTCATAAAAACCGAACAAAACCGACATCAAAATGAAAATATCAAAAGCATGATCACAAAGGTTGTTCATTAAAATGTCGATATTCATCTTTTCATTGAATTATATTTTCCATTTACTACTAACGTGTATACTAGGTCATTGATCACAAAGAGACAGTAAGCAAAAACATTGATTTTTAGAGTGCTTTTGGTAACAGATTTTTTTAAGAATGAAAGGAAATTCATGTTTTGTGTAAGACTATAGTAGTATTTGCACAAGGCGTATTTCTTTATTGGATCTTTCTTTGTTTTTCAGTATGTAACTGCTACGAAATTTATGTCAATCAATGAATGCTTCACTCAAATTGAGGTAGTAAATTAGGTATATTTTTAGATTTTTATTCCAAATTTCTTAATTCTATATCCTATATATCTTAATTCTATTCACATCCCTTGAATCAGAAATTGAAGTTATTTATTTTTATCGCTATTGAAATTAGAATCGTGTTGGAGGTCAACGATTAATTGAAATTGCATGAAGACCAGATAAATCAAATGAATAACTGGACGGGGGAAAATCTCCGGAGATTAAAGTTGAACCGTTCGAATGACCATTTCCGGAGTAGCAATTGTGATTTAGCTTGGGACCTCTCCACAAATATAGACTCCTAGAATAGTCGGTCTGGCATCGCTGATTGGTGTTATTTTCGCTGTAATAGTGTTGCTAAAGATCGTGGCTATTTCAACCTGCTGACCTCTTGTACGTAATTTAGTCTATTTGTGGTTCTCGTGCGTCTTAATTGAACAATCAGGTTCCAAAATTAATTACAAAATCGTTTTAATGTGGAAATAATTTAATGCAGGAATGCGAATAGGAAGTTATGAAAACAGGACGTAAAAATATATAATTCTTTTTATAAATATAATTTAGAAATTATGTTTATACTTACCATCTATTATGCTGTGTATCATGTAGCTTAATAAAGTCACAAATTTTGTCCAGTAATAAAACCGCAAAAACTTTCATTAGCCACTTTTGAAGTCGTTAAGAGTGTACAAAAAGTCTATAAATTTAATAAATCGAAGCAAAAGCAGTTACGAAATGAATGAGTAATGATGACCGTATTTTACTGCGGTAGTGAGTGGTGGAGTCAAGTTCCTCTTAAATAAAATTATATTTTATCCGCTGTGATTATTGAAAAATAGAACTCACAAATTTGATACTAGTTTTAATAAGTATTATTCCATTTTCTTACAAGTGTTTAATAATTTATGGCATCCTTTCTACTTCTACTAACATTAATCTGTTACCTTTTGCAGAGTGAATAGCTAAATTTAAACGCAAATACTAGTAAGCTTTTTAAGTAGATAAAAAGTACATATTAACTAGGTAATACTACGTGTGCAGTGAATTTATCAGAAAAGTACAAAGCACTAAAGGTATTTAATAAGGCTATTTCACAAATGAAATTACCTCTAAGAAAGTTTCAGATTGCGCCAGGTATTAATTTGTGTTCGCGCTCCAAGTACACACGACAGCGCTTCTTATGATTGAGGTGATTGCCATGGTCCTATCATTGCTTTGTGCTTGGCCAGAAGGGAAGGGAGAGTAAGAAAAAGAGATCGTTTTGGAGGACTCACTATCTTCATTGCCGAATACCAGAAGTACAATAGTTCAGCGTTGTTAGTGTTAATTTCACGAGTGGAATAGTTACCGTAACATTTTATTACAATATTCAATTTATCAAACATGGCCTGATAGCCTCGTTTGATAATTTTTCAGTATTTTGTTTAATAAGATGACTTAATAAGATAAGATGATTAATTAAGATATTTCTTTATAAATATTTATACACGTAGCGTTCTTTACGCGAGAAGAAGAGAACAAAACGATCACACGATTGTAGAGGAAGTGAAGTAACGCGGCATCACCCAATCAGCTGAGAAAATTAAAACGAAGGAGAATTATCCTCACGAAAATGTTCTCCAGACCTGCTCACATTTCCCGCCCGGGAGATAGTCGAGTACCGCACAACAGCGAGAGAGGACAGAACCATCTCGAAATCTCACCGAGCCCGCCTTTTCTTTGACAACTCTTTGTGGTCTGCCAACGCATCACCGCTAACCGCTCCTTTCCTTTCCGACATCCTTCCTTCCTCACCCATCGCACGCGAGCAGGGCTCTTGCTTAATTACACTGATCTCTCCGGAGGTCGTCCCGCGGCGTTGTTTGTGCCGGGCTCTGCTAATGAGGTTAACCGGCATAAACGCGATAACGATTGCTGAAGGACAGCGTAAAAACATCCAATTATATTTTTTTGTGTGCGCGTAGAGTTGCTTGCTCTGTAGGACTTAATTTGCGACCGGAACGTAAACTGTCACACGCCAACGTCGGCATTGTGGCTGCAGTGGCTGTTTTGTCTTCAAAAGACAAAAGACGTCTGCAGCTTGAGATGTGCTCGAGCACCAAAGAACCTTTTTACTGTTGCAAATCGATACTATTTTTTCGTGAAGATCTACATGTTTATTGTTCATGAATACATATTAAAATTCTTAAGAAAATTGATAAATGTCAAATATTTTAAGCAAATAATTAATTTACCCATGTAGTTAATGTGAAGTTGTCCCGTTTGGCCTTCAATTTAATCGGAATATTGTTTTCTTTACTCAGGGCATTGTAAACTAGAGAAAATTAACTTTCAGGAGTCATTTAAGGTTTCTTTTAGATTTTTGTATAATTTCCTAACTGATAAATTACATTAGAATTTTTGTCCACAATTTTTATTTATTTTATATGTAAACTGAAGAGATCATTAAGATCGTTATTTGTAAATCTTGTAACGCGTATGCATAATATAAATTACTGCTTTATTTTAATCGAGAAATATGTAACATGCATCATGAATAGCATGTTAAAGCAAATGTTGAAAAAAAAAAAGTAATTTGGCGCATATTATGATATGGAAATAATACCTGACAATGCCTCATGACAACTAGGGCATTGGCGCCAGTAATGTGAATTACAAAAATTAAGTAATTTAAGAACAAATATTATTAAGTATGTGTCGCCAATTAATGGAAAAAGTAAATCACTTTTAATTAATCATATTTGATTTATAATTTTTACCATTTCAGATTTGTCTCTAAAATGGTTAGGATACTGCCCGTGCATGCGTTGTTGTAGTAGCATCTTCTGAGCATATTTTCATTTACGCCACGTATGTTTTCTCGGGCAAGTTTGCGCCAGTGTTCCCTTCCGGTTTATTGCTTTTCCGATATTCTACTTGCTAACGTTCATCCCACTTGCATTCTCGTTATCATTTAAAATAATTAATTTCCTTGGTCGTTTGTATCGTTAAATTAGAGGTATTTTTTCGTTAATTCTATATTTACTTTTTTTAATCTTTGTTTTTCTTGTTAATTTCTAAAATTAATAATTTAATATATGTATTACTAATTTGAATTCCACAGAAATTGAAATAATACTATGTGACTTTCGGCCTTTTGAGGGGTCTCTTTGGTTTTGTTAGATTCCCTGAAACTAAGAATTGTAAATGGAAAATTCAAAATCAATCACAGTTTCGAGTTTGACAGAACATGGAAAATGATCGATTGTGTTATTTCGCCTATTATCATAATGCGCGAGAAAAATTAATTCTGACACTCGATGCATCACGCTTGAACACAACGAAGATGACGTGACTTGAACGCTTCAAGGAAGAAAATGCAATCCATTAAATATTTGCTATTTGTTATGTGTTGCGTTACGGAACAGAAAGTTTTATGATATACTTGGGATATATGGAACTGTTGTAATGTGTATAATTGTAGTATGCTATATTATTACAGCATTCATAAAACTTGCTTGTTTTAAAAATTTAATTTCTTGCAGTCTTATACGAGCGTATTTTATTTATTTTTTCGAGTAGTGTGCTTGGTACTTTTTGGAGAAAAAAAATTGCATGGTTTTCTTCAGCAGAATTTTCGCTTCTGTTAACTTAACATACATTGTATTTACTTACAACTATAAGTATTTAGTTGCCTGTAGTATTACGTTCATTGAAAAGAGTTGATGTAAAACGATATATCTTCCAACAAGCGTTCAAAGTGGAGTATTCTCTGTCAAGGTACCTTGATAATAGGCTATTCATTGGTTCGCCGCGACAGATGAAACCGATGATGTCGATTCAATAAATCGACGTCGGGACAAATTTACCGACCTGCAAACTGAAATCCCTCCGTCACCTGCGTCCTTTTGACTGGAAAGCGCGCCGCCGCCAAACAGAACCCGAAACGATTTCCGGCGGACGTGTGTCCATAACCCGTTATTGGGTCGCATGTCACGTGACTTTACTGCGCGAGTGGGAGGGCCGTGGAGAGCAAGCAATATACTCGCAACCCCTCATAATAAGCGAGTAAAGCCCGCGCCACCGGTCTCGCAAATCATGGCGGACGGAGCGGCGGCGACGGCGGGTCTGCGCCCGCCCGCCCGCCCGCCCGCCCGCCCGCCCGCCCGCCCGCCCGCCCGCCCGCCCGCCCGCCCGCCCGCCCGCCCGCCCGCCGGATTGGCCTCCGGATCTGGGGCTGACCTTGGCGCAAGGGCAAGGTCTTCAAAGGGATCACTCGGTGGGAGCGATGGAGGAGAATGATACGAGTCGAGTGGGGGTGACGTAAGGGACGGCCATATTGCAAGTTTCAGGGATGGTTGTAGCGTTTGTCCGGGTGAATATGGAAATTAATAATGAACCTTTACGTGGAAGGAGAATATTGGATGTAGGAGAACAGATATGGAGGGAATACTGTGAGAAAATATCTTTTATAGTGGCAGAAGAAGTGTGAGATTATTTATGTATTAATTGAAGAGGAAAAGAGCGGAAATTATCTAGCTGTACGTAAAGACCGCTGCTGTTCCTGAAGGAGAGGTCTTCATTTACTTTCTAAGAGGAGTGTGAGACTAATATAGCGCATATAAGAAACAAAAGTGACTGTATAAACAAAATGCACACTCACGATGGGCCATTTCGAATTACAGAAAATGAAAATGAATCCAATTCCAATGTCAGTCTTCGAGAAAGACGAGAATGTAGGTTATGATGGCAGTCTTCGAGAAAGACGGCAACAAATTTAGGTCCGGGGAGGTAAAGGGAGGACGGTGTAGAGAGACGGAATGTATATGAAACGGTGGGACGGTGGAGAACACAATAGTGGCGGTGTTCTCAAGAACAAGGAGGGGCACAAATATGTCGGTGTTCGTCAAGAACGTCGGCGAGTGTAAGAACGACCGTCAGCGCTTCAACGTCGGTGTGCGCAAGGACGGCGGGGTATACAGCAGAGGCACCGTATGGAAGGAGCAGGACAGTGGTACAAGCTCGGACGATGATTCGAGAGAGAATGACGTTTTGGACAAGAACGCGATGTCGTAGATCTGTGATTTGGGTCAAGAAAGATGGTGTGGTCAAGTTGGGCAGTGTGAGGTCAGCTGAGCTGTGTAAGCGAAAGATGAAGACACAAAGAGACACGGACTGCCCTAACAGATGGACGAAAAGGGCGAGATCTGTACGACGAGGGTGGCGGGGAATGGGAAACACGGTGGGGGGGCGAGGGCGGCGTGGAAGGGAAGGGGGGCGTCCTCCCGGTGGAGGGCGGTCGTATTTTTCCTCCATTATCTTCCTCTCATCGCGTGTTTCTTCCCGTTTTACGGCGGGCGCCCCGGCGGCCGGCGGCCGTGGAACAGCTGGGCTATAACCCAATATTGGTCAGTGGGGGGCGGTGGGCGCGGTGCACGATACGCAAGGGAGCCAGCCCCAAAGCCACGCCACGCTGCGTTGTGCTGCGCGGCGGCAGAGGACGCCTAGACGTCTTCATTCCACGTCGGGCTTGATATCGATGCCAAGGATTGAACAGTGCGTTGAGAAGCGGGCACAATGAAATTGAAAATCGACTTACTTCAAACACAGGAATGTGTAGGTGATTTAAAGTACTGGAAGTTAAATCTTTTTTGTAAGAACCAACGATTTTTTTAGAAGAAAATAATGGATTAAACAGACTGTCTCAGAAGAAATTTTACAAACTTGGTCGAATCAAATATGATCCCTTTTTGGGAATGAACTTGCGGAAAATATGGATGTTCTAATGATGTTATACATGTGACGTTTGTCCCTAATTGATTGACTACTCGTCTTACACTAGTGTTTGATAGGTTCATGAAGTTATTTGACTGAAATGTATATTTGACTGTCTTAGAACTTTATATCAGATTTCTAACTGCATGTTCATTAGCAAAAGTGATTATCTTCGACCCCCTTCATGCCCTAGAAGTTTGTAATATTTATTAGGAGACAACCTGTATAACGCACACCATTACCTTATTTTTAACAAATGCCTAATTATTTACAGGTAGAACTAAAGATAAGCTAGACAACTTTCCGAAAGCGGAGATAACTAAATTTCTGGCATGATTGTAACAATCGGTTTATTCGTCATCAAATTCTGCGGTTTCGTTATCGGGATCACGGTATTATCCGCTTTTTCGTACTGTCGTATTCGCACATCAATACACAATAAAAATCTAATAATCCATTCTTCAGGTATTGGCAAATAAATTGCATATTCAGCGAACTGATATATACAAGTACAGAATGATATTGCAGTCTGTGCCACTTGTCAGTGCAACCGTTTCACTTAGTTTCAAAAGGACGTAAAAATAAATGGACTTAAAAATAAAGCTTTATTTCAATTTTTTCTAGTCATATTCTGAAGTTTTTTCATGGGTTATACCTTGAAAGCGACACACCTCACTCTCTTCGACCATTTTTTACACACTCTGTGTGATAACAATGTTTTTCTTACACTATTGACTTTGAAGTATATTTTTAAAAGAGTTTTATGATAATTCGGAAATATAGTACTAAATTAAAATTTTGTACCGATGAACACGTTTTTCACCATTATGCTAGTAAATATTATTCAGTAATAGATGTAGTACGTTTGCATTTTGTAAGTGACGTAACTAAAGGTTTTTGGTGAAGTGATTCAAATTTAATTTAAAAACATAATATTGCTTCTAGAAATATTAAAGTATAGAAATAGTTTGCACATTTATTTAGCATCAAAATGGTTTTCATCAGAACGTTCAATGTAATTCACAAAGAGCCGAATTAAAATAATTCGTTGTATCCAAAATATAAACAACATCGAAAGTAAATTGAACTATTTGGGTGAAGTCGAAAGAGGCTTCGACGAAGACGTGGAGTGTAGAGGTCAGAGGTTTTATCTGAGAAGTATTGGAAGTCGCTCGAAGGGTTAGCCCCGTGCGCTGTCGACAGAGGTTTAACGCCTTGCCTCAGGGCCCAATGATTTCCCAGGGCTCTCTCACCTGGGCGACAGCGCTCGCCCCCCGCGCCCCGCCTCTCCCCACCCCACCCAGCCCAACCCTCCGCGGCCGCCGCTCCCGTCAGTTGGAGCCTCTTCCGACGACCAAGTTGCGTGGCGCCGCCCGCGTTTTTGGCACTTCTTTCCGACGTCTTCAAACTGCAAGTATTCGGATTGATAGCTCCTTTTTTATACGAGGCAGTAGTCTCTGCGGGAATGCGTGAATTAGACATTTAACTTATAGATTTTCTATAATATTTTATTTAACTGTATTGAGTAATCTAGATAGAGAATTCTATAATTCTAGGGTCCTTCATGTATTCAGAGTTTGTTTTCAGAGGATGTTGGAAATATAAAGGACATCATATGAATGATAGGAGTTTTATAGCGTTATCCTCAGCTAATGTAAGTGCATTAATTCATTTCATTGTTTAATTAAAAACTCTATCAATAATGTTTTTTAAAGAAGAATCGAAATTTCCTTATTGAGCGTGTGGTCAGATATTTTTCATAAATACCGTTTTCCAATTTTTGGGCGAAAATTAGAAAAACATACCATCTTACGAATTCTAATTACTAAATTATTTTGGTGGTATATGTTATCAATTTACTCGTGTGATACTCTGATCATATTTACTTGTTATACAGTCGGTTAAAGCAAAGCGTAAATGCATGTCCTGACAAGCATTAGTGGAAACTCAGAAGAATGCAAAGGATGGGGTAACTTGTTCCCCGGAGCACTGAAATTTGCATTTTTATACAGCTGGAAGAAAATAGTTGAAGAAGAATGTTTGAGATTGTATTAGTATTTCTAAGCTCCTCCCCGACGATGCACCCTTCCTATTTCTTTCATATTTCTCCTTTTCCCTGAACTTTTCCAACTTCTCGCCGAGAATGGAATGCTTTTCATTTGAAGCATTTGTGCCTCTGGCCTCGAATATGAAGTAACTTCCGAGGAAAGAGAAAGAGGAGAGAATCTGGAATAGTATCTTCAACAAATGCAATTAGAGAAGTTGGAAAATGTTTTATTGATTGTGTAAAACTCTGGGTAGTTACGAAAGGTTCGGATTAATTGCACAGTATCTAGAGTCATAAAAGTCGAAACTGGGTAAGGGAGTACGTATACCTGCAAATTTGGAAATCGAGGCCGCCTTGATTGAATGTTCTTAGTTAATGAAATCCCTTGTATCGCTGTTGAAGCGATGGATTAAGCTCAAATTTCGAAGGTAGCTAATTTGCTCTCGCCTGGAGAAAACCAACTTACTGTTAAATTGGAAACGTCGACAGCACTTCTGAAGTAATTTTACTTGTTTTGTGCATGTAAATAATATACTACTAATGAGAACTTTGTTATATATTTAAAGAATGAATGGAAACCTGCAACATTTGACCTTCATTTGTAAAAAAAAAATTAATATGATTACGATACAAATGAAACAGTAATTCAGTTACAGTATTGCATGTTATACGTCAAAATTTGCTTTTTCTTTAAGCGTCTACACTTGGGCAACACTCCATATGATTTTTAATTACTATTGTATTCGGTTTGGGATGGAAAAGAAAAATTCTAAATTACTATTTGTGTCCTCGATAAGCAAGTTAAAAGTAATGAATTAAATAATGTTCACGTTTCCCCAGACCCAATAAACTCTCAGATACGCTCGTGATCGCGATCGCGAAATTCTTTTAAAGCATGAAGATTGTAATAAATGGCACTAATATTCTACCCAAAGGAAGGCAGTCATACGTCGCAGAATGTTAATACTTGTGAGTGACTTTCAGAAATTAGAAATTAACGTTAGACATAATTTAATTAACGATTGTAATTTTGAAACATTTGTACATTTTTCAGTAATTGTTTTTGTATAATTATATAATTTATGGGTATAATTGTTATTGTATACAAATTTGTTAATTGATTAAAGTAAGCAAGTTAATGACTTGGGAAGTAGTGTTTTAGTTCAACCTTCTCAACTATTGCAATATAGGTCACTTCACAAGACCTTGAAATCTGCGAGAGAACCGGTCGGCACCCGGAAGGCGTGTACTTGGTGGCTAGTGACCCCCAGGCTTTACTCAAAGCGACACGCCCCCACACGGCGGCGCCTCAAAGCTGCGTCGCCCACCCACCTCCCTCCCATCCAACCACCCGACAACCTCCGCCGCCCACTGGCCACCCGGCGGTGGCGGGCTGGCCGGGCCGGCGGCCCTTATGAGCAAATACCAGACATTGCATGGCGCAGGGCGGCGGCGACGGCGAGAGCGCGGCAGAGGTCGGCGAGAGGGATAGAGGGCGGCACCCGCGGCCGCTTAATGATGTGGGCTTTGGCCGGCCGCGCTCTTTAGCGGCGCCGCCTTTCCCCAGCGTGAGATTAGCAAACGCGCGCCGCGCCGCGCCGGCGACCACCAGTCCCGGCCGCAGGGCGGGACACGCGCGGGCGTGCTCGGCCCGGCCAGCGGGCGGCAGATTGCTTGTGGAACGCCGGCTTCAATAGACATAGGACGCACAGCTGGGCCTCAGGCGCGGGGTTCGAATCGGTTTGGGAGTGGTGGCATTTTTAGAGTGACGCACGCAAGATGCGTGGAAGGGAGATGTTGTGAATGGCTGGCTTCTACAACTTGAGGTGACTACGCTGGACGGTAGAATCTCAGACACTCAGTTAGGATCTGTTCGAATGAATGGTAATTTAACGACGAGGCACATGTGAGGAAAGCTGGGGCCACGGCGCTATGGGTTACTGATTCTGGAACGCTGACTTCAATTCACCAAGGTCGCCCAGCTGGGCCTCAGGCGCGGGGTTCGAATCTGTTTGGGAGTCGTGGCATTTTTAGAGTGACGCACGCAAGATGTGTGGAAGGAAGATAAAGTTTTGAATCGCTGGCTTCTGCAAATGAAGGTCGCCACGCTGGATGGTAGAATCTCAGGCATCGAGCTGGAAGATATTCGAAGGAGTGGTAATTTAGGGCGAGAGACACGCGGAGGAACGCTGGGGCCACGGCGCTTTGGGTTATTGTTTTGGAACGCTGGCTTCAATTGACCAAGGTCGCACAGCTGAACGTCGAATCTGTTTGATAGCCCGGAGTTCGAATCTGTTTGAGAGCGGTGGCATTTTTAGGGTGACGCATGCGAGATGTGTAGAAGGAAGATGTGAATCGCTTCTTCTACAACTTGAGAACTCGCTGGAGGTGAATCTCAGACACCCAGTTGGGATTGTTCGAAGGAATGTAATTTAACGACGAGGCACATGTGGAGGAAAGCTGGGGCCCCGGTGCTATGGGTTGTGATTGTGGAACGCTGGCTTCAATAGATCGAGGTCAACAGCTGGTCGGAGGAACGTCAAGCACAGCCATTGAATGTGCTTGAGAACGGTGGTATTTTGAGAACGGAGCGCTCCAAGACACGCGTATGAAAGTTGGGGTATGCGAGATGCGGAGAAAATGTGAAGCTGTGGAAGACTGGCTTTAATAGGCTGAGGTCATACATCTGATCGGTGGGACCTCAGGCACCTGGTTAGATTCTGTTTGAATGCGGTGATATTTCGAGTAAAGTTCTGTGGTAAAACGTTAGGTATTGTAGAAAATTTGTAATTGCTTCTAGCTTTACCTTCAATGTTAATTCTATTAATATCAGAGGTAATGTTGCATGAGCGAGTTTTCTGTGGCAATATGGCCTATTAAAGATTTCTGTATTTACATATATAAAATATGCCGTATTTTTCGTCAGGAGTTGAATTAAGAGAAAAGTTGAAAACAGAAGGTTGTGCAAGTGCGAAAACTCGTACTTTAGCTAGCTATCTACCTTCCATTTGTTGATTAAAAATGTTGGTATTATTAATGAGAACGAATGGTAGTTATAGTTCTAATATTTATTTAGGTTCACAAATTTTCTACTATAAAGGAAAACATATATTTCATACTCTACTGCATTGTAATAATTTTTTTGTTCTTATATTCTGTAACATTTTGATAATAATTTAAATTTGGTTAATTGGTTTTATTGATCAGTGAACCTTCTAAACGGGAAGAAATATGAAACATATGTATCAAATTTGTTCTGTTTTAACTTATTCCTAAGTGTGAGAGAAATTTGTGCATGTATTTCCCGATTATTTGTGATACTTTCGAAATAGTAAAGGAATTTATGAGAAAACTCTTCTCAGATTTTCTGATACTGGGAGAGAGAAATTGAAATCGGAATCCGTTACCGAAACTTTTGGGGACTTCTCTTCGTTCACTTTATCGACTGTCAATATGAACATTCCTTTCTTCCGCGGTACCACCATTAATCTTAATCGACATTAAGAATGCTTCGTTGCACAAATCTCTAGGCGGCTGAAGGAAATAAGTGGTTTCCGGCAACTGCTGCTATTTAAAGAGACACGTATGATTGAAATATAAATGGTATTCTTTAATGTTGTCTTATTTTTCTTTCTTGTTGTATGTTTTGAAGTATTGGCGCAAACTTAAAGTGGAGCAACTGGAATACTTTAATTGCAATGAGAATTCTATAAAATTTACATCAAGTGAAAAATGATAACTAAAAATTGTTAATAGAGCAGGCACATTTTCTAAGGTAAACTAACGCTTTTAGTACCTTATATGTTAGTTACAAAATCTTATAAGTAAATGCTACACATCGTTTCAAAAAGATTGAAGGCTGAGCGCAAGAGAGATGCGTAGTACGCGGAAAGATAGAGCACACATTATCATTTCAATTTAGGTATATCACATTTTTCTTGATTGAATACGCAAATTTTCGTTTAATAATTTATTTTGACTGGCCGTAGTATATTACAATAATTCACTCGGGTGTGTATTTACGCAGATTTACATTCAATGAAACCGAATGGGATCATTTACATATCGGATGCTAGCAGTTGTAGGGTTAATGGTGATTAATGCAATGTTAATAGGGCGCTGTTCCTGCGAGCGCGGAGTGGCTGGGCGGTGTCTGCGGCCGTACCGATGGAGCAGAATGGATCGTCAGAGAGAAGCCAGTGTGGGAGCACCGGCGACGGCGGGGGCGGCGGCGGGTGAGTCGGCGGGCTGAGCGGAGCCAGGGCAAGCAGTGGGAAGGGGGGGTGCTGTGGAAACGGCGGGCGGGTGGCGGTCACAATGGCACGAAATGGACCCCCTTTGAATAGCTGAAATAAAATTGAGTCAGATTATAGATGTAGATACCTGTGGAGGGTTACGGTGGAATTGAAGGCGGAGCTTTGTAGTGCAGTGGAAAGAGAGACAGAGTATCTGGTCAGAAATATGTCAATATGTTTGTAGAATAATAAAAGAAGATTTAAAAATTGAAAATATGTTTCTTTGGAAAAGTGAATAGAAGATAATAAATGCTCTGTGATAGAAAAATTGTACTAAGTTTGATTACCGTTACTTGAAGGTTATAGAATGACAAAATTAAAATTTCTATATACGAGCCAGCACAATCGCTTTTCCAACTGAAACCTGAATATTCTTGAAACATGTATAGCCCTCGTAATGATTAACTTCATTGGTGTCTAAGGGAAGCCTATCTACCAATGACATTCTTACATTTATTATCCTGAAACCTGAAGAAAACCCTAAATTAAATAAAAACGTGACATTGAAATTGTTTTAGTTTTATATATGAGTATTCACGTTTAATGTTTTGGCCATTCGAAATGTCTGCAGAGAATGACAAAAAATACGTGGTGGGTGCATTTGGTGTTGAATCACCCCACTGTGCGGCGGCGTGTGCATAAGGGGCAGAGACGGGTGGCAGGGATGTAGTAGGTGGGATGGCGGGGAATTGGCGAGTAAGTGGCGGGAATTGAGGGATAGGCTGGGGATTGGCGGGGATGGCGGGAGATGGCGGGAGATGGCGGGAGATGGTGGACGGCTGGAGACGGCTGGAGACGGCGGAGAGGCGGGAGAGGCGGGAGATGGATGGGACGGTTGGGGCTGGCTGGAGATGGCTGAGGATGGCAGGGGATGGCGGGTCTGGCGGCGTCGGGGTGGGGCCATGGAGATGCGGAGGTGGGAGGACGTATGGTGCGAAGAGGAGTGAAGGCGGGGCGAGTGGCGACAGGGGCAGGAGGCGGGGGCGGCGGCTGGGGCTTCGACGCCGGGGCGCGGCTTGCTCGGCGCCCGCCGCAAGGCCCCGCAGCGGCTTCCGCGCCCTCATCCATATGCACGCGTCGCCGCGCCCCCTCTGTCGGGAGCCGCGGCCGCAATCGAGTTACGCGGGAGGCGGCCATGACAATCGCCGGCGCCCCAGCCACGCCCACCGCCGCGCGCGGTTGGCAGCCCTGGCAGGCCGGGGCGATCGGGACGAGCGCACTCCACTCGGGGCCTTTCCAATTAGCATGCCGGGTCATCAACTTCAATTGCCAAAACCAGTCCCGACTCTCATATTGACGATTAGTTTCAATGAGACCAATTACTTTCCAGAACGTGGTAATATTACTTAAGAAGAAAGAGTTTCTCAGAAAAACAGCATTAGTCCAAAATGGAGAGAATGGAGTTAATGATGCCACCTTGTAGTGTAAACTTCTATGCGTTAGAGGATAATATCGACCTATGTGCATTAGCCTCGAAGACAACGAGCGAAGAAAAGAGGTGATCAAGGAAGGTGAGTTGGGAAGCAAGACGCCTATTTTCATTTTCTTCAAACTCGATTTTTTGACGAACCGTTTTTCCGAGAAATCCTTCAATCTTGATGAATTGAAAAGTTAAGTAGGGTATGAAGTGATATTGAATGTAAAATAATTATACACTTAACTTGGATGAGAAAACCAAAATATAGTTAATGGAAATACAAGTGGAAACACAGCTAATGTCTCAAATAATTTTACCATTAATTTTTGATTTGCTGATCAGCGAGTGTAGTAAAATGTAATAAACGTGAAATTTTTGCGAAATTAGTCGTTCTAGTAACGAATGAATATTTATATATACGTTTGTTTTCCTATGTTTATTAATTTAATTCTACGGATAGCGTAATTGAAACAAACATACTGCCTCGCAATGCCTCCCTTGATATCTTAGAGTTTTGCATTACAATTTTTCAATCATATTTACACATCATACACATCATGCATACCCATTAAACGTATTCGAATTTCCACTATCTCAATTTCTAAGTTTTAGAAACGGTTTTTCACAAATTTTGTTACACCGGTACAGTTAATCCAAGCATCATCCTTTCTTCCTACCTACCTACCTACGTTGCCCCTTGCACAAATTGGGATGTCTGCAACCCGCAGTGCATATTCTCGGCTCTGCTTCTCGTTAGTTAGGAACGCAAGGCTCACGGCTGCATCCTTCCATCTCCCTCGCGAATAATACTCACCCAGGCACGTACACACACACACACACACACACACACACACACACACACACATTAGAGGTGTTCCTGCTTGTCAATTCGAGGGACGAGAGCACTGCAATACCCTACGCGTGGGGGTGCTCGCGATTTGCCTCTCTGAAGGACTGGCGCTTCTACTGCAGCCTCCCCACCACCACCACCACCACCACCACCTGCTGAAGCCTCCACCCCCGCACCCAGAATTACCTTGACTGATAGGTTCAGTATGAGGTGAGTGTGCGTGCCCAAATATGAAGCAAGTACCGTCATATAGCTAACCGGGAGGGAGGGGAGGGTAGGTCAATGCATCAACTGGTGTCACTGCAGCGCCTCTGACCGGGAGGTCCTAGGTTCCCACTCCCCACGGCGGCAGGATTTTCGACACTAACTTTTCAGCTAGGTCGAATTCAGTCACTGTCTGGAGGAGAATTCTAGCGGCCGGCTGCTCTGATCGGTAGTTTTCCGTGGTTTCTCCGATCAACACCAGACGAATGCCGAGCAGTACCCTACCAGACGTGCCACGGACCGCGCGCGATCTTTTTTTCTTCTTCCTTGTCCCATCATCTCCCCTTACACACACTTACACTATCATGCACTACACTACCACGTATTCCGGGAGACCGGTCGGGAGCTTAGAGCTTGTCCCAGCTAGGGCGGTGCTCCGCTGGTGGGAGAGTCCTGGTTAGGGGGAACCCCTACTAGTCGACGGTAGGTCGTCGCTGGATCTCGCCATCCAAAACATGCACTACACTAACGGGACTAATGTTCACAGTAGTTGACGCGCCCGGAAACACTAAAAAATCAATCAATCAATGTAGCTACGCCAGTAATGCACATTTTAAGACCAGAACGTCAAAAATAAAAATGTGAGACTTTCTACTTGCTTTAAACCTGCAGAAAATGGAACATATGCCTTCTAGTGGTGAAGATTAGAACGAAGCTCATTTATTTCTTTTCCTTCACTTAACATTTCAATAATAAAGTGCAAAATCTTATTGATCCTGACATCGCCGTAATCAATCTAACATGAAACGGTCCTTTTTTTCTTTTTCTCTCTATACTGTTGTAAAGGGAGCAAGAGTATTCGAATCATCTCAACAATCAAATGTTGGACGTAAAATTTGAGCTGTCATTTCATATACACATCAGGATTAAGGCTTATTAGTACTGGTCTAAAGATTGGTTGAGATTGGTAAGGTGGAGAGGAGATACTCATTCAAGGAATTTTGTACGCCAATGAGTTGAGAAACCCTTTGGTTTGTTTGCGCCGGGAGAATATATCTTTGATTATTCTAATGAAATTGTAGTAAAAGAGATCCGATCTTTCTGACCCAATTCAACTTGCGTAAATTGTATTAGCAGAGGAATAAATGTTTTGAAATATTTTAGAGCGCTCGTATTTCGTTAATAGAAGGTCACGGGTTCAATTCTTGGAGGAAGCTGAGGATTCCAATTTCATTAATGTTTTTCATTCTCCATATAAAAGAAACGTGGTTCATGCCGGCAAAAGCAAAACAAAATTCATCAGGTTTTTCTTAGTAGAAGTATGAATATTAAATTTATTTTGGTTTGATGTGAACTTTTTATTGAATTAACTGTTTAATATTATTGGATCTCACTTTCCTCCAACTTACATTATTTTCTGTTTTTCTGATAATCACATCAAGTTCGAAAGACTATGAGATACATCAAGGGCAACTGGAAGGCACCGTGACGCGCAGGGCGAGATTTTTGTAAATGATGAATCGCGATAACTCGAGGTTGCGTACTTTGAGTAATCCTCTTTGCAGTTCTTCTTTACTGATGGAAAACGTTTAATCCTTAGAGTACTTTGTAACGCATCTCTAAAGCTAATTTTACTCAGAAGCACGATTGTTTTAAAACTATATAGCTAGTTGTGTTGTGCTGTTCCATAAATTTCCAGATTTTATCTGCAACATTACTATCACAGAGCTCGGCTCGCAGTTGGTAATGTCTCGTAAAGGAAAAGAGGCGTGTTTTCTGGAATATTTGTCTACTTATCCGGAAAGCAGAGGTTAAAATAAATGCTGAAAATAAATGGATACACTTTGCAGGATTATTAAACCAATAAACAACTGTTAATGCACGTCTGCCGCTTGTATTCAAATATTACGATGGCCAGTGGAAACGTGGATGTCGTTAAATATTAGAGCTAATAGAATTTACATAAATTAATTTTGATTTATAACTTTTTCTCTCATGATAAATACTATGTAGAACGTATCACAGAACATTCACAAGACAATCATCAAAGCTAAATTTTGCATGTAAAAATTAACCTGCATACAAATGTTTTCCCGTTAATAGGTCGTTCTTCAATAAATTAAGGCTTTCTCGCCTATTCTTTTATTCTTACTTGGTACGAATCGTTCTTGGTATAATTTAAAGTGCGCAGAAATATTTATTTTCAAAGCAATAGTTTTCTATAAATCATGTTTCTCATCAACCGTACCCTCGGAGTGCTCTGTAGGAAACTGAAAAGTTAGCGACTTACTGTTCCCACTTCTATAACTCACATTGCCTCTTAGCGCAAGAAGAAAATGGTGTGCGCTAGAAAATGGATCTGCAACAAGCAATGATGTAGAATTGCAATATAAAAGACGAGAAAATGTAAAAAACTATCTGTACATCTTTATAATCAGTTCCAGCTCACCCATTCTGTATTTAAAGGGCTGATGATATTTTGAAAAATAAATTGATTTCTCAAAACTAGCTAGTACCGAAAATTTCATAATACAGATTATAATCGAACACAATTGTATGGAAATATACGCAAGAGAAAGAAGTGTAATTTTCAAGAACAGAGGCTTCGTTAGGTCATCAACTACTATTGTAATTGTCTGTCTGTACATGCAACAGTGATTTTGATTGATAAATGTTTTCGACCCCCAGAATCTTTCATTGACAATTGCTTATTGCAGATAAAAATAAAAATATGATAAAATATTTGAACAACTCTTATAGAAATATGAAAACCCCATTTTCAATTGAACCTTTAGTTCACGAGATCCTTAAACGACTCTGGCGGTGATAAACCACGCGATGGAGAAATCCATAGTAACCATGCTGGAGCTCTGAGTCATGACGTGATGATGACTGTTGAGCTGTCGGAATGGAGGAGATACCACAAACTATGTAAAACGTAATGATAAGCGAACTCTGGTAGGTCTTGTCAGTTTAACGAATAATGGTGACGATGACAATAATGACCGTGGTGATGATGAATATGCTTAGAAATTGAAGACTAAAAAAAGTGTATTTCGATGAAGGTCAGGTGAGTACGCAAAGTTGGATGGTAGTCATGTAAACAATGATGATTGTGACAACCGAAAGTGCGGCTGAAGTGTTGAACTGCGCGGGTGATTCGCACCGGGTGCGGTAGCTTAGTGCATCAACTGATGTCACTGCAGCGCCTCAAACCGGGAGGTCCTGGGTTCGAGTCCCGACGGCAGTAGGATTTTCGACACTAGCTTTTCAGCTAGGTTAAACCAGTCGTTGTGTCGAGAAGAATTTCAGCGGCCGACTGCTCTTATCGGTAGTTTCCGTGGTTTCTCCGATCAACACCAGGCGAATGCCAGAGCAATACCCTACCAATCGGACCACGGACAGCGCGCGATCTATCCTTCCTCTTCCTTGTCCTATCCTCGCCCCTTAGACACTCCGGCAGTAACATGCACTACACTACCATACATGCCGGGAGACCGGTCTAGGGCGGTGCCCCGATGATGGGAGATAACTGGTGGAGGAAAACCCCTCTAGCCGACGGTAGGTCGGCGCCGCAATTCAGCCACCTCCCGAGAAAAAACCCGCACTACACTTACGTGACTAATGACCATTGTAGTTGACGCGCCCGGAATCACTAACAATAAAATCAAGTAAGCGAGTAATTCGGGGAGGAGGCAAATAGAAACACTGACTGTCCGTTGAAAATGGCAGCTTCATGAGATAATGCTGATTGACATGTGGAGGTGGAAGCAACAAGTGACCGATTCTGGCTACTGGGGAATGGGAGTGGCTGCAGGGGCCAAAACGGTTCCGACGACGAGGCGGTGTAGAGTGGGGGGGGGGGGGGGGGGGGGAGAGGGGTGGGCGGAGGGGGTAGAAGCTGGATGACGGGACTGTCAAAGCAGGGAAGGTAGAATACGGGGAGCTATGTGGTAGGGAGGGGGGCGATATGCGGGTTGGGATCTATGTGTAGATCTGTGTGGTGGGGATCTCTTTGGCGTGAATCTCTGCGCCGGGAATGGATGAGAGCTCTATTTGAGGCGGGGACCTCAGGGGAGCTCATTGGGGAGTCTCATAGGTGGAGTCTCATATGGTGGAGTCTCATATGGTGGAGTCTCATATGGTGGAGTCTCATATGGTGGAGTCTCATATGGTGGAGTCTCATATGGTGGAGTCTCCGTACGGCGGAGATATCATGTGGAGCAACATGGAGGTAGCAAGGGGCAGGGTGGGTGGGAGCCGGAGGGCGTGGGTGCAGGGAGGAGGAGCTGGGGGCAGCAACGCGGGCGGCGAGCGCCGGGCGCTGCAATCGTTTAATTCAATTAACGCGGCGCTCGGACGCGCGGCGCAAGCACGGCGGTGCGAGTGGCGACGAGGGAGAGGCTGCACACCCGCTTCGCCGCGCTTTCTTGGAAAGAAGTTGTTTTCCAGCGTGCGTCTGCTCCGGCCCAAAATCGGGGCGTTCCTTCTGAACATTTCTTAGGACGTGTGGGTGGGTGACGTCACTCCGCTTGTAAGTTCCACGCTAATTAGATGATTGTTAGAGAAAATATTTTAAGAGGAATCGGTTAAAAAACAGTAATTTTCTAACCTAAATCTCAATTTGAAATGTTGTCTTCAAATACATACTCCGGTGAAGATTCTTTTAGTGAATAGCTTCTGGTGATATTCTTGGATCTGATTAATTTCCTGCACAGCGAACATTTCGCGACAAGCGAAAATTAGTTTTAGATGGCGAAATCACGTTATCTTAAGACAAGTGGGACCCAATCTCTTACTGAGGAGACGAAGCCGAGACATTCCCTCAAAGCAGGGCCTCGATTGAAACAACACTATCTTCGCGACGACTGGGCGACTTGAATTATTGGTCACATTTGTTCCGGCGCCCTTCTGTGATGGGAGTTTTGGACAGCGCAGAAAAATAGTTCGAATCAGGCTGAAGCTGCGGACAATTTGTCCTTTTCGGCACGGAAAGAGAAGTCGATTCGAAACCTCAGACCAGGAAACTCAGAGCGTGGATGGGATTGTAGTTGGCTTCACTGCTTCAAGAGGTTGATTTTTCTTTGTTATAGAAAGCTAGTTTTAGAACATTATTTTAGAAAGCCGATTATAACGTGCACTTTTACGTGGTAATTAAATCGCAAATTGTGAAATGTGTTGTTAAATAATGCAAGTATAAAATTAACATGCAAGTTTAGACAATCACATCACATTATTTCAGTATGTAACGTTTTTACGCTTATAAGTTCTGCATAATATTTTATTAAGACCTTTTAAGAAATGAATTTAATTTAACCCTGTTTCTCTTTGGACGCTCTGATAGTTTCATGAAATGAGCTTCAACAAATACAAAATTGAATCATTATTTATATGTCTAGCGTATTAGTAATACTCAAGATACATTTATTAATCGTATGTTTATTATATTATTAAAAGTTATAAATACTGTGTAAAAATAGTGCGATATTTAGAATTATTATGAAAAGTACAGATCGGTATTTCAATTAATTTTGACAAGAGAATAAAATATGAGTATTTCACATGTACTACACGTTTATAAAAAATTAATACTTTTGTTAGTTTTAATTTTTTATGGTAACCATTAGAATCGTTTACGTGGTACATGCCATCAAAATAACGTTCCGTAGTTATTCCTAAAAGCATTACGATTTCCGTTTCTTGATTACACGAGAGCAAATAACTCATTTCTAATGGAAACCCTTCAATGACATTTGGCGCAAATGGGTTCCGCCGGAAACTCGGATCTGAGAGGGTACTCGGCAAATACCTTTCTCGCCCAATTCTGCGTCTGCGTGCTGTGTCAAAGACGGTTGTAGTGCTCCAGCTGTGTTGACACACTGGCGTTCCCTGCCTTGAAACCTGCCAGGCAACTTAGCGCCCTTGCCTTTCCCGCCCGCCCCGCTCCGCCCCCCCCGCCCCCCGCCCCGTCCCCCCCTCCCCCCCCGCCCTCCCCCCCTCCCCGCCCCTCCGCCTCCCCTCCATCCCCCCCGTCCCTCCCCGCCCCTCCCCGTCCCGCCCCATCCCGCCCCGCCCCGTTCGCGCACCGCAGCCCATCCTCCGGAACCTCATCCTGCCTTCAAGAGGACACGAAACCCTTTCTCAGCCGCGAAGGGGAAGCTTTCTAAGCTTAATCTGTCCTCAGTCGTAGTGGTTCTCTAAGAAACGCTTCTTGACACTGCGTTTTTTTTTTTTTGGAAGTGAATGTTCTCGCAATTCAGTTTTGAAAATTATCAATATCAGTCTATCTTATACGAAAATCATCAATATCATACTGTAATTTACTCAAAGTCATAAAATTTTTAGAATTTTCGTTGAGTTGGAAATAAGTAGTTTTGTCCTAGAAATACATATGAAAGAAGTCCCGCCAACTTCAACATTTTATGAATGGCATCGTTTATTAAATTTGTAAAGTTTTAATTAAAAGTAGAAGTTCTGGAAATATTCATTATACATTTTCCGTCTAGAGAATAAGCAAAAATTAAAATTATAATACGTATTTTACCTTACACTTTTTTAATGTATCTTGGCTACATATGCTTTCACATTTATCTAGCTACACATTTTTCTCCCATGATTCTTCTTTGTGTAAAATTTCAATTTGCTTCTTTTCTAGAAAACTGCTACTAGAGAGAGGTTTTAAAAGCCCATACAGTTTCGTGTAAGTCGATGGTGAGAGAAACCTCTTCGATTCAACAGATGTGCAGCGAAAGAGGTAGGGAGAAGCTGAGAGGCTATGCTTTTCCTCTCGTTCAATACTTCCATTAAGTTGTTCCGTGTGACTTGGATTTCATTTCACATACGTGTCTTCAATTCTTTTCTTGAATTTCCTTCTGTTCAAACTTACGGTGAGTGAGGAGTACACAAAATACTTTAATAATAATTTAAAACACCCGTTGTTGAGATAAAGCCTTGCATTCACGACGTGAATTTGTATCAACGTTTCTCAACATAGTTTATTTCAAAAATTGTTTCTTCGGATTCTCGAAAATTGAAAGCAGATTCAAACAAATGTTGTAGCTTATCTCAAGAGAATACAATATTTCTTTAAATAACAAATTGTAAGAAAACCACAACTGCGAACTTGATCATGACACATGAGGTAATCTCAATATGAATGAGGAACACATTACACCATATTTTATTGATCTTTAATTCAATCTTGTTATGAATTTCAGTATTTTCAGTTGCCTCTATTTTCTGCTGAATAATCTAGATAAATTGTCTCTCGTTAAAATATACAATGTTTCTTCGTGACATTTTGAAAAGTGTTGTATACAAATATTGTTTACATAGAGATCCTACGTTCTAATAGGGATATTTTTGCAAAATAGATAGTGAATGAGAATCCATAATTATTTATATCTGTTGAAACATAATACAAAATCATGGAAATGGCATTAGATATTTTGCATGTAATGCCGGCGGCTAATAAAATAAAATATATTATCTGATGATGTAAACATTAAATATTTTTTGTGAACGAGATTCTATGCACAAAAAAACTCTGCATGTAAAAATTATCGAGAAGTTTGAACCACAAACTTTTCACTAATTCTTTTCCTGTAGTTTTAGCATAGAACACAACTCAATAATCTGTATTAATGGTATTCATCATCTGAATAAACGCGGTTGTTCTATCTCCACTGGTCACAAACCATTAACTTACCTGAGGTTTTATCTTTACTCTAAGTCCAACCTACGTCGAGCAGCAATCTTTGTTTCCCGGAAAGCGTGGGTGTGTGGGAGCGTAATGGTTCCCGCGCATCACGTGTTGCCCACGTAACGATCACGCGCCCCTCGTCCCCATACGTCCTTTGTGCGAGCCTAAATAACGCAGCGGCTCGCACGTCAGGAGTGTCGCAGATCGCGTGAGAACGCGGTCCATTAGTTCGGGGTGGCATCGATTTCTGAAACGGGAACGCAACCCGTGCACCATGCGATGCCCGCTGTCTTTCGGTTTCGAAGCAGTTCCAGCTTTTCGACGCCGAAAGATTGGTCTACCCTTAGATATTTATGAGAGAAAACGAACGCCGTGGCATTGAAATAAAATTTGATTGTTCAACTGCCTAATGGGCGAACCATGGTATACCGATCAATCGGCTCTGACCTTCTGCTACCGGTCGATCCACGTGGTTGAGGAAAGTTTTTTTAATTGTACCGTAGCTTCTGCCCCTCATTCATCCATTGACTCATCATCATTCATCATTTTATTAACAAGGCAGGATCATGAATGAATCTCGTCCAATTAAGGATCAAAATTAATTTGAATTAAACTTTCCAACCCAGGATATGCCGAAAAGTGTTGCTGAGTGAAAACTGATGTAGTTAAATGCATTGAATAGCGGTTGATTTGTGTTCGTAGTGTTTCTATATATGTGCTTTGCACAAAAATAATAAGATAATTTGAAAAAAAAATCGATGCAATGTAAAGGGCATATATTCTCTGAGAATAAGAACTACTATGGAATATAGTTTCTCACACGAGAAGATAATAAGGAGAACTTCTGAAGCTATAGAAAGATATTTTCAAACTGAAGTTGCGCTTGAAGGGTTCACCTTAAAATTGTTATCCGATAATGAGAAGGCCATGCAAGAATCACGATTGAAAAGGCAGATGTCCCCGGCTGACTGGAACTGCTTCAGTGGAAGGCCGTAATGAAATCGAAGAAAAGCTCATCCCGTCTTTAGAATCGGGAGAGATCAGTACGGTCTCTAAGAAAGGCTGTAAATATTCCATGGAGAAATTACAGGAAGCCGATTCCATTCTCGAAATATGGAAGGGGAAGAGCAGATTTTTCGATCTCAAACTTTAGTTTTACTTGCGGAAAATACCACTGTCTCGCATTCAAAAGTTTGATGTAATGGTAATGGATCTGAAAATACACATACGGCACCTAAATGTCTTTCTGAAAAACTCACACTTTATGGGAAGATAAGAAATGTAGTATATAGTACTATACGACTGTGTTTATGATTCACTGTCAATGAACTTCATGGTTCGTAAAGCGTGTTTCTTGAGTAACTAAACTGAAGATGTACTTACTCTTTCTTTTAATGTTCCGGAGAACAAGTTATTAAATGTAGAAAGAATTTCAAAATAACTTACTCCTTTTTCGTTTAAAAGTATTCTTCACTAAATTCATGAAAAATAAATAAAATCTCTTACGACCTCATAAACGTAACTTGGGAAATTAACTTACTAAAACAACGTAATCATCAGCGTGCACCATGTGATGTATTTATCTCCAAACTCGTTATATCGACATTAATTTATGTAAAACGTAACAGCGTTGTCAAGAAGGCGAGAGGATAGTCTTTCCCTCCAATTTTCCACGTCTTCCTCTTAAAAATTACCCGACGCCACCACAAAACAGTCTGAGCGACGTGGGAGGAAAGACGCTAGGGGGGAGTAAGAGAGAGGGAGAGGGCACCGCTTCGTGTAGCGAGACGTGACAGAAATCGATCGGGTTCCTTCTCATGACCCGTTTGTCGCGATGTCCCACTCACGCCGTCTCCAACTTCATTATCGCACAGAATAGGCTGTTCCGAGTATCGTTGCAGGGCGCACAAAGGTGGATCATTTTTCCTCGCGGTCGGAGTCTCCGTTTCACCTTATCACGGACCCCGGCTGTCGTCGTGGCACTGTGCAGGCGACTCTAACGATGTGGGGAGAATGTGGTGGGCGTGTTTGTTCCTTGGGAGCTAGTGGCCTAATGGTGCTTTTAGTATTTCGGTATTCCGTTGACGTTCGGTCTTTCATGATTCCTTGTTCCGTCGATGGGTCTTTGTGTTCAAGACTGTTTGTTGCAGCTGCGCGTGCAATCATTTCAATACGAAGCTTTTGATGTCATATTTCTTGCGTTGGCTTCTATACGTTGATAAATACATTCATACATACACGCATTTACTTAAAAGCTCTATTTTGATCTCATTGATCGTAACATAATAGGGTGGTATTAATTGGTTCTCTTGAGTTTCGTTTTCTTCCCCTACACATAATCTCCCGTTTTCATCTTAACAATGGTCGAGGATTTGTTAGTTTCTCTTCATTATTTTGTATCTATATGTACGCATTGTGGTCTCTTCTTTTTTTTTAATTTCCTTCCTTCATGGTTTTCACATTTTTCTTGCAGTGTTTCTTCGATTTCTCTTCAACATTGATTTGGTGCTTTTTCCCATCAATCCGCTCTGCCTATCACTATAAAACATATCAATCCTCAACCTTCATTCCCGCAGCTCTCTCAATTTTCCATTACCTCTCCAGACCTCGTTTTTCATGTGCACCTGCCTCACAGAATAAACGAATCTCATTCTTCTGCAAGTTTTTCCACCTAAATGTTTTCATTTCCCTTACCAGCGGCGGTCAATTTCCCTACCTTTCGCAGTCCAGGTTTGCATTCGCCCATTCACTGCCAACTCCTAGCATCCTCACCCCCTGCTCCGCCCCCGCCCCTCCCAATGCCGCTCGTGTCCTGTGTAACGGCGCGCCCGTGCTATTTGTCGTCCCCTAATAAGACGGCTGGGGCGACACCCACTCTTTCTGCGCGACCCCTCGCTTGGCCTTCGCCCGAGGTGGAGAGTCGGCAGGCCCGCACAGTGTTCAGGACGGGTAAACCCGTGTGCATAGGCGCTTTCGTGGAATATTGGCCCGCAGTTTTGCCCGCCTTTGGAATATGGACCACCTTTGTTTTGAAGGGACGCTCGAAGAGTTAACTTTAGACGAAGCATTATTGAAGAAGGATATGACGGATGCGTAATGTTTCCCGCAATTCTTCTACGAAATATAATAAGATTTTCCGCCAAACGGTTACGAAATCATGGAAGAAAAAATTACGATTTACATTCGTATTGTAAAGTTACTACAATTGTATATCGATGCGGGCATAATTGAGGGATTCATCAGGAAGTATTATTTTTTTAATTTTATTTTGGAAGAGATTTAGCACACTTCTTCCTTCCTTAGCTACGACCCTGTGATATATATATATAAGCTGGCAGATTTATTTTTGTAGGTCGCAACTGCCTGGGTAATCATTATTGTTTCAATATATACCCGAACTTAATCGTACATGACGTACATTGTCGGTTGAAAGTGGTCACAGCTTGCATTTTTATCACTTAGTCTCTAAAAAACCTATTTAGAAAAGGTGCATATTTTTTGATCAAACAATTGTGAAGTTTCAGCAATTAAAAAATTATATAAAATTATCCATACTATGACAAATAATCCTCCTTCAATCCTCCAATATTCTTCTAAAGAAATTACAAATTACTTATACATCAGTAAGAGAAAATTCTACTTCGTTTAGATTTATTACCAGAAAATCTACATAATAATTTTCAATAAATCTAACTTTTAAAAAAACATTTTTCTTTGAACATTAGCTGGTAATAGACCCCTTCACCCTAAAGTGTCTCGAACCATACGATATTCTGCGACGGAAACAGTGACAAATTGACATTTGGTCAGCTGAAATAGAGTTACCCAACCTGGAGCTTAAATTTAAATAATTATGACTTGAGGAAGCACCAGATAGGACAATCGTGTCGGTCCCTGGCGCCAAATATGGAAGTTAAATATTGTTGGTTCTAAATTTGTCCAACAATACAGATCAGGTCGGAGATGAGATATCGAACAGTTTTTGTAGAGTCCGGGCATTAGACAACATATTCAGAACAGAAATTAGAAACTATTATATCAAGCATAGTTTCAAGTTGTTTAATTCAGCAAAAAGCTTGTTCTACCGCATTTCAGGTATCTTCAATGCAATCTTTAACTAACTATGTAGTTTATAATCAAACTACACCTGATATTTATTTATCTAATGCCGAAATCTCATATATCCCTCACCACTTTCTACATCGTCGTTAGTTAAAGCCGGCGTCGTTAGCCGAAATTTGTTTACTGCACTTCGTGAAGTCACGGAGGTTAAGCGAATTCGAGAATCGTGGGTTCCTGGTTGGGTGACCGGCTAGGAACCCCCGGCGTCAAATTTCGTCGAGCCCCTAGCTGAAGGGATAAAAGGCACTGACTGACGAGACTTGACAAAGAGAGTAAAGGAGGATTACTCCACACAATCGTTCAACGCCCAACAAGGGTTTAAGAGACGCGTTTCGTCGATGGCGAAGCACTTTATGGAAGCTTTTGACCGTCCGTGCGCTATTGCGTATTGTGGCCCACTGCAGGCCGCGCCACCCGCCTTTTTTCTCCGCGCCCTGCCTCCGGGCACCGCAGCGACCGCCGCCATGGCGAAATGTTTTCGCATCTCTCCGGAGATTGAAAATTTATTTGGTTTGACTTGAAAAGCTTTGTAAACTGTCATGGTTTTTAATATTACTAATTAAACTTTCAATCACAGGCTTCGTTTGCGTTAAGTTCGGAGATGAAGGCAAACAATGAGCGAATAAGTATCTGTGGCGGAATTTTAACCGATAGAAAGGAAATGTTTTATTAGCACGGAGACATCTGCCTAGTTAATATTCAAAGTAAATTCGTTGGTTTTGTAATATATTGCATCTTGGGTAAGTAATTAAAATGTTAAAATTGCTTTAGATTACTTTAATAGATTATTCACTTGTTAAAGTACAAAACAATGTTTTGAAAATATGAAACGGTAATAATTATTTGGATGTTGGTGAGCAAATTATCATATTTAATTCTGTTTAATCGAAAAAAATATCAAGTGCCATTTTATTTACTGTCAATTTGTATTTGTTCTTTGGTTGAATTTCTTCGAAATAAGGAATATTTTTCTTGTTATGACAACGTAAAATTTTCATTTAACTTTAGATAGCATTACGCTCCGGACGTTTTCATGGTGTAGAACTTCCTCTTGCGGAAATAAATGTAATTAATTTCTTGGGACGAGAATTGCGCTAGGCTTTCGTTGCAGCAGCAGTCATGGAAAGTCCACCATTAAAAGAGGAATGAGATAATGAATAACTTGCACTGAAGGAAGTCAAGGACAGGAAAAGCGTTGTCAAATCATCGTTTTCCTTTAAACATTAAGTCATTGTTGAAATAATTTATTGTAGATTTTAGTGATCAAATACCCATTTCTTCACAGTTAACGATGCAATCGTAAAGACGTACTATAATGATTCAATTAAACAAGTCTGTATTTTGTACTCTGAGACGCTACCCGTATTATTGCAATATAAAATCCTCTGTTATTTGTTGGATTTATTTCCATGATGAATTGTTACGTCCTCAATCGTAAAAACAAATTGATTGCTTAGCTTTGATGCTTGTTTGAGCCAACGTAATAATACAATGATTCTTAATTTATCTAAAACAAAATATACAGCTATTAAAAAACATTTTTAAGCTCACTTTTAAAAATTAATGATTTCCTTTAGAAATGTTGCATTTTAATGTGTGTTTTAGTGATTTAAAATGGGTAACTATGGTTTGTGTGAATCACACGAAGCAGTCTAGTAATAGTATTTTGCAAACACACGTTTAGTACAAAATTGATGAAAGGGAGGGAATAATTCACAATGATCTTGCAATACAACTGTTTGCGGAGACACGTCAGTCTCCTGTCCTGAAGTGTTTTCCAAACCTTAAAACGGACTGGTCTGAAGACACAATTTTTCTTCCTGTCCTCCTTGGAGGCCGTCATTCGTCAGCGCAACGCGGACGCGATTTCCTTCTCCTCCTTCGGGCACGTGACGAGACTCGGTCGGAAGAACGGGTCCATTCGGCGTGAGGCGCCCCGACACCTCGTCACCGGTTGCAGGTGGGGGCGAGGACGCTAGCACGGAGGAGGACGGAGGGGGGACGGGCGCGGCAGCGAGGACAAACGAGGCGGGGATGAAGGGAAGGGTGGGAACGGGAGTACGGCCTCTGGGGGTGTTGGGGAGGGGTCAGGCGGCGTTAGGAGCGGGGTTCTAGTCCTGCTTGCTGTGGAGGTTAGGGAAGAGATGGGTGAGGAGTAGGGCGGGCGTCGGAGCACGGACGGGAAGAAGAGGCTGAGGCGGGAGTGGGCGGATGGAGGTGGGGGCGGGGTCGGAGAGGCGACGCAGAGGCCTCTGCCCTGGCGGGCGACATCAGACCGACGCGTCCGCGATGATAGATGATGCTTAATGAGCCTGTTGACAGCAGGTGCACCTCCGGTATCGAACCCGAGGCCTCAGTGGGCGCGTGCTGCCCCCGTGGCCGATGCTAATTTAGCAAAGGTGCCGCCCCGCCGCCGGAGCGCGAGTGTCACGGGGGCAGCGGGTCTGCGGGCCGACGGGCGCGAGGGACGGGCAGAGGTAGAAACGGTATTCCACTGGAAGACTTTTCACAAGACACAGTGAAATATCTGTAATCTATAATACCTTTCCATTTGTTTGACATTGTCCGTGCAGATGTATGGATGATTTCAAGTAATATTTGTATATGATGATTGTGGATAATTTATGACTTCGTTAAGTAAGCTTGTAATATCAAAGCATTTTATGGAATCATACGCACTTCATAGAAATTTCGTTAAGGTAATTGTAATAGCAATGTTACCTTCGCGCCGGTGTAATTTCTTTTAGTTACAGAGTTTAATGTTTTGGTGCTCGTTTTGAAAATGAAAAATCGTCGCCATATTACACCTTTTGTCAATACAAATAATGTATCTCTCTCACGCGTACCACCCAATTGCGGGGTTCTTGGTACAGTCTTCGGTCGTTTCGTTTGCACGTGTTTCATTGTTTATTGTTGTTGATCAGTAGGTTGGGATCTCGCACTCAACATTTTAGAATGCAAGTAGTTAACGGTCGGTCCTAAACGCGAAACGAAACGCAATAGGTGTTCTCGTGTTGGTCACAATATGTCAGCCTCCATTTTGTGCGACTGCAGTGAGCGTCACAATAACTCGCCAGTTATTGCTTCCGGCGCGCGAATTGAATATGAATGACGACCCCTGAGTGGCGTTGGACATATGCGAGAGGGAGGGCGGGGGTGGGGCGGGGCTCGTGGGGACATTTCGCGAGGACGCTGTTACGGAATGAGGTCGCCCACTAAGCGGTGAGGACGGGGTGGAGGGCGCCCCGGGGCGACACGCGACAGGTGGGGGCTTCTGACCTCGATGCGAACACAAACGTCAGGGGCAGGCCTAAGGATGACAATTTAATGAAATGAAGAAGCATCACTGTTGTCAGGCAGTTCGGAATGCTGTTCATGTGGACTGATGAAAAACATTCGATTTGGATGGTGTCGTCCCCTCTTTCAATTTTCTGCAATTCAAACTCAAAAAATTTGGTACAGCTTAGAATTTAGGCACACACTTATCGGAACTATAATTTCTGTTGAAATATAGTTTATGTCAATTGTTAGTGATGGGTATATTAATTTAATTTAGAACAAATATTGATTCTCGCCAAATGTTGATTTCAGATGTAATATTAGGGACAAGTAAGATGGAGGTAAATCGATAAACTAAGTTTTCGTTTGAGTTGTATTTCGTATGTTAATTCCTCGACTCTCTCGTCCGATAACTTTCAACTTGATTTGGAAATTACTGAAATGTTAAAGGCAGAAACGACTTGATGGTTGTAACCTTTACAATATTGATCATTGTAATGTGCAGTTTTTAACTCTAAGCCTTTCATTGGGCTGTTGTTTTCGTAGTAGCGATTTCATTCCTCCTATATTTTTGTTCACAAGCTGTTTATAGAAGCTAAATCTTGTAGTCTGGTCTAAGTTTAGAACTTTCATTATTATGGAAAAGATTTCTAGAGATGTAGCA
Source organism: Teleogryllus oceanicus (assembly GCA_964035755.1). NCBI lineage: Eukaryota > Metazoa > Arthropoda > Insecta > Orthoptera > Gryllidae > Teleogryllus > Teleogryllus oceanicus. The sequence goes on along the minus strand of CAXIVR010000008.1, from coordinate 67,202,746 downwards.
ATTTTAAACTATAGCGCTCGCGTGGTTTAACAGGCAAGAGTAAAATATTCCAGTTCTAAAACAAATTTTCCAAAATTCCAAAGGCCTGCACCACAAAACTCCGTCACCTGCCAAATAGTTCAAAGCCATGACAGCGCTATATCACTCGACTGTCCAAACTCTCGGCCACCTAGCCACAGAAGCCGATGGGTCGTGGTGGATGTGTCGGCCCTTCGCCCTGTTTGGGATCCGGGATATCAAGAGTGAAGAGCGAGTGGCGGATCTCCTGTTGCGCCCTCTACCACCTCAATCCCTCTTCTCCCACGCACAAGCGGCAGGGCGAGGCGCACAGTGAGCCGCAAGCAGTCAAGTGAGGCCTATAGTAATATAAGTGAGAAATGCGGGGAAAGTACTTAAAAATTTCAGACTTTTGGGAAGTAAAAAGGAGAAATAAATTATTTTCGGAAGAGAGCTGCCACGTATTTGAAATAGCCCGGTTATGAAGGCAAACAGTACGTTAACGGATGTGTAATAAATACCCCTAACTTGCACTCATATACTGATAATGGCTTAATTGTCTAGATTATGATCTGTCTAAATGAAAAAGAAATCATTTCTCTCAATTTTGATGTGTTTGTGATGGTTTTATGTGTTTGTAGAGTTACAATTACGTTATTGAAAAAATCATAGCTTCAGTCAAAATAGTTGCAACATATAAAATTTTGGATGTTAATTTGAAACATTTTAGTTTATGGAAAGATCATTAATTTCGTTACAAAATATATTTAAACTTTTGGGTCCTTGATTCTAAACAATGGAGACAATGTTGGGGCAGTTAAATATTAGATTTGATGAATGATTTTGAACAGAACTCCGCTGGTTAGAGTGGAAAACCTGCTAGCAGACGTGTTGGTTCCGAGATGATATGCACTACATTTACGGGACTAGTGACCTAAATCCTTGACGCACCGGAATCAATAGTCACTCACTCGCTTACTGATTTATTGTGCGTCGCTTTTTAGGAGTGCCGGACTCTTTAGCCCTCCCCTCCGCCCACTGTGCGGTGTTCCCCAAGGATACGATTCGTTATTTAACGAGGGCTTTGCGTGCGGCCGCCCCGCCGCCTCGTTTGTTCTCATTAAGATCTCGCACTCTCCAATTAAACCTACTGCTTCTGAATGGCCGACTCCAATCCAGCGCCTGCTCCTGTTTCCGGTTTATAAGGCACAATTTAATTGCCACATTTACTTTTCCGCCCTGGGGTTCGCCTCTCACGTAATTGTTGGGTACAATGATTCCGAATGTTGTTATTACCGAATGTTGACAAGAATTTTGTTAGAATTTCCACAATTTTCAAGTTTATATTTTTAGTCATATTTTCCTGGTAGATGTGAATGAGCGTAGAGAAGATGAAATGCGGGGAATACGGTTCTACGGATCGCAGCGTCACGCAGATGTTTCTTGGCTCCCTTCCTCTAATATAGAATTAAGCACCATGAACTCATGACTGACACATGTTTCTCGAACTGTGTATAATTCTTCTTCTTCTTCTTCTTCTTCTTCTTCTTCTTCTTCTCTACTTTAAGGATAGGTCTCTGACCTGTTCCGGCTTCTAAGAATTCCATATTTTTAGTGGTCTACCTAGGTCTCTCATGACTTGAGGTCTATACTTACATGCCCACTTTGGAATGCGAGTCTCTTCATTCTTTGCACGTGTTCTAATCACTCCTGTCTGTAACATTGTACCTTGTCATTGATTGCTTGAGCGTTTAATTCTTTTCGAATTTCCTCATTTCTGAGTTTGTTTGGTCTGGTACATATTATTACAGATCTCAATAATTTCATTTCTGCAGACTATAATGCCTCTTTATCTTTCTCCCCCAGAGTCCAGCATTCACGTCCGAACAGAGCCGGGACATCCATTACTTTATATATTCTCATTAGAGTATCTTTGCGTGTTTTATCTTTAAGTGTTTGCTGAATGTTTCCACATATATTCTGATATTTATGATTTTTAATGAATATCCACTTCTGTGAAGAAAGTTATGTTATAACTCAAATATTTGAAATGGCTGACTGGTTCCAGCATCGTATTTTCTAAAATTATTTTGGTCGAATAGAATGTTTTTCCACAAATGTCATTATTTTGGTCTTGGTTTTTGAAATCTTTAGATTATATCCTTTAACTGTGTATACACAGACCAATAAGAGATTACAAGCCACATACGCATGATGAGTAGATACCATGCTGCCTGCACCAGGTCTTATGTCTCAGACGAAGGATGGCACGACAATAGGCTCCGAAAGATGCTAAGTACGTAAAAGCAGTAATAAATCAAAATTGAATTATGATTATGTAAATTATTTAATTTCCTGTAGGTGTTTCTGCTTGAATATTTTGAATCGGTTTAAACACGTGCGAGTACGCATGACCGGCGAGCGATTCCCACTGTCGAGTGGAAGGTTACCAGAATGTCCTTCCCAAACAAAACTCTGGAATATTCGTATGATATATTTGAACAGTGGCAGACGCACGCAATAACTGTCTGGGTAATCCTCCCTAAAGGATAAGGGTAAAATAAATTACGGACTGGAATACACGCGCGGTGTTTCATTTGTTTTGTTGAATGCTTGTTTAATCACGTTCCTACACTCGATCTATTTTCGAAATCTGCACCAACGATTTTGTGCGCGAATTTTGGTCTGAATGCGACCAATAATTTGAGGGCTTTATTGATAGAAATCGGATGCTAACGAAAAGTAATAAAATGGAAGTGTCAGATAACGAGCTTCCCTCGTGTGAACAAGTACTTCACATCTACTTTGAGTCCGCGAATAAACGAATTCTGCACCTATGGAATTTCACCCACACATTCATTTCCACCATTTTTCATAGAAAATCAACATCATATATCAGAGTTAAAACATTAAGGGTATTTACAGAATCACTCGAATAGCTTGAATCAATTTACTTCATATTTTGATAAATTCATTAAATTGCATTACTACAAACAATAAAAGTTGCTTTCCATTTACCTATGCGTGAATTTTTAGTTACAAAAGCAATACGATTTATCGCTGATATCAAATGGCATTTGTCCCTCGGCTTATTACTGCATTTTAATAAAGAATTCACAGCAGAAATTGGATTTACAAATAATGGTGATGTGTTGCGCAGATGGTGACATTCAACAAACTCAAATGGAAATAATGCGCTCAGGCAAATGTCATGCCGCTCTCAGCAATAAAGGGGGTTCAGATTTAAATGAAATCTCGTATACTATCAGTGTATTGGAACTTTTGGTTAATCGCCACTAAACTGGGCGAACCAATACATTTCAGGAAATCAGAAATGGCGATTATTTCATTCAAATGTCCCGAAATATGAGAATCTATATTATTCCGGTAAAAAGATTTAAGGGATGAATATTATCTCAACAGTCGCTAACAAAAATTATTATTTTGTAATTCGTCAACATTCATGGTTTTTGGATTTCATTTCTCCAAATTTCTGAATACTGGGGGGAAATTTTATACCCGAAGTGAAGACAAATACATTTTTCTTTGAAGAAAAAAACCTTTGTTGAATGTTGATAGTATTATACTCGAATTTGAAGACAAATACTCCACTTAATAGCTTAAATGAGAAAAAAAACAAACAAAAAACAATTCAACAAAAAAAGACAAGAGTTTAAAGAAAAACATCATTTGTGAGATGGTTTGAAATAACTCAAATCATAGCATAAAATGACATTCATATCTCTGTAAAAGATTGAATGTAATGAACATTTTTTAAAATAATTTTATTAATAGACTTTAGATTGTGAACTTCAATTAGTAACTCTAATTTCAAAGAAAAATCACCAGAAAAAAATATGTGAGATTTACTATTCATCACACCCTGGTTCCAATTTCTATGATGACAAAATCTTCAAAAAGCGATTGAACAAACAATCCAAAAGTACATAATGACCTGCTGTCAGAGAAGAAATAGTTTGTTAGAGTATCTTTTATCAGAAAATATTAACCAATGCAAAATATTGTTACACTAAAGTAGCATACATGGAGTATTTAGCGGGTATTTGCATGTTAAAACCTTTATTTATGTTTTGAATAATAAAGATTTTAATAAAGATCTTAATAAAGACTTTTAATAAATATTTGAACATATTACAGTAGCTTGGTGCATCCATTTCAGGCACAGAGAGGTACTAAAAAGTATCGATTAAAATAATTTGGTAATAATTTTTATTACCAAATTAATTTAATTATTTTGGATGCATAGATGCCGGAAAGAGAGTTTAGTATTTCTAGCGTTTTACCGATGCATTTGTGAAAGTAGTTCCATGGACTCTAGAAAATAGAGTATGCTACGTTTCAAGCATGAAAAGAGATTTACGTACGATAGCTGGAAAATTAGAAGTACATAATCTGCTATATAATTATTAAAATGTTTCGCAACGCCTGGAAATAATATGAGAAAGTCTGTGATATGCTATTACATCCCATTAGGATTTGTACAAGTGGTGAAGAAAGAGAGAGACAATAAGAGAAGTCGAGGAAGTGAAGCAAGGGTTAGAAAACTTCACAAGAACACTGCGGAATGAGAAAAACTTTTTTAAAGTGAAATATCGCCCCAAGATGAACGCTTAAACAGGAACTCTAAGAACTGTGAATGATTGGGTGGTCACTTAAAGAAGAGAATATTTACACGGATCTTAAGGTAAAAAAATTGGTTCCACGAAGCAATAGCCGTTCTTGAGGGGACCGCTTAGTAGAGGTTGGTGAACAGATTTTATTGTAGTATTCAAAATCTTACATTTTCTCCAAATCATTACAATTTTGGAATTTTGCCTTTTGCAAGACTAATGCGAAGAAAACGTTTGACGTGAGGTGCATCTCTTCGTTTGTTTATTTTTTTCAAACAATTCGGTACCTATTGTGTCATTCAGCGACATTGTCAGAGCGAGCTTGTCTATGTCCCTCCTTTTCCGTAATGTTCCTTTGAATGTCGACGTTTTGTGGGTAATTTGCAACGACAAAAAACTTTGAAGGGGAACAGTCTTGATACCATTTTGGCCACTTACTGTATTTCTTTCGCCATTAGAGGCGAGAGAATACTACAACAAAACCGCCATGTCGTTCCGGAACACTTGTGGCTCTGTCGGAGACCTTTCGGCACTACCAACCTGCTCAGGGTTCGCAGAGTTCGTAAAGTTGACGTATCAGCAAACGCCGCAATTGCGGGTTCCCCGGCGAGGCCTCTGGGCGACATTGTCAGAGTGAGCTTGTCTATGTCCCTCATTTTGCTTCGTGTTCCTTTGGAATGTCGACGTTTTGTGGGTCATTTGCAACGACAAAAACGATGAAAAGGACAGTCTTGATACTATTTTAGCCACTTACTGTATTTTTTTCGCCATTACAGACAAGAGAATACTAAATACAACCACCATGTCGTTCCGGAACACTTGTGGCTCTATCGGAGACCTTCGGGCATTGCCAACCTGCTGAGGGTGTCGCGCGGAGTTGGTGGAGTTTACGCAGCAGCAAACGGGGCCATTGCGGGTTCGCCGGCGAGGCCTCTGGGCGCGGAGCGCGTGAGACAAATGAAGGCACGTTCCACGTGTCCGCTCCATTTCCGCAATGGCGCACGTCCGCGCAACTCGCGAGGCGAGACTTAGGAGATTCGTCTGGGGAAATGGGGTAATTTACGCTGAGGACGCCACGGCCGGCAGGCTCGCTCCTCAATTCCCTCCCGAGAGTTCTGGAATCGCCGTTTAAAAAATACGTCGATGTGCGGAGTGCGGCTGAAGTGTAGTTGACAGCCCAGCGCTGGCGGATCCATGGGGGGCCATGCCCCCTCCCCGAAAAGCCTAGAGTTTTCGTTTACTTTTCTTTATCTGGCAAAATTATTTGAGTATTTATGTTAGAATTACGTAATTATTTAAACAATAATATTGTATAGTATATGTACAATATATAAATAATATTCAATGTAACAACAAATGTGTTTATTATTTACCAAAAATATACGATACCTTCCTCCCCAATGATTGCCTGGATCCGCCCCTGCTGACCAGGCCGTTCGCCTTCCACTCTTGAACCCGGATTTCATTACGCGGTCGATCCATTTCATATTTGTGAGGGATAATACGAATTTGAGTGTGATTATTCTTTTTACTTCACGGCCCTATTTCCTTCATTTATGATTCATTACTGGTTATTTTATTAAGACGATTCAATTCATGTAATGCAGAAAAGACAGGTTTATTATTAAGATTTTGCCTACCAGAGGGGAGTGTCCTATTTGGGAACAATGCTACTTTACTGAATTGTAAAAAATGTACAACTCTAAAATAATATTAATTAAAAGCAAACGGGATGTATATAAAGGACTTCATTTGTCCTTTGTTGTTGTCAAATTAAACTAAAAAGAAATTATAAATGTTGCTGTACTTTTAGTGCAAGATTCCGGGTTATTGATCTAAGAGTTAAAGGTATACGTGATTTCAATATCCATCAACATTTGTTTCACCCTTTGAAACATTATTACATCTTAAACCTTGCCTCTTTGATATACCTCTGTAAATAGCATTCACTATTGCTACGCAACTCAGTTAACCGTACAGCTTTGTTCTTGAAGACAATCTTAGTTATCTTGCAACATAAATAACTATAAAATATCATTTTATTGAACAAGAGAGTCAACAGGACGACCATATACGTAGACCCGAACAATGATTTGTCGTGTTATTTATGCAATATTTTTTTTATTAGAGTTATAGTATACAAAAGGAATCATTTTTATAGTACTCGTGCATACCTCCACAGCTATTTGGATGAGCCTTACTTCAACCCTGCATTCCACATAATGGAGTATTTAATTTTAATAGTTGTTTTATTAAAAATTTAATATCAGTCGATGATGAATTGCGATTGATTAATTCAAAAAAACCCATTTCACTTTCGGAAATATTTAGATTCTTCTTTTCGCATTATTGAAATGTATTTTTCAGGAATCTCCGTTATTTGCAATAAACTGAAATTATTTGACGTCCTCTACTGCGAAGGTCCCGGTATTTCTGCAGCATACAAAGAGATGTTTATTTTTGTGCAAAAAAAGTCTCCATGTGTGCTTACACATGAATGTTCATCTCCCCAATCCAGTAATACCTCTTGCATCTACCCCATCTGGCTCTATTACACTCCATCGGATCAATTAAAATAATGCGATTTTCGATACAGTTTACGTATCACGCTTAACGCGCTAATCTAGAGTGGAATTCATCGATAGAGGCTATTCCATTGTATTTATTTTTTCATTTGGAAGTAATGAAACGTCGTTAGTTCGTATCGATTTCGTCCTGCTAATTCTGTTTACTATTCTATACTTTTTGTATACCATATCTTTCGCAAAAATACTTGGAAAACGGGGTGTAATTTCCTAGAAAGAAGGGACATCTTTAAGCCATTTGAACGGATATATATTTCTTAATGCTCTTTAAGTCATAAGACTTACGAAATTAAAATGTTAGCACTACTATAAATGCGTAGTGTAAAAATATTGATAACGGGGCAGTATAGTTTAGATTTTATAATGAGCTGATTGTTTATTATCCATAATGTGGATGTAAAGAATTATTAGAACTCGATATATTGAAGAAGAAAATATTATTTTAGGCTTGAATCGAAATAAGCGTTTTCTCTAAGTAGAACGCACAGTGTAATAAACTGGACGAAAATAAAAGTTGAGATTGAACCAATAGTTTTTGATAATGAATGTCTATAAATATTAGAATTGCACGAATATCTTCAATATTTTCTTGCGACATTCTTACGACTATTTTGTCATGATAATAGTAAGCTTCTAATTTTAATGACCAACGATTGCAAAGAATTAAGAACTCGTTCGCGAGTCTGATCAGCAGTGTTGCTCTGAAATTTCGAAGTTTATACAATGGCAATATTTCCCATAACGTTATGCCTTATACTACATAAAAGTAGATCAAGAATGAGTAAAACAGTACGGTTTAATTAATTTAAAAAGTTTTAAAGCTTAACAAGCTTCTGACATAATTACTTCGTAATCTCTAGATTATAATGAACTAAGATGAGTAAATTATACTATAAATTAATGTTAAATGCCAAGATGCCATGAATAAACTAGCACAGCCTTCCGCCACGCAAAAATCATCCGTGAAGCAGCATCCGCGGTAAACCATGACTTTCCTCTGGCAGGAGAAGCAGAGTCTGCGAGTAAATAATGGAAGCGGGCGCATAGGCGGCCAGGGCTGCACGCGTCGCGATGCGCGGACGGGTGACGTGGCGGACAGGAAACAGCGGACGGCGGCGGGGAGGGCAGAGCGGGGACGACTGGCGCACGGCGGAGCAGGCGATGCGGCGGGGGGGGGGGAGCGGGCGGAGAGGGGGCGGGGGGGGGAACGACGATGAAAGAGATGCGGAGGGCGGGATGGGCTGCGATGAAATGAAAGGCATGGCATGGGATGGGATGGGGCGGGGCGAGGCGGGACGGACGGTTGGTTTGGGATGGGAGGGATGGGGGTGAGGTGGGGTGAGGTGAGGTGGGAGGGGATGGGTTGGGATGGGACGGTTGGGGTGTGGGTGGGTGGGTGGGATGGGTGGGATGGGATGGGGTGGGAGGTGTGAAGATGGGAAAAATGGAGAAATGGGTGGGTAAGGGAAGAGCGGCGGCCAGTGTGAAATGGAGCTTGGGTGAGCGGGGAATGGGGGCGAGACAAAAGAGAAGGGCCAGGAATGTAATTGGCGAGGTGAAGGAAGACCTGGAAAGGAGGGCGGTGGAGAGGGGGAGCAGCAGGAAGGGGCAGCCCCTCTCTCTGAGTGCATCGCAGCAGCTGGTGCGGGGCGGTGCACATCAGGCAGCTTAAAGGTTGGATTTCAGTTTGAAGCCGACGTGGATGTTTCCTTGTTCTGATTTTCCTGGTTATCGGTCGTTCGCCTGGGAGCCAGTAATCTCTCTGATCGTTTTCGCATGTTTGAATTCCCTTTCCTCCCATCAGTTTGTTCGATGTCAATTTCGGATGACATTTTCCTGTATTGTGATTTTCATGCATTTTGAATTTATTCAACGATGCATAAAGGGCATGTAATGGAATTTTAGTGGAATGGTATCTTTTGCAGGTAGAATCAAATGCGGAAGCAAGAGAACTGATATGACCTTGAAGCATTTCTAGAAACTCGCAATATCGATAAACAATTCTTACAGTAAAAATATTTCTTATTAAAATGGTAATATTCTCAGTTTCATGACATTTAGGAACTAAAATAATAGAAATATATAAGTAACGACAAAATTTTTGGAGGAAAATATTTAGCTATTTGCTGATACATACCATAAAATCGTGTTTGGAATTTGAGTGATTACAGACATGCCAACTAAACAACATTCAGGGAAAATGGAGGGGACTGCTGGGGAACATTTCATTTGCACTAAAATTCGCTACCTACTGATTACAATGATGAAGTAAATTTGTCATTGGAAAATATTTAGATTAGAGTTCCTGAAATTTCCAATTAACTGTCAAATATGTGTTTTATTTCCTAAAATTGTAAGGATTAGAGGCAATATTGCTATTTGCGGCAGTGGTACAACTCTCAAAGTTCATTATTATCTAAACTAAAAATAAGTTGCTAACCAGCATAGTTTTAATCGACAATAGTGTTTGAACATCGCAATCTAGGGTTGTTTTAGGATATTCGTTGAGAGAAAAACAATTTTTTCTTAGATGGTTTGAAAGGTTTTGAGAAAAAATAGAAGCTTTTGAAGTATTGTTGTGTTTACATACATATGCTGTATACAAAGCTGACTGTACGTACACATTGTCGAGACTGCAGTTAGTCAATTGTTACAAATACGCCAATGAAATGAAAGTTATTTTGTTCTTTTATGCAAAGAGTAATGAATTTGAAAGTTTGAAATTCCCAACACATGGGTTAATTTTTACCGGTGTGTTTTAGTTAAGAAGTTTGTTTATACATGATAACATTAAAACAAAATTGTTAAACAACCTAACATTGAGCAAAAGGGTAATTGTGGCAACGCCGATTTCATAAGATTTTGAAGACATTTATTTTGTTAAAAAATAAAAACTATCAAGATTGTGCATCAGTTATAGAAAATGTTGACATGCACTTGGTTTGTAAATACATATAAGTGTGGATGTTTTCATTTTGTACTTGTGGTAGAGGCGATGAGAGCAAACTACGATCTCTAAACTTCTACGATCTTATGATATTCAGTAATTAAGTTAAGAATCTATTATTAAAAATATTAGGATAAAGCCAAATACCAGCTTTCTCAACGTCATTTCTGCGATTGACCCTAGAAGATGATGTAATCAAAAATCACAGTGAGCATCATTATTTGTTTGTCAAACCCGACTATCATAGGTAGTATCGAGAAACGCTCAATCGTCTTGACGCAACGCGTCTCCAAGCCCCTTAAGGGGCGTTGAGTGCATTCTTTGGAGTAATCCTCCGTTAATTACTAATACTCCGTAATTACTATACTAGTCAAGTCTCGTCACGTCGCAGTCAGTCAGTGCCTTTTATCCTTCGGCCAGGGCTCGACGACGTTAGATCCCGGGTTCCTGGCCGGTCACTCACCCAAGAACCCGCGAGTCTCGAATTCGTTTAATCTTCGTGACTTCACGGAGCGTAGTAAACGAATTCGGCTAGCGCCGTCAACAGAGGACCAGCAGCCAAGGTTTTGACAGGAAAGAACCAGGAATGCTATAATGGGCGGGACGTTCGCCAAATTCGGGAAAGACGTAGACTCTCTGAAAGAAAATGTAATTTGCAGAATTCCGCCCAACGGTAGGAGTCATTGTTTACTGAATTATTTACCTTTTCACTGATTCATCAATCACCTACATTTTCCGAAAAACTAAAAAAAATGATGTCTTATGAAATTCACAAATACTTTTGATCGTGCAGCTATTCTGAAATGATACCCAGCAGTCAAGTCTCAAATCTCTTCAGGTTTATCCGCTCATTCTTGTGACGAAATTGGGCGCATTTTTATTCTTCTGGTGACTGTTTTTCTTAGTACACATCTGTCAACCGTGAAGGGAAATGGAGCTCTGTGGTCTTTATATAACACGCGCCTCCCATTAGGCAGGGTGTGGCACGCCCCGCCACACCCCCGCCCCGCCGCTCCGCCGCTCCACGCCTCGGCGGGCGTCGAGTGGAATCTTGTGTACTCGCATGCCACACTCCACCGGCCACAGCCTCTTGCACACCACGCCACGCCCCGCTCCGCCCCGCGTCGCGTCTGGAAAGTTTACGCTGGATGCCTTTACACAGAGGACCTCAAACGAGCGTGTTCCAACATAAGGTTTACCGTTGCGCTTCAACGAAGGATTGTTTTAAGCGCGTGTGAGTCGCGCTTGAATAGTGCAGGAAAGGCAGAGGCAACCGATTTTCGGTGGGGTTGGGGGATCGACTCCCGCGTAAGGCGTGATAACGATTTCTTTGTGAATGCAGTGTAAATGACGAAGACAATAATGCCTCCTCTAAATCGTCTCCTGTAAATGAAACGTCTCCTGCAAATCATCATTCATCGGTTCGTACTGTTGGTCAGGAGATATATTAATCAAATATCTGTATTGGGTCATCAACGACCCACTAATATTTCGTAATATATTAATAATAATGTGACGTTTTCAGTGTCAAAACATTGGCTGTTTGCCTAACCATTTGAAGTAAGAGTATTAACATTACTTCGAAAATAATGATAAAAATACAGATTTTCGAAGCCATAATATTTCGTACCAACCTTTCGTACCAGACCTATCTGCAAAATAATGAGGACAGAAATTTACTTTTATTTCTGGGTAGTTCTTCAAATTAGGAACTATGTCAATGTACATTTTAAGCCGTAGAGTAAAGGAATAAAACGCCAATCAGTTCGACGGCTTATTAAGTGGACATTATCAAATTCAATAAACTAAAATTTAATAGAAAGAATAGACACCTTGGAAGCACGGGAAAAACTCGAATTTTACTTGTACGTGTTGGGAACTTTATAGCAATTTCTCGATTTGACCTTTGTTCATCACGTTTATTATTACATATGTTAAAAGGTATTTTTTTCTAAAAAAAATCAACATGATTAGTGTTAAAAATTACTTATTTGCATTACATACCATATTCTGCGCGATTTTTTTCAATTTTTTTCTCGAAATAATTCATAGATATTACAACTTAAGTATTTATTATATTGATTTAAATAAGTTTTGACATAGATCATTTGTTGATAAAGATTTGCAATCATTTTCGTCTTTGAAAATAAAAAGTTTCATTTAAAACTTCTCTTGAAATCATATTGTATCTTTTTTTTTTTTTATTTATTTATTCTCTCATATTTATACTCAAAATTTGCCTATGAAAATCTTTATAGAACTACTACCTTCCTTTTTAATATAAAAAATATTCATATACGTGTGCCTTCAATGTTCGTGCACAGATTTCTCTTCTCCCCAAGGCACGTCACACACACACACACACATACATGCACAGATTTCACTTATGCACATGGTACACACATAGAGTTTTTAACTGTTTTTGACGTAAGAATAAATAAATAAATGTCTTCTTCCTTTAGTCTGTAGCTAGGGCCAAAAGTTACGACAAGCGCCTTACGCCACGAAAATAAACTTTCATACCCGAAGATATAAAAAAACATACTTGGCAATCCTGAAGGTTGGACTGCTTGTAAATCAACGCTCTTACCCATTGAATTTTAACCTCTATGAAGATATTGGTCTTACATTTGAACCTATAGTCACCAAAGATGAAACGGGAGTCTTCGGAAAGTGGCAAATGGTTTATTAAAGGCCCGTTGAAAGGTGTCCAATTGTCTGCGCTGTTTCTGGCGTTCAGTATTTTCCGAGTGGCACGCGGTCGCCATCGATTGGGAAGGGGCGCGTGGCAGTGTCGTCGGGAGATTTAGCGCGGCAGTAATTTACACCGTCGCCACGGCCTGATATCTAGCGTCTCGCTGCGATCCCCCCGGCCCCAGCTCGTGTTAACTCCTCGACCACCACCGTCACCACAGCACTGCTGCCGCCACCTTCTCGGAGCGCCTCCCCACCACCATCTGTGTTGCCTTTGGCACCGTTAGTCTACCGCACCACCATTGCCATCGCAATGTCATTGCCATCTCATCACTGTCAACTGATGCCACTGCAGGGAGATCCTAGGTTCGAGTCCTGACGGCGGACGGATTTTCGACACTAGCTTTTCAGCTAGGTCGAATTCAGTCGCTGTCTGGAGGAGAATTCTAGCGGCCGGCTGCTCTGATCAGTAGTTTTCCCTGGTTTCTCCGATCAACACCAGGCGAATGCCGGAGCAGTACCCTACCAAACGGGCCACGGACCGCGCGCGATCTGTCCGTCCCCTTCCTTGTCCTATCCTCTCCCCCTTACACGAACACATACACTAACATGCACTACACTACCACATATTCCGGGAGAACGGTCGGGAGCTTAGAGCTTGACCCGGCTGGGGCGGTGCCCCGCTGGTGGGAGAGTCCGGGTTAGGGGGAAACCCCACTAGCCGACGGTAGGTCGGTGCCGGATCTCACCATCCAGCGAGGAAAATCACCGCCATCTCCCGAGAAAAGAACATTCACTACACTAACGAGACTAATGACCGAAGCAGTTGACGCGCTCGGAAATACGAAAAAATCAATCAATCAATCTATCACTGTCCCCATCTCCATCGCCATTGCCATCGCAATCGGTACAATTTCCATCGTCATAACCATCATTATCCCAACCGCTGCAATCATGTCCTCTCCTATCACCACCGTCACCAAGGCACCTTTTCCTCTGCCGCCTCAACTGCTTATTGTACTGCCAGCACAACTTCTGCCGCCGGTGACACCGTCACCTACGCCACTTGCATCACACTTTATTTCAATGTACTCCTTCATCACCGCAATCCAGTACACCTTGCTACCATCGCCACCTACAACATCACTGCCTCTGAAGTATCTTACACCTTCTGAAACACACGTAATCCACAACCACCACATCACCACCACCATCATTACGACCACCCAGCACCATCGATTCGTATTTCCATCACGGGCTCCTTGACCCCCTACCGTTGGTACAAATGCTACACCAACCACTTGCTCCTTCCCTTCCTGCTGTCATCGCCACCAACTCTGCCTTTTCCACCGCTTCTCCAACCCCACATGCGGCCTCCTCCACCAGCGCTGTCCCCGTCGCTGCTGTTGGCGGCTGACTCCGGCGATGTCCCTCTCGAAGAATATACGACCGGTGTTGCGAGGCGGCGACGCGCGGGGCGCTGGCGAGGGCCATGGGCGCCCGCGCCAGCTGCGCAGGTAAGCCGGGCTAATGGCCGCCTACGGCCTCACAAGCGGGGGCAAAGGGGGGGGGGGGGAAAAAGGGTGGCGGGCTAGGGGTGGATGGGCTGAGCGAGGACGGAGCGGGACGGAGCGGGACGGAGCGGGACGGAGCGGGACGGAGCGGGACGGGAGCGGGACCGAGCGGGGACCGGCGGACGGAGCGGGGACGGAGCGGGGCGGAGCGGGACGAAGCAGGGATGGAGCGGGGCGGAGTGGGACGGGACGGAGCGGGAACGAGGTGGGAGCGGAGCGGGGCGGGGCAGAGCGAACCGGGACGGGTCGGAGCCGAGTGGGGGGAGAGGAGGCGGGGCTGGACTGATTAGGCGAGGGTGAGAGGAAATGGGTGGGGGGGCTAGACAGAGAGCGGGAAAAAGTGGGCGGGGCGGCGACCCCACTTGTTTGGAGGAAGGCGGCGGGCGGCATGTTTGCTCGGTCGCGACGGGATCGTCGTGGCAAATTAAGCGTGATTTATCGGCGGGCGCCCGCTGCCTCCGTCCGGCCGCGCGAGGCCGCTTCCCTATCTGCGCTGCCTGGTCGGGCTCCGCCGGCCAAGCGGTCGGCAAGCGCGCGGTAGAATACGACTTTGTGTTGGATTTTCGGCTTGCTGCTGGAATTGCCAGCGGCTGTTTTTAACGTTGGAATAGAGTTTCTGTGGATACTACGGCTGTGCAACTTCGTTTCGCTCTTCCTTCACGCAATCAAGCGGTTCACTAATTTGAGATCCATCTGGCTTATGTTCTTTTCACTCTACGGCAGTGGTACTAATGAATGACCACCACAAGTTATTCTTAATCTGAATAAAACGTTTGCCTTCAATATTCTACGTTCTTAAAAAAAAACTTTTTTCGGAATCATTCTTTATAGAGATACATTTTACACTTTACATTTTATACACATATAATATATTTTACAACTTATAAAATAAACTACGTAAAGATTCCAATAGTATTTGAACACCCCAAACAAATGAACTAATTTCACAATTCACTATTTTATATTTTATCTATTTTTCTGCTGATTTTTAGAAATAATGTCGTAATATAACTGCTCTTATTTTACGCGATAGCAATGTAATAATTCCATGATACCAGTTTATTCTCCATTAATTTTTTCAGGAATGTTAGCTTGAATATATCATCGTGAGATAACATTGTTATCATTTTTATTTCACTAGTAATGTTTTTATTTCGACAACTGCAAGAAATATACAAAAATGCCCATTAACCATTCTTCGCAAGTAATTTGCGAGTATTACAATTTTTATGCTTTTAAACTAATGGAAAAATGTCTATTGTGTCAAATGCGTTTCATTTAATAAACTCATTTCATGAGAACAGCGTTTTTACGAGTGTAATGTAAAAGCTGACAAATTGAAATGCACGACACTGAATTGTCGCTGAGTAATGCTATTGTCATGGCCGATTTTCTTTTTTTAATAATGTTTCCCAAAGTTGTAGTAAATAAGGTTAACATCTGCACATTGCATAGTTATGAACTACAAAATTTCCTTATAAAAGAGACACGAAGTATGTCCCAACACATGTGTATTGTATGTTGAAAAATATTTTAAGATTGAATATTAAAACGAGCTTCAAGACACAATACTAATAAAATTATGAATGTCCCCTACTTGTAAACTGATTACCTGATATCTACATATAATTTTAAGTTCTTAAAATGTGGATTGTGATTTCACATCTCTGCGTGATCTCGTATATAAACTATTTTAATGTTTAAATTTTATATAAACTTGAACGGATTTTAATTAAATGAAGCTTTAAGTTCTTTTACACTATGTATGAGTATCAAAAACATACAAATGAATTATACACACGGCATAACAAATAGCGCTATATATTTTTAAAGCGTATTAAATACTTTCTTTGAGCTACAATTATATATTTTCGTAAACATTAACTCATAACATAAACAGAACTGAAAACTGAACACTGAAAACTTATGTTTTAACTGTTGTGTTATGACATGGGTTACTCTTCAGAGAATACGAAATGCGCTCCCTGCAGAAATGTCACAAATTACAGGAAATGGATGATAAATGGCCACTCATAACCATGGTGAATAAATTGATTGTTTTGATTTTGAATTATTTCCTGCCCAAGATTGCCGATGAAAATATCCGATGCGTTACCACATTCTAATTAGCGTTTAGGCGGAAATAATTAAACATGTTTTTGTTTATGTCTTTTTACACTGATGCAAGTTAAAAAAGTTAAAAATGTTTTCGAAAGTTCAAATTTTATGTGCGTACAATTACAACTATCAAGAGGAAATTGGATACTTTTACCATAGGATATCAATAGAGCGTCATACTTATATTTGTATATTGGGCAATTGGCCTGTATCCACAATTGGCTAAGCACCGAAAAAACTACTCGAAAAACAGACATTGATTTCCTAAAAGGAGAACGCGCACCGATATATAAAAGAATCTCATTTAATACAGCAATAAATTAAATATGTGACTAGATGCAACGAGGAACACTCATATTTTAGTAATTTTCTGTTTGTGTGGCGGTGTGTGTTTTAAAGTTCCTTTTTTCAGTACAAGAAAGGCCAAAATCAAAAGTCGAACTTATCTGTGGATTTCACTATCCTTACATTGTCCTAAGATTTTTTTGTCATTTCAATGGTGTAAGAAAACCACCCATTCTGTAAAACTTTGAATTTCGACATTGGCTCTTGTTGCACCAAGCCACAGAAATATTTTTACTAAAACAGTCTCTACAAATACAGCAATACCATAGGTAACGCACAGTATAACAGTTTCTTATTCTCCAAGAATATAGCACAACGCGTGAATAGTAAATGTGTAAATTACGGGCAGCCTCTCCCTTGGAACCTTACTGTTGTATGACGTCAACATTGTCTTCAGCAGTGACGCACTAAGTATAACAATTCAGTCGGTACGTGTGGAATGAGAACAGGGGAAATAACAGAAATATTTGCATTTTTCAATCGAAATCGAAACGATTTCGTTTTCTTTCGAGTTCCTGAGTATCTAACAAAGACACAGACAGATCTCTCATGTCCGGGGGTTGCATAGTTTTCATTCACTCTCTGCGTGCTAATTGTAAATTAGCAATACGGATATAAATAGTTTTATGTATATTTTTTATTTTAAATCACATTTTAAAACAAGTTTGTAGTAAAGTAACGAATAAGAAAGGTATGTTGTTTTTCTCTATATTCCTCCTCTCTCCTCACTCTCTCTCTTCTCTTCTTTCTCTCTCTCCCGAGGAATAACTTATTTAGTTGCGTTTCAGGCTAAACGTAGCTTCAAATTCCTTTCCGTTTTCGTGTAATTCATCGGGGGAATAGAGACTTCAGATACTAACGTGTGTTCAAGGCAGAAACAATTCCGTGGAGTTACCACAAGTACTCGACTTGTAAAATACATGAAGTTAGAGTGGTGCATTTGTGATTCATGCCATTAAATTTTATGACTTAAACTGCTGCGGGAAGCCCCGGAGCTTAATGAGCTGTCAGAGAGAGACAGCGAAACCTTCCCCAACGATCGACCGCTCTGTCTGCGTAAACACTGCGGGCTCTATTGAGGTTCGAATGGGCGATGTGGTGGTTAGTGGTGACAGGAAGGCGATGCACACTTCGTAGCTGAACGGAACGGAAAACGTCTTTCGCTACGCGGGCGGGCGCTGAAACTGATTCACAACCCTGTACCCTCACCACACCCACCGACTGATACTGTCCAACTTCCCCTACCTTTATTTATTTAACGTTAAAACCTGTTAAGAACTGTGTATGACGTATGGGAAGAAGTCCAATGTTGAAAGTGGTGACGACAGACTTGTGTCAGTTAATGCTCTTAGAGCACGGTTATGCAACTCAATTCGAACGTCTATCAATTTCACTCTTTCTAGATATCTTGATGCAACCTCTTCCGTAATATTGCTACATAATCGTGTTAGTCGCCTACAATTATGTGCAAATTATTGTCATCGAAGTAGATTCCGGAATGTTACGCGAGTCTCTAGATATTTCTTGAAATGCATACGCGTCTGAAAATTCTATTCTCTCATGTAATGAACGATTCATCGAAAAGTGGCGATTATATATTCGCCGATCCGAAAGCAAACTTAAAACATCCTTGGCTGCTTCTTGATGAATTTCCACCGGTACTTCCATTTTAGCAACTAATATATGAATACAGAACCAAAGAGGTCTTTAAATATTTAATTACATTATTTGGAGACTTCTCATTTAGTACTTAAACTATGGGTCTTTTGTAGAATTTATTACCAATATATGTAACACCACAAAAAATACACAAGGAAAATATATAAATAAACGCTACATATCACAACGAATCGAACATTGGAATAGTGATTTCTGAGAACTTCATCTAAACAAACATCTCGCGCAAACAATCTATTACTGATATTACAGAGTGATTACCGAAGAGAATGGTTGGAGAATTCGATCCTACTTGAGATGCGATAAATGGAAGAAGAAACGAGATTGCATGGAGAGAGTGTAGAACACGATGGTGATAAAAACACAGGCTGTAGCACTGAGAGTACAGCGTATTGGCAGAGGAGTATGTATTGCCGTGAAATGGAGAACAAACGCATCAAAATACGTTTAGTGTGCAAATAAACGTACTCCATTATGTTCAGTTCTAGTTTTTCCAGACATACCTGAAATACTTGATTTTAGTGGATTGGTGGTGGTGCTATGAAATGAAGGATAATGCAGCAATGATCGGACCGGTAGAAGTAGCTAAGTGCATCAGCTGAGGTCACTGCAGCACCTCTGACCGTGAGGTCCTAGGTTCCCACTCTCCACGGCCGCAGGACTTTCGACACTAGCTTTTCAGCTAGGTCGAATTCAGTCGCTGTCTGGAGGATAATTATAGCGGCCGGCTGCTCTCATCACTAGTTTTCCGTGGTTTCTCCGATCAACACCAGGCGAATGCCGGAACAGTACCCTATCAAATGGGACATGGACCGCGCGCGATCTATCCTTCCTCTTCCTTGTCCTATGCTCTCCTCTTACACACACACTTACGCTAACATGCACTACACTACCACATATTCTGGGAGACCGGTCGGGAGCTTAGAGCTCATCCCGACTGGGGCGGTGCCCCGCTGGTGGGAGAGTGCTGGTTAGGGGGAAACCCCACTAGCCGACGGTAGGTCGGCGCCGGATCTCGCCATCCGGCGGGGGAAGATCACCGCCATCTCTCGAGAAAAAAACATGCACTACAATAACGGGACTAATGACCGAAGCAGTTGACGCGCCCGGAAACACGAAAAAATCAATGAAGCAAGCAGCAATGATCGAATGAGAGGCGGGGAACTTGTGTGATCCCCGACCCCCTTTGTCCACAATTTCCATTGGAATCGACCGGGATTGAAACCCGGACAGCCAGAGGTGGGAAGCGTCGACAGCATCACGTGTCGTTCCTCCAATAGTGCCATAGGCACTACGGAGGTCACTGGTCTTCACGCGTGCCAAAGCGCCTCCCGTTCGGGGGCTTGCAGGTGTAAATGTCCGCCGAGAAAAAATACTGCTTCCCGACGCGTCGTTCCCTGCAGGCCCGGCGCCTCTCCCCCCCCCCCCACCCCACCCCACCCCGGGCCCTCGCACCTCACGGCGCGGCAGCGCGAGGCGCGCGCAGTGTCGAAATTCCCGCGAGGCTGCATGCGGGCTGTCGGAGCGACGCGCCCTCATGTTTGTGCCTGGGCTTAGCGCTTTGTGGGGGGCGCGTCGCTCCCACCGCCGGCCCCACAACCGCCACCGCTGGCACTGACACCTCGGATCTCCCGCCGCCCCGTCCGCGCAGCCCGGCTCTGGCCACGGCAATGCGGTGGGGCCCTTGCGAATTCTGTTAAGGTTCAAACGTTGTGGCGAATGGATTTTTTAAGGGGGTTTCATAACTACGTAATTTATACTGTTAGGTCATTCTCTGTGGAAACTGAATATCCCTTCCAAGGCACGAATGGGACGGGAAGACCGGCGTCAATTGTCCTGATATTGGTTTTCGAGTGGATTTGCCGTGATCCAGTCGAACTAATTCTTGCACACCTTTTTCAGCTGTGTTTGAAATTTGCACTGTCGGTGGAGCAATGGATGTAGCACTCTCTAGTTCGGGTCTGGAAGAATCGTGATGATTGGACCACGCCCTATCAGCGTGGCTCGAGGTCAAAATACGCATCATCGTTCTCCAACCGACTGTCCGCACCGTCTTCCCTGAAGCTCCGACAAAATTCTGAATGAGAAATTTATTCAGGATATTGTAATTAAATGCTCGCATTTGGTAATTCTGTTTAAATCCTAAGATAAATTGATAATTTAATTTGCTTACCAATCTCATCCATCTCACCAAGTCCGAAAGACATCGTTTAAATCCCACATGTTGCAAAATACATTGAAGGGATTATCAATCAGAATAGATTAATTGGAAGTATGGTGCTAGGTAACTTTGATTGTGAAGATTCCAATGTTTTTTCTACATATGACATGTAAAGGAAAATATCTCTTCTTTAACAGTTTTGTATGTAGATACTTTGTAGAATAGCAGGTGAAATGTGTACTCCCATGGACTATAAGAACAGGACATACGTACATACTCCATAACAATTAAATTTTAACATCAATAAAACATATAAATGTTATAAAGACAACAATAGGGCATAATGCATTTCTAAATAGCGCTAATTTCCTACAAATTGCACTAATCTTGAGCGACTGCACACCGGTTACCCAGATAGCCTGGCATTTTAAACTTCTTTTTCTCAGCCAAATTTCTCCAATAATGTGCCAAACTTTATGGTCGAGAAGTATATAACAATGATAATTGGTTTTAAATTTTGAAAACGTTGGTGTCTTGCTTCCCAGGACAGTTGCATTGCCACGGGAGATACTTCTGGTTATTAAGGGAATATCAGGTTTGTAGAAGGGTGTGTCGCATCAGTCTGTTGAAAATTACGCTCTTCTCTCAAATTACTTGTCAGTCTTCCAAGACAATAAAACTCTCTTGTTTCCGTTTCACTATTTACCCGATAATGTACGCAAGCTGGTTATTGTTTCTAGTTTCTTTCGACTCATTTTTAAGGTAGTTTCAATACCAGAATTTTCATGAAAATTTCTTTCGGCATGCTCACAACGGTTGAAGCAAACGCTCCAATGGCAAGAACACTGATGCCGTTGCGATTTATGTGGTGCGTGGCGGGGAAAGAGGAGAAAGGACAGGGAATCGTTAGAGGAAGGAAGGACTCGGGGCAATGTCTCGGATATTTTCGAAGCCAATATACCTTGAATCGAGCTCCTTGGTATACGTCTTAATGAAGTGTCAAACTCAAAAATTATGGAGCAGGGCGATGTCGTGGGCTTCCACGGCCAGTCTCGCTAGTGCTTTGGCTGTCCAGGTAAGGCTGTTTGGCCGACGTTTTGATATTTTCGTGGTGTTCCTCAAGGCCGGTCTGCCAGACCTTTGTACTTTCATAGAGCAGAACGTTTGCCGCGGAAGCCGTCCGCATGTTTAGGTCGACCGCCTTGTTGCACTGTCACCCAAACAACCTTACTCCAAGTGGTAGGGTTTCCGGCGGCGCCGCACCGACCGCGTGAATGGCCCGACGCCCGTCCGCGTCGCGGACGCGCCGGCGTGCCGCCACGCCGTCCTTGCTAAGCCCCGCTGCCGGGAGGCGTGGGCGGCGCCGGCAGGACGATTTGTCTCGCAGATGCACACGTCGCGCGAGCGGCAGCCGGGGCAGTGACAGGGGTGTGGAAACGGTACGCCGGCGGGGATAGGGCGGCGAAAAGGGGTTGGAAGGCGGGGGGTAGAAGAGGCGGGGAGGCAAGGGGGTTGGTGGGGGAGGGGGGGAGAAGGGGCCGGGATGGAGGAGAAAAAGTGTCGAATGAGTAGGCGAGGTCAAAGGGGAGGGGGGGGGAGGAGGGGGGTTTGGAAGCGGGGGGCGAAGTTGGTGGCAGAGGTAGGGTTGGAGGCGGAGTGGGACGCGGAGGCAACACAGAGCCGAGGATGTTCGGAGGTGTGGTCGGAGGTGGGAGTGCGTTCGAAGGCGGGTTAGAAGAGGAGACGAAGTCGGAGAAGGAGGCATGATGGGAGATAGAGGCGGGATTGGAAGAGAAGGAACGTAATTTGTAACGGTGGCATGTGCGTGGGCGGATGGAGACGATGGAGAAGTAGTAGAAGAGAGGGCGGGTTGGGAAGGATGGCTGGAAGGGGCAACGGACGGCGGAGGGGTGGAGGGGCTGTGTGGGGGGGGGGGCGGCGGGTGCCGCCTCGGCGACCGTTTTGCCTAGCGCCGTTTCGCGTGACACGTTCCTCGGCGCGCGCGGCGCAGGAATCTGATTTGGCGGCGAGGCGGCTTGCTTTCACGCGAGACGTGCGTTCAGCGCGGGCAGCCCGGGGGCGCGATGGTGGAATTGTGGGCGGGAAACGTGGGGTGCGAACGTCGAGGCATTGTACGTCTCATCCGACGCAAAGGTCTTGCTTTACATGGTTCTGTGTGACGCGTTTGGCTTCGGATGAGGATTGTCAGTGCATTCCATTTCTGAATCTTCACACAATAAAACAAATGAACTCCCGTACGCGTCGGAATTATTTACAATTTAACACAAGGCTCATCAAGTGTTAGTTAATAGTTTGTTTAGTATTAATTTTTAGAAGCAATTTAACAGTGTATAAAAATATTATTTTTAACCTCGTCATCTAGATTCCATATCAAAAAGATAGAATTATTGAGATGTAATTAAATTCAAGAAATAAAGAAAATTGTAGTAGAAATAAGAAATTTCTTTGATGACAGACGTCTTAGTTTCGTGGATAATTAACTGCGCTCTTAATCTGTCAGCCCAACATTCTTGAACAAAGGTTGCTGTATGGTGTTATTAAATTTCCCTAGTAGGCACAGAAAATCCATTTTCTAAATGCATTACCGGTGATTGTTACTCACGCTCCTAACACACACGTTCTTTTGGAATGTTGGAATGTTCATTAAATACTCGTTTCTGAGAAATTACGCCGTTTAACGACAAACTTTAATTCCCTCGAGGAATTAACACGGACAAGTAACTCAGCTGCAGAAAAAAACATTAAAAAAGCGAACAGCCAAGCGCTGTACATCTGAGCTTATTTCTTTTGTCCGCGTCGCAATTCGTACCCTTTAAAACAAATGTAGCGTTGTGCGGAGCCTTCATTCTTCGTGCTCAGTTAGTTTAATCACCGGTTGTAGCGCTTTGAAGAGGACGCAGATTAGGGAAGCGATTTGTCTCCCGCCTGGGACACCTCCGTCCTAATGTTAGGAGCTGCCCCCCTCCTCTCTCCCGGCCGCCCCTTCGCACAGGGGAGGGAGACGAGGGTGTACAGGAAGCGTAATTTAGTCTCCTTCTGGAATAATGGTATGTGTAGCTGGAACTCGGGGAGCTGCAGAATTTCTGTTCACCTTGTACTCTACGCAAATACGTCTGCTGTTCTATTACCTTCAGCCCAGAGATTCTATCAAACGGTTGGAATTGGACGTGATGTAGTTTACAGCTTTCTTTTCAGAAAAAAAATCAGTGTTTTGTTTCATTTGTGATATTTTACTGTTAACAAAGATGAAAACATCGTTTCACTTAATTGGAAAGAAAAATATAAATCTGGAAATGGTAATTAATGATTTCATTCTAATCTTTACTTATGAAGGTAATATTATGGTGTATACGTATTTCTGCAAGTAAGCAAATGAGCCAGACGTAGCCGTTGCACGCATTTGTGCAACGAAACTTGATTCAGTGACAGCCCCATAACGCATTGCTGAATACTTTTCATTTAATAACAATTTATCTTGTAAGTTTCCATTCTTATATTGGGATTATTATTTGATTCGAATTTTTAGTTAAAATTAGTTTTGCCGTTTTAATAAAAACTTTAAAGGATCCATAGTTTTCTTACTTAACAACAAATTATTCAATAACTACTAGTTGGAATTATCCACAGTTTTTACCATAATTGTATAGTGTTAGATGTTCCCATTAAAGTACGGTAATGACTCTCATGTAGCCTCAGTTCCATAATTGTGAACTGGGAAGTTTAAGATATTACCTTGGTAGGGAGTATGCAGAAGAAAATGGTGTGTGGAGTATCACGAAGCAAGGTTGGTTTGCCAAAACCTTCCATTGCTGACACTTCTTATGCTATTTATATGTAATTGCGAAATATTTCATAATTGGTATGTATGCCCGTATTCACGTATTGCGTTTTGTCAAGGACATTTTGTTTTATCATTATCTAAAGATATTATTAACAATATCATACTTTTGAAATCATTAAAACCAATTTAATTATTTTCTATTTTCTAGGTAAGTGTTTCCGGCAATTAACATAAAAACATGTTATCCACATGTTAATACATAAGTAAATCTTAGATCAAAGTGTTCTCTTTCCTCTAGATATCCTTCAGAAAAGATCTTTTAAATTCTGGATTTATATCTGTATCTCTATTTATATTGTAGACTTTCCATCAAAATTTATAGGTATAAAACTTTAACACTACTGAGACAGACACCGTTCCATTCAATCGACGTCGGTATAGCGTGCCAAATCACAATTCTTCGTAATCCTCACATCCATAAATATTTGGATTGATTTATATTGAGAATGAATCTTGCCGGTGACACAATCGGAAGGAGAGGCGAGAATAACACCCAAGTTTATACAACTCGCTTTTCAGAAAAAAAAAAAAAAAAAAAAACGTTTTTTATTGATTTGAATTGATATTATTCAGCTTTCAAATTACTAATTGCTTCAATGAACTTAAATTTTTTTTATTTTATTTTTGTTCAGTGAAATAAATCTCTTGCTGGCTTTAAGAAGATGGCGGCTCAGTTAAAATATGGAAGCTATTATGCGGAATGTTTAGAAGAAAAAAAAGTATGTGTTGCAGTTTCCAAATGTATGTGAGATATGCTGTTTGGAGAAGCTATATTAATTCATTTACGGTTATCAGTAAACCATACCCATCCACCCAAAATAAATTTCGTTCTCGCACCTTTTTAGTTTTCATAAATCTTTTTGTATTGCGATGTATATCGATAATGCTGAGTTAACTACTTTTGTTAAATTGATGTCATTGCCAAAACTGTAAGACCGTGTTTTGCAAGGTCAGAATAATAGACTAAAATGTGTCCACATTAAATAAATATGACTGATTTGGCTCTAAAGCGCAAAGGATGCTTGGCAAATTGGAGCAAAGAGCTTGAAAGAAGGGAAAAACATGATAGAAGGGTAGTGTAAGAGAATGTAATAAGGGAGACTCAGAAGCCCATTCATTATAGTTTTTTCATCGGTTTCCATTTTTTAGGACGCTGAAAAGCATTGACCTTATTTATTATGTGAATTTTGAACACAATTTTTTAATTTTTTTTAAAAATTAATTTAACTATTATATTGTATTTAAATAATTAGTAATGTATTAAACTATTACACTAATGCTTAAAATACAACAAATATTTCCAAAATGCATTCTTAATATTGAATTTTTCGGTGAATAGTCCTCAATCTTTAAATCCACATCTAAAGACGCAGTAATAACTGAAATTATAAAGCACACTACAGCATCATATTGTGATCAAAATTCACATTTTACATAATGTCAATTTTTAGCTTCCTAAACAATTGTAACGTATAATGATCATCATGGATGGGCTAGTAATGTTATAGCTTATTAATAGGGACCCCATAGTTTCGGTGTACTTCGGCCCCCTTGAAACATTTCAGCAGCCCTGCCTGTGGCGCAGTTGGTTGAGCGGTACGTTCGCGAGGCATGCGTGGAGCGGGGGCGTGGCGGGGGCGTGTGGGCACGTGCAAGCCGTAGGGAAGATTCTTCACCACGCGCCGCTGTGCGGGGCCTCACCGCGCCACGCCCCCTCCCCCACCCCCCCGCGGTCGCGACCCTGCGAAGCTTAAAGCGGATGGACCTGCGGGGGCCCGTTCCGTAAACGCACGCTTATCGCTGGGAGCGAGGGTTCGTTTGGGAGGGTGGAGATCGTTTGGGGAGTAACAGGCCATGGGTTCTTTGTAATGAGTTGTCTTCTATTTGTGGCTTTCTAATGGCTTTCTTTTCTCTACAGATGTAATTTTCAATTGTTTTCAATAAAAAACTGAATTGTAACAAGTCCCTAATAGATGATGTTACGAAAAATCCTACATTTGCGGTCAGGCGGAATAGCAGGCTAAATGGCCTGAGCTTCGCCACCAATCAATACATTTATTTATTTATGTATTTATTTATTTTATTTACATTCGATACGTGTGTAATAAAAACAAATTCACAAAAACTTGCTTTTATACATAACAATCGCTTTTGTATCAATCACGAAGCATGAAAACACGTTCTTCGGCCGCCCAGATAAAAACAAGAATTTCAACCAGTTTAATAAACATCACTAAATCATTTAGTTTGCAATAGTTTCTATTAATGTACGAAGATTGGTAGGGGTTTTCAACGCCCCATTTGGAGATGCGAGTTGGCAACAATACACGCAGCGTTGCGAATCTGATGTTTTTGTATGTGACACTTGTGGTGCTATCATAGAGAAATAGCTTTCTCCTAGGGTACTACACTATACGCACGTTTTCTTTAGCAGTAGTTTATATTTACGAGGAGGGTGTTAGTTTAATAACTATTTTGTCGGCTCTGCTGCAAAAAATAGGCAAATAGCCGTAGGCAAAATGCATAGCTTGTTTTGCCGATGCAAGATTCATTGTTGCCGATGAAGTTTTAGGTACTTTTATGAAGGATCGTGAATTCTTAGCTAGCAAATGTTGTCAACAAAGGTAATTACAATTGTTGTTCATAATTCAACTGTGATAAAAAAAGTTTAATTTTCTGCAGCTGTGAGAAACTTTCGCAGAGAGCATGTAGTCCTCAGGTGCCCCAGCGATCACCTCTCCTGGTTTCACCTGGAAGCGTGTGAGACATCTGATCAGTTTAACTTGTGATGTGTCGTTTTCAATACGTTGTTGAATATAATGTAATTATTAGGGTCATGATAATTACGTAATTGCAAGTATTTTTGAATTAACTGTGATAAGCTTAATCGTCAAAATATTGGTGTTTCATAATCAAATAGTATTGTTCAAAATCGTTAAGTTTTCAATCGAATATTTACATATTTAACTCATAAGTAGGTAAGATTGCATTTTACTCATAACTCATAAGTACTTATTCCGTCAGCAAATAAACAGTATCAGTATTACTAATTTCCATTTCCATTAGGAGAGACATTGTGAGAGGAGGGGGATTCCAGAGTGATGACGTATAAAATACGATCCATTTTTGGTTTGGCACTATAAAAATCTTTTTTCTTGGGGAATACAAAAGTTATGTAATGGTGAGAAAAATATATTGAAATGAAATTTTTGTTTGCTTGAAAGAAAACGACGCGTCCTGCGGTCATGTGAAAAGTGATTGTGATTTTGATGGATAGGTACTCCGAAATCTCGATAGAAACGTCTTTTTATTAATATCTAATATACGTAGATTTTGAGAATTCTGCAGCCTATAGCCCTGTCAGAGATGTCAATGTTCTTGTTTGATAGCCAGAACCTCGAGAAAATCGAAACACCATGAAAACACTTGATGTTTTGACTGAAAAATGTGAACTTTTGATTGTGATATTCCCACACCTCCCACATACTGGGCCTGTGCACTCTCTCTTAAGTTTCTCTTAGCCAGTGTGACGGAAAGAGAAGGCGATCGTGTTTGAGTTGATGTGGTAAACTCAAATATCGTAGACATAGACCAACTATGTGACAAGGGATTATAGGTAAAATGTCTGGCTATTATCTCCCAAAAAGAGCGTATAATCTTAATTTCTTTATTCATTGGGGAAAATTAGCAGTATATATTGCAATATTTCAAATCCTTCGATTTATTTCTGCAAATTTTAGAGAGTATCATTCATAATATTGTATTGTATAAAATTCTGAACTGGCGAAATGTTGAAAACGTCATTATTTCAGAACATTGACGTCTCGTGCTCGACCTTTTTAAGGCGACCTCTATTCACAATAATGGAATATTTTACTTGGCAATTAGTATTGCTTGAATAACTACAGATGGGATTGAAAGATTGAGGGAAAGCGGTAAATTTTATGTATAATTGATACCGTAAGCGGTAATTATACGAGCAGGGTTGCCAGAATTTTGTGAAAATCCGCTATTGGAGGGATAACAAATTTGTTCAATTCCGCCATATAACTGAGTGGTGAAAAAGGTGAGCGGTAAAAAATTAGCTCTGACACTGGGTCTGATAATGTCAAAATGGCTGCACTTTCGTAAGAAAATTAAAACTGAATACCTTTGTGCATAAAGCCTAGTATTATCCGCGCGTGTGTTCTTGAGTCCTCGCTTGGTTGGTTGCGTGAGGAGTGGGAGAGATTGCTTATTTGGACAAGGAATTGTATATCAAATTGGTAGTTCTTTTTTCGATGCAAAATAGTTTCTATTACTTGGGAGCGAACATATCTGGTTATCAAATTTTGTCCACAATGCTCGTTGCCATGACTTATACGTAATTCAACTAATGTGTGCAAAGGAGCGAGGATAGATATTTCGTGACACAAGAAAACGTGCATGTATATTTCCTAGTCATTAATATTTATACAATTTTTAGACGAAGGTGGGCACGATTGTGTAAATATATTAATACAATATTTACACTATGTAAATATAAATAAAAAAGATGGTTCTGACATCTTTTCAGAATATCTGCATCTGCTAAAACTCATGTCCGTAGGGTTTAACATTCATAAGACATCCATATTTGCACACATTTTAGGAAAATGTGGGAATTATTGATGAAAAAAAGCATAGCCCCAAATTCTCCCGCGATACAACGAATTCTTCCTATTGGGCGGAATTCCCCAAAATGCATTTTCTTCCGGCAAGTTGACGCCTGTCTTTCGACCAATATGGCATCCCTGTATATGAAAGTTGCTGTGTTTGCGATTCAAAACTATACTTTTTTCATTCCAACTCAATTTTCAGGAGTACCAATAATAGAATTCCAAAAAAACCCAAACTAATATTTGAATTAAACCCTTTGTTTTGTTTCTATTGCGTATATTTTTACATATTAAATTGAATAAAAGACGAACTAGTACATTGCCAAGGATATATTGATGTGCTTACTTGCATCGTAATTTCCCGTAAAAGTGTATCACCTAACCTACAGTAAACAATGATTGTCAGTATATTGGTCATTTGAATATAAAGCAAAAAACTTGTAGTGTATAGGGTTTACAAGATGTTTTATTACTGGTACAATATGTTAAATAATTTACTATAAAACAATTCAAAACTCAATTAAAATTTTAAACAGTAATTTTGTGAGTTGAGTGTATTACGTAGGCTACATTTGGAAAACCTTTCTCTGGGCTTTAAAGAATTATATTACGAATATATAAAAACATGTGAAAAATTGTAACGTCATGTTTTCAGATATAATTTAATGAAATACATTTTTTAAGTTGAAACAAAAGCATTGTTGACATTCCCGCCGTATCTGCAAGCTTCGTGATGTTCCCTTGTTTCTGGTGAAATAATCAGAATACAGTACATAGTCATCAGAGTATCACACATGCTTCAGTGTGCAGTTGTACATTATTGTCTCTTACTAGTATCCGATATTGTAAAATTAGTTTTTGTAAAATTACGAGTGACAAACAATCACAGAAAGACGTTGGTGACGAGATAATCTTCCATAGCAGTTTACAATCGCGGGTCGCGGGCCAGGAAAAGAAAATTTCAGCGCAATGGTCATCACACAGTTTGGTATGTTAAAAAAACCATAAAACATTCGTTTGTTCAAAATATAAACAAAAATTCAAATATTTGATTTTTATTAGAAATAAATTTATCTTGAATATGAAGATAGTTATTTTAATTTGCGGACTCTGCAATGAACATGGCGAAAAATAGTTATAAATTTGCATATAAATTTTGTTCGCCAATTTTGTGTTAAGGGTATTGTGTTAATACGTTTGAAAATTATGTCGATTCTCAATATACTTTGCTATAAATTGAGAATTCTTTCTGTTGCTCTGCTAGAGAATTTACACTCGTATCCTTGTTGACCTTTTGCCATTTTGTTTTTTATTTCGATTCTTGAGAAGATAATTTATTTCTATTCATTGTTTTCAGGGTATGTATATACTTTTTTAAAAATAATTATTGTAGCTTTTCCATTTCAATGAATTTGATTTTACTTTTTCTTGAATGTGAAATTTCCAGGAACCACCAATTAATAATTGCAGCTTTTGTTTTTAATTGTGTAGTTTGGTGCCATAACACGAAAACACAACTTTTAATTTAAAAACATATATAGAAAAAATTATTTTTGTAAAAAATATCTCAGTTTATAAATGTCTTATTAAAATTACAAAGAAATCCTTGAATATTATTCGTATTAAAAATAATAGATTGAGAAATGGCGAAAAAAGACGTCGTGGTTGTTTATTTACTACTATTCAAAAGTTATTGATAATACTCAGCAACAGTGGAGGTTTCAAAAACAATTTGAGACGTAAAAGATTGGATGACTTTTTCACTTCCTGTAATAATCCACAGTTATGAATTTAATTTCGAGACATTTCGCCATATCAGAGTGTTTGTAGACTAATAGAGTTACCGTTTCGTGAAAAAAATTGGTCTTAGCATTATATTACTATATTAAACTACTACTTTATTAATACTATCTTAAAATCTTAGTTTCTCATTTTTCACTATTAATTCCCGAATTTAATTGCTAAATGTATAGAGAGATAACTAGATATGCATTTAATTGCAATGATCCACTTTTTTAGAATATAGTTTTTTAATTTCCTCGTTTAATTTCTTCTGCAAGATATGGCAAACAAATGAAAAAGTAACGACCGTTGCGAGTGTGTTATGAGAAATGCTATGAAATTCACATACATGCGATGCTCTTTTTTTGTTTGTAATCTTGTCTATTATTTTGAGCATTCGTGATGACACAGCTAAGTGAACAAAATATCTTGATTTATAAACTCATTAAAATTATACAACGCTCATTAAAAGTGTCATGTTTTCGGATGTAAATATTTCTTGATAACGTGTATTTAGTAAGATTTTGAAATAATAAATGCAATATAAATGAGACAGTAACAAACAAAATTTCTCCATATTTTCTTGAGCTTTCATTTTCTAGAGGGTAGTTATTTCCTTGGTATTAAATATCTATTTTCCTTTGCTGATGCAATTAGTACGCATTTCACCGTTTCGAAAATTTATTTTTAATGTGAAAACCATTTCGCGAAATTGAATGAAAATTGAACCTTTCAGTTATTTGTTTATGGGTACAATTTTTAGATTGCTATTGGTTTCATATATCAGGCGACGATAAGAGCAGCTGGCTACTAGTGACGGTGGTAACTAGCCCAAGATGCTGAGAAAGCTAAACGCAGAAGACACGCGTAGAGGAAAAATTAACGTCAAGTCGCATTGTAGAAACTTCTCTGCGTAAGTTGACCAGACGTCCTGTATAAACTGGGACACTTCCTTATTTTAAGTTCCTGTCCCGTACTTTTTGACAGGGAAACGGGACGTTAAAATGTCCTTTTTTGTGACTGTGTTTTTAGCATAAAAATTGCGTCTGTGTAGTCTAGCTATTCAGATTAAATATTTAATGCCAATACAACAAAATTAAACACATTTAACAATATTTGAATGTTTTAGTGCATGTAATAATTAAATGTTTTATTGTTTTTACGATTGTTACGTATTTTCGACGAACTTTTCCGCCCCTGTATGTTTACAAGAACCACAAATAGTATTTGTTTTCACCTTCAGTTTCATAGGACTAATAGAGCAATATTTTCTTGCTGATGGTTTTTCATTCTCTTTTGCGTTTCATTCTATTCTGTATTTTCTTAATTGAAGTTCTTATGCCTTAACTAAGACCTGTGATAGACAATCTCCTTTCTAATTATTTGGTAACTAGTTCCTTAGGTTGTTTTTTTTTATAAAATGCAGCCTTATTACTGATGCCATTAGTGCTAAACGAGAATAATTTCAAGATAATACTAAAGATGGTGCTCAAAATAAAGAATAAAATTACACAATAAATATAACTCGCATAACAAAAAATATTACATACATGTCTGGCTTTGGTAGTGTCAACAATGAAAATTTTTCTTGTCACGTGTTCACATACGTGGGGTCGACCGAACACCGTGACGTTTAACAGGAAATAAATCTGATAAATGAATATGTATAAAATTGACAATGCGCATACACTACAAGAAGAGTTAATTTGAAGGTACTGAAGTCCTAGTGGAAATAAAAGCGTCAAAATAGTAAAATATCTCAACTGTGGTTATGGGTTAAGTACACTTCTTTGTTTTTATACCAGACACGTGGTCTAAAAGCAAAAAGGTTTACTTAAATAATTCTCAATGTATAAATAAAAGAACAGACTATTTTGAAATAATTTAAAATAGAAAAAAATACAGCTTTTTTGAGAAAACCTTTCTGTGTATTTTTGGAAAACTGTCAGTATTTATTTCAAAATTACGCAAAAACAACTAATATTTTCAACAAAATACTATATGAATTTTTTTAAGATTAGTATTCAAGAAAAATAATACCAACTTGCTAAACCAGAATTTCCCTCAAAATTTCGTCATTGAATATTTGCATAACATAACTTTGATACACGAGAAAATGAAACTACAATGATTTTTAGTAATATGGAGGAAGTAAGTAATTCTTATTAAATTTGTAACATCAGATAAAACATATTTTCCCTGAACGTGAAACTTATCTATCTCTCCATGTGAAGCAAATAACATCTGATTAGTACATTTCCCAATCGGATTGACATCTTCTATAAAACTCAATATAAAGATTATAAAAAATACAATTGTACCAAAATAAGCAAATAATTTTGACTAATAAAATTGATTAAAAAGCAGGCAAATGTAAGTTCAATTAAATTTATTTTCTAAAACAAATACATAAAAATATCACAAAAGAGAAAATCGTGTTGTCTTTCCTTGTAACCCGAAATCAGAATAAATTAAAAAACGTAACTTAGAAGTGAACAAAATAGGAATTTTCCGTGCCTGTGGCAACACGGGAGAAAAATTGCGAAATGTGGCAACAGTGCCTGGGGCAAACATTACGTCCATTTATAACCCGGGCTCCTGGTGGCCAGCCTGATCTGGAAGAAGTCGGCGTGTGCTGGCAGCTGCGCGTGGTTCCACCGCTGCTGTGCGTCAAGCGGCGATAAGTGCTGCAATCTCAGCGGCGCGTGCTGCCGCGTGCGGCGTCGGCGGCGAGGAGGGCGGGGCGGGGCGGGGGGCGTGGCGGCGGGCAGCCGACGACGCATATTGAAAGTGCGCGGAGATTGCGCTCATTACCCACCGCGAGCTCTCCATAGTCGCCAGTTTATGAGCGCACCGCTGAGTGTTTGCGGGAGCCTTTATCTCGTACGATAAGGGTCTCGCTTGTTGAAATGTTACGGGGTTGTTTCCTTGATTGCGGCACGAGATGGTTCCTTGTACTTGCGTTCGAGCTAATAATAAAGATGGCGTCTCCCCGTGATAGAGGGATGAAAAATTATGCCTGCAACATCTGGTGCCCGGTAAACTTGTTTTTCTTTGGGTATGTCTGAAAACTAAAAAAGATACTAATATTCAGGTTTTTATACTCCTTATGTTATGTCTGGAGTTAACGACACCTGGTGGAATAGAATTACGAAATCTCTGAAAATATTTTCTCTGTAAATGAATGCAGAAACGTTTCATACTTTACAAATATATTTCATTTAACCACGATAACTGTATCCTTTAAACATTTTACCGAAATGGATATACAATCAGGTTTACAAATATATTTTGGCCCTTTAGAAAAACACTTAACTTATTAATATTCAACTTTGTTTTACTTTTCCATTTAATACTTTAAACGAATATATTATTGTACAACTGTCTGTGAAAAATGTGTCCAAGAGTAATGACTACGCGTTTTCGGGTTGCTAACAAGAATTGAGAAAATCAAAATCTACATAAACAGCCATATTTTCTTTTCTCGAAGAAGTCGCTTCATCAGTGGGTAAAAATAAAACTCCTCTTGGTGATTTTTTCATCATTTCCAGCATTTTACGCCTTTCATCATAACACTTCACTTTTAAAGTCACCTTTGTGACAATTTATTGTATTACTCTATACTGAATATATTTGTTAATGGTATGAGAGAGTAGAAATACCTTACTGAAATGATGGAACATAATTTTTTCTTCATTCCTATGATTGCAAATGGAGTTCCTCAGTGTTCCATTTTTTTCACTATACGTACCTGTTATTCTATTTTGTTTCTACTTTACGTAATGGATATGCCCTCGTCGATTCGAAGTGGTAGAACAGTTCTTTTAGCTGATGAGACGAATATGTTTTGCAATAAAGAAACAATAAATACCTAGTATTAGATGTTTTAAAGTGGTTTCGTTAATCTTAATAGTATAGAAGAGGAAAACTGTGTGAATGCAGTTTTCCATTTAAAATAAACAATTGCTTATTCCATTTAATATGAACGTTTGTAATTATAATTATTTTGGGCTCTCAATTCAGTTAAACCTAAATAGCCTTCCATTAAACGAATTAGTAAAAAATTAAGAACAGTATGCTACACGTACTTACAAATTAAACCAGCGTTCATACTGTTCGTGATGTTTATTTCGCGAATGTTAATTCCGCCTGAGATATTCTGCGAAAGTTGTGTTGTAGCTGTCAAAATTTTAGATTACAGGGTAGAAATGTACGAATGATGAGTCAAACCTACTACGTAATTCTTTAAAGCCTGTGTTAATTACGATTTATCAATGACTACATATGTCACATGTAAAAGTATTGCGTGACTGGGAGAATGATACCCCCTCCCCGACATTCTCGATCACATTTCGTGATCCTTTGAGCAAAAGCTGAGATGGCCGCTTGTTTTCTTTCTGGATATAAATGTAGCTTCACTATCTGTGCCGTTTTCTTGATCGCAGTGAGGAATATAGTTAATAAAATAAGCGTTCTCGCGGCAGTAAGTGAATTTCTTCAAGACACGATAAGAGACACGATAAGAGATTTTCGATCAGGTTTTTCGTCCAGTTTCCCTGATCCATTGAGCAAATGCTGAGATGGCCCCTTGTTTTGCTTCTGGACATAAATGTAACTTCATTTTCTGTGCACGTCTTCTAGAATTCAGTGGGAAATACAATTATTCAAATTATCGTTTCCATGTTGTCGCGGCAGGAAGTAATAAGAGCCAAAATGTATTGCTTATTTATCTTTGAAAATAGATTTTATTACATGGGAGTTTTTTTTCTCCCTTTCAAAAATTCAAAATTTAAGTAGTATATGACTTAGTGTAGGGATCACAGAATTTTGAAAATGTGCACACAATTCACTTTTCCCCATAGCACGTCATACGCAGTTTTTAACTGTTTTTTGACGTAAAATAAATAAATAAATAAAAAGAGATAATAAACAAAATGTGTCACTGATTTGCCATTGTTATTAAGTAATGTAGTGAGAGGTATGTAATGCTGCGCGAAAAACGGCAAATTTTCGGCCGAAAAACTTACTGCTGAGCCCTGGTAATGAAAAAGTGAATAAATCCAGTTGCTAAATTTAGAAGAAAATTCTCTACCACGTGTTGTAGCCAAGATCCATGTTTTATAGGTCCTTGATTCCGAAACATCGATTGACGGCAAAACGTCAGTCTGTCCGTCTGTGAACATCGCTAACAGCTAAACCGTTCAGCCGATTTTCTTCAAAGTAGGTATTCCGTAATCAATCTGGCTGATGATGCGGCATCTTGAATTTGAACCCGATATTTTAATTTTGGAGGATACTTTACATGGAGCCCCTGTGACATTTTCAAAATTTAAAAAACAAACTCCATCGTTTTTTATTAAATTTTGTTCTTAGACAGTGTAAAGGGCGTCTGGGTGGACGTAAAGGTGGAGGTATCGTGTTTGTTGAAACCCCGGTTTTGTTTTGTTTTTTGAAAATTGCGAAAGTTCAATTTTTTTCGGCGTCTTCTTACAACTACAATTTAGAAGGAAGAGATTTTTCCCGTAATAAAACCTTTTCCTTAAATTTATTTCAAAATAAATTAGTTCAATTTTTCGAAAATTTGAGTATTCAAGTAATTTGAGTGAAAATGTACGTGCTGTTTTAGTACCACTAGATTACTGATATATTATTGCTTGTTTTGGGCCTTCGACGTGGAGAAACGCTGCATAATTAACCTAAATCGAGACGATCGTTATTGCGAGGGAAATTAGGAAGACGTTACATGGTCTCATCGAAAGGGAATCACGGGAAGGAAATCTGAAAGACATAAGGAAATCAACATATTACAAATCCGAGTCAAGTTAGTCAATTAGTAAATAAGTTCGGTTGGCGCTCAGAGCTTTTTCTCGCCACTCATTCATTAGAATACTTACCCTTGGTGCACAAATGACTGTTAATTATAGGAGAGCAATAATATTTTCTTTTGAATTTTTGCCAAAAACGCTTGTTGGTACATGTATAATATATCAATTAATAAAGTAGTACATAAGTTAGGGTAAGGATGAACTCAAGAAAACTGGCATACTGTACTTCTCTTCATAGTACGAGACACCGTTTTTGTCTTTTTTACGTGGAAATAAACAAGGAAAAGGTGATTGTACGAATCACTGCAAACTATAATTAAAGTTTCCTGACAAATATACTGTATTTTGGAAACCGGAAAAGAGAACATTAGTAATGTTTTATGATGTGCATCCGTGTTATTTTTATTGATGAAAATTCCTCATAAATAACGATAAAACGATTTATGAGAATATATTTTTCACATTTCAATGAATGACAATGCATATTGTCTACCTGGAAACTAATCAAAGCTTTTGTCATTTTTTGGCAAGCTTTGCATTTTTTCGCAATTGCAAGCTCAATTATCGAAACTCCTGAGCCATGACATCCACACCGAATGGGAATAACATTGAGGTCAACCGAAAAAACACTTCACTCGTATCCCTGAAAGATTATTTATGCAAAAACAATCTGAATAAGAATGTATATTGTTATCGTAAAAAGTTCTGAATCTAAAATCAAATCGAAAGATTCTCATATTGATTCAATTTTAATTATTTGCAATACATATCGTTTTTCTCAGAACATACATTTATTGCCACGCGGCTTGCTACAAATTTAAAGTAAAATGGCACTTTGCAACACTCGGGCAACAAATATTATTGTAATTTTACCGGCGAATTCATGACCACACCAATTATTCTACGTAATAAAGAGTTCAACAAATCTTTTTTAGTCACTTCGAAACATTTTCAAAAATCTATTTTAATGAT
This sequence comes from Teleogryllus oceanicus, assembly GCA_964035755.1. NCBI lineage: Eukaryota > Metazoa > Arthropoda > Insecta > Orthoptera > Gryllidae > Teleogryllus > Teleogryllus oceanicus. The sequence goes on along the minus strand of CAXIVR010000008.1, from coordinate 67,164,939 downwards.
ATAATCAAAATTCATTAGCAATTTTACGACCTGTATATTCCTATCTCACTATTAATGCTGTCTTTCAACACATTGTATTACAATATGTACGCTAATAGTAATGGTGCAGAGTTAATACGATGCACCATTTCTATTATAATGTAAGGTTCACTGAGCAAGTACTCCTCTGATTGTGGTATGTTGAGATGGTGGCTCCTTTCTAAATGTTCTTTCTGTTATATCCCAGTATTTTGGAATACTGATATTATCCGATTACTCGAGAGGATTACTAATTGCGTTGACATGCCGATGAGAGGAAAGTTATCCTGCAGTAACCATTTCAGTATTTTTACCTTCCAAAGAAAAAAATTAGCATTGCGTTCGTGATCTACGTGATGTGTCAGGTCACATCATCCTTTTATTAATTTTCTTTGCGTCTATTCAATCTTTCCTGCAAAGTAGACCTTCATATCTTGAAGTTCGTTTTGCTCCAGGGTATGTCCTATCTTTTAATCCAACCTCCTCTTTACTCCCCTTTCCTCGTCCATAATAATTATGTCAGCACCTTCTCTATTTTTGATTGTCCGGTTACTTCTCTTTTCGAATGTTAATTCTTCGTCTGCAGTGCTAAATTGCTTTGATGTTAAGCCTTGAGTTCAGCTGTTAGGGTACGCTAGTCCATCCGGTCTTCTAATTCCGTGTCCACAGAGACAACTAACTTATTACTCCACCACAATGCTGCCAACAGCGCGTCGCCACCGTTCAAGTCCCTCATTAACGGCGCGTTGAGCGAGCAACATCCTGCTCGAAACCGCAGCATCGGAGTGAATTACTGTGACCTCCCTCTGCGTCACTGAGCTACTCTAATGATGCGGGCTACTGAAGCGAGGGTTAGCTCTAACTCTTGACATGAGAACGCGGAAGGGAGGATTTTGGGGCATCTTTTAACTACCATGCTTTCATACCAAAAGCCTCATCTACTCTATACGCGTGACCTTCTTTAGGGTGTGTGAAAGTGGGGTCATTCGTTTGCGGCATAAAACATTTAAAGAGCCTTTTGTACTTCGTTTTGAAAGTACTTAAGTAGTTTTCCAATTAAGTAAGTAATCCTCGTAAATATGAATGAATTGTGATCGATGTGAGTAAGAAAATTGCTACGGGGTTCCTACGGAGATTTGGATTTCATGCAGAGTCAGTGGACTCGAATTGCTTTGTTCTCAGACGTAGATGAAGAAGATTGCAGAGAAAGTGAGTGTTAACTGGAGTATTCGCGTGAATAATTTATTCTTGCACAGGAAATAACAAGACCAAATTGTGTAGATGTTTCTGAAAATGAGTTTCTATTCTGCTTGAACCTTTGTTGCGTACTTTTTCCTGTTAATTCCAATTAATGATTTGCTTTCTTCTAATGTTGAATGAAGGACTACTTTTTTACTCTTTTTACCGTTCCTTCCTCCATATACGTGATATTAAGTAAGGTAGCAGAAGATAAAAAAAGGTTTTAGTAAAATTATACTTATATATTTCACACACCAAAAATAAAATGGCAAATGCAGAACTTTAAAAATTAAAAAAAATCTTACATACATAAACATTTTCGGTTCATATTTCTCAGCATGTTCTAAAACGTAATGGTCCGACTTCGGATACATTCACGCAAGGGTATAATCGTATATGCTTATCATATAGGGATGATATCGCCGATGTTGTCGATGATGTAAATAGATGTGGTTGTGTTAGGCTGAAACTATTTAATTGTGCTTTACTTGTGCATAACACACTTACACTCCCGATTAAAAACTTAGCTTTCCTTGAAGGCGCAGGTGTTTGGTGTACTGTCCACGTAAGCGGAACAGAGAGTTCTAGTCCCTCATTTTCTCTATGTTCTCGTAATGTGATTGTGTTATTGCTGGATATTCATATTGCCAGCAATATGAATAGCTATTAATTTATCCAAGTGCAAAAATATTCCATTCCTAATATTTTCTTTGTAGTTATCATTCTCCATTCATGATTTTTCCAAGGATCATGTAGTGCAGCGGATCTCAGTCTGGGTTGTGCGGTTCATCTGTTATGTTAAAAGAAATTGGGACCCATTAACAAAATAGACTAGTAAAAATACCCACACACATTCACAAATGATAAAAAATGTATTCTGTTTAATGTAATAAGCTTTATTGTCATGTATTAGCTGCCCCTAACAGTAAAACTTCAAAATAAAAATCATTTTTTTTAGTTTTTCACATTGCCCCCAACGTGAGAATCAATATCATATCTACATTAAAACTCGTTTTAGGCTCTTAATAAAAATGTTCAGAAGGCCCGTTCACACAGGTATGTGGTCGGAAAGTTTATGAAACACTTCAGTCCATATTGCTCGATATTGTTACGAGCGATTTATTCAGAATGTGATAAATTATGTTTTGAAAATTGTTTTCGTCTGCTAACAGAGTTTAATTATCGAGTCTGTGTGTGTTGGTACTTTTACTTGATTTAGCCTTCTGACTTCAACTCTTAACTGGCGTTCTGAGGCGCACTAATACGCTATCCGTGGCCCTCAGGTTGGGAACAACTGTTTGATTTTTAGTGATTCCAGGCGCGTCAACTACTATGGCTATTAAACCCGTAAGTGCAGTGCGTGTTTTTACTCGGGATGTGGCGGGGGTCTTCCCCCACAGGATGGCGAGATCCGGCGCCGACCTACCGTCGGCTAACGGGGTTTTCCCTAACCAAGTACCTCCCATTAGCGGGGCACCGCCCCAGCCGGGACAAGCTTTAAGTCCCCGACCGGTCTCCCGGCATGTATTGTAGTGCATGTGTGTAAGTACGTGTGTGTGTAAGGGGTGAGAATAGAACAAGGAAGAGGAAGGAACGTTTGCGCACGGTCCATGGCTCATTTATTAGAGTACTGCTCCGTCATTCGCGTGGTGTTGATCAGAAAAAACACGGAAAACTACCAATCAGAGAAGCCGACCGCTAGAATTCTTCCTCCAGAAAGCGACTGAATTCGACCTAGCCGAAAAGCTAGAGTCGAAAATCCTGCCCCCGTCGAGACTCGAACCTAGGACCTCCCGGTTCTAGGCGCTGCAGTGACAGCCGTTGATACTGCGTGCCACCACTCGCGATGAACAACTGATCCAGTGGAAGGAAATGACGAACTGGCCGATCGCCTGCTCTGGGAAGGAAAGGGAGCGAGGATGTGAGCCTCTTCCCTGGCCCGCGCTCGAGAATGGCGCCCACCAATCACACAAAATGGCGACTTTCAAAACCTCGTTCCTTTTCTGCATAATTTTCGGGGCCTAGTCTGGCGCCAACCGACTGCGAGGCCGCTGGGAAGACGGTCGCACCGGGCGCCGCGTGGAGTGGAGCGGGCAACGCGACGTCGTCGTGGGCTCGCGGAGGCACCTAACAGCGCGTGAAACGGCCCGACGTGCCTCCGGAAAGAGCTACCCTAACGCCAACGCGGTTCCCTTAAAGACCGCATGTTAGCTGGCATTGTTCCGGTTGCGAAGGAGGCAGCCTCGGCGGTGATGACGGAACTCGCTTCTGCCGATGGCGCCGGCTACGTCTTCGTCGTAAGCGTTTCACGCTTGACTGCGAGAATGTCGCATAACGCAGTGGAAAATTATCCCGCCATGCTTATGTAACCTGTGCGAAACGGCAGTTAGGCATGCGTGGTTGAAGCTTGTTGCATATAAAATCGGAAATGGCTGCTGACTTTCTGCAGAACTTGCGAGAAGAATAATTCTAAAATAAAATAAATGTTTCCCTGCGTCGTAGCTTTTCGAAAGGTTTCCATTGGTATTGAAAGTAGAAGTGCTAGTATGGAGAGTATATTGCATCTGTGAAGACTGACTGCAATCTAACTTAGGACGTTTAATAGGCACTTTCCGAGTAATAGATTGTTCTGTTTCTAACATATTAACCTACGTTAACCGCCAGTTCTTTTAATTCTAGTGAAATAGAAGTAATTTTGTTTTGTGTAAGCTTCAAAAGAGTTTTAAAGAATTGTATGGCAATTGGCACTATCATATTATTATAGGAAACTATTCCTTTCGGTAATATTATATTATTTGAAAGCAGTATACGTATTTTAAATTGTTAATGATGACAAATCTCAAAAAATTGACATTACCCTAGATATTTGAAGCAACAAAAAAAGAATATTGCGTGTTCACTAAATGTGTTTCGAAAGGTCTGAGACACGGTACGTACATTTGCTTCTTACTTATTCAAGAACGGTGGAGCACAAGTTCAGCATGTGTTATGTATGTGGACGTTTTGACACATGGACTGGCAACCATACATTTTTGACAGAGAAAGCACTGTACTTAGACGCATGTCACTCATGTGACATTGATGAAGTTTTATCTCCCAATATTATGTTTGTAGTGTATTGCTTTTCATATTATTCTTAATGTTTTTAATTCAATGGAAAAGGATGTCTGTAGAAAACTCTTCTACAATTTTTATTTTTGTAAGATTAATTGTATTGAATTGCTGCACAGATATAACACGAATTTACCCTTATCTATATTAAAGTGCTAGAGTTTTAAGAGACAACTATGTGTGTCAGAAATTCACGCATTCTTGAGACATGAATATATGTACGGCTGAGTGATGATATAACTATCAGTACCAATTATAATTTTTTTTCAATTTTCAAATAAGTGTGGGAGAGTTCATTTCTTATACTGGATCCTTTCTGTTTTACTTGTTCAACGTATGATATGAAAGTGATAATCTGCCTTTCCAAGAAAGGTTTTCTGCGTGTACTGATCTACAAAATGTTTTGTTTAAACACTTTTTATTGATATTTGATGAAGAAGATAGAGGTAGCCAAATAATAAAATAACTAAGTGAAAATATTTGCAGCTCATATGAAATGCATATAAGCCTTCAATCAAGAGAAGCGTTTTTAGTTAAATGTAAACAGTTTTTTTGACGTTTGACATGAGCCCGGTGATTGAATTTCGAGCAATTACAATGGCAATCTGCGAGTGCACTTCCGTTCCAAAAGGAAATAGTAGAAGAAATTTAAGAATCACAGATCGATACAAAGCGTTTGGGTGGACTCACCAATCTGCTATCAGAAAAAAGTTTAAAAAATGTTCCAAAACGCAAATAGCTTTCACTCAGAAGAAAGCATTAATAGGCAAAAATAAATTTTGAAATTAACATACTTAATTTTTAAAGTTTATGTGACGTACGAAACAAAAATACTTTTTGTTTGTTACACATTAAGGAGTTAATCAGTTACTTCGTGGTGAAACATGGAATAACTTTTTTATTCCTGCAATATATGCCGTCGCCAAATAATTCTTAAAATCATTTGTGCGTGTTAATATTTCACATAGTAGTACAGTAAAAAGCAAATGATTAGCAATATGAGTAGTGGATTTGTGCATACCGCAGTGCATCAATAATTGAGGAAATGGGGTACAGACTTTTTTTTTTTTTTTTTTACATTTAGACGAGAGTATTCGATAAAACGTGTGTAAGCTTTGTTGTCAGATTGATTCCTTTCTAAAAGTAAGTTGTCGTCCTTTTAAGTTACTGTTTATACAATGTGGCTGATTTATTTACTTTAGTTTTTTTAATTCAGTCTTAAAGTTAATTTAAATTCATTCAAAACTTTCAATGAAATAAATAATTACTAATAATATTATGCATGATCTGATATTACCAGGGATTACCTAGTAGTGACAAAAAAAGGTACGGTATGTATATGTATAGTGTAAAGTAGTGTATTTATAGTGTAAAATGGAAGATGCGGGAATTGTGATGTGGTGTTGTTACGTTATTATATGAAGAAATAAACGAGGTCATCTCCGTCAATTTAGTATATTTATTGGGATAGATGGCATTCGACGACTTTGCCGCATCATCAGTCTACAATGTAAAGAAACTATATTGCCCCCCCCCATTGTATATTTTGAAATGTCATTTGCTACTGGTCTGTATATTAATACCTCTACATTTCACAAGGTGTAATTTAATTTGGTATCCTATTTTGTATTTTATTTATATTTTCTTTTCTTTACATTGTAGACCGATGATGACGGTAGAGCCGTTGAAAGCTGGCTATCTCAATAAATATACTACGTTGATAGAGATGACCTCCTTCATTTATTCATAAAATAGAAGAATGTTTTTACCTCTCCACTCACCACTCGGTTTCTCTCTCCTCCGGGCTGTCCTTCGGCCGTTCCTACCTTGCTCCGCCCTTCCCGCCATGTTCCGACCCGGCCATTCTCAAAGCCCGACCCCGGCCAGACTACCCCTCCGTCTCTTATCTCGGTCTACCTCACCCGGCCTCGCCACGACTATGCGCCGAAGCGGGGCACCACAATACACAATATAAATTGCTGATTCAATTGAAACAAATGGGAATTTCCTTAATAATGTTTTGTTGAAAAAATTTACTAATGGCATTTATAATGTGTACTTATTTTAAAATGTCAACATTTCATTCCTACACCAAAAACTCACTTTCTTTACCAGTTATGTAAATATGTATTTGAGGAAATAATTTAGTTCATCAAGAGATTGCCGAGGACTTGACGCGAGTCTTGAAAATACAACATGAACATTTATTTACTCCCTTCAGAATAAGCACATATTCCGTTACTCGTGACCGTTTAAAAGTCAAATAATTACTAAGTCTGCAATTACATCGTCTTTAATAGGCATTTGAATAGATCGAAGTGAATTGAGACGACGCAATATTACGTAAGTATATACTGAGAAAAACGGAGATATTGACCCTTCGATATATTGATTGCGGTCAGTGTTGTGCGGCTACGTCTGTTTTCATGATCGGCGAATTGGATGCAAACACTAAATTGAAGGTCCTTCGTTAGGAGCTGAGGTCGACTGCCTGAATTTCATCAGTTCCGCATCACCACCTCTTCGTGATCGAATTGAATCGATTCGTCCGCTGAATGATGCATTAAACCTAAAATTAGTGATGAGTTGAGTTCGAACATTGTGGACTCTCGTTGGAGGAGAATAACTGAAGACATTTGCATTCATTGAAATAGTGGACAGAAACAATGCTTTAAGAAGAGAATTCCATAGAATAGTCTTGAAAGAAAATATAATAAATCTTATATAACTATTTGAAGAGAAACTGTGTATTTACATTTACTGAATGTAGAACCGTAGTTCTATTTTTCTTCCATTTCTGTGGCCAGAGATGACATTGGAATGGATTTTCAAACTAACGATAAGATTGATTCTTTTAAACTTGCATGTACTCTCACGTGTTGCTGCAAGACAGTCGAAGTCGCATCATTCTACTAGGACGTAGGTAACTCAGATGTAGACGTAGACGAAGGCAGAAAGTAAGATAAAAATAATGAATTAATTAGAAATAACTGAAAATTCATTTCCATCCCTTCTAGAAAACTGTATTGAAGTGAAAAATAAATAAACAAAAAATAAATAACAAATACATAAAAATAAATAACAAATAAACGAAAATAAATAAAATGTTTGGTTACTGTTCTGTCTTTTGGAGAGCTAAAATATTCTTGTTCAGAGTGCTGCTCTAGTTCTGGTGTGCTGTGGTTATGGTTATAGCCTCTTGTAATACTTTTCCGATAGTACTCACTCCCCTTAATGGCGAATTTACAAACTCTAGCGATTAATACTCACTTTATTTAACAAGATTTATGTGAGTATGCTGCAATTTTAATCACTTTTTGATCATATTATAAGCACAGCGGGTTACAAATTCATAAGTGTCCATAATGTATGAGTATTTTATTTCAAAAATACGACTTATTTCTTCAACTTGATAGTCTGGATTCGATAACACAAGAGCAGTGAAAACTGTAGTTCGTTGCCTTGAAGTAGAAAGAGGAGCTACGATTATATTTAGAGCCCAGAAGCAATGCAAGAGACCATCTCAACTGTTGAGCAATGCAGCAAGCCAGTTAACTCTGCAGCATCGTTGATAGGAAGTCCTAGTGCTTGCGAATTTGACAGTAGTTACCCATTCACACATAGGTGGAATTCAATCATTATCTGGAGAATTATAGCCCCCTCATATTAAAATATGAGACTCATATTAAAAGCTTGCCGTGATTTCTGTTTTAAATATCAGAAAAATTCCACCTTAGGGGCTGTCCATAAAATACGTAACGCAAATTTGGAGCATTTTTCAATGCCCTCTCTCCCCCTGTAGTGCAACTTTAAAATTCGATTGAACCTCTCTAAAAATTACGGAACATCCCCCTCTTGTAATCGCAAGAAATGAAAATAAATTATAGCACTGTAAAAGCAATTTGTATTTATTGTACTTGTATTGTATCTTAAAATTAGTAATAATTAAAGTAGAAATTAGTAGTCGATGCTGACTGCACCTAACAATAAGATTGGGGAAAGTTGTGTGTAGGAAATGGGCGCGAAAATGCTGTCATACGCCACAAGCTGTGCATACGCCCTCGTCGTACATATATATTTTCTTCGTAATCATCAGAGATTCAATAAAAAAATGTTGAAAAAAGTTTCCATTTGTAACAATGAATGTCTAATTATTATTTATTTTTGTTTTCAAAACAAATTAATTAGTTATAATTTTAATATTTTGGCATAAGACTAAAAAAAGAGGAGGTATTTCAGCAAATGCTAAACAATTTTTAAAAAATGTCAATGTTGCGTAACACTTAAATAATATTCCTCCCTCTTTGTAACGCAGCATAACGCTGTCTCAGACTCCCTCCCCCCCGTTATTTATGGACGACTCCTTATCAAACGGGGATGGACCGGGTGCGTCCTTTTCTTCGTTCTCGACGCCTCCTCTCCCTCTACACACTTACATGTACGTGCACTATACTACCATACATGTCTGGGGACCAATGGGCAGATGAGAGTTAGTTCGAGCTGGGTACCCCGTGTAAATGATTCCTGGAGGTGGGAAAACCCGCAAGTCTTTGACTAGGGCGACGCCGTGTCTTACGTTCGGTCATGAAGGAACACCGCCACCTCACACACATGGCTCCTCTTACTCTTACGTGACCATAGGAATTGTCGCGCCGAAATGCTCTGAATGCATTATAACTTCTCAGTACATTGAGCACGTGTGAAGAGTTAAAGACGTCTGTTTGGCTTTGTGCATGTAGGAATTTAAACAAAATTTTTCTATGACACAGAAACGTCTGGAGGAAAATAGTTTATTCAGAGTGTTTGTGGCAACGTTATAGAAAATGTTTTAAACTTTTCAACCAGTTTCATGAAGAATGTTTCAAAGAACTATATATTTTTGCAATACATAATTGACTGTGGTCGTGGAATCGTATATTTTCTTTTTGTATTGCTAGTCAAAATTCGGCAAGCCTGAAAGCCGTAACTGTAGTTCGGCGAATAACATTTTTCTTGAGTATGATACCTCGAGAAGATTAATTTATCATGCTTCTTTAAACGAGATTAATCCAGTGAAGGTAGCCTGATGAAAAATTCTAAAAAGCTTCCTCGTACCAAACGCTTTCTATACAAGTGAACCAAACTCTTATATTCAGCGAAACCCGCATAGTCCGTGGAAAGATGTCTACAAAGTTTCCGTGTATATTAAACCGAAAACTTTGAAGGAAATGAGTTAGGAAGTATAGAAAACAAATACAAGGTGCTCTAAAGTAATAAAACCTTTATATTTTTAGAAGATGACTTTTCATATATTATGGCTCCAGTTCATAAAGGAGAGATAAAGCAGTTTTCGATTAGAGGGGAAAATATTTTGCTAAGTACTATTGGTATGCTTAAAACAAATCTCTAGAATTTCACAAAGTCGTATAATTCTGACTAAACATGTGAAGAATACGATAGCGCTAAAAATTTGCTTTTTAGTCGTGTTATTGCGGAAGTTTGTCTCATGCACGTGGACATGGGCCATCTGGATTTGATCGTTCTCTTACGGGGGTTTGCCAGCTCCGTAATTGCTGTGGCGTTGACGTAATTGATTTTTCGCAGATGGCAGTGACGCGAATCTGGGACGATTTTCACCATTTATAAGCATGTGTGCTAAGGTTCCAGCGTCCATGAACACGTGAAATCAAATGAACAAGGGTGATATTTCTAAAACTTTTTGTATTACTGAATAATCTGCTGAAGTGAACTTCCTTGCCTTCCTTACCTTGTTGAAGTTTGAGTAAATAATTTTGAATATACTGTCCAAAGAATCAAAAGTACCCAAATAATGATTTATAAATTCGAAATCAAACCTATTCTCAGTAACACTTTTCAAGTAACTGTTAATGCGATATTCCAACTAATACTAGGCCCTGAAGAAATTACTAGGTACTGAACGAATTATTGAAAGATGAGAATGAATGAAGTACGTTATGAGACAAGAGAAGACCGTAGATAATTTTAGGGGTTGACAAATTAAGAAAGGAATGAGATGGGCGTATTAAGAGATGTCAACGGAAGGGTTGTATTTGAAAACGTTTACATAAGAGCAGAATGTTAGTTTTCGCCCCATTTCTCAAATGAATGGTACAAGATACAAACATACTAAGAAGGCGAAGAACATAAACATTGTACTAAGATTTTCACAATACAAATTAATAACATGATAGAGGTTAGGAGTTAGAAAAGCTTGTGGTTTGCACAAAGATATCCCACAATTTACTATTGAATAATAATATAATAACTTTTGAAAATATTGAGTTATTTCGCAAGAGAAAACATTACTGACATCCAGTACAATACGGAAGGAGGAAAGTTCTTTCACATGCTTTTTGTCTAAAATATTCTGGCAACTTGGAAAGAGAAAAGCGACATGAAATGCGAATAAATTGGACTCATAAAAGTGGTGAAGAGGAAATGCTTGTACGCGGTTTTTAACCTTTCCGGGCGTGATGTACGCTAAAAAACGTTTTGCTACCTTAAAAAATTTTGGTTTAAATAAACACGATCATATCTTCATTTCCTACGAAATTTTTAGTTTAAAACTTCGTCAAAAATAGTTTGGTACATTTTATGACATTACTTTAAATCTTTAATTGATCTGATTTGTGCCCATGATTACAACTTTCAATACTATCAAACAGTGATATAATATATTTGCTTTATAATATTGCTAGCTTTAAGAATTGTTGTCTTTATAGTAATCTTTTAGTAAAATTTAATTTTAGCTTTTATGATACTTACGCAAGTATAATTAGAATAATCAAACTAGTGAAGCTACAGAATGACCAGACATTCTCGTAGTAAGTTTTCTTATTTCTTTGGTGTGAACTGACCTTACGAACTTGCCCCATCCTCTTGCTAGCTGCCATCTATCGTCGCCCTAAGAACATTTGTTGACATTTTCTCTACTTTTCGATTTCTTAATAGTGGAACCGACATATTATTTTAAGAATATTAAAGATTAAAACCTCTTCCTAAATGACAATTTTCATTGCAAAATTTGAAGTAGATTTTCAAAAAATGGTCTTAAAGGATTACTGTAAATGAGAAATTTGAAGCTGTTTTTACAGGAATCTATTTAGGTTTCGAAAACCTTCATAGGAAGTTATTTTAAACACTTCCACTCACAAATGCCATATTGCCACAATCGATAGAAATGTGCCAATTAACGATGTGAGATATCTTGAAAAATATGTCTAATTTTTTTTAAAAGAAAAAAAATACACCAAAATAAAATTTTCGTCATATTAAACAGAGCATTTATCAATTGAAAAGTTGGAAGTAAAAAAATTGGAGCTATTTGGAGAAAATACATTGGAACTTTCTGAAAATACGGAATTTTGAGCTCATTTTATCAGAAACCTTTTGAGTTATCGAGAAAGTTCATACGACATTGTTGAAAGCACATGTACTCATAAATATAATAATGTGAAGAACTTGCCTTTAATATAAATATTACCGACGTGATAGACAAGTCCAAAAATTTACATTTTTGGAATTTTTTAAATAACCAATGTCAACAAAGGAAAAAAAACAACCTTTGTCCAGGATAGGATTCGAACCCACATATACGAGGTAGGGTCAAAAAGTTCCCGGAATGGTCGTTTACAGTCAAGTATTTGTTAGCTGAAAGGGAAATTTTTGTTTGTGAGGTTGGCATAACTGGTAGTGAATGTGCTTTTGAGGTTAGCAGGCAGTTGTAGTTGGTTCCGTGCGTTCGGTGTTTAATATTGTAGATCATAGTTTCTTTCTGTCGTCGGATTGTGCAATGTCGTCATTAGAGCAGCGTGGCAATATTAAATTCTGTGTGTTGCTGGAGAAATCACCCTCGGAGACTCTTGAGATGCTAAAAAAAGCATACGGAAATTCTGCGATGAAGAAAACAGCAGTTTACGAGTGGCATAAGCGTTTTCGCGACGGTCGCACAACAATTGAAGATGACGTTCGGACTGGGCGGCCTTCCACTTCCACTACAGACGACAATGTTGAGCGCGTTCGACAAATTGTGCGTGCGGACAGGCGAACAACCATCAATACTATTGCCTCTGAAGTTGGTATTTCACATGGGAGTGTTCACAGCATTCTTCATAATGACTTGAACATGCATGTGTTTTGCTTGCACATTGTTCCAAAAATGTTATCCCCTGAGCAAAAGGAAATGAGAGTGACCATGTCCAGGGACTTGATTGAAATGGCTGATGCAGATGACAGCTTCCTGCGCAAAATTGTTACAGGTGATGAGACATGGTGCTTTCTTTACGACCCTCAGACAAAACGGCAGTCCGCTGAATGAAATTCAAAAACTTCACCAAGAAAACAAAAAAATCGCTTGGACAGAAGCCGGGGTAAGGTGATGTTGGAGGTGTTTTTGATTACCGTGGAGTGATTCATTATGAATTTATTCCTGAAGGAGAACAGTAAATAAAGAATTGTACACAGAGATCTTAAAACGGCTACGAGATGCAATTCGACGAAAACGACCTGAAAAATGGGCAGAGAATGACTGGTGTTTGTTGCACGACAATGCCCCAGCACATCGATCCCTAATGGTGAAACAATACCTTGCCAAGAATAATGTTACCACTCTGGAACATCCTCCATATTCTCCCGATCTCGCACCACCAGATTTCTACCTGTTTCCAAGGTTAAAAATTGCATTGAAGGGACATCGTTTTACTGATTCGTCAGAGGTGATTGAAAATGCGACGGAGCGGCTGAAGGAACTTTCAAAAAACGGCTTTCAAGAGTGTTTCCAACAATTATATGAACGGTGGAATAAATGTGTAGATGCAGGACGAGAGTATTTTGAAGGGACATAATGTAAGAATGTTATAAATATTTTTAATAAATTTTTAAAAACCAATTCCGGGTACTTTTTGACCCTACTTCGTATTCGGTCGAAAATACTGAATCGGGACGCACTCCGTTCATTCGGACGAATTTGCCGACTCAGACCTGAAAGTCACATTTTCAGCTGTAACATTTTCAACACCAAACTCGGCGCAGGCCCCACTATGACATCCTTGCGACGATGGAGGCAGCCACGAACAAACTACACGCTCCGTCCATTTAAACGCGTGCACGCGTTTGGCCGACTCAAGACAGACCCCAGAGGGTGTCTGTCCCCGCAGGAGAGGGGATCGTGGCTGCGTAGGTTGACACGATCTCTGGTGGAGAGTTGCAGCCGACCACCCGGACCCTAAGGTTCACGGTACAACTTACATAGTTAACCCCGAGGTGGAGGCAGTGAATAAGCACATACTAAAGCCCGTGTTACCTGGCGTACCCGGTAACCCACCAGTTGGGTCAATGGCGCCGACCCTTTGGCTGGATTGGACCAAGGGACGTTTGCAAGAGCGTAATGGATCCCGCATATAGAAGTCCAGAAGGGGAAAATGGACCCCCCTCTTCGGGTTGCCTAGATCCTGGCGGTGCTCACGTCAACAGCTTAAAGGCGGAGGCACTGAGGAGACGGGAAGGGGGCCCCGAGCCGCCCGGACCTTGGTTCAGGTGGCCCCCTGATGGGCTCTCGGCTCCATCGTGATAGTGGCGCGATATTCTGGGGAAAGAAGGGACTTGTTCCCGGTGCATGTAAGTGGCGCATCGTTTTGACTCTTGATTAGATAGTTGCTCTTGGGCTGGCAGGGCGGCCCCACACAGGTATTGAATGGGGAAGTTTGTCGTGAGGAGAAACTGCGCTCCGACGGGATCCGATACCGGCCGGTGAGCGTACGTGTGCGTCCGCAGGGGGTACCGATAAAAGGCGAGAGCCTAGGTGGCCAGCCCGGGAACTTGTAGGATGAATATGATCGAAATAGTATGGGACATGTGTGGCGCAGTAGCCCAATGAGGGAGTCCTCTCAGACAGGCCGGAAAGTCACATTCCGAGTGGCAAAATTTCCACCATGCAACTGGAAGTATCGCCCACTGTGTTATCTTTGCGGCGCGGCGTCGGCGACCTGGGCGACAGCGGGGCACCGAGCGCGCGTCCATTAGCACGTCGCGGCGTGACGCGGGGGGGGGGGGGGGCGCGGGCGGGTTCGCACGCGCGTGGCGGCTGCCTACGCACGCCGCCATCTGATTAGGCCCGCATGCGAGGTTGACGGAGCGATTGATTGCTGTCGCGCCGCGGTGACACGGCTCCGCTTTCAGGGCGCGTCACCTCCGCCAGCGACGGCGGTGCCCGCCCCGCCCCGCCCGCCTTCGCGACCGCCCTCCGCGCCTCGGTGCGGCAATGAACGTCACAGCTGCGCCTCTGACTGACAGGTCCGAGTCCTGACGGCGGCCGGATTTTCGACACAAGCTTGTCAGATAGGTCGAATTCAGTCGCTGTCTGGAGGAGAATTCTAGCTCTGATCGGTAGTTTTTCGTGGTTTCTCCGATCAACACCAGGCGAATGCCGGAGCAGTACCCTACCAACCGCGCGCGATCTGTCCTTGTCCTATCCTATCCCCTTACACAAACACACTAAACTGCACACTACACATGCCGGGAGATTGGTCGGGGGCTTAGAACTTGTCCGGGCTGGGGCGGTGCCCCGGGGGGTTGGTTGAGGAAAACTCCGCTAGTCGACGGTAGGTCGGAGCCAGATCTCACCATCTAGCAGGAATAGATCACCGCCACCTCGGGATGAAAAAATACGCACTACACGTACGGGACTAACGACCTCGGTAGTTTTCGCACGCCACTCCTTCCCCCTCCCTCTTCACGTGTGTGGGGAAATCAGGGCGCACCGAAATTGCGGACCGGCAACTTGCTTTCTGGCGATGGTATTTCACCCTTACGATGTGTTGCTAAATCAAATGTTCTGAAAATCGAAGTTCTGAAGTCGTCGGATGGATGCAGTTTCCACACTTATTACAGGGTAATTAATAAAAGTTAGTTTAAAATACTGGTTGAACTCAATTTTCAAAAAGTGTTCTAAAATCTAGTTCATAATTTGAAGAAAACTTTTAATTTGTTGATAATATTGTAACAACACTTCCTGATCGAATGTGTTGGTAGGCGTGACACGAATTGAAACACAATCTTATGTAGCCTAGGAATGTTAATGAGTTCACCTTAATTATAAATCAAATACAGATTAACCTAACACATCTGAACAGCAAGTCACATGAGAGAACAGTTATAAATCGATTATGATTACATTATGATTTTCCGATTATATAGATCGATTATTTTAATTTATATATTAAGGTTTTCCTAGGGCTTTTATCCAGCCTACAGCCGGTTTCTCTTTGACGTCTCGATGGGACGCATAGTCGACCATACACTACACATTAACCTTTGCAGGCTCCTCTGATCTGGGGTCAGCAAAACGCGAGGATCTCCGCGAAACAAATATATGAGAAACAAGGGACAAACAACCATGTCCAAGGCAGGACTCAAACCCGCAACCTTTCGGACCGAAGCGCTGAGTCGGTACATGCTCTTACCCACCTCGGCCATCCAGGTCGGCAAATGTAAATTTTTAAGACTCAAAATATAGAAATATTCCTCAAGACTTTCCACACATTTTAGAAACGGCTTCTTCTGCTTCGAATTACAGAATTTACACAATTCGGCTACTTTCTTTTGTTAATTTTTCTTTGTGAACAAATATATTCATTTATTTTGTAAATAAAGAATTCACATGTTTTTAGAGAGTTTGTTTCAACAAAATGCGCCCATTGCGCGTGCTAATTGCGGCTCAGCCACTCTTGGAATATTCAAGGGGTTTATTAAACAAAAAATGCTTAAAATTTGCTTATTTTTGAAGTTTCGACGTTTCCTCGACGGACAACCTAAATACAATATTCCTGACTTCATCTTCTTTGGTCTTTTCGCTTGCTAAATTCACATACTTTCCAGGCTCGAAAGTCCTAGCCTTAAGTTCTTATTCTTGGGACAATGAAGTTCCATAATTCTGTTCTTTATTATTTGGAGTTTTATTTCATCTTTATAAACAAAAACAGTATTTCAGCGAAAAATGCAGATCCTCCAAACTCAGCGTTACCTTGCATGCGTTGATTAAATACGAAGGGATATCAAAGTCGTCAAGTTTGTATTTAAATACCATTCATTCAAACACATTTTTGTTAACATAATGATGTATTGCATAATATATTATTTTAAGTAGGATCAAACGTATTCAGTTAATTGAAATTTCCAGTTACATGAATGTAATTAGCGGCACAATCACATGAATTCAATTAAACCACGTCTGTTTAAAAAGCTTATTAGCTAAAATGAAATGTTTTTAATTGCGGCACATTGCTTTTTTTAACATTTTGTACTTGAAAATGAACATACAAATATCAAGAACCGCTATTTGCATCGTATCGACTCTATTTTAATTTTCTTATTACTTTTGGTACGTTATTTTCTCACACTACTGTGATTCATTTTAGTAGGTGTACGGACTTCCCCGGATCAAACTGGAATCACGGGTTGAAATGACCGCGAACTACGTCATCAACATATTGCAGTATTCGACACGCTAGATTAGGATTGCAGAGATTCGCGAGTGCTCACGTGAAAAGTTTCCGGGAAAACTCTCGTCAGAGCAGTTTACAAGACGCAGAAATCCTGTCCCCATTTTTACGTGTAATTGCGTTCGAATAAATCGGAGCGTTCGAAAATTAGAAGCCTATTTGTCACCAATCTGACGTGCGAAACCGTCTTGGATGGCTCAAAGCATCAATTGATATCACTGCAGTGTCTCTGGCCGGAAGGTGATAGGTTTCGAGTCCCGACGGTGGCAGGTCGACACTAGCAGGGTTGAAGTCAGCCGAAGATTGAAGAAGAGTTATACCGGACTGCTGCTCTAATCGGTGGTTTCTCCCATTAACACCAAGAAATGCCATCAGGGAACCTCAGAGGCCATTGTATTTATGGAAATATGTTCAATTCTTGATTTCCCAATATTGTACCTGATAAACGCCTTTTATATTATTTCAAAAGTATACATACCCTTTGCGGCTTCCACACGCGACCAGTCTTTATAAAGGAGGCCTCCAAAGAAAGTGAATTTTACGGAGACGTGACAAATTGTACGTTGACTGAAAAAATATGAAGGATTTTTTAAAATACGCATCTAAATAGGTCGAAAATAGGTATAAAACTAAGTCGAATGCATCCGCTGTCTGGACGAGAATTCCAGCGGCCGGTTCCTCTGACCGATAGTTCTCCGTGGTTCCTCCGATCAACACAGGCGAATGCCGAAGCAGTACCCCACAAACGGGCCACCGACCGCGCGCGAGCTGTCCTTCCTCTTCCTTGTCCTATCCTCTCCCCTTACACACACACTTACACTAACATGCACTACACTACCACATATTCTGGCAGACCGGTCGGGAGCTTAGAGCTTGTCCCGGCTGGGGCGGTGCCCCCCTTGTGGGAGAGTTCTGGTTAGGGGGAAACCCCATTATCC
Source organism: Teleogryllus oceanicus (assembly GCA_964035755.1). Classification (NCBI taxonomy): domain Eukaryota; kingdom Metazoa; phylum Arthropoda; class Insecta; order Orthoptera; family Gryllidae; genus Teleogryllus; species Teleogryllus oceanicus. The sequence continues at coordinate 67,147,136 of CAXIVR010000008.1, read as the reverse complement.
GCCGGTAGGTCGGCGGCGGATCTCGCCATCCAGCGGATGAAGATCACCGCCATCTCCCGAGAAAAACATGCACTACACTGACGGGACTAATAATCAAAGCAGTTGACGCGCTCGGAAACACGGAAAATATCAATCAATCAATCTAAGCTCCGGAGTAGTCTCTCGGAATATGTGGTAGTGTACGGTACGTCATGTAAGTGTATGTTCGGGAGTATATTGATAGGACAAGGAACAGAAAGGAAAGATTCCCTACAGTCCGTGGCCCGTTTGTTAGTGTTCTCCTCCGGTATTCGCCTGTGTTGATCAGGGCAACCACGGAGAACTATCGGTCAGAGCAGCCGGCCGCTGAATTCTCGTCCAGACAGCGGATGCATTCGACCTAGTTGAAAAGCTAATGTCGAAACTCCTGCCGCCGTCAGGACTCGAACCTAGGACCTCCCGGTTCCTGCTTAGATGCCCTGGCCACCTAAGCTGGCACTTGTGATATGATTACTCCTGTTAGTGCAGTTAGCCGAAGCAACAGAAGGAATTGTGTGTACTATACGCTGGTCACCAATATAATTACAGTTTAAGGAAAACGATAAAAACAAGCAAATGCAAATGAACATGTTACAGATTAACCCGTTAAAATGCAACAGATTAAATGCCACCACACCGACAGCTCAGACTACGGTGAGGTGGCACTAAGGTGAGATAAATAATATTCAATCTCGTTGCACAACACCCAAGCAATGATATTCGAACCTGCGCTCCTTCGAGTCAAGAATATAACAACGTGAACAATTTCCACTGGCCAGGTAAACGGCACACACCTGCAGTAAATGTGTAATGTAAAGTTTTTATTAAAACACAAAGTTGTGAAATAAATGTATGTTTACTCCTCGCGAATATAACCAAAGAGCCTGAAAAATATGTTGTCTAAAACCATTGTCTTTATGTGTATTGTCTATATAGTATACTCCTTTTTTTTATCAATTCTTCCTGAAATAAATCTAGAAATATCAATATCTCCGTATTACTTTTTCAGGCATTCTTCATCCCATTTCTACGTTAAGCCGAGAACACAGGATGCCAGTTACAGCGAACGTGGCAGAACCGTCAACAACTGATAAGTACAACTCCATTAATATTAGAACATCATTCTGATTTGTTTAAGTTTTGTGCCAATTACAATTATGTTTTATTATGTTTTTGTAAGTGAATACTGTTTGTTTCGGATAGCAATTGTTTTTTCTATCAAATAAGAAAAAATACAAATACTGTTTACTCATGATTTTTTTTCAGTGTTCAGTATTAACATTGAAAGGAAATTGATTGAAAAGTGACTTAAAATCGAATGCTGACTTGGTTAATACACGTACTGTACACAAGACTACGACTTGCACCACTTTGGTGGAATGTTCCTTAGAATGTAGCGAGGGAAAACATGAGCCCCTACTATTGAGAAGTAAATGCCACATACTTAATGATTCGTAAAACAGATATTAAGAATGAAGTGAGTGGTTAATTCGTATTTCGTCCACATCCTTTAAGTATTAGAAATATGGATATAAAATACTTTTCAGTGAAATATGTATTTTCTAAATTTTAAAATTTTATTTAAAATTTAAAAGAAAGGATTTAATAAAGAAAAGTCTTTATTAATATTTCGAAAAAAGATAAAAATCTCATTCATTCTCCTCTTTATTCAATTCCTCTTTATTTAATGAGTTAATGAAACACGAGAATATTGGAAAGTGATATTTACACAACAAAAGAACGCAGTCATTACATTTGGAGTTAGATCTACAATCACAATTGCATAATTCTCGTTTGTCTTTTGATACAGTTCATTCATTAAATAAATATTTAACTTGACTATAATTTTCGCAATTAACATTGACTTATTATTCCTTCTTTTATGAACAAACTATTAAAATATTTTCTTCTCCATTCAGAGAATGAACAAAGGTGTTTCAAAATCATTTGAGTAATATTCCTATGACGTATCGAGAATATGAAGTATCACAACGTATATAATGTGACAATGAGACGAAAATAATGGGAGACGTAGCATAATGGAAACAATTTCGGAGATAGAAGACTTCCACCACATACACATTGGTAATTAATATTGATCTCTGATACTAACCGAAGAGCAAATGATATTCTTTTTTGTTGAGTAGTCGTATGAAATGCAGAATCGTTTTCACGTTTTAAACCATGACGAGGAAGGAATGAAGATAAAATTAATTTCCTGGAGTTGCTTTTGACAGAACCTGTAACATGATTCCCTACGTCTACGCGATTGTATCTCAGAGTTTGAGCACCAGGAACAAGATAGAAATCTTAGTGTATTTTTGCGTATTATAACATAGTTTAAGAACATGCTGCCAAAAAATATTTTTCGGAAATGATTTTTCCGTAAGAAAGAAAACGCGAAAAACCTACCGAATCTGTAAAATCACTGGTGAATTTGGTTCATTTGGAATATCTGGCGGGTAAATATGGTAGTTTGTGCGGCCCGCAGTTTGGTTGATGAAGTGAGTTTGGTGTTAGATAACATGTGATTGGAGTGAGTACGGACGATGGGGAGAGTTTGCCAAGTACGGGAACACTAAGTACGCTTTTCTAAATTTATTTCGATTAGCGTATCTCTTGAATTTGTTTCGCTGGGACTGATATTTCGACAAGTGGATGTGTTTTTAAAAGAACCCTACCAAATATAATATAGCTCCCCCCCTCCTTATTGAAAATGTGATTGCTAATGAGAATGTTTCTCAGAGCAATTATGAGAGACATTTATAATAAAGGAATACTTACAAAAGAACACGCAGTGCATATTCTAAATATTGTCAATTTAATCAAAATGTATGTAAGAGTGTTATTAGGTCGCGTATTAATTGATGGGTTACCCTAATTTGTAATATTAATACATATGTAATTTTATCAGATAGTGCATTATTGCACTCGACATGAGTGTTGACAGAAACACGCTAGCGATTATAAAATGCAACCGTTTAGATTCTACCATTATTCTGAAAATATTGAAATAGTGGGTTGGAGTCCCTCTCATGTCTCTAGTCTGATTCCATTGGAACGTTCAATTTCATTGTTTTATTCATTAAAATTGTAAATTATAAGTTGCAGCAACCCGGAGTAACAGGACATTTCCATTGTGATAAACATATGTTGAACAGGAATAGTGAAAGAAATGTAGAGAAAATTAATTAAGCAATTTGATAAGTGTGAAATATGTGTAAAATGAACGTAATTTGATATACGTGCCTACTTCTATCCGCATCGCCATCGGCTGCGTCCCCCCCCTTCCTTCCTCGACTCTCCCCGCCCCCGTTGGACCTCTCCTCCTCACTCGCCGTGTTCCTCTATCGCTATCCGCCCTCCCCCCTCCGTCACCCGTCCTTCAGCCTCCCACCAGATGTTTCGAAATGTCGATTCGTTTTCCCATTTTAAAAATGTGATCTTCCTCATATACTGGCTCATTAATACAATTTTTGCAATGATTAATTTTATTAACGTGTCGACCCAAAAGAACATAAATAATATTACAAATAGTATATATGTGTCTGATTTTGAAGAAAAATGTCTGAATGTTTTATACAACTGTAACGAGATAACAGACGTTAACATAATGCTTAAACAATTATGCCATTTTGAAAACTCTCTATTACATGAGACTTCAGTTTTTAACACTTGCCGCGTTCCGCTGTCGCCATCGGCCCCCTCCTGCGTCTTCATCAACCAGCCCCCGTGAGCCGAACTTATCCTCCGAAACGATGATTCGTTTGTCCATTTCGTAAAAACAATCTGATCTTTTTCTTCAAAAGACGGCTCAGTAATAAACATTTTTTCAATGATTAATTTTCTTTAACGTTTCGACCCCAAAAAATGTAAATAATTTCAAAATAATTAGTATTAATATCTGAGTTTTTGAAGAAGTTCAGAATGGTTACAACTATAACCAGAGACATTAATACAATCCTTAAAGAAATTGTGCGAATTTGTGAACTTCATATCGCGTGAGAATTTAGTTTTAGACACCTCCCTCTTCTTTTGCATAATATTTTCCATACACTGATGTATTTCTCGCTAACAGCGAGTTTAGAATGACTAGCTCACGGCCCTCGATCAGAGTTTTGCAGGACTCTACGCAGTACGTATACGCGAGAGCAGTAGCTGAAGCGATTTTCCGTTCTGATAAAAATTAGAGATAAATTACCCAAGAAGTGAAAGAGCGATGTAATTAACAATTGGTCGTTATCATCGACGAAATTCCGTGACTAGTTGAAGTGAAATATGTCGCTGAAAACGATGTGCCGGTATAAGTAGTTCTGTAATAAACAGCTTATCAGTTGAGGCGAGTATACGAGCGTTGACCGGGACCTAACATTTTAGCCCTTACACACAGTTGGTCATACAAACCGAAGGCGTTTTAAACAGTTTTGACTTATATTGGTACAGAGTAAGTCAAATGTTACTTATGATCTTCGTTTAAAATTGCAAAATTGAACAATTGCATGACTATGTATTCTTCAATAGATTGCTGTTGTTTATTGTTAATTATTTAGTTTGCTGACATTTTAAATGTAAAGATTAAATTAAAATAGGGTAAATTTTCTATATTACTCTCTTGCACGCTTTGAAAATATGACACGTTATGGATTTATAGAAATATAATCACATCGTCTACTAACATGGGAATCACGCTTGCCGTGACAAATAAATACATCCTATTTCTGTCTGTGGTTTATGTGAACATTACAGGTCTATTTATGAACGTAATATTCATTTGCAATTAAGAAAAATTATGAAATGTAAACTTTGGTTCCCGACAGATATTTAACGAATTGTCTTCTCTTGTAGAGAGCTCACAAGACTCTCTCTAGCCAAAGGTTAGATGCATATCCTATGAAATTTGATATGACTTCCCTTAGAAGTAACGACTATTGACTTTGAACGGGCAATGTTTCTATATAACCTTTGAAGATGACCTTGCCCTGCCAGTCGTAATTGAAGGTAGAAGTTATCGTATAACCAATCCATTAAACATTCGATGCTGGAAAGCCACCGGGTAAACAATGTATATAAATTGTTATCGATCAGAAGCTTAAAAGGGTCTGGACAGAATACATTTGACCTCTTACTGACATTTAAATCCATTTGCTCATGTTCGTGATGAATTATTTGATACATTTTTATTATTCTCAAGAGAGATTAACTTAGTAATCGTATTTTCACTGTCGAAAATGAAAATCAGTTTTGTACAAAATCTACTGAGTAATCAAATTTTATTACATTCATATTCATAAATTCATGCTTTTTCAAATGTGCTCGTATAGGAAGACCCTAGATAATTGATTTTTGCGAACAAATCTTACTAGGTCTTCAACTCTGCCGACCGGCTGAGATGTGCCAGGGCAACAACAGTTGCAAACTGTTAAGAAGACCAGAAGCTATGCATGATCTTTCCTTCCCTTTCTGCTTTCTTTTTTCCCCTTACACATACACGCACACACACATACACACACACACTTGTATGCCCTACACTACCACACATGCCAGGACCATCGATCCTCTTCCAGCTGATGCGCAGTCTCGCTGGAGGAGATACATGGGGGAAACCCACGAGCTTGACTTGTAGGTCATCGCCAAATCCCACGTTCCGATGGGGCAGGGGGGATCATTGTTACCTTCCGGAGAGCTTTAAAATCATTAATAATAACACCAGCGCACACGAACAATAAAGCCTTACATGTGGCAAATAACATGTACTACACTGGCGGGAATAAGTATTTGATGTGGCCAAAAAGAAAATAATTAGTGAAGAACCCTACCAGTTGCAGAAAAACTAGCAAAATATACGTACGGTAAAGATTTCGATCAAAACTACGTAGACATCAGAATTCTTACACACACTTAAGATGTATACGAAACGTTCTTACAATTAAAACAATAGTTATTAAGATTACCAGTATAATAATAATAATAATAATAATGAATTAAACTCTGAACTTCATAGAGACAACACTTCCAAGGCTATTAATACTTCCAATTCGCCTCTCTTAGGCTTCTGAAGGAGTTGTGATGATTTGCAAGCGCGTTCAGAGCTTCTGAAAATTCTTCAATGTAAAATTTACAGTTTTCAAATAATATGCTGCAGTTAGCACTGTAGACTGCTGAAACCCAGTAATATTATGGCAGGCTGAATCTTACGATACTCAATATCCATAATTAACCAGGATGCAAGGAAAACGTGAAGGAATGCGCAGATACGGACCACACCGTGTGCGCATGACGTTCCAGGAGACTTAAATGGCCGCGGAAGCTAAGTCGGCCAAGGGAGGATTCGTCATTTGAAGTATTATGACATCGAAAGCTGATAAGAACGGTAATTTCTTGGACAGTAAAATTCTTCAAAGAAAAACATTATGATAGATGTAAATGTTACTCGTGAATTTATTGTTGCTCCATTTCATAACATAGAATTCACCCATCTAGTACTTAATTTTAAACACGAATTACGACTTTGTGATAGAGCTTGAAATAATTTTCAGTCTTAATTATAGTGATATGTTTTCAAACCAGTTTGTATAATATCCTCTTCTTAGATGTACAATATGGTTACATATTCATTATTCGTAACCACAAATTATTATTATTATTATTATTATTATTATTATTATTATTATTATTATTATTATTATTATTATTGGCTTAAGTCTCGGAAATCATCCAGTTTTCTCAGGTGTGTGGGGTACACTTTGGCAGACCACATAGTTGATTGCAGCTCACGATAACTTCGGCACTGTATTTTTTGTATATACTATTTCAATTTTGTATTGACCAGACCAGATGCTGTGATAACAAATAGTATTACTTCAACAGAATTAAGGCGGTATATTTCTCTGTATTACTTGGCGAAGGGGATGTATTTGGTTAATTTTCTTCTTTCCGCCTTATGGATGTTGTGACCTAATGAGTGGTATCAATGAAGTCATGAATTACAATATCTGGTCTATTAGCTGCATTGGTTTTGTTCTTGTATATTTGGATATCACGTTACATCCTATACATTTTGTTTTCCAATACAGGCTTATTGTATATATTTCCTAGGACAGAGCTTCATGAATAGCAGAATTGAATTTCCAAGGTAATAACCTGATGCACGCGAAGACGACGGAGCACAGATCACTGCCGTTATGAACAGCTTGTGAACAAATTGAATCGATACAGAATACTTCAGCACAGTTCCAGCTGGTTCAGAGAACAGAACCAAAAAGAATTCACCAAAAAAAGCCTGGGAGTGCCTGTTAATATCTGACCCGACAGTTCCAGACTGTATAACTAACCTCGAGAGTTTTGGAAAATTATGTTTGGTTGTTCTTGGACATAATTATTATTGTAGAACATTCGTCAGTAATCGACCTGATATTATATTCAATAAAGAAAACAGGAAAGTGCATATTATTGTTGTATCGATTCCGAACCCTTCAAATCTTTAGTCAAAATACACGAGAAAGAAGATAAAGTAAATGGATATTTCAGATTCAATATTTCAGACGCCAATATGTGCTTTAAAGCCCCTTCTTTCAGTGCAAGAAAGACCAAGTCCGAAGTAGATACGAACTTCTAATTTCACATTCATTTACATTCGTCTACTATTTTTTTTTGTCATTTAGATGGTGTAAGAAAATTACCCATTCTGTAAAACTTTGAATATTGACATTAGCCTTTCTTGCACCAAGCCACAGTTTTTTGTACCCATTTTCCAGTATTATAAAACTAGAGCCACCCCGAAGACTAACAAATTCCGTATTATATCTTCCTAAAAAGCTACGGACAGTGCTATGAAGTACTGCCGTCATCTCAAACCTCGTCAGGACGTGTGTGGGGAAAATACATCAATAATTACTATTAAGTTAAAATTATATCGTTAATTTGTAGACTTAGTCTATAACAGTAATAACCGTTCATGAACATAATGCATGAACACCGTAGTGACGGGAATAAATAACAAATGTGACAAATTTATTATTGCTGTCATAATAATGCATTTGTGAGGGCAATAATAAATTTGGTTTTTCAGCGGATGATACGTAAAGAGGAAACACGAAATGCTCGAGAAAAACGTCAATAACTGAAAATACTGAAGAACTGTCTTCTCCTGCCACGTCACCTTCGTGGCAACAACCTTCAACCACTACCACCACCCCTTCTCCATTTCCGTGACGTACGGCATCCTCCAGATCGCGACTTAGGCTAATGAGCGTCCAATTACCGGATGCACTGCTGGTCCTAACGACGACCAGGTCGCGACTCAACCCGGGGCAGTTTGTTCCTCCCCCTTTCAAATCCTGAATTCGCGCTCCACCGCCTATCAGAACGGAAGGTGCTCTCTGACGCAAGTGCTTTCTTTTACGTAGCGTTTTCCGGGAGTGGGAGGACGTCAATTAATTTGCTGAAAACCTCTCCAAGCAAAGAAACTGGTATTTTGTTTTCATTTCAGTGTTCTCTCCATAAACGTGTGCAGGGTGAAGTCAGTGAACTTATTGCCAAGTGAAAATACAACATAAAGTAAACGGTTATACGCAATTATTTATCCGTGTGTCTACATTACCACATAGTTTAATGTTACAATGAGAAATCATCATTACAAAATTAAAACCAAGTTGCTCATTTATAGTGTAAATAAAATTATTATTCTCCTCAAAATAAGTAATATGATCTTCAGGGAGCGGATTTTAATGAAATGTCATTTTTCTTTTTACTTTAGAACAATGCCATTTAACTTATAAATTAATTTTATATCATGACAAAAAGAAATGACACCATATTTCCTTTTTTTGAATTTTAGTCGACTAATAAGTAATGTTTTACTTTCCTATGCAGTTTTGTTCTGGTTTCGTCGATTTTAGTATCATTTTAAAAGATTCTTGATTTAAATAATATTTATGAGATGCAAAAAAAGTTCTCCACATACTTCGTGAGTAGTCTATTCTATATCTTTGCTCAAATTGTAATGTCAACCGTTGTATGTGACGCATATCAGCGCTTTTGTCGGCCAATTTTGAGGTAACTAAAAACAGAGATTTCCTAGTAAAGAACAGCTTACACGAAAAGTTTTAAATCTGAGTTTACTTGAACGAATGAAAGGAGGCTCGATTACATCAGTAACTTACTCACTGCTTGAGTAGTCCATTCGAACTGTTTTTGATCATATTTCATGTCCCATTTTTCTTTACTTTTGGGGTGTCTTAAAAAGATTTTAAGACCATTTTATTGATATGTTTTGGAGATTTTTAAGTCATCAAAATCCTCTCCCTAATGATCTCACATAAAATTAAATTTTCACTTAAATTCTTAAACAGCTGCCCATACAGAAATAATTGTTTACCCCCAATATGACACGACTGAATTTTATTCGTGGTGTGCTTACCGAATTTCAGAGCAAAATCTGCACATCGAACGTAGATATGCGTGACCAATGACTTAGAATAATATTACATACAGATATCGGCTGCAACATTGAAGTTTTTCAATGAAATTCTGTATCTTTTTTCTTGACGACTGTTGTAAAGTTTTGATTTTCAACATTCGCACAACTCGGAAAGTTTAGAGGTCGTTAGGTCGAAAGGTGTTGGTACGAATAAAAGAAGGTCAAAGTTTTTAGTCTAATAACAGGAGGCTACCGTAACTATTTTATGGGATAGTTTTATTTTTTGATACTTTCATTATGCTACCCTGCCACGATTTCATGTTTAAACTGGAGAGAAGTTAACAAATATTTTGTCCAAAAGAAATAAATCTTGAATGAATAAATGAAATAATTACTTGTTTCGGAATATTACTCGTTTCAACTCACTCAGTGAATCAACCAAAGATACTGTAGACGAAATTAATTAATGTTTAAAAAAATGCCAGCAAAAATTTGGGGGAACCATGGTCTTGTACGAGGATGGGCAATTGGTATTGATGAGCCAAGTCACAAAATTACGCGTCAATCTCATCTCAGAATTCCATAGTACTAGTTGTAGTAGCCCTTCAATAAAAGAATCAAGAGCTCTTTGCGTGCATTGAAAATGCGCGCATAAATTACTAGGCATTTTTGATGTTACACATCTTATTTCTAATGTCTCATGACATGTAAGTGAGTGGGAATTTTTGGCGATTCAACAGTTTTAATTCTCTGTAAAATGAAAAGGTAAATTATTATAATTCAGAATCTGAACTTGGTTTCTTACGAACGTTTGAAACAATGAATTAAAATATGTATGGATAAACTTGTGAATATATTTTGTTCAAAAAGAAAATCAATATTATTAAAGTATTACTATATTACACCAATTAATGAAAGGAAACTTGATGAAACGTTTCTAGATGTCGAAAATTAATTAGAGATGTACTGTATACCATAGTGTTTCTTTTTTAGTACGAACAATTTGTAAAATAATGAAACTGTTCGTGAACGTATTGTTAATCATCGTAGTTGTAATTTGTATGAAATAACGATTGCTCTTATGCATCTATTACGTGTAGGGTGTTTATTTTTCTAAAAGTAGGTATTCTATGTAGGGATATTTTTTTATAAGGAACAACACGTACCCGAAAGGGCTTATCTTTCTTGAATGTTAATTGATACATAGAATATTGATGTTGATTAACATCCGCAATCACTGGCTGTTTGTAAACAAATGTTGAAAGGAGGAAAAACAGAGTAAAGAAGAGTATCGGATCTCGGGGTGCTTTGAAGCCACACCCTCGACCTTCGTTCTAATTTTTTGTTTGCAATTTCACTCGGTTTATTTAAAACAATGGTCAAATTTTGATCGCATTTTATTGCAAAGGAATACTATGCGCAACGGACGTCGTTTCAAGAAGAATTTATTTTTTAAAATAGTGTCAATTTTCTTTATAAAACGTATGGGCAAGTGTCATTGTCCCCATCCTCTTATGAAATACATACTGTTTTATTTATATTCCCCACAGAGCGTTGTACAATAGCACTAGTGTTGGAAGACGTCGACCAAAATTGGCTTTTAAATTCATTGTTAAGTTGCAAAACCGATGCATTGAGTCACTATCTTCATCAGACATAATATGATCCTAAAAACGTATTTTATTCTAAAAAGCAGAAATGCCAATCACAAATTAATAAATATTTGGTAAATGCGGTTGTTACTAAATAATGACTCTTTGTAATTCTCCACCTGTTTCCTTGACAAATGAACAAGCATATAGTTGTGAAAATGACTGAAAATCGAAATCTCTGGGCAGAAAATATAATTTGCCTGTCGAAGCACAGTGTGCATGCGTTGAATGTAGGCTAAGCGCTCGAAGGGCTTTTCCTCAGAAGACGGAACGAAGGAAATCTCCGAAGGTACCCCGAGCATAAGACGTTGCAGGGGACGGAGGAAATGTTTGCAGGACAGCGGAGACGAAACCCATCGCTGGTTTAAGAAACGCTTCAATGTTGCACGTCCCACAATAATGAAATGTCTATTTTATATTTTCAGCTGAAAGATACGTGGATAAACAATCTCTCGCTGTTAATCTCTCACTTTTTTAATTTATTGTTATTATTATTATTATTATTATTATTACTCCGTATATTTTTATATTTCAACTATTAATAGTTAAATTGGGAAGGGATTCTGAAACTCAAGAAAAGCGTGCGCAGATGATTTTCTCCCCCATATGTCACATACAGTTTTTTACTGTTTTTTATAAATAAATATCTAACAATGAGAGTAATTAAAATGTATGAATGTGAAATGTATTAAATGAATTTTTTATATCGTATTAAAATACTTCCAAATATTCATATTGAACAGGTAGGCATTACCTTACTTGGCTACCAAAGTGGCTGCCACTTTAACCTTAATCTCCTCGAACTATGAATGATGAATACAATCGAATGTCTTAATCTAAATCATAAAAATATTGGATTATCTATTTTTTTTAGAAAACGTTTCGAGTTTTGAATATTTTTCTTAGTAAATGTTGGGGGAAATGCTAAAACTATTTTGCGAGAAAATCTCATTAATATTTTGTATCTAACTTTGTTGATACAAAGTACGAAGAGATTCGGTCTTTCCTGCAGACCTAATCAAGTTTAAATAACTTAAACATTTTCGATTTTTATATATTTTGATATCTCCAAACTTAGTAGGTCATTCGCTATGAAAATACTTATAATCATGTGAAAAGAATTTATCTGTCGATTTCAAGTTGAAGTATTGCAGTTTTATTTTTCAAATTTTACAAACGATAATTTTACGTTTCTGCTTAGTGCGGGGAAACAAAAATCATAAGACAAAGGCGGTAGAGATCATTATTTTCTAATAAAGAGTGCATAACATTGCTTTTTAGATTACTTTAATATGCTGTGAATAAACAGGCATGTAATTAACTCGAGTTTTCCTTGGATCTTTGAATAAGCTTTTATTAAATTACTGCGATTTTCTACGAACACTGAAATTATGATCAGTGTGAAACATGAATGATTGAATGCTTTCAGTCACTGATGCTCAATAAAGATTGTGAGAATTCCAAACAGTCTTTTCGAATGGAAGACGTCACTGATGCTCAATAAAGATTGTATGAATTCAAACAGTCTTTTCGAATGGAAGAGTTTCTGGTTTCCATTCAGTCGTACGATACAATTTACGCACATACGTACGTATTTATGGAGTATTATACGAAGTAGAAAAAATAGGCGGAAAGTCGAGTTCGCGATTTGGAACCGAAACGCATGTTTTGGGCTCCAATGATACCCCATTTTTTTAATGTCCGCCAGTCTTTCGGCGTCTCTGTCCTTCTGTCCGTCAGTGAACAACTTCGTCACCTAAACTATTCATAGCATGTTTTTATGAAATTCATTTCGGTCGATCTCGCCGGTCACAAAGCCCTACTGTTTTCAAAAGATTTGTGTTTTGGGAGGACTTCACATCAAACCCTAACATATTTTCACAATTATATGAAAAATCGCCCCACATTTTCTTTTAAATGTTTTATAAGAACGGAGTCAAGTATACTTTTAAAGACAGCGTAGTTCAACATTTTCACTGTCACCATTGAATTTTAAAAAGTTTCATGAACTTTTACCTCCCTTTATCATTAAATATAGCATTACTGCTTGGTTTCGGAGCAATAAAGCAAAATGGCATTAGTAAATTTTGACAACTCGTATTTTACTTTTCAGAGTCGGATTGGAATACGCTTACTGGCGCACATAATGAAACGTCATCGACCATCACGAGAGAGGATTGGGCTTAGTAATATTCGATGTCCATTAGAGCAGGAAGCCAATACATCATTTGTTACATGCCAGTGTCAGGATGTTAATTGACATAAGACCTACCAGACTCTGTATACGTACATCATTCTCACATGAAAACGGTCTCGAAAATGTTATCACATGAACATGCAAACACCGGGAGCGGTAGCTCAGTGCATCAACTGATGTCACTGCAGCGCCTCTGACCGGGAGGTCCTAGGTTCGAGTTCTGACGGCGGCAGGACTTTCGACACTAGCTTTTAAACTAGGTTGAATTCAGTCGCTGTCTGGAGAAGGATACTAGCGGCCGGCTGCTTTGATCGGTAGTTTTCCGTGGTTTCTCCGATCAACACCAGGCCAATGCCGGAGCAGTACCCTAGCAAACGGGCCACGGACCATGCGCGATCTGTCCTCCCCATTCCTTGTCCTATCCTATATGGCGGTGATCTTCCCACGTTGGATTGCGAGATCCGGCGCCGACCTACCGTCGGCTAGTGGGGTTTCCCCCTAAACAAGACTCTCCCACCAGCGGGGCACCGCCCCAGCCGGGACAACCTCTAAGTTCCTGACCGGTCTCCCGGAATATGTGGTAGTGTAGTGCATGTTAGTGTAAGTGTGTGTGCAAGGGGAGAGGATAGAATAAGGAATGGGGAGGACAGATCGCGCGCGGTCCGTGGCCCGTTTGGTAGGGCACTGCTCCGGCATTCGCCTGGTGTTGATTGGAGAAACCACGGAAAACTAGCGATGAGAGCAGCCGGCCGCTAGAATTCTCCTCCAGACAGCGACTGAATTCGACCTAGCTGAAAAGCTACGGTTGAATATCCTGCCGCTGTCGGAACTCGAATCTAGGACCTCCCGGTCAGAGGCGCTGCAGTGACATCAGTTGATGCACTGAGCTACCGCTCCCGGTTATTCCCTTGGTCATTGTGCTCTAATAGAATACAACAATCATTTTCATCCACATTCAATCACGTCCGTGAAGTTGAGTTTCTAAAATTTATTCCCGTAAGAGACGGTGGCAGAAGTATCGAAATTTATTTGGTTTGAGATTTAAATGTTTTTTTTGATAAAATTCCTAGTAGAATATTTACTGCATTGAACCTGGTCCGTATTTGAGGAAACTTAAGGAGGAGTTAAAAGCTTCAGATATTAAATGAAATTAAATAAAATGATACGTCGAGAGCTTGTTTTCCGATATTTCGAACACCTTTGTGACCTTCGTATATGACGGTCGTATAATGAAAATATTTGAGTGCAGTTATACTAGCGAGACAGAATGTTACTACATAGTGGTCAAGTCGGCGCCAGCTCACAGAAAATTGAAGGTTTATTTTTCAGTGAAGTTCGGACTGATGCCGGCCACGAGTAATATCAATTCTCTTAATGAGGGTTCTCACGACAGACAACCAATCATTTAAAAGCAAAATCGCAATTAGTAAGGAGAGGAAATTGAGAAATTCACTCTCCAACTGAGAAGTTGTATGGGAGAAAGTAAAAAGCAATTTTGTTTACTACTTTCGTACACTCAATTTCAGACGATGTTCTTATAATTACAAAATGTGTTACAATTTTTTATAATTGAAACTGTAAGCGATTGTTATGAAATTACTGGTCGTCGTTTTATTAAAAAAAAAAAACATTCCACGTTAAACCAGCGTCTTACCTTATACTATCCGAATAATATTTGTCTACTTGAGCTAGCTGATTGAGAGGGGGTTCCATTATCCAATCGGAGACTTCAAATTCTAATTACGTCACTGCAGTTGCCAATACTTACTAAGAAAAAAATGAAATCATACAGCGCGAAGCAACTGAATTACTTCTTTGGTTATGAACCGTATGTGCGGTTCTGTCGTCTTCTGTTCTGTGCTCTTGTTGCGACTTTTTCCTTGCCCCTGCTGTGATCTGGTGCAAGAAAAAGCAAGCCCCTTGAGTAAGTGGCAACATCGTTTTATCCCTCCCCCAGCTGTCTGGTAGACAGAAAGATTATTCAATACATTATCATACAGAAGAGATTTGAAAATATATTTAACTTCTTAAAAGAATGCAGTTATTAACTTAATTATCTAGATTAGTGATATCTTTACTAGCTTGGTAGATAATGGGACATAAATGCATGAAATATTTCATAAGTGTCATTTCTGCTTATCATCTTGCTTTTTTATTAGTCTTGTGTAATAAAAATTTTTGCGAATATTCAACCGCTTCAGAGATAGTATGTAGCGGAGATGCTCAGAGATAGATTTGTATCATAAAATGTGCGAAATTTTATGATACAAATCATTCATGAGTATAAGCCGCTTGTGTGGTTTTACGAGTGAATAGACAAGTTTACACAACAATACAACAACAATTTATAGGCAAACATAACTTCACGATGTCATTCCTCTCCCATGAAATTCTCTTGCACTACTGCCAACTATTAAGATGATATTTATGTATATCTTAAACATACAAATTCTGCAGGAACCCAATTGGGTTAACAACAAATGTGAAGTCGCAATAAATGTATGCATTTTATTACTCTGAAACCATCACGAGTAAAGCCTTATTGCTGATTAGAGAATAAAAAAAGGCTTAGTCTCAACTAATCGAATTTTTAAATATATTTCCTTTTTCAGGATTTTTGAATAAAATGATAAAAAGTTTTTGGAGATGTCAGAAATTCTTTATGCGGTAAATTATTTTATTTTAAAAAATTGGATTTCATTAAATATAAATCGAATTTTGACTTAACTCTTATGTTAAACTATAAACACTAACGAAAGTAGTTATTTTTATAACACATTGTTCACCGTTCAGTTGAGCAAAACTCCAAAAATCTGTGCATACAATCTTTCCAAGCACATTTCGTAAGATGAACTTTCTTAAACGAGTGACATTTTACTCCACGTGTGTTTCAGGACAAAAATTACTTCCATAATAATATATAAAATAATAAATACATCTGCGGTTGTACCTGGCTAAAGAAACAAAACTACCTCAGTTACTCGAATAATTGTAATTTTAATAAAATATAATCCAACTGCTGAAATAAAAAATATCGGAAGCTGCAATTTTTTAAAGCAATGTATTTAATTCTTGTTAATAGTATTATTTATCCCGTTGAAATACTCCACCTGTACATCAGTCGTTTTCAATCACCAAAGCGCGAAAAATACATTCATTGCAAATGGCCACTCGTGGAAAACAAACGCGGCTGGTCCGATTAGGAATAAATTTCAGAAGTGACGAGGTCGTCCAAATGACTAAAAATTCATTTACAGAGAAGCGCGTCGACCAGTTTCAAGCGAAGTGTGATGGGAGGGGGAGGCGGAGCGAGCTGTGAAAAGGAGGGGTGTGGTGGTGGGGAGTGCTGCAGACGGATTGCAGGGTTGGTCTTTACTCGGATATTGGTCCACTCTTCAACAAACTCCACGGAGAAAGAAGCAGTGCGCGGGTAGCGGTGTTGGTAATTCACGCCCAATGCAGTTACGAAATGTTGAGTTAGAACAACCCTTTTTTAAAGGAAATGGTGAGAAAATACAAAAAAGAAACTCATTAATTGTTGGTACGCTGCGTATCCAGTACACTTACATTTAAATATGTTATTTTCTTAAGTTTCAATTCAAATGTAAGAATTGTGTATGAAATTTGATGAATACGATCGTTACTTTGGACACGTATTTCAAGTGATGACCACTCACAATGCTTCTTGTTAAATATAGCTCTTTACACAGATACTATTTTTCTTTTCGAGAAAACATTTCCAGGCATTTGCAGCTAAAAAGCCTTTGTATTAAGGAGGAACATGAATTTTAGCGTACCAAGCAGTAGCGTTACGAAATGAGTGCGGTCCCGCCCGCAAAAATCTCATGCGGGTCCCCGGCATACAAGTCTGTAGAAAACCCAAGTCAGTTTTCGTACGCTAAATAATAAAAATAGCCTTTAACAAATTCATATTCATCACTCTGATTCTTACATAGACAATCGCAAATCTTACGATCGCAGTTCTTATGGTTGCAAAACCTTCAGCCTAAAAATAGGCTCTCATTTATCTGGGCCTTGCGGGCCCGAACGTTACGCCATCGGAAAGTAATACAAGTGATAATTAGTGGGTGGTTTAGTCTGAATAATGGAAATTAAATAGAAATACTATGTTAGTATTTGTGAAAGCAGCAGTAGCAAATATAATATGTTGATCGCGAGCGCTGTTACTTAATATCTGAAGCAAAATTGAAATATGTGATTGTAAAATTACTCGTACTTAACGTCTTAAATTGGTAACTGACCGTTAATGTGTGTGTGAAAATATTTTTGAGGTAGAGTGGGAATTGGGTTTGAGGATTGATTGGAATGAGATACGGTGTGTACTACTGGGTACTACTGAATAATAATATTTATTTATTTTGTTTAACGTCCCTGTAGGAAAACGAAATTATGGAATTGATGCGCGTTTATATGAAGTGATAGCGAAATCAAATAACGGCATAGGGGCCGGAACATGTAATGAACAAAGATCACTGACTCACGAAGTTAAAAAATGATTATTATGTTAGCTTTGAATTACGGAAGCATTATTTTCTTTACGAGGCCAGAAACATTTTTTGTTTTCCAGTTTGAATTCTTTCCGTACCGAATGATCTGCAGTGTCTCAAAAAGCACATGTTGTGTCGTAGCTTGCATCACGATCTCATTCATCTCACTAGACAACGGGTTTTCTTTGTTCTTTTGACCGTGCATTTCGTTTGTGCCGGCATTGCACTCGTTATTTCTTCCCTTCAGTCACAAGCTTTTCTTCTGTAGAGACGCATCTGACGAGGGAGATTGAGCAATCGTCTTTCTTTTAAAACGGTGCAATATAGCAAGTACATATTTTTTATACAATGATGCCGTATCAGCAGTATAGCTCGGCAGGTCACGTGATGGCTGAAACGTCAGCTGGGCCGATTGTGACTCATCTTGAACAACCAAATATCAAGTCTCCCTCCTACGAATCCACCTTTTCTAAAACAAAATCTGAGTTAGCTTGTCTAAGGACGTTTCTTTACTTTACTTTCGGTTGTGCTGAACTTAATACGAACATAGTACTAAACGACCATGTTTGCCTTTTTAGTGTTGCTTTCAGTTATCTCCATCCTTGTTCCTCATTTCGGGCCTAATTTGCTTTCTCCAACTGTTTGTCACCGTCAGCAATGTTTTAGAAACTTAAAGACTTTGCGTTTCATGTGTGTTTACTATTATCATCTCTTTCACCTTCTACTTTTTTGTACAGGTCTTCAATAAAGGAGTTAATGTTCCTCCATGATTATATCTTTCTAAATGACAGGTTTTATTTCATATTATCTGGCTAAATTACGAAGTCGGTTTTTAATGTATAGCAAACATTCTTTTGACATTGCGTAATGAACTATTACAATGGAAGAAACGCATTGCAGTGAAAGAACTTGACAGTGAATAATGTGTTCCTGTTAAGTGGTTAATTTCTTTTCGGAATCTTCACATATTAGCCAATAACCCGATTTCTGGGGGTACGCGTGCCACAATTTGAGAACCTTTGCTGTAGAAATGCAGACGTTCAGACGACGGTCTCCGATTCGTTTCACAAGCTGCCAATATAGGGCTCGTCGTCCGTTTGCGCCCGCTAACTCTCGCGTGGGCGGCTAACGCGCTGTGCTTCGTTGGCGGCGCAGCTGAGAGGCGTGCGTGCATGCGTTTGTGCGTGCGTGGATGCGTGCCGCTTGCAGGCGCTGCTTTTGATCGCCTCGCCCCTCTCCCTTCCTCTCCCGGCGAAAGAGTGGAAACCGCGGGCTCGTAATGGCGTTTTCACGCCCCAGTGCACGAGCCACCGCCAGATAGCCTTGGCAGGGCCGCTATCCGCTTGCGCTGCTCCATTCTTGCTACAAGATATATAAATAAATATAAATATATATAAATATAAATATATATATATATATATAAATATAAATATATATATAAATATAAATATATATATATATAAATATATATATAGTGATGTCATGGGATTAGACAACCCCATAACGCCACCATCAGCTACGAGAAGAAGCCCGCGAACAGAAAGAAGTCGAGTACGCGGCGGAACGATGGCTTGTAAACGCGCCATCTACCCATAGATTTTCGAACTCTGACGCCCGAACAAGCGAATAAGGTCTTTCCGGGATGTCACGAAAAGAAGAGAACATTCATCCCTCCAAAAATTTCCCTTGGCGCGAGTACCCTAAGTATTGCGGCGCGCCTCGGAGGAGCTCTCTATGATTACAGCAGGGACGGCGACTAGACTGAGTTCTGAAGGCGATTGTAACTTGATAGCATAGGAGTTTATCTTAACTTGATAGAAAAAGTTAGCTTGAGAAGCGTATCAATGAAAGTGATGTAACTGAGAAGTGGAGTGCGCGAACATTCTTCGCATTAACATTCACAATATTTGAGAGAGCAAGTGAAGTGATTGTTTGACTTCGAAATAATTTCAAATTTGTAAAATTCGCGCAAGGACATTCTGCAGCACATCCTCCTTCCTGAGAATTTTAAGCTCGCTTTACGAGCATTCATACTATCACGCTCTCCCCACAAGGTAGTACGTGGGCGTGTTAGAATATATAAAGTTTCAATGCTCATGAAATTTCCGAGAAAACAGCCTAATCGTTGTCTGACTTTTGAAGACGTGAAATAATAATAATAATAATAATAATAATAAAAATAATAATAATATCCGCTTGCTAATAAAATAATAATATTTTATATTAAGTGGCTATTGTTAAACAACATGCAATCAGGTATAAGATTCTGTATTTTAAGAATTTATGTTTAGAACTAAACATCGCTTTTATTTCTGCTATGTTACGTGTAAGTATTAAACTTTATTTTTACCAATACGCAGACGGGTATTAAAGGTGTGAATTTTTTATATAAAGTAATAAAATAAAGAAAATATTGCAGCAAACGTTTTTGACACTATCTTCTGATTGCACATGGCTATCCAATTGTTATAATTCGCAACGTGTTACGTTAATGTTACATTCAGATTGATAATTTCAGTTTTTCATATGAGTTTTGTATAATACTATAGAATGAAATTGGGGCTAAAGTATTTCACTTGAAATTGCGATTAAAATAAATACCTTGTACAAAAACGGGACTCGATTGCCGGTATTTCTGTAAAAATTCGTCACCACGTGACATTATTGGATGCTTGTCGGAATTTTTGCTTTTTGAATTTTTTTTCTTCGTTATATCCCCTTTCAAATATTTAACAGAATATGATGTATTGAACTAATAATTTTGATTCCTCAATGAATTCTTATGACTCGAATTGCGATTGAGTGGAAAACTTGTCACAGTACCTTGTAATTATATACAAGAAAACTAACAGGGAGTTATGACAAAAATGGATTAAATGTAATTAATATATGATTATTTTTTCATGAAATTAACACCAATAGCATACAACCAAACAAAATACCTGGTAAATGGAACATTAAAATATACATCTGGTATGCCGCTAACAAGGCGGCGTGTATCGAAAGAAAATCATTTTTCTAGCCTGTTTCTCTTTACCACTTCTCCATGCTGACCAATTATTAGCTGTGACACATTAATTAAAGCAGGCGGAGTGTACTGAAATCAGTAGTTTATAATTAATATTTAACGTATTGTGAAACTCTTACAGGAACAGTAATTTATTCATGGTATAATATTAAAGACTACTCCAGCGTTGCCCATTTCCAGATAAACTCCAATCACCCGAGGAATAGTGCACTGGAATGCATCTATGATAAATCTTGAAGTCGTATAAAAGTTGTCTTTACGAAATTGCAAATGTAACTAATATTTTATCACTTTTTTACTAGCGACTATTGATTTTTGTAAACGACTGCAGAAAAGTAGCAGTGTGCAGTTATAATTGCAATATTCACAATAACGTAAAATAATAACATAATAACAGCAGTATTTAGTGATTTGGGGTTTTAATTTAAGTAGACTAGAGAATAGAGCATTTAAATAATTATTTACAATTAGTACAAAATCACTTGATCTTAAAACGATATTCATAGGAAGTATTAGATTTCATTAAATAATTTTGTTTGATCATAAATTTTATGATCCCGGTATTGAAAGTATTAATACCTTTCACTTAGCCCCTCCACTCAAACACTTACTCCAGTTATTTGCTAGTATTTTAAAATAGACATAATTAATTATATAGTGCATATTAAGTTGAGTGAAGTTGTTAAATGTTTTGCAATTTTGACAGGTGGGATAGGTGTATTTTTAAATAGATATATTTTACCCAACAAAAATTAAATAGATATATTTTACAAGAGCATGCAGTTGAAATTCTAAATATTACTACTTATTTTCTGTCTAAGTTTGCATTTGTTTCTAATGTAAAGAAACTTCCTAGTTATGGAGTTCACTCACTTTGAGCAAGACCACTCATTGTTTCACTAAGTCATGTGCCTTTTACTAAGATCTTACTAATTGATCTGTACTCAAGCAAAGTCTCTGAAAAAGTCATACATCTGCACTCTCATTTCAGTTTTAAATTCTCATAAATTTTTGAGCAACTGCATATTTGAAATTGAAATTTATTATATTTTGAGTAGAATATAAAGACATTCTATTAAAAACCACAATAATCTAATATTAATTTACATAACGTTCAATAGTGAACCAAGAGGTGTTCATGTAACGAAGTCGTATTCTATTTCTTAAATGTTCATTGTATATGTTTTTTCTCAAAATTATTATATGTTTACTGTTAAGAAAATATCGATGGTGCCCAGGGACGACGTAATTAAAAATATCGTTTTAACCAGATTGGCCCCAGGAAGGAGGATCGTTGAACATTGTGTATTTCGTAGTGTTTTCCCACTGCCAGGGCAAGGAAACCAGTCGACAGATGGTGGTCAGTGAAGCAAGTATTTTTGATATAAAAGGCTTGTCTAAGTGAATTAAATATCATTTTTCTTTTTTATTCATATACATATTATGTTTAATTGTTCACGAAATATTTTCCCTACGCCCAAATTTATACTCGTGAAAGTATTTCCGTAAGTGCGCCAAATAAACATGAACACAGTCAGTGGATAAACTCCATCTAGAACAATCAAGTTTTGGTTTTAAAATTAAATGAATGTTATGATTGCAGTGCCATTTTATAAACAGTAAACCTTTTTTATCAGATTGTCTAAGTCCATAATAGCTGAAATTGTTAATATATTTCTGAGTAAAAAATCCCTTTCCCGTTATAATATTAGCTGAACGTCTACCTGACCAGTCCCAGCAGCTGCCACAAGCCTACACTGATGACGATCGCGATTAGGCGGAAAAAGCTGTTTAAGTTAAACAGCTGTGTTAATGGAACTACCTTTTCTTCTAAAGAAAAAACAATATAAACACCGCATCACGTCTCACGAATATTCTTTTCTTCTAACAGGGACGTTCTTCAGAGCGTTCTCTAAAATATCTCGCTAAGACCATAGCTGTTCGAAGAGGCAAGCGATACTTGAACGGAATACAAGTTAATTGTCTTGGGGCCTCTGGGATGTTCCAGGAAAATGCAATTACCAGAGTGAAGGAACAGCCAAGGATGCGGCGATGTGAAAAGTTTGAGGAAGCGGGGAAAGAAGGGAAAGAAAAATCACACATACATGTATCGGCTTTCTTGTCTCAATTTTCGTCTTTTTTTATCTACCAAATCTCGTTAACATGAATATTGAATTATTTTATCTTAGTAATTTTCTATACCTCTTAAATGTAGATTTCAATTTGAGAGACTGCGTTAATTCTGGTGTTCTCTGTGGAACCATGGTTTTAAGGTCGTGTTGAATTTAACACAACTCTTTGGGGGCAATTTAATAGTTTGGTACTGCCACGTATGCAAAACATTTGACAATGGGTCATAATTTCTTTAATGAAAAGTGTTGTGTTTCCTGAGGTAACCCGTCAGAAATGACGGGATGAAATACATCTCTCAAATTAATATATCATTATAATGAGTAGAAGAACACAGTTCACTGTCTTTAATGTTAAGTTTTTTCGTGTCAAATTTTCCTTTATTATCAGTAATAGGCTGTAACTACGCTCCTTTAGGGGACGCCATTGTAATTTTAGGAAGACATTGAAATGGCCACCAGATAAAAATGTTTGGTCTATTAGCGATCTGCCTCGCCTCATGCAGGAATCGAATTTACTCTTCTAATATTTGTTGTAGCCTTTTACACACTGTGTTTTGGAAACACTCACCGCAGCGTTTATATCGAAAATTAGATCCATTGTTTTACCAGAAATCGCAAGTAACCTGCCCGTATGGGCATCTTACATCCCTCTGTCGCGGGAGCAGCGAACATGGTTTCATCTCTTCAAGGTTGTCCTTCCGTGTCCGTCATGTATTTGTTATATTTTATATTCTTTCCGCATTTATTTGTTTTTACAAAATGTCTTGCTTTATTTATATCGCATGGAGATAGCCATTCCGAAACCAGGAACTTTCTCCGGATTTTGAATTTTGGAGAAAATATTCGAAAACTCGAAAGAAGTGCTACGTATTTTTGTTAGAAAGCATTAATTTTTAATAAAATGAATGAATAGAATGTATTTTAAAATATAACAATTTTTACATACGTATTCTTTTTGTCGTTGTTTTTTTTTTTTTTAAAAAATTCGAAAAAAGGAAAAAAGTTTTTCTAAAAATTAAAACAAATATATACACGTTTTTCTTCTAAACAAAAATTAATAAAAAAGATAATTATTTTTTATTATTCATTTATTAATAGTCGCATCAAAGTCGTTATTAAGACTTAAAAATACATTACAAGTGTTTTTCTTTTATCCTAGTTGCTTAAAGATAAAAATTGGGATTTTTTCACTCACAAGCGCCCATTTGCGTGAATTTGCTAATGCACAGCGATTCCGAGTTGGGACTGCGAGTAGTTAGTAATCGGCCGCCTGGTCTCATCTGCTGCGTACTTAGCGCGATTACCTCCTAGCGCGGGTGAGGTTGCTGCTGCAGTGCTGCACGAACGTGCTGAACCGCGTATCACCTGGAAAGTTTTGCAGCGTATCGGCAGTAAATTCAAGGAAAGAATTTGCGCAGTACATAAACTGTTAATCCGAAACTGAACATGAAATGTTTTGTCTTTCGTGTCAAAACAAAAACTCATTATCAAATCCTGCTGTCAAACGTAGATAAAAGTTATTTGAAACAATATGGCATTCTCTTGAGTTTCGGTCAGTAAAAAACGTCATTTAAATTGACGTTTCGGCTTTTCTGAAGTCTTCATCAGGGCATTTTTACTCCGGATCTCTGCAACCTATCCGCCATGCTCACGACTCTTCCTTGGTAGATAGATTCGAGGAATCCGGAGTAAAAATGCTCTGATGAAGGTTTAATAAAATTCGAAACGTTAGCTATTTAAATGTTTTTTTTACTGATCGAAACTCAAGAAAATTCCATACTGTTAATAAAAGAGGTCAAGAAATCAAGCATGTGTTATTTTACACCCAAGCTAGGCACTTCGATGACACTATTGTTATTTCAAAACGTTAAAACGACATTTCACTTCCAATTTCAGTCCATGAAATGCCTGTATAACATTCAGATGTTATCGGAATCTTCTACCGGTGTAGGACCTGTCTATAATTCGTGTTTCATGACTGTATAAAACAACAGGCAAAAACTAAATAGGGAATAGAACGCAACCATATGTTACTCATACAAGAAAGGATCAACGTGATTGCTTCTCTATTATAATAAAACGAATGTAATATGAAAGGATTTTATATGGTTTTTAGTTGTGAATATATCAGTACTAAAACTTCTATATTTTTAAAATAATTTCAAATTTAATTGGATCTTAGAATTTTTAATAAATCATCGTCATTTTAATAAATCTTAATCATAAGTTTCATAAATTCTAATTTTAGATGACATTAAGATGGCAGTAAATCATAGGTCCTGAAACGTCCAATTCGAAAATACAAAACAAAACTGAATTCACGGCTAATGTGCAAAAGTTTTTAGATCTTAAAATGATTGTCTAAAAAACAAATTACAGTGATCACGATTCCCGAATTTTCACAATTACCAATGACTCATTAAATTCTGACTTGAACAGTGACTCATTAAATAATACACGCAAAGTGTATATTATTTGCTAAAGTAAAATAGAAATGTTGCCGAAACAAGCGGCGTAGTTCGTAATGTTGATACAAACGACAAATATAATTATTTTTCTCAAAGCTTGAATTACACGTTAATGCGTGTAATTTAAAAAGCAAAATTAAACATTTTACGCAAACGAATACTTGAATAACGCATTGAATTACAACGTTCTGTAAAAATGAACTTATTCTAGAAATAAACATTATAATGTAACACCACTTACCATAACTACTTCTGAAAATACAAAAGCCTCTCAAGAAAGTAATAGTACTGGTAAACATAAAGAAAAAAATATCAGGATATTTTAAACGCAAGTAACAAAACTAAAGCAATTTGGAATATGTAGACTATATGATCATATCGTTTAGATACTTTGTAGAGTGTTATTTTAAAGGATAAAGTCAGATAGGTTAGCGATTCTTCGTAAGTAAAATTCGCAAGTCTTTAGAGAATTCTGGTTCATCCCACAATAGGAGTATTTCACAATATACTATTCTGACAATTAGCAAAAAATATTTATTTAAAAAGGATATTAAATGAATTAACATTTGGTTTATTTATTTGTACGTGACTGTCTGTAACTCACATATTGCATTTAATCGTTTCTGTTTCTTTTGAGACAGTAAATATTTAAATAGCAATTATACAAAAGCCAAAACAATTTTTATTTAAAGACTTACTATGAATGCGCATCATATCAATGGCACAGCAATGATTCGAAACCTATAATTGTAGTATTTAAATAAAATTTATTATTCCTGGACTTTTGATAATTTCTAATTAAAAACTTGAGTGTGTAAAAGCAAAACACAAGAATGGACACAAGTTAATGTAATTAACATTTGTGCGGTCAAAATTGGCAAAGAGAAAATGTTTCTGGAACAAGAAATTTATTTGAGCCTGAGGGCCAATGACCTCTATCTCGATCAGGTTTTTGGGCCATATTCTGAGATACATTGTGCAAATTGTGGCATCACTATGCGCACGTTTTATTGAGATCTTTTGCAGTTTAATAGGAGTAGAGGAGTAGGTTGTGAATAACTAGCAGCATAGCAATATTATAAAATCAATTCTTTAGTTCATTTCCTGATGCAATTGAGTTTTCTAACTCAATAACGAAAAATTCGAGTTTCAAATTATGTTAATCTCGCTTTGTTGATACTTCTATTCATCATTCAAATATGTGCAACAAAAGGACGGGGAAGATAATTTGGTATTGCTTGATAATCCAATACGAAAGACAGTGCTCTTCGATCTATGTCATGGTCGTGTCGGCCGCAGATCCACAGATGAACGTCATGTTCCTATAGCCCTAAAGGTTTGATTTGATTTTTCATACCAGCACGTACATGCCCATCGTTTAGGGTGGGAAACTAAAGCTGCGGACGTTTTGCCCGCCCCGATTGGTTGCACACGGCACGATTGGTTGCACACGGCACGAACCATAACCACGCACTCGAACCGATGGGTCGCTTGCTCGCTGTGTTGGGAAGTAGGCTGCCGGTTGAAGCGTGGGCGTTGGCACTGTAAGCCAGCGAACGTGCTCCTCCCGGGAAGCCTCTTGAAGTTGATGCCTTTTGACAACCGTAATAACGTTTATTCTTTTATCGATTCTAGCAATGTAAACTCAAATTAAATATGAGTAAATACATTTTATTTCAATATAATTAATTTCTTTGGACTTGTCACAAATCCGTCTATTAATCGTCATGATCAAGTTGCATTGTCAAGAATTCGATCAAACCATTCTAAATTATCTCATAATTTTTTAATTGAAAAAGTTCCACACCTACTTGTACCATCTGCAATTGAATTCTATCAATAGAGCACATCCTTCTGGAATATCCTGTACACATCGAAGACAGAAAAAAAGTGTCTAGGAAATGAAAATTTCAATGAAATCTTATCATCCACAAGTTTCCAAGAAAAAGTGTTACAATTTTGTACAACTATCGATATTTTCTCAGAATTGGAATTGTATTACTGTACTAGTCACTCGTGATCGATGTCGTTTATGCGACTTAAAATAAAAATAATTTGAAAAAAATTTAGTTCGTTTCTATTGACTTAAACTATGATTTTGTTTCTCTAGTGGTTTAATACACGAGGAGACTGTTTTTTCACTGTTACGAATTTCGTAGATCGCAATGAGTCAATGTCTGCATTTTTTGACAATTTTTATTAAAACAATAGATTCGTATGTATAGTAATATTGGGTTGGAAATAAATTAAACACCTACTTCATTTAAACGTTATCGCTTTATGCAGTGATAAAGGTCAGTATTCGAGGGTTATGTTTTTCTATAACTTCTAAAGCAACCTATTAATGTATGGAACAATTATATTGTCTTTACGAGTGTGGCAATAAATCTTTCATTCAGTTGTTTTCTTTTATTTCTCAAAATGGGATACGTTGCATACTTGTGAGATAGCTGCATTTATGATTAATCGGATTGTTTTTAATACTAAAACTAACATTTTAACGTGTGCATATTTCATATAAATATTTTTTTCATTTTTTAAACATTTTTATGATGGAACATTCTAATGAACAAATGTTTACTACAATGGCGGGCATTACAATGCCCTCCATTGAAGTTTGTCTCGTAAAATCATTTGTTGTATGTGTCTTCTACTCTCCAGTTTTAGATTATATTTTCTCAAAATTTCAATGATGATAGTTTATATATTACATTCGAAGAATGTGCGTGATTTTGTAGTATTTTGTGTGTACTTCTAGTATAAAAAAAAATGGATTTAAACAAAATCAATGGACAAAGCTTTCTGGTGTGGTTTCCAGGATTTCAATTTGAAAAAGTTATTATATTACTTTGGAAATAAAATTAAGCTTCTTCTCGAATATGCCATGTTGTTTTACAAGAAATCAACCGGTTAGTCTTTTTACGGATGCGGTTTCTTCTGCGATCTACTCAGGAATTAGTGATGTCTTACAAAAAGCAAATCAACTTCCTGTATTATGAGTTGGAATACAAAACGTCTAAATCGCACGAATGGGCGGTTCGCGGTTTCCATTTTATCGAGTTAACTTCCTGAAACAAAGCGACTTCCAAACGTCTAATGCAGCTTACAAGGAATCGGAATCAGCGGGGAGGCGGCTGCGGGGCGCGAGGAACGGGAGGGGGGGTAGAGGGCGGTTGTAGTTGCTAGGGGGCTACGGCGTCACGCGCCGCCTGCGGGGATTGCTCCCCGCCCTTCCCACTGCTCCCCGCCCTCCCCGGCCGCGTCGCTGCCTTAATTCCTTGCGGCGCGGCGGAGAGAAGAGGCGACGCAAACTACAGAGGAAGGGCGGAGGACGCGAAGACGCGACCTAAATCAGAGACGGTGAGAGCCCCGCCTCCGCACCCTCTCCGCTCCGGTCCATTCCGCCCGACCCTTCCCCGACCAGCCCAGCACCGCCCAGCCCCCCAACCCGCCCAACCCCTGCCCAGCCCCCCCCGACCCATCCCCGCCCGCTCCCCGTCCCGCCCCGCCATCCCAGCCCAGTTCAGTTCCACCTAGCCATGCCTAGCCCTGCCAAGCCCCCCCAACCCCCCAGCCCCGTCCCACCCCCCCCGCCGCGCCCATGTCCTCCTCTTCCTCCTGTGCTTCCCCGCCTCCGACCCGCCTTGCAAGGCTACCCTGCGCGTAAGCCGATTTGCATCCACCGGTTTTGTCGCGATTCGCTGCGCTATGGCTTTTAAATAAATGCTCGCCCCGCGCTCCTGGGTTTAGCGACTGCGCCAGAAGACGCCCGAAGACGTTTCGCGAGGCGCGCGCCGGGGTGGGCGGGCGCGCTTGGCTTCGCTGCTGCCTTGAGCTAGCCCTCGCAGTTGCCTTGATCGCTCCCCGTCCGCTGCCTCTGCGATTTGCTACCTGCGGGTTCTCCGTGCCGTTCTGCCTTGGTGAATTAGATCGATGTGGTGCATCCTTTGGTTTGTAGTACGGAGTATGCTCCAAACACTGTAGCTGGAAGGTGTGGTTGCCTTGTCGGCTCCGTTCAACTGATTATTTACTGGCGCAATATAGCATGTATTTTGACTAAATGATGTACAGCGCTGATCCTCAAATAACTGGTTGCCTTGTGCAGACTCCAGCGCTGTACTGACGTTCTTCCCACAATTCCACAATCTTTATTTTGTGAAAAAAATTCTTTGATAAAATACTCTTCTGTAGTTTAAATGCTCTAGCACGCGTAAACGATTTCTTCTGTAATCATTGTTTGTATAAAAATAAAAATGTATCAAGTTCTGTAAAAAGCCTCAAGTGCTCGGCAGCACTGCCTAATATTGATTATTCACCTAGTTTTTTTTTTAGTTTTAAAATGTAAACGAGTGGGGGAGAATGAAAAAATCAACTTGGCAGCAATACCGACCATCTTACTTATGAATAGGTATTGCGTGTTTATCGAAGCAGTTCATTCCCAACTTTGGTCTGGGCCATGAACGCACAATAAATGAATGGCGAAACAAAACTGATGAATTGAGAAACACGGCGAAAAAAAATCCGTGAAATAGCAATCGAATCCAATGCTAATATGATTTTTCCAAACGATGCACTATGGGATGCTCTTTCTTAGGACGTGTGGGTTACTGATAACGTAACTGATCTACAAATCTTGTCTACACCTTATAGTGTACCTACATAGTACGTATTAATACGTGAAAAGAAAATTTTGTGTCGCTTTTTAAGCATATTGCTCGCAGAGAAGTGTGTGAGTTTTGGTACAGTTAAAGTTTATGTGGAGAAGTGTACAAAAAAAGTGTATACAATATTTATTACTATGTATCAAAGTTAAATAATACATCGTGCAGGTGGAACCCGCTGCAACATACTATTATCGTGCATTACTCGAAAACGATGTGTTTTTAGCATTAAAATCTGATTTTCGTGTCCTCTGGGGACATGAGGTTTGATTTGATGCCATAATCTACAAAGTGGGAGATTTTTAGATGCTTTGTTCCAAGCTTAGTTGACTGAGAGCCTGTGACAGGGACGACCAAGGGTTGGAGTCCCGACAGCGGCAGGACTTTCGGCACTTGCTCAAGCGCTCGGTCGAGTTCAATCGCTGTCTGGAGGAGAATTCTAGCGGCCGGCGGCTCTAATCGATGCCTCTTACCCTTCACACTGACACAAGCACTACACTACCTCTCTTGTTGGAAAACCAGTCGGGGGCTTAAAGCTTGACCCAACGGCGGTGGTGGCATACTCATGTGAGATACCTGGTTGGGAACATCCTCGCAAACCGACGGTAGAGTGGTACCGGATCTCGCCATCCAGCATGGGAAGATCACCGCCACTTACTGCAATAAATATGCACTACACTTACGTAACTAATTACCTTAGCAGTTGGCCCGCCTGGAATCTTTAATCAAGCAATCCAAGCTTAGCGTTTGAGAGAAAAATTCTTTACTTCATATTTATATTTACGTACGTGACAATCATATTATAACAATAATTATTGCAATGAAAAATATTGATTTTTACAAAATGCATAGCCGAGTTATTTTTTCACTTAAAAGCGTTATACATAAACAAAGGGATTCAGTACAGTACATATATGGACTTTGCTATGTTGGTTCGGTCAACTCGGTTGAGACACGCGATCAATTTCCGTTGTATTTCTCAGGGGCGAGAAGCCCAGTGATCCCCCTGATTACATACGTAGGTTTTCAAATTTCAGAGACGTTGCAGGGAATTAAGGAAAACAACATATGGTAATGACGTATTTGTACCCTCTCGGCAGATGCAATAAAATAAAATTCAAAAACATATGAAATGATTATACAGGTATATTCTTGGTCACAATAACACCAATAACGTTAAATATTAAAAAATTAATTGAGTTTAAATATCGGCCACTGGGCGACCACTAGTCTGAATTGACCGTGTGAAGTGTAGAAAATAAAATTCCTCTTTTGAAAAAATTCAGAACTCTTGTTACTTCATTTAAATTGAATGAAAAGTATTAAGAACCTCAATATTGTTAAAGAACATCCTTTAAAGTTGTTATATTGCAGAACCTATTATCATGAGCAACAATTAACTTGCCTGGGAGTTTCAAAAAATGTGAAGATTTATTAATTCCGAAAATTGAAAATGTTTATTGAAAATAAGAATCTTAGTATTTTTCTCAGTTCTCGAGTAAATAACTAGATGAAAATGAGCAATATTTGAGAAATCTTGAAAATGGGATGTGGATGTCGGATCATCTACAGTTATCCTCAAAATTCGTTAGGTCTCATTTTTAGTCATGTCGATAGAAGAATATCTGTGTTGAAAACAAATGTTCAAGCTATTTATAAGAATGACATGTTTGGAAAATCGATGTATGGGGTAAGTGAAATCTCAGTCAAAGCTTGCGTTGACGTGAGTCCCGAGATAGACTTTCTGGATAAAAATAATAATTTCTTAAACATTTCAAGTGGAGTTTGTATATCCACTAATAACATACATTTTGTATTAAGTTCGTTCTTTTTACAAAACTCTACATTCTATAAATCGGTTCCGAAAGAAAATGGCGAGGGATATGGTATGGTGAAGTAAGGAACAAAAAAATATGTTTTTATATGCGAAACATAACTTAGAAAATGTATAATCTGAAACGTGGAAAAGCGGGAAAACTTGGAATTCCAACTACCAGATTGCTGGTCACCCTGTGAAATGCTTATCGTGAATATTAATGGCATAAATATCTTATAATGCACGCATATGTGCATGTCGATCCTCAACTGCTACGTACAGCACAAAATTCGAAATTTAATTGCTAGATCGTGTTCACATTGAACACTAACGGACTTCTGTTTGCTCACTAGAGCTCAGCAATTTTCTCGTGTAGGTTTTTTCAGATCCGTTGTTGTAGTGGTCCGTGGGAGATATCTTGGTTCCCTGACAAATAGGGAGAGGAATTTTATGCCTTAAAAATCTTGAAATATGCTTTTAAAATTATGGATTTACTACCTAAAACTTCTCAAATATGCACTTTAATATTCAATTAAAATTTAAAATATTTCATTCCCTGCATGAACTTTTCTTGATAACATTCCGGAGAAGTGTGCTTGAAATGAAAATATATATTTTTACAAACAAAATATAATCTACCTTACTTCACGGGCGAAATCATTATAGTAAATATTCATCTAGTGAAGTACATTATGTCTTTTTCCTTTTCTTCTGCCTGGTTTAAAAAGTATGATATCAAAAAATTTCCTAAATTTGCACAATATTTTATCATCTGTAGAAAAGGAAGAAAAAAACGCAAAGAAGCTTTTTTGTAATCGATCAACGCTCAAAAATAGATCGTATGAAAAGTTGAAACTTTTAAAGATAAGTATTTTAATCAAATATGCAAAATACGCCACTATAATTACAGGAGTATGCACCAATAGTAAAAATTGGTTCAAATGCACTAACATATTAATCTACATAGCTTCCACTTCTAACCAAATACCAAGAAATTTCACCTAGCTATGCCGCGAAGCAACGGACAAAAATATGCAAAATCATAGAATTCATACTGATAAATATTTCCGGTTTCGAATTAGATTGAATCAAAAATGAACACGAATATGTACACAATATAGTACACGATATATTGATTTAATTTCGGTGTGATTTCTGAATGGCATATCTTTGTTACTTCCAATGTGAAATGGCCTTGTAATGCAATTGGCGACACCACTAAAAGATGACTTCGCGAGCAAGTCTGCAGCCTCTTCAGTAGCCATTTCAGGATCCAATTAGGGCACACTGAAATTATTCGTGTGAGTAAAAAAATGTTAGTTGTGTTCACTTTACGTTTTTGTCAATTGATGACCAGAAAAAAGAATGTGACTTATTGACATCCCGGAAGTGAAATTAGTTATACAAAAATACACTCTCGTGGGCCTGTTATTTTATTAAATTTTGTGAAATACGTTTTAAAGAACTTCAACTTCTACTTATTCCTAACATTCTCATTTTAATGATAAATAGACTAAGTATATTTAACTTGATACGGCGCGAACCTTCCGTCTCTCACATGCTCACATGTTTGATTCCAAAAATTAATTTATTGCATATCCCAAACTAAATTTATTTAGGCATATCTCAAACTGAAATTATGTACAATCATACAATTAAAGGTAGGTAATTTAGTGGTATTTTTATATTTTAAAAAATGTTTGCAAACTTTAAAAAAAAATTAAAGTTAAAAAGCTACGGAAAATAAAGTTTCATTTTTTTGTATAATTTTAGTGCAAATATAATGAAATAAAATGTTATAATATATCAAATGAAGCTAGTTTGAATTTGTTAGTTTTTTAGTAAAGGAGATATGAGCATTTATATATGACAGTACGCGCGCTATTTTGTAATTTTTAATTTCCAATAACTTTGTAGGTATTCAACGTTTATAAAAAACAAACAGCACGGAAGAGTTGTTTTCGCTACTAGAATGTATACACAAAGTTGTTTTTTTAATAAAAAACATCTAGGTCAATTTTTAGTCGAATTCGTTCGATTTGACGTCCAATGATTCATTCATCTTTGTTACCTGATAAATATTTCCTAGTTCGAATTCTATTGAACCTGAAAATGAACCTGATTTCTACAGAGTTTAATTATTTGTCATTGTCCAAATTGGAAATAAACTGTTAGTCTCAAGTATGCTTATTGTAATCCATAACAAGCTAAATTTAATTGATATATTAATGGGTTATTAAGGTTTTCACGAGAGAGATAACAAGACATTGCTCAGTTACGATTAATTTCCATGAAATATTTTGTGACTTCATAAATGTATCTGAACATAGCGAGGCACCTCCAGCGGCGTTTAACATATTTAAAATAGTTATTTATGCATCAAGGCCGAAAATTGATTTTGGATGAGGTGTTTACCAACCGCGACAGAGTGGAGTTGAGCTGAGGTTGGTAAACTAACAGAGTCCAAAATCATTCAATTTCGGCCGAGGGGCATACAACTATTTTTCGTATACTCACTCACTTCCCAATTTTAGGTTCGAATTTTTAGAGATATCTCATTTATACCATGCGGTTTCGTTGTTCAGGTGCACCTGTTCTTCTACATTATCGCGTCTTAAGTTGTCGCTACTGTCACAATTGTTAAAGCGTGTAGAATTTGCTGCTGGTTTTGGCGATTTGTTTCGTAAGTATGGAGTGCGATATTCCAGTGATTATTATTAAGAAAGCTGAAGCTGCTACTGACAGCTAACTTCCTCAAAACTCTAAGGATTCATACGAAAGAGAGTATGAACTCTTTTTGAAATGGAAAAAGTAGACATATTTAGTTGACTTGTCGTGGAAATCGTCCTCTAAAATTCATTCTTGGCGTAGGCCGCCAAAGCTCACCTTTGTGGCTTATAAATGCTGTGATAAAAATGGGTTTTGAGGACACGAAAAATTAATTTGTCCTACGCCAGTGCATAAGATTTTTTGTATATGTTGCAGTTGCGTGGCTACCCAACCCTCTACCTTAGAAAATTGTATGAAAGCTACTTTTATAGAAGTATGAAAGCTATTTTAATATAAGTATAAATGGGTGAACGGACACATGTACGTAATCAGGTTTCTGTATGTAGCATGTGAACGGATTATTTTTTGGAATAATATAATAATTACTTTTTGGAGGGCAAGGGAGAAAGTGCTTAACTTGTATTCATGAACTTTACTAACTTCTATCAATCGCCTTTAATATTTTCCACTCACATTGAGAAAAAAATCCTTATCGCTTGTATTGAATGCCGAATTTCATCTCGTTTCTGAAACTTATGTAGCTTCCTCCTGTCAAATAAAAAACCAAGTGTTCGAAAAACCAAAGAGCTAAGAGGATTTTCGTGAAAACATCTTCGCTCTCGTATATTCGGAATATTTTTGTCTCCACTCTTCTTTCCTAAACTTGGTTTCTCCTCGACAGTAAAAGGTGACATAAGATAACTCTTGAATTGTATTTTCAACAAAGCCATGCTCCTAATTGACGTATCAGGGCTGGGAATATTGTATTGTACACTTTTATATTGTCATAAATGTTCCTTCTGCAAGAACCACAGATTGGGGAAAATATTTGTACTTTCAATAAATTTACGTTTGAGACACGAACCTTTCGCTTTTGAGAGCTATTTTATTGAGATTTTTCACTACAGATTCAATTAGTTGATAAATTATTCAAATTGTATTCCTTAAAAAGGAAGTATTCCTAGAACGAAATGAATTATGCTTTTTATTGAATGAACATTACGTCGAAGTGTTCACCATTTTCAGTGTAATTGATATGAAGTTTATGTAGATTTGGCGGACTTCGACAATTGTGAAACGTAAAAAATGAGAAGCTAGCTGAATTCAATGGTATTAAATCGATTTAAAAATTTCAGTTGCATATCATTCTTAACGTACACTACACAATCACACTTTTCAAGAAATCACTCAGTAGCTAAGAGCTTGTACCCTCTGCCCGAGAAGAGAGGTGTGTCTACCAATGCCCTGTCCAGCAAACCAAGTCCTCTATTTCTGATTTTCTTTGTCCGCGTTTTGTGTCGGTCGTTTGTGGATTCACTTGCACGTGGGAGTGGATGCTGATGAAGTGGTCAGAACCATCCACTGAATAACAGTACTCTTCCTTTTGCGATGCAATCTCACTTTTCTGAGCTGTTGCCTGCTCGAGGTGGCCGCCCCTTTGAGGATAATGTGAAGCCAAAAATAGATTTTAGCTGACAGATGATATAATCCTAGCTGCCAGATATGGCGTAAAGATTTGCTTTGCCACGCAGACGATACCGAAAGAAGTTTTCAATAAAATCAGACCCAGTGCTTATTACGTACGTTTGCGCAGGGAGGTTCACTGTGGGTTCAGCGTGTATGATACTTCTCTATTTGCGTTGGGACTGACGATATTACCCATTGGCTGGAAGCTATCATATTTGAATGGGATGCCTTGATGTGCTTAGGCCTGTTTTTGTTACTCTCGTGCAATGCCGTTGCGAGGGAGGGTGCACAGGGGACGAGCTGTAATGGCAGAAATGCTGGCGAGGCGTGAAAGCGAACGTTCACGCCGATGACTTAGCAGCTCGGTCGCCGCTAGCGCCCCACGCGGCGGTGGACGGCGAACTGCGCGAGCCAGTGTCTATTGCGTGGGTGGATGAATGTGCCGGAGATTGTCAATCGCAGAGCGCGACCTGCGTGAAACCGGGAATGTGTGCTGCGCGTCGCTTCTGTCGATAGTTCTCTCCTACGCGCGGGGTTGTGGACGTGGGGATGAAAGTGACAGGGAGAGAGAAAGTGTGTGCATGTGTGTTTGTGTGCAAATATTGAGTGCAGGAGAAATTTTAAGATTTGGGCTGAAGTTTACTTACGGGGAATCTAGGTGGTATGTGTACATTTGTTAAAATCTGTTACCAACCTAACAATTGTAATTTTTCATAAGACGTTTCACCCACCGTACGACAATTAAGGGGCGGCACAAAACGTCGGTGAATTGAAAAAAGTCAGTAGAAATTGAGAAAGACGACATGTTTAGAATGACGCCGGGAACAAAAACGTGTTCTCTTGGTAACCAGTTTTCGATGCACAAGAATACGATGATTTATGTAAATTTCGAAGGTCGCAGTGTCCGAATTAATTTGGATATGAATTGGAAAATATACGTTAAATAAGGTTAGATAAGGTCGCAGTGTCCGAATTAATTTGGATATGAACTGGAAAATATACGTTAGATAAACTCAAGGGAGTTGTATGTTAATCGCGTAGGCCGATGGCCGGAACCTCGTCGTGAAATCCGACACGCGAAGTGAAGCGTCACTGCGCCTTAGAAGTAATGAAAGTATGATTTTTAAATACGGTGCTTTTCAATTCGTGGGCATTTCTTGGACATGCTTACAAAAGTACACCAGTGCTGTTGTGTTGGGGAAGACAATTCACACGTCTCTTTTTAAATCCATGAGGTTGCTATTGCGAGAGAACGTGCAAAATGGCGTTGTTTCCCTATCCGTTGTTTGTGTAATAGAGTAGTAAATAATTTGGTAAGGATCGTTGAAATAAGGAAGAATCTAAGAAAAGCAATTTGAGAAACACTGAGATGCGTTAAAGAGGAATACTATTAAAATAAAGCTAATTGATTTGATTAATCACGGAAAATAATTTATTGTAATTATGTACGGTGGTTGGCCGATATAGGTGTGCAAGCTCAGTGACTACGAAGTTTTGACATTTTATACAGAATCGCACATATTCTGTCTAATTTCAGTGCGTATTTTCCTATCATATTATCCTACATATCCATATAATAAATAATTACATGAAAATACATTTACATCATTGCTAGTAATATTGTGTCTTCAGTTGCATTTTTCATATAGATATTTTTCGGGGATATACTACATCCGTAGACGAATGCATCCATGAAATATCCATAGGTCTCTTAATATGGTAGTTAAAAATGAGAAGACACAATACATGATATGTTAGCTCTTTAAAAAATGTTAGAAAACTACCCAATCTCAAAATTTGAGGAAGGGAACAATATAATTTTTTAAATATTGCTAAATACGATGTAATTTAAGTAGAAAAAAAGTTATCATCTCAACTTAGTGAGAATTTTTCATATTTTTTAAGACCGTGGTTTATGACGCAAGAAAAATGCGAATATTTTAAGAATGAAATTTTCAGTTTCCCGTCATTATCATATGTGGTCGTTTTTGTGACTTTGTTTATATAAAACTGAAAAATTCGAAATATCGGATTATAAAACTGACGAAATTATGATTTAACAATGAATCATTAAGCAGTTTCATTTAAAATTAATGAATATGCCAATAATTTCGAACTCTTGTTACAAATAAACAAAAATTCACTCGTCTCTTGTCATGAAAGTATAGTCACGTAGAGCAATTACTATTTTTACTTCAAATCCACTCACATTAGACAAACTTAGTATGCAGGCCTGCCTCTACACTAGAGTGAAGCATCAGACTTAAATTAGATTCAAGTATTATCCGCTTCTCTTTTTACTATAGGATGCGTAAAACTTCGGAAGTTCTTTAAGTTCAGAAGTGTTTTTTGCTAATTTAAAAGCAAATTAAAATTCTTTAGGTTTTTTGAGAAAAGTTGAAAATGATGTCGTCGCTCTGGAAGTAAAAGAAGCTTTCATTTCGAAGTTTGTAGTGTTGACCATCGGCCCTGTTGCAGAGCTCTAAAATTGAAATTTAAAGGCGGTACAACGTTACAACACGTACCGTACTTCGAGTTTTGTAATAGTATGCGAGGGAAGCTTTCACGGGACAGATTTTCTGTCGACTTGTTGAAGTCGAAGGGACAATAGAGTTAAGAAAGATTACTGCAACAACAGGGTTAAACTGAGTTTGGTGTTGCGCAGTTTGTAACAGGCGTTCATTGGCGCCTCATCCTACTTAGATATTAAACTCAACATCGTTCATTGGGATTCCAAGATTGTTGCTGTCAAAAGTTTACTCCAATTTAGTTTCCTTACACTCCCGTGTTAGAGAGTTTGATTCGGTTATTTTTACTTTCCTTGAGATTTAAAAATATACAATTTTAATATTAAAAAATGGCACGTTAACTTACTCTTTGATTTATAACGAATATTATAAAACCATAGAGAAGGTGTAATGCCCTGATTCTCTGAAAATTATTTTTTGTAAGATGAATACGAAAATGCATTTAATTTTTATTTTCACCAAAGTTTTATTTGCAGAGTTAAAATTCATACACAATACCATACACAATACCCTTTCCATTACTTGCTCTCTCTATATAGAAAACTAAGTGATTGTAATTTTGAATTAAAACCTTATTGAAATATTTAATTTTTATTTATTTTATTTTTTTATTTGTTGCGTCTACAATTCGACAAAATGCGTCCCCAAGCACCTTAAGGGGCGCTGAGCGTTTTGCGCTGGGGAGTAATCCTACATTAACTTTATTTGTCATGTTATGTCACGTCACATCGCAGTCATTTGTCAAGAGGACTGCTCAGTTGTCAAGAGGTAGCATCTCCGCGTACACGCCTCCTGCGTCGCTACCATGCGGCCAGAATTGGGAAGGAATAAGGATAGGGGTAGGGTTAAGGAACCTTCACAGGGGTTGGACTAGCTCTTGTGAAGCAGCCAAACGCGTTTTGTTGGCACGTTATTTTACATTAGATTCGACGGGAATCGAACCGGGACCTCGGTGGTGAAAGGCTATACATTACATATTACTCATTACATTACATAAGTGCCACGAGCGAGCCCTAAATGTAATGTAATGTGTACGTATTATTTATGACAATCATAAGGAAACATTTGTTCATTGAATACTCTGTGCAACATCTAATTTTTACTCTCCATACGTATATAACCTAAGATGCAGAATTTGAAATCTGATCCATGCACTATTTCCTAGTAATACGGAATAAATTTGCTATTCCTCTACATAATATTGTATACTTACGTGTTTTTTCGCCTATCCAAATATAAAACATTTCATGAGCACGTTATTCTTGCAAAACGTAACTTTTCTACAATGATTTACTGTAAATAGTATTATGAAATTAACGTTACGAAATGTTGACAGTGTTCCGACACGGATTATCTTTTCCCAAACATTATTCGTTATACAGTGTATTGGAGGAGCAAGTAGGGCTAGTATTTTATATTACATATTAATTAAAATGTGTAACGTTTATTACGAGTATTTTGTTAGCATAAAATATTACAGAGGATTGAATGTTTCCTTCAGAGTATACCCATTCCTCATACGCTAAATGAGTTTTTCGTAGGCTTGTTTGTAATTCGTTGAATATTCGTTAACCTGAGTTTTGTAGCGGAACATTCTCTTCCTGCTCAAAGAATTCTTTAAATCCTCGACATGCAATGGACATAGTATGCACGAAGAAAAATGTTTGTCCATAATTTACGTAGTGTTGAATATCAAAGCATTATATTTCGTCGCTCCTCTCAAGAATTTTATGCCGGCTTTGGAACAGGAATCCTTTGCGTTTGCTTTCATAACTTTTTAGTGACTTTGTATTATAGCATTTTTAAGAGCACTGTTGGGACCTTATGTTAAGCCAGAGTTATATTACTTAATCGCCTTATAAAGTAAAAAAATCTTGATAAAATTATGGATGACAATTATTGTACGCAACACAGTCAAATTATAACGTCCCTTTTTGTCATGTCATGTTGCTTGGGTAAATGGACACATTTGCCTGGTATATTTCGTGTGTTTGTATGTGCCATTCCATTTTGTGGCGAAGAAGTGAAAAAGTTTCGTTTTGAGCTAGTTTTGAGGACCATTTAAAATTTACTTTTCCCATAAAATGTAGTGAATATTTCTCACATTCATAGCTCTTAGAGATTTTAGAAACTGTTAAAAATGTTTGCTACATTCACATAATTCTTTAATCTACTATGATAAAATCACGTGCTGATATTTGACAACCATAGTTATTACTTAGTTACAAAACAAATTAAATGATTTCATTGTTGACCAATTAACATTTATAATTTAGTAATGCACACACAATTTTATTTTTGTTTGGTTTTCAGAGTTATTTTTTTTCCACAATTCGACTTTCGGAATTGACAAAGAAAAAATTGATGAGTTGATTATTATATTTTCTTTATATTTAAAACTCCAAGTATGCTCGTTCAAAAAGAAATTTGAATATTCTACTGAATCAAATTTCGTTATTTTTTTTATGAAAGGTAGTGGGCACCAAATGTGTTATTGCTTGCTATTATTAACCCTTTTTTTGTATAAACACTACATTTTCAGAAAATCCTAAAAGTAATAGAATGAACTATTTACATTATTATTTCATTACCTCGTTAGGTTGTGTCAAGACATTCAAGACGTTTGCGTTTACCGCGAGCTAGTGTGACGTTAAAAGTAGCGAGTGAGGTAAGGTTATAATGAGTGACGTAATAATTAGCGAAGCGAAAGTGCTAGTTTTTATGTTCGATGATTTATTTTTTTAAATGTTAACATTAGCGAATGTATTTAAACGTATTATCCAGTAATCACTTAAAACGCGTGTCTTATTGCAGCAAAAATTAAGCCATGATTCACGATTTTAAATAAATGTAGTTACAGGTTTAGTACGCTACGACATACATGACCCGATCTTAGTGCACATTGTAACACATTTGAATTACATTTTCAGAAACATGTGTAAAACTCTGTTCGTTGTGAATAAGATTGTATTGTTCCTACTTCATTCGGTTAGTCGTAGAGAATGTAAGAACTAAGTGGCATAATACAATATTTTTCTGGAGTTTCGATTTTCCATGTAGTGAATACACTACTTTTCTGTTGTATCTTTTCTACAGTTTCAAATTTTGTGACATATAATCGCAAGGGTTCAGATAGTTTATTATTATTATTATTATTATTATTATTATTATTATTATTATTATTATTATTATTATTATATTATTATTTGTTTTTCGAATTCATGCAAATATTTATAAAATAAATCCGTGTTACTATATTAACAGTTTTGCAATACAGAATTATTATTTAAACTATATCATACGTTCAAAAATTAACAAAGAATGGGACAATTTTACCATAGAAAATATATCCTTAGGTGGACACGTGGACATCAGAAATCATACACTTGTTAAATAGCACATGTAAAGTTTATTGTAGACAAACCGATTTTCATATTCATTAATATAATACCTAAATTTGATGTAGTTATGAGGGGCGTGCAATAATAATATAGCGACGGCAATATTGATGGATTTTTTTGAGATCTGCTTTCCTGATTATTACAAGGATATTACTTTTTATAAAATCTATCTACCCGAAAGAACTTGCACAAATGCTTAACAAGGATCAGAACACACTTTTCTACATTTTACTTATACGAAATATTGACAAATTTTGAAAAGATTTAACGGTAAGTTTTCCGTGGTTTCGCCGATCAACGCGAGGCGAATGCCGGAGCAGTACCCTACCAAACGGGCCACGGACCGCGCGCGATCTGTCCTTCCTCTTCCTTGTCCTATCCTCTCCCCTTACACACACACACTTACACTAACATGCACTACACTACCACGTATTCCGGAAGACCGTTCGGGAGCTTAGAGCTTGTCCCGGCTGGGCGGTGCCCCGCTGGTGGGAGAGTGCTGATTAGGGGGGAAACCCCACTAGCCGACGGTAGGTCGGTGCTGGATCTCGCCATCCAGCGGGGGAAGATCACTGCCATCTCCCGAGAAAAAAAAACATGCACTCCACTAACGGGACTAATGACCGAAGCAGTTGACGCGCCCGGAAACACGAAAAAATCAATCAATTGAAAATATTTAAAATTGTTTTTACGTTATTCAGTATACTTTTCTAGTTTTGGAAATAAAACTGCATATTTTGCCGACATTTATCAACCATATTTTCGATTTCGTGTTTAAAATAAAACACACGCACAACACTCTAGCCAGATTAGCAAAAACTTTTTGGGTGGCATTCTCTAATATCTGAATCATCGAACATAAGGTCTAATGAAACAGTTGTCAGGTTTTGTGTTCGATGCGTGTTTATTCCTAGTGAAGTATATTGTAATAATGAAAATCTTCTAAAAATTACGCAAATCTCACCTCGTGGCAGAAAAACGTTGGTGTAGTGAAAAAAACAAAACAACGATGAATGATAGAAATGACTTCACGAGATCCTCGAACATGCGATAATAAAAAATTGCACTGATCAATAGCAAAATTGTTTGGATAATGAAATACATATATTCATTTTGAATAATCCTGTGTTCTTAATTACGAATATCACATTAATATTTTATCCATCGATTTATTTTCAATATAGGGAACAATGCTTTAGCTTCCTCAAACATGAATGTTCCCTTGAACTGGGGAGGACTTCAGGCAAACATTGTAGGAGGTAGTTTTTGGGGTGCAATGTTGTATGCACCATAAAGCGTCAAAATATCGCTATTAAAAAATAAGACGTGTCATGTTTAATTTGAATGCAGTGTGAGAGAACAAGACAAATATCCCACTGAAATTACTGTAGTATCTTTGACCGAGAGATACTGGGGTCCGAGTCCCGTAAGGATTTTCGACACTAGGTAGAGAGCTAGGTGTATTCAACCGTTGTCTAGTGGCCGGGGATTCTAGCGGTGGGATGCTCCTATTCTTAGTTTTCCGTGATTTCTTCGTACACTAAGTGAATGCCAGAGTAGTCCCCTAACAAACGGGTCACGAACAACGCGCTGCGATGCCCCACCGAAGAGATGTCTGCAAGCCGCCGTGCAGATCTGCATCAGATCTCACCACCCAGCAGGGGGCATACAACGCCATCTCCCATGGTAAAACATGCACTACATCTAAGCGACTAATGACTGCATCAGCTGACGCCCTTTGGGAACACGAAATAAGCGAAGTCGTTGACATAATGTACGAGGAATGCACTTACAGTAACGGAGCAGGGAGCGGTGTTTA
The DNA here is from genome assembly GCA_964035755.1 of Teleogryllus oceanicus. Taxonomy (NCBI): domain Eukaryota; kingdom Metazoa; phylum Arthropoda; class Insecta; order Orthoptera; family Gryllidae; genus Teleogryllus; species Teleogryllus oceanicus. The sequence continues at coordinate 67,103,254 of CAXIVR010000008.1, read as the reverse complement.
AATTTTGGTTGCAACGATGGTCTATTGATGTAACTACCTGAATCCGTGCGAACATTGTGTACAATCATTGTTTTAAAAGTGAGAAATATTATGTACTGGATCCTACACTCAAACGAAACAGAAATAATCAATCAAGACAGAAACTTGGCGTCACACGTCAGCTACACTGGATGTTCTTCTATGTTTGCTTCTTTGTTGAAAGGAACGAGATGAGCCACGCTAGGATGTTTCCACACACAGTTTGATGGAGTCTAAACAATAATATTATTACCAAAATGAATGTTACTCTGTTCGCTGCCTACCATCTATTTCTTTGCAAACAAAGATACCGACTGTAAAACATCCAAATACATATTCAAACCCATATTCTCATGAACTTTCAAAATTCAAGTAGTATATGACTTAGTGTAGGGATCACAGAATTTTGAAAATGTGCACACAATTCAATTCTCCCCATAGAATGTCATACGCAGTTTTAACTGGTTCTTTTGACGTTTAATAAATAAATAAATAACTGTCGTTTTCAGTACTACCCGAACCCTCTATTGCGTATTCTGAATTGAAGCGTTCATTCAGCACATGATCATGTGGAAAGAATTTCGGCACAACTATAACTTAAAATTCGGACGCATCTGACATCTCATTCATAGAAGATAACTAAAGTTTATTCAATGATATTGTAAGAGATTTGAAGCATTCAAAGTCTTAATCAGAACTTGCTGGTTTTCTACTTCAACAGTAAAATGTCGCAAAGGTAACTCTCCATTTACAGAAATTTTCAAAAACCTTTAATACAATATTTTGATAAATGAGTGTTGTTCTGCAAAATAGTACGTTTAATGAAAGGAAGTCTTGAATAGTAGTTGTCACACGACTAAATAATAATGTTTTTTATATTCATGTCGAACGTGGTCTGAAAATCATTTTACTCGACCAAACCAATGTTGGGCTATGTATTTCTATATGTTATTAAGTGTGTCACAAAGATATACCAAGACATTTTAAAAATATAAATTTTATCAAATAAAATGCATCCTAGTTGGCAAATATGAAGTGTTTTAAAAATGGTTGCAATCGTGCTTCAGTTTCAACAATGACACAGAAAGTTCAATTGCGGGTTGTGTGAGTGGGATCGCCAAGGAAAGATTTCGCACTGCAATAGGAAGACGTTTCGAAAAAAATGAAATTGGGATTAGATGTACGTTTTGTTGAATCAGGTCAGTGTTTTTCTAATCTCACAAAGTGTGTGAGCCTGCGTTCTTTAGAGTCAATTTGTCATTAAGGCGCGAGGTAGTAGTTGCCACATTGGGGACCGGCGCCATCTTCTCTACCAATTACAGCTCAGAGTAATTGATCTGCAGCGTCGCTGATCGGATTCGAATCTCGATTGTGGTAAATTTTAGGCACTAGTTACACAGCTAGGCTGATTTCAATCACTAGAGGGGAAGTCTAGCCGTTGACTATTTTTATCGCTAGTTTTCAGCGGTTTCTCCGGGCAAATAGCGAAACAGTAACCCGGTCGTGGGCCGCGCACACCCCTTCCTCATCTTTGTCTCCTCTCCTTTTACACAACACTCTTACACACACTACACTACCCGGTTCGTCGGGAGACCTGTCGAGATCTTAGAACTTGTCTCGGCCGGGGCGGTTGCTAACTGAAATGAGATATCACGGAGGGAAAACCGCTAGCTGAGGGGAAGGTTGGCGCTAAATTTCACGTTTGGCGGTAGAAGAACACCTTAAAGTACGTTATATGCACAACATTTATGGAACTAATGAGCATAGCAGCTTCTCCCGAAAACACTAAATATTCAGTTAATCAATCTAGCATATACACAGCATCAGGATGGGTAACGTTCACACATACCTGTGTATAGCATATTGACTGCATCCCAGGCAACAAAAGAAGGTAAGTTTTTTACTTTCTCGCTTTACGAATTCTTTGTAAGGAGATAATGTTTTGTAATCGTGCGCAGGAAAACGGCGAATTTTTTAGGTTAGAAAAAAGATCTACCTGATTTAGCTCAGCGGTCTTCAGATTCGCAGCCTGAATCCTAAGTCGGATAGGTCTACAGGGATCTCTACTCTCTGACTCGTATTTTGGGTGTATGTGTAATCGTCCTTTTGTAGTAGTTTACCCTGAAGAAAAGCTCATGTAAAAAGAGTTTTGGTCATTAATGTTTTTCCCATGCTGATGACTATGAAAATTAAAGTGATTTCTCCATGACCATAATGAAAATGGATTCATAAATCATTTGCAATAGAGTGAATCTGCACTTCCGAATGAAATTAAAGGGTTATAGCCATATAGCCTTCTATGTTGGTTATTCTGTTTATAATAAAATAAATGATTGTCTTAAAAATATATTTCACAGTTCAATAAATATATTTTTCTCCAATACCGTAAAGTAAGCAATATGTAGTTTATCACATATAAAGAATAATGTTTTGGAAGACTTACAAACAAACTGTCAAAATAACCCGACATTATTGTTTGTTCCTTGGGGTTAAAAGCAATTGCAAAATTTTACTTATTGATGCTTGTCATTTCTGAACTGTAATTTCATTTCATGCAGATAAGCAACTAAAAACACTTGAATTCATTGTTGGGAGTTAAGTAATGCAAATCAAGTCAGTTCTACACGGACTGAGGACATTATACCACCACATCACAAATGTAGAATATTCTAGAGGAATTATTATAGTATGAAATAAGATATTTACTTTAACATACTGTTTTTGTCCAGTTCCTTGTCGCTCATCTGACAATTAGAATACCGTAACGGTTTTTTAAAAAATGGAAAGTTTTTCTATGAAAAGCGTACGATCTCAAGACATTGCTGTTGGAATTGATTGCTTGTGATCCTGTATTGAATAATTGCCTATTCTAGACATACTTATATCAAATGTTCCAAAATACTTTCGTACTCTACTACACATAAATGAAAAATTAAAAGTTACGAAATCATTGAAATTGCTGAAGATATGCAGTGCGTTTTTGAACGTTAATTTTAATTTTTGTTTTTCATTTTATTCTGTATATTTCTAGCTAATTGAAATGACTTTTCTGCCTATAATATTTTTTCCATTTTGACAGATTGATAACACAGAGTTACTCTAAAAAAGAAAATTAACTTCTACTCTCCGAGTTAACATAGTTTTTACTGATAATTAATCACGATAAGTAACTGGCATTAATTACCTTATTTGCGTATCGATTAAACATATATTCATATTTTATTAGTTTGCGGACGTGAGAATAATGACACGCGTTACAACTTCTGACAAAATTGATGAACACTTTATAGCGATGTAGTACGCAGAATGGAGGATTCTATTAAACTGTTTGTTCCATGAATAGTTTTGATTAATACCTTAATAAGGGGCGAATGATATGCCCATATGTTGTCAGAATATTTTACGGACCTAAAACCATTATTTTCAGAAAATGTTATTCCCACTTTTCTAACCTTTTCTTTCAAGTACTGAGTGATTTTTATTTTAAATACCATCTGCTTACGAAATTAGTAATGGCGAGCAAACATATGGATGGATTTATGCCCAATTTTTGTTGCTGAGTCAAATATTCTGACATCCTCTCAAATAGAGTGCAATAGCTTTAAACTTTTTATTTGAAATTAAACTAATTTTGCACGATTTTATAATTTATTTGAAGTATTATAATAATAATTATATACGAAAACACATTATACACTGATGCTTTTTCAATGTCTCCACTTGACAAGACATAATAGGATTTTCACATCCGATCGACTATGTGGGGAAACATATGGTATATCAGCACTCAGATTAAATTACTTTCACAACTTTTGAAATTGGTCTTCCACTGTTTCGGGGCTCATTCCTGTTCCCACGCTGAGATGTGAAGGATATTGTGAATATTTACGATGTTGACATTTGTCAGTACCAATTTTCTTTTTATTTGCATTTCATCACAGTTACGTTATTTTCGGAGTTATTCCGACGATGCAACCCCGGATTAATTGAATGTGTGAGCGGAATAAAATAAAATTTCAACTGTTTTATTTCTGGCAAATTTCCAAGAATATTCTTTGGAGACTGACACAGAAACAATTCAGTATATTCGTCAATTTATAGTTTGTTTTTTGTGTGTGAATTGGAGTAAAGTGAATTTGGATTTACATCTTAGACCAAATTTTCTGTCAACCGTGCTTTAGTACTAAAAACAACATTAATAAATTTCTATCTGAATTAAAGCTGTTCAAAATTCTTTCTTACTAATATTACGAATTAGATCTCGCATTTACACCATAAAACAAGTTAGTGAGGTATCGTATTTATTTTTCATTCAAAGTTAATTCGTATTTGAAGATTTACAGAAAACGATGAGGAAAAATCTGAATGCCATTTGACATTCAAAGAATGTTCGTGAAAGATTAAAGTTTGAAGTTTCTCTGTTTATTAGCTTGATATGCCTATTAGAAATTAAGTTCTTGGATTAAATTCTATTCTGTTTTTTTTTATCAATATCATGTGATTTTCGACACGTTTTTTAAATTAATTTTTCCGGAATTTCAATTATTTTTTTTAATTACATATTCTTATAATAAGCATTAACAACATGGGAAGAAGGGTATACATTCATAATTTAGATTAGCACTTGACTTACAACTGTTTACTGTTCAGCCACTTCAGTTTTGAGATCGATGCCGTTCCTGCATGACATCGTACTTTATTAAACCACATTTTTGTAAATTTTTAGCCCCCAAATACAAATATATTTTAAAATATAATTCACTTTTATTAGTGTGAACTGCTACTTCAAAGTAAAAACATTTCATCAATAAGATATTGCATGTATACGTTTCCCAATGAAAGCATTTTTATGTTACGTATTTTGTGTTAATGTTACGTATTAATTCTCCAATGGATTAACATCTCCATACTATTAAGAATTTGCTGTCTCCCAAACATGTCTCCGGTTAGTGGCTAATGTACATCTTCAAATACAGTCGAGTACTGGTTGCCGCAGCAGAAAATACAACCATTTCAACACATGGTGACGCCAAAACGTGTTGAACGAGTATTACCTATTATCATAATCCCATTCGGAAAACGAGATGTCACTATTAGCGAAAAATTTGAAAATCATTCCTGCTCGAACACCGATTCAGCAATCTGTATCGAACATAAAGTGCGCAGTCGGTGCAGCAGCTGTCGCAAAATCAGAACCAGTGTCTTACTGTTCGAATCTAGTCTGTAATTAAGCATTTAAATGGAGTTAGATAGAAAGGCTCCAGCAATTTATCTAGCTGTACACGGAAAATAAGTCCTTTATCATGTTAATTTCTTCAATTAATCACCCGTAAGTCAAAGCTAAAACTAACTGTTATATATAATACATACGCCAATCAAGCTAATACTGAAAGCGTATTTCATACTAAATAGTATATTTCATACTAAATACACGAACGTACTACTATGACTTTCCCAAAAATATTCCAATTCTTTGCAACTGCAGGAGTTAATTGAGTCACCATAAGTAAGTAACAGTATGAAGCAAATCCGCCAGAGATGAAAGTTTAGCCATTTAAGAATTACTATTTCTCGAAAACTCGACCTGATTCTCATGAAAACCTGTAGAGAAAATGATTTGATTATTAACATTTGAGTACTATTTTAAATATTAGTTTTAGACAGTGGTTTTTATTTCACACTTGAAGACATTTATAGAAGCTCTTCTGAGTTGGAATAAATATATTAAAGTACCTACATAAAGAGTATTTACGTGTGCTAGTTTCAACAAGGAAAGAAAGAAATATTGAAACATCTACTACGAGCGCAACATCGCAGAAACCTCTTCATGGTTAACAAAAAGAAAATGGTGGCACCTTGCCCGCACCGTGTTGAGAGAGCTGGCTCGTGTGATCCAATATTCTCTTCATTTAAACAAAATCAGTATTTGTTATTATGTCAATTCATTTGTTAATATCTTGTATCAAAAAAACTGCTTAAGATGAAACTTTAAGCAAAACATTATTTCGAATATCTTTCATTAGAAGCCGCAAAATTCAATAATGATCATTGTAATGAATGTAAAATTACTCCAAATAATCGCAAAACAAAAAAAAACAATTATATTCTCACGAGGACATAATGATACACAGACATTATATATGTATTGTTGAAAAGTCCACACTCGGGAGCATTTTCATGAGAGTTGCAGTGCCTAAGCTGGAACTCATCTGAGTTAATGTCAATGTTAAAAATTTGTTACGTTAGATGTAAAATAAACTTACAAAACTGCCAAATTGGCTTGCCATTTTCCGTTGGTCGAAAGGCACGCCATTATGTTTGTTCGTGACATATCGATAATTGCATATTGGAATATTTGTTTAAGGATAGTGATATCAAGTGAAAATCTTGAAAATATCGTAAATCACCTAAACCATCCTTTGGAGAACGCCGTCAATGCTTTTAATTTTGTTTCTTAAATTGAAGAAACGCAAATACTTTCCGTTCAAATAATTCGGAGCAAAATACTGATTGCTTATTTTTTAATTTCAATGCGTAATTAACAGTTACTAATGCTGACTCCGAGAGTTGCTAAACGCTCGCGATGAGACATCGTCATTCACATTATAGCGGCAAAACAAACTCTCATTTCATTTCGATTCGTAGGCCCGGACAGCAGAGAATCTCATTAAATTTTTTATAACAGCAACGAGCAATTGGTTCATCACCTGAAAGGCATGTTAATTCGAAATATCTTTTACCAAAGGGGTAAAAATACGTGGTAATGAACCAAGCAGTGCGAAATTCACAATTTTTGGATGTCCAGTTACAAATAGATTTATCTGGGCTGCCCGTGTGGCGCCGCGTCGAAGGCTGAGGTGCCGATGTTTCGACATAGCGTGGTCCTCTTGAGGCTGTCCTGCCCTGAACTGCCCTTTGGCAGTGCAGCCCTGAAGAGGACCGGGATATGTCGGTCGAAACGTCGGCACCCCAGCCTTCGACGCGGCGTCACCCGGACAGCCCAGATCATGACTCTGGCCGCTACGATATCATTTGCAAATAGATTGTTCGCTTCTTATCGCTGAAGTGAAGGGAAAGGGCGGGGACAAGGAATGGCTTGGGGTCGAGAGCACCGCAACCCCCCCGGGGGCTGCGGGTCGCCGGCTCGCGGCCGCTCAGCGCCGCTCCGCACGACGCGGCGCGTGCGACTGCACTCACCTAAGCGGGGTTGCGCGCCGAGTGGGAGCGAGCGACTGCGGCGGCGTCGGCGGCGTCGGCGTCGGTGGCGTCGGCCGCGGTGGCGGGGGCGTCGCGGCGGCGCGGCCGGCGGCACCGGAGGAGCGTCGCTGCGGGCGAGCTGCGCGCCCTGCCCAGGGACAGAGACAGAGAGACAGGGGACAGTCAGAGAGTGAGTGAGTGGCGGGTCGGGCAGGCAGGCAGGCAGGCCAGGCGGCGACGAGACGACGAGTCGGGGCGCGAATCGGCCGGGCCGGCGCGCCGCCGCCACGTTATAGGCCGCGCCGCCGCCACGCGGTCCGCGGCTGCGGCGGCGGCGCGGACGCGGCGGGGGCGGAGAGGGGAGGGCGGCGAAGCGGAGGGCCACGCGCCGCCGGCGCCGGCGCCCGTGCCCGCGCGCGCAGCTGCCCCTCTTCCGCCTCCACCTCCTCCTCCCCTCCTCCTCCCTCCATCCCCGCCCCGCCCCGCCCTTCCACCTTGCACTCACCCACGCGTGACGTCACGCGCCTATCGAGCAGAGAGAGGCACCGCCGCCAACGTCGCGCCTCCGAGCCCGCCCCGCGGAGGCGTGCCCCCCCACCGCCTTTGCTACTCTTCGGCGCGCCCCGCCCGCGCGCGGGGCATTAACGACCCCGCCCACACGTGCGCCGGTCATCACGCCCCCGCCAGGGGACTGTCTGCGCGTGTCGCTCTGTGCCATTCTCGTTTCCCTTCCTAGCCTTTCGTCGGTGCGTTCCTGGGAACTAGTTATCGCTTTCGGGATGCCTCCATGGCGATACGCCCTCTTCATTCAATCACTGACGTGCATGTCGATTCGCCTTCAAATGCCACCCACGGGATTACATTGAAGTCATGATGCCGTCGTTTTCTCAGGCGGAGCGAACAGAAACACCTGTCACTTCCACAAAAACTGAATGCTATTTTGACTCCAATGTTTGTCTTCTATGAACTTACGACATGCTTCACGCATATAGTCTTGATTGTCTTTTTAGAAGCATATTCAATGGGAAAATTTCTCCGCTGCCCTCTTTCAGCCATTATTTCTTCATTCGCGATGCATTCAATCGACTGCTTACCACAGCATCCATCGAGGGGAACCAAAATTGCATACGATTATCCAGGAACTGAGTACTACGTTTAAGAATATATTGTGAAAATGTACTGGTCGTTACCAGTTATTCTGGGCGTGGAGAATCTAATTGTACGGTATTTATTATGTATCAATTATAAATCTGATAAATCACTGCTTCTGATGTTATTGAGGTAGTCAAGTTATAGAGGTAGTCAACGCAAACAGTTCAGTTCATTCATTTAAAGAATTCATATGCTAGGACAAACACTTTCCTCAATTTACGAGTATTCCACTCTTCCAATTTAGATGTTAAGTAACGTACCGTAAGTTCACTTGAATCAGATCGTTTAATAATTAACAAAACTACAATTATTTACAAAACAGAAATAGGATTAGGTTACCGTGACGCGATGCACAAATCGTTATATTTACTAGCAACTTGAACTCTAATGCATTACGTAGAGTAACAGTTGTTGTATAGTTTTTTACAAAATGAAATGAAAACATATTTAAGACAACTTATTGCAGGTATCTTGGGATGCGGTTTTCAATAGTGTTGATAAAAATGACAAAATCAAAATATTTTTCGAAGCGTTCCTAGTTCGTGGTTTCCTCTTACTCCTAGAAAATTAAATATTTGACTAACAAGCAGTTCTTAGATAACTCGAGGGGTTAGAACATAAACAAAATCAAATAAATGTTGAATTCATTTCTTAACCCAAGTAAAATAAAAAATATTTAGTTAAAAAATACGAACACACCAGCTAAGAAAAGTGTGAAGAATGTTGTAGTAACTGGTACAAAAATGGGTAGGAGGAGTCCTTTAGACAGTTATTTTCTGAGAATTGCGTTTGATCTAACGAAGGGTCTGAAGCCCAAAAATCCGATCTCATCACACGAGTAAGCAATAGATTAACTAAAAAATAAATATTTTGCCGAATTATACGCATTTCCCGATTTTTGGTAGCGACCTTAACGACTCTCCTAATGTACAATGCAAATATCTTACATATGCAATGGTTGCTCTCTTAAGCACCGTAATATTTTCAATTTTTTTACAAGCACAATTTGAGTAATTTTTCGAGAAAAAGTGGCAAACAAAATTATTGACGACTTTCTCCTTTGTCGGTTTTTCTCATATAAAGTAGTATTTTCTACAAGTGCATGAAAACTTTTCGCAGGAAATACAAAACGTTTTCAATGTGTCAAAATGGTTTTTGAAACTGAAAATACATTAAATAAGTCATTTATTTTATCGATGTTGCTTTTATATTCAGTGCATTTTCTGTAGACTGGATATGTTTATATCTTACGCATTAAAATCAAACACGAGAAACATCATACCGGCGCAGTCCTGCTTAGGTTGCACGACTCCCAGATATTTGTATTTTTTTTATTGATACGTTATTTGCGTTTTATTACTTTCGATACGATGTTTGATATACATTGCATGACTTACCTGGATCGAGTGGATAGGGGAAAAATGTGAACAGTTGAAAGGTGCTACATGTTCTTTTATAGAGGGAATTATGAAAGCGAATAATGGGAAGGAAATAAGAAAAGATAAACCGACTGAAGTTAACAACTACTTTAATTAGTAAATAAGTCAATCTGATTCATTGAAATTACTCAGGCCATAGGCTGTCGGGCTTTTTTTGTCACCGCTCGATCGTTATAACCCTTATAACGGCCATGGTGTGTAAATAACTATTTCATAAACATGTTAGGAACAGAGGAGGGAGAGAGAGAGAATTCAAACCACAATTTTATTTTTGTGATGTATTCCCAGCAACGCTCCCGCTGCTTGTAAACTTGAATTGCAAAATCATCTTCAGCAATGTTAGAATCTCTTAAGATATTGTGCAGATTTTTTGTATGGTTTTTGTCCTTGGGGTAATGAAGTTAAGTGAAGTTAAGGAGTGATCAGCACTTATTTTTCTGGTATCTTTCCGTCAGTGTCGCAAAAAAAGTTTATAAAAATAGAGCATCTGTCTGAATAACAATGGATTTGTAGGCTTCCGCGGCCGAAGTCATTTGAATCTTTGCTGACCAGGATGAGCCACGTCCCAGTCGATCAAGCTTACATTTCGTTGTCATCATGCCTTCTTCAGAGCTATACTATGCTTCGATTATTTTAACAAGGCATTTCAAGATCATGCGCGAAAGAGGGAGAGGGAAGGCAAACTCCAATAGTGAGCCGTAAAAGTCGGAGTCGTAGTGACGTTGCAGCTCCCTATTGGAGTCTGTCTTCCCTCTCCCTCTTTCGTACGTGACCTTCAGATGCCACGTTATAAAAACTCAAGTTATAGTATAGCTCTGCTATAGTGCTGTAGTACAGTATAGCTCTGAAGAAAGTCACAACATGATAGCCGAAACGTCAGCTCGATCGCCTAAGACACGGCTCATCGCGGACAGCCAAGAATCATTGGAAAACAATGTTTCAGGCTCGGATCGCGGAGAGATCAAATATTAGGTGGCAATTCATTTGCATTAATAGAGTTTCCTTTCGCTTCACGTCCCATGTAAGAAAAAAATGAGAGTTAAGAGACCTGCAAACCTTACACATTGTTCAAATTTTGATTCGAATCGTTTCATAAATAAAGTTATTTTTTGCTCGATCTCAATTGAGCAAAACACATGAAGATCATGTACGTAATATAAAAATAACTATTTTAACAACTGATTGTATTTATTCAATGATCGATTTCTTAAAAAAATTCGCTTGCTAGGTTCGAAAAGTATGAATATATCGCGAAGATGTCGCAATGCGAAAATATTTACATTCTCGTTTGCAAAGGTAGGTACGAAAAACAAGCGATAACGGTTCTCAAGAGAATCATACAAAAAAGAAACACACGAAAGCGATACACGAACTTGTAATAATTGACAATCAACAAAACAGAGAACGTGGATAAATATAGCTGAAAAAATTTGCATTAATATTTACTTGGGAATAACTTGATTCTTAATATCTCATTTGGACTCGCCCTTGCGAATTGATAATTTCGATTCAAATTCAGAAATAACATGAAACGAAAAGCCTTTCTTCGCAAAATACATTTTGTAACGACATATTTATTCAATAACAGATTTACTAAAATAACCGTTTTGCAGATTTGAAAATCATGACGTGAACGTGACGATTCTCAAAGAACCATTCAGATATGACACAGAATTCTTCTTGAGAAGCGACAAACGAACTTGAAATTTTTGGCAATCAGCAAAACGATCTTGAAATTTTTGCCAATCATCAAAACGAACTTGACATTTTTGGCAATCAGCAAAACGAAGAACGTCGAAACAAATTTGCTGAAAGTTTCAAATTTAAATTTTACTTAGGAATAACTCGATTATTAAGAACTCATTTTCTTTGTTTCTCGAGATTTGTAATTGAGTAGTTGCCCCAAAGAGACATCTAACCAGCCACCACCTTTTTTCAGGACAGCTCCCAAAAAGGTTTTCTGTAAAATAAACTACAATCTAGATGCAATACGTGGATAAGTGTACTCGTACTCTGAGGAGTGTACGCTAAACCAAAATTCAGTGTTAGATATTAGGTGGTGTTATCTATTTCATGTTTTTAAACGAAAATAGTCATAGCTGGAAAACCTACATTTAACTACATTTAAAGAATAGTGATCTAAACTTAATGACTTTTCTTATTAACATTCAATTTACAAAATGAACACAACAAAAATACAATATAACGCACCTAGCAGTGTATGGCCGAGATCCTCAATAATGTAATGGTTGTTTATAAATCGCCCAATGTTTTAGCAGGAGACATGTACACATGTCAAGCAAATCTCTGTCGTGCGGTAGAAAATTGTGCCCCTTCACTAAAAGAGTTTTAGAATTCTAGATTAAAACATTCGAATGAAGCTATGCACCTACAGTTTTTAGAAGTCTTGAACAACTTCATCTTTATATCTTCTGAAATGCTGCATTTATGCTGGCATCGATAAATATTAATATATCAAATAATAATAATGATATTAATTTTACTATAATAGCATTTCTGTATTCACCATATTTGGAAATTTCTTAAAATAGTATATTTTATACAGACAACGTTTGTATCACTATTTCATTACACTTATAGATGCACATTTTTATCGTATTAAGTGACGATTCATATTTTTGTAGAAATGTCCGGCATTTCTTGTTTCTATTAACCTTCTATTCTTTTATATTTTTTGTTCTTTTCCGACCTCTCTGTAGATACCGAACAACACAAAACGAAACAAATAACAGGCTAGCGCCAGCCATCTTGTTAGGAGGGTTGCTTCCCGTGTTTGGTTAGATCATACTTCGCCGGAAGCCCAACTTTCGAATTAAAATATCTTCTTTCCCAACGATCTTCAACTTAACTGAGTTTATGAGGCCATTCCTTGAGTCTCATAGATGAATTTTTCACTATAACAACAATTTCTGGATTTTTGTCGCTTAGATCCCTATTCGGGCAACTCTCAATTCTCGTAAAAATCCTTATTTCTAGTTCTTTTATAGACTTACTTCTAGTGAAGGTGCCTTTTTGCACGGCATGTGAACATTTTTCCTGGTCACGCATTCCTTTCCTGTACGTTTTTGTATCCTTCCTTTTGTCCTGATCACTTCCAAGACATCTTGCTCTTTTCTTAAAAAACAGATTCCAAGTGTCAGGTATTAAAATAATTGTAACTGTAAGCAGTTCTATATAATTGTAACTCTACCCTGGCTGAAATATACGTGAAAAGGAGTTCAAAAAAGGTACTCCCACGAGTAGCTTCTTCACTTAATGAAGCAGCTACTCAAGGAATGAACCCCGTGCTTCTTTTCTTAATCCCTTTGTAGGGTCAAAACTGTCCAGCATAATTAATAACTAAACTTTTATTGCTCAAGGTTTTGTTTTTCATTGTCTTTCTGTAATTAATATTATGTATATATATATATATATATATATATATATATATATACACACATAATATACACACACACACACACACACACACACACACACAAATTATCTATCCGCGAGCGACTCGCGCAGCATCACAACATATGACAGAATGTTAATTTTTTTACTACTGCTCACCCCTCCAGACCTTGGCTTCCCTTTTCTACTGTTTTGTCTCAAAAAAATCAGACATACTTCCGCAGACTATCGTTGCTCTCTCCAACCAATCCCCAAATCGTTTTCAAATCTGACTAGCCACGCCGTCACTTTCAGTGCCAGATAAATATTTATTTATCCTGACCACTTGGGCGCCGTTGCTAAGGGGATATTCCTATTAATTACCCAGCATTTCCACCCATTTACGACAAATAAAATTTAATAAAAATGACCCACATATTGGTATGACACAATATATAAAATTTAAATATTGATTTGTGTACGCTTCAGAAACCCAAAAAGTTCTGCTTCGATTGAACTCAAACTTTGACACCATTTACAACTCGCTTCAAAGATTGTTTTTTGTCAGTTGTTTGCTTCAGTAATTTACCTGCGACCACGAGAAAACAGCGTTTTTAACGGTCATCTGCGTGCCAGTAACCGCGCCATCTGCTGGAAGCGAGGGAAATTCTCTCCATACTAGCTAACGGCAACCTCAGTCCCCTGTGAAATATTACCTGTTCTCATTTACATTGTTTATTATCAAACAACTCGAAACAAAATACAACAAACGTTGGAAAGCTTACTATTTTGCCATCTTCATACATAGGAAGTCCACGTCACCTGCAGGAATATACTCCAGATGCAATGGCATCTTGACGAAGAGAGAAAGGAAGAGGGCATAGGAAAGAGGGAGATGTAAGGAGAATCTCTGCCGGATTTCTCTAGTTATTTATAAAAGTCTAAAAGTAATAAGCGAAAACTTTGCCGAAAAAGAAAATGAAATTGCAACTGTGATATTGCACCATTTAAATCTAGAAAATTACAAAGCTTCGAATTTAAACATACGGTTTGAAAATTTTAGTTATCTTGCGGTTCAGGAAATAGATACTTGCTCTGATACTTCTTCTGCTCAGGATACGTGCTGCTCAGCAATCGCAAAAAGTAATTCACGAATACTCATTGCGGGTCTTTAGCACGCATTGCGTGGTTGCACAAAGCACCGTGTATTTATCCCCTTTCCAAATTACCTTAACCCTATTAATTACAGCAGTTAGACCATCTGAAAAATAATCACCACAATAGAAGCAGATAGGTTTTCCCAACAATTTTGTAATCTTTATAGCCTTTTAACTGCTGCATTTTCAAATATAGTTGTCGGAAATTTAATGGGTGTAGAAAATATTTGAAAAATGAAAAACATAAACCTTTTTGATTTACCGAACAACTACTGTACAAAGAATTACATTTATAGATAGAGTTAGGTAGATTGAATATAAAGGAAAATGTCCCTTCGTTTGGTGGCCTCTTCACTTGAGAACCTCTTTAAACGTGGTAGTTTTCAATTCTCTTTCTCATTGATTCTCAATTGTCTGGATTAAAACGTAGTATCAATAATCAATCTATATATTTAAAAAAATAAGGTATTCTGCCATGGCTTCGTTTAGAGCTTCTACTGAACCGATTGTTGTATTTTTTTCTTTTAAATGAAAGAATATGATCCCTACATGTGTTATCAGATATTGTTTGTGTTGATTCACCAACATTTACGGTGTAAATTAATTAATTAAATCATTTTTTAATAGTCGATTATCAATAGTCAATTGTTTTCTTTCAAAGGGTGGCAGTTTCAAAATTGATATACACGAGTCCATAGATGGAGTCCATGCTGCTTGATGTTTTGTTTTGATTGTTGAGATTTGTTTACAATTCGTCAATGTTTGGTTTCAGTGTAATAATTGCATTGTGGTGTTGACAGTTTACATGTATTTGCTTCTGTGGTGTATTTTGTAGAGAACATTCGCACAGTGGGTTTTGCTCGGTTGTAGTGAAGTTGTTTACAGGTTATGTCAATTCCGAATCGTTGTCCACGCGCTTCAAAAGACGCAAACGTACTGGACGCAGGGAAAGAGAAAGTCAGCGTAGGTGTCATGAGGGTGAGGTCATTTCGTTTTCTATTAGGTCATTGTCTATGAAAAGTCAGTTTTGTTCTGCTTTGTTCTTTCCATGTGAGAGAAATTCTGCAAACGATTTACTCTGTGTTGCTTAAATGTGAAAATAAGTATACCTTCGAGCAATATGCCATAAGAAATCAAACAGTTGTTTATAGGAGATGATGACACATCAGAAAACTTTAGAAATAATATCCGTCAGTATAATGGTGCTATATCTTTTGGCCGATGTTGCATTGCCACCTGGTCATGGGCCATACGTGTTGAAACTTTTTGGAACTTGTCACAGAATATCTTCGTTATACCCTCAAGATCCAAACAATGCAATATATTGTGAACATTAGTCTAGGTACAGTGTTTTACATTTATCTCAGATCTCACCATCAAATTTTGACGGGTTCTCACTAGTATGTAGTAACAAATTTAGCAGTCATTTTGGCTATTAAAGTAAAGTTCAATTAATCTAGATGAACATGCCCTAAATGTAACTCGTATTTGTTAGAAATGTAAAAAACAAACATCAGTGATAAACATAACTGATGTTCTTTTCATGAAAAGAATATCACTGATGAATGAAACTTTTACGTAAATTCAGTAATGTTGGCTCCATATACAACTTTCTACTCTTATCAGAAAACTTAATTGATTTTTCTCTGTAATGTTTATGGGTGCATGGAATATTCACAAAATTCAACGCATATTATGTATATGTCAACCATCTATAAACCACAATAAATATTTTGATTAAAAAATCAGATAATAATAGTATTGAGTTTATATTTCGAATTGGAAAATTTTACTAGCGATTCTTTAGAATACTCGTCTACAAAAGGGAATATTGCCGAACTGATGGCCGAGATCGTTAAAGCAGTTAGTGTAGTAGCGGCCTTGGACCCGAGAATTGCGGGTTCGAATCCCTCGGGTATGAATGTTCGTATTATCCTTACACGTTCTCCCTACAGGTTCCCCTACAGGTTAAAAATCAATAGTCGTTAAGATGTTGAAAAGCGACCTTAAAAAGGGGAATATTGCTTAAACATTGTAAAACCTGCGCTCTCGATACAGGTGTTTCTGGATGAAGAAAAATATATCCTTCATCTTTCATAACTTTAATTCAAGACTAGTTACGAAATAAATAGTAAGTAGACCCTTAGGTTTGACTTGATGTCATGCAGGTCCCTTCCAGCGTTTATCTTGGGTTGATTCCCGACACGTCAGCTGTTAATATCATCACTTCCGATGATCTTCACCATGAATCATTGGATCATTCATCATGGATGATATCTGTCGCCAACCTGCCCGTCGACTTCCGCGATTTTCCCCAACCAGGTATCTGGAACCAGCGGGACATCGCCCCAGTCGGGACGGGCTTTAAACTGCCTACTGGTCTCGTGGCATGTGTCGTAGTAAGTGTAAGTAAGAGGTGAAGGTAGAACAAGAAAAAGGAATGACAGAACGTCCACGGTTTGTGGCCCATTTGTTAGGGTATTGCTCCAGCCTTCGCCTGGTGTTGATCGAAAAATGCTACTAACCGATCTACTAATCAGAGCGACCGGCCGCTAGAATACACTTAGGCAGCTAGCAATGTAGTTAGTGTCGAAAATAATGTCAGTGATGGGACTTGACCTCTAGACCCTCCCGCTCAGGGACACTGCTGTCACATAAATGGAGGAGACTACGTTCCAGGAGGTAGACTAGCCTAAACTGAATTTGAACCTGGAGATTGTTTGTTTGCCAGGGTATAATTGAAGGCCAAGTAATTACAATATTATTTTACTGGTCTATACCATACGTTTCAATTACGATGATGTTTTTCGTTAATGTCGTCGTCATTTGCACGAGGAATTAGACCACGATGGAGATAAAGCGTTTATAATGTATTAAATATGTTTTTCCTATAATCATTTCGTCCTAACTACTTTGTTCATCGCGATTAATACTGTGTAGAAAGTTTAAAAACATTTCGTTCAACAGGTAAACTTCCTCTCGATATTTTTAATGCTTCACTATTTGTACGATATACGAGATTGTATTATGATTGATTTTGGATATTCAGATAATAGAAGGCTTTTTGCATTAATAGAATCAAAGAAATAGAAAACAAAAAATTCCGAATCGATTTAGTTTCCAATACATGGAATATATGGTAACATTACTCGTCGTGGTGTAATGTGTGATGTAAAGTCGCAATTGATAACGCATTCATGGCGCTAACATGCAGGTGAAACCCATAATTACAGCATTGTTTGGAAAGTTGAGCACAGTGTTACCTTCTAATGGCGGAAATTAATTGACCTTCAACACGATAGCAATATTGTCCAATGTCTCTAAATAAACGCCTATTTATATATACACTAAATATGAATGTACTTAAACGTAAAGCATTTCCTAACCAAAGGGGAAGGGTGTGTCTAGAACGGACCCCAGCGGTGATTTCTTCTTCTTCTTTAATTATGAATACTTACTATACTTCGATTGTCCTACAGAGGTCGATGACATATGGTTATTGTTACACCTCCTGCATTATAAAATTAATCTTTTTATTTAATTCGCGAACGTCCCTCTCATCGAGGCTCGTAGTTTCAGAAATGCCCTCGCCACTGTTAAAAAGATTCGTTTTATAAGGCAGGAGGTGTGACAACGACCTAGTGCCATTTTAACAAAATCGAAATATATGACTTCTATTATTAAACTTTTTATACATTGTAGATTCGAATTGCTCGTTTCATTTTGTCTTACGCCTTCCAGAGTTTTAGCAAACACGCTCCTGCGTAGTGCGGTTCTACCACACCAGAAGAGCTGTCTCGTGGCGCAAGAGCGAACTTGCTCGCCTTTCACCAAGAAGGTCCGGGTTCGATTCCCGAACAATCTCATGTGAAATTTCTTTCAACAAAACGAGTTCAGGTTTAAAGAGCCAGTCCAATCCCTGTGCAGTGTCCTAACGCTACCCCCATCCCTAGTTCCTTCCAAATTCTGGCCGCTGGGTAGTGACGCAGGAGTGCGCAAGCGAGAGGCGCGCACGCGGAAATGCTACCTGGCGGTCCTCTTGATGACTAACGGACTACGTAATGGAGGATTACTCCCAAAGACATTGATTTGGTTTGTTTTTTTCGTGTTTCCGGGTGCGTCAACTGCTTCGGTCATTAGTCCCGTTAGTGTAGTGCTTGTTTTTCTCGAGAGATGGTGGTGATCTTCCCCCACTGGATGGCGAGATCCGGCACCGACCTACCGTCGGCTAGTGAGGTTTCCCCGTAACCAGGACTCTCCCACCAGCGGGGCACGGCTCCAGCCGGGACAAGCTCTAAGCTTCCGACCGGTCTCCCGGAATATGTGGTAGTGTAGTGCATGTTAGTGTAAGTGTGTGTGTAAGGGGGGGAGGATAGGACAAGGAAGAGGAAGGAAAGATTGCGCGTGGTCCGTGGCCCGTTTGGTAAGGTACTGCTCCGGCATTCGCCTGGAGAAACCACGGAAAACTACCGATCAGAGCAGCCGGCCGCTAGAATTCTCCTCCAGACAGCGACTGAATTTGACCTAGCTGAAAAGCTAGTGTCGAAAATCCTGCCACCGTCAGGACTCGAAGCAGGACCTCCCGGTCAGAGGCGCTGCAGTGACATCAGTTGATGCACTGAGCTACCGCTCCCGGTACCAAAGATATTGACTTAAAAAAATATAAATAACGGAGGATTACTCCTAAGCGCTCATCGTCCCAATGGGGGTTATTAGATGTTTACAAGAAACACCCCAACAAGAACAGAAAAAGACACCATCGCAATGCGCCATGGCTTCGTGGAAACTCGGGCGTTTCCTTACAGTGACACCCGCCTATATTCACATTGAAATCGTATTTAATGGTGTTCTGTCGGTGTAGAGGGCGTGGACATCGGTTTGTCTGGACAGAAAAACACAAAAATCGAGTGTTCAGAATAAATATGCCCTCAAAAACTGAAAAGTATTTTAACACAAATGTAAAGAAAATAATTGTAATGTATTCATATTAGATGAGTTTTGCGACTGATTTTTGGCAGTTATTAGTTTATAAAACAAATTTCAAATAAAAACTGAATCATATTATTATACATTTTAAAGAGTTTTTTTCCATAGTTCGTTGAGCGACCTTTTGAAGAATTAATTTTCCCCATGTTCAGGTACAATGAATATAATATTTTAAAGATAAGTTGCAGACGTTAAAGTAGCACTTGATGTAAAATAGCATGTAAAGACTCGTCATTTTGAAAAACAAACATTATTTGAAACATTAAATTAAAATGAAAATGTATATAAAACGATCTGTGGCTTAATGAAAAACATTTTAATATCTTAAGGCTTTTAATAAGCTCAAAACATAAACATGTTTTTAAATCAAGTAACCAAGTGAACTAAATAAACGAAGTATCATTAGTAACAACATCATCATTACAGTGCCGAACTTTTCTGGTGTAATTAATAGTAATAGTGAGTGACAATTTCTGCTTCTATGTATAGTTGTTATATAATGCTACTCTCTACCCAGTTTGAAATCATACATATCTGGATCATTCGTCATATATAATGCAACATGATTTGTCTTGTGCTTCATACTTTGTTTTTATGTTTTTGCACATGAAAAGTGTCATAAATAGTCGCATAGGGGTGTGCAGTTTTATTCATAATTGGAAAGGAGTTACGAATCCTCATTTTCATGTCTGTCGCCTGTGTTTATTTCGTAATATGGAGTATACAATATCCACAAAGATATTTTAAGGCCAGTTAAAAGTTGAATAATAATGGTAGCTAAATTGGAGAATTCTGAGAAAGTGATTTTATTTATCATCAAAAATATTATATCGTATACATCTTTACATCATATTGATCTCTTTGCGAATGTATGTTTTTGTGCGTTTTCTCTTGACATTGGGTAGAGGGTCGGTTCTGACGGGGTTTACAGGGGACCGCTAAAAGCTAACATTCTATAGTATGAAAATAAAATGAAATAATAAAATTCATAAATTGAATCTGCCCTGGCGTGGGAATGCTTGAAACCGATGCTCGAGTTCCAAGAGAAACATACGCGACTTGACGTGGTAGATTACGCTTGGAAGATACAAACACAATCTTCATTTATTGCCTTGCATATTTCATTTCTTCTTCAGCCTCCATTATTTACATATTTATTTATTTCGACGTTTTAATCGTCGTTACGGCGATAATGAGAATAAAAAAATATAGGTTAGTTTGCGATGTAAACCGTAACTGGTATTAAAATGCCTCTGTATTACGTTCGTGTTCCCGATAATTCTCATTGTCAAACAGTGAGTTAAATGAAATTAGTCGATATTGATCCTTTGATGTATTGCTTTACAGAAAAACGTATCACTTTGCTGTTGTCAGGGCCTTGTGGAAGATAAGCTGCGCAACTCGGACGTAGAAGAGTTTAGTGTAATAAAGTGTGCTTTCGCGTTTCATGCTTTCGTTATCCGGAGAATACTCAAAAAAAAGTTGTCGATAGAGTCGTTGATCATTGTTTGGAATAGGCAATGATACTTTAGAAATGAAAAGAAATGCATCGCATATATTGATGAATGTTGAAATAAATTTAATTATAGAATGTATTCTTCAGTTATATATAAACAAATTTAAGGATATATTTCTTACCAAGCTTTCTTCCCCCTTCGATACATGATCATATTTCCTGGATGCAAAAACAGGACACGGGGATTGCAAAAACTGGACATGGTTAAATTTACGTTTTCAATTTACGAATACAAGATCAACACTGAATTACGTAACCATGTTAACATGGATAGTGTTTTCCACTGTCATACTCCGCAAAACTTTAAGTAGAATTCGAAGAACATGATACATGACTTTTATCGCTGTTGTTATACAATGAATACGTCTGTGATGATGAAATACGACCAAGGAAAGGTTTTCATTTAAAGCGAGAGAAATATCGAACTTATTTATTTTATTTTATACATCTGCACATATTGTATGTACAGGCTGACGTTTCAGAAGTTCCATGATTTCACCTAACCATAGTTCTGAAATTATTTACTTGCCAATTTTGTAGCTTTCGTAATTTTGTCTTCATTTACGTTGTTTATCTGTGCAAATTTGGCAGGTCTGTGTTTTTAAAGTTAAGTGTTATTTTCTGTCTCTTGGGGTGAGCGGTGAGAGAGCTTGTAGTGCGAAAGAAATATCAACTAGTTCGACTTGAAAGACAAAACCGAAAGATATTTCAAAAAGCTTATGCCAAAGGAAATTGATTCAATTGAGAAGACTATTTAGGTGACTATTTAGATGACTATTTAGACTTGAGTAGTGCGGAAAATATGTTAAGCAATGAATATCTTAACTACAGAATTGATCCAGACAAGCCTCCCTAAAAAAGAAACAGAGTTCTCAGCTGAGAAAATGACCAGAAAAGCCAGAAAAAGAAGAGAAAACAGCATCTGGATATCCGCAACAAAGATCATAATTTACGAAATGGAGCAGGTTATTTAAAAAAAATACAACAAGTATGATGGATAATTCGCAGTAAAACCTTTAGAAGCGTAGATAGTATAGATAATATAGAAGTAAAAATTTGAAATCAGTATTTCAAATTTTTCTGAGATAATAGGTCATCATATTAAGAATTTAACTTGGGTAACTTTAAGTGGAAATCTCACTTAAAATGTATCCTAATACTCAAGTTCGGAGTAGAATTTTGGTTTACAATTAAGTTCCCATTATCTCAAAATATAATTCTTTTTTTTTTCTTTGACCACACACTGTTAATCACAGAAACATATTTTTGAGTTAAAAAAGATACAGGATGGACCCTACAACAGTACAAAGTCTTGATATTCTAGTTCAGGCCTGCTCAGTTGGCAACTGAAGAGCCCGAGTGCTCACGCTGGCTCGAGGCTAGGCTCCGAACTAAGAGGGGAGTTATCGTGGCAGAGGGACACTGGGTGGGGGGAGAGTACAGTCGAGTGGCTTTCAGAACGGTTTAGCGCACCCCAGGAGCGTTGCGGACCGGGCAACAAGTTCCCAGTGAAAGAAACGAACAATTCGTAGGTTAGCATTGGTCATGCTCAACGAACGCCTGGGTTCCCCGTAGTATCATTTATTAAATTATACAAATTATTATCTATTTACGTTAGAAAAAAGCGTCACATTTTATATTGTAATAACTTTTTGGTAATGAGAAAAGGGTCTAGCCGGATAATACATTAAATTGCCGACATGAAGAAAAACGTTTTTACAATGATTTTGATCTAAAATAAATTTACAACTGATTCCTATCCCACTCCACCATGAAAACCTTTCAGAATATTTCTGAAAAATTTTAGGCATAAATTAAAATAATATATTTTACTAAACAAAAGTTTTCCAAGTTTCTTGAAGTACCAATCAAATCTTTGCATATTGTTTTCACGACCTTGTCAGTCATTACATATTCCACTTCACATTGCAATTGAAAATGAATAATACGATGCCACTGAAATTGCCGAAAATCAAATTTTGTTATTTTCAGTAATGAAGGGATCTAACATTTATTTATGTGCGATAAATTCAATTATACCATTATTTTTCCGATGCGATAAGGTTTAGCTCAATCATTTTTCATATATTTTGTAATAGCAACAACATGCACTTAAAAATCATCACGAATTACTGTTTTTAAACGTATTAAATCGAATGAAAATAATCTCGTCTTTCTTCACAAAATATACTCTATATGAAATTAAATTTTTGTGTGCAACATTTTTAAACTAATTTACCATGAACAATAATAAATATATGATATGGATAATAATTAAACAACCTCTAATGAAAACTTTTGTCTCATCTCTCCTAGATTCATTTCTTGACATTCATATTCTGCTCATTTCTTAACATTCTAACATAATCTTCTCTCTTTTTGCACGTGTGTACTTTTGGTATACTGCATGTCAAATAATTGTCGGACCCTTCTGGTGTCTGATCACCATTCTGTGTGTGGTTCATCAATGAACGTTTGCTCGTAGTCAATGTGTGGCCAATCCAAAAGAGAAAGTGTTAAGAGAGTAAAAAGCATTGTGATCAACAGATTTTTTCCTAGTCTGTACAGATAGATCTTGTAGTTAGAGATATTTCCACCTCTCAAGTCACTAAAGACATTCTGACATATTCTCTGTAAATGTGTGCATTACTTTGCCTGCTGCCAGTTACAGGATGGTCTTCTCGTTCAAGTATATGATCACGACTCGTACACTGCCTTCTCATTGAAGTTTTTCTGTGCTAAGTACGCATATCAAACGACGCTAGTAGTCAGTCCAATCAATAAAAGAGAAACTTAAAAAGAGAAGTATAATTCGGATAGGAATATGCTTTCCTGGATCGTTCAGAAAAATCTACCGAAGGGATCTTGCCACCTCTCGCGTCAATGACATGAACACAAGAGGATCTGGATTATCCTTTCACACCTCTTGGCATTTTATAGTTGCATACAACGCTGAGCATTTTGTAATTGGTAAAGAACATCCTCACCCACTAACATCGAAGCAAGTTCAATTGACTCAAAAGGTGGCACCGGTAGCGGTAGCTCAGTGCATCAACTGATGTCACTGCAGCGCCTCTGACCGGGAGGTCCTAGGTTCGAGTCCTGATGGTGGCAGGATTTTCGACACTAGCTTTTCAGCTAGGTCAAATTCAGTCGCTGTCTGGAGGAGAATTCTAGCGGCCGGCTGCTCTGATCGTAGTTTTCCGTGGTTTCTCTGATCAACACCAGGCGAATGCCGGAGCAGCACCCTACCAAACAAGCCACGGACTGCGCGCGATTTGTTCTTCCTCTTCCTTGTCCTATCCTATCCCCTTACACACACATACACTAACACTACATGCACTACACTACCACATATTCCGGGAGACCGGTCGGAGCTTAGAGCTTGTCCCGACTGGGGCGGTGCCCCCCTGGTGGGAAGAGTCCTGGTTAGGGGAAACCCTCACTAGCCGACGGTAGGTCGGCGCCGGATCTCGCCATCCAGTGGGGGAAGATCACCGCCATCTCCCGAGGAAAAAGAACATGCACTACACTAACGAGACTAATGACCGAAGCAGTTGACGCGCCCTGAAACACGAAAAAATCAATCAATCAATCAAAAGGTGGCGTGGTCTTCAACTCATTATCAACTATTTTTCTGTTAATAATTTAACACAAATATCATTTTGTCTTTTGTACATCCAATTATTATTGAGTTGAATTATTATTATTGAAACATTGAAAATTTTTAATTGAACCACAACATTTGCGTATATTTACATGCATCATCGTCCCAAATACATTGGCGATAAGCCTTCCAAAATATTTCACATATGCATATTCTTCAGACGCTCCAGAATTGCTTCGTCTACAAGGTGTGTTCTTAAAGTAGTCTGACTGTTTTGTCCCAGGCAGACGGACGGGCTGCTAGAGGTTTAGTCACCAGGTGTTCGAGGCATGGTGTCTAAGGAAATGCTGGAAGCCAGTGGTAGTTGACTCCCAGTCGTAGTGGACTGTAGATCGCTCGTCTCCGTAACCTCTGAAAATGCTCCCCGTCATTTTGCGTCATGGCTCATCTTTTGGAACAGCGCTAAACCCTCAAATGATAAGCTCGGAAAAAACTGGAAAGAGACCCATCATATCATCAAGACAGCTTACAGAGATTACGCCGTGAATATATCGAGTGTTTTCGAGTGGCACCAGCTATTTCGGAAAGGGGAGAGAGGAAGTTCAAGACGACGCACGTTCAGAACGACCTTCGAACTCCAAAACTGACGATTGATTTTTTCGTGTTTCCGGCTTTAGTCATTAGTTCCGTTAGTGTAGTGCATGTTTTTTTCTCGGGAGATGGCGGTGATAATTGCCCGCTGGATGGTGAGATCCGGCGCCGACCTTCCGTCAGCTAGTGGGGTTTCCCCCTAACCAGGACCCTCCCACTAGCGGGGCACCGCCCCAGCCGGGACCAGCTCCAAGCTCCCGAGCAGTCTCCCGGGATATGTGGTAGTGTAGCGCATGTTAGTGTCAGTGTGTGTGTGTAAGGGAAGGATAGGACAAGGAAGAAGGACAGATTGCGCGCGGTCCGTGGCTCGTTTGATAGGGTACTGCTCCGGCATTCGCCTGGTGTTGATCGGAGAAACCACGGAAAACTAGCGATGAGAGCATCCGGCCGCTAGTATTCTCCCCAGACAGCGACTGAATTCGACCTACCTGAAAAGCTAGTCTCTCCAAAACAGACGAAAAATGTCGAGAGTGAAGCATTTGCTGGACAGTGACCGCATGATTGCCGATGAACTGGGCATCGCCAAAACCCACGTGAACGAAACTGCGAGAAGTTGCAAATGCGGGAAGTTGCAAATGGGGAAGATGTGCAGAAACTTGGTGGCGCGGGTGCTGACATGCAAATCACACAGCGTTCTCTGTGGCGGCTATCGTCATCACAACATTGCAATCCTGCCTCGGTTACCCTACTGTCCCGAAGTAGTCCTACCAGGCTTTTTCCCTTTTCCCTCGTCTCAACATTGCCCTGGAAGGGCACCATCACGGCTCGGTAGAAGCGTTACAGCAGGCCGTAACGAGGTAGCTCAAAATCATTCCAGTTGATGCCTTCCAAGAAGCCTCGTATAAGAGTTCAAAATCAAGCTGGCAGCGGAATGTGGATACAGAAGGGTTCTACTTTGAAGAATATTGAGCTCATGTATTATTTCTGTCAATGAATGTTTTGTAATTGACTCAGTCCGACTATTTTAGGACAGACCTATACTAATTTCAACCGCTAGTCTTGTCATCTGAAGCGATACAATATAAATGTAATACTGATTTCTGAGCATTGCTAGGAAGAATACTTATGTTCGTGTACGCAATGGAGTAAAAAGTAAGAATATAAGCGATTTCAATGTTGTTTCAACTTCCCTTTAAAACTGTTAGAAGGACGGTAGAATGAATAGTGATAGATGACCCAGAATGAGACGATGTTCAACTGCAGTATGTGTTGGATTCAGAAACCAACCATCCGCAACCCCAGATCAAAATACATCTAACGTACTCGCTCACTCAAGTGGCGCGAATCGCTGCATTCTCGAATACTTACCTGCATCAAAGAGGCCAGCGTAAAAATACTTCACAGGAATAGAGCACGAAAACAATATAGGCTTGCCAAATATTTTTCTTATACTTATTATGTTCTGAGAGTTTCCAGAAGTGTCTGATTGAAACAGTTTCGTAGAGGAATTAATCGCAATCAGAATATTTAAAAATCTTCAAACCCTGGCTAACATTTGATCTAAATCTAGATGCCTGCATTTATTTAGCGCCAACAGTGGGAACGTATTTTGAAGTCTTCATATTTTGAAGAACAGACCGATGTAAACAGGACTTGATGCAGGTATTCACCGCCATGGCGAGCGCTTAATATTTTAAAAAATGCGGCCCGCGCAGGTGGTTGCCGAGAAGTGCGTCCGGAGCCAGAGCAAGAGCGAGCCAAGTTTTCGTATTAATCAGAGCCCTGTCTGGCCGCGGGCGCGCGGACGGCCCTCGCACTTCCAAATTACTTGCGTCATTAGCCAGCACTCTCTGGCTTCTAACGGAATTCGCATTGCATTTCGAAACCGGAGCGCAGCGTTTTGCCTATTGGGATTTTTTGTTCTGGAAATAAGACAATTTAAGTATATAATGTGACAAAAAAACTTATGGTTTATAATAATAATAATAATAATAATAATAATAATAATAATAATAATAATAATAATATTGGAATAGTTGTATTTCTTCCTGTTGATCCTAGTTTAATGTTGCAGATAGCTCGTTTCAAGTAGTTTTGGACCATATAAGATCAGTCTTATGAGGATACCAGGAATTAAGACATTTGAAATAATTATTAGTTATTATATTATTAGTTATTAATTACATAAGTATATAAAATACAAAAGTCTTAATTCCAGGTATCCTTGTAAGATTGATCCTATATGGTCCAAAACTACTTGAAACGAGCCATTTATCTGCAATAATAATAATAATAATAATAATAATAATAATAATAATAATAATAATAATAATAATAAGTAACAATAATAATAATAAAATAATAATAATAAAAGTAACAACAATACTAATAATAATAAAATTAACAACAAAATAAGTTTAATTTATTTTTATTAACTGGAGTAAACCAGTCCGCCTTTAAAAAAATGCTTCAGTTAGTCGAAAGGAAGTGTTCTGTGCAGATATAAACACATTTACAAGTCAGTGGGGCGATCCGAAGGAGAACTAATCCATTGTAAATATATGTAATTGAGTTCAAGAGTGGGAAATTCGCAAACAAGTTTTTGGTGCGATGTCAGTTTTATTGTTGCCGAGAAATGATAAATACGAAGTACTGGTTTCCGATTTGAATTTTTTAAACTTGTGTAAGAATCAGGTGATCACTATGAAAGCAAATGAATTTCTCTATGGATGTAAATAATTTATTTTTCGAATGCCATTTTTAAGGCCACTTTACGTGTTTACTCTTCGAATTTCATTTGTCAATTATGTTCAAAAATCCTATATTTAAACTACCGGGTTTTATTTTTCTTTTATCTACGAAATAAAATTCATTACTAAATACAAATTCTGAGATAAGCTGGGGAGACATTCGTTAACATTTAAGAAAACGCTTGTAACTTTCAAAGCATTGGTGTTTTATAGAAGTTTTCCTCAAACTAGAGGGACTGCGAGTCTCATCGGAACTTTTTCTCTTCTTAGACTTCCCTTCTGGTGCTAGGCCTCAACAATTTATTCATATTTTTAAAAAGCGCATGGCATATTTTAAAGGTCTAAATTTGAGGGAATTGAGAAACATTCAGAAAGAAATCTGTCTATAATAAAGATGTAGGACAGATTCGAAAATATTTGATATTTTGCAATTTTCAAAATGTCAGAGGTTTTGAATGAAAATCGAAACTATATTGAATTATAAATTCATTTCTTCTGTTTGAGCAAAAAATTTGAAAAATTAGTTTACATCCATTTTTCAGACGAAATTGAAAATGTCAGAGAATGACTCGTGTAAAGAACGCTACAAAAAGTACAAAATGTCAATGATCACCGGAACAACTAGATCTATCGCACTGCTAACTTATTTTCCAAGTTCAGTCAATTTTCAACTCCACAGGTACGAATTTCTGGGAATTATGCATCCCCCGCCAGCCCACCCCTTCAGACAGGCAAACAGATTTTCGGGTTCAGAAAAGTATGTATCTCTGCAATATGTGCACTAATTGTAACAATTTTTTATTAAAATTAACAAATATGAATCCTCATGTGTGTGCAAAGTAACAACTCAAAAAAGGATTGCAAACACGGATACTACACTACAAGAAGAAAAATAAAAATAAAATTAGGATTTATTAGTCATGTTTGTTGTAAACGTTTATGCTCGTCTTACTGTATTGATTGAAATAAATATTTGTGGTATTACAAAGGGTTATTAAAAATAAAAGGAGCAGAGTTTACCCACTGTGCAAATTAATTTTCGTTTGGACAAATAATTTGTAGAAATGGAAATTATTAGGTAAATATCATTATGTGTGCAACAATTTGAATACGCACTTTGAATTTCAATTTTTTGGTATTTGCCGATATTTCCAATCATCAGATTACGTGAATTAACGATTTTCCTCAAGTGTCATCCCATAAAAACTAATGGTGTATGTATGTTGTGGTTCGCAAATATTTTGGGGGCCACTCGACCAGTCCACTCCGTTTGTCCCTCGCCACAACGTTTGTTTTAAAAATAAAATATCTTAAAAACCCCTAAGTCGTGCGTATTTAATCAATGAAGAAAGGCACATTAGAGGGACTATTTTACGTGTAATCTTGATTTCGTAAGTCATGTGTGATTCGGCTTTGGGATATCCATAGACTTGCTCAAACAATCACTCGGTGTTTTCAGAAGGTATGCGAAGCAAGTAGTGTAAATAGGGGGGCTATCAGACCAAATATCTGTATATCCAGTTTTGGCAATACAAAAAAATCCTGCCCCCGTCTATTTGTGTGATTCATTTTCTATATTACGCCAAAATACTATTTATACAGATTTGGAGGTTTTCATGCGCCGAGATATTTTGACTTCTCAGACCAGGCACTTCGATACCTCTAAACTCTCAATTTTACAAATATCACATTTACAATGTTAAGCTATTTTAGTAGTTTAGAGTTTAAAAATGTTTATTTTTTAAAATTATTTTAATAATATTTAAGCCTTGAGCAATAAAATAGCAGTCCATATATTTCTCAATCTGCATGGAATAGTTATCAAGTACGATCAGGTTTTTATATATTTAAAACATAAAGGGTTTTCGTTTAGGAGTTTACATTTTCTACGAACCAAATGTCGGTATTATTTCTTTAAATGAAAAGTACTAGGTTGTATGTGTAATCACTTGCTCTTATTAACTGGATTTAAATAGTGCTAAAGAGAGAATTTATTATTTTTCTTAATTGTCAAAATGGGATACATGAAAATCTGCTTCAATAGCCTCCTTATTTGTACTACTCAAGCATGTGGTCAGATGTATTGATTTGGTAATAAACCAGTGTATCCCAAAACTAATATGCACTTTGTTTTCTAGTAGTTTCGAAATTACGTTTATTACTTGTGATGATTAACTGCTCATATTATCAATGAGCGACGAACAAAAATTTTTCATCAATTCCAACTACTAATTCCAATTTTCATTTTTCTGAAAAAAAATGGAAGTTTTTCAAGATCTTTACGAGATTTCATTTTTAAACAATATACCTGCACTGTACTTAAAATTCTACGGGCTAGAAAAGTTTGTTAGACCGGTTAATAACTTCGGCGAACCTTTGAAAGCCCCGGGAAGTATAAACGGAAATCGCTTCTTTTGTCATTGCTGATCCCTATGTGCCTCAGGTACGTAGGAATAAGACGATATCTTATCTTATTCCCACACACTCATCTCCTGTGCCTCTGTGTGGAATTACCTCGCCGAAAATAATGCATTCCTACGTCTATTTCCGTCTGCAGCGGCGGCTGGCGTGAACTCCACGATAAGAGAGTTGGAAAACGCCCACCACGTCTCGTTCTGGACGCTCTCCTCTTGGCCGCAGGCCTCATTTTCCACACAATCAACCCCATTGTCTTTGCCTGGTCTTCCCCCGCAACTATAATCTCATCTACCCCAATCGATACCGGCATCCTTGTTACAAATGTTATCATTCCTGTCATGGATTGTGATGAAACAATGTCCAAAACTTGGTAAATTTTAAACCTAAATGTACATGAATGAAATATTAGCGATGAACTGCTAGTCGTGAATAACGGAGAATTCTCCAGGTAGATTTCTAAACGGCGGGAATTGTCTATTGAATAATGCATTTGATTACATATGTAGGCGTATAGCGACGAGTACTAACAGTAATTTTATGTATATTTCAAATTTCGTTTTCTTAGAAGGGTCATATCTAAAAATTGTTTATATTGCAAGAGAGCAGTTTTATCCAGCGGTGACAATTTTTCGAGAGAAAGTCATGGTTTCTCCGTTACGAGTAAATGGTATATCGTAATACCGATTCTCTTGGAAACAATTTTTTGAGGTTTTCTTAGAAAAATATGTACATTCTCTAAACATATTTATTCTCTTGTGTAAACGAGTTTTAGTTATCACGTTATTGTTCAAGGCACCTTAATAGAATCTATAGTGTTCCCTCTAATAAAATGTCTTAAATAGGTGGAAGTAAAGTCATGAAGAAACATCCGGGATAAAAGTGATAAAGCAAGGATATGCTTGAAATGTTCGTTTATATTATTCACACTTAGTGGTAGGTATTTTAACCACTTGAGTCCTGTACAACATCGCATCATATATTGTACCTTGATAGAAACTTTGGAACATTCTTCATGACATTTCTTAATATATCCTCAACTGGTGCAGCAGCAAAAGTGTGAACAAACCCATAATATGATTTTCCAAAAACGTACACTACACTGATCAAGAACAAATAAAATACCGAGGAATACAACACTTCAAATTAAATCTTTTACATAAACATTTTTCATAAATTCTGCAATAACATACTACGGTATCCGCAGATACTACTCGCGCAACTTTTCTTGAATGATGGATTGAATAAATGCGGGCGGAGTGGGGGTATTAGTTATCAAGTCGGCCACAAGAGTATTTACAATAATGCTAACCTCTGGAAAATCAAAGTCAAACCTATTACGTGTGCGTCCAGGTCATAGCTCTCGCTAGGCAACTGTAGGGAGTCCAGACACTAAACTGGAGTTTTAGGTGCCTCTTTTGAAGGACCTGGACCTACCTCAGCCATTTCTTTATATAATATAATAAACAAAGCTGAACAGAAGTTCTCGATTATGAAAGCACCTAACTTCTGTTTCGCGCCAAGAAATTTTAGGGCTTGGAATGTTGTCATCAGTGCCCGTTGCGAGCTTTTGTCTTCAACTGTTTATTGCTCATGGGATGGGGAAGCAAGGTCATGTTCAAGAAAAGTTGCGCGAGAACTGATCAACGGTTCTTTACATTCCAAGCCTATAAAAAGACGCTGTTTCACAAAGCAACACGTGAATAGCAAATATCGTACGGCGGGCAACCTCTTCCTTGGGAGTGTTGCTGTCTCATGACGTCAGCTGTGTCGTGCTCGTCAGCAGTGTCGCTCTGAGTACGAGAATGCACTTGGTATGCGCAGTAAGAGAGTAGGCTGAATAACACAACAGAATACTTGCACTTTTCAGTGAAAACGGAAAAGTTTACTCTGTTTTTGGATTTTGGCGAGTTACTGGATATCTACCAAACTCATAAACGTGTATTATATAGCCGGAGGCTAGATATTATTTTTCAATTTCTGTGTGAATTGGAAATTACTGATAAAGATCAGTAGTCTACGATAGCCAAAATGGTCCTGAACGAAACCACATAAAAGTGTCTGAAAAATGCCACGTCGTACACTTTGCCAGAAAAACAAATAAAATACTTTCCTACAACAATCAAATAAATATATTTTTTTAACAAGAAGTCTTCATGAATACTGCGATTACATATACAGTATTTCTTTACAATACAGTAGTTCTTTACAATAATGTAAAATATTGTTGTTTCCAACGCAATAGATAATACAAAATATTTAATGAAAAATGGGTCTTTCCGTGAAGCCTTACGTTCTCATGATGTCAGTTGTATTGTGAGACCAAGAATGAGAATCCAGTCTGTTCACGCAGTATGAGAATAAGGGGAATTACACAATCAAATAATGGCATTCTTCAATCAAAATCGAAACTATCATTGTTTGTGTATATTTCTCGTGTTTCAAGGTTACTGAGAAAACCATAGGCATCGCTCACATGGTACGTAAGTTTCATTTAATTTCTGCCGGCCCTGTTGGAAATTAGTAATGCAAAATGCTACGGAACCACTAATTGAGGTGCAGGGAGATGAGAAATATCAAAGTCGCAACTGATTGAGTTTTCTATAATACTGACCACGCCATCCTGATGACGACTCTCAAGGAAGAAAAAAAAACATTTCTTATGATTGCCTTCACTTTTGTTGTTTTCACTGATTTTTCTACCAACGTTTACAAGTAGTAACTGCTTTTCCAAAAGGTTGCTGTTGTTATCACCTCCATGCAGGTTCTCTCAAAGATACGAACTCCACTAGGGAATATTCGCTAGGGCGTGGAGAGGCGGCACTGACTGATGGATTAGCGAGGGAGCCCCCAAAGACGGCTGGGAGATTGGCGGTAGACGCCCCCAAGGTGCATGAACGCGAGTCTGGAACAGTGAACCCTACATCTTCAAATAAGGGTCAAATTCGGTTTCTTCAGATGTTCACAGTGTGCCAGTTACTAAACGCAGGCGGAAATAATCCCGAAATTGTATGAACTACTTATTTTATGTTTTACTTTCTCTTCTTATTTTATACGTACGTTGTTAAGAGAAAGTATTGAAATGCAACAGCAAAACTTGGCAATTTTTATAAAAGTATCTTTTCTTCAAAGACAAACCTTTAAATAATATGTACAAATTTTTGCAAAACAGTGCTACTTTTCATGTAACTTCTAGTTGAAGTTAATGCAATTGACACAAAATCTCAAAAACGCGTCCATTTTTTCTCTCGAGTACAGCAATAGTTTCTGAGAGAATGGTGCAGATCTCATTTTCGCTGAATTTTCTGAAGTTTTGAAAGTTGCAAAAGTATGTGTTATTGTAACACCTCGTTTAATTTGGTGGCGGTTTTCCATATAGCTTGGTCGGATTCAACCACCGTCTGGAGCAGAATTCTCGCTTGAAGCTTCGGTTTGCTTGATCGATATTTTTCGTTGTTTCTCAGTTAAGTTTCTTTGATGAATGACGGAACCGAATCGAAACAAATGTGCTACGGAGCACTCTCGACGTTTCCGACCTCATCCTTGTCCCCTACACATGTCCGGAGCTTAGTCGTCACCAACCGGAGTTTAGCCGTCGGGCGGTGTACCACTGCGATAGATACTTGAATGGGGGGACACTTGTAGCGTCAGAATCGTCAGCAATGAAAAGCAAGGGCCAGCTGACCACCAGCCAACTCTTCTTCAGAAATTATTTTCTTTCTTAACAACAATAACAGCAAACTTTTATTATTTCAGTTCTAGTACATCCAGTACTTATGGATACATTCAGAAAGGTCTACAAACTTCAAATTGTGTCACAAATATCTACTTGCCGTTGGAGTCATTTTGATACAGCAATAACCTTTTGCTAAATCAAAAATTGTAATATATTTAGTTTGAGCTACTTTTTCTATTCTTTCCTCAATATTAGGAATGGGATAAAATTTTGTTTTAACAATATCATTTATCCACATTGGTTAGGTTTAGTCAAACACTATGCCATTATAATCAGTTTTTTTAAATAATGAAGTACTTTTACCGCCTTAGTATGGTAATGTACTTCATTACGACACTGGGGCGGTAATGTAATCGCATATGTTGCAACTCTTCTTTTGATAATAATTTGGACTTCTTTGTCTCGTCTCCTTCACTTTTCCTCTTTAAAAAAGCAAATAAGAGTGTAAACTTACTGATATCAATATTGTTATTATGTGATATCGTACTGTTTAACAAAGTAGTGGCTCCAAAACCTTTTTTCTCTTTTTCTGACTTGCCAGAAAAGTAAAGCATCCAAACCTTTTTCCATAAGGAATAACTTTTTTCACACCAACCTTTAAAAATTATATACCTACTCACGTTCATATTTCTGTCTTG
The DNA here is from genome assembly GCA_964035755.1 of Teleogryllus oceanicus. NCBI lineage: Eukaryota > Metazoa > Arthropoda > Insecta > Orthoptera > Gryllidae > Teleogryllus > Teleogryllus oceanicus. The sequence continues at coordinate 67,068,659 of CAXIVR010000008.1, read as the reverse complement.
GTTTGTTGGAAAACATGTAGCATATAGAGCATTTGTTGCCATTTCTATTTCCGAATCAGAACTATACTCACTCATGTAAAAATATAACCAGTGCTTTTAATTGTTCTCCTTGTTGAGAACAGTGTCGTCACTTTAGGAGAAAAAATCAGAATACTAAATGAAGGCATAGGACGAAATTTCAAATTAAATCTAACAAATGTTTACAAATTGGATAAAATGTACGATATTCGTGTCGTAACATCTTAATACAATATTGAATTAGTGAATAAACTCGGCCTAACGGCCATATTTGGCAATTTTCCCATCTCGTATTATAATCAGATGCTTTACGACACATTGTAAATAACTATTAATTTACGATAATCTACACATGGTCGAGAATATTTTCCTTCCACTTCTACAAGTATCATGGGTGATAGATTATCTGAAGTCCCTTCCTCTATTATATGATCTTCAAGCATCTGATTAATTAATTTTCTTAAGATCTCTTTTTCTCACGGGGAAAATCTATAGTTTGCCGAAAATAGGTTCTTCTTTAGTCAGTTCCATTTCGTGCATCACTAAATTAGTTTTCCCAGGTTCTGTATTAAATATTTTCTTAAATTTTAGAATTACTCTTGTATTTCTTTTATCAGTGGTTGCAATAAAAGACTGTCAAGTTGACTATCCTTAATAATTTTTTCTACATTATCTTTCGTAACATTTTCCTCTTTGATCATGTTTCTAGTTTTTACTTCTCTTACTAAATAAGTATCAAATTACATATTAACTATTTTGGCTGTTTTATTAGCTAATACGTTTATTGGAGTCTCAATTACTAATACGGTACTACCACATTGTAGACTCTTTTGGTATATACTTTCTGTCACGTAGACTACGTCATTGGCCTGTTTCTCAATAGAAGTCCTGTTCATTAACCGAATTAGTATTAGACCTCCGTGGACCTAACAACCTGGTACCGCCTCTTAATATATTAATATCGTAATCATTTCCTTTTTCTTTAAATAAATACGGATTTTTCTTTGCTATTTCCGTCTCATTTTGTGCTGATTCTATAAACGCAAATTGTGTGGGTTTATCATAATTAAATTTTGGGCAGTGAGAATTAATATGTCCGAAACCTTTACAGTAATAACATTGGATGTCTTTACGCTTTTCTACCTCCTCAGTTTTAACTTTGCCTTCTTTATGCGCGTGAATCTTTTTATCTGGTCTACCTACAAGTTTTTTTTACTGTCTTTCCCTCTATTATTACACCTACTAACTTATTATTTCAGATACTCGCACGCTTTCGACTTAAAATTATTTCTTTCTTCGTCAACAATTTTCCAAAACTTTCACTATTTTTTTAGATTTGTTTGAATGTAACCTATTTTCTATCATTTGCTCTTTGACAATGGCTACATAATCTTAATTTGTTCCGTAATTAGAAGATCTTTTAAATTAGTTAAGGAATGTATCCCTAATCTTTCAGTCCAACCATGTAAATAACATGCGATAACTCTGTCCATGATTTATCAGGTGTTTTACGTACTGAATAAAATTGTCTTATTTTTTCAGGTGTGGATTTGAATTTCTCTTTCTATAACTGAAGTACCTGATCGTAATTTATATAGTTATCTTTCTGCTCGGTTGCAAATATTTCAAAATTTTTTATACGATTCCATATCGTACATTCTAGTTCAAAAGTCTTAAAATTCTACCTTAAATTAAGTTGAACATTCTTAACTTTGAACATGCTTTTTGTTTCAGACTCTACAAACACCTCATTTTGAGTTTTTCCCTTAGCTTGAACCTTTGCTAATTGTACCTCTTTATTTGCATTTTTTTTTTTTAAATTTATTATTCCATTCCTCTTAATCTTAATGTTTTCCCCTAATTCTAGCCTACATAATGTGAGACATTCAAAATGTTAAATGTTCAAAGCAATAGCCGCTTTCATTGAAATTTCCTTCGTCCTCTTTGGTTTATTTAATGAGACCTGCGTTAAAATGATTAAAAATAATTACCCTTTTCAGATTACAATTCTGAATTCTGTGACATACCCATTTTAAAATTTCAATTTTCCTGATAATATTAACAATTTTAGGATTCTTGTAATTTCATCTTGAAATAAAAGTCTCGAATCTTTGATTTGCATTTTTGCCGCACGACACCACACGACACAGCAACCAAATTTTCTGGTCACGTACCTCAACTTTCTTACAAAAAACTTAAAAGCCAAAGTTTATCACGTACATTTTACCGTAAAACACATGTGCCGCTATTTTAGGCACGTCTCAGCGCTGTCACAAATTTGATCACATGACTGTAGCGTCGCTATCGTCAGCAATGCCAAGCATGGGTCAGCTGACCATCAGCCAACAACAAACCACAAACAAACTTTTATTATTTCGGTTCTAGTACATACAGTTCTTAAGGATATTGAGATATTCGCTTTATCTCTTACTATTTTTTTACTAATTTATTTAATTTCTATCTCTTGGTAATTGCTTCTCTATTTAGTTTCAATTTTGGCTAGCTCAGGTTTGGATAGCTATGGCGCGACTACACATACTTCGTAGGGTCTGCGTACCTTGTATACGTCGTGAGCCTGAAAATAATAGCTCGTATGAGTTCACGGCAGGTAATTTTTATGGTTATGGTAATTGTTATTATTATGGTTATAGTTATTATAAATTGTATTTGGCGATTTTTCTTCACATGCACCTTTTGAATTAATCTTTATCTTTATCATTATCTTTATCATATTAATCTTTATCAAAAAAAATCTTTAATATAATTACGGCATCAAATGAGTGCGACGGCGTCCATTGCTTTAATAAATTCTCCCTTTTAGATTCGTGACCATTAATATTTCATTTTATTGATTTTATACAAATTATCTATTTATCTTTGGTTTTTGTAATTATTACGGCCATCATTGCATTACCTCGGACTATTTTTAAACTTAAAAATTCAATTATTTCTAATTGAACATTCTTGGCTATGAACATTTATACTTTTCATTTCTTTGAAAATGTTTGTTTTTAAAACTTCCCTTTCATCGAAAAGCAGCCCACATGGCGATGCGTTCAAAACTGCGGCCTGAGCGTCGTCACGTGCTCATGCTCCAAAATTCCATTCCGGGCATCCACTCTTCCAGTGCCACGACTTCGTCTGTCGGATATTACTCTCGTTACTATCGCCCAACATCAATACCGCCGCGAATTTGCCTTTTTCGCACTTTTTCTCAATTAAATTTAACTCTTTAAGACTTTCATGCACTCGCGGCCTATTTCCGTCGCTTACCGAGACACAAATTGTCTAACATAAAACTTTAACAGAGATATTATTCTGTTTTCAGACTACATCTGCAGCCTGTCAAGTCACAACTCCTGATGCAATGTTTACTTTTCGAAGCCCATCTTGCACTTTGCTTCTATCTTGTTTACATTGTTTCATTCGCTACTCCGACGTTATTCTGTGCTTCCGCTACTGAATCATCTTTCTATTGTCTACGTGGATAATGCTTGCTCATTACTTAAATATTTATTTAAATAATTTTAAATACTCTATAGAAATTAATTCTACTTAACTCTTCGCGGTTTATAGATCCCCATTATCACACTTACTCTGAATAAGTTTATTTTATTTACGAAATTCGATCATATATTTTAATTTATTCTTTTACCAAATATATTTAAATATTTGGGTCCGTCACAATTTATTCAGAATACTATTCACAGCTGATCTACTGTAGCTTTCGTGGATATGAGAAGCAGGTGTACTGACTTAGACTTCTCAAAGCATTCTGCTTATTTATTTTAAGTTCCCAACAACTTATCCTGTTGCTAGGCAGAACATACGACTATCAAAGTACTACGTTACATCCTTTGCAAGCTGACGAACAGGTCAGCACCGGATCGCATCTTCCAGCGGTGTAAGCTGGAGCTTAGAGGGAACGTTTCCGGTTGTTGTGGTGTCCGCTGCAGGAGACATTGGGGGAAGAAGCCCCGTAGGTCGACGAGTAGGTCGGCGCTGGATCTCATGTTACAGCGAAAAGGAAGACTTCCATCTCCCAGGATATGCGATGTGCTCCACTTATGGAACTTACGTTCACAGCAGTAGACGCGCCTGGAAACTAATCTGTCGATCGGTCCAACCGGTTAAAGTGCGGGTTCAATCCATGGTTAAAGAGGCTCAGGAGAGAGTTTAATCTTTCATCATTTTACCTATGATAAATACCTCTACTGACTTTATAAGCTCTGACCATTTAACAATTAACTCCCCATCAAATGCTAGGTTTCGCAGACGTTTTAAAACATTTGATGGTACCACCCTTTTGGACCATATGGGTCTATTACACCCAGTCATGTTTTACACAGATTAATATATTTTATGGTTTATTTTACAATGGCATTGTTAACAATTATTTTGCTGAAAACTTCAGTTTTAGGTTTTTAAACCCAAAATAAGATATTTCATCAACTAACAAGCGCAATTGGCTGTGGCAAAAACACTGTTCTGATTTGTTTCACGAATTCATCACTGTACTTTCTGTTGCCCAAACTGGCAAAGTTTTGTCTTTAGTGCAGAGATATAATAAAATCAGTGAAGGATGAAAATAAAAACCTGTTGTATAGTATATTCAATACCAAAAAGTAATTACACGAGATGCTAGATTAAAAAACTTGTAAAATACTTATAAAACATAAAGACTTGATAACACATGAGCCGTTTCTCTGTTCTTGAATAATATGTTAACGAAACGTTTGTGTGATATCATTGAATTCGGTCAAAATGTGTTATCCATTCATAATTAATTTTATTCATTGCTGTAGACTTTGTATTTGATACCAATGATGTTGTCAACAGAAAAAAATGTTAAAAGACAATACAAAACTTATTATTACGTAGGAATACAATTTTTATTGCTTATTGAAACCTTGTGTCTAAAAAATATTATTTGATAGCCTCTTCTTAAAATAAAAAGAATTTTATTGAAAAAAGAAAACAATTTCTACATTTCTCCAGTTCACAAGAATTACTCGCGCGAAGAGTTACGAAATTATGTTACACTACTTAGAGAAATGGAAAAATATTATAATGTAAAAAAATACTTAGTGTAGATTAGTTTATTTATATTTTTTATTCTTTTATTTCTGGAACTGATATTTTTAAGAAAAGCGTAAAAATACTGCAGCGAACATTCAAATTTATTTGGCATTAAAAACATAAATATTATGTGAGTTATGATATGAAGTTTACAATCTCGGTGACAATATTATACAATATCAATTTCAATGCTGAAATTAGATATGTGACTAGTGACTGAATATTCAAGCATTCACACTCGTACAGTACAATCACAATTGAATGCACGTAGGGAAAGGCGTTAAGTCCAGCAGTGTGCGACGCGCGTATGTTTATATGTGGGCGTGTTCCTCTTGAGATGAGTTCTTAGCTCTCAGTCTGAACATTCGAAGAGCTCGTGGGGATAATACAGGTGGGAGACTCGCTAGCAGAGCTGCACTGGTTTATGTCGGAACACGTCCACACGTGGGATGTACACGCGACGCCAGTAACAGCGTGCCCCTCACGGGGGATGGAAGTTACATATATTCAAACATGCCCACAAACTGCTCACAACTATTGGGCGTTTCGTCGTAACCCTTTTCCGAATTTATGTTAACATGGGCGCCAGGAAAAAGGTTCCGATAATATTTTTAGTTATTATTGCTTCAATGAAAACTAAATATTGCCCCGCTAGCTGGGTCGGTGGTTTGCGTCTGAAATAATCGCTATTACCTATTGATAGCCGATTACCCGATCTGCCATCCATACAGAGTGGCGAGGAATCTGAAAACAAATATTTTATCTAGCTACTTATTAGCTCGAATTGGCCAATGAAAATCGTTTTTTTTTTTCCTTTCAAAAAGAAACTTAGGATTTATTGCTTATTGCAACAGTCCTTTGGTCATGATCTTGTTCGAATCTTTATACTGCTCTGTACTTCGCGCGCTCTTGATCGACGTCGCCACGAAGGACCATCTTCTCTTCTCCCCGGTGATGCGAATTCCAGAGTCGAGTCGAAGTACCGCGTTCTTCTTTCCTGTTCTTCCACGCGAACGTTACCGAGCCACTGATCCGCACTACTTCAAATATTCGTAGTTCTAGTTCGATTAAACTTGCAATACCAATACCCAGTTCTTTACGATTACATAACGGAAATGTTTTAAAGTTCCACAAATTAATTACTTGTCCAGAATATTTCCGAGTTCTATCATATACGACTTCTCACAAGTTCTTATTTCCGCGTGTTGTAAAAATAATTAAATCCAAACTGTTTGTGAACGTTCAAAATTGTATCAGTTGTATCTTGACAACAACTTGGGCGCCGTTGCTAAGACGCCATATTCGTATTTAATTACCCTAGCATTTCCACCTATTTACGACAAATAACATGTAATAAAAATGACCCACATATTGGTATGTCACAATATGGTTAGAAGAACTTAAATTATTTTAAAGAAAAGATTGCAAATAGTGTTTTGAGAAAAATTCGAAGAATATCGTGGAAATTATTTAAATGTCTTTGAAATGAATGGATTTTGGATGCAGTAAAATGTAACTATTGTAAATAAATAAGCCAAAAGTAAAATATTTAAATATTATCGTATTTTTATAATGTTATTTTGGTGAAAGCTTCACCGAGTCAAACCATTACGGTATTGGAAGAGATATGAAAAAAATTGGAGTCAAATTACCCATGTATTCAAATAAAATACCAGTTATAAAAAAATAAATTTTGTACAATGGCCATCTTGTCTCCGTTCTCTTGTTTATGTCGCGCAGCTTTCACGGTATTCATGTAAATAAAAGTATTGTACTTGTATTTTACTTAGAGGTTTACACTTTTAAAGCTTATATTTCCATTATAAAGTAATAATATATTTTATTTATATTATTGAAAATATTAGTGTAGATATAATGAATGTGTAGCTGAAAACCTAAAACAGCCTAAGAAAGAACATTAAACTTTAAGAAGACAAATCCGGTGGTCCAAATAGGATGAGCACGGCGGTTATAGGGAACACGTGCAGACGTAAAGAGAATATTCATAAAGAACCGTCTGTTGACTATTGAGTGGGAGCACTGATTAGCCTACGGCCTTTGACTGTGACCACATCTGTTTGCCAGCGTTGTTTAGTCTTCACTGACCGACTCCAGAAATGATAAGTTGGCGTGAGTTGGATACTCCGCCACAGCCGGTGGTCTGATTAGCACCAAGAGTTGAATGTTATTTATAGAAGATGAATGAATATCTTTCTATATCGTAGACGTAAAATATACAGAAAAAACTTATTACCCGTATCATTTGTAAACTATATTTATAATTACTTGATCAGATGAATGGGATAAAATTATTAAAGGACCATTGCACATACAAGGCTTTGACTTGTGTCGTTAAATTCTTTCACTCAAGATATAATCGCAAGTCAAAGTATAGGTTGGCGCCGAATCTCACATTCCATCAGGGAGCAACAGTGCCACCTTTCGGTTCATCACATGCACTACAGATACGGAATTAATGATCTTATCATTAGAGTCGGGAAGCACACAATCAAGCGACAAACTTTAATTCGATTTCTTCGCGCTAACTGACGCCTGCGGCTTGCTTCAGAAACTTCATGGTCGCGTATTACAAAGAAATGTTTGTATTGCGTTTGTACGTTCTATTAAAAATGGAAAGTTGCAAGCTGTACAATACGTAATGATGTATACTTTCTCCACTTTTTTGTAATTTACCTGTTCTAATCTATTCTCTTTGAACTGAGTAGGAGCGACGGGAAAACACTCGCTGTTAGATAACCGTACATACGTTATAACTTATACGGCGTTATATGTTATAAAGCCGTAACATACGATATACAGCTTTGCAGTTGCGAAAGAGACGCTAATTATTTATGAATTAATGTAAATTTATCCAAACTGTCAATATTTTTGAAGTTATCAATTGCTGGCTGAAAAACTGTACGTCAATATGTCAATGTTTTGTTAATATAGTGAAGATCTCATCTTCTCTCTCATTCACTCACTCACTTTTCATATTATGTGATTTTTAAAATTTTGCTGTTCCATTTAACGTTTTCTTTTGAACAAACTTTGTCCTGATAATAACAAACACACACACACACAATAATTATCCAATTTGGTGCTGTCGTTCGGACGTTATGCTCTTACATAATTCTATTTATATAGATTAGATCGCCACAAATAATTCTAAACTGTTTCACAACTCTTAATATTTATCAACGTTTGTCAGACCAGTCCGTTCTCAGCGACTTTTCCTGGTCAATTTATTTGATATTTGGTTTTGAGTTTTACTTATCTGCCCGTTCGTAATAGAAGAGCAAGTAGACTTGGGGCGATCTTACTAGTAGTCACAGTTTGTTGAAAGCATACTCAATTCCGGTCAGAGAGGTTCTTACAATATTTTCAAAACTCTCCTTAAAAAGAATTTCCATTGCTTAACAAAATACAGTTAATTTTTATCTTGCCTGAAAGATATTAATTGATTTTCCTATTTTTGAATATACAGGTTTTTGTATTTTACTGATCTGCTACAGCAAGATTTTTCGTTCTCGCGTTTTAGCTTAGAGAATAGTTTTTTCTACGCTCGTTAAAACGAAGTATTTGCGATGTTTCTCTTTTGCATATCTGCTATCCTAAATAGTGTGTGTACACAAGTGAGTCCGTATCTTTAGCACTTCCTGTAACTTTTAAACGATTACTGTGTTATTGCAAAGTAGTTTTCACCGAAGTGGATGAGTAAATGGGACTAATTGATGTATATATTCGTTTCCGTTTGATCACGTCATTTTGATGAATTTTTTTGACTTTCCTAAAATTACACAAATGTAATTATTTTAAAATATATCTCCCATTGTTATTGTTTACATCGCGGTTTTTGTACTTTATTGAATCAGTAAGTACATGTTCTAATATGAATTTTTATGAAGTTTCTCGAAAGAAAACGCAAGATGTTCTCTGTTAAATAGTGTTCAAAATTGCGCATTTTCAGAAAAGCTTTTATGACACTCGTTCTAAAACGTCTCTCGTGGCAAGTGGTGGATCCAGGGTGGAGGATCAACTGATGCCACTGCAGCGCCTCTGACCGGGAGGTCCTAGGTTACAGTCCTGACGGCGGCAGGATTTTCGACACTAGCTTTTCAGCTAGGTCGAATTCAGTCGCTGCCTGGAGGAGAATTCTAGCGGCCGGCTGCGCTGATCGGTAGTTTTCTGTGGTTTCTCCGATCAACACCAGGCGAATGCCGGAGCAGTACCCTACCAAACGGGCCACGGACCGCGTGCGATCTGTCCTTCCTCTTCCTTGTCCTATCCTCTCCCCTTACACACACACTTACACTAACATGCACTACACTACCACATATTCCGGAGACCGGTCGGCAGCTTAGAGCTTGTCTCGGCTGGGGCGGTGCCACTCTTGTGGGAGAGTCCTGGTTAGGAGAAAACCCCACTAACCGACGGTAGGTCGGCGCCGGATCTCGCCATCCAGCGGGGGAAGATCACCGCCATCTTCCGAGAAAAGCATGCACTACACTAACGGGACTAATGACCAAAGCAGTTGGCGCGCTTAGAAACACGAAAAAAACGAAACGAAACAGGGTGGAGGAATGGTGGTCATGCCGCCTCACCCGCCACCCAAACGCCTAGAGTTTGCGTTTGTTACGTTGTTTAATTTGGCAACTTGATTTAAATATTTGGTAGAATTATGTAATTATTTACAAAATAACATTGTATAATATCATACACTACAAACATAATATGCAATATAAGAACAAATGTTTATTACTTAACAAATATATATGATGGTTCTTTAAAAAATAATCGGGCGAAGCTGCCACTGCCCGGACAGTGAACAATGTGGAACTGAAAAATGTTTCAGTACAAATTTCCTTATAGGACCATGTTTTCATTTTCTGTATTATTCCAAAAGTCATTATTTAATCCTACTGTTTTAAGAGCGAAAAATTGAAAAAAAATTCACTTTTCACAAATTCAGGAAAAGTATTCTGCCCTGTCTTTGACTCAACCTTTCAACTGGTAATATTTCGAAGACCTGCTATTACGCAAGAAACGAAATTTCAACCACTATTCATAAATCTTGAATTAAGCTCCTCAGAAATCATTCCAAAATATGTTACTAAGAAAGACCCTTAAGGCACTATGATTTATTCCAAATTCCCAAATTCACCGGAGCTAACATATACTGCCGCTGAACCAAGACATAAGTAAAATAGCCGACCATTTCTATCAAAATCTTTACTCTTCACCCTCTGCCACACTATTTAATCTGTGCCGTCGTGATTCATGGCCCAGTATTAAAGTTCCCTATGGATAGAATGAGACCACCGTAACGTGCTTTTTACAACATTCCTAGCGCTACTTTAACTTTCAACGTTACACCTCAGACCAAACCTTAAGGCCTGAACAGATCTTCGAAACTTGGACCATGTTCGCAAGTAGGAATGACTCGAATGAAGCTCGAATGATCCTTTTATTATTTTGTTTTGTGTTATGTTCAGAATAATTGCACGCTTTACATACACAAACATTTATTGTAATTAACTGCCGAAAGTACAAAGGTTACAATTCCAAAGTCCAAAGAGCGTACCGAGTCACAAACCAAAATCTAGAAACCAAAAGTCCGGGAGATGTACCAATAACAAGCAATGTCGTAATCAGAAATCACACTGTACGATCTCCTCGCAGAATTCACTGGGCGCACGGTCACTAACGCTCTCACTCAACTCAATAGCCAATTACCCCGTGCTTCTCGGCTGGCGGCGCTCGCTCTTAAAGCGGGCGGCGCTGGAGACTCGCTGCTGCGAAGCTGGCTCTCCGACCAGCTCGCTTTTCGGGATTGGGCGGCGTCTTGTCGCTCCGCCGCCTCCGCTGCCTTCCCTGACCGCCGCTGAGCGCTGCTTTTTAGGCGCGCTCTTTAAACGTGTTTCACAGCCGCGACATTTTGAGAATACAATGTTTTATTAGTATTAATGCCTTTATCTTGGATGTAAACATATATAATGCCGTGTTTCAGAGGGATTTGTTTCCAAGTTGATATTCCAAGAATTCATAGGATTATATCATTGTCAGAAATAGGTTTTATTTGAAGACCCGTATTTGCTTGAATTAATATTATGCCACAAAAGATATATTGATTCAAAATTGTTACTTGTTTACGTAATGAATTGGACTGTGTAAATTCCAGCGCAATGCACGGTTTAATTAGTGCGCTTGGCGCGGATCTACAAACAGCGAGGGCGGCGCAGAAAGCGAAGCGGGCGGGACGAGCAAGGTGCGCCGGGGCTACCCACGCCAGGCGCTGTTCTTCTATCAGGTATCACGCGCTCTTCCATTCATATCTCTAAAATAATTGCTTTTATGTCTCGAGAATTATATTTTGTAAAAGTTTTGTAACAGATGTTTTCGTTGAAGGTGAAGATTTACAAAACGTTCCCGCCTGTAGGGTGTTAACATAACATTTGATGTAGTTGTATTATCATGTAGGACATTATTTGTACAATTTTGCCCATTCTTATTTGAAGTGCTCCCGTAACAATTCAAATTCGCGAAAAATGACTATATGGAAGAAAAAAAAGGAATTTCCATGACTGCATTGTGGAGTACTCTTTTTCTCAATATTCGCACTAAATTTGCTAGATAATATTAGTTTAACATTCATGGAAGTAGAATGCACATCAGTCTACTGTAAAAGGTGTCGCTTGGCGTGCTAAAACGCATTCAAAACGCCTCAGGCGTGAAATAAAGGTAGATAACTGGCTGGACGTACAAAAAGAAAATCCCGTGAAGATTGTGGTGAAGAAAATGACACGAGAAAAGGCGCTGTCAGATGTGCAAAACAATATTCTGCCGAGGTACCCGGAATAAAGGTGTAACGTCGCTAACCACTGTGTACAGTTTCGAAAAGAGGGAATACTCTGTCTGCCTTAGCGGGCACTTCAAAAAACCGACGGTGACGTCACGGGCCATATAGTAGCCCCAACCGCCACCAGAAAGCAGTTGATGCGAGCTCCATTGACACGAAGAAGAGACCCCTCTAGCAGGTGGGGAAAGCAGCAGCCCGCTCCGTATGGGTTGATTGATTTTTTTCGTGTTTCCGGGCGCGTCAACTGCTCTTGTCATTAGTCTCGTTAGTGTAGTGCATGTTCTTTTCTCGGGAGATGGCGGTAATCTTCCCCCGCTGGATGGCGAGATCCGGCGCCGACCTACCGTCGGCTAGTGGGGTTTCCCCCTCACCAGGACTCTCCCACCAGCGGGGCACCGCCCCAGCCGGAACAAGCCCTAAGCTCCCGACCGGTCTCCCGGAATATGTGATACTGTGGTGCATGTTAGTGGAAGTGTGTGTGAGAGGGGAGAGGAGAGGACAAGGAAGAGGAAGGAAATACTGCGCGCGGTTCGTGTCCCGTTTTGTAGGGTACTGCTCCGGCAGTCGTTTGTTGATCGGAGAAACCACGAACAACAACGGCAAATGTGTCTACACAGCAAATTTATATAGTCTACTATTGTGATTAATACCTTGTATATCCCGGATAATTTAAACACGGATAACCACAAAATCTCCGATGCCTCTACAGAATTTAATTTAAGATTTAATTTGTACTGTCAGTAACCAGTCTGTTACGTGAGACAAACACATTGGAAGTATATGGTGGCACGAACTATGTCGACAGACATCATGTGGTGATTTACACTCTTTTCTTCGGAAAAATATATTTTGCTTTAACGTTAGGTATTACACCGTTTATGGCATGAAAACAGTGAATCTGGCAGACAACTAAGAATTTTGGTGGATAATCATTAAAATGAGTGTACCAATGTTTTTCCATGCAATGTATACATTAGCGATGTATTAAAGAAGAAAATGCGAAAATATGCCTAAAAAATGTACCTGTGAACCCTCCTTCAGAATACGATGTGCATGCTGACAAATGCTGAGAACTATTACATAACGTATGCTTCAAAACTGTGATGTGTAAAAGTAATTACTGTTTGGGTCTTCTAGATATGCTGCATTGTACATAGAGTAAATTCAGTAACATCAAAACTAAATAAAATAAAACCACAACAAGAACTAAGGGTCTTCAGGCACAAAATTCAAAAACAGACAGTTCACCCAAAATTTTAGACACAATGTTCGTTTCCGAAACTTCTTCCTATGAAATTCTCAAAATAATCGGTAAACTAAAAAATAAATATTCGTCCGGTTTAGATGAATTCCCGGATTCTTTGTTAAAGACTTGTGCGTATGCCATTATACACCCGTTAACTCACATATTTAATGCATCTTTATGCACTGGAACGTTTCCAGATATTTTCAAAACAGCTAAAATTAAGTCGCTTTTCAAAAAAGGCAACAAAAATGAAATTCAAAATTATCGGCCCATTTCTCTTCTATCAGTTTTTTCAAAAATATTAGAGAGACTTTTTTACGTACGAGTGGAAACCTTTCTCAGTAAACACGACGCGCTTTCAGATTGCCAACCTGGATTTAGAAAATCAAAATCAACGGAAACAGCTATATTTTCTTTTCTTAAAGATGTCGCCTCATCATTGGATCAAAACGAGGCACCTATTGGATTATTTTAGATCTCTCAAAAGCTTTTGACGTCATTGATCATGACATTTTACTTTCCAAATTACCTTCATATGGAATTCGTGGTATTGCTCTAGATTGGTTATGTTCGTACCTTAAACAACGATCTCAGAGAGTTGAAATACCTTACTGGAATGATGGAACATTACGTACGCACCTTTCCGACTCTTTGCCCGTAGCATGTGGAGTTCCTCAAGGATCGATTTTAGGCCCTATTCTGTTCCTACTTTACGTAAACGATATGCCCTCGACGATTCGAAACGGAAGAACGGTTCTCTTTGCGGATGATACGAACATCCTTTGCAATAAAGAAACCGTAAATAGTACAATATCAGATGTTTCAAATTGGTTCCGAAATAACAAATTAATAGTAAACGAAAATAAAACGGTTTTAATGCAGTTTTCCATTTCAAATAAACAATTCTGTGCTCCATTGAAAATGAACGGTGTACCATTGACTGATGTTAAGGCAACAAAATTTTTAGGTCTCTCAATTCAGTCAAACCTTAAATGGAATGTCCATTTAAATGAATTGAACACACAATTAAGTTCATTATGCTACGCGTTCAGAATTCTTGCAAATTCAGTCAGCCTTCATACTGCTCGTTGTGTATACTTCGCGAATGTTCATTCCCGCCTGAGATATGGCATAATATTCTGGGGAAATACATCTTATAGCTCCCAGACTTTTAGATTACAAAACGAATTGTACGAATAATAACCAAATCCCACCCACGCGATTCATGTAAGTCCTCTCTTCATTAATCTAGAATTCTACCATTACCGTGTCTTTTCATTTACGAATCAGTGGTTTTGTAAAAATGACTTGCTCAAGGGCGGGAATATTTTTTCAGAAAATGCCGAAGTCTATTACTATAACACTCGACGTAGAAATCATATTCATCAGGTGACAGTATCAACAGCTCATTACAAAAATTCACATACAATACATGTACATTATTTTACAACACTTTGCCAGATGACATTAAACGATTAAATTCAATAGAAAAGTTTAAATCCCAAGTGAAATCGTTTCTGCTGCATAACTGTTTCTATACAATTAGAGACTATACTGAGCATCACAAGAAAAGTAACATTAATTTTAACAAGATACATAATGCATTATTTACCATTTGGACTGTATAAATGAGTATAAACAACCTGTAACAACTATTGTACTACAGCTTCCGGGTCAATGAACCCCATCTCGATCAGGTTTTTCGTCCAGTTTCCCTGATCCATTGAGCGAATGCTGAGATGGCCCCTTGTTTTGCTTCTGGACATAAATGTAACTTCATTTTCTGTGCACGTCTTCTAGAATTCAGTGGGAAATACAATTATTCAAATTAACGTTTCCATGTTGTCGCGGCAGGAAGTAATGAGAACCAAAATTTAATTTATTGCTTTGAAAATAGATTTTATTACATGGGAGTTTTTTTTCTCCCTTTCAAAATTCAAAATTTATTGCTTATTTATCCTTGAAAATAGATTTTATTACATGGGAGTTTTTTTTGCTTTTTTTTCTCTTTTTCAAAATTCAAAATTTATTGCTTGTTTATCCTTGAAAATAGACTTTATTACATGGGAGTTTTTGTTTTTTTTTCTCCCTTTCAAAAATTCAAAATTTAAGTAGTATATGACTTAGTGTAGGGATCACAGAATTTTGAAAATGTGCACACAATTCACTTTTCCCCATAGCACGTCATACGCAGTTTTTAACTGTTTTTTGACGTAAAATAAATAAAAAATAATAATTACAATCTCGGGCCCATTTCCCTCTAAATAAGACGGCGCACAAAGTTTCCATCGATATGAAACAAAATCGTGCAAATAAAATATCTCGAATAAAGTGCAACTAGATGTGCTATAACAGCACATACTTTCTCGCTTACGCTTAAAATATTACTTCATCTCGTAAATAAACGAAGCATTAACATTTTCAAACTTGGGTTAATCTCGTTCGAAATAACTTTGTGCTCAAAGTTTCTATCGATATGAAACAAAGTTGTGCAAATAAAATATCTCCAATAAAGTGAAACTAGATGTGCAGTAACAGCAAAAAATATGTTACCGTTATGTAATATTTCAAAATTTGTCTTACACTTCCAATATTACTTTATCTTGTAAATAAACGAAGCGTTAACATTTTCAAACTCGGGTTAATCTCATTCAAAGTAGCTGGGTGCTCAAAGTTTCCATCGATATCGATAACAAAGATGTGCAAATAAAACATCTCAAATCAAGTGCAACTATGTTCTCAACAGCACATACTTTCTCACAAAATATGTTACCATTATATAATAATGCACAATTTCTGTCTTATTTCACTTCAAATATTACTTTATCTGTATGTAAACGAAGCGTTAAAAATACGTTATTTATTCGAAAGTTTAAATGAAAATACCGTGTTTACACCAATCTAATGCGCCCCTTTTTTTGAAGAAAAGTAGGATTCAAAATCATGGTGCGCGTTTAATTCGATGCAAATTCGTTCCATAGAACGACAGTAACGTCATTCAATTTTTTTCGTTTATTACGTCCCAATGGATTGGTGAGTTTTCAAATTCAACTTCCTTTCAATTTTCATTGACTTATTATTGAGGGAGTTTACTTACCATGTGGAGGGAAAACAGAGAAGAACGAATTATAATGCTTCATTAAATCGTGGAGCACTTAATTGTAAAGCCGTTAGAATGTTAATTATGTATACGATGGACCCATTTTTGTATCACATAAATTGAAATAAAATTCTGTACCTGTTATTCTGTCATTGATTCGCATTAATGTCGATACAAAACCTCATAATTTTAAGTTTCTAATATGGGGTGCGCATTGGATTTTCGTAAATATGGTATATATATATGGCATTGAATCCAGTGTATTAAGATATTCAGTGTATTCACGAATACACTGAATTAACGTATACCTATTGTGTATTTTATCCTTAAAATACATTGCTTAAGTAGTATGCGCTAAAGTTAAAAAAATAATAAAGATCCACGCGAGATAGCGGTGGCGTTAGCGGCTTGTGCTTACCAAGTGTGTTACGATGTTTACCAAGTGTAGTCGTTAACAGTCAGTAACACTGATGTCTAGGATAATGACGTGGATTCATGTTCTTAAAGAATTTTAAAAAATCTGGTAAATATTATTATTGAATGCCACATCTGCTAAATTATCGAAATTGATGTTACGAAATGTAAGCATTCCTTTATCCTATTATTGTCTACTTGCACATGTGTTTTTCGTCGTTTTAAATTGTTGAATAATGTACTGTATAAATATTTAGGCATTTAATCTTATATTTTTAGTTCTCATATGTACCTGAGGATGGAGACGCATTTGATGTCCAAAACATTGTGAAGAAAATGTGAAAAATATACCAAGATTTTATCAATTTTTATCTTTATTTTCTCTTACTGTTTTCCATCAAATCTGGTTGTCTAAAATTCAAATTTGGAATCCTTTCTCAATAAAAAAACTAATGTCTGTTAATGATAATCTTGAAACGGATGTGTAATTAAAGGTTATCACTGCATAATTACAGAAGACTTTGAACCCAGTGTAGTATATAACTCTGAAACTTTCATATTCGTTTTATTTTCAATAGTTTTTACGTGGTAATTTCATGTTAATTTAGTAGACGTTTTTGAGGTAGATGAAGCTTCGGCGTGTAGCCCGGGATCACAGTCTGGCTGCAAGTTTGCTGTACACTGCTTTAACAATCCCTTTGTTCTCACCTGTGTGAAAGGGGCAAAGAGCTCCGCAAAATTCCATAGCGTTGAATCACACGTTGGAGTATGCCCTGGGACGAAGGGTGGCATGCTCTTTTGGGTGTCTGTGTTGATACAGCCCTCTCCGTGCACAAGCGATAGGTGTCAGAAACCGGTCACGCTCCATATATCCACGGCGATCACAACAGCCAAGGCATCGTTGCACCCCAGACGATGTAAGAAGATTGCAACGGCGGGCTGCAGTAGAGAAAAGTGTTGATTGTCAACTATTCTACAGACCTTAAGAAAATGTCTGCTCGCCGGTACACTTCTAAAATAAGTTACACGAAGTAGATTAAATGTAATTATTAGACCATTAACTTTAGTATATTATAAGTAAGTAAGGCAGAAATGCATAAAGTCTCATGAATCCCCAAGGAATCTTGAAAAGGGCATGTGTGATTACATGAGAAGTTATGAGAATTGTTACAACCGTTAACAATCATTACAGTGACCTCACTTAGCAACGACCCAGATCACCAATTTGGATTTAGGCAACACCACTAATTCACTGAATGAATTAATGAAATAACCAGCTTCTGTACCGGGAGCGGTAGCTCAGTGCATCAACTGATATATCTGCAGCGCCTCTGACCGGGAAGTCCTAGGTTCCAGTCCTGACGGCGGCAGGATTTTCCACACTAACTTTTCAGTCCAATTCAGCCGCTGTCTGGAAAAGAATTCTAGCGGCCGGCTGCTCTCATCGCTAGTTTTCCGTGGTTTCTCCGATCAACAAACGAATGCCGGAGTAGTGCTCTACAAAACGGGACACGAACCGCGCGCAATATTTCTTTCCTCTTCCTTGTCCTCTCCCCTCCCCTTACACACACACACACACACACACACACACACACTAACAAGCACTACACTACCACATATTCCGGGAGACCGGTCGGGAGCTTAGAGCTTGTCCCGGCTGGGGCGGTGCCCCGCTGGTGGGAGAGTCCTGGTTAGGGAGAAACCCCACTAGCCGGACGGACCTCTCTATAAAATCATATGCTCGAACTATACTGTATGTCTGCAAAAACACCCGAAACCTCTACCCATCATTCTTTTAGATAAAGGCGAACTAACACACCCGTAAATCACAATTACATCCTTACAACTAAATTACAGATTCTTGAAGTAGTTACACAATCACATGTAACCCTCAACTCTAATTTCCAACATTAAGTTCGTGTTTTGTTTTCGGTGAATTGTACCACTGGGATACGTTCACTAACAACTGAACCGTCATACTAATTATTGGCACCATATTTATTATTTTTGTGTAAAATAAATGGTAAATTTGCTTTGGAGAAAATTACAACCGTAATTTTTCATTTGTCACAGCCAACAAAGCTAACACACGTAATAATGAAAGTTTTTAAAAATTTATTTCTTCTCGTTCGATTACAGGTCTTACTTACAGGTTTTACTTGCTGACTTCTTTTGGATTTGGGCATTCCTTTACAATCTGAGTTAAATTACTCTGGATCATTTTTAATTAGTTTTGTTTTTAGATTTTTAGAATTATAATTTTGAATTTTGGGAATATACGGTTATGATTACTCTGTCGACCAATTAGACGGTGAAAGGGAAATATTCTACATGAAATTATTAGGTTAAGGAGGCATATCTTACGGAAATTTTGATTTAATTCGACTTGGGATGTTCACTGTTCGGCCTAGATGCAATGAGCGGGACGAGTTGATGGGAGAAAGAACGTAAATTATTTGCTAGTTTTCTTGTATGTCCTAGAACGGTATTGATTTGGAGTTATCTGCGAATTTGATGGTTGGACATAAACCATAGAGCTTTAATTGGGAAATAAAGAAAGTGAACCGTTGCCTATCCGGTGGCCGAGATCGCTAAGGCAGTAGTGTCGTAGGGATCTCGGACCAAAGGGTCGTGGGTTCGAGTCCCACCTCGGACAAGGTTGTATTTGTATTCATCCTTTCACCCCTTATCATTATCACATCGTTTCATCTTCTAGTTACCATACCGTTGACTCCAATAGTGGTCGCTAACGATCGGGATGTTATTGCGACCTTAAATTCAGAAAGTGAAACATCGCTTATGAAGCGTTGCATATTCCACCTAAGGGGTCCCACCCCTTTCCCCCCACGCATTCCCTCGGCGTTGCCGCCTTTGCGCGCGGGCGCCGTCGGCCGTCTGCGAGGAGCCTCGCGGGCGACAATCCGAAGGGGGCGGGGCGCCGGATGCGGGGTCGCGCGAGGGGAACGTGGGGGGGCGTGGCGTGGCGTGGCAACAGGTGAAATGGGTGACAGGTGTAACCGGCTAGGGAGCGCTTCGTAGTTTGAGTGGGGAGGGGGTGCGGTGCGATTGTCTGATTGATTAATTATTTTGTGAGCGCTAATTATTAAATATCTTAGGTGCACAACTGGTGATGTCATTAGTCCCGTGTGTGGTGCGTGTTTCTATTAAGGGAGGTGACGGGGTTCTTCCCCGCTGCATAGTGATATCCACCGCCGACCTGTAATCAACTTGCAGGGTTTTCCCATCCAGGTGTATCCCCAAGCGCGGCACCGTCTCATCCGAGACAAGCTCTCAGCTCACAACTGATCTCTTCGACATGTGTAGTGCAAGTATTTTTTAGTAAGGAGTGAGGATAGGAGAGAGAAGTGGAAAGAAATCCCTCGCACGATCAGCGGCCCGTTTGTTAGGGTTCTGCTTCGGCATTCGCCTGGTGTTGATCAGAGAAACCACGGAAAACTACTGATTAGAGCAGGCGGCCGCTAGAATTCTCTCCCAAACAGTGTCTGACCCAATTATCTAGGTAGTGTCGAAAATACTGCTAGTGTCGGGACTCGGAACCCCAAGATCTCCCGATCTCAGGGACTGCGGTGGTCGGTGCGCTTGAAGGCGAAGACGTGGGCGCGAACTCGAAATGGACGCGAATCGTGGCGGGCGGGGCGGGGCGGGGTGGTTCAGGAGCGGGAAGGTGTGGAGGGTGTCGGGGCTGCGGCGAGCGAAAGGTAGGTGGTGAGGGGCGGGGCGCGAGGGGCCAGGGGCGTGGAGCGGGGAAGCGAGGGAGGCGAGGCGAGGCGTGATGTGGGCGGAGCTCAGCGAAGTCCATGTCACCGCGTGGAAGCTTCCGCGAACGACTTAAGAAGCGCTGCACTCGGCGCCCCACCGCGGCACGCCGCTCCGCCTACCAGCCGTCCTCGCCGCGAGCGTTGTTGCCACATCGGAAATCGTGTCTTCGAATAATCCATACAATGCCCCCTAATGGACTTCACTTGAAGGGAGAAATTGAAGACTTGGGGCAACAACATGCTACACTGCATTTCCGATGAAATCGCGGTATTAGTGTATTTCGGCTCCCTTTAGATGTTTTCGTATTACTTAACATATGCGGTTATTTTTATCTTTTGAATGTTGATAGATAGTAAAAAATAAATATCAAATGCATGGGTTTGCCTTATTTACGGAAATGTTTACCTTCTTCCAAAAAATTCGTATAGTGGTATAGCATGTTATTGCCGCGATGTCTTCAATTAGTTATACTACTATATTATACTTGTACACTAATGTATTATACTTTTTCTCTTCTTTAATTGTAGCATTAGAGGTGAAAATAGCTCTTATCAATATCGAGTGTATTTTTTTATTGAAGATGTGCGGAGTAAGGGTACTTCCGAAAATTGTAATAGTGTATACGTAATATTTTTAAATTTCGGCATAAAAATACACCTCGTTTCTCTTTGTGGAGTTCTTTAAGGGTCTCGAAACCTTATCTCAAGTGCACGTGATATATCGTTCGGAGTTATGTATAATGATATCATGAGTTTCAGCATAATTTGTGTGGCGAATGCCATGTGCAACATGTCGTTTTTCTTTATTTTAAATTTTTTATTTTTGTTCGAAATCTTCGTTTTCGAAATATTTTTCAAGTTCACTTGAGGAGGGATAATTTTCGTTCTAGTAGTAACACACTTCGTGTTTTTTTTGTCTTATCTATCGTCTCCTCTATTATTTCAGTAGTATACATACTTTTCGCACGCAACCAATCTTTATAAATGGGGTCTCTAAAGAAAGAGAATTTCACGGAGACGTGACGAATTGCAGTTTGATTTTAAAAATATGAAAGATTTAAAAAATGAAATTAAATAAATTACTTTATATTCTACGGAATTGAATTACACAGGTGTATTTCCTGCTCGGTAATAACGTAAAATAAGAATAGTTAACATTGACAAGGGTGTATTGTGTTGTTTACGAGGAGACATATGGAACAAGTGGAGGTATTGAAGAAAATGATATATTACAGACTTAATATGGAAATGGACAAATACGGAAAAGGGTGGGATTTAACATGCGAGAGTTCTCGCACGGGTACGCTAGTAGCTTCTTAATGGTAAAACTCCGTTTCCGTGTGCGAGTGTGTTATATGTAATGGGGAGTTTATTTTTATGTCCTCTTTCATAATTATTAAATTAATCATATTTAATAAAGTAAAGTAGTGTCGAATAAATATTTGACTATGAAACGATTCGGTTTTGAACCAAAAGGGATAGTGGTAATCGCGAATTTATTGTTTTCTCACGTTATAAAACTTTAAAAGGATCTTCAACCATTTCGATATTTTCTTTTAAAGAATTTCTCTATTGCGTGGGAAGGTAATTTTCCCCTTGTTTTCCTGGTTCTTTTCAATTGTACACATTTAATTTCACAAACTAATTATTTTTCTTCTTAAAAAAAACTCTCAATTTGACACTGCTTGTCCTATCTCGCGTTTTAGAACGCGTTGCTCCCACAATGTCCCAAGACTCCTGCGGACGTCTGGATAAACTCAGTTACTGTTTGCAATATCTGGCGTAATCCGCACTATATTACCGGGAGCTTGTCCCGGCTGGGGCTGTGCCTCGCTGGTGGGAGAGTCCTGGTTAGGGGGAAACCCCGCTAGCCGACGGTAGGTCGGCGCAGGATCTCGCTATCCAGCGGGAGAAGACCACCGTCATCTCTCGAGAAAAAAACATGCACTAAACTAACGGGACTAATGACCGAAGCAGTTGACGTGCCCGAAAACACGAAAAAATCAATCAATCAATCAATCAAACAATCAACGCACTATATTCGTGTCTGTTCATAGACTCTCCGCCGTTCTTGAGCTTCCAGCACCATTCGCCGCACTACGATATATTTTCATTTAACGTTTTGAATAAAAAATATATTGCTTGAAACTATTTAATTTTCGCTTCAAAGTATTTAGTTTCCTTTACTAATGGCGATAACGTACGTGCTGTTTTAGCATCACTAGTTTTCCATTAAAAGTCTATAGTTTGATGTTTAAATCCAAATATTTTTATTTAATATATACTCGTATTTCTATCTACTACTGGTGTCTACAATATTCAATACTGGTATTGACTTCAGTTGAAGCGCATGTGATCATTATATTAAACACTATTTATTTTCGCTGTATTGACACTATATTATTACGTATTACCTTTATATTTAAATCAGTAAGGGTTATAATTTTGTTCATTATTTAAATGTGAACGTTGTAATAGATGTATTGAAAATATTCAAATTTTCGTCTTCGAGAAACATGCGAGTCTGAGAACATTGTTAGTGGAGCAATATGGAGAGTGTTTTTCAATAATGAGTTTTGGATTACCTCGTTATTTATTTACAATAATTTTTCATGTTTTTATAACGTGAACTTTACGTACACTCTCACGATACATGTAAAATAATTTATCACTTGCTTAGAAGACTTGCAACACTTCTGGTTAGGTACAAATCGTGCTTAGAAATCCTGTCTGAATTCTTTGAAATAAAGTAGCATGAAGAGCTTGCCATAATTAATAATACCCTTCTCGTTTATATGTATTAAAATGCTTAATTTCTTTAGTTTACCTTGACACTTTAGTAGTGGCTCTCTGCTCGTTGCCTCAGGAAGTAATTGATATCCTGGCAACGTTGCGTTATTCTTCTCTTCGGCAACTTTGCCTTTCGTGGTATTTGAACAAAGATATGTTCTCGAACTATAACGAATCCAGTGTTTCTTTCAATCTTATCCACATATAGAACCATTTACATTGCTTTCAACTGTTATTAAACTTACAAGTCGCAACTGATGCATGAGTATTTCTAATAAACATAAATACTAAGCATCCACAAGTTTGAATTTTAAGTCATACAATTTTTTATGACTAATACAGTATGCGAGAGTTTTGGTTGTAAGAGCGTTTTCAAATGCAAAGATAAGTGAGTGAATGTAAACGAAACGCCCAGCAATCTTGTGATACATGTTCTCTTTGACAAAAAACTGTGATAATATTTACATGTAGTGCATATATGTTTTTTTTTATATATTCCAAATTATGACGTCAAAGTCAGATTAAAACTGTAGATTAGTGAAGCCTAAGTATTGAACATATTGTCCTTTCTCGTTAACCATCACCTTTAGCGCACTATCTAGGTAAACTGTAAAAGCAAGCATCAATTATACGCCCCGTTTGGGGCAAGTAAATAACAAATACGTATCATTTTCGTGATTCATTGTCCATCGGCAGCACACTTAAAAAAGTGAATACCTGGAGCAGTACCGTACTCAATGACAGTGGTAGTGCTTGAAATATGCATTTTAAAAGTTGTTTCTCTTAAACAAGTGTATGAGTTATTGATGTCATCTTTTTCTTGCAGATTATTTCCGTATATAAATAAGATTGTCATTCGGCTGTATTTACCATGTAAATATTGAATGGCTTGCACTACTGTTTCGTTTCACTTGGTCACTTTCCTTCGTCATCGATCGTCTTCAGCGGGTTCTCCAACGTCCTTGCCGCCTCATTTTTATCCAGTGTCCTCTCTCCCTTTCTCAGTTACCTTCTCTCGCCCTTCTGCCGCATTTCGCCGAACTCCTCCGACAACTTCTCTACACTCAAGAAGTTTCAGCTCCTTTACACGGAAGTTCATAGAAGTATTCCGACAGAGGAAAGAGATTTGCGCTATTCCGTTCTCGATTTTTTGCGTACACTTCAGTTTAAGGAATTGCAATTCCATCCGAAAAAATATCATAATGTTCAAAACGCATTTTATCATGATATGTAGTGTGTCCTAATTATCATTATTGTCTAAATTATATTAGATAGAACGAGCGATTGACCTATTCTTCTTGCGAGGATCCAAATTATTAAAATACCAAGTTTCGTTTTTGACTTTTAAGGGATCAGAGTTATATCTGATTAACACTCAACGAGGACCTTTACAATATTAATCTGGTTGTAGGGATCGGGAATGAGCGTGCGTAGTTTTTAGCCACCCCATTACAGGGATACAATAATCCATTTTTGTATACAAAGTGAAGTGGAAACGTGAACTTTTCAAGAATAGAGTAAGGCTTTGAATATCGTTGAAAATAGATGTGTGTTGCTTAAGGTTATGATCTAGAAAGTACACCTAAGGAGATGTAATATAGCCGTTATTTCATTGCGTGTGTTTGAGAAGTAGGATACAGATTGTCACATGATATTTATTACGGATAGCAAATATAACGGCGACGTCTGCGGGAGTTAGTTGAGCGTGCAAATGCTGTTTTCAGGTTAATGTAATACGAAGATAAATGCACAATTCAAATTAGCAGCTTACACGAGTTTATTGACAATAGTACATGTGATACATTTAACCTCTACCTTTGCAAAAATCGATCCATGGCCTTCTGCTGTGGTTCCTTCCCTGAGACTGCCTTCCATGTTTTGCCGTGCATTGTGGCGAGTTCTGATTTGAACAGATTCATTTTGGATACTCTCCCTCAGAACATCACCATTAGGTGCAGGTGTTGAATGCACCAAAGAACTTCAATGTTCTCATTTAGATAAAAAATTGCTCTGCAGTGGCCTCGACCAATCCGTTTTCTGAAGCTAGTCCTCGAGGTCCTGACAACCTGTCGGCGAAAAGTAGGTTGAGCACCATCTTGCATTATCCACTCTCTTTGGATTGCATGTAGAAGTATATCATCAGGTGAATGAAGCAACTCAATTCTGAGAAATCATGGATACACGTCTCCAGAAAGACATTCCTGAAATAGGATCGCTATAAGATAATCCAGTGTTTTCACCCTACATATTGAGGCTGAACCACTGTGGATGATTGTCTTATCTTACTTTGTGAGGGTTATCATAATCCCAGATGTGAGTGCACGTGTAAAGATTGCGTCATCAGTGAGAAGGATAAATCTAAGAAGTTCAAAATTAGAGCGCCCAGGAATTGTTAGTCGTGTAGGGGAAGTAGAATACGAACCATCCTGATAGTCAGAGTGATGGGTAACTTACATTTCTCTAGAACGAGACGGTTTCGTGAGGACTTAAAAATTTTATTTTCAATGAGACGGTTGCAAAAGAGGCATGCTTTCCTTGAACGAGGTAGTTACTGGGTAGAAAAATCTTCAACGAGCGAAGCATCCATGAAATTTCGGTATTTATAATGACTTAGTTTTGATGCGACCTTCAATAGAATAAAAAAAAACAAAAAAAAACAAACAATTTTTTCTCGTGTGCGAAGAAATAACAGCATTGACGTCCGTGTAGAGCAGATACACACCCACATTTGAGATAAAGAGGAACAAAGCAGTGAAGTGGACCTCGTCGACGGCAGTACGGGAACCAGAAATGCCGGCGGGGCAGACGACCGCCTTACCGAATTCGGACAGTATAGGCGCTGTGTGGACACATGATGTATACGTGTCATTGTTAAGGCCTTTTTACACAGTACAAGTTTCTTGCAGATTCTCATACAGAAACTTCAATATCCCAAACTAGAAGTAGGAAGAAGCCAAAAGTGTTCACATGGTCTGCATCTTTTCTGCAGGAGCTGCCAAGAGATTCCGCAAGGGACTCCGTCGATACAAAGGAATTGCCGAATTGTACCGTCCCGAGTACGCTCAATCGCGGCACTTGTGTACGTGTGTTCTGAGGTACTCTACCAATCCTTTTTATGAATCAATAAAGCAGGTTATGGGGAGAAAAAGTAGAAAGGCCGTCATCGTTGACGCTACAAGCATGTTTGTATCTGCCAAGTCTTTAATGTGTGCGCAGACGAAGACGCTCCGAATGGAAGAAGTCTTCGCTGCAGAAGTCGCCATTCATGCTGAAAGAGAACCTAGTCTAACCTGCAAGAGGTAGCAATATAAATTCACCAAAAAAGTCGAGAACTCGAATCCGCCACACCAATAGACAAAATATGAATCCCACCTACAGTGGGTGTAAAAAGTATTTGTATACCACTGCATTGTAACGGTTATTGTAACTATTATGCAATCATTAACTTATACTGAATACATATTTTCATCATAGTATTAACGTAACTGAACAGAAACGTTAATAACAAGAACAGCAAAAAACACGTGTTCAAAGCAGATAGAAATTGAAACTTCCTGAAACGTAAAATCTCTGGACGCAAAAAGTATTCGAACAGCAAAAACCACTTTAGAGGTTTTAGCTCCCCTCCGCCTGGCCCATGAGAAATTTGTGATGCTAGGAAGGGTAGATAGTGGCCTTGCATAGTGCTTGATAGATAATTGACGTCTTTGTGTTTTAAGAAAATAAGAAATGGGTCGCAAAGGGAAGGAAATATCATTGAAAAGGAGAAAAATTATCATCAGGTTGCATATGGAAATCGTTGCGGGAAACAATATTACATTTTAAACAGGCCAAGGAATAACATTTTGTGAGTCATTTGATAGGTTTAGTTTAAGGAAAACGTAGGACGTGAGAAAACGGGGACGTGCAAAGAAACGTAGTGAAGCAGATGGTCATGCAATTGCACGGAAAGTGAAGAAAATTCCGCGATTAAGTGCACAAAAAATACCGAGTGAACTTGAAAATGAATTCAGATAAATGTATGTATACGAAATGTTTTGAGGCAAAGTGACTATCATGGAGAAGGAGCTAGAAGAAAATAATATGTGAATGAAATCAACAGAAGGAAAAGGTTAGAGTTCGCAAAAAAACATGTAAATAAACGAGTGAGTTTTGGAAAAATGTTTTTACCGATAAAAGCAAATACATTTTCTTCTGACGCAAGGCGGATGATTTTTTTTACTTTTAGGTACACAAAAGGTAATTGAAACATTTTTGTAAAAACCCTTAGATGTACGAATACATTTTGCCCTCACTGTTATCATAAATCTGAAAACGATGGACGATTTCCGTTGTAAACTAATCCGTTAACAAACGATTCACCCGGGAAAAGCGATGAAGCAAACTGCGTTTTCTCTATGAAAAAATCGAAGATGCTCAAAAGTGTTCATGCAGAAATCTGGTCTGCTCGCTTTCTGTACGTCCATTCTTCACGAAAACCGTACCGTGTGAAAGGGCCTTGTGACCCAGCGGGAACTGTTGTGGACTAGCAAGCACGAGGTGTGAGTCATTGAGTGTGGGGGTGCAAGCTGACGACCGAGAGCACGGCCAGGGACGCAATGCCGCTGCGGTCCTGCCACCTGCCGGAGCCAGCACCACCAACTAACCGTCAGTTGTCTGTGAGGAGCTAGGTCCGTGAGGAGCTAGGAGAAGGTCCGTGAGGAGCTAGGTGAAGGCTAGGAGAAGGTTCGCTAGGAGAAGGTCCGTGAGGCGCTAACGACGTCACATGACATAATAGTCAATACCCACCCTCACTACTTGATCTCAAACAACTGTCACCTCGCTGACAAATGCTAGGAAGACTATTTTAAAAGGGCTGGTCATAAGTGCCCGTGTCATAATCACGACACGGTTTTATTATGCTGCAAGTACTAAGTTCTTTTCACAGTGTTTATAAATTCGACAAACTGTGGAAAATATCATCTAATGCAAACAGAGGCTCTGGAATTGTATTTTAGTTCATATTTTTCATTCATTAACACAATCATTATACTCTTAGATTTAATTAAATATATTTTATTCTCCCACATCCATCCCACTTCTAATAGGAACGTAACTAGGCTCACAAAATAAATTATTATTATACAAGGTATGTCGTAAAAGTAATGCGTTGAATTTTTGAAAACAAATGTATTAATCAGGTAGGTATAGCAACTTAAAATTCTTCAATTACGACCCTTGAGCATCGATACATTTTTGCCAACATTCCTGCCTCGTGCGCTTCCAGGAAGTCCACAGCGAAGAAGCCCTTTAGTGCTCTCGTCGTACTTGTTTCAATGCTATCCAATGTATTGAAATGCGTTTCTTTCCTGATTCGTCCTAGGGGAGAAAAAAAGGCCGCCGTAACAAAGTCCGGACTATAGGGCAGTCGTGGGTGCGTTGCGAGTCAGGTAGTCCTTGACAACAATGGCGGTGCGGGACGGCGCGCTGTGGTCGCCATGCTTCCAGGAACCGCTGATCTCCTTTCGGACGCCGGTGACCCCGTCGTTCACACTCTAGAGCTCTTGTTTGTAGAACTGGGTTAGTTGGTTGGTTGGTGATTCCGGGCGCGTCAACAGCTTAGGTCATTGGTTCCGTAAGTGTAGTACATGTTTTTTCTCAAAAGATCGCTGTTATCTTCCCCCGCTGGATGGCGAGATTCGGCGTCGACCTACCATCGGCTAGCGGGGTTCCCCTGTAAGTAAGACTCTTCCACCAGCGGGGCACCGCCCCACCCGGGACAAGCTCTAAGCTCCCGACCGGTCTCCTGGAATATGTGTTAGTGTAGTGCATGTTAGTGTAAGTGTGTGTGTGTGTAAGGGAGAGGATAGGACAAGGAAGAGGAAGGGAAAGATCGCGCGCGGTCCGTGGTTCGTTTGGTAGGGTACTGCTCCAGCATTCGATTGATGTTGATCGGAGAAACCACAGAGAACTACCGATCAGAGCAGCCGGCCGCTAGAATTCTCCTCCACACAGTGACTGAATTCGACCTAGCTGAAAAATTAGTGTCGAAAATCCTGCCGTCGTCGGGACTCGAACCTAAGGCCTCCCGGTCAGAGGTGCTGCAGTGACATCCGTTGATGCACCGAGGTACAGCTGCCGGTAGAACTGGCCGTTTACGGGTGTCCAGGGGCACGAACTTACTGGGTACTACCTCTTTGAGTCACAAAGAAGCAATGAAGATGACTTTCTTGCGCGATTTGCTCACGCGAGCCTTCTTGGAACGCGGAAACGCCGAGTTGTGACTCTCCGTGCCCTGCCACTTTCTTGTCGGGTCGTACTTGAAGATGCACGTCTCCTTTACGGAGATAACAGGGACCTAAAATTAGGATGAAACGTTTCCATCGGCGTCTTGTTCAGCTTCACGCCAAACGTGATCGCGTATTCAAAGATTTATCCATCGTAAGTACGACACCGCACAGAAGCTCACACATTTACACTTTCTAACCTCCCAGGCCACGGAGAAAACTGAACTAGGAAACGGAAAAGCTAAACCTCCCTTAACCCTATTGAAACTAGTCAGATCGTTCTGCGACTTACAGTTGAGTCAAAAAAATTGCGACGCATTATTTTTGGTACAGGTCTTGTGTGTGTGTGTATGGGTGTGGAATTATTTTATATATATATATATATATATATATATATATATATATATATATATATATAATGGTCAGTAGCAACATTCCAACGAGGAAAAATTTGTCACAACCATGCGTGAAGCACATTTTTGTGATGTGAAAATATAAATAACTTTACCGTGGGCAAACATAGTCCGTCTTTTTTGTACAATTGTAGACAAATGTCTTTCCAGTTCAGATTACAATTCGGTGACGGTACGCAGTTAATGACACATCACATTTGGTCATTTGCTGCCGCTTTTTAGTATTTATTTACTTTAAAAGTGAAAATTGTTAAAGCAAATTTCTGTTTGCAGAACTCGTCCACAATAGTATATAGTTTTGTTTCTTCCATCTGCCACACTCTTCGGAGTAATCTTATGTTGAATAATTCTTTCAATATTATGTTTATTTTGTTTAACCAGCAGTATTAAGTATCCTCATTTTTTTCCTATTCTCGGAAACGTCTGAAATATTTTTTTGGAATTCTATCCTTCATTCTTTTTACGTGACCATACCAATGAAATTGTTTATGTTGAATATTTTCTAAGCGTGAATGCTTCTTATCCATTTCCTCCTAAAAAAATTTGTATATAAAATGTTAGAACTATAATATAGTTGTTTTTATTCAATAACTATAATTTATTCTTTTAACGTAGTAACTGAATGTCAGCTGCGCGTTTAATTGATTGTTAACCCTCTGGAGCATGTACGTCCTTCAGTTTAGAATATATTTTGAAAGTTCCATATTTCACTTCAAAATCAGGTTCAGTTCGTATTTCAGAAATCTCTGTCTTTAATAAATTTCGTGTACTTCAGTTTAGTACCATCTTACAACAATCTCGCCAACAGTCAAACAAGAAATTATTGGTACATTTTCTTAGTGAGAATTACAAAAATCATGTTAACGGTTCGATGGAGCTAAGTAGTGTTTTTTTTCTGAAGTTTCTGAATTGTTGTCCTTCTTCCTACACGGCGCTAAAGTAGGACTTGTATAGCCTTACTACAGGAAGGGTAGCCTCATCGTCGGGTGTGGCGCGGAACCTCCGGGTTTCAGAAGTAAATTCCGGACTCCGGGTTAATATGAAAAATATTAAGGTTTTACGAACATTAATCAATTGTTTATTATTGGGCGCAAATGTTTCACATTTGTAAGCCATACATCGTAAATTGAGTTTTTGAAAACGTTATAACAAAACAAATACAGTTGGAAGTAGATATTACCGAACAGATTTTACAACATAACCTATTCAAATATAAAAACAATTCCCCATTGTGATTTTAATTTGCAGTTAGACTAGATATTCATCATTTCTAAGTGAAAAGAATTTAATAAAATAATATAAATATATAATTAATAAAATAAATAATAAAATAAATAAATAAATAATAATAATAATAATAATAATAATAATAATAATAATAAAATAAATAATTAATAAAATAAAATTAATCGTTTAATTTAAAAATAATACTTTTGACTAAACTTACCAACTTTTGACTGAACTTTGTGACAGTTTCTGTGTCCCCTACCCCACCCTAATCAAAATCTCTGAGTCAAATATTCGGCTTCCAGAATGTGGCAACCCTTCGGACAGGAGATATTGGTCGGAGCGAAATAAAATTCGATGCATTATGGTCGAGCCGCGTCAGGCTGCGTTGCAGTACTTACTCCATGCAATTTGATGTTGGACATCGTTTCTTATGTGGCTCGCGATAGTTCAAAATAGTTGATTGTGGTAGTTCATCGGCGAAACCTAGAAACTTTGCTCGCAATAGTACATTGTCATAAACTGAAAGCTCTTTTGATCGTGATAGTTCACTGACGAACTTCGAAAGTATTGTGCTCTTCCCCGAATGGGAATGAAAAAAGGCGAAGCTTTGAACTCCCGTGAAGGAAGACGTCCTTGCGATGCTGTACTCGTTGGGAGTAAATCAACTTCGTATTACTTAGTACTCTTGAATTTCTGAGACAAATGTGTGACAATACCATTGGGAGTTTCCGGCGTCATGGACATTCCTCGTCCTTCCGCCCAATAGGAATTCGGCGTCATATTTCATGCGCGTAGTTCACGCCTTCACTGAAAGTTCAATACCGTGTATATTGCATTTAACCACTCCGGACGAACAATTATATTCTGTTGCGAATATTTATGCTCTGTTGCGAAAGCTTTTTATGATGTACGAAAAAATACATTATATTGACGGAGATGACCTCCTTTATTTATTCTTGATGTACGATTTACAATTTTCGTAAAAATAAATACAGTAAGCGCACGATTGTGACCAATTTGTACTAGATACATTTTTATGATTTCAATAAGTTTCAATTGCCTAGGGAAACAGTTGAGTTTTAATATTAGAGAATGTTTATTAAATTAAAAATGTTTATTTAAAATAATGACATTTTCGATTAACTTACTCTACTCTATTCATCATAGTAAACTTAAAATTACCGAAAACCTTTTTTCCATTGAAACTCCATTTTAATTACTAGTAAAATTCTCCAATTAATTAAAGAAGTTTTTAATTAAATAATGATATCTGATTTAATTATACTCTACTCTGAACATGATAATAGTAAGTCAATCTAAAACACTGTAGGGGTTCTCTTTGAATATAAACATATACAATAGTTATTTCATTGTGTCACAATATCCATGTATTGGTATCCTCAAAACATTGCATTCCCAATTAAAAATATATCTTGTAATAAAAGTTAAAAACATTAAACCGGGAGCGGTAGCTCAGTGCATCAACTGATGTCATTGCAGCGCCTCTGACTGGGAGGTCCTAGGTTTGAGTCCTGATGGCGGCAGGATTTTCGACACTAGCTTTCCAGCTAGGTCGAATTCAGTCGCTACCTGGCGGAAAATTCTAGCGGACGGCTGCTGTGATCGGTAGTTTTCCGTGGTTTCTCCGATCAACGCCAGGCGAATGCCGGAGCAGTACCTTTCCAGACGGGCCACGGACCGCGCACGATCTGTCCTTCCCCTTTCTTGTCCTATCCTCTCTCCTTACTGAGGTATACAAAATTTTCCTCTCTCTACATTAATATCTGCCAAAGATCTTAGCGTCCGGCTTGCTGGGTCAATGGGTCACGATATATTATAATCCTTATTACCTCTATAATGGATTATAGGATCCGCCGACTATACAGCGCAGCTGGGAATCTGAAATAGAATGATTCTATTCCTAGTTCATTTCTGTTTGGATTGACTAAATGAAAGATCACTTTCTTTTCTAAAGAACAAAATTCAACAAAGTTTATTTTTACCTTTCTAGCAAACAATTTAGAGAATTTAAGTTAGGCCTTTGATCAAGATATCTTTCAATTTACAATTTTATATCGCGGTTAACTTATCTATTCTTCGTTGATGTCCCTCGTAGACTTCTCAGTCGAAATATCTTGCGAGTTGCCGTAGTCCAAAGTTCCAAGGAATCCTCTTCTGCCCCTATCCAAGCTGGTCTCAAACTATCAAAATTATCAGTCCCGATTACGTCCTATGACATAGTCCCGAACTCGATTACCACTCCCGACAAAGTTCCAATTTATACATCAATATTGCTTCCCCATGAAAATATCTGCAATATCATTCACTGTCACTGCAAAATTTCACTGATAACCCAATTCTATCTCGATTGTACTCGTTCCCTCTCACGAACCTACGATCAGTTCAGAAGCGCGATGCCGAGCAGAATGAAATCTTCCTGCATGATTCACCCCTCGAAGACTTCGTATTAAACTCCCTTCATTTTTTTCATAACATTTGACCGTCCTTCTCTCACCCAGCCAATCCATACGTTCGTTATATTTTGGTGTAGCTGACATTTTGATCGTCTAAACTTCTTCACCCAATCCCAAATTTTCTACTTTCGGCACCAAGCCATCTCTTAATGCATTTAGAAAAAACAAAAACTACATTGTTTATTCACGGTCGTTGCTAAGCTCTAGCTCTCGTGATATTTCGTAATGCATGTTCCACCATATTGTCTGCAAATAAATGTTAGTTTATTTTAACGTGACATATCGGTATGTCACATTACACACACACACACACACACACACACACTAACATACACTACACTGCCACATATTCCGGGAGACTGGTCGGGAGCTTAGAGCTTGTCCCGGCTGGGGCGGTGCCCCGCTGGTGGAAGAGTCTTGGTTAGGGGTAAACCCCACTAGCCGACGGTAGGTCGGCGCCGGATCTCGCCATCCAGCGGGCAAAGATCACCGCGCATATCCCGAGAAGCAAACTTGTACTACACTCACGGGACTAGAGACCAAAGCAGTTGACGTGCCCGGAAACACGAAAAAATCAAATCAAATCATTAAATGCATTAAAATTTGAAAAACAACTATGTACGATGTTATTTGATGGCACAGTACGATATTCACATTTCAACTATCTGGCAGCACTGGCATTAAAGTAATGTCGATGCTCTTTACGTAGTTCAAGTTGATTCATTTTAAATGTAGCTTTTCGCCCCATCTTTGACATGAACATCGTATTATACGCTATTGGCATTAAACAATAATGTTGGATTTTGTAAGTTATCACTAGAGAGAGGATTCTTATGCTTATAATATTCTGAAAATATGCGTTCAAATATGCTTTAAAAATAGGAAACATGCTCTTGAAAAAAAAAATGCACAGCGAAATGTGCGTATTTTAGTTTCTATAAAATAGTTCAATTTAAATTTTGAATGATAGACACTGCATTTAATTTCAATTTCAAGAGTTTATATTAATAATTTTCAAATTTTCTGTGGTGAATAATTTTTGTTACCCGGAAGAACGTTCTTATACAAAGTTCTTTCAACTTCGCTTGAGTTTAGGATACCATACTTAAAGCTTCGATTTCTTTAGTTGTGTAATTTTCATCATCACGCGTTTCATTTTTTTTCATTTCTTCTGTTAAAACTCGTCCTATTGTCCTGGCAAATTGTTGAATGTCATTGTACAGAGTTCAGTCGACACGTTTCTTTCCTACGGATATGTTTGGATCGACTTCCTGATGAATTGTAGCGCTCTAGTCACACAGATATGATGCAAACTCGAAAGCCGTCTCAACGTTCCTCCGAATTTTATGAAGGAACAAAAACGTAAAAGGTGTGAAGTATGCAAATATATGTTTCTAAAATGAAAATACGCTTAATCATAAATATGCAAACATATGCACTATAAAAACTTGTATATCGATCCCAAACAATAAGAAATGAATTTGTGTGTTATATGCATTTCATGTAAGGAAAAAACAACAACATGCAAATATGCAAAATCGGCAGCCTAGTCATCACGCACAACCTGGCGGTAAGGCGGGTAGTATCGAGGGGTCAGGCAAGGCAGCGTAGGGCGAGGCCAGTGGCAAGGAGCAGGGTGAGTTGGAGCAGTTCGGAGTGAGGCAGGGCAGAGTCGTGAGATGCAGAGCAAGACAGAGAAGGACAGACTAAGGAGAGGATTCACTACAGACAGAATGCCTTTCTCTCCCTGCCTGAATAGATGCATATTGGGAGTAAATATCCGGAGAAGTAAAAGGATTCGCTTCAAACTTCCTCTGCGATGTAATCACACGAGTTTTCACTAGTATTATTAGCATGCAAAAATAAAACACATATGTTAGTTTTTATTCGGCATTTAAGGTCAGATTAATACGACTAAAAGCCAGCTAGTGGTGTTACCAGATGTGGTTGTATTTATTATCCACGCCTGGCGTGAGGGAGACATATGGCGAGCATGACGTATTCCAAATCCCGTATCTAGGAGTCTTGGCCCTCCGAAGCTTTTTTCTCCGACCTACAGGAACTGAGACGATTGTGTTAGAAAGTGTATAACGTCTCAATTGACTCACAGGTTCTTCATCCTGATGATTGCTTGTTCTTATGACAAATAATTGTCTTTCTCAATAATAAAAATAATTGAATTACGAGACTTCCATATTACAGTTAAAAACTTACATCAACGCTTTTAAAGGCTCAGAAGTTATCTCTCCCAATATATTTAGCAAGTAATGCATTAAATTGCATGTTATTGATTACAATTGATTATTAGATTGAAGTGTCACTGCTCGCATATTAACGTAGACAATACTCGTTCATAGACATGTAAACACGTTTTTTAATCCAATAAAATTATAAGGAAGTTTCAAACTTCCCTGTTTTGAATGCAAAATTCTGGAGGTATGGATATCACTTTTTCAGTTGTGTTCAAAATATTCACCAAACAATATTTCAACTTTTCTCTCACTAGAGCAATAACTCTTTCTTCCCCTTTTATAATAATTTATAATAATTTTTCTATAGGGTCATCTGCTTTAGCTGGTTTCATTAAACTACATAACAAACCTTTTTTTTAGCTAAAATAATCACAACTGCAAAACACATTGCTCTGTGAGACAACCCTGCTCAACTATTGAATTCTTGTGATTTGGATCATGGTGAATATACGCGTTGGCAGTGAAGCGCCACTGAAGTCACAGTAAAATGCCCTGCTACGTGCCGAAAATGACTTTTGATCGCGTTGTCTGCGTGACTGGTAGTTTTTTCAAACTTAAAGTAAAAACATTCAGAAGATTTTCAATTTTATCCAAAACAATTACAAACTAAATCAAACGAGTCGTTTTACAGCGAGTTTGGTGTTATATGTATCTCGCATTTTCATTCTATTACTCGAATTGTATGTTGGTGGTTCGCAATAATATATATAAATGCTACGCATTTCTAATATATTTAGGGAGGTTGAAAATGATCACAGCTTGCCAATGATCATGAGATATTATGATCACATTGTTGTTATGATCTTATTTATCGATAGCTATGAAATTTGAAGTTAAGAGTATATTGATTTTTTGTTCTATATCTCTTTAAACTTTCTTCCTATTTTCCTAATATCCAACTAATATCGGCTAGCTCAGTATTATTTCCTAAAACAATATAATTTTATTAAACTCGTACTCGCAATGATCATATCTTAGGATTTTAATTATCCTCGTAATAAAAATAGTGGGCTTGAAACTTCACCGCTCATTACGAGTTTTCGGCTGATAGAACTTTACTCTTTTAGTTATGTGACTTTACTCTGGGGAATTTGGGACCGATGGAGACATTTTAATTATTAAAATAACATTCTGTTCATTGCTGTAGTGCAACAATGCCTTACGCTTCTTGTTAAGTGAAATATCTTTCTTTGGTAACGTCACAATCGATTAATATATTCGAGATTTATTGGACACACAGACGTATAAACATTTACTAAAACATTTAACAATAAATAATCAAATTCACATTGTATTCACGTACAAGAACGATTAATCGTTTTCGTGCTCATCTTTGAACTATTACTGAATTCCATAGCCATGGACATTTACCAACTCATTCTATTATTTTAATTAATTTAAACCTTGATACATTTTTGGCCTTGAACAAAAATTTGAAAGTCCTTTTCCTTTCCCAAATTTCACTTCTCTTTCTGATGACTACACAGCATACTTGGAAGACAAATGGATCTCACAAGCACTTATCTCTTCATTACACCACACAGCCTTTTGTTGCACATGCAAACGTATGTGCATGCAAACGTTGTTTTGATATCCCATTTCCTTTACCCGAGCTAATTTTCAATTAAAAACGTACAAATTTACGTTCCCTTCATCACGTTCTCCTTAATTACTGCTTCTACCTGAAACTTATCCAGGAAACTTATTTTCTCAATGCGTGACCGTTCATTATGGCAAATTTCGTACCATCTCTATTTGCACGTTCGACCTCTACCACGGTTCTCAGCAATCTCTTTACTTCTTGCAATAATACGTTTTTATATGATTGCCTACTGTTCGATTGTTTCTCGCCCCATCGTCATAATTTTCTCTCACACGTTTTCCGAATCGCTATAATCCCTTCATTGTCCCTTTCATACCTTATTAATTCATCAATTTATATGAAAACATATTGAGTTTTAACTTTTACTCTTAATTTTAAAAAATTCAGAACATTGAGATGACACGGTTCATATCAATATACTGTAGAATGCTGGTAATCAGTTGAAACCAATCGTAAAATAATTGTGTTTGTATAATGATCAAAACAATATTTCTGTTTTGTTTTAAAAGTGTGTCATTATCCTTCATTTTAAAACACAGTTTTTAATACGAATGATTGAATGAGGAATTCACGACCGGGAGCCGCAACTGCTAAGGTCATTAGTGCCCTAAGTGTAATGCGTGTTTCATCGCGGGAGGTGGCGGTGATTCCGTTTCCCCCGCTGGATGGCGAGGTCTGGCGCCGACCTACACGCTGCTTGCGGACGTATGCCCCAATCAGGTGTCTCCCACTAGCGGGGCATCGTTCCTGCCGCGGCCATCTCTTAACTTCCGACTGGTTCCCAGCGTGCAGTACAAGTAAGGGTAAAGATAGGAAGGAAAGTAATGAAGTAAGGTAAGGAAGATGTAAGTAAAGGACAGTGAAGATGAACCAAAGATCTCGGGCAATCCGTGATTCTTTTTAGACGGTACTGATCCGTTATTCGTCTGGTGTTGATCGAAGAAACCACGGAAAATCAGAGCAGCCGACTGATAGAATTCTTCAGCTTGTGTCGAAAATTCTGCCAGTGTCGGATCTCGATTTGGGACCTTCCAGTCAGAGACACTGCACTGACGTCAATTGCCGCCCTGAGTCATCTAAGACGTTTACTTAATTTGGCTATATGTATTGGTTATCTATTATTATTATTATTATTATTATTATTATTATTATTATTATTATTTTATATCTATGCTACATTTTACAATATGGTCAACTATAATGTTTTCTGAACGCACTCGCACGACTCTTTCTGTTTCTTCCTGTTGTGTTGTCAACAAATGAGTGAGCCACAACGCATATCCATATTTATATTTGGTACAAATATTTCCAAGTCTTGTTTTTCTCCAAGCCTCGCAGACCACTATTTTCACTGCTTTAGGAAAACTATTTTGACTAAGATAATAAATATTATCAACCACTAAGATAGTCATCTTTCTGTTTCGTTGGACATTTTTGTGTTCGTATTGAATCGGGAATCTCACCATTTATTGCTTTGTAATTTAGTTTCATGCTTCACTGGTGCATGCAATATCGAGCACATTCTAGCGATCTCGAAGGTTCTCTCTTCTTCCTTCGCCTCATTGTTTTCTTCAGATACGAAGCTGGGTTTTACCATACGTTTCACAATTTGCCGTGGAAATTTCACCATTCATTACGTATTTCCACTTCACGGCATCCCGCCCATTATCGGAATGCTTTGAGTGCTGATTGAATCGTTTGTCGCGCTGCATCAAGCCCATTAATAGTTTCACACTCCACTTCTCCGGCGTTTTTAACGTTCTTGAAGACCGCGCAAGTTTTCGAACTCCTGAATGCAAGCATTTTCGTGTATTACAATCTCTCACACATACTTGACGAAGTGGGTGGTTTTTGTGAGCGTGTTTATGACTTTACCCGTAGATTTTACTATTAAACTATCTTTCTTGACTAAAGAAAAGTTTTGATTTTCATCGTAGTGATCATGTCACTAATGTGTATTGAGATGTTTTGTGAAAATAAAGTTGTCGGATAATACTTCACCTAATGTGTGTAACTCTCAAATTTCATGTTTTATTTTTCAAATGTCATATGCATGTCGGTTTTGAAAATAAACGCATTTGCTTTACAGCAGTCCAATTACTCCAGCCCTTTAAAGAGAAATTGAAAATATTACTCCATCTGTAAAGAAATCATTAACCTACAAAATTTTGGTGAACACTATCTTAGGTCAACAAATAATCTATAAAATATGATTGCCTTTAAAATATTTTCTTCAAGAGGACCACAGAATAATTATATTTTCTTCCATAGAGAAATATAGGTTTTTCAGTGTATATGCAACTGAGTGGCATTTTAAAAATCTGTTCTAGCGATTCTGTGAACATGTATATCTGTCTTACAAAACTACTTATCGCAATTTATGTCAAATGTTTGATTGTCGTAATTGTTTTATAAATTTAGTCGGGTAATATTGATAGTATTAAATATATTTGGTTATTCCCGAAATAGCTCCCACCGATTCGTCAACTGTGTAATTTCAAATTGCGCGCGTTAATATACTAGCCAATGAAATTCAAGGAAGGAATTTTTAGGAAACTTCCGTCCATCTGTTGGGTCGATAGTACTCCCTCGCTCGGACTCGGAAACGTTTAAAACACGGAACCGGTGACCCAGTAACCGTCGGTTGCAACGCTTAGTTTTAATTAGTGCGGCCGAAAGTACGTGTCAATACAAACGGCGAATCTCCTCCTGCCCCTCATCCCCTGCTCATCGCTTTCTATTCTCCCACTAGCCCCACACTCCTCGCTTCCTCCCGCTCGCCCCACGTACTATGCGCCTTCTCCACCGTTACTGCCCACATTCCTCGACATTTCCCCCACGCCGCATGTACTAACCGCCATCTCTGCTGTCGCCAACTCTCCGTTCATATCAGTGCCAAATCTTGAACATTGTTTTAAGGATACCGCACTTTATGAAAGCTATCTATCTCTACCGTTGTCTTTAATTTTGATATTTTCTGAAATCCCAATACTAGGAAATTCCGTCCTTAATTATTGTTCTCTAAGACAATTACACTAACCACGAACTTCTGGATCATCAACACACTCCGTTTTCACAAAAACTTGAGGGAAGCATAGTTTACAAACGACCAGAGAAGGTCTGTCCACCGCAATACTTTGCGGAGCCTACCGACCGTCCAGACGCGCATCCACCCCTCTCTGCGCCCTTGAAAGATGAGGAGCCCTAGGTTAGCGCGGCTGGCATGCGATGCCTTCGCATGCGCTAGCAAATTCTCTGGACAGTGTTAAGAACCGTTAGAAACTTCTCACTCTACCGCAGTTCATAGCGGTTACGGATGCTAGCTCTCGTTAGCAAAACGGAATTATTTTTTCACGTCTGTTTTAAGGCTTTCAATAACGTTTTAGAGCATTACTAAACTTACGAAATATGTGTTACGCACTTCGAATTACTGGGTATACCGGCGGTATACGCGGTGTATCGGAGAATTGGCCACTGGTCCGTATCGCTGCCCATTTGATCGCCCCCTCCGCACTCGTCCTACCCTCCACTCCCCCCACGCACTGCCCCCTCGAAAAGTGCGCCGGGGCGCGGCGACCGTGTGGGTGGTAATGGTATTGCGGCGCAGCGGAGGCGGCGCGTGGAGCCGGCGGCAGTTAGACGGGAACGACAACTCGCCAAAAAACCCGAGTGCAGCGCCGAGTGGATAGATTGACGCGCGGGTGCGCACGCGAGGCGGCGGCGGCGGCGACGAGCCAGCCCGGGAATTGGCTGCGGTGGCGCAAGTTGTTTTAAGGGCGCGACGCAGCCCGACGGCAGGTTTGGGAACCGTTCGTGGAAATGGTGGTTACCGAAGGAGTTGTGGCGTTCGCAAGCCG
Organism: Teleogryllus oceanicus; assembly: GCA_964035755.1. NCBI lineage: Eukaryota > Metazoa > Arthropoda > Insecta > Orthoptera > Gryllidae > Teleogryllus > Teleogryllus oceanicus. The sequence goes on along the minus strand of CAXIVR010000008.1, from coordinate 67,027,279 downwards.
AATGATATATATTCGCTGTGAGCCTGACTTAAAAAACACGCCCTCCCGAAAAACACAATAAGCTGTATTCACTCACATAATGGTTGTTCGAAAGTTGTATAATGAAAATGAAGAAAACGTAATAAAGAATGCTAAAATCGTATTGAAGTCATATGATAGTTCAATAAAATTAACGTTCACGTCAAATCTTTACTTTATCGACTGTAATATTTTACTTAATCACGAGGACATACGTTTTAATTATGTTTTGTAGGTTTGTGATATTGTGGCTCACGCATTTTGACATTCAAGAAGGTTTTCAATAGTTGTAAGAATTGTTTTCGTTATCGTGTGGTGAAATAGTCCACCGATCGTGAATCGTGAGCTTAGTAAATTATGAATGTGTAGCAAAAAAACATGCAGGCAAAGCAATTTCAATGAGCGTAGAATATTACATACAACTCACATTATATTTGCGTCTACGAAACAGATACCTTTGATAAGAAATTAAATCCAAAATATTCTGTGTATTTTAATAGAGAGTCAGTGTAAATGAAAGCCGAAACTATTAATAAACTTAAAAAATTTGGAAATCTAGAATAAACGAGAAGTTTTGGTTCTATAGCAATTTCGGTCGTTCCAAATGCTCCTAAATTTTAAATTTAGGTAAAGAAAAAAAAAAATTGGTTTATACGTTCTAAATAAATATGTTTAAAATTGATTTCTTTCTAAAAAATATTGTTCTGCTTTTGGAGGATGTTTCTTAAGTGTACACAATAATGTAAGAAAATCAGGTGCCGGTAGTACGCAATATATTATGCATACACGTTTCATTACGTTTGAAAGCTACTTATTCTGTTTTTTATCAATTTATTAGGAATAAAAAAGGTAATTATTGCAATGTACGTATAGAACGAGGATCAATATGTTTTAAATCAATATTTATTAAAGATCAAGATGATCATAGCAATAACTTCTTTAGTTACTATTATTGAGTATCGGCCTAGTAGTATTAATTTTGTAAATTAAAACATTTCTGATTTTAGCGCAGTGTCCATGAAACCAGTATTGAAAATCCAGTCCTTAGAATGCACTTAATGTCGTAAGGTATTCTTTACATTGTTTATTCTCTTACGTTTGTATTAGTACAAACTAACAAATAATACTTTAAATTCGCTCCTAGAATGTAAGTACTTTAAGGACTTGGTTTTAATCCATGCTTTATTCCTGAATATTGTTAAAATGCTCATGCGTAATTTAGTGACGGAGTATGGATAAGGTGACAAGTTTTAAGAGAAGATATACTTGTTTTATCAACTCATACTCTTGGGGGGTTGGTAAAGAACGACAGACGCCTGAAAGTTGATGTTTGAATCTTGCAGACAGCTAGATGATAGACAAAGAACTGCTCTTTGATACTTGGGTCATGTGGCTCTCCTTATGTGCACCTCCCCGAGATTCGATGTTGCACAATTCGTTATAGGACGGAACACGGTTCGCGGTTAGTAGATAGTTCCTGGACAATTATATTTGTTTTAAGATTATTATAAAGCCCCATTCTGTACCGTATTACGTGTTTTGTATTGCCGTGTAAAATGTCAATACTGTTGTGTGAACCCGAGTATTCTTCTAGTACAACGTTTTCTCTAAGGCGTGAAGCATGTAATTTAATTTATTTTTACAAAAATTTATAATCGGAGTCTCAATTAAATGTTCAAAATGATCCAAAACGTCAGGGCAAATTATACACTAAGTTTAAAATACTATAATGTTGTACTGAATATAATTGGTAGTTCTGAAGCTAAACAAACGATTTACTTGTCTTGTGAAATTGTGAATTCGAAGTCGGAATTATTTTATACGATTATAATGGTTTGTGGGGGAGGTAATTCGTTGGAGAAAGAGTTTCACTTTTAATTTCACTAATGGTAAGTTTTAAACATTATCAGTCTTTGTTTGAATATGTTTCATGCATAATTGTTTTTAGAAACGGAAATTGAAGTTGATGACATTGCTTCACCTGTTACTTTACACTCACGAGTCACAATTGGCTGGGCTAAATTTTATCACTACATTTCTTCAACTATAATTCACGCTTTGCCATTGAATTAATCCAAGGAGGATACAACATATCAATCTGAAATGAAGTTCCCGTTACAAAACTAACTAGCATAACTTTTGGTAAGAAAGTTTAAGATATCAGTAGCAGCATTTTCAGGGATAAGTACGAATTCGTGTGGGAGCATTTCCGAATAAAATGGCGTTCTTGTAGGACAAGCACTAAATCCTTCGATAGTCAATGTATTCGAGAGAGAGTTGTTTCTACGACTATAAAATGCGACAAACTTATTGGTAAGTATTAAAATTTTATAGTTCCATTCTTTTTTTCAAAAACGTGAACAAATCGTAGCGTTCCTAACAATATTTTCACAAATCGGACACCGTTTTCTCAAGGACAAGCAAGAGAATCAGACGCGTTCACTAAATTTTTCGAAACAATTACAGAGGTGTACAATGAGGGTGTTTTCCTGTAATGAAATGGAAGAGAATATTAATATTTAATATTGGTAGTAGGAATGATGCCAGTATTTTCTTCGGTAGCATAACTTATTATTAACAGGTGTGTGTGTGTGTGTGTGTGTGTGTGTGTGTGTGTGTGTGTGTGTGTGTGTGTGTGTGTGCGTGCGTGCGTGTGCGTCTGTGCAGTAATTTTGAGAACACTCATTAACTGTGGGAACATTAAGAGCACGGCAAGAAACGCATACTAACAAAGGCAAGAGGTGATTGGGTTTTCCGAGGCGGTTTACTTATCGAAGGAACGCTCGATTTAACATTGCAAAATCAACTACCTTGCCAAACCCAGTGTCTCCCCCCAGTTCCAAACTGGTTTCGCTGGGAGCGATATCAACGCCAAATTGACATGATGTAATGCCTAGCAACTTTCATCAGTAGCCAGCATTGTTTGCAACTCCGATTGGGCGAGCAAGATCTAAACAACAATTTGCCTATATTTATTATTCAGCCAAAGTCTTAGGTTCTTTGTTAAGAGAATTTAGCTGTTTATATAGTGTTGTATCGAAAACAATTTACGAAGCAGAGAAAAAAAGTGTGTTGTTGATTAAGTTACAGGGAATTTTGATAAGTAAAAATTAATTACAATCGTGTAACATAAATACTTGATTCTTTATTGGGGGTTATTGTTTATTTGCATTATTTGTTTCGGTGACAGAAAACAGAAATGATAACTGTAGAATTTACTAATCGAGTAGAAGTAAACAATAAATACCAATTGTCTCCTAATAATACCTATTTAATAACTTACCTTGTAAGACATGGAAATGACATACTATTCCTCTCTACTACAATTTGCGTAAAAATAAACTTAAACCATACTTATATATCTATGGCTACATACATTTATTTTATTTATTTATTTATTTTACCTCAAAAACAGTTAAAACTGCGTATGACGTGCTACGGGGAGAAGTGAATTGTGTGTGTGTGTGTGTGTGTGTGTGTGTGTGTGTGCTGTGTGCAGATATACAAGCACAATATACTCGTACACAATACACCCACAATCACATACTATACAGGTGCCTTCACATGTTTATTCATATGGATTCAGAAATAGCTGTGGATAAAAATTAAACTTAACCCATAATATAAAAATGTAGAAAGAAACCCAATATTTCTTCTAACACTATATACCCATATTATCATGTTTTGAGACTGCTGGCTGCTACGTAAGTCCGAATGTGTTGATTATTTCATTTTGCTAGCCTTCAGGGAATATCAGATTGGAATGAAACAATGGCATTCCTTGTCCCGCTCGCGAATTTCTGTGAATTACTTCTCATTGTTAAGATATGAATTTGCTGTTTGAAAAGGGTTATATTGGTCACATTTTTGTTGATATGGTAGTAATATTTAGTTCCCCACGAAGTGTTCTATAATTTGCAATGAATTTTGCCAAAAATTACAATTGTGAAGATACAATGTTTTTCTTAATGAAATGTGTTCATAAAAGCTATCTCCAAATCACATCATGTTGAATTTTTTAAAAATATTAGTCCTTTTTTGTGTAAAGATTTTGTGAGATGTATTAATTCGGAGAGAAATTGTGGTAAAAATAGTATTACGTAATCATATCTAAAGGCGAGGAAGTACATACTGTTTCTTCTCTCTAAATTTGATGAAAGAAACTGAAGTATTTTCCCACTTCGGATTTATTATTTTTTTTTATTTATCATTTCTACCCCTGCTCCTCTTTGTTTACATATATCCATAAAGGTCTTTCTACCTATCTCACCTTTTGACTTCGTCCGCCTGAGTAGTGACGAGTGGAAGCAGGAGGTGCCGAAGCGGAATACGGAATACTTAAGAAACTTTGCTTCAGGGTGAGTCGTGCGAATCACGCCCCATAGGAGGAAGGTGGATTCCCAAGGAAAGTGACTAGTCCTTTAACTAATTTACTTTAGAAACTGAAACACTCTGAAGTTTAGAGGACAAAAACAGCATTTATTTCCGTCATTAAGTTCATGGAAAGTTTGAAGTGAATATTTTCTTACAAAATTCTTTACAAAGATTTTTTGGTTTTGCTGTAGCGATAATCGAGAATATGGAAAGGTTTTCTTTCTTGATTTGACCCTATATAATACGAAAAATGGTTTCTTATAACTTTTTACAAAATCAAATTAAATCGTTTTCGTTTTACGAGTCTCTCTCGTTACAATACTTGTGGCAACGAAAGAATTCATATTTTTACAAAATAAGTTTTGAACCCGCCGGCGGCGCTAGCCGAATTCGTTTACTACGCTCCGTGAAGTCACGAAGGTTCAGCGAATTCGAGATCCGCGGGTTCCTGGTTGAGTGACCAGCGAGGAACCCCGGGATCTAACGGCATCAAACCCCTGGCCGAAGGGATGAAAGGCACTGACTGCGACGTGACGAGACTTGACAAATGTAATAATTACACAGTAACGGAGGATTACTCCAGAAAAAAGCTCTCAACGCCCAACAAGGGTTCAGAGACGCGTTGCATCAACAACGACGCAACGAATTAAAACTCTCATTCGCTTTACATAAGGTCGTGTTTCCAATATTGAGCACTGCCCTTTCTCGACTCATACAAATCATGCAGGCCCGCTAAGCACATCTGCTGCAAGGCCATCACCACGTAAGTTCCCCTCCGTCACAGGTTCACCTATAGGTTATTTCACTCAAATAATGAACTTTCTGTACTCCCCCAACTTATCTGATCTACATTGAATGACGTGTTGCCAACGTTAAGTTACACAACAGACGTGGTCAGCAGCAAACGAAAGTGAAGGAGACGGAGAACCGATAGCTTATATAGAACTGAGTGTTTTGTAAATATGCTTATTTTTTACCGATATGTTATTGATTATTATTTCATTCGATACGGAACTTGATATTCACCACATAACTTACCTCGATTGAGAGAATCGTTGGGACGAGGGATATATGAAAATTGTTAAATGTTACTACATGTTTTCTTATGGACGGAATTATGGGAGAGAAATATCAAATGACAAACCGAGTGAAATTAACAGCTAGTTAATTACCAAATATGTGAATATGAATAAGTAAAATTAGGTACAAAATAACATAATGTACATAATGTACGGGCAATCACTGGTTCTAATAATTTCGGACGACAAAATGCCATCGGGCCAAAGACCCTGGGGCTTCTTTTCGCCGCTCGATAATTAGAGCCCCTTTTACGCGTTTGTTGCACATGTAACTATATGTATTGTGCTTGGGTATAAATGTGAATATTGAGATATACCAAAATTTTCCTCTCTCTACATTTATATCTGCTAAAGATCTTAGCGTCCGGCTTGCTGGGTCAATGGGTCACGATATATTATAATCCTTATTACCTCTATAATGGATTATAGGATCCGCCGACTATACAGCGCAGCTGGGAATCTGAAATAGAATGATTCTATTCCTAGTTCATTTCTGATTGGATTGACTAAATGAAAGATCACTTTCTTTTCTAAAGAACAAAATTCAACAAAGTTTATTTCTACGCTTTTAGCAAACAATTGAGTGAATTTACAATTTTTAGGCCTTTGATCAAGATCTCTTTCAATTTACAATTTATACCGCGGTTAACTTATCTTTTCTTCGTTGATGTCCCTCGTAGACTTCTCAGTCGAAATATCTTGCGAGCTTGCCGTAGTCCAAAGTTCCACGAAATCCTCTTCTGCCCTATCCAAGCTGGTCTCAAACTATCAAAATTATCAGTCCCGATTACGTCCTATGACATAGTCCCGAACTCAATTACCACTCCCGACAAAGTTCCAATTTATACTTCAATATTGCTTCCACATGAAAATATCTACGATCAGTTCAGAAGCGCGTTTCCGAGCAGAATGAAATCTTTCTGCATGATTCATCCCTCGAAGACTTCGTATTAAAACTACCTTCATTTTTTTCATAACATTTGACCGTCCTTCTCTCACCCAGCCAATCCATACGTTCGTTATATTTTGGTGTAGCTGACCTTTGAATGTCCTGACCTTTGATCGTCTTTTGAACTTCTTCGCCCAATCCCAAATTTTCTACTTTCGGCATCCAGAAAACTCTTAATGCATTTAGAAAAACAAAAACTACATTGTTTATTCACGGTCGTTGCTAAGCTCTAGCTCTCGTGATATTTCGTAATGCATGTTCCACCATATTGTCTACAAATAAATGTTAGTTTATTTTAACGTGACATATCGGTATGTCACAATATAATAGATAAGTATAAATTCAAGCCATGGGAGAGTGACATCTAGAACTTCCAGAACTATTTATATTAACACTACTTACAATATATTTTCGTTTAAATGAATATTTTAATGAAAAAAAAAACTTTCCTTTAATTTGTATTCGATAGTTCATTTTTCATCACGTAACTTCACAAGAAATCACGATACACCAATTTCTTGATATTCTTCAGTTTCTTCCAACTTTACATATGTTCGAATACCTTTAGTGTTCAATGTCAGTAATGTTTGATTTGCGCCTCATTGAGTTTAGAGACAAATGAAATGTCTGAGATTACATTATCCAACGATTTTAATCCCATAAATCAAACGACCAATACTGACTTTTATAGCGTAAAGAAATTCAACCTTTCTGTAACTCTACCAAAACACCTGTGCTTGCTAATTCTGGCAATTGCAGGGTTCAGTAGAACGAGGGGTTATCCCTCATTTTTTTGAAATTAAGTTATTAGCATTAAATAAAATTTCAAAAATTATTCTTGTGAAGTGGACTTATACGCAAGTGTACTGTGTTTGAAAGATTAAAATTGTATAAAGTTATATTATGGAAGTTCTGGCAAACTCCGAAATATTTCATACGTTGATCAATAAAGGATAGCCTCTTGTTCTACGGAGCTCTTCAATTGTATTTCTTAAAGATCATGACGATACGCGGTTATATTCAATGGAAGTTTGTTTCTAGATGGCTTTGTTTTCACCATTGTCCGTCCTCCACTCCCCGTTCCCCATTGGCCGTCTCCATGTTAACCACTTGGGAAAGTTGTGCGTTGAAAAAAGGGGATGGAAAAGGAACTAAATATTGATAAATGTAATAACTTCAACCCTTTTTCGTTTTCTCGTTTATATCGATGTCTGTGGTTTTGCTTGAAGCGATTTAAATGGTGCGAAATAAACCGTTTTTCTAGGAGTATATTAGAGGGCTACCTAAGAATCCGAATGTTGCCGTACGTCCTTTCCACTAATGCGTAATGTACCTTGCACGATAACTATGTAGAAACGATGTTGCTTATTATGGAATTCAGGGGGCAGTTTTGACGTGTCAACATTAGGAGTACAGTGAAGAAATGTTCCGTTTCAATAAGGTGATTTCAGCTTCGCCTATGACCTTTTTGTTACCCGCTTCGTTTTGTTGCAGAGACAACTATTGTCATCTTACGAATAGAATGCTACGACCTATGTCGATATCTTAAAAATATCGATGTATTTGACTTTTTAGTCGATGGATGAACGTTTTGTGCCATAATAAGCAAAACACTTGTTAATGACGGAGAGTTAATGATTTAACAATGCAAATAACTCATTTGTCGTAGATGTTTTCAAGCATGACGCAGTAAAACTAAGCGCCACCGTGGTGTAGCAGGGAGTAGAGGGCTTTTCTCTCGTTTTGGCCAGAGATCCTAAAAGACGCCGTTTGTGAGCTTGCTCTAGCGTCTCAAAGAATGGTCAAAAACTAAAGTTAATATATGTATTTTGTGGATAATTCTATTCACTTCAGTTTTGTGTATCAACGTCATTTCTATAAAGCGCGGAGTTGTATAGTGAAGTGTATATGCAAATTAAAAAAAAAAAACATATGTAAGGTTTTTGCAGTTTTCTTTGTGAAGACGTTTCTGGCCATCGTTTTTTTCTTTCTGGGTGAACCTCAGTTACCAATATCTGATATTGAAAGATCCATGTTTCCGGAAAGTAATTTTTTGGCCTGGTTTTCCTTGTGCTACGATTCATGATGATGAGAGTGACAGTATAATATTGGGTTATTCAGAAAGTAATGTCGGATGTCTTTAAAAACGTAAATCATAATTTGTTCAAAATATTTTTTTTAATTTAATGACTCATATCTGTGTCTGTTTTTCTACATAGGTTTAATTTTTGTCTAAATATTCGTCGTAACATGATACAAGCGTGTGTGAGGATAATTAGACTTTAACTGCTTCTTCCATCTCATCTTTGACGAAGCGGTGGTCGTTCAGAAACTCCTTTAAATACTGGAACAAGTGAAAATTGCTTGTCTGATAGTTAGGTCAAACTGTTCGGATCCAAAAGATGCGATTCGAATTTGGGTCTGAGTAGAAGAATGGGTCTGGAATTGCATGCAGCAACTAAACTCCAGACGCCATGAAGTCACGTCGCTTATTCTGTATTGCACGTCGAAGTTAAGACAGAATAGCGCAGTTAACGGCTGCATTCCTTTTTGCCTCTCGCTGCATAAAGTCGACTAACAAGATTCTGTGCGAATCCCAAAACACAATTGCCATAATTTGGGGTGTTGAGATTGTTTGCTTGGCCTTGACTTTGACTGATAGTACATATAATGCTATTCCATTAACTGACGATTGGACTCCGGGGTCTTGTGGTATTCTGTGCCAGTTCTTCAAATATTAGTACGATATTTCTTGCGTAGTTCACAATTCTTTGTGAAATGACCCGGACAAGTGAAGGAAAAATTCTTCGATGTATAAATAATATTTGCCACACTATATGACTTGATTGGATAAGTTATTAAAAGTTGAAAAAAAATATTTCTACTATATAATAGTATGCAGGGTTCATATGAAAGTAATACGCATGACTTTATTGTGACGCGACTATCTATAGCAGCGCAGTAAGATTGATCGGGAAATGTGACGGGTGTTCTTCCCTTACAACTCAATCGGTCGCTAGTGTGCTCCGAGCAGTGTGAGTGGAAAGACGTGCCTCCGCATAAAGTGTTTTTTTTTTCGACTTCGTGACACGGTGCTATGGAGCATTCGCTTGAACAGCGGTACGCCATCAAGTTTTGCGTCAAGCTTGGAAAGAACGTAACCGAAACATTCCAGATGCTTCAAGAAGCCTTCAAGGGTAGTTGCATTTCAAGACACAGTCAAGGCACAAGGCGTTCAAGTAGGGCCGGGAGGAGGTCGCCGACAAACGCGTTCTGGACGCCCAAGAACGGCCAGAGCCGACGAAAATGCGCCTTGTGTGCTCGACGTTTTCAGCCCGACCGTCGATTGAGCATCCAGCAAATTGCTTGCACCCTACACATGTACACCTTTGTCGTCCATGGGATAGTGATCAAGGATCAGCAAATGCTCAAGGTCTGCACGAAGCTTGTGCCGAAAGTGTTGTCAGTGCGACTTAAGTCAGTGCGACATATTTTGTTTTCCCAAGTGAAGATAAAGCTGTATGGAAAGCATTGGAGACCGTGGAAAACATCCAAAAGCATGCTACTACGTTCCTGAGAGACATTATCATCAAGGACTCTGGGTGCCTTTCGAGCGTGGCCGACACGTCTCCGCAAGTGTATCGATGCAGGGAAAGCATATTTTGAGGAATTTTAAGGATTTGTACAGGTCCGATCAATTAGTGTATTTTCCCAGAAAATGCGCATTACTTTTATCATGAACCTCGTAATACAAATGTGTAGAAATTATAACGGCTTTCATAATATTATTTATGCTGATATGTTATCATATTTCGTACTGCAACAGTTCTCAAAAACTCGTTTTTATCTTCATTAGCAAAAAAATTTTTTTTTAGCTTCGAATTTTTTAAAGTTCGTTGACGCATTAGTAAAATTTAAATGATGAAACACGTTTGTGCATACTTATTTCTTTATGCATATTTTGATTACGATTGTTATGATAAAAAGCAAAAGGAACACAGCACGAACAGTAAGTAAACGCTGACAGTAATGTTAATTTCCTGGATTTATTTACAAATTGTAATTTAATTCCCGGAAAAACATCATCCATGGAATCTTGTTGGATGTACAGAAATATTGCTTGGAGGTCAGAAGCGAATGACGCGTTTTTCAACGGGAGATATTGGAAGCAGGAAGACACTGACCAACGCCTTTTAACAATACTTTTAAAATTTAATAAATAAGTACGAGGAAACAAACAAAATCTGATCGGAAGTTATTTCAAGCAAGGCAATTTTCGTATAGTTGGAGCTGAAAGCGCCAATATTTCTATAACCTTGACAGGTACATGGAATGACAGTTTCGCCGCCCACTCTCCTAGGACTCCGTGAACGCAAAAATGTCATCTGTGGTTAAAAATATTGCCGCCAGCGGTTTTCTCATAAACTTCCGTAATTTGAAGCACGAATTTCGTTAAAATTAATTGATCTGAAATTGCGAGACGAGTTGGAACGAGCAGCAAGAGCCTGAGGCGAATGTAATTTCTTTTCCACGTGTCCGTGGACGATCAGATAGATTTGGCCGACGAGTTCAACCGTAAAGTTCTGTAAAGTTTTCAAGGACATTTTAAATATTTGTTTTTAATTAGTAACGTGTGTTGATGAAAGTTTCTGGGAGACTTATGTCGAGCCTTCTCATGAATTCGAATGGCGTATAGCGCGATGACATTGGTTTAAATTTATTTTCCCAAAAATATCCTCAGATGTTTTTCTTACCTTTTTACCAATCTTCAAAATACAGATGTGACCGCTTCATCAGTAACATTTTTCACTATGAGGGAAAACTTACCGAATTCTGCTTGACGACGTATTGAAAAATATTAATTTCTAATTCCGAAATTATTGTAGAAATTAACATTAGTTATTCAGTTAAAAAGCCTCAACAATGAATGGTCGGCAAAATGACGTAAGTAAAAACATATTTGAATGAATTACCTCATTCTCTTCTCTCTTTCTCCACAGACACTATCAATTTGTTGTAGTTTATATTCGTTGCAATATTTTCAAATAGCGCTTTTAATTTGTGTTCAAAGATCACATGTAATTGATTCTTTAATTGCTGCGTAAGAGATTATAAATCTATTGTCCTATTTAAATATAATGATCTCGGCTTCCGTGTGACGCCGCGTCGCAGGCTGTGTTGCCGATGTTTGATCATCTAGTGATTTATGCCATCGCGACGTTGTCCATGACTTCACTATTGAAATATAGTACCTCCTTACGGTCAGGAGCAGGAAGGAAAGGGGAACTCTGCCTTTCAATGGCGATCTTTAACGTCACTACAAACTACGTTGACGAAGCTTTCTGCAGAACACACGTCTAATGTAATGAACGAGTGCCGCGCTAGAGAGCCTGGCGGTGCGAACGATTCGGCGGGCAAGCCTCTCTTGAAGGTTGTAGCGATCTTCTAGTGAGTAACCTGCTCTTGAATCTTGATCTGGGATGTCGGTTCGTTTCTTCGGTGGGTATTCGTTTCCGGTTGCCGCTGGTATTTCTGTAACTCCTGAGGAATGTGTTGTTGGAATTGTCTTAACGCAGCTTTTACGTTTAGCTGTAATAAAGCGAATTTGCAACTGCCGTGTTTACTTACGTATATTAATGCTATAATAAATATTATTGTTTCGTATGACCAAATGGGTTCAAGTTATTAGAAGTCTTTCATACCAATGTTTGAGTTAATAAACTAGGAGCTAGAAAGGCGTGTCAGGCGTATTTATTTGGGTACATTCGCATGCTAAATTCGTGATATTGTAATAATACTGTTTGAAAGGAAATAGTGAAAGAGGTTCTGGTTCCCTCCAGTGGACGATAAATTAAACAACATACTAATGCCATTAGATCTAATATTTATAAAACCGTCTTTTGAAGAAATTTTAGAACGAAAATTCTATAATTATTCACTACAATCGGACAATAAAGCAGCAAATGTTTCTGGCCAACCGTGCTACGCAGCTTGGATACTCTCCGAAAAACGAGGATGTAAGGTTCATTTTGTAGAATAAAGCATTAGAAACGTTACTTGTTACCCTTCCGAGACACAATCTGATACAAGGATCCAGTACCATCGTTTTATGGTTATGCATGATGGTAACGTGTGTTGCATCAAAATGAATGTTGTGACTTGCGTGTGTGACCCTGTCCGTTGTATCGTGGTCTCTAAGCTCTCTTACAATATTTTCATCTAGTCAATTATATGCAAGACTGTTGGCAATTGCCCCTCCAGTAGAAGTACACGTACGGGCTTTGTGTCCATGCTTTTTTGGAAATGGTACGAAACAGTCATCTGCACTGAGCGTTTGAGAGAATTGTATGTTTTCGTAAACTGTGCAGTTTTTCAGTACTTGATATACATGTCCAAATACACTCATCTGAATAAAATGCAAAGACAATTCGTTTTACTTAATAAATATTCATATGTTTAGTTCACTTAGCATTACTTTTAGAATGATCTTTTCATTAATGCGATGGGTTTCATTTAGAAAATATTTAGTGCATATATTTTCTTTGACGTAAAATCAAATTGAAAAGAAATACATGTTGATAAGGAAAACATTAATTTGAAATTATTACAAAAAAGTTGAATAGTTTGATATGTTTACCATTGTTTTCCCTATAAAATTTTCCCGTAAATATTTTTAATAATACACTTCCCGATTCCAGGGTGTGAAAAAAACTGGTGTAAAGTTCAAAATAAAGGTATCTCAGGGCATCAACTGATGTCTCTGCAGTGCCTCTGAGCGGGATGTCCTATGTTTAGAGTACCGACCGTGGTAGCTGTGTCGGGACATTTGAAATTTGCTCGCGCGCAGCACGGCTCACCGCTCTTATGAAGGCAGCTACCGTAATATGAAAAGGGGCGTGACGAGTTGCGGGCGTGACGCCACCCCCAATAGAAAAGGGGTTATAAATGCCTGTTGGGAGGAGAAACTATCGGCATAGTTGGGGAAAGAGTTGGCTCCGTTGGGGTAACTGAGAAGCGAAAACTCGTATGGGGAGCAAATACGACTGAATCTACTGTCGAAGTGTCATAGCTACTGTCGTATGAACTCTCGTACAGTCATATCTACTCTCTTAAGTGATTGTGCCGGGTCGTGAGTCTGTTTTACTGTAGTAGGATGAGCCATGTGGAGGGATTCCGTACTTTGTTTACCGTAGGAGTAACCGGCTGGCGAACTGGCTTTTGGTGTGGATTTTCTTTGTTGTACTGATGTCACAATCTGTCCGTGCGTCGGGTGCCAGAGATAATACTAGAGCCTAAACCATGCGTAGAATTTTTGGCAAATTGAAGAAACCCCTGTCGATCTGGTCTGAGTCGAAGGTCTTCCATTTTGAATAACATTCATTAATTTTGGGAGTACTTTACATGAAACCCCAGGGATATTTTCGAAATTTTCTCAAAAATTGCTTTATTTTTACTTTAAATTTGTTGTAAGAAAAGGGTAAATGCAGTTATAAAGGTGACATAGGTCGATGTTAACTCTGAATTTTCGATAATTACAAAATTTGATTTTTTCGGCCAGTTCCTACAACTTTAACAACGTAGATCGGCGGGGTATCTCATCATGCTGTAATGGAAGAACATTGTCACCCCTGTGCTAAACATATACTACACTTACAGGACCAATGATCATAGCTGATAACGTATACAGAATCACAAAATAATCAAAACCTAGCGCAGAAAACAATCATTTTTACTCAGTATAGAAAAATTTCGAAACTATTTATTTTTTAAAACTCATTATTTCCGTTTTCAAAACTTCAGTAAACCGTGTTTTTTCTAAAAAGCGATTACAGTTTATTATCTAGTCTCATCCTCAAAACATATTTTATGCTAATTTCGGTATTTAAAATTTTCTTCAAAGTTAACTTCTTAAAATTAAGTGCGAATCCAAGTTCAACGAGTACTAATCATAGGAAAAAAACTTGTACAACTCACAGAAAAACACCAGCAAGTGTATCATTACAGGTACTAGCACCTCATATCGTATAAAGCTCTTGTTTATACACGAAGTGGGAATCAGAGATCCGAAAAAGAAACATCTTATGTAGTAAGCAATATTATGGGTGAAACTCGTTTATAAAATTATCATACATACTCGAAATACATCGTCGTCTTAGGGATTTTCTGTTAATCTCTGACGATCCCCCAATATTGTCCAACATTACACACAAAGGGCCCTGGATTACAAGGACCTCCCCCTCAGGAGGATGATTAATTGTCCTTGAGCGTAGGGGCCCAGCCACCTCTGCGGAAGGGACAGGGCATATTAACGCAAGGACATAGTACTGCGTTGTAGGGACGGCAAGCGTCTGCATCTAATATACATTTTACTTTATCGCACTTACATTTACTACAAACTTACGCAGTAAATAGAAATTATTGTAATGCTGCATGGAAAAGGGTCGAGTTTTGGCAAAAAACTCGCATCGTAGGTCTCTATGAAAAAGTGGATAATTATTTCTATTTATTTAGTAAATTATCTCCTTTAAAAAGTTGTGTCGTCAGAATCCATATTCTGTGGGTCTGATATCTAAAAATTGTTTTTCAGTAAAACGTATGTAGACAATACATGCGACTAAATGGTGTATATAAATTGCTTCAAAATCGATATTCCCTAATTGATCTGGCCTAACTCGAAACCCTGAGTATTTGAAATGGATATTTTAATGAAGCTACACCATTATTTGCAAAATTTTCTAAAAAATGGATCTGTATTTTTTTCTGAAATACAGCGAAGTATGCACATGCTTATAACTTGCTAAACCTATGTACGTTCACTTTCCTGTGTGAGCAAACGTTTTGCGGTCAGGGCACACTCTAGTCTGGCGGATTCATTTAGTATTACAATATATAACAATATTGCATATACATTATATAGGGTGACATAAAAAAATAACATACATTATATATAACTTATATAAAATTTTAAAAAATTACACTATTACATTATATAAAACAATTACACTATTACATTATATAAAACAATTAAAATATTACTGTTATATCCACAATACACGGTGTTTGTAAAATTATTATTTATCCTTTTTATACAAGGCAGATTCTCTTGATACAATATTCCCCCCGGTTTGCCTTCTCGGCTGACGTCCAGTCTTGGGTACAGCCGCTGCGGAGATCCAAGTGCCTCTGGCTCCGGGTCCGCGCCTCCACTAGGCCGGGCGTCACGCCGTCTTCACACGGCGTAGAAAGAGAGGGGCGGTAGGTCTACCGCCACTGCCTCTCGCTGCTCCCGTGCGCGCTCCTCCTGTTTGCCTCCTCGCTGACTGGATCCAGACTCTCTGCTTGCTGCGAGGGGGCCCGCTAAATACCTCCTTGGGGCCGCGGCTCGGGCTCCTGGGCCCGCCGCCGAGGACGGCGGCGAGTCTCTGCCTGCCCATTCTGGCGTGACGGCCCGCGCCCTCCTGCCATTCCGTGGCTCGGTGGCGGGACATGCGAATGCGCGCGGGCAGCCACAACAATTACAATATGTATTACAATATTACGTAGTATTACAATGTTACGTAACTGCTAAAAATAATGCCAGAAAATATGTGCTGTTTAGCACACCTAATTATATTTACATAATAGTGTTGCATCCCTTGTACATGTTCCGCAAAAGCGTGTAATGTTAAAGCATAGGAAATTGATGTTTTCAATTGTTTACCCGTAAGTACAGACACACGGTCAGGGTGACAGCAACGAATATCAATTTCTTGTTTGGATTCAACTGGAGAGGTTCGTGTCACTCTGAATTTACGGAGCGGTCTCGTAGACTGCATGTCTGCGTTACTCATCTCTTGAGGCCGTATGTTAGACACCCACATTTTCTACAATTTTTTTTTCAGTTAAATTTATTACTCAACGTTTTTCGTCTATTTAACTATGTAAAAAATAAAATTTATATTTTAAGGCAAACTCTTAGTTAGATTTGAAAGCAGAGTAAGATAATGTATTCTAACAAAGCTGAAACTGCAATAGTTTAATTTAAGCTATTTAGTGACGCAACAATAAAATATATTTTCTGTGGCGTTTAATAAAGAAATAACTAACCGGATAGAGATAGTCCTTTTTACAATATTTAATTGTTTGGGTTTGGAAAATAACTAATTGATTGACAACAGCGTCTCTCTCACCGCATGCATGTATTAGTGTAACAAAAATCTATGTCTGTAGTTACGACTTAATTACTTTCAATAACTATGCGAGTAAATATTTGCAACCGACTGAAGACAACCGCCCGTCCAAGTTGAATGTTATTCCCCATGATTTCGTTGGAAAATAATATTTTTCGAAATTTATATCTTTCATACACAAGTATACTAATGTGCGTATCGTATTATAAATCACGCTAGTTTGTTTCCAGTTTCAGTGATAGAAGAATTGAATTATTCTGAACCCGAATGAAAAAAAATTTAACCTCATTTAGAATGGACTGTTTCGATATATCTGCAAAACAGAGCTTAAAAGTGAACGCAATATCATTTTACACTTTCTCGTATACTGAATAGAGCAGCTTCACAATGCTGTGCCGATATTTGTCAACTAGTTTTGTACACGTGATACGGCGTTATCTGCCCCCCCCCCAAACCTAGTCACCAATATAGACATTGTCTCTAAGAATTACATTGGAATAATTGGTGGCAAAATGAATAAATTTTAAACGAAATGTACCAAAAAGTTTATAATTCATAAATTTAGCATAGCTTACGATAACAGTAATAGTGAAATCTGTCGATAGGCTGTAGCGAAATTTGACATCGACATTTTTACTTCCTCGCGAAATACTTACGTAGTAGAGAGAAAATTATGTAATGCTGTAGCGAAAAAGTATTGTAGGTCTCTAATACTGAAAAAGTGGATAATTCATGTCTTTATGAATAGTAAATTACTTCCTCTGACAAGTTGTGGCGTCGGATTTTACATCTTGTAAGTTCTTGACATCGACCATTTTACGGCAAAGTGTCTTTCCGGCAGTGAACAACGCCTTCGCTTAAAACATTAGCAGGAGTTTCACTAAAATTGCTACTCCGTTAGGCTGATGTTGCGGTACCTTGAACTTGAATTAGATAAATTCAAATTAAAAATTACTTTTGCGGGACTCATGACGCCCCAGCGACATTTTCAAAATTTTTCAAAAATGTCTCAAAATTGTTAAAATATTTTCCTCCTTGGATTAAGTAAACTAAGCTTATAAAAATGGCGCAGATTCGATTTTCGTTGGTCTGAATTTTCGAAACTCGCTACATTAATAATGTTTTTGGCGTATTCTGCAAGTACAATTTTTGGAGATTTGGTGAGTTACAGTTTTCTTCATTAAATCTATTATTAGGAATTAGACCTGATACTGTAAGTACAGTTTGTTAAAAAATGAATTTTCACTTCATTTTGTGAGATGTAATTGGAAATTTTAGAAAGATTTTCTCAAAAACAGCTCGAATTTTTTCATACTAAACTTTTTGCGTGGATAGAGCACTGAACCACAGAATAGGAACTACACAGAAAGGAGTGCTACCCTATTACTACCTAAGCAGGAAGGAAAACAGAAGTGCTACGGACTGGCACAGACTTTCTCGTACCAAATTTTTCTTATTTCCTTGGTGTTGTCTGGCTTTAAGGTCGTGCTCCATTCCCTATCCAGCTGTCATCTGTCGTCGCCCAAAGTACATTTTTTGACAATTTCTCAACTTTTTGCTTCCCTACTAGTACAACTGAATCATTACTTCAAGAATATTGAAGGAGAATAAAAACTCGTCCTAAATACAAGTTTTCATTGAATAATTCGTAGTCGTGTTTAAGAAAACGGTGATTAAACATTACTGTAAATGTGAAATTTAAGCTCTTTTTTCACTTCACGGAGTACTTCATTTGAATATCGTATTTAATATAAATCACGCCAAAGTGTCTTACAATTACTAATTTTCATAATTCAATAAAGTCATTAAAACCTCAGAGCTCTCAAGTTCTGTTATTAAAAGAAGTTTCCTTTTTCCTACGCACTAATTCATTATCAGTTCTATATTATTTTTGTTCATTTTCTTATCTCCTCTTATAAAGTTATACATTATTATTATTATTATTATTATTATTATTATTATTATTATTATTATTATTATAAACGTTTTTGGTGAGAATCTCATCAAGAGTTACATATTCTTGCGTGATCAAACTATGGAACATATGAATAAACATTCTCTTCCAATGATTTTTCATTGGTGTTTTTTATATCACTCTATGCAAATTGTCCATAGGAAAATTATGATTTTTTTGCTTTTTGTAAAGCAAAGTTATCATCGAACAACATTGATATATCTTGAATGTTTCTTACATATTTGTTTTTTTCTTACATTCTTACATTTATTTACTATCATTTACGATACACGAATTGAACTAGTTTGAATTTCTCGCATTTTGTGCACCATAAAATTCAAGATAAATAAACACGAAGACCCACTTAGACCAGCAGGGTCCTGAATATTGTCATACAGACCCGGTATTGTGCTAGGATAATTAGTTTAATACTGCTAAGCGTTTCTTAACACAATAATATTTAAACCTATGTGATTAAATTGCTCAAATATCAGAAAGTCAGTTAAACTGTACCTA
This sequence comes from Teleogryllus oceanicus, assembly GCA_964035755.1. Lineage (NCBI taxonomy): Eukaryota > Metazoa > Arthropoda > Insecta > Orthoptera > Gryllidae > Teleogryllus > Teleogryllus oceanicus. The sequence continues at coordinate 67,008,220 of CAXIVR010000008.1, read as the reverse complement.
GAATTCGAAATTTCGTGTCAGTTTAATTACCATTCTGAGCTAAAAAGTTGAAATTCTCAGAAGAGATAAGTCTTAAAAAATAGAATAGAAGGTCCCAAGAACTAGATTACGAACTCAAACGATATGTAATAAAACAAATTCCTTAAAAAAAGTAATCGGAAAGTAGATACGGTCTCATTTTCTACGTCGGGCAACGTACTGATTCAATATTTTGTTGAGCCAGAGAACTATTATCTTCATTGATGTTGAAATTGGCCTAGCGTATATTCTGAATATCCAGTTCTGTAGCATTTCTGGGGAGCACAACACAATAAATGTCGTGTGTGAGAATTGACAAGCTGGAGCGTAGCTCTGTAAGCACTACATCAACAATTACATCAACTGCATCAACATCATCAAACTGCATAAATATGCATTAGCATCATCGAAACCATTTGACAGTGTATTAATGTTTCTTTCAAAATACTAGTATTTATTACTTCTGGAAAAGTATATAATCATTTAAGAAACTACGAATTGGATTTTTGGAACTTTCTGCATTTTGAACCGTAAATTTTAAAATAGATTTACACTGTAACCTAAATTCCAACAGCTAGGCCATGAATTTCTGTTATTTCTCACAGGCCTGGTACTGTACAATCGACCACACTATCGAAATAGCGATGAAACTTCAGGGCGCTTTCGTGCATTGTACATCTAGGCATGAACGAAAACCAGTGGTACCACCGCTACACACTTAAGGCCATTCGGTAAATACATTTTGACTATGTACGCAATTGTGCGCCATCAATGCACAGTAGGCAGACAATCCAGTGAGCGTAATGGACTGCATTAATGTGGTGTCAAACACGTACATGTCGCGAGGAGGTCTTTTTTTTCTCAGTTTTGGTTGCGTATTGCGATCACAATAATTACATGTCTGCATGAATCGAATACTCATCAAGCGTATCAAGAGACTTATCTTTTTGCAAATAACAATTTAACAGGAAGTTTCACACCACCTCCATTCTTCTTTGCTTTCGTTAAACACAATTATCCGAATTAACTTCATCTTTGAAATCACATCTATGAATTCATTTTTGAGGATTTCAACATTATAAGCAACAACCTACAAAGTTATCTTCCTTAGATGGTGATTTTCACTTTGAAAATTATAACAGTGAAGATAAAGATTTTTGTTTTAAATAAGATATGTTCTAAAAAACCAATCTTTAAAAAGATATTGTGCCATGTTTTGAAAAAAAAAGCGTACTTTTCGCGTAGTTTCTACTTCATTTAATGCAAATTATAAAAATTACATTCTATCTACATTGTTTCTTTAATTTTCTTCCAGGGGTAGAACAAGGGTACAACAAGTACATACTGTTTACCACTATTAGTTTAAGTTAACGGTTGGACGAGGTTGAAGGTAATTTAGCGTCTCTAGGTATAACAAATACCTTTTTAGTGTAAATATGTGCCAAATGATAACAATAATATTGATTTTGTTTCCTTCAATAAATAATAATGCACAGAAAACAATATGGAATATAATGCACACAGTGTTCACATAAAGTTTAGCGTAAGGAATTGTAGAAAAGCAAACTCCTAAACGCGTTGAAAATTTTATTTTGTAAAGTTTATGTACTAGGATTATAAAGATTTATGTAAGTTTATAACGTTTTATGATGTGAATTGTATTTTGAAATTAGTTATTTAATTGAATATATTTAGTGATAACAAAATGTCTTGAAATGAATTAATTTAAGTGACGTCTTGCAAACAAAATGGATGCACATGGATGCACAACTTACACGAAAACCACAAGTTGTTCCTACCTTCTGACAATCGAACTGTATTTTTTTTCCAATTTTCATCTGCACCGATATATCTATCATAGATACGCTCGGAAGGAAATTCAGCCTTCTGGTAAAAAAATCCAAAACGCTCTTCTTTACCCATTTCTTTCATATCTGCAAGGTTCCTCAGTCTCCCCCTCCATCAAACTGTCTGCGCTGAGAGAATCTCTTGTAGCGTGTCGCCGGAGAGGCGCTGGAGGTTCGCTTGAGCAGCTAGCGAAGCGTGCAGTGCTCCGTAAGATGCTCTTCACGGGTTATCTTGTGGGAAGTGGCGAGGTGGTAGGAGTGATGGGGATGATGTCCGTAGACACGGCCACTGAAACGAAATGGATCTTTTTGTTGACGTCCCGTGGATAAGGATTAGAATGGTAATTGGTTTTGTTCGCTTTTGACATTACCACGTTCAACATAAATGCAGTTTTGCGAAACGTTTATCTATTGAAAAATGTTTGAAAGTGTTGTTTCATCGGGAGCACAAGTTCAGTGAGACCATAATAGCTCCACTGATACATCACACATAAATGAAAAGAAACGTCGACAAACAAAATAAGAAGGACGTACCAGGAGACGCGCTGATGTCAATTAACAAGTCTTGGTTGCGTGGCTCTTGAATATTCCGTGTGTCAAGTGGCGGTGCTAGGAGTCCTATCTTTGACTCTTGCGAGAGGGAAAAGGCTGTAAAAGCCGCACCTGCGTGGTGAAGTTGGCCGGAGGCTAGCACCGTTCTCGGCGACGAGTGACGGCCCGACGAGGCGGCGGTGGCTCGTAAGGACGGCCTTTGCCGGCGAGCGACCGAAGGCGCCACTGGATAGAGCACTACAGCTGGCGGAGTGGCCCAAACAAGAATTTTAGCGGCCGGCTGCTCTGATTGTTAGTTTTTCGTGGTTTCTCCGATCACACCAAAGGAATGCCGGAGCAGTACACGAACAAACGGGCCAGGGTTCGCGCACGATATTTCCTCCTTTTCCTTGTTCTATCCTCTCCCCTTACACACACACCTACACTAACATACATTACATTACCACACATGCCGGGAGACCAGTCGAGGGTTTAGAACTTGCCCCGGCTGGGGCGGTGCTCTACTGGTAAGAGATATCTGGCTGGAGAAAACCCCGCTAGCGGACGATAGGTCGGCGCCGAGTCTCGCCATCTTACGGGGGAAGTTCACCGCTACCTGCGGATAAAAACCATGCACTACACTTACGGGACTAATAACCTCGGTAGTTGACGCTCCTGAAATCACTATCAATCAAGCACGTCCGCGGAGCTTGTGCACCACAGCGGCGTCGTGGGAGCGGTGACTGCCTGCTTGGTTGCTGGCCCTGGCTTGTGTAGCCAGGCAGGCAGATACGGGAAAGAAAGAGCTGTGCCCCTTCGACTGACCCTGCCTCTCTCTCAGTAGGAAGCGGGGACGTGTGACGACTAGCGCTCCCCCTACTTGTGCGGGGATTCCGTAAAAAGCAATTGTGAATTGAAGCTTTTTTTCTCCCCCCCCCCAAATCAGCACTCTTTCTGTTAAACATTAATGTTTTGCAGAGTGTTTCAATATGATAATGCATAACATTTTGGGACGATTCCGCTGTCATTCAAGGATGTAAAGGAGCTAAGTAAATCCCTTCGTCCAGGATGTAAAGGCGCTAAGTAATTTTGATTGTAATAATTATGTTAATTTTAATTTTATTTGATTTTAATTTGCGAGTTACTTAAATTTTCATGGTAAGCGGAACACATCTTTTGGATATCGTGAACGTATACGACAATTTTGTTTTCACGTCTTTAATTACGTGTAAGAGAAACTTTTTATTCCAGGAAAAAAAGAAGAAAGAAAATCCTTGAACTGTTTCTAAAAAAAAACTTGTTTCCTGCATCGATTTTTCATTAGAAATGGTGACAGCATATGAATTGTATTGGGAGAGAACAGTTATATCCATATTTTCAAAATGGACACTTTGTAAACGAATTCCAACAAAACTTCATACGACCTTGAAAAATATTATTTATTTACTACTAGATGTTGCCGTAAACGATTCAAAACAAAATTCAATAGACCCAATGATAAAGACTGGATTGAGAAGCTACACTTCTCAGCTGCTGTTGTTTGGTCAAATTAAGAAACCAATTTGTTTGTTAATTTCGCGTTAATGGTTAAATAATATTTTAATTCATTTTGGAATGTCAATAATTGTGTAAACTTCAACACTTTTAACAGAACATTTACTTCAAATTTTGAAAACTACTGGCTCAAAGCTAAAAGTTGTACCCGCGCCGCTTAACATGTAAAGAGAAAAAAAACATATCCTTGTTGTACTTCAGTATCTGGTGAGAAGCACGCCCATCTCCATTTTTAGTGCGTGCACATTCCACTAATTTAAAAACAAATTACTGTAGCTAGATGCTCTTGATATGTTGATTCGTTTAAAAATGTATTGGCGGCTTAGTTTTACAACATATTTCACAATATAACTTCTGAAAGCTTAGGTTTTGTTAGACGGGTGCCTATTTTGTATGTCAACGAAAAGAAAGACTATATTACGTTACGTATAACTTTTTACCCCATTTTAATTCCCCAGGAAAGAGTAAATTGGTCTAATTTTACATTTTGAGCTGTTCGTACTCTTATTGATTTAAACATATTTACGTTGCAAGTGAGTAAAAAGATTACGTATGATATGTTAGCCGCATTTGTAGAGGTGCGGAACAGAGATAAAAGAGCTAGAGATAGATACATTAATAAATGCGACGTGCCAAGTATAAGAAAAGCAGGCGTCCAGCCACAGAATAGGTACTACACAGAAGGGAAAGTAGAGGGCGGCTCCTTTGATCTTCAGTGAGCCACCGCGCAGCCCGGACCGCCATTTTGAAACTGTGCAAAAGAACTGCAAGAATCAACTCAAACGCCATTTTCTCACAAACGACTCCAATTTTTTTCTTCCAGGTTTTCCAAGTGGTAGAGCTAATTACACTGTTTATGATATAAAATTCATTTTAGGGTATGATTTGTTTGTTTGTTTTTTTTCTTAAAAAATTACACATGTGTATTTTATTTAAATATCTCTCACACCGTTAATATGCACATTTCTAGCAATTTGTAAACCCTTCCAACAGTTTTCCGAACTTGCAAAAATTTTGTGTGAAAAAGAGCTTTAGTTTAGCATGTTTAGTAACGCTTAAAAAAATTATAAAAACATCTCCCAATTTTGTAATGCAAATTATCATTTTGGATAGGTTTTATTTTGCTTTAATATTCTTCAAGTAATATTTCGGTTCTACTATAGTTACGTATTTATACCTCTTTACCTTTTGTTTCTCTATTTTTATTAATATTTGCCTATGTGGGTTATTAATATTTGTGTCTTCGATGCAAAGGTTCCGTCAGGTTACTTTTGTTTTTGCTAGTTATACATACACAAAATACAAGTAAAACGGAAACAAAAGGCACCTTACCACCGTTCTCCCCACAAGAAATGCCAGGTCGTACAGCTGTTTACACACTTTCAATATGGCGACCAAGCGCATCATATCAGCGCGCGGATTGTGGGTAGTTTTCCTTTCTGTGTAGTATCGATTCTGCGGTCGCGCTTCGCAAAGAAAAGGAAGTGGAAAGGTTTACTAGGCCAGAGCTTCCATTTGATCACTCACCGTGAACGCGCTGTCGTATTGAGGGACAAGGGTAAGATAAAGTTAAGACGCCTGGAAGTGAAGGACGTAGTGTTCCAAACGTGGCACAGAATTACCTTCCTTTTGAAACCACGGATGGTCCCAATTGTAATGCTTTGTTGCCTTTGTACCATGGAATAAAAAGCCAGAATTAGTTCTTCAGGCTGGCATTGGGAGGCAATCGTGTAAAGCATTTCCGTTTATTTATTGGAAAACTGTATTTTACTGACGTAGTCAAGGCTATGAAAATTGCTAATTGCTTTTGCGTAAAAATACGACATGAATCAACACGCCTACTTACATGTAATAAATGGTTCTAAGAGTTTACTTTCAACTTTATATCGTTAAAAGTATCTTTGGCACCCACATTTTAAAAACGACAGTGCTTGTTCTATCGTCAGGAAATTGGTCAGTGTTCTTCAATTTTATTCGTGCGCCAGTCTCACACTCATTATTTTCTACAGATTACACGTTATTAGGTTCACTACCTAAATCGGCGATGAAATAATAATATTTTCACAGTATTATTAGAAGTTTCATAATTAAAATAAACTCCATCATATACATACAGTACGAAAGTTTTGAACAAAAACTTTACATTAGTTGGCACTGTTATTCAAGGTTAACGTTAGTATAAGTTATTGAATATAATAAGTACTGAACATAATGGATGGAAAAAAAGAAGAGCTTTTCCTCTTGTATTTAGCCTCTGACAGTTATGCCTTCATTTCCATCTGGACATCTCATCTCTTTCTCGTACCTCCAGGATTTCATCAACTTTGTGGGTGGAATTGCAAGATTCTCTTCCTGGCCATATTGATTGGACTCTACATGATCGGAAACCGGTGGTTTGTCAAATAAGTCTCGATTTCAGTTGATAAGAGCTGACGGTGGGGCTCGAGTGTGGCGCAGACATCACGAAGCCATTGTTCTAAGTTGTCAAGAAGGCTCTGCGCAAGCACATGGTAGCTCCGTAATGCGGTGGGATCTTTTTACACGGAATGAACTTTGTCCTCTGGTTCAGTTGAACCGACCATGACCATTGACGAAACGTTACCAAACAAGTATGGATTTTTTTTATGGATGGCAATGCGACATGTCATCAGAACACACAATGTTTGCGATTCTGTATAATTTGAGTGAATGATTTGGTCACATAGATCACTCGGCGCGAATCCCATTGTACATTTATGGAACATAATCGTGAGGTCAGTTTGTGCACAAAATATTCCACCGGCACCACTTTCGCATTGGTGGACGGCTATAGAGGCAGCATGGCGCAATGTTTCCGTATGGGACGTCCAATTATTTGAGTCTATACCACGACGAGTTGTTGGTCTTCGCCGGGCGAAAGGAGGTCTGATAGTAAGAGATATCTCGGGACTTTTTTCTCCTCGGTGTACATTTCAGTAATTCTCTGTATTTAAAACAGTGCTTTCTGTACACTATTTTTATGACTTATTATAACTTGATAATTACTAATATTAAGGTCATTAGATATCTTCTTTGTCCCATGCCATGGCTTTAATAATTTAGTCTGAATATCCACATATTTAATGCTGAATATCTAAATATAAAATGAATAATAAGAGAACAGACCACATCCACTTCGGAAGGTAACGCAATCTTCCGTAGTTGTCTGCGTGTCTTAGAGAATGAGTATATTTTCCCGTGAACCACTGCTTTTATTTATTTTTTTACGTCAAAAAACAGTTAAAATTGCTTGGAATTATTGTACATAATTCTACGGACTAAAGTAACGTGTTATGAGAGAGCTGTACGTTGAAGGACATTAAAGAGTGTTTTCGCTTAGCGTGACAACAGATTTGGAGAAAACTATGAAGAGTATGTGTGTTTTTGTATTAAATTGTCTGTTTCTCAATGATCTGTTTGATGATAAAAATGTTATCAGACAGAGAATGAGAAAATTTTATTTAGACCTAACCGTTCTAAATAGATTTTGTATAATAACATGTTCTCGGCAATATTGCGTTCTCCATTTACGAGTGGTTTTGAATATATTTTGTAAGCGACATTCAATGAGCGTATCTCTCTATAATTGTCACAGGGCGAGCAGTCCCCATTCTTAAAGATAGAGCATATTACTGCCATTTTTCACTCACTAGGTATAAGTTTACTATTCCAAAGTAAATTGAGAATGTGTGAAAGGCGTTTCTTTAAATTTTCTGAGGCATATTCGATCACATCCACATTAATACCATTGCTACCACTAGCTTTTATATTTTTAATTTTTTTATGACATATTCCAGTTCAAGTTCTATTTAATCTATTTACTGACTGTTTCCATGGGTTCTGACTATAAACCTCTATAGTTTAAGAGGAATTGGCCATGTTGTATAACTTGAATATTTGCTACACCTTTCACTTCTCTATTTAAATGTTATTTAAAGGTCAAGAGCCTCTATTTTTTAAGCAGAGTGCCTAGATCTTGAGAAATTTAGTAATCCATTCACCTGCTAGGGCTACTAACCCTGTGCAGGTTTAACCAGTAGTAGACCCACCTCATAGTCTTTCGTCAGACTTCATTTATCTTCGCGCGCTTTCCTTCCCTTAAGGAGAGAAAAATATATTCTATCCTTGTCAACGCAGGCGAAAATGAAAAAGGCAAAGGAGAAAAAATTTAAGATATGAGTGAAGAAGAAAATTTTAGTAAAGAAGGGAAGATACGGAGACAAATGGCAGTCTAGCTATGCTATGCAATGGCAGTTTAGGATCAGGGAAACTGGACGAAAAACCTGATCTAGATGGGGTCATTGACCCAGAAGCTGCGATACAATACTTGTTACATAATTAGAATTATAAAGTCCAGTGGTAAATAATACATTAAATATCACTGTTAAACTTAATGTTACTTTCCTTTGATGCTCAGTATAGTCTCTAATTGTATAGAAACAGTTATGCAGCAGAAACGATTTCACTTTGGATTTATACTTTTCTATTGGATTCAATCGTTTAATGTCATCTGGCAAGGTTCTGTAAAATAATGTACATGTATTTTATGTGAATTTTTTGTAATGAGCTGCTGGATACTGTCACCTGATAGTGTTGATACTGACTCTGGATGAACGTGATTTCTACGGCGGGATTTGTGATTATAAATATCAGTATTGCATGACAATATTTCCACCGTTTTGTAAACCAGTTTATACCAAACTTACGTATTCGTAAATAAATATGCTATACTACAAATTCCATATGGAGGTAATTTCGAGAACAAGATTTTTTGATCAATGACGTCAAAATCTTTCGAAATATCTAAAAACATTGCACCGGGTTCGAAATATTCATTTGGTCCATTAAGGAAGCAACGTCTTTAAGGAAATATTGATATTTCCCTAAAAATATTTATTTTTCGCACTTAATGTTCTACAATTTGTAATGAGTTTTACAAAATAAGTTGTGACTGAAATATATTAATTCGGACGAAAATAACGGTATAAAAAGTATTACGTAACCATTACTAAGGGCGAGAAAGTATGTGCTGTTTTATCAAAGGTTTCTATCAGGCTTGTGTAAGAAATAGGCGCTTATGTTGTACACAGACAGACATACATACAGAGATTCGGAAAGTAAAAAACTCGTATCTTCAATAATGTAATAGTTGCAGTGGAGAATTTTTGAAAATTCTGACAAATTTTCGAAACATCTATTCTGCGTTCTTTTATAAATGTATTATTTATCGCTTTTCGAATAAACATAAAAAAATAATTGAGGCAGTGTTGAAAAATCTTGCAATTATCGTACGATCCTCATGCAAAGTATCTTCAAAGGTAAAAGGTGCGTTTGAAATTCGGAAGTCCTCTCACCACCCTGATGAATCGGGGAATATCTATAGTGGTCAAAATCCGGTGGACGGTTTTTGTGCTAGTAAAGAAGGGCGGGGAAAATGCTGTGAACTCGTACTAAGGTTTAGGGGCATGTGTGTTTCGTAGAAAAACACAGAGACGGAGAGACATTTTGTGAGGAAAACACTTTTTCGAAACCAAGGCCTAATAAAGCTCCGTGTTTCGTATCGTCAACACACAACATTTTGGATGTCTATCATATGTTTGTTTATTGTGACCAATGAAATTAGGAACGATATATTCTTGTGTATAAGCGAAATTGCAGGAATTCGGAATAATTAGTTTGTCATAACGACGTTATACGTGCCTATGTGCCATAATGCGCTTATTATCTTTCATGTATACTCGGCGAAAATATAAGCGGAGACTCAGGTAAGGTTCCGCTTCAAACTGGGTTAACGCAACTCCATCTCTTTCGATCCTCGGAAACGAGAGATCGAATGATGGAGTATTTTCACGCGGAATTGAACCTGTATATTGAGACGCGGCGTGACGAATTGAAAGCGGACCGGGTCAATATTGGCGCAAGGCGACCACAGTGTGAGCGCGCCCTCGCTGCCGCCCGCCACCTCCGCCCCCGCCCCCGGCCCCGCCCCCGCCTTCTCCGACGCCGAAAGGACACCTCGTCCTCTGTCACCAACCGGACGCGGCGCCGTCGCACCGCCGTCCTCTTGTTTGTACTTGCTATTGAGAGTTCGCGCGAGGATTCAGCGGACGTGTATTGGATGCACTGGATCGTCTCTTTCGTAGGTTGGTTCATAAAAACCGGTGTGACCTTTTGGCTGGTCTGGGTTTTGGGTTTGAGTGTTTGTGGCATAATATCTCTTTATTTTAGAATAAACAAGTAACAGGAACTATAGTTTAGTTGGTTAGGTTTACAATGACCAAAATCCAAATAGTACCTCATTTGACGTGTGTTGGATGCACTGTATTGTTTCGTTGGTTGGTTCATAAAAACCGGCTGACTTTTGGCTGGTCTGGGTTTTGGGTTTGAGTGTTTGTGGTATGAATATCTATGCCACTTGCACGAGAGAAACTTGCAGAAATTGGAGAACCACTTGCACTGGAGAAAATACCAAGCCCTTAGCGCCGTTGTTGCAAACAGGTGTGCCTCATTGAAGCACAGTTCTCCAACACTCCCAATATAATTATTAATATACGACACTGCTAGACGTATGCAGTAATCAACATACGCCAGGCGTTATTGTCCGAATAATACTTCTGTCCTCTTAACGGCGGGGGGGGGGGGGTGGAAGTAGAGCGATGTTGTTGCTTATTTTGGCGGCAGACACTTTTAGTTTTTCTTGCATCTGGTCGCAGCAAGAATAGCGAGGAACAAATCTCAACAACAGCACACAACAGTAGATCTCGCAGATCTGTACGCACGATATATAACCAAAGGAGTAATGGCGATTTTCAATTTACCCGAGCTACCGTTGCTTCGCGTTGTAAGATTTCGTTTTTTTTCTAATAAGTATCGGCAACGTTGCAATGACATAATTTGATGCCTCTGATGAAATATTTTTTCCACAATTGTAACTATTTTTTTGATTTTGATTTACACCTAAGCAAATTTAAAGATCCTTTTTCATATAAACAATTAAAATGCTAGTATATTTTATTGTTTTGTTTAATATGCTTCGCCATATCTTGCAAGTTGTAAAGAAAACTCCATTTTAAAATTTTCTCTCTGCACTTTTCATACTGACCTGCTTTTCGTCAGATATGACTAGGGCTTTACTGTCTCTCCTTTCTCTTCTTTTCCCCACAGAAAACCCTAATTCTTATACGAATAGTCTTTTATCGTACAAATAGGTGTACTTGAACAATCTACAGAACCCGTAGTGTGTGTGTGTGTGTGTGTGCGTGTGTGCGTGTGTGCGTGTGTGTGCGCGCGCACGCGCGCATATATATGGATATGAGCTCGTGTGGATATGACCTCGTTTATTCGTATGTTGTGTAATTACTCTAAATTATTGTAATTTTCAAAGTACGATTGTATCATAACTGTCATTAATTATTACTGATGCAAAAAAATTCTACTTTCGGTAGCAAACGATCATTGGGTATTTCCACCAGTGTTCGTATTAATATTCTGATCTTTGAAGTATACAAGATTATGTAAATAAATCTGATGGACATTGTCTAAAATATGATGTATAGACATTTGAAAACATAAGCATTTAAAGATTTTTCTAGCTTTCTTTCTAAAGATTCAAGAATATTCCAATCTGCTAAAATATAAACTCCGTCGCCGTTCAGACGTACGTCGAATAGTGTGCCTCATACATATTACAACATATATTTGCTTTTCAACAATATTACTTACGAAAAATTGACTTCATTAATGCAAAGAAATGTACCCAACTGTTGTTTTCTTAGAAAATAATACAAAACGTACTCTCAAAACCTTTCAACTGCTTAGTGGTTCCGGTTAATATTATTTAATCACTGAAAATTTGTACTCTATTTTTTTTATTTTTTAAATATAAGTGGGCAAGGAGATCGAAGAAATTCCTTTGAAGGAACTTTGCGAAAATAATAACCACCGTAAGCCAACACACAAGTGACTTTTCCGTGTGCTGGAATTTCGTAATGGTTCGATTCCATTCTCAACGTTAAACGCGCTAATCCGAGATGTTAGTTGATTTTATGCAATATTTTGATTTATAACCCTGCAATGTGTCGAGACCCATTCGCTCTTAACGATGTGTCAAAAGGGCGACCGAGTTTCTTCTTATCGGATAAGCTTCGACATGCTTGGTTGTATATCTTTCTTTTAGCTAATGGGCTGCCCCATTAAAAGCTCATATTTCACAAAAAGAAACGTATTATCGCAAAAGCTCTTCGCAAAACATACGACAGGTACCGAAGCTCATGCTGCAGGCTATTGAGAACGACAAAACACTTTTTATAACTTCAGATTAACCTGAACTGGTAAACATTCTATTAATTAGATTCGTAAACTGTGAATATACGTTCTTTCAAAAACCGAAGTATAATTATATTCCTCGGAGTCTATCCGAACAGTATAAAAAACGTAAAACTAATCTCAAATGTGTACACAGTTAAATATATTGCGATATATAGAAGATAGTAGGCATGCTGTAAACATTGTCCTTTAATCTTAAGGAATTTCGGTAGAGATATATGTAAATAGGGATCAACGAAAACAAACTATTAGATTAATGAATATGAAAAGAATTTAGAGAGAATCAAACCACAAAAAATTAGTTTTAAAAATAAAATTTACTACAACCTGAAGTAGTTTTCTGCTATTTATTCCATAAAAGTATTTTTACAACTAAAAAACAAGAAAAAGAGAATAATAGAAATTTGACTAAAATAAAAATTTAAGTACATGAATGTAGGGAGTACAAGTTGTTAAGTACATGAATGTGGGAGATGGCATGACGTTACAAACGTGAATCCAATTGGTGAGTTCAGAAAGCTTGTAGCGTAGACAAACTGTGTGTGAGTGCTCTGTGGCTTGTAGCTGTGCTCGTGTTTAGTTGTGTTGTTTGGCAGCGTTTTTAGTATTTAAAAGCCTTGTTTAGAATAGCTAACTTTTCATTGCAGTTCGTTACGATTACATGTATGGTTATCGGCTATACAAAACGAACGGGAAAACCTGAAATTACTTTCCACAAGCAGCTAAACTATAAATTTAGTAACTTTGTGAGTTATTCGTTAATTTTCGTGATTTTTTCTTAAAGATTTCCTGCAGATCCAAAGCGAGAAGCATTGTGGATTATAGATGTACGAAGAGACAATTAGCAGCCTAGGAATTACAGCTGGTTATGTTCCACTCATTCCCAAGAACACGATATCGATGGAAATTCTTTATCCCGTGTACGTTTGCAGGAATTTGCAGTTCCATCAAATTCTCCAGCTTTTCCACCATACCTAAGAGAAATGAGGTATTTCTAGACCTGTAGTAACTGCAGCTATTGGTTTGACATACGTGTTTTGGACCCACCAATATGGCGGACTGGTTTCACTAGTTGAACACGGAAGAGGTTGGTAACAGCACCTCCATGTATTCATAGCTACACGCACACGAAGGAACATAAAGCTGGTTTGTTGTATTAGGAACGCAGCCGCAGTGTTCTGGTACGAAAAAGAAACTTGTGTCGAACACTTAGACTACACAGCTTAGCAACCGTTGGATTTCTGCAACAAATTACTCTTCTGTGAGCATCATAACATTTGAAAAGCTCTTATGAAGTTTATGAATTCTTCATATTGCGGAAAAGTAAGCTCTCTTAAACGTGATCTCTCCAAGTCGGGACGACAAACGAGTTACGCCTATGTGAAAGCTTCTCACAATATAAAATGGATTTTCTGTATGCGTTGCGTGACAACGGCGCCATTTGGAGAAGGGTCACAAGCGAGGTCGAATAATGGCTTCTTTCCTTTACACAAAGGATACTATTATGTGCGCCGGAAGAATATTATTCCAAATATAAAATCGGTATTATTATTATTATTATTATTATTATTATTATTATTATTATTATTATTCTCTGAGTTAGCCTCTGGTGCTTACTCTGTGAAAAGCTGTATATTATACGTATATCTCAACAATTGCTAGTTCTTATTCATCACAGTGCGAACAACGCTATATGTTTCCAGAATCACGAATTTTTGGGCTGAGGAATTACAATACTAGGGTCTCGTCGAATTGTTTCAAAGTGTATCATCAAATGATTATTTATCAAATCAGTTGCCGCAACTACAATGGGGATTATATTCACTGAATTGGCTTTATCATTTCTTTATATTTATTGCAAGCGGGGTGTATTTAGATATTTTTATTGATATTGTGATCAGCTGGATGAGTGACATCAATAAAAATTACGTTTTTACTTTCTCGTATACATACGTATATACGGTGTGGTATTCTCTGCATATAATACGGAGAAAGTTATGTAATGCTGCAGAGAATTGATTTCGCGATTTCAACGGAAATACACGTTTCGGGGGTCCGCTGATACCGAGAAAGTGTTTTTTTTTTTGTTTTTTTTTTCAAAACGTCCGTCTGTCCGTCCGTCCGTCCGTCCGTCCGTCCGTCCGTCCTTCCGCCCTTCCGTCCGTATTTCCAAATTGAAGAAACCTCTGCCGATCTGGCGCTAGTTGAAGCTTTAAAATTTTGAAAAACATTCTTTAAAATTTGGGTATTTTAGAAGAAACCTCCCGGACATTTTAAAAATTTTCTCAAGAACGGATCCCAATTTTTTGTTTACATGTTTTGTAAGACTAGAGTAAAATACACTTATAAAGGTGGCATGGATAAATAATTTTCATGGTTACTCTATTATCTTTTTTTATGTACTTTATGTACTTTTTGTTAAAATACACTTATAAAGGTGGCATGGATAAAGGATTTTCATGGTTAACTCTATTCTCTTTTTTGATGTACTGGAGTTATACATAGCAATAACTTGGTCTCCTATAAATACACAACCGTGGCATTGTGCTATGCTCATGTTTCAGACCTAGCTAAAAATATGTCATCATTGTCGTCCATTGTCCGATTTGAGATCCAAAAGGCCTACATCACTTTCTCTTCTGGAGATTAGAGTCTTTTACGGAAGATTTAGGATGATGTCTTCTGTATTTTGTTTGTTATTTGTACCAGATGTTGAAGGTTTCTAGATCAGTTTGAGACAAGTTTGATACCATTACTTCAAAGAAATGTGTAGGAATTTGTAAACACCAGGAATTAGTGGCTTTGATCACGGTTTTGGAAATGATCTGTCCTTCCAAATGCTTTTTGGAGGCGTACTTTTAACATTTTTTCAACATCTTGTTTGGTGGATTGTGATTTATTTTGAGAGTTTGTTTGTCCCCAATATTTGTATACGAAGGCCGGGTAATCTACTCTTCTTTTTTTCAAGAGTATGATCGCTTTAGCTTGTATTACATTATATTCTGTTTATTACATTCAATGGTGCATAATTTTACATATCGAAATGCATCTGCCTATCGACTGAACACAGCAGTGATACTTAATTGGCTTGTTAATTCCACTTCATTACTGGCATATTATTGAAAGTCGTCCGTATTCATCAAATGACTTATGGTATAGTCTGGTTTTCTCTTTTACATCTTTTGAAAATCCAGGCCTGATTAATTCAACTATCTAGTCACAGGATAATTGCAAGACAAAAAAAAACAACAAAGAATTGCATGTATCCTTCAAATATACTACGTATAATAGATCATCTTTGATTTAAGTGTCTTTGAACCGTCGGGGAGAAATACCCTTCGTGGACCACGAGCTCCAGTTTTTTTTAGGTAAATGATGAAGCAACGAGTAGTATATAATTCAAAAATGAGGTGTAGAATCTTATGCTTTGTGAGGTTTTCAAAATATAATAATATAATAATAATAATAATAATAATAATAATAATAATAATAATAGTCTTTAGTTACTTATTGTGGGCTTTTAGCAAGCAAACCTTCTACTGATCGAAATTAAAACGTTTCACAACAAACAACAGTCCGCGCGCTCAGTGTTTCGGCCCAATGCTGCGACGGGTAGGCCAACGCGCGAAGGAAATTCGCCAGCGTGCGGTAAATGATCCTGAGAACGTGGTGGCCCCTTAATCGAGACCGAAACGGGCCCGCCATGGCAAATAGCGCCCGCGCGCCCGGCGCGTTCATTAAGGAGGTCCGGCGTGCGCGCCCACGCCTGGGACCTTCTCCTAATTCTTAAATCGAAATGGAATTTTAAAAGCGCTCGCTTAGACGGAGGATAACCGCCAAGAGCCTTGCGTAAGCGAAGGGCCCCTCGCTTTTAAGGACCCGTGCTCTCGGTCTGCGCGGACCAGCTGAGGTGGCTCAGGGCACAACTGACGTCTCTGCAATGCCTCTGACCGGGAGGTATTAGGGTTCGACTCCCGACGATAGCATGGTTTTCGACTCTTCCTAGATAGCTAGGCCGAATTGAGCGGGAATCCGGCAGAGAATTCTAGCGACCGGTTGCGCTGATCGGTAGTTTTCTGTGGATTCTCCGATCAATTCCAGCCGAATACCGGAGTAATACCCTAGAAAAACGGCCAAGGCCAGCGCGCGATATTTCCTTCCTCTTCCTTGTCCTTTCATTACCTTTTATGTACACTTAACTTACATTCACTAAATTACCACACATGTCTGAAGCCTAGTCAGAAGTATGGAGGGTGTGCTGACTGGGGCGGTGTCTCGCGAGTGCCTGCTAATGCGAGTCCCCTGGATGAGGCAAATCGCACAGTGGAAAAATGATTAAATACGTGGCCATAAGTATGATTGTCATTGAATTTACACAAAACTTTGTATGAATGACTTGATTAATCTTTAGTAAACATTACTTCTATAACGTGTTATGTAAACGTCCTTTTTCCGGATGAACTATACAGTCAATCGTAATAAATGTGTCTTTTGAAAGCTGAAAAACGTCAGTGTGTGCATGTGTAATTTATGCTTTTCTGTATGGTTTATTAACGTTAGTATGATTTTTGTAATGTCGACATCACGCACAACTTGGTAAGGCGAGTGGTATCACATCAGGAAAGGCAACGTAAGCCGCGTACGGAAGCAAGAAGCAGAGTGAATTTGAACAACCTAGGGCAGACCAGGGTAGAGCAGGCTACCCCAGGTCACGCCAGGGTAGACTAGAGAGACAATACAGTATTAACTTCCTTCCTTTTCCTGATAAATTGATGAATAATGTACATATATATCCAGACCAATAAAAGGATACGACTTTCAACTTTTAGGCGATTGATCACACGATTTTCACTAGTATTGATCTAATTTGCAAAAACTCAAATTGGTTTATTATGAAGTTAATTGCCTCCCCTCAGCATTAATGTTCCTTCTTTCGGCACCCGTCGGAGCAGAGCCGTCGCATTCCATTTCGTGTTCTCGACAGTTGCAAAACGGCTCCCTTTGAGGCCCGTTTCCTGAGTAGAGAAACTCAATAGTCACTGGGAGCGAGATCCGGAGAGTATGCTGGTCGAGGAAGACAGGAATGTTCTCGGCGAGGAATTTCTGCACAACAAGCGATGTGTGAGTTGGCGCGTTATTGTGATACAGACACCGCTTTCCTGGCCACTGACCTGTCACTCGCTTCTTTGGAACCTCATCTCGCAAACTGCACAATTTGCATTTAGAAATTTTCAATTGATTGATTGTTAATTGTTTCGTATTTCCAGGAGCGTCAACTTCTTTGGTCATTAGGCCCGTAAGTGTAGTGCATGCTTTCCCCGGTAGATGGTCATCTTCCCCCGCTGGATGGTGAGATTCGGCGGCGACCTACCATCGGCGAGTGGGGTTTTCCGCTAACATGGACTCTCCCACCAGCGGGGCACGCGTGGCAGTGCAGTGCGTGTGTGTGTGTATGTGTGTGTGTGTGTGTGTGTGTATGTGTGTGTGTGTTTGTAAGGGGAGAGGATAGGCCAAGGAAGAGGAAGAACAGATCGCACGCGCTCTGTGGCGCGTTTGTTAGGGTACTGCCCCGGCATTCGCCTGATGATCGGAGAAACCACGGAAAACTACCGATCAGAGCAGCTGGCCGCTAGAATTATCCTCCAGACAGCGTCTGAATTCGACCTAGCTGGAAACCTAGTGTCGAAAATCCTGCCACCGTGAGGACTCGAACCTAGGTACGAAGTCATTACTCACCAAACTGTGGATATCCAAAAAGGTAATGACACCAAATCGGCATCTGACGATCTACAGTCCCTCTTGCTCTGTGTGACACGTGCGTTTCGATGTCTGCAGTTTTGTCTCCGGGTCGTCGGCGAACACCAAAGGTTCATCAGTCGTAAAAATGCGGTTTTTAAATTATTTATCACAACTTGCTGCAAGGTCGATAGCATCTCTGAAGCCAATTTTTCCAGTTTGTGAATGAAGTTCATGTTCCTAGGCTGGTCGAACTGCGACATTACGTCGACGGACCGCAACTATTCACCATGTAACACAGAGCAGTGACATCACTGCACACTCAAACATATCCAGACTAATTTTGCACACGCGCGAACATGTCCCGTCCCCTACCCCAGAATCTGCACGCTGTTTTATCGCCAGTTTGGCGATGGTAAGAAACTTTCGGGAACTTTTGGACACAAGGTGTAAGGAGGAAACGTCGAAACTTTGAAAGGCAATTTTAAGCATATTTTGTTTCGTAAACATCGATATTCCGTATGACTGGGCCGCAAAAAGTACTCATTTGTTGGTTTGAAAAACTACTATCTATTAAAAATTTGACCAATCAAAATAGCAAAATCATATATAAAGAATATAAAAAAATGAATATGTTTGACCAGAAAGAAAAATTATGCGATAAATTAAAAGAGCGGTCAAATTGTGTAAATTGGGTGTTTTTTTATTTCTGGATTAATTTTTCTGTCTGAAGAAATATATTCTTTTATTTTGTGAATAATAAACAATTTGCAAGTTTTAAATTGTACTATTTTTATTTTTTTCAAACCAACGTTTGAGTGCGTGAATGCGTTCATACCAACGTTTGAGTCCATAAATTATATGAGGAGATTTTGGCGATTTTTCGATTCCCCCTCCCTACGTGGTGAGATGTCGTGAGATTTGACTCGACCCTTCCCCCTTCTAATCTCACGTGGGATTTTTCATCATTAAAAATTAATTCCCAGGTTCTTGGCTTCTCACAATATTATTCACACACAATTTTTTAATGTTACTGCTATCAACGAGTAATTTATTACAGTTTTTATCTACAATTTCTTTATAGTGTTAACAAATGATGTAGAAATATTTTTTCATTATCAAAAATGATAATTCACAATATATTTCGCCCTATAAATTATTATTAATCACTATGGCAACTTATTCACAATGCATTAACAATAATGTGAAACATAATTAACAATAAGTACTTTCGAGAAAGTTAGTTCCAGAACTCTAACAGAAACAAAGGAATTTCCTTTCGAAATGATTCTATATGAAAATGGTAAGAGAGTAATAAAGAGGAAATTGCTGACGAAACATTGATTGAGAAATCCATTTAGGTAAACAATAATTCTTATAAAATTCGCTCTGAAAATAAATATAGGCATTTCGGTTGATGGAATCTTCAAGTGTTCGAATATAAAATCAAAACAGTTCGTTGTGCATGAGGCGTTCAAAAAGTAAGTTACACTTGTTTCCCATAGTCAGCGCATTTCCAGAGAAAATGCAAAGCTTTGAGCACACAATAATTGAGATCCTCGACTTCCAACGGTAGCAGCTTCATTTGTGTAGAAGCATGCGTTGTTGCGTAGTGCGAGAAAGAAACTGAAAACCTTTTTTTCAGTGATGATGTTGAAACGCTCTCCGTTTCTCTTAAATTATTTCTGCAACCGGTTTCCAAATTTATATCATTTTTGGACGCCAGGAAAGGGTTGCGATTTTAAATTTCCCGCAAACACATCTAAAGGGAAATAATTATCCTACTAGCTCTGCCGGTTGGGTTCTTACGAAAATGATCGTCTCTGGTACTTACTTTCTTCCTAGCAAACGATCATTCGATCCGCTCTCCATGCGGAAGAAGCGAGGAATCTGAAATTTGTTTCTGAAAAGAAATTATTAAACTATGGATTGCACAAGATGCTAAAAAAAATCACCTTTTCTTTTTCAAAATAGGAACATTGTAAGTTTATTCATCGATTAATTCTTTGTAATATAAATGTCACCTTGGTCATGACCGGTAGTAAAAATTGTAAATAGCGCTATTTTTCTTACTATTCATATATCCATGTGCTCTTGGACGATGAGGCCAGGAAGAATCCACCGCTCCGACCAATCTTCTCTCTTGTATTTTGTTCTCGGTCCGCTGTCGGATCAATGTTCTCCTCAACTTATTGTTTCACTTACTACTCCAGGTGCCAGAATTATTCAGAGTTCCAAATAGAATTACGCACACAAAATATAAGTCTCACTGCTCAATTATTTCCCGCAAAATTCCACCAAGTCCCGCATCTATCATTTACAATGACCTTTACGATGTGCACGGTACGCGGTCTAAAGCTCCTCTCCTCAAATTTTACGAGATTCAACCCTCCATAACTTTCATACCTTCTTGTCTCTTGTTTTACCAAAACAATCTACAGTTTTCTTCTACGTACCTATACCCCATTATTAGTTTACCATGAATCCTACATGCCCTTATAACACAATCTTCTGTCCGTTACTTGCCGCGCTATGTTTATTTACTTCCGCTTCCATGGTTGCTAAGGAACGCCCTGCCTGCATGCCTATGTCCTCAACATTTACATTTTTTACGAAGAATTTAATAAATTATTGTCCCCAATTCCCATCAAAATATTGTGTGACAGTCTGGTATGTCACAATGTCCGCGGCACTGTGCGTTTTTGTAGGCAAAACATTTCACAAGCACAGAGGTTCATCGTTAGATAGAGGCAGTGGATGGACCACATTCAGTGTCACGACCAGCCATTGCGAAATGGAGTCAGCTGTTTGAAGATGGTTGCACAGATTTAACCAGTGACGTAGTTAGGGGGGGTTAGCCCCGCCCCGGATGACACCGTTTTAGGGGTGACACCAATTATAAAATTTTATAGTTCGAATTACATGATTTTAATGATTTATTTAAAAAATATATACTTGCATATTAATTTAATGTACAGCATATTTAATATACTTACGTATTTAATATAATATACAATTAAATCATATATACTAAGAAAGCAAAGAAAAATAATGTAAAGTAAAATGCGAAACTACAAGCAGTGAGCCCCAATTCTTCTGTGGTCCAAGAGTCTCGATTTCGACGATTACTTTATCTTATTTTTAATCTTGATACATTAATGTAAAAATTATCTTTCATATCGTGCAAATATACTTGTATTATTATTATTATTATTATTATTATTATTATTATTAAATAACTATACCTGTAGACTATTCAGACGTAGATAGTTTTATATTTAATTTAGGGGGGACACCATTAGCTTTGCCCCGGGTGACACCAACTTAAGTTACGCCGCTGGATTTAACCGGGGTGGAAAGGTAAGGAATGCCAACAACGATGGGCACATGAGACACGGTGCAGCGGGCGATATTTAATTTTTCGACGATATAGCAGAGTGAGCGTCGCTGACTTTGCACATGAATTGGGAATATACGCTGGCAGTGCTAATTTCATCGCCCGTCACTAACTAGATTATCGAAAATTGTGGAATGATTTCTTAAGCAGCATCATTACAAGTGAGGAGACATGGGTGCATTACTTCACCCAAGAAAGAAAGCAAGCGTTGATGGAATGCAGATACACATCATTGCCTAAGACAACAAATTCGAAGTTCCCCATCATTGCGCAAGTTCATGGCTACTATGATTTTCGATAGCAAAAGAGTTGTCTACACCGAGTTAGCGTACAAGAGTTCCACCATTAATGCTGCGTCGTACTGCGAAACATTGAGAGGATTGCGTAAAACTGTAAAAATCTAGGGACCTGGAAAGTTAAGCAAAGGCATAGTCAGGTTGTAGAACGATACAAGACTTTACAAGGTTCGAACAACAGGATTTACTTAGAAGTTTTGGATAGGCGGTCTGGCAGCATCCAACATACAGTTCCGTTCTTGCGGCCAGCAAATTTCATGTGTTTGACAAGTCCAACGAATATTTGCGCGGAAGACAATGCACACAGTTGTCCTTAACTGGCTCCAGGTCGTAGGAGCGATTCTCTATCATCAGGGCTTATCTCGATTAGTGCAACGTTCAAAGAAAGATTTTCAGTGACTAGGAGTTTAAATAGAGGAGAAGTGTTCTGTATGTATATAATTTCTGTAAGTTGTGTTCTGTAAGTTGGTTCATCATTAAAGATATTTTCCGCAGTTTAAACACAAGAACTTTACTTATAGTTTTAGAATTTTTTCATGAATTTACAACCATCCATTGTTTGAATTTATAATTTGCTAAGCATGACTTTTAGAATTTAAACGTGTTATTTTACATTTCTTTTTAACTACTTCCCCCAAAACTGAATGTTCAGTCGCTGACTCGGTACAGCAGCTTTAAATACGACTTGGGTAAGGGATGCGTCAACCTTTGAGACTACTGGAGCTGAACCAACTGTCCTGCTGCACGATATTCAACATCAGCCGCATGCGTGGAACACTTCTTAATGGCTCAGCTAACCGTAATAGTAAATTGCATCCTTCAATATCAGACAAGATTAAGTGCAGTAGATACGCGTGAGGTAATTTTAGTCTATGTTCTCCAGGAGATTCTAGGCAAGCTGTTAAAAGCCTTCAGTTTACTTTTCCATAGTCATATGTTTTGTAATCAAAATTAGAAAATACTTTTAGTCATTTACTGAATCGGTTATAAAATGTTAATCTATGGCACACATCGTCTTTTGCTTCGTCGACATAAGAGACATACTGATGTATTTTCCCTTTTTGTTGTCGAACTGTTTTGGATATCAAGATGATAATAATTTATAACCGCTTGCAACTCTCGTAATTAAATCCTAATGTTACGACAAAAACAATACGTTTCATCAAAATTTTCAGTCAAATAAATCATTTTGAACTTTAGTACTTTTAGTTTAAATGAGATTAAGAGTGACGGTTACATGTATTTTAATCGATAATCTCATTTGAATTGATATTCAAAACTAAAAAAGTTTACGTACTTTCCAAAAAGCTTTTAATTTTATTTTGCTGATTGCTTTTGGTGGATATCAAAAATAAGATTTTAAGACAAAAAAATAATCAATCACGTGTTTTGTCTGTGGTAAAGTCCTGGAATCCGCCAATTAATTCCTTTTCTCGCTAAAATTTAAAAACAAATACAAAAAAATATATGAGTCACATAATTTCGTAATCAAAACTATATTCCTGTGGAAAACTTACTATTGAGAAGTTGAAATGCATTTACGTCCAAAACTAGAGGAAACGGGGGTGAGTGAGTTATCGTATGGATAACCGAAAATCGAACTGGTCATTGGAGAAAAGTTGACGCCTAGGAGTACAGGAAAGAAAACAACAGAAGTATTTGAATAGGAAATCAGTATGTAAAAACGAATCACTAAAAAGAAGTTTTTCTGCTTAAGAACAATCAGAATTCTTACAGGAAAATATGCAGTCTCTCTAAAAAGGGCACGAAGCAAAAGTAGTATTAAAACACTGACGACAAATTAGATTAAGTGACAAAATATTAAGTGACCACCAGTTGGGAGAGACACGCCGATCAATAAAACGATATTTTGACAACGTTTTAGGCCATATGGCCAAGTGATCTAATACATCATACATTGTCGAAGAAGACGAAAATAATGAAACAAAATACCACCGTTTTCATACGTCTTCACTTTTCGCTAAAACACTCTGAACTGTTCCAAATGGAGTGAGAACTAATGTATGGAGCGTTCCATGAAGGATTCGAAAGGACTTTTTCCATGGATTCATCCATTTTACCGTCATTAGCTACCACTCCAAAAACTCTTGCGAATTCAGTTTCAGTCTAAAACATTTGAGGAGGCGGGCACCACGTGAAGCGTCATGTCAATCAAACATCGAACCAAACAGTGAGCAATGGGAAAACAAAGATTGAAATCTAATACTGGCCATGTCAAATATAAAAGGAGATTGAAGACATAGACACTGTAGTTGAATATACAAACCATCAGTCGAACAATGCAATTTGATTAATACGTGTTGCTAAAGGAATAGACATACTATCTTTCGTTTCGTTTGTTGAAAACTGGCGCAATTTTTTTTTCGAAGATGTTCCGGGACGTGGTCAGCGTTTCCAAGTACGTAAAATGTGTTTCGCCGAACGTAGGATCGTATGCAGAGCGAGGAATCGAACCGGGCGCGGCGCGGGTGGAGACTTGTGGGCGTTGTCAAGGGGGTGGGTAGGGAGGGGGAGAGGGCGCCGCGTGCTCACACGCGCGCCCGCCACCGTCGCCGATGGAAGTTCCGTGTTCGGGCGGCGCCCCGGCGCGTCGCGGCAATCGAGGAGCCCTGGGTGCTCGCCCTTCAAATGGACACCGCCGCGCCCTCCCTGGGCGCCGGGAGAACAAAAGTCTCCCTCCCCCGCCACGCCCATCCCCGCAGCCCTTGCCGCGCCCTCCATCGTCCTCGTCTCCGCGCGTTCTCGGCGGATCCCGCCGCCCCTGCTATGTCTCTCCCCTCCCCTTTCATCCAAATGTTTCCGCGAGGTTGGCTGCTCTGATGGGTAGTTTTCCGTGATTTCTCCGATCAACACCAGGCGAATGCCGGAGTAGTGCCCTACAAAACGGGCCACGGACCGCGCGCGACCTGTCTTTCCTCTTCCTTGTCCTATCTTTTCCCTTACACACACACACACACACACACACTAACATGCACTACACTATCACATATTTCGGGGGACCGGTCGGGAGCTTAGAGCTTGTCCCGGCTGGGAGGTGCCCCGCTGATGGGAGAGTTCTGGTTCGGGGGAAGCTCCGTCAGCCGACGGTAGGTCGGCGCCGGATCTTACAATTCAGCAGGGGAAGATCAGTGCCATATCTGGAGGGAAAACACACACTACACTTACGGGACTAATAACCTAAGCTTAGATGTGATGCGCCAGGAATCACTAACCAACCGAACCAAACAGAGCTTTTCTGGGTTGGGCGGTGCCTCACTGGTGGGAAAATCTCACTCGTCGACGATAAGTCGGCGCCGGATCTCGCATCCAATGAAGCAAGATCACCGCCAGCTTCTGGAGAAAAACATGCCCTACTCTTACGGGTTTAATGACCTCAACAGTTGAAGCTCTGGGAATCACTAACAATCAATCAATCAATCAATCGTCACCGCGAACTAAGAGTATTCCGCCACCTTCGCAAACGCCATCCCCGCCATCCCTCGCCCTCCACGTACCACCTCCGCCACTGTAGGCGCTCTCCCCATCCCCGCCCCCGCTGCCCCCATTGCCGCCGCCTTCTAGGCCTTCTGCGCTCGTAGTCGGCGAGCGTCGCCGCCGCCAAATTGTCGCTGCTGACGGTCGTTGCTGGCGGGAGACGTTCAACCCTCTAACGGGTATCGCCACTTCCCGCTATTGGGGCTGTGGTGGCCATTTCTTCGCCCCGTTGCGTTATTCTTCTGGTGCTCTGTTTGCTTCTTTTATATTCCTTCTGTTCTTTATCTGAGTTGTTGTGTACCTCCAGTTGTCATTCCTCTTCAGTTCTTATTTATTTCGTATTTATCGTCTGACCTATAGCGACTTCCTTTTATTTTTATTGGGAAATATAATTTTGTTTCATTAATATTTTTCTGTACTTTTTTTTTGTTGATTTAATCATGTTCTTTATTCTCTTTCGTTCTGCTGCTAGGGTTTTCATTTTTTTATCCCTTTCCTAAAAGATCTGTGAAACAATTATCTCGGAGTAAACATTTTCAGAGAAAAGAGAATTTACTCATTGTTATATTAATATACGTCGCATAAATTTTGAATTTTCATTAACATTTTATTTTGTCATATTTAAATGACAAAACATTTTTAAATGACAAAATGATGAAACGATATGAATTCTATTTGTGTATGTTGCATCTTCTTGTAGATTTCTTTATGCAGCTTATATACGCATCATTGGATTACGGATTTAGCAATGAATTACAGTTAATCTAACCTCATTTTCAGCTCAACATTTTGGAATTAGATTTTGATGCAAAAGCTTCTACATATCGAACATGCCACCTTCTGGCTTTACCCTAAGACTGTCGTTGTCGAAACATCGTCCAGGACTCCGCAGACACATGGGTGGCAAGATTTGCTCAGTTCTGACAAGAGAGAGCTCATAATGGAGAGCGTTGACACAGTTTGCCCAACGTGTCTCAAATTGTCTACTTAGCTGTCCAGACAAAGAACTTCCGTTAATTATATTCCTATTTTCTTTTCACATTATTAATTACGGAAATACGTTGTTGAGCGTGCCTCAAATCGTGACAGGTGTAATATGGCGGTGTTGCGCGACGGTCCGTCCCCAGGGGGAAAGGATTGTAGAGGAAGAGGCGAGAGGGAGGGAAGTAACCCTAGGGTGGTTGTGGGCATTTCCGGGCTACGTTGTTGTAAAAGCTGTTCGATGGACAGGTCTGCCTTAAGTCGTAAGAAATCACCAGAGTTCTTCTTTTGTATTGCTTTGTCTGAAAGGAAATATTAACTGCTGTGTTAATTTTAATTTCCATAAACCGTTATTTATTAACCAGTAGCATATAAGAAGGGCTCAGACATTTTATTCTTCAGATTTTTTCAGATTTGTGTATATATATATATATATATATATATATATATATATATAATACATACATACATACATACATACATACATACATACACACATATACATACACACACACACCAAATGGGCCATGGCATACCACAGCTGTTTCTGCTTATGTGATGTCAAGGGATCACAATTATTTAGAGGAGAGATTATTTCAATTTCAAGGTGTTCAAAGATTTCCATGGAATCGCAAGAATCGATTAGTCGTCATAAACTTTATGAAAGTGGTCAGTAATAGATCTTCAGCGCTTCTTAGGAGACATAATGACAGCGGTCTTCCATTTACCCTTATATAATTAATTAAACAAATCTTATCGATCCATATATCAGTATTGTGTACTTAACTGTGCACTAATGATACAAGTTGTCTGTCTGGTTATGAATGAATATGAACTTAGACTCAGTGATACAATCGTTGCTGAAATGAGCAGTAAATTTAATGTTTAGTCACTTTTGACCATATTTTACTACTGAAATAAGACCTAAACAAATAGTATTAATACCTAGCTTCAAATTATATGAATAAGAGTATATTTATTTTTCTTCTAAGAATACATTTAATATAAGTATAAATTATTAAGATGTTCCTAATAATTTATATTTAGATGTACTATTTACAATGATTCAAGTCTTTGGAATTCATTTGTCCGTCAAAGTCCTGCGAATGACTTATAAATGAATGAATTCTTCTAAGAGATTGCTGTTCTTCTTTAAAAACGATAATAAACGATGATATAAAATTAATATTATCGGTGTGGGACATAATCCACATTTTCTCTTACTTTTTATATTATGTAAAATGATAATATATTTCAAATCATGAACTTCGAATGTTTCAGCTATTGTGCGCAAATGTCTTTATCATACCGATTCAAACCTCTCCAACGATGTCTGTTCACTTTTTGTGGGTAAAACCCACCGGAGCTCTGATCGACCGTTCTAGCGTCATAAATAGTGCAATAGTTAATAGAATGAAGGTACGTACAATATGATTTACTTCTGACTGATTTGCATCGTTGTATCTAAGTCGCTTTGATCTGACTCCAACTATTTCCGCTTAGTTGCGGTGATATTGAAATTAAATGCGAAGGGTCACTGGAAGGCCGGCGTTTGACGAATGCGACGTTTGAGAATTGAAGAGCCGTGGATCAATTGAATTCGTAACATTCATTCCAAAAATGATCATTGTTGCTTTTCATAACATGACTTCCCATATGGTCAAGTCGTACGCTTCTGCGGCCAGTCATGTAAATGATCTTGACTGTCCGGGTGACGCCGCGTTGAAGGCTGTGTTGCCGACTTCAGACCAGCCCTGAGGAAGACCACGAAAAGAAGGTCGAAACGTCGGCAACACTGCCGTGGACGCAGCGTCACCCGGACAGCGAAGATCATTTCCCTTATGGTCGTTGTACCGTACAACGTGCGCAGCGTCTGATATTTGCTGCAATATAGCTGCTGTGAATCATTGCACACGACCACCACAAAGAATTTAGGGAAACCGCAGAACATAAAATCTCTACCGCACTGGATCTGTTTTTTCGTACTTAATACTATCTTGTAGATGTTGGTTTTTATTGAAACGAATATTTTCTTACAATTTTTCGGTTCTCTAATAGTTAATACAAATATCAGAAGAGAGGAAAACCGTTGTAATTTTCAGGAGTAAATTTGGCGTTGAAGTGTCTTTGAGAATGTGCAAGTTTGAGCTCATTTACACTTAATAATAGTAGATAATTGAAAAACTTTCGTATGAGATTATTTGAAGATTCTTTGTTCACATACGCATGAAATTGTGAAATACATCTGTAATCCAAATATTCATGATGTGTAAGAATGGCATAATATGAGTAATTCTTGAAAAACACAAACCTTATTACCCAAATAGCGCTCATATAATGTGATTTAATGCACTCTGGTCTATCAACATCAACTGTTTGAATAATAAAAGTAAAAAAACAAAATGTTGGAGAAATCGTAAGCATTATTACAACTTGATAAGTTATTATTAAAACCATTATGAAAACTCATACTATTTCGAAACACTTTACACGACAATACTAAAAGACTTGGATTGAATATTTTATTGCATTAAGAACGTCTGTAGCTTTGATAATGAAGGTATAGGATAAGTTCCAAAGTTAAACTTTAGCTAATTTGATAATTCACAAGAATCTACTTTTAGCAAATTTATAATCGGCCGATGGTCTGGTTGAACTAAAATTGTAAAGAAATTTGAGCTCTCGTTGAGAAAGCTTTGAAATATCTTAGTGGTTTTTCGTAGAGAAATCCCCTCCCCCCGCCCGCTAAAAAGTACCACTTCATTTGTGTATGGACTCGAATTCGGTCAGACAAGTCGGGAGGCTCCTTTTTGGGGAAGATTAATGAGATGGTTCTCGCGCTAGTGCTGATGAAAGAATGGCGGGCAAACGGACGGCCTGCAATAAGAAAGACGTATTTAGAAGAAAGGCCAGAAAAACAACTTTTTCGGTATTAGAGACTCCCAAAATACGCATTTCCGTCTAAATTTTGACGTCAGTTCTTAGAACAGCGTAAACATCATTTAATAAATTATTAGTTACGAAGTCGGTGTTGTACACCAACTATTGCGATCGGAAATCATATTCCGTACGTATTGTTCAAGCTAACAAAGGTAAATGTATTATAAGCATATACCACATAAGTTGACTGGTCTTCGGTGTGAAGGATTGTCTTTTCTATAAGAAGTATTAAATGTCAGAGACTACAAACTACGCATACAAGCAGGCTAATTTCTACACATTCGCAATCTTTCTATGGCTATTGAGTCTGTATTGACTCAAGTGCACAGTATTAGCATTTATCACATAAATTTGGCATTTTTTTAAAATCAACGCTTTGTGCGAGAATTTTGCTGTTGATTTATTAATTTGCAAAATGAATATTCGTAGTTTTAATAAAACACATATTTTGGGTAAAACATATTTACATAAATGTTATGACAACAAAATGAGAAAATTTTAAACGTCTACCAAGCGGCCTTTGGACACGGACTAACTAGCTTGTGACTGGTGTACCCTGAGGAGAATACTTATAATTTTAGATGAAGTATATAATGCTGTAAGAGCTAAAGCTGGTTAATGAATGTGTTTAAGCACTGTGAATCGTCTGTCGTCCGGAAATTGTATGTTACAAATGACTGTTGCATACATGTCCTGTATTACTTTACTAATTTCCAATGCGCACTGAAATTGAAAGAAAATACATAGCCTCCTGCCTTTTAAGAGGCATCTATGATATATGTTAGCCAGAAACTTGAGAAAGTCCAAAAAAGAACAGTTTTCATTTTGACTTGAAAATGCAAATATTGAATTGCTTTCCCATCTATTCCCGTACTGCTCTTACTGGCTGGATGTCCGTAGGCCGCACGTCGTTGCCTGCAAGCTGACGTCATGCGACAGCAAGGCTCCAAGTAAGACGCCACCCGCCATTAATTATTTGCTATTCACGTGTTGCGTTATAAAAAAATCTTTTTTCAGTGTTCTGGAAATGTAAAGCGCTGTTGAACTGTGTATACATGTATCTTAGTATAAATAGTTAGAAGAATAGAAAGAAGTTCTAAGGTAGGGCTGAAATGATTTTTCCCGATGGTGTAGTGGGAAATTGAATGGAATGGAATTATATGTATTTCTATAAGAGATATTTGTCATTTGTACGCAACCTCGGTACACTGATATTTGGGCATAAACATGAAATATTGACTTCATGAGAACGTGACGCGCCGAACGTTTACTAGTAACGAGTTGCCTAAAAATCATGAGCAAATGACAAACACTCATAAATGAAGACTCTTGATAAGCATATGTCGTACTCTATTCTTACGTTTGAGGTTTAACCAGCGATTTGATTTGATTGATTTGGTCAAAAACAGTAGAAACTGAGTATGACGAATAGGGGAAGAAGATTATCTGCGCACGTTCTCTTGAGCACCATAATTCCATCCCAACATTTGGGCTACAAATAGTTGAAAGATGAATGAAAGTTAAAATATTAATGATAATAATAATAATAATAATAATAATAATAATAATAATAATAATAATAATAATAATAATAATAATAATACAATTTAAAAAGTGCGAGATTAACAACTTTTGAAAAAACTAGGCATTGTCATTCCTGCGTTTTAGAAAACCTAATTGCAACGGTAAATGAATGTCAGATTTGATGTTTCTGCGTTGCTAACAATGTAGTAACTCATCTTCAGATCTACTCCTATCTCTACAAGTGAAAGGGGAGGACAACAAGTGCGCATAGTGAAGCTACATTGAAGTAGTTGTTTAGCATATTCAAATGTAATAGATGCTTCCTAGTATTGCGATACCTTTTAAGTATAATTCACAATCACAGAATACTAGAATACTTATAAAGCCAAAACCTGAACAATAACAGTGACCATTTTACTTCACATACATTTAGAATCAGAGTTTTTCATAAAAATATTCTAAATCCGGAGGTATCATACCTTTTTATTGATCTTGAGATTGTCTTCGTATGGACTTAAATATAGTAAACTAATTAAATAATTTATATTGATTCTCGCTCTGTAATAACGAGTATTTGAAATTGTTTTTACTTCATATTGATAATTGATTATTGTATTCAATTTTCATGTTGAATGTCTCTTGTAATTTTAAGTGTAAACAAATGGTGAAATATAAATGTGCATTACGGATTTATGTTGGTTGAAGCGTATTTTCGGAAATTTATTGAACTGACCTACGGCAGTCACGTCAACAAAAAAGCAAGAAACATTCCATTTTCATTACTTACTTGTTTCTCTTTATGTGGTTCTTTCATTTCTGTATTGTTGAAATTTTCGGTTTCCATATTTTATTATAATCGGAGTTTATTACTTGAATTGTAACACGAGTGTGAAATCATTGTTTTCGTGGACGAGCAGCTCAATGCAAATGTGACGTTTGGAAGAAAATAATGTTGTACCTACTTATTTTTGTGTCTCTTATCTTCCAAAGTATTTTATTTTCAGTACCTTCGTAGATTTTCTAAATGACGTACTCATTGTAATTTAGCAAAAGAGGTGGACATATGGTTTGCTCTTAATTGTTATTTTATATTATGTAAATTCCAACCCTGAGCTTGTTTTAACAGGGAGACTTTCGCTTTAATGAAATCCTGCATACCCAATTAATATTGTAAATAATAATAATAATAATAATAATAATAATAATAATATCGACAAGATTCCCCCCTTTGAAGTTTCCCTTGCTGATATCAAAACAGCAGTACAGAGAACACAGAATTGGAAGTCACCAGGTCCAGATGGTATCCAAAATGTATGCTGAAAGTATTTCACTGCCACGCACCCATGCCTGACTCGGTTGTTCAATGAAGTTTTGCTAGATCCAACTATATTTCCCAAAGTACCTGTTGACAGGCAGAACGTATATGGTGCCCAAAGCTGGTGATAGATCCCAGCCAAAAAAATATCGACCGATCACTTGCCTGCCAACACAATATAAAATTATGACTTCCATAATCTCTTTAAGAATGTACTGTCATTTAGTCGACCAGCACATTTTGCCTCCTGAACAGAATGGGTGTCGCAAGGGAAGTATGGGATGCAAGGAATTATTATTGATTGATAGTGTAATTACGCAGCAAGTACGGAAGAAGCAGCGCAATTTTTCTGTAGGCTGGATAGATTACAAAAAAAGCCTTTGATTCGGTACTTAAAGAGTACTCGAATTGTATAAAATCGATCGAAGACTGATTGTTTTCTTGAAGAACTGCATGTCAGAATGGAAAACTCATTTGCAGATTAAGATGGGAACCTGCTGTTACATGACGGAAGATATTGCAATTCGTCGTGGAATCTTTCAAGGGGACAGCCTAAGCATAGGCTCACCCCTTAGTGCAGAATGCTCAGACAATTAGGATATGGGTACTTATTGAAGAAACACCCTGATGTTCTTATCTCGCACCAGCTCTACATGGATAATCTCAAACTATATGCTTCTAATAGAGATCACTGACAAAACGAGCTCGAATTTGTCAAGAGTTTCAGCGATGCAGTTTGCTTCGAGTTTGGGACTGAAAAATGCGGTGAGACGGAAGCATTTCTTTTCTCCATTCAAGACCAAGTAGTCAAAACCAGAGCTTATAAAAAATTCATCATGGGTCAACAAATTGATAGCCGATGCCGCCTATGTAAATCCACTAACGAGTCAATCCAGCGTATTTGCTGTGGATGCCCCGCATTCGCACAGAGTACCTTAAGTTACACAACTGCGTCGCCAAAGTAATTCACCAAGCCCTTGCCAAAAGATGCGACCTTGTAGAGAGTGAACAACCATATTATAACTGCAAACCTGAGCAAGTAATCAGCAATGATCGAGCTCGAATTCTGTGGGATAGTGTAATCTTCACAGTGTAAGCAAATAGACCAGATATTGTTCTGTTTGATAAAATATGTAAAACATCATGAATCATTGATGTTCCGGTTCCTACAGATGACCCGCTTGTAACAACTGTTGCTGAGAAAAAGAGGAAATACCAACCCCTGGGTGTTGAATTGAAGGACATGTATGGATTGCGCGCAGTGGAAGTGCCTCCATTAGTGGTCTCAGCGAATGGATTGGTCACCAAAAAATGGAAAGAGATCGCGAAGAAGTTAGAATTGACTGAAAAGCATATACGGACAATTTAAAAAGCCGCATTATTGGGAACAGCAAATATAATCCGTAAATTCTTAAGTCTGACTTGACCGATATAAAAAACAAAATATATTCTTGTTCCACTTTACCTGCAAACCATTTTTGCCTTGGGTGATTTTGAGAACCCCGGCATCAGTGTATATCTACAGAAAATAGGAAATAATAATAATAATGATAATAATAATAAATCACGGTAATATGCGATTATTGTTCAGAGACAACTGTGGTAACATTGCCATAAATAAATAACGAAATTGCTGGAAATCGTTGCGAACGTTGCTTCAAAAAGGCCGGTTTGAATATTGAAGTGGCATAAGGGAAAACGCGAATATTGTTTTTGTTCTTAGATCTTGCTTATCGCCAGAATTGAGAATAGACGCCGTCATGAGCAGACAATGGGTTGTCGAAAGGGACTGGAGACCCCACTCAAAAGTATGATACAACTCCTCGTGCAAACTTAAGTCTGTCGGTATCAATGAAAGAAATTCAAAAATTACGAATGGTATCATCTCGCTTTCTCGTAGCGCTCTTTTTATTAACACATCCTGACTGGAGTCGAATTTAATCACTTCTTTCTGATATTGAGCAGTCTTCCACTATATTTCCAGCTTAATCGAGATCGGTTATATTGAAAACAAATGTGAAAGCGCGACAGCAAAAGATCTACAATTGAATGTATTTATTTGCATAAAATATCCAAGTCGGAAGAATCAACATGGTTGGAAATTGGCTTGTAAAGTTGAATCACTTCTTAAAACTTTGAGCAGTAGGTCGAAAATAAGATATGTGTGTGATATTGCTGTAGAAAAGTTTTATATATTTACATTGAAAATACAAATCCCCAAAATAATGTTTCTTGCTGTTTTTATCATAGCAAGAAATAGTTGCAGTAAATAAAGATGAAAATATATTAAGGGAGCATGCAGTAAAATAAATGTTACTACGTAATTTGATGATAATATGCAGGGATAAATCAATTCAAATCGAGGCATAGTTACAAGGGTTTGTCAGAATTAATTGTGAATTTATTGGTCCTACAATAATATTTTTTCTAGATTGAGTGAATGTGATAATGAATAAAACTTCATAGCAGCTGCGGACGTAATCAACCACCAGAAAATTATGTGGTTATGAAGCTATTTCCAGAAAGTGTTTTTGCTTCGGTAGTATAGAATGTAGTTCATCAGTCTGGGTATTGAGATGGAAGCTGTTAATATATCAAATGAATGATATCTTTTATTGAAAATGGGTTGTATTTTCATGAACGGTTATATCGGAATTACTATGTTGTGACTAAAAAATGTAATACAATTACATAAAGTGAAAGTAAGAAAATTGTTAGTCTTATATGGCCGAGAAAGATAGAGCATTCTATTTCTTGCGCGTTGCATCCTGGAACGTCTCGTGTTTTGCAGGGGGCATATGCAAATTGTGCACAAGTGTGTTGTCCGTCTAGTAGTCCGTTTTCTGTTACGTCCCATTTGAAATGCTTGTGAAAATATTCAAATTCAAAAGTTCTGCATTTGTGCATTTATATCTGACACCATGCAAATTCGAACTTGAAGTGAAATAATGCTACAAATCAACTGAATGCAAAGTCTGATGAAAACTTTACAGTTTTGATATTGGCAACAGAGTGAAAACAATGGGTTATGCAGTTTATAGTAAATCAAGGAGCAAGTACTTTCATAGGGGAAAGAAAGTGCAGTTTGTGCTTAGATGAAACGGATGCACAACCCTCACCTGTCAACCGCCCTTTAGCATCGTTACCCATGCAGCCCATCAATGTGCGACGTCATGCTCGTATGGACGTGTAACGATGCGAAGCACAAGCCATACGACTGACCGGGCGTCCATATGCGTCAACATTGCGAGAACTCTGTATTCCACGTTCGTTTTAATTCCGCAGCGATATACAGAATGGTCCGGAGGCTTACATACAAGATACGATAAAAAAGTAGTAGGGCCGATGTTCTGTTGGCTAGACAAACCGCCAGAGGGGAGTGCGACTGGCTGGTCGTGGTAGTGGAGACCCTTCGGAAGGGAACGCGATCTTCCGCAGTTCCTTGCGTGTCTTCGAGAGTGAGTATACTTTCCCGTGAACCACTGCTTTTATTTATTTTTTTTTTACGTCAAAAAACAGTTAAAATTGCTTGGAATTGTTGTACATAATTCTACGGACTAAAGTAACGTGTTATGAGAAAACTGTACATTGAAGAACATTAAAGAGTGTTTTCGCTTAGCGTGACAAAAGATTTGGAGAAAACTATGAAGAGCATGTGTGTCTTTGTATTAAATTATCTGTTTCTCAATGATCTGTTTGATGATAACAATGTTATCAGAGCACGACCTAACCGTTCTAAGTAGATTTTGTCTAATAACATGTTCTCGGCAATATTGCGTTCTCCATTTATGAGTGGTTTTGAATATATTTTGTAAGCGACATTCAATGAGCGTATCTCTATAATTGTTACAGGGCGAGCCGTCCCCTTTCGTAAAGATAGAGCATATTACTGCACTTGTCACTCACTAGGTATAAGTTTACTCTTCCAATGTAAATTGAGAATGTGTGATAGGCATTTCTTTAAATTTTCTGAGGCATATTCGATCACATCCACATTAATACCATTGCTTCCACTAGCTTTTATATTTTTAATTTTCTTAAGACATATTCCAGTTTCTCAAGTTCTATTTAATCTATTTTACTGACTGTTTCCATGGGTTCTGACTATAAACCTCTGTAGTTTGGAGGAATTGGCCATGTTGTTAACTTGAATATTTGCTACACCTTTCACTTCTCTATTTAAATGTCAAGAGCCTCTTTTTTAAGCAATGTGCCTAGATCTGGAAAAATATAGTAAACCATTCACCAGCTAGGGCTACTAACCCGTATGCAGGTTTAACCAGTAGTAGATCTCATCCTTTCGTATTTTTTAATTTGTTGCGTCTACATCTTGACGCAACGCGTCTCCAGGCCCCTTAATGTGCTTTCACTTTTTTAAGAATTGTCAAGTCTCGACTCGTCGCAGTCAGTCAGTGCCTTTTTCCCTTCGGCCGGGGCTCGACGCCGTTAGATCCCGGGGTTCCTGGCCGGTCACCCAACCACGAACCCGCGAGTCTCGAATGTGCTTAACCTTCGTGATTTCACGGAGCGTAGTAAACGCATTCGGCTAGCATCGCCGGCTTCCCCCCCCCCTAAATCATAAACTACAATCCGACATTTACATTAGTAGTAAAGATGCTGGCTCTTTCTAAAGCCTTCCTAGCAGCAGTTACTAAATCTGAAAACTTTTCATCCTCATCTTTATCCATTCCGAGTCTAGTGCTCCTCTCCCAGTTCTAGAGCTCTTGTGGTGCTTATTTGTATGGCATGATGCTGGGCTAACACATTTTTTGCTATTGTGGGTTGAGGCTCAGCCACTCTTGCGTATGTGCTTTCTCTTTGTTTCCTGTCATACCATGCAACCCAAGCAAGGTTTTTGTAATGTGGATATGCACCCGAGATCAAGTATTCTGGCATAAGGAAACCTTTCCCCAGCCTCTTGTTGTAATATTTCAAATTGCCTTTCATAATGAACAACTTCCCTGTAGACTTGTTCCAATAATAATATTGCTGTTATGTTGTTTTGGAGATAATGGTATGTTGTCATTAAAGTTGTCATGCCTGAATATTGTGCTACTAAATCCATTGCCTCTGTTACTGCCTTTATAAAAGAGTTTACATTGGGTGAATGTTTACATGCAGTAATATAATCAAGAATAATTCCCAATAGATCCCTATTTGAACGGATGAAGTCTGAGTCACTTGCTCGTGCTGAAGGTAGACTTCATTTATCTTCGGCGGTTTCCTTTACTTAAGGAGAGAAAAACAGATTTCTATCCTTGTCGGTGCCACCAACGCAGGCGAAAATGAAAAAGGGAAAGGAGAAAACAATTAAGATATGAGAGAAGAAGAAAATAATAGTAACGGAAAGGGAAGATACGGAGTTCAATGGCAGTCTAGCTCTCGTAACATAATAGCATCGAGGTTAAAAACACAATGGGAAGTGATGTCTAATAGGAAAGATAACATAAGAATAGCGTAAGTAAGGGGAAATAATGATAATCTAGCTTGGTGATCCATTAGCGTTATCCATGGGACTCCGTGAGAAGGCAGACCACCAAAGACTGTTATCCTATCTAAAAACCTGAAAACGAGAAATGCTTCTCCCGCAAGAAACAGAAGAATGAAAATATGAAGACAATCTTTGAAAAATTGTCATTACCTGTAAATTTTGTTTTGAGAATGTGGGTAGTTTTGCATTATGTCGTGTCAAACATAGGCAATTTATAGTTTTTAAACAATTTTTCTTACAAAACTGCACTTTTTTAAATTTTGGCCGCAGATGAATTAAAAGACGCTTAAGAAAATAGTGCAGGTATCGTGTTTATTAAAATCCCTGATTTTTCTAAAATTGATAAAATTCAATTTTTGGGCGTTTTGCTACAACTACAATTTTGAAGAATTTTGTTTCTTAATGAAATGCGTTAATACAAAACAGATCAATTAAGGTCATGTTAAATTTTTCAAAAATTTGACATTTTTTCGTAAATTGGAACCGCATTAGAAATGGTAAATTCGTATTTCCCGCGCTTCGTTTGAGGGGTCAGACCGTAAAAGTATTTTCAAAGGCCCTTTAGGCAGTTGAATATTTTGAAAATCCCTTTTCATTGTTTAGATAATTTTTAATTTAATATTACAATTATTAGAACATTAGGTTCCACAATTTATATCTACATGAAGTTGCAATATAAATGCGTATTTTATAAGCATTAGAAAATTGCGAGGAAGAACGTAATTTCTTACAAAAATTTGCACGAAGAGCAAAGTAGTATTGAGGTGATTAATTTGGAATATCTATTGTTTTGAGTGCTTCGTTCAGGGCCTTGAGACCATTCTAATTTCTAAGATTTACAAGATATATAAGATTTATCTTGATGGATATGTGTAGGGTGTTCGCGACTTTTTTGTTACATGAAATCTATTCTAAACAATCAGGTCTTTAAAGAAGGTATTACCTTTTTAATTCAAAGGTATTTATTTATTTTTAAATACGACTAGTTTGGTGTTATTTTACATATTCTTATATCCCGTGCTCTGTTTGCTAGCCTTCAGGGAGTATCAACTTCAAAAGCGACAATGGCATTCCGCTCGGTGAGATGACAGTTGTAGTACTGTGAATTCCGTCTCATGATTGCGTCATGATTTAGCTGTATGAAACGGCTTTAATTGTCAAATTTGTGTATTTTTTATGTAATCAAAAAGCAGTAAACACTGTATGTGACATGAACGGAAGATCATTTGCGCCAGCATCAATATTTAAAAGATGAAGAAACATTCAAAAATAAAAAAAAATCCAAAAAGCGCGAGATGAACAATACTTGAATAACTAGATCTTTTTGTTTCCGAGTTATAAGAAACTTATTTTCATCGGTAAACGAACGGCAGATTTGATAGATTTGATTTTTCTTCGTTGCTAACAAAATTGTAATACATCACTAGCTCTACTCTACCACTACAAGCAAAGGAAGAGCTCAACAAAACGTGTGCATATTGAAGCTACATTTATGTTTGGAAGCAAAACAAGGGGCCATCTCAGCATTTTG
The DNA here is from genome assembly GCA_964035755.1 of Teleogryllus oceanicus. NCBI lineage: Eukaryota > Metazoa > Arthropoda > Insecta > Orthoptera > Gryllidae > Teleogryllus > Teleogryllus oceanicus. Next base: position 66,969,221 of record CAXIVR010000008.1, on the reverse strand, counting down.
CCCGGTGGATGTGGGAAACTGAACAAATCTCCGATCGGGATGGGGGTCAGATCCGGAAGCTGAAGTACATTACTTGTTTCAAACATATTAAGTATTAAAAAAATATATACAATACAAATGTAAACTAATGCATTTCATATCATTTTGTTAAAATAAACATATTTTTTCTTTTCGATATAGTATTATATCCTCTAATAGTATAGAAGCATGCTGTAGGAAAGATTTTACGTTTACCTTAATTTGTGTACCAATGTGTTTTAATGTCATTTGGCAATGCGGTCTAAAGTAACGAACATGTTTGTGGATTTCATATAGTAAGCGGTTTTTTCCTTTTATTTATTTTACGTCAATAAACAGTTAAAAATGCGTATGACGTGCTATGGAGAGAAGTGAATTCTGTGCACATTTTCAAAATTCTGTGATCCCTACACTAAGTCATATAGTACTTGAATTTTAAATGATGAAAAAAAAACAAACGCTCCTGTGTAATAAAATCTATTTTCAAAGATAAATAAGCAATAAATGTTGAGCTCTTATCCATGATGTCCTTCGTCAAGGAATAAACTTCCTGCCGCAATAACATAGAAACGATAATTTTAATAATTATACTTCCTACTGAACTATAGAATACGTGCACAGATAATGAAGTTACATTTATGTCCTGAAGCAAAACAAGGGGCCATATCAGCATTTGCTCAATGGATCAGGGAAACTGGACAAAAAACCTGATCGAGATGAGGGTCATTGACCCAGAAGCTGCGATACAATACTTGTTACGTATTGTTTAGAATTATACAGTCACTGTTAAATAATACATTAAATATCACTGTTAAAATTAATGTTACTTTCCTTGTGGTGCTCAGTATAGTCTCTAATTGTATAGAAACAGTTATGCAGCAGAAACGATTTCACATGGGATTTAAACTTTTCTATCGAATTTAATCGTTTTATGTCTCTGGAAAAGTGTAGAATAATGTAATTATTTATGTGAATTTTTTGTAATGAGCTGTTGATACTGTCACCTGATGAATATGATTTCTACATCGTGTGTTATAGTAATAGACATTGGCATTTTCTGAAAATATATTCCCTCCCTTTAAGCAAGTCATTTTTGACAAGAAACACTGATTCGTAAATCAACCGACAAGGTAATGGTAAAATTCCTACATTAATGAAGAGAGGCTTGCATGTTAAGGGGTGACGTCACGATCAGCTTGGAACGGAATCACGAGCAGCGCTACAGGAGTAAGTATTATTTCATACTTGGAAAATCCATCACTGAAACCTTCGACATGATCAAGCAGGCCGAAGATGCTGCTAAGAGGTGCTCAAGAGTGTTTGAGAGGAAAAAGTTGTTCTGGGAGGGGAGGGAACTCCAGGATGACCAACGCGCCAGTCGTCCGACAATATTAAGGATCGACTAAAATGTGTCAAAAGTGAAACAACTGCTAGACTTTGATTGTTGGGTTTCAATTCATCTGATTAGTGAGGAGTTAAGTCTTTGTCAGGGCACCATTCAAACCATTACAGCAGATTTGGTAATCAGGAAAATTTACGAGAAGTTTGTGCCAAGAAATTTTGACTAATGAAGAAAAAGCGAATGGAGTAAAAATTTCAACAAAAATTCTGAACTGTGTTAGAGAAAAAGATACTTTTCTCGTTATCTTGGTTTTTGGAAAACAAATGGTATTTCCAATTCGATCTAGAGACGATTCCCAAAAGTTCGGGATGGCACACTTTCTCGCGACTCCTCCGAAGATGGCCCGGACGAACAAATCCAGGGTGTAACAATGCTTCTGGTCTTTTTTGATCATCCTGATGTCATCCACATTGACTTTATACCCCGTGAGCAAACTGTGCAAGCACAGGTTTACGAGGAAGTGGTCGTTCGGTTGCAAAAACCCACACACAACAACCACATATCACTCGTTCGTGGATGCTCCACCTCGACACTATGCCGTGTCACACCGCGCTATTGGTGTAGGAGCTGCCATCTCAATATGGCATTGCCACCCTGCTTCAACCCCCTTACACCCTAGACGTGACTTCGGCTGACTACTTCCCTCGCCTGAAACGGGCTATGTTGGGTCAACTTTTCGACTCCATCGAAGAGGTCCTAGCGGCTGCTACAAGGATTCTCAACAACATTCCGGTCAGTGATCTCCAGGAGGCGTTTCGGCTTGGCAGTCGCGTTATATCCAGTTGGTCGAAGCCCAAGGGTCCTACATGGGAGATTATTAAGGATTTGTACCTATATTAAGCAATTTTAATTAAATTAATCGTACTACATTTTTATCGCACCTTGTTCATCGTTTTGTGCTATAGACTTCGTCTACTGGTCTTGAGGTTTTCGGATGAGTACCAATTTTCTGTCTTCCTCTCTATCCTGTATGTGTGTACTGTTAGTCATTCGCACGTTATTCAAATTACACATTCGGCTAATTCTCCGATGTTGAATGCATTATTGACGGCGGTTGTGATGTTTATTTTTATTTGATATTTACTTTTTAAATTCAAAATACGCATTTGAAGAATATAGTTTTCAAGAAATTGCAATCTGTGGAAAGGTTGGACGCTTTAGAATATTTCTTTTGATCTTCAGGCAATTTCCCTGCTATTACACAATTTATTCAGCTAAGCATTAAAAATAGAGCTGTCTGGATAAGAGAAGGACCCAATTTCGGACCCCAGTGTGATCAAATTTTCGTAGGAATTGATTTTCAGCAAAAACAATTGGTTCTGGTTCTATTATAAGAGTGAAAAAATAGAAATTTAGAGACCTGCAAAACCTACTCCGATGGTTCAACTTTTTATCCAAAGCCTAAAATTTTGAAAAAATTAAGATGAGTTTTATAGTAAAAATAAGTGGTTATGTGTGTGCGCTTAGAAGGCAGTTTTTTTTTATTTTGTTACAAGTGATAATACGTGAGTGAAGACTGGGTTTAAAAGTAACAAATCTTGCAGACGTTTAGCGATTTAAACCTCGAAGAAGAAACTTGAAGCGTCACAAATATGTATATTTTTGGAATTATAATTTGTTGCTCTCAGAATGACGCACCATTATTAAATAGTGACTTAATTTTACTTTTTCTGTAATCGATAGAGCGAATAACCGCTGATGGAAAGCACAGATAGTTCCTGAGTCGCACGAAGATGATTTACATAGCGTTCTCGCATTCATTTGAACGTATTCAGATATGCTGACAGCTTTTTCCCCCTCTGAACCGACGTCCACAATTTGAGACAAAACGTCGCCATTGAATCGGCCATATCAACGCCCGCGCGCAAATTCGTTTGGGAAGTGTCAGGACCAGGTGTTCCCCCTTCTTTCCCGAGAATCGCACCGTCCCCCCCCGCACCCGGCAAATCAGTTGCGGCGGCGACCGGAGGATTGTGCGACAGTAATTAACGTAGTCCGAGCAGAGACGTAGCGCCCCCCCGCCCCCGGGGGTGTCTTCCGGTGGGCGCGCGCGCCGCAAAGCGCGCTTTTGTCTGCGCGGGATTGGACTCCGTCGCACCGCTGAGTCGGCCGACCCGCCCCCGAGGTCTTCGCGCTCCAACCCGACGACCCCGCGCCATTCACGGAGACCGCGTTTCTTCGCGCTTCGGTGCATTGAAGGCCGCCGGCTCTCCCCCCTCCCCCCGTCGGGGCTGGTCTCTCTCTCTCGCACGGTCGCCCACGGCCGCTCGTTGTTCTCTCGAAGCGCATTGGTGATGGCCATAGAAAACGATGGCGTGTAAATATTACGAAGAATACCGAGCTTATTTGTCCCACTGGAGCTTCTTCTGTCGTTTGTTGACAACTCTGGAAGTTATTCTTATATTCTCTGAAAGTGGAAAGATTTTTTTTCTTTTACTTCGTTTTTGTAGTCCATTGAGTTTGTTTGGCGGGCCATTATTAATCAGTTCTTAATACAAGTGCACCTTCTACATTGTTCTACAGTTTACAAGTACATATGCCGCTGCCGAGTAAAATCGTGACACGTGCTCTCTCGCATGTTGCCAGTTCATCGTAAATCATAATTTTCGTTAATGTAGGATAATTAATTTTCACCAAAATGATTTATATTTAGGTGCAAAGTAAAATATGTTATTCCATGCTTCTTTGACAGTAGCAATTTACTGCAGCATTAAAAAACAAGTAAAAAATACGCGCTTTTAGGTAGATAAATGTGTTTTGAATAAGGAATTCATTCTTTGTTTCGTTTTCATTTATCGCAATCTTCTCGGAACAAGTTCACAACCTAATTCTTGACAGTGATGAAAGTGGCAATGTGAATCGCTACAGCAAAACGTTGCTACCTAATTCATTTTGATATTCGTAGTGGTTTCTATTTCTGTCTGTAGTGCCAGTACTTAATATTCAGAAATTTCTCGTCTGCAAGGTGTTTCTCCCTGTCGATACTGATGAATATCTTCCATTATCAACTGGAAAAGTTTTAAATCTCGCAAAGTATGCCCTAAATGATGATGAATCTCCCAATGCATGATGGTGATGTTGCTTAACACTCGTACGTTTCTCGGTCACCAAATGTAGGCAAAGGGAAAGACATAACGCCGTTCTGCTTTTCTTGGCAGATGATCACGAAGGTAGTTCTTCCCTTGTCTTCCACTGGATGGTCGATGATGAAGTTTTCTTTCTTTGTTTCCGAATTACTTTGGTCATTTAACAATTACAATGATTACAATTACTTTGGTTATTTAAAACGAAAACCCGCAATTTTAAACAACTGAATATACACTGACATATTGTCAGAGTTCCTACGTTCTCCAAAGACATATTTCTTGGAGGTAAAATATTTGTAGCCTTTAAAATGTTTTTTTTAATAAATACATTTATAATGCCTTATATTCAGAATAATGAAATTTTGTACGTTATCCCAATTGTTTAAGACTTCCATATACTAATCTCCAGTTTTTGAACTACTTTATGAGCTGGGAACGTTTTATTTTATGTATGTACATCTCCTAACCAGTCACTAACTCGCCCCCTGTGTTTGATGCCTTCACACGGTCATAAATTGAGGTAATGGGAGAGAAACGTCTCCTTTTGGGATTAGTCACATCTACTGGGAGCAGCTCCTTGAGAATTCTACGGCGGTGCCTTCTCCAAAAGAATCAAACGTCGCAAAAGTTTTAGAATCGAATATTTTTCCATCTGTGCCATTTTTGTTTACGCCACCAGGGCATCTTTTAGGACAAACATAACGTATGAGTTCGTATCAGAAAACGATTCGTTTCTAGAATAAGCCGCTCAAGGGCATCTTCACTTGCTTAATCTTCAATGCTGGCCGTTGCATGCTAGGTAATGTATAATCAAGTTAATAAGAGCGATCCTCACGTAAAATATTGTTTTTTTTTATGAAAATATTTTTAAATTGTGATATGATTGTGATTAAATTGGATATGCATGTGTGCGATTTACACGCAGTCATGGGTCAACAGCAAAATATTTTTTGGCAAAAAGGAATCAAAAGTCTTATTTTTTCTGCATATTTGAAGCATGCATGAAGAAATTCCCTAAGACATCAGTCATCCTAAGTCAGCCGTTCCAAATTGTAACTGGTAACTTGTTGCGGAAGCCACTCTCATGGCTTATTCATCTATTTGCACAAGTGCCAGACCCACGGTTACGTTATCCAGGAGTAATTTTGGAATCCAGAAGTTCACTGAGTGTTCCATTTGTGCTTATATTAACCTCCGGAGTACTCCGAAGAACAAGCCCATCCTTTTAAAACTCTAAAACCATATAGAAACTTGCATTAACTGTTTGAATTTGTTTCTATAATATATTTCCCAGACTTTGCCAGGAGGCAGTAAAAGGCCAATAAAAAACTTTCTCAAGAGTATAGATGTATAAGATTAAAAATCTTAATTGCTATGGATGACCAATAAATAAAAATAAATGTAATACTTGAAAGAAAAAGAACGTCACCATACCTACAAGGACCGATGGCGGTCAAATGAACGCAAGTGCGTTAATAATCATTTAATCTTATGATTTTAAATTCATTCGAACTACAAACACAACTTGTATATGTATATACATACATCACATGTATAATGTATATGTATAATATATATGTGGTGAATTGTTTAACACAGTGAAAATGAAACAGATCCGAGCTGTTAAGTAACAATAATCGATTCATTTAAGTTTGTTCTCACTTTGCACGAACTTTGGATCTACTGTGACATGAGCCACGTGCTAATTGAATACTGTGCACACTACTAACTCCACTTTCTTTTCTACCGGGAAGGATTTCTCCCCGGGTGGTGACCTAGGCGCTAGTCTATCCGCGCCATCCGCGGGCGTACGAGCGCGCCTTTGGACTGGAACACCTCACTGGAGCGCCTCCCCATTGAAGCCTGGGTAGGGCCTCTGTGCCATCTGAGAGTTACTAGCTGCCTAGTCTATCATCAGAGTCTGGTTAAGCCCCAATCACATTGCACCGGAATGAACCTCTACTCTATAACCCATGAGTTTCGGACTTTGCTCCGACGAAGCCAAGTGCCCAACGTGGGGTCGCCCAGACCGTAGTCCCACCGAGTGGCTCGGGGTTCACAACCCGTCTCCACACTGCCTCCACTTTGGATCTATCGACGTGAGTATCGCCGGAATCTAGGCAATCTGACAAGGAGATCCATACTTCCATCTGACTTCTATATGTGATTTGTGAACAAGTCCTGCACCCAAACCGGCCCAAAGCTCGGCGGGTAGAGGACAAACACGTGGGCTACCGGAAACGCAGAGCTCACCACCGCCATCTCACTGCACCCACCTTGGCACTAGCAACATGAGTACCACCCGAAAACTCGACCGGGAGGACGTTTCCACCTTCACCAAGAGCCTCAGGTCTTGCAACCATCTGCCCCCTCCCCACCCGCGAGAAATTTAGTGCATTTAGAAGAAAATGTTCTTTGTTTTACTTCCATTCTACATTTGGGTTCGGCATTCTTTACAACTAGCAAGCTGGGAAATTTCAACCTAGCTATTTTGTTTACAGAAAGTTCTATCTTGCTGCTTTTATATGGCTCTACCAACTCATTCGTAGCTCTTTACGAATGTCCTTCGAGAAATTCTGGAACTAGTGTGGTCAATGGTGTGAGTATTTATCATACCCTGATCCAGCATTTCATAAAGGAAGTGTGAGCGTCTTCTCCTGCTCAAGGCGCGCACACTGTTTTTTCTACGCATCTAGTCGACATCAACGTCGTATTTAGTTTTATTATAAAATGAGATAGATTCTGGAGTCTCTTTCTTTTTTGTTTCAATAGAACGTTCTATGCTTAGAACTGAGAATCAGCACACTTTTTTTTCATATTTCTTTAATAAGAAGTGAGAGCATCGTCATCATCACCCTGTAGATCATTGTGCTGTATTTTGTTTACAAATGGGGCCAGCTCTCTTCTGACTTTGTTGAGAGAACTTACAATACTGGTGCCCCGCTTCTTCAGTCTGCGCTAGAATATAGGGGAAAATATGTTCGTCGTAACATTCCTCACATACTTTAGAAAGGATTCCAGAAGGTGCATAGTGACTTGCTGAGTGGTGTCCCTTCTAGCCTAGCTTCATCCTTTCCAATAGGGGAAACCGTTGATAACAAACCTAGACTCTGCATCTACAGCAAGCCAAACATTGATTTCGAATATTTCTGGTTTGTTGCTCATGTATCGGGTAAATGAGCATCTACTCTTTAAGGGGAGTTATTGCTGATCTACAGTAACATAACCCGATTATAAAAACATGCAATGCAGTTGTCAATAAATTTATACCAAATTTCTGAACCTAAACAGAACGTATCATTTTGTTTATAAAATATTAGTAATTTCATTATTTCTTCAAACCTATTCCTAGACACTGCGGCTGCAAAACTTGGATCCCAATCCTTTCTCCAGAGATTTTTATAATAGCGACTTCTTTCTCCACGTTCTCGTCAATAATACAGAATTGCGATAAACACATCAAGTTATTCGAGTAAGAGGGTCCACAAATCCTAGAACTTGATCTCATCTCCAACACAGTACAAATTTTGATTTGTCGCAAATAAAGCTAACTGAAAAATATTTCATGCGCTATCAGAACATTCATTAGCAACACTGCGTTTTATATATCCTGAAAACCTGGTGACCATTTTGAATGTCGCGACCACTTCGTTTTCCCGGAGACCATTCTGAACGCCGAGTCTCTCAACAATGGTACGTGGAAAGCAATTCAAGCTCAATTTTGTTTCACCTGAGGTCTTCGCCCGACATGACAAGCTCCCTCAGGGTAGACAGATTGAGATGAACAACCAGCAAAAGTTTCTTCCTCGTGACAACTGCTGTCAGTGGTTGTCCGAGCCATGGTTCGTGAATACGGTGCAACAGGTCGATTTCGTAAACAACCGCTTCTCGAGTGACCCCCTTATAGTCGCCACGTTTCCATATAATCCCTTTTGCCTTCTCTCATCGCTCTCGAGCGTAGGAATGGCTCCGTCTAACCTTGGATAGGTTGGCACCCCTGTGAGCGCTGGAGGAGAGAGCTTCCACACAGAGACCGTGACATGCGCACATCACACATCTCTGCGCAAAATTTAACGAAAAGCTGACATGGGCGGTGCAGTGTGCGCACTCGGCGAAGCAGATGGGCGGAAGAATCGCGCGCGCCTCTCGCCGCTCCTGCGAACGAAGGCGCTACGAGACACGACGAAGGTTGCACTCCACTCTGCATGCATCAGCTGCGCCGGAACGCATGCCTACAGCACCCTAGCAAAATCAACCTCAGCCCTCTAACCACACTCTCAATCCCCGTTCCTGTTCGGGGAAGAGGTGTCGCAGTATTCTGTAGACATCCCGACAGAAGACAACTGGACGAAAAGACAGGCGTTTCAGAAGATAGCATCCCCATGCGTTCGGCGTTCTGCATCGCCTGGGGAACCGCAGTGATCTCATGCGTCACAAAATTATCTAGAGCCGAAAACCGCTTTATACTCATCGCTTTCCGACCAGAACTTGGAACTGTCTGTGCACGATACGCGACAAACGACGACTGACTCGCATAAAATGATATATCTGCGACCAAGCTAAAAATGAAATAGAACGCGCCTTTGCAGACCAATGCCTGGTCCCTCTCGTGATTAAATATCTTGAATACTACGGCAAAAAATCTCTGAGAAGCATTAAACGATGCCACTGAGATTTTATCGATCACCATAAAGAGAAAACCATTCCCCGTGGACTAGTCTTATCTTAATAAAAATGTTCAAATTCTTCCTCTTCAACTCAACTCCTGTCTAAACAGGGTGTGAACAAAAATTTCTTCGCAATCTGTTTCTTCAAAGGAACCGCTGCCTGTGCGCTACGCTGCAACCGCGCCAGCTTACTAGCGGCGATGCAACCCACTCGACATCATAGCATCGCGACAGAGATACCGTGGCGCCGCGCCGCTGGCGTCGGCGGGTAGAGCGCCCCCAGTAGCGTAGCTTCAGATGATGTCACCCATCAACCCCTTCACCAATTGAATATAAAAATATCGTCGAAATCGAGACTCTTTGGTCATTGAAAAATACGTGCTTACGGCTTATGGTTTCGCATTTTGGTTTACATTATTTCTTTTCTTTGCTTTCTTAGTATTTATAATTTAAATGTATACTTATTAAATTAGTATAAATTATTTTGAACTAATCCGTTAAGATATAACTCCAGGAATAAAATTTTCAAATTACTTAGATTAACATTTTTAATATAAATAATTTTTAAGTAAATATTTAAATTATATAATTAGAATTATATAATATTTTAATTGGTGTCACCCCTACAATGGTGGTACCCGGGACGCACCCCCACCCCGGACCCCCACCAGCCACGCCACTGAGCGCCCACAAAAGATGTAAGTCGCTGATAAACATCAGAGAGATACAGAGAGGCATCCGCAACGGTCGAACGCGCACTTGCGTTCGCCGTGTAAGTTCATTCGACGCGATTCGTCGAAATCCTCTGAAATCAAATGCAATCAGCACATAGCACTATCTGATATAGCAGATAAATCGATGCAGCTGATATTTTGATGTTTCTTCAATCATTTAAGATAATTTGTTTATTTAGTGTTCTTCCTAGTGAACAATCACGAGAACGAGCATCGTCTGTTCTTCTCTTGCTCCAAGATATCTTATGCTTTATGCAAATGAATGCAAGTGTCGTCAATGCTTCATTACAGTAGAACGATTTCAACTTTATTTACAAATGCCTGCAATTTGTGATTTTTGCTGTTAAACTGTCCACTATTCGTTGTGTATATATACAATTGCCATCCTACTTAACTAGGACATTATTAAAACTTCTATTGTGATTTACATTACAAATTCTGTGAACTATTTCAAACACGAGGAGTCGTGATTTACTCTAGCGGCGTATTCAACTTTGTTCGTCTTACTCAGATAAGCAATATTATTTACTCAACCAATAATTTAACATTCCGCAAATTAAAAAAGACATTTAGAAACACTTGCTATTGTACATAGTTTGATTTTAGTACACTAATCAGTGAAAAAGAAGAAGCTCTTAAATTTAGTTTATTTATAGTCGCATCAACAGCTTAATTTCTAGCTCATTATTTTATCCATCCATGTAAACTTGATTATTGAGTGTACTTGATTATAGTTATTGTATTTGTAACAGAGTTCATTGATTTTACTATTCTATTCTTCTCTTGTTAATTTTTCTGATTTATTATTCTCTGCGGATTGATTAAGTATTAATACTATGAAGAAAACAAAGCGGAATACTGCAGATTCTCTTTGTCTTCATTTCGGATATTTAAAAAATCAATTTTTTCGAGAGGGTTTTTAATTCTTTTGTACAAAGGTGTATACCAGCGGTTTATACCATCTGAACTCTGAGATTTAGGGAAAATATAATTATAAATGATTTTAATGCATACAGAAGGGATAAAGATTTTCTTCATTGGGCTAGAGACTCTTCTTGAGCCTCAATAAAGATGTTGCCGATAGCTGTCGTGTGAAAACATCAGGTAGCAATTTTCAGAGTTTCTTTGTGAATTATGTTCAATTATTTGTGATATTTTCCCTTGATATATAGTACAATATTAATTCATAATCTATTTTTGTACGAATGATTGTTCTATAAGTTTGGAGAACCTATAGAACCTCTATATCAGCTCCCCAAGTTTTGAATGCAAGCGATTTCAAGGTATTCATTCGTTCAATCAAAATACAGCCCTAGTATCTTGGATTTCCTAACAAATGTTTGTGCTTTACCCTCTAATGTCAGAGTTGAGCACTTTGTATCTTTGTTTTGAGAAGACGATACATTCCGTTTTCTGGGCAGAGAACTTAAAAACAGTTTCTTGGCACCAGTCATGTAGGTTCTTAAGTGGATTTTATATCATGTATTTGGATTGAAATAATGTTTTTCCCTTGACATGCAAGGAAGTTTGCCGACGATATAATCATTGTAAGTACTGGTGGTTTTGTATTCTTAACGGCCTCATATATAGCTAGTAGGAATATGGAGACACTCAAAACAGATCCTTGGGAAATTTAGTTTTTATATATATATATTCCATTAATACAGTTAAGTTGGCTAAGCTTTAACGACAAAAATAATGCCGAAAAGTAATTAATAGAGTTACTGGCGCAACATTCAATACAAGTACAATGAGACAGACATAAAAAGCTAACAAATACACGAATAAAAATAACTAAAAGTTGTAAAAATAAAATCGTCATTTAACATTGAGATATTGTAAAAGTGTCTTCCTCTCCTGATACAAATTTCCTTTGCATTCACAACATCATCCGTTTTCCTAACTTGCCGATTATCTTTAATTTCGGAAAATTGAAAATAGCGATCGTTAGAAATAACATTTTCATGAAATTAATAATTCATCAGCCGCAGCAGCAATCATGTCGCTTATACTGATCTTTGATTATCTAATATTCTCTCTGCGTGATAATTGTCACGTTTTACAATATTTGTTTCATAATCAGAATCGTCTGTCAAGTTAGTTTCATCGTAATTCATTACGTCGGAAGGGGGTTTCCAGTGGAGGAAAACGTAAAGATTTTTGAAGTGCTCTTTAATGGTTCCTTTAGGTACGGCAGCTAAGCTTAGTTTAATATAGTATCAGCCATCCTAAGTTCTGTATGCCGTCACAGAAACACCTTTACCCATTACTTCTATCATCACCTATCTTCATCTTCTATCATTATGAAATTCTTACTTCTTAATTTGTCTGTGTTGTCTGTTCTGGTATTTTATGTACACTAACTTCTTCACTTTCAAAATCTTCACTGTCACTTCACCGTCCCTGTGTTGAATATTAAACAGTAAAATCGTTTTCACTGCTCTCTGACCCATGTTCAGAACCGGAACCTTCAGTGTACTTTCTCGGACCGTGATGGAGATATATTTCTCAATTCACGTTCGGTTTTGGGTCACTAAATCCGGACTTAGAAACAAAGATCACTGTTTGAAAACTAATACAGCACTGATATGACGAACTTTTATCGTGGAGTGGCGTGCAGGATTCGACTAGCAATTTGGCGAGTTGCAACAAGCGTCGATTGTTCTACCTTACCGAAAACACTAGACAAGTAGGTGCGTGCATGAAGGCATCCACGATCCACGAATCATACTCAATATTTATTATCCATTTATTAGTTCATTGTTGCTGGACTCTAGTGAAGTTATATTATATGGGGTATTTCAATAAGACTTTAAAACTTTGATACCGGGAGCGGTAGCTCAGTGCATCAACTGCAGCGCCTCTGACCGGGAGGTCCTAGGTTCGAGTCCCGACGGCGGTAGGATTTTCGACACTAGATTTTCAGCTAAGTTAAATCAGTCGGTGCCGAGAAGAATTTTAGCGGCCAACTACTGTGATCGGTAGTTTCCCGTGGTTTCCCCGATCAACACCAGCCAAATGCCGGAGCAGTACCCTACCAAACAGGCCACGGACCGCGCGCGATCTTTCCTTCCTCTTCTTTGTACTATCCTCTCCCCCTTACACACACACTTACACTAACATGCACTACACTACCATATATTTCGGGAGACCGGTCAGGACCTTAGAGCTTGTCCTGGCTAGGGCGATGCCCCGCTGGTGGGAGAGTCCTGGTTTGGGGGAAACCCCAGTAGCCGACGGTAGGTTGGCGCCGGATCTCGCCATCCAGCATGGGAAGATCACCGCCATCTCCCGAGAAAAAACATGCACTACACTAACGGGACTAATGACCAAACCAGTTGACGCGCCCGGAAACACGAAAAAAACAAACCAAACCGGAGCAGTACTCTACAAACGAGCCACGGAGCGCGCGCGATCTTTTCTTCCTCTTCCTTGTCCTATCGTCTCCCTTTACACACACACACACACACACACACACACACACACTTACACTAACATCCACTACACTGCCGCACTTTCCGGGAGACCGTTCGGGAGATTAGAGCTTGTCGCGGCTGGGGCGGCGCCCCGCTGGTGGGAGAGTCCTGGTTAGGGGGAAACCCCACCAGCCGACGGTAGGTCGGCGCCGGATCTCGCCATCCAGCAGGGAAGATCACCGCCATCTCCCGAAAAAAAATGCACTGCACTAACGGGACTAATGACCAAAGCAGTTGACGCGCCCGGAAACACGAACAAATCAATCAATCAAAACTTTGATGGCCCATATAGGTTTATTTATTTAACTTACTGACTTTGTTTTGGTATTAATATTGAGCGAAATATATCAAGTTTTACTTAAGGGATTCTAATTTTACTTAAAGAGATTCAATGTGGTTTACATTGGTCATATACAAGGTGGCCAACGAACCTGGAATCCTCGAAAACCGGGAATTAAAAAAAATACTTTAGAAACCGGGAAAAAGATACGGAATTTTTCGTTATTTTGTGAATTATCACCACCTTTTAGAACAAAATCACATTCGTCATCGCATTATCTAACGTATGATTCAACACGGTAAACGATAATTGTATGAAAATCGAAGTATGTATGAAAAATGGCATAAATGTATGCTTTAGGATTGCCAAAATCTTGGCTCGCAGGTAACCCAACTTTAAACACTGCCGCGTGTATGGGTGCAATTGGTAAAGTAGATAGCGTCAATGAGCATCTCTATGGTTGTGTGTAACACAAGCACGGACGAAATATTCGTGAAATAGAGAACTCTCTTTGAACTCTATTGCTGAATTTCGGTTAGTGTCTCGCCACTCCTTTGATGTCATCCACAGTATCAGTGTCCTCCTTTTCCCCATCGATACGTGCATGTTATCATCTACATTATATTCAAAGAGAACTTTCCATTTTTTTCTTAGAAGATCGCAGACGAAGCTGTCTTTACTTATACTTGAAGATTAAGTGTGACCGTGACTAAATTGTCCTGCAACCCGAAGACAATGAACATGTGGAGATCTTAGCGGAGTTAGGCGCCCCGAAATATTTGTACACCCTATTCTCAGACCACAATTTCGGAGGTAGTGACACACACTGACTATATTAAGTCTGCGGTACGTCGATTTTATCAGCCTTCGTAAAATTTATCTTGACGATCATCATTTTAATGTACGTCAGATATTTGTCGCATTGTTACGTTTCCCCGACACTTTTGGAGAAGAAATGACGCTCCGACATCTTCGTCAAGGCCCATATGTTGATTTATCTTCCACACACCGTGTCACAACCTGATTCTGCATTGGTTGTTGGAAACTGATGACTAGAGCCCGGAAGTTCATGCGAAAAGATGCATGTATTTGTACCGAAATAGGTATGCAAAAAGCATTTATTCTGGCTAAAGATGAGGTGCAGGCATTTAAACAATGAAAAATTACCACTAGGAAATCATTACTGATATGATTGTATACTAGGAATTTGAAGGTCTACAAAATATGTGCTGCCTAATTTGAGAATAGTTTGAAAATGTCCCTGGGACTTCATGTGAAGTATCCCAGAAATTGAAGAATGTTATTAAAAGTCGCATAGCTTCGTGGGAGGTCAGATTGACTGGGAAGTATTCAGTTTGGAAACAATCCTACTCATAGTTTAGGCGCTTCTGTTGTTCACAGACGACAGACAGAGGGATGTGTAAAAAACACTTTTTTCTTTATCAAGTACTCACTGTCCGTGAAATTAGACTACATAATGTGTTTGGATGAGTTATTTACTGCAGATTAGAACGTGATTTTGCCAGAATTGCCGTATCCAGGACCTAAAATACGTTTTTTGTCAAAAAGTTGCAGTTTTTTCGCGCAGCATTAATTAACTTTCTCTACCGTTCTACTTAACTTTCCGTACCATACGTACGTAGACGAGAAAGTAAAAAGACCATTTTCGTAAATGTATGGGCTCTACTGATGACGTATGGTCTACCATATTTCAAGTAGATTGACATTATTTGCATTTTAAGAAGAAAAACAGATCGCAGTTGAGGCTCTGCTGGCATATAAGCATGTGTAGTGAAGTTTTTATTTGAGTATCTATTTTACTTTACATTCAACATGCAAATTAAACAAAGCGCAACGAAATATCAGTGAGTTTATGAACGTATTTATTTCTGTTTCAACGATTATTTTTAGTGCAGTAGGAATTTTATTTAAAAGAAACATTGGCATAATTTGAATGTCAAACCGTTCCATGGAGAGACGTAGGAATTCTTCCAAGCATGAAAAACGCGGCTGCAAAAAAGTGAATTTAATTTACGCGCTGCAAAAAAGTGAATATAATTTACGCGTTGAAACGTTCGTGCAGCATAGTGCATCTTTCAACTGGAGGAACTCTTTAAAAACGTCTCTAGTTTGAAGATGGTGTATATTTAGAATTTTTTATCAGAACCGAATAATTAAATGTTATCTATCTATGTTAACTCTGTTAAGTATAAAAAAACTAAATCCCTATTTTGCAAAAATCGGAACTATCGCAACTTTATTTAAATTGGTGTGAAAAGTATAACAATCCTAAATACTATTACTAAACATCTTTTTGAAATTGTTGTATTGCAAAATCGATTGTTGTCTTCAAAATTTCAAAATTGAAGGTGCTGAGATATTAAAAGCAAATATGAAAATTTATTAATTCCAAAAATTCAAAAGTTTATTCAAAATGAAAATCTTCCAATGTTATTAAGCGTTCCTTTTCTATTCCTAAGTAATTAATTTTTTTTCAGTAATCTTGAAAATAGGATATGACCGTCAGAAAATACACAACAGTCCTAAAAATACGTTAGAACTGTTTAGTCATATCAACAGCAGAATGTCCATTTTGAAAAAAATCGTATCTTAAATATCTTAATTTTCTTTAATCCTCATTTTTGTACAAAATTATAGTAAACTTGAGTACTCGGTTGCGAGAGAGGTGCGTAAGTAACATAGTTTGGTTTAGTAATGAACCGAAAAAAAACGTTATAAGTGGGAAAGGGGACCTGGAAAATTGTTATTCTCAAAGCTGGAAAACCAAAAAACTTTAATTCCAAAAGCCAGATCGCTATCCACCCTGATATACCATTTGATATATATTTCTTTCCGAATCGCTGCATCTTGTCATGCTTTGCGAACCAAATTCTGGCTCTCAGGTCTAGTTGGAACTTGGTAAGGGTGGAACAAATGGTATCCTTGGTGAACCTTCAAAAGGAAAAAATATAAGGGGCTTAGATCCGGGGAATGTGGGGGCCATGCAGTTTCTACATCTTGGTGCAACCACCATTATGCATTTCCAAACCAACGTCCTTACGAGCAATTTTATCAGTTTATTTTCTAAAGGGAGAATCTTTACCGTACTCTGAAATAAAATTACGTGGACAGTTGTCGCAGGCTTCGAATATTCAAATCAAAACCCGCAGCGAGCACGCTCGGGACCGGTGATGGAAGGGCCAGGCTCGGGATCGGTTAAGGTTCCTACACACGTACCAACTGGTCGGTCCGACCGTCGGGCCAAACAGATTGTACGCTTTGCTACACACGGCCCAACCAGAACCCAATTTATCAGTCGTGCTGGAAATTTCCTCAATGAAGGTTTCCGCGTCTCTTGGTGTTCTCGCGTCTGTGGTTTGGAAGCAAGATGTCGCTAAGCAAATGCCAAAAGATTGGACTAGGCATAGCAGCGTGTGTTCTAACGGAAGAGGATGAGTCGAGGAAAAGGAAAGTTTGGTGCAAAGGAAAGTGGTTTTTGCCAAGAAAGGTATTTTTACACGTGAACCTGGTTAAATGATTGGATACGATTGACTACAAAACTTTTATGGGAATGGACGAATCGTGTTTCCGTGAATTGCTACATATGGTTCGTCCATTTATTGAAAAAAAGAACACGGTAATGAGAGAAGCCGTGAGTGCAGAGAAGCGACTCATTGTAACATTAAAGATCCACCAACCTCTACCGAAAAAATATCCTATCCTATACTAACCTAATTTAACAATAAGAAAATGTCTAAACAAATTAACAAAACTATAATGAATTATATACATAAACTCTGAAATTAAAACACAACGAAAAAACGAAAAAAAAGTCAAACACTCGAAACAGAACCTCGGAACACAAGCAGCACGTAAACAAGTCGCAAAGAAAGTGACCGAGGTAAGAATGGAGCACGATGAACCACGTGGTTTGGCATGACAAAATCTACGGAAATTAGTGAAAACTTCAGCGCTGTCGTCGACAGTTGGCCCAACCACGCTACACACTACACAATTTGTTGGGCGGTATGGAGGAGGAATCGGCTGTCGGATGGTCGGTGCCAACCAACCGCCAACCAAAATTTCTGTTGGACGACTTGTCTCCACACGATACAATTTTTGGGATTGGCTGGCCGGTCGGTTCGACAAATCGGTACGTGTGTAGAGGCCTTTCATATTGTGTGAATCAGTTGCAAGCACCTGCGGTGCCACGAATCTATGTTAGAGTACTGCACGAGTCAAAGCTTTTAGCTATTACACTTCAAGATGGCGCCAAGACTAGGTGTTTGGGACGTATTAATTAGTTTGTACGAGTATTCGAACTTGTAAAGTCCTTCTAGAAACATCCTGTATTATTACAATCTGAGCAATATGAATGTAAATATGTCTGTCAGTCAGTGTTTTCAAATGTGTTGACATTTAAAAATCTAGAGCATAATATACTGCATTTTGCCACATTAAAAGTGAGCAAACGGTCAATTTTCCGATATCTTTGTAGATAAGTAGAATGTTCCACAAAACAAACGGAAGACGAACCAAATTACATATCCAAGTGCAATAAAAAATACACAGAATAAATAAAAGTCACGAAACTGTAAAATGGTGAATTAAAAAATAAAGGCATTTCATGCTTTGAAATATCAATAACCGTCAATTGACCTCTATTTGTCTTACTAGTGTTAAAAATGTAATTACTCCAATATAAAGTTGTGTTATCAAGTAAAAGTTGTCAGATTAAGATTTCATCTTCTGTTATCATCATGAAAGTTTTCAATGATTTCACTTCTCATCCTTCCAAATGGGTCATAATGCGCATGGTTCACTAACTCAACTCGGTCGTAAATACATTCCTCACGTAGCAGAAAATGTTATAAAGAGATAAAATGTGTGCGGTATCACTGCCTCTTCGAATTTGCAATCCACCGGCTGCCATTAGTAACGCATGTCTGAGACCTCAATCACAACTCGATTAAACCCGAGGATAATTGCAATTGCAATGGAAAGATTTGGCCACATTTTCGAAGAATGATACCCTCTCCTTCCAAGTCTACAAGAAGGAGACGTAATTCCGATAGTGGGAGTATGGACCCTGTGTGGTCTACCACACCGCACATTTTCTTATTCTACCAAAACCTACCTTGTTCTACCTAATATTACATTGAATTTCTTTGGTATCTACCCCGAGGTGGTGTTAACCGCGGAGTAGATACCAAAGCTTTTATCTTTTATCCTCACCCCACCTCCGACGCACAGGTACACTGACAGGCTGACCTCGATCCCACCAGAACTCAGTTTGTTCTCCATTGTAACCTCCCCATTCGATGCATGGGTCGGGCAGCTCTGCCAGCTCAGATCTCTTAGCTATCCAGGCTAGTAACGGAGCCAAAACACTGCACTAGTCACTTGCGCCGACACAAGTCCCTCTTTTATGCCTAGAGAGTGGCTGTGAACTGCCACGACGAAGCCAACTGCCCAACTGGAGTCCCCCGGGTCGAGATCCAGGGGGCTCGGGGCCCCCAACCCGTCTCCTCACTTCCTGAACCTTGAAGCTATTGACGTGAGTAGCGGCTGAACCTAGGCAACCTCGACAGGGGGCGTGCTCCCGTCTGGACTTTCATATAGAAGAATTTTCCTAAGAATGAGCCAAAGTGCTGGCAACATTACTGATAGTTCTGTGGTTGTTGTGTCATTGCGTCCATTAGACTCCCTTCCCTTCCTGCATTCGTTCGCTTGCAGTTGGCTAACTTGTAAATGACTTCGACGCTCCCTTTTGTAATGTCCTCGTCCGGCCATAATATAGTGCTCCACGACAAATAATTTAAATTAGGAAGTGCAGTGTTATGTGCTCTTCTGTAAAAATTATTTTTTCTACAAACATATTGAATTTACTTTTCGTGTGATAATATTATGTTTATTTTAAAACCGAGATGCGTACTGGTGCACGTGTTTCCGTCTATTGTGCTGTTGTGTGGCGAGCTGTGATTGAGAGCTTTGTATTAACATTCGTGACAGGTTTCTTTTACTGATAGTGGGAGCATGTTAAGAGATTTTGCACATACGTAATTAAATTTACATATTTCCCGTACTAGCGTACGTATACCTCAGCAAAACTCTTGGACTTCTGTATACTGATGTTTTTTTAGGAGCCATAAACACTTTACGAAGAGGCGTGGATGAACAGCTGTCGCGGCGGAGGGATACTTCTCTGAATTACATGTGATGTTCACTTGTTTTGCAAACTGTCACTTTGTTTTATTCTTAGGAAAATCCTTCTATACGTGCGTTTGAGGCATCGCTGCTCAAAGGATGCCGGCTGACGAACCCCACGCCCAATCCCGCCCAAAGGTCGGTGGCAAGCCACCTGCTCACTGCCCCCACCTTGAGACTAACGACGTGAGTCTCACCGTGGAGCTCGGGATCCGGGTGGTCGTTTGCAAGTCTCCACCAGAAACCACGACCGTCTATGCAGTGGTTGGAGTATTATTGTTTATTATTGAACTCAGTACATGATGGCTGCAAGCGGCAGCCGTGCTGGTGAGTAGATAGCGGCATCTAGGCTTTTCGCCCCTATCCGCCGCCTATCGACCTTAAATCGCCAGTTTTATGTTGTCCTAATACAGGTTATTGGGCACTAATCTATTATTACAAAATTTCTTGTTGCTCCTTGGGTGGAGTTATGGAGCACATGGGGTTGAGTGAAAAACGAGAGGGAGTTTATACAGTACAAGACAAAAGTGGTACCTAATTATACTTTGTACAGGTATTACAAAAGGCAAAATATATACATTGAACTAATACTTACTAACTTTAATATGAATAGAAATACTAATCTTTCTAGATATGAGTTATATTGAAATGGAAATAGCAGAAAATAGTGAAAGTACAATCTACGGGAATATTGGCTGCATACATTGCGCCGAAGCAATTGATTTACCTAATATTACATTATTAACTAATTATACGGAGTCAATACGGGTGAATTGTAATAATTCGGGATGCTTCCTGCAGCAGCGGGCGAGTGTCCCTTCGAGCGTCTGCATCCGGAGTGCTGCTGGCAGTGGAATGTGTCGACAAAGCCTGGCCTGGTTGATAGCAAAGCTGCAACGCAGGACCAATTAAGGCGTTAGGCGGCACCCACCAGTTTCAAATGATGGTTGTGGGAGTATTCGATTGAATTGTGCAGCCTACTAATATTTGCACATAATTCATCAGGGGGACAAGTCCCCGGAGTGGGCACCTAGCCTTTCGGCCCTTATCCTCACCCCCCGCCGACGTGTGACGCCGACGGGCTGACGGCCGGATCCAGCCGGAACCCAGTTAACCTCCACGGTAACCTCCTCATACAAAGCCTGGGTAGGGGCCGCCCTCCCAGCTCAGAGCTACTAGCTATCCGGGCTAGTACTGGAGTATCGTCAATGCGCCACTCACATGCGCCGGGAATAAATTCCCTCCTCTTTGCCCAGAGTATAGGGCCACTGCCACAACGAATGCGAGAGCCCAACTGGTGGCCACCCGGACTAAGGCTCAGGCTCGGCGGCTCGGAGCCCCCATCCCGTCTCCCCAATGCTTCCTGCCGGTTCACGATGTGGGTAACACCGGTACCGAAGCACCCTAGCGGGTGGTGACTGATTTCCCGCCGGACTTTAAAGTGGGATCGAATGCTCCGAGGAGGATTCTTCACCCAATCCTGCTCCAAGGTCGACGCGCGCCATAGGCCCAACTGGTGGGGTGGCCGGTTGCCCGGCCATCAGGAGCTTAGCTTACGCCTACTTACCGCCTGCACCTTCAGGCTAACGACGTAAGTCACGCCGCAAGACTCGGAGCCGGGTGGTCATCTGAACTCCACCTAGACCGCGACAGCTTTCGTCATCGCGATCCCCCCTGCGGGGGTGGTGCGAGTATGTACGAAACGCGTCGGCAGCTTATCAGACTTACCTGGCTTCAGTGTCATCCGCGGTCAGTGGGAGAACGTTTAAGGTTGTTTCGGCCAACGATCACAAAGCTCGTGTGTCAATTCAACGTAATCTACCCTTATTTACGTACACTATAGTTGGCATTGAACAATTACATCTTCGCAAATGTTATTTGCCGAAAAAGGACGAGATAATTTCTTCATTCACCGAGCAATGTCGCTAAAGCTAAGTGTGCCCGATTACCTGCCAAAGTTCATAGTTCACCCCTATATCTCCAACACCGGAGTTGAGTATCCTGCTTGCGTACTTCATGCCCCCACCTTTTTTCCCACGACTTGTCAACCAGTCGAGCGCTAACAGGAGGAGAGACCTTCTGTCCCACAGCTGTTTTATTGCTTACTCGTAATTACATAGAGTTTGTATCTGTGTTTAATTATTTCTTTCGTTGGTTGACCCAAGAATGGCCGGTAACTTCTGTCAGCAAGGTTGTCTCCCATCGCGTCTTCATTATATTCCAGAAGCATTCTCTCTTTACAGTTATTGGAATACGATTTCATAATGTCGTCACACCTATCTTGTCATAAACGTCGTTGTGTATATTGTCACATTTAGAATAATTTGATTCTTCTTTTCACTAACCCTTTTGTATCATTGACGTCTGCATGTCAAATTCAAACATAAACGGACATATTCAGAAGATGTCGGACTTTTGTATTGATGCAGATGAATATTTTTTTTTGATCGTTGTTGAAGATAGTCTTGAAATTATTATACCATTATTCCATGCGATTAAAGTTTTTACGATTTTACTTTTACTTTTATATTTTCTAGAAAGAAAGAGGAAAGAAACAACAGAAATTGTCGCATTGCAATGGCCAAGACGATTGGATGTGAACGTGATGAGATAAAAATCCACTCTTGGAAGTATGAGCTGAGAATATTTTGTTCAACAATTTTTTTACTTCATTTGTCATTTGAGCGCCGGTTTGTAACAGGGACTGTTTGTAAAGCACTCTGGCCATGCGCGCAGATTTCTAATTGTATGTACGAAATTGTGTTTAGAATTTTGTAAAATTGATTGTTTGTTTGCTATTGGTTAAAGTTGTGAACCACTAGTAAAGACAATTTTAAACATACACGCAGGATGTTGGTGTTTTCTATTGATGCAGTTGAATATATTATTTTTGACGTTCCATGGCGCTTTTGAATGGATGATAATTTAATAATTCGATGTTATTAAAGTTTTTATATATTTACCTTTTACGTTTATATTTTGTGGAAAAAATAGAAAAGCTCGAAAATTGTCGATTTTGGAACGGTCATGATGTTTGGATGCGAAGGTGATGAGATGGGAAGGTATTCTCATCCAATCGCGGAACAATGAGTTGAGAATATTATCTGTTCAGCAGTTTACAGTGTTAGATATTTGGCGAGATTTTATTTTAGACAGTCATATTTTGTATAATGAAAAACCAAAAAATAATACAAAGCCATATATTGTATTGAAATTTTATTGATATAATCTCTTAATTTTTGAAACATTTTTCATCTCTCAACGTTTCGAGGAGCACTTTTCGTCTTCTTCAGAAGGTTGCATGTGAACTTTGGGTCAATTGTAGTGTTGAAAACATTGTTAATTGTTCGTAGCACACTTTGCTGGAAATAATTTTGTACTTTCTTTAGTTATCATTTGAACATTGGTTATAACAGGGACGTTCAGCACACTGCAATAATGCACGCAAAATTCTGATTGTCTATACGAAATTGTGTTCAGAACTTTGTAAACGTTTGGTTGGTTATTGGCGATTGGTTAAAGTTGTAAACCACGGGTAAGGATATATAAGTGTACATACTTACATTGCTGTCCTTTTTATGAGCTAACGTCCCACTCTGAAATTCGTAGACTTTAATTTTATCTCATGTTTATTTTATGAATATTTCTGCTTTATTCGTTGCACTGAAACCCGCCCTCATGCAGGACAGAGACCTCATCGCTCCTCAATTCTCCAAATTGCCCACTCGCATGAAGGGCAATCACGAACGAAAAGTTTCAGGAACTGATTAAGTGCGCGTGCGGTGAGATTAGACCGTTCTTAACTGTAGCACAGACAACTGGAAAAATAAGAATTTTGAATTGTTATCGTTGTGATAAGTTTTACTTTCTCGAACTTGCTTTGTAATAAGAGAAAGTATTATAATCGGGCGCCGGAAAACAGCGAATTTTCCACAGACTCTTATTGCCGAGACTAGGTAAGAAGTAAGTGGATAAACCTTGTTGCGAAATGTAAATAATTTTGTTTCACACCTCCTTTTGTTTCAACGGGAACAACCTCTCTGCCCTAGGATTATGAGTTTGTTCAAAGATAAGTGCTTTTTGACCTTATGATCGTCACATGACTGGCAAAACAATGTACCACGTATAAAGATATATAAAACATTTAATCTTCTCATAATCTCCTCTACCTCGCTCAAAGGAATCTTTTTTCTTATTTTGGTCGCCAATATTCCATTAGGAAAGTACAACACAAAACTGCAGAATGATTCTCTTCAGTCCCCTAATAATTGTGAACTTTGCTCTGCACTTGAGTACCCAAAATGACTTGACGGGCATCATGTGTGCAGTAGCTCTTCTGACTTGTTGTGGGCCATTAACATCTTGTTTAGTCCCAATGCATGTCTAGTAGGTCCTTCATATCGATAAGTTGATCGACGGCAAAACGTCAATATGTTCGTCAGTGGAGAACGCTAGCGCCTAAACCGTTCAGCCAATTGTTTTTTAAAATGGATATTCCCCAATCGAGTTATACGAACTCGCGGGTGTCTGAGTTTGAAACGGATATTTTGACTTTGGGGATACTTTACATAAAGCCTCAACATGTTCGAGCTTTTCTATAAATAACTCCAATTTTTTTGAATAAACTTTGTGC
The DNA here is from genome assembly GCA_964035755.1 of Teleogryllus oceanicus. Lineage (NCBI taxonomy): Eukaryota > Metazoa > Arthropoda > Insecta > Orthoptera > Gryllidae > Teleogryllus > Teleogryllus oceanicus. The sequence continues at coordinate 66,944,718 of CAXIVR010000008.1, read as the reverse complement.
TGGAATAGCCGAGGACGCTTAAGTGAAATGGTGTCATGGCTCTTTTTCATTGAAATTCCTGATTTTTCGAAAATTGCAATAGTTCATTTTTTCGACACCTTCCTTCAACTACAATATTGAAGACAGGGATATTTCTTCATTATTCCGTTGTTTTTATCTTGAAATAACGTCATGAACAATTTTTCGAAAATATGAGTAATTTTTGTGTAAATTTACATGAAATATAGACTTATTATTTTTTGAACAATTTATTCTCTCAAAAGCGGCTCCAATTTTTCTCATTAAATGTTCTCCTCGAGACAGAGCTTTGTGACAGTACTGTGGATTCGGAGCAATCGTTCACGGCATGCCCTTTGGCAGAGTGTGGCAATCCGAGATTGTGAAGTTTGTGGAGGTCTATGGTTGATTGATGTATTGTTAGTGATTCCGGGCGGGTGAAGTACTGAGGTCATTAGTCCCGTAGGTCTAGTGCATGTTTTTCATCGACAGGTGGCGGTGATCTTCCCCCACCGGGTGGGAAAATGCACCGCCGACCTACCGTTGGCGAGTGGGGTTTTCCCCAACCAGATATCTCCCCCCAGCGACGCACCGCCCCAGCCGGGACAAGTTCAAAGTTCCCGACCGGTCTCCCAGAATATGTGGTAGTGTAGTGCATGTTAGTGTCTGGCTAGCTAGAATTCTCCTCCAGACAGTGACTAAATTCGCTGAAAAGCTAGGGTAAAAAATGCTGCCGTTTCAAGTTTCAAGGAATTATTCTTACACAAATATTCTTATTTGTTTAAATTGCAATTTCTAAAGTACGTACATGTTATATATGCCGACGGTAGTGACACCATGAAGCGCGTGTTTCCAATTCCCTTCTGTTGTGTCCGTCAAATGGCCCAGTAGAGAAACATTACGGGCATTCGTATCGTTAGGCAAAATGTCCATTTCATCGCTGTCCCCTTTGCGTTTGTTCACTGTCAGCTCCGAAAGATCTTGTACAACTGTTCTGTGTTATACATTTACTTTGTGGCTAGAGCATCTTGCATGCAAACTAATGCTAGGAGAATCGCCGGTAGGTGATTTGCAGAATTACATGGGTCGAAGGGACGAAAGGGAAGTATTGTGGTCCGCACATCGAGCATGAAGCCGAATTGATATATCTTACTCCCGAATGTACAGAAAGGCTACTGTAGGAACTATTGTGATCCACACTTTTGCGAACAAAAAGTTAGTGCGATAATCTCGCACACTCTAAGACGGGAAGGGGGGGGGGGCTTTTGCACATCGTGTCTGACATCGGTCAAAGTGCTTCAGGCACCAGGTTGCGTCACAATATTAGCGGTACTATTAAATGCAGCCAGTTACCAAAACAATCATCGCCTTGTTACAAGTTATTGAAACAGATACATGAAGCATTTTTAATATTGCAACTTTTATTTCAATTACACCGTCATCGTTTTAGTTTTCGTTAAAAATTGTTACTTTATGCCACTTACAAATGTTTAACAGTTGTTCCTCTCCCTGCAACATGACAGACTGCAACTGGTCTGGCTTTTCAAACGAAGTGCCCGTGTTCTGGTCACGTTTTTTCTGACGCAAACAGATACTGCCCAGAACGAGTAAAACTCGGTGCGACGAAGACGCTCACCCACATGTTTCCACCGTGACGAAGGCATTCTCTCCTTTTCTACTACAGTGTGTGCTAAAAGAAGATCATTCAATGTCGCCCTTGAAATCCCCACCCCCAGACTTTAAATCGTGTTATTTAAACGTACCAAGATGGTTTTATTCTGGTACATAATACCTTCATTTTTGGATAAGAATATCAGAATTCTGGTGCGGCTGGCAACACTTCTTAGAATCAATAGCGCTACTTATATTTTCTTGGGAATTAACGAAACGATTCTTCCTGCATAACACCGTTCACTTGCCAATTGGCCCGGTCGCTGCTTGAACTGTTTTATCGTAAATCTCTTCGAGAAACTTCCAAATTATTGTAGAAATCAAAACCGTGCCCCAAGCTTCACCGTCGCATAAATGCGCAAACCCTAATACGCTCGTATTTAGACCAGCAGACGCGAAAGTCAATCCGAGAAAAGAATCTTGTGCAACACAGAGTACAGTCTGCTCCGTCTCCCTCTCCATTAACAGCGAGATGCATATGAGGCGGACAAACACGTCTTACACCAATTTATCGTGTGTTAATCGCGCGCCTTCGATGCTGTAAATTGCACTTCTGAATTGACCACCTTGTCAATAGTTTTAATCGCAATTGACGCTAACAAATCCACCACTGACTTTCTTCGGAGGCCAACAGTCGTATGTTTAGGGCGTCCGTACATTTCAAGAACTATGTCAATCTCCACATGATTACTGCATCAATCAATCTATACCCTTCGCTCCGAACAATCCTCTGTCAGGTCATGACAACAAACAGGTCATAACTTCAATGATCAATGGTCCGTTGAAAGGCAATTTCAAATTGCGCGGCCTAGGAAGTGCAGTAACGAACAATTACCAAGGTCTGAATAAAATTAGAATGTAGTTTACATTTCGTGGTCACGTAATAACGCCAACGCAGTAACCCAGAGTACAGCTTATCAAGCTTCGGCATTTGCATTTTGTTATCACCTAAGCTTAAGGGCAAATGCTATGTGCAAGGAAATGTTCCGAACAAATGTAATAAATAGTCATCGGATATTTAGGCACTTGAGATAGTCTTTTAGGCACCCAAAAAGGTACTGGAAATTCCAACAATAAGGTGTATTAAAAGGTACTATCATAAGTTACATACAAAATAAAATGAAAAATAGTTTGTAAGTTATGTTTATATTATTTTGTAATTAAATTCACAAATCAAGATAGCGCATTTTCATGTAAAACTAGATTTACATACTTACAACTCTTCTACATTTTATTCTTAATAGTTCGCATTCGTTTGCATTTTCGTTACTAGTAACTTTTCTAGGATCACAATTTCAAATTTGCGACGATTGAGAGACAAAATCAGTTGGAATGAGGAGAGGTTTCTCTCAACATCTACTGACGTGACTGGCATACTACATTTTAGAAGTCCAACAATAGCAACACCGAGACCTTCTGGGAATTTATATTTACTTCCTCCCAAAATTTCGGTGCCCTTAGAGTATTGTTAATTGACCATGTTTTCAGAACATGACTGGTACTTATGAGAAATGGAGAAAAATCAGTTGGTATACTTTTAGAAATTCTGTCGTATTTTAAAATAACAAGACGTTAATTGATTTCGTATTGAATGGTCAAATTGGATCATGCCCGATTTTGAGATATCTTAGTATTCTGTATAAATTTAATACATAAAAGGCAGAAAAGTTCTAAAAAAAGTGCATTGATGCTATAAAAAAAGCAAAAATAAGCATTATAAAACTTCGTCATATGTCATTTGTCACCATTCGTGAACACTTACTATCAGCTGTTAAATAAGTTCGCTAAAGTATTATAGGCATTTCCCTAAACATCCGATGTCTACTTATAACGAACAAACTTGCTAAGCGACAGCAAACAAAAGCACATTTGTGCCAGCATCAGTGCATTCAATTTAAAGTGTTTAAGGTCTCGGCGAAAAACTCATAGAGGCATTCAAATAATCACAGACTACATCCTTTTCGATTTCAAGGTTTATGCTGTAGTCAAATATTTTTTTAAAATTATTTAAGGTCGCTTTAGAAACAACTATGTCATTGGCGATCAAACTTACAAAAAGACAGTACTTATAAATATACAATGGTTACAAAATTGCATGGAATACACATACATTATAGATAGACCATTAATATAGTTCTTGTACATGAGATTGACAATATAATCGATTGTTTAATAACATTTACCTGATCAAATTTGGTAAGTAGTTGAATAATTTTTGTGTCCCGAAGAAGAGTTGCAAATACAATGAAGATCATTATTAATATTAGGATTTGCTCTGTCAGTCATCACATGGCAATCAACAATGAGGTATTTTGGAAGACCGCAATTGGGCAAGGATCAGGAATAGACTTTTCATCAGGTAGCTATTACTAAGGTTAAAATGACCTATATGCAATCTTGTTATAACCACTTACTAAGACTATTTAATATTAATATAAATGTATTATTTTGTTTTCAAGTTTTTTTTGTTTAACTGTTGAATAAAAATCAATTTTCATTCTGTTCACTTCCAACCAGAAATTCTCGGTGCACTAATGCCATTCCCCATTTACGTTAACAGGCCTGGAGCGCATTTCAAACCAGAGATCAATACGAATTGTAAATCAAAATTCTCTGTCAGGACATAGATTCCACAACTCTCATCTCTATAAACAAGGACCATCTCGGATTTTGGTGCAATTTTGAATGCCGAGTCCTTCATGACTCGAACTTTTGTGAAGTTCATTGGTGAAATAGTGCATTACACAAAATGATTCGTTTATCCCCTTGCAGTGCCTTTGTACGACTACATATTGTTACAAAGAACGATCATAAGATTTTTGCAACTTTGCGAAATAAAAATATTCCTTTTTGTCATTTAAAACGAATGAAACTGGGCTTACATGTGCACCTTTCCCCGTCTATTCGATAGTAGAATACTGTAAGCAGCGACGGAATTCAAATTGGGTGGCTCCAATGACATTAACAATTATTAGGTTCTAAGACGACTTGCCCCGTTTCCCCCTTAATATATCTGCATTCAAATGCAGAATTATGTTAATAATGATAGAATTAACTCAATAGAGCACTTCAGAATAAATCAGTTTTCAAAAAGTAGTATTCATATTAAATATAAACAAATACACGAACATCTCCGAAACAAAAAGAATGGTATAATTCACAATAAATAATTGTACGGTAGAAGTATTCACAAATACGGTTATATTGGAATATTTTTTTTTTATTTCATCGTTGAAAGTAAATGGATTGATGGTTTGTCGGCTAAACCTTGTACTTACACAAGGCCTGAAATGAAACTACTGAGATAAATACATTGTATTTAATTAAAAAATTAAGCAAAGAAATTGGCTCAAGATGGTCCTAAAAGAACTTAATTGACAGGAATGTAGCGCACAAGTGTAACTTGTATACTCCGTTATAGTGAACTTGGGTATAGTGAACTCTCGGTTATAGTGAACTTAAGTCACTGGTCCTGAATTACTTATATTGCAAATCTGTATAATAATGTTCGGTTATTCTGAACCTCGGTTACAGTGAAAAACAACGTCCTGGGAATTAATTCCCTCCTAGGAAAGAATATATCACCTCAGTGCCACCAATTCCAACGCTAGACAGGTTGAAAAAATATCGTCCAAAGGTGATAATCGAAGAAGTCTCCCCTGAGGTGGAGGTAGCGGGCCTGGAAAGGGGACCTAACTGATGACCTTACGCCCCTCAGTTTCACTGCAGAAACAAAGACCGTGTTCTGCGCGGACTACAACTGGCGGTGGCGACGCGCGATTGGTTGCTTCAGTAGCAGGCTTTGTGTTCATTTATATTTCGCGGGATAAAGTGCGTTGAGTTCGACACACGTGGCAGAAAGCACGCGACTGCCACAGCTTGGCGGTGTTCGCCGTGCCGCTTATGCCATCCCGCAATTGAAAGCATCTCGTATGTTATCAGGCGAGTAAATTTCTAGAATACGTTATTAGCATTAAGTTTACATTAAGCCAACAACACAAATGTAGAGTGTAAACTGAACTGTATGAAACTTGAAAATATTTATAATAAAAAAGGCGAGTAAATGGGCCACCCGAGTGGGACGGTGTTCCAACAGTGCAGGAGGCATTGACGGAAGTCGTGACTGCATTACGATACTTAGAAACAGAGGGCAATGCAGAGTCAAATATTAGAGACATTAATATTAAAATTGTACGAACCAAACAACTGAATTTAACAATTTTTTTAAATACAAAAAAAGATATTAAAATTTTCATTTGGAAATGTTAATGTATTTTGCTGTATCTATAGAAATAAAATCAATCGTGGAGAAATTCTAGAATATAATTCTGACGTCTTCGGATATAGTGCATCAAAACTGTAAGTCCCCAGAAGTTCGCTATAACCGGGTATTATACTTTTGTATCTTAAACAAGAGTGTCATAAAACTTTGTTTTTTTGAAATTGCTCCAGTAATCTACAGTAGAACGATCATTTTCGTGAGTGAAATCAATTTCATTTATTACTTAGAATTTGTCGATTTATTGTGAATCATCCGTTTGTTTTCAGGGATGTAAGATGATGAAATATTTAGTAAAACTGGGAGAATGATTACAACAATTGTTCCATTAATACGTAGTACATAAAGCATTTCGATTAACTAGATCGAAATAAAAGGTATATAATTCTTCAAAACACAAATTTTGCTTCTTCTCCAAGCCACCTAATTTATCATGTTCTTCTTCACTATTTATTTCTCTAGTCTAAAAAGCATATTGGATCGATACAAAAGATGTTTTCTTTAGATTGCAGACTCAGAAATTCAGCACGTCTCATCTTGTTTCGGTGAAATACTCATTACAATTTTTTTATGCTTTGTGGATGTGCAAAGAAATCAGGTCTGGTTTGTAAAAGTAATACTTCAATACTAATCACCCGTTTTTGTGAAGATGTAACAGGCAGAAGACAAGTGAAGTAGTTCTTTGCCCAGAGCGAAATTCGTTTTTTGACTAATGACTACGTCGTCTATGAATGGCTTCAGATTACCATAAGTAAGCAGTACATCTAAAAGCATTGTTCTCTCTTTTCTTGACGCTGTCACTGGGGCAGGAATGTCACGGCCATAAATGTATGTGAGCATACGAAATGCAAATGTTTGAAGTAAAGCTGTTGGTTTGTAATTAATTTATATTTTCAGACTGTGACAATAATGTTCAAATTTTATTGTGTTTATTGTTATTAATCCATATTTGTTAACGATACTTCTAAGCTGTTACGAATTAACCAGGTAGATTACAGCTGAGGGTTCTGTGATGATTGCGTTTTTTCTACGATATAGAAAGATTTTCCTAAGGATGAGCCAAAGTGACAGTTCGCGTAACAAGTGAACATCACATGTAATTTAGAGAAGTATCCCTCCGCCGCGACAGCTATTCAGCCACGCGTGTTCGTAAAGTGTTAGGTTATGGCTCCTGTGAAAAAATCCCTATGCAGAAATATAAGAGTTTCGCTGAGGTATATACACGTACGCGAGTCCGGGAAATATTTAAATTTAATTACGTATGTGGAAAATCTCTTAACATGCTCTCACAATCAGTAAAAGAAAACTGCCACGAATGTAAATAGAAAGCTCTCAACCACAGCTCGCCACACAACAGCACAATAGACGGAAACACGTGCACCAGTAGTCATCTTGGTTTTAAAATAAACATTATAGTTATCACACAAAAGTAAATTCAATGTAATGTTAATAGAAAAAAAGAATTTTTACAGAAGAGCTCATAACATTGCTCTGCCTAATTTCAATTATTCCTCAAAGCACACTATGTTTTCGTCGGGCAAGAACATCACAAAAGAAAGCGTCGAAGCCATTTACAAGTTACCCAACTGCAAACAAACGAATGCAGGAAGGGAGTCTAATGGGCTTGAAGGCACAACGACCACAGAACCTTCAGTGATGTTGCCAGCACTAGCTGTCACTTTGGCTCATCCTTAGGAAAATCGTTCTATACAATTAGGAGTTAAGAACATTTAGGCATCACACGGATGAGAACCACCCGACCATCAGTCAGTAAATCAACCACCAAACATTTCCTTTCTCACAGTAGTTGCAGCTTCAGTCGCTGGTTGGTTGGTTCTTAGTGATTTCGGGCACGTCAACTACCGAGGTCATTAATCACGTACGTGTAGTGCGTGTTTTTACAAAGGGAGGAGGCAGTGATCTTCCCCGATGGATGGCGAGATCTGCCGCTGACCTACCGTGGGCTAGGAGGGGGCTTCCAACCTTAGTCGTCTTTTTACTCTCTTCTGTCCCGAAAGTTCTTAAATTCCTATCTTTTTGACGTATATGCACATAATATTTGTTGGTCGTGAACTTCCTTCATACTATTGTCTGTCCAATCGCTTTACTATATTATTAATTTCCTACCCGCGGAAATACGTGAGCTATTAATAAACATACACTTTATTATATTAAATTTCGTGCACTCATCGGCCCCTTCAGTGCTCTCTTTTTCTTTTTCATCCTATTCGTTGTCATTTCGTTCTCGAAACAGTGTCGGAAGAAAACTTCACAAGCGATAACAAAATATGTGGAAGGGTCTTCTTTTTTGGCTTGACTCGAATAATACAAAAATGTAATAATACAAAGATGTTTTCTTATACGTATTTAAAAAACAAATTACATCGTTTTCGTTTTATTGCTTTCTGTCTCTTTCACAATATTTGAGAAAGATGATAAATCTTGTATCTGTATATAGTAAATTACTTCATCAGGTGTGGTGAGGTTTTTGTGACTAGAGTGATCATCGTCCCCATCTTATGATGAGAGGTTCAATGATTCTGCTAGACTATTGCTGTCGCGTCGCCTCCTCAGGTCAATACCCCCTCCTACGACTCTAGTAATCCAAATGTGTGATGACGGTGATGTTTTCGTCTTCCCTATATCGAAGGACTAACCTTAAGGTAGGAAAAACACCACGGATCCTCTCCTCTGGCACGTATCCAAAGGAGGCAGAAATGACTTTCCAGGTAGAGATAGCTAAGAGCTTGGTAACCATTCTCTCTCAAAAACTCCACCAACAGAAGAACATGGAATGACCATCATAGCTTCCCCGAAAGCAGATAAGGGGCGAACCCTTCATGAGGAGGCCGCTATAGTTTCAGAGATAAATCAACAGATTTTGGCCGTGCCCGTCTTCTTTGATTCTGTTTTATCTGTTATTGACATGACTCGTTCTGATACCACTGATCGGTTACGGCAGGACCAAAATTTTATTGTTTCCGGCCGCTATGGCGCCCGTAGACGTTATTGAAACTCGTCTTAACAGGGGCTAGCTCTCTAGAGGCTAAGCCTCATTGGAAGGAAAACGTTTCAACTTGGATTGGAACGTGGGTTACTTCTCATACTAATGTACATCAAAAGCTCGCTGAGGTGGGAAATGAGCTCAAAAGAAAAATTAAATCCCAGGAACAATTGGACGAGACCTACGCCACGTTTGTGGAGATATTGAGCGGCTCATTTCTACCCACTGCCACCAGTTCTAAAATACCCCATTATCAAGATGGGAAACACGCTAGGAAGTATGCTATATCTCAGGCCCTTTTCAAGAGTAATCCAGCAATATTGGCAAAATGCATTAGGAACGGGCATTCACTGAACTACGGTCGATCAACAGCCTCTTAAGGAGAAATTGGTTAACGACCTGTACAAATTTCTTTGAGATACTACGCCCCCGATTCAGCTTTCCGAATTATGCGAGGTTGATAAAGTGTTGATACCTGAAATGGATCCTGGCACCATTCTATATGCGGTGTAAGTCGCTAAAAATAAATTCACCTGCCTGGGATGAAAAATTCCACGGTTACAGGAACAGTTAAGAACAAAGACACAAATCTTCAGGAGTCAAAATTTAAATATCTCTACTGTAAACCCAAATTCTATTCAGTAGCATTGTGCCATCTGGGTGGAAAGCTACTCACAGCGTCCTTATCTCAAGAGGGTAAAGATAATAAGTTTGGAAGAATCATCTCGTCATGATTGACTGTTTTCCGCGCAGAATATTTTAGGGCGTTAAAGACAAACGCATGGTGAAGTTCAATTCTTTGCAAAAAATAATTAATCACCCAATCTTCGTGAAATGTGTTGTTTAAGATCTTGACCGATCTTGAAATAAGGTTCTGTACTATTTTTTGAAATTGTGAGTAGTTATTGTGTAATATTGGGTGAAATATAATAATTTTTTAAATATTTTTTCTTTAAAAAAGTGTCTACAAACGTTTTAAACTTTCTCACAAAGGACGATAAAAAATTTGACCTACTCCGGTGATTTCTCCGTATTTACAAAATAGCAGCATTTAAAAATTACAAAATTGAAGATAAAGATATTAGCATTACACAAATGTTTTAAAAATTTACTCTTTGAAAAATATCATTTTCAATTTCTTTACAGAACGAATAGTTTTCGTGTAATTTGTGGTTGAATTTAATGCAGTTTATTAAAAACGTTTTTCAAAAAAGCGTTCCAAACTTTTTTTTTGGTGTTTTTTTATGGATATAGCAAGGAACGTTTAAAAGAGTGGCACAGGTCTCATTTTCGTTGAACTTTTTTACTTTCGAAAATTACAAATTTAGAAGTATGCAATAAAGTATGGACTCTTGTAGAATCACAAGGAAAATTATATAATTTATATTACCGAGTTCCCAAGAGTAGTAGTTCGTAGCATTCGTCTCACTTATATACCATTTTTTGGATTGAAATGTTATTTCTTTCCTTTCAATTTCATAATTAGCGTGTAATTAACTAAACCATGAGATGAACCATGTCATCAGTAACAGGTTAGAAATGAAAATATATCACTCTCTATGATAAGGGATTTAGCCTTGTCCTTCAGTTGAGTAAAGTTGATAATAGCTTTTATTTAGGATCCTACAATATACGATAGATAATGGAATATTTGTCCAAATAGTTTCTCAGTCGTTTACTAATATGAAATTTATATCCGTATCCGTATCCTGCAACTCAACATGAATGATGCGATGAGCATCATTTTATTCCAAATCGCTAGACCGCTATGCATCGACTTCTATACAGACTTCGTTGCCCAAGATGGCGTCATCTTCTGTGCAAGATCCGCTGATATCACTTGCATCATCACTTGCATTTTCCGATTTCAAAAGTTCGTTTCTGATTTCTTCAGATCTGAGAATATGTTAATTGAACTTCATGAGAAAAGTACAATTTTAGTTCGGTAAACTAGAAGGATAGTGTGAAATACGACATCGAAGGGCGAATAATTTTTAAAATATTTAAATAACGAAATGACACCTTGAGTGATCACACTCTTCATACTGTTGAATAATAGAACTTAGGGTAAACATTCGCGAAATTTCTCTCCGTTTCATATATGCATTCACAGACTTTTAAAAAAGTCGCAAGCATCATATTTGACACCGTCATTGTGGTTTAAAGGTAAAGGTTAACTTTTTATTCAAAATATTTTTTGTGATCCCTGTATGTAGTAAATTCCTTTTATCGAATGCATATGATTTCAGAATCCACATTTTATGGGTTCTTTATTCCGAAAGAGAGGTAATCAAAACTACTATCCGTTCGTATGCCCGTGAACACTAGCGCATACACGTACACAAGAATTGTGCTACAAAAGATAATCCTCCTTTGATCTAGCTTATCATTAGTCCCTCGTATTTGAAACGTAATGTTGGGATCTAAAATAACCTTGTTACACTTTAGATTGCATTTTACAAAGATGTACGGTTACTTATTTCCAATTTCCTAAGACCAAAAGCATACAACATAGTCATATTATACTTCAGTCATGCGACAAGTAAAACCTGTATTCTTGATAAACTTTCGAATAAACGCTTAAATTGACGAAAAAATAAGCAGTGTCTGACCATGTGAGAAGCGCCACTGGTTTTTACAACTACCCAGCAACTCGAAATAATAACAAAAAAATGAAACAGTTCCGTTCTTTATGAGAAAATGCAAATATCTGAATATGTTAATCGTCAATTTCATACACCTGATGTTACATAATGAACCTGATGAACAATATTCTCGGATTCGGAGCGCCACCGCTTGCAAGGTAGCTGACGTCATGCGATGAGGAACAAAGCAGCTTCAGTATATACGTGCGCCTTTTCAGAGAAGTCAATTTTTGCTGCTCCACGACACCATATTCCACACACTCCACAGTGGCATTTTAGCTGCTGCAAGCATTTACTGTATAATAACGTATAATAATATAGTTTCCTTCTAATAAGTTATTCACTTTTACTTCTGTGTTCTTGTACGTAACGTATATATTTTCACATCCTTGTACGTGTGAGTATACGTGCTTCTGATAATTTTATGACGATCAGATCATTTATGACGATTGTCCAAAGTGTTGTGTAATTCAAAACTATTGAAATTATAGTACTTTATTGGAGCAACATTCATACGATAATCTTGTGCTCTTTGGCACATCAATCAGAAAGTTGTAAGGACGATGTTGTAAGAAGCCTGTTCAAGAAATATTCAGTGCAAGTGTCTTTTATCTAAGGGATATTTTTTCGTTTTAGACTTAGTACAGGCTCGAGATTAGACCCTGAAGGAAGATTATTATTATTATTTTTTTTTTAAATTTCCTTTTTCTAATCACTGTAAACCATATTTCTTAAATCTTCTGCATCCGTTTGACCTGATGTTCCTAATCTTCCTGATCACCACTATTCTGTTGCATTTGAAATGGCGCATGCGCAGCTCAGACTGTTGGCGAATGCCTCCAACGTCTTCAGGACGGACGGATCGAATTCAACCGCTGTCTGCAGGAGATATAACTGTCGGTGGCTCGATTATCACTTTTTCATGGTTTTCCCCATCAACACCAGGTGAATGCCGGAGCTGGTGAATTCAAAGTAAATAAATGTTACTTGTTCTAGGTTTATGTATGATGAATTTCGTGATCACATTCCACGCAAATGACCCTACTGATTTATGAGTCACGGCTTCAAACAACCCTCCGCCGAGGTCTGCTTTTCAAGCTGCGGCTCGAGACGCGGCCTCGAAACTTCGCCAAAGCCGAGACTCAGACCTCGTCTCCATGATATTTCCCCCTTAGTTTCCATGATCTTTCTTCCCCCATCTCGATCGGGTTTTCTCCAGATTCCCTGATCCATTGAGCAAATGCTGAGATGGCCCCTTAATTTGCTTCTGGACGTAAATGTAGCTTCACTCTGCGCACGTTTTGTTGAGCATTCCTTTTGCTTGTAGTGGTAGTAGAGCTTAGGATGAGTTTCTATTTTGTTAGCAATACAGAAAAATTAAATCTTTTTGTTCGTTTACCGTTAAAAATAATTTTTCTATAATTGGCAACGAAAATATCTAGTTTTTGAAACGTTAACCTCTCGCTTTTCTAAATTTATTATTATTATTATTATTATTTTATTATTATTATTATTATTTCAACTTTCAACTATTAATAGTGAAATTGTTGGGAAGGGATTCTGAAACTCAAGAAAGCGTGCGCAGATAATTTTCTTCCCCATACGTCACATACAGTTTTTGCCTAAATAAATAAATGAATGAAGGAATGAAAGTATTATGTTGGTATTGTGGCATTGACATGACTCGAAAAATACATGAAAATATCTGGCTTCAACTCACTACAGAAAAACAAAATATATTCACTTCAATATGCATAAATAACAATTATCAATAAATAAAAGTATAAATAACAGTTAACATAAAATGCAGTTAAAGGAAAAATCTCAGAAATATGCAATTATGTAAAATACAAATGGGCCATGTTTGCTTAATTTTTGGTGATAAGTAAAGTTATACAAATTTCCTTTCGATATGCACAACCTGTAAAAATATGCAATTGCATGACGTTCTGCGGTCTAATCATGCGACTTGGAGCTAAGGTCGTTGAGGGCGATACAGTGACACACCATACTGCAGATTTTTTTCCTTTTCCTGTTGAATAGATTATTGTGCTTAATAATGGCCCGGAAAAGCAGGATTCTTCAGGTATTCCTCTACTATATAGTTGTAGAAGGAATGCGACATGTTTCAAAACTTTCCGAATGGACTCTTTGAAATTTACATTTTCCTTTGAGTAATTTTCATTGGCTCACTACGAAGCCATTGGAGCAAAAATGTAATTAAAATAGTCCGAATGTGCTACATGCCAAATCTCTTCCTTTTCTTGGTTTTATTACTCAATTACTCCAATTTAGGTTAGTAGAATAAAAATTAGTTAAATGTAAATGTGACGGAAAGTCAGTATTGCCTATTCATGTTATATGTAAATATTCCTTCCGGATAGTATTGCCTCTAATACAATCTCTCATACTCACATTATCTTAACTTTGTACATAGTACGTTAGTTTATTCTTTTCAAATATTAATTTATGTACTTTTCTTTCTCTTTTATGCTTCATGTTAACTTATACGCAAAGCAAAATAAAATGTACACTCAGGAAATACAGGCGCATGATCCGCCGTCCATCGGAGAGAAAAAAGTAAACATCCCATTTTCCTCAAAGATATATAGATTAACTTAAAAGCGATGTCAAGGTGGGAGAAAGAGGATACAGGCGACGCACAGGTGCTTTTGACCCTCTTGTATTTTGTGACTGCAAAATAAACTATGTATACATATCTATAAACACACACACACACACACACACACACACACACACACACACACACACACACACACACACACACACACACACACAACAATTTAGGCTCAGAAAATGGGGAATTATGAAACTTTCTAAGTGCAAGGATGCACACCAAAAATGAGATATATTTACAGCCATTTCACATTAGTGGTCCAAAATGTTATCAATAATTTATATTACTGGTCATTTTATTGCAATTTATGAACAAAAAACTAATATGTGGTTGGGTTTTTTGCCTACAAAGAGTAACTACTCTCAGGGTATCGAGTTCAGTCAGATCTATCGGTGAATATGTATTTAAGAGCAGTTTTGAGTAATGTGTTATTATATTAATTAATTAATAAAAAATAATAATAATAGTAATAATAATAATAATAATAATAATAATAATAATAATAATAGTAATAATAATAATAGTAATAATAATAATAATTTTTATATTTAAAACACTCGTTTAGAAAGAAATTCGAACTGACTCAACAAAATTACGTGAGTTTACTTTAACGGAAATGTAGTTGCCTCGTTTATGTTATCGTTTGCTATTGCTATGTGGTTTTATGGTACTTATAAAATAATGAATTTTAGTACTATGTTACAATTTATAAACTGAATGCTTATCTAACGTCGTTCATTATTTTTTTTTGTGCTAGTTGCAGTTATTCGTATTTTCGTTTCATAGTTCTTGCTAGCCTGTGAGTGTGACGTTATAGTAATGTTTACAAAGGTCACAACTATGCAAAACATGCACATTGCAACAGACAATGTATATCTGATTAACGACGAGGTCTCTACTGTTTTAAATATGTGGTATATATTAATATATTAATATTTAGTATGTGAGCCCATGCTTCATAAAAAGCTTTTGGGTACAATGTGCGGACACTCACTTTTGAGATGGGCTTATCATTTATTTGCCCCAGGAGTGTTTTACTGAAAACAGTGCTTCTGAGGCATTGTGTCAAGATCAGTTGCATCGAACGCGCCCAATGCTTGGCTTAATTTCAACAAATTTATTGAAACACAAAGTATTTTCATTTATCCTGAAACATTGATTAAATCATGTTAGTGACAAAAGCTATGCGAGTTGCAGGATGACAAAAAATTAAAATTCTTGGATTTACAGAGCCACTTTTTAGAATTTCTTCTCAATTATCGTCAAATTTTGACGAGTTTCCACTAGTTTTAATAACAATAGTAATAATAATAATAATAATAATAATAATAATAATAATAATAATAATAATAATAATACATGTAATGCTATTTTTCGACCATTTTACCTTGCCTTTTCTCCAGTCGGGGTAGTTACGAGAAAGGAGTTGCAAAACGTATTCTGTGTTTGTTAGTTTTAGTTTCTCTAATTTTGACAACTAAAACAGAACCTTCTTCAGAGACATCATCGGTGCATATGTTATACAATTCCCCTCGTCTACAAGCTCCAAATATGCCGAAAATCGCAACAACCTGAAAAAAGAGAGCAAAAGATGTGTTCCAATAGTTCACAAATATTTCAAATAAATATAACTTAAATACCTTCATCAAGAGATACTTCTCATCAGCTGCTTCTACTAAAAATTTGTTCACATCAGCTTGGGAAAAGACCATAGATTTTTCTGCTTCGTAACCGACATTCGCTTGTTTCATGTACAATTGAACTTTATTAAAAGCAGAAATATCAATACCATCTTTAATTTTGATCATGGCCTTCAATTTCGAGTGACTACACCACAAACTTGATGCCTTACATACTGCTGACTTCAATGTAATAAAAATTAGAAAATTAGACCATCACTAAAACTCGACTAGGTATGTCAATAAAGTAAGAGACACTTACTAACTCCGATAGGTAAATCCCGAGTTTAGGGTGGCACGGTTCCTTTGATTCACTGATTCGGTTCATTAGAAGAGAATCGACTCCATGAACTGAATCCTTGTTTATACGTAGTAGTCGCATGTAGTTAAGTTCACAATTCTTTAACCAACGCATTTTTCACCAGTGGTCCGCGACGTGCTACCGCACGTCGCTACCCGACGGATCCAACGTGCTACGTTCGCGAGGCCTTCCGGCCCTCGCTCTCGAGACCTGTTCGCGCCTCCGCTGTCGCTCCGGCGCTCACGTTGTCTTATATACTCCCTCACTTTTAAGAGAATTTATTTTAAAGGGAACACTCACTTTTAAGAAAATGCATACCTTCCATCTGAGTAGACACACAAACCTATTTGAAGAAGACTTGAAATGCGAAAATACACACAATTCCACGCCAACAAATTATCAGGTGACTTGTTCTCATTTAACATTGAACATAAATAATTCAGTTGTTATAGTGAACCGCGCAACTATAAACATAGGAATCGCGAGAAATAATGAATCATAAAAGGAACCAAAGGAACTGTGCCACCCTAAACCCGGGATCAACCACTCCGATATGTATGCCAGAACAACTGATTCGCATATAATCTTCACGTTCTTTGTTTCCATCCAATTTTTAAATTTGTTGTACTCTTTTTCGTACAATGCACTTGACTTTGCCGGTATTAAGCATTGTTCTGCCTTCGTGGCTTGTTCAACAATTTTCTGCGGCAAGGAATCCATCTTTCTTCGCATGCTCTTCAGAATCGCTCATCAGCTGTCCAAAATGCGTGACGTCATAATACCAATGTCAATGTTGCCAACAGTAAAACTGCTTTTGCAATTAGTTCATAAATTAATTTCGATTCTTGCATAAATTTATAATGCTGTTATACAAAAAAATAGCGTATGCAACTCGTTTATAATGTTGCTTTATTGCATTCGTACAAATTTGAAAACTCGCTCCTAACGTCGCTCGTTTTCAAAACATGTACTCATGCAATAAAGCTTAACATTATAAACTAATTGCATAAACTACTATTATACTTAGTTTTATACTTGTTCATTCGCAGCAATTTTTCTTTGTAATCGTTCAATTAATTAATTGGTTCTCTACGTTTCTCATGCTGCATTTCATAAACTACAGTTAATTTCTGCTTCCCTAAAGATATTTTAAAAATACAAAATTAAAGTACTTCAAGGAAATTCCCATTTGACCTTTCTCTAGTTTCAAACTTTTCAACTTTTGGTCGACAAAATTGTTCTCTGTGATCATGTTCCTTGATGGTTGGAGAATAAAGTTTATTGCATCAGATCTTAAACTACCACTAGGTTCACTTTTAATGTCCAAATTTACAGGTAATAAAACTGCAATGGCCAGAAGCTTGCCTCTACGTTTAGAACAAATTTCAAATGGCGGCTGAGTACTGTCGACGAAGAGACTTCATCTTTCGATGCATTCATCAGCAGGAAAGGCAGTTATTGATATAGTAATAAAGTCATACATCCACACTGTTTTATTTATTTATTTTACGTCAAAAACAGTAAAAACTGTGTATGACGTGCTATGGGAGAAGTGATTTCAGTGCACATTTTCAAAGAAAGAAATTTGGGAAACGAACATCGGTCTACAAATTTGGAGGAAATGTCTGATATTGAATTTTGTGGCAGAAGACCCTTAGTGAGATTGGCAGCAAGTCTCGAAAAGTATTGGTTAAAGAGACTAGCCACTGTTGCCGGATTGTTAACGTTTATATCGTTATATTTTAAAACTACATTCTGTACAAGGTTTCTAGTTGATTTGGTTGTATTTTTTATTATATTCCACATTGCTTTCGTTTTGTAATTTGAGTTTAAAATATTCTGATCGTGTTTCATGATTTATATCGGTCTTACGACTTATCTTAACAATGATTTGTATTTGTAAAGTAGATGAAGAAATCTTGAGACACGTAATGACGTTTAGAAATGAAAGAAAGAATTTATATGGAGAAAGCATTGTGCCCGTCCTTTTTCTGCTTATTATATTATTTACAATGCTTTTTTAGGCTTCAACTATAATTTAAATTGGACAAATGTAGCTCTTATTAATTGATTTTATGGTAGTTATCCAAGTTGTCCCAATAACGACATTTTGGAAATGTTGCTAAAACGTGAATCAAAGCCGGAGTCGGTATTTGTCGGTGGATTTGACGGTTAATTTACAAAGGTAATAATACGTACAAGCTTACCGACACAGTGTAAAAGAAAGCGGAATGTCGTGGAATTCGTAACGTATCTCTTCTTTTAAGCACACTTTTACAATTTTCTCGTGAATTTTGTGGTATTCAGTAAAGTTTCAAAACCATTGTGTAATTATTGATATAATAATGATATAAGTGGTTTCAATTAGTACATACCTCCTGGAACCCCTTTGATATTGAAAATATTCGCATCACTTACACAACACAAATCAATGACAAGACTATTTTGTAGCCTCGTCGGTTCCACGCACTGCTAACAAAGAATTACCAAGATTGACCTGGAATACAATGAACAAACTGAACTGCTCAATGCCCGCAGAAGCGGCATTTAGTAGTCCCAACATTACTGTAGTCAACCTGATAGTCCAAAATTCCCATCTAAAAACTTTTTTTTTCCATTCTGGCCAGGTTTTCAAGATTCTAGTCCACCGTGCGCGGGTCAGATATTGTCTACTGAGCTTTGACTTGATGTCGATCAGACGCATCTAGAGCAAGCCAATTGTGTAATACGCGAATTCCTCGCAAGCGAGGGTTTCATTTAACTGCTTTTCGTCGGGCTCGAAAGCCGCGAATGTCTCCCCGACGATGTCCAGTTGCGCGAAGTTTGACAGATAACTCTTTCTTTGATCAATCTCTGTCACTGAAACAGCAACTGAAGATTGCCTCGGACACGATACTATCGTTCCTTTGGGGTTTGGCTTTCGCTGGAGTTTGGAACGCTACCGGAGGTGGCATCTCTGGTGAAGATGTTCTATGCGTGGGCTTGAACTTTCCAGATGGCGCGCTCTCCCTCTTCTTCCCAACCCGAGCAGGATCCAGGTTCTGAGGTTTCCCTTTGTAGTTTGGCGCAATTTTGAGGATCTCCTCCGGAGTGTATGCCTCCGGTTTTGCTTCCATTTCTAAGCCTTTGTTCGCGACTAGATAAACAAGTAATTTTGATTTAAACAATGATTTTTTGAGCCGTTTTTTGAAATATTATTTTGGAGACATTAAGAGTGAATTAAAAATCTTACACGCTTGTAATATTGCAGAATTTTTTTTTATTTATGCACAAAACCGACCAGAATGATATTTAAAACTAGTCATGTTAATTGAAATGATTGAAGACGTTGTCATTGTCAACAATATTGTTGACAATGACAACGCCTTCAAACATTTCAATTATGTAAATGTCAACTACAACTCACCACTAAACCAATATAGTCATGCTAAATCGCGACAAGATTATTCACATTTTACAGACAACTTTTACAAGATCTCAAACTCTGCTCTTTGCAAGTAGAATTTTCATATCTATTGCACAAAATTTTACTTCTTCTGAACCTGTTGTATGGGCAGAAGGAAGGCCTTTATCTCTGAAGTAAACCTTGTGTTTGTAGGTTCCCCGTTAAGTGGATTTATTCCTTCCCATTGCCACTCGAGTCATCTGAGAAACATGCTTTAATGGAACATGATGAGGAACAGGCTTTCATGCTTTAATGACGAATCTACTCCCTCCAACACACCTCTCGTTATACTCATCTAAAATGTGGGAACATTACCATTAGTACACATTTATAATTAAATGGTATTAGCACAGTTTCTTCATAATCAATATATGGGGTCCTTAGATTAACTATCTTTATATAATATTTTCCCCCGGATTAGTTTTAGGATCGCCAAATTACCGCATTATTAAACAGCGCACGTTTCTCGATTTTCTCTAAAGTCCGCGAAATATTATGTGAAAAACTGTTACAAGGAAATTTAGCAGGCCTCTAGTAATCGTATTTGCTACCAGAGCGTGTGGAGTCGACTGTAGTTCAGTATTTCGCCACGATGCTTCACCACTTCTCTGGGAACGCTACGGGATTCTGGGAACAGGCGGTTTCATTGGAAATGCGGTCGCTTGGAGAAAAGCAAATAGTGTCAGACTGTAAATATCGGTCAGTGGATGAAAAATACAACTAGTGGTAACTATGTAGTCCTTTTTCTAATGGAAATACGTTTTCTAAAAATCGGGAGTGAAAATGTCTAGATTTCAAATGTTTTTGCGTATCTGAATTTGTTTGTAGTTTTATTACTCATTGCACTCTGTACGGTTAAATGGTGGCGAAGAGTTTCTGGAGATGAAAATGTGCTCAGATTCAGTTTCTTTACCATACGTCACATATAATTTTTACTTTTCTTTGACCAAATCAAATCAAATCAAAATAAATCGAAACTAGTGAACATTTTTTTTCAAAAGAAAGCGATGATCAATTAATTATTTTTCAGTAATAATTTGAATGACACCATACCTAACTCTTAGTTTCTCGCGTGCTGATTACGCAGTATAGATAAATGACTGTAATTCTTCGGGGAAATGACAATTTTTCGGTCACAAAACTCTTATTGTCAGGTTCTGGTTACGAATAAGTTGGTAGATCTTGTTCTTAAATATACTAAATTACTTCAATACACTGAGTATCATAATCCATGTTTTGTAGGTCTTTGATACCGAAAAATCTATTTACAGGCAAACGTGTTTGTGATCAAAGTTAGCACCGAAACCGTTCAGAAGAATTTCTCCAAAATGTATCTTCCCCAATCGCTCTAACTCAAGGTCCTGCGATTTGTAAACCGATAGTGAGATTTTGGGGGTGGACTTCTCATGAAGCTTAAACATCATTTTAAATATTTGCTGAAAAATGGCTGTAAATTTTTTAAATTAAATTTCGTCCTCCAGTAGCGCAAACATTTCTTTAAGAGCGGCATCATTATAGTTGAAATCTCTGATTTTTCGAAAATAGCGAAAGGGCAAAATCTTTTCTACGTTTTCCATTTCTACAAGTACAATTTTGAAGATCGATTGTTTCCTGAGTAAAATTTTTTTTTCAAAGACAGAACTTTAAATATGGTCTCGAACAAATTTTAAAACTAACAGTAGTTTCCTTTACTAATAACAGTAATAACCTAATAACAGTACTTTCGCGTAAAATACAGGCAGTTTTACTACTTGAATTCCCGATATATTTAATATATTAGTTTGCCGACTTTCGGAACTTTACCGTTCCCCATCAGGGCTTTGGAACAGATGCGAATGCATAACACAGAAATGACAAAATAAATATCTCACGGCAATTATCTTGATAGTTTATATTTACAGAACGCTGCGAAAAAGATCTCGAGATGGAAATGGAAGTACATATTTTGAGGAATACTGATAACAAAAAAAGTGCATTTTGTATCTCAAAACACAATCCATGTTTGACCATAGAGGAAAATGTAAAGTTTTCGTTTGATTTTCTGCAGAAAGCAAACGCGGCATTTTGGCTCAATTTGATTGCGAATTTGAAAAGATAGTTGTATTTTGAAGGTGTTTAATATTTATGCTGTAAAGTCGTTGTATGTTTTCGAACATTTACTTAATCACGAGACCAATAGTTTTCTTGAAACATTCTCTGCAAATTGAAAATAATTTTAATACTCAAAAGTCACAAAAGTATACGTAAGAGGTAAAAAAATGAATCTTTCACAACAGAAATACGGAGTTTAGATGTAAGTTCTCACGCGTACCTTAAATTGTACATTATTAATTGTGATCTTTGAACAGCATTTTTAACACAGATGGAAATAAGAGCTATAAACGAGTTTTATTTTAATTTCTGGAAATCTCAAAAGTTTTCGGCTCAAACGATATTGTTTTGTTTCTCTAAAAATTTCACTAGAAAAAAATGGTGCTATTCCTATTATTTCATTTCAATTATTCTGTTAGGAACATACCAACACTCACTTTTATATTATAGATTATAGGTGCATCTAAATATTTCAGTTCTCTATGTTTCACAGAACGTTTGGAACTACTGGCGTAATTGATCCCAAATTTGTCTCGAATACTTTGGAGTGGCCAAGAAAAAAAAATAACGTAGTTACGAAAAAAAGGAAAAGAAAGAAAAAATGTTACCCCTTGTTCAATCTTGCGATCAAATTCGCTAGCAGGGTGCAACCTCTAATTGCCTTCAACCCACGCGGCCACCCGCCGTTCAGAACATGCTTTCGCCAACATTCACAGAGCCCACTCCCAGAGCATTCCAGCTCGCAGCCGCGCATAGAAAGAAAGCCCAATACAAATGTGCGATAATAGTAGTTTATGCAATTAGTTTATAATGTTAAGCTTTATTGCATGAGTACATGTTTTGAAAACGAGCGACGTTAGGAGCGAGTTTTCAAATT
Source organism: Teleogryllus oceanicus (assembly GCA_964035755.1). Lineage (NCBI taxonomy): Eukaryota > Metazoa > Arthropoda > Insecta > Orthoptera > Gryllidae > Teleogryllus > Teleogryllus oceanicus. Next base: position 66,922,091 of record CAXIVR010000008.1, on the reverse strand, counting down.
TGTACGAATGCAATAAAGCAACATTATAAACGAGTTGCATACGCTATTTTTTTGTATAACAGCATTATAAATTTACAAGAGAATCAAACTTAATTTCGCGAAACAACTTTCTTCTGACGTCTCGGGTGCTTGACATCCAACGCCCTCTGGAAATCAAATTCAAGATGGCATTGTTGACATCCGTGCGAGAAAACGGTGGTCGGCTGTTCCGTCTTCTTCTACCTCCCCACGATTCTCTCGCTACTATTGGCTGAATGTGTGATGACGTCATGTCGCGTTTAATAATGTTGATGACGTCATGTAGCGTGCGATAAAATACTGGATTATGCACGATTCGGGGTATCGAAAAGGGTCGTTTATAATGATGGTATACAAAAAAATCATTTACGCGCAGTTTCTTGCGCGACGGGCCTCTTCTTCTCACAGGCGCCGTCACCTCCACCGAAGCAAGTACTTCAAAAACAAACTCTACTTCGAGCCTCCGTTCGCTGCGTGCACTGACCGCTGCTGCCCGGTGCCACCACGGCTGCCGGCTTAGACATCATTAGCAAGGGGCTGGGCACACCCCGACCGCTACGTAAACAAACATTTCTGAGAATCGCTACGTGCCCGCCTCACCAATACAACACTATTTAGGCACGTCGCCGACAAAGAGATGCGCATCAGCAATCACGCCCGCGCCCGTGTGGCCGCCTCGCGGTTCCCGCGAGAACAAAACTTTCAACCCATCTCGATCAGGTTTTTCGTCCAGTTTCCCTGATCCACTGAGCAAATGCTGAGATGGCCCCTTGTTTTGCTTCTGGACATAAATGTAACTTCATTTTCTGTGCACGTCTTCTAGAATTCAGTGGGAAATACAATTATTCAAATTATCGTTTCCATGTTGTCGCGGCAGGAAGTAATAAGAGCCGAAATTTATTGCTTATTTATCCTTGAAAATAGATTTTATTACATGGGAGTTTTTTTTCTCTCCCTTTCAAAATTCAAAATTTAAGTAGTATATGACTTAGTGCAGGGATCACAGAATTTTGAAAATGTGCACACAATTCACTTTTCCCCATAGCACGTCATACGCAGTTTCTTAACTGTTTTTTGACGTAAAATAAATAAAAATAAATAAATGGATCAAACGTTAGCCGCCATCGCGGGCACTTCACGTGACACCGCCTTAGCATTTGATTGCCGCCAGTCTCACGTGACGCTCCCCTCCCCGGGCTCGTAGACGCATCCCACAAATAGCCGATCGCTGGCACATCGCGTTTCACCGCCTCACCATAGGTGCAAAGTCAAAGTCAAGTGGCTCTCCCTTCCACAGCCTGACTAACACCCCCAATTAATAAATACTGTAACCTCGCTCCCATCAAAAACCCTCCGAAAAGAACAACGACAGAACATCACAGACGACCTTGGAGAGAGTAGAGCAGTGAGAAAGAACAGATTGGCAGAACACTAAGTATAACAGACTTCAAACAACTGACTCCAGTACTCATTGTTAAACCGCTCATCTGTTAGCAACGGGCAAGTGTACACCTACTCGCTATGCAGACAGCCCGCGAACGAGTCGGCTGTTCCTTCTTCGCCTAGCAAGGCTCCATCTCTCAACCAGCACAGCCAACAGGCCGCTACCTCTAAATTCATGTCATTCGCGGGCATCAGCCGCCACCTGGCCGAATTTCCGGCCAACTCAGCCACCGGCTCCGGTCAACTGAACTCGTGTCCATTCCAGTTCGCACTGCCGAATGGCCTGGAGCCAACCTCAGTCCTTTCGGCATCCACACACTCAGCCGAGTGATTTGGGTTGTGCTTGCAGTGCAACAAACTGTAAGTGAAGATAACTTCAAGAAAGATGAGCATAAACGTTTTGTTCCTCCGTCACCACGTGATCGTTTTACCGACAATCGAATTTTCGGTATCATGGACTCACAAAGCTGGATTCTGACACGGTTTAGACGAAATAATTGGAACAGGGTGGCCAGCGATCTGTTTTTGGGGAATTCAAGACTTTTCACAGTTTTTCAGGTCTGAAAATATAAATATCCCAGGTTCTATTTCGCATATTACAACACTTTTTCTGTTTATTACTTAACCGTACTATGTAACTCACGCACTTTTTTTCGAAACCGAGTTTTAGTATATAGAATTTGGTACAAAAACGATCCTTAAAGAAAACTAGTTTTTTTGGAGGGATTCGCGTCTTTATCCCATACTAGTCAAGAGTGTTGCAAAGTATGGTTCAAAAGTTTGGGAGGTTAATAAAAGAACAAGAGAGAAGCTTCCGGCCCTTTAAATGGACTACTGGCATAGAAGTTACTCTTACAGCAGATGTGATAGAAAGAGGAACGATGACATAAGAAAGAAAATGGAGAAGAGAATGGAATCCTTGACGAAATAGAGGAAAAACAAATGTTTGGTACGGTCACGTTACGCGAATGACAGACGAAGGATTGCCAAAACGAGTCCTGCAATGGGTCCGACAGACAAACAGAAAGGAAAACCAACTTGCATTGAGTGCGAGAGGCTAAGAAATGCAGGAAGATCTTTGGTCAAAAGAGAGGCATGGAGTGCAGACACGGCGTGAGCTGTAAGCACTCTATTATCTAGTATATAATATGTATGTATATATGGATATGTGTGTATGTATGATTTCTTCTTCAAGGAGGCATGTGTTACTAATTAACATTTAGAGTCTTGAAATTCTTAAGAAAGTATTTTTTTCAGCCGGAAATCTTGGAATCGATGCAGTTTGAAGTACCGTATTCTTAATCGGTTTCGGAAAAGTCGGTCCTATTGCGAAAAAAGTTTCTAACACGCATGTAGAAAATTTTTTCAAAGTGGATCTGTTGACGATAGAAGCCTACTAATTAGTTATCATAAATTCCGATGATATCTTTGGATTACATGACATACCTGAAAAGTTCGCTTAATAGCGCAGTAAGATTTTCATTTTTAACACTACTTTTGAATTTTCGGAATGAATAAATCTTAATATTTGCAAGAAACATCTCAGATATGTTACCTTTTGGAATTTTCAAGATTACATAATGGATGTTGCAAGAACAAACTTTAAAAAATTGTTCAGTAATAGTATTTAGAATCATAATAGTTTTCTCACCGATTTTAATTGTTGCGGATTTCCTATTTTTTCTTAAAAACATTGTTTTTTGTCCTTAACACATTTTCAGCAGATAAATAACATTAATCGTCTAATTTTATTTGTTTTTATTACGTTCGATTTTTATAATATTAAATGATATTAAATATTTAATATTTTCCAACTTGTGTAATATTAAAAGAGCACTGTGTAATATTCAAACAGGACTGTATCGAATGGTTTAATGAATCCACAGATGTACGCTCTAGCTGTGATTCGAGAATGAAGACAATGAGATTTTAAGCAGCTTTTACATTCGTCGATGCATTAACTTAGTAACATGTGACAACAGTAAACGAAAAAGAAAATCTTAATCGATTTTTAAGATGCTCACAAAACGCAGTTTAACGTTATATTTACGTTTCACCACTCTGCCATCGACGACTTCCTCGACTCATCAAAATCGTATAGGTTAGAGTGCATCAAACGCGTAAATAGTATTTCGTTGACTTTCTTATTTTATTCTTTTGCTATTAAAGGGGCGCAGTGTAATATGCGCACGATTCATTGCGCCGTGGAATACTTACCGTTATTTTTTTTACTAATACTAGTTGAATTATTAATAAATGATAACAACGAACATTGTTCACAAAGTCTAATAACCAGAAATGTTTGCTCCCGCACAATAGAAACAATTTTGCATGGAAAAACGAGCTACAGATTTGACATTAGGGTCCTGTCGTCAAAATACCGCCGCTCCCTTACTCTCGTATCTAGCGAAACGAGGTCTCCAGAAAACGCGCACGGATATTAATGAAGGTGTCATTGTTTACAATACGTTTCTTTTTGTAGTGTATTGAATAACAAATTAGGTGTAGATAAATAAGAAAAGTATATTAACGATGCTAATGAAGAAAATACGTTTTTGGGGGGGGGGGGGCACGGTGTCGTGCGCGCGAGTAGGGCTACTAATGCTTTGAAACGCCGCGCGAGTGACAAAATGTTGTCAATGGAGATAATGTTGATACTTGACTTTTGAGTACTGGTTAAAAAAAACATGAGTCCAGAACTACCAATTTAACCAAAGAAAAATCATTTGTTTGATTTCTAAACGATGCTCAGTTCGTAACCAGATGCAGAATGTCGAAGGTGGTGTCCTCAAGATTTTAGTAGAAATAGAACCGACTCTGGAATTTCCCTCAAATAGCAATAAAACTTTAAAGCCATCACAGCAGTACTAGATATCTTTAAGCTTTTGCGCTAAGGGACATTTTCATCTTGTGGTCAGCGATTGCAATGGAATTTTGATAACTGCAGGGTACTCTACCTATGTTGCACCTACGCGGCAGAAATTTAAGTTGTGTGATGCGCGATTCAAGACCAACACAATCTTCAAGCATATATGTGGCACCTCTCATAGGCATTTCGATTTTCACTCGCCATTATCATGTACTGAGACGAATTAAACACTTTACTGAATACGATGCTGTATGTGAATTTGTGCTAAATATTGGGGATAAATATGAAAATAACAAAAAAATCAAATTTCGTCTATTTGATTTCAAAACCGAATTTAAGAGCCAAATCCGGTTTACAAATCGAATACCCGCTTTTCTCCGGTTCTACCAGATTTATTCAAATGCCCGGTGTTGTTTTGTTTTCAAGAATTGCAGAGTGACGCAGAGAAACGGGAAAATTGGAAGTTAATATTGGTAGCTCAGTGGATGTACAATAAGTGGAGAGATAACGTCGAACTGTCGAGTATGGAATGCGTACGGATACTGGGTTTCTTCTAATGTGGTGGCTGAGGGTAGTATCTCCAAGATGGAATTCAGCACGACTTTTTGAGTCATTCTCAGTCCTGCCGCAAGATGTCGCGTGATCGCGACCGCTTCGAGCAGTGCTGGAAATTAAACGAGTCCAACAAGACTAAGAAAGGCTCAAAAAGCCGTGCCGAATTCTATTTTGGAGATACTACCCTCAGACACCGCGTTAGAAAAACCCAAGTATAGTTGCAGTGGGGCGGTGTGGAGCTTGCGGCTGCTGTGAGAGTGTATTTACGACATAGTCACAATGTGGCCGCTGCACATTTTGGTGCCATTATGAGATCGTGCCCCGTGGCCAGGTTCCATCTGCACACGCAATCAAAACGTGAATCTGAACTACACCAATACACCTTACCCTGATGAATACTCGGAAGAAAACATCGCCGATATCCCGGAGAACACACTGCTCCGGGCTGTGCTAAATCTTCGAACTACTGAATGTGGACGGTGAAATGGAATTTTTAAAAAGTGATGCATAACGGAATTGCCACTCTTGTATGTTTCTAGCATCAAATAGTGTTTCTTGTTTTATAAGTATTTCAATTTTTTTCGTTTCTTTGCGCTTTTTCCGTTTCTGTTTATAGCAGCATAATTTTTTCAATGTTTTCATACCAGTCCGGCAATAAGAGTTTTTCTACCGAAAGTTCGCCGGTTTTCGGAGCATGATTACATCACATTCTCTTCCTACGAAGTAAGTGCGAGAAAGTAAAATTTGAGGACAAGCAAATAAGTGTTTATTTCCGTCATTTAGTGGCAATACTGAATCTATATGACTTGTGTAACATACAAACGTGAAGCACGTTAGTACGTAACAAGAGTTATTACGAGTCAGTATTATCACACCGATGGAAATAAAACATTTTCTTTTCCTGAAAACACTTGCTGACGGCTTATTAGTATTTTATGTATGGCTTATTATTGAATTTATCACATCGTTACATGTCGTACAAAAAAGTATGAGTTATGAAGCACTACATTTATTTTAAAAGCACTCGTAAGAGATGAGGATATTATAGAAGTTTATATGCCAAATTCTATCTTGTAACGATTGGTTTTGCGAAGTTCTCTCATCATTTTCTGTGGTTGGTTCACTTTTCTGATGTAAATGTAGAAATACACTCCTTCACAACTTAATAACGGTTTTAAAACTAATAGTAGTAAAAATAGTTACAATATTAACAATAACAATTAACATTTCCTAGTTTGATGTGGGAAGTTTGTCTCGTTTATGTTTGGGTAAGCGTTTAGTTATTAAACTGTGTGTGACTTTCCCATTTTCCTTTTAATTTCTTATAATTGTTTTACACTGCACTTACAAACGCACATTTGCAATCATTAATCTAACCTGTTAGAAGATTTTAATTATAGACTCAAAATTCACGGGGCATGTTAAACGACAAATTGTATCGTTTTGATGACATTACAATACCATAAATGTTGCGGGATATAGTTTTTAGAAATATTGCCGACGGAGTTGCATTTTTGTTAATTGTTGACAAGCTTCTTCTAATCCTAAAGAGAATCAGAGAAAAACAGGAGAGAACAGAAAACATACGTTAACTTGTTGGCGCAAAGTAATTGTTCATTTAATTTATTCGCCGATTCAATCAATTTTCACATCTTCATAGCTGAAACGTGATGATAAGAGACATCTAGTGGTCAATACTTTCCGAGAAAGAGGAGCTTCTATTTGCGATCAGATGGCTCTAGTTGCAAAGTCCCCTAGAGCCATCTGTTGGATGGTGAACAGTAACTATGGTTCTTCAAAATGCCAACAGGTGTCGCCTATAGATCTCCCAAATGCAACGGTGTGGCGCCACGTTCGCGTATCTCGGGATGGAAGCAACAGGTGAACACACGATTCATTCGAATCGATTACTTTCCACGTTAATGTTTATTACGAGAAATGGAAAACGTAATGGTTTACATCTATATTGGATAGTTTAAGACTACCATATCGCTTTTTATCAAGATAGATGTAAATTCATCCGACATCATTTGACGTTTTTTAGTTTTCTGATTTATCTACTCGAATATGAAGAACTTGAAAGTCGGGAGAGTTAAAGGGATGTCAACCTTGGATTCACAAGGCTCATATCAACGAATACTAACTACAAGGCGGGATAACTGATGCCCGCTCTCTCTTAAATATACCTTCTTGTCTTCAAGTTTAATGTTCAACAATAAAGAATGAAGTCTCTGTTTTAGTGATAAGAAATGTTATTTATTTATTTATTTATTTATTTATCATTTGTCATACAATAAAATGTAGAACAAACTATATAAACTACTAAATCGATGAACTTGCAAACAAGGTTTCTATTCCGTACAGATAAACCTATACTTGGTGCTGTTAGCATACAAAATAACTTGAGAAAGAAGAGTGTTGAAAGATTGATACAAAACTACAAATATAAAAAAAAGTATCAGAAAATTATGAAGGTAGCTACTTCTTTCAAACTGCCAAGAAAATTGTTCACTGCAAGGAGCAAAGAAATAATAAACTCATTCTTCCAAGCTATTCTTCCAAATGATAAACTTATTACAACTTCAATTTAACAGCTTTTGTCGAATGTGTCGGTGATTGAAGGGTCACAGATTTGATTCCGGCTGGGCACTGAAAATTTGCTTGAAGTGTTTAGCATTACGTTAGCAACGCCAGAAAGAGTAGAGTATGTGGTTCCATGTTTTGTTCAAAACATCCCTGATGTTCCTTATCACTTTCAAAGCTACTCCGTAGCAGCACCGTATACTCCTGGCGAAGGACTGCGTGCTATCTTCGATCTCCATCCAACTTCAGTTACTAAACCAGTGGAATCGCCTAAACCCGCAATCAAATCAAAATCGAAAATATGGCATTATTTCCCTTGTCCTGTGCTCATTATGTTCCATTCCATTCACTTTTGTACCAACGCTTCATTATTTGGCCACTAAGCGGATGCCCATCTTTTTATATCAAATCAGTTATACTTCGGATTTTTAACATGGCACGTGAGAGCGTCTTGTCTTCGTGAAGGAACATGGCACGACTTTTGCGTCTTTCTCAGTCGTGTCGGTAGATGTCACACGATCGCGACCGCATCAAGCTGCGCTGCAGATCATACGGCATCTAGGGGCACGACCGAGAAAGACACGAAAACCGTGCCATATCCTATCGTGAAGACAAGACCCTTACGCGTCATGTGACAAAAACCGGAAGTATAGGTAAGTACCGTACAATATATCTGTCTTATTTCTGTTTCTTGTTTCCGCTCCGAATCCCTCTTCTCCGCTCGTACCACGTTCACCTTTCGTTAATAAACCTTAATTTTATCTACTATCTCTTCTAGCAACCCCACTCATGCTTTTACCTGTGTGTGCAGCTCTCATTTCCCATTTTAGTCCTAGTTAATATCTCAGAGACTACTTTCATAGAAGATCCAATGACGTCACGATGGGTACGCCCACCAGTCCTTGACCATCGTAATAGACTTAATTATCTATTGCGCTGGCCACGACCAAGCCCCTCTCGGACACACGATCAATGCTGAAGTAAATTGATAGAACATTTCACCATTTATTTCTCCCTGGCACTCCATTCCCCACCAACCTATTTCGGTAACGAAAATCCAAGGATTTGTATTTTAAGAAATATGTTCCTTTTATTTCTGGAAAATGTTTCAGTGAAAGAAAAAAATAATACTTTTTCTACAACTCTAAAAATTAGAATAAGAAGTTATGAGTAATTTTAGAACGTAAATTTATTTTGAAAAAACGTCATACTCCAATTTACAATAATAAACAATACATATTTGTGTAACAAAAACAAAAATATTTTAACATTTTCCTTTCATTACAGGTACCAACAAATTCCTTTAAGGTATACCTAATATTATGCAAACAAACATTAAATATTAAGAATATTTTTACATAATAAACAAATTAAAATATTTTCGGTAAGAATAGTAGAGAATCAGTACCATTGTGCAAGGTAGCTTTAGCTGGGATATCAAAAATAATTATGTTTATTTTGTATCAGATTTCTTAGAAAACCAATTAGATTAATTTTATCTTTTTGGATTCGGAAAAAGCCTATGAGTAAGTACCACTGTAAAAATTATGTGATCGTTAATATAATAAAAAACTATGGACATTCCGAAGACTGACTTGCCATTTTAAAATTACCCCTCAATTTTTTCTCGCACAATTCTTTTCAGCGATCTCAATATGTCCAAGGCTAAGGCATTTAAATCATTGACATAAGAGTAACACCCAATTAATCACCAAAACCATGAGTGCATTCATTACAATATTTTTAAATTATTTTACAACTTTAGCTGGTTACAAATTCCTGCTTACTTGAGTAATTAGAGCACTCCTGTAATTTCAAAAACACAAAATTTCTCATCAGATTTAACAGAGCATATTGTTTGTGGCTGTTCTTTTACGAGTGTAAAACATATCGACGAAGTTATATCATAAATAACTTCTAATTAAGACTGCCTACTCTACATTCAATTTAGGGGCAAACCATCAGCTCATCTTAACTGTTGAAAACACGAATGAATTATTTGCAGCTGTGTCCTTACTAACTTCTCTTTTGCGAAAAATGTATGTCAAAATACGTACTATTACAAATGTGAGTGCTCGGGCTCAACTTTGTAATTATAGTTTTGATTGGGCTAATCGGGAGAATAGCTATCCGGTTTGTGAAGGCAATATTATTAGTTGCATACGTTTCTAAACAGTTGTTTATTTTGCATTCAGTTTATTTATCGTCCATTCAGTTATTGTTCTTTCAAGGGTTTCCATCTCTATTCTTCATTTCGTGTCTGCTGGACTTAAACGAACTGACTTTTCAGAATTTGAAAAATTGGCTGCACAATCCATTACTTTATATGGTACTGCACCTGAGCAAAGAATTTTTAATCAGTTATATAACTAACTGCTTACAAGAGTTTAGAATCAATTAATTTCTTTAAATTCGAATATTAGCTACCACTGCGAAGTCCAGAATACGTTAGAGGAGCTGAAAATTTTTTTCGATAGTTTCGTTTACAGTTAGGCACACAACTCTTGAACGGATATTAGTGCGGCGAGCTATGAAATAAACAATAAAGATATGAACAGTTCAGAAGTTTTTAAATCTTTGTACTGTGGAACTAACGTAAGTCTCAAACAAGGTGTACAATACTTTAGAAGCGTTGTAACACGTATTTACAAATTGAAGCACAAATCATGTCGTTACATTTGCCTTAACTATTGGTCTACAACGTAACTCGATCTTAATCAGAAACTACTGTTAATAAATTGTACTTACAGAGTTGGAATTTATGTGATTAAAATGATCAAATCACTAAAAAAAAACGACCAACAATGCAGTCCACAATGCAGTATATATAGAAACAAATCTCTTCGTGGCCCTACTCGTGCTTTCGCCACAAAATCATCGCCTGGCTTTGTATTCCAAAGGGCGCTGCCTCAGATTGTGGTAGAATAATTGCTAAACATCTAACGACAACTCCAGAAACTCACAATAAACACATTTACCTGCACTCAACATACTATTTCTTATCTCTTTAAAATAAAAACTAGTTACTTCAAATAAACCCTCTGTTGTATTCACACCACTCTACCAAACTACCTCTCTTGTATTCACCCAGTTTTATTATTACCCTCACCGGACTTTCACTTGCCCTCACCTTCTCTCTTACTCTTTCCTAATTTTTTCTGCGTCTGCTGCGTTGTTTCCATATGTACAGAATCTCACTCCCATTTTCCTCTCTACTTCATCCCACCGCGACCAACTTTATCTGGGGAATCCGCGGCCATTTTCCCCATCCACTTGAGAAATCGCTGGCCGTCGTGGAGAGGGTCGTGAAACGGCTTTTTTGTCTTGATATTTGCCCGCGCTCACGCTGGCCCTTGGGGAGAGACTTTTCGTGAATAAAGGGCTCTGAAGCGTGCAAGAGCGCCGAGTGGTCTAGGGATGCCTCTTCGGAAGATTCTTTTTTATGAACATTTCAGGTGCTCTTCTCGTATTTGTAGGGCTGCGGTGCAGGCTCGGAAGAGAAAAATCTCTTCCGTCGTACGTATGAATATTTACATTTCCAGTGAAGGTATCGGTTTAAGTTAGCAGACTGGGTTTTCATAACTTTCAAAAATAATTTATAGACTATTTTTTGACGTATTATTAGACCTATTAGAATTTGCAACTTTCATTATGGATGTGTTGTATTTAACGATTTGCGATTCAGCAACGGATCCGTTAAAATATATGTTTGGTTACGAAGATACTCAAAAGCAAAAATAATTCTAGAAAATACGTCCTATTAATACAATGTATATCATAAACGCCACGTGACAACTATTTTGGGGAGAATTATCTAAATGTCCTGTCAGCATGAATTAAAATCATCTCAAATGACTACTTTGAAACTCCCAGGACATTAAGATGAGCCAATTATGTGTGCAGATGACGTGTTTTGTTCATAGTATTCTAAACGATTTGTAATGAGTTTTACAAGAAATTATGACTGAGATGTGTTAATTCGGATAGAAATTGCGGTAAAAATAGTATTACGTAACCTTTACTATGGGCGAAATTGTGTGCTTTTTTTTTTTAGCACCGCTAGTTTAAATATATTGAAAACGGCGTTTCATACTATAGTTTCTTAAGAGAGAATGTTTAATTTCATGTCCTCTATCACGTCAGTGAATTGGGAGTGGTTACACCTGTAAAATTATGTAGGAATTGTTTCTATATCCAGATAAGAAGCCTTTAGATCTTACCTTTAAGTAGCGGTATAACAAGAAAAATGTAATATTTCCTCAAATTCAGTCACTGTATTGATATGACGTTCATTTCACCTCTTCGCTGTTATTTTTGAGCAGTGAAGCCTCCGCAATCCCACTGATTTCTATGATCGGGGCCTTCAGTTCTTCAATGATTTGATATTTTCGTGTTTCCGTGAACGTCAACTGCTTTGGTCATTAGTCCCGTTAGTGTAGTGCATGTTTTTTCTCGGGATCTTTCCCCGCTGGATGGCGAGATCCGGCGCCGACCTATCGTCGGCTAGTGGGGTTTCCCCCTAACCAAGACCATCCCACCAGCGGAACACCGCCCCAGCCGGGAGAAGCTCTAAGCTCCCGACCGGTATCCCGGAATATGTGGTAGTGTAGTGCATGTTAGTGTAAGTGTGTGTGTAAGGGGAGAGGATAGGATGAGGAAGGAGAGATCGCGCGCGGTCCGTGGCCCGTTTGTTAGGGTACTGCTCCGGCATTCGCCTGGTGTTGATCGGAGAAACCACGGAAAGCTACCGATTAGAGCAACCGGCCGCTAGAATTCTCCTCCAGACAGCGACTGAATTCGACCTAGCTGATAAGCTAGTGTCGAAAATCCTGCCGCCGTCAGGACTCGAGCCAAGAACTCCCGGTCAGAGGCGCTGCAGTGACATCAGTTGATGCACTGAGCTACCGCTCCCGGTTTCAGTTCTTCATGCTTAGCGTGTGCATTCTCACCTCACCTCATCGCAATCTGTCAATCAGCCACCTGATCCCCCATTTTCGGTATCTCTACCGCCCTCATCTCAGTTAATATTCGCAGGTCATGGCGTTCGATATTGCCTCTTCGCAGTCCACTGACAGATACTTCGTTCTCGCTGCCTCTAATGTGCTCGCTTCTTCAATGCTTCGTCTTGTACCATGAGATGACGTTCACTTTCATGGCGTCAATACATGGCATACGCCTCATCACTGTCCTTTATTCCACAAGGCAAGATGGTGCAGTGAGTTATATATACACAAGGAAACGTGGATAAGAGGACCTCAAAATATTTTATAGTGGAAGAGATCAAGAAAATAGTTCTTTGATCCCGGTGAATAACCTGATAAGTCATAAACACTGCATTTTACAGGAGAGCGAAGAACAGTATTTAAATGAATTAAATCAGAAGTTAATGATATTCAAACGAAGGTGATATTCAAACAAAACTATTTTTGTGTGGGTTTTGTTTAAATATCATTAATTCCCTATTTATAGCATAAGTTTAAAGTTGTTTTTTGCTCCACTGCAAAACTGTTTTTTTTATTTAGCAGCTGATTCACCGGGGTTAAAGAATTATAACTACAAAATCGGCCTTAAGTAGATGTTATTTCTGTTATGTTATTTTCAATACAGTTACTAACAGTGCGATATGTGAAAAAATTAACGAGGCTCCTGCTTAAGGTTAGTAGTTTGTACTCTGTGATAGGATGTTAGTAGATAATTAACTGTAACAGCTGCAGTAGGTAAAGATTGTGATAGGAAAAAATCTGTGAAAACTTAAAGTTATAACTGTGTAGTTGTCTCAAAGGTGTAATGAAATGTTACCAACTCGTAGCACCAGAAGTGGCTGATGTAATGCAAGTTCTTGACTGTACCTGAATGAGGCCTGGCCCATATAAAAATAATAACTAGCTTACTCGTGTGAGAACTCGCGCATGTTCAACCCCACCTTAATTTTTCCTAAGGGTATTGTGAAACTGAAACCTTGGAACATGTGGTCTATTTTCATCGTAGTTCCCTCCACAGTTAGATACTCAACACTTGTAGATCACGGCAAAACGTTAAAGGACCTATAATTCAACGAGTTGAGTTACCCGTTCAGCTAAAGCACCTAATGTATTTAATAGCAAGGGCGATCCAGAGTTAACATTATTGCTAATTGCCATGGTTCGACGTTGCTTCAAGGCAGCAAGTCTACGCTTGATGGCATCCATAATGAGAAAAAAAGAATCAACAAATACTACTGCTTTTAAAAATTATAAAATATTGAATTTATTAAGGAACTCTTTAGAATTGTCTGTGTGCATTGAATGGTTGCACTTCACATACAAGAAACAATCTTCATCGGTATCAAGCAACTATTAATTGTACTTTTTTTTGTTGCCGCGAGAGCAAATCTTGAATTAATAATTATCCCAATAAACCTAGTCAATTTGCGCAAATCACGGTGTAAACAGCAAGCGTTAATATTAGATGGAGCAATCGAGACCTTGTAAGCGTGACGTCACATCGATGGGTACCAACACCAAGGGCTCATTGAGGAATATATTCTGTATTTCTCCATGTAGAGGTGGTATTGGTAGTATAGATTAGCGCCGGGCCGGCGAAAATTTTAATAGACGGTCTAAGAATATCTCATTTTATAGATTAACGTTTTATAGACAAACGTTTCTTTGATTTTACCGGTAAATCCCGAGTTTAGGGTGGCACTGTTCCTTTGATTCACTGATTCGGTTCATTAGAAGAGAATCGACTCCATGAACTGAATCCTTGTTTATACGTAGTAGTCGCGTGTAGTTAAGTTCATGATGTTACAGCAATACATATAATTATTTAAAAGAAAATCTATTTCACTAATTCATGTTACTTAAAGTTTTATTATTGGGGCTATCGCCCCCCAAACCCCCCATTTTAAGACTAAAATATCAACTCATAAAATAATATTATAAAAGTGAACTCACGTTTCTAAAAAATAATAGTTTTTACGAAATGAAGGTTAAAAATGTTTAATAAAAATAAACAAATAACTCACCTCTGAACTTATGTTGTATATTTTTTTAATACTATTACAGAAATTTTGAAATTTATTATTTTTGTAGTTTCTTCTCCAAATATATTCTCCTAAATAATGGTGAAAATTTTCTTCCACTTTGTGGCGTGGAATTGCGCGCTTAATCGCACTCCAAGTCCCCTCAATAGCATTTGTATGCGCTCCAGTTTCAGGATCTTTGAAAGTAATAGAATGATTAACTCTTAGATGGGTAAATCCTTCATCTTTAAGACAATCATAAGCCTTCCAGCAATCCGAAATCACAATAGATTTCGGCGATGTAATTCTTAATGATGTCAAGAGTACATCCTTGCTACGACATTCAACGACCTTGAAAAAGGACCGAGAGGAACCCCTTTCCACACCACCAAACACCCATTTCCCTTCCACTCTTTTGCCCCTATTGTACTTCCTTTTACCAAACTTACTCTCATCAATTTCAACCTCAACACCCTCTCCACCCAGTGGTTGATTTTCATCTTCAAGCACTTCGAAACATAACTCTCGACAAAAACTCATCCAATCAGTAATCGTACTCTCACATACACCAGCATCCAAACATATATGTTCAACCTTTGCTTCCATCACCCACATGTAGGTAATGAGAAGCACCTTCCATATCTCCATATGACTCCTCTCAAACCAAGAATCCTTTCGCACAGACATTTTCACACAATGAGCGGTAAATCTCGAGTTTAGGGTGGCACGGTTCCTTTGATTCACTGATTCGGTTCATTAGAAGAGAATCGACTCCATGAACTGAATCCTTGTTTATACGTAGAATTTGCGTGTAGTTAAGTTCATGATGTTACAGCAATACATATAATTATTTAAAAGAAACTCTATTTCACTAATTCATGCTACTTAAAGTTTTATTATTGGGACTATCCCTTTAAACTTCCATTTAAGACTAAAATATCAACTCATAAAATAATATTATAAAAAGTGAACTCACGTTTCTTCTTCGTATTTCGGAAAAATTTTGATTATTTTTATTTCTGAAAAAATAATAGTTTTTACGAAATGAAGGTTAAAAATGTTTAATAAAAATAAACAAATAACTCACCTCTGAACTTATGATTGTATATTTTTTTAATACTATTACAGAAATTTTGAAATTTATTATTTTTGTTGTTTCTTCTCCAAATGTATTCTCCTAAATAGTGGTGAAAATTTTCTTCCACTTTGTGGCGTGGAATTGCGCGCTTAATCGCACTCCAAGTCCCCTCAATAGCATTTGTATGCGCTCCAGTTTCAGGATCTTTGAAAGTAATAGAATGATTAACTCTTAGATGGGTAAATCCTTCATCTTTAAGACAATCATAAGCCTTCCAGCAATCCGAAATCACAATAGATTTCGGCTTGATGTAATTCTTAATGATGTCCAAGAGTACTACGACATTCAACGACCCCCAAAAAGGACCGAGAGGAACCCCTTTCCACACCACCAAACACCCATTTCCCTTCCACTCTTTTGCCCCTATTGTACTTCCTTTTACCAAACTTACTATCATCAATTTCAACCACAACACCCTCTCCACCCAGTGGTTGACTTTCATCTTCAAGCACTTCGAAACATAACTCTCGACAAAAACTCATCCAATCAGTAATCGTACTCTCACATACACCAGCATCCAGACATATGTGTTCAACCTTTGCTTCCATCACCCACATGTAGGTAATGAGAAGCACCTTCCATATCTCCATATGACTCCTCTCAAACCAAGAATCCTTTCGCACAGACATTTTCACACAATGAGCATTCTCGCCTCTCACTCTACAAATCCACTCAAAACCATCTATCCTATCCTTTCTCTCAGTAAATTTCAATTCTTTCTTGCACACACTACATACACGTCGAGACGCAAGCAAACCCACTTTCTGACACCACTGGATCACATTCAAAGTTCCCTCTCGGCGCAAATCATAAATAAATCCAGCATTCATACCTTCCATCTCAGTAGACACACAAACCTATTTAAAGAAGACTTGAAATGCGAAAAAAACACACAATTCCACGCCAACAAACTATCAATGTGGGTACTTCTCATTAATGAAACAAATTGAACATAAATAACTTGGTTGTTATAGTAACAACTAAATGTGTTAATAGAAACTGTTTAATTACTATATTTCCCCATTACTATATTTATATTTCATTTCAAGCAGGAAGCAAACTCACATTTTAACATTTTAAATGTCGTGAAATGTTATTTTAAGTGTAAGTATTTTCGTGATGAAATGATTCTTAATTGCAAAATGTATAGCTTTATATGGCTTTGACCCGTAGTAATATTGTATATATTTATGCTTTGGCGTAAGAAATTTAATCAATGCCAACAAAATTATTGTCGATCACTCAACCAGTGATTCAAATGAACCGCGCAACTATAAACATAGGAATCGCGAGAAATAATGAATCATCAAAGGAACCAAAGGAACCGTGCCACCCTAAACCCGGGATCAACCGATTTTACCTTTTACGGATCTAGAATGCTTTGTTTAGGAGTTATTTAACAATATATCTGACGGAGTGTTATGGATTGCGTTTAGAATGAATATTTAGATGCTTTTTTTTTAAACAAATCCTTCGTATTTTTAAGATCAAAGAGCAATTCTTTACATCTCCAAGAAATTCTCTTTCTTTGGAGACCTCATTTGTACAGATGGGTTGTGTGTGAGAGCCACAGAAGACGATTATCTTTATTATTATTATTATTATTATTATTATTATTATTATTATTATTATTATTATTATTATCATCATCATCATCATCATCCTCATCCTCATCATCATTTTTGCAAACTGGCCCATATTAACAGATAAAACTGTGGGTTTCAATAGAGCAGATATGTTTTGATTGACAGGTACAATAAACAAGCTATGCTTGTTGATATTGCCGTACAATTGACACACGATCTAAAGAATACAGAGGCCGAGACGATTGCTAAGTATAAAGATCTTGCAGAAGAAATAAAACAAATGTGGAAACTAACAACATATGGTATGTAAAATGAGGAATGTAACAACGTATCCACTTATTTTGGCTGAAGGTGTAGTAACAAAAAATTCAAGAAAATGTAAAAAGAATGGGATTACCTCAACGAATCCTAAATTACAGACGGAGATCAGTGATCCTGCAAACGTGTCATACATGTAGTTCGCAAGTTCTAACACAAATGAGGCTACCACGGAATGGGCAAAATGGAGCCTGCACAAGCTGCTGTGAATCATAAAATAATAATAATAATAATAATAATAATAATAATACAACAACAGACAACATAATACATTTTACATACCATATGTTGTTAGCTACCACATTTGTTTTATTTCGTCTGCAAGATGTTCATACTTAGTTATGATTTTGGCCTCTGTATTCTTTAGATCAGTGATCAGATAGTGTGTCAGTAATCATAGTAATAATAATAATAATAATAATATAAGAATGGTTGAACAATTCCTGTTGATACAACAATAATAATAATAACAACAACAATTGACCAGTTGTTCCTCCACCACCGTCGCTTCTTCATCGCTGACGCCGCTCGTTGTTCTCGGGGCTGTGCCCGCCGCCCACGCAGCGTCCGCGGAGAGCCCGCATGAAGATGAATGCCCGGCGGACAGCTAGTCGCCGGACCGCCTGCGGTTCACGGCGCCGCCGCGGCCGACCGTCAGCGCTGGGGGCCCGACCGACGCGGTGCCAGCCGCCAAAAGCGCTCTCTATATGCGGCCGACCGCCGCAGTGCGCTCGCGCCCCGCCGCCGCCTCCTTCGCCGCGATCTGCGAGGTGCCACCTCGCGCCCGCGCTGCACTCTGTGGGCCTGCGCTGAAACAACAGGCGTGGGACCGACGCAATGGTTGATGCTGCGCAACGACGCGCCGGAAAAAAAAATTAAAACTCAAGAAATAATTTTAAAAAAATTGTACTTATCATTGCAACAAAAGGATTTAGAATAGAGTCCGCGATGCACAAATTCTTACCATTACAAGAAATGGGGACACTGATACAATACGTAATAAACGTATTGGTAGATATATTAATTTAACACCCTAGTAAGGTCCAAACACTTTATGGACAATCACCTTATCGACTTGCCTTTTGTTTTTAACTACATATTATTACATTATTGTATAACTACCACATTAACTACATTGCATGACGTTTCGGAGATTCCTTTTCCTCCTCCTTCAGATTGTGAAATTACATATCAATATTAACATATTGTGCACACAATTGTTCAACAGTTCATTATTACCATTTTCTTTAAAACGCATACATACTTAATACATTTCTTATAACTTAACGGGAACTCTTGTTTCCATGTCATATTGTGTTGTAGGTTTCACTAGCCGTATTTTTTACTACATTCGAGCAGGTAGTAATCTACAAAATCGAAAATACAATGAAATGACATTAAAAAAAAAATTGAATTAATTTTTTCGTAATCCAATATCATTTGGATGTCATATTAGAAATTACATTGTCATAAAACCTCAATACCATCAATTAGAAAGCAGTTCCTAGTGTTTTACCTCATTTCATAATTGTTAAAATACATTACACGATATGTAACATCGTTATTATATTTTTCTAATTTTTTTTATAAAACAAAAGCTTATGAATGTGAGTGCGCCTGGAAGTTCGTACGTATGACCATATTTTTCACTAATCTTCGAATTTGTCAACCGATCACAGATGAATGTATAACAGGACTGTTTTGTAAGTCGAATCAAGGTATGAGAGAAACTTGTATTCGGTAAGAGGTAGCGAAGGAGGGGGAGGGGAAAGGGAAGAGAAGGGTGATAGGTCGCGGTAGGGGTAACAGGTAACGGTTTTTCATTGTTAGAGGTTGGCAACAACATCATCAAGGGAATTTGTAACTGTATTCAATTCCGTTTTTGTATTGATCTCCTGTGAGTCTTAATATTTAACATTTCGAAACATAATCTTCAATGATAGTTTTCTCCTGTTCTGGTTTTGACCGATTTTCGAAATCTATGTGAAGCGAGGTTTCGATACGGTATTTCGTAAGATATGTCGGAAGGATAGCTGATTGATATTATTTGTGCTCCCGCATTCTATCCTTTACTTTCCGTGACGTTTGTCCTATGTACACGAATGAGCACTGTTTGCAATTAAGTTTATAAACCAACTTTGACATCTGAAATTTTGAGATAATTAAAAATAGTTATTAAAAATATTTTGAAGTGTTCCTGCCAATGAACAACACTATTATGGATTTTCAAATCAGCTCTGCGCACAGTTTGTACATTCAACGAGAATGTGCCATTTGTCCCTCTGAAATCTTCTCAACTGTCTCCACCTGGACATTTTATTTTAATGTGGTTGCAGCCAATAGCACAAAGTACTCTTACGAAAGCTGGTTTCTTGTAAAAACTTTGTTGTACACGTTTCCTTTCCACTGCACTTTTTGCACCAATTTGGCAATTGCCTGGCTAGATTTTTAATTATCCTACTTGGGGAATCTTTATCAAGCCCCCAAAAATCTCCAATGCAAATTACAATTGCTCCATTAGCATAATATCTCAATGTCAGTAGGAGCTGGATTATAGCGAGGTACAGCCTGAGTCTTGCAACACAAACATAACCTTTACGGAACATTTTTATAATGCACCATACAGTACATGTGTCAATTTGAAAGTTCCAAATAGCAAAATAAGTAATAGAAGATATTTGTCACAAAATATAATATTTTGTGTACTTTCCTGTTTGTGTTGTGTTCAATGTCGAAATTTATAAGCACCAACAGTTCAAGTACAGTTTGCTTTTTTAATCCGAATCTTGAAAAAAATCATATTCGTCACATTTATTCAGTAAGTCTGGACTTCTTCACTCTCTCCAAAATCTTCGACTTTTTAAATACATCTGGAGTACTTCTTATCCTTCATTCTCCCTTCAGAAAATAATACTTCAGAATTCAACACATTTCAGCCATGATGTGCTTCAGATTTTGTTATTATTTCGCCAGCATTATGCGGTGTAAAGGCTAACACGTTGTTAACGATCTGTTAACTACGTACGAGGTCACACTGAGGATAACCCTTGTTATCCCTCAGTTAACACATATCCCGAACCGGGAGCGGTAGCTCAGTGCATCAACTGATGTCATTGCAAGGCCTTGCTGCGCACCGGGAGGTCCTAGGTTCGAGTCCTAACGGCGGCAGGATTTTCGACACTTGCTCTTCAGCTAGGTCGAATTCAGTCGCTGTCCGGTGGAGAATTCTAGCGGCCGGCTGCTCTGATCGTAGTTTTCCGTGGTTTCTCCGATCAACACCAGGCGAATGCCGGAGCAGTACCCTACCAAACGGGCCACGGACCGCGCGCGATTTGTCCTTCCTCTTCCT